>JARFIX010000001.1:0-5000000 GCA_036346125.1 Lycocerus yunnanus | reverse complement strand
CCCACTTCTTCCTTGTTTTTCTTCTCTACTGCCGCTATATTGATTTTGCATTTTGATAGTTGTCTTGCCGTCTCATACATTTTTCCTTTCCTCAACAGCGTTCTAACGTTCCAGCTCTCCACGTCCTGTTCTCTCTCTTCCTTTGTTTCGCTTTTATCTCGTGGTTTTGAATTCGTCTAGTATTTGTTAGTCCGTTTTCTCACCGTTTCGTGCCGTGTGACGTCTGTGTGTTATACCTCACTAGTTTTTGGACATCTCTTGCAGGCATTCGTTTTTCTTTCCCACTTCATTATTTTTTTCCCGCATATCAGTTTCTGGTATCCTATCTTTACTCTCTTTCCAGACTTTTCATCTCTTCCGCCTGTTTTCTTATTTCCGACTGTATCTTCCTCTCTGTAACTGCCAGGTCGTTGTCTATGTAAATCTTTTGATCCTTTAGCTGGTTTAACTTAAATTTATTCCTCATCATTTCAATTTTTGACTCCCAGCTATCCACCTCAATCAAGATCTTCTCTCCTCCAATCTTGTAAGCCCTTAGTATTTTTATCTCCACAGCCATGTTACTTCTTACAAAGTTCTGGATCTTTCTTTCTAGCGTATTGTCTTCATGTTCCTCCAACTACATTCCTGATATAACCATTATGTTTTTTTTCTTTTCGTTTTCCTACAACTTCAGCTTAAGTTCAATTGTACATTATCTTGCTCTCAAGTTCTTTGACTTTTATATTACTCGTCTTTTGTCCTGGTCCCATTTATACTGCGCCAGCTTCAGCTTTTTCCTCATATTTTCTATCTCTTGTGCTTGTATTTCAATCTGTTTTGTGTATCTTCTTGATGTTTTTTCGTATTTCCTGCTTTACCTCGCGAGTTCTCAGTGTTTATTTGCCTCATGTCGTCACTTAAGCTCTTCATAAACTTTGTGATCTTGTCCATGTCACCAGTTGTTTTGCTTCTCTCGTTATTCTTATTCTGGTTTGTAGAGACGTTCCTACTCTTTTTAACCACCTAAAACAGTCCAAACTTTCCGTACTGTTTGATCTCGGTCGATTTTTTTTTTCAAATTGGTCTCTCCTGTTGTTTATTTGGTTTGTTGACGCAGTTGTTATTGTTCATTAAAATTAAAATCAAAAACTATATTGGAAAATTTTTTTATAATAAAATTAATTAACATGTGTTTTGACAAACCCATATCGACATACTATTAGATTCTAAAATTGAATGTCACTACGTAAATAAAATATTAATTAAAAAATTGTTTTATATTTCAAAAAAACACATGATTACCTTTTTCACTGTCCTTGGGTTTTGGACCTAATGAAATAATAAGTTTGCTCATGCCTTTTCAAAATTTGTCAACAAAATCCAAAAACTAAAAATTGTGACCCGTAGCAAAGATACACAGAAGATTAATATGGTTTTGCAAAACAATAAAAAAATATTAAATAAAAAGTTAAATTTGAAAGTGCTCAAAGTAGCCTTTAACAAAGATAAAATCCATAAATTTCACTGCCTATGCGAGTTGTAGACGAGAGTGAAATCAAAAATAGATTCTAAGTTAATTTAATTCGTTATATAACTATATATAGATTTTACTCTATTTTCATTCGTTTAGGAGTAGTTTAACTGATGAGTTCTTGAAAAGACGAAAACACTTATGTGCAACGGGGTCTTAGACTAAAATGTAAGTTGAAAAATTTTCAAATTTCATTAAACTGGTAATTTTTTAAAATATTTTATTTAATATTATATAAAACTAAATAATTGATTTGTTGTTAAACAATCAGTAAAAGAAATAAGAAAAGATTTTAGAATACATGTATCTAAGAAACTAAGTGGCTTAAAGGATATCCCTTAGTGATCATGTAGTAGCTGTGAAAGTGTATATTTAAATAATAAAACTTACATTAACTTTTTTGTAAGGTTATCTATCTTGTTGTTGATGTAATCGTGAAATTTTAATATTTTTTCTGATTTAACCAAGTAATAATGGGGTCAGTCGGTTGGAAAATATGAATTCATTTTAATGACAATAATATATGTAGATACGCCTTTATTAATCTTCTTAAAAGCTACAAGTGGTTTATGATTTCTTTTATAAGAATGCAATTTAAATAACTGAAGTAACAAAAACGCGTGTCGAAATTTTACTTTCAACAAAAAACACTAAACGCTTAAAAATGAAACCTTTGAAAGGTTTTTAAAATTTTCTTCTTCTTCAGGTGCCTATGCGTTCGGATGTTAGCGATCAATAAACTTGGGAAGCCAAATACTTTTCTTGGGAGTGTAATTCATGGTGGTTTCGTTGCCTTATATCCACAAAATCGATATTGGACTTTTGATCAACAGCAGTGTATCTAGCGCCAGAAGGTTCGAACGGACCTACGCCTGACTGACCCTGCATTTTCGCTATACTGCTGGTCTTATTTAATTATTAATATTTAAATTATTAATATAAATATTTAATTATTAAAATTTATAATTAAATATCTCAATATTATAGTACAATTTTATTTGTTTCTGTATCCTATATTCTTACAACTCATAAGATAATGATTACAAAATACATTGCATCAATTTAAAAATACAAAGTTTAAGTACTTATTCAATATACTAACTATTTAGTTTATCTTTACGGAAAGCTTGTAATGTAATTAGAGCTCGTCCTGAACTTGATACTTTAAAATAAATAAAGTTCTTGAACTTAAATAACAATTTTGCTTAGATTTAATATAAAACTGACGTTCTAAAAGCTAATAATACCTAATCTTGAATGAATTGAAGTTTAATATGTTGTGTCGAAGTTTTCAAATTTATTCATTTAAGCTTTTATTTTCAGAAACGTCCCAAAGAAGAATGATTGGCGGATTTACCATTCAGAATTATGCTAGGAGAAACTTTATTATTCAAATTATACAATTTTTTTGATGATAGTACATCGATAGCTATGCTAGTGAATGCTAACCGAAGTGAACTATCAATAATCTGTGATAATGCATCAATTAATCAAACATTTTCAAAACCGCCTGTTCACGTATTTAATTTAAGCGATTGGGGTCCAAAACGTGACTCTCTTTATATAGTAATTCCCATTACTTTATTGTATATTTTGATATTTGTGACTGGACTATTGGGAAATGTATGCACGTGCGTAGTTATTGCACGTAACAAGTCCATGCATACGGCGACAAATTACTATTTATTTAGTTTAGCAATTTCTGATTTGCTGCTTTTAGTATCGGGATTGCCAACCGAAATTTATTCGACTTGGTCTAAATATCCTTATATATTTGGAGAGATCTTTTGTATCCTTCAAGGCTTTGCAGCTGAAACGTCCGCCAATGCTACTGTACTAACTATAACGGCATTTACAATAGAACGTTATATGGCCATATGCTATCCTTTTCTATCTCACACAATGTCCAAACTTTCACGAGCTATTAAGTTTGTCATTGTGATTTGGTTGCTTGCTATGTGCTTAGCTCTTCCACAAGCTATGTCGTTTGGAATTTTTTACGAACAATTGCCAGATGGACACAACGAAATAAATGATCATTACGTTTGCACTGTAACGAGAGTAATAATTCCACATGCTTTTGAAATATCTACTTTTGTGTTTTTTGTGGCACCAATGACCGTTATAACAATTTTATATATTTTAATTGGGATTAAAATACATAAATCAACTAGCGGAAGGGCTCGAGATGGCAGCGTGCGGTTAAAGCATCGCAAGAATAAAACATTTGTTCGTCCTTCCAATATTCCCAGACCTAATTCTGTCGAAAACCAAGTCGATAAAGTACAACTTACATACGCATACGAAGAAGAAGGCAGAAAAAACTACGCAAGAAATTCGCAGGCCTCCAAACACGTTGTAAAAATGCTAAGTAAGTATTTCTCTTTTTATAAATAACTTAAACGGTTTCATATTTCATAATTTTTCTATTTCTCCAGAAAATTTTGAGCTTATGCGCAAATGTAATTTATTGTTTCTTGTATTAGTAAACGCGACAACGTTTTCATGATTTAATGTCGTTTTGTGTTGAATTGTTTTTCCAGTCGAATAAAATTTTTGTATTTTTGCATGTACTCGTACATTAGCATATCAAACAACTTCTATTTACTTAACTAGCTATTTTTACTAAAATTATCGTTGGATACCTACAATGCTGAATAGATTAATGATATCATTAAAAAGTTTATAATATGAACCGAATAAACTGAACTTACAGGATTATTTAAATATTTAGAACTGCACGGAAACGTGATAACGTTCCTCTTTATTTAGATTGTCTTTTTACAGCTTTTTTATGTTTTCTATTTTAGAATTTATATTATAGAATAGAAAAATCCGCAATATATCGCAGAATGGAAACTAATTCCATATTTATTTCCAAAATAAATAAAATCCCAATATCGAAATAACTAAATTATTTAAAAAAAATTATAAGTACATGTTGTACAAATTGTACTTCTCTAAAAAGGAAAAAAACGGCGTTCACTTTACTAACTTTAAATTTCAGCACTGGAAAGTTGTTAACATTTCAGATAACGTAGATTTACTGTAAAACCGCCCGTTAACTATGGTAAGTTTTTTCTCGTTCGGCCGTTTTCTACTCCATCCAGTAAGATTTTTCTTATTCTTGACAGTTACCACAATGGTAATATTGTCAGCTGACCCTTCTAGTGGCAGGGGTATTTTAAAAAGCTCTTTGTAACTACTAACGTCGGTCTAGCGACGGAGCTCTACCGCACTCCGTCGGTCATACAAATCTTTTTTTTTTCTGCCCTTGATTATTAATACAGATTACTTGACGATTGAATGTCACCATCCAACAAGAACTTTTCAAAACGGAAGGGTAGTTGTATAGAGGTCTTAGAAGTGTGGTCAACGAGTTTCACCGTGTTTACAACAATATGCTGTTGGTGGATAATTGTAATTTTAAGATGTAAAATGTTTTCCAAATTTTCTTGCTAAAAATGGTAAATTCGTCGTTTGATATTATTAATGATTTGTTGCTATTGAAAATCGGCACTCGCATTCGGCTCACGTCAATTTTCATAAAGCATTGTTAATTATTCGCCTAACAAATTTGTACAAATTTTCAATATATTCGTGCTATACGCGAATATACAAACATAAATAGCGTAGGTTTGTGTCCGCTTTACTGTTATATTAAAAAGAGTTTTATAGGATTAACTTAAGAAATATTAGCATTTACGCAGTTTTCTGACTTTCTCAATTAAATTTTTTAACTTTTACTAATTATAATCTTTTATTAGATGCTAATAATTTTTCGTTGTACGTTTTCTCGAGTTTCTATCTAAACAGAAAATCCTTTCAACACTTTTTATTACATTCTATTACATCAACATAATTAAATTTTTTAATTATTTTTATTCCCATGCCAACACTTTTTAAATTGAAATTGACTTGATTTGAAAGTAAGTAATAGCGAAAAATCTTCAGGAATGATTTGAATATTAGCTTTATCTTTTTTCAATTTTAATTTTATTTCCTCTTGCATTCTTACAAAAATACAAAATATTAAATATCATCCAATTAATAAATTATTAACATGAGTTTTCTTACTCAAAGTTTCTTATGTTATTTTAATGATGCTGTAAGCCTAATCTTCTCGTTCTGTTATACATGAAATTATTACACAAAGTTGTTTAAAGGATTATTATAACTGCATAGTTTATAACCAACTTGAATTATCTCAGATTTATAAACCATTATGTTAAAAGAGATTTTATGTTTATAATGAGGTAGGGTAGATTATATTATCAGTGTTACTAAAGTATCTAGGGTATCTCACCTCCACAAACTTGTTGTTTATTAGTCTCAAGCCATTCTTAACTTCAGAATTTTCACTGAGAAAAATTAAATACTTTGCTATGCATTAAAAAAGTTTCAAATAATATTAAACAGCAAAAACCTTTTATAACATTTTAAAACTTTTTTCTTAATTTTGAACACAATGCCAAGTATTTTTAATTGGCTAAATTTTAACGCTAAATATTGTAAAATAAATTTGGATAAATTATAATTAAATTTTGAATATAAATAATATTATAAAGTTATTGTGTGCCTTTGACAGCCTTAGTTTTTCAATAGTTGCTTATACTTACAGCTGTGGGGTGTTACGCAGGGATGGAAAAATATAGAATGCCTCTTATTAAACAAACGAATTTCTATTGTATTTGGTTAATTCACAATTTGTATTGTGAAGGAAATTATAATTTATTTGTAAGAAATTATAAATAAAAACGTGTTATATTGTTTATTAAGTTATAGTGCCGGTCTAATTGTTTTTGACAAGAACACTGAAAATTTCTGCAAGATATTATTGAAAAACATATTATTATTCAATAATGAGGCAGTAGTCCTAAATTTTCCATTCAATTAAAATTCGAGTTTTTAAAATACATATTTATGAATTAAAAGTTTTTGAGCTAGCCAGTTATGATGATTTTGATTTAAATAAATTTAATTTTTAACCGATTCAAAGGAGGTTATCAATAATTCGTCGAAATCTTTTTTTTTTATGTATGTTAAGCGGTAATTTTTTGTCGTATTGTAACAAAATTATTATTTTATACTTTGTAGTGCATTTTTACATTTTTTTTATATAATTCATTTGAATAAATTGTAATCAATAAATAATTACACAAAATCGTTTAATTTTCAATTTATTTTTAATCAGAAATGTTTGAATTGCATTTACGGACATAATATTATGTAGTCAAAGCAGGTAAACTTATTTATTAAACAACGTTATTGTTCCTTGACCTTTGATAAGCGCATCTCACACTAAATCAATAGCGTTATTCATGCGTGTGGTAATCATATAGAAAAGTATAGATATTTTTAGACAAGCAGAAATTGTTAATTATTTTTCGTGAGTCTAGAATAAAATTTTATCGTTGTGTATAAACTTTAATTTTTTTATATAATTACCACACGCATTTTTAAATCTATTGATTTAGTATGAGATGTGCTTATCAAAGATTAATGCCCGATTTCACAAACATTTAAACTGCGATTTTGGCTTAAATTTGGGCTTAAATAATTTAATCACAGTTTAAACGTTTGTGAAACCGGACATAAGGCTTGAAAATTTTGCTGGTAAATTGATAAATTATAGTTTATTTATTATAGTTTAAATTAATTATAATTTAAAATATAAAATTAAAGAAATTAAATCGTATTTAACTCCCACTTATAAATTTAATATGATTTACTATTGATGATGGTTATTGATTGAAGCAAATGCTGCTGCTTCTTTAATTACTGCACTTGTGTACAAAATTGAGAGGCGCCAGAACTAATTTAACTTCTAAATCAACTTCTAACTTTAACTTGTGGCATAAGAATCGTTCTGAGCGTCTTATTGATCTATTGCAAGAGTGGCATAATTAAATATTGGTAACCCTTTTAGTAACATGGATTAATCTCGTGCAAATTCGTTTATAAGAGAAGTCACTAGATGGACCTCTTTCAAAATCTATAATCAATGTACAAATTATTTATATTTTCTTTTTTCATCAGTATCAAAATCAGAGAAGATGTAATTTCGAATGATTCGCTATTGCTTTTGCAAACTCTACAAGTATTCAAAAAGCAAAATGCCGATCGGGAAATCATAGCTACCGCAGGCAAAAATTTACTAATCGCACTTTACGGAGAAAGCTTCACGTCAATACTCTTTTCGGACCAACCATCACGTTCAGACTATGTCTAAAGCAATCAAAAAGAATTAGGGGGATGGCATGAAAGCAAAATTGGACTTACTCCGGTAACAACAACAAAAAATCCTGCTTCTGAGGTACTACTGAAATCTATTTCATGTAAATGTAAAAAGTGAGTAGTAGATCATGTGGTTGCAAAAACACGGCTTAAATGCTCTGTTATCTGTGCAGTTAGTAGAAATTTTAATAGATGCTGAAAATGACGAGATGAATGACAAGACATTTATTGACAGACTACTGACGTTTGACGAATACGGCGAAACCGCTGATAAAGAATCAGAAAAAAATGAGAGCGATTCTCAAGAAAATGCTGACATTAGTCAGTCTGGATTTTCTAGGGGCATCTAAAAGAACTAGAAGACATAAGTAAATATCAAGTTATAGATTAGGCCTATTAGGAATACCATATAAAGAAATTACTATTTACTCTATCCCATGACGGTTTGGAAATAAGCAAAAAATAAAACTGAAATTTTGACGTAAAGTGAAGCGTTTTCGTAAATTTTGAAAATTTACTCCGCCTTACTTCGCTGTAACTTATGGACTAGTCGTCCAAAGATAAAAATTATAAATAAAAATTGTAGGCAATTTTATTTCCTATAATTCTTGTAATAACTATTTCTAGCCTACCAAGCAGAAGAGAAGAGATATATGCGAAAATCTGCTTTTCGGTACCTTGTTGGTAAGATGGCGGCGTGAGCGGCGGCCGCTGAAGGTCGCAAACTTATTATAATGATTAGGAGATACGACTCTACAAGCTTGCCAAATTAGAACTTCCCCTGACCTTTGACAAGGCAAACCCTATTTTGTGTCTCCATTGACTGAAATAAATACCACGTTGAAATTTAAATCTCAAAATTTTGAAAATTAAAACTTGAAGATAAAAACTTGAAACTCAAAGTTAAAAATGAAAAGTTGTGAATTAACGCCTAAAATGATGTTTGAAATCAGAGAGACAAAGTTAAACAAAAGGAATAATTACCAGATCGTCGGCTTCTATAAATTTAAAAATTTAGTTTGTCTCTAAAATTGTACATATAATTCGAGCTATTGTAAAATCAAAATAGCTCTCTAATACGGTTCCGCTCTAATATGGCCGCCAGAATCGTTAGCAATAAATTATTACTGCGCTAAACTTATAATTTATTCTGATACGCAGAAATTTAACTAAAATGAGGAATTACGAGGTGATTTCAAAAAGTAATGCAGCGAGGAAAATAAAACATTACAACAGTAGCTAGGTGTATATGTTACCGGCAATCTGCGAAATTAGGCAATTTGCAGAATTCCTAGGCAATCTGCAAACCCACCAAGTGGTTAGGCAATATGCAAATTCACTAGTACTTTAGGCAATCTGCAAAATGGCTACGGTGTTTTAGGCAATTTGCAAATTGTCTATATTGTTAGTCAATGTGCTTTTGAAAATGTAACAGGCTCACATTGACTAGACATTGTGCAACAGTTTCACTTGCCGGATTGTAACAAATCGTAACAAATTTTCAAACCCCCCCCCTAGGACCGTTACGTAATTTGTGAACAGTCCCCCAAGACGATTCTGTATTATTTTTAAATCAATTAAAAGTTATAATTTTTATTATTATGATGGTAACTTTGATTTTGAGGGTACGTTGGGGTACCCTACTAACACTTTTCATTAATAATTTCATTGTGTTAAAGTTGTGTCTAGTTGTTTTAAAGTGTACAAGTTGTTTATTATACTTTGACATGGCGATCGGCAAAAGCGAGATATTTCTTGAAAATGTGAATAAATTATCCAATGAAAAGAATTATAATAATGTATTGTTGTCTTTAATGAAAGAGAAAATATAATGAATATGATAAAGGGTGTAAATATTCTCGATGACAAGCAAAATACTACAGGTTAAAAAGCGGTATGTATAAATTTATTCTCGATACTTTGGCTGCATTTCGTTTTGTGAACATAGTTTTTGCAGTCAGCACAGTTTTCTTCGCTCTCACAAGTACATTCACAAACAGTGCACACTTCTTTGTTTACTTCAAGATTACAATCTTGTAATATAATTTGCATATCTTCAATATCCATATCTTCAAAATTGTTTTCCTGGTCACTTACGTGTTCTTCTGTGATGTTGACTACCCCTTCATTATTATCTACATCGTATTCGGACCGCATAACTTCAATGTTATCATCAGATACTGTGTTTTGATTCTCTAAACTCGAATCTTCAAAAAGAGTTTCCAGTTCTTCTTCAGTATTAATTTTTCAAGCATTTCTTTCGGTATAGGTAATCCATTTAAACCTACTTTTAAAGGCATCCCAAAAAGACTCTCATAGGGTGAACGACGAATACCGGCATGCAGTGCTCTATTTTTAGATATTTGAATAAAGGGCAAAAGCTTAGCCCAGTTCGTAGTTTTGTAATCAGACATAGTAGCAGTTATCATATTTTCGATATCTTGATTGGCGCGCTCAACGCTCCCTTGCGACTGGCTGTGACGCGGCTTTCCATGTACAAGTTTACATTCAGGCCAGTAAGTTAGAAGCTCTTTTAAAATTTTATTTTCAAATTCCCTACCATTGTCTGTATGTAGAATACTAGGCGCTCCAAGAATGCAAAAAATATTATAGAGCTCCCATGCTACATCACTTGCCGTCTTGGATTTTAAAGGTCGTAACTGGACAAATTTTGTAAAATGATCTTGAAATACCAAAATAAATTTATATTCTCCATCTGGCTGAGATTGATAATCAATTAGATCAACTTGACACCTAGACATAAAGTTATTTGAACGTATAGGTTTTACTACTAATTTCTTGTTGGGCATAGATTTTTTTAATTTGCACTCTTCACATAGCGAAAGAAAAATAGAAATCACTTCTCTGGTAACAAACGCATATTTCAAATTAATTTCTTTGACCATTCGGTCTCGTCCACCGTGCCCGGTGGAAATATGGGCTTGTAATAAAACGTCGAACAGTTCTTCATTGCAGATCACAAATAAAATAGAGTCTTCTGCAGTTTTTCTTAACTTAATTAATTTGAAAACGCCACCCACATTTATTACTTCATATCTACAAAGTTTAAAATTTAAAACATGATTCAACCTAACCTAAATTTATACATACCGCTTTTTTAACCTGTAGTATTTTTGCTTGTCATCGAGAATATTTACACCCTTTATCATATTCATTATATTTTCTCTTTCATTAAAAGACAACAATACATTATTATAATTCTTTTCATTGGATAATTTATTCACATTTTCAAGAAATATCTCGCTTTTGCCGATCGCCATGTCAAAGTATAATAAACAACTTGTACACTTTAAAACAACTAGACACAACTTTAACACAATGAAATTATTAATGAAAAGTGTTAGTAGGGTACTAACGTACCCTCAAAATCAAAGTTACCATCATAATAATAAAAATTATAACTTTTAATTGATTTAAAATAATACAGAATCGTCTTGGGGACTGTTCACAAATTACGTAACGGTCCTAGGGGAGGGGGTTTGAAAATTTGTTACGATTTGTTACAATCCGGCAAGTGAAACTGTTGCACAATGTCTAGTCAATGTGAGCCTGTTACATTTTCAAAAGCACATTGACTAACAATATAGACAATTTGCAAATTGCCTAAAACACCGTAGCCATTTTGCAGATTGCCTAAAGTACTAGTGAATTTGCACAGTGCCTAACCACTTGGTGGGTTTGCAGATTGCCTAGGAATTCTGCAAATTGCCTAATTTTGCAGATTGCCGGTAACATATATAAGAACAAGTTTTAGGCCTTTTCTAAATTATGCCGGTACCTCGAAAATAAAAATTTTCATTTTAACAGAAGGAACTGCTAAATTAAATTTACTTCAAATTTATGTCAACTTTCAATAACATAATTTACAAGTGCAGGAATGACTTTCAGCTTCCTTTGCCTATCGATATTATATTTAGTCACTACAAAAGTGTGGTAAAATGAAATTATAAAATTTTATAAAATAAGGGACGGAATAAAGATTTTAAAATAAAGTTAATGAATTAGAAGAAAAAGGATATGTATACTATACAATTTTCTCGTTTTTAAATAAATTTCGTGTTTCCATTCAATCGAGATCGTTAACAACAATGTTGAATAGTCGGAATGGATGTATAGAAGTAGACCCTACATACCTGGTCACTTAAATTGGAATCATGAACTTCAAAAATTAAATTTAAAGCTCCCCAAAATTGATAGAAAATTTATATTCTTATCTAAAACAATTCCGAAATCAATTTTACATTAAACTATATGACAACTAATATTGCATACAGTCAACATTATTTTATCATATCTACACTTATAAACTTAAGAAATTTTTAATTCTATCCTAATATAAATATCACTCAATATCTTTATCCAAAATATTTTTAAATCCAACTTTTTATTACTGTTAATCAAAAATCTGACATATTTGCAGGTTAAATTTCAACATTTTCCATGACTTTTTAATTCCTCATCCTCAATACTAATCTCACTCAAATCCTTATCCTATTAACAATTTTATTACTAAATCTAAAAATCTGACATATTTGCAGGTTACAATTTCACATTTTTCAATGTAGAAGATTCAATTTTGCATCTACCATCCTCACTTGGATAGCAAATCGTTCTACAAATTAATACGCATCTTTTGGTATGCCTTATGATCAAATACAATTTTTATGTACCTAAATCTCTCTTTTTTAGGTTTTCCGAAGGATGAAATTTTCTTTTGCTCATTTTAGCCTTATTTGAATCTTTTGGATTTTGGATTCATTTGCAAAAGTGCCAAGAAATGTGGACGCTGCTATTGGATATGCAAAACAATTCCAACTTTGATCTGTGATACCCGTAGGATGAAATTTAATTTTTAGAATGCTAACTGCTCTCGACAGCTTATGAAATGAAATTTTGTATTTAAAATGGCTCTAATGGCATTCCATGAACCTATTATAACTGCTACATGCCAAATATTATCAACCCGTTACACAAAAATTTCCATCCGAGGTTACAACTTTATCTACCGTAGCTCTGGCTTTCATCTGAGGATGCTATTTTCTTTATTAAGGTTATTTATCTTAGTTTTAAGTTGCCAACATGACACTCCATAATTTAAAAAGTCCTAAAACTGTTCATTATATTCACCTAGCTACTGTTGTAACGATTTTATTTTCCTCGTTGCAGTACTTTTGAAATCACTCGTAATTTCATTTCAGTTAAATTTCTGCGTTTAAGCTCGCCTCACACGAGCTTGATTTGCTGATGGGTTGCTTGCTGGTCGCTGTGATGGCCAGCCGTGCTGAAAGTGACGTCCGTGCTGGGTTTTCGTGCTTTTTTTGTGATAAAACGGGTGCTATTTTTCTTGTTGGTTTTCTGCTGGTTTTAAGCGCTAACCAATGACAAAGTCGCGTCGTCTTCGTAAATATGGGCGCTACTAGGTTACGACAAGGCTAACCTGTTGTTTGTTTGCTGTCAAGTGAATTTATATTATAACCGCGTCCATTTTACAAACTGTCACTCTGTCAATGATATCACTAAACCGCGTGCGTGTTAAAACTACCTTGCAATAAAACTACCGTGTGAAGCCAACGCACTGAAAAACCATCCCGAATATCCAGCCGCTTGAAAGCCAGCAGAAAACCCAGCAAGCAAATCAAGCCTCGTGTGAGGCGAGCTTTAGAATAAATTATAAGTTTAGCGCAGTAATAATTTATTGCTAACGATACTGGCGGCCATATTAGAGAGCTTATTTTGATTTTTACAATAGCTCGAATTATATGTACAATTTTAGAGACAAACTAAATTTTTAATTTTATAGAAGCCGACCATCTGGTAAATATTCCTTTCGTTTCACTTTGTCTTTCTAATTTCAAACATCATTTTAGGCGTTAATTCACAACCTTTCATTTTTAACTTTGAGTTTCAAGTTTTTATCTTCAAGTTTTAATTTTCAAAATTTTGAGATTTAAATTTCAACGTGGTATTTATTTCAGTCAATGGAGACACAAAATAGGGTTTCCTTGAAAAAGGCGGAATTTTAATTTGCAACTTGTAATCATTTACCGGGAAAAGGGACAAAATTAAGACACTACCTTTGGTGCCACTGGATATCGAAGAGGATTGATGACCTACTTTAATCAGCTGCTTGTGTACACCGGTTAGTTGTCCTTTAATTTAAACTCGTACCATAAACGATTTTGCACCACTTAAATTTAATTAGTTTTAAGTAATTTTAATTTAGAATGATCACTTGTCTACTTAGTTTAATCACAAACACTTCACACCTTTACACATTAGGTTAATAAAGTTGTACCAAGAAAGAGGCTATGTTGGAGACATCTATAGTCATTTGTAAAAATTTATTCAATTTAATACAAGGTTTAATACAAAAGGGCAAGATTTGTGGCGGTTTATTTAAAGATTTAAAAAAAACAATTTATTCACTTTAACAGGAGCAAAGTTTTATTTCAAGGTTACAGCTAGAGCAGTAAAAGTAAGTACATCCCAGGTAACATTTTATCTACCATTAGCAATTTTATATTCAATAGCAAATTATTTGTCGTACAAATTTTACAATTATTAATTATTATTAGAGTCGAGGCGATATATTACAGGAGATACTCGAAAATAAAAATTTTCATTTTAACAGAAGGAACTGCTAAATTAAATTTACTTCTAATTTATGACAACTTTCAATAACATTATTTACAAGTGCAGGAATGACTTTCAGCTTCCTTTGCCTATCGATATTACATTTAGTCACTGCAAAAGTGTGGTAAAATGAAATTATAAAATTTTATAAAATAAGGGACGGAATAAAGATTTTAAAATAAAGTTAATGAATTAGAAGAAAAAGGATATGTATACTATACAATTTTCCGTTTTTAAATAAATTTCGTGTTTCCATTCAATCGAGATCGTTAACAACAATGTTGAATAGTCGGAATGGATGTATAGAGGTAGACCCTACATACCTGGATCCGGTTCAGTTCATAAAGTTAGCGATAAATATGATATTCAAATATGTATAATATGGTGACCTGATGAAATTAAATCAGGATCGTAAAATTTTTATATCCTTAAATATAAAAACGAAATTCAGGGGAAAACCATTGTTTGAAATGTAAAACAATACGAACGAACACAACAAAGGCATAAAATGTTTAAAGGCATAAATTTAATCAATCTATAACAACTAATAAATGCAGTAAATAAATTTTTGATTTAAATATTAATTTTTAAAATGATTACGATTTAAAAACAACCTTACATATTTTTTAAAGTAAAGATATTTTGTATAAATCACGGCGCGTGCTTCGTTTATCTGATGCGCTTATATAAAAGCGCAACACGTGTCATAGTTTATATCAACCTATTATATCCTTGCACTAATTAAAAATGTAAATTCATTTTTAACTCGAAAATTGTTATTTAAAACTATATTTATTAATATAAATAAAAATATTTATAATATTTTCAATTCATGAAATCTCATTTTCAAATTTAAGATCATTGTCTTTCTTTGATTTATTAATTTGTAAGTTTTCAATTCAGGAATAATAATTTTCATTGTAATTTTATACTCACATAACGGCGACATCTGGTTAAACAAAATTTTGGAAAAAAATGCATATTTGATTTGAACAACAATAATTAAACTTCAAAGAGAATTCAAATAAGTGGAACAGAAAAAGCAATTAATTACATTCTAAAGATTTTCAGTCTTTACTGCGTTTTTCTTAAATTGCCTAAGCCGTTAAGATAAAATCGCTTAACACAGGCATTTATTGTTCACGTAGAAACTAGGCTTTTTCTTTTATTACTTTAAGCAAATGGCAGCTACAAAATTTATTTGCATGCATTTATGTCATGAATAAATCTGACACCTTTGATCTTTTTAATTCTGGCATTCTTACTTGCAAGCAGAACGAATGTAAACGTACTTTCCTTAAAATTTATCTTTATTACCTTTTTGTAGGTAATATGGTATAAATATGAAGTACAAATAAACCATATAATGTTGAAATTAACATTTCCAATTATCAAGTATTTATCTGTGTGTAGATAAAGGTTACTAATCTGGTATTTATTCATGTATGTTATTCATGTACGTATATATCGAGTTCTGTTGCTACAATGTTCGTTTCAGTTAAACATAAATTGTTTTATCAATTGCAGCCATAGTATAAAAAATTACATTCTAAAAATTTATTATTCGGAATACCTTCAAAGCACGCAAATAATTTCCTTTTTATTATATTGTTTAAAGTAAATTTTCACCAAAATCTAAAATTTTTATAAAAGTAATAAGATGGAAAACAAATACTAGAATTTTCGTGCCAACAATTGAGACTTTTTTGTAACTTGAAATGGAATTATCTACCAAGCTATTCGATTAAAAAATAACGCCCGATCTCTAACGCACATAAAAAACAAATGTTTTAAAAAATGTGATCTCAACTTCTTTAACTTCTCGTTTAATAGCAGAACTTTGAAATAATATATTAAAGATTGTGATATAAAAATTCTTATTTGAATTCGCCACGTTTCCTATTAAAATAAATCTTTTTTATAATTTTCAAAATCACGATTCAAATTCAAGATGAAATTCTTCCGGAACTAGAGATACAGAAGTTCTTAAATATTCATTTGCTTGGCTAGTACCATACTATAATAAAAACAAAATAATTGTTTTTTAATACCAATAAAGTTTGCAATTTTATTGATTTAGTGGTATTTGCATATATATTGCATAGTTTAGATTACTGAAATACTTGTCCAACAATTATGTAGTATCAAAATTCTGTACTATTCTTGGTATATACATTGTTGGGCATAATAAATATGTTTAAACAATTAATAAGTTTATTCGTAATCAAATCAAAACATTTAATTAGAAATGTCACAAAAATAGGAATATACTTCGACTTATTAAGTAAAAGTTCTAGCTGTTGTAAAGCTACGGTTTGTTAGAACAGTGCGCGCTGCACAACTCACTGTCAGTTGAACACTGCACACGTCTGCTGAAATCTTAATGTAGGGAGATGGTTTGTTAAGTCTGCTCAGGTGCGCAAACTGTAGACTGACAGCAGTGTACGTCGACAGAGTGCGTTTTTGATTTCGACGTAGTCGTTCAGCTGAACTCAGCATTCATGTTGGCACACTGCATGTGCCAACAAAATAATTAGAACTGATTTCTTTATAACAAACCACTGCTGCTAAAACTGATTTGAGTCGAGCGCGACAGATTCTGCCGTACGTTTACGTCATGCGTCGCCCACTGTTATAAATTAACCGTATCTTAACAATCATCGTAACAAATTATATAAAATAATAAATTATTGCTTATAAAAATATTTTTGTGTAATAATTTTTGTTTCAATTAAAAGTTTGTTACTTGAATGGAACAACTTTTAAATGTAAAGTAAACTTTGTTTTCATTTAAAGCACAATACAGCATACCCACTCGAAATTTCAGAATACATTTCTTTTTAATACCTAAATGTTTAATGTACATTTTTTAAAGTCTTTTCAAAAACATTGTACTAGGTATAATACTGCCCGCAGGTTAATTGAAATTATTTAACCATATTTTAAATCACTTTGTCTGATTTGTGTCGATTTGGAAAGCGATAAAAAACAATTTTGTAAAAGCTTAGCCATAACGATAGTTTACCTGTCCAGAATTTAATAGGATCAAAAAATTATCGTAAACCGATGCTCACTAATTAGAAGAATAATAAAACTGTGCTCTCTTTTCTTCTAAAATTACCATTTTCATAATTTTAAGTTTAGTTATATTTTTTCATTAAATTTCAATTTTTTTTGCGTAGCTATTTAGCTCGGCCTACGGTCTTGTGACTCTGATCTACATAATTGTTAAATTATGCAAATCAGCAGAGTGGCGTGTTGGAAATTTAATGACTACGAATAAGTAATCGCAGGTTCGAATTCCTTAGAATTCCGAGTTTTACACTTGTCAAACGGACTGTGAGGACTTTCAGAATGGAAGTGGTTATATTCCGACAGGAATGGAAAACCAGTGATTGATTGACTGAATTGTTAAATTTAACATAATAGGCCACACTCGGTGATCGTTTAAATTTAAATCACTGAGTGAGAGCCTTCGTAAGTATAGTAACAATCTTTTCCAGTGATAAAAGCTTAATAATCATATAATCAGATTAGTTACTTAAAATTTTGAAGTTTTCAGCTCTACAAGAAAAAGAGTCACAACGTAAAATTTAAAAGAATTTCGCTCTTTTCTTTTAAGTAATGCTCGGAGTTTGATTATATAATTTTATTGGAATTTAGATTGATTGGGGCATATTATGTACATTATGTATTCAGCTATTGTCATTTCCTTTTTGAATAATGTATGTAATTGTCTAAATATCTTATGTAAGTGAATAAATTGCACTTAAATTACAACTTGAAAATTCTAAACAAACAACAAATAATAATTTTATGGACCAATCAAACGAATTTTTAAAAACAATTACAATCAATTTGCAAATCAAAGAAAATCAAAACGGACGTAGTAATCGAAAATCTAAATCACACTGTAAAGCATATCGAAAATTATGAAAATAAAACAAATTAATTTTACTGATACAAAGCGACGTTTTCAAAAATCAACAAAATTAATAAAATCAGAAAATGATAATCTCAAAATTATATGAGCGAAATTATTAAATTTAAATTCAATTAAATATTATTTCAAAAAACAAAAATCGGTTAGAAATCTCAAATATCAAGATTAAAATTCCATAAATAACAAACGACAGGAATTTGTAGACTTTTAATTCTGTAAAATTAAATTTCTTCAAATTTTAAAGAAAAATAACCAGAAACGAAAGAAACAAAGCAATCGTTTAATGAACATGTATTCAATTTATTACCACCCCAAAAATCATTATTATAAAATTTAAGCCGGATTAAAAATATTAAATTGGACAAATTGTGAAAAGAAAAACCTTTAATTTTGAACTATGTAATTCACATAAATTCCATTTACTATTTTAGACTTTTTAACAAAATTATCACACATTTTTAAATTAATTACCAAAAAGAAATATTTGTATAAAAACGTTAAATGTAAATATTTTAACTCAAACGGATTTGCCAAGGAAGAATAAAATATGATGTACTTACTTGAAGCTTGAATCAACAACAAAATTACTCCGATTCAAACAGATAATTAATTATGCAGTTATTATTTGCAGTAATTACATTGTACAATCTTTCTTTAGCCCATAATAAATTATTACAAATTAATAAAATTTCAATAAAGTCAATCATAAAAATTTTTTTAACAATCGCAAAATAATTTTCGTTGACAATAAGAAATTTTTCATACCATGATAGAGTTACTTATTCGATATTGACCAATTTATTTTCCCGTCACGGTCAGAAAATATTACTAACAATAAGACAAAAGCTGCCAAAGATAAAATATTATTAGATAATTACAACACAAGCATATGAAAATTAACATCATAATTAAAAATTAAGAAAAATTATGCCAACAATTAAAAAAAATTATAAATTTCAAAAATGGATCTGCATTGTTAAATTAAATAAATTGCAATATGTACTTTAGTCGAGAATTTTAAAGATACGTACCTACTAGAAACACTTTGCCAAGTCTCCATTTATGCATCTTGCTATATTTGAATTTTAAAACTGAACACAATATATTAAACAATACAGAACAATTTCTATGAATTCTTATTAATTGCTTCAGTTTATTACTTGTAACGTTTAAATTTGAAAACAATTTTAATTTCTTTCATCATATCAGCCGTTTTCAGTCCACTCTTGGAGGTAGACCTCCTTTTTCCTTTCATTTTCTCTATCCTAAATTAGAATCAATATATTATCAATTTTAATTATAAAATAACTATTATAATGCATTTAATTGTAAGATTCAAAAGGGTAAACTTTAAGTAAAAATAAACGCAACTTCTCTTGATCAAACTTGGTTTATTATTTTTGACTATCAAAAATTACACTGTAAATTTCGGAAACACCACCAAATTTAAATTTACCATTGCAAATTAATTCAAAAAAAAATCCAAATTACACATATATAAATTGTATGTAAATGTTTGTCGATAATATAATGCCGACAAGAAGCAAACATATTTTATTCAAAACAAATAAAAACAATAATTTTATTATATTACATAAATATGATAAAGTAAAAAACAACTATTAACGAATTTAACAATACTCAGCGAAAATAATGAAGAAATACAAAAATAAGTAAGACAAAATTTCAATACTAAAACATTTTAACTCCTTTCCTAACCACAACGTAGTCCGAAGAAAAATGTTTAACCAAGAGGTTAAGCCCTCTTGTTTAAAAAAAAAATGTTAAACCCCTGCCCTTGCAATGGCTAAGCTCCAACGGTATGCGAGACCGCGAATCCATACAGTTAACCTATAGAAAATAATAACACCTGATTGAATTTATTCTTCCCAAAAAAATGAAAGGCGTATGTACTTATCAGAATATGAGACATACAAACATAAAACATAGCAATTTAAAGTAAACGCAGACTGAAAGTCTGACGTTCACAAAATCAAACAATCAATACCGCTTTCCATTGGGGATGGAAAAGCAACCAAACCAAAATTTCAGTTTGAATAGGGAAAAAGCAAACAATTAAAACTCTCTGCGATGCAACAAAAAACTACTCGTCGACTAAACATTAACAGTCGACACAAAAAATTACAGCAAATGCCTACAGGATTTTATCATTAAATAGCAAGCATTGCACGATTTTAAAGTTTTAAAACTCACCCAGCTCCACACAAGAGAATCGTATTCATCTCGTTAAAAAATCCTTTGCCATTGGGAATCTTCCGGTATTTTCTTGGTTCGATGCTAACGATCCCCGACTTTACTTAAGTGTAGAATCTAAAACTGAAGAACGCACAAAAATCCTATTAAAACAAATGAAAATTTCCTATAATCGCTCTTAATAATCAAAGTCAATGAACGCAGGGCAATTTGTTATCATCCGAAGCTTTGCATATTTATCTAATAAAAATGTGGCTACAGTCACATCGGTGTCGGTCGATCCAAGATAAAAAAAAACCATCCGGAAGCAGCTGAGAATCACGCCTAGGGTAACCAAATGAAGAATGGTAGCTTCCACCAAGGAGTCACCTATTTCAAGAAAATGTTGGGAACACACCTTAACAGGCGATGTCGGTGGAACCACATATTACTCCGCCATACGCTGACAATGGCCACATCCATTGCACAGTAAGGGCTCACAGCCGCCTCCCGGACATTCAACATCCCGACCAGAAGTATCTTCTTCCATAAAAAAATATAAGATCGACTTGTACCATAAGAGCAGCCAACCATTCAAAAAAGAACAAAAACGATGACAAAAGCGGAAACGCCATACTGCCGGTTAACCTTTTCAATCAAAAACGGTACAGCAACTTCAACCATAGGACCACCACATGGACAGATTAACCAGCATCTAAAATTGTAGTCGGACCATTAATAATTAATTTTACGTTAAACCCAAAAATATTTAAGGTGTTACTATAGCGAAACGTGCAACCCGACCTCCCACAATCAGAATTTGCTTTACATTGCTAATAGCATTTTAATATTAAAGGAATAATTTCAAAAGAGGATAGTGTTAAAAATTATTAACAGAAATTGTTTTAACAAAATTCTGTTACAATACTTCAAACTAACTTACAAATGAAAAAATAACAACCAACAGATAAGCCGGTATCGCGAAGCTTATAAGCACAAAATCATTTTCGTAGAAAAGATTACATTGAAAATATTCTATATTATATTAAAAATAAAAAGCAATAAACAATATTTATAATAAAAGAAATAATGCATAAAAGTCCTATTACTGAATTGTTTTAATAATAATTGGGTACAGCTACTACTTCAACTGTTATAGCACCATATCGATTACGAAGAGTACCAAAGTATGTCAAATTGACTACGCGTACATTTTTTATTAGATTTTTAAAACGAATTTTATGTTATAGGAAAAGGAATTGAAGGACATACTATCCTGCAAATAGCTTCTTCAATTTGGATTTAAATTAATTCCTTTTCAATGCGAACTACTATTATAATTATTGTGTTACCGAGAGGCTTAATTTTATATTAGTACTGGAATTTCCTTTGTATGTAGTAAATTCTATTACTACTACACTAATTAATTTTTTACTTTATTTCAACATCATCCCTCATATACAGGGTGCTTCATGTTAAACAAATTAATATGCAGATTTTGATTATTATAAGAGATTCAGATTAAGATAATAATAAACAACTTTATCGGATGAAAATTACATTTTGAGAAAAGGTTGTTAACAACTTTATGCAGTGACGCAAATTTGATCCATCATTGCACTAAAGAAAATACACGTGTATTCTTTAATATTATTTTATTAGATCTAGAAAATAATTATTATACAATTAAACATATATATATTATTTACTTTAACATTATTTTAATTAATCGAACGATATAATAATTATGTGTACAATTAATTTAAATATTGTATTTTATCTTGTCGAGATTCTCTTACGCATTCAAAACTTTCGATTTAACATATCTAATAACTAATGTTGTTTCATCTGTTTAATTATAATCAATTTTTAGATATTTAAAGTTTAAGTTAAGTTAAACACAAACAAAAAAGTTGCTGTACCGTAATCAGAACGAGAAAGATTTTGTTAAAATTTGTTAATTATTGTTGTCATAATTTTAATATTTCAAAGTTTATAAAATTTTTCCGTTTTGTTGAAATGTAGTGGTAAATAATGGTGGCAAAAACTAATTTAATGAACTATTTTTCTGCAAAAGAATATTATTTTGCGCTTACAAATGAAAGAGCTTTAATTTTTGTATTGCCTGCAGTAGTTTTAGTACAAAGAAATAATTAAACCGCAATATGAATTTGTTTAATAGAAAAATTAATAAGTAAACATGTCACTATTAATTTAAAAGTACTCTGTAAAATAATTTAAATAATTTTTATAGAAGTCGGTCAACTTATGCATTTTCTTTCAATTTAAAAGTGCCGACTGATCTGTGCAGGCAAGAGAAATAAAAAGTTGGGAAAAAATGTATAATTGTTGTATAATAATTTACATTATTAAATCTGCAGTTTTTTTAAAATTTTCTACTGCAACTTAATTAACTTTTATTTTTCACTAAACTAAAAATCGGATGTGGCCATGCCCATGACTTTATCATACTTTTATTAAATATTAAAAAATAATTTTAATAATAAAAGAAAAAATATTTTCCATTAACCAATGTGATTCAAAATCTAATCAGCTCTAAGTCTAAATATAAAGATACAAAATACCAATTTTAGTTTTGAAATTCTCATTAGTTTTGAAATATTTAATAAAACTAATAATAAATAAAAGATTTAAAAAATTCCTTCCATGAACCAATTTTATCCAAAATTTAATCAGCTCTAATTCCTGCCATAAACATAACAAATTTCAACTTTAGTTTTGAAAATCTTTTAGCTTTTAAAATATTAAATAAAGGCTAATATTAAATAATAAAATTTAAAATAATAAAAACAATTGTTTTTATAAACAAATTTTAACTAAAATTTAATGAGTTCTAAATATCGATTAAAATATGCGAAAACCTAAATTTAGTTTAGAAATTCGTATTACTTTTCGAAATATTAATTAAAACTAATATTAAATAATAAAACTTAAAAAATAAAAACAATAGTTTTCATAAAACAATTTTAACTAAAATTTAATCAGTTCTAAATCTCGACATAAGTATGCAAATCCTAAATTTCGTTTTGAAATTCGTATTAGTTTTGAAATATTAATTAAAACTAATATTAAATAATAAAATTTAAAAAATAAAAAAATAGTTCCGTGAATCAATTTTAGCCAAAATCTAATCAGCTCTAAGTCTCAACATAAGGATACAAAATCCAAAATTTTGTTTGAAAATTCCTATTAGTTTTGCTGTAGGTCGCACACAAAATTTGACCACACACAACACACATAACACACTACACACATCACACACACACACACACACACAGACATTTTTGAAATGTCTTATTTTACTCAGGGACCTCAAAAGTGTAAATCCATCAAAATCTCAAATTTTTTTCTGCACGAAAACAATACTTTCTCATATTACATATGATAAAGTAAAATGAACTCATGCTAGAATCTATACTCAGACCACGTACTTAATTAATAAATTAATGGTACTTGACTTGACTTGATCGATTATTAACTGCAGTATAATTACAGTGGCCATTATTATGTACCTATTTTCGTTAATTAGAAGACAAAAATTAAACCATTTAGCAAAACAGACTTTAAGGATAAGAATACAATCGTAAAATACTCACTCAGTTATAAAATTGCCCCCCTTTCGTCTACAGAAATTATATATATTAACCTGTGAAATTAAAAATAAAATAAATTATTAACTGAGCTCACACGTTATGTAATGCAAATATTTCTCCCGTACTTTTTAAGTATCCCATCGTGACACTTAACTATCTAAATTCATCACAAATGCCTCTTTACTCTTCTGCACTTAGTATTTGCCATATTAGCTTCTGATCATTGAAGTCATTTGCAGTTGCTTACCGTTCTTTCGCATTCCTCCATTTTTATGGTAATACAAATAGCTCTTAATTGCATGACAAATTCAGCTTCTCGTTGTTGCCAAGTCCAGCGATTACTAAATTTCACTTCTCATTTGAATTCCATATTCAGGTGTAAGGTAACCTTGTAAGGTTTCTTCTTTGATGATCCATGTTTGCCAGTAATGTTCTCAGAGTATCAAACAAGCTATAGAGGAACCAAAGAGATATTGCAACCTGTTTCGTAGTAGCTATCTGATCTACCACAAAAAGACTATTGTTTCGGCAACCTACTCCAGTTAAGTACACAACCCAGCTACAATGCCCAAACAGATGCACATTGTCAAAGTCACACATACATATTTAAATTGAAGGCTGCCTTTTGAGGAATTAGGATTTATGTAACAATTTAATGTTTACAAATAATTTTAATTCAGTTTCTTGCTACATACAAGTATTCCTTTCTGATGAGTTAGCTTTTGCATAAATTATTATTAATCTGTTCTTATATTATCACAGTAATAGTTAATACATATCTTTATAAATTATACACAAACTTTTCTTGCTGGATCATATTACTTAAACATAAAGTTCCAGAGAATAGAGATTTCTCATACTATACTATTATTTCACTTATTTTTTTTCATAGTAAAGTTTGTCTATAGTAAACCCTAAAACTTAAATTATTATAATATTTGTGTTGCAGTAGTATAAATTATAAGTTATCCGAGAGATCGTCGATTTCATCATTTAAATGAAACTGAAAACTAGCGCAGTCTGCATGCTTAATTTCATTAGATAGCACAAGAAGAAATAAAGTTCGAAAGAGAAACAAAAATATTACGGCCATCAATCTAAATACTACAACCCAAACATTTTACAATTAGAATTACAATAAATCCTGAAAGTGAAACTTTAATCACCGTAATTAACTAAAATTTGTGGGGCGTATTAAACCAGATTATTTAATTCGTTTTAAATCCGTAGCCATGGTTGGAAAAATTGACACAATTTTTTGGTTCTTTAAATTTATTACTTCCCAAATTTTTATAAACGAAATCGCCTTAAAAAGAAAATTAAAATTTATTTGATATTCAAAGGTAAACAGGCTAGCTTTCAGAGTAATTAAACGAGAGTTACAAGTTGCTGTTTTGATGGATTTCCAGAACCAATGTACTACATCAGCGTAGTATATTTGAATATATAAAAAATACTTGTTTGATGTTTATAGATAAAGAAATCAACCACGACTTTAACTTTTTGTCGTCAGATTTTTAATTTAAAGTCTTGGTTAAGCTGCAGATTTTTCCGTTCTGTCATTTTATATGATATAGAGTAGCAAACTAAAACAATACAGGCGTGTTTTTTGGTATTTAACTTTGTTGAATTAATATTTTAAGAAAAAATTTACAAAATTTCAATTATGACAAAAATAGCATGACGATATATATTGTATTGTGTATTTCTAACTGGTACAGTCGTCGCTCTCTATCACATATAGCCATCTAGTGCATGAAAATAAAAGTTGTGGGGCTTTCGGATTGTTCAAAAAGACTGAATTTTCTTTTATTGCCTATGCTATGAGTGATAGTTTACGTTAATTTGCATTATCTGAATTGTACATTTACAACTTCTAACTGGCCTTGTAAGTTTTATCAAAATATTGTGTGCTTTATTTCACATACATTATGTACGCTACAGTTTAACCTCTTTCGGTGAAAACCACAAACTTCTTAGCAATAAATTAATTTCTGGATTGGAAATTTAATGCTTCAATGAATATTACTGCAACGTTAACTCGTTTAGATTAGGTTAGGTTTGGTTTATTTGAGATAATGAAGTTATTATTAAAGCACTTAATTGATACTTCAGTTAGAGTATTAGAAATCTCTAGATAATTATTTCTAATGACGTAAATAATGTTGCTGACAAACAAATGAATGTTCCTAACAAATTTTTCAGAAAATCCGTTTTTTGTGAAAAAATTTATATGACCTAAATTTTATATTTTAATAATAAATGTCGAAAAATAAATCATGTTAACTGATTTACCAATAAATTTTAATCAGCGGAAAGCATAATCCTAATAATATATTATGTGCAAACTGGTAAGCGATAGCTTTCAAAAATTATAATTGGTGTATTCGATTAACACAAAAATGTAACATATGTACATACATATACTAATTAACCCAACTTGCTAACAAGTAATCAGAAAATTGTATGTAATTTTAGCAACACCATATTCTACCGAGTATAAAAATTTCCCGTTAATTGAATTTTAATCGAATTTAAAATTTTTAACATCAAAAATATCATGTAACGTTAAAAAAAGTTAGCCAAATTAGGAAAGTATAAGCCATTTATAACGAAAAGAAGTGAAACATTCTATGTAATGGTGAAATCAAAATATCGCTGGATGATTTACGAACGCAAAGTTTTCAACAATTTGATGTTAAATTTATTACGGTTTAATTTTAAGGGTGGAAAAGTTTTTTCCTAATGCAATTTAAGTTAATGTAATTTAGTGTAACATAAAAAAAATTTCAACTGCCATTTCCACACAACGTAAATTATTAATTAATCAAAACTGCAGGTTACAGTGTACAGCAGTGGTGCCCAACCTCTGGTTGTGACCCAGCTTCGGGTCGCAAGTGATTATTGTAATAATAAAAATAAAATAAATTCTGGCGATGACATTATTGCATCTCAAAATAAACGGTTTGTCCGAAAATCATGTTTTTGCCCAAAGCTACAAGGGAGATTAGTATAATTTTATTGATATTTTTAATGTTTATAAAAGTAATTATGAAAGAGCGTAAGATTAAAATTTTAATTTTAGGATATTATTCGACAATTGGTAATTTTATCGTTGTATTATAAAAGTTCGGGTATTCAAATTACTCATATTAATTTCTTAGACTAATTGTTTACTAAAACTCTATATTAATTTAATAAATTACATTTCCTAAGTTTAATTATATTATTATGCAAATGCAGTAATAAACTCAAAAGAAGTAGAGAAACTTTAAGCTGTAACTAAATTTAAATTGCAAAATTACAACTGCGTAAGTTCTTAGAATGCTAAGACTAAATTTATGTTTATTATAGTAAATATGGCACAATTTACATACATTTGAGATAAATGCGAATAGGTAATTTCAAAAAGTGCACTAATTGTAAATACTCTTAACTTTTCTTCGTTATTATTTGTTGCTAGCAGCACTAAAGGAATGCAAACGCTACAATTTATAATTAAAATTTTTGTACAGTCAAGGATAACCACGGTAATAGGTAATTTTGGTAAATTTAAACATTAACCTTCTACTTTTCTTAAATTTTACATATGATATAGCTCTGACAACCCTTTGAATTTCAAAATATTTAATGCAATGCGAAAAATCTAATTTTCATAACTCAAAAATTAAAATTATATTCATAGTGCAATAACTATAAACAAATTAAATTTTATCTGTGAAAAACCTTAAATTACTTATTAATGCAATAAAAATGAAATTCATCAGCATTTACGCCAAATAAAGCATGTTTTCTTTTATATTAATAATAAATTATATACCAATTATTAAAATATACCAACATTTTTTAGTCTTTAAATTTTATTAGTTGTATCGTACGTAGACACCTCATGTAATAAAATTTCCAATCATCACGCAGAGAGAATTTTACATTAGTAAAATTAAATTTTTTAATTTTTCGGACTACAAACATATTATGCATGTGTTATTTTGTATAAGCAATACTATATTTCAGCGAGGAGTAATCCTCAAACATAAGCACCACAGATCTACATGACTTGAAATGAATTCAGTCAATGTTTTTATTTTATATTTATTGTGCTGCGTAAATTAAATCATTGTAAGATAAAACTGCTTTCCTTTATTATGTTATTTATTTAAAATAGAACAATTATGTTTTACTTTTAACAAATTTTAAATTGGATTTATAACTTTTCAAATTTAAATTACTTTATTATAATACAATTTAAGTTATTCTACAGGGGTAGTTAGTAATTTAACTAATAGTAAAGTAATTATTCTAGAAAGCTTGTGAGAATATCGTATAATAAATAACTAGCATATATGTAGTACGTAGTACATATTGCAATGTTATAATTAAGTCAATTCTATATTTTAAGTCACTTCATGTGAAGTGAACCTTCAGCGAGTACCGGAAAAGCCTGAAACATTTAAAATTCAATCGTTTGAAATTAGAAGATTACTTAACTTACGATTCATTGTCGAATAAATTCAAAGATCACAAAGACTCATACAACTACATAATAGATCGTCACGGATAGTCAAATTTTGCGTTGTTGACCTGTTTACGAAAGCAAAATAAATGTACTCCCACATCTTTAAACAAAGATTTCTATTGTTCAAGTTTAGTTTTAAGTTTGTAAATATTTATTTTTAGTTTAGTTAAGGTTTAAGTTGAGTTTGTCAAGACAATTAAGAAAACGGTAGTGCTTCAGGTCGATAAACAATGTACTTTGGGTTAAGAAAAGTGCCGCGACTCTTTTCAAACAATTTAAGTGGCAGTGGTTAATGGTACTTTACGTGTGTAAAGAAGTTAACGACATAAAGTGCAATAGCCAGCAGAATCGAGCATCAGCACATCTGTGCCTTCGAAGGATCCCAAAGTCAGTACTATACAAGAAAGGCTATGAAAATTGTTTCAAATAAAACATTATTTCAAATTTCAAATCAAATCAAATAAAGACATTAGTCAAAAATAACGTCACAGGAAGTCAAAATGTTATGGAAAACGTCAGAGTGGACAAAAATTTAAGAACAAAATTACATGTAAAAGGTTATACGACGATCAATTGTCATAAATATAATTTTAAAGGTAGATAATTAGCAAATCTATCTATGTCAACAAAATTCTGATTGCAAAAGAGTTTAGTTTTTGCTAAACAGAAAGTTTAGGAAAAATAGCTTGAACGTTTGAATAAGTTTCGCATCAAACGTGAGCGATGTTCACAAGATTACGCGTTGCACCTTAGCCGAATTTAAAGTTACGTATGGCGCGTCAGAAAAACATGAATAACATGAAAAGTACATGTCTTCGAAGAAAACAGAATCAGAAAGATAGAGCCTTTAGACATGGTAATATCATAAATAAAAAAGTCAAATACGATTTTGGAAATGCATCAGATGAATTTATAAGAAGCGATGCAAAATATTTCGGAAATTTGACGATTGTTTGTCAAATTTCTACAACAAGGAGATGATGTTTTTTAACTTAAAAGACGTGGATTGTAGAACTCTATCTACATGTAAAAGAAAATTTCCAAAAAGTTAAGTTTTCATGAAATGGCAATGGAAAAAGTGTAAATTAGTGGGAACCAAATTGTCGTGGCAGAATGCAAGCACGGGAAAGCTTAATTTCTATTGGTCCACACGTGTACGTACGTATCTTGAAGTTTAGAAAACAGGCAGGAAGTTGCATTATTTGTTGTCCAATCTAAGTTTGGAAAAAATCATGGAAAAGAGAAAACACAAGAAAACAATTTGTTCATTTTACATTTTTGAAAAAGTAAATTTTCTGGACGCACCATAAAGGAAACCACGGGAAGCACTAAATGGAATCACGATTTTTGGTAACATACTTGTCAACATTTTTGTCAAGAGGTCATAAAAATGATGAATTTTGAAATTCGCTAAAAAGAAGTAGCTATAATAAATAATTGCCTGGCGCACTAGCACAAAAACGGGTAGATTTTATGAATTTTATTCGTTTGTATTAAGCCTTCAGCAAGTATCGGAAAAGCCTGTAAAAATTAAAAATCAAATTTTTGTAATCAAAAGATAACGTAACCTACCAGAAATTGTTGTAAGGTTAATACCATTACAACATTTTTTTTAGTAGATACAATTTATTTTTCAATGGACGTCCAAAATTGCATTGTTGGTTTGTTTCCGAAAAGGACTAAATGGACTCTCATATCACGAAATTTCCATTGTTTAGGAAAATATGCAAATTCAAGTGTTTCATTATACATTTTTGTAAATATTTAGTTTTAATTTAGATAAGCAAGGTGAGTTCGCAAAGACTCACATCAATAAACAATATTTCGGGTTAATGAAAGTGCCGCGACTCGGTTAAAACAATTTTGGCAATCGTGATTTATAAAAGTGCAACGGTAAGCGAATCGAGTAACGACGCATTTATGCCTGAAAATATCCAAGTAGACAATAATTTAACAAAATTATCAACAATCATAAAAAACAGTATAATACAATCAAATAAATAAAAGTTCGGAAAAAATTAAAGTTGCAAGACATGTTCATTCTGTGGGAGAATCAGATGACCGTTATTTTTAGCCGAGGGGTTAACCGCTGGTGAAATTTTTTGTACACATCTCATAAAGTACATCACATCTCATGTAAAGTATGTGAAGTACTTGTCTTCTTCTTCTTCTTCTCTGCAACGGGAGATCTTCAGTTTACATCTGATAAAAAATAAACTACTCAATCCGAGGGGTCTGGGGGGTGTGGAACACCCTCCAGTGTCTCTGCAGCGGGAGGTCTTCAGTTTACTTCTTATAAAAAATAAAATGCTTGATCCGGGTGGTCTGGGGGGCGTAGAACACCCTCCAATGCCTCTGTAACGGGAGATCTTCAGTTTACTTCTGATAAAAATAAACTACTCAATACGAGGTGTCTAGGGAGTGTGGACACCCTCCAGTGCACAAATTTTGGAATGAAGAACATTGCAGAACATTCAGAACCCCCAGACCGAGTAGTTCACTTTTTATCAGAAGTAAACTGAAGATCTACCGTTGAGGAGGCACTGGAGGGTGTTCCACACCCCCCAGACCCACCGGTTTAAATAATTTATTTTTATTAAAAGTGAATTAAATATTTAAGCATATCCCAAGTTTTTCAAAATTAGCTATGGCCAAGTAAATGTGTTTAATTCATAATCTGACAATTAATTCTGCATAATTATAAATTCCGTACACCCTGGGAGGTAGATCTCTGCAACGACGGGAAATCATCAGTTTACATCTGATAAAAAATAAACTACTCTATCTGGAGGGTCTGGGAGGAGGGGAACACCCTCCAGTGCTCAAATTTTGGAATCTCAGTAAGTCTCTAAATTACCAATGAAGTGCGTGAAATACAACGAAGTATCGATAAATTAAGTGAAGTACTGTAAATTATTGATGAAGTACGGTGAATTACTGGTGAAGTACGTAAAGTCCCGTGAGTTACTGCTGAATTATATGAAATACGAAGAAGTATAGAGAATTATCATGAAGTACGTGAAGTTAATTGTACACGATTTCCTTTAGCGGTTGACCCCTCGTTTTTAGCTGAATTGGTATTGGTTGTTCATATTATGGCGTGTTTTTAAGATCCCATAAAAAGTGAAACAGATGAGAAATTCACGAGAACAAATAATCTTATAGCCGATGAGTTGGAGGTAAAATAACGAATTTTGTTGCTAGACGATTTCTATTGGAGATTTATAACTAGCGTAAAAATTTTGGACCAATAACAAGCCTAAGACAGGACGCGCGAAAATACGGTTAATGTCACGTTTGACATTATGGCAAATTGTTATAAAAGGTGCATTTTTGCAAAATTAAAGGAAAGTTAATTTCAACAGCTCGACGAAGAAGCCGTATTATACAAACGATAACTAGTGAGTTAAAAATTAATAAAAGTGCATTACAAAGTGCAATATTTTTGAAAAGAATATCAACATTTTATTAAAAGTGTGAAAACGTCGGCGAGCTCAACGAAAGGTTTTTGTAATTTTAATTAGTTTTAATTAGTTTTAAAAATTTTGTTAGTAGTTAGACTAATTGTTATTCATCCTTAGATGACATGTTTTTAAATGCATGGTAACTTTAAGGTACTTACCAGTAACATTTTTTGTGCTAAGTTAGTTTGATGGCACCACAATTATTGTTGTTTTTATTTTTATAAGGCCATAATTATTTCATTAATAGAACTTGAAAGAAAGTATGAGAGTTCATTGTATAAAATTTTTTTTAGGTTATAATTGTAATTACTAACATTACTGTACGGTTTTTATAAGAGTCAATTTTCATACTAGTTTTGTTACATATTAAATATTTGCACACATTTTTAATATTTTTTGTGGACAACATTTTATCAACATTTACTAAAATTTAGCTTCACCGGTAATATACAGTGACTAAAAAAAGTCTCCGTACGACACTATTCTAACAATTTAAATTACAATTACTCCGTTTTTTACCATTATTTTTGTTATGAAATATGATAAAATATAAATATTGACATTCATGCATTAGTTTTAAGAAAAATTTTTAAAAAATTTACTAAAATCCGTCTGTAAGCAAGAAAAATTTAAACAAACTGCCATAATCTGTCTATAAAAAGTCTCCGTACGATGATGCATATAGAAAATGTTTCCCTTTGTAGACGCACGATAAGCACTTTTATTTTTAAATTGCAACGTTTTACAATACATTGCAATGTTACTATTACATTACGCAATTAATTTTTTTAGGTTTTAGTTACGGTGACCGTGTTTCAAGGGCAATAACAAAAATAAGCAAAGAAATTTTCTTCGAGGTGCGACAAACAATAATTAAATTGTATTGTGAAGGCATATCAATGCGCGAGATCGGGAAAATTATCGGAAACCTAATTTAAGTGTTCAATACATCATTAAAAATTATGAAAACAAAGGTTTCTTGAAAAGTAAGCCCTTTTCTGGACGCCCCAAGATACTAAATAATATTATGAATCGTGCTATTATATGCGAAGTGAAGAAAACCCCAGAATAAGTGCTACAAAATTGGGGATGAAGTACGTAATAAACTTTATATTAGTGTTTCGGACCAGACAATCAGAAATTTGCTCAGAAAAGACAATTTTAATGACCGGGTTGCTAGATGTAGCCTCTAATTTCAAAAGTTAATAAAAGTAAAAGATTCAAATTTGCAATAGAACACAGAAACAAAGAAAAAAAATAAAGAAAAAAAGATGAAAAAAGTTCTGAAATTGAGTGATTTTTACAGACGAGAGTAAGTTTAATATTTTCGGTTCTGATGGAAGAAAAAAATTGTGACGAAAATCAAACGAAGCGCTTAATATGAAAAACGTTATTCCCACAGTAAAACATGGTGGTAGAAGTGTTTTATTTTGGTGTCTATTGCAGCGTCGGGTGTGGGAAAATTATATTTTATTGATTCCATAATGGACAAGTGGGTATATTTAGATATTTTAAACACTAATTTAAAATACAGCCCAATCCAATTAAGCTTTCTAAACAATTTTATCTTCCAACAAGACCAAGTTCGTATACATACGTCAATGATTGTTAAAGAATAGCTCCTTTATTATGTGCCCAAACAATTGCATTCACCTCCCCCAAAGTCCCTACTTGAATCCCATCGAGCACCTGTGGGATGAATTAAACCGCAGAATTCGTAAACACGATATTACGAACAAAAATACTCTTAAGAGGGTATTACAGGAAGAATGGGACAAAATTGGGTCAGATATGACAACAAATTTAGTGGAGTCAATGCCAAGACGTGTGGGGGCAGTGATTAAAGCTAAAGGGTTTTGTACAAAATATTAAATATTAACATAAACATTTCTATGCCTATTTTTAAGTACCGTACGGAGACTTTTAGTAGATTTTGTAGATAGATTATGGCAGTTTGTTTACTTTTTTCTTTCTTACGAACGGATTTTCGTAAATTGTTTAAAAAATTTTTTAAACTAATGCGTGAATGTACATATTTATATTTTATCGAATTTCATAAAAAATAATATTAAAAACGGAGTAATTGTCATTTAAATTGCTAGAATGGTATCGTACGGAGACTTTTTAGTCACTGTAAATAAATTTAAAGTTCACTACAATGTATATGCTCAAATTAAGTCTCTCGTTTCACTACAATATATTATGAAAGCTGCTTAAATTACAATAGACTAGTAACAATTTTCTTGCTTCAGTAAATATCATCGTCCTAAACTATTTTAATAAAATTTTTAAAATAAGTAAATATAACAATTTTTGCGAAATCAATATTACTGCATCGAGGAGTTTTATTCGTAGATTGCAAGAACTGCTCTCTGTAGTATCCAATGCTATTTATTGGCTAAATAGTTGGCATTTATTGCTACAAATATTATATTACACATTACATTATATTTATACAATTTCAAAACAAAATTTAATAAAAAAGCATCTATTACTAAGTTTACAAAGTAATAGTATACGTAATACAATATGTAACTGGTTGGCTGTACTTTTATCAGGTCACCGTATATTGGAATAACATAAAACCCTTAACTTTATCCGTGTCCTTTTACGAAAGTATTTCATGTAGTATGTATGTAGCTATCTAGTACCTTATTACTATTTGGTTTCGAGCACAATATTGTTTTACTTTTTATATTCTTATTTTAAACATCTGCCATTACAAAAATATTTCTTTATTTCCTTTGGGTCCAGAAAGTAAATAATATCGCAATTTGTTTCTATATTTTAAGTTACAATTTACAAAATTTCTTCAAAATAAACATATTACGTATTATTCAAAAGAAAATTAATTAAGAAATTCCAGCTTAGGCTGCGGCCCTTGAGAGTTAATAAATCACAAAATAAATTGAGAGTTGTATTTAATATTTAACATACAGTGGCTCAATAAATTATTCATCCACTGAAATGTTAATATTAATTGAAATATTTTGTTAAAAAAATCTCCAATTACTTTTATTTAACTTTTTATATATTAAGTAATACTTTGTAATCGATAATATAAAGAAAATATTTTAGAAAATTTTTTTGGGAAGACACAATAGTTCTAAGATATAGAACGTCACGACGTAAATGCATGTTCAACAATTATTCATCCACAAGCATATTAGACCTTGGTTATCAAGTTTCTATAATGTAATACTAGATTATTTTTTTTTATAATGATTTAAACAATTGCTTAGAAGCATAATAAACAAGAATTGCTTGCATGAAATAATTCTACTTCGTATTTTGCTAAGATAGATTCCAAAGAAAGCAAAACTAGTATTGAAGAAAGGAAATTCATTCTTAAATTGGTTTGTCAGCGAAAATCTATGCGAGAAACCGTAGAAATCGTTAACAGAAACCATAAGTACATAATATATAAATTTAAAAATGACGGAAATCTTGCAAATAAAGCCAGTCGAGAGAGGAAGTGTATACTGACACCAAAGACTAAGAAATATATTATGAAGCAAATTAACTGTAATCCTAAAACAAGTGTGCCAAAAGTGACTACAGAGGTTTAAAATATTATCGGTAAACACATTGCTACCAAAACTGTCCATAAAGTCTTTTGGAAAGTAGGGTATTATAGTACAATTGCACGCAAGAAACCATTTGTATCGAAAGTTAACAGAATTAAAAGGCATGATTTTGCGAAAAAATATATAAATAAAAGTGGCGAGTTTTGGAAAACAGTTATTTTTAGAGGTGAAAGTAAATTTAACATATTCGGTTCGGATGCTAAACAGATAGTGTGGATAAAACGGAATACACAGCTGAACAAAGAAAATTTATGCTCAACTGTAAAGCATGGTGTTGGAAACGTGATAGTTTGGGGTGTAAGGCTGCTAATGGAGTTGGAAAACTTTAATTTATCGACGCTACCATGGACTAGTTTCAATATTTAAACATTTTAAATAAAAATTTAAAACCTAGTATCGATAAATTGAGCTTAAAAATCGTCTATTGGTTCCAACATGACAATAACCTCAAGCATTCCGCTTATATTGTAAGGGAATTGTTATTCTATCATGTGAGAAGACAGCTTAAAACCCTCACCAGACACTACATTTCAATCCTATTAAGAATTTGTGTCAGGAAATAGAGAGAAAAATACTACAGAGGCCCATTTCTCCAAAAGAAACCCTGAAAACCGTTATTTTGGAAGAATGCCAAAAAATTTCCGAATCCACAACTAGAAATTAATAGAATCCATGCCGCGACGTTTAGAAACTGTTATAGCTGCAAAGGGATACCCTACTAAGTATTAATTTATTAAATAAAAGCAAAAATTGTAAGCCTTCTGGTAGTGGATAAATAATTGATTGGGATTGTTTTACTTAATTTTGTTATGTTTATTAGATTAGTGCTTTTAAATTAAATTTTTTTGTTTATATTTATTTCAAAGCATGCTTTAATATATTAAAAATTAAATAAATATAATTTGCCATTATTTGTAGAAGTTATTGTAATAATTTGTAAGTTTTATGTAGTGGATGAATAATTTGGTGAGCGACTGTATACTCATTTCTATAACCATCAAGTTTTCAAATATTTTTATTAAATATATTATTTAAGACTAAATTGAACTTATTTTAGTAATCAGGAAATAATTATAACTTACATAATAAACACCGACACATGCTTTATTATTATTTGGGCTCTTCAGATGACAATAATATAGAATTTTATACAGTGAAAATAATTGAAAATTAATAATCTAGATAGTGGAGACTATTCACTTTAATAAAATATAAAAACAAAAATTTTGGGGTTGGTGATTTGCAATTTGCACATACTATTAAAAGCTAAATGACTTTTAAATATTTTAATAGTTCCACTAAACAAGCTTTAGTGGTAATAATTCGGACTTTAAAATTACTGTTTACTGAACACTCTCTTTAATGGATGCTATGTTATTTAGTTCAACAAAAAACATATTTACTTTAAATTTTTGATGTAAAAACAATATAAAGCAATAAAACGTTACAAAAAGTTTTAACTGACAGATTAATTTACCATGTTTTTGATCGATGATGAATAAAGATAATTTGTTACCTTATTAATGTGTTGGAAAAATCTTGCAAGGTTTGGAAAAAGTATAAAAAATTACTTTACTTCAAGTTTGGGAATTGTTCGTAGGTATTATGTTAAAAATCTTGATGAAAAGTTTCTAGTGAATTATTTCTGATCGCAGTTTGTAATTTGTATTCTAAAACTTGTAACTAAATTGCTTATTGGATTCGTTATCGGATATTAACTTGTACCTAGTAAAAAGATACATTCGAATTCGCTCAGCCAAAAAATTAAATAGTTTTTACATAAAATACAGTGTCGAGGCACTTTTCACTCAACCCGTGCATAAATATCTTTGTAGTGTTACAAATAAACAAAGAAAATCTGTAACACTTTTGAAGTACTCAAATATTGAGTTGTTGATCTCATATTATTGAATATTGATCTCAAGTTGTAGGTTGCAAAGCAAATTGTATACAAATTAAAGCAACTGGTATATTATATCGAATTATTGTTGCACAGTATATGAACGGTTTTCTAAATATCGAAGTGCATTTTTGCTCGTTTATAATTGAACTGAAGGAAATACTTAACAATTGAGAAGTTTATAAAATGTTATTTTGAAAATTTTCAGAATATTAAAATTGCTCTTTTATGTCAGGTAATATGAACATGTATGACAAAGAAGAGCTTCTGAATGCAACTACGAAGTTCATACCTAATTGTATCCAAGTTCACATAAAAGCAAAATATTTCAATATTATTTAGATTCCGACTAAAGCTTACAATTTATAAGGTACATTTTGTTGCAATAGAGTTTTTATAATTTTGCGTGTGTAAAATGAATAAAATAATTTTAAAGTATATTTCAAGCCCAAATGCATATAGTGCGCATCCAATTTTTTTTATTAAGCAGTACTTCCTACTATTTTTAGTAGTACCTACTTCAACTATGTATAACATTCAGACGTGAAAAACGTGTAAACATTTACACGTGGTCACATGCTATGTACATCCATAAACTGTGGACGTGCAAAATAGACATGAAGCTCACACTAAAATAAATAAAACAAAAAATATCATGTTAATAAAATATAAATTTTTACAGTTCTTCATATATCGAAATGTTAAATTTTCAATTGGCATTTTTAATTTTGAAACCAGGTTTTTTTCGTCACGTTACTACGTGCATAATGCAGTGACCTGCCATTGTATAAACTTAATCTCCACAATACAATTATTAGGCATCAGAAATTAATATTGCTTTCTCAAATAATCTGTAACTTCAGTTCTCAATTCCTGTAAAATAATTCTCTTAAATAAATAAATTTAGTTTCTTATTAAATTTAAAAACTACATATATAACATAACTTTAATCCACATTATATTATATAACATAAATAATAAATATTGAACAGAGCCTTAAAAAAATTGAATAATATGTATTAGTAAAAAGATGAAATCCAAAGTAAAATTTTGAGAAAGAAGAATGTTTTATTGATTACATGTCTTCCACATAACACATTAACAAGGAGAGCAAATTTAACTAAGTCATTTAATTGTAATTATTGTAAACTTCTTAAGCAGTCGACACAGTTTCAAATCTCATTTGCGGGAAATCTTAGTTGGAGAAGATTTTCCTTATAAGAAACTTAAACGTTTCATTTCTTAATTAACTTCAAAACGATTTATTAAAATCAATGAAATTAGTTACTAATTTGTTCATTTGCAATCGTACTACGTAGTTCATTAAAATTATAAACAACTTAAAATTTAATTTAAAAAATATCACGTTTTGCGCAGTAGAGGTCAGAACATTATTAAATTTTAGTAAAACAATTCCAAAATACGATGGAATTTCCACGCTGTGAGAAGAATATTAATTAATTTTTAGTAATAAAAAATAATGTGTAATTATATTACTAAAATTTCAGTTGCTGTTGTTTCTGCCTTCTTCATATGCTGGGCTCCATTTCATGCACAACGTCTTCTAGCAATTTATGCACAACCAGATTCACCTAATATGATAACAATTTTTAATATCCTGACGTACGTGAGTGGAGTTTTCTATTATCTCTCTACATCGATAAATCCACTGCTCTACCACATCATGTCGCACAAATTTCGAGTAGCTTTTCAGGTAAGAACATCCTTTTATCATATGACACCCAATGAGCATCTCATTTTTTTAACAAAAAAACTAATTTGAAACTTATGTTTAATTACTTGAATCCTTATGCTTTTGAAACTGCAATATCACAGCTTTTTTTGGGTGCAAATTATATAAAAAACTGTTATGTATATTTTACATTAAACCTTTCGTAAGTACAAATAATAATTCGGTCAACTATTTTATAAAATTTCGTTTTTTTTAATACATAATTTTACAGTAGGGGATAGGCTTGCAGGTTGCCACTGTCTGCAGGTTGCTACCACTGCTGTATTTTAGCATTCCAGCAATGTAACCCAAGCTGCAACTTACATAGTATATCGACGAGAGTAGTTATCACTTTTAATTTACTTCTGAAGGGGATAGACGCAATAACACAGTGTTTGCTGAACAAAGATCAAAATATTATTTTTTTTTAATTGAAGAATTAACCTTGCGTTTTTCTTTTCTTCACAGAATTCCAAACATATCATGAATTGGCATTGTTTTGCGTATGTACATACATTATACCTATCTTTAAATGGTGTCAAAATGCAGATTACCACCTCTTTTAGTTTACTCTCTCTTTTCGCTTGTTTATACTGATATGCCATTTTTCATGATTGGTGATGTTTACAATAATTGTCATTTCAAAAATGAAGTGTTTTACAGCATTTTAGTGATACACTGAGCGAAATTATGTTCACTTATATTTTTATTAAAATTTTGAAATTAGACTGTCACAACATTCTTTATTTTCTTAAAGGTGGTACACATATTAGGGTCCAGAAGCTACCAATAGCTTTATTTTTGCAATTTTTGGACAGGTACTTACTCATAAAACGGGTGTTTAAAGATAATCAACCCTGAAAAACGCCAATCACGTTATTTTTGGTTGACGTCGATAAACATGCGTATTTTTGGAAATGCACTGATTGTGAGTTAAAGTTAGATGCGAGATGTAGTTGTTAGTCTTAAAGGTTTATTCACAAACGCTAACTATGGCGCTCGTTTATGTAATTGTTAATTAATAAATAACACAGGCCAACAGCCATTTTGGTGAATGGGTATTTGAAGCTAATTCCGTATGGATTTGATGCCCTGTAGTCAAACACTTTAATGACATGAAATTACACTATTTTAAGTAACTAAAATCCATGGATAAAACAAAACTGAACAACTAAAAACTAACAATATTTATTATTATATTAATAATTATTATCAAATATCACTGAACACTTCGGAAGGTTCTTTTCCGTGACATTCTTGAATGTATTTTTAAACACTCCCTTTTTAAACTCCAGCAGGAATCTGCCAACATGTGCTTATTCCATCTTCCTTGGTACGTCCTATAGTTTTAATATCCTGGTGAAATCTTTCACCTTGTTCTTCACTATGTTTCCTAAATTTTCAGGAAAACGGTCTATGGCTGTGTAAATAGTGCACCTTAATACTCATGTTACACCCAAGAGATTTGAAACTGTTAAGCATCTCGTTTACCAGTTGAACATAGTTTGAGCTTTCTGTTTGCCCAGAAAATTTCTGACAACTTCAACAAATCATCAATTTTGTTCATGTTCTTATCTTTACAAGGCAAAGCTATATTGTTTATTTTCTATTCCTCTTTGTTGAGTGGACCAATTGGCTTTTCTTCTTTGTTAGCCACTTTGCCCACTCCTAGCATAAAGCCTCCTTTTCTAAGAGAAGGGTTTGAACAGCATTAATACCCCACGACTGTTTAGTCCGGGTTGGGGAATTTGCCTGTAACCCTTTATTATTGTTGATGTGCAGTCATCAACTCAGGGACCGTGTTTTACTCTGTTTCCAGCAGGGAGACGGCAGGATAGAAAGAGTCAAAAGAAAATTTTCCTTACTAGACTCCTCCGATCGAACTGCCTTTGATCAGTAGTTGATCGCTCTAACTACTAGGCCAAGACGTCTCTTTGCAAAAGCAATTGGTATTGAACCATATTTGTTTCCATTGTGTTCCAATTCAAACTTCGCTTTGAGCTGTCAATAAATAGACGCCAATCATCTGGAAAATATTCCGAAGCCCCAAATTTTTTCCAGGAGTCCTTTAATATCGTGACAATATACAAGACTGTCTTTTGAAAAAGAAGGATAGCATATCCTTTTCTTTGCACGGTAAAGGTAATTTTGGTTTCTTGTTCCAGTAAATTTTTCTCGTTTAATCTGGAAGCAAGTAATTCAGAAGCTTCTTTTGACAAGTTGAGATCTCTAGTGAGATTATTTAACCTGGCCTGCTTGAAACGTTTTGGAATTGATGACATCCCCTCACAAGAATCATTGTAACCTTCATCAGTATCAGAGGGACAATACTCGCTCTCACAGAGTTGTGGTAGCTGGTGAAACGTTGGAAATGGCACCTCTTCTGAGTGAGGGACCGGGCGGCTTGCAGAATGTAAATTAGGATAAGTGCAATTATTACGATTGTTTCGATTGATTTCAAAAATATTTACTAAGCAGAAATAACAGTCATCAAAGTGGTTTTGGAGTTCTCTCCAAATCATCGGTATACCAAATTTTAGACGACTTATTTTAAGTCGTAAGTTTTTATTTTTTTGAGAATTCAAATTATTTCTAGCTCAGGATTGTGGCTTTTTTTACTTCCTCTTTCCAACTTATGTTGTATATCAGCAATACGTTGATTTTATGACGAGTTATGATTAAACAGCTGTGGGGTGACAACCTGCAAGCCAATACCCTACTGAATTAATAATTTAAATAAAATTTTACCAGAGTTTAATTTAAAATCTTAACGCATTGTTTATATTGTTTTGAACGGAATTTCTCATATTATATTTTGTACATCCACGTTTACCCTGTGCCTTAATTGGCAATAAATGTGAGCAAAGCGCGATTTGTTTTCCGTCTTTATCGTACATATTTAAATTTCTGTTTTATTTTTGACACATTTTCTTGGTGAAATTTATTATGCGTAAATATCTATGCCGTATCAGGTTTTATTAACATTATAAAATCTAATATTCGTAATATATATACATACGTATGTCCACTACTCCAATGTTTCGAATATAAAATATAACTTCTCTGTAAAATTAAGTATTCAAAATTACATCAATTTTCTGCTTGACAGTGTATAAAAGACTGGCACAAATACCCCTTACATACGTCTCATCTTCAATCGCTTTACTTATACAGTTTTTAGTATAATGCAGGCAAAGACACAAAGACACTACGCCTTATCGTCAATTTTCCGAAGAAGTATCTCTTTCATTTCTTGCAAATAAAAAATTTATCAAGTTTTTTCTCAAAATTAAAATAATGTTTGCTTCAGAACCCTACAATATCTTTTATAATAATTGATATTGCTATACAGAAGTAAAGTATAAACGCCAAAAATTAGGGTACAAAAGGGGTAGACAAATTAAGCCAGGCAATATAGTATTATACAGTAAATATTTCACCATTAAATATTTTACAAAATTTGCTTAACTTTTATAACCCATCACTTGTAAGTAATTTTCTAGAAAATGTATTAATCAAAATCATTTAAGGGATAATGACACTCTGGGATTTTTAAAAAACGCAATTTGTTTTTGCATTAATTTATAGTTTTTATCCTAAAATTTATCTGTTAAAATTTTATATTGGTATTTCAAATATTTTCGGAACTACTATATAATATAGCGTTTAAAGCGCAATGAGAAGTAGGTAATAACATACTCAAGCTTATGACATTAGAGCATTACAACTGTCGGTAAAAGATAATAAACTAAAATCCATTTTATTACTACTGTGTGGTAGCATCCCTCTGCAATTGTGCATTAGCGTAGACCCCGATCACGAAATCTGTTTCAAGTGGCAAAGTTATCGTCAATATTGCATCAAAAATTGCTGTATGCACATTTGTAGTATTAAAAAAATCATGGTATGACATTCGGGCCCAATTGCTCTAATATCTATGCAGAAGCTGATGCACGCCGCAATAAGTTCTCGGAGCGATTGGCTGTCTCTGTCGTTAAAATCAGTCAGAAAGAAAAAAAAAGAGCAGTACATTAATATAGAAAGTCAATTGTGTGGTTTAGGTAATGCAGAATAAAGGCAAATAAAAAATTTTCATCAAATGATGCTACGTAAAACTTTAAAACGCTTTATCTCAAAACTACAATTTCTAAATTGGCCGGCAACATAATTTTAACAAATATTAATCGATTTGATTTAAATTTTATCTGTTGCTTTATAATTAAATTATCTAAAGAAGCACATAGGGATATGACGTTACCTCGTAAACTTTTCTAGTTATAAATAATTTTTTCAACAAAAATGAAAATTTGTAGTCAATCGTGCACTATTCTTACAAAAACCTATATTTTTTAATTTTTCTATGTATTTCTCGAGATAATCTTACTTAGAATTGAAAAAAAATTTGTTTTTTGTCAAAAATTGAAGGAGAAAACTTACCGGTCGCGGTATTTATAAAAAGAGGTTTTCTTTGCTGAGATTTGCCGCTGCAATTTTGTAAAAAAACTTAACAAACTATTCTCTAAGAAATGTACAATAAATCCCTTTAAACAGATTTTCTATTGCATTTACTATACGGCGTGCCATTACCCCTTAAGTCAGATAGAAAATTGAAGTGAGTACAATATAATGCTGAATATAGTTTCATATAAATTTAATCCTTAATTTTGTAAAGTAATTAATTTTGCTCTGCGTTTGAAGGTAGCCTTTAAAAAATTAGTTAACTATGTCATGTCCTGGTGTAGTGGCCACTCGAGTTGATAATATTCTCAAATTCCTTTTACAACGTAAACGATTTAATCTCTCTGCTTTACACAAATCCTTCGAATTTTCTATCTCAAAATGGTAACATTTTAATCAATTTTAGTTTTTTCCTATATTGAAATTAAATGAAACGTAAAAGCATAAGCATAGATTACAGGTACTGCAATGAAGACAAAAATATATTTCATGTTTAGTTATCCGAACGACAATGTTAGTTTAAATAAAATACTTTTATTTTTCGAAAAGTAAGATTACCTCGTATTAAATTGTTGAAGAGAATTATCTTTCATAGTAAACCAATTAAGGTGGTTAAGCGTTAACACAAGCTAAGATTACGAAGTGTTATTAAAGTGGAATATAAGCACTACTGAATATATTTTCTTGAGAGAAATATAATTTTTCAGTCTTTCAGTTTAGCAAATTATGAAAAATAAATAATTCTAGCAGACATTTTTTGTAGCTCAATAATCATAAAATAACCTCAAGAGAATTTCTTTATAATAAAGGTACTTGCGTTAAGGTTTTCATTTTAAAGAAATTGCTTTCTAGCTTGTTTGTTTGAGAACAATTTAACCGAAAAATATCAGAAACCAGCGCATTATACTTACAATTAGTTTCACAATAATAGAAACCGAGAGCTTCCTTTTTAGTAATATGAACAAGTAGCTTACGTTTTTCTGTTAAATTAAACAAAGTTAATGACTATTTACCTTGGCGTTTCTCAGTTTCTTTATATTATTATTTTATTTAATAATGCTCATAAATTTAATAGCTAATCCATCAAGATGTTTCAAAGTAGGATAACTAAACTATAGTCCATTTCGTCCAACAGTAATATAAATTATATAAATTGCACTTATTAGAAAAAAGTGATTCGTGAATTGACCACAAAATAATTATTCATCATTTCAAATTACTTTTTAAAAATTTTGTTGTAAATTTGTAATATTAATAAGTGGATATTTATAATACTGCATTCTTGAATCAAATAGACTAGAGCACGTTCTTGTCGCAATTATTATCTGGATTATCAATAAAACCTAAAAAAAAAATTTGAAATAATTGGCAATTTTCTATTTGTATCTCCATAGTATAAACTATGTATCTCGGTCCTGTTATACATATTTATATTACCGGCAGTTAAAATTTTATTGACGTAGGTAAAATAAATATTTATGAGACCCTTCAGGTTGAGCGAACCAAATTGATCAATTAAACAGATATGAATGTAATTATTGATAAATTTTTATATAAAGATAATATCTAAAATTTGAATACTTCTGCTGTATAAAGTTTAAAGTACCTACCAAAGTAGAGTTTCAATCAAGAAATACATTTTTTCGTATTGATTTAATTTAAAACTTGTTGATACTAAATCAATTTATTTTTAATTAAATTTTGTAAGGAGTTTATTTACAAAAATAATGAACTTCGATGTCAAATAATTAATTTTTAATTTTTAGGACACAATAATGCGGTTTTTGCGAAGAAAGTCAAGTGCAGATGACGAAAGGTGCTACTCCGCTTTATCTGGAAGATCGTCCCAAGTTAATAGTCAAAGCAACACAGATTCTTGTAGCCAACAAAGTTCCATAAGATATTTAGAAACTGAAATGAGACGATTAAGAGATTCTCGTAGGCCATTAGTTGTCTCGTTTCGTCGTAAACAACCTTCCGTGCAGAAAGTTAAACGAGTTACAGTTTTAGATGTAGAATTACAAAAAGCATTAGACAGTTTAAGTGAGGAATCGACAAAAATTGATAAAGAAACTCGTTTTCAAAGAGTGTCACGTAACAGTAAGAAATACAACGATATTGCGGAACATCAAAGGTCCTCGTGGAGCACTTTAAATCCTGACTTTGGGCTTATAGAGCTTCATAACTTGCAGTCGTCATCCAAGCTTCCTTCAAATGGCATACTTACGGCCAAATGGCAAAATTGTTCCAAGGCAGACATAGAATTAATTCGTCAACAGCAACTCAAATTAAATAACACAAAGAGAAGCTACTGTAAATTAAATTTTAATAAATACACATCATGCAATTGCGAACACGATAACCAAGTATTGACAAAATCGTGTACAATGCCAGATATTAATAATTTATCTCAATTATAAAAATCTGTAAATTTCCTTAAAATTAGTGTAATTCTTAATTGTAAAAATAAATGGTTGTCAATTTTAAAAGATGTAATAAGCGTTAACATTATTTCATTAAAAGTAAAATTTTCAGATGTTATAAATATTTAATTATTTTAATTAATAGGAATTTTTAACTTTTCTTTTCAGATTTCGTAAAAATACTTTTTAACTGTATTCAATTTTCAGTAATATTTGAGTAAATAACTGAATTTTAATGAAAAACTTTCGATTCCAGCGCTTGCATTTAAATTAAGATTAATTTAACATTATGATTAATTAAATTTGCTAAATTTTTTTTTACTTAATTAGCAATAAAACTTAATCAATATCTACATTTAGCAATGCTGGTGTTTCTGAAAAGAACACTTCTTTAAAACCACGTCGAGTGAGCTTATACAGATAATATAGAACCTAAAACGGATTTAGAAGATTAGGTGATCCAGTTTAGTTCCACGATATATAAGCTTCAAGTTATTCAGAAAAGATTACAAATTCAAAAACCTACTTCTATACATTAGGGATACTTGATACCTATGTTGGCTTGATTAATAATAAAATAAAAAACATCACTTCAATCGAACATGACCCAAAGGCATTGCTTATAAAGATAAATGTAATTTGAAAAGAAAGTAAAAAGAATTTTTAAAAGCAACGTATAAAAGTAAGAAATTTTACAAACAGGTAAATTTGAATTAAATTTTAGTTATTACAAAGTATACATTTCGATTTTTCAAAACAACAAAGAGTAAAAAATTTGACCCAGCTAAATTAAGTAAGTTTTTTAAATTTTAGTTATTTGTACTAAATTTTGCATATTTTTAGAACTTTTTTACATTTTTAAAAAGGTTTTAAATTTTTCTAAATTATGTGAAATTTTTAATTTTTAAATTGAAAAATGTTTTCCACTACGTAATTTAAGTTTAAAACATCATTTTGTTCCTTTGGTTTTAAAATCTTATCAGTTAAACTTGGACCTACAATATAAGTAAATTAAAAAATTCAGTTTTGAAAAATAACTTATGAAAAATTATAATGGCAGGACGTTGTATACAATATTTACATCAACACACCGAATATAACTTTTTAAATGTCACGCAATATTGACAAGCTTTTTTTAAAAACATAAAACTCAATTATATAACATGTAGGTCCAACTTTAACTGATGAGATTTTAAAAATTGAAACAGTATTGTACGATGATGTATTAAACTAAAAATACGTAAGTGGAAAAGAATTACTAATTCAAAAATAAAATTTTTTATTTAAATTTTTCATAACTTGAAAAAATTAAAATCCTTTTTAAAACATAATTATAATTTCACAAGTTAATAAATCATTAATAAATAAATTATTTTTATAGTAGAGCTTATATAAAAATATACTAAAATTTTAATGTAAAATTTAAAACTAAAGCACACACATACTATTGATATGGTTAACTTCGTTTAAGAATTATAATTTTAATAAATTATGAAACCAAAAATTAAAATAAAACGTTTTGGTTTTTGACTATATTGTGTAATCTTAAGTATTTGTGAAAAACCGAATGTCTTCTTTAAGATATCAAAATAAAAAATTTATTCAATTTACATCATGCGGGTAATCAATCCCAATTTAGTCATTTTAAATGAAACACCTGAATTGTACCACCTAATTGCTATTTACCCAACTGAAATTTAATTTTACATTGCCTAAAAAAAGGAAGTGTACTATTCTGATTAAAAGTAAAACCTTTTGACTAGAAATGTTTATATTTACTAGTAGTCTAGTCAAATAAGGATTTGACCTCAGAATGAAAAGAAGCAAGCTGAAAATTTGCATAGACCTATATTTTGACAATATAAAGACTGGCTGAAAAAGTTTCATAAGATCTTGTGTTTGCTACTTAAAATATCAAAGGTGAAATATCAGGAAAATCGATTTTTCGATTTCCGAATACATGCAGCGTCAGCATCCATAGAAAGAACTAATGTACATACGACACAATTTGTTTACAAGTTACAAAAGTACATGGTGTACATAGTTACAAAATATAGGTATTTAAAATTGTCTCTCGCTACACTTTGTTAATATTTTTTTTTATTTTACAATTTGTTCAAAAAATAAACAATAAGTAAATTTGGTGAAGTAAGTATGCACAAATCATGCGAGAAAAACGTCAATGAATGTTTTTTTAAATTCAATGATATTGAGTAACGCTTAGTTTTTCAGTTAATTGAATCGAACAGGTAGGCCAGTAGGTCTCAATCTCTTCAATCTCCGTACCTCCCCGGTGGTGTCCATCAGTTTATTTGTTAGTTCGTTGGGATGTATTTCTAATCTGTGTTTGTAGCTTTTGTAAAATTTTTGGATCTGTTCAGTAACTGATGGGACTAGTAAATCAGTATTTTAATATTGGAGGTGCTTGCAGTTCTCCATAGTTGTATACCATACGTCCATATTGGTGTTGTTAAGGATTTGTATAGTAGTATTTTGTTTTCTAGCGATATTTGAGATTTTCTGCATAGTAACCAATACATTTGATTAAGCCTCAATACAAGTTGTTTACGTTTTGCAAAGATTTGCTTTCTTCATGTCAATCTTTTGTCCATATGAATACCAAGATATTTTGTATCATCAGCTTAGATTAAAGTACAATTATTTAGTTTCACCGGTGAACACGCCTCTCATTGTAAATGTCACGTAAACGGATTTTGCTCCATTGACCCCAATTCTCCATTTACGGAGTTAATTTTGAATTTTATATAGATTATGCTGAAGATTTTTGGAGGCGAGTGTGGAATCTTCATGTGATGACAATACAGCTGTGTCGTTAGGAGGCGTAACTGTTGTTGTTAGTTTTGAGGAAAGTAGGTAAGTTGTGTACAACAGGTACAGCACCGGCCCTAAAACACTGCCCTGAGGTATTCCTGAGCTTATTATTTAAGTATGATTTTAGTATTTAATAAAAGTGATACGGTTTTTTTTAGTTTGTAATGCAACCCCTAGTGCCATACCTTATCAAAGGCCTGGCCGATGTCGATGAAAGCTACAGAGCAGTATTTTTTGTTGTCTATGTTATTACTACTGATTTTTTTGGTAATTCTGTGCAACTGTCCAATCGTGCCATGTCGACCACTAAAACCAAATTGATGATCAGGTATTAGCTTTCTTTCCTCTAGTACGGGCTTAAGTCGTTTTAGCAAAATATTCTCCAACATTTTCGAAAGTATTAGCAATAGACTGATTGGCCGATAGAATGTCACTTTTTCAGTCTCTTTTTCTGGTTTTAGAATGACGATAATTTGGGCTACTTTCTATTGGTTGGAGAAGTGTTTCAACCGTAATTTCATGCATTTAGGTGTTGGTTGTTGCAACAGTTTGCCAGTAATCAAGTCAAACTCAGGAGGCTTTTTGTATTTATTTCATTGAAAATTACACATTAAACTTCCTTTACTTTAAAATTTTTATAGGGAGGTCCACCTGAAAGAGTGCTTCCAGGTACTGTTGAACTTCAAAAGTTTCTTCTGCTGTAAGAGTAGAGGGGAATAGTGTGAACATATTTGAAAAATGTTCATTAAAAAAGTCGGCTTTTTCTTTGTTACTTCTTTCTCATTTTCCATTATTATCTTTAATTGATGGTACCTGTTGTTGAGGACGCTTTAATCTCTTTGTAACCCTCCAGGGGAGTAGTTACTTGACTCAGTAGGTGACAAGTTGGCAACATAATCATTAAATGGTTGATTACATAATATTGTAGTTGACTTCTTAACGAATATTACATTTAAATCAGAGTTTTTAATAATTCTACTTTTAATGTTACTTACGTTATCAACGGTGTGCCCCAATTCAGAAAGCTCCTTCTGCGTCTGTTGATGAATGTAAACCCTTCAGAACGATTTGAAAATTTCCTTCCTGTTTGGGCTTATATGTATGTATGATAATCAGTTTTTTTATTCTTTAGTGGCTTAACGATGTCGGGGTAATTTTGACCACTATTAATATTAATTGTTAATAACAAAAATAATACTTTTGTTGTAAGTATAATTAACTTTTTCAAGTGTACTATGCATCTGGATCCGCAGTTTACATAGTGCTATCCTACGATTGGTTTATTGAACGTATAGAAACCGAGATATTTGCAAAAAAACGATTCTTGTAAACTTTAACATTTGATATCTTGAGTAAAGGACACGAGATCTTATGAAACTTTTCAGTCCGTCCTTAGAATATCAAATATAAAGCAAAGGTGGTATATAAAAATTTTCAGCTTCCTTCATTTAATTTTGCGGTTTAGCCGTTATTCGACTATAAATATTATAGTCGAAGTAAAACATACATACAGTGGTTCCACCAATTATTAATACACCTCATACCATTTTAATAATTTGATTAAAAATGTTCTAGTAAATTTGCTTTAATTAAAATTTTATTTTCCTAGATGTTTTAAATAATAATTTATAATTCATTTTATAAAAAAAATAAAATAAAAAAACTACATGAGCAAGTGTACATTTCAAAAAACCAAAAAAGTAAGCGAAATGAATCGTAAACTATTATTAATACACTTACATTTTATATGATAAGGACTATAGTACGAACGATGCAGTTTAATAATTTGCTGATGAGTAGACATGTAATTGTAGATACAATACAGTGCGTACTTACAATTTATTTACATAGTCATTCCAAGAAAATTTTTTAAAATGAACAAAACAAGTGAAACAGCAATTAGTGAAAGAAAATCAATATTAAAATTGGTGTGCGAAGGAAAATTTTATTGTGAAACTGCTAAAATTGTTGGCAGATCAAATCTAATATTAGATTTAAAGAATTTATTTTTACAGAACAATTGAGAACAAATAGAGAACAATTGAAAACAATCAAAAAAAATTTAAATTTCGATAAAAGGGGAGCTGGCGTGAAATCTTATTTCGCGGTTTTCGCGGTTAATATTAGATTTAAAGGATTTATTTTTACAGAACAATTGAGAACAAATGAAGAACAATTGAGAACAACCAAAAAAAATTTAAATTTCGATAAAAGGGGAGCTGGCGTGAAATCTTATTTCGCGGTTTTCGCGGTTAATATTAGATTTAAAGAATTTATTTTTACAGAACAATTGAGAACAAATGGAGAACAATTGAAAACAACAAAAAAATTAAATTTCGATAAAAGAACTGGAAAAAATTTTCATTTTTGATGATTTATTGCAAAATCAAAAATAATAGAACACTTGAGAACAAATGGAGAACAATCGAGAACAACAAAAAAAAAATTGAGTTTTACAAAAGGGGTCTACTACCACTATACATAAATTAATAATGAAAACCTATGTGAAACTGTTAAACATAGTGGCGGAAATGTTATGGTCTGGGGGTGCATATCTGCTGATGGGGTTGGAAAGTTGCAATTTTTGAAACTATTATGACTAAGTGTGGTTACCTGAATATTCTATAATTAAATTTAGATCCCAGTATCAAAAATTAGAGGTTGAAAAAGAGTATATGTTTCAACAAGATAACGACCTGAAACTTATATCGTATCTTGTGCAGGAATAGCTTTTATATCACGTTCCAAAACAACTCCATACTTCACCCCAATCACCGGACATAAATCTTATAGAAAATTGTGGCAAGAATTAGAAGGAAAATTGAAAACACCACATTTTTAGTAAAAAACATTAAAAGAGGTATTATTGCAAGAATGGGAAAAAATAGACAAAAGTATTACCCAAAATGGATGGAATCGATGCCAAGACATCTACAAGCAATAATCAATGCTAAAAGATATCCTACAAATATATATATATATAAACGGATCTTTTCTACGGCTGGCGCCGCCTCCGTTCCCAGTTTCCACTCTCCTCTGTCCAGACAAAGTTTCTCCTCCAGATCTCTTGCCGACATTGCCTCGTCAATTCCTTGTCTCCAACTCAATCTTGGTCTTCCTCTTTTCCTTTTTTCGGGAGGTATCCACCTTAACATCTTTTTAGGCCATCTTTCTTCTGGCATCCTATTTACGTGGCCGAACCAAACAAGTTGTCTTCTTTCGATTTCTTCGACGATATTCGCTTTTACCTCCATAATCCTTCGGATGTCGTCATTTTTCACTCTATCGAGCCTTGATTTGCCAGCGCTTCTACGCCAGAAGTCCATCTCCATTGCTCTGAGCTTATTTTTACTTTTTATACCAATATCCCAAACTTCTGCTCCATAGGTGACCATATTTTCAATTATGGATGTATAAATCCTTTTCTTCGTACCTTTTGTATATTTTTGTCCCACAGTACGCTATTCAAAGTTCTTATAACATTCCTTCCATTGTTTATTCTTTTCTCAATCTCTTTACCGCTGCTACCTGTTTTCTCAAATATAACCCCCAAGTATGTATATGCCTTTGTACCTTTTATGTATTCGCCGTCCATATCTAGATTTTCTACCTCTTCAATTCCCACACTTAGATATTCTGATTTTTTCATGTTAATATTCAGGCCGGCTTCCTTGTATTGTTCTTTAAGCTTTCGTACCATGTAACTGAGGTCAATTTCGTCTTCTGCAACTACCACTTGATCATCAGCAAAATAGAGGGTGAACAGCGTTTCGTCATCTATTTGTATCCCCATATTCTTGCATTTTTTTTGCCATTTCTCTAGCGCCGTATGTAAGTATATTTTAAATAGAGTTGGGGATAGGCAACAACCTTGTCTTAGGCCTTTGTCGGTGTTAAACTCTTCTGATGTAACTTTTTGGGATTTAACTCGAGCAGTATTTTCCGCGTATAGGTTTTTTGTAGCATATATCAACGCTCTATTTATCTGCAGTTGTTCCATTGCAATCCACAATTTGTTTATTGGTACGTTGTCGTATGCCTTCTCCACATCTATAAATGCCAGATGTGAATTTCGATCGTAAAGATATTATCGATTGTGGATCTCCCAGCTCTAAAGCCCGCCTGTTCTTCTGCCTCTTTTCCTTCTATCTCTTTTTCTATTAGGATTTTTAATATTTTTGAGTATAGTCTTCCTACTGTGCAAATTACTGCAATACCTCTATAATTTGCTGGATCTTGTCTGCATCCTTTTTTTGAAGATTGGTGTTATAATAGATGTTCTCCATTGTTTTGGTGTGTTTTCTCCATTTATGCAGCGTTGAAAGAGATGTTTCAACATCTCGTGTAGCTTTTTAGGTCCATATTTCAGTAACTCTGCTGGTATACCCCCCGGTCCGGGAGATTTACGGTTTTTCATACTTCTACATGAGGTTTCGACAAGTTCTAATTTTATTTCTATATTTTCCATTTGTTGTGCGCCTACTTGTTCATCCTCAATGTTCTGTCTGGTTTCCGTCAGGAGATCACTAAAATAGTTTTTCCAATCGCTCAAAGAGATACCCATTCCCGGAAGTCGGTCATTTTCTGTTACTCGCATATTTTTTTATTAATTTCCAGGCTTCAGAGCTTCTTGATCCTCCCACTTGTTGATCTATATATTGGCATTTCTTGATCCAAGATGAATTTTTCTTCATAGTGACTTCCTGTTTTACTTCTCTATTGAGTTTCTTATACTTTCTCTCGCTTCTAAGGTCTTGTTTTGATAGCCACTCCAAGTATGCTTGTTTCTTTTCTTTAATCTTTCTTTCTAGTACTGCATCCCACCAATACGGCTTCTTTTCAGAATTATATTCTCCAAGCGCTTCTCTCGCTGCTCCCTTATTGCTTCTGTAATGTGTTCATACTCTTCTTCTACTGTTCTTTCAGCTCTATGCAATTTTCCTTTTAGTCGTGTTCGATACAGGTACCTCGTACTTTCATCTTCCAGTGATTTCAAGCTGTAGATGGTTTCTCTGTTCTTACTATCAGTTTCTTGAGGTGTTATATTTTTGTTCTCTAATTTATCATACGGTAGGTATATTTTGCTATGACTAGGTAGTGGTCGGATCCACATGTAGAGCCTCTTTTCACCCTAACATCTTTCGTCATAAATCTTGGTTTCTGCCTTACAATGATGTAATCTATAATCGTTTTCAAATTTCCCGTTTCACGATGCCACGTGTATTTATGAATGTCTTTATGTTTGAAAAATGTGTTTGCTATTTTCAGTTCATACTGTTCGCATATATTTCTTAGGCGTTGCCCATTATCGTTCAAGGTGTCTTCTCCGTGTTGTCCAACCACTACATCTTTCTGTTCTCTTCCCACTCTTGCGTTAAAATCGCCTGCTATTATAATTTCTTGGGATTTGGGTACTGCGTCAATTACACATCTTAACCTATCTTCGAAGTTTTCTTTTTGTAGGACTAGAGCGTCGTCATTCGGAGCATATACTCCTATTAAATGAAATATTCGTCCTCGAATATGGAGAATCACTTTAATAAGTCTTTCGTTAATTTGTTCCCATGATTTTATAAATCTTCTTAAGCTTTTTTTATAACTATTGATACTCCTCGCTTAGCTCGATCACTTTTAGGTACTCCACTATAAATGTGGATATGGTCTCTCCACATCTCGCTGCCCTTCCCTTTCTTTTTTGTTTCTGATAGTACGGCAATATCGATATTTCTTTCATTCAGTTCCATCTGGATTTCTTGTTGTTTATTCCTTATTCCTTGTATGTTCCATATTCCAAAATTCATAGTCCTTTTTCTTTGCCTATGTCGTCTATTGTTAAAATCCTTATCTGTTCCGAGGCTTCTACTGGTACGTTTAGCAATATAATTTAGTTTTCTGAGTGCCGAGGAGCTAGCCCGACGACCCAACCCCCAATCTGGAGGGCCAAGATTTTCTGTTAGGGTTTTCTCCCTTAGCCAATATGTATCGGTTTTAAGGCGCCGAAAACTCGCCTTTCACCCTTTTCCGTTAGCTACAGTCTATTACGACTACAGTCAGGGAGCACGACATGAACGTGGAAATAGGGTTTGCTGGTATCTGCTATCGTAGAGGCATTTCTCGACATTTATTGGGAGCACCTAATTGGCCTCAGTGCTCCCTTCGAGGCCATCCCAGCCCTTGCCCTCCTACAAAATATTAATTTTGTAAAAAATAAGTATTTTAGCTAGATTTATGCAAGTGTGTTAATAATAGTTTGGCAGAAATTCTAGTAAATATTTTGTCTTTTTGTAATTTTAAGCTAAAAAATTAAATTTTTTTATACTTTTTTTATGGCATATTAACTGTTAATTATTATATTTTATATATGTTTTAATTCAAAAATATTGAACTATAATTAAGAGGTTTTTTCGTATTATAACTTGCATTTTATATAAGGTGTATTAATAATTGCTGGAGTCACTGTACATATTATTATGTATGTGAAACTTCGCACGTCAAAAACAGTCAAAAATCCAAATATAAAAAAAATTGTTAAATTTTAGTTTTCACAAGCTATGTTATGTACATTTACATAAATTTTATAAAGTTATGTTCCTAAAAAATTTATGTTACAGGAGTAGATTATCTAAATAAATGTAATTCTTTATTACCCGGCGGGACTGAAAAGTTCTACTTTTTATATAACCTAGTAATTTTTTAAATACGGCAGATTTTATAAGCTGCATCTACATAAGTAGTTTTAACAGATAAAAATCGTGGTGCTGCTTTACTGTGAAATATTTTATAATAATAATATGTGATATTTTGAAATTTTCATCATTTGTAATTATTTATATATGCGCAATTCACACTGCTACATTTATGTCCCAATGGAATTTATTACCCTCCCCCATTTAATAATAATGGCTACTTTATAATGATACAATTTAAATTTTCAATTACGAAATAAATAGCAACAATTTCTTATTATTTTTCTTGCTACAACTGGAAAAGAAAAAGCACTATACATAGATTTGATTAACTAAAGGTGTAAAAGGGTAGAATTCCAATTTGCTTTCCTGGTTGCTCGTCATAATGCTATTCTAAAATACTAGATTGAAGATGGATGCCCAGGCAATGTTTGATAAATATGGTAGTAGCCGTAGATATAGCTAGATTAAAATTCTCAAAGCTATTATTTAGAGCCGTACCGATTTGAAAATTGCCTCTAAAATATTTTCATTTCAATCCTATGATTGAAGACAGAATTTATGCTCAATAATCAGAAAAGTAAAATAATTCGGTCGCATGTTTTACCAATGGTAGATACTTTCTTCAACATACATTTGTAATGCTTAATACAAAGCTATAATAAACAAAGTTCTGTTTAGCGCCAAATATAAATAAAGGTACCAGTCAATAAACATGGATCACATACGTAGGTAGTAAGTTTTGGGAGAAAGCAAAAACTTTGTAGTAATAAAATTACGAAATATAGCGCAATTTTATATTACTTTTCTCCATTTTCAAACGCAAGCAACTCACCAACCATTGCACGACTTTTGATGTTTTACACTTAAAATAACGCCCGATGTGTCACCTTTCCAACGAGTGTTTAGTGGTGTCGCTGCGATCTGTCTTACCCGAGTTATTTGCAATTGGTGCCATCTATTGGAAAAATCACCACAAATTTTTTTCCTTACCTAATATTATTACATAAGCGGTATTTCGATTCATCAGATATGCAATTACCATGACTAAAACTAAACTACCGCTAAACTATCAGTAATAATAAGCTAACTCATACAATAGTAAACTGATCTATCAACAACATATTACTGTTGATCTAATAATATATGACATTTTAAAAAGTCCACACTAAAAATTGAATAAACATAAAAAGTTTGATTAAAAAGCATAACAGACATGGGAGCGAATCATATACATATGTGTTTGCAAAATAATGTATAATTGAATTCTTTTGTAATTACTGAAACAATTTCTGTAATTTTTGTAAATATTTAATATACTTGAGTAATTTATTCTTTTTTAAAATTGAATATTTCAAAATTATCAAACAAGTACAATATAGTAATTATTATTTTAGTATCCACTAAATTCTTAATTTAATGACCAGGCAAAAATTAACTGCTATTTTTGTTTGCCTGGTTTTTCTCTTTTAAAAAAATTAAATTTTTCACAAACCGCGTTTGTGTTTTTACGTACCTTTTTAACAAAAGAAGAATCACAGCACATGCTGCCCTTAAATTGAAATCCATACAATCAACATCATATTATATTATAACTGATAATTGAATTCTACAGTTTCAATTCATAATAACCATTTAATATAAAAAATAACGATGTTTTCGTGCGTTAAAAATTTAAATTGATTTAAAACGCAAAAAAATGTAATATATCTGCTTATTGATAATTTATGAAAAATAAAACTCATTCTCCTCGAATTTAAATTCACACCAAGCATGAAATGAAAAGGATTTATTGATGAAAACTTGCTTTTACAATAATTTATTTGTCTTCGATAATAAAATTTGTTTTTTTTGTGCATACATAATTTCCTTTGTGGTAATGTAATATAAATAACAGTTGCTAAGTTAGAACTTGGCTTATTTCTATATTTTACTTTTCAATTACTTTGAAGCAACTGTAAAAGTTTTAAAATTAAACAAATTTATGCATAAAGGAGCTCATACACACTTACTAGATATTTATCATAAATAACAAATATACCCAGTCATAATCCATCATCCTATTGCATATACATCAACGTATTTGATATGCATGGCATGTCAAACACGAGCATGTGTAGGCACCTTAAGGTTGTGATTTTGGGGCAACTCCTGCCTATAGTGTATAGCTCGCTTATATGGCAAAGGATAGGGAACAAAATCGAATACATCGTTCAAGATAGATCAAAAAATAATAAGAATTTCTTAATTTTTTTTTAATTTTTCGAAACATAAAACTTCAACGGCGACCCTAATATAAAATTCTAGTTGATCGGTTAATTACTTTTAAAAATACAATAGTTTGAAAATCATCGAAAAATTGTTACTACAATTTTACACCGATTTTATTAATTTTGACGCCGTTTTAAACCTGATGATCATCAAAATGCCGTTAGGGGAACCGCCAATATATTATCTTTCAAACAAAACCAAAACATTTAAAAAACTCGCCCCACTTAAAGATCTTTGTTGATCAATGTGTAAAAATTTTAATTACAAGGTTTTAAAAATTATTTGTAGCTGCTTGCAGCCGAATTGATAAGTAAACTGTAATATTTAATGCAGCTTTACGAGGACAGAGGACGCGCTTGCAGTTATGTCATTTTGTAATAAAAGTGAAGTAAATGTCATTATTCTGTTTACAAGTAAGTGCATATTTGTATTATAATTATATTTTGTCGTTAACGTAATACTATTAATAGATTTTAAAATTTCTAAATTTACCTCACTCTCCATAATTATACTTTGTGTAGAAAAGAATTGATGATAGGCGTATGGCGTAACCATCTAACTTCCGATCTCATACACACATGATGCTTGGATCGAATCCCATGATTTCCAATTTTTTTTCTATTGATATTAATTTTTATTTTTTTATTAAAATTAGTAATATAAAAAGCTTTCCATTGAAAATATCTTCTTTGAGTGCCATACATTTATATAATGAAATTATATTAATTTCAAAATTGACACTGACATGAAACTTTTTTAATTTATGCGACGATGCCAAACCGGTTCTTCAGAAATCAAATTGCATCATATTCAAAAATTATTTACGGACAAACCAGATGGTCAAAATTTTTAATTTTTTTTTGGCATTTTGTAAGATGTAGACTAATTTTTATGTGTCTGACATGGGCATAACTATTTTATTTTACGGAAATTCTAAACTTTTACTGAATTCCCTAAATTACATGTTACATTCACAAATTTCAAATCTGATTATCTCGCAAGGTACACGGTCAATCTTTTTCAAATTTGTTTTACAATTATGATAAATCATTAACTTTATATTTTGTAATTTTCATATTTTTGACATGGATTTGAGAAAATGCCAATGGAGCGCTGCAACCACCTTAAATTTTTTTTGTAGAAAAGGTTTTTTGAAAAAAATTCGTGAGTGCCATATGAAAGGAACATATTAAATATAACGACAAAAACTTTTTGTATTTAAAAAATTGGGGGTGGTTACAAAATTATAAAAAAATTATTTTTTAACGTCCCTTGTTGATAATTATTACCAATAAAATTTTTGTTAAAAAATATTCAGTAGAATAGTTACAATAAAATAATTACCGAAAAACACGTTTTTATAACTTTTTTATAATTAGCATTTTATAATTCGGCCCGTAGGGACGATTTTACTTGCTATCTCTGCGAGGCGCCGACCTCTGGTCGGCTCGCGGCCTAGGGCCGCGCGGTTTTTCTTGACGTATCCCTATATTTGAGATGGACTTTTGGTTCTTGTATTGGGAGGTTGCATTTTAAAAGAATTTCTTTGTGGTAACAGAACGAGAAGTAGTAGTGAGCAATGTTTGTAAGATGTTTTCCTGAGGCCCTAATGAACTTTTCTTTTTTAAATGGTAACATTGGTTGTGTTCAATTGTATTGACAATTGACAGACAATTGACAATTGTCCCGTTTTCTTTATTTGGTATCAGCATTAAACTAACTCTGGCCGAGAGCCCGATCTATCTTTTTCGTTCAAATTTTACTTATTCGGTATCAGTTCTAAAAAAAAGTATCAAAAACTAACTCTAATTTCCAGTCTGATCTACCTCTTCGCATTGATACCATTTATTTGGTGACATGTAAAAAAAATATAAAATCGTTGGATTAATGTGAGGAATTACAATAGGGATGTTGCATGGTATTGAATTTAGTGATAACTCTTATTAATTCTTGAAAATAATATCGAATGAAATTTATAAACGAAATAACAATTTTTAAATGTGGTCTGCGCTGAGAAAATCAAATTTGAAATTCAAAATGAATCGTTCAGCCGATTACGCCTTTGACGTCAGACCCGTGATCCAGAACGTTTTATGGAAATTTTACAACGTCGCAAAGACCTGACAGCTAAAAATTTTACTTATATTCAACAGTTGTAAAGTTTACCATTTAAATTGTATGTTGTATTAAAATACTATATTTATTTTAATACAAACTGTAGTCACAAGCAATTATAAGAAAATGGTTAATTCCGAGTTTTTGTGTTTTATTAAAATTCATTTTCAATTTTTACACAAACTACATATTTATAGGTAACACTATCGACACAACTGCATTTGATGTGTTGCCAGTTGTTAAAAATATAGTTTGTCACTTCATTCGCGCTAAAACACGGTTTTTTTATATTTATTGAACTGCATATTTACAATCTACTCAAACTGAGTAATAAGCAAATTTGATATGTTTTAATTTGAATTGAGAAGTCATCCAGTGATGACCCTCATTAACATAGAATTTGTTTTTGAAAAGGTTTTTATTCCAGCACTAGGTCACTTGGCCACTGTCGCTTTAATCTTCTGGCTATATTCGGATTATTTGCAAGCGTTGTTATGAGTTGATTTTCGTGTGCTGGTAATTTTTTATGGTAGTTAGAAGCGAATCTTGTTATTTCTTCAGTGATGAATGGTATAGCTAAGTCTTGGTGGATCGTCAAATTGCTTACGTACCATGGTACCATAGTCGTAAATTTTTTTTACTTGAAATTTCAATTAAATTTGAGCTTATTAGCAAGCTAGCGTAATTTAAAAATTAATAGTTTTTGTGTTTTACATAAATTTGCAGGGCCGCGCGAATCTACGACGTTCCGCATAATGTTCCGCATGCCTTCTCGAAATTGTTCAAATTCTAATATTTGTATATTGTGATTGCGCACAAATGGTACCTCTTAGGAAAAAATGTCAAGATACCATTTTTGTAGGTTTAATTTTTGTCTCGCCGAGGGTTTATTGAAATTAAAATTTGGTGCAAAATTACGGCGCGCAGAGCGTTGGCAAAAATCAATTATTTCGGAAACAAAATTGAACCTTCGGGAGCTTGTAACAGGAAAACTAAAGCGAGAAGGTACTTATTTTTTTCCAGTTAAGTATCGCAATCTTCGTAAGGACTAAGTAGAAAAAAAGAAATCAAAATTTCGAGCTAGGATAACGGAATTAGGAGCAAAAATAAGTAATCGTTTCGAACCCCATCGAAATGGCGGAGTACTCTTTTTTCAAGTTTTTAAAATTTTATCGTCGTTAGACCTATCTTGCTCACGTTCTTGCAAAATTTCGACTTTCTATCGCCTGCCGTTTTGCCTACACGTTGCTAAATATAATCCGTACTTTCAAACCGATAAAATCCCTTAAAAGTTAACGACGACCCTGTTTTTTTTTCGATAAATGCAAATAAAAAGATTAAGGGAACAAAATGAAATCAAAAAATCGAAAATCGACCGGTAAATAAAAAAGTTAAAAATAGGAACACCTCGTGAGGGGCCCTTTTTTAAGTTTTTAGAATTTTCCCTGACTCGTTGGCGGTCGTTCTAGGTGCACCCAAAATTCCAGCTTTCTAGCTCCGGCAGTTTGGGCTGTGAATTTCGATGATGAATGAAGACAATCAGCTTTATATATATAAAAAAATTATAAAAATAATATATAATAATTATAATAAATAATAACAATGTAATACAGAAATGTACAGAAAAATTACATTTTATATTTATAAAAATTATATTATGCGGATTTCAACTTGGAGTCACTAAACTGACAAGGTCAAGTTTATCTCATACGATAAGATACAAAATATTATATTACGTATTACAATCGCGCCACCTATTTTTGCATAGATGAATGCTTTTGTAACTATTCCGCGCATTATTTTGGCGCTATTATCATTACACATTTTCTTTAGACACACCTCCAATGACGTATGTATTCTACTCTCAAATTTTTTTCTCCACTTCGCAACCTTAAGTTACAAAATAACATTTAATGATAGAAGCAAAACTCTATAAGATGAGCTGCTTTATCTCTTTCTTCTCTAAACTTTCGATACTGTCAATTATTTGAAAAAAATATATCAATTTCAAAACTTATTCACAATAATTTGATTAGCATAACCCTAGGCAACAAAAACAAAAATGTTAATAAGATATTTAAAGATCTAATATTTTTCCGCAGCTTTGAGCCGTTTGGTAAAAAACATGATTACAAAAACAATTTAATTCGGTACATGGGCGGTGATAATTCGCCAAACAATATCAGATAAAATCTGCGCTTTCAGGTAGCTTTCTAATTATTTGTGTTAATTAAAATTAAGCAAACATCCTACACAAGTTGAAAATTAAAAATTAAGTATACACAATTAAACTCTGCCTCCAAAGTTAATACAAATTAGCTCTTTATTTAGTGGCATTACTTGGATCAAATAGAGACACCTCTCTATGCGGTTACGAAAATCTTATACAAAATTATTTACTTTTATTTATATGAGAGTAATTTAAAGAGTTTGGTAAAAAACAAGTAAACGCATTTTTTAAACATTTTTATTTTTAAACAGAGCTTCTCTTGCGAATATACACAACACTTACCACAAACTGATGTGGTATTTTACCGAATTTTGAGGTAATGCGGTTCATCATCTCTCTATATTTAAGTAAATGTATGAAGTTTAATGGAAGAAGGAATATAGTGAACAGGAAATTTCAAAATCATCTGTCTTTTCTATATTTTTCATTCATTCTGTACTATTTTTTAAAATAAGTTTATGTTCACGTTTTTTAAATTACTTAAACGCTGCGTTGGTGTCATAAAACTTAAATTGCAATTCAACAGATATTATTTTTGTTAAATATTATCCAATTCAAAATACTCGGTGTGGTGCTGATTTAAATTGTAATTCATCTTTAGTAGAACGCTCATCTTATAGTCTCTAATTAATAATCTATTTTAATCCTTATTATCCGTTGCTAATAGTTTTTCTTTTTTAGATAGCCGTCACGTGCCATAGCAAAATATCATAGAGGTTCTGAAACCTTACGCTGTTTGCAAAGTTTCTGTAACATTTATGGTTTCCTCCCCCTGACGGTTTCCATTACCTTAATCCCTTCCGACACTGTATCACTACCTTATTCTATTTATTATCATTTAAGAATTCTATCTTTGCTCCACCGAAATTAACTAAATTCATCGTTGTTTGGAATCGGATGCTACCTCATATTTAGAAATTATAATATATTATTATCCTTTGAAATTAATATTTAATTAAATTTTTTTTAAATTAGAAGGTTAGAAGGTAAAAAATTAGAATTGCTCAAAGCTTACAAATAATGTTTCGTTTTATTGTTCATTTAACCTTCTAATTAAAAAATTTTAATCAAATACCTCATATTTAGAGTCGATTCACATCTACGCAGCAATGTTTCAGTAACACACAGCAATTAAAAGAAGTCCACCATTTTGGATTTTTAAAATTGTGATTTAATAAAATTGGAGTACGTCTAAATAATCATCGAATTAGTTAATTAGAAGACTTAATTTTTAGAAGGCCAACTAGCCAGATTACTCCTATGTGGTTAGAGATTGCCTTTGAAAGGGATATAGTCAGAAATAAAGTTTTTATTTACTTGTGAATTGAACCACATACTCTGTATTAGCAATTAAGCACCTAACTAAACTCAATTGAACAAATTTCAGTAACACGTTTATTTTTCAAATTACATTAAATTGTGTTAAAATGTTTTCTGACTCTTCCTGATTGATTGTTGAGAGGCAAAAGGTTATTAGAGACAGATTTTAAACTTAAAATTTTATAAAAAAAAAATTAATAAAATTTGTATTTAACTACAAATGTAAAAAAACTGGAAAAAATTCAAATAAAAGAAATAATCTTTGCGAAATCGCTGGGTGTTATAATTAAAATAATTTCTTGCAGAAAAGTGCTTCTTTCATTTGAATGTATTTAATTATCTTAATTAGAGCAAGAGTATTTTAATTTGCAATTTGTTAGTGTGTAAGTTTATAATTATCCATGTAGAGTCAAACAGATTTTATTATAAAATTAGTGGCGTTTAAGCAAATTTGTCGTTTAAGAGAAACAAAATGCTATAAACGAATCAAGTCAAAACGATGCTGTTATAATTAAAATAATTTCCTGCAGAAAAGTGCTTCTTTTATTTGAATGTATTTAAATATCTTAATAAGAGCAAGAGTATTTTAATTTGCAATTTGTTAGTGTGTAAGTTTATAATTATCCATGTAGAGTCAAATAGATTTTATTATAAAATTAGTAGCGTTAAGCAAATTTGTCGTTTAAGAGAAACGAAAATGTTATGAACGAATCGAGTCAAAAACTATGCCTTTGTATATTATTATTTGTATTTAAAGTACCTTACACCATGTATCATGTATGTACTATTTGAATTTATGCTAATTATTAGTGGTATAACGAAATGGATTGTGTAATAACAGATAAATTAACACACTGCAAAATTTTATAATCTAAATCTATGGTACATAAATTTTATTTGCTGAAAAGAAATCACTGAAATTGATCAGAAAACGATTCGTTACCTCTATTTGTCAAATACACCCCCATAAAAGTACAATATTCGGTTATCCGTTAAATTACGACCTAAGCTTGAAAAATTGACCTATCTCTTTAAAATATTTTTTAGAGAACTATTTAGAATTTTGTAAAATTTTCTTTAAAGTGAGATTTTGAAATAATGTATGGGTCATCTAATTATGTAATTAATGTTGAAATTAAATAAAAGCCTATTATAAATGTGTCAACAAATTTTTTATTATATTTCAGTTAGATTCTTATGTTAAATTTAATGTAAATCTATTCATTGCGCTAATATAAATCAATCTCTCTGCTATATAAAATTAGAGTAAAAGACTGTAATTATGATATGTTGAATTGTCTTTTTATTCATCATCTAAATCCTGTATAGAGTCATACAGTAGAAAATTCAACATGAAGCGGATTGGAATGGAAAACAGTGGAAAATATAATTAGATTTTTTACACAGTAGATAAGGCTTTGCTGAAAAGTTTATTAAAACCAAAGTGAAAGAATATAATTAACATTATATGTAAGCATTATAATAATAAAAAAACAATTCCAAAGAAGACAATGGCGACAAATTAAGATAACTTAAGGTCAAGTACAAAGACTAAAGCTAATAATTTTACAGTGAAATTAATTTTATTGCGGCGTTGGCTTGTTAGTTTTTAAAATACTTATTTATCATTATCATTATAGGTAACGAATCTTTCTATATTGTAAATTCAGGTATGATAACAGTACGATGTAATTAAGCTGTAATATCCCTAAGTAGTTTTCTAATCAACATTGGCAAGATATCGATTTGCTAAAGTCCAAAGAGCTTTTATTGGCTGTTTAAGTGACATCGCACATTATCGAATTTTTCCATTTAAATAATTTCGAATTTACTAGTATTATCTCAGTAAGCCCCTACAAAATCTTAAAAGCAATAAAGAAAATTTATTCTGTCCGATAAGAAGTGGGTGAAATTATTTATCTTACAGAGTTTGCGTTAATTTAAACTGTTCTTTTTAAATTATAAAATATTACAAAATGAGCTAATGTTTGCAATTACCAATGCTTACTAATGCAAAAATCTGTTATATATTATATGTAACAAACTTCTATCACATTTTGAACTATATTATAATAATCCTTAGGTAATCCTAACTTTCTATCTTAGATTAATGCAAAAGGATTAGTAAGGTTTGCGGTAAATATCATAATTCATTTATGAGCTTAGCTATAACTTTATGATTATAATAATTCTTATTATAATTTTTTTATATTAAACAATATAATATTATGTAAGTGCGTAACAGCCTGTTCATACCAATTATTTTGGTGTTGTTGTTTTTAACATCGGAAAGTTAATTAAAAGTTAATTTTTCCCACATGAACTGATTTGCATTCATTCCCGAATCTTAATAAATGTAAAAGATGTAAGTGTTGTTTACTTTCCTCAAACTTGGGGTAAAGTAAAGCTTACGTCAGTCGTGTGTATGTTATTTTTGGAAAATTAATTAACATATTAATTATAAGAACATACATAGTCAATTAAAAAAAAATTTTCCAAATGCCAATTTTATAAGGCTTACTTTTGAATACCGTGGATACATACCCAGATAAATTTCACCTAGAAATATTCTTCCGGAGAAGAAAACTACAAAGTAATGAATACTTTCGATATTCAACCATGTATTATGTATGTAAGTATGTATTGCTATGGTATAAACAATAAAACGTCAATAGGTAATGAATTTTACCCGTAATTGCTTAATTATTGTTGAAATATTGCAGTTCTTCTAATTTCCTAACGAAACTCAAACGTTGCATTGAAAGTCATCAAAATCTTATTTATTAATCAAATTTTAATTCAGCAATGGTTAAATAAATTCCTAACACCCTGTACATTAATAAATAAATATAAAGATTAAAATAAAAATTGTTATTATTTTTAAGATTAAATGAATAAATTATCTTTGTAATTTTTATTTATTATGCAAATTAAAATTTTACCATTACTCTTCAATTTTGCCAGTTTTAAATATTCGCCCACACCCTGATTTTGTACCAAGTTATATTTCATGAGCATCGGATTCAATTATTAATCTCTTCTAAAATATTTAATCGTTGATATGTTATGGTAATTTGTTGTTAATTTTACACGTAATTGAAAATTTTCTAGGTGATGATAATTTGAAATATTTAACGTGGGCCAAAACTTGTATTTTATAGTTTCATAATTCATTGGCAAAAAGTAAGTTTGTTTTTATTTAATTAATTTTTATCTTAATTTCTACAGTAAAATTGTTAACATTTCAATCTAGCCATGTGTTTAAATGAAGCAATTTAAAGATGATCAACACTTGAAGATTGTCAAAATTTATTAATTAAATTATTCTCATTATTATATTAATTTTTAAATTGTTTAATTTCAAACATCTGTTTTTCAAATTTCCGAGCAGTATAATGTAATATTACTTTTTAAGTATTAAATTATACAAAATTACAAGTTAAAATGAAATGAAAATTAAAATTGGGAATTGGTGAATTTTTTCCTCACACTTATTATTACTATTTTAAAATAAATTAAATAAATAAATATTTTAAATAAGTAAGTGTGACAAAAAATTTACTAATTCCAATTTCATTTTCATTTCATTATAACTTTTTAATACTTAAATTATATTTTCACAAGTTAATAAAATTAACACTTATTATTAATATAATATTATTGTGTTTCAAACATTTCCTAATGAAACTCAAACGTTGCATTGAAAGTCATCAAAATCTTATTTATTAATCAAATTTTAATTCAGCAATGGTTAAATAAATTTTAACATCTGTACATTAATAAATAAATATAAAGTTAAAATAAAAATTGTTATTATTTTTAAGATTAAATATTGCATTATTAACATTAATTGAGTAAATTATCTTTGTAATTTTATTTATTATGCAAATTAAAATTTTATCATTATTCTTCAATTTTGCCAGTTTTAAATATTCGCCCACACCTGATTTTGTACCAAGTTATATTTCATGAGCATCAGATCTAATTATTAATCTCTTCTAAAATATTTAATCGTTGATATGTTATGGTAATTTGTTGTTAATTTTACACGTAATTGAAAATTTTCTAGGTGATGATAATTTGAAATATTTAACGTGGGCCAAAACTTGTATTTTATAGTTTCATAATTCATTGGCAAAAAGTAAGTTTGTTTTTATTTAATTAATTTTTATCTTAATTTCTACAGTAAAATTGTTAACATTTCAATCTAGCCATGTGTTTAAATGAAGCAATTTAAAGATCAACACTTGAAAATTGTCAAAATTATTTAATTAAATTATTCTTATTATTATATTAATTTTAAATTGTTTAATTTTAAATTTCAAACATTTGTTTTAAATTTAGTGCAGTATAATTTTATTTTGTATTAAATTTAATTAGTTAAAATAAATGAAATTAAAATTGGAATTGATGAATTTTCCTCACACTTAGTTTTATATATTAAAATAAATATTTTAAAATAAATTAAATAAATAAATAAATATTTTAAATAAGTAAGTGTGTGAAAAATTTATTAATTCATTTCATTTATTCATTATAACTTTAATACTTAATTATTTCACAGTTAATAAAATTAACACTTATTATTAATATAATATTATTGTGTTTCAACATTTTACTTATGTTAAAGTTCCAAAAATGTAATAAATTTAATTTATTTAACCTCTATATAATTTTTCTCTTGTTAAACTTTGATCAAAGTATAATTATAATTACACATTAAACAGAGTCCTTTCACTGAATGATATATGATAATTAATAGTTACTATTAGTTATCTAGATAGAGCTTTTCAAAAAAGTTTTCCGTAGGTAACGATTTTCCAACTTGAAATTTTCTGGAGGGTGCGTAATTATCCGTAGCACTTAAATTATTTTTCTTAAATTTCAAATAAACTTTAGCAAATTTTACATGTAGACTTTTAAAACTAATGGTACAAAGGCGTTTTCTTTTATAAAATTCATAAGTAATGTAATTTTATTGGCCAACCGTAAAAGGGTAGCAAATTTACTGAAGTGCTTTTCCTGTGTTAATTTTATTTTTAAAAGTCGGCGAGTAAGAAAACAAAATAAAAGAAAAAGGTGAAAACACTTTTACTTTACTCATATAGTTTTCTATAAAACATCTGTCCATTTATTTAGTAAATTGGCAGAATATTTTTCTAAAGAAGAAGTATAAGTACGTCATTTTGATATTTGATCTTTCATATGAACCTACTAAAAATTTTACTTCGATTTGTCAATTCATTCATTGTTTACAAGCCATTTGAAGTCGACGTGTCGGTGTATTTTTAACAATGGAAAAACTGAGTATCGTGCAGTGATAAAATTTTTGTTTTGGAAGGTTTATCAGCAACAGAAATTCATACAAAAATAGTGAGCGCGTTAAAAGAATCTGCTCCTTCATTTCCAACTGTACATCGATGGGTTTTAGAGTTTAAACGTGGTCGTACAAGCGTTGAAGATGAACCACGTAGTGGACGACCAAAACTGCAACAACACCAGAAATCATTGAACAAGTACATAATATTGTTAGTGAAGATCCAAGTTTGACTAAGCGTGAAATTGCTAATACCATAGGTATCTCAGACAAACAAGTACTCTATATTTTACATAAAGAATTACGTATGAAAAAGCTGTTTGGAAAGTTAGTGCCGCATTCGTTAACAATTCAACAAAACTCACACGAAAGCAAATTTCTCAGCATCATTTGAATCTTTTTAATAAGAATAAAATCGATTTTGTGCGTCGTTTTGTAACTATGGATGAGACTTGGATCTACCACCATGATCCTAAATTAAAACAAGAACGATTACAGTAGACTGAAGCTGGTTGTTCAGCTCCAAAACAGGTGAAGTCAGGACGATCACCAAAAAAGGTTATGGCATCAGTTTTTGGGATGCAAAAGGATTTTATTGATTGATTATCTTGAAAAGGTAAAACAATTAACTCTGAATATTATTGTAACCTTTTGGATCAATTGAACCAACAAATTCGTGAAAAGAGACCCGGTTTGCAACATAAAAAAATCATCTTTCACCAAGACAACGCACCTGTCCACAAAAGTGTTTTAACAATGGCAAAATTCAATGAACTAAAGTACGAATTGCTTGAACATCCACCGTATTCACCAGATTTGGCTCCTAGCGACTACTACCTCTTCAGAAACTTGAAACAATTCGTTCGTGGAAAGCGTTTTTCATCGAATGAAGAAGATATTTCAGTCGTGGAACAGTATTTTGCAGAGCTTCCAGAAAATCATTACAGAGATGGAATAAAATTATTGCAGGATCATTGGAATAAGTGTATTGAAGTTGAATAAAAAAACTAATTTCATTTAAAAGTTCACATTCTTTTATTTTTGCTTTCAATACTTTACAACCAACCTTAACTGTACTTTTACCAACATATGAGTACGAGTTATGAGTTACAACTGAAAGACAGAGAAACAAGATTTAAAGATCCAAAGCACAGAAATGAAATTTCTTAAAAAAATTTACGGAAAAACAAAATTTGAAAGGATAAAAATAAATAAAAAAGAAAAGGGATAATTAAGATGGCTTGAATATGTCGATGGAATCGGGGCAATGCAAGTCACCAGAACAAAATTTAAAATTAATCTAGAACAAATGAAAGGTCTGAACAGACCTATGTATCTAAACCTAAGTTTTATGATATCTGCGTTAACTGCAAAAGAGTAAGTACGTGGCAGCGGAAGATGTTTATCCAAAAATAATACTCGCTGATTATTAATATGTTATTTGAAGAAAAAAATTAAGTGGTAGCCAAGCTTTATCTTTGGCGAAACGGCAAGGAATAATTTACAGAATACTGGTCTATGTAAATTTAGAACAAATTTAAAGTTAAAACTTTTGTTAACTTTTATGGTTATGTTCATGTTTGTTGGTTTTCTATGAAAATGAACTACTTCGGATATACATATGTGATAGTAAAAATTTGACAGCACAAAAAGGACATAACATTGCAAAAGTAATAATCGTAAACTTTAAAAAGTTACAGATTAGGTCGTTGGGATCAAAATTATTTTATTACTATTAAGTATTCGGAGAGACACATAATAATTTACTTTAGTAACACTAATTACAACTATACAACTAACTGAATTGGTTTACAACTTTACACTCTAAACTGTTCTCTTGTTCTGCCCACCTTCTGCATGGTTTCAGGTATATGCGCTTTGTTAGAACTTCCGGCTCGGTACTTTATATTCAAATCTTAATCATTCCAATATTCTAAAGCAGGCAGACCCAGCTTCCACACACTACAATTACCATTTGTTATTTATTCAATAACACGGTGGCACGGATTGTAGTCGATGGGTTTTTATTGACTATAGTTTACTCCTTTACGCTATTAATCATTATTGCTTCAGGTCAAACTCATGTTAAGTATTTGACAAGTTTTACATGCAAGTCGAGAAACCTGGAAAGTGCTGAGGCACACGATAACCCTTGTTATCACGCTGTCACAATTTTGACTGATGATAGAAATTTCATGCACGGAGTCTTCGGTACATGTTTGAAATTGATTTGTCTTTAATTCAATTTGTTATTAGGAGTATAGTATGACTGGTGGTAATATACAGCGGTCGCCACTCGCAGTGTTACCGATTAAAAATGTTTTTTATTTAAAAACTTCAGTAGGTATATCGTAAACACATTTAAAATTAAAATAAAATATGTTATTGTTTGATGTAGTCACTTTTAGCACGGATAATAGCATAAAGTCTGTTCGAGAAGGCTTCACACGCTGCACGAATGTGGTCTGATGGTATTTTGTTCCATTCTCGACAAAGAGCAATCTTCAATGAATTTTTAACAATATGCTTCAATAAGATTGTAAACAACATAACAGACTGACGCATGTCAAAATATGAGCGTGCTGTCGTCATTAGCCGTTTGGTTGCTACAGCAGCGTAATAGCTGTAACTATACAGCGATATACTAATGCTCATAGTACTAAATGTCGCAAATCAAATTTTGAAGCTTAAATCAGTTGTTAATGGTGAATTGGCAGTTATGTAATAAACTAGTAGTCCAGTATAAGAAGGTATTGTTTAAAAATAATCAAAAACTAATGCTTAAGCACCGAATTTCAACTCCATAGTTGCATATTTGCTGTTGATAGAAACCATAGTCAATGTGAAATAGTTCGAATGCTTAAAATTTCTTGACAAACCGTTTCCGACGCCATCAAACGATTCGAAGAACTTGGTAATATGGAAGACCGACCCGGAAGAGGAAAAATATATTCTGCCAACACTCGCCGGAATTGCAATATCATCAAACTTTGGATTCAAAAAAATCCGAGACTGCCGATATGAAAAGTGGCTTGTGAAACCGGAATCACGCGAGAGTCAGCTCGACGAATAACTAAAAATGAACTTAAGAAGAAGCCTTATAAGCTGCGAAAAGCTCACATTCTAACTCATGAAAACAAGCGAGTACGACTTCAACGATGCCGTGCTCTTCTATATCGCACCGCTGCTCAAAAATGGGAAAATTTAGTTTTACTGATAAAAATTTTTAGTATTGAACAATTTCACGATCGTCAAAATGATAGGTATTGGTCAGAAGAAGCACCCGGACCTTTGCCATCGTTGTTCATCGCCAATACCCCAAGTCTGTCATGGTTTAAGGCGGTATTTGTGCTACAGGTAAAACACCTTTAGTTTTTGGGAAAGAAGAAGTAAAATTATTAAGAAAATCTACCACCGGGATATTTTAAAGGCTGTAGTTCTTCCGTAGGCCAAACGACACTTTGGTGGCCAACGTTGGACCTTTCAACAAGACTCTGCACCTCCACAAGGCGAAAACTATGCAAGAGTGGTGCCGAATCAATTTTCCTGATTTTATCAGTTCTGCTGAATGGCCTCCATACTCCCAGATCTCAACGCAATGGATTACGCCATATGGTCAATTTTAGAGACCAGAGCCTGTGCAAAACCCACAAAAGTTTGGAATCACTAAAACAATCTTTCGTCAGGAATGGGACAAAATATCCCTAGAAGAGGTACAAAAACAGCCGAAAATTTTATTCGACGTTTAAAGCTTTGTATCCACGCAGAAGGAGGCTCCTTGGAAATTTTATAATTTATGATGTACATAAGGTTGTTGTTAATTGTTATCCATTTTAAATCTTTGAATTGTTGCGTTTAAATAAGTTATTTTTTTAAAACGTTTTTCTGAGTTCTTGTGGGTCACGCTGTATATAAAAAAGGTTTGGCAATTCAAATAAATTACAAAAGAGTCACACTAAATAGGGGGCTAATAAAGCTAAATAGACGGGAAGATAAATAGAGTAAAATATGGTACAACCTTGAAAATTCAAACCTATGGTATAATCTGAATTCCTAATTCAATTGTTTTATTATAAGAAATGAAGTGAAAAGCTTTATACATAATATATTTTGTATTTTTTTTAATTCGTTTATCGATAACTCAAACGGAATCTAACATTAATTAGTTCGAATTATCGAGGTTGCCCTGTAGTACCGAGTTTCAAAATAAAGCCTACATTTATTTTATTATTATTTGAAAATACACTTTAATTTTACACAGTGATGTACAATATATGTTAAAAATAAAGAATTATTTTGTTATCAATAACATAAAAATAAACATGGGAAACTAAAATAATAAATAGTGGTATATTACATAGATTTTTAACAATATTTATTATTACGGTAGCATATTTTTTAAAATATTGAATTACACAACATGTTTTATTATAAAATATAAACAATTCCATTTATATGAAAACTTGCCCAATAAGCATTAAGATTACGGCAATTGTACACAGAACAATTATTTTCTATTAATTGACTTAATAATTGCACCAGGCACAATTATCACGTTTTCTGTCGATTGAAATTACAAATACAAAGAAACTAAAATAGTTAACAGCCAATTATATAATTAATAAGAAATGAAGCACATCCTGTCGTTGATTCGAAAAATATAACTTAAAAACTAATATTTGAAATTAATTACTACAAAGTAACAATTTTAATGATTTAATTCTTTTAAGAATTTGAGCGCTTACAATTATTATAATATGTACAAAAAAACTAATATTATATACATATATTTATAGTCCGTTAATGTTGATACTTGGCCATAAATAAATAATTTTCTAACTCATCTTTCAATACGGCATTATCTACATCTTTCAAACTACTATTACTAATATCACATGAAGTTCTTTTTTTATCTTTGTATGATTCTTGCACTGGAGATGACAAATATGTAGTATTTTCTGCATCCGAAAGACACCTAGCATGACATAATAATAAATTCCAAATTGGAATAAAACCATTCTTTGTTGTTGTTTTTACGGAATATGAATTGAAAATTGTGTCACAAGGTTCAGAAAATTCGTTATCTTGAGTGGAAGTTATAACATTTTGACGATTATTTTTCTTACACTTATTTATCTCGAAATTGTTCGGCGTTAAATTCGCTTTGTTCCTAAAAGTACGAAAAGCAATTATTAGATAATTAATTTATTAAATAAGAATAATTAACGTTATTAATTAGTAAGTAGAATCAAATTATTTAAGTATTATATCAAATTATATGTAACATTTAAATTATTATTAGATTAAAATTTTTAAAATTAAAAAGTTATTCGTAAGCTTTCAGCAATGGTTATTACTGCTGTCATCAGACGGTTAATAATAAATTTTATTGTTTACTTAACCTTTAAATGATTTAAAAAATTTTAATGTAGTATTAATTTCAGAGGTTAATAATATATATAATTTCATTTAAATTATCTTTCTATTCATTTAAATTTATTAAAAATTGTTTTCATTGCCTTTTTGTTATTACGGTTAATATTCAAGATGTAATATAAATTCTGTACAATATCCAAAATATTACAATTTCTCAAAGCTTAATTTAATTTAATTTTGTATTAATATTTGAATTACATAAATTACTAACCTGCGAAATTACCAACAGTAAAAAATTTAACGTTAAAAAGTTATTCATTGTATTTCTTTAACAAAGGCTGTAAGCTCATTTTTTAAATTGGTAAAACAAAATTTAATTATGGTAATTTAAATTTTTTTATAGCTATTATTAGTAAGTTTCCTTTTACTTTTGAAAGAAAAACTATTGAAATATTAGTAATAACCGCAGATTTTAACCATATGTTCAATAAAAAAAAATGTTTTTCTCAAGTAGAGAAGTTTTCTAACAACTAAAAGCGAGTGGGTTCAGTAATTCTTTCCAATGCTGGAAAATTGTACAAGAGCATATTATTGGTATAGATTTGTGACGGATTTTTTCTACTTAAAAGTCGTTACGCTTTCAGTTTCTGGTCTAGTTTCGGCTGTAACTTTTAGGTACGAGTAGGTACTTAAGTTGTCTTACGGTGTTCGACTTGGAAGAATTTATTTCGGATACAGTGTTTACCTGAAAAAGGTGTCTAAAATTGAATTTTAATCGTACGTAGTTGATTCTCCAAATTACTACTAATAAATCGAACATACGATTATCGATTAACTAATTTTGTTTGATGATACGTTTACACCATTTGTTAGTGATTTGTGTTTCATCTTTGCTTCACCACCATTTCCGATTTCCATCCCACGATAATGCGAATAATGTCTTTTAACGTACAAAGTTTTACCGAAACTTTACGACATTAAATTTTTTATAAAATTCTCCGTTATTTCTTTCGGTCTTCGAAGATGGTATTTTCTATTTTTTTCTAATTATTCTTTTGCAATTCCTTCTCTGCTTCACATATTTATTGTCTATCTCCATCTGTCATTCTTTTTATCATTTTCTCTATTAGTTTTTCGCGTTTATTAATTTCTTCTTCACATTTCATCTGCTTCTCGGTATAATCTTAATATCTCCGAAATACATTTTTTATTTCTTTTTTAAACCAGTACGTTATCTATTTGATTTATGATTCTACCATTAGAACTTATCCAGATACTTTCGTGTGCTTTTATGCTGGTAGTATGTGGTTCTCACTTGCATGTCTCTTCATTGCAAAATCTATCATAAATCTACCGTTCTCGTTAGTTTCTTCGTGGAGGCTAAATCTTCCTATTGTTGATTAAAGCATCTTTTCTCGTCCTACCTTGGCATTCCAATCTCCCATTACTAGTTCCAGATCGTATTTAGAAATTTTGTCACACACTATTTCTGCATAACATGTCGTAATATTGTTCTTTGACATCTTTATCTTTTTCTTCAGTTGGGGCGTGTACATTTACTAAAATTATTTTCCTATACTTTCCTTCAATATCAACAAACACATTCGGTCGGATTTGCTTTAAATTCTATTACCATTTTTTTCATTTTCTGGCTTACAATAAATCCAGTTCCTAATCTTCGATCCATTCTACTACATTTAAAAAATGTGTATCCCTCTAATGTCAACTATTTTATTACCCTCTTGCTTGGTTTTCTGCAACACCAGAATATCAATATAGTTTTTGATTTTAACTTTAATAGATTTTAATTCATTTAGGGATAGTTTAACTGATAAGTTCTTGATAAGACGAAACCACTTTGTGCAACGGGGTTAAAAACGTAAAATTGGAAAATTTTCAAATTTTATCTAAGTCTTTTGTTGGGGAAAACTACACTAAATCCTCTTATTACCTATTCACCCTCAATCCTACGTTCATTTTGACAATTTCCCCTTGACTAAACGAAACTGAGGAGGACTGGTATAAATACGACCCGGGTTTGAGTATTTCTAGTTTTAAATTATTGTGAAAACGGAAGGCAGAAATTGTAAGTAAAGGTTTATTTTGTTTGTTTATTGTTTGTTGTTATTGTATCGTTTATTAATTGTTGTAAATCTCTTTGTAGAAATTTTCGACACTGCGATAACAAAATATATTTGATAATAAGTACCAGCGTTAGAAATATCTCTGCCTTCCCCTAACCAGTAGCTTTTAGAGCACTTTTTTTAGAACACAACAAAAAGTTATTCAACATATAATTTTACTAGTCAATCAATTATTTACAGAATATCTATATAATACTTTTTTAAGACTTTTATTATTTGTTTTAGCATTTCTTCTAGATACGTTTCTCTTACATTTCATTTAGCTACAACCATTACTGTCCTAACTTTTACATTTCTATTCCATAAACTTTTTTTTATATTCTTTTCGTGCCGTTTCGTTTTCTTATTCATCTTTCTGTTCACAATGCTTAGTTTTTTGATTTCGGTAGTGACACCTCTTTATCCTATAGTTCGCTTTTTTCATAATTCTATCGTAGCTGCTTTTCGTTAATTCTTAGTTTCATATATTATCTCACCCTCATTCTATTGTCTTTCTCTTTTTCTGTCTTCAACGATAAGATTATCGTTAATAAACACCTTTGTTCCCCTTAATCTTGATTTTCTTTTCAGGGGACGGGTAAGAAAACCGAATTCCGATTTTGACCATTTTTAAAGTGAATTATGAAAGATGAGGGTATAATTAGCGTATTAAAAATATAAAATTTGCAGATTGTTCACGAATTTAAAAAACGGCATTAAAAATGTATTTACAATGCAATTTTGTCATTGGCTCTTTTGATCTGTAACCCCGCCCACCGAAATTAAAATAGGTTGTGGGGACAGTAAAGATATCAGAATCTGGTTGTTTACAACAAATTATGAAGGATGAAGATTTAATTAACTAATAAAAAATTAAATTTGTAATCGGACAACAAATTTCGGAAAAATTAACTTTTGTATGAATGCGACTCTTGACGTAGTTGCGTTTATTAAAACCGCTTGTAGCTCCCAGAGCGGAGCGCAGGGTGCGCTTTTCTTAATAAAAACATCCCCAAGACGATAAAACTCCAAAATATGTGGAAGTTGACGCGACGGATATCAGGAAGCGACTAGTATTTCACCTCTAGTCACTGTCAACCCAGGCAAAGCACGCGGACTGGTGATAGAATGGCCGCTTTAATGACGTAATACCTTGCAATAATACTTTTACATGTATTTTTGCAATTTTCAAAATTACATTGTGGCCTTATTACAAGTCCGACAACATTGATCCCCACCTTAAAGAGTTTGTTTTTTTATGCTCTTTCGTTTGGTATAGCAATTTTATAAGAAAAAGTGTACTTTTGAGTTCAGGTTTATTACCTCGACCTGCTTTTCATAATCTCGGCTTTATTCCCTTTGTCGTCCAACAAACATCTGTCTTGCTAATTCTGTAAGGCCTCTTTATCCTCGGTTCAACTGCTAAGCGATCTTTAATAAACTCCTGTATAATTTTTTGTATTTCTTTTCCTCGAGGTGTCCTCTTCCAAGCCGATCACAACGATATTTTAATTTTTAGTTTCCCTTTTTACATCATTACCTTGTACTGGGGATTCCGGAAGCTCGCGTGTAAACTATTTCTTTCCTCATTCATTCTTGTCTTTCTACCTGTATTTCATCAAACTAGCTATAACTTTCTCTCGATTTCCTTTATCTCCTTTATCTCCTGTATTTTGGTAGTAAATTGCTCTTTCCACGTATTGTTGAGATTAAGATTTGTTATAGCTTAAAACTAAAAAACCAGGCATAGGTAACAAAGGGAAAGGACCAGCTTAGTGGTATAAAGTTCATTCCAAAACATAAACAATCAACCCTAATTAAAAATTTGTTCAAAATCATTATTTACACTTTGCCATATGGTGGATGTGATGTCTAGAATTGTAGTTTTGCATTGTTTGTCCAATAGATACCGAAAAATGCAGATCCTAAGCACCCAGGTATAGATACCACAATGCCTTTTTAGTAGGTATACACTTTATGCTTTTTACCCCCTTAACGCACAGTTAAGTGACCCGCGATTATCTTTCAAATTTTATGGATCAAGAAATCGTCTCAAATGACAATACGTTATATTCGTTTCCATGTAATTGCACTATTATTATTAAATGTCTGATGACAGCAGTAACCATTGCTGAAAGCTCACAAATAATGTTTCGTTTTATTGTTCATTTAACTTTATAATTTTAAAAAATTTGAATCAAATGTTAAGTGACATATTATACGATATGCGTTTACTTGCAGAATTGTGCAGCTACATAGATGTCACAATTTGTATACACGTGTGTAAAGATCGCAGAGTTTAACTCAGCATTTTGGTAGATACGCACGTGACATCTATTTAAATTTTAATTTTAGGTTAAATTACACCAAATATAATTATGTAAAATAGTAAGGTGATTTGCTAAAACTGCAGGTTAAGCGCGAAAACCGCGGATTAAACGTTATCAAATTTCAATTAATCACAAGTGGTCTAGGTTCCGCATTGTTTATCTACTTGCTTGGTTATATCTCTTCTATCCTACTATCTTTCTGTCTTTGTATGTGTTACCTATCAATTTCTTGTATTTTCATTATTTCTTGATTCGGCCTTCAGGTATCCGGGCGAAGAAGTTCATATCTTTTTAAATTATTCCATAGTCTAAAGTTATATTGGTATCCTTTTTGCTAATTTCATTAGTTTTTCCTAAATTTGAAGAAAACGGTACTTTTATATACAGTGAACAGCAGTGTTATAATTGTAATATTTGCACTTTTGATCATTTTTCCCTTTTACTTTTAAATTCCTACTGCTTTTCCATCTTTTTTCTTTCTTATTACCGTTACTTCTTTATATGTCGGTTTAAGTGTTTCTTGGATGTCTTTCATTACTCTTGTATCTTTTTCTGTAACTTGCTCGTGTTATTTTTTTTCTGTTCTACTCTACATCTTTCACATCTCTTTTATCTAATTATTTTCTTTTAGTTTCAGTTTCTTGTGTTTTAGTAAGGAATCCTTACACTCGAGATAAAAAGCTGCTTTACTCCAACAGTGTATAATATACTATTAAATTTCCCAGCTATTTTGTTTTTCACACCACTCTATTTTATTTAATTAAAATGAGGTAGTTTGCTTTTATAAACACAATGTTTATATTTAAATAAATTAGTTTCCAAGTTTGAAAGTTAATGTTGTTGTTGTTGTTGTTGGTATAATAATGTTTAGTTTCAACTTTGTTAGTTCTATATTTTAAGACTTAGGTCCGAGATTAGCAGGCCTTATTCATAAACTACATTGTTAGACGTAACGATCGTTAAGAACCGTAAAGCAAAAGTTTGATTTCCACATACACACCTAGTTAATATTTATCGCTTGGAGTTGATTTTTTAAGTTTAATTTTGGGTGTAGGCCAAACTTTACGGTTCTTAGCAATCGTTACACTTAACGATTTAGATACTGAATAAAGGTAAACGCATTTCCTCTGATCCCGATTTCCCAGGGTAGACCTGGGAGCAAACTTGAAACCAGTGCTTTTTTATCTAAACTTTTAATTCCTCGCCTTCGTAACTTTTTCTTTCGTCTTCGAAATTTTGATTGACTTATCAGCTAAATTGTTTAGAATTTTATTTACTTCTGAAATATAAAACAATGAATATTTACCTGTGAGATGATACGAGTTGAAAATTCATTGAATCTTGTGAATTCTTGTGTGTAAGAGTTGAGTTGGTTTGACAACTAGGGTAGTCTCGACTTGTTGAATCGGTTGTAGACTCGCATCGCCATCTGAAAGACCGTGTGAGGATCGGGTTGCGAGACTGCGGTTCCGCGACTTCGATGCGCCCATTCCCGCAGCAACGAGTAAATGTTTCCTGAAAAACAACGTCTAATTCGATTTAGTATAATGGTTATACATACGTATCTAGTACAATTATAATAAACTTTTTAGCAAAATTACAGGAAACCGTGATAGTTAATTAATTAAAACTTGGAACAAGAAATTTAAACTATCTGACCAAGTGCTACATTGGATGTTGATGTATCGTAGCTCTTCCAAACTTATAATTAATTAATATAAGGTAAAAAATTGAAACTGACGGCTGGGGTTGTCGTCGAATATAAACTTACTCAGCTCTCAGCAGGAGAACATTATCTAATTAATTTTCTAATACAAAAATTTAAATTTTTGCGTGCATTTAAAACTTTAATGTAATACGAGTAACGCAGTGAGCGAGAGATTTGTTACTAAGTGAGATGTCCAAATAAGTTTTGGAGTTATCATGACATGAAGTTTGAAGATTTGACGAATGAGCCTAGCAAGAGATTTAGATTTGCACTTATTGTAACGAGAAGTTTATTGCAATTCCAATAATTCATATTCAGTGAAATTTAATTAATCTTGAAGTTTATTGCAAAACTTTGTTAAATTATAGAGTACTATTATATTAGTAACCTGTGAAATTAAAATTTTAAATATTAACAGGTTCACTGAGCAATAAAACGAAATTATTTAAGAACTTTCAGCAACGATTATTGCTGTCACTAGACGTTTAATAATCGATTATTAAAATTATAAAACGCAGTGTCTAAGTTTTTTGTATTAAAATTATAATTTTGAACATTCAGAAGAAAAACTACCGCATTTTTATACATAAGCTTGATTTGTATTGATATCACATTTTACAGCTTTTTACAGCTGATATTACAGCTTTTGTTGATGAAACTGAAAAAGCTTTACATGATCCTGAAATAATATATGGAAAAAAGGAATCAGAACAGCATTTGATAAGGCAATGGTCAATAATATGTTATTTTAATAAATAATCATTTATATTTCGTTTGATTTTCTAGCAACTTGGGATATTTTACATATTCTTTTAGAAATATAAGTAATTACTTGAAATTCTCTTCAGTTCTTACCTTATCAAGTTAATAATGTTCAAGTTTGACAACTAAACCAATGTTTGAAATTATTTCAATGAAGTGTAGAAAAAATTCTCCAAATCTGCTAGCACAATACTTCAGATAATAGGTTTGATAAAATACAAATTTAAAATACAAAAGAGAAAGACTTTTCTGGAATGCTTTTCAATTTCTTCTTTTATGTCAATTTAATACACTTAACCTTTAATAAAATAAAATGCGCTATACTCAATCGCCGGCATGCACTTCTACACTATTAGGGAATCTTCTACAACTTTTACGGTTACTGAAAGTTTTCTTTACAAAATAAAAAACCCGATTTTCTCTATACTATGTTTTTCTATAACAAATGAAATAATTCTACTTTGCAATATTTAAAAACAACCTATCAGGGAGCTACAGAATTTTTAATCTGGCTGGTTTCGATGTTGATAGTTTTAATTTTCTGGTTACAAATTAATATCTTGTATTTTTGTATATTTTCTATACCTAACATTAATTTGGTAAACCAGAAATTTAGTAAGTTTTTTTTTAAACAAACAATTTTTCTACCAATTTCTACAAATTTTACATTTTTTATTTACGGTTGGTCTTTCAGCTTTGCTGTTTAAATCTAAAACGATTTTTTTGTTTAATATTGTTTATGTTTTGATGTAACTGTGTTTCATGGAAAATGTAATGGTTTTGTTTGTTGTCAAACTTGTTAAATTTTGCACTAGGAATTAAGTTTAACCTTTTGGTAAAAACAATTTAATTAAAATTATTGTGTTCCTGCATAATAAATCAAAACCGCTAATGTTTTATTCTATTTCGAATACTCCTGTATTTATGTTAATTAAATTTGTAGTTTGTTGATTTTTATCTTGTAAACATTTAGCAGGTCATAAATTGCAAGTCTATTATAGTGAAACTTTGCCCTAGTCTAAATCCCAGTCTAAAAAACGCATACATCGCTTTAGTTCACGATGGGGAGTATGGGGAAACCTCCTGGTATTTCAAAACATAATGAAACTTGATTGCTTGACTACTTGCATACAACGTTTAAGTTCTTTTAACTTGGATAAAATTGTTTAAACTTAGAAGTTTTCAAAGTTATGCATAATTTATCAAAAGCATTTGGTTATGAGTCAATTAAGTTCATGTGCTAATTAAAAGCAATTGCAAACTTCCTTACTATGTAAAATTTAAAAATTCTTATATGGCGTGCAAGTTATAAATAATTCAAAAAAAGTTCAAGTCAAAGTTACTATTGATCAGTTAACACATCTGTTCAATATTGTGTAATTTTACACAAATTCTGAAATTTTTTTATTAAAAACAATATAGGTATTAAGTACAATGCATAATTTTACCCAAAATAAAATTTATGAAATTCAATAAATTGCAGAGAAAAATTTTAAAATAGACTTCATTTTTATTTTTATAAAGCAAATTTAAAACTTTAAAAGTTTAAAAAAATAAAGTTTTGAATTTCTAGAAATTTAAGTTTTACCTGTAGAATTACTCAGTAACAGTAAATTATAAACAATTAAATGTGTATTTTAGTAGAATAGCTAATAATTGAATAATTCAAATTACTTCAAATACTTTTACTTTAATACAAAAAGCGTCAATTTTTGATCTGTTTTTATTCGCATTTTAATTTCCCAATCCTTACCCGTATAATATGATTTACTTCAAATCAGAAAGATATAAAGAGAATTTTCGAATAAGTATACTATAACTAGAACTGCATTGAACATTTTCTTATCGACTGCACAATTGCGCTTCTGCTTTTACAGCAAAATTGATGAATAATGGCGATAAGCAAAGTAGAGAAAATTTTCAAAGGACGTAGTTTAGATTCAACAATATAACCGCTTCAGCAAAAATTGAAATACCTCGTTTACAATTTATGATGTTTAAATAACTAATATTAGTTAAAAATCAAAAATTTTGAATAAAATCTGTCGTGTGTGACTTTTAATTTAACTAAACCTGTTCTAATTCTTAAATAACTTGTTCAACTAAAAAATGTAAGTATTGTGTTTGAATTTACGCCATAGTATTGACTAATAACCATTTAACAATTTGTGTTTTTATTGCGCAGGGTTCTAAGGAGCAGAGAAACGTAAAATAAACCCGGAGCTATCCAAATTAGCTTTGCGAAGCCTCTTTTGCTCAATGCGATCTCACACGTGGTGAAACCCGAACCTGAAAAAAACCTATTGGAACAAGGAAAACGATAGGAATTGCGGATGAATTGATTGTTGCTGCATGGAACGTTAGAGGAATTGGCAAGGAATAACTGGTTATACGACAGAAAGAGAAAAAATTAATATAGCGATCATCAGTGGGGCAGCAATGGAAGCCCTGGGCACAAAAAGCACATACAACGAAAATACAGTATGAAAGTATGGAATAAAAAATTGCAGAAACCGTAAAAGAAAAAAATAAGAGATACCAGATAATGCTCTCTAACCCATCAGAACAAAATAAAGCGAAATACAGGATGAATTAAAAAGAAAGCTAAAGATTTATGCAGAGAATCACGTCAAAAATCATGGGACAACTTTATCAGTAAGGGCAAAAATAATTTGCATGGAAGAAATTAATTCGCTTATAAAGTCATAAAAATGCTGAATAAAGACAAACAGTGCAAGGGCCAACTGACAGATAAAAAGAATAAACAAAAATGGAGCATAAAGGGATTGGAAAAAAAAATTCAAAAGGGAAACAAGAGAAAGAAGAAAAGTTCCTAAAATAAACAAGGAAAAAGGATCATCGATTATAATAAACAAAAGAACAAGTACTCAAAAACACTTTAAAAACCCAAAAATTTTGCAAAGAAATTAATTGTTTAAAATTAAAGTCATAAATATGCATCCTTTTCGACATTGCAAGCTAACTGCATTTGATAAATATGTGAATGGAAAAAGGTAATTGGGAGAATTCATTAAAGAAAAAGGTAAAGTTCTCTCTAAAATGACAATTTTCCCTCTTTTCTTATTTTTAATAAACTAGCTACTCTTAAAACTCCAAATTGAAGGTCAAAATTTCTAAATTTTCAGTACAAATATGCGGTTTTTTGCCCTTTGCGGTACTGCATTTGTAAATTTTGTTGCTTTATACTTCAGAAATTAAACGAAAATTTATTGTAAATTCATTTCTCCTTCTTATTTAAATTAATTTGTTCTTTAAAATATCTAAAACTCATAATCAAAATTTCATCCCCAAATTTTTTGACCTGCATCCCAAAGCTTTATACGAACCCTTTTTGCAAAAAAATAAATAAAATTTATTGTTTTAGGTAGCCCCTTGTTTTTAAAATTACATAGTATGTTTTTTGATATAAAAATAATTTTTTGTTCATTTTCAAAAGGGGTTTATTAAGGATACTAAACCCTTTTGAAATTTTCTATAAATCCCTTTTCGAATTTGTTTTTTTTCTTCAAGAGATTCTAAAAATTGTTCTTTTTGGGTTTATTGGGATCCTAAATCCAATTCAATCCAAAATAATTAAAATTAACCCAAAATTCAATATAATTCTTATTCCCAATCGGATTTAGATCGAGACTTTAAGATAGGGTATTCGAGCACCTTAATCATATTTACCGCATCCAAGATTTCGTAGATCTCTCAGTACGCTTCAGTTGGTTGTAATGTTTTCAAATCCATTAAATGGATAGATTGTCATCGGCATATTATGGTTTCATAACGATTTCTAATCTACCTTTGTTTTTTATTAGTCCAAAATTCTATCAATTTTGATAATCAAGTCGATGCCATTCCATGAAATGTTTTCCAAACTTGAATCTGTCCACCACCGTGCTAAATAGTATTTAACGTATATAATGAGTTGTTTTCTTGGTAAGATAAGACGCCTAAAATATACTTTCACATAAGACTAGAAGCGATTAAACTTGAACTCATCAGTACCTAAAATGTTTGTTCAAAAGAAAAACCTTTTGAATTTTGATTTTTATCAGACTAAAAGTTAAAAAAGTTGAAGTTTGCTCATTCTAGTAATTTCACGATCCAAATAAATTAATATATTTCTCTGTGATGGCTTTAAAACTTTATTCTCCAGCTTTTTACAATTTTCAACATGCTTAAGGCAATTTTGTAGTACTAATTTCCTGGAACATCCTATTTGTTGTGCATTTTGAGAAATATTGAGTCCTTTGCTTTCATTTGTAGAATTACCTTTTTTTCTACTGGGCAGTGTTTACCCTGTCCCGTGCCTAAGTACTACAAAACAGTAAAATCTAAAGTTCAAAAACACTTCATATTTATCTTCTTCAAATGTTCACTTTAAATTTCAACTGCTTTTACATTTACATAATTTTATAAAAGAATTAATTTGTTTTTAAAAATAAGAAAATTTTATACAACATATTTACATATTGTAACCAGTAACATCGCATGCATTGTTCCTAGTTAAAATGTGATTTAAAACAAACATTAAGAGGTGTGTTATTTATGTGATCATCATTGTACATACGTCCGTCTCATTCTTCGTGAAAGTGATAGCAATGTCATTAACCGTAAAATTACATTAAGCGACGTCCACTGTATTACATGTGCACAAAATAAGTATCTAAAAACGCTTAATGGGTTTCCAATAAAAGAAGTCTCGGCCTTACATGTTCGAGTGATGTTACAATATTGTAAGTTACAGGTTATGTTACTGTTTTTCTGTACCAAGTAAAGAAAAATTCGTTATTTCTGTAAAAGTGTATAAAAGTGTTTCTTTACAACATTGCACATTAGTCGACAGCCAGACACATCAATGTATTTTAATAATATGTAATCATTTTATTGTTTCAACCGTTGTTTTATTCACCCGCGAAGAAGCAACTATCGTCTTTTTGAATTCCCTCCAAGAGTTATGTAGCTTAAAAACATACAGAACAGTATAGAAATAAAAATTGTGCTAAAATAATTGTTCGATTCCTTCTTATTCGGAAGGAAAACAAATTTTCTTTCCTAGCTTTTAGACAATTGTTTTTGCAATTAGATATAGTGCGGCATAAAATATGTATTTTTGAATAACATTATTGTGTTTTGAAATTGTGTTTAATATAATTGTATTGGAAATTGTGGTGATTTTGTGTATGCGCGAGGAGTTTTAAAGATTTGTTGGAGTGCGGTTAAATTTAAAATAAAGTGTTTTTAAATAAATTGGATGGTTTTGAATAGTTTTGAAAATAAATGTTTTGTGTTAATTGTTTGAATTTATGCAAAAGTCGTTCAAATTATAAAATGTAGCGAACAATAAGTTGGATATGGACGAACAACTGGTGAGAGTCACACAATTAACATTTTCAATTAAAACTAGATTTTGAACAAATGTTTAATGCAAAATTAATTTATTTAATTTAAAATTGGATTAACTTTATTATTAATCTTTTTTTCACCTTCCACGTTTAATTCTGTATACAAAATAAGATATTATGTATGTTCCCTAATGTGTTTTGTATATTCTCTGAAAAGTTTAAATGTTTAGTTACGTGTTTTATTTTGTTATAACAAATTTTCTTAATTTAGTACAATAAATCGTCTTTCATAACAAGAAAATCACTTGTCGATAGAGTAAGGAACGACTACATAAGAGAAGAGTGCAAAACGCCTGATCTAATCAGATGGAGCAGAACAAGAAGAAGAGCCTGGAACGAGCACATATCACGCATGACCCAGAACCAATTTCCGAAAATCGCTAGGGATGGAACCCCCATGGAACCAGGCCACCGGGAAGGTTTCCGAAAATATGGAAAGACCCAGTATCCTAGGAAAAAGCCAGATTTAAACAGTTCCCAGACCCAAGACAAGCAGAAGAAGAAGAAACGGTTTTTTCTATTTTCAAAATATTTATAAAATCCTTTGTTTTGAACAATGGGTCTACAATGGGACTTTGCTTTTCATTCTTCTGCTTAAAGTTGTAGTTAGTATTTTATTTATAAACTTAATTAATTTATTATAATCTTTTTCATTCCACGTTAGTTCCTTATCAAAATAAGATATTATGTAGTGTTCTAATGTGTTTTGTATATTCTCTGAAAATTTAAATGTTTAGACGTGTTTTATTTGTTATAACAAATTTTCTTAATTTTAGTACAAATAAATCGTCTTTATAAAAGAAAAACTTGTCGTTTAGATACAGGAACAATACATAAGAAAGATGTAAAACGGTTAATCAGATGACCCAAAGATTTTCCGAAAATCGCTAGTTTTAGAACATGGAACCCAATGACCGAATTTGAAAATTTATGGAAGGCCAGTATCCTAAAAAAGCCAGATTTAAACATTAACCCAAGACAAGCAGAAGAAGAAGTAACGGTTTTCAAATTTTTAAAATTTTGTTTTGAACAATGGGCTAGGGACTTTCTTTTCATTCGCTCGATAAGAGCTGTCGAGTTAGAGGTAAAAATATTAATTAGAAAAATAACAAAAGATACCTATGCAGATTTTGTTACTGTTCAATTTTAAAGGTTAAATAAAATTGGAATTTTCTATCTTTACAATTTACAAAATTAAAATGTTAATATAATAATATATTACCTAAAGAAAAACATTTATACTACAAAGTAAACCTAATACTTAAGATTTTATACACCTACAGGCTCTGATTTTTTGGGAAATGTTTTATCTGAACTAAAGTATCAATGACCGAAAATAAGCCTCAGTTTCATAGTTGAATAAACAACTGATTAAAATATTGAAAATGAAAAAATTAATAATTTATAAAATGTATTCAGTAATTTGTTTATAACATGTAACTTGGTAAAACTAACAATTAATTTTAGCATTGTGCAATTTTTATGTGTGCAGATATCTAACTTTTTATAACAAAAACTGCAAACGATGTTATTTTAAAATAAATCCTTTGCTTTTCGTTCAAACTTTAATAAAAAAATGTAATTATCAGTGTAGTACTTCAAGATAAGATATCAATGAAGGAGAAACAGGGCAAATGACACTTACTTGAACAATGGTCAAATTGCCAGTTAGAATGTAAGAAAAACTATAAATAGAAACAATGAAATTGTAGAATTTTCTTTTCGTGTGGGAAATCCTAAATTAACTAATTGAAGGGATTTACTCTCCCTGGATAGCGTTTCGGTATTTATAAATAATACCTATTCAGTTTAAAAATGCGGCAAACAGAATATATGTAGCTTTGAGGATTCCTGATGTGGGCAAGAGACCCACTGAGCTTTTGGATTTACGTCATTACACGGGGTGTAATTAAGTAAACACAAGTTTTTACAATGCAACTTTCAAATTTTTTTTGTGTGTGTTGTTATCATTTGCATTTAAATATTGAGTATGTAGTCATCCGCCTACATGCTCCACCGACTTTGTTGATTTAACTTATAACTTCAATTTATAACTTAAAAAGTTTTAATTTTAAAGTTTAAAATTACTCCAGGGGTTTCAATCGTGTGATTTGTCATAGATAAATCTAGACAAATTATATATTATGCATATCCTTCACACTATGTACATATTTAAACAGTAACATGCCGCGCTTTCTGCATGAACTGCAAATACAGGTAGCAGTCTGTAAGATGGACAGCATAAATTTTACCATGCGCCATGCTCCGCAGTAGTATGAATGTGAAGGTAGTTATGTAAAGGTGTGATTTTAAATTTTAGCATTAAAACTTTTTGACTTATCAAAATTTGTTTTGTAATTTTTGTCACTAAATACTTTTTAAATTTTCATCAAAATTGGATTTAAAAACTAATTAAATTAGTTCATCAAGATTACGAAAACGATTCAATAAATTTAAAGTAAAAGTAACTCTAAATCTTTCTGGTAGATTTTAATTAAGAAGAATTAATATATAAGTACAAAAAGCTAAATACAGACTAGTAATGAACTAAGTTTTTTAAATTAATTTAATTTATTTTGTAAGCTATACTTACTGGATTTATAAAATCTGTAGAAAATTTGTATGCTCGCTAAACGACATTATAAAACTTTTTAAAAGTATTTAAAGAAGTTTTAGCTTTATATCGGTCAACCACAAATTCGATATAAAAACAATTTGTGCTGTTAGTAGCAGGTTTAGCTTCCCGATCAGTGTTTCTTAAACCAAAACATAAAAAATTACTATTAAATTTATAATAAATTATTTTTATTTATTTTATTATAAATTATTATAAATAATTTATACATTATTACTGCTCATTTAAAGTAATTTTTACTTCAATTATAGTATTATATTCTCACATTGTGTCTGTTACAATTATAGATCACTAGCTGGATACCCGGCTTCGCCCGGGGTCTCATTAAAAGGTGGAACTCTGCCTTTGTCTGAATGATTGAATAGCTGGATACCCGGCTTCGCCCGGGGTCTCCTATAATTAAAATACTTTGCCTTTGTGTGAAGTATTTAGATTTTCCGAGTATCCTGCTTCGCTTAAGGTTTTCTTCTCGACGAAATCTTGCTTCCCGTTGCTAGAGCGTTTCAGAATGATTTTAGTGTTCCCGTTGTCGAGTGTTTCAGAACGGTTTATATTGTACTCTAAAATTTTTCTCTACAGCTTTTCTTCTCCAGTATTTCAAATCACTTATAATAGTGTAGGTACTGAATGTGAATATACCAACGTAAAATTACCATATATCAATTACAGGTATTGGCGATGGGAATCTCGTTAATCCATTCATGCTCGTCCGCAATTTTTCACTTTTTTAAATTAAGCTTTTCGGTCCCGGTTTTAGCGGAAAACCTCTTTAGGGTCCTAGAGAGTAACTGTGCAAAATTTGGTTGGGATCGGTCGAACAAACACACACACCACACATACATCCATTTTTTTATATATATTTCGCAACTCGTGCTGTTGCTTGCCGTAACCTATTAGCTTTACGTCGAATCAAGGCAGCATCTTCGTTTTCTTTACTTCTAGCATTAGCGGTTTTCAACCTATTAGTTTCTCGTCGAATCAAAGCAGCATTTTCGTTTTCTTTACTTCTAGCATTGGCCATTCTCAACCTATTAGCTTCACGTCGAATCAAGGCAGCATTTTCGTTTTTTTACTTCTAGCATTGGCTATTCTCAACCTATTAGCTTCACGTCGAATCAAGGCAGTATTTTCGTTTCCTTCAGTTATAACGATATATTCACGACGGGCCTTTTCTCGCTCCGCCTTCCGTCTTTTTACTGCTTCTCTCTGGAACCGCTACTTCCCTCATCAGATTTTTCTTGCTTAAGAGCCGTATTTGAAGACTTTCCAAGTTTAATTCTTTTAGGCAAGGTGTTTCTGAAATATCTGTTATAGATAACTTTCTTTTATGACACTCGTTAATATTTTCCGTTCCATTAATATCGTCATCAACAACAATATATTCAATTTCGGACATCTTTTCTTTTTAGTTTATAGATATGATGATATATTGTAATATCTGCCTCGACGTAATTAATAAGATTGATAATAGTAAAATAAACCAACCTGAATTGCATGTAAAATTGCCAACGGTAGATGAAATGCCACCTGTGATGTACTTACGTTTGCTGCTTCTTTAACTGCAATCTTGAAAAGAAAACTTCGCTTCTGCTACTGTGAATAAACTGTTTTTGAATTTTTAAATAAACTCCCGCAAAAACTTGGCCTTTTATAATGAAATCTGTATTAATTTAAATATAATATTTTACAAAAATTGACTAAAGATGTCACCAAAGTAGTTTCTTTCTTTATTAATCTATAGTGTAATGATGTGGTCGTGTTGGGACTAATACTAAGAAAACAAGTGGCCATTTAAATTAAAAATTACTTAAAACTAATTAAACTAAAGCGTTGTAAAATCGTTCATGTTATACGTTTTTAAATTATTAAAGAAATAACAAACCGGTGGATGATCAGCTGATTATCAGGTCATTGCTTCCTCTTCAATACGCAGTGGTTCCAAACATGTAATCTAGTTGGACATCGTCATCAACATTCTCACAGGTAAATACGAAATTTTCTTTAATAACTTTTCTCCGTTGCACTTTCTTTAAATCACTTTTGTTGCATAAAATATCTATAGCGTCACTAGTAGTTGCATGTTGTATGTCGACAAAATTATTTTATAATTTATTGTTCATTTTGAAATTTTTTTAGGAACGAAATTTTCACGTCCTATCTGGGCAAGTGAAAATTGTCGACTGATCGTATTTTTCGCATCGCGAAGCCTATTAAATTGAGGATTTCTACTTTATAACCGGGTTTTTCCAACAAAAACTCGATTCCAATTGGCTGGGTGAACTTTTCTACCGGATCTTCTTTAAACTTTCACGAAAATTAAAGACTACTAAGCAGTTCCACACAAAATTGTTAGAAAAATTCCAAGTTCACTGGTCGTTCCACAATCATCTGTCAAAGTACGAATTCTTTCTTTTGCACTCCATGTTTATTTCACACACTTTCCTATCATAACCACTTGCGTAACACTTAGTTTTAATTCCTCATCTTACAATACTAATCTCACTTAAATCCTTATCCTATTAACAAAATTATCACTAAAATTAACATTTTGACATTTCTACAGGTAACAGTTTCACATTTTCAATGTAGAAGACTCAATTTTGCATCTACCATCCTCACTTGTATAGCAAATCGTTCTACAAATTAATCCTCAACTTTTGGTATGCCTTATGATGTAATTACAATTTTTATGTTATCTAAATCTCTTTTTAGATTTTCCGAAGGATGAAATTTCTTTGCTCATTTTAGCTTTATTTGAAACTTTTGGATTTTGGATTCACTTACAATAGTGCCAAGAAATGCGGACGCTGCTATTGGATATGCAAAACAATTCCAACTTTTATCTGTGCTACCCGTAGGATAGATTTTAATTTTAGAATGCTAACTGCTCTGGCCAGCTTATGAAATGAAATTTTGTGTTCAAAATGGCTCAATGGTATGCCATGAACCTTCTATAAATGCTACATGCCAAAATTAACAACCCGTTCCAACAAAAGTTCCATCCGAGGTTGCACTTCATCCATCGAAGCTGCGGTTTTTAATCGGACGATGCAATTTACTTTATTAAGGTTATTTATCTTAGTTTTAAGTTGATAACATGACAATATATATAATTATTTATATATATAATAAATTTTAGTTGGTACATAGGGATTATCGGTTTAACGAAATCCATAACGTGATAATACAGCCTCTTGTTGAGAAAGCTTAAACAACCTCATTTTTAAAGAAATTAATGCTTATAAAATTTTTCTTCTTTGATAAAATCCTCTTAATACCTTTGAATAGCAATAGCTTGTGTTTGAAGTTGGAAGCTTGGAAGTTTATATCTCGATTCGACTATTTCATTGGTCGAAAAATTTTTCTTTTGGGTTGGTATAATAAATGAACGAACCAATCAGAAGCGCAAAGGACACGAACACACACACACTGAGAAATATATATTAGAAGATTGAAGACACCTCATTCTCGGTTTTAAGAAACTTTTAAATAATTATAGCGTTAAATATAAACTACTAAAAATTTTAACATATAAATCGACTGTAAAATGATGAAATTAAAATTATTTGGACCAATAAAAGTCAAAGTTCAGTATTTGTAAATGACGCCTAAATTAACATTTAACCAGTAGCATCATTACTTGAACCAATAGAACTTGTCTATTAGTGCTAACTGGCCAATAGAAATCGACTATATATTAGTTTTAACCGAGTATCAGTTTTTCAGTATTATTTGTTAGCAACTACTTATTAGAGTTCAAATATTTTTATCTGTTAATCAAGCGTTTCCTAAGATATTTAATTAGAAACAGCATGAAGGCTGTTATAATTGATTTCATATTTTGTAGTTGGCGCTGTAGCTGTAGGTGAGATAATAAACTTCAAGGATTATCCAGTCTTATCTTTTCCATTTCCACATCGCTTGATAGATATAGCGTTTAGTATTATCTCACTGTATAATTTTACGTACCTACATAATATATTATCTATAAACATATAACAAGATCTTATAATGAAGTGCTATTTTTTTATATAAATTTATGTGGGTTAGAAATAAATTTGTTTTCATTATTTTTGGTGAAGTAAAGGATGCAAGCTATGAATAAGGGGTGGACTCACTATCAGCATGCCAGTATTTTAAAATATAAGTACCATTAAATCCGATGTTCGCAGTTTCACACCATTTCAATGTGGCGTCTAATATGTGCAAGAATTTTATATTTTATTTATCCGTCAATTCTACAACAAAAATGTAATTGGTATTACTCCTTTACAAAAAATTATACAAATTGTTCATTTTTTAATTAACAATAAAGTGCAACCTCGACAGTTTAAACCCATCGGTAAACCAAAACTTGATTAAATCACCAAATTTGTAATGCTTAGCAAGTCCACAGCAATGGCTTGATCACTAATTGAAGTAGAGGACGAAAAATTAATATACACGTCACGGACGATATTTTTTAATACGAATCTCCGAAAATATATGAATACCCTCTGCTTATTTACCTAACCAATAAATCCTTACCAATTAAAAATATCTGTATAAATTCTCTAGCATAAATTTATGCTTTTTATTTTTAGAAATAAAATGAAAAACCTAAAGAGCCCGAGGATCTGTATTTATTGTATTTTATCAATTAATTAATCCAAACGCAGTCTCGTATAATTAGTTTAAATTATCGAGGTTACACTACTCGTATTATGCAATATATTATATCAAAATTCATAATATTTTTTACTTAAAGCACTTAAAACTATGTTCAGCGTTTTTTGTGTTTAAATGAATTTTCCAAGAGGTTTTGTGCTTTTGTTTCAAGCGGTGAGTCAGCATGAATTTAGTTTTTTTATAAAATTAGATATACATCATATTTGGTTAAATAGCTACATTAAATTTTTTTCATTTCAAACTAATTTTAAAACAAAGTTTTTGTAGTAATATGAATTAAATAGCTGAAACGTTTCCTACGTAAAAGCTTTTATTTATAATAAAATATGATTGCTGTACGTATTTCGTAAAAGCACAAATTATAAATATTGAAATATATAAAATAATTTTATTTTCTTTTATTTATTAAATTTAAAAAGTATTTTAAGATGTTCTTAATAGAAGACGTATACCGAATTTCAGCTCTCTAATAGGATAATACAGAGGAGTTGGATAAAAAAATAACTTAACAAAGTTAACGAAAACAAACGATTAACGGTCTTCTCGAGTTAAATAGAGCTTTCAACAAGTGATTTAAAAAAATGTTAGTTTTTATAATATTACTAGAAGGATATCCGCCTTCGCCCGGGGTTTAAATTTATATTAAATTCTATCTGGGTGGGGGTTCAATCAGTCTTAAATAGCTAGTATATACTTGGTATGATTGGCAGTACAATTTAAATTTAAATGTTAAAAATAAAAACCAATAACAAAGTAGTTTTAGAATTCCAATTTTGATGTTTGTAGACATCGCAAAAGAACGTCTTGATACAATGTAAATAGCGGAGTTTGTTTTAGTAAGATTATAAAAAAACAAACTTTGTGTTTTATAAATTATTAACATATATTTGACGCTATCGCATTTTATCGCAATTTAAATTTTTATGAAAATTTGATCGATTTCAGGTAGTACTTGGGTAAATAAAAATTGCGTTGAAATTTATGGATTTGTTAATAATTTTTTTTTGGAAATTGTTTAGAACTGGGAATAGCGGCGTTGACCTAAAAATTTGTATCAGAAACACCTTTTAAAATTTCACTTCGTTAGAGCTTTCCGTTGATAAAAATTTTATGGGACGGACATACAAACATTCACTTTTATAATTATATCGTGGAAATGGAATATTTACGTTTACGTATGATCTTATTAATTTAGATATTTTAGTTACATTATACTTGTTTTGTCTTACTTGCTATTACTAATTTTTGAATCAAATAAATGCTTAATTCAGATACTTATGACGTAATATTTATTTTTCGTCGGAAGGTGTGTAATTGTCCTTTTTGCGTATTTAAGTATATTTTAAGCAATGGGTGGTAAAATGAAACAAAATTACTACAAAAATAGACAGATTTAAGCTGGAGCCATTAGACGAATGTGATAAATATCCTTTTCGCATGAGTTTCGTTTAACGTTTTTATCTAATTTTGTGTGGGAAAGTCGTAATTAGGGTAATCAACGTTATTTGATTTCTGAACGAAAAAGGTAAGTTAGTAGTCAACTAAACCTTTTTTTAATGAGTTTGTCACATCTAAAAATAATTTAAATAAAAGTAAATGACAATCTTTAATTTTATAACGAAATAGAAGTTTATAATTATTATATTTGATTCAAATTTTTAAAATTATAAGGCTAAATGAACAATAAAACGAAACATTATTTGTGAGCTTTCAGCAATGGTTACTGCTGTCATCAGACATTTAATAATAAATAATTTATTAAATTATAATTAATTTATTTAATTATAATTACTTTAATTTATTTAATTTAATTTATAATTACTAATTTATTTAATTATAATATTTTAATTATAAAAAACAATTATAATTAATTTATTTAATTTATTATTAAATGTCTGATGACAGCAGTAACCATTGCTGAAAGCTCAAATATATTTCGTTATTTTCATTTAACTTATAATTTTAAAAATTGAATCAATATAATTCAAGGTTAATAATATATATAATTTCGTTAATTATTATAGTAGGTATAGAAATTATATACATTATTAACCTCTAAAATTAATATTAAATTAAAATTTTTAAATAAAAGGTTAAATAAACAATAAAAGTAAATATTATTTGTAAGCTTTCAGCAATGAAGAACTTTGACTTTGACACAAAAAATCTATTACGAATGGAAATTAGTAATTCGATTAAGACTTTCAAGAAATTACAAGAAAACAATAAGAATTCTGCCAGCTTAAAAGATATAATGAAAACTAAGAAGTTTATCAAAGAACACCCAGAAGTATTAATAATTAAAGCTGATAGAGAAAATACCACCGTTGTTATGAAGAAGACAGATTATGAAGATAAAATGAATAACATTATCAACGACACTACCACCTATACAGTTTTAAACAAAGATCCAACCAATAACTTACAGTTAAAGAATAACCAAATGATATCTGATTGGGAAAAACATAATTACATAAACAAAACATCTTCAATAATGCTAAAAATAAACAGCGCTATTCCACCCAGAATATATGGATTGCCAAAAATTCATAAAAAGTATAGATCTCTACGGTCTATAGTAGTTAGCATCAAATCGCCAACCTACAAACTATCAAAATTTCTTTCAAGAGTCATTTTAAATATCTTAGGCAAGAACCGAGGGGTTAACCGCTAGTGAAGTTTTGTACACATCTAATGAAGTACATGAAGTACTGGGGAGGGGTGTAGAACACCTTCCAATGCACAAATTTTGGAATGAAGAACATTGCAGAACATGCAGAACCCCAGACCGAGTAGTTTACTTTTTATCAGAAGTAAACTGAAGATTTCTCGTTGCAGAAGCACTGGAGGTGTTCACACCCCAGACCCCCAGTTTAAATAATTTATTTTTATTAAAAGTGAATTAAATATTAAATTAAAACTACCTAATTATAAATTCCGTACTCCCTGGGAGGTAGATCTCTGCAACAGGAAAGTTCAGTTTACTTCTGATAAAAAATAAACTACTTGATCCGGGGGGTGGGGAGTGAAACACCCTCTAGTGCCTCTGCAACGGGAGATCTTTAGTTTACTTCTGATAAAATAATCTACTTAATCCGGGGGTCTGGGGTGTGGAACACCCTCCAGTGCTCAAATTTTGGTATTTCTGTAAGTCTCAGAAATTGAAAGTCTCTGATACTGAAAGTATCGATTAATTACTGCTGAATTCTATGAAGGACAAAGAAGTATGGAGAATTATAATGAAGTACGTGAAGTGTGAAGTTAATTATACCCGATTTCCTCTAGCGGTTGACCCTTGGCAAGAACGAATATTGTACCAAAGATTCGTGGACATTTATTGAAGATGTGAAGAAGTTTACAATACCTAATGATTACGTACTGATCTCGCTAGATGTAACGTCATTATTTACCAACATACCTATTATTTAAACAATTAATGCAGCAAAAGAACGATGGGATGACTTTAAAAATTACATCAGCATTTCAAAATGGAAAATTTCTAATTGCTCTAAAATTATGTCTAGAAACAACTTACTTCCAATATAATGAAAACTTTATAAACAAATTTTTGGCACTGCCATGGGAAGTCCGATTTCAGCTACGATTTCCAATTTGGATATAGAAATTTTACAAAAAAACCAAATTTCATCACTCCCTTTTGAACTACCCTTTTACAAACGGTACGTCGATAATATTATCATCGCTATTCCAAAGGCTACGAAGATTTTGTTATCGAACATTTTAATAGGTTCCATCCTCGCCTACAATTTACCATCGAAAAATAAGAACTTAACAAAATAACATTTCTTGACATCCAACTGATTCGCGAAGGTACTTCCTTGAAATATAAATGGACTCAAAAAACAATGTGGTCAGGAAGATATTTAAACTATAATTCTTATCACCATAAAAGTCAAATAATTAGAACAGCTATAGGACTAGTCGATAGTCCTTAAAATTAACTCATGGCGATTTGAGAAAAGAAACTTTAAAAACAGTAAAAGAAACCTTAAACAAGAACGGATATCCAAAGTCATTAGTAAATAAAATTATATAAGATTGCGTAAACAAACTATACAATGGAAGTCTGTTCATATACAAAGTGGAATACCAAGATTGTAGTCTTTATACAGTAGAACTCAATTATCCGAATTAATGGGGACCGGGACCCATTCGGATAATCAAATATTCGGATAATCGGATTTTTTTAAAAATTGCCATTGGAGAGAATAAAAGCTACGTTTTGATATTGCACTATTTTTTTATTGAATTAAATGAAAGAAACATGAAATTTTCACATGTTTTAAATATAAATAAAATGTACTTATGTACAAGTTTAGAAATAAAATCATTGTTTTTAAACATCTCCGTTAATGTAAGCTGTTTTGCGGTCTTCAACCGTTTTCGGGCAGCCAGGTCACGCATTCGCTTGACGGTGAGCAGTTGCAAGTGGTCACACTCGGGCTGACGCTCCATCCACTTCAAAGCAGTCTCGAGGCCGGCAAATGCTTCACTAGCTGATGGTCCAGCGTCTACTTCAACATCAGCAGAAAGTTCTTCTTCCACTTCCACTTCAACATCTTCTCTCACACTTACAACAATTTCATCGTCATTGAGAATTTGAAAACCAGGGTCAGACGTGTCACAAGCCATCCACTCTCCTACATCTTCAGCACTTACTTCTGTACAACCAGGAATTTTTACAATCATTTTTCTTATTTCCTTTAGTGACAACGCATCTTCATCATCATCATCCTCTCCATATTCTTGTTTCTCATTTTCTTCAGATTTTTTTTTGTTCTTCTCAGACGGTAAGCCTTTCAGTTTATTCCACGCACGTCTTAGCGTCACTGCCGTAACCAAACTCCAAGCTTCCGCTACCATGTAACAGCAGTCCTTTAAATTTATTTTGCTATGATTTGCCAAAACCAATTCTTCATCTTCAGCACCTTCGATCAGCAGTTTTCTCAGCAGTTGCCTTCTGTAATGGCGCTTCATTGTTTCAATAACAGACTGGTCCATGGGTTGCAGCAAACTTGTAACATTGGGAGGCAAAAACGTCGTTTTAAACTGCCCATTCTCTCTTTCCAACAGTTCTGCTGTAGGATGAGTGGGTGCGTTATCAACAATTAAAAGCACCTTACTGCCTTCTTTTCCCACCGATTTTGGTGCTTTTCACTTCAGGAATAAACACTTCATCATACCATTCGGTAAACAAAGCTGCAGTCATCCAGGCTTTGGGTTGACTCAGTGTAGGCACAACGGCAAGTTAAGACAAGTCAAGTCAAGACTTGACGCGCAAACACTGGCTTCGGGGAAGAATAATAGCGCACTTAGACTTTTTGGACAATTTTTGTGATTCGGATAATCGGCAATTCGGATAGTCGGAGTTCGGATAATTGAGTTCTACTGTATATTGGCCAAACTAACCAATAACTTTGTAAAGAAATGAGTGGACATGTTTCAACTGTTAGATGTAATAACCCAAACCATGGTTCCAAACAACTGGAAATGTTGCACAAACTTTTACAAATGCCAAGTATCAAATCTGTTATTAAAATGACTCCTTTTCACAAATGATATGCATCAGACAAAAAAGAATGCCTTAAATGACATCAAGATTAAGAATATACAGCCATCTACCATCTAAGTTACAAATAACATGATTGAGGACTAAATTTTCCCGCTATTTAATGAGTTCTTAAGCAGGTTGTTCTTTAACTTGCGATTATCTTTCAAACTTTATGAATCAAGAAATCGTATCAAATAACAATACGTTATATTCCGTTTCATTGTTTATTAAACTTTTTAATTTAAAAAATTTTAATCTAATATTATAGGTATAAACAACAACGTTATAATTATACACGACGGAAATATTACACTTCTGATGTAAAAAATTCCTGAAGATGTAATGAGAACAGATATTAAAAAACGTCACAAGTAGCATAAGCACAATTAAGTGCTTTAACATAGGAATGAAGGTAAAAAAATTATTATAGAAGTTCATAAAAAAAACTTAGAGATTAATTGTAGAAAGTTTGGTTTTTGTATGCGTTAGGCTGAGAGTCCTGTGCATGACGTGTTTTGCCCTTAAGGAATAACCCTTGACGAAGGCTTTCATTTTCCTCTGCGTGACGTTGTTATTAGAGTATGAATTTTAATATATTTTGTTATTTTATAATTTAAGGTATTATTTGAGATTTATTAAATATTAATTAAATACATGATTCGACTATTATTATACGCTCTTCAGAGCCAACGATTCCCAAAGAACCTCAACTAACCAAGCGAATTAATCATGGAATCAAACCTCGGGCTCCTCATACTATGTATATATTTTTTAAAGTGGACTACTCCTAAAAATACATATGCGACAAGTTTTTATAATCACAATTAAAAATAAATAACAAAAACTAATTTTTGTTATTCATGGTCATTGATATAAAGTTTAATAAACGTAAATAACTATTTACTTGAAACAAACAAATACGTTTTTACAACACGAGACATCTTTAATCTTATTAGAACCAACATCGAATGAAAAACTGTAAACAAATATTACAAATTCTAAAATCAACTTATTGGATAACCGCAATATTGACCTCAAAAATGAAATTGATTTGATTTCCAATCAGGCAGAAAAAAAATATAAGTTATTGTTTTAACCGACTCCGACACCTAAATACGCTCTAACCGTCAAACGCTTCGGAATTTTGTATTTAAAACTTTTGTGGGCGTCTTATTGTGAATAATAATTACACGTCGCATAAATAATATGTATATTTCAGGAAAATACGTTTTTCTCTCCTATTATTATGTAAAATACAAAACGGCTACTTTATAATGACAATAATTTAAGCTAAAAATCAAGTGAATTTTATTAAATGCTTACAATTATTTAATGTTAAAGTTCAAGTATGGAAGCCCCGAGCTTCTTATTTGAAGTTCCAAAATAAAAATAAAAGTTTTAATATTTTAGAACATTAGCAAAAGAAATTATAAGAATTGTAGTGGAAATTAATAATTTCTTGGTCATATTTTATTTTTCAATAAGCTACATACCAAAAATTTAGCTTATATTGAAATAGATTTATAAATATTTTGTCAGAATAGAATTTTCCATTATTCGCTCCACATTCCAACTTGGAAAGTATAAAATAATTGTCTAGCAAAATTCGTCAATAGATCGCAAAAGAAACGTTATGGGTTTTTCACAATTTTCTTACCATACAAAACTGGTTATATTTTAGCTACCTATTTACCGAAATGTTTTCAAAAATGGTAATTTTAGGCTTCTAACTATACGTAGTATATGAAGAAATCCTATGATCTGCCAAAAAAATAAGGATTATCCATTTATCTTACTAATTATGAAAATTATATTATTTAATTGTAAACCAGAAAGGTAGCTGTATAAAAGCTTAAGAACTACGGTCATCCGAGTTCCACCTTGTTTACATACGTTATTTAAGGAACTAATAGCATTTACATATTTAGCACGAGTTATGGGAAACGGTCATGAAAAGTGAATGAATTTTATAGTACAAAAATGGAAAATTACCACTGAAATTGATAAACGTACCTACTTAGTACGTACTAAATTTACTAAAATTAATTAATATGCATAAATAAAAAAATTTAGTTAAAACAGTATTTTCCGACTAATCCAATATATTAAATATCATATTAACAAAAATAACTTCGTATTTTGTTATAAATAATCGATTTTAAAATTCCATGATAATTTAAATAAATCGTGTGACAATAAACGCATCGCCATTGGTTTGACGTTTTTCTTATAAGTCTAAGCGTACAGTGATCGTTTTAACGAATCAAATGAATGTCTGACGGAGACTCATGATGCGTGTGATCGGTAATAGTGAAGAATAGAATTCTCGTTCGTCCGAAAACAGATCTACTGTACGCGCAGCCTTAGGCTGGTATTCTGTAACTTATCTCTTATGAAAGAATTCTTTCATAAAAGGAAAAGCATGGTTTCCAAATAAAATTATGTCAAAAATGCGTCAAAATTTTAGGTGTCAACCAAGTTTTAGCATTTTTTAAAGATCTTTACGTAAAGGACGTCTTAAAGAATACCGATCTAAGTGTATAGTATACTTTTAATTTTATTTTATTATACTATGTATTATAAGTAATTATAAACCTGCTTGGCCTCACTGACTGATTTATTTAACATTTATTTGTAGGACAAACTGTTTTCAAGATATTTTTCAATTTTTCATATTCTTGACGATTTTCACGGTTTTTTCAATTTTTAATTTAATGTAACTTTGCTTTAAATCATTTGATATCAATTTTATATTTTTTACGTTTAAAAATTTTTTATTTTGAGGCAACCCTCATATTCAAAAATTATATCTCCGCCAACAGCGACTAAATTGACTAACCAAAACATGCAGTTCTACTTGTATTTTATACAGAATGTGGAAAAAAGTTTTGAGTCAAATCGCAGGGTGTCTTTCGAAACTTGGCCGATTTGGCGTGGAATGACCCATATGTTAACGCAAAGATAAAGCGATGAGTAGATTTACGATAAATTCCAATAAAAATTAGTATAAAGTATAATTCATTTTCGTTTACCATAGACACAGTGATCTGTAATTTCGTGATTAATTGTGATCTTGATTTACTTTCAATCACAATTAATTTTCAATACTTCCATTAATACTTCTTTAATATTTGTATATTTTTATCTCACTCTAGTTGGCTTGTTATCTTTGTGTACTACTCCTAAAGTAGGTTGTATGCAACAATGGGGAGTTTAGTGCGTAATTAATTTTTAAAATAATATATGAATATAGAAGTCTAATAAAAATGATCCATATTTATACAATTGGTTTTTGAAAACTTTAGAATTATATAAATATAATAATTTTATATAAATTATAAAATAGAATCTACGGCAATAAAATATAATTAAACTACTTAAACTAACACAAACAAAAATATACGGAGTCTATAATTTACTATGGCTTACCAACTTTGGGGTAATCACTTTGTTTAATTGTTGTCTGCACTATAAGGGCCCTTTGTTGGGGGTTCACTTCACTGTCTTTCACTTATTGATGAGTTGAAGACGATGACGGATTGCTGATTGAGGGACGATATAGTTGGTTATGGATGAGGGTATACTAGTCACTAAATTTAACACCTTAGGACTACCCTTTAATTTAATTTTCTAATATTAGATAGCTATTATACTGTACATTCATTTAATAGCACACCAAAAACAATTGTTTAATTGTTGCATCGCACTTAAATTTAATGTTTATCTTACTTTTACAATGTTGCGATTTGCGGCACCAACTTTAGTTTTACTTGAAATTTAAATTTAACTCAAATCGACCGACAGGCGAACTTAGGTAATCTATACAAATCTAACTCTTTTCACTAATTTACTTTAATCTAATATCTAAATTAATTTATCACAAAATCTACGAAGTTGACCACTTCGGCCTATCTACGTGACTGCCTTATTTATTTTCAGGAAAAGTTGTTATTAGTAGAAGAAGGGGAAAATGATCAAACAATTCTCCGAAACCACCTAAAATATTAAAATTTATTACTTTAATGTTTTAGGGCACAAATCTACTGATATATGATACCCGTGTAAATGATACAAAGGTCTTTTAGAGTTGCCGATCTATGCAATGCAGCTGTGATACTCAGAAATCTTAAGATTTAAGTTATCACGTGCACCTAAGACCAGTTCAACTTCAAACTCAAAATAAAATTTACACATGGGCGTATCGAATGTTTGAATGAATGCGTATGTTTAAGATTTAAAATGTTACACAAAGGAATTTTCGTAACAGGTTTGAAATGAATTGTGATGAATTTGAAGAGTATGCTAGATGAACTTCCGAACTTTATGTAGTTTCATCTTTATAACAGCAAATATACCTATATAAAGTTTTAAAACAATTAATAACTCGTGTATTATAATATAGTTTATTAACTTTTGAAAATGTAATTTACATTTTGAAATCAAATAACAATCCAGGTACATCTGACGAATTCCAGTAGAACGAAATGCTTTATTCGTATGAGCATCTAGAATATTATGGACTAATTAAATTAGTGTGGAAAAATGGAAAATGGTTCTATTTAGGTACTGCGATTTTCCTATTGAAGATATAATTATTAAATAAAATACTATTAATTTTATGAAGAGTTCGGAAGTGCACACCTGGTAATTTAAAATTAAAATTGGTTGATAAATATGAACTCTGTGGCCGACAGTAAAATCGAAAGAAGAAAAAAATTATATTATAAAATATTTTTTGTTTATAATACTTAATTTGCACAGAAAAAAATTTAATCGCAATTAAATTCATAATCTTTTGCGGTGATTTTCAGATTCGGAGATACATATATCATGTTGTTTATTTATCACTGAAAAAATTCATTTAAATGCAACTATAAAATACATTCTATAATCTTTCAAGTTCATATAAATTTTAAAATAAGCCGCGGCAAAAAGTTTTAATCGTATCAATATTTTAGACTCACCGAAAAATTGTTTTAAGAATGAATTTCAGTAATAATCAAGTTTTTGCATAAGACTAATAATAAACCGACTGCTATATGTAATTGGATTCTAAAGTGGAATAAATTGGAAAAAAAGTTACTTTGACTTGATTATTACAAAAATTCATTATTGAAACATATTTCGTAATTTAATAATGGTAAATCCTAAATAATAAAAATAACATTGAAAATTCTTGCACGTTTTCTTTTGATTGGAAAATGAAGAGAAAACTTGTTGCAATCAGAAAGCGTTGTATAAATTATTATTGTAGGACCTAGATAAAGTATACAAATAAATGCCACAATTAATTTTTAACATGTATATATCTGTTTGTCTGTTAATAAAGTTATTTAATGTTAAATTAAAACATATTTAAATTTAAAAATGAAATGCCTTTAATCGAATAATTGGTTGTAGATAAATCTAGACAAAATAATTTAGCTTGCAAATATTACCATGAGGTCTCCTCCATGCATAAAATACAAATACAGGTAGCTATCTAATATGTTATGTGAAGGATGTGTTTGTCTAGATTTATCTACGACAAATCATTCGACCGAAGTCATTTCATTTTTAAATTAAAAAATTTTATTTAACATTTTACGCTCGTATGTTAAAATTTATTTACAAATTTTATTATTAAATATTTTTAATATTCAATATTCCCTGTATTGTCTTTGTTAAGAGATCATATTTACTTATTTATTTTATATTTTTATATTAATTTTATCAAAGCAAATATTTATCATCAAAAGAAAATATTAGCACTTTTATTTCATCAAAATCGCAATTCCAAATTACATTAGACTAAAAGAATTTTTTAATTATCCGTTTATTTTTGACGCTAAAATTGCAGAAAGTACAAAAGGAAACAAAATATAATTTTTACAGAGCTCTTTGCTTTTTCAGTTATAAACAAATATTGTGTTATTCGAGCAATATCCTTGCCAGGTTTAGGATATTTAATTGCGTAATCCATTTTTCGAATTAATGTGTCAAGTTTCTATTTTTATACCTCATTCTGTGGCGTTCCATGCGGTATAAATTATGCACTTGTGTGTACCCATTGTGATGGTTACTTGCACGAGTTTTCCTCCAGCTGTTTCTTTGTTACATGAGTTATAACGTCAGAATTTAAATTACAATCATTGTTTTCAGCAGTGTGGGATTGATTAGGACAAGGTTTGATTACAAAATTTTGTTTTATATTTTAAAGCGTCGTTTCAATCAATACAATTATTCTCTGAATCTAAAAAGCCAATAATTTTATAAATCCAGTTTTTATTACAGGATTTTTATAAAACTTTTTTTAAAGCTGATTTTTTATTAAAAGCAAACACCTAAGTAAAAAGTCTTACGGTCTCCAGGTTGTCAAGTCTGATAAAGGTCAGCCGCCCTTTGCACAAAGAACATCTAAGGCGAAATGTGAGTTAGAGCTAAAGTTGTCGGTACAATTTTTTAAACGAATTATAGTAAAGTATTTATTTTTATCATACCATGTAGTTCTATTTAATAACGTACTTTGCAAAATATTTGAAAGAAGTAACAAAATTATTTAAAAAAATATTATATACATACGTAAAACACGAGGAAAAGACTTATAATAAGGTACCTATACCAACTTCCGAATATACAGTAGTTAACTAGCCATTGATACATTTGCTTCATTATTGTTACATAATTGCTACATTGCTGCTTAATTATCATTTTATTAAATCATCAACATTGGTAGTAATAAAGTTTGCTGTCTATATTTTTGTGCTGTAAATTAGTTAGTGATCAAAAGCAAAATAAAGTATATTTAATTTGTTAAGCTCGTTTGGAAAACTTGTAAGTGAAAAATTATATCCGACAAATGTTTTCCTATCCGACCCAAATAGATAGATATTACTTATAATACATAAGCCTTGAATTATTAAAATCACTAACCAACTTTATTGCTGCTCTACGCATTTATTATTATTATTATTTAATGTTTAAAGTTCTAATATTATATCAAGTTTTTTGCTCAGTTTCTGCGGTAATTGAGTTATATTGACCGAGATCCGACAATATTAGGTATACCTAATAAAATTGGAAAGCCTAAAATACGGAAGAAAATTAAAATGACAAATATAAATTACACACTTACTAAATAAATAATTTTCAAAGTACAAAGTAATGCGATGAATATTTTATATCTATTAGAATTAATATGTAAAGATTAATGATACAGATGGTAGTGACAGAGTATACAAGTTATAAAGTTTATTTAATTAAATTAAACTTCAAGATCAACGGTATAATCTTGCAAATGAATGGATACGTAAAGATCAAAAATAGTACATAAAGATAAGAAACATAATTATTATTTGTAAGATAAAAAGTTAAAATTATTTCGCTAAATTTACCAAACGAAGGCAAAATGTGTAATTATGGCTATGTACTTTTTGATTCTAAATCATTATACATAGTTTTTTTATTAACGTTTACTTGAGAACTAAAACAACTCAAAATTAAAACTATTTTAAAAGTAACGTATTTAAATTTTGCTACTACGTGATAGTAACTTACCTTAAATGCTTCTCGAAATTTATTCGACATTATGTTGTAGAGCAACGGATTAATTGTTGTCGATAAATAATAGAATACACCGCTGATATATGTCACTATTTCGTATATTTTGAAAAACTTTTTACGATCCTTATGGTTAGCTGGTATTGTTCCATAGATGGCCATTAATCGCTGTACATGAAATGGCGCCCAACATACAAAGAACGCTACAACAACAGCAACTGCAACAGAAAAAATTATTATTATTTTAACTGTCATCAAATAGATAAAATAATTCATTGCCATCTGGGAAAAACCGGGAAAAAATATTTGAAATTCTTTGTTTTCCATGAAAAATTACACTTATAAACTTTCCTAGGTAGTAATGAATTAAAACACTTAAATGAAAAATTCAAAATCACAATTTTGCAAAGTTAGTGTAGTGAGAAGTGCTGTTGGCGTTTACTGCGCAACTAACATAGCTTAGAAGAAATAGTTTCTATATCATTAACGTTTAATGTCATAATAGAAAGACAGATTTTCCAAGATTATAAATGCGGATAATATGAAAATATTTACGTTCCTGCTAGACGAGTAGAAAATAAATAATGTATAATGCGTACAACACAGGTATAATTTGCGTAACAGCCGTGCACATTTTATTTTTCGTTGCGTGAATGGAATAAATTTTATAGAAATTCTACCTAATTTTTATTTAATGTAATTTCCACAAGAATTGTAAATATTGAAATGTTAAAAGTTTTCCTTGAACTTGTAAAATGATATTGTTATTTCAAAAATTCGACGAATAAGATTTTTTTCTTTCAAGTTAGTAGATGAAATTTTATGCTACCCATTATTTATTTATTGTGCGTATTTGGAAGGTTTAAATTTGTTATTTTATACCTTGTTATTTACAAAGCTTCAAAAATTATCAAAATAAGGTATCATTTCGACATTTCGACATAAAGTAGGAGTTTATTTACATAAAATATATATAAATTAAGTATTACATTACATAATGTGTATAATATGTCCGTACATATACGATGTGGATAATATTTTCTCAACATTTTAAGTTAGTCCGGCAAGCCGTTTTTAAATTAACATAATTTAGTTCAACTCTGCTAGTTCATCCATAAGAAGCATTTCTCAAAAAAGTACAATACAATATTGTTAAGCAATCCCTTCGATTATAATTATGAAGAAAATCGTAAAATCAAATTTATAAACCAATTAAAATAAAAAAGCTAAGTTAATTATTAGGATCAATGGCTTAATGGCAAATTCGATATCTCATCATATGCGCACTGTCATGATAGAAGCTGTCACAGAAATTTCATATTCCAACTTAATACACATGTAATTGGTTGGTTTTCTTCAAACGAAAAAAAAACAAAGTTTTCTAAAGCAATTATTTCTTTAAAACTACTTCAACTTCAAAGTAACTCATTCAGATAAATTTACATATATTTTTACAGTTGAATAAATTGCATACACCAAAAGCAATAAGTATTTACAAGGTTTGCTAAAATGAATAAATTTGATTGAACGGATTACTTTTACATTATTTTGTGATATTGTTGGAAACATTTTATTACTTCAGATGACAAATAAAAGCTTTTTGTCCTCTAATGAACATCGTATTCCTTTTTGAACTTTGGTTGTCTTTCCCAAAGCGACCGTCAATATTTAGAAGAGATAGTCTTTAAATAAAAACTTCATAACTTAAAATCAAACTTTTTATTAAACTAAATGACAGCTACCTTTTTGGGATTTGTTATAAATTATATAACAAACACTTGTTTGACTTGACTGTTAAAACTTTTAAAAGTTACATCTTTTAAATTAATGACAGCAACCAACTTTAATACAAGTGTAAATTTAATTGCAATTGTGTTGCAAAATAACTTTGGAAGCAACAGAAAAACCATTACTTTTAGATTTGGCTTAATTTTCATGGTTTTATGACCACTTATTTAACAAAATATAATGTTGAACATACCACTAGCAAAGAGAACAAATATTACGGATTATGTCTCTGTATAGAGGGTTTATCAAATTACTGTGGATTGCCCAAAGAAAGTAGAATGTAAGATTGTAATATTTGTACATTAGTTCAAATTGTGGTCAAGAGAGAGAGAAAGAGTTACATCAAAATAACAAAAAATGATTTGACTAGCGATTCTGATCTTAATTTATTCAATTTTAAACTATGGCGCAGGGTTTAATTTATTTGAGCTCGACAATATGTGATTTCTAAAGCAAATAGATAGTTAACCTCTATAATTATGTTGTCAATTATTTGAATTATTCAGCAATCAGCACTCAAAATGCTTAATGTATGCAAATGGCACTCAAAATATCTTTGATCCGCAAATATGCCAGTCAAAATTTGTCTACTTAATGCTCTAAGTTAAAACAAAACGTAAACGTTCTAAATTAATTTATTTTGCTAATGAATTGCTTTGAAATGTGATCTCGTAGATATTAAATTAATTATTTTTGTTGGATAAATTGATCTACTAGACATGTAGTATTTCTAGGTTTATCTTCTAAACCTAGAAATATATTTATTTATACTCGACTCTTTCTTTCATATTTTGAGTAATAAACGTGTAGGATCAAAGCCTGCTTCTTACATTTGAGAGTTCGAATGCTAAAAATTGTCAACAGTCCCCTCTATTCCATGAATACATCTTACATGGCAAAGTCAATTTATAAGATTTCTAATATATCAAAAACATAATAATTATTATACTGCTTTGTTACGTAAGTCGGCTTTGGGTTTTTTAATTAGAAAGGGAGGATGTCAAATTGCACTTAAACCGTAGTCCTGATTATCTTTCAACAAAAGTCCGTTTTTGTATGAGCTAGGACGCCCTGCATCGTTCCACTTCTCCTTCGCCTCATCTTGCGTATTATCGGATTATAGCATTCTTTGATTTATTTTGTTAATTGTATTTTTTCTGAAATTGTAGAAAACTATTTAATCTTAAACCATTCAGCTCATTATATTTATCAATATTACATTTACATAACATGAAAAATTCTATAGAATGACAAACGATAATACTGTTAGGCAGACGATGTGCTTTGCAAATGAATAATTGAATTAATAATATTTAACATCGTACAAATGGTTTACCCAATTAGTTTAAAATTAAAAGAACAAATGCATAAAGTTTCTTATTTTGTATTTAAAAAAAGCCATATTTTATTTTTATATTTTGAATTTCTAATTACTTGAATCGAAACAACGATCTTTGTTCGAAAAAAGCTATTTTCTTTAACGCAATTTTAACAAAATAATTAAAATTCTATTCAGAGTTTTCTGATCAAAGAGTACAAAAAATATATTTTATATTCTGTTAAAACATCATTTAACTAAATATCCGACAAAAGTTAAAGAAAGTTTTTTGCTTTGTGCCGTAATTAACAAAAATTTGTAATAAAAATAACATTTTTGTTAATTGTGTTGGCGAAGAATTCGTAAATGTTAGAAAGAATTTTTATTAAATTCAGAAAAAGACAAACTCTTTCTAATGAATGGTCAAGAACGACAGACGTTTCCACCGGAAACCTTACCGTACTCGGAGCCTATGGTTTATGCTAATTTACGATTATGAATAAAAATAATTTTTGTAATAAGTAAACATTTAATTTTTTAATCAGGTTGATTAATATTATTTTGAATAATACATTATCTGTACATATCCAAAGTATTATTTCCAAAAAATGGTTCATTGACCTCGCGAGAGATGATTGCGGTGATTTTTATTTATATGTACCAAGGAATAATAATTCCTTTGTATTACACTGTTTATTAAATTTTCCTTCAATTGACATCGTACTTTTTATTCTAACGGCGTTATTGCAATTTAAAATAAATAGACAAAGAAGATATGATAATGATTATACGGAAATATGTTCTTTGAAAACATTTATTTCTTTTTGAAACAAATATGATATTGATACGTCAAAATAAGACAATAAAATTTAACTTTGCACACACTATCTATTTGTCATTTCTATGACATTATTGTCATTTTGGTATTCTCAATCTGCTTTGCATTTGTCTAAAAACTTTCTCAAGTGGTAATTTCAAACTTTCCAGACACGTTTTTGATTTAAATACCTAATAACTTCTCATTGAAAGCAAATTCAGTTGGGGTAAAAAATAATTTTAAATTAAAAAAAGTTTAAATATTTGAATAAATTAGCAGAATGAGGTAAAATAAAAATTCATATAGAATTTAAAGAAGAAAGTGAATTTAAGATAGACATGGATAGTTGAAATCAATATGAAAGCAAGGTATGAACAGCAGCATTATAAATCAACGTAGAAATGATAAGAGCAATCAAAAGATTGAAAGATACATAAAATTAAAATTGCTTCGATATAACCGGGACCGGGATAAGTTTATTTATGTATAAGGATTGAAATTTCACTTCATTTGATTATGAGATTTGCTTTTGTCGACTTCTATATTTCCAAATTATTGTATATTTCAGTCATGTGATACTTCATTAGTCCATTTAGGTCGGATAATAGAAAGTACATTAATGTCAAATTATAAAATTTGGTTTTAATATTTTGCTAAATATAAAATGAAAATTTATTCCACGCATGTAGTGAGTATTTTTACCTTGTAATGTTTACTTATTTGAAAATCTTTATATTAAATTAAAAGTGAAAAATCTGTATATTAAATTATTTTTACAGCACAATAGACAATAAATGGTAAGTCGCAAGGAATTCAAGAATTTTTTAATAATAAATCTCTTAAAGTTTATTGCAAATTCATATTTGCTAAAAAGAAATAAAATTTTTGAAGTGCTCTATATAATATTAAACGTAGAGTAGCATGTAATTTCGCCATTTAGCAATAAGTAATGATGAAAATTATTTTTCTTTTGTTTAATAGTTTCAGGTATTTACTAGAAAATCTGATATCATAATAGCAACATTTTGAAATATAAAATCGGTTTGGGTTTTCCTAAAACGGTAAACCAAGCTATTAGTTACAATTTGTGCGTTACAATACTGCTGAAATTCGCTTGAATTTATGCTGTCATAATTTAATATTATTAAATTATATAGAATTATTAATTCGCTATATCTATTATTATATTAATTATCTCTCAGGCAATTTAAATAGCTTTCAGTGAATAATTTTTATTGAAGTTACAATATGTCGTATACGGTAATTCACTAAATTAATGCGTTAAAATTTGATGAAGTTAAAACATAAATATTACTTTTCAAAATGGCTTTACCTGGTTTTATTTATTTACTTTAATTATCCTATGTACAGAGCTTAACTAACTGCATGTCAATCGTCTACAAAGTTTAGCCTAGCTTAGAAAATAATTTCTCTGCAAATGTTCACAAAATCCACATTTCGCTCTTCTGTGAGTAAAGTGAGCACTTTTACAACAGTTTACAGATTAGTATTTAATACAATTCTACCATTTCCATATTTTTACTCTTCTTAAATAGTTGAATTTACAATTGTTTATCCAAAAGATCTTGAACAAAATACGATGCAAAAGGTATGTTTTAGACACTTTGGATATATCATTATCTACGGTTGCGTTGGCCAATTCAAAATAGGACCATTACGCAACTAGTTGTATAAGTAGCTAAGCCCACCTTACCAACACCTTTGATTACATTATTGTTTTAAATTTTATAGCCGCACAAGTGATAAGAAATAATTGAAGATTATTTTTCACTAATTGTAAGTTAAAGTGATGCCGAAGTAAGAAACAAACTTTAGACAAAGCGCCTGATAATTTCGGAAGTAATCGCTACGTAATAATTCAAATCGTGAAAACTCAACTTAGATGCGTGGTTTCAACCGTAAAATATTTGCTTGTGTAATTTTTCAGAAAATTTCAGTTGCACTAACAAATCGAATAAATTCTCTTTCAATCTCAATAAATATATTTTCGTAATAATAATAATAGCAGAAAGAAATTCTATTGGTTAGTAAAACTGTATAGCTAAGTTAATAAAAACATTAATTTATTGTATTTAATGATTAATAATAAAATTATTGATGTCTAAGCAACGGCCATTACTGCATAAAAGCTTTGTCTTGTATACTCTGCAATATAAATTATTGTGTTAAAAAATTATCTGCTAATAAAAGAATGAAAATGTTTTCTTACTATTTTAACAACATTGATCGCACAATCAAAAAATCTGAAGGTTTTAACTTTTTCTATACGAAAATAAAATTTGAGTATTATGAAATTAGTAGGAATGAATTTTTATAGTTAACCAAGGTAAATTTTTGCTCTCATTTAACACAATCTCATAGAGTGCATAATATTAAAGGTTTATTTATTTATCCAATACCTCATGATAATAGGCTCATAACTATGGCGATTTTAAACCAATAAACTAACGTATAAGTCACGGAGTGAGCTAAAACATTAAAACTCACGCTAAAATGCTTTAGCTCACTCAAAGTTAAAAATAAAACACTCGCGTACTAATACATTTTATTAATTTATATTAAACAGATCAACGTGATTAATTAATATTTACATTAATCTGGAAGTTAAAGGACATCGTTCTGTTATTGGTTTCAGGCTGATTTGGGTTATTGGACGTTATAGTTGTTGTAGTACTAGAAAGCATATTTGACGAATCATGAACAGATCCAACCGTTTGATCAACAGTAGTCGAGGGTGAAGAATAATTTGTTGTTTGTTTAACCGGGCCCTGTATCTTCTTGGCTATATCAATCTTGTTGGAAACTGAATCTTGTACATAACCTTCCGCCACCGTGGATGATTTCCAACCACCGTGACGTTTCAATGTTAAAATATCAGCCCCTGCGTTTGCCAGAAGAGTAGCTGAAGTGCGTCTCATACTATGTCCTGTATATAATTGAGCTTCAGGCAGGTTCAAGAAAGACGCCACTTTTTGAGGTATCTTAGATAAGGTGTTAATGCCAACTGGTTGGCTAGTACATTTTTCATTCTTGTAATTCAGAAAGAATCTTCGATGTGATATAATTTGGGGTCTTAAAGATACGTATTTTCTGTAAAGTTCAAGAACATTTAACGAAAACCCTTCAGTAACAATCGTGAAGCTTCTCGATACGTTTGTTTTGTATCCAGTAACATAACATACAGATATCCTCCCTTATCTTCTACATCATCAACCGTCATCTTTGTAATTTCGTCACATCGACAAGCCCCTGATATTCCTATTATTAATGCAACCTAAAAAATAATAACAAGTAAATACTTCAGTAAAACAATAATAAATATGTAATACCTTCATCATCAGGTATTCACTGTTAGGTGCCTCAGTCAGAAACTTTTCAACGTGTTCTCTTTCCAAGATTTTCGCTTTTTTAGGCTTGTAAGGTTTTGCTACACTTTTCAAATAGGCAATCAGTTTTCCGTATTTTGATATGTCAATATTTTTATATATTTTCAAAGTACTTCTTAGCATGGAATATTTCGTCCACATTGATGAAGGTGCTAATTTTTTTCTGCAATTATAGAAATAGGCCAGCATGATATCTTCATTAACTCCAATTACATGTCGCTGCTTACTCCATTCATTAAATTGATGAAATTCTTTATCGTAGTAAATTTTTGACTTTTTTGGAATTAAATCCTTACATGCTGCTTGCGCTTCTTTCTCAACTTCTTGAGGAATATAAATATTTTGTTGTAATTCAACCATTTCTAATGAATTTGTTGACAATATTGATTTGTTTTAATTCGTTTACCATAGTAACTTCACACGGCATTCTACTACACGGCAGACTACTTATTAAATTTTTTTTTAAATTTGATTTACATACTACATAAATTTAAATTTGACAATTTAAAACGTCAAATTTAAAATTTTTGAAATCGTTATATGAGGTATTGGATAAAATCTTGTATGGCACTCGTGTGTTAAGTTACATAACACACTAGTACCATAAATAGCTATTCGTTTGAAAACTGAGATTATACAACAAATTAAATTGTTTTAAATTATGTCAATTTATTATTTTCTGACAGTCTAAAACTATATTGCGAAATTCTAAGAAAGAATTTATATTAAAATTCTAACGATGGATACAACTAAAGAATTTTGTACTATTGTATAGTAAAAAATGTTATATTGTAAATCAACTAATTCAGAATGCCGAGCAAACTAGTAAAAAAAATTAATTCTGGATACACAGCAGTTTAGTAAAATTGAAGTCTTGCAAATAAAACAAAGAGTTGTAAAAATTACCATTTAGCATCATTGTGACTTATAAAAACTACTACTATAAAATTCATTACATCGTCAAATCTTAAGTAAGTGTTTCTATGGTTCTTTGTTTTTTCACATTTATAATACAGTGAAACTTGATCAAAACGAACTTTTTATATTGAATTCGTAGTAAATTTGAACGGTTTCTTGATCCTGTGACTTTGAAATACTTTGAAGATAACAAAACTTTTTTTTAACTCTAAAATCCAATACAAGATTAAGAATGAGGTTAACCATCAATTTCGACCTTGTCTTTTTAAACCAAACTCAAGCTATCGATTGATAATTTATAGGGATTAATTAATATATCCTCAATGCGCAGCATCACAGTTTATCACAAATAATATTAATCTTATAAAGTTGTACTTAATATAGAAGATTAATTCGTTTAATTGATTAAAAAAAAACGATCAGCTATTTTCAGGTCAATTGTTAGAATTGAACAAGAAACACCAAGAGAAAACTGTGAACGAGATCAATCAAAAGTGATAGTATTATAGAAAATGTATTGTTTCCAAAACTATTTGCACAAGTAGTATCTACTTTGTCACATCATGTAAAAAATTACTCACTCCGATTTTATGAAAATTATTTTTAAAGAAATTCTACCTGGTCTACATGATGAACTACATGCATTAGCAAACGCTATTTACTTTAGTATTGAGGATAACAAAGCTTCCCCCTTTTCAATCAGATTGAAATCAAAGAAAACTGCGAGAAATTCAACGCTTATACGAAGCAATAAAAACAAGGTTTAAATAAAAAGTATTAGCTAAATTGCTTATCACGGCAGAAATTGTGTACAAAGCTACTTGTAGAATTTAATAAGTAAAAATAGTAAAAATTTATTCGCAATTGAATATTTTATATTGAAGGAACAGGTGTTGAATATTTTTATTGATCAGATATGTAGTTTCAACTTTTCAATCTGTAGAAACTCGGAATAGGCAAGATTGTTTACGAAGTATTCTCAATTAATTTAATTTGAGATTATGTTTGGCCAGGAAGTTTGATAAGCTGAGTGGCAGAGAAAGATGATACTGCATTAAACTGTTAGTTTCACTTGCTATTAATACTTTAACATAGTTAATAAAGTTTTTGGTATTAATTATTTAACTATTTTATTTCTTTAAAACAGTGTAAGCGACAGATAAAATTTTTACAAATTGCAAATATTTTGTAGTTATTTGTAAATGATCAAAGGAAATATGCAACGATGAAAACAACCCGTCAACTAGCATCAGAAAATTGGAAGCTGAACTACAAATATCTAAATACAAAGTTAGTCAAATTAAATAGTTTTATTTTTATGAATTTTTAAAAAAATTATGGACGATTAATTTGACCTTTTACAATTAGATATGGAAAATTTTACATAAATATCAGTACTATCCATATTATTTATATTCAGTGCATAAATTGGAGAATGGAGATTATGGATCAAGATTAATTTTTTCCAACTACTTACGAGGACCAGCAAATCCGCAAAGATTTGTTGCAAAGATTTTGCTGACCATACAATGAGACTAATGTAATGAATATTTTTAATTACTGTCTGCATTTATATCCATGCTAAAGGCGCTTACTTCCATCATAGCTTTGTGCCAAGCTTTGGATATGTATTGTAAAAAATATCTACCTATTATAAATCATACTACCAAAACTAATTTACTTTTTGTGAAGAATTTCTATTGTGTGCAAAAAAAATTTTACGATAAATTTTTTAAGGCATTTGTAAACCTATTGAATAAAAGACAAAATATTTTGATAACCATTTATTGTACATTTCAATGATGTAAATATACAGGCTTTTTATTATTATTCGCTTTTATATCGGGTGATATAGAGAAGTACTATTGTGTTTCATTTCCGATGAAAGTCAACTGAACAAAATATATTTGTCACTTACTTCTCTTTATTAAATTTTGTTAAATTAAAAATATTTTGGTTAAAGTGTTTTAGAACTGACAAAAACGTAAAAGTTTCTTACATACATAGTGTGTTTCATTTAAAAAATGAGTTATAAGAATTGTCCTGAAGATGCTATAAAGCCGAAATAATTGATAAATTAAAATTTCCGTTTAACTGCAAATGCGAATCTATTTGAACAGTTGCTGTAATGCTATTTAATTAATCACTGTTTCATTGTTAATTTTTCATAAAAAATAAAAATTAAATTCAACACCCGGTATATTACCTTACATTGAAGTTTTTATATTAATATTATATTATACATTCGTAATATAAAATATTATTTGCATAATCTTAAGATCAATTTGCAAAATTAATGACAAAAGATGTGGAATTTTTCATCATCCGCAACCTTTTCTTATATTGAGCATAGAGGACCTACAATAGATTAACGTCTATTTGGAGACGATAAATGCAAAGAGATTTCAGCATTTAGATCCCACGACTATTTACACCGAGTTTTGTATACAATTAGGTGCAGCATATTTTAAATTTGCTTGGTACCTTTTCTCTGCTACTGCAGTAATCTCACTTTAGTATTTGAAATTCTTCTTATCCATCTTTTATTAAAGTAATAAAAATATAACTAAGGGAATACCTGAATAACAGAATTCGCAAAATATAAAATTTTTCATATTATGTCATCAATTTTGCTTAGAATTTAACTACGAATATTTTAGCCCCAATTTTATTTTTTATTTTTTTACTTCGTAGACACTGAAACTGCAATATTATCTCATCATGTATTACATCATTGATTTTACATATTATACAGTAGCTACAATAAGTAGGTTAAAATTTAAATTCTTTTAGAAAATCACCGTTTAAATTTGAAAATTATTTAAAAATAAATACTTTTTTTTGTTTTATACCTTCTATTGTATGAAACCAATAGTAACTAAATCAACAATTTTGCTTAACACAAGAAAAAATAATTTCAATGCAATCCTACAACTCCCGCTTTTGATGTTAAAAAATTAATTTTGTTATTGCCCATTAAATTTTCTCTATATTGCACAAATGAATTTAAAATTTAATAAAATAGTGCATGTTAATATACTTTTTAGTTTTAATGCATGTTTGCATAATAAAAATATTGACATGAAAACGTATTTTTTAATTAGTTTTCAATTTACTTTATTTGTAATACATTTAATTGTAAATAAAAAAGGCAAATGGTAAAATTTCATTATTTTATTATTAAAATATATTTTCACAAGGAAATAAACTATTATAAGGTATATCTTTTAACAGTATTAAACCTTTAGTACTAAAATCATTAAAAAAAGGAATTATAGTTTGGGGGTGTTTGTGTTCTCAAACAGTAGCAGAATTCTATAAGAGATAATCATGCCTACAGTCAAACGATTGATTCATAACTTCAGCTACAACAAAACTCTAAGCTTTACTAAAACTTCGAATATCACATAGATTGCCAGAAATTTGTACGATAATTCAAATTTAATCGAAGAAATTTGATATTAAATAAGTCTCTGTGCATGTAATTCGTACATACAAACACTACCCTCAAGATTAGCAACCCTACACAGAAAAAAATGGTGCATTTTCTAAACCTCAATTGTACTCTTTTGCACCAACGGTTGTAGAAAAAATGAAAATTTTTATACTTGGAAAATTTTATTTAAAATTTAAGCCTAAAATTAGAATCCCCAAATTGTGCAGTTCTTAAACCCAATTTATTTACTTCTTGTACACATTTTAAAATTCGCAATTATATTCTATATCTTTAGACATTTCATATTATATTCTAACCATGTAATATTGTCGTACATTGTGCGGGAAATTCTAACATACTCTAATTAATTTTAATTAATTATTTCTAACATATTTTAAATGTTTAGCCTATAGGCGATAGAATATAAGAGGTACGCCACCAACGCCTGCCAGCGGAACTAACGCAAACGATATATTTTGTTGTTTAATATTTACTAAGTTATAACCGTGATCTTATATATCAGTTTTCATGATATCTATTTTTTATATGATAATTTTGTTACTTACCAAGTTAAAGTGTTAGCTTATGAGTGAACTTGTAACGTTTATGCAAAACAAAACTTCAAAAAATTAGCGAATTTCAGAATATTTAAGTGTGGTTATATTGTTTATTTTCTGTTGTTTCTTTGAAATAAAAATACGTTGTAAATGAAGAAAAGTTAGGATTACAAATTTAAGAATAAGAAACCCGGTGTTTAAATATGACAGCTTGTCCTCGACATTTTAAAACAAAAGATTTTTCAATAAAGGTAAGTTACTCTTTTCAGCTTTCGTATTTGTGATTTTTAATTTTGCTTTTAGATAAAAATATTTTGAAAAAAATGTTGTACCTCTACTTTGAACTTGCCTTTGCATATTGAAGAAAATACATTCCAGGACCTAGTACACGTAGTCAGCAAGTAAATAAAAGAAATGAAATCAAAGAAAACCATGCGTTTGTATGTATAAAAGAAAATGAAAAAGAGCTTCGAGAATGTACAAGTTGAAGTTTAAGTGAAATGGAAGCAGCGGAGGGCCTAATTGAATATTAAAATAATTGACGCATGTGAAGTTGTTAATGAGAAATATTATTTCAATAATAAAAGATTTAATATTTTATATATATTTATTAATTCGGCATTTTAACACATAAATTATGCAACATTTCATCCATAATTTTTTTTTATTTATATACAACATTGTTTTTGCGAATTCATAATTGTAATCCACTTCAATATTCAAAAAACTTTTATCGAATGATGAATATAAAACCATGTAAGTTTTATTTAAATTAAGAACAGCCATTCCCATTTGGATCTGTCCATAATATTTGTGTTTTTTCCATTTGTCGTTTTCTTTGTAGATATAATTTACTTTATTTAAACTATCGTGGATGTTCCTTTCGGCATCTAGAAAAAGTACTTGTTAATAAGTACGTTATATTTTTGTAGTCTAATAAATAAAACTTACATTCATACGTACACTTTATTCCCAATAATGCTACTGGTTCTTCATTTTCTACTATTATTTCACATACTTGAATGAGTAAATCAAAGATCAACCATGTGAAAACATAAGTCACATAAATTGTAATTTTGGTGTGTACATAAATAATAACGCATGAATTACTTCCACTAAATTACAAAAACTAAATCAAAACACACGGACATTCGCATTGAAACACTGTAAACAAATGACGCCATAACGTTCGGAGTAGTTATGAATTGTACCACATGGCGCTACAATCTTATTTTCTATCGCCTATTAGTTGATTGAAAACATTTCGTATATTTAAAAGCCTAACATTTTATATTTGTGGTTTATTGCTAGATGGACCAATGTAATTTTTTTCGACATCTTTTATCAGTAGAAAGATCAATATTGTATCTGTTATGCTTACGCGTATTATTAGACCTCAGCAGGCCTAGGACAAACCATTTTTGATTTTTTTATATTAAAAAAGCAAAGTTGATATTGACCCTTTAGTAGTTTTTAAAACTTTGTGTTATAAGGGCCGAAGTCAACATTGATCCATTTAGAATTTTTTAAAGTTTTGTATTGCGTGAGACAAACGAACAGCTCTTATAAGTTTAAAATAAAACATAAAATTTAAATTGTTTTTAATTTAACTTAAATAATTGCTTTTCTTTTGTAGAAAATCTACCAACTTTCTGTAGTTGGCATTGTTAACCGTTTAGTAGATTTTAATTATGTTCATAGAAGTAGATTTTACAGAGACGGATATACGGATAATATACAATATAAATAATGGCCTTACATTTCTCAAAATTACACTATTGCAGTTAGCACTTAAAAATTGTGGTTTTTAAGAATATATTATGATTCAAATCATAATAATAAATTTGAATCATAATAATGAATTGCATTAAAAATTCTTGTATTATTTTATCATTTTTAATAATTATCAAATAATTATGGATGCTGTATTTTGAATTTTACTAAATTAAATAATTTGTGCGTCGTTCGGCATCATTTATTATTGTCTTCTTACTACTGAAAATTTTGAATTTAAAATAAAGGCTTTTACTTTTTACATTTTTAGTACCTAATTTGTTTTCGAGTTATTTGAAAAAAAATTTCAAAGGAAAGTATTAAAATATCACAATTTCTATCCAACTTGTAGAAATATATAAAAACTAGAAAATGCACAAACGATTTAGTTTACTTTTAATTCAAAATTTTACATTTGAAAATATCCAGCTTGTTTTTGATTTTTTACAAATGTTTTAAAACTTTAAAGCAAGCAAACTATAATATCCGCAAATCGTTTGTTCATCTTGAATTCAAAATATTACGTCGCAATAATAATCTTTTTGTGAAACTACTATAATAAACTTTTATTATATCGTAATAATGTTATTTTGAAAAATTTAAGAAGACAAAAGATGATTTTGATTGTATTTTTTCTAAAGCCGGTTCTGTTAAAACGATGCAGTGATGCTTTTTGATGGAATTTGCTAAATAGTATGTATTTTACCTATTTTATATTACTTGATTTTAATTATTAATTGTTTTGTGCAATAATTGCAAATGATATGGTTTAAAATAGGTTTGTATGTTATACGTCTTCTGAACTGCTCTTCTGAACAGTTTCTGATTACGTCCGACCACTTTTCAGAGCCAACATCCGACGCACCCTTTTGAAATAATTTAGCGTTGATGTAAATAACCTTACCTCAAAATATTTTATAAATAAGTTGTAATCGTAGTGTCTAATATGAATAATTTAAGCTACAAGATATTGAAATCTAAGTAGTAATGTCTTATAACTTAAATTATTAATATTTGACAATGCAATGACAACTTATTTACAAAATATTTTGAGGTTAGGTTATTTACATCAACGATAAATTGTTTCAAAAGTATTCGTCAATGTTGTCTATCTAATAGTATATCTAAGTATAATATCTAAATCTAAGTAGTAATACCATATTAAATTTTAATATTTGACAATGCAATGACAACTTATTTACAAAATATTTTGAGGATTTAATTCAAAGGTTGGTCAAATCAAGATGATCTATTAAACAATTTAACTTTCGTATGCTTTAAATGTTTAATTTTTTGAGTTTATTAGTTTATCAAGAATCGATTTTCATATTAAGCGCCGGTATGATAAAAATGATGTAAAATCTATGTGAATATCTTAACTTTTTAGTGCTGCACTTGGTCAAAATGACCCGTTATTTTTAGTCGCACCTATGTGCAAGAAATGACTCGAACGTTATTTTTAGGCGCACTATGGTGACAGAAATGACCTCGTTATTTTAGTGCGCACCTATGGTGCAAAATATTGCGAGAACATCTAACAACCACGTGGGTAAAGGTACGTTTTTAAAAACGAAAATGAGAGGCGTATCTTTACATTAGCGCAACCGCACCAAATCCTGCCCGCTTTTTGTTATACATATCAATAATTAATATTGTTATTGTGAAGTTATAATTTTTATCATTATATTTCGATATTTAATCCAATTTAGACAATTTCTAACCTAACCAAAAATTATTTTCGATGTCTATAAATTCCTCCAGGTTATTATGATTTATTTTATGAATAATTTTTAAATATCAATAATTCAAGTCAATAATTCGATAATATTATCTGAAAAATCAACAATATTTCTTTATTATAATGATGATTATATATAATAATGTTTTTATAAAATTTTCTTTCGAAAAGTTATTTTTTAGCATACTTAAATAATTTTCATGTACTATTTATTATTGTACGTAAAAGATTTAGTGACAATTATCTTTTTATAACCATATTTTGTTAGTTATTAAGATAATATTATATTTTAAATAAAAAATAATTATAATAGTTTTAAAAAAATGTTTATAAAAAACATTTTTTTATCAATTTTCTTAAAGTTGGTTATTTTTACTGAGTAAACTCCAGTCGTGCGTCGGAGCTGACACACACAGTTTTTATATTTTTTATTGATTAAATTAATTAAAATTAATTTTTTTACGATTTATGTAAAACAAGTGGATCTACAAAAAAATTTATAAAAAGAATATTCCTATTAAACATTTATGTAGTCTGAAAAGTTATTAGTTTTAAGTAGATAATCTTAGTTAAAGAAATTAAATTTATTTTTAAGTTTTTTATATTTTCAGTAAATCTACAAACTAGATAAAGTAATTTCAAAATTATTTTATTAAGGTACTTTTTGTATAAGGTCCAAAATAATCGTAATTCATTATTAAATAAAATTGGCAATATGCGATCTACAAATATTTTTTAAGGTGGTATTGCACTATTAATTATATTTTCTAAAATTATAGTTTAAAATATGATAATTCATTATTAAAGTTAAAGTTTATTTTTACAGTAATTTAATTTTCAGAATTCTGACAAACAGATTACATGTATTTCAGATTAATTTTATTAATTTACTGATTTAGTAACAGTGCAAAATAACGGAATCTAAAAAAATTTCAATATTCGCAAAATATTTAAATAGTTATTATTTAAATAAATAGACTAATCTAGTACAAAATTATAATATAAAATCTTTTATATTACACCAGGTACATTACAACTCAAGTATCTTAAAATTAATATCTCAAGATGTTGCAGCATTTGTAGCAAGAACTAATGTAATTCGTTAAATAAAAATTTATTATATATGCTTGCTTAACTATAGTCACTTAATGCTTTAACCGCAATTATTTACTTTAAGTTATGTATTTTCTATGTATGCACATTTTAATTTAACTACTTATCAGAAAGTAGAAATTGGTATGAGCCAGTCAAAAATTAATTTGTATGCCTATTTACTAAATTAGCAATTGTTACTAAATATCAAACTGAATTTATACTAAAACATATCATTAACAGGAAAGATAAAATCCAGTCCAAGTTTTAGTAATTTGTACAAATACTATCCTCGTGTAAATGCCGCTTAAGTCAAGAAAAAACTTTTCAGTAAAAGTAAACCACAATAGGTTAACCTCGCTGATTTTTATATGAACTTTAGTATATAATACCATTAATTAATATTTTATAAAATGTTTAAGTTAAGTTGTTCATTTGTTACTTTTATAGCACACCTGAAAAACGTAATATAAGTTTATTGTGTTTGCATTTTTCGCATTCTTATTTTTAAATATTAACATAATATTCTTTATACCAGTCGTTAGAGCTACAATATTAATTTGTTATTGTTTTAACAAAAACCTGAAAATCTGAACAATAAGCTTTTATTATTACATTAAAATAAATATCTTTTAGATAAAAATTTATTTATTTATAGCTACAACACGGAATAATATTGTGGATCCTTAACTATATCTGATCTCTTAACTACACCAAATACGATCCTTCGCGCTTATTTATATTCCTCTATATTTCTACAAGACGCGTGTCTTGTGATCCATTTTATTAAACTTTATTAATTAAACTCAAGATTTATTTATATGATACAGAAATTTATTGTATCTCTTTGTAACAATAAACCTGCTCTAATACAAAGTTATGTTTAAATTAAATGAAATGTCACAATAATATGTTTGTAAGACCTACTATGTAGGTACATAGTACTACATATACAAGCATACATTATACTATTATGTAGATTGTGAACCATACAATACCGCAATATTGCTTTACAAACGTTTGAGGCAGTAGTTGGTAATATTGCCACTTTGAAGTTACCTTTACAGCCCTTAAAAGTTCTTAAAAAGTCACTTATATTTTTTAAATACATAATTTTAAATAAACTTTTCTCGTGAAGAAACGATTTAACTTTAAATCTAAATTACTATTTAACTTTAAGATCAAGTCTTAAACAAGTACGATAAAGTAAAACTAAGTTTCTTAAGTTTTGAAGTATTTGTTTAACCTGATTAAAAATTTGGCAACCTTAAATGTTTTTATCGCTACAATTAAGCCAGGTTTTTCGAATTTAGACGTTTCAACACCGCGATGTTTCGCCGCAGGGAAATTTCAACGCAAAGACCAAAATTAAAAAATTAGGTAGTTTTATGGTTGGTTTCTATTTCCTCATTTTCAAAAGTATTTGAGTAGTTAGGTAAAGCAAGATAAAATTTACCAACCACAAAAATACTCAATTTTTGAATACATACTGATTTTTGCATTGAAATGTCTTACCGTTGAAAAATCTCAGCGTCGAAACGTCCTCGCGTTGAAACGGAAGTGTCGAAATAATGGTGACAAAAGGTGGCGTCAAAATGTCCTAGACTAAACTTCTGAAGTAGTTATCCTAACTAAGGGTTGCTTAAATTTTTGCAGTTACTGCTTGCAACTTAAAACTATGTAGGTATGTACGGAGAAATTTAATACTGATGGAAACAATGCTCCACTATGAACAAATTATTGCTAATGATAATATTATGCTGAAATACGCCCAAAATTTGAAGAATTTGAGCAATACTTTTGTAATAGCTATTAAAAGTTTATTATCTTCTTGTCGTGGTTAGTTTAAATATTATCGTAGTAATTGCACTTTTACAATAATTAATATTATATGAGTAATTAAAGTGAATATTAACGTTTTACAATAATAATAACACATTTAAGCATTAATTGTACTTAATTAAATAACTTAATTAACAAAAGAGCATTGTCTAATACTTATTATATTATAATTTTAATTTATTGCTGTGTATCAGAACGAATCATGATGATTACCATGAAGCTGTATGACTATGAAACGGTGATAGTCGGGGCGTACGCACTAACAGATGATTCCACCCAAATTATAAAAGAAGAATTTTACCAGGATCTCACCGATACATTAGATAAAATCAAAGGAAATCAACAACTAATTCTGAGTGGAGACCTAAACGCAAGAGTGGGATCCGGAAGAAATGATGGAATCGTGGGAAGATATGGCGAAAACATGGTGAATGATTCGGGGGAAAGATTAATAGAGGTGTGCGCTCAATATCAGCTAAGAATATCTAACACCTACTTTCCACATAAAAATATTCATTCAATTACATGGGAAAGACCGTCGATGCACCAAAAGTCAATTCTAGACTACATTATACTCAGACAAGATTCAAGAATAATACCAAGAGATTGCAGAGTTAAACGTGGTGCAGATTGTGGTTCCGACCACTATCTTGTTTTGGCAAAAATTTTTTTCCCATGTAATGACGGTAAAACAAAACACCAGCTGGGGGGAGTATCCACCAATAGAGCACCAGATATGGAGAATGAAAGGTATAAATTGACACTATTACAAGAACCAAGTATTGCACATTTGTATAGAAACAGATTAGAAGATAAACTAAATAACAACCAAACTCGAGACGAAATTGAAGAGGAACATCAAGTACTGAAAACAGCTATTCGGGAAGCTGCGGTAGAGGCACTGGGCAGAATAGAGTTCAAGAAGACTAAACGGACGTTGCTTTGGCTGTCTGATGATACCAAAGAATTAATACAAGAAAAGAAAAAACAGTACAATAAGTGGCTTGCAAACAAAACAGAAACTAATAGAGAAAATTATAAGAGCAGTAATAGAAAACTCCGAAGAGCGATTACAAAAGAAAAGAATTATTACTGGGAAAACAATGCCAACGTATAGAAAGCTACATAGGTGGAACACAGACAACAGAAGTATGGCGAACTCTCAAAAGAATTAAGTGCAACAAGACAATGTGCCCCCAGCAGTTTATAACGATAAATGAATGGGAGGAATACTATAGAAGGCTGCTTGTAGAGGACCGACAACAGTTTCTGACTGACCCGCCAATACCAACAACAGCCCAAGAAGGTGAACAGATAACCATAACAGAGGAAGAAGTGACACAATGTCTGCGAGAAATGAAAAATGGAAGATCACCCGGCCCAGGAAACATCCCGGTGGAGCTATTGAAATATGGTGGGAAAATTCTAATAGAAAGAATAACGATTCTGGTCAATAAAGCTATTCGTACAACAACTACGCCAACAGAATGGAAAAAATCTTATATTGTATCAATATTTAAGAAAGGGAAGAGAAAGGACCTAATTGTTACAGAGGGCTAAGTGTAAACAGTACCTTAAGTAGACTTTTTGGAAAGCTATTGCAAAAGAAGTGCAGAGAAGCTATGGGTAATAGAATAAGTGAAGATCAGAGTGGATTCACTCCGGGGCGCTCGTGCGTCGACAACCTGTTTTCGTTGCAGCAACTCTTGGAAAAAAGGATAGAGAAAGGAGAAGAAACACATCTGGCTTTTGTGGACATAGAAAAGGCGTACGATTCGGTGCCTAGAACTAAGCTATGGGAAGTTCTTGATACACTACAAGTTAACACGAAATTGATAAGAATTATTAAAGAACTCTATAGAGATAACAAATCCTTTATAAAACAAGGAAAACAGCTGTCGAGTTGTATAATAACATCTAAAGGACTTAGACAGGGATGTAGCCTGTCACCTATATTATTCAATATGTACTTGGAGGTTGTTCTAAACAAATGGAAGAGACACTGTGTTGGTATGGGGATCCAACTGGCTAGCCTCCATTTTGCTGACGACCAGGTGGTGCTGGCGCAAGATTCATACGACCTGGAGTTTATGACAAGAAGATTGTATACACAATATAAAGAATGGGGACTACAAATGAGTATGACAAAGACCGAATACCTTGTAGTAAACTCTGACGCAAATTTTGAAATTATAGTAGACGACGAGGTGACGATCAAACAGGTAAAGCATTTTAAATACTTAGGAGCGGTAATAGACAAGCATGGATTGGCGGATATGGAGATAAAAAATAGAATTCTGGAAGGAAAAAAAATTGTGGGATGTGTGAATGGTATATGGTGGGATAGAAATATAAATAAAAATAAATAAAAAGAATAAAACAAGGATAGGAAGAGTATTGGTGGAGTCAGTTATGTGCTATGGAAGTGAAGTTTGGGTGGTAAAAGAAGCAATGAAAAAGAAACTCAGAGCGGTAGAAATGGATTATCTGCGCCGCAGTGCCAAAGTATCGAAGCTACAAAGAATCCCTAACAAAGAAATTAGAAGACAAATGGATGCACCAGAAACTGTGGTAGACAGAATTGAACGGAAAGGTCTTAAGTGGTTTGGGCATCTTTTAAGAATGGACGATGGACGCTGGCCAAAAAGAATATTTAAATGGAACCCTGGCGGAAAAAAAAACGAGGAAGACCACGAAAATCCTGGAATGAAGGAGTACGGAACGCGATGAGAAGCAGAAACCTCAACGAAGAAGACGTATATAACAGAGATGCTTGGCGAAAGGGCACGGATACACAGTTTCTAGCTGTAGCGTGATATAATATTGTTACTTGTTTTACAGTGTATTGAATGCAATCCAAAATATATATATAATTTATTGCTGAGGATGTGGTGACACATCCGATACGGTCAAGAGTTGAGGTCCTTCTTTTGATATCTTTATGTTTAACCCGCTTCTCTGGGATCTTCCTCTTGAAATTTTTTCTTCTAATTTGTCCTCCAAGATATAGTACATATGATACTCCCTCGTGTGGTTCCTCCAAACGAAGATGGAAGGTGAAGGAGGTGGTTTTCTAAAGATTGGGACCAGCATAAATTGGTATTTATAAAAATACAAAATCATTATACTTTGTTATTTGTCTATTTAGTTTCGGTCCTTGCCTTGCTCATCGATAAATTCACCAAATTATTAACTGAATTTTCACGCGGTTTTGACGTCACGATCATAATACTACATTTCACCAAATAATGGTTGGAGTTAAATTTGGGGGTTAATTAAAATATTTTAACCTACAAACTACCACTTTGGCAAATCAACAAAAAATTATAACTCAAATTTTATACCAACAAGTCGTTTTTTCATATAGCAAAGCACATTTACTACATCATATGCACTTAAAATTATGGAGTACAAAATTTAAATGAAAACCGCATTAATTGGCTAATCTGGGGTAAATACAGTTAGTTAATCTTCAATTTAAACGTAGATTAAAAACTGTGATATAAAAGATTTTGTACTTGAGGTAGCAGAGAACTAGGAGAGAAGAAAGGAAAGGAATGAAATTAAAAATTGTTATCAGAAATCATGTAGAAAAATTGGCTTATTCAACAAAAACTTTATATTAAGGCGAAGTTTTAAAAGTTTTTAAATATTAAGTTGAATATGAAAGATAGAACGTACAAAGGGCTTCAAACAACGGCAGATGTATCTAGATAAGAGTGATGAAGGACGTTTCAAATGCAGATTAAAATAACAATTTAACGAAGTGCTTGTCAAAAAATAATAAGCTTTTTAGATACTTAATTAAAAAATAAATGTAAAATGATAGATACACTGTAAAACATTGTGTAATAGTATATTAACACAAACTCATCAAATAAATAAAAAACAAAATCTTTTTGTACAATTCTGTGCTAATAGTTTTTCACCAGTGAGAAATTTAAAGAGCAACTAAGTAATGTACAAAATGGCTATTTGAAAACAGAGCAAGCATACTTATTGGCCAAAAGCATATTATTTTTGAGCTGGTTAATAACTATTTTGAACAGTTTCTTATATTTTTTTTAAAGTTTCAGAAAGTAAATAAAATAAAATAAAATAGAATCTATTACATTGGTTATTCCGATCCATGAAATAGATAAAGCAGTGACTTACATAAATCCAGTTAAATAAAATAAAAATTATTCTCTTTATCTAAATAATCTAAATCTAAATAAAAAAATATTTATTTCATCGAAAAATTAGTTATTTAAACTGCTTGGGATGTTAGGACCTTATTAGCATTCAAGGAAGGTTAATATAAACCGAGGTGTACGTCTTCAAAAGTGTTAATAGTACTTACATACCGTGAGATTTATTATATTTTTCCCGTTACAGCAATGTGCCAGGACAATGTGTAAGGACTATTAACACTCTTGGAAGATAATATAAACCGCGGCGACCGCCTCGGTTGACCTCCTCGGAACCTTCTTTAAATGCTAATAAGGTCCTTACATTCCTAATAATTTAAATAACTGTTAAAACTTTTGATATATCAACGCTACAGTTTTACTTTAGAACCCGACGCTAATTTTAAGCGTTAACACTTTACTTTAAAGTTCAAACAAATAAATACTGCGTAAGGATACAAAATGAATTAAATTTAAGATTAATTGTTATAGCCAAATAATTTTGTGCTGTAAAAAATAGAGCTGTAAAAAACACTTACATAAAATAACTATAGAATAATATATTAATTTAGTTTTCCCAAAAATTAACACATCTCTCTACCGGATCGTTGGCTTGATGATAAAAACCTCGTAGCACAAGTACTAACTGTCTATTTCCGAGATAGATTAGAAAACATGTCAATAAAAATAGTTAAAGCTACTTAAGTATTTATTTTTTTATAAATGTTAAAGCAAACTAAAGTTTAACTGTGGGTTTCTTAAACTTAAACTCATAAACATTTAATAAAATTAAAATTGCATTGAAACCCAATGAATGAAAAAAAGGTAGGAGATATACATATTTACACCTCTATCCTGTAACTGCATGCTTCGTTATCATAATAGATTGGTTAAGTTTGTAACATGAAATATTTATCTGTTTTGTTTCAATTTTTAAAGTTAATTTCAGGTGTACACCAAATTTTACGAACTTAACGAATTCGTTACGATAATGAAGCAGTTGCAGAATAGAGAACTTATAATAATTAGAAACTTCATAAATAAAAATGTATTTAAAAAATCTTACTTATTGAAATTGTTTTTTAAATTGTTCGGTCCGTGTTATTGACAAAAAGAAGCAAAATTACTATACACTTTTCACCCCGGGTTCAGCGGAGTTTGCGGGTTATCAAAATAGAAACCAAGACCAAAGACTTAAAATGCTTTTTGAATTATTAAGGAAATAAAAATAAAACGCAAAAAGTCAGGTAAACAATGGTCCACAATAATCGCATAGTATTGTTCCTTACTTTTAGTTTCAAAAATTATCACTTACAATAACTCTTTAATTTTATTACTAAATTTAGATTTACTTATCTTCCATGGAAACTTGAAAATATTTAATTTTCTAAATAAACAAAAAACAAACCAAGATAAGCCAAGATTATTGAAAAATTTTCTTATTTTAAGTTCTTCCTCCTTCGTTTTTTCAAATTCTCCTGAAACTCCTACCCCTGAAATCCTTTCAATTGTACAATCACCACTACACTCATCTATGTCATTAATTCATTTTATCCGACCATTTATTCACTGCATTTCCGAAGTTTTTCTCAAAATCTTTAGATGTCACAGGTAGGGAATTCATACTAAACATATTTTCTTAAAAAAAATTACGAAACCCTTGAGTGGTGGTTTCTCCGATACTGTTGTACTTTGACGAATAATAATTAAGTTTTATAATTTACCAACATTACTCCAAATCTGCTACGACATTAACAATACGGGTTAAAATGTTCTGCTACTGTTACAAAACAGTATTCAACTTGTGCTTCAAATATGTAAGTGATTAGTAACATACTTGAAAATATTCGTTTGTGTTATGGAACTTTGTGTCCTGAAATGAATTCGTAATGTTCTCATTTGAATCTGAACCGCTTTTGATCTTATTGACCGTAGTTCAAATAAGATTTTAGTCATGGGCTGTTTGGTCTTATTGGCCATAGGCCGAATTGTATGTAGAAATTGCCAACAAATCAAAATTAGGATTCATATACTCATTAACAACAAATTAACATTTACATAATTTATTCAAATTGCTGTCAGTAGAAATTCAGAATATCAATTGAACAAATTGCAAATATAATACCTATTATTACTTCGCACAATTTGATTTTATACACAATTTATTTCTCGTAGACAATAAAATAAAAATTTGCTTTATTGAACCAAAAGGTTAAACATTTTATTGTTTCTCGATATGGCGATTTCATTTAAAATTGAGTTCCTGGCAAACCTGATCCGGGCATTCTTATTTGTTTTAGCAATACTGGTTATTTATTTAATTATGTAAATGAATAGATTGCAAATTTTCATGGAGTTTATAAAAATGTAATTTTAGTTATAGTTTAATTTATAGCAATAAAAATGTATAATTTACCAACAGAAGAGAACAATTCATAAGGCTTCTCTTGATTTCAATAATTATCAATTAGTACATTTTTAAATTTAAATTAATATTATAATTAATAAGGAAGGAATAATTCTCAGTGATATCGACTCGAAGTTTAAATTTTAAAAATCATCCAAACTACTCGTATATTATGAATAAAATTTAAAAAAAGGTCTATTTCTTATGCAGAATTTACATACTCTTATCTTTTCATACAAGATTTTGTACTTTATAACGCTTTAATAGTGACGTGTATTGACTTACAGTGAGTCACAAAAATTGATCAAGTGTGAAAGTACTTTGAAAGAATGAAGTGCAACTAAATGTAAAACTTTGTCATTTAATTTAGCGAGGATTCACATGTGATGCACTTCAATGTTAAGACGTCGAAAGTTTACTGCAAATCAAAATATCAATCGAACTACATGAACAAATGCAAGAAAAAGAATTAAATTTTAAAAAACTTTCAAATACTTATTCTAGTTTTTGACTTGCGTGATTTAGATAATGAAATTTATACTCAGTTTCCATTTTTACATTGCGCTATTACATAGTTTGAGAGGAAAAAACGGCTTTCATATGTAAAATGTTTCATTTTCTAAGGTAATAACATTTTCGAATGAAACCAATATCAAAACTAAAAGTTTTTAGAAATTGAAAGACTAATTGAATTAAGATTGACTTGGAGAAATTGCTACTAGATTAAATTTAATATAGTTTGAAAAAAAAACCAAATCTGTTTGAAAAAAGTTGTCTAGTCGAATAACGTCTGGGTCATATGATAACGCAGATTAAATTAACCTAGGACTTGAACAATTCGAAACAATTTAAGTATCTTCGGTCATTTCACAGAAAATCTCATGTTTGGTACTTCGGAAAATATTAGTAATTTGTTTACTTTGTAATTAAACTTAAACCGAGGGTAAACCGCTAGAGAAAATTGTGTACAATTAACTTCACACTTCACGTACTTCATAATAATTCTAATTCACTGTACTCCATCAATAATTCACGGTACTTCACCTACTTCATCGATACTTCATTGTATTTCACGTACTTAATTTGGGAGGGTGTAGAACACCCTCCAGTGCCTTTGAAACGGGAGATCTTCAGTTTACTTCTGATAAAATATAAACTACATGATTCGGAGGTCCAGGGGGGTTCTGTATGTTCTGCAATGTTCTTTATTCCAAAATTTGTGCACTGGAGGGTGTTCCACACCCCCCAGACCCCCGGATCGAGTAGTTTATTTTTATCAAAAGTAAACTGAGGATTCCGTTGCAGAGCCCTGGAGAATGTTCTACATTCCCAGACCCCCCAGATTGAGTAGTTTATTTTTAATCAGAAGTAAACTGAGGATATCCCGTTGACGTGGCGCTGGAGGGTGTTCCACACCCCCGGGCCTCTCGGATTGAGTAGTTTATTTTTTATCAAAAGTAAACTGAAGATTTCCGTTTGCAGAGATTAACTAATTTTAAAAACTTGGGATATACTCATATATTTAATTCACTTTTAATAAAATAAATTATTTAAACTGGGGGTCTGGGGTGTGGAACACCCTCCAGTGTTTTGCAACCGGAGATCATTAGTTTACTTCTGATATAAAATAAACTACTTATTCCGGGGGGTGTAGAACTCTGCAAGGGGAGATCTTCAGTTTACTTCTGATAAAAATAAACTACTCGATCAGGGGGGTCTGGGAGGTGTGAAACACCCTTCAGTACCCAAATATTACAATGCAGGCAAACATATTAAAAGTTTGAAAATTTAGTAGAAACTCTCAGCTACCGTTTTAGTTTTTTAAAAAAATTATGAGATATTCTAAGGAGGGGAGGTAAAAGGATAAGGCAAAAATAAATTATGTACAATCAAGCACCAACGAATATTAAGATTATTTTTAAAATTGGGAGAGGAAGCTAACCCCCCCAACTAATTTTCTAAATAATTCAAAAGCAGAAAAGATCCAACCCAAAATAAAGAATGCACAATAGATTTAGACTTTTTTGAATTAAAAATTTGCAATGGAAGGGATTGATGTTTATTAATTGGTGCTGTGATTGATGCTGTTTCTTTTCAGAATTTTCCGAAAAAATAAAAATTTAAAAAATGTTTTACTTAAAACACTTCTTGTAATTGATTGTCTTAAATTTCTTTTTTGTTGTGCAGCCATTTTTAAATTTGATTTGTCTTGAATCCTATTTTACCTACTTTACACGTACTTCATGTATTTTACCATTACTTTATGTACTTCACATGAGATTTCATGTACTTCATGAGATGTATACAAAAACTTCACCAGCGGTTAACCCTCGACTTAAACCGAACATAATTTAGAATGTTTACTACAGCACCACGAGTTTACTGTTTAAAAATATTCTACCATTTAGTTTCATCAAAAAAACTCAGACAGCACACAAAAAACATCATTGTATCTTCGGGCCTTTTTCATAAGCAACCACTTTGCACTAACACGTTGAAATCATTTTCTGCGCGAATTTTTATCGTCGTCATAGTGAAATATTATCTCTATTCCTTTATACTTTGGTAACTGAACAAATAAATAATTAAATTTAATTAAATAATGATGTTCTTCTTCATCGTTTGCTTCTTGTCGGAAGCGTCTACCCAGCTGGCGAAGCCAAGATAAATTTTCATGGGAGTATAATTCATGGGTGGTTTCGTTGCCTTCCCATGGTCCACAGATTGATATTAGACCTTTGATCGCAGCAGTGTATCCGACTCGACTAGGATTCGAACCGCGGTCTACCACTTTCCAGTCGGCCGCTGTATGCTTTGCGCTCACTGCTGGTTTATAAAGATATATAATGATGTACCAAACTATTAATGTGATTTTTAAAACTATTGTTTTATGGATTTTTATCTTTCTTGATTCCTATGCCGAAGATCGGCACAGGCCTCGACTAGGCACATATGTAAACCGTTCAACGTGCTCTTCATAAAAGTAGTTTTAAGGGAAGAAAAAATAATAAAAAGCAACTAAATTTAGTGACGGAGGGATAATGCTCTGAGACTGTATGAAAAGCGATAGTGTAAGAATGTGCCAAAGAGTCGATGAACAAATGAATCCACCATATCAATTATTTTGGAAAAAAGCTAATTGGAAGTTTAAAGAATTGGAGAAAGCTTGTGTCAAATATTAGAGAATAATCAAAAACACACTGTAGTCGTATAAAGAATGATTTGTTCAAAATATTATTAACCTGCTCGACTGCCCCCCCCCCCAACCGTCCAATTAAAAACCTTACATCGTAGCTGCTAAAAATTTGGTTGACTTGTAGCAACGACTTAATGTCATCTAAGTGGAAAAATTTACTTTTAGTATGTCACTACATAACTTTTTAAACTTTTTATTATAAATTTAAATTCAAAATAAAATAGTTTATATTTTATTATATTGTAACAAAATCTAAATAAAATCTATTAATAAAAAAGTTTAATTTGTTTATTACGAAGATAAAAGGCAGTACACAAGGAAACCTTTTCATCAATTTTTTGAGTTACTGTATGTTCCTTTGTATTATTCAATGTAAATGTAAAGGTCACATTTAGCAAATAATGTAGCAATCAGAAACAGAGTTATGAGGATAGTTATTCGATGTAACAGGTGTTTTTGTGTTTTATTGTTTTGATATTAGACGTTCTTGATATGTTGGGTGTTTTTATTGAACATTCTGTTTAGAACTTACGGTTTACTTATAAAATAAAATATTATATGTTTCTATCAAACTTTTTTATATTATAAAATTCCTATCTTGTCTGCAAGCATACATCACGGTCTTTGAAGGTACTTTTAATACCGATAATTTTAACACAAAAAGTTTACACTAAATTCCGAACATAATTAATATAGGTGCCTATCTATTATAAGTTTTTAATTGCCCCATGGGAGGAGGAGGCATTCACTCCTCGTCGATACTCGTGAGGATTAACAAGTCGTTTCCTGTCCTTTTTTTCCTTCAATTTATATAAGAAAATTTTATTCCTGTACTTTGGATCTTGATACTATTTGTTTAAAACTTTTAACAATTTTTTTGCGCTTATCATTTCTTTACTGAAATCGTCGTGACCGACAACTTCCCTTAAGTTAAAGTTTGTTTTTCTGAAGTATTCTCTAATTCTATGTGTGCTTTGAGATATCTCCATTTTCAGTAATTTCTTCTTTATTTAGAGCCTTACCGTTTTTGTTATTTATATTAACAAAGCATTTTTTTTTATTTTACTTACTAAAGTATCACTTACTGAATATACTATAAAACAGTTTTTTGTTTTCTATAATAATGAATGCTTTTTTCATTAATTTTTAAATTAAAAATTAAACTATTTTTTTAAACCATTTCTTTTCTCGATAGCGAACACTTCTCAATAGGGATCATTTTTACGTTCCCCGTCGGTGTCTGCTATCGAGAAGTTTTAATGTATATATTTCACACTTCCCCCTACTTAGACTACGCCGAGGAGTTACCCGCTGATGAAGTTTTTTGTACACATCTCATGAAGTACATGACATTTCATGTGAAGTACATGAAGTACTTATAAAATACATAAAGTACTTGTGAAGTACACAATGGTAAGTAATGGCGGTCATTATTTTACTAATTGAAAGTTTTGGTAGTTGCTAGTTTAATAGTAATCAGTTAATTAAATTTAACTTCGATTTCTTTAGTTAATTTGGTAATTATTTTTAGTTCATTTGTTAGAATATCATGGAGGTTTGGTAACTCAATAAAAAGCTTTGGTAATTCATTATTTCGTAGTGATTAACTAATTACATTCAACTGAAAACCGCTTGTCCCGGTTTTACAGAGACGGCTCCAAAATGCAATAATACAATTTAAACTATCTTCTTATGCCCGATTTCTTCAACTATAGTTATCTATCAGTTAAAATACATTATAGTTAATTGACGAAATTACCAATGAGGTGTTTGATTTGTTGTGTGCTTGGTTATTTCGATGAGGTCTGATTGGATGGGATTGGATAAGGTGCATATCATCGGCCCTCTTCCATTGCGAATTTTTAATTAAAAAAAGTTTAAATCTAATGTGCGTTTTTTACTCGGTTGGACCTTTTTTGTTTTTCAGTTATTTAAAAAATTAGTTTGGGTTGGGGGGAGGAAAACCCTCCAGTGCACGAATTTTGAAATGAAGAACATTGCAGAATCCCCAGCCCGAGTAGTTTACTTTTTATCAGAAGTAAACTGAAAATCTCCCGTTGAAAAGGCACTGGAGGGTGTTCCACACCCCAGACCCCCGGTTTAAATAATTTATTTTTATTAAAAGTGAATTAAATATTTAAGCATATCTCAAGTTGTTTATAATTAAATAGCTATGGACAAGTAAAAATGTTTAATTCATAATCTGATAATTAATCATTACCTGCATAATTATAAATTTAGTACCCCCTGGGAGGTAGATTTCTGCAACAGGAGATCTTCAGTTTACTTCGGATAAGAAGTAAACTGCTCGATCCAGAAGGTCTGGAGTGTGTGGAACACCTTCCAGTGCCTTTGCAATGGGGATCTTCAGTTTACCTTTGATAAAAAATAAACTACTTAATCCGGGGGGTCTGGGGGGTGTGGAACACCCTCCAGTGCACAAATTTTGAAATGAAGAACATTGAAGAGCATGCAGAATCCCTAGACCGAGTAGTTTACTTTTTATCAGAAGTAAACTGAAGATCTCCCGTTGCAGAGGCACTGGAGGGTGTTACTTCAAGTACGTGAAGTCTGAAGTTAATTGTACACGATTTCTTCCAGCGGTTGACCCCTCGGACTACGCCTATGACAACAACATAAAACATAAATTTATACATAAGCCATACACAAGCCATAATAATTACTATTATCCTACTCAAGGAAATCTAATCAACAATTTGAATTAAAACTCGATTCACTATAAGTTTCGTTTTTGCAGAATTTCAATTTTATAATAACATCGTAAAAATATAAATTATACAAGATAAATCTATATTAACTGTACATCAAAAATTTTATATCGCATAGTAGTTTATTGTTAATGATTGCAGTCGTAATTAATTAAATCATTTTTTACACCATTTCTAATAACTACAAATTCATATTTTTTGTAACTTGTCATTCTTTAATATTACATTAACAAGTTTTCTCTCAACACTTCATATATTTTTGGATATAGGTTACTTAATGAATTCCTCGATGTTAGATATCAACCTCTTTCTCTACCACATACGTTTCCGTAGCGCTGTGGCTTAGTATAGAATTTAGGAATTATTTAGACCTCACGCTTGATATTTACACCAGCTCTAACATTGTGTACGGTCATTTCCAGCAATAATTCACTGCCAAATTTTGCCACACGATTTTACCAAGAGTCGAAACTGGTACTTCCACCTAGTAGTCGGACGCTCTGCTATCAAGCAACCGGATACATCACTGAAACGTTTTATTTTCCTTACGCTGCTATATTTTTTAAAGCGACTCGTAATTTACCCGCCTTGCTAAGTTGTTGTCTATCATAATAAATTTTAAATTTAGCACAATAATTTATTGCTAAATAGATTCTGACGACCACATGGATTAGAGAGCGATTTGTGTTTTGTAATAATCCGATATTAATGATGTAGACACGTTAAATTTTACAATCGAATTTTTATTTTTTAAGAATTAATTTAATAATTTTCAAATTAAGTGAAAATTTAATTCAATTTATAAATTTTATCTAAGTTGCAAATTATTAATCTAATTCTTAAAACATACAATTTTATACAAGTTAATAAATCAATCATAAATTAAATGTTTATAGAAGCCTACCAACTGGTAATTATTTTTATTGTTTAATTTCGTCTCTCTAATTCCAAATATCGTTTCAAGAACTTTGAGATTTTAGTTCAGACTTTAAAATTTTCTAGTTCAGCTTTGAGGTCTGAAATTTAATGTTCAATTTGCGAGTAGCTCGTGATTAGTAGGTACTTGCAAATCAATTAAATAGGTATACATTAACAGTTTAAATACAATAATTTAGTTATTCTCATAAATTAATGCATTAGCGTTTAATGAAATTTTATTGAAATGATCGATTACGGCAATATGTACGGAAATATCTAAAATAAATTTACTACGGAATTGCTAATATAATTAAATAATAATGTAATTTAAATTATAAATTGTATTTAACGACAATGTTGTACTAAAATACCGCTTAAATTAAATTTAATTTATGCACTGCGTTCTCTACACAATTTGGAATTAATTTGAAAAATTAAAGAATTTTTTTTGAAAAATACCAAAGCATTTCAGCAGTGTTAAAAATATTGTAACAATTTAAAAATTAACTTTCAGATATTTACATCACATACAGGATGATTTATTTTAAGCGAGTCAATAATTAAATATTTCTTGATAAATACTATTGGTTTAGTACTACCGGTACTACCAGCAGTGTGGTACCTTCTTTAAGTATTGGCGTAACTATCCATAAGCCAGGACACGCAAAGAATAAAGACCTACGACTTTAGGGAAGTTAAGTCTCTCAGAACAATTTTTATTCACAATTTCTTTATTTCTCTATTCTTTTCTATAAGATATATGTACATACTTATTTGATTTAAATTTGAAAGTGTAAATTTCTTAGTTATTCTTTTTATTTTAAAACATAAATGTCTTCATTTACATTCTTATTATCGCCCAAATTTCAGTATAAAAATATACAAGTTCGTTCAGCGATGTTGGTGTAAAGAGGGTATGAACTTCAGCCGCCTGTAAAATTTGAAATTCAGTATTTAATTACGAACATAAATTAATTTAATTTTCGATGTTATGCATTGTTACTCAAAAGCACAAAGAACATTGCTACATGACAAATTTCTATAATAAAAATTTCAGCTAAGCTTTTAATTTTGTTGGTATTTATGATAGCTGGTTATTAATTCAAAAAATTTACATAATAAAGCATCGATATATGAATTGTCGTCTTTAGCAAGGATATTTATTTTATCAATAGTCATCCATTGCACACCGACATTATTTCATTATTAATAACTATTTTTAAATGGAACCTTTGATGCTTTGTTTACAAAAAATATAGTTAAATTAGAAGACTTGATTTAATTATAGTTCGTTTTTATATAAAAACATAAAATTAAATTATATCGACGATCGAAAGTTGCAAGTTAATTATTTTTTGCGAGTTTATAATTAAATTTTATCGTCGTGTATAAAGTTTAATTTTTTTCTATAGTAGATGTTAAACAAAAAGGTATAAAAATTCCAATTTTAAATTAAATTATTATTTGACTTCAAACACACTTCGATGTTAACTGAAGAAGAAAAATGTATTTAATTTTAGGAAAAATACAGTATTTATCTACCTTGGCTGTTTAAATACTATTTTATCTACTCCTCCAGCTAAAGTATCACTTGTTTTTAAATTATGCATTGAATTTAAATTTGTTAACTTTTCATTATGCATGTACATATGTTATAATATTAAAGAGGATTAAAAATATTGCACTGAGTAATGGATTAAGGATGTTTGTGCGTCATTTCCAGGGGTATGGGATAGTGAAAACTACCTATGCTTATACTACGTACAGAGAAAGTTCCATTAACATTGAGTGCATCAATTTTGTACAAATGACGCGATGCATCATTTATCATGTTCAAGATAAAGTTATTATTTAGGTTTGGTGTAGGGTAAACATTAGTACACATTTTGCGGCTAAATCTAGGTGGTATTCTCTGAAGCAAAACAGCAACTAATTTGGAAAACATGTCAGATTTATTATCCCAGTTACCGCTATCAAAAAATATAAAAGAAGCCAGGTTTTTAACAATCAGGGCACGAGGATTAATCAAAAGTATCAAAAAATATTTTACCGTGAAAATAATTGCATGGCACTCTTCTATATAAAATACATTCTATAAAAAATATAAATTACCGACTTGTTATTTTAATAAACTACCGCATTATATTCTTAAAAAAAGTTTTTAAACTTTTACAAGCTAAGTGAAATTTTAGTAAACATACTTTTATTAAATTGTTAAATTTTTCCACTTATATTTTTAGTTAAAAACTAAAAACTTTTAACTAACAGCGTAAGTGAAAAAATTTAACAATTTAATAGAAACATGTTTATTAAAATTTCACTAAACATTTTTTTAAATACATAATTTCACAAGTTAATAAACAAATACATACAACAATTGCAGAAACTATGACAAATAAAGTAAAAGTTTTAATTTATATTGCAAGCTAAAGAGCATAAAATTTAATACATTTTTAAGAAAAATTTTGTTGAACTAGGGTAAGTGCTATTTATCGTTCGTTCAATTTGTTTTATTTTATTGACAAGCAACGAATGCTGATAAAAAATTTAAATTTTGCCGGCAAGAGTTGAGCACTTATCGTCTTATTCTCGATACCACTGCGTTATGACTTCAGTAAATGTCATCCAACCCTTACACACATTATTATAAAACTACCCTATTTTTATTCATGAAATTATTATCAACTTATAACTTAAAATATAATTAACCAATGAAAAAATTTTCTGATTTATAAAATTTAAAAATAAAAGATGGTCGTAGATAAATCCTGACAAATACTTCCTTCACAAAATATTTCAAACAGTAGCATGACACATCAACTGAAACCGCCCCGTGCATAAGATATAAATAGTAGTAGTTGCAGTGTAGATAGTAATCTGTAGTCATAACTTGGTCATCTTGTGGTTACCAAAGCTATAGGCGATAGAAAATAAGATTGTAGCGTCATGTGGTACAATTCATAACTACTCCGAGAGTTATGGTGTTATTTGTTTACATTGTTTCAATGCGAATTTCCGTGTGTTTTGATTTAGTTTTTGTAATTTAGTGGAAGTAATTGCGTTTTAGTTTTTATATTAAAATAATCGTTGTACTTATCTGTGTATGAAAACATTATTGTATTCATGAGTTATTATTTATGTACACACCAAAATTACAATTTATGTGACTTATGTTTTCACATGGTTGATCTTTGATTTACTCATTCAAGTATGTGGAATAATAGTAGAAAATGAAGAACCAGTAGCATTATTGGGAATAAAGTGTACGTATGAATGTAAGTTTTATTTATTAGACTACAAAAATATAACGTACTTATTAACAAGTATTTTTTCTAGATGCCGAAAGAAACATCCACGATAGTTTAAATAAAGTAAATTATATCTACAAAGAAAACGACAAATGGAAAAAACACAAATATTATGGACAGATCCAAATGGGAATGGCTGTTCTTAATTTAAATAAAACTTACATGGTTTTATATTCATCATTCGATAAAAGTTTTTTGAATATTGAAGTGGATTACAATTATGAATTTGCAAAAACAATGTTGTATATAATTAAAAAAAAATTATGGATGAAATGTTGCATAATTTATGTGTCGAATTAAGAAAAATATATAAAATATTAAATCTTTTATTATTGAAATAATATTTCTCATTAACAACTTCACATGCGTCAATTATTTTAATATTCAATTAGGCCCTCCGCTGCTTCCATTTCACTTAAACTTCAACTTGTACATTCTCGAAGCTCTTTTTCATTTTCTTTTATACATATAAACGCATAGTTTTCTTTGATTTCATTTCTTTTATTTACTTGCTGACTACGGGTACTAGGTCTTGGAATGTATTTTCTTCAATATTCAAAGGCAAGTTCAAAGTAGAGGTACAGCATTTTTTCAAAATATTTTTATCTAAAAGCAAAATTAAAAATCGCAAATACGAAAGCTGAAAAAAGTAACTTACCTTTATTGAAAAATCTTCTGTTTTAAAATGTCGAGGACAAGCTGTCATATTTAAACACCGGGTTTCTTAATCTTAAATTTGTAATCCTAACTTTTCTTCATTTACAACGTATTTTTATTTAAAGAAACAACAGAAAATAAACAATATAACTACACTTAAATATTCTGAAATTCGCTAATTTTTGAAGTTTTGTTTTGCATAAACGTTACAAGTTCACTCATAAGCTAACACTTTCACTTGGTAAGTAACAAAATTATCATATAAAAAATAGATATCATGAAAACTCATACATAAGATCACGATTATAACCTAGTAAATATTAAAGAACCAAACATATCGTCTGCGTTAGTTCCGCTGGCAGACGTTGGTGGCGTACCTCTTATATTCTAGGCTATATTCTATCGCCTATAGAGCGGTTTATCGTGGTTAAACACTTGCTACTAAACCAAGGTAATCCTGATATGTTCTTTTCTTTTGGTCTTTATTCATCTTCATTATTACTATAATCGGTTATCGAACCATTGCATTCTTTTAATTAGACAATAATTTACCCGTTCTTTGGTTTTCAATTAATACAAAAATTTATCTTTTTTGAATTCATGTTAATCTGTTTTATCTACTATTTAATTTGGATATTATTGTAACTTAACGTTAAAGTAAATTTTAGTATGTTTAATTGTTTTAATTTTGATGTCATTATTATCTGAAAATATTGGAATATTTATGTTTACTATCTAAATTTGGGACTTTTTTTAATCATTACCTTTGGTCAAAGTGTCTGTTTTGCCATATTTTTTACTGCCTGGACTGTGAATGTGGTCCAGTTTAGTACCTGCGAAGTGTTTTCAAACACGAGGTTAGTTAATAAAACAACTTTAAATCAATTTTAAGATTTATAAAATTATCACAAATACAAATCCAATATAAGCTACCATTCAGTACGCATTATGTATTATACGTATGTACCATTATGTACATGAGAATATGTAAAATAATGATATTAAACTTTTAAATTTTTTGGCGGATTAATTTTATATTTTTATGAATTTGTTATTATTTATCGACTGTTGTTATTTTTGGTGTTATATTACTGTTTTGAACTTTGAAGTTACTTGAGAATTGTCGCTTTTGTATTATATAATTCGTAGTTTATCTTAAGTAAAACAAATACATATAGTTAGTTGAATAATTAGCATAAATATTTTGGTAACATCCTTCAATACATTTTTTCTTTTCGATCCGAACTTCTTGGTATTGCTCCTATACAGACGAGAAATATATCCTGAAGCATACATAACTTAGATCTTATATTCCTCCCTCAACCAGTGATCACACCCAGATACTGATGTGATCGATATTTGGTAACATAGCGACTATAAGAAAAATAAACTTCATACTAATTCTAAAAAACGAAACATTAAGCAATATCTTAATTGACAGTAAAATAAAGGAGTACAAAATAAACAGTTACATCGAATGGTCTTTCATAAAATTTTAATAGCATATGTGTATCAAACTGAAAGTTAGAAACAAAACAAAATATCAAACATTTTCTTTTTTACTTAATGGAAACCACGTATAAAAATTAATAAATGCCAAAGCTGCGTGCCAAATTTCTTTTTTGTCAAGTCTGAATTGAATGTAACCTTCAATATTGTTAATGATCTTTAAAGATGTTGTGCCACCAAAAAATCATGTGTAAAAAGACACGATTTTTGAAACACGATCACAGCACATTTGATAGCCTCATGAAATTCCTACATGCAACTGGTAGAAAAAGCTCTTTTTCCCACTAATTGCATAAAGTGCTATTAAATTTAGTATTTGACGTTTACTAGTTTTTTTTCTCATTATGTATTGTAATAATTGATTTTTATTTAAGCTTTTTAATTATTTGATATTTCAAAAAAAATACAATCAATTCGATAAGCGAATTTGATTCATGCTTCATTTATTATATTAAATATTTTGTTATATTATTGCGTAATTATAATATTTTTTATGCGTTTGTACGGGTAAAAAGCTCAGTTTTTGAGGTATGTTTTTAAAATTGTTTTTGCATGAAGTTATAGTTGAGTCTATGCCGGTAATTGCAGCCTAGAGCGTGTGCATTGAAGTTGCGGTTTATTAAAATAAATATTTAACAGTAAATATTGCATCCAATACAATAATAGAAAAGTTCAATTGAAGTACGATTTGAAGTTTTATCAACTGTTTTATAAAAACAATTTAGTTATTTCATGAATAGACATTTATTTCATGAATAGATAATTTAGCTGTAAAAAGATACTAAAACCGAATTCAATTTGAAAAATAAATTTTTTGTTCATGAAATATAAATAATAATTTATAAATGAAAACGTTTTACGTTGCCTCTTGATACCCAAGAAAGGTTTCTAAATAGTTAGTTTTTTATTAGTTACAGGAGAGCATCCTGACGCCTCAACTTCCTTACTTGGTGAAAGACAAAAGCAAAGTTTTTTTTTGAAACGGTCACGCATCTCTACATTGATTAAATATTATGATTAACATTGTTATTATCAAGCAAAGTTTATTGTAACTATTAAAACTAAAATAAACAAAACATTTAACAATAAAGAAGTTAACTATTACCTTTGTAATTATAAAGTAATTATATGGTTAAGCATAGTGTGACTTCTACTTACATTATGTATGTATGTGTTAATATATCTTTAGATAGGAAGTAATTATCAATATACTTTTTATTTTAATAGTGCAATGAAATACGTACACAATTTCAGGTAATTATAATGTATTGTTGTGTTTTAAACTTAAAGTGAATCTAAATGTCCTTAATAAATTTTCAAAATAAGACTGACACATAAACTTACCGTTTCCTTTTAATACAATACATCAGCTAACCCTGAGTCCTTAAAATGAAACAATTTTTTTTTGTACAACTAAACGAAATTTGTAACCTTCAAAGTTTTTCATGTGACATACCTTGTATACATTTAAAGTTAAACATAAATTTTCTTTTTTCATAAAATGTCTTAACTAGATTGGATTATTTTTAATTTTAGAACTAATAAAAATATCTTTTAATATTACACACAATTCGATAAATAAATTCGACATTAATATTCTAATTATTAAATTCTTGTAAAAAAATTTTGTCCATAAATAATGTTTTCTTTGTGGTTGTATATTTTTTGTAAATATTATACGATTTCTATTTTTTAATTAAATTTTGTGTGAAAATGTACTTTTGAAGTTTTATTAAGTATCAAAAAAACTAAGCTTTTGACATCAGCAAGCGTGATTTTGTATCATTTTTATCAATTTCAGCGTAAGTATTTATTCTTCATTAATTTTACTTCCATTATTATTACACTTTATATCAATAATTTTAGATTTTCTTGCCCATCACTTATATTTTTGATTGTTATTCGTTTATTTATTATTTTTAGAAGAGAGTTATAATGGCACAACTGCAGCTAAAAATCTGTGTCAAGTGTTTGGTGAGAATGCTGTCAATACACAAAATCGTAAAAAGTGGTTTAAAAAATTTCGCTGTGCGAATTTTTCTATTCAAAACGAAGAACGATCGAGACGCCCAATTCAGATGGATTTCGACAGAATAGAAACTTTAATTGAAGATAATCTGCGATTAACATGTCGCGATATTGCCACTTTAACGAATAGTAGAAGTTCAACAGTTTTTAACCGCCTAAAAATGATGAGAAAGTAGAATTATGAAGGAGTATGGGTACCGCTTGATTTAAACAATAGGCAGAGAGAGCAACGAGTAATAATTTTTTCTTCATTATTAAATAGGCAAAGAACAACGCTTTTTTTGAGTGAATTGTTACAGGAGATGAAAAACGGGTTTTTTATGCTAGTGTTACAAAGAACAAGCAGTGGTTATCGGCAAAACAACAACCACTTCCCACACCTAAGCGGGATTGCATCCAAAGACAGTGTTACTGTGCACTTGGTGGAATATTCGTGGAATTATTCACTACGAACTTTTAAATGAAGGGCAGACTATAACAGCAAATGTTTATTGTGAGCAGACGGAACGTCTTCAAAAAAAAATTGATTGAAAAAAGAGCGGTCCTCGTCAATAGGAAGTCTGTAATATTGCAACACGACAATGCAAGGCCAAACACTGCAGCAATCACCGTTCAAAAAATTACTGGCTTTGGTTGGGAAATTTTACAACATCCTGCATACTCACCAGACATTGCCCTTGGCAATTTACATCTATTCCAGTCTCTCTAGCATTTTTTAAATGGAAAAGAATATGCAGGTTATCAGCATATAAAAAATGATATTGATAACTTTATCAATCTCAAACCAACGGATTTCTATCGCAATGGGATTCAAAAGTTAACTCACAAGTGCCAAAAAGTTAAAGAATCAGATGATCATTACTTTTTAAATTAAAGATTTTTTTAATTATGTAAAATAAATTAATAAAAACTCTCTTAAAAAACAACAACCATGTTATCGTAGCAGCTCAGTTCTAATATAACTTTGATTTTAACTCGAAACTTAATATTTAAACACTGGTGAGCTAATTTATACCTTCTAATATTAACATTTATAAATTTTGTTTATAATCTAATTACCCATCTAGCAATTTACTTTATTTTAATTACATAATTCAAGGTTTTGTTATGCCAAGGTGTTTAAACAAAAAGAGTGACATCGGCATTTTTGGTATGCAATTGCAAATTACATTTTTGATCAAATTTTTGATTTATTAAAACTTTTGTTAAGCAATATTACAATAATTCTTATTTTTAGGTAGATTAATTCAAAATTTTTTTAACAAAAGTTTTTTGCAGATCAAACTCATAATATATAATTCAAAAATTATACTCATACAAACGATGATTAAGGGATTTAATCAGTGATCAGAAAGATAATCATTAATGAAGTCACATTTCGGTTGCAGATATCCCAATATAATACTTAACTAATGATTAATCTAATCACAGATTAAATCGTTGTTAAGTGACTATTTGGGTTTCACAAACGATATTCAGAGCTTAACATATGTTAAACACCTAAAATATTTACTATGTGTTAAATAAAAGTGACATAACTAATGATTTATAAAGTTTACGTTTATTTAAATTTTGTCAAATAATATCAACACCGAATGATATAGATTATATTCTTTAGTGGTCGACAAGGTCAGGGTGTTATATTTTCTTTGATCATGCAGTTCTTTTTTCAAGCTCGAGGTAAAATAGGTGAAACTAGATTCTCCTGACAATATAACCATATCCTTTCCAAGGCACAATTTTTTATAAACAAATACATGTCGTTGACTGATGACGTTAAATAATGATTAATTAATCATAAATTAAGTTATTTTTATAACAAACCTGTTTCATAATGATCACCGCAGTTAAAAACATATAAAAGGTTCTGGTCTGGTCATATATTAATCGCAAATTAATAATAACAAATCGTTAACACTAAATTAACAATGCAATTATGATCCACAACCGACACCATTACAAACAAATTATGGAAAATACAACATATTATACGGAGTGCATTACCGTAATAATTTAATTATTGTCGGTAACTGACGTTTTTAATGTCAATCATGAAGTCAACGTTTTGCAGTACCAACATAACAAATCAGCACATATCAGAGATTAACTAATCATAGATTTCGGGTAGTTTCTGCAACTCATTTTAAATTTAACAACAGATTACCCGTAAGATATGTTAAGTAACACAAGTTAAAGTGAACCTTTCTGAAATCGAGCATCAGGATTATAAATTAATAACTTTTTCAATAAACTAAGAGAAATAATATAAATGTTGCAGTTTAAGCAATATTTTTTATCAATTTTTAATCGATACAAGTATTTTAATAAGGTATTGAAAACAGAGAGGCTGAAAAAATATGCAATATTTCAGATTTGAAAATAAGCTGGTCCTTTTGAGCTAGCTACAGTAAAGCTCGACAAAATACCTACCTGTAAGTTTTATAAGCCTTATTCTCTGACGAACCACACTTTTTATTATGGAACATAATATTCTACTAATGAATTTTCGCCATAAAAACTAAAAATTACATAATATATTATGAAATTTTGCCTATAGTTATTTTGTACATAGATAATTTGTAGAAAATAAGTAAAAAATTAAAATGTAGAAATCGATACGTTTCTAATATTATTCTGTTTTTCGTTTCGCTGTGTTTTAATTTAATTGAAATGTACTACTGAAACGTATATTTCCTAGCAAATTTAATGTTTCAAAAAAAAACAAGGTTAACCGGTGCTAGTTTTAATACATTACAATAAATAATAAAGTATTATAATAATTTTTGTTAATTGCAATATTATATTATCAGGACTCTTATCACATTAAGTTTTTTTCAAAATTTTAACTGAAATAAATTAAACAAATAAATAAACTAAAATTATAACATTACATTGCGATATTCAAAAATCGCACTCATAATTAAATTTGAATTATTCGTTAACGCATTAGGTTCTGTTGTACCTGTTTACGTAAACCTAAACCGTGTACCGTTTCGAACAATAAGCTATTTGTTTTACTGAGCACCAGGCAAAATTAATAAAACAAAATAAGACGAAGACTCCTTTATTACGACACCCAAAGTATACATCAAAAGATGAGGTGGGATCTTTTTTAATATCACAGTATGACACAAACACATATCAAATATTTTATCTAAAAACGATAAAAATGATCAAGACAGTGGCTTATTGTGAACGTATAAAATAATGAACAACCGGGTCAACTGTAGATAAATCATCGTTGTAAAAATATGAATAACAGCTAGGCATCAGTTACATAGGATTACGTTTCAAATTCAATTGTGCTAACGACGTCTTCAATTTCAAATTTTACTTTCAACCTGATTTTCAATATTTTCAATTAAAAATATTTAATGTTTTTTAAAAGGTGTTAAAATTTCGGATCAAAGCGATGTATAATTAATCGAAATTTTTTAATTCCGCATGCCAATATAATTAATTGAAGCATCGCCAGTTGCGATATTTGAAAGTTAGCAGCTGGAAAATTGTAAATTAAAATTTGAGAACAAATAATTAAAAACAGCAACATTTTATTTATGAAAATGTCCTGATGGTTTGATGCATATTTTGGTTTTACCCTTATTTTCACATGAAAATTGAGAAAAACTTAATTTAACCAATAAAGCAATTCAGAATTAAATTTTAGGTTGGTTGTAATAAAGCACTTGTATAATATAAATTTATTCACGGTCATACATACGCTCGCCATTGTCAAAAGAACGTCTGGAAAATTCAGTTGTTCATTGAAAATAGCTATGAGTTTCTTATTCAAGTATTATACAATCTCCAGCCTCTCTAACAGTGTTTAGCCGGTCCATTATGGGATCTTCGTCGCAGATGTGAAGTATTTTCATAGGATTTTCGTGGACTTCATTGTTGCCCGGTTAGAAAAATTGGAAAACCACTTATTATTGAGTGGGCAATAGACTACTGTTATTTAAATCTACGCTTAAAGTTTCTACCATTTTTCTATTGTAATTTTCATAGCTAATATAACTAATTTTTCATTAGTTTCAGAAATTAAACGCGAATAAAATCTGGTTAAACGCAGCTCGAAAGTAAATAAGTAAAAAAGGAAAAAATTATTTTAATTTTACAATAGGTGCGACAAAAATAAATTTAGAAGCAAAGTTGTTTGAGTGACATTACGGACACTTATTATGTTGATTGTAATTTCAAAACTGTCACTTTCAGTAAAGGTTTTCAGTCGCTTAGTAATGAGTTTGTTACGACTAAGATGGTTTCAAGTGTTGTTGATATGAACTGGAAAATTAAAAAAAAACCGTCAAGTGAGTCTGTGTGAGTATCATAAAGAATCTCAAATGAAGAATGAAAATACGGGTGCAATAGATATTTTTGAACAAAATTAATAAAACAAAAATTGTGATTGCGAATCTTCTTTAATCAAAAATTTATGTAAAAATATTTATTTAAAAGCATTTTAAAAAATCATAAAATTTACCGTCAGGAAATTCGGCCTTAAAATGGAACCCACAAACCAGCCTTAAAGCAAGCAACACAAACAAACTAATTTAATTTGGTTTATTTACTGAGTTTTTTAAGCTAAAAAAATTTATCTTTAATTTTTAAGCTTTAAAAAAATCAAAAAATTATAATAATTAATCAAAACGACATTATTATGTTTACATGCTATAATGTTTGATAATAAATCCGCATTATTGGAATTTGATATTTTTCAATTAAAACATGATTAAGCTTAACCTTGTTTTTTTATAAATGTATAAAATTGTAGGCACCAAAAACATGAAATTTACCTCGGTATACTCTCGAGCAATTTGTTGTTGAGGGAAAATTACATACTCTTTCGAAATGAATAATTACGATTTAATTCTTTAATACTACAGGTTTTAATTGATAGAAAATTTTTTGTCAATATATTTTTAAATCAGACGAAAGAAATCTTAAATATTTTACAAACTTTGTTTGTAAGTTTGTAAATAAGTTTTTAAATTTTGATTTTATTAAATTAAATTCTCAATAAATTTTACCGTATTTCTATAGCTTGCTTTTGGTTTCCGGTAGCGACTGTTATTTGAGTCATCTGTGGCGTTGTTTAGGAAATTTTGTTAATTTCCTTTTCTTCATTTTTCCAGTCCAATTCCTTTTATTTTCGTTCTTATTTAATTTCGCGCACTTTGCTTGCATTACAAATTTTAATTATTTTAGCCGAATTTTAAATATCGTCGACAATACGGCCCTCCATTTCATTAAACACTTTATGTTTAATTCAATTTTTCAGTTCAACAATTTTATTTGTAATTTCAGCTTAAAAGCTGAAATAAATTAAAATTCCCAGATTCGAAAATACACTTTTTCTATAAAAAAAAAATAGCTTTACCAAACAAAAGAGTAGTACCAATTTCAATATCAATTTTCCCAAATTTTGGAGTTATTGTACTTATATTGGATCAAATAAAACTTTTCTTTTCATCTAAAACTTCACACTTAAAATCAAAATTAAAATTATTTTAAATTTCCAAGCTTTACAACAAAATAAAACGCGTTAGAACTCTAAAATTGTTAAATTCTATCTCCTTCTTGATATTTTTATACATTGACAAATCTTATATCTTATGTGTGTCTTTTAAACTGAAGATGGGAATGTTGTAGATTCCAGAAACGCGTCTCTAATAACAATAATAAAAAACTTAGAGGAAAACACTTTATTTAATTTATTTGATTTAAAAGAGTACAAAGTTATACAAGTCACTTAAGGTGAGGATGAATTTGCTGGGTCTTCTATTAAGCCCACAATTTAAATTTGAAAATCACGGTATTCCCATAAGAAACACTTGTATGTAAGTGCATTATTGCGTAACATTGATTGTCAATTGAACACATTCTGTCACCAGTCCGTGCGTTGCACTTGGGTCCACACCCACAACAGCGAAGAGCTACCAGTCGCTTCTCGTATTAGTTATTCCTCGCATAATTATGAATGAAGAACATTGCAGAACCCCAGACCGAGTAGTTTACTTTTTATCAGAAGTAAACTGAAGATCTCTCGTTGCAGAAGCACTGGAGGGTGTTCCACATCCCCAGACCCTCCTGTTTAAATAATTTATTTTTACTAGTTGGATACCCGACTTCGCCCGGGGTCTCATTAAAAAGGTGGAACTCTGCCTTTGTCTGAATGATTGAATAGCTGGATACCCGGCTTCGCCCGGGGTCTCCCTATAATTAAAATACTTTGCCTTTGTGTGAAGTATTTAGATTTTTCCGAGTATCCTGCTTCGCTTAAGGTTTTTTCTCGACGGGAAATCTTGTTTTAGTGTTCCCGTTGTCGAGTGTTTCAGAACGGTTTATATTGTACTCTACAATTTTCTCTACAGCTTTTCTTCTCCAGTATTTCAAATCACTTATAATAGTGTAGGTACTGAATGTGAATATACCAACGTAAAATTACCATATATCAATTACAGGTATTGGCGATGGGAATCTCGTTAATCCATTCATGCTCGTCCGAAATTTTTTCACTTTTTTTAAATTAAGCTTTTCGGTCCCGGTTTTAGCGGAAAACCTCTTTAGGGTCCTAGAGAGTAATTGTGCAAAATTTGGTTGGGATCGGTCGAACGGTTTAGGAGTTATTAAAGACGAACAAACAAACAAACAAACAAACAAACAAACATTCAATTTTATATAATAGATTAAAAGTGAATTAAATATTTAAGAATATCTCAAGTTTATTAAAATTAGCTATGGCGAAGTAAATGTGTTTAATTCGTGATCTGACAATTAATTATAAACTACCTAATTATAAATTCCGTACTCCTGGGAGGTAGATCTCTGCAACAGGAGAGCTGAGTTTACTTCAGATAAAAATAAACTACTTGATCCGGGGGTCTGGGGTGTGGAACACCCTCCAGTGCTCAAATTTTGGTATTTCTGTAAGTCTCAGAAATTGAAAGTCTCAGAAATTGAAAGTCTCTGATACTGAAAGTATCAATTAATTACTGCTGAATTCTATGAAGGACAAAAAGTATGGAGAATTATGATGAAGTACGTGAAGTGTGAAGTTAATTGTACACGATTTCCTCTAGCGGTTGACCCCTTGGTGCCGTATATCTTTTTTAGACGTTGTCCGAAGCCAAGATGAATTTCATCAAAGGAAAATTTTACCAAACCTCTTAAAAGAGATCTTTTGTTAAAAAACCTAAAAAAGGTATGATTTACAATAAAATCAAAAAAATTAAAATTTTTATTTCGATTTGTGAAATAGTAATAATCGCAAATTAAATTTCACCCGTGTAAACTTTTAAACTAATTTTGTCATTTTTTTAGTACCAATTTGTACTGCATTTTTATTTCAAATAGACCATAGTCCAAAAATTTATTACTTTTTTGTACCGACCTGGTTCATTATTTTGGGATTTTTTGTGAAATCAGCTGGTTTTCCAAAAAATATTACTAGATTAAAGTTATAGCCCGTTAAATATTCTAATTGGGCCCAATTGGGTCGTTAACAATCGTTAACGTTGCAACAAAAACGAAAATAATAAAACTTAGAATATTTTAACATTTCTTCTCTTAATTTAATTCATAACTCAAAATTCGTTGATTCTAGAGGATAGATCTTTAAAAATTACTAATCCATTAACACCATAAAATCAATAGTTACGGTGGTATGGCTGCTCAGAGCCAGAAATTTAAAAAATTTCTTTAAAATGAGTACCCCCCCCCCAAGGGTTTGCATTGGGACTAAAATTTTATTTAAAAATATATCTTAGAAAAGTGTTACTTTAGTCGCGGGGATACCTTGTATATTATGTTAATTTTTCATTTTAGAAAATTTCAAAAACATTTTTATTAAATATTTTTGAATTTCTCCAAATTTAAATTTGGCGTTGGCAAAATTCTAAAAATAATTTAAATAAATTGAAGGTTCTATCAACAACAAAATAAATAATAAAGATCGGAATCATACACTTGATATAATACAAATTTAATTTCTAAGTTTTTGTACAACTTAAAAAAGATATCATAACGTATTAATGTTTGGTAAATAGTGTACTTTAACAATCATAATTTTGTTATGGAAAAATTTATAATTAATTTAATTATTGTGAAGAAAGCAGTACAGTGACTTTTCAAATTAAATGAATTCGTTACAAAAAAATTACGAAAACAAATTACCATCAATGTACTACAATAAAATTGTATGTTTTTATAACAAACATAATATATTTTTTAGATCATGCAATAACTTGGAAATTAAATTCATATTTTAAATTTAAATTGCGGTCAAACTAATTTTTTTATTATCAAAATATAATGATATATTATTATATAAATTGAAGTGCAAAAGTAAATATGAAAACGATTGGCGTTCTGAATATAAAATTATAAGCATAAATAAGATGATAAAAAGTAAGGCTCAGAACGAAATAATGGAAGAAGAAAGAAGACTAAGTTTACGGTGATAGGTTAAAAAATGTAATTTTTTGCTTTATTTTTTTACTACGGGAAAAAAACAAACTAACTTTTTTAGTAGTAATGTTAAATTTAAAATAATGATTTATAACGAATAAAGAAAATAAAGAATTAAAAATAAATATTACGATAAATCTTAGCATTTTGTATGTAGCATAGGTATTTTATTTTTTAAAAGTATATTTATTTCCGTGTTTAACTAACTATAAACATTTTTTATTTTATACAACATAATAAAAATTCTACATCAAATTTTTTATACAAAAATTTATCTATTTTTGAATGTCAATTTCTAACTTTGAAATGCTTATATAGTATGTATGTATATCTCGCAAGACTTCAACTTTAAGGAGAACAGATATGCGAAATGAAAAACTTCAATTAACTACAACTAACTAGAAAACTAAAATTACAGGTGGATTGAGGGTAGTTTAAATAAATTCTAATAGGTAGCTCGTATCTGCACCTGAGCTACCCAAGCATACTTAATTACTTTTAAATTTAATTGTAAAAGTCGGCGAAATTACAAAAATGTAAATAAACTAACAAAAAATAAAATAATTAAAATTATGCCTTTAATTAACTAATAATATACTTTATTGTTTTCAATAACTATGATGGTCTTGATTTTATTTATAATCGCCTATTAATTATCAATTTCGACAAGTTGACAATAAATACTTTCAAGCTGTATATTATTAAAATAATAATTACAGCAATAATTTAGTATTCCTTTTAATTAATCTAGAAATTTTAAGAATTAAAAATGATTTTAATTTTTTGACAGTCACAGCACTAATTTTGGAGTTACGATTTACGAAATTTTTTCAGTTTATTAAACAAGAGGAAAAGTATTGCCAAAACTGGCGATGTAATGGTTCTTTTACTGGTTAAAAATGTAATACTACGGTTTTCTTCATATTTAATTTAATTTCGATTATTTAAATTCAATCCCTGACGCCTGCTTGGGAGTTTCGCGACTAGTGGCACAGCCTCTAGCATTTAAAAATTTGTTCGAAGTAATTGCCAGATATGAAAACATTTTTAAATCATATTATTCAAATTTTTTACGCGTGGATAAAAATTATAATTTATTTACAGTGAGGATTTGCGACTATTTTGATTGTTTACTATCCGCATTGTATGGAAATCTTATGGCCTTCAAGTTGTTTAGCTTCTTTGTAATTTTCACTGAAAATGTATAGACATGATGAATAAATAAAGTTGGATTTAGAAGAGACATTAAACACTATTATTAAGTATAATAGTATCAAGAGGCAGATTTAGCGATCGAATTTAGTTTAATGACAAAGTTTAATTTGAATTTAATATATTCAACTGTCAAAGTCCAAAACTTCATTGTACTATCATTATTATTGCCAACTAAATTAAGTTAAAGTTAAACCCAAGTTAAATGAGGTTGGTATAATCGGTTCTTAACCATTAAATATGTAGGATATTATAATATAATTTTTCCTTTAGAAAAATGTTCAATGTGCTATATTGCATAATTCATGTTTTGAAAAAATTGAAAAAATCGCTAGTTTCCCACAATCTTACATCTTTATGCAAACATAAAAAATGAATTGACTTACATAATATGAATATTACGTAAAATGAAAACTAAGATTTAAAGATTCCCAAAATGCATAAATAATATTGTTTCCAGATTGTGTGGGAAACTAGCGATTATTTAAGTTGGAACATTCTGTCAATAAAGTACGTAAAACGTTAATTACTGAATTAGAATTGAACATTACTCTTATGCCCGGTTACATAAAATTTTTACAAGCCATGAAAACTAACCATCGATTTCTATTGGCTTGTTGATTACAACGTATATTTTATATTAGTCGCCGTGTTAAAAGTTTTATGAAGCCGGGTAATAAATAGACAATTATTGCATTTTCAATAACTCAACTTTAACAATATTCATTTAACTTTTTAATTGAAATTGTAAGCCAATAGGGATGTTGCATGGGATCGAATTTAGTGATAACTCCTATTAATTCTTGAAAATAATATCAAATGAAATTTATAACCGAAATAAAAATTTTTGAAATGCGGTCTGCGCTGAGAAAATCAAATTTGAAATTCAAAATAATCGGTCAGCCGATTACGCCTCTGACGTCATACGCGTGATCCCGAACGTTTTTATGGAAATTTTACAACGTCGCAAAGACCTGACAGTTAAATATTTGACTTGTATTTGACAGTTGCAAACAATATAACGTTTACCATTTAAATTGTATTTTTTATTAATATAATATTTATTTTAATACAAACTGTAGTCACAAACAATTATAGGAAAAATGGTTTATATCGAGTTTTCTGTGTATTTATTAAAATTCAATTTTCACTTTTTACACAAACTATTTATAGGTTCCATTATCAACACAAACTGCATTTGCTGTGTTGCCAGTTGTTAAAAAAAATAGTTTGTGACGTTGTTCGCGCTAAAAACACGGTTTCAAAAATCATTTTTTATAAATTCCTTTTGAGAAAACTGAAGGTCTCCTGAACTTTTTATCTATGCAGTCCTGTTTACCAGCACCTACAGTTTATAAAAAAATTACTTTAAAATCATGCAACATTCCTATTGTAGAATGAACAACAAATACTCAAAAAAAACTTTGTTTCAACTTCTACGCTAGTAGGCTAAATGTGATTCCTAGTTGTAAATCCAAAGAAAATGAGTCAAAAATTTCAGAACAGTAATAATTGAAAAATAAAAAATCGACCGATGAAAATAATTAAGACGCAACGGACGACGAAAATAAATAAGACGTTACCAAATACGATTTGACAGTTGCAAACAATATAACGTTTACCATTTAAATTGTATTTTTTATTAATATAATATTTATTTTAATACAAACTGTAGTCACAAACAATTATAGGAAAAATGGTTTATTTCGAGTTTTCTGTGTATTTATTAAAATTCAATTTTCACTTTTTACACAAACTATTTATAGGTTCCATTATCAACACAAACTGCATTTGCTGTGTTGCCAGTTGTTAAAAAAAATAGTTTGTGACGTTGTTCGCGCTAAAAACACGGTTTCAAAAATCATTTTTTATAAATTCCTTTTGAGAAAACTGAAGGTCTCCTGAACTTTTTATCTATGCAGTGCTGTTTACCAGCACCTACAGTTTATAAAAAAATTACTTTAAAATTCATGCAACATCCCTATTGTAGAATGAACAACAAATACTCAAAAAAAACTTTGTTTCAACTTCTACGCTAGTAGGCTAAATGTGATTCCTAGTTGTAAATCCAAAGAAAATGAGTCAAAAATTTCAGAACAGTAATAATTGAAAATTAAAAAAATCGACCGATGAAAATAATTAAGACGCAACGGACGACGAAAATAAATAAGACGTTACCAAATACGAGAAAGTTTCAAAGAGTAGTGAATTGTGCAAGTTAGATAAGACATTTTGTAAGTTAAGTAAACTGTAAATAAAGAACAATAAAAAATTCTATATATTTTAAACGTTTGCGTATAATGATTTATCTTATGTACATAAGTTTATGTATTCAGTATTTTTGTTTGTGTTAGAATTATTCGCAAAATATCTTACAGTTTAATTTAGGGGGGCTCGAGAAATGCCAACCCCCGGTCTTAGCAAGCACTTTACCATTAAGTATGTTCCTCTGCGTAAAAGCACTTTTTTTACCTGCTAAAATTCTTGCCTTTATCTCCTTTTGGCATCTCGGTTTCCTTTCTAACACCAGTAAGTAAAAGTATTCGCTGCTTTAAAACTCATCTTCTTTTCTCTCAGTACCACACTTAGAAATTTTTTCTCCTCAAAATTCTTGTAGTTTTATACCAAATATTACGTTTTTCTCTCATCAACTTCCAAACCTACTTTCTTTTTTCTACTTATTAGCTTTCTTGCGGTCTCTTGTAGCTTAGCCTTTTCTTTGATTGCGTCAAAATCGTAAGGTCCTCTACAAAGGTATCTATTGTTGTTTCCGCCTGAAAATTATTCCTTGCTTTTGTTATCTTTTTTCGCTTTTGTTATCGCATTTTACAAGGCAACGGCAGAGGGTCTCCTTGTCTGAGTCCAGCTCTCTATTGACCCTCATTTTATTTTCAGTAACACCTAACGTCATTTCAATGAAGTTGAAAATGAAAAAATTTTTTCTACCTCCTACGATAAAAATTGGCTAAGATATGGTTATTTGTTGTCAACAAAGTACATTATTATTTCTTTTTAAAGTCGAAATTGTTATTTTAGATATTTAAATTGAGTGACAGTTCAAATTCTCGGATCGGGATTTTTACCCTTTTTAAAACAGTTTATGAAAGATAAAGGTCCAATTAGCAGATAAAAAAAACTAAAATTTGCGGTCGTTAACAAATTTTTGTTAACCGTTTTTTTTTTAATTTTTGGAAAAAATTCAATTTTACGGTAAATGCGAAAAGCTTGTATTTTTCTGTTCTTTCGTTTGGTAAAGCCATTTCTATAAAAAAAAAGTGTATTTTTATTCCGGGAATTACCTCTTACCATTAAATTTCATTCTGCAAAAAAAATGTAGGTATACGCCATTTTTTTATAGTTTCTGTGAATATAGTATACTAAAATAAGTAAATTATATTATACTTTTTTAAATCTTCTATCTATATATATAAAAATGGATGTATGTTTGTTTGTGTGTTTGTGTGTTCCTTATAGACTCCTAGACCGTTCGACCGATCCCAACCAAATTTTGCACAGTTACTCTCTAAGACCCTAAAGAGGTTTTCCGCTAAAAACCGGGACCGAAAAGCTTAATTTTAAAAAAAAAGTGAAAAATTGCGGACGCGCATGAATGGAACGAGATTCCCATACAGGGTGAATTTAATCTTCTATCTATCTATCTTCTATCTATATATATGTTACTGTAAAAGCCCGAAAACCGGTAAATCCTAGGATTTACGCGTTAAACCTAGGATTTATCAATTTACTTTGGTAAATGCCCGAAAAAGTGAATTATCAATACAATTTCGGGCTTTTACCAAGTCATATCGGTCAATCTTAGGATTAACTGGTTCGTGTTGGTAAATGTACGAATGCTGTATAAAAGAAAAACCTACAACTTGTAAATATAATTTAGTTTTGTGTAATAGTTTATTTATATTTCTTGTAAATATTTGTAGAAATATTGAACTTGTAATATTTATTACAATAATATGGCTGATGAAAAGCGTTTTATGATAAAATGAATCTTATTGTTGCTGATAAAAATGATGACAATAATTTTTATATCACGAGTAATAAATATAGTAACTATATTCGTGAAGTGAAAGAGGCTAAACTTGTTAAGCGCAAAAAAGCGGTACATTACAGAAGATTAAAACGATTTGATATTTTGAGTATTAGTGGTAAGGAAAGGCTTATCGAACCGTTTTGCCAGGATGTCAAGATATACGCTATTATGTGAAGTATGAAGACTTATTTACAGCATTACATGAAGCACATCTTGCAACGGGCCATGGCGGTAGAACAAGAACCATGAAGGAAGCTAACCGTAAATACAAAAAATGTTACAATTGAATCGATAGTTCAATATCTGCGGTTATGTGAGCCGTGTCAGAAAAAGTCTAGTATGTCAAAAAAAGGTTTAGTGGTTCAACCTATACTACACACAGAAATAAATTCAAGATGCCAAGTTGATCTTATCGATATGAAATCAAATCCTGATGGTGGATTTAGATTTATCATGGTTTATCAGGATCATCTTTCAAAATTTGTTATTATACGCCCTCTTTCTAACAAGCGCGCCGAAGAAATTGCCTACAATCTTCTAGACATTTTTACACTTTTTGGGGCCCCCAACATACTACATTCGGATAATGGTCGGGATTTTGAAAAATCTATAATAACTGAACTTTGTCAAATGTGGAACGGTGTTAAAATTGTGCATGGAAAACCGCGCCACAGTCAGTCGCAAGGATCAGTGGAACGAGCTAATCAAGACATTCAGAATATGATTACTACTTGGATGGAAACGAATGGCAGTAAAAAATGGTCCGAGTCATTAAGATTTGTTCAAGCCATGAAAAAACAACGCTTATCATGAAGGAATTAAGCGTTCTCCTTATGAGGCTATGTTCGGTTGTCCGATGAGGATGGGCCTCTAGCGCCAACATCCCATCCAAAGTATTACCAAACATAAAAAGCGAAGAAAGATCTCGAAAAGCCCTTTGCCAAGATGATGGCAATGATCTAATAAATGAAGAGAATATTATGACTTCAAATTTTGGCGAAGAAAACGATGGTGTGTCCTGTGATATGGAAAATGGTGTTGTACCTAGCTGTAGCAGCGGAACTAGTGCTACTATAGTAAGTACTTTTGAAGACAATAATTACGAAATTGAATTAATTGATAGTAATGCATCAAATATTCAACAACACAGGCAACAAGCTCACAAAGGATTGGAGGAGCAGGCAAAGAAAATGAAAATGGTATCAACAAAAATTTCCCTGCAACACTGGGACAAACAGTTAAAGTTAAAATACCGAAGTAGATCGATCTAAAACAGACCCAAGAACCCTCTTGGCTGTTATAATGGATATTAAAGATGACGATTTCTATCAACTGGGAACAAGTGCAGGGACTCTTCCACAATTATTTACTAGAAATCAATTCACCATTTGCAAAGAAAATTTTATTAATTCCGTGGATGTTCCTGCCAATGAAATAAGTGTAAGAGGAGCAGTGCGACAAATGTCTTTATCTGGAGGACAGGGTTTCAAAGATGTAACTGTACTCGTAAATGTTCTACCAATAGATGTTTATGTAAATCATCCGGAAAATTATGCAATTCAAAATGCCATGGAAGTTCATCATGTACTAACAAGTAAACTGATATGTACTAATACGTTATTTATATAATTATGAACGTACTACTTAATACCTTTAAATATAATTAAATTTGATGTTTATATAAATGTAATAAAGTAACAACCGTCAATAAAAATAAATTTCACAATTGGAAATTCAATTAACATAACATTCGTACATTTACCAACACGAACCAGTAAATCCTAAGATTGACCGATATGACATGGTAAAAGCCCGAAATTGTATTGATAATTCACTTTTTCGGGCATTTACCAAAGTAAATTGGTAAATCCTAGGTTTAACGCGTAAATCCTAGGATTTACCGGTTTTCGGGCTTTTACAGTAACATATATAAAAATGGATGTATGTTTGTTTGTGTGTTTGTGTGTTTGTGTGTTTGTGTGTTCCTTATAGACTCCTAGACCGTTCGACCGATCCCAACCAAATTTTGCACAGTTACTCTCTAGGACCCTAAAGAGGTTTTCCGCTAAAAACCGGGACCGAAAAGCTTAATTTAAAAAAAAGTGAAAAATTGCGGACGCGCATGAATGGAACGAGATTCCCATACAGGGTGAATTCTATCTTCTATCTATCTATCTTCTATCTATATATATAAAAATGGATGTATGTATGTTTGTGTGTTGGTGTGTTTGTGTGTTTGTGTGTTCCTTATAGACTCCTAGACCGTTCGACCGATCCCAACCAAATTTTGCACAGTTACTTTCTAGGACCCTAAAGAGGTTTTCCGCTAAAAACCGGGACCGAAAAGCTTAATTTAAAAAAAAAAGTGAAAAATTGCGGACGCGCATGAATGGAACGAGATTCCCATACAGGGTGAATTTAATCTTCTATCTATCTATCTTCTATCTATATATATAAAAATGGATGTATGTTTGTTTGTGTGTTTGTGTGTTCCTTATAGACTCCTAGACCGTTCGACCGATCCCAACCAAATTTTGCACAGTTACTCTCTAGGACCCTAAAGAGGTTTTCCGCAAAACCGGGACCGAAAGCTTAATTTAAAAAAAAGTGAAAAATTGCGGACGCGCATGAATGGAACGAGATTCCCATACAGGGTGAATTTAATCTTTTATCTATCTATCTTCTATCTATATATATAAAATGGATGTATGTATGTTTGTGTGTTGGTGTGTTTGTGTGTTTGTGTGTTCCTTATAGACTCCTAGACCGTTCGACCGATCCCAACCAAATTTTGCACAGTTACTTTCTAGGACCCTAAAGAGGTTTTCCGCTAAAACCGGGACCGAAAAGCTTAATTTAAAAAAGTAAAAATTGCGGACGCGCATGAATGGAACGAGATTCCCATCAGGGTGAATTTAATCTTCTATCTATCTATCTTCTATCTATATATATAAAATGGATGTATGTTTGTTGTGTGTGTTTGTGTTTGTTCCTTATAGACTCCTAGACCGTTCGACCGATCCCAACCAAATTTTGCACAGTTACTCTCAGGACCCTAAAGAGGTTTTCCGCTAAAACCGGGACCAAAAGCTTAATTTAAAAAAAAGTGAAAAATTGCGGACGGCATGAATGGATTAACGAGATTCCCATCGCCAATACCTGTAATTGATATATGGTAATTTTACGTTGGTATATTCACATTCAGTACCTACACTATTATAAGTGATTTGAAATACTGGAGAAGAAAAGCTGTAGAGAAAATTGTAGAGTACAATATAAACCGTTCTGAAACACTCGACAACGGGAACACTAAAATCATTCTGAAACGCTCTAGCAACGGGAAGCAAGATTTCGTCGAGAAGAAAACCTTAAGCGAAGCAGGATACTGGAAAATCTAAATACTTCACACAAAGGCAAAGTATTTTAATTATAGGAAGACCGGGCGAAGCCGGGTATCCAGCTATTCAATCATTCAGACAAAGGCAGAGTTCCACCTTTTTAATGAGACCCCGGGCGAAGCCGGGTATCCAGCTAGTACTTATAACTTAAAAAACATCTATTCCATTATGAAAATGGGTTTTGTTTATAATTTGTTGTTACTGTAGTATTTGAACGTAATTATTAAACATTTTATAAAATTTGCGTGTTATTTATTTTAATTCTGACATTTCAAAGCCTCCATTTTGTATTTTCCAATTTTAATATCGAAATAGTAACCGATGATCACGAAAACTCCAGTACAGTGACATTTGAACTGTAAATATTACTTTATGAAAATTTGATATAATTTTATTTTAAATTCGCTGATATTTGAAGTCGCCATTTTGTATTTTTACAACTTTAGATGTGCAATTAGTGACTTTTAAAAGTTTTGGGTAATTAATCTTATATTATATATTTAAATTATTTATATTATTAATCTCTGAAATTAATATTAGATAAAAATTTTTAAATTAAAGGTTAAATAAAGAATAAAATGCAAGCTTACGAATAATATTTCGTTTTATTGTTTATTTAACTTTTAATTTTAAAAATTCTAATTTAATATTATGTATTTATTATATAATTACGTATTTAATTATTTTCAGGACTATTTTTAAATAATTTTTATTAACAAATTCCATGTTTCAGAGTACAAAATAAAAAACAAATATTGACGCAAAGAGTGGATAAATTTTTTATTTATAATTAGAGAAAACCATTAATATTTTACATTTGACGTATTTTTTAATGACATACCTACATGGCTTGTTTAAAACTCAAAATCTCAATAAATAAATAAATTAAGTTTAATTATTATTATTTGTTAAAATATTTAATATAATGAATATAATTACTATAATTAATTTTTGTTTTCGCGTTTGCATAAACGCATATTTCAAGATTAAATATTTTAATTTTAATAAAATTCTGGAAGTAAATCACAGAATGCACAAATTATCTGCATAAGCGCAGTGGTGAGTAATTTAAGGAATAAGGTTTATTAAGCGTAAACAAATGCACTTGTGTATTTCAACCTCTGAGGATGCTAAGGATGAAAAATGAGAGTAACAATTTCATAACTAAAATTAACGTTTAATTAAAACTTTAATTAATTTTAAATAAAATTAATGAAAAACTATAAAACAAAAAAGAACTTAATACTTCAATAAAATTCAGTATTATTTTACAAAAAATTGAAATAATCAAATTATTTATTAGGTTAATAGCTATTTCACAATATATATTTTTTTTTAGAAGAGATCCATAAAATTGCATACTAATGGGCTATATTTACTTGCTTAAATTACAATATATTATCAAGTCTAAAATTTAAGCGCTTAAAACTTGATTTTACCTATGTACATAAAATAAATCTGGAACTTAAATCAGATTTTTAATAAAATAGATTCTTCTTTATTACGAGATCAAAAGTCAGAAATATCGATATTTCCAATTACTATCAATAATTAATCCTGTTAGTGAGTAAAATTTTAATTTCATATAATTTTATGATAAAGAGACAGTAAAACGTAATAAGTTCAGATTTTCTATATTCTTGAAAAAAACCTTCTATATTGAAGTTTCAAATTTTAAAGAATATTTTTTTAATTAAAATTTAGATTTAATGTCAATCTAAAGTTTTTGAAGAAAATACAACCTCTTCATTTTTGTAATAACGAAATTAATTATAAAAGTTGTCAATTTCGTAACGTTACTAGTAAGTAAATATTAATAATTTACTTATCTATCAAGTTCATTCGATTTACACTTGAGAACATTTTGTGTTTCAATTGAAAGGTTCTTTAAATTTATAAAAAATTTCTCTTATTCTCTTAATAGTAAAAAGCTCCAGCGTGTCACTCTGATTAATGACCTCGGTGTACATCCCGATATTGATTTGATTTTCAAACATTATTTCCTCTGTATATTTGCAATATATTATACGTACCGTGCTTTGGTAGAAATAACGTAGGTGTATATTTTCATAAATGTCATTAACTGTTTTGTTACGTATTTGATTTCTTAATAAACTAATAATTTAAAATAGACTCCATCCACGATGATTTATACTTCAAGCTATAAATGTTATTTCCTTAATCATGTTACACATTTTAACTTACCATTACAACTTAAAAATAAGCGAATGTCCTAATAATTGTAATTGTATCTGCGGTGTTTAGTTTTATTCTCTTATAATAAAGATAATAAAACTTTTAGTTTCTTGAAACTAGAAACTAGATATTACCACATAAAATGTATATATATATTTTTTTATTAAACCAAATAATAAAAAATAGTTATATATAAATCCAACAAGCCGTTATTAAAAATGAATATACACTGAAACTTGCATATACATATAAGGTGGACACTGCAAAAGCCGAAATCCTGTCTATCACGAAAAAAAAACATGTGTAAAACGGAATGTATAATATATTTTTCAGGTATCAGTATATTTTAATAACAACCTTCTGTATCGACGAATTCAATGAACTGGAAAAAAGTTTGATATTTCAATAATTCCCTTTTAATTTGATTTTAATTACTTCATTAAATGGGTTGAAGAAAAAACTAGACGGCTAACAACCTTGCCAAATCCGCTTCCTTTTTCTATAAATATTTAATTTGTTTGTATTTTGTTGACCCCGCAAATGCAATACTAATTCTTTCGCATTGTACTTTGTACGATAACTACTGTTTAAGAAAACAATAATTTTTCCTAAAATATTCTATTATATAACACCTTTATATAGCCTTTCTGTTAAAATTTTTTATACAAAGAAATGCTATAAATAAATTAGTTGTCAATGTTAAACTGTTAATTATTATTATGTAAAAAAAAATTTCTAATCATATGATTAATTAAAAATGTATATATTTCTTATAATTATACATATTTTATAGGTAGATAATAATTAATATAATGCACTACCTGTTTATGTAAATTTATTTTATTTAGTTTTCGAGTTGTATTATTTACAAATAAAATTATCCTTCATCTTATTTGGTGATCTAAGATAATGCTGTCTGCATTATTTACCTAATTAAATTAAAAAAGTAGTGTATAGTGGTAATTGCATTTAAATTATAATGGTAATTTTAATTGTAACCTAATGTATAATTATGCGACTTGTATGTATAAATAAAAAAAAAGTGATCACAATTTGTAATTGTTATTCTTGTGTAGATCCTTGAACTTTGGTTATTAATTTCAAATTCAACTTAAAAATGTATAAAGGTATTTTCATAACAGCATTATAATTTTCCCTTCAGTATTAATAAGCAATAGAAAATTTAATTTTTGCTTACCTAACATTTTTAACACTCTTCTTGAAGATTGTCCTTGTTTGTGTTTCAATGTGCCACTTCTACCGTTACTGGATGTTATCAGGACTGTAGTTCTTGATGCATATCCCAATGAGTTTTTCATTCTATTTGAACTTTTAAACGAAATCCAATCAAAGCATATAATATCGTAATTAAGCTCATGGGTCCAATAAAAAATACGAACGTTGAAAATTCAAAGAGTGCGGTATGATAATATGTGCTACGTGACACATATCAGATTCTGGAATACCTTCGATCATAGAACTCACTTGAAATTGTAAAGCTTGCGGTATGGCAAAACAAATTGAAATCAACCAAATCATTAAAATAAACTTAATTGCTCTAGACAACTTTGACATGGTATGGGATAAAAACGGATAGCAGATTGCTAAGTAACGCTCAACAGTGAAAGCGGTAATTGTTAGGACCGTCGCGTTAGCTGAAGTTTCTGAAAACAATCCTCTTAATATACAAAAAGTGTTTCCAAAAATATACGGATATCTCGACCAAATAGAATACATTTCTTGAGGAAGTCCAGAAATTAACAACAATAAATCTGATATTGCTAAGCTGTAGAGATAATAATTTGTGGCGGTGTGCATCGATTTATTGCGAGAAATCACAACACATGTACTTATGTTACCGATTAATCCGGTTATAAAAATTATTACGTAAATAACAGTAATTGGTATAACCACATAGGAAGTATCACTTTTAGGACCCAACAGCATCTCTATAGAAGCTACATTCTGAAAGTTTGTCACATTTTCCACGCGATAATTTTCGGTCAACGATTCCATTGTGTCAAAAATTTAAAATTAACATTATTTACATTTATATTAAAACTAAACACAGTAGCGGTTTATAAAATGTTAATCTGATTAATTTGGTTTAAGTGCGTTATGTCATACCAGTTTTCCGTTAAGCTTTCCCGGCAAATTCGCCAGAACTGAGATCAGCAACAGTTTGAAACTAAAGAAATTTGCGCTTGCAAACTTATTTGCGCGCGCGCTTTTGGAATAGGTAATGTGTAATACCAATCAACGACGAACAAGTTTTATGGCATTGGCCAAGCCACTGACAGAATAAACAACTTTGAAATCATAAAGTTTTTGTTGTTTATTAGATTTTAGATACGAAATATTTACTATGTGCGTTCTTGATATCTAAAGAAAATTTCTCGCGTATTCACGTGTGTATTGGACGCATTATCTAATTCGTTTTCAGATTTTTCAAAGAAAGGCTTTTCACCTTTGCGTGAATGATGCCGATGATAGATCATCCTAAAATCCTTTAATCGTATTGAAGGATGTTGTAAAATCGAAATTAATTTTACATAATAGCATTAAACGGTTTCCACGAAATTGTAGAAATTAATAATTCGACATTTAGTTTTCGTAATTAAATGCTTCAAAATTGCTCTGCAACTAATAATAATAGCATTGAAGACGTAGAGGAACCTGCTTAATAACCACAATCTATCAAACCACTATTAAACAATCATGACGACAATGAAAAATTGTAATTTTATACATTAATAACTTTTTATTATTATATAATATTAGTAAGGTTATATTAATAAATTTCTAAAAAAATTTGCAAAAAATAATTTATTTATTAAATAATAATTACAATTATGGTAACATTAGGTATGCACGGCAAGAAAAAAATTTCTTTATTACGCAGTCTTATAAATTTACTGATTCGTTCGATCAAAGAACTCGGAAGTTATCAGATAAACCTTCATACGGAAAGATTCCTCCCAAGATGTACTTGTAGTAACCAAAATGCCGAATTCGATAAATTCCAGGTTTAACTTTCTCGGTAATCGTCCATTCTACGGTGGCACTGCTCGATCCCTTTAAAACTGATGTTCGCTCCCATATAAACCTTTAAATATTCATTGTATTAATTACAACCTGGCGATACGCAATCATATTTACTTTGTTTCCCAATTAGCATCTGAAGCCACAACTTCCCAATCGTCGTCTTCGCTGTGCCTCTCGATGGCTAAGAAAGTCTTTTCTTGCATGACATTATTTCTAGGATGACCGGCAACCTTAAATATTAAAATATTTAAAATACAATTTCCCTAAAATAAGAACATACAAATTTAGCGATAACGACATCTCCATGACTTGCAACAGATGGAGGTTGTTGCAAGCAATCTCCAAAGTCGAGCTTAAATCCGGACCAATCGTAGATCACCGGTGGTATAAACGATATCAAATTCTTTGATAAATCTGGAGGATTGGGTTGTTCAAATGGTATATTTGGAACATCGTCCTGAAACAAAAATTTTTAATATGGAAATTCACATAATATCTTTTTAAAAATACTTACACGATACAGAGAATCGATTAATTTATTGTACAAATGTAAATAAATTGGTAGTGTACTGGGACCATAAATTGTTGAAGCACCTTCGTATCGTTGCAACTGTAAAGTATTATTATTTGCGGTTCACGTCATTTCGGCGATAGCGATTCGGCACCGTATATACGACGACGGTCAATTCGGCGACTGTCAATTCGGCAATGGCAATTCGGCGATATCAATGCGTTGACGGAAAATTCGACTACGTCGATTCGGCGACGGGAAATTTATTTATATTAGAAAGTTGGCGTAAATCTAATGTTCCTGACAATAATTAGAAAAAACTGCTATAAATTCAAATTAAAAAAACCCTCTTGCGCAGAAAATTATTTTAATTAGCGCTTACCGGTTTTATAAATAATTTTCCGAACTAAAAAAAAAATTATAAAACCGGTAAGTGCTAATTAAAATAATTTTCTGCAGAAAAATTTCTTTTATTTTGAATTCGCCTCAATGATCATATTAAATAATTTCCTTCACACTATAAATTAAATAGAATTAAATTAAAAATAAATTGAATAAACTAAAGTATATCTCCGTCGCCGAATCGACATAGTCGAATGTTACGTCGTCGTATTGGTATCGCCGAATTGCTCTCGTCGTATTGACCGTCGCCGAAACTAGCATAAGCGAAATTCGGGTCGCCGAACTGACCGTCGCCGAACCGGAATCGCCAAAATGACTTTGCCGAATTGGAATCGCCGAAATGACGGAGTCCGTAGTATTTGTTACACTCATATTAATTTAAAGAATTATTGCTCACTTGATATTCTTCGGGAGTAACAATATAGTCGCTATAAATATTGCTTAGACCAGAAATGATTACTTGCACATTTTCATCACCACCATTACTTTTAACTGTATTTTTGATTGAATCCTTTAGTCTTCTTCCCGCCATAGTTGTGAACTCACCCGGTACAGCAGCTAACACAACATTTCCAATTATTGCTGTTTGAATTGCTATCGTTTGGGGCTGCCATTCGTAAGGGTATTTAATCTTGAAAAATAAACTGTAATAAAGGAGCCTTCCGATTTTCATTTCAATAGCATCACGTAAAGCATATTTTCACGTGCGCCTAACCTATTTAAGTTAATATTTTATGTTGGCCACGGTTTAATTAGTTAAAACAGGGTTGAAACCTAAATTACTGAATTATAATAAATATAATTTACATAAAATTGCATTTGCATAAAAAGAAGGTTGTTATAAAAGGATTTCATATCTCATCATCTGAGAACCTCCTGGTCTCATTTGTCAATCTCTTCATTGGCTTCACGCAAGTTTTAATTAAATTTAAAAACAAAATTATATAATATTTACTGCAATAACTACTGTAATAGAAAAGAGTGAAACCTTTCATTACTGCGTATACAAAAAAATTCTTTTATTTAAAAATGTTAAATTTGAAATGCTACGTTAAAATGTGAACTAATGCCAATCTTTTGTGTTCTTTGTCTTAACATACATATTTTTTTTATTCCTAAGCATAAAACATCAAAAGGTTATATAACTTTTTTATGTCCTTCTGAAGCCTTTCAAATGGTTCAAGACAAATCTAATACCAAAAACTTTCTATATATTGACTTTAAGCATCTGCTGCTAGAGCTTTTTTCTATATTTTAACTTATTAAATTTAAAGTTTGTCTTGAAAGTTAATTTAATGGTTTTGATTTAACATATTCAACAGTATCGGCTCCTAAAATGTTAATTTTTTGGGCAGTTAAGAAAATATAATGTTACTCCTACGTGGCTGATGACAATATTTTTTTGGGTAATATAATTAAATTTTTTTTTATAAAACTTACTCTTCCTGTTAATAATAGAATGGGTTTCGGATGATGACAAGAAATATCATCCGCTGTCGGGACTGCAATAGCATTTCGAAGTATATTCCACAGCATATTATCATTCACAGTGCCTTGTTTAAAGTCAAATTCACCTGGGCCGTCTGTCGTTCCCGCAGCAAAACTGTAACCCATAGCAGGAATACATCCTCTCAACTGTGTACAGGATTGTTGTTATTAAACTAGTGAACAAAGCTTTTTAATTATATTTACCGTAACCTCTGTGCCGTTTTCTAACTTCTCCTTGATCACCTGACTTGGCATGTGTACATACTGATGTCCAATTCTTAATTTACCCGTTACCTCGCGAGCATTATTATTTTCCAACAATTCCTAAACAAAAAAAAACTATCAGTTTTACACGAAGTGTAAAACAAAATTTGTCCTACCAAAGCTTTGCTGTACAATCTCTCGCCAATTATTTTAGTACTTCCAAACATATTTGCACCAGGACCGGAGGCAACACAAATTTTTGCATCACCATCGCATGTACTCGTCACATCGTCGCATGACAGGCCGTTATTTAAGCAATGTGGTCCTCGGATGTTAGGTGAAACGTCACCCAAGTTGGTTGAAGCAAAAGCTCCGACAAAGCTTCCCTAAAATTAATTAACATTAGCAAACCGAAAAGAAACAAAATTTAGTAAAAGTAAAAAGTTTAATGAAATCCGTACCAATACCTATGTATTTTAATTAATCGGAAAACGAAAACGTAATTGAATATATTTGTAACTGTGTAGAAATAACAAAGAATCTGAATACCAATTAACTGTTTTAGCAAACCTTCAAGTTTCAGATTTATTCTCAAAGAAAAATTTATGTCTGCAGGCTTTGCTATATTAAAATGTTAATTTTAAAGTAATTCCCATATTTTAAAATGTGATTTTAATAGCAATCGGCAATAAGCTATTTCCTTTAATTACCGTTAATAACGGTCATAATTGTTTGCACTATATCATAATCAAAAATATGAATTCCTAAAATCCAAATTGTTTTCAATTAAAGAATTATTCTGATTGTCATTTTTATAAGGGTTATTAATTTAAATGAAATTAAATTTTTTTAAATTTCGTCATATTTGACTAAAAAAGTCATCTAAAATGATTACCTCTATATTTTCAGAGCATTAAGTCCAGAAGGTATCATTTATTTAACTTCGTTAGTATCTTCGTGTCAGCAGCGTGGGCTGGAAGGCAAACGCCCAGATCGACAAATTACTTGCAATGATTTATTACGCTATTATCATACTATAGGGGTAAGAAAGTAGAGTTGTAGGTCAAGTAAATAAAATCACATAACATTTAGTAAAAATTTACATATTAAAGTATTTAATTTAATTAGGATATGTAAAGCAAATAATTGTAGAAAATTAATATTGTTTGAAAAGTTTCAGCAATAGATTAAAATTAATTCTTGTTAAGATATTTGTCCTTAATTCGGTGGCCATACAGTATGCGGGGTGAGACCGCCTGGCAAACTTTTTTTCTTAAATATGGCGTACGTGCAAAGGGTTATTCAACTTACAAGTGCTTGTACGATTGTGCAATTATTTCTGTTGAAGTTTTTAGTTTATAATTTGCCGAATTAACAAATTACCATATAAGAGGATACTTGGGGATGCTCATAGGGAAATTCTCAAGGGGTCAACCGCTAGAGGAAATCGTGTACAATTAACTTCACACTTCACGTACTTCATCATAATTCTCCATACTTCTTTGTCCTTCATATAATTCAGCAGTAATTCATCGATACTTTCAGTATCAGAGACTTTCAATTTCTGAGACTTACAGAAATACCAAAATTTGAGCACTGGAGGGTGTTCCACACCCCCCAGACCCCTCGGATTGAGTAGATTATTTTTATCAGAAGTAAACTTAAGATCTCCGGTTGCAGAGGCACTAGAGGGTGTTTCACTCCCACAGCCCCCCGGATCAAGTAGTTTATTTTTTATCAGAAGTAAACTGAACTTTCCTGTTGTAGAGATCTACCTCCCAGGGAGTACGGAATTTATAAATTAGGTAGTTTATAAGTACTTGTCAGATTACGAATTAAGCACATTTACTTGGCCATAGCTAATTTTAATAAACTTGAGATATGCTTAAATATTTAATTCACTCTTAATAAAAATAAATTATTTAAACCGGGGTCTGGGGTGGAACACCTCCAGTACTTCTGCAAGAGATCTTCAGTTTACTTCTGATAAAAGTAAACTACTCGGTCTGAGGTTCTGCATGTTCTGCAATGTTCTTCATTCCAAAATTTGTGCACTGGAAGGTGTTCTACACCTCCCATCCCCAGTACTTCATGTACTTCATTAGATGTGTACAAAAAACTTCACCAGCGGTTAACCCCTCGGAAATTCTACAACAACCAAAAACTTTCAACCCAAAAATATGACATACTTATGTGGTAAGTGCAAATGCAGGTAACAACCAGCAAGAAACCCAGTTGGTACCAAATGTTTACAATAACACGATGGAAAAAATGATGATCATACTCATGGACCAAATGTTTTTCATCCTAATGAAACTAATGTCAAAATTTTCTCAAATTCAGAGAAATTTACTGGCACATTCTAAATTATCGTTAGAAAATAAACTACAGTGCGGCCTTGATAATCTGTGCAGATTTAGCTTTGAATATCGCCGAATTATCGAGTTTTCCAGTTTAGGAAGGTATTTTTTTTACTTCTTTTATTGAATAAAAATCATGATTTGATTTTCCATAATAAACATAAATGTTTATTTACATAAATGTTAATTACATAAATGTAATTAATTTATAGGAATAAACTACGTTTTCCTGAAAAAGCAATCAATTTTTGATTGTTTCATTTTTTTGCAGACGAAATCTCGAGCCATAATATACGAAGAAGAAATAATAATTTTGAGTTATTTATTTAAATCTGAATTTGAAAAAAATAATTTGAAAATCTGAAGTTGTTAATTTAGAAATAATAACTTCAAGTTATTAATTTAAATCAGAATTTGAAGTTGATAATTTGCAGATCTGAAGTTGTTAATATTAAAATCTGAAGTTATTAAATAATAAATAAAATAAATAAGGCGTCCATTCCATGTGGAATATGCCTACTTTGTTGAAGTCTTTACGATTCATTTTTTCGAGGTGAATCACTCCTCATGTTCTCTTCTTTATTCTTCTATAATTTCTTGTGTGTTTTGGTGTCGTTCACTATCTTCCTCCACATCACTCTATTTTCACATTTTCTCTTTTCCATTCATTCACGTCCATAGCCTTGAGGTCATTTACCACTTCGTCCAGCCATCTAGATCTTGCTCTTCCACGATTTCTCGTCTTGCCCGGCCTCCATCCCATGATCTGCCTTAAGGTGTTGTCTGGCTCTTTTCTTGTAACGTGACCAAGCCATCTAACTCTCTGGGCCTTTATAAACTTTACAATGTCTTTGTTTCTCATTATTTTGGCTAATTCGGTGTTTGTTCTTGTTCTATATTCGCCTTCACCTATCTTTTTTGGTCCTGTCATAGTTCTCAGTATCCTTCTCTCGAACACTCTCAGCTTCTCTTCCTCACCTCTTGTCAGGTTTAGTACCTCTGCAGCATACGTGACCACCGGTCTCACAAATGTCTCGTATACTCTTATTTTGGTTCTGATTCTTATATTCTTGTTTTTTAGGATCTTCTTGTTTGCGTGGAATGCCCTCCATCCAGCCTGTATCTTTTCATTTATCTCTGGTGTTCTGTCGTTGTTCTTATTTATTTGTACACCCAGGTATTTGAATTTATCCACCTCTTCGAACGTGTAGTTTCCAATTTCAAGGTCTTTCTGTCGTGTGTAGTCTTTTCTCCTAAAGTTCAAGTATTTGGTTTTACCTTCGTTGATCTTCAGCCCCATTTCCAACGCATGTTTCTCAATTTCTTTAAACATCTGTACCATTGTTTGCTTTGATCTTGCTACAACCAAAATATCATCTGCATAAGCGAGTATTTGCCATTCTTTTGTTGCTATTGTTGCTCTGGTACCCAATTTTCTCACCACACTCTCGATTATTAAGTTGAACAGAACCGCTGATAGTGCGTCGCCTTGTCTTACACCGCTGTTAATTGTAAACTCATTTGTTTCGTTCATCCCAAATTTTACTGTAGCGCTCGAATCTCTCATCGTCATTTGGATAAGCTTTCTCAGTTTTGGTGGTATGTTTAGCTCTCGCATCACTTTGTCCAACTTTTCGCGCTTAACAGAGTCGAATGCCTGTTGGAAGTCGACAAACAGGAGGTGCAGCTCTATATTGTGTTCGTAGGCTTTTTCTGTTATCTGTTTAATTATGTGTAGTGCATCTACTGTCGATCGTTCTTCCCTAAAGCCGTGCTGGTATTCTCCAGTTCTGTCGTCGATCACTGTTTTTATTCTTGTGTATATGAGTGTCGAGAGGATCTTGTAGGTTACTTGCAGTAAAGTTATTCCTCTGTAGTTCTGGCATTCCTCGATGTCACCTTTCTTGTGTATTGGGACTATTCTGCCTGTCCTCCACTCGTTTGGCATTTCCTCTTTTTTCCAGATCTCCAGTATTAATTCACATATTCTTTGTTGCAACCTTCTACCTGCATTTTTCAGCATTTCTCCACAAATCTCGTCACTTCCCGCAGCTTTTCCATTTTTTAATTTTTCCAATATCGCTTCTACTTCGTTGACTGTTGGTTCTATCGTGTTTTCTTCTTCCATTCTTTCCTCGTTCTCTTCGATGGCATTAACTTTATCTTCTCGGTTCAGCAGCTTTTGGAAATGCCTCTTCCATATCTCTTTTACTGCTTCCTCATTGTTGGCTTGTATTCCGTTTTCGTCTTTCATGGTTCTAGTCTTCACTTTGCCTTTTCTTTTTTGTTGCTTGATTCCAAGGTAGAATTTTCTCATGTTGTTCCTGTTATAATCATCTTCTATTTCGTTCATCATGTTGTTCAACCATGTTTCTTTTTTTTCTTTGTATTTTTTGCATGCCTCTCTTTTTTTCTCTTCATACATGTTCTTGTCTTCTTCCCTCTTCGTCCTCAAATCTGGAGTTATTAATTACTTCAAATTATTTATTTAAGTCTGAATTTGAAATTGACAATTTGAAGATCTCAAGTTGTTAACTTGTAAATAATAAGTTGACAATTTGAAGATCTGAAATTGTTAATTTCAAAATCATAACTTCAAGTTATTTATTTAAATGTGAAGTTGACAATTTGAAAATTTGAAATTGTTAATTTGGAAATAATAACTTCACGTTATTAATTTAAATCTGGAATCGAAGATGACAATTTAAAGATCTGAAGTTATTAATTTATAATTCATAACTTCTAGTTACAGTAGAATCTGGATTATCCGGGCCGACTGGGACCGTGCTCTGCACGGATAATTATAAAACACGGATGATAATAATTGATGTTTTGTTTTTAATTACAAAATATGTATAATACATACTTATTATATTGTAGATTTAGTACTTTTATCTACCGAAAATCATTTGTACAAACCAAAAATTCAGTAAAATTTTATATTACATAATATACCGTATTTATGTACAATACAAAAAAAACTACAAAGCTTTGTATGCAATTCAAGTGCAGCTTTGAAGTAAGTATAAATTTTACACATTTGATTTTACATAATAGTACCAAAATTGCAAACGTCTATGGATAAACCGCCGACGCGACGCTGCAAGGATAAACCGCCGCACGGATATTAATCTGACAACTTTGTTGCATCTAATTTTGCTAAACATTACATTTGTAATTAAACGAATATTAATTTGTTTTATTCGTTGCAGTGTGGGAGTTATGTATGCGTGATATTATACGTAAAATTCAAGTTTACAAAATAATATAACGCTAATTTTGGATTAAAAACGTTCGATTTCAAACAAAATTGGAACTAACTAAAAATTACTAATTACTGCTGATATTACATTTTAATGCATAAATGTTAGTGTTGCATTTCCCATGAAAAAAACAAATTAAAAATATGTTCTGATAACTTAACATGTCGCATAGTGTTTAATAGGATCATATTATAGTATCTGACGAAATCTTAATCTAACGATAATCGAACTTGTAATATTATTATTTTTTAATATTATAATGCTGTAATATTTGATTAAATATTACTTACGTGTTTCTACGAGTCTGTAAATGGATATGAAATATTATTATAATTATACAGATAATACAGTAGAGCACCATAATTGGAATTAATTGAAACCGAAGGTGGTTCGGATTATCAAATATTGCTGCTAAATAATTGAAAATACGGGTATGGGATCCAAGCAAGGAAATACCTTCAAAACTCAAAAGCAATATATTTCTGTAAACTCAAAACTTCTCTTAATTGTGTGGAATTCAATTTTGCACTGCGATACTAAATAACTATTTATATTAATATGAAGGGTGAACATTTCTAGTTTTAATCCAGCTGAGCATGAACATAGCTAGTTTTATTCCGGTATGCTAAATTTTACATATGATATTCATATTTTACATAATATATAAAGGACCAAGTTGTAGAGACAAGAAATGGGTTTAATGGTTTCGTAAAAATAAACATTCCTTGTTTTATTCCTGTGCCTTTCATATATTTATTCAATTTATTCTTTAGCAACAGGTGTAATATGTAAGTTTAATGTTATTTTCTAAAAGACGTAACTGGGAAAAATTCAAATTCGCAATTAGAGACTAGTAGCAATTTTTTCTATACCTCGCAAAAACTGTACAAGAGGTCGAGAAATGAATCGAATATTTACGTTCCAAAAAGAAATGCAATACAGCCGGTAACCATCGCTATCAAAGAGAATATTATCATAATAATAGCAATATACCCATATTTGATGGCATCAAATACAAATTTTTTTAAATCCCACATAGCCACAGATATTTGATAAAAAATTATGTACTATGTTTTTAATTTAAAATTTCTTTTCGAGAGTGTCATGTTTTGGTCGTTTGTAAAAAAACAATTTTATAAAATTAATAAAGGAAAATCCTTTTACAAGATACACGTGATTTTATGTGAATACCAAAAAAAAAATTTGAATAAATCGTCGTTAAATAATAATTAATGGTTTTTGTTTTAAACTTTACTACAATGCACTGAATTGATGACGGAGTTGATACTGTATGGGTTGTATTAATGTACGTGGTGATTGACTAAAAATAGTGACCATTAATACAATGTTTTCATTATTAAAGTTACTTAAATGCAATCAATTTTCTCAGAGATTAATGTAATCACCTAACAAAACATCATGTAACCAAAATTTACAGCGATTAATTAGAGTTTTTCATTATATTGAGTCCATTTTATCGTTATCGTTTAGCACACTTATTTTTCACTTAGTAAACCCCTTAATTCCTTTTTTTGTTTTTGGGCGTTCGGATTATCGGCGTTCTCTTATTACATCTTCATAATAGATTATTCAAAATTGAATGAAATGATTCGCAGAAAAGAATTACGTTAAAAAATTAAATTTTAATTAAAGTGTTTGTGTTTTGTGACAAATTTACCAAGAAAACATAATTATTAATATTAACCAACGTTTGCATTTTAAAGAAATTAACAATGCGACAATATTTTCACCCTAACACAACATGTCAAGTTTTCAATTTTGCTTGGTTAACTTTGATAGCTTTTATAAATCTAAATGCCGTTTTGTAAATTTATTTTTAAACTGATAAATGAGAGGAGATAAATAAGCGTTTTAGAATAGAAATTTGTGTGTCCAAGTGTATTTTAAAATATTATTCCGTCTAAAAAGAAAGATCGTGCAGTTTGACAGTAGATGAGCTATACGGATACTAACCAAGGGATTTATTTGCTATTTATCAGTGGATTATTTGATTAATATTTTAATTAAATTGACTTTAATGTCATTTGCATTTAACTAAAATATCTCATAAATTATATGAATCTCATTTTGGTTTTAAAATAATATAGAATTTAAAATATAAAAAAAACTTTTATATTTGTATTTATCAGTTTATGATTGAAAATTGTAAAAGTTATGATTTCCAGTTTGTTGGTGTAAATTAAAGAATGTACCAATCGGTCTTTTGGAACAACAATTCAAAGATACATTGATAAAAATTTTAAATTCCTAAGATCGGTACATTGTACATTGAAAAATCGGATGTGGCCATGCCCATGACTTTATCATACTTTTATTAAATATTAAAAAATAATTTTTAATAATAAAAGAAAAATATATTTTCCATTAATCAATGTGACTCAAAATCTAATCAGTTCTAAGTCTAAATATAAAGATACAAAATACCAACATTAGTTTTGAAATTTTCATTAGTTTTGAAATATTTAATAAAAACTAATAATAAATAAAAGATTTTAAAAAATTGCTTCCATGAACCAATTTTATCCAAAATTAATCAGCTCTAATTCCTGCCATAAACATAACAAATTTCAACTTTAGTTTTAAAAATTCTTTTAGTTTTAAAATATTAAATAAAGGCTAATATTAAATAATAAAATTTAAAATAATAAAAACAATAGTTTTATAAACAAATTTTAACTAAAATTTAATCAGCTCTAAATATCGATTAAAATATGCGAAAACCTAAATTTAGTTTAGAAATTGTATTACTTTTCGAAATATTAATTAAAACTAATATTAAATAATAAAACTTAAAAATAAAAAACAATAGTTTTCATAAAACAATTTTAACTAAAATTTAATCAGTTCTAAATATCGACATAAGTATGCTAAATCCTAAATTTCGTTTTGAAATTTTATTAGTTTTGAAATATTAATTAAAACTAATATTAAATAATAAAATTTAAAAAATAAAAAATAGTTCCTGAATCAATTTTAGCCAAAATCTAATCAGCTCTAAGTCTCAACATAAGGATACAAAATCCAAAATTTTGTTTAAAACTCCTATTAGTTTTTGCTGTAGGTCGCACACAAAATTTGACCACACACACACACACACACACACACACATACACACACACACACACACACACACAGACATTTTTTGGAAATGGTCTTATTTTACTCAGGGGACCTCAAAAAGTGTAAATCCATCAAAATCTCAAATTTTTTTCTGCACGAAAACAATACTTTCTCATATTACATATGATAAAGTAAAATTAGATTTGAAATTATGAAAATTTGTAATGGTTAATTTATAAACATTCTGGAATTTATTCGGATCATTTATTCGTTTATTGTTAAGGTTAGATTTAGCTTATTTTAATTAATGGTTTAACTTTCCAAAGATCGAAAATTTATATCGCGTTCTCTCTTAGCCTAGCTTTGCCTGTATTGGAACGCTAACAATCATAATTACTTAATTTACATCTCACGTACTGCATGAAAATTATAAAAGAAGAATAGTTTAAAAATATTTGGCTTGTAGCAAACTTGACAAAGTGGACGATCAAATTTGTAAACCACTACCATAAATAATGTTCCTTAAATTGTGCACTTAAAGAGTTATCTATTATCTGATCATAAACGTTAAATTGACATATCAGCACGAATAAATGGAGCACGATAATATGTATTCCCATTTTGAAATCTCATACATGTCGATTTGTCGTTTGTCACTTATTTCGTGTTTACGAAACACAGAAATAGCATACTGAATAATCAAATAAAAAACTATAAAAATTCAATTTACGTCAGTCGGTCGCGTCTATTTGCCCGGCTGCGTAGCGTAGGTAGACAGAGAGTAAAAATTTCATATTCCGTCATTTCATATTAAGGGTATCAATACTGTTATAAAGTATTTGTTTAATCGAAGCAATCACGTGCAAAATAATAGCTTCAATTAATTTTCCCCTTGATTCTCATATTACTTACCGTACAATTAAACTTTATGAAAACGCGATTATGAAAATTTCGAATCGAAAATAAACAAACCGAAAACAATCCATTTTACTGATTTATTAGAGCCAACAACACATTTTCATCACATGGCAGTTTAGACCCTCAAATTTATTATTTGGAATGTATATTAACTTTCCATTACCTAACGAAGTATCGAATTCCAACACTCACTAACTGCAATTATATTACAGCACCACCCCGTGTCACCCAGGGACAGGGGGTGGTTCTTTACTTGCTGTTCATTTTGAAAATTCGTATAGATGTTAAGGGTACTACGAGCAAACCTCGATAATTAATAGGCGCCACTACTATTGGTCAAAACGGCACTGACTGGGGTTAAATATTTAAATAATATATTTATAAATTGTTTATTAAATTGTGAAATGAGGACCGTTTTTAACTGAGGAGATTTAATAAATCGAAACATAATTGTACAACGAATCTTTAACAAAAATTATAAGTGGTAAAATTAAGATCACTAAAATTGCCCTTAGCTTGTAAAACTTGAAAAAAAATTTAAAAGCATATTTAAACAATAATTACATACTTAGTTTAAAAAAATAGTTAATCTGAAACATACGTTATTTAAAAGAATTTAATTATGCTTTAAAATTTGAAATTTATGCAGGGTAGATTGAAAGCAAATAAAGAAAATATGTAGTTTATCCCCTTAACGCACAGCTGCATAGCATACTGCATGTTATGCGTTTATTTACAGAATTGTGCAGCTACGTGTATGTCATGCGCCTATATAATTCTGCTTATTATACAAACATTTTAAATCTGTTTATGTTAGATTTGATATTAGATTGCTTTTATCTAATAATTTTAGTTTGTATATGTATATAACGAGTCGTATTTTGTTTACTTTGCTTAGGTGATTCTTTTTGAATAAAATAATTAAAATAAAAATAAAGTTAGTTATCAATTTCTGCAAGAAAAACGTTACAATCAAATTCAATAAACTAAAATTACTTTACTTTTTCTTATTTTCAGATTTTTCCTTTCGAATTTACAATATTTTGTAAAATTCCTTATGATTTTAATTTAATTAAAGGTATAAGAACTTTTAACGATAAAATTAATTACCAAAAACATATTTATTGTAATACTGCTCGTGATGTATTTTAAAAGTTTGTAATTAAAATTTTATTTTAATTAATTAAAAAAAAAATACTTTCAATATAATTAAAATTCTGTTTTGTTGTTGATCCTATGAAATAATAATTATGTGCTGTTGGCGTTACTAATATTAAATTAATATTTGTATTTTTAATGTATTTTTTATCTAGCACAAATATGATTAAAAGAAATAAAAATTTCTTTTTACAAGTAGTATGCATGTAATATTGTGTTAACTAACATAAAGTGAATTAGTAAATTTTGGGACAAATTCGATAAAATTTTCTAGCAGGATTTTTTCAAAAAATCCTCGAAAATGTAATCCTTATTTTTATTAAATGTCATTGTTTTTCGAATAATCGAACATTACGAGCTCACTCTATAATGGGTATAATCTAACTTTTGCGATTGATAGAAATGATTATAACTCCTAAACGCAAGATTTTAGGTTTTCTCAGCCCTTTTTTATAAATTTCTAGAGCTCCACTATATTTTATAAAAATGTCTTTCCTCTGTTTTAATCATTGACCTCGTATAAATTCAAATCCTCATATTAACTTTATTTTTTTTAATTTTTCAGCTGTAATTAAATTTAAAGTAAAATTTTATTTCGTTAAAAATAATTAATTAAAAATAAAATTTTATTTAATATAAGTTTGTTTTTAATTTTGTACATTTCAAGTTCTCATGTTAATTACATATTTAATTTTATTATATAGGTTTTAATTTTACTTTTAATAATTTTTTGTTGCGCAACTAAAACTTAATTAGTGTTAATCGTTTCATAATTTTTAAATCAATTATTTTAATTGCTTTTTAGTAACCTCTTTTATATTCTAAAAATAAGTTAATTACATTTGCCGTTCTTAAAGATTAATCAAAATGAGAAAATGGGGCAATGTAAAACAGAGATATCCAGAAGAACATCACATGGAGTGTTTTTATTCAATGTAACGCTCAATCATAAACTTTATTACTGATAAAACCACAAAAGCGATTACTTCAAGTTTAGACCCTTCGTTCGCCACATGTTTTGGATATCTTCCATTAGGTAACAGACGGAGAATTTCCCTTATGTATTATGTTCATATACAAACGCGTGTGTAAAACTATTTAGCCGAATATATCGACTGGAATTTATCCTACCGCAATTTATGGAATGACGCTTTCATTGATATATCACATAATCTTTGAAAATAACTCGCACCGATAACATTTCTTACCTTTCCTGGCAACGTACCGTTGTTTATATGTTCTTCAAGTAAGATAGAAGCATAACCAACGTTATCACTTGACACCAAATTGTTTGTATTATTCATAGAAGTTGGATGAACTGGAAACCATTGTATTGATCCTAATAGCTTATTATTGGAGGATGCTATGAATTTAAGTTGATCCATTTCTTTATCTGTATTATATGAGTACCTAAAATAAAATACATTAAAATATTTCAAAATAAAATATTATTTTCAACTAATTGGTACTTGTTAGTAGAAAGCAAAACAGAAAAATACGAGTTTCATCAACCGTGATTTTTAAAACTCAAATACGGATTGATAGAATAATGAAAGCTCTAACCTAAATATTTAACAAAATGCCCTTAATGATTGAAAATTCAATAGACTTACGGCAGGATAAAAAATATCTTGAGGTTTTTTTATTATAAAAGCAAGTTGATAAAAAGAATATAACTTACTATTAGAATCTCTGCAAAAGCTACCTTTTTGATATAAGTTTAAACTTATTGGCATAAATATTAGGAAAGTTTTCATACGTTTCATTTTTTTATAATCTAACAAAGTTACCTTTTCAAAAAAATAACGTAATAACTTTAGCAATTTAGAAAACTTCTACTGGTGCCGTTATCGCATTATATGTAGTATGTTGTGCATACACGATTCATAGATAAAAAAATAATATTTGATTTTTGTGTGTCAAAATCGCATAGAGAAACTTGAAAACTTATCAGGCCTGTACTACAACGCAGAACTTTAGAAATTCGTTCAATGTTCAGTAAAATGAGAATTCTTCGTTAGGAGCCGGAAGTCTTCCCCGATGTTTATTTTATTAGATTAAAATTAAATTTATAAAAAAAAGATTGAAACAATAAAACGAAATATTATTCGTAAGCTTTCAGTAATGGTTACTGCTGTCATCAGACGTTAAATTACTATTATAATAGTGCAATTACATGGAAACAGAATTTGATACGATTTATTAATCTATAAAGTTTGAAAGATAATCGCGAGTTAAGAAACAACCTACTTAATAACTCATAATAGGAAAAACTTAACCCCAATGCGTTATTTGTAGCTTAAATGAGTAGATGGCTGTAGATATTACTTAGTTTTTTGTTCATTGCGTTCTTTTCTTTCTTGATGCATATTATTTCGTGAAAGAGTCGATCTTTATAATTGGTGACTGATTTGAATTATCTTGGCATTTGTAAAGGCAGCATTATGTCCATCAATTAAAATATGTTTGGCAATCGCAGTGGTTTCTGTTTTATTACATCTAATACTTAAAACATGTCCACTCATTCATTTATGAAGCCATTGGTTAGTTTGGCCAATATATACAAAATTACAATCTTGACATTCCACTTTGTATACCAAATCTGACTTTTTTTTCTTGCGGAACAGTTTTAATATAATAATATGTCCGGATTCGAACTGGGCGTCTTCATTAGCAGTTGATCGCGCTAACAACCAAACCAATGACCGTCTCAGTTCCAATTGAAAATTTCAATTTCTTTTTTTTATTATTTCAGAACTTTTTTCATTAACTTTGTAAAAAAATACTAATCTTGTGAAAAAATACACCTGTATGTAGCGTTTTATAACATATGAAAAATCAAAGTTTTCAATAAACTCCATTTATTTTACTGTGCAAATATTAGTTTTATTTGTCCACAACAGAAAACAAGTAATTTTTTTTCTAAGATTTACATTTTTGTATTGGCTAAAAATACAAATAGTTGAGCTGGCAAAAAATAAAATTTGTGTTCGAAAATTTCTTCACTCTCCTCCTTCAGGGAAGTCTGCAATATTTCCCTCACTGTTTTCAGCTTCCCTCTCACAATTAATGATATGAAAAGTTCAATATTTTGTTAGTAGTTGCATAATTACCTATATTTAAATTTAGTTTTAAGTTTCCATGACGAAATTATAATCTTATGACAAAAACAAATCATAAAAACTCAATTAAGCTTTGAAATAAACACTGTTTAATAAAGAAATCTGTCAACCGATATTATTCAAAATACGTGTCGAAGCAACTTCTTAACTAAATAACTATTGTTTATTTATATTTTCCACAATGTATTATATGTTATTAGTCCAGTCATTATATACGAAAAACGGCATATAAATGCAAATGAACCGAGAAGGCTAATTTTGTATATTGTGTAGGGGAACTTAGAAAAGCTTAACTTGAAATTGTCGACCAAGATTTCCTATGAGCTTTCTCCGCCATCTTAAAAGAGGTGTAAATTTTGTTTTCTTACGATAACTCGGCTATTCACCATGATACAGAAATTGCGATTATATACTTTTTTGTTGCCTTTTTTACGATTTACAAATTAGGCCATATAATTTTTTTACTTATCGTTGATCGTTGCAGAGATATCGAACGATAAAGTAAAAATTAAGAGATTGAAACTTGTTTTTTGCTGTTTTCTTCTTTATTATGATACATATCAAAAAATGTCAGTAATCAAACTTATAGATCATGCTAATATCTGTAATGCAGTCTTTTTGTTTTTCTTTTTAGACAAGAATTACGACTTTTAGCGCCCTGTAAAGTTGGAAAATCCGCGTAAAATTTCGATTTCATAGCTAACGCAGTTTTATAGATTATGTTGCAACGGATTTGCGGTTTTGGAAAAAATTATTAAAATATAATATAAATAAATAAAACAGCAAAATTAGGAATCACACGTATGAAATTTATTATAAAAATATATATTTTTGTGTTGTGGATGAATGTGTTGTAGAGGTTGGTTTTTAATATTTGTATTTTCTTCGTTTCAATGGTCCTGGTTCACAGTCTTTGTGTTCAGAGTACTCATCGAATTGTGGAGATTTTTCAACTACAACAGATAATTCTTCAATAGTCGAATCATTCTCATCATCCTCATTGAGCAGTAAATCGACTTTGGCAACGTTGTTGCATGTTTGCACACTGCAATTTATGCAAATAATGGAACAAGCAATCCCTGCTTTTCGGAACCCACAGGCAGCTTTGCATTTTTCTTTGCACTTGTACGATATGAGCTTTGAAAGCTCAGGTGGCGCTGGCTCAGCTGTGCTGGAACCCGGTTCAAGTCCATGTTTTGTTCGTCCCCAACCCCATTCCTGATGATCTGTGTAAACCCCGAGCCACATTTGCACCTGGTGATAAGTTCGGAATACATGTTGAGAAATCTGCGAAAGTCTCATGTCGAAGTGCTGCTCGGATGTTGAGCATGGTAATCGAAAAAAATGTTCAATTTGTTTGCAAATATTTTGAAGCTGAACCATGCCAAGTCCACGATACTATTATGCTGTCAGTAATTCCACGTCCCTGAGTTAGTTCTCCCGTTGTCTTCATAGATCGCATAAGAGTCTGATCTATCGTCATGTCTGACATAATACCAGACCAATATTTTTCCGTTCCACGAGTCACAAAATAGCCACGTCTTGTGAATCTAACGTAGTCTTCGTTGGGTATTTTTTCAAGCAGGGTCGCATGTCCTGTAAGTATAAATGAGCAGACTTCGCATAGAGGAAATTATTGACATTGTCTAAAGTAGCTAGAATTTAAATACTAACTTTTAATGAATCAAATATAATAACTTCAATCGAATATTACTCAAAAGGATGACAGTACTAAAAAATTCCTACAAAAGTTGTTTATTTTTTAAAGATCTTTTCAACGAAACAACATTTGATATATAGTGCCAATTAAAATTCTGAAGTTCTGGACATTCTGGAGCCATCTACTTGGGATTCCGACTTTTCCGTGAAATAATAATATAGCCATTCGATTCTTTACTACGGTTTTTGTTATAAATTTTTTTGACGCAACTCTATACGACTAACCGCTTTATGCGGACACCTTGAACATCACTCGTGGTCCTTTCACTTTCGACATAATATTTACGTTAATGTTGTGTTGCAATAATTGACCCTGTATGAATGATAAAACACTATTATTATGTCACTATTTACATTCAACGTTCATCGTAACGTAGCTGACAGCTGATCGGTGTCGATAATATAGATAACTTAAATAAGCCCACCGTTGATTTAAATTATCACCACTTTTTGGCGCTGGGTGGAAATTCACTCGGACTCTATACGACTAACCGTTTTGAAAGAAATGACTAATAGATTGGTTTCATTCACTCTGTATAATGACTGAAATATAAAACTGCGTTAGCTATGAAATCGAAATTTTACGCCGATTTGCCAACTTTACAGGACGCTAAAAGTCGTAATTCTTGTCTAAAAGGAAAAACAAAGAGACTACATTGCAGATATTAGCATGGTCTGTAAGTTTGATTACTGACATTTTTTGATATCACTACATAGTATAAAACAAAGTCGCCTTTTCTGTCCCTATATCCCTATGTGCGCTTAAATCTTTAAAACTACGCAACGGATTTTGATGCGGTTTTTCCAATAGATAGAGTGATTCAAGAGGAAGGTTTATATGTATAATACATGCATCATATACTAAGGCAACATTGCTAATTTTAGAGGTTTCTAACGTGATGTCGTAATTTTTGGGCTTATTTAGCAATTTAGCAAAACGCTGCCTAAACCCTACGAGTTAGATCAAATTATGTACTACAGTATTGTACACCATAAAAGGTCTACAAAAAGTCCGCGATGGTATATGTTTATCTTTTACGGATAACCCACAATAACCATTTTATTGTTTATTTTTACGTGAAAAATGGCTTATTTACGAAGCTATTTTAAGCAATACGGCATTAATCCTTATCGAATTAAGTACCTTTAATACAGTGTGCAATTAATATAGATCAATATGGTTCCTTACAGCATGTAAATTAAACAAATATCTTCGGAGATATTCACAATTACGCCGGTTGGTGCCAGCGTGGATTCCCCGGTTCGGTCGACACCAGACGATAGTAGGCGCCGCGATTCCAATAGCAAACACACTTTTACACGTTTTTTATTCTATTACCGTGTACGCGAGCAGTTTATTGTGTGTGTAAAATTGTTTCGAGTTAGTTTTGTTTTGTTTAAAAAAATAAAACGGTATGACATTATTTTTATTTTATTATTATTAATTAAAATTAAATATTCGAATATTCAAATATTTGTAGTTTCATTATGGGCAAAAGTGTGAAAATTTAATTCATCATATTCATTATTTATATGAAGAGATTATTATTTATTTTGAAAACGAATTTAAACTGTATTTATGTTTTCATTGAGTGACATAGGCATATATATTTTATTTTTCTGTAGTGTATTTAATTTAGTATCAGCGTTGCACCCGTGCGAAGCCGGGACGGGTCGCTAGTGTATCATAAGAATGAAGAAAACTGCAAAAACAAGTTTCAATCTGTTAATTTTTACTTTCCCGTTTGATATCTCTACAACGATCAACGATAGGTAAAAAAATATATGACCTAATTTGTAAAGCGTAAAAAGGCCAACAAAAAAGTATCTAATCAAAATTTTGTATCATAGCGGAGAGCCGAGTTATCGCAAGAAAACAAAATTTACACTTCTTTTCAAGATGGCGGAGAAAGCTCATAGGAAATCTTGGTCGACAATTTCAAGTTAAGCTTTTCTAAGCTTCCTCTACACAATATCCAAAAATCAGCTTTCTCGGTTCATTTGCGTTTTCAAATGTATATAATGACTGGACTATATACATTATTTTAAATAAATGAACACATAGGTAAAACAAGGGTCGACATAATAATCTCGTTTCATTCAGAAAGTGGGAATAAAACATATTTCCATATCAAATTTTTTAATGCAATTACTTACTTGTTATGTCACAGATTAAAATATTATTTAAATTTTGCAATTTATTTTATATTTTTAAACAAACATTTTTTGCATTAGTTCCGCAAAATGCTTACTTTTGAAACTGTTTGAAGTCCGAAAAATGTTGTTTTAACGACCTAGTACTTAAATCGTCATAAGTCCACAAAATCAAGCTTTAGAATCGTAATGTTTTATGCAAATTTAATATTTTAATACACGAATATCTTTTTTACAGAACTAATTCAAAAACCATTGTGTGCAACACGTACTCAACTCCCGCCTCGTCCGGAAACATTACGATTCATCTGCTAAAGCCTTAGTTTGCTTACTTATTACATAATAATATTACAAAATTGACTACATTATGAAAATCGATTACCTAATTTTATTAAATTTTTAATTGGGAAGCCTTAGAAAAAAGGTATTCACGGTGAGAATAAAAAATAATATTTAAAATATTATTTTTGTTATAATTTTTACAATAAAATGTAGCGATTATTCATCCATTTGCTTCATCCAAGGCTTCGTTACTTTGAAGTACTAGAGCCAAGTTTAAGCTTTTTTAGGGAATTATTATATCAGATACTCATTTGCAAATATTATTAACAAAGGCATCAGTGGTGAGATTTATCCATGCCCGCACCTGATGCTTGTTAGAGACTCTCAACGAAATTCAAATGCGATTAATAATATGAGTATCATTAATTTAAATTACGCTTCTCATTTTGATGAGAACGCAAAGAAAGCTGAAAAGTCTGCATGTAATATCAATATCCGAATTTTACTGCGTATATAAAAATATATTACAAAGCAATAAACAGGATTTACTCAAATATTTAGTTGAACCAAATGACTTAGTAATTAATTATCAATTTTTGAGATGGAAAGTTTTATAATTTTTATTTTCCCACAATAGAAAATCGCACGGTGTCAAATCAGGAAATCAGAAAATAGCGACTTGAGTAACAGAACAGAAATCATGTGAATCACGAAGTTTTTTAGTTCGGTCCCTCGGTATGTAAACAATAGTTATGAATGTACAGGGTAGAGTTCGATTTACCAGAAACGAAAATACACCTTTTTTTATAGAAATGGCTTTACCAAACGAAAGAACAGAAAATACAAGCTCTTTAAGATAAGGATGAAAGTTGTCGGACTTGTAATAAGGTAATTTGTACTTGTACTTGTAATTCAAAATTTCAAATTATTATTACGTAATAATGTATGCATAATAATGTATGCAGTGGGAGATACCAGTCTCTCCCTGAAATCCGTCGTGTCAACATTCATACTTTTTCGAGTTGGAGGTACTTGGGGATGTTTTTAGTAAGTAAAGCGAAAAGTGGGTTTTGACAGGCGCAACTACATCAAGAGTCGGATTTGTTGTCCGATCACAAATTTAATTTTTATGAGTTAATTACACCATTATCTTTCGTAATTCGTTGTAAAACCGAGATTCTGGTATCTTTATTATTGCCACAACCTATTTTAATTTCGACGGGCGGAGTTACACTTCAAAAGAGCCAATGAGTAAATTGCATTGTTAATAAAATTTTAAAGCCGTTTTTTTTTCAAAAATGTGTGAACCGACCGCAAATTTTATTTTTTTTATACGCTAATTAGACCGTCATCTTTCATAATCCACTTCAAAAATGGAAAAAATCCTGATTCGGGAATTCGAACCGTACCCATATACTTTAGATATTTACCTTACGCAATGCTAAACGAACACCCACGTTAACGAATGAACTATAATTTTTGCAAATTATACTAAAATAATATATGTTTTCTTATTGTTATTGTTTTCTTACTGTTACGATAAATTTTCTTATCCTTGTGTTATTTTACAATTTGAAAATTACCTTTGACGTTCTTCCTGTGGGTTCAGTAAATAAGCTAATGGGCTTCTGTTAATATTCGCATTCAACAATTCTCCAGAATTGTAATATATTTTAGCATTTTGTATCGACTTGTGTGCTTTTGTTATAGCCTATAAATAATAAAATTTATTAGATGCATTGTATTTAATAATAATAATAATAATAATGCAAAATACGTAACAAAATATGCATATTTCCGCTTCCACTTAATTAAAACCAATTTATATAAGTACTCTATTTGCAAAATATTGAATTAATAAGACTTTACGTTAGTATGGCATTATTTTTCCAAAATATTATGCATAAGTGTATTATTATGCATATTAACTTCAAATGAAATTAGTTTAAATTAACGTAGCATTTACTTGGTTAGTAATTATTCACAGATTAAATAACTACTGCCCATTTTTCCAACGCATTTTTATACAGCAAAATATTCATATTTATACCAACCCTTGTTATTCCTGCAGACAAAGCTTGAAACGTTTCTCGCACGAACCCAAAACTTGTTAAGTCAAATAAAAGATCCATCATGGCTCCTCCCGGTGTTGAATGTGTATGAGTAGCACTCAAAATAAAATTTTTTTCCGTGTATGTATCGTTGTAAAGAGTTTGTAAATTATCTAATATCTATAATATAATTCAAGATATATTATATCGTAAACAGATTTTTATATTATTTTTTATTACTTGTTTTCTGAGACCATGTCCTATCATAGGGGCATCAACACTTACAAATAATATTCGTGCATTGTCATCTTCAATTATAAAAGCTCTTGAAAACTGTCTAAGATGAAGTCCTGTGCCTACTTGACTAGATTTAGCGTAGCCCATCTACAAAAAAAATTATTTACCATAACAAAAAAATAATTTAGTTTGAAGACTTAATTATTTGTAGTTGCCTTTCCCAACACTATGCCCTTTCGACGAAAAATTAAATAAATAAAAGTTTGGTACTAAACAAAACAAGTTTTCTCTGTCTTATAAATTATTGATATTTTTCAAAGAGCAGATTTTATTAAAAACAATATGTATATTAGCCATTAAAATTTCATTTCCTCAAAAATATAATTAATATACTCTAAAAATTTTTAAGGTATTACTAAGATGAGTATACTGTAAAGCAGAAAATATTAAAGGAAATCGGTTTTTATTAATTATATTTCAAGCAAATTCTGAAATGCAAAGCCATTGAATAAACCATATTTATTTAAGTACCCATGTAAATACATTAAAGCAAAAATGGCTTTATTAAAATGTATTATTAATTTGTGTCACAAATTCTTTTCATCCAGTTTGCCTTAATAAAGCAGTCTAAAGCTTGATTCTAATTTTACTTATTCAATATCAAATAAATATGCAGCTTAAAATACTACTCCTGTATTACTACAACAATAAAATATTTATTTTATTTTACATACATGTAATAATACGTTGAAATGTAAATTTATAATTGACATCTTATAAGGAAATGTTTTAAATAAATGGAAAACTCGATTTTTCATCGAATGATTTCAAAAAATATTTTTTTTGAATATAAGAATATTTAGGTATAACTATTATGTATTATGATAATTTCTATATCAACGTTATAAATCCTTCAGGTTAAGGTTTATTTATAGCTTGAACATAAACTGTTAAGTATGGAAGTAGCTACAAGAAATGGGCTGAATTAAATGAAGGTAGATTAACCATTAAATTTATCGAATGCAACTAAATTACAATTTTCGTTGTCTCTTAGAAGTAATATTTATGTATATTATATTTTTCAAAAGCTTTAGTTTTCAAGTCGACATAATTTAATTTATCTCTTCAGTGTTGTTAAATTTTGACATAATATTTATGTATGTGTAAAACAAAATATTATTAAAATGTTATCACTAATTTAAAAAGCTTGCTCACATACACCGATAGCTAACGTTTGTAAAATAAAAAACACAAAAATTTCTTATCGGAAAGTGCGCTTGACATGAAAATTAAATTTTTCAAACCAATCATATTGTGTATGTAAATTGCAAATAGTTTCCATTTAAATTTTTTATTATGAAAATGGTTATTTCAAAGTATATTATACATTATACAATATACAAAGTATATTGTACATCCAAAGTATGTATGGCAGTAGTACTCGGGATATGTAATTACATAAAAAGAATAAAATATATACGAAATAGGCGAGTTAAAAACCGGGTTTTTGGGAATTTCAAAATTTTTGCAACCCAATTATGATAGATAATTGTGTAATTAATGTAAAAAGTTAGCAAATTTGAGTTAACTGCGGAGCAAACTTAAGTTAACTGCGGAGCAAACTTAAGTTTCTGTTCAAAACTAAGATTACGATTACATTTTGAAGTATGCATAATTAATTTATTTTTGAGAATAATTAATTTCTTGCTTTTATATTACTATAGGTGTAATTCAAACGTTTTTATTAGCAATGCGATTTTCTTAGACTTCAATTTTTCTTAAAGAGCGCAATGCAAAGGAGCAAATTGACTAAAGTGTTTAAATTTCTAAAAATTTAAATTTAGCGTTGTTAAAAAGTTTAAATAATAATAAATGACATTTAAAATTTAAAGTTGTTGAAATTATAATTTTTGTTTGCTATTTTTTTCATTCGACGATGTTGCTGAATGCGACTCTGCTTTTTGAATGTTTACGTTGGTAATGTGTTGTGAAAAAGATGTCTACTGGTTAGACTTTCATTGGCCTATCACCTCAACTATATTTTCTTTTCAATTAAAAATCGATATAATTGAAATTGCTCGCCATATAGTGCAACGTAACAAGTTATAGTGTAATAGTCGCGAAGAAGCTTATAATAAAGCTAAGCAAAACGTCGACGGTACATAGTAGTTTATTTATTATCCAACTTGTTGTTGGAAAATGTCCAACAATCCTAAAATCCCAGAAATTAATTTAAAATTCTTTGTTGAAAATCACAAAACATATTTTTTACATTTGTTAGTTCTTTAGTATTTGGTATTGATTGATTGAAGTAATGGCTATAGTTATTTAAACATTTTCGCCTGTAAAATTTAATTTTTTACATTTAGTTGTTTACTTTGTGCTACGCATAGTTTTATTTTGATTTATACATTATTTAGTTTTTAATTTATTAATCCAGTACGGTATTCTACGAAGGAGAAAAAATATAAAGAAAAACTAAGAAATTGTCGGCAATTATTCACAAATTATACTCTGAATTTTTAAAAATAACATCGTTGTAAATTTAAAAAAAATAAAGAAGTGCCTTCATTATTTCTTTAAATGTATAAGATAAATTATAAGAGTTAATTTAATAAAATATTAATTTTAAATTAATTACAATTACAAAATTGTTGATTTTTTCAAAAAACTTTTCTTGTTCCCCACATTCCCTAACGTAGTAAATAGTAGAAGTAGTTATTATTATTTAACCTCAATGTTATAAAATTACAACATTTTGCTTAAGGAATTATTAAACAAATTTTCAGTGGTTTCATTATGCCCACATTCATTAGATAATAAAAGAGAATTTCATAGTTTCCCCCGATAATTTCGGAAATTGTTTGTGTAAACCTCAGAGAAGCATTGTAAATACCAAGTTAAAAATATTGAAATATTAGTTCAAGGATCGATACGCTCAGTATATTAATCTTTTAATCTAATATGCCGTTTTTATTATATTTTATGTTATAAAATCTTCAGTTGTGTAGGTGTATGTAGGCATTGTAAAATGAATTATAAGTAGTATACAGTGGAAAAGGATTTACTTCTTCTCCCATCCATACGTGTCATGTGAGCGGATTAACAAAATTTCAAAAAATTAATTGGTTTATTAACTGATTAGTTACCAAGCTAAAATGTGGGCAAGGACGACACACTTGACGAGATATAAAAGGCCAATAGCTTGTTTCTGAAAAGTTATTATACTGAAAAAGTATTAATTAAAATGCAAAAATTACTTATCTGTAAAGTAAAATAATAAAAAAAATTATTAACCAGTGAACGTAATATTAAATTAAAATTTATTATCATTTTAAGTATTGTTTATTTAAGACCGATGTCATAATAATAACTTTAATATGAAATTAAATAATTGCTTTATTTACATAATGGATGAATTTTAAAACCACAATCAAATAATTAATCAAAAATTGAGCTATTAGAACTGCAAATGTAAATAATAACAAATATTAATATATTATGGCATTATTTTGTAAATATTTTCCTTTAGAAATACCCAAATAAATTTCAATCTAACATTGCATATTTAATGAGTGAAAATTTACAGATTAACCACTACACGCTCGATTAAATATTAACATTCCATAAAAAAATTTTTTAATTTATTTTCTTTTAAATTTAATTAGGAAATCGATAAAATAATACCTGACACAGTTTTTACAATTCTATTATTCAATATAATCCACATCTATCTGCAGTGGCTCAATAAATTATTCATCCACTACTAAAAAGTTATTAATTTATTATTGCAATATTTTCTACAAAACAACCTCCAATTATTTATTTCTTTTACAACGATTTTATTTTTAATATATTAAGTAACACTTTTGGCAATCGATAACAGAAAGAAATACTTCATTGTCAAACAAATATTTATCCACAAGCAGTGGATAATTATCATGTTTCTACAGTCTAATACTTTTTAATGATTTTGAAACTGCTTTAACTCAGCAGCTTAGCAGAATTGCTTACATGAAATAGTTTTATTTCATATTTTGCCAAGATGACTCACCAAGAAAGCGAAAATTCTTAAATTAGTTTGTCCGAGAAAATCTATGCAAGAAAAAGAGTATAATGGTAGAATTACACACAAGAAACCATTTGTGTTGAAAGCTGATAGAATTAATTTTCAAAAATTCTGAAAACAGTAATTTTTACTGATGAGAGTAAATTTAACTTATTAGGTATTGACGGTAAACAGGTAAAATGGAGAAAACGGAATACCCAGTTAAACAAGGAAAATTTATGCCGAACTGTAAAGCATGGTGGTGACAACCTGATGGCTTGGGAGTGCATGACTGCAAAAAGAGTTGGTTCAACCTATCAACTTCAATTTATTGTCTCAATATCTGAACATCTTCAATAAGAATTTAAAACCTAGTGTCGATAAATTGGGCTTACAAAACAACTATGGGTTCCAACAAGCTAATGACTCCAAACCTTGCGCTTATATTGTAAAAGAATGGTTGCTCTGTCATGTGAGAAAGTAACTCAAAATCCTTTTCCAGTCTCCAGATCTTAATTCCATTGAGAATTTGTGACAAAATTGTAAAGCAAAATACTACAAACGCATGAAATAACATGAATGAATGAAAGAAACGAGCTAGAGAAAGAAAATCCTTCAAACAATTATTTTAGAAGAATGACAAAAATTTCCGAATCTACAACCATGAATAATACACCAAGTATTAATTTATAAATAAAATCAAAATTGTAAGCCTCAGGTACTGAATGAATAATTTTGTTTGACATGGTTTTACTTCGTTATGTTTTGTTTATTAGCATGGTATTTTGGAATTAAGTTTTTCCATTATTTTTTTATATTTATTATAAAGTATGCTTAAATGTATTAAAAATTAAATAAATATAATTTGGTATTATTAATTTATAGAAGTAATTGCAATAATTTGTAAATTGTGTGTAGTAGATGAATAATTTAATGAGACACTGTATGTATAATATGTACTTGGTATTTTAAGAACAAAACATAATATATGCAAGATCTAAAATTGTGACCTTACCAAATGATTGATTAAAATTTATGCATATTCACACTGTTGAAATTTTTCCCAATATTTATTATGAATGTTAGTCAAGCACCAATCAATCACTCGACCGAAGTACATTTTTACAAGTTTCAGTATCATTCTAAAAATTCAAATATGCCTACAAATATAGCACCTGAAATTATAATTAAATCGTAGTCTGATTTGTTAAAACATTCAATACTTACAAATACAACTTCAGCAACGGGGCCTGTAGTATCTGCTATTCCAATTCCACACGATAATCGGCTACGACTATTGATAATAAAGATCCAGCCAAAACTAAGATATTTCCAGCAGTAAAATACGCGCCCTTTTTTAAAAGTTTCCTGAAAGTTTTAAAAAAAGCAAAAATTAGTATTGGCAAAAAAATTTTAGTGTTAGCATATAAAATACAGTTGATACCATTAAACATTACCCTTACGTCATCAGTAATGTTTTGTTTAAGTACAAGTACTAAGTATGAATTTAAAATGATTGAACTTTGAAAATCTAAAATTTTCCTAAAGCCCTTAAGATTTCTAGCCCTAATATTCCTGCTGTTCCATGCTGTACAGTCTAATCATATTCATACGTCAGCTATTTCTTCATTAAAATTTTACAAATTTAAAAATGTTTATTTTGAAATCCTCAGTCTATTAAATTGGCTTAAATATTTACCTACTTTATTTTACAATGCAAAACAAAAGTGTTAAGCAGCAGGAATGAATAACGATCTCGCTTTAGATGAGTGTCAATGGCCAAAACTATTGCCCAACTGATAGCAGCTTTAACTTTTTCAGAAAAGGAATTATCGATAGTTAAGTAAATTTTACTATGGCTTACGACCTTTTCTTATTATGTTTTTTTGGTGAATGTACTTTTTTACTCGATATAATAACAGTTTGAAACGTAATAACAGAAAAGTTGCAAAAAGGAAAATTTATCCAATATATAATAACTTTATAGCTTTTACCAAGCTATTTTTAGAACGTCTAGAGATCAAGATTGAATGGAATACATGGAATAAAGCAATAGATCAATGAAGAAAAAAGACGATTTTTTTTAGAATATTAATATTTTATATTGTAACCGAAATATTTCAATACCTAACTTCAACATTTCGCAAAGCTTTCAGAATCGATTTACTCGGCAAACCAAATATGGCTTATGTACCTTGTTCCCCCCAAGATCTTCAATTGTTTGCTCAAATTTCGCTTCTATTTAACTTAATGCTTTATGATGAAATTGTAATAGATATGTTGCAAAATTAAAAATTATTTTAAGCGGGAAAAGTGTAGGTTTCCAACTATAGAGTCAAATCTTAATATTCATAAAAAGTAGAAACTGAACAGCGGTGCCAATAATTAAAAAATATTAAGTTTTTAATCTTAAGTTTAACTCCGTAAAGAAATGACCTAGTTCTGAATAAAACGGATAAAAACTTATTCGAGACTTTTATTATTTAATAATCCACCTATCTATTATCCCAAAACTTTATTATGTTTAAAGATTATTATTACTAACAATCAACTTTAATATTTATTAATTTTCTGTTTGAAATGTAATTACTAATTAGTTATAACCTCTCTAATTTGTAACAATAGATTCTCTGGAATTTATACTTTCGAAATGCTTTTCTTTAATTTGATTAAGTAAGAATGACCCGTTTAGTAATTTTTCACTGTCAGGATATATAAAATTTTAAACTAAATTAACCCTTAGCCAGAGTTTTTTTAATGTAGACGAACTCGCATGGCCACGATAAAAATTTCACATAAATCATACTTTTTAGACAAAGAAATAAGATCACGTTGTGCTTTAAAAATGCAAAATTATTGCTTAATAATAAGTATCTACAAGATCAAGATAATTATTATCACTATCATTCATTATAATGTTGTCAGATATCCCTTATATTAATTACTCAAATAAAAGTATCATTAACGGTAGCATCTAACAGTTTTTCACATTTGTCGTATCACTTTGACTTAATTACCATGTCTTATGTCCACATGACATGACACATGTCATAATCCACAGATCGGTATTAGAGTGTATCTAACGCGAGCAGGATTCGTACCGCGACTTACGCTTCTGTGCATGCTTCACGCTATACTGCCGGTTCATAAATATATCACTAAAACAAATCTGCAACATTATAATTAATTGCTACAAATGTTTTAACAGATAAATCTTACATAATCACTTCACCATTTAGAGAAATTATTTTTTAGTTATAATCATGACGCATTGTGTACAGGTAAGTGATCCTCAAGTTAATTAAAGTGTCTGAAGCTCTTTTTATTCTCTATCACCTCCTCAAAACATTCGGCATTTAGTTAAAGACTGATACCTCACGAACCACTGGATCATTTTAATATAATATATAACTTTAAAACCAGCTCATGGTGGAGAACTATTAATTATTCGAAATGTTTTACCTTTGCCCAAACCTCTACTGCTAAATAGCGTGGGGATGAAATATTCATTAATTACCTGCTTTAGAGAAAGAAACAGCTGACGGTTTACAGTCTTTATATCATACAGAACTGAAAAATAAGTTGAAAATCTTTAATCATCATTGTGATGAAGTGAAGTGATATTGATTAATTCAATTATTCTTTCATGTTAAAATTAAACATTGTAATGCAAAATGTTCAGTATTTGTATTTACACCATTCAAAGGTTAATAGAAATATAGTTTAACAAAAATTCCCGAAAACGAATTATATTTCTAAATTATTGTGCGAAAGTTTCTATTCTATTCGGTTGGTTTCTTAACAACTTTATACAAGTATTTTCAAGAGATTTTTCAAGATTATAAAGGAAATTGTATTCAAGATTGATTGAAACACCGGTTGATGTTTAAACTGTAATTTGGAACTTCACATATACAATGGTTTAAGAAATTATTTATCCACAATTTTAGCAATATATTCTAAAAGAAACCTCTAATTATTTTAATTTAAATTGATAACAGAAAACAAAATATTGCAAAAAAACTTTATTGGAAAACACAATTCTAAGAAATAACATAGTGATGTAAATTCATAAAAGACAATTATTCATCCACAAGCACATTGCATCTTAATTATCATGTTTCTATAATGTAATACTTTTTATATTTTTTGATAATGATTTAAAAACTTTCTTAGAATTGTAATAAAGCTGAATTACTTACATCGCATAATTTTACTTTATATTTTGCTAAAATGAGACGCAAAGGAAGGAAAACTAGTATTGAAGAAAGGAAACTAATTCAGAGAAAATCTAAGCGAAAAACTGCAAAAATCGTACTATCCAGCACATAATACGTAAATACATTTAAAAATGAAGAAAATATCAAAAATAAATCCCCACAAATGTAACGAAACTAGTTTCGCATCATTTTAAATTAAGATGATAAATTTACTGATTATGGTCCTGGCGTAAACATTAATTGTTATGTTTTCAAAAAGGCGCTACGCCCATTTCAGCTCTCCGATCGCTAGCCGAAGATATCTTGTACCTTTTCATCTTATCATACAAGAGAGGAAGGATATGGATAAGACTTGGATCTACCACCATGATCCTAAATTGAAACAAGAACGATTACAGTGGACTGAGGCTGGTTGTTCAGCTCCAAAACAGGTGAAGTCAGGACGATCAGCAAAAAGGTTATGGCATCAGTTTTTGGGATGCAAAGGATTTTATTGATTGATTATCTTGAAAAGGTAAAACAATTAACTCTGAATATTATTGTAACCTTTTGGATCAATTGAACGAACAAATTCGTGAAAAGAGACCCGGTTTGCAACATAAAAATCATCTTTCACCAAGACAACGCACCTGTCCACAAAGTGTTTTAACAATGGCAAAATTCAATGAACTAAAGACTACTGCCTCTTCAGAAACTTGAAACAATTCGTTCGTGGAAAGCGTTTTTCATCGAATGAAGAAGCTATTTCAGTCGTGGAACAGTATTTTGCAGACCTTCCAGAAAATCATTACAGAGATTGAATAAAATTATTGCAGGATCATTGGAATAAGTGTATGGAAGTTGAGGGAGATTATATTGAATAAAAAAACTAATTTCATTTAAAAGTTTACATTCTTTCAGTTTTGCTTTCAATACTTTACAACCAACCTGTAATTTATGAGTTTGGTGCAGCAAATATTTATTGCTAAAGAAAAGATACCCCGTTAAGTAATTAAATAATAGCAAAAATTGTAAGCCTTTTGGCACTGGATGAATAATTATTTGACATGGTTTTAATAGTGTTTTTCAATTTAGGTTTTCTTCCTTACTTCCTTTTTTAATTATATTTATTGTGAAGTATAAGTATTGTAGAAGATATTGCAATAATTATTTAGTTTAGCACTGAATAAATAATTTTTTGAGCCACTGTATGTAAGCTACTATAACTCTAATTGGTTAATTGTGATATATCCCAAACTAATGCTTTGTAATTACATTAAACTTAAAACCTGCTACGTAGGAGACGCGGTTTAATTATATTATCTTAATAACGCTTTAATATTACTAATAAAATGTAGCATTGTCGAATCTCAAAATTAAGAGAGTTCGCGATAACATACTTCGCTATATTATAGCAATAAGAAACAATACATTAAATAAGATAAATTATTGCTATTTTTGAATTGCTATTGCCATTAAAGGAATTGTTTCAGAATTTATTTTTCATTTTCACATTTTATTTTTTGTTCATATCTTACTATGCATTTGATGGAATTTTAGGATAAATCGCACAAAAAAAATTGCTTATAAAAAATTTCCCATATAAAAATCACTTTAAAAAACACCGCATAAAAATAGGTTTGACTGTATATTTACATATTAAACAGTAAAATTTTAGGTTGGTAGTTATCGATGTAAGCAAGGTAATTTCAAAAATCCGTATATCTAATAAATACACAATATTTGGTTCAAAATTCTCTTATCCCAGTCACTTTGTTTTAAATCTACCGCACTTAGAATAATTATTTGTGATTTCCTTATTGCAGAATCTTTAGAAAGAGATGATGTAAAGAAGGTGTGTTGATACTTTCTGCCAAAACTAAAAAAAAACTCCCCAGATTTTCTCAAACACGGTGGTTTTATTCGCCCTTCGAAACGGGGTTTTTTTGCACTGTGGGCTCTTTCCCACAAGATAAAAATTCAAGAGGCAAAAAGGTATCAAAAAAATACCAAAATTTATAAAATAAAATTATTTAAAGGTTGTACCTCAAAGCTTTGTTTTCAGATCCCTAAAGAAAATGAACAATATTAATTTAGGGGTTTTATAATCTAACTGTCCCCAAAAATTTAGTTAATTTAGGGTGGGATAATTTTTAAAATAAGATAATGATTTTACATTTCAAAACATGTTTTTGGTTTAAACGAAAAACAGTGATGCGCCTTTTAACATCCAATATTACATAAAATGCTGGATAAAATTATCAGTTAATTAATATTTTTGAAAAATTTTACTATAATTCTTATACAATCGTGAATTAAACCAAGTTCTCCAGTTAACTCACTGATCAACCATCATAGGTAACTAAATTTCAAAAGAGCAGCTAAAGGAGCATTTTTTAGGGCACTCTGCCAGTTATTCCTTTATTGGATTAATCATATTTCGGTGTGGTATTCTTTTAAAAAATGCACGTAGTCACTGAATTGTAAAACGTGTTTATTAAAATTACCTTAGTTACAGCTGATGGTGCATTCACATTATCCTTCGCGCATTGCATATATTTGATTAAATTTAATTGAAGCTATTGAACTTGAGATTTTACTATTTCACCATGCAATGCGTGGTGTAAATAAAAATTAGCAAATACTTAAATTTAAAGTAGTAAATAACTCCAGCTTTTTAGGCTGTGTACTTTATTTATGTTTCTGAAATTTAATTTCAATTTTGAAAAATACCCAGCAAGGCAGCAAAACTCTTTTTTCGTTTATTTAAATGCAGCATTTTCTCATTTTGACTGATATGAATTTAAGACATAATAACAAGAAAAGATTTTCTTCTCGAGTTTTTCTTGCAAAAATCTCGTTTCTCGATAATCCATAAGAAAATAATTTAATTAACTAATATTTAATTAAACTAGACGTTTGTGATCAAAGGAACACCAAATAGTTTTAAAATTACTTACTCCGCAGCTTCTCTTCAATTTCTATTAGCTATATTAAAGCGACTTTCTATTCTAGACAGCTGAAAAATACTTAGGTATTTTGGCAAAATTTTGTTAACAAAATGAAAATATACATACATAAGTATATCGATATACGATCTTTTGTGTTAAACTATTTTATTATTAAACTGCAATTCAAAATTAAAAACTCTGCTGAATTATTGCCCCTGTGAGCCATAATTAGCTCCATAATTACAATCTTATCTAGTTTCAAAATTTTTAAAAATTAATTTCAATTGGACGATCTCCATGTTTTAACGTGCAAATATTTATACTCACCCAGATACATATCTCGGGATATTATAATATCCGATATATAGGTTATTATGAATATATGGAAAATTGTAGAGGAATAATGAAAAAATTGTCTTTTTTGGCTTTGAAAGATAAACCTCCTCTTCAGAGAATAAAATTCTACTCAATCGATTTATTGTTTCGGGAGTAATCGTGTACACTATCATGGTATATGTAGTTTCCAGAAAAACGAATTTTAAGTGTGACTTCAACAGGAAATACAATAATTTAAGAATTCTTGAACGGATTTCACATAGGTTTATTTTCAATTAAAAAGGTTCTAACCAATCGGGTCATTGCTTCGAGAGTAATAAAATGTACAATTGGCTTGGTTCAAATGTATACAAACCTACATTATAATGTTTCAAAAAATCTTTTACCTGCCAAATTTTACACATTTCTAACATTTAAAATAACGAAACCAAATTGTTATATAGTAATTATACGTGTAATAAACGAATATTTATTATATCCTTAAGAATAATCTAAATTCTAAATAACAGCGTGGAAAATGATACTGGAACTTTTAAAAGTAAGTGCAACATAAACAAACAAAAATCTCAGCTGTAAATTATCAATTCAGAGATTATAAAGCTACTTATGCTCAGTAGTCAGTAAGCTTATTGTTAGGATTCAGGAGCTAAGCGTTTTGGAATGCGACCAATGTTAAAGTTTAACAACGCGGAATATTCCCGACGGCGACGTTAGGAATAATTCACTTCGTTGTAGGTGAAAGATTTAAAACGTTATCTACTGTGTAAGTGAAGAATACTGTCAAAATATGTTTAATAAATATTATAATTTATTCAAAGTAGTTTGAAAGCTACAGTTTGTAGATAACGTATAATGAAAGATAGACGAATTATATAAGCAATCTTATCTTTCTTGTTCAACGATTCTAATTCATAAACCATATAACATAGGCCATTGACTTATAATGTTTAAATATTTTAGAATGACTACTAAATAAGGTGATGATGTTAATTAACAAAACTATTTTGAGTGTCAAGAAATAAATTAAGTTACCTACTAAAAAATTGCATTATTTTAGTTTTTTGCAATAACGTAAAACAAAATCGCACAAGTTTGGCTTAAATTTATTATATCGTTAATTTATTGTACTCTTTAATCTTTCAAATCGTTTCAGTTTAACTACATTTGGTATTTGTGAGTCTTATTTAAAATATTTGGATCGCCATCAAAAGATTCTTTGTTTTTTTAGAAAAATGCCAGTTGAGTTAACAATTATTTATTTAATTAACAATTACATAATCGAGTGGCATAGTTACTCTCCGTAAATGATCTGAGACTAACTACAAAACTAAACTGCTTTTTCAAAGTACGTCTATTTATCGATATCAACAAAAAGAACTTGATCAGCGTTCTCAGGGTTGATTAACCTTAAACATCCGTTTTAATAATATGAATGTGTACCTGCCCCATCAATGAATACTTTAACTGCAGTTCAAGTAATCCACACTTCACATATTACTTATTTTATATTATTAAAATATAATTACTACATTTAAACTTATAATACTACTATCGCATGGTGTTAAAACGCTATGTTAATCAATTTATTTTATTCGTGGCTGACACTTCCAAACACGTCATTTGTGTTCGTGTGTTGCTGGCTTAACATAACAATGTCTGCTGTTGTACCTTTTGTTCTTTTAAATTTTTATTAAATTGATTGAAATCAATGATACGTCAAAGCTAAATTTGAGATCAATATTTTAGAATGTACATACATACTTTCTAGTAAGGTTAAGTTCATACCTGTAAGAAATGTAGAACAAATTTTGTTCGTATTTTTTAGCCAAAAGTTTGTATTTGATTATTTGATAAATTTATTTTTTATATTTCTTCTGAAAACCTCAGTTTTGCTCCAAATAAACATATATAAAACTTGATCAAAAGCCATAACACACTTCGTAAAGTTTCTAACCCCATCAAAAGTGACGCGGTTGAAAAGCCTGGTTATGTCGTTTACAACATCATGTCTTAAAACAAGTTGAAAATGAAAATGAAACGGAATGCTAAAACTAAAATTAATACCAAGTGGTTATCTAACACATGTTAACACATAGTGATATAGAATAGCACCAATTAAATCAATTTCAAATCTACGTTAGGTTATGTGAAAATTGAAATCTTTTATTGAAGTTTTTATATTATTTAAATTACTTTAGTTGGTAGATCATATTTACCGCAGCTCTTCATCGATGTAATTTAACTTGGTGTGCCTTTATATTTCTTTATATAACGTTGCGAGCAAAAGTTTGAAATTGTACAATGTCGATATCGCACAGATATTTCTGTACAAAATTACACACTCAATGCATACAAAGTTTAATATTATTCTTGTCGTTTGATCATTTACAAGCACTGTAAGTTGCTAACTTGTACAATGTCAACATTGTGTACTGCAAATTATGCAATGTTAAATGGCTCTAGTTCCAATGTATGCATTGTTGGCTTTCCTTGGAAAATGAAGAAATAGTCCAAATAAAATTCAATCTGATAATGTTAATACGACAAAACAGCTATCTAAGAACCTGTAGATATGTAATAATTGAATGCTGAATGTAGAAAGCATGTGCAAAGACAATCTTAAATGAACAGCGACATTTTCCATCAATACCGTTCTAAAACAATTGCATATAGTATGCATTATACGAACCCTTGTCCTCCGAATTTTTTTTTATAAGTTATACATAACCTCACTAACTACAGACATTCAACATTGCACAAATTGCAGTATACAAAGTTGACATTGTACAATTTCGGACTTTGCTCGTAACCTATACACTTTTTGAAGGAAAATTCAATTTTATGGATATTTAGTACTTATTTACCTAACCAACAACTAAAAGTACACAACGAAGATGCTGATAGTTAGTACTCTTATGATCTTGTGATATTTGTGATCAAAAGTATCAAGCAAGGCTTCTATTTGTGGCTCGCACTTGAATGAAAAACAAATTCAACTTTACAACCATTAATTACGGGGTCGGCGTTCGAAGTCTTACCAACTGCACGCTGCTGTAGCAACCAAACAGCTAATGACATCGTGCTCGTGTTTTGACATGCGTCAGTCTGTTATGTTGTTTACAAGCCTACGGAAGCATAATCAAGCAGTTATTATCGAAATAGAATTCAAACGCAACAGTGTTATTGATTTGTATTTGGCTAGAAAATCGCAACTAGCCATTGTTAATGAGCTACGACATTTACTACATGTAAACGAAATGTTTGTGTATCGAACCATTACACGTTAAAATGATACTGGTAGCATCAAAAAAACGCCATGGAGGTGGATATCCAAAAACAGCAATATGGACAGAAATGCTTCGAAAGATGAAGGCCAGAATTCAACGTAATCCACGACAAAACGCAGTTCAATTGGCGAAAAATCTCAATGTGTGTGCTCGTAGCATGGGGTGCGTATTAAAAAAAAACTACGATTGAAGCCCTACAAAATACAAAAAGTACAAGGTTTAACACCTGCACAAAAGGCAGTTCGCATAGCAAGAGAAAAGGTGTTAAAACACTTGCAAGCTTGAAAATTTTGTCTTTTCAAACATAAAAATTTTTACGGTTAAGCAATATGTAAACAAACAAAACGACCGTTTATGGTTACAGTACAAATCAAAAGACAATTTAGACCAGCGAATTGGTCTGCAAAAGTAAGTGCCTGCATCAGTGATGGTTTGGGCCGCGGTAACTACCATAGAACGCTCACCACTCGTTTTCATTGAACAGGTGAAACAAGCTGAAAAGCCAGAGATGCAATTATTGCAATTGCATTCCAAAATTTGTGCACTGGAGGGTGTTCCACACCCCCCAGACCCTCCGGATTGAGAAGTTTATTTTTATTAGAAGTAAACTGAAGATCTCCCGTTGCAAAGGCACTGGAGGGTGTCCCCCGTCCCCCAACTCCCCGGATCGAGTAGTTTATTTTTATTAGAAATAAACTAAAGATCTTCCATTGAAAAGACACTGGAGGGTGTTCCAGACTCCCGGATTGAGTAGTTTATTTTTATCAGAAGTAAACTGAAGATCTCCCGTTGCAGAGATCTACCTCCCAGGGGGTATGCAATTTATAATTATGCAGTATATGATTAATTGTCAGATTATGAATTAAACACATTTACTTAGCCATAGCTAATTTTAAAAAACTTGGGATATGCTTAAATATTTAATTCACTTTTAATAAAAATAAATTATTTAAACCGGGGGGTCTGGGGGGTGTGGAAGACCCTCCAGTGCCTTTGCAACGGAAGATCTTCAATTTACTTCTAATAAAAAGGAAACTACTAAATCCGGGGGATCAATGTAATTAATTAATCACGACGAAATAATGAATTACTAAAGCTTTTTATTGAACTACTAAACCTCCATGATATTCAAACAAATGAGCTAAAAACAATTACAAAAATAACTAAAGAAATCTAAGTTTAATTTAATTAATTGATTACTATTAAACTAGCAACTACCAAAACTTTTAATTAGTAAAATAATGACCGCCAAAGATCTATTCAACGTTTAAGAAAAAATGTTCAAATCTACTGATTTGAACATCTACTAATCTACTGATTTAAATCTAAACTGATAAAAATCTACGTTTTTACAAGAAAAGTTCCCAGCTGCATTTCTTCACAACAATGGCAACCATATTCTCCGAACTTAAACCCAATGAATTTTCCATATGATCCATTCTGGAGACCAAAGTATCAACTAAAAAATATAAGATGGTCGACGCCTTAAAGATTGCTCTTCGCCGAGAATGGGATAAAATCCCATCAGACCACATTAGTGCAGCGTGTGAAGCCTTCTCGGACAGAATCGATGCTATTATTATATACAGTGACAAGCAAAACTGTTCACAATAAGTAAATTTTTTGCTATAAATATAATATTACCTGAAATATGTATAAAATCTACATCCCACATTTGATCATATGAGAAGTAATGCATGACGCACTGATTACTTATACTATTTTGCAAAACTACAGTTTTATTATATTATTATCACATTGCTAAGGTGACGTTCGAAGTGAACAGTTTTGCAAGTGTCAAGAAAGTAATTTTATTTGCTGTGAAACGAAAGTTTAACCGTTATTATTTTATTTTATTTGTACTGAGTAAGTGCTAACTTAATTATAACTTAAGTATTCTTGATCAATTTTTCATTTAATATAGAAAATAAAAATGCCTATTCGTATTAAGGAAGATTTAAAAGAAGATCGCTGAATCTATTAAAACAGGTATTTCAGTAAGAGAAATTGCAAGCAAACATGCGGTTTCAATAGGCCTTGTTACAAAATTAAGAAAGAAATTTAAAATTACCACAGAAATTAACAGAGGAGGACGACCGCAGAAGCTTTCGTCTCAAACAAAAAGAATTATTCGCAAGTTAATAGTGTCTGAGCTGCAGAAAATGCCGTAGAGGCCAATAATACTATCAGAGACAACTTAAAAATTAATGTCTCTAATGATACCGTTCGTAGATGTTTAAAGGAAGTTGGTATGAAAGCTAAAACTAAAATAAGAAAACCTTTATTAAGCGAAGTACATAAAAAAAAGCGTTTAAAATTCGCAAAAGACCATATTAATTGGACTGTAGATGACTGGTGGTTGGTTACATGGTCAGCTGAATCGAAAATTAATCGAATGGGATCAGATGGCCGTGTTTGGTCATGGTATGATAAAAATGTAGGCCCTACAGAAAGAAACATTAAAATTTGGTGGAGGCTCTATGATGGTTTGGGGTTGTTTCAGGGGATAGGGTAGGAATATTAAGAAAAATTAATGGAATTATGAAAGCAACCGATTACATTGACATTTTAGAAGACTCATATTTACCAAGCCTTGCTAAATTTGGTTGTGCAGTAGGTGATACCATATTTATGCAAGACAACGACCCTAAACATTCGGCTAAAATTACTAAAAAATGGTTTGCTAATAATAATGTTAAAGTGATGGAGTGGCCGCCGCAGTCCCCCGATTTAAATCCAATCGAGAATCTTTGGTGTATAGTTAAAAAGAATTTTAACCGCAAAGAATCAGCCCAAAATGTCGATGAGTTATGGACCATAACAAATAATGAGTGGAGTAAGATTGATTCTCAAATTTTGAATAATTTAATTACTAGTATGCCAAAAGGATGCAATTAGTGATTAAAACCAAAGGAGGTCATACAAAGTACAAAAGGTTGTTTAAATTATAAATTTATGATCAGTCGCAATACTGTTCATAATAATTTTCAACAATATGTTTTTTATTATTCTTATTTGAATTGTTTGGATGTTTTTCAAGTTTAGGTAGTTTTATTGTGTTTTAATTTATAATAAAATATATTTCAGCAAACTTTTTTGTTTTTGGTAAAGTTTTAAACAAATTTAAAGAATACTAGATTTTTATGAACAGTTTTGCTCGTCACTGTACATATATTATGGCTACATTAAACAATAACATAATATTTTTTTAGTTTGAAATGTTTTTACGATATTTTTAAATTTTTAAATAAAAAAAATCGCACTTCGAGTGCCGAGCCCTGTATTTTGCATTCCCAATACCATAAGCAAAACTGCTACAACTTCTAAAAATAAAAAGATTTCTTAAATAAAACCTCACTAAAAATAGATTTTTAAAGTTTTTCAGAAGTATAATGTAATATTTTTGTGTCTACCCTTAAACCTGTATCTTTGAGAAAAAAAGATCAAAGTTACTAGCAAAAGAAATTTTATTTTTTAGTATTGTCGTTGAGCGATTATATGCTATGTTTTATATAGTTAACTACATACAGCCAATTATCTTGATTTGCTTATTCTTTTGAATAAGACATCATAGAGTGATATGCATTTGATTAAAAATGAATAGCAAATATTCAAGAATAAAAAATGGAATATAGAAATATTGTATTTCCATTAAAATTGACCTTTTTGGTGTTCGTCTGAACTTAGCAACCCTACAGACTTGCCAGAAAAAATTCTATTTTGTTCTTTATAAAATAATAATAATTATACTTATTTTGTACTATTTGTATACCGCCTACTTATTACACTAATTACAACAGTAATTATTATTTATTACTGTTAATATTCCACATACAATATAGTCACCTCAATACCATAACTCCAATTTTTCCATTCTTTCTTGAAGTTAGTGTAATATCAAAAACCAAGTTTTAAGTTTCCGGAAAATATAAAATGCAAATAATAAAAAGAACTGGATTAAAAATTCAATTTACTTGCCTTGTATTAACGTGACGAGAGTATTAATATCATGTAAATTAAATCATGATTGAAAAACGTCAATCGATGCTTTTTAATTATCCGTGCAGAGCACGGTCCCTGTCGGCCCGGATAATCGAGGTTCTACTGTACCTATTTATCAACCAAAAACAAACCGATAATAGCAAAAGAAACTTATGACAAAATGTACCAAAACATAATAAGTATAACAAACAAATGTAACGAACGAAACCTCGAATTTCAGACAAACCAGCGAAATCTTCATGTCAAAATCAGCACTTTTTTTCGCTATTCTAAGGGTTTGATCAAACAGAAACGACAATAATTATTACTATTGAATTACGCAGGCTCTATGGTACCCATTTAGCTTTTCTTTTCAAGTTGGTATCTTTATTAAAGATGTTATTGTCAGGACCTATTCGATGCGTAATTTCTGTTCAACAGCCATTGACTATCGTCATTTTTGTGACGCTCTGAGACTTTTTGCTTTCAAAAATGATCGGATTAAAAAACTTTTATTAAATTTTGCGTTAAAAATGAAATTAATTGGAGCGAAATCTATGTCTAAAAGAAAAGTTTTTTCAAATCAACACATTACTGTTTGAGAGCTCGAAAAAGAAATTTCTTTTTCTTTCAGAAAAAATCAAAACACAATTGAAAGGGCGCCACTTTAACACAATAGAGAAGATAAAACAAAAATCGCTGCAGCAGAAGCTGAAAACCATCTCAAAAACCAAGTTTCCGGAATGTTTTGAGCAATGGAAAAGACGTTGACAAAAGTGCATTATGGGAACAATTTTGAAGGAAAGAAAATAAAAATTGATTTATATTTCTGCAGTAAATAAATATTCTTTAAGCGGACAACAATTTGTCGTTTCTTTTAATCAAAACTCGTACTATACTACTAAGCTATATAACTTTTACAACTTGTAGTTTTCCTAATTCGAATGTCCCTCGAGATTCGAATTCGGAAAGTTGCACTGTAATTTATTGAGTTACGTTTCTCTTACGAGTTGGTGTATTCTATAAGTCGTTCCTTATAAAAAGCATTTCAATTTAAAATTTTAACTTTAAATTTTGAATTGGCATGAAAGGTGACAATCACTGCAAACTTCAGAACATAGAAACATAGGAAAGTAACATAGGTGAATGTGTCTGTTTTCAGCCACTTAACACAAATTTCATGTTTGACACGTCGGAAAATAATAATTTTTTTACTTCGAATTTGTAAAACTTAGATCGGACATAAATTTTGTCAAGAAAACATTCAGTTCTTGGACATTATCATAAGCAGCCACTGTGCACTTCTGTGTTTATATCAATTTCTACACTAAGTGCGTAAATCTGAACGTCGTCACAGTGAAACATTTTTTCATTCGTTTATACTTTGTTAACTAGACAAAGTAATAACTAAAAATTTAAAAATGATGTCCAAAACTATTAGTGTGATTTTTAAAAATTATTTTTTTATAGAATTACTATTATTTAACTTTTATTCTTTAAGACCGAAAATGGCGGTAGTGGCCGCAAACAGACACATTCACTCTAGTTGAATTTATTTCTTTTTATAAGTATTAATTTGCACAAGTTTAGTGAAAATTTAAATTTTTACCACACTTACTTATTTAAATAGTCCATGATATAGTAGATAATCATTTATATTTCATTCTATTGAAACTCTTCAGATGAAGCTAGCTGAATTGATAATAATTGATTTTAAAATCTAAATTATAAAAAAAATGTATTTATTAACAGAGAGAAAAAATCGCAAATTCAATTAACATTTTCACTAATCTTGTGATATTATCAAATTAATACTTAAAATACATTTTTCACAAGTTAATAAACTGTTACTATAATAATATTAATTATTATTATTATTAAACGTCTGATGACAGCAGTAACCATTGCTGAAAGCTTACAAATAATGTTTCGTTTTATTGTTCGTTTAACTTTCTAATTTAAAAAAAATTGAATCAAATATTAATTTCAAAGGTTAATCATATACAGGGTGTCCCCGTGACCGTGGAGAACCTTTTAGGTGGTGATAGAGAACACTTTTCTAAGATATATTTTTAAATAAAATTTTTGTCCAAGTCCAAACCCTTGGGGGGTACCTCACTTTAAAGCAATTTTTTTAATTTATGATTTCAAGCGGCCATTGCACCGATATTTTTGATTTTTTGGGTTTAATGGATTAAAGCTTTTCTATAGAGCATTTGAATATCTACAAATTATGTTATAACCCCTTATCGCTTAGAATCAACAGATTTCGAGTTATGAATTAAATTAAGGAAAAAAATGTCAAAAAATTCCGAGTTTTATCTTTTTTACTTTTCTTGCCAACCCCGTATCTTTTAAACGAAACGTCTTAGAAAAAAACTAACGGCCCAAACCGGATAGGAAATTTAACGGGCTACAACATTGGTCTAATAATTTTTTTTGGGAAACCAACCGTTTTTACATAAATTACGAAAATAATGAACAAGATGTAGGTTAAAAAGGTTAAAAATTCACAAAATTTATTTTAATAAATTTTCAAAATGGCCTCCCTCATTTTCAGCACACATACGTGACATTGTTAAAAGAGACATTGTTTGAAAAGAGAATGAGGGAGGCTCGAAATCTGTTGATTCTAGGCGATAAGGGGTTATAACATAATTTGTAGATATTTAAATGCTCTATAGAAAAGGTCTAATCCATTAAACCCAAAAAATCAAAAATATCGGTGCAATGGCCACTTGAAGTCATACATTGAAAAAATTGCTTTAAAGTGAGGTACCCCCCAAGGGTTTGGACTTGGACAAAAATTTTATTTAAAAATATGTCTTAGAAAAGTGTCCTCTATCACCACCTAAGAGGTTCTCCACGGTCACGGGGACACCCTGTATATAATTTCTATAATAATTATATTATATGTTATAATAGTGAATACCTCTTTTAAGATAACGGCTTCCCGTTGTAACAGATAATAATAGAAATAGTCTCAACTAAAAAAAAGGATTTTTTAGCTTATGATGATGAACACTTGATTAATGTAGAGGGTGGGCTATCTGTTGTGCGTGTTATTTCAATTATTTTAAAAAATCGACGCGCTTAATTTTGACACATTTGTAGTGCGAAATCTCCGTGGTAAAAAATGGATCGTTTCAACGCAGGGAAATACTGAAAAAATATTTTCAAAGTAAGTGTGTATTTCAAAAACTGCAAAATATGAAAAAAAATTGATCGAAATGAATTTATAAAAAAAGTTCGTAAAACTGGCATGCTTGTAGATGACAAAAACTGATCCGTGTGTTCATCCGGTGTGCCAGACAAAAAACTTGTTGCTGTTTCCCAAAGTGTGCGTGAAAATCCAAGAATTTCAACTCATTACAGAGCTCAACAACTGAACACCACTCGCACTTCTCAGAGAAGAATATTACATAGAAATCTCAGATTATTTGCTTACAAGGTGCAACTCACTCAAGAGTTGAAGCAAAATGACCACCCACTTTGTTATCGCTTCTTTATATGGGCATTAAATGAGTTTAAAAATGACAAAAATTTCTTTTTGAGCTCATTTTCATCTTAGAGGTTATGTTAACAAGCAAAATTGGAAGTTTTGGGGTTAAACATCCACACGTAGTCGTTGAGAAAGTAATGCATCCTCAAATAGTGACTGTTTAGTGTAGGTTTTGGAGTGGTGGCATCATTGGTCCCTAAAATTGTGGAAATGAAGCAGGCGACAGCGTTACGAGGAACTAAGAAGTGTACTACAAAGACATATTAACTAATTTGTGGAATCAATTGTACAATATGGACTTGGGCGGGTTTTGGTAAAATACATGTATAGCTTCTTCAACGTTGTCAACGTCTTTATGTTCCTAATTTTTACTGTCCATCTTTCATCCATACATCAACAAGAAGTTTTGGCTCTCTGTTATACGGCAGAAAAAAGTTGGAAATTTAGTGGAGTCATGTACGTTGAGCAAAAAAAAACATTGATTGCATCTGGTCATTTATTCACGTTATCTTCTTTATAAAGGAGTTTATTTTTTATTGTTCCATTTTGTCTTTTGACTTCATTGCTATGGGGATGATATACAAACGTTACCCGTTACTGTGTTTCCGTTACCATATGAAGCTGGTCATTGGTCATTTATTTGTATCGGCATACACGAATGTCTATAAATTAATTTAAATAAAAATCGAATGAAAACTTCGGCAGTTTTATTCTTTACTTCCTTGACTTTTGACCACTTACTAAAGTGGTCAATTCATCTCAGAATAATATGCTCATAATATTAACAGTGCCTTCGGAACATCACCCCTAAGATACATCTAAGTAAAACAAAAATAAGTCCTTAAGTGGAAGGAGGATAAGTATAATAATCGATATTTTCTTCGAAGCACAAAAATTACTTATCTTTGCGCGGCTATTAATCCAAAAGTATTTTCGTAAGTTTGAAGAGAATTTTGTCAGCTCTAATTTAAAGCAATATTATTTTGTTTATACAATAAAGCGAAAAAGAAGAGGAAAAGGGAAAAGAAGGCGAATAAAGGGGAAAGAGAAAAGAAGAAAGTAAAAAATTTTGACGTTTAGGTACCGAAAAATCAAAATTGTAATGCATTTCTATGATAGGCTAAATTCAAATCTCAAATCCCGCTCATTTTGAATTTGTTTTTGTAATTTTACTTAAAATCATGTGTTTTATCACTTTTTTGATGCAGTCGTCACGTATCTGTACTGTTATTTGAATAAAACATTGAAACGCGACGATTTAAGAAGTATTTTTACGAAAATAATTTTAGGATAAATTCTCGAGATTGGCCGAATTGGAGATTTTCGCAACCTGCGCTTCAGTCCCTTTGCTCCGGCCGCTCCAAGCCGTTTTGACAAACGCTTTGCCAACTAAAAATATTCCCCTAGACCGGTCCTACCCGGCAAAGTGTGGATGTTGCCTCGTCAGATAGCAGAAAGCGACTTACTTACTCCACACGATAAATGATATTTTATGTACATATAATTTCTATAATTGAAATTTTTCTGTATGTCAATTTTTATAAATGAATTAAATAAAAATTTTATAATAATTATTTGAATTAAAAATGGATACTAACACCAAAAATTAACTAAGCAATAAATTATACTAACCAAACAAAATGTTACTACAACTTTATTATTTATACTGACCAAAATAACAAATAATACTGACCAAATTAACAAATTATACAAACAAAAATTCTATTTAATACTGATACTTAAATATTTATTCTTCTTCTTCTTCATATATTATATATTATATATTCTATATTCTATATTATTATTATATACTGACCATTTATTTTAAAAAATACTGGCTATTTAATGACAAAAATACAGACCAAAACATTAGTTGTCATTTTACAGGAAAGCCTGTGCAGACTTTTTATTTCAGGTGTCACATGATATGATTTTCATATCAATTTTTATCCGTTTTGATGAATCGTCGCAAAGAACTTCAGCACCCTCTAATTTCCAAGACTACGCTAAGGAATAAACCTTTCTTGGAGACGGGTAATAAACCTAAACTTAGATTTTTACTATTTTAAAATGAGAGATGAGAGTCTAATTAGCGTATAAAAAAATAAAATTTGCGGACGGTCTACAAATTTTGGAAAAAAATCGGTTTAAAAATTTATTTACAATGCAATTTTCTCATTGGCTCTTTTAAACTGTAACCCCGCCCATTGGGAATAAAAATAAGTTTTCAGCGCTAAAACTAATTGTAAATGAGTCTTTTTTATATTTTTAATATATTAAAATACCAAAAGAATTGTAAACTTCGTTCCGAACTAAAATATAATGAAGCGTATATTTTAGAGTGAATCCGAGTCTTTTCGTAGTTGCGTTTGTCAAAACCGACTTTACGCAGCCTTCGCTCCGCAACGGCCGCTACAAAATATACATGTTGATCCCACCGCTAGTCACTGTCGATCCACCACAGCGCACGGACTGGTGATAGAATGTGAACTATAATGACGTACTTACGACGACATAATGACGACACTTACATACATGTAATTTCTTATGGGAAAATTGTAATTTTCAAATTTGAATTGTGGCCTTATTAGAAGTCCGACTAAATTCATCCTTACCTTAAATAATTCGCATTTTTGTGCTCTTTCGTTTGGTGTAACAATTTTTATAGAAAAACGTGTACTTTTGAGTTCATGTTTATTACCTCGACCCCCTTTCTTTTTTAAACATGTGAAAATACGACGTGGTCTTGCATTTTTGACTTTTCAAACAACTTTTGCGTTAAAATCTTAAAATATGATAAAGATATTATATAATTACAATATTTTTTCCAGAATCAAGAGCTTTAGATAATTAATTAAAGAAACACGAGAGCACAACTGGTTGCATCTTTCGCAAACAAAAAATACTCAGCTCTCTGATCAACTTTTATAATTGACTGTGACTCAATGGTAGAACATTCAACTCAGATACAAATTACATTCAAAATTATTCAAGTAATTATGTGACAAATAGAAACATCAGAAGTTTTTATGTAAACGCAATTTTCGACTATAATCGAAATTTAGAAAGTTGGAACACGAATACACATGTAAGATAAAATAACAATGCTAAAAGTATTTACATTTCCATTACTCCTTGCTATCTCGAACTTCAAATTATACATAGCTTTGATAACATATTTACTGTTTCAGAGCGCACTTCCTCAAACGACTTGATAAGAAAAAAAACAAAAATTTACTTGGAAAATAATTGTAGGAATTTCCATATACCTAAATACATAATTATATGTACAAAATAATATGTACATCAAGATGAATGACGAATATGGAAATCAATTTACAACACCACATAAGTGGAATAGTTAATTAAGAAATATCACTTTTGCTTAATTAATTCTTTAGGATCAAATTATTACTTAACTTGAGTATAAAGAACTTAAAACTAGTTTAGAAACCTATGCATGATACATAAATAATATGTAATTATAATGATTAAGTACCTACTGTTTATTAATATGTATAATAATTACATACTTACAATTTATTACTAATAATTTACATATTTTGTTTGGGAAGTTTAAAAGATGTACTATTCGTTTATAAAAATAAATAAACTTTTAATCTTTGCAATATGTCAATATTTTGCTAGTTATACTTCAAAATCTAACTGGAAAATAAAATTATTTCTTTAGCATTTATTGCAGTGTTAAAATTTGATTTATTAAAAGTTGGAATAAATTTCAACTTCGAACTTTTAATGATGGATCATTTTTTGTTTCGAATTGCAAGCTTTTTTAATATTGTTGTACGTAAAATTAAAAGTTAAATTTTTATAATAAATCGATGTAATTTATTTTACCAATTATTACTATTTATTTAAGCTGATGCAGTTGAATCTGATTATAAATTCTAAATAAATCTATTTAATTTTACCTGCGGAATCTGAATAAATTTGGTTTTCTTTTATTTCATATTTAAAATTTTACTCTTTCGTTTTATTTTAAATTGATTTTTCCTAATTCTAAATTACTGCGTTGAACGAACGTGAGAGGACGATAAATTAATAATGTTCCCCGGAGTAGAAAATATAGGTAAGTGATAATTTCCAGGGGAATTATAATTGAAATTATTTGAAAATATTTTCTTTGTATATTATGAAAATACTATGTAAAATGCAGCTTTGATTTACTAATCATATTCGTTTTCTTTTCTTTTTGAATAAATATATAGAGCCAGTTAGAATATTTTCATAAATTATCTTATCCTAAATAAAATTAATAAAATTAATGGCCTCAAAATTTTAATTAAACTGTTATGAAAATGGACACCTAGATAATTGATATTAAAATTAGAAACCATAAAATTAATGTACTATATTATATTGTCTATGGTAGGTTTTGTTATATACCCTTATTATTGTTACATATTATTAATTAGCTATGCCAAAATTAAAAATATACTTACAAAGTAGGTTTTACTTTCTTATAACCTTACCGAAAAAATTGCTTTCACCAATTGTACAAAATATTTTGCAATTTTTAAGTAAGATTTAAAAATGTTAATTAATAACAACACACAATTAAAACTTCCTTATTCCTCAGTTAACGAAAAGCTTGGAAATCCACACAAATTGCACTGTAGAAAATCTTCTCGTACTTGTATTCACATCCAAACTCTACTAAATATAGCAATTTATTCCCATAAAAGAACACATTAATTAGTTTCACTTCACAATCCTGTACCAGGCTGGTGCACCCGAAGAAACACAAAATTCGTTCACAAATGTTCAACTTACGCGTTAATGACTGACGAGAGGTTGTCTACTGGCAATGTTATGTTTGGATGATTGGAGAAAGGAACAGTGATGACATTCATTACTACCGGTAATTCATAACACTTCCTTTTATTTCATGAATCATTCATGTTGTGAGACTCTTTACAAAGTCAAGGCAAAATTTTAACAATATTTTAATCGTCCTGCTATGAATTAACCTTGAATTATTTCTTCTTATTTTTCAACGGACAATGAAACCGACAGACGATAAAAACAAACAATTTTAATGACCTTTTAAGTACTCTAATTTTTTATACTGCAAAACCTTTTAAAGTTGTTTTTGAAACTATTATATTTATAAATTAAAATTTTAACTTCATTTAGATTCAATTTTAATATTTAACGCTCAGCAATCCGAAGGCTCAACTGTAGGACAATCTAAGAGAATATTAACGATTAAAAAAATTGTACAGGGTCGACAATTCTTTATTTAACATGTAATTTTAAATCGCACATATTGCGTGAATTGAATAAAATATCATAATCTTGGTGAATCTTCAATTAGTGTTCAAAATCACTTGAGCAAAATTATTTTCTTTATTTATTAGGTCGAAAAGAACTTTTCGACACATAAGTTTCTATTATTTTAGTTAATCACGTAGTTTATCAGTGAACGCTCGAAAAACTTCAAATAAAAAATTTTTAGACCATTTCTTTATCAAATTTAAATCAAGTTTGTATTGAAACCGTTCTTTTAGAAAAACCTTGATATTAAATGAAAATATTCGGTCAACCATAACTTCAATTGACCCTCTTATTGCTAAAATTGATTCCTCCAGCAATAAGTGAAAAGTTCAAGTAAACATTGTTGGAAAGTAATGCTCGATTTATCAAATATTAAATATAATAAATTGTTATAGAGCTGTCTTTAAAATCGACATCGAAAATAATATGAAAAACTAATAATAGCGAGAAAATCATGAAATTTTCTTTCAATAATTTTATTCACGATTTTATCTACTTGGTAGATTACTCTTACGGTAAGTGAATGATTTAAATGATAACTCAAGTTTTACAAGCTGAACCTCGTGATGTACTAACTTTCACTTGCTAAATGTCTATCTGCTGGCTGCAGGTAACATTATAAACGGCTTTTATTAAGGAAATAAAATGTCAGAAAACGATATCAGCATTAAAACAATAAAGAACAAAACTATTCTTTTTCTTTGGCAACACAACTTGACGCCGACATTTTCATAATTTTTTTTGAAAGTTTGAAATTTGTCTTTATCAATCTCGACAGCATAGCATTTTCTTTTAAAAAAATTTATACGAAGCCTTTCAACGATATGAGTTCAAGATCAGCTTCTTTCATTTACCTCTTTATTGAGAAAAATTGTTGAAAAAATTTACGAATTCTGTTTGATGTTATTCGTAATTAAAAGGAAATAAAATCAATAATTCATTAAAATCTAATATTTCTTAACGTTAAAAAAGTTCAAAAGTAAGTAAAGGAATTTAATCATACACACTAATAACAAAAAATGTTATTAGCCTAATATTGCATGTTACAGTAATTATTAGATTACTAACACAGTTTGCTTAACTTACTAGTAATTCACATTACAATAATTGGATAAATTTCTATTTCTGAATTATTTAAATAAGTACCAAACCGTGATGATGTAGATTTTGATAAACTGGCCTTGTGTTTAAAAACTTTTAGAAACTTGTTAATTCAAAAATACCTCGATTAAGTTATTTGAAAATTATGTAAAAAGTGGTTTTTTGAAAGAAAGAAATTAAGATTCCATTATATATTGTGTAATTCATCACTTATCTACATATGTACATAAAATTACAAGGCTGAGAAGTACTGAAAATGTCCATTTAAAATTGCATATTCAAGCAAAACTGGTATTTCGAAATGTTTAATAATGGTAAATATAGAATTAATTACTACTAATATTTTATGAATGACACTAATTTCAAAGGAATACAACAAAATTATTACAAAATTTTTAAATTTTTAATACGCTACCTAAAAGTGGGTAAAAGTTGAACCAAGGGGTAGGCAAAAAGCACCTTTATCAAATATTCAGTTGCTTTAAACAAATTTTAACCTTTGTTTTTTTATTAGAATAAATATTGGAGTGGAAAAAAAACAATTATCTAAATAAATTGAAATATGAATAAATGTACACACAGGAATTTTTTAATATACGTAAGTAATATTATATTACTCCCACTATCACTTCATATTTCACCAAAATTACATACACGTTAGTATACCACATATTATTATTAAGAAAAATAAAACGAGAATTTGTTTGGAAACTTGATTAAATATGTTATAAAAATATAAAACATTTTTGGCTCATTTTTGTGTGGCTATTTTTTTTGATATGTAGATTTATTTATTTAATGCTGTGCAGAATGACAATATGTTCTTTATTTACAAAATTTTTTAAAAATTGAAAAAATTTTGAGCGATTTCAGTATCTTATCATTTTTTTGTGTGCAGATAAGCCTACTTAGTCACAAGAGTGGATAAATAAATCTAATTTATAAAATTTGAATAGTTTGAAATGTTTTATATATTATTAATATTTAAATGTGTTAAATCAAATGATAAATAATTTAAATAACAATAATAATTTATATTAGATTAAAATTTTTAATTTTGATTTTTTTTGAAATTTTAATTTTGATGACAGCAGTAGCCATTGCTGAAAGCTTACGAATAATATTTCGTTTTATTGTTTATTTAACCTTTTAAATTTAAAAACTTCAATCTAATATTAATTTCAGAGGTTAATAGTATATATAATTTTAATAATAATTTATTGCAATTTAGTAGTACAGACACTAGGGTCAACTTGGTAAATGTGAATAAGGGTAATTGAAAATGACAAGTTTTTTTAATTTAAATAGCATTTAGGCATAAACTGACAATACCCCTGTTAATGTCCGTCTGTTGTCTACCCTAATACGGGTTTTGCTGTTTTATGTAACTACCAGTGTATATATGTAGAGATAACATGCGAATAAATACCTTAGCCTTATTTTCTCATTTGCTCTATTATTTACATTTACCCATGCAATCAACATTATTTCTAGTCTTTACTTTACATTTAGTTAGTTTTCATTTTCCTTTACGAATAAAACCGTAAACGTGTAATGAATTAAAAACTAATTACTCTAGAGACCACTAATTTTAGGGATGAAAAGCCAAAATCTCGTAAAATGTAAATATTAAAAAATATTTTTAGTTTCCCCAAAGTAAACTTTAAACTGCAAAAATTATTTACCATTATCCCAGTTGATCTTAAATTGTTGTAACAAATCTTAAAAATAAGTTAGATGTTACATTAAATTATTTACATTATTTATTGCTCTTTCCCTATTTCACTTTTTTTTGTTAAGATAAATTGGGCGCCAGAAAATTCCCTACCTTTTAGTTTCTGTTGTTATTTTTTCTCGGCTTCGCTCATGAGTAGCACGAACTCTTAATTTTAAATTGTTTCGAAATTGAATTGAGTTGTTGAGGGAAAATTAAAATTCGCTTTTCTGGAAATAATCAATTAACATTTTAAGTTTTCACTCGAGTACAGGTTTCTTTAAATATCGCATCGTTACCTCAAAATCAGACTGAAATCATCTTTAGGTATTCTATAAAAATAGTTAAACCTAAAACTATCCTTAAAAGATTTACAGTAATGAAAATTCTTAATTATAATTCAAAATATTTTAAGTTTTGTAAGCACTGCCGTTTTATAATTTGTTGTAATTAAATTTTAAATTTGATTTTTGTTATAATAAAGTTTGCTTTTATTGTATTTCAAATTATTTACCGAGATTTATTGTTTCTCTATTTTATAGGTTGCTGTTGTTATTTTGAGTCTCATTCGCTTATAAATACTTTTCTAAAATATTATTAAGTTCCTTTTTAAAATCCTTCAATTCAATTCAATAGTTTTTTGTTGTCATCCTATTTATAAAACTTTAATTTTTGCTTATTTTTATTTAAATTATCGTCGTTGAAGTCTTCATTAAACATCAATAAATACTTCAATTTTTCAATTGTTAACACATTCCATTTATTTTAAAATTTCCATTTTATTCAATTCACTCAGTTAATTTAAATTTTCTACAGAATTCCAACTTCTGAACTCTTTAAAAAAACTTATCATTTAATTCAACGCATTTTTTTCTCTTACAAATAATTGCATTACTTATGAGACTGAAATTTTTTAAAATTTGGCTGTAGTCGTGTACTTTTTAATTCAAATTGCCAAAAAAATAACAAAACTTTCACCCCACTATTTTAAATTAAAAAAATTTTGTTTTCACTTTAATTTTTTTAATTTTCAATCACTTTACTTTCTTTTAGAATTCAATGCTTAATAAATTGTTACAACTTTAAACTTAAAATTACAATAAATTATTATCGATCATTTATGAACCGCAGCACTTTTGATTTAAGTGAAACTTTTACATGAATTTTTTCAAATTTATTTAGTTATTTCAACGGAAATTGTGGTTTTTCTTCCATCGCTCATAACTATTTCAAAAATTGACTAATTGACACGTTTTTAATTTTTTAATTTCTGTTTTTACGTGCGCTTTTCAGAAAAAAAAAAAAAATTCAAATATTTCTATAAAAATTTTCAGTTTTTCGAAAAATGTATTGATTTTTCCAAGTTTGCAATCATTTATTTTCGTTTTTTTCTTTTTCAAAAAAAACTTAGATTATTGTACGTATATGCCGGAAACCCCATATTAAGCCGACTTATCTTTCTATTTTTTTCTATTTTTTAATTGTAAAATATTCTTTTTTATTTTTTCGCAATCTAACATTGCTTTTATAATAAAATAAATCTTAATAAATAAATATATTTATGATATTTTATACTTTGTTTATAATGCAATTTTAACTTGATGATTAATGATTAAGATTATTACAGCATTAAAGTTATTAATTCATTAAACAATCATTGAATTTTTTGATATTAATGTAATAAACGATTTATGTCATTTCTATTTGACTTTTAATTTGTTTACAAACTCTACATTGTTTTGAATTAGAAAAATTTCAAACAAAAGTTAACCATCTGTGTTTGATATCACACTGTGCAATTATCGAGGTCATACAATGGTTCTTGTTTTGAAAATTGGTCACTTAGGTCGTTTACGGCTAAGAACCATTACAGGAACTGTGTTTGGTATCACAATGTGATGTTTCTAATTCAGAACAGTATAAAGTTTGCAAATTATTTAAAATTTCACTCAAATCAAAAGCGGTCGGGTTCAAAAGTGGTCGATTTGGCGTTAAATGCTTCATATCGACGGTAGAAAGGCAAAAACTCTTAAGCTTCATTTTTGGCGAAAATGAGTTATAATCTATTATATCATTGGAATTTTCAAATTTTTCACTGTCGAATATTACCGATTTTATTCAAATTTTAAAATTTTTAGGGCGCTTAAGACAATGAAACAAATGTGTCGTATTAAAAATTGCGTTCTCTGATATGCCTCTATTAAAAATATACTTAAGTCTTAACGTTATGTCCTACCCAGGACTATCACTTACCTATACACAATTTACAATAACACTTTGACAGGCTCTCCTGCACAATTACTGCAGTGGCGCTTAAGAGATTTTGCCTTTCCACCGTGGATATGTACATTTAGTGTGGTTTTTAACAGAATGAAAATGTTATAAATTCCCCAAATTGGCTTCAAATAGGTACAATATAAACATATCCAAATTTGAAAGTTTCATCTTAATTCGTATTAAGGGGTGCCATCGAACACTTGGTTTTTAGCATTTAAATAACATGGAGTTTCAAGAAACCTTCGATAACTTTTTTTCAAACCTCTAAAAATTATGTAAAATATTTGACTGCTGTACAGAAAGCTTATATAGAAACTGTTTCACAACCTCAAGACATTGTTTATATATTTAGTTTTTGGAATTTTTTCCTCTCAATCCCAGAAATCTTATAAATTTTATTATTGATCCGATAAATAAAAGTAAAGACATAGTATTTAATTTCTGCTGAAAATGATTAGTTAATTACTATTTTATTTGATTTTATTTTATAAAAATGAACACAAAAACAGTTGTGTTTATTATAAATATTTTTGCAATTCTGCAGCGAAATACTATCATTTCATACACATTACATGGCATTGAAAGCGGCTTGTTTTCTGCACGTAACAGATTACTCATGTTATTTGATCTTTTGTCGTAATCTTATCTTTCGCGAGATGACTTCACCTTCACTTTTCGGCACTAGTACGAGTTATTTTCATTTCAGCATTGTCCAGATTGAGCAACTTTGTTAAAATATTCTTTATTTACCGAATTGCAGATTTGCAAAAAATATTGTTCGCAACACGTACTTCAATAGGCTTGTTTCCATTCTCGGTTGATTTTGCTGACGAGCCCGGAGGGGCGAGGGCCTATTTAAGTACTAGTCACGAAAATAGCTATTTCATCACTGTTCGTTTTTTGAATCCCGAAACTGTTTACGATTTTCCAATATTATCTGAATTACTATGTGTTGCTGCTAATCTTCGTTCTTAGTCTAGATGTTGTTATAATGTTCTATTAACTAAACGGCCCTTTCTGCAGTATAATAGACACTTTTCAAATTTTTAACAATATTTGATCCTGCTTGAAACGTTTTATCTTCAGCCCATACAGTAGGATCTTTTTTTAAAAATTTTTGATTTATTTTAAATCATATAAAAAAATTTACTGATTGTGAGTTAACGAAGTTTTCTATTTCTTTGTCATGCGAATTGTCAAGGTCGTTGGAACTTAACGGATGCGTTTACGATTATTTTCATCTGATTCGTCGATTGCATTAATTTATATTAAATGTCATTCTTCGCTTGATATTAATTTTTATCAAAAAATGCCTTTGTGGCTGATTCAGCATTAAGATACCACAAGTGATTCTTTATTTTCTTCAGTTTTACCTTTGATACTTTAGGGTCTATTTATTTATACTTGTGAAGTGATTTCGGAAACTCAAGATCATGATTAGAAGCTTCACAAAGAGGGGGAACTGTGAATCAGGCATACATATATCGTAACAGTGAAAAGACTTACTCCAGAAAGTGCATTTTCTTCTTTTCCGTTAGTTTAAATTATTTTCAAAATAAATATAAGAGCGTAATGAAATTCTCCTGAATATCGACACATTATTTCATCTGCAGGAAGTACTACATCAAGAAATATTTTTGTCAGCTCCAAGAGTTCTTGGATTGATTATTCTTCAACTCTTCTTCCAGAAATAAATTTTATAAGTGGCTTGATCAAGGTGTTTTCGGGCATCTTGGAATCTTTTGAACAACAAAACATTTGGGTTTGTAGTAGTCAGAATTTTCATTTCAAAAACACTTTTCAAAACTAATTTGTAAATATAGTGACGACAAGGAAAGAATAAAATGTCTCTACCCAGAAGTTGTAGCACCTTTTACAGCTCTTAAGTTAGAGGCTTTTGCATCAAAACATAATTTTTTGAAAGGTCCCAATTGTCGTGCACTTCATAAATGACTAGCTTTGAGACAATCCTGTTCCGTCTTCGAGCTCTGGTACACCTAAAAGCTGTTCCACTTTTCTATTTGTTATGACGACCAGCAATCTACCTAGCACTTCGCGCTTCACCATACTATGGATCAGTTTGCTATCCCAATGCAATACGATTCAATTTAATTCATTTTTTTTAATACAATGTTGATTTTTTTGGCTTTCGCTTCACGAAAATTTTCTCTACAGCGTCTAATCGATCCTTTATTAATAATTAACATATTAACATCAACGTCTAGAGCTTGAGCTGTAGCAATAATTAGATGCATAGCATTGCGATCGCTGATTTTGCATTTATCCAGAGCTGCTACTAATTTTTTCGGTCATAACGTTTACAGTTCCTCGGAAGTTTGTAGCTTGGAAAGGGCCAGCTTTTTCTTCTTTAGAAAAATTTTTTCCGCCGAGCAGTTTGAATAAGCACCAACGCTACCTTGGCTTGAAATTACATTTGATCCTTCGAGACTAGCTGTCAATGCCACTACTTTATCTAGAAGAAACATAATTGTTAAAAAAAAGTATAAAAAAATTCTAGATAGTGTGACAAACGACTAATTTAATTCTCTTTCCTTTTTATAATTTATTTTATTTTATTTCTTTTCAGCATTTCTTCATCCCGGGTGTTTCTACCGACTTGTTCCTACCGAAAATTTTTGGGTGAAAAACTCATGCTTTTATTTTAGATGTTATTTACTAATTCTTAAAATTTATTTGAAGATTAATGAAAGACTAATACAATCTTTTTCTTCTTTCTTTTTAATAATTTTAATTTTCGCTTTTTTTCTTAAGCTTTATTTTTTTAATTTTTCATTTTTTGGTTTTGTTCACTGACTAACAATTGATACCTAATGAAAGTTATTCAATGAAGAAAGACTTACCCAAAATTTCTTTTTCCCTTTGACTTTTTTCCAAGCTCCAAGTCTTCTGTCTGATGAGTCGGGCATTCTGTTCAACATCATGTACTAATTGGATATTTCGAATATAACTAACTTGGCCCTCTTTTTGCTGATTGATAAAAAAATCCATCGTAGTCGAATTAATCATTTTATTTATTTTCCCATGATTGATATCAAACAAATTATTTCGCGTACGGGAGAATTCAGCTTTTTTTTGCGTTAAACGACTTGCTTGCACGTTTTCGTAAACTCCTCCATTCCACATACAAACCTTTTAATTTCGTGGTCCACTTATCTTCTTTTTGAAATGGCAAAGAAACTTTTTCTCAAAAAACGCTCACTTCTTTAATTACCAACTTGGAGCTTTGTAGCAACGTAAATTTGAGATGAAGATTGAAAAATAACACTTGTAATTTTGACGGCAATTTGTTCCCATATATCTGAGTTTCAATGTTAGCAATTAAAAAAAAATGTTTTTAGATGAGTTTAGCTAATTACTCATGTAGAGAAAATAGATAAGTGCATAACACTGTACTTGCAGGCATGAGGGCAACAGCTGATGCAATTAATACAGGTGCTCTGCTTTAGAAACCAAAGAAATATTCACACAAGCACACCATTCTTACAAGTAAAAGAAAAAAATAAGTACCGATGAAAATGCGTATGTGGAGGATTATTTTGAAATTTGAAGCATTGCTTCCATTTTTAAGTCAGTGGCTGATGGTAAACTCGGTCAATGGTAAACTGTGCCAAATTTAGAAAATGGTAAACTGAGCCAAAGGCAAATTTCAGGTAAAAAAGGGGTGTAGCGTTTTTTTGGTATCATTTCTAAAAAAGTATCTACCTTATCGCGCAGATTCCGCCTTTCTGGTATTAACTCTAAAAAAATATTAAAATCTAACGCTAACCTACAGCCCGATCTACCTTTTGAACAGATTCCACCTATTTGGTATTAGCTCTAGACAAATATGAATACGTTTGTTTTGAACCTATTTGAAGCCGATTTGGGGGCTTTTTCGTTGGTTAAAGACTACAATAATTGTACATATAATATTTGGAACAAATATCAACAATATTTTTAAAGACATTATTTTTTAAATGTCACTTTTTCTGCCATTGACATTTTTATTGTGTTTTGTTTTTTAAGTGTGATGATTTTTAAATGGCAACTTTACGAATTTGGATAAAGCATAATTTTCCGAGAATGATAATGTAAAAAACTGTAACTTTAAAGCGAATAGGTTTCGAGATAGTCGCAAAGTTTATGGCGACTTCAATAACCAAAAACAATAATTAAGTACAAATTTAGCATAGCATGTCAAAAATTAGCGATAGACACGTGTTTCTATTATATTGGACGTCATCGGTACCGCATGGAAGCAACTTGAATTACAAAATACCGGAACAAGAACTATTAAAAATTGATTTAAAATTGACTATTAAGATTAGTATTAATTAGTTTATACTAACTTGGTAAAGTAATAAATAGCTAATAAACACATTCATAAAATAATCGCTTATCTAACTAAAAATACAATGACCATTGGAATACTTTCATAAACAAAACGTTTTCTATATTTTTTAATGAATATTACATAACTTTAATTTACTATAGCATAAACATAGAGCATAAATACTCAGCAAGTTAATTTGTGAAACTTACTTTTAACAATTAGGTAGGTCTTCACTTAAGAATGCACATAAATTGTTTTAAATGCGTACTAATGTCTCTCACTTGTACATTATTAACCAACACAAAAGAAACTGCTATAATTTTTATAAAATTTACAATAATTTATTATCTAATCTAATCAAGAAAAATTGATTATATTACTAAATTACTACTTCAGCTAATTAACGAATTGCTATACTAGAAAAAGTATGAACACTTTCACTATTATACTTGAACTTGTGAATGACTGTTTTATAAAAAGCAAGAATAAAACTTTTCATTGCTAGCGGACGAGAGGAGCTTGTCCGACAATATACTATTGTTTCTTTTAATTTTTTTTTTAGTACCTAAATACTTGAAGTAATTGTGAAATTAAATATATGGAAACGAGGTACCTACTAGTTTTTCTAAATTACTAACAATAAATTTACCAACATTGCAATTTCCTAACAAAACAGCAACTTATTTTAAGTGCTTAATTCGTTACAATTAATTTTCTTGTTGGAATAATTAACTGTCGCTAAAATTACAGCCTGTAATTTTTTCTAAAAAGGTACTGTCGGATAATGAACTATAAAATTCATGAATGAATTTGCTGTATTGATTTTAACAAAACGAAGGAATGTTACTTCACACGAAAATCAACAGGTGTTTATGAAAATGATGCTTTGGATTTCAAATTTAATTTATAAAGGTTATAAAATAACAAATTTTGAATATGGACTTTAGTGCAATTTGATATTGTTTAAAATAATCTGACAGTATCAGTAACATTTTATCTGCCTAGTGCGTAGCTATGAGTTGGCTATGAAATATCACAAACTCGATCAGCTCTAGGGTGACCGGAACTAGTTGGACATGACAAATTGACGGAATCCAATTATTTTTGAACCTGTGTGTATTGCTGAAATATTCATCTATCATCGTAGTTTCAGCTTCCTACATCTGAATAAGTGTGCCCTCGTTTCTTTTTTGCAAGATAAGTAAATTTTTATCGATTTAGGGCCGATCTTTTCACCTCGAGATAACTTATTGTTAGCTCAAGTTGCTGGCTACTAACTGTCTGATTGGGAACTTGATAAATTAAGTATATAATTTAATATAAATTAAGTCAATTAATACGTAAGTTGAAAAGCTTTTTCATTTTCACTTATTGCTTCTAATAGCTCTCAGATGATTCAACGATTACTAAGTGTACGCTACTTCCTCAATCAGTTCAAATTGATTTAATTTAATTGATTGATTTTTAAAAGACCACATCAGTTGGATTATACAAAATTGTCTTGATACAATTTTTTATCTTAAATGCGCAGCACTATTATAAACATAGTGTAATTGAGCTTCAATAATATACTTAGCTGAGCATTCTTTCTTGCGGTGAAAAACCAATTGCAATGGAAAAATTTTCTCCCTTGTATAGAAGTGTCTGTACTGGAAGAAATAACTGTCGTATATTATGTTAATCAATCTGGTTCAATATAATTTATTTCATTCATAGAATTATACTTTCCTTCAAAAATTTTGATTTTCTGAATCTTTTGTTTTCTTACATTTTATTACCTATCGTAGGTACCTACAAAATTTATTTATGAAGTTCAGAAATAAATATATTTAACATAATAACAAAAAAACATACGTTTTTTGGTAATTTATTGCATACTTAGCTGAGCATACACGAGCATTCTTTCTTACAGTGAAAAACCAATTGCAATCGAAAAATTTTCTCTCTTGTATGGAAATATCTGTACCATAAGGAAGAACTCTCATAAATTATGTTAATCAATCTCGTTCAAATTGATTTCATTTTGTAGCTTTTACTTTCCTTCAAAAATTACTTTGAAAAAAATGTTGTTTTTCTAGATCCTTGTTTTCTTTCATTTACAATATCGTAAGTACCTACATAATACATAATTTATAATTCTTTTGTAAAATTCAGAAATGAATAAGTATACTAAATGTAAGCTTATTTATTGCAAGATGTGTGTTATTTTTTGCTCTACATTTTTTGAAAATTTTTTTGTTTGACAACTCATTAATTGCACACACAGTGCAGGATATCTTACCATGTCTTCCTTACTACCGTAGTATTTAGTTTATTTCTTTATTAATCATATACCGCTTTAATCAAACGACTTAATTATACAAAGGACACCAATGATGAATACAAATAAATAATGTAGGTGTAGGTTTATATATTAAATACCATTAATTATAGATAAATATTACATAATATAATAATAGTAGTGTGTGCTTATAGAATGTTTGCTATAAGGGTAATTTGTATTGAAAATTATAATTAGCAATTATTTACCCACAACCATGATTGTTATAACTACCTCCTTACAGGATTATGTATGTAGTTACATATGTATGTATGTATGTATGTACATAATATTAACTATGTACCTACTTTTATTTTCTAAAAATCACTTAAAATTTGCCTAAATATATCTGATAAAATTTAATCTGTAGTACCTGGAAGTACTTTTAGATTACATGTACTTAATATAATGCAAAACCACACTACAAGTTCAAAAATTTAAAAGCAGAAACAACTTTATCGATCTAAACAACTAACACACATACCTTCTACATAATATAGATATTTTTCAATAATTTTATTATTTAGTAGACTATTTTCAGCAGTGAAACCAACGGCAGAGGCTTTATGATACCATAAAGTAATTTGTGCACAAGTAATTAATCCTTAAAAGACGGAGTTTTTAATTTTTTAATAAATTGACATTTTTTCACTAAGATTATCTCTAATTATTGTGTATGTAATGAATATGTAATTAAAACTAAAAAATTGTTTGTAATTATTAAGAAAATAGCTGTTGCCATATTATGGCAACGCTGGTAGGTACTAAAATTACGAATTAAAAAATATTTCATTATAGGAATAAAGTAAAAGATTTTTCAAAAGAAATTTTAATTTACAAGTAGATATTTACAAATTTGTGTGAAAATCAACATTACATTTAAGACATAAACCAACATCACACGTTACACACATCGATCTTATTATAGAATTACAATTTTCGCCGGCACATCTTTTTCTTCCGTCAGGAATCTCAGTAAGCTATATTGTCAAACCTTAATATTGTATTTCAAACTCAAAATATCGTCCGAAACTCTACAAAATGATCTACTTACTTGATTTGCTGATTGACGGCCGCCCACCTGGTTTTAGAGGATTTCTTGATCTTCTTACCAGATTTTACAATTTATTGCCAGATTTTTTGTGCAACACCCAAGCATTTTAGACGGTAACGTCTAACAGTCTAGTAAAAATGCACCACCACCATTTTTTTCCTCGCAGACATATTCGGTACCTCGAAACATTTTCGTCCGTAAGATCAGTTGCGCCCATTGCAAAATTATTTTTGCCTATAACACAAGGTCTGTGGATATGAATTATCATTTTTTCAGCTTGTGAAAACCTTTTCACCTGACCCATAGGGAATACACCAGCAGAAGTTGACGCTACAGTTACTACGTTGTTATCCACCCATCTAACCAATATCATGCCGTTGTCCTTATCTATAATCGAGTCATAATCTCCTCGTCATCGCTTCTCATAGTTGGTTTCGAGGTTAATGGACAGTGCTTAGGTATTCGGTTATCTCTTATAGTGCCCGTATTAGCATCATAACTCAAACTCTTTAAATGGCTCGATAGATTAAGCCCAGTAAAAAATTATCAAAGTATAAATTGTAGCGTACTTCTTTTTTTTAGCAGATAACTCATCACACATTGTGATAAACAGAGCTGCTGATTTTCCGAACACTAATTGATAATTAGAATTCCTTTAGGATCATTTTCTTGATAAATAAAATAGAATGGTTTACCCTTTATAAATTGCTTGCATGAATGCCTACGAAAATATTTCACTATTGATTTGTCATAATTTAAGTCTTCTTCGGGTACAAAATAATGTAAAAATTTGCTTTGTATTTTTCATTTACAAGTCGTAACTTGACGAGTTTATCAGGCTTATCCAAATTATTATTACCTGCACAGTGTAGATATCGAAAAATTGTAATGAATCAATATCTTCTAAAAGCATCAGTTACCAGGGCATTTCCCATGTCCCCTTCTGTATCCCAATAGTATTTCTTGCCAGGGAGAGAATTATACCCTGATAACATCAGTACAGCTAAAAAGGTTCTCATTTCATCATCAGTTATTTTTGGGTCGGGACAATTTTTAAGAAGTGCGTATTTTGTCGATTCACTCACTAAAAACAATATAATAGCTATCTTTATCTATAAATAATTCAAATATTTCAGTAAGCGTCAGATGTTTAAAACATTCGTAATCTGGCTTTGGAAATTTTTTGGTCACGTTTCAATATCTTCTCTTATCCAGTGAATACTTTAGGACCTACTTCTTCATCTTCAGGTAAGTTTTTGTTAATACTATTTTTAGATTTTTCAGTAAAATGATATCCGATTTCAGCACCTGCAGTAAGTGGCTTTCTTGACAAATTATCGACAATACCTCCACCACCTTCTTTTCCAGAATTTTTATCAGTTAGTTGGGAACACTCTGATGGTTCAATGTAATTTTGTTCTACATCTAAATCATCAGAATATGCAATTTGCAAGGCCTCTTCAAGGGTTAAACTATCTCTATAATCATCATCGTCGTCGTCGTCGTCTGCACGTTTTGGGCTGCTGCTCGTTACATCACTCTTTGATCGTTCTATCTGTTTTTGGGCGCCCACATTTCTTCTGCCTCTAGGATTGTATAATACGAATACAAATTATTATTAAACACAGTAGTGCTAAGGACTGGCGCTGCCAACTGGCAAAGCTCATATATAACTTCGAATAAGCAACATACTATTTTCCATATTAATATAGAAACGCTAGTAGCACATAGATTAATCATTTACACCACTCACTTGTCAATTATTTACCTTAAAAAATAAAAATAAATAATAATTTTAGTAAGTAGTGTTTACAAAAACTTGACATCCATAATAACTGCTTTGAGTAACTTACTTTGAAATAAAATACTTATTACTTGTTAAAAACAGGTCTGCATATCATAGTGATAAGAGTTTATTACATTCTTAAAGAGTCTGTGTGCCATCTATTCCATTTCTTAAAATTAAGTCCTAATAAATTGCCTTCAATTTGCCTACTGTACTGTTGCCATATGGCAATGCTACTCCTTGATAGGTTAATTCACATTTTAACAGAAGTAGACTCATTTTATATCAATCGATAGATTCAACAGGTTTGCGCTTTATAACTTTTATAATAGCAATAAAATCAAATTGTAATTGTATTTTCTAGATTTCTGGCGACCTTTCGTCGTTTCTTAAAACATTAGCAGTTGAATTGCATATAAATAAGCAGTTGATTTCTTTGCTCTTACACAAACCCATAACGCATCGCCTTCTGATGGTACCACTATTGACAGAGATTTAACAAATTCCTGTGACATTGATTTGCATTTTTAAATTTTCTAATCATCTATTAGTTAAAATTTACCAATGAGCCTAAAGAGTAATAGCAGTACCAAAATTTGAATTTAGAAAATTAAAAATTAATTAAAAAAATTGCAAAAACAAAATTGTTTGAAACTAAAATTCATCTTAATGTTATTGTAAAAGTTACAGATAAATAAATTTAATACTTATGAGTGTTTATATACTATATAGTGTCGCGTTAAAGATTACTTAAGGGGTTGGGGTGTAGCTTATTTATTAAAATCGCCTTGGATATCAATTACGTATTATATTAATCCATTAATTACATAGTTTCTATATTTAAATTTAAATTTTAAAGTTATCCTTACCCTAAGATCAACAAAACGATTGACGTGGAGGAAATCGGCATGGTGCACTCACTTGGATTCGATCTTCTCGAATCCAAAGCACACACGCAACTACTTGATTGATTTTTCTTTAATTTGCCTGTCGCTTCCTCCACGTGCCTCGCTAATTTTGCTGATCTGCTGATTACATATTTCTATTTCGATTACTGGTCAATTCCCGTTATTGGTAGCGGATGTGCCTTTTCATGTACATTTTTATTTAAGTTCAAAGAACCTTTTTATTTTATCAAATCCAAATTTTCCACTTGTGACATCTCCCCCTACCAATAAAACGCTGACCCAAGCGGTTAAAAACTTTTAAGAATAAAATAAAATTGTTATTAGCAAAAAAAATTAAATTGGGTCAGTCGGGAATTGATCGAGTAAGTCCAATCCTTTTTTCTATCCTATTTTTTATTATAATCCTAGTAAAAATTTATTTTCCCAAATCTTATTTATATCTTAATTTATCCTAACTGTTTATATTTATTTTAATCCTAATTAAAAAATCTCAGTTTAATTGAAAATTTGAATGTAATATTCAAAATAGTGGCAAAACACAAAATTTTGTTCCTATTATTCAGCATAGTTGTACTCTGGTTTATTTAGAATTGTCCTTTGAAAACCACAATGATTTTTCTGGCAACGTTTATATTTGCCGCAAACAAATTTCGAAAGTCATATTGAAATCATCGAGTTAATACCACAAGTGTTCAATCAAGTTTTGTTTGATTCTCAAAAATTTCGTCATATTTATGACTTGGTAGCGATTTCATTCAGCTGAAGAAAAAAAATTTTTTTTTTTTTTTTTTCCAGTCTGGAAAATAGTACATATTGGTAAATTTGTTAAGCCTTTTAGTTACTTGACCTAGCTCAATAAATATTACGCTCTTCCAATTTAGCTTACTGTTGTTTGTAAGACGATATTTTATGCTACCTAATGCAATGTTGAAAGAACTCATAATAATGCAATGAACTTACTTGCATTGTTTATTTTTTATTTAACCTTGAAGTTTCAACATGTTTTGAAGATATATTTTTTTTTCCGGATTTGAGAACCATTGTGATTTCGAGATGCGACCATTTCAATTACTCTACCTTGATACATGGACTTAAGAAACTATTTAAAAGCATACATAAAAAAAAATCTTAAAGCATTGTACTGACATTTATTGACCACATTACTGACCTATTTTTTATAGGAGTTATTTTACTTATAATACCTATTTTGATTGAGTGCGTATTTTCTTGACAAATTTTTTGTACCTTTAAATTTTCGTTTGGATACCTAATTTTAACTGTAATTATCATCATTTGTTAATGCTTGGATAGATTCATGTAAAAAGTCGTAATATGATGTTAAACATTTTTTGCGCAAATTAATTATGGGCTTTTTACATGTATCTTTTCGCCACATTAGTTCATGGGGGCGCGCACCCCGTAATATTTTTCCTATTTATACAATTGTATTTTACTATTCTCTCAATTTTTGATACATCATTTATAATCATTTATTTTTATTACCTTTCCACTTTTTTGGCACAAAATTTTTCACAGTTACTCTGCTCTTTCACATTAGTTTATTGTTTACACTCACGCACTTTTTAAGTTTGTTGATTTTCCACACGTATTTTTAAGGCCGCACTAATGTCTTTTCCGTCTTTTAAAGCCGCGATATCTTCAAAACTTTTTTACACTTAGCACGTAGGTGCTTCCCATTTCACTCGCAGCTTCCTCTCCATTGTGGTCTTCTTTGGTGTGGTTGATTTTTCCTTTTCTTTCAGTTCTTCGTTTCTTGTAGTAATGCTTTATTTGATTTAAAATCCACCAGATGAGTATTGCCATTAAAATTCCAAATATTACAAGAGTGATGGTCATCAGTAACGTGTGATGGCTGTCGTTTACATTTTCCTCTCTCGCCTGGATTCCAGGAGTGGCTGCAACGATGGCAACTGGCGTTCGGCTTTTGTACACCAAATACACTATAACGATTGTTAGTATAATGTTCCAAATTAAAAATGTCGAATGACTCAAATATCCATATTTATCATGAAAAGTTAGTCTGGGTTCTTCGTGCTGATTTATATATTTTATTATGGTATCCATTTCTTCGGGTGTACTAGTCAGGTTTAAATGAGGCACTTGTATCGTCCAATTATGATTCACGCATTCCGTAAAATTTTTGTAGGTGGGATAGTTTTTTGAATTGGGTTGGATAATGAATGATTTTAAAGTGGACCACGTAGCTGGAATGGTGTGGATGACTTTTATTTCGGGAGGATCATTTTCTTGGCAAGGATATCTGTTCGGGATTAAGATGTCTTCGGAAAGGATTAATTTGCAAGAACATGGAAGGTATAATCTTAAGGATCCAATTTTAGGTGGGGTTTCTGTGATCAGTAAGTGGGATGTTTGAGAGCATATGATTTGGGAGTTAGGATCTGGATGCGTTATTAGGTAATTTTCTTCTTCTAATTCCACGATCAACATAGCTGTAGACTGATGACAATTCATGGGGCAGTATTTACCCAAGTTTTCAACAGTGTCTCCTCGAAACATTTTGATAGCACAAAGTGGTCCATGAAGTCCATTTGTCGACAAATGAGGAATGTAACATAATTTGTCTTCATAGACTCTGCATTGATGTAATGCTACCCCAGTAACTGTTCGTATTAGTGCCTTCTTGTTTTTACTGTCGGATACTGCAAGATATAATGTATTGTGGTTTAGTGTACAGGTTTGGTTATACCAGGCGAACGCCGTTGTTAGCAATTCGTAGAGTTTCCAAGATTGATGGTTTGCTATTATTGGGATTTTTAAGTGGAGCGAAATCTTCGATGATGTGAACGTACAATCGCAAATTGGAAGTTGATAGTAACGCGTGATGTCCGCCGTAGGGATGGCCAGCCCCTGGTTTGACTCACGAAGTTCCTGGTCAAGCTGGTCCAAATCGTGTTGTAATGTTTCCATTTCTAAGATATTCGAAGGAATTTGATTTAGTTTGCATGAGGCTAGTATAGCATTTGTTTTCATCACTCGTGTTAATGAAATTAGTCGACGTAAGTTACTATACGTGTGAGTGTATAGCCTCGTAATGACATTGCCTTGATCTTTAATTTCTTCTTGTGCTTTTTGGTTCGATCTCTACATAGTTGCTTCTTTTTCGATGGTTTGAAAAGTATTGGTCACTTCTTCTTCATATTGTTTGAAGGCCTTGGAATCCATTCCTATTCTTTGTATAGTTGATGTTAACCCTTGTGTTAATTTTTCGACGTGGTCTTCTAACTCTTTTTCGTTCATGGTCATTCCATCTATTGTTTTAAGGTGGCTACGCCGCAGCAAAATTCTAAAGCTCCTCCTAGAAAGTCCAGTGCTCTTCTCCTTCTTCCATGGAATATTCTTTTGTTTTGAAGATTAATTTCGAAATTCTCTCTATTCTTTTAGATCCATCTCGTAGGCGTTACTTAACTTTTGCATCTCCATTTCGATTTGGCAATCAGTGGTCTGTTTGTTTATGCACTTCTTATCCATTATAGTTATGGATGGTTGATAACTGTGTTTGTTCCATTTCATCTGATAGATGAGGGGTATAGTGGCTTCGTACGCCACTACGCGGGTAGTGGTTTCCAAACCACCCCAGACGATACCTCTACTACTGGTTGGAATATATCTCCTTTCATTGTGGCACAACATCTAAAATTTTATGTTTTGAGTACATCGCTTATTATTTAACTTTAATGCCCTTTTATAATATTCTATGAATAAATTCCTTTAAAAAATTAAATTAAACTTTTAATTGCTAACCCAATTTTATATTTGCTCAATTAGCGTTAAATTAAACCCTTCCTTAAATTATTTTTTTTTTTTTTTTTTTTTTATCAAATCTAAATTTTCCACTTGTGACAATAGAATAAAATTCAAGTGATATAAAGCGGTTCGGATGGTTATGATACGAATTTGAAAACCTTTAAGTGCCATTAAATCACCTAATCACAAATTTTCGAAGTTTCCAAGAAGGGACAACTTGTAAGAGTTTACTTAAATAAGGCACTTCCTTTTAACAACAAGTGATCAACTACCATCTTGGAAGTCACTAAACATTTAAATTTTACAAATTACACTTTTATTGAAAAATTTTTAAACAAATATTAAGAAGATAAATTATAATACGTACTATCGTTAGATGGAGCGACCAATTCGAGTGACGTAACGGGCCATAGGCCTAAAACCTAAAGAAGATGATGATGATGATCGTTAATGTTGAATGAGAAAATGTTCTTCAAAAATCCAGGTTCGTAAAATTTACAAAATCATTGCCTCGTGGTCGGAAATTTGAAGTCCATCAAAAATGGTCATTTTGTATGAAGTTCAAGAAAATAATTATCTACAAACAGGGATTAATCATTATAGCAACGAAATACACAAAAAATTTACAAAAGACACTTGCCAGTACAGATGATTTTAAATTGCTATACGACGCCACCATTCGCACGATTTTTTTATAAACGAGTACGTTATCTGTACTATGCAAGAAAATAACGAGTAATACGACGAATAACACACAAAGAACCTTTTATAAATTAGTCGCCGAGTAAAAAACGAGCGGTGACAAACTTAATTATAAAATAAAACAGTAGTTATAATAATTCAAGTTTATTTAAAATACGGTCATTGACCTGGTTGTTGACGCGATCAACTGCTAACGTAAGTAACAGCAAGCTATTTCAAATGTAAAACAAATAATATGCTCAGAGTACTAACAGTGGCTTCCTAAATTAAAAAGAATAAAAAGAGAGGTTTATTTAAGACAATTGAGTCGTATATAACAAGACGAACTTACATTAATAAATTTGTAGTAGTAATTAGTAATTACTTGCAGTAAGTAGTAATTGTGCATAAAAATTGTAAATCCGCCGGCATAACATAATCTTAAGAAATACACAGGAGGTTTTCAAAGTCATGATTCAAGGTGTGTTGCATAAATAAAACAGATTTCAGAATTTAATAATTATTATTTTAATAAAAAACATTTATGTGCATATCTTATTATAATTCAGTGGCTCTATGAAATACTAAAAAGGTAAGTGAAAAATCATAGTTTTGAGATAAATGCAATTAAAGATTTTAAAGGGGTTTATTATAGAATAGGAAATGCTATTATTTATCAGAACTTTTTTTTGTGTTAAATAACTTGTTATAAATTGAAATCTTTTATAAAATCATATTATTTTAAAATATTTATTGCTTTTTAAAATATGTTTCTCAAAGTTGATTTACCTTGTTATTTCACCCATACAAAATCGAGTAAATAGACTTACCTTGTTATTCCATAGAGCCACTCAATTATTGAGATTATTTGCACAAAACGACAAAATGAGCTAGACTAAGTAATAATTTATACTGTTTCAAGGAAAATACAGGTTTGTAACAAAAAGTCAATTAGTTATTTAAACAATTAACCATTCATTTAAACAAAATATCGTAGTAATTATAATAATAATTAATTATAAACAATTCAACATAAACATTTACTTTCTTTTATGTCGATTGAGATTAAAGAGGGCGTCGGATATATTATGGAATACGTTGAACTTAGAGAGGAACTAATTTTTAACAAGTTCCCTTTTTTTAAGTTTTTACTTGTAGAGGTTATTAACCCTTTAACGCACAGCTACGCGGCATACATGATATGCATTTATTTGCAGAATTGTGGAGCCATACGTGAATGTCATGAGCTCACATAATTCTCTGCTTATTATTATCATCATCCAAATATTTTAAATTTGGTTATGTCACTTTGATATTGGATTGCTTTTATTTAATAATTTAGGTGTTGCACCGTCCTGGGGGGTTTGAATCTTTCAAGACTTTCACCAAACAGTGAACGGCAGCTCAGATGATGACGTAGAACGAGTCGTGGGTTACTCTAAAAAAAAGGAATAATATAGAGCGCCAGAAGTTTTTAAGTAAACGTAAATTATTTTTAATAAACGCAAAAAACTACAAAAGTTTACTAAACAAATTTTATAGTCAAATTTATTTATGATGTTACAAGAGTCGAAGATAAACGGTGTTACAAATGTAATCAATCTTCTTTTTTTAAATTTAACAAATCTGACTGATGGTTCTGGTAGGTGGCTGGTAATTTAATTACGATCAGTGTACGACACTTCGGTGTGTGATAAGTGTGTGATAAGTTGCAAAGAAATTAAACAATTAAACATATGAACTTATCGTAGTGTAGTTGATTTCCTGCAATTTGATACAACTTCGTAATGCCGATTTCTTCACTCGTAGTTATCTTTAAGTTAGCGAACCTCAGGTTAAATTGACGAAATAACCAATCAGACGACAACAAAACAAATAAATCAATCATCTGATTGGTTATTTCGTTAACTTAACCTCAAGTTCGCTAACTTGAAGATACTATGAGTGAAGAAATCGGGCATAAGACGTCCAAAATTTAATATAGGCTTCGGAAATATTCAATTATCGTCCAAAGATAACTCAAAACGCAATTTTCAACAACTGACTCATAAACCTAAAAAGAACAAGTTCCGTGAAATTAGATGCAAAAAAGGGCGGGATCAAAACTCAATACACTCTAGTTTTATTTGACGTTATGTTATTTGCCCTATACTCGAAGTTAGAATTAAAATCAAAGTCGGAGTGACGTTGGACAAGTGTTCAATCAAGTTTTTTTGATTCTCAAAATTTCGTCATATTTATGACTTGGTAGCGATTTCATTCAGCTGAAGAAAAAATTTTTTTTTTTTTTTTCCCAGTCTGGAAAATAGTACATATTGGTAAATTTGTTAAGCCTTTTAGTTACTTGACCTAGCTCAATAAATATTACGCTCTTCCAATTTAGCTTACTGTTGCTTGTAAGACAATATTTTATGCTACCTAATGAAATGTTGAATGAACTCATAATAATGCAATGAACTTACTTGCATTGTTTATTTTTTATTTAACCTTGAAGTTTCAACATGTTTTGAAGATATATTTTTTCCGGATTTGAGAACCATTGTGGTTTCGAGATGCGACCATTTCAATTACTCTACCTTGATACATGGACTTAAGAAACTATTTAAAAGCATACATAAAAAAAAATCTTAAAGCATTGTACTGACATTTATTGACCACATTACTGACCTATTTTTTATAGGAGTTATTTTACTTATAATACCTATTTTGATTGAGTGCGTATTTTCTTGACAAATTTTTTGTACCTTTAAATTTTCGTTTGGATACCTAATTTTAACTGTAATTATCATCATTTGTTAATGCTTGGATAGATTCATGTAAAAAGTCGTAATATGATGTTAAACATTTTTTGCGCAAATTAATTATGGGCTTTTACATGTATCTTTTCGCCACATTAGTTCATGGGGCGCGCACCCGTAATATTTTTCCTATTTATACAATTGTATTTTACTATTCTCTAAATTTTTTGATACATCATTTATAATCATTTATTTTTATTACCTTTCCACTTTTTTGGCACAAAATTTTTCACAGTTACTCTGCTCTTTCACATTAGTTTATTGTTTACACTCACGCACTTTTTAAGTTTGTTGATTTTCCACACGTATTTTTAAGGCCGCACTAATGTCTTTTCCGTCTTTTAAAGCCGCGATATCTTCAAAACTTTTTACACTTAGCACGTAGGTGCTTCCCATTTCACTCGCAGCTTCTTCTCCATTGTGGTCTTCTTTGGTGTGGTTGATTTTTCCTTTTCTTTCAGTTCTTCGTTTCTTGTAGTAATGCTTTATTTGATTTAAAATCCACCAGATGAGTATTGCCATAAAAATTCCGAATATTACAAGAGTGATGGTCATCAGTAACGTGTGATGGCTGTCGTTTACATTTTCCTCTCTCGCCTGGATTCCAGGAGTGGCTGCAACGATGGCAACTGGCGTTCGGCTTTTGTACACCAAATACACTATAACGATTGTTAGTATAATGTTCCAAATTAAAAATGTCGAATGACTCAAATATCCATATTTATCATGAAAAGTTAGTCTGGGTTCTTCGGGGATTTATATATTTTATTATGTTATCCATTTCTTCGGGTGTACTAGTCAGGTTTAAATGAGGCACTTGTATCGTCCAATTATGATTCACGCATTCCGTAAAATTTTTGTAGGTGGGATAGTTTTTTGAATTGGGTTGGATAATGAATGATTTTAAAGTGGACCACGTAGCTGGAATGGTGTGGATGATTTTTATTTCGGGAGGATCATTTTCTTGGCAAGGATATCTGTTCGGGATTAAGATGTCTTCGGAAAGGATTAATTTGCAAGAACATGGAAGGTATAATCTTAAGGATCCAATTTTAGGTGGGGTTTCTTTGATCAGTAAGTGGGATGTTTGAGAGCATATGATTTGGGAGTTAGGATCTGGATGCGTTATTAGGTAATTTTCTTCTTCTAATTCCACGATCAACATAGCTGTGGACTGATGACAATTCATGGGGCAGTATTTACCCAAGTTTTCAACAGTGTCTCCTCGAAACTTTTTGATAGCACAAAGTGGTCCATGAAGTCCATTTGTCGACAAATGAGGAATGTAACATAATTTGTCTTCATAGACTCTGCATTGATGTAATGCTACCCCAGTAACTGTTCGTATTAGTGCCTTCTTGTTTTTACTGTCGGATACTGCAAGATATAATGTATTGTGGTTTAGTGTACAGGTTTGGTTATACCAGGCGAACGCCGTTGTTAGCAATTCGTAGAGTTTCCAAGATTGATGGTTTGCTATTATTGGGATTTTTAAGTGGAGCGAAATCTTCGATGATGTGAACGTACAATCGCAAATTGGAAGTTGATAGTAACGCGTGATGTCCGCCGTAGGGATGGCCAGCCCCCTGGTTTGACTCACGAAGTTCCTGGTCAAGCTGGTCCAAATCGTGTTGTAATGTTTCCATTTCTAAGATATTCGAAGGAATTTGATTTAGTTTGCATGAGGCTAGTATAGCATTTGTTTTCATCACTCGTGTTAATGAAATTAGTCGACGTAAGTTACTATACGTGTGAGTGTATAGCCTCGTAATGACATTGCCTTGATCTTTAATTTCTTCTTGTGCTTTTTGGATTTCGATCTCTACATAATTGCTTCTTTTTTTCGATGGTTTGAAAAGTATTGGTCACTTCTTCTTCATATTGTTTGAAGGCCTTGGAATCCATTCCTATTCTTTGTATAGTTGATGTTAACCCTTGTGTTAATTTTTCGACGTGGTCTTCTAACTCTTTTTCGTTCATGGTCATTCCATCTATTGTTTTTAAGGTGGCTACGCCGCAGCAAAATTCTAAAGCTCCTCCTAGAAAGTCCAGTGCTCTTCTCCTTCTTCCATGGAATATTCTTTTGTTTTGAAGATTAATTTCGAAATTCCTCTCTATTCTTTTTAGATCCATCTCGTAGGCGTTACTTAACTTTTGCATCTCCATTTCGATTTGGCAATCAGTGGTCTGTTTGTTTATGCACTTCTTATCCATTATAGTTATGGATGGTTGATAACTGTGTTTGTTCCATTTCATCTGATAGATGAGGGGTATAGTGGCTTCGTACGCCACTACGCGGGGTAGTGGTTTCAAACCACCCCAGACGATACCTCTACTACTGGTTGGAATATATCTTCTTTCATTGTTGCACAACATCTAAAATTTTATGTTTTGAGTACATCGCTTATTATTTAACTTTAATGCCCTTTTATAATATTCTATGAATAAATTCCTTTAAAAAATTAAATTAAACTTTTAATTGCTAACCCAATTTTATATTTGCTCAATTAGCGTTAAATTAAACCCTTCCTTAAATTATTTTTTTTTTTTTTTTTTTTTATCAAATCTAAATTTTCCACTTGTGACAATAGAATAAAATTCAAGTGATATAAAGCGGTTCGAATGGTTATGATACAAATTTGAAAACGTTTAAGCGCTATTAAATCAGCTAATCACAAATTTTTGAAGTTTCCAAGAAGGGGACAACTTGTTAGATTTTACTTGCATAAGGCACTTTTTTTTTAACAACAAGTGATCAACTACCATCTTGGAAGTCACTAAACATTTAAATTTTACAAATTACACTTTTATTGAAAAATTTTTAAACAAATATTAAGAAGATAAATTATAATACGTACTATCGTTAGATGGAGCGACCAATTCGAGTGACGTAACGGGCCATAGGCCTAAAACCTAAAGAAGATGATGATGATGATCGTTAATGTTGAATGAGAAAATGTTCTTCAAAAATCCAGGTTCGTAAAATTTACAAAATCATTGCCTCGTGGTCGGAAATTTGAAGTCCATCAAAAATGGTCATTTTGTATGAAGTTCAAGAAAATAATTATCTACAAACAGGGATTAATCATTATAGCAACGAAATACACAAAAAATTTACAAAAGACACTTGCCAGTACAGATGATTTGAAATTGCTATACGACGCCACCATTCGCACGATTTTTTTATAAACGAGTACGTTATCTGTACTATAGTACTATAGTTCTTGCATATATGCAAGAAAATAACGAGTAATACGACGAATAACACACAAAGAACCTTTTATAAATTAGTCGCCGAGTAAAAAACGAGCGGTGAGAAACTTAATTATGAAATAAAACAGTAGTTATAATAATTCAAGTTTATTTAAAATACGGTCATTGACCTGGTTGTTGACGCGATCAACTGCTAACGGAAGTAGCTTAGCAAGCTACTTCAAATGTAAAACAAATAATATGCTCCGAGTACTAACAGTGGCTTCCTAAATTAAAAAGAATAAAAAGAGAGGTTTATTTAAGACAATTGAGTCGTATATAACAAGACGAACTTACATTAATAAATTTGTAGTAGTAATTAGTAATTACTTGCAGTAAGTAGTAATTGTGCATAAAAATTGTAAATCCGCCGGCATAACATAATCTTAAGAAATACACAGGAGGTTTTCAAAGTCATTATTCAAGGTGTGTTGCATAAATAAAACAGATTTCAGAATTTAATAATTATTATTTTAATAAAAAACATTTATGTGCATATCTTATTATAATTCAGTGGCTCTATGAAATACTAACAAGGTAAGTGAAAAATCAGAGTTTTGAGATAAATGCAATTAACGGTTTTAAAGGGTTTATTATAGAATAGGAAATGCTATTATTTATCAGAACATTTTTTGTGTTAAATAACTTGTTATAAATTGAAATCTTTATAAAATCATATTATTTTAAAATATTTATTGCTTTTTAAAATATGTTTCTCAAAGTTGATTTACCTTGTTATTCCACCCATACAAAATCGAGTAAATAGACTTACCTTGTTATTCCATAGAGCCACTCAATTATTGAGATTATTTGCACAAAACGACAAAATGAGCTAGACTAAGTAATAATTTATACTGTTTCAAGGAAAATACAGGTTTGTAACAAAAAGTTAGTTATTTATTTAAACAATTAACCATTCATTTAAACAAAATATCGTAGTAATTATAATAATAATTAATTATAAACAATTCAACATAAACATTTACTTTCTTTTATGTCGATTGACATTAAAGAGGGCGTCGGATATATTATGGAATACGTTGAACTTAGAGAAGAACTAATTTTTAACAAGTTCCTTTTTACTTGTAGAAGTTATTAACCCTATAACGCACAGCTACGCAGCATACATGATATGCATTTATTTGCAGAATTGTGGAGCTATACGTGAATGTCATGAGCTCACATAATTCTCTGCTTTATTATCATCATCCAAATATTTCAAATTTGGTTATGTCACGTTTGATATTGGATTGCTTTTATTTAATAATTTAGGTGTTGCACCGTCCTGGGGGGTTTGAATCTTTCAAGACTTTCACCAAACAGTGAACGGCAGCTCAGATGATGACGTAGAACGACTCGTGGGTTAAAAAAAGGAATAATATAGAGCGCCAGAAGTTTTAAGTAAACGTAAATTATTTTTAATAAACGAAAAAACTACAAAAGTTTACTAAACAAATTTTATAGTCAAATTTATTTATGATGTTACAAGAGTCGAAGATAAACGGTGTTACAAATGTAATCAATCTTCTTTTTTTAAATTTAACAAATCTGACTGATGGTTCTGGTAGGTGGCTGGTAATTTAATTACGGTCAGTGTACAGTGCTTCGGTGTGTGATAAGTGTGTGATAAGTTGCAAAGAAATTAAACAATTAAACATATGAACTTATCGTAGTGTAGTTGATTTCCTGCAATTTGATACAACTTCGTAATGCCGATTTCTTCACTCGTAGTTATCTTTAAGTTAGCGAACCTCAGGTTAAATTGACGAAATAACCAATCAGACGACAACAAAACAAATAAATCAATCATCTGATTGGTTATTTCGTTAACTTAACCTTAAGTTCGCTAACTTGAAGATAATATGAGTGAAGAAATCGAGCATAAGACGTCCAAAATTTAATATAGACTTCGGGAATATCCAATTATTGTCCAAAGATAACTCAAAACGCAATTTTCGACAACTGGCTCATAAACCCAAAAAGAACAGGTTTTCTGAAATTGGATGCAAAAAAAAGACGGCATCAAAACTTAATACACCATAGTTTTATTTGACGTTATGTTATTCGGCCTATACTCGAAGTTGGAATTAAAATCAAAGTCGGAGTGACGTTGGAATAAAACTAGAGTAAAATTCAAGTAACGTTCAAGTAGAATTGGAATTATGATGAATGAAGCTGAAGTAAAGTCGGAGTGAAGCTGAAGTAAAGCCTAAAATGTTGTTGGGATTAGAGAGATGAATTCAACCAAAAAAGAAATATATTTACCAGATGATTGGCTTCTATTAAATAAAAATTTAGTTTGTTTCTAAAATTTTCATGCGTTTCGACCTAATATGAAAATCAAAATCGCTCTCTCTAACTCATATGGCGGCATATTTCTTTAGCAACAAATTATTGCTGGGTTAAACTCAAAATTCATGCCAATGCGCCGAAATATAATTTATAAGCGCAATTACGAGGTACTGTCAGAAATTAATTCAACAAGGAAAATAAAACGTTACAGTTTGTATACAAAACGTGTTGTTTTTGTTTACTTTACATTATTTTACTATATGGGGTAAAAATACGACGTCAATGTCGAGATTGCTTCTTTTCACTGCTTTAACAAATTCTTGTCTTCTTATTTAATTCAATGTAGTGTAAGTTATCATTTAACTAAACTTTAGTTTGAAGTTAAATAAATTATTGTAATTCAAATAAAGAAAAAACTTTTAAATTTTTATTTTTATTTTTAATTATTACATAAGTAAAACATATACCGATACAAAATTCTATCAATAAAAGCAATAATAAGCTTTTCCAGAACAATAAATAATTGAACAAATGGTAAAGCTACTTTTATACGAATAAGCATAATAATAACTTATAATAAGACATAAGAACAACTTCATGATATATGTAGAAGTCTGTAAAGAAACCTCTGTTCGACAAAAATTTAGGAACTAGGCCAGTCAGTAAAGGAATTGTATGTAAAGTCCTAAAATGTTGAAGTTCTTTGGCTGCCAAAAGTTTTCCGAGGTCGTTCGTGTTAGCATTTTGTTTTCACATGCTTGTACCTATTTATACAAGTTAAAAAATAAAATCTTCTACACCACCGTTTGCAACATACCACCTTATTTCGATTCTCTACTGACTGGCCTAAACGGAAAGATGGAACAAAGACGATTACATTTAAGAATTAAGTATTTTCATAAATTTTACCGATTTCAAAATTTTAATTCCATAAGTGTCCATGTTGAATATAATGTTTGATCGTAAGTCTCATTACACGAATCAGCTGGCTGTGTTGTACTGAGTCGTAGGGCTAAAAGTGATATTAAATAGGCGCTAGTTGCAGTAAATTAAACAGTCAAGGTAGGAAGAGTCGTTTATTTTGCCAACAACAAAGATAATGTAAAGATTGGGTCATTATATTCAATTTTCATTATCACAACAAGTACATAATAAAAAATAAAGAACAAAGCATGAGAATTTTATGAGAAATTTGCCACTTATGAAATGTGAACTTTAAACGCCCTCAATGGTTTGCATTTTGATAAAAGGATACATCGTTCTCTCCTATGTCTGTGATCTGTATTTAAGGTGTTTTCGTACAGTGTTACATCGTAATACACTTAAATTTGGGAAGGGTTTTCCTGTTAGATTACCTATGTGGTTTGCTATTGTCTGCTGAATAAAGACTGTCTGGAGTAAGTTCTTAGGGTACATGATTTACTGGAACGATGATAACCGATAAGAACGACGTCAGCAGCAAAGCAGAGAGAAAACCAAAACATGGATAGGATTTGAGACCGTATTATATTGAAATACTGTCTGACGCAACGTTACTGATGAAATAGCGATAATAGCAAAGGATGTCATCACTATTATCGTTTATTATAGCTCTAACATAAACGTATCCTTGCTCATACTCATACAGAAAATGTAAGCTTATCAGTTAACGCACTTAACCCTCAGGCTGTGGCCATATTCTTCGAACTGACTTCTTGAATCTTGATTTATTTCTTAATTAAAAATACAAATAACGTCATTCCAATTCTTTAGATAACAGCATAGTATTATAGAACCATGATTTTCCGCTCTCCAGGCAGCAGAAATTTTGTGGTTATGTTCAAATTAACCTGACTTTAAATTAATCTTGCGGTTTGGTTACCTTTTCATTTCGAATAAAAAAAATTTTATTTTGTTTTTTATTTTGGTTTATGTTCATATAAAGAATAGATATGTATAGGTATTCAAAATAAATATGAAAAGCTTACCCTTAACATGGAAGCAATTTTCTTAAAAGCTTTTAATTTAACACAAAATATATAGTTAGGTACTTGTATGATAAAATAGTTCGGTTGCGATAAAATATTTGACAAAATTTATAGCAAATTTCATACATATTTTGTTACGTAAGTTATGAGATTTTATTTATACATCTACTGAAAAATTTCACGTTTACTCGTTTACATAAAACTTAAAAATAATACATGTAATTTCAATATCCACAATTAAAGAAATCCAACAGATTAAAACAAACACAAAAAATAAATTAACTTAATTTTATTATATTATTTAGATTTAATATTATAAAAATATAACAATTAAATGAGATTCTTCATATCTTTAATTTTTTCCATTTTCGAATTGTACTTCAAAAAGCGCCGATTGGCCATTGTTCGGACTGGATCTGTATTGTTTTTAAAGTTGACTGATCCCAAACCTTTTAGAGTCATATTAATTTCGTCCAAATATGGCAATCTATGAAAAGTTGCAACTTTACTAGTATTATAAGAATTTATCACACAACAATAAACCATTTTGCACTTTTCTGTTTTCTAATAATATGATTAATAAATAAACGATAAATGATGACCGAACTAACAAGCTGATGTACGAATAAATAAAAATGATTCTTCATTTTGATATGTGTTAATAATCAACACCACCAACAAAAATAAGTAAAAATAAAGGCTGGAACACACATGACCGCACCGAGCCCGCACCGTACGAGCACCGCAAGTCGGCCGAGTGTCGGTGCGGACGAAGGGAGACCACACTTGTCCGTATGTGATCCGTGTGTCGGCCGTGCTATCTGTCACACGATTACAGTTTAGTATTTTTTTTAAAGCTTATTTGTACGCAGCTGTTTCGTCGAGACAAAATGTTGAAAAGGTTTACAAATCGTGAATTAGGGATTATAGCACTTGCTTTAGAGGAAGAACATATCAATTGGAAAAGAAATCAGCGCAGAAATCAGAGAAGAATGTGGGTTCACAATGCATGGAAGAAAAGATGTGTTGAAGGGGAGTTTTGCTCGCTGGTGCCTCATCTAAAGTGCGATGAGACGAAGTTTTACGAATATTTTAGAATGTCGATGTACACATTCAACAAACTGGAATTGAAACTCAAGAGAGACTGAAGAAAAGATACATATTGGAGACCTTCAAGGTGGTTGCAATTATTTTCCACACTCGTTCCTTATACTCAGCATTCCTATATTTTTCACACGACTGGTCATACAGCACTGGAAATTTTCTTATTTCCTCGATTAATTTTAATTTCCATTTTATTATGTAATTTAATATTTAAAATAAAGTAATTGAAACCGTTGTAAACCGCACCGTGCCCGTCAAAAAGTAAACAAAACTAGTCGGGCACGGTGCGGACGCGGTGCGGTGGTGTCGGTGCGGATAGGTGGGGACTACGCGGTATATTTACATTGTGCAATTCTCTCGCCGTATGACGTCCTACACACGGCCGTCATACGGTGCGGGCTCGGTGCGGCCATGTGTGTTCAAGCCTTAAAGCAGTGTAAAATTTTATAGGTTAAGTAACTGCCAACTTAAAAGGGCGTACTTTAAAATTAGCGCACACAGCGCCAAAGTGATTGGAGAATAAACTAAAACATGTTCCGAATTTTTACCTGGAGATAACACCCCATGAGCACTGCCCTTTTTATCAAATAGCGGGCTTATCTCATAGGAAAACATAGTGCCAACTTTACTCTCACCTTATATGCAAACTTAACAAAACTCAAGGGGACTAAACTTAACAGGAATTGTTACAATTTTCTGTTATAAACAAATTTTATAGTCAAATTTATTTATGATGTTATAAGAGTCGAAGATAAACGCTGTTACAAATGTAGTCATTCTTCTCTTTTTAAATTTAACAAATCTGACTGATGGTTCTGGTAGGTGGCTGGTAATTTAATTACGATCAGTGTACGACACTTCGGTGTGTGATAAGTGCAAAAATTTGCAAAGAAATTAAACAAATAAACATATGAACTTATCGTAGTGTAGTTAATTTCCGGCAATTTGATACAACTTCCTAATGCCCGATTTCTTCACTCATAGTTATCTTCAAGTTAGCGAACCTCAGGTTAAATTGACAAAATAATCAATCAGACGACAACAAAACAAGTAAATCAACCATCTGATTGGTTATTTCGTTAACTTAACCTCAAGTTCGCTAACTTGAAGATAATTATGAGTGAAGAAATCGAGCATAAGACGTCCAAAATTTAATATAGACTTCGGGAATATCCAATTATTGTCCAAAGATAACTCAAAACGCAATTTTCAACAACTGGCTCATAAACCCAAAAAGAACAGGTTTCGTGGAATTGGATTCAAAAAGGACGGCATCAAAACTTAATACACCATAGTTTCATTTGACGTTATGTTATTCAGCCTATACTCGAAGTTGGAATTAAAATCAAAGTCGGAGTGACGTTGGAATAAAACTAGAGTAAAATTCAAGTAACGTTCAAGTAAAATCGGATTGAAGCTGGATTAAAATCTGAATGAAGCTGACTGATTTAAAGTCTGAGTGAAGCTGAAGTAAAGCCATAAATGTTGTCACGGTTGAAAAGGGAAATTTTTTATTTATTGAAATATTGAAGTGCGGCTCTGTTCTTTTGATAGTTGCTATCTTGAGACCAGAAAGCACATGATCCAGAACTAAAATTTTTAGAAGGTATTTTCGCTGGTTGATTGTTGGTTGTAGAGATCCTAGATGTGCCGTTTGTACAGAAATTTTGTATATTTTTTCCGCTCCGTAATTGGGATTATTTTGTGCAACGTGGATATTTGGATATTTTTTGAATCAGCATTAGCCAAGTACTTGCCTTCGTTTGAATTATACCCTCGATTACACCATCTACGAGGTAAAGTTCTTTTTTGCAAATATATTTTCTCAAAAGAAAATCCTTTTAGGGTCCTTTCATAGGTCAATATTAACCAAGTTTCCTTTTTTGAGACTGTTCGATCTGGTGGATATAAGATTTGGTACCTTTCGCCTTGGAGTACCATTGTTGTTTTACGAAGTTTTGTTTTTGTGGAAAATTATCGGTGCCGTATATGTTCCGTCAGGCTGTTTTATTTGGAAACTTCATTTGGAGAAAATTAATATTTAATCTTCGGACAATCAACATCGAAGTCTGTTAAATGAGATAAGTGTTTTGTGCTGTCTTTTGTTGTTTGTTGCCTAGATATTGCACTAAAAATTTGATTGCGAGTTAGTTTAATTGTTATTCAATTTTATGCTTTGTGCAGATATATAATTTTTTTACTATCATATTGTAACCTAAACATAGCTATACGCGGCGAAATCTTGCTTTTGCAAGAAACACAAACGAGATTATATATTATTTATTTTTTGCTCGAATCAAACTTTGGTGCCATTGTAATTTTACAATAAATTCATTTGTTCACAGTTCAAGCGTATCTCTTGCAGCTCTTGCAATTTTTTATTTTATATCGGGTGACTTCTTTTCTAAAAGCTACTCTGCGTGATTTGGGTAGTAGATTTTTTTTGGGGAGTAACGTTTTATAATCACGTGGCGCCTAGGGCAAATTGAGTTACTTTCCTTAGTTTTTTTTTGGCTTGAAAAGAAGTCGGCAATTAAGTTTTCTTTCTTGCTCCAATTGAGCTAGCCATAGGAGCATATGCCGATACCCTGAGATTTGGGGAAAATACCATCAATCTCTTTGATACCACCTTTACCGTGGCAATGTTGTTGGGATTAGAGAAACGAATTTAACCAAAAAAAAAATATTTACCAGATGGTCGGCTTCTATTAAATAAAAATTTAGTTTGTTTCTAAAATTTTCATGCGTTTCGACCTAATATGAAAATCAAAATCGCTCTTTCTAACCCATATGGCGGCATATTTCTTTAGCAACAAATTATTGCTGGGCTAAACTCAAAATTCATGCCAATGCGCCGAAATATAATTTATAAGCGCAATTACGAGGTGCTGTCAGAAATTAATTCAACAAGGAAAATAAAACGTTACAGTTTGTATACAAAACGTGTTGTTTTTTGTTTACTTTACATTATTTTACTATGTGGGGTAAAAATACGACGTCAATGTTGAGATTGCTTCTTTTCACTGCGTTGACAAATTCTTGTCTTCTTCTTATTTAATTCAATGTAGCGTAAGTTATCATTTTCTGCCAGAAAAAAATTAATTTTTTACCTTAAATAAATCAAAATATTGTGCGTTAAAGGGTTAATAAATAGTATAAAGTTAACTAAACTTTAAGTTTGAAGTTAAATAAATTATTGTAATTGAAATAAAGAAAAACTTTTAAATTTTTAATTACAGTAAAGCTCCTTATCCGCGGTTCCGTTATTCGCGGTTTCAGTATTCGCGGAAGAAAAATTGAGACCACTTTCTGTATTTGCGGGCAAAAATTTCATTATTCGCGGATTAATAATTTACGATTTTGAATATTATAATTTATATTCAAAACTCAAAATTAAATAATAATATTTAAACGAAAAAAATTTAGACTTCAAGGAGGTTCTTGTTTTGGACAATGCTCCGGGTCACCCTTGTGAGCTTGAAACTATGCATCCGAATATTAAGGTGATATTTTGCCTCCGAACACGACGACTTTACTTCAACCAATGAACCAGGGAATAATTCAAGCTTTGAAGTTCTTTTACATTAGGCGAACCTTTAAAATCATTCTGGATATCATGGAATGTGATTCTGACGTGAGTTTTATGGAATTCTGGAAAAAATTTAACATAGCAATGTGCATTGTTAACATAAAGGAATCGTTACAAGAGCTCAAGCATTGCATACACATTGCAATCATATTGGAAAAACTATAGGTTGATCTAACAGTCTGTGAAAGTGAGGATTTAAACAAATTAAAACATTAACTGACACAATTGTACAAATTGCTAATGGAATAGGACATGATGGTTTTGAACAGATAGATTCGAGTGACGTTCAAGAGCTGCTTCAATCACACGATGAAGATTTAAGTGAAGCCGACTTGCAGGAAATGTTAAAACCCTTCAAGCTTCAACATCTTACAATGATACGATGACAATCACCTTAAAAAACCAGACCGCAGGTTTCCAAATGGCAAATGAACTGTGAGATCACTTCATTAAAATTGACCCGTTTTGGAAAGAAACCTTCCTTTTAAAAGGAAAATTGAAGTTGCCACAGCTGAATACCATGCGGAATTAAAAGGCATTTTAAAGACGGCAAAGCAAGAAAAATTACTAAATATTTTAAACCAAATAATTCAAACAATAATAATTAATAATAATGATAGGTATGTGATTAAACTGATTTTATTTTTATCTATTTTATTTTATTTTCGTACCTTGGAACCCAACCCTTGCATTTCCATACAAATCACTATTCCATATTCACGGTTTCCTTATTCGCGGCATAATTTTGGAACGTATACCCCGCGAATAAGGAGCTTTACTGTATTACATGAGTAAAACATATACCGATACAAAATTCTATCAATAAAAGCAATAATAAGCTTTTCCAGAACAATAAATAATTGAACAAATAGTAAAGCTACTTTTATACGAATAAGCATACATAATAACTTATAATAAGACATAAGAACAACTTGATGATAAATGTAGAGATCTGTAAAGAAACCTCTGTTCGACAAAAGTTTAGGAACGGAAAGATGGAACACAGACGATTACATTTAAATTAAGTATTTTTCATAAATTTTACCGATTTCAAAATTTTAATTCCATAAGTGTTCATGTTGAATATAATGTTTGATCGTAAGTCTTATTTCACAAATCAGCTAGCTGTGTTGTACAAAAGTGATATTAAATAGGCGCTAGTTGCAGTAAATAAAACTATCAAGGTAGGAAGAGTCGTTTAATTTGCCAACAACAAAGATTGTGTAAAGATTGGGTTGACATATTCTCAATGCATTATCACAAGTATCTATGTACCTATGTAATAAAAAAAATAAGGAACAAAGCATGAGAATTTTATGAGAAATTTGCCACTTCTGTAAGGTGAACTTTAAACGCTATGTTGTAAATCTCTACCTTAATGGTTTGCATTTTGATAAAAGGATACATCGTTCTCTCCTATGTCTGTGATCTGTATTTAAGGTGTTTTCGTACAGTGTTACATCGTAATACACTTAAATTTGGGAAGGGTTTTCCTGTTAGATTACCTATGTGGTTTGCTATTGTCTGCTGAATGAAGACTGTCTGGAGTAAGTTTTTAGGGTACATGATTTACTGGAATGATGATAACCGATAAGAACGACGTCACTAGCAAAGCAGAGAGAAAACCAAAACATGGATAGGATTTGAGACCGTATTATATTGAAATACTGTCCGACGCAACGTTACTGATGAAATAACGATAATAGCAAAGGATGTCATCACTATTATCGTTTATTATCGCTCGAACATAAACGTATCCTTGCTCATACTCATACAGAAAATGTAAGCTTATCAGTTAACGCACTTAACCCTCAGGCTGTAGCCATATTCTTCGAACTGACTTCTTGAATCTTAATTTATTTCTTAATTAAAAATATAAATAACGGCATTCCAATTCTTTAGATAAAAGCATAGTATATATTTAGAACCACGATTTCCCGCTCTCCAGGCAGCAGAAATTTTGTGGTTATGTTCAAATTAAACTGACTTTAAATTAATTTTGCGGTTACCTTTTCATTTCGAATAAAAATTTTATTTTGTTTTTATTTTGGTTCATGTTCATATAAAGAATAGATATGTATAGGTATTCAAAATAAATATGAAAAGCTTACCCTTAACATGGAAGCAATTTTCTTAAAAGCTTTTAATTTAACACAAAATATATAGTTAGGTACTTGTATGATAAAATAGTTCGGTTGCGATAAAATATTTGACAAAATTTATAGCAAATTTCATACATATTTTGTTACGTAAGTTATGAGATTTTATTTATACATCTACTGAAAAATTTCACGTTTACTCGTTTACATAAAATTTATAAATTATGTATTACCTTCATAAAATTTGCTGATATGACATAACGGTTTTTTTAAATAATATTTTATATTAAATTTTTTATTTTAGATTATATCTCATCAAGTTTTTTGCAAGAATTTATCAAAAATTGCAGTGATATTTCTGCGATGAAATTAAGAGGTAAGGCCACTCCTAGCTCCCAGAACAATATGCTAATTTTGGGAATTTTTTTTAAGAGTTTCATAAAAACAGAGGAAAATTCAGTCAGTATTGGTTGGATGGAGCACCGGGGCAAAGCCCTATATCTTCTCCATCTGGCGAGTGGAATGACTGATTTTGACTGTGTTTGAATTTCATTATTAGCACTGGCGGGTTGCGTACAATCCCTGATTGATAGTTATTTGTGAGTTGTTGGATTCTAGAAGAGAAAAAGAAGAAAACACGAAAGGAGAAAGTAATAATTTTACGTTGGTTGAGAGGAAGTTGAATAATGTTGAATATGGCTTTAGAATGATTTTGGATCTTCGATATTACGATATTCGAAAAAAATCTTAAAATCATGTTACGCGTAGCTTTTTCGTAAACAATTTTGGCCTGGTTTTTAATCAAATTTTTGATAGTTTTTTAGGCTCCTAATTTTTCTGCATAAAGAAGACTGGTTCGTAGTGAAGTTCCTTTTAGAATGTCTCCAATCCATCGTCAACTTAATTGGTCTTGTTTTTGGACTTTGCAATACGTGTCCCATCCATGCAATTCTATGCGCCTCAACGTGTTTCACGATGTCTTCGCCATTCATTCTATTCAGAAGCTCAAAATTTGTCAGCCTCATTATTCGGCGTTCAAATTTCACTTGCTTGCAAACTACTGATTTTGGTTTTTATTTCTTCTTTGCTGTTCATCGTAACTCGTCTTGCTTCCCCAGGTAGCAAAATCTATCTACTTCTTCATAGCTTTGTTTATCTACATATAGTTCTTGATTGGTGTTCTTGATACCTCTTGCGTACTTCATGTATTTTGTCTTCTTCTCATTAACTTGCAGTCTTATTTCTTGAGCTGCTTCTCGCATCTTTCTTGTTGCCTTTATGACATCTTTCTTTGTTCTGCAAATGATTGCTATGTCATCTGCGTAGGCTATAGTTTGAGTTGATTTTATGTTTATATGTTCTTGTTTTTTTATATTTCTGATTATTGTTTCATTTTCCTTTTTATTGCGGTCATCAACTCTGTTTGCATTCGGCTATGCTCTCTTAGTTGTTTTGGAGTATTAATTCTTGTACCACCTGTAGCTTTTTGTAACCAATTTTTACTTTACAGTCGTTTTCTTTTTGCATTCTTGCTTTTTCTCTTATTTTCATCTGTATTCCTCTTTATAATACAGTTAGGTCACTTTCAATATAAGTATTCATACCTTTCAGCTTATGTTTGTTTTCCATTATTTTCCGCTTGTCATTCAATTGCTCTAACTTCACCAGCAATTACAACAAACCCCAGTCTCGCTTACTTAAAGTTTTCCACCGCTTTGTTAGTATGTCTTCGCCTCTCACATCTAGTCCCTTAACAATTATGTTATTCCTTTTCTTCTCAGATTTTTTAAAGCTTAATTTTACTGACTTTAAAAACTTTAAAGATTTTTCTTCTTTGGTAACAAAAAACAGAAATAAAAGTAATGATGGAAAGGAGTCAGTATGGTAATTCTATATATTCTATATATTTCGGGCTTCCTTATGTAAGGATACAACCAAGGTCGTTTACCCGTCCCCTCAAGAGGGTACTCTAGCAATTAATATCTCAAAGATGTTGCAAGCATCTTGTGAAAGGACCACCGTCTTTACGTGCCTTCCGAAGCACGGAGGCGGCATTATAAAGTGAACTCTTCCCGGATACGAACCGGAGAGTCCTAACTTAGCAGTTCATCGCGCTAACAACCATGCCAATGACCGTCTCTGTGCCGTCCGACAGTATGGTAATTAACATGTACAAAAAGACAAAATGTTTGGCATCCGCTTTTTAGATTAGCTTTTCTATTATCAAAAGTAGTTGCTCAGTATGAGGAAAACAAAATTATTAGGCAAAGAAGAATCATTTTAATGTTTATAACAAAGATAGCGAAACAGATGGCTTAACATATTTTCAATTTCTTATCAGAACAAGCACATAATCAAAATTAAAAAACCAAGTAAGTAACATTAGCAAGTAGCTGACGGCTACAGGCTAAGATAATATAAACAACACTTTTAAATAAGTTCCTAAGCTAAATACAAGTAGAAGATTTGAAACGATTTTCAACGATTGAATTCTTGTTGGGAAAAATAAATTACGTTAAAAACCAAAAGCATTGCCAAATTTTACATTCGTTGTAACTTTATTTCAAATAACTCATTCGGGCGTAGATAAACCAAAGTGTTTGTGTTTTGTTTGTTTTGAAAATGTAATTGCTACACTTCTTGCGGGCGCTACCTAGTGCATAGTCCGATGGGATATTATTAGTTGGGCCTCGGCATAGGAAGAATAAAAGTAAAATAATAGTAAATTCATAAAGCAATAGTTTTCAAAAATCACATTAATAGTTTTGGACATCATTGTTTAATTAAATTTAATTATTATTTTGTTTAGTTAACAAAGTATAAACGAATAGATGATCCTTCACTTATAACAATTTTTCTGCCTTGTCCTAACAAACAAAAATGTTAAACCAAGAGGTGAATCCTCTTGTTTCAAAAAAATACGCTAAAACCCCTGCCCTAGTATTTAATATAAACTCTGGCGGTATGCGAGGGCTGTAAGTCGCTTTAGGTAAACTAGGAAGGCAAATAATAAAACAAAACAACTGAGTAGTATCTTTTATTCTTCCCCAAAAATAACAAACGATAGGCGTATATATAAATATCAGAATATAAAGCAACATAAAACATTAAACAAAAACAAGTTAAAGTGAACCCAGGTAGAAGATGAAAAACGCCCTAAACCCAAAATACAGTATAGCTTCCCTAAAGGGGAAAAACAAACAACCAAAGTAAACCTACGCTGCAACAATGAAATGCTCCTCGGCGTAACAATACAGGCGACACTAAAAATATAATATGGCAAAATGCCTACAGGATTTCATTAGTGAATAACACTGTACATCCTCAATGTTTCAAAAACTCACCCAGCTCCGCACCGGAAAATTATATTCATCTCGTCAAAAATAGCCTTTATCATTAGAATCTTTCTAACTGCGGTATATTCCTAATTCAATATTAACGGACCCCGACTTCGCATAAATGTAGAATTCTAAAACCAAAGAACGGCCAAAAATCTCATTAAACACATTAGAAATACCTGTAATTAGTCTTATAACAAATATTCTTGAATTCAAAGCGAATTATTATTACAAACAGCTTTACAGCAGATCACATCTAGTATCGGGATGGGACTATTCAACATAAGCTGTCGTTTCGAACCCTGATGGCGTTAGATACACTGCTGTAATCAAAAAGTTCAATATCGATCTGTGGGCAATGGGGAAAGCATCGGGAAACCACCCCATGAATTATACTGCCTGGTAAATTCATCTTGGCTTTGCCTAAGTTGAATCACCAATGTCCGGGAGACCGGATATGGTACATGAAGAAGAAGATTTTTTTGTAACACCAAACATTTTTCCAGTATATACACTTTATTGCAGTGTCTATAAATATTGGCCGAAAATGAACTTGAAATATGCGGACGATGGAAAGACAAAGACCGAGGATGGGTTTTTTGTATATTTTCTGAGATTTTTTGATGAAACATTAAAATCGAAGAATATTTTTTCTAAAAAGTAAAATCAATTCGAGAGTAAACATTGTAACTTATAAATTTTACAAATTCAAAGTGAAAAAATTACTACTTTCCGATGTGTCAACCACCAAATGGGTTAAAACCTCAAATGAAGATCTACGAACGTTGATAAATGATAAAAAAATAATCAAATTCATAATAATTTCTTATAAAAAATGCTTCGTCTAATGAAATTTCGATTATAAAAGTTGTTGCCTTCCCGAATAAGAAATTATGGTCTCGTTAAAAGATTGGAAACCATCGGCTAGTAATATTAGCCCAGGTACATGAAAACATAAATAAAGTAATCCCAGGACCTCAGATTACTATCAAAATAAACCCCACAAGTACCATAATTTGAGAAATCGAATTGATAAAAAAAATAAAGATTTCAAAATTTGCGATCATATTATGTGAAATAAAATTAATGTAAACGATATAATGGGTAGAGTTCAGTAACAGGAACATTTTAATTCAAAATTTTCTAAAGAAATGAAGGTAGATTATAAAGAAGGACACAACCAAGAAGATTTTGCATTCCGGAGGATTCACAAATTATGATTCGATTGCTGGATAAACCGTCCATTAAGAATTAATGTACTAGAAATAATGAAAAATTAGTCAATTTTATAATTAATTATAATATAAAATGTGGCCCGTATTTACAAATATCCTAAACTGTAACAGCACTCGTAAATTTGAATCTTCGAGCCGGCGGCGGATCCGAGAAGAGGTTACACTTATTAAAAATATCCTGGGTCATAACAGCACTCGAATATTTGGATCTTTTAACCACCGGATCTGAAAAAGTTAACTTATTAAAAATATCCCTGGGCCAGAACAACACTCGAAAACTTGGATCCTTGTACCGCCAGATCCAAGTCAGGTCAGGTCATATCCTGGTTCGAGATGTCAGGGTTTAGCCCCAAACTCCCTGTCTTCTGCGTGTTAACATGTGGGCGTTTTTTGTAAGGAATCGTACCCATTTTGAGTCTCCGGATCCGAGCGTCAACTGGGAGTACGTCGAGACCTGTGGTGCACAAACTGTCAACAGAATGGACAACCCGCCATACAATGTTATGTTTCCATATGTTTATATAGAAAAATTATCAGCTTTAAAATCGATTTTCTCCATAATTAATCGGTGTTTTAATTTCTTCGTCACCTTAATATACTTACTCGCTTTAACGTTGTTTTACTAATCCTAAAAAATTTACTAAAATCTCTAAAGACGAAAAGTTCCAGTTAATAAACTACGACCAATATAATCAAATGATAACCCAAGTGGTAACCCACTACAACAAAGTAGGGGACGGGTAATAAACCTGAACTTCGATTTTGACCATTTCTAAAGAGGATTATGAAAGATAAAGGTCTAATTAGCGTATAAAAAAGTAAAATTTGCGGACGGTCCACAAATTTAGGAAAAAACGGCTTTAAAGATTTATTTGCACTGCAATTTTCTCATTGGTTCTTTTGAACTGTAACCCCGCCCATCGACAATAAAATAAATTTTCAGCGGTAAAACTAATTGTAAATAAGTCTTGTTTATATTTTTAATATATTAAAATACAAAAAGAATTATTGTAAATTCCGCTCGAACTAAAATATAATAAAACGTATATTTTTAGGGTGAATCCGAGTCTTGCCGTTTTGACAAGCGCTTTAGTTAAGTATAATATTATTAATTTGTACTTGTCATTAAAAAATTGGCATAGTTACAACGGGTTTTAATAACATAAGCAAAATTTCAACAAAAATTAAATAAGATTACTGGCAATTCTTCCTCACTTCTTTCTTCTTCTTCTCTGTTCTTTCTTGTCTGTTCCCTTTTTATTTCGTCTGTTTATATCCCCTTCTTCCTAAGTTTTATAGTTGGTAATTAATTACCAACTGTGACTGTTGTGATGTTGATCAGGACCGACTTACGTACGATTTCTATTATTTGTGACCAGTGATCAGGGACGGCTTTGTATGATTTTCATTGGTTCTAACACGGCCATCCTGCGATTGTTACGTCCTCGTAACTAAAACTTGTCAAGAAAATCTACAACAAAACTAATTAACCTAGCTGGCACGGGGACTCTCCGGCTCTCATCGTTTGCGTAGGACTACCTCGATGGTACAGGGACTCCCGACCGTCATTGCTTGCGCAGAGACTACCTCACTGGTACGGGATTCCCCGACAGTCATTGTTTGAACAGGAACTACCTCACTGGCATGGGGACTCTCCGGCCACAGTCTCAGCTGTTCATGTGCAGCTATTTTGTCACTCTTGTTTGATTTCTGGTAGCACGATGGCGCGTTTGCCAACCCAAAAGGCATGCGATTATATTCGTAATGGCCATTAGGTGTTATGAAGCGGTGTATTGTTTAGATTCTTCTTCAACTTCAACTTGATGGAATCCTGCCTTAATGTCTAGAGTGGTGAAATAGGTTGCGTTGCTCAAAGCGTCTAGTTGGTCGCGCAGGTTGGGTAAAGGGTACCGATCTCGAATGGTTTTCTTGTTAATTTCTCTGTAGTCAATACATAGTCGAAGGGACCCGTTTTTCTTTTTTACTAATACTATTGGGCTGGCGTATGGAGATAAGTTTTCTCTCTAATTATTCCTTCATTCAGTCAGTCTTGAATTATTGATTTTACTTGGATTCGTTCTGCGTAGGCTAACCGTCAGTGGTTACAGTCTTTGGGGTGTGCTTCTGGGAATCGGCCAGGAGTTTCATGACCATATTTTTCATTTGCTCGTCCAATCCTGACATTTCATTTTGTACTTTCGCAGTGCGGCATGTAACTGGTGCGGTCAAAGGGAGTCGCAACTCGAGACCATATTCCCTTTTTACAACTTCTAATTCGGGGAAAGAAATGATTTCCCACCCGATTAAGGCATCGACTCCAGGTATCGAATGGTTGGGCACAATTAAGAAATCAACTTCGAGTGTTATTTTTTGAAGGGTTACAAATAATCGACATTGTCCAATGATACGTATAGTTTCGTTACCAACTACTGAGATTGCTTCTTTTGATGGTGTTATCGTGCCGTTTACTGACTTCACTACTTTGTGATGAATCACTGACCAATCAGCTCCTGAGTCGATGAGATATCTAAACGAATGGTTTTCATTTTCTGTCGGTATAACGGCAGACGGCATAATTCAATAACATTTTCTGGTTGTTGTGCAGTTTATTTCTACTTTTCCTATTTTGTGCCAGCATTCTGATTCGGTATGTCCTTTCTTTTTACAGTGCTCACATGTTGGTGTGGATTGTGATTGCGAGGTTTGATTGGTGAAGCTTGATTTTGTAGTACATTCGTGTGCTTTATGCCCGATTTCGTTGCAGGTGAAACATTTTCCAAAAAATGAGCCTGTTGTTCCCAATTTTGTACGTTTACCTGGTCTTTCATAATTATTGTATTGTTGTGTAGAGCGCTTTGCAGGTGGCCTATCTGTTTTTGTTTCGTTTTCATGTTCCGTTTTGAATTGCTTAAGTAGTAACATGAGTTCTGCCTGGGTTTTGGGTGTTGGAATCGTAAATGTTCTCGTAAGTTTTTGGGAGTTATTCCACCAATTACAGAGGACAGAATTTTCTCCCATGCCAAGCTTGGTTCGTATCGGTATAGACTGCGTATCTTTTTTAGTGCATATTCGTTCAAATTGCTAAATTCGTGGCTTTTCATGTTGGCGGCTTGTATCAATTTCATGTCCCATGTAGTGTCATCTGGAAATGCAATTAATAGGTCGTTTTCAAAATTAACCCAATTTCTAATAGTCGGTCTCCATCCATCGTAGAACGTTCTTGCTGTTCCTCGGAGAGCTTCACTGGTTTTTAGGATCATAATCTGGTCGTTAATATTTAGGCTTGTACGAATTGCGTTCACGTCTTCCAACCATTCCTCCATAGAATAGTCATTTTGATCCGGATGGAATGTCGATAACCTGAATTCTATTTTTTCTCGGGAGGAATCCCTGGTTTCGGCTGGTTGAGGTCTTGACAATTCCCCTATTTTCCCCAGAAGCCCTTGGAATAATTGTTGTAAATTATTCCCATATATTCCCTCGGTCATTTTGAAGGCTAGATATTATTATCTGTCAGGTTTAAATCTAAAAGAGGTTTAATTAAATTTTTTTTACTTATCTGTTGCGGTTAAACGTCGGTTATAATCCCACTTCTGATGTTAGAATCGTCTTTTATTTTCAACAAAAATTAAATAAGATTACTGGCAATTCTTCCTCACTTCTTTCTTCTTCTTCTCTGTTCTCTCTTGTCTGTTCCCCTTTTTTATTTCGTCTGTTTATATCCTTTCTTCCTAAGTTTTACAGTTGATAATTAATTACTAGTCCTGATGTTGATCAGGACCGACTTACGTACGATTTCTATTATTTGTGACCAGTGATCAGGGACGGCTTTGTATGATTTTCATTGGTTCTAACAAGTATAATAATATTAATTTGTACTTGTGATTAAAAAATTGGCATAATTATAACGGGTTTTAATAACATAAGCAAAAACTTCCACACAAAATAAAAATATGAGTTTCTGCTTCAAATCATAAAATGCAAATTTACCAGCCTTGTCTAGCAATAAATTCTAGAGCGATGAAAAGTTTTGATTCAAAGTTGTTTAAACTAAACAAATTTCAACTTATGCATAAATTATTTTATATTGCGCTGAATCATTATTTGTCTTTTTTACCTTGACAACGAGATATATTAAATATGCTATAATACTCTAGGGCATTATGAATCATAATGCCCGCTTATTATGCCCTCTCATTCGCAGTTATATTATAAAATTCAAAAAAAGTTTACAATTTTATTTAAAATTAAAAGTACAATTTGTAAATGTCGAACCACTAATTGAACAATTTCCTAAATCTAAACTATGTTGAACTGAAGAAACGTTCAGGTTAGAGGCATCAGTTTTAGAGACAATTCCATTTTCGCCGGACATTCCAGTGTCTCGGGAAGTTCCAGCTTCACCATTGCCAGTACCAATTAAACGGCTTATTTTATTCTTCGAAGCCATACTTTCTTCGATATATCCCGATGCCACCGTATCGCTTTTCCACTGTCCATGCCTCTTTAAAGTCAACATATCCCCACCTGCATTTACCAAAAGAGTTGCCGATGTTCTGCGCAAACAGTGGCCCGTGAATGCTTTAGCATCGACATAACCAAGATATTGTGCAATTTTTGACGGTACAGTTCCAAAAGTATTTTAAAGGACGCAGACTTGTTAAAATTATTAAAAAATGTACAAAATAAATACCAATTCTTGAAAATAGCCCGTTAGGACTGTTTCACTGACGTTCGTAAATTGTAAGTTATTTTTTTAGCATCCATTTCTCAAAGTTGTGATATTCCTTATCATACTGCAGACAAGATTTTCTGGGTAACAAGTTCTCATTAGCTTTATCGGCTCGTTCTAGTATATTTTTCGGAATTTCTTCGTCCATTCTCAATACAACTATCACTATTTTTTTTATAAACAATAAAACAAACAAATCGTCATGGATACAATCCAACGCAAACTAGGAAATTTAGCAAAATCAAATTCATATTTTTTTTTAAATGTACTCAAATTCGAATGCAGTGCAATATAAAACGTTGTATGCATCACGGGCATTACTCGATGTTTATGCTCTCGGCAACCAGTTTAAAGCTCTCAGCCTAGCGGCCTCGACCTTTAAACTGGTTGCCCTCGAACATAAACATCATCATAATGCCCTAGATACATAAATAACTATATCAAGTTGTATCTACCATAATAATTATTGACAATCTTTAAATCATACACTACAAATACATTTTTGAAGCGAACCTTAAATTCCTAAAAACCAAAAATTTTAAAAATCGTAAGTAAAAATTGAATATTTTTCAATTTTTTTCTTAGAAAAAAATAGTAAATTAGTTATTCTATTGTAATACAAAAGTGCATTTTTAAATAATGAAAGTATAATCCCAGTTCTGTCTTTTTATTACTTTATGTTTGTATTTTAATCGACTCTTCATTTATACTTTTTTATAAAAGCATTTTCTCAAGGTAAAGCTTTACAAAACCTTAGAGTAAAAAAATTGCTGGTTACTTGAAAAAATTGAATTCCTACAAAATCAATTTGCAGTAAGTAATATTTCACATTTTCTAACAAAGAAAGGGTCAAAAAACCGAAAACTTGTGCCTCGCAACAGTTTTTAAAGGAAATATAACGTAACACAAAAAACTAGAGAATCCATAGAAAATTGTAACGAGAAAATTATATATAAAATAATGTAATAGAGAGAAAAACTAAATAAATAGTTTACGTGTATTTAAAACATTTTAAAAATATATGTATTGTCAAAACCCACTTAATTTGATAAATTAAAGAAAATGAGACTGGCTTTAGTAGTGTGGTCTATCATACATGACGTAATTTATCTATCAATATGATCTATCGACACCATCATATTTTATTTTAAAACAGTGCTTATAAGTCTTTCACACGTGCAACAGAGAGGTGTGAGGTGCTAGAGTTAGTTAAGCTTTATGTAAACTTGTACGATAGTTTAGGCCTGAACGCAGTTTCGGAGTGCCAGTGTGTATCTGATGAAGGTGAATTCTTTTAGATGACACCGAACCGTTTATAATGCAATAAAGTTGATATAATTAATATTTTTTGACTGCTACCTGCATTTTAGGTTTCTATACGCGATAGACAAAGAAGTCTTATGATCTGGCTTTGTATTCGTCTGCGTAATTCAATTAAAAGCCAATTATATAACAAGAGTTTACTTTCGGATTACCTTAATCACTTACCTTTGGTGAGATTTTCTAATATAAGATTTAGACAAATTCCTAACTTTTGCGCTTGTTTTTGTTTACATTTCCTACGATTATTTTATTTTCGCTTAGCATTTCTTTTCGACGATGTATTAATTTGAGCATAATTGTTTGAGAAGTTTATTTCTGTTTTACGCATCACAATGTCTTTTTGTCATTTTGGTCGCTTTTCGAATCTTTATATCTTATTATTTTAAAGAAATAAATCACTTTATTATCAAGTATTTATCTAAAACTACACTTACAAAATGTAACATCATTTTCTTCCAATTGAAAAAATGAAGGATTGCTGTAGTCAATATTCAAAATTTTTAATCAATTGAATTGAAAAGTCATAATTTTTCCTATTCATAAAATTTAAATTTAATTCTTTTTATTTAAATAACTTTTAATTACTCTTAATTTCTATTTTACAAAATATAAAGCAAATAAATGTTCTTTCTGTAATTTCTATTTCTATGGTTTCTTCTTTATACTGTTCTTGGGTTGTCTATGGTAGAATATTATCGCTTGACAGCTTTGACAGTATCACGATTTTCTACTTTTTAGGTTAAGATCAACAAATTTCATCAATTAAAATTTATTTTATTTTTCAAGTTAACAATAATTACTATATAATTTATATGTTTTTAATATAATGACAGAACTAAATGGACCTAAATTATTGTCGGAAGAAGAACGAAACAGATTAGATTTACAAAACAATAGGTTAATTAGTGAACATAAAGCAAATTTGTTGGAAATTGAAGCTAGCAAACACTGGGATTTATTTTACAAACGAAACGAAACTCGCTTTTTTAAAGATCGACATTGGACGACAAGAGAATTTACCGATTTATTAAGCAAAGATACTGCTAGCTCTTTGAATCGTACAAAACTATTGGAAGTGGGTTGTGGTGTAGAGAACTTTATTTTTCCATTGATTGAAGAAAATTTAAATTACTTTATTTATGCTTGTGATTTTTCTCCACGAGCTGTGGAGTTTGTTAAACAAAACAAGTTATATGATGAGAAACACGTTAAAGCGTTTAAGGCAGATATTACCACGAATGATGTGTTATCTGTAATTGAAGTTGATGAAATTGACGTGATTACTTTAGTTTTTGTATTATCTGCCATCCATCCGGATAAATTTTTAGATGTGTTAAAAAACTTTATATAAACTGTTGAAGCCTGGTGGGGTGGTTTTATTTCGTGATTATGGATTGTATGATATGGCTCAACTAAGATTTAAAGCTGGACATAAAATTAGTGAAAACTTTTATATGAGGCAAGACGGAACCAGGTAAGTGTTTCAACATTAATTATTTCGTGTTACTAATACTGTTTAATCAATTTTAGGAGTTTTTACTTTTCTGTGGAGCTTGTAAAAGACATTTTTGGAAAAGCTGGATTTGACACCATATCCAATGTTTATATTCATCGCAGAACTATCAATAAGAAAGAAAATGTTGATGTGCCTCGAATATTTGTGCAAGGACAATTTAGGAAACCTTATGCGTGATATCAGTGTTATATATTTTTTTACCAAAACATTATACTTTTCAATAATTTTAAAAGTGTCTGATGTTACTTGTAAACACCATGTTAATTTATCGTACATTGTACCAAATGTACGGACTTGAGAACTCCTTGTGTTAATATCATTCAGAGTCATACTAGTAAGTTGTTTTGCAGACAAAGTAGGTTTTCTTTGCAATATCCGTTTTATAAACAACTTTGGTATCAAATTGTTTATTAAATAATATGTACAAAGTATTACTCTTAGTTTACAAATCAATTAGGTATCGTAGAGCGGGGAAACTTTGTCTACCTTGAGGTAACTTTGTCTCACCACTCTGAAAAAAATTAAACTAGAACTGTAGCTATGTGGTTCCTTCAATTGCATTATTAAGATTTCGGAAATTTTTGAAATCAAATATATACAATTTTTACATATTAATTGGATTTTACCAATATTCATTTATGGAATACATATTTTTGATAATAATAGTTAAAGTACTACGAAAATAATCCTTAACATATTTAATTGACAAATCAAAAATAATTTTTTTGATGTAAAAATTTCAAGGTAAAATGGTTATTTATAAAATCGCAATTTTAAGTTTTCCATTCTTGACTATAGAAAAACGAAAATTAAAAGTAATAACTTATACAGAAGTATGTTTTTATCAGAAAACATTGATTTGCAGTTTTTCTCTAAAATAATTAGGGGAAGTATTAATTGAACATTGAAAATCCAATGGTGCATGACTCGATTCACCACCCTGTATGTCAAAATATGGATCATAGAATCCATCGATTTTTTATTAATTTAATAGGATGATAGGATCATTTTCAAGAGAAAAACTTGGATTTACAGTTTTTATAATTTAATTTTTTGTGTCTTCATAATACCAAATTTAGATATTAAATCTGAAATTGTGGATTGCAGCGACATTTAGGCCACTCAGTTTAACGTTATCTAACTAATTCTTAAAAAGAATTTTTAAATCTCAAACGAAAAGTTCGAAAAAAAATATAAATTAAAAAAAAATATTATTATTCATAAAATCCATTTTACTGTACTTTCATTTTTGACGATCTTCGAAACTACAATGATTATTCTAGAAATTTTTTCAAGTTTAGTTTGATTCCTCTAATTTTTCGTCATATTTATGACTTTGTTGCGTTTTTGTTTGAAGTTTCTTAGTAGCTTGACCTAACTCAACAATTATATTGCTTCCAATTTTGCTTTGCGTGTGAAAGGCCTCGGATTCGATGCCTAGCACCTCCATCATGTCGCGTTAGGGTTTGAAGCTTAGATTACGGATTGAAATAGTACTCTTAAATTTTATTTATAATTTAATTTTTACCCAAATAACCAGTTACCTGCAATTATGTTTTATATATAATTTACATTTTCTTATCCTAACATTACTAAGAGAATGGCCATGGAAGAACTCGACATCGCAAACCCTAAGCGGACTCGATCTCTTCGTTTCCAGAGCACACACCCAACTAACTCCTTCATTGATTTCCGATTTGCCTGTTACTTCCTCCACATGCCTCGCTAATTGCTGATCTTAAAGATCTACTTTGATTACTTGTCAATTCCCCTTATTGTTAACGAAAGTGCCTTTCCACAACTTTAGCTTTTCACGCATTTTTATTTTAAGTTCATGAACTTTTGAAATTTTAAAAATATTTTAACGTGTGACAGTACTACAACCAAAATATAAATTATTTTTTAATCGGTTTTTGGCTCGACCAGTGAGGCAAGCCACCACTACAATCAATTCAGATTTTAAATAAATAATAATAATTATATTTAGCAAATTAATCAAAGATTTTGAAAATCTATCGTTTATCATAATATTATGAAAAAGTATTGTTTTCATTCAGAAAATCAATTGAGATTTTGATGGTTTACACCTTTGAGGTCCCATGAACTAAATAAGACCATTTCCAGTACGTGTATGTGTAGGTAAATCTGTCTGTCAAATGTGGTCAAATGTTGTATGCTCTTTATCTAAAAACTAATTGGAATTTTGTATCCTGAGCATGTTGAGACTTAGAGCTGATTAGATTTTGGTTAAAATTGGTTCATGGGAACTACTTTTTAATCTTATTACAATTTAATAGTTTGTATTTAAGTGATTACAGTGGAACTGACGAACTTAATTAACTGCTCATAATTTTAAGTTAACCAAAAGATTAACTAATAAGAGAGTAGTTCCAGAATTTTAATTTTGATGTTTGAGACATCGCAAAAACATGTCGTATTGGAGCGTTGTAAATAGCGGCATTCGTCTTGATAAGAATGTAAAAACCAAACTGTTTTTTATAAATTATTAACATATTTGACGACATCGCATTTCATCGTAATTTAATTTTTATGAAATTTTATAGATTTTAAATAAAAAAATTTGTGATAATTTTTTTTGGAAACTTATTGAGAATAGCTGCGTTTGCCTTAGAGTTAGTACCAGAATCACCAGTTAACATTTCATTTCATAACAGCTTTTCATTCTGGAGATTTTTATGGGATGGACAAAAATACTTATGCAAACTTTGTTTTAAAATTTTAAAAACTAACAGGTATTTCAAAACCAAGTTTGGGATTTTGTATCTTTATAGTAAAACTTAGAGCTGATTAGATTTTAGTTGAAATTGATTCATGGAAACTATTTTTTTAAACCTTTTCATTTTATTAATTTAATATTTCAAAAACTAATGGGAATTCAAAACCAAATTTAATATTCGAAAATTTATATTGAGAGTTAGAGCTGATTAGACTTTAGTTCAAATTGGTTATTAATATTTTTTCTTATTAAATATTAAAAATAATTTTTTTAATATTGGGTAAATTGGCATGGACACGTTCAATTTTTTTTCTTTTTATTACAAAAAATTATTTTTATTTTTAATAATTAATTAGTATAAGTAGGTATAATGTCATTGGCATGGTCACATCCGATTTTTCTAAATTTATTAGATTAATGTATTTTTATACTCTTGTGTCGGAAACCATAAATAATTATGCATTTCAATTTTTAACTGATAATAACTAGACTGACATCACTGTGGTGTCACTTTATCTTCCAATCTATCCAAAAGCCTATTTCAAGGTGTTTGAAGATGTAGCAAGGTGACTTTTATAAATATTATTTTTCATTAACCAATTTCAACCAAAGTCTAATCGGCTTAGCAATAAAGTCTCAATACAAAGTACCAAAAGACCACACTGACATTTTTTGGAAATGGTCTTGGTTAGCTTAGGGGACCTTAAAAAGCTTAAATCGATGAAAATCGAAACTTTTTGCACGAAAACAAAAAAGTTCGCCAAATGTCCGATTTCTTCACCAAATATCATTAAATAGGGAATTCAAGCATAACCAATCAAATTTTTAATTGTTTGTTTTGTTGCTATCTGAATGATTAATTTATCTAATATCTAAAGAAAATGGGCATGTCGCCAGCATAAATAATTTTTCATCAAAGCTCTGCGTACTAAATAATTTAATGCATATTGTGATTATAAATCACTCGTTAACAGTGTTTTAAATAGGGGTAATTTAAAATAGGAAACAAAATAAAGACAAACTTTTTTTAACTTTTATTTGAAATTTAAGTTCAAGAAGCAATAAATTATATTATACATTCAGCTATGCTAGTAACATGTCTTTAATTTTTATTACAAAAGAGCTACAACTACAATCGATATGTAATGGATAGTAAAAAAGTTTTCAATTTTACATATCAAGACTAAAGTTTTTTCAACTGTTCGGTATTAATATAATTGGGTACATTTTTATAAAAAAATATTATAAATATTATAATATTTAAAAAAACACAATTTATTATAACACATTTGATATGCTCTTCTACAATATATAAACAAATTGTTAAATATTCAAATTACACAAATACAAAAACAAACCTTCTGGTTTACTAGTCAAATTTCGATTACTATTAAAAAGACAAATTATCTAATAGTTTGCCTGAAAACGCTGGGTTTCGATTTCGTAATAGGCGCATTTGCTTTTCCTTTTGGTTTATCGAAACACTTCCACAATCTTAAAGTTTCATCCGCTCCTGCCGATAGAACTGTGGTGCCATCGGGTGACAGTGAAAGTGACAAAATGCGGGCGGTATGCCCTGTGAGTTCTGTTACTTTCGTCATACTGGGATATTTCCAAATGGTAAGTTGGTTATTAGCAAAACCATGTGCAGAGACAAGTTCCTTATACATACTAGACCATAAAAGTGCACACACTTGAGATTTGGTATCGATTGCATTAATGCAAGCTCCTGTGTGACAATTCCAAAAACAAATGTGTCTATCTGTTGTTCCTCCACCGCTTGCCAGAATGTGAGGTTGCCATGGACAAAAAGCAAGCGCTTTAACAGCAGCACTGTGAGTATTTAAGGTGTAGAGTGGACGAGGTTGCGAAATAAGAGTACCACTCGATGCGGCCCATATGTTGAGAAGATTATCGTTGCCACCGCTCGCCAAATATTTACCATCGTTTGCCCAACTCAAACCACACACTTCTTGATTATGTCCGCTGACAGTTAAAAGTTGATGGTCACGTATTCTCACGTCGTGATGAATAATTTGACCACTTCGTGAACCACTGCTTAGTACAAAAGAATTCCATGCTAAAGCACCCACCCTTGCCGAATGACCATCCATAATACGAAACGTTTAGAACGTGCACAATCCCACAACTCTATAGTGCCATCGCAGGTTCCAACTGCTAAATTATCACCATCTTGAATCCACCCACAGAACACACATAATCGTTACCTTCCATTTCTAACAGTTGCTCGATGGTTCCCGTTGCTGCATTCCATAAATAAACACTTCCACCTAAAGCAACAGCAAGTGTATTATTTTTACTCCAATCTACTAGATTAAGATAATAGTCGTCTATTATGTCTGGTGCATCGAGTACACGATCTGGTGCTTGCGGTATATAACGAGGTTTATTTTTGAGCGGTGTGGGTGTTTGTTTTGACTGTACAATACTTTATGAGGATTTTGATAACCGTCTGCAGGAAGAGGCGCCTTATTTTGAAATGCCAATATGCGATGATTTTCTAAATTTGTTCCACTCAAAGCTTCGAACATTGCCAACTGCTTTTGTCTAGTAGCGGGGCTTACATTGGGATCTTCCTTTCTTGTTACCAAATAATGTGCCAACTCCCAGTTAGTTGCACTACGAGAAGCAATAAAACGATCGCCTGCATAAGGAGTGACCATACCCGGAGATTTTGTACATCTTAAAGGCGTTCTCAGTCTCTTCTTTTTACGCAAACCATCCTTGTTCGGAGTTTTAGAAATATTCAGATTAACGGATAAACTAGTCGACTTGAGTTTGGACGAATTCATACTGATATTTGTTAACGACTTCGAATTTTCTCTACCTTTCTTACTCCAACGTGGTTGAGGACCTCTCGATAACGAACCATCCATATTCACTAAATTACTTATATCGTTATTTGATTTAGACTGCGACAATGACATTTCTAAAATACAAATTTTGCTAGATAATATTTCGAATTGAAAAAACCGTTACAATATTTCAAACCGAATAACTGTCAAATCAACGAGCAGAGCCATCTGTATAAATCAATTCAAATAGCGCAGTAGCAGTGGCGTACATTATTAATGGTAAATGGGAAAAACACTAAATAAATAATGTAATTATATTTTATTGTAAATTAGGGATTACGTTCTACATAAGTAAAAAATAATTAAATAATTTGTTTTAATTAATGCAATATAATACAAAATAAATATTATTATAAATTTATTTTAACACTTTTAAGTTTATTATTATTGTAAGATCTTTGTCCGGTACAAAATATGTTGTTGATTCAACCTAAAAAAATTAAGTAACATCCGATCATAATTGAAATTATTATTTATTTTTCGTATATAAACTACAAGAAGGAATAATTTTATTTTATGCTGTTAGTCAACGATTAATTTGTGTTAAAAAAAAAGAAATTTTGTTGCAAGTATATACATAATAAAATACAAAAATAATTTTCTTTATTTTATTATTTCAAAATAGTAAATATTTAAATTTTCAACTACAAATAAATATTTAATGCATTTTTCCTTTGGCTTTGAAACTCAACAATTCCTTGATGTAGTTGTTCTTTTATGATATATTTTTCAAGGACATACTATGGTTTTACTTTATCATATGTAATATGAGAAAGTATTGTTTCGTGCAGAAAAAAAATTGATATTTTGATGGATTTACACTTTTTGAGGTTCCTTGAGTAAAATAAGACAATTTCCAAAAAATGTCTGTGTGTGTGTGTGGTCAAATTTTGTGTGCGCTCTGCAGCAAAAACGAATAGAATTTTGAGAATAAATTTAGGATTTTGCAAAATATTAAGACTTATAGCTAATTAAATTTTGGTTAAAATTGGTTAATGGGAACTATTATTTTTAATTTTTTTTAAATTTTATTATTTAATATTAGTTTTTAATTAATATTTCAAAAACTAATAGAAATTTCAAAATCAAATTTTAGATTTCGCAAACTTATACCGAGATTTAGTACTGATTAAATTTTAGTTAAAATTAGTTTATTAAAACTATTGTTTTTCTATTTTTCTTTAAATTTTTTTATTTAATATTAGTTTTTATTTAATATTTTAAAAACTAACACGATTCACGATTTACACGATTCTGTAAAAGAATGTGACGCTAATTAAATAAATAAAAATAAATAATTTAATATTTTAAAAACTAATAAAAGTTTCATAACCAAATTTGAGATTTCGTGTTTTTATGATAGAAATGAGAGCTTATTAAATTTTGGTTAAAATTGGTTCATGGAAACTATTTTTTTTTTAATCTTATTTTTTAATATTAGTTTTTAATTATAATTTCGAAAACTAATAAGAATTTCAAAACCAAATTTAGGATTTTGCATAATTATACGTACTGATTAAATTTTGGTTAAAATTAGTTGATGAAAACTACTGTTTTTCTATTTTTTTAGATTTTATTATTTAATATTAGTCTTTATTTAATATTTTAAAAACTAATAAAAGTTTCAAAACCAAATTTGAGATTTCTTATCTTCAACGTAAGAGTTAGAGCTAATTAAATTTTGGTTAAAATTAGTTCATGAAAACAACTTTTTTGAATCTATTTATTTAATATTAGTTTTACAAAATATTTCAAAAACTAATAAGAATTTTAAAATTAAATTTATGTTCATTTATAACAAGGGCGCAGCCAAAAACCTTTTTGAAAATAGCGAAAATGTTTTAAAGGTACCTTGTTTTCTTTGTGGAGAGGGGGTTAATTTACTTATTATAACTTATTATTTTGTATTTGAGAAAGGGGAAGAGCTCTAACTCCAATAGGATATAATGTTTTAGTATATTTTATTATTAAGACTTACGTGTTGGAAGGGGGGGGCTAGTTTGCAATAGAAAAATTTGTTTAAAAGATTGTGACAAATTTTAATAAATTGTTGTTGCAAATTAAAATCCGTTTTAAGTTAGTAAAGTAAACTAATTATACACATTGAATAGAGAATGCTCTCAGGAACCAAGAAATTGCCCTAGAAGCTCTTCCGAATATAGAAGACACGTTTGATGACACATCTTTTGAATCAATAGAGAGCGCTCTCAATGGACGAGGGGGGGGGCGTTTATAATGGACTAGATAACCTGATAAGACTGCAGATTGACCTTTACGCCACATGTACGAAACATAACCAATAAAGCCAAAAAGGTTATGTGGGTCTGTAGGAGCATGATTGGAAAAATGTGAGGAATATAACCAAAAATTAGACGTTTACGGACGACACTGAAGTACTTTATGGTGCTGGCGAAAGACCACCCACACCCGTGGCAATGTAATACTTCTGAAATTTTTTAATAAATATCAATTTGATAAGTTTGATACCAACTAACGTTTTAAGTACGGTACTGTAAACGTCATAAAATTTAGACAGATACTTTTGAAATACTTTTAAAACCTCTCAATAAAAATTACTCTAAATTTCATTATTAGAAATTACCAGTTTAGTTTGCATTTCTGCTTCGAGTTATTCAATTAAATTTAATATAGAACCTAACTATTGCGGGTTAATTGGATTGCAAAACCGATTAAGTTATGATAATATTCATTCTATTGATATATTCCATAGTACAAACTATTACACGCAAATTGCAAGAAAGCAAGAGCATTCAAGAAATTGTTTATTTAAAATCAGAAAATGACAAAGTTATTTCGGGAAATGTTAATATTGATCACAGCTTAGGTTTGGATTCCCGAGTATTTTATGAACAAAATATAGAGCGGTTGAAAGTATACTTTTGGAAAGCAAATGGATAGGCAAAATTAAAAAGATTGTTGATTTTGGATGTGCAGAAATGGAATTCTTTTCGCACCTTAAAAATATTTACCATTTAGAAGAGATTCTTGAAATTGACATTGACGAAAAATCTCTTAGAGATAATTTATTTAAAGTACGACCCTTACTTTCTGATTATATTTCTAAAAGAATTACGCCTTTAACAGTACATGTACTGGCCGGTAACATTAGTGATCCGTTCATAAAGTTAATTGGTACTGACGTAGTAATTGCCATTGAAGTGTAAGAGTTTTTGCCAAATGCAGAGAGTATGATGGAATCGAATGTACCTAACCTAAATGTTTTCAGAATTGAATACTTATATCCTGATACATTGGATGCCTTGCCGTACAACATTTTCAATTTTATTAAACCCAAAATGGTTATTTTTACCACCCCCAATGCAGATTTTAAAGTTCATGCTCCCTTTGTTATTAGAAAACTTTCAGTAAAAATCAGAAATTTGAATGGACCAGCAAACAATTCCAGTCATGGTAGATTACACTATTACTTGTATCTCATAATTATTATTTTACTTTTAAATGGTTTAAGGGCAAAAAACATAGCAGTCAGATTCCCAAATTACTCGGTCAAATTTCTTACAATAAAAGATGAAGATAAAGGTTCCCAAATGGCAGTATTTGTAAATACTGAAAGGATCAACGTATCTGAAGTTAATAATTTACATGTGGAAGGATTTGATTTAGAAAGTAACAACTCCACAATTAACAAAAGTTTACTTTCCACTTCTTTTGGTATTTGCACTTACTGTAGTTGCACAAGTCCCTTTTTAAAATCCGTTAATTTATGGTGGTGTGATGAAGTGAATTTTGCAACTTACAAACTTATCGAGACAATAGAGTATCCGTTCAGCTTAAAAAGAAATATGATGGCAAGATTTACTTGTGATAAAGCAAAAGCACTGGGTTTCAACCAATTTCTGTTAGATAAAAAGCACACCTTTGAAGAAGCCGATAAAGATAAGTTAGTGAAAGCTTAGCTAAAATTAAAATATTGGGCTTTGACAATGTTTAAAAACAAAATTGACAACTCAAACGCCAATGTCGTAAAATTTCAAAATTTCTGTTCCATTTCGCTAAAAATACGTTATTTGATTTTTTCTTTACAGGCAAATTCTTGATAATGCACATTATGACATAGAACAATGTGCGGTGTTTGATGAATTGCAAACCTGCGTCCTCACTGAAATGGAAAGTGACATTTCATCTCCAAATACGACATCATCAACCGCAAAAAATGATAACGTCAATAAAAGTTACTCTGAGTGGACTACAATTGCTGAAAGTGATGAATCTGATTGGGAAACCGACAACAATACACAAAGAAGCCGAGGTTCTTGGACCGATATAACTGAGAGTTTACAATCAGAAGCCGAAGAAAGTGCTAGTAGAATTATGGATTGTCTTATTAACAATGTGAATAACTGTGTCGACCAAAATTTAAATTCAAGAAAAGATGATAAACTAAGTGATTCTGGTTATGCGCGATCAAACACCAATGGAACAACCTCATCGCGATCATATTCAGACGCAGTGGACGATAATAGTTTGGATGGTTATTGCAGTACTAGTAACGAAGAATATTCTAAAAATGACGTTTCTTCAATTAAAGTTGCTAAAACTGCAGGCAGAGAAAAAAACGCGGTGCAAATATTGCACAACAAAGATAAACTTGCTCCTATACCAAAATCAATACTTCCGCATTTTGAAGTTACCACCAAAATATGTAAAAATGTACCACAACGAGATACAGCAGGAAGTTCTCTACCAAGCACTTCAAATAGTAGGAAAAAGAAAAGATCGAAAAGATTTGAAAGTGATGACGGCAACAGTGACGTGAGTCCTCCAAAATTGTTGGAAAAACGAGTACATAATGATGAGTCTGGAGTCAAAGTCTTGACTGGACATGAATATGAGGAAATTCCCGAAAACGATAATATGTTGGTAGAAAATGACACCGAAGGAAATGATCATTTGAAAATTCAATTTTATAACGAAGAACCCATGGAAGAAACTGACACTGAAAATGTAGGTAAGTGTTAATTTATATACAAATTTTGTGCTCGCTCGTATAATTTCCGCAACATAATTTCCCCATTGCAACTCTCAAATAAATATCGAGACCAACCACCGATGTGCAACCAATAGGAAGTCAGAGAGATTATTTACTGCCCATCTCTAGATCGCGGGCCGAATTGTCTTGCGAAAGTTGTACGTTGTGCCTGATGATTCAATTGTAGTAATTCAAATGTAAAAATTAATGAGCTAAGCAAACGAAAACCATCGAAAGATCTTCTTCTTCTTCATCACTTCACGGATTAGGCCTTACGGCCTGTTCCGGTGCCCATCTCTTTCTTGGCCTCCCGACATTTCTTTTTCCTTCTGGTCTGTAGCGCCATGCTTTCAATGGGATTCTCTGGTCTTCCATTCTCTCTAGATGTTCACTCCATTTCAATCTGTTTTCTTCGATCTGTTTGTTAAGTTCCTTGATGTCTAGCTCTTGTCGTAAATCTTCGTTCCTCTTCCTGTATTCCTGTATAACTGAGATGTATTAAACCTAGTAAAAAATTAAGATTTCATCATGTTCTTTAAAAAAATCATCAATTTAGAAAAATAGTTTATTGCTGATGGTGCTTTAGGTGCATAATTTCATTTTTGTGAAAGCATTGTTACAGAGCGAAGCATCTCAAGAAAGTAATGAAGATAATGACATGAATCAAGAATCGAATGATTGTGAAGTACAAGTAATTAACGCAGTTGAATTGGCTAGTCGAGAGAAGCTTTATTTGATCCAAATTCACAGGTTTCCTTATTGGATGATTTTAATATTTCTAACGTTGTTTACGAAAATCTTGATTTAGATGGCAATGACGAATCTGATCATAATCTGATATTACATAGTATTAATATTATGGCTAGTAATGCAGCATTAGGTAATTAAGAGCCCCATTAAAAGTAATCTGTCTCATTTTTTAAGTGTCTCTGTTTTAGCGCTGCCGCTTTCTATCAATCCGTTCCCAAATTGGCTACTGCAAATGCTAATTGCGGAAGAAGGTGGTGCAGATGTAGTAGCTCACAATGAGCCTCACTTTTATTGTCAAGGGGATGGTTTAGGTAAATAATAATTAACTACTTAAAAATTGAACTTTTTTAAATTTATATGATTTAGGTGTCCATCCTTCCTTTGCAAATGAAGATGTTGAAGATGATTCAAGTTCAGATTCTTCTATTGATAGCACAAATGATGAAGCTGAAGCTGAACCTTCAGAATCTGAAGTCGAAGTAGGAAGTTTACCTTTCGACAGTACAAGTGAAACAGCTAGGCAGGATCAATTACGATTGGAAATAGCTGGAACTACAATAGAAAGAACTCCATTACCGGATATTTCTTCAAATAATTCTGCAGGTACTTCTGAAAGTAGAACTGAAAGTACAGATGAATATTTTGATACTGTAGAAGTAAATGAAACTACTAATAATGTTAAACCTTCGAACAAAAATTGTAAAGAATAAATTTTTTTATTATTGATTGCTTATTTAATGTTAAGTTGACAATGCTTGTGTTATTTCAAAAATTATGTAAATTAAAAAATCTGTTTATTTATTGCCTTTGCCGTTATTAAATATTTCAATTTGTTTGAACCAATGTTTAGGATTACCAGTAATGAAATTAAAAAAATTTTAAATTTATAAAATTTAAGAATTAAACGGCTTCAGTCGAATTATTTGTCGTAAATAATTCTAGACAAATACATCCTTCACATATCTAAAACAGTAGTATGATACATCAGCCGAAGCCGCTCCCATGCATAACATACAAGTATACAGATACATACAGGTATGTATCTGTAATTATGGACCGTTTAAACTTTATCATGTGACCGGCTTCGGCAATACCCAAAGGACTTGCCATCTTCAGGCATGCACTGGTTCAGTAGTACCATGAACATACCTAATGCCAGGGTTATGTCATTGGCAGCGAGCCACAACGCATTTAATTTCATCATTTCATGGTCAATATTATATTATGTTAAATTTGTTTACAAATTTTATTATTAAATATTTTTACTTGCCAGTAATGATAAAGTTTTTTTCTGTTTAATATTATCGACAATATTTTCATTTCATTCGTTTTTTAATTTGACGCTATTCTGCAATATCGTCTGGTAAAACTTTTATCTAAATTTCTCTTGGTGCATCAGTTTTTGAATAATCATGCAACTCCAATGCTGATATTTTTGTTTTCTAATCTTATGACTGGAAATTTCAAAGATAATATCCAAATAAATGACTGGCATTGAAATTGATGTAAATTTGAGCTCATTTGCATTTTTCATGGTGTTCTGAAGAATTTATGAGTTTAGATTTTGGATTTTGTATCGAATCTTGTTCTTCAATTATTATAAAGTTTGTAGCTTATTCACGTAAACCATATTAAAGATAACTATCAGCATAATAATAATTTGTAATACTTTAGATTGTTGCAATTACAGAAGTGAGTAGAAAAATAATAAAAAAAATTATTTTAAAGAGTAGTTTTATAATAAAATAAAATCTAAACAGGTTATGGGCCCAGTAATAATAACTAACTCATAGAGTTCAGATAGGATCACTTAAAGAAAGGTTTAGTTGGTCTGCATATGTAGATATTAGTTAGTTATTATAATATACTCTCGCATTGGTGAGAAAACAAAAATAACAAAACTTTAAAATAAAAAAACAAGAAGCAACTTAATTTTTAAGGTGAAAAGTGCAGGTTTTTGAACAGTAAAGAATTTTAAATCCTTTATAATTATTTATAGAAGTAAGTAGTAAATGAAAATATTCTGCAATTTATAAAATCAATTAAAAATTCATTTAACTTGAAAATTATTAAATTCAAAAGTAAAACATAGAATTTGAACCTTTGGAAGAAATTTACAAGTTGTAAATCAATCTGTTTTTTGTCAAGATTATATTGACGTAAAGAAATAATAATTGTTAATTTTTATTTAAAAAGTTTTTAAAATCAAAGTGCAAACAAAAATAGCAATCATATCTAATCATAACATAAATAAGATCCGGGGGTTGATCACTGACCAAAAATGTGAACACCAAATTTGCATTTACAATAATTTGCAAAAAATTGTAAAAATGTGCAAACAATTGCAAAATTTGCAAAAATTTTAAAATTTGCAAACAACTACAAAATTTGTAAACATTTGCAAAACTTTACACAGATATTTGCAAACAATTTCACACATTTACAGACATTTGCAAAGATTTACAGACATTTACAAAAATTTACAGGCATTTGCCAAAATTTACGAACGTTTACAAAAATGTACACACATTTACAAAATTTGCAAACAATTGCAGAAATTTGGTAACAATTGCAAATCATTTATAAAATTAAGTACACCAAATATACTAGGTGGTCAACCCCCCTCCCTTCCGATAAGATCATAACATGATAATAATTATTATAATAAAGGTTTTCTTAACCTTTCAATCGTCACCGGTTTGACGTAAATCTTTATTTTATTTTATAACGGTCACCTTTAAAATAATGTTTTGTGATACATAATAGACTTCAATATGAATTTTTTTAATTTTTAAAAGTTGGCAATTTGAACGCGGACACTTGTGTTGTACAATTTTTTTGCAAGTTTGAAAGTTTTTAAAAAGAAACTGAAATTTTCGCTATATTTTGAGCAGAAAATTTAATTTTTCTCTTCAATAAAACAAAAACAATACAAAATTAGAACTATGCCACCGAAGAAAGTCACATTGTAAATTTACATGAAAAATCACAGTAAATTTACATGAATTTGTATTATTACGACGGTCGAGGATTGGAAAAAGCATTAGCATAAGCGTATAATGAACTACTTTGAAGGGGATAACATTGTTGTAGACGAATAAATAAAATTCTTAACAAAAACGGAAATTCTCCTTGTATTTTGAACACACCTTCTACATACACAACTTAAATGTAAAATTACAATTATTATACTGTAGGATTACAATTTAGAAGTAATTGAGAGTACTTACGATTACAACATGTAAAATTACATTACAATGTGTAAATTGACATTTTGCGGCAGTAGTTTTACAATGCTATTGTGCAATTGTACATTTCTAATACATACATATGTATTACATATTTGTATACATTTCTAATATTTATTTGTACTTTACTAATATGTATTAGTCTATTAGTGGATTTTAAATATGTAATTGTACATTTCCATTATTCAATTGTACAACTTATAGGTTTGTTCGTTGTACGTGTTTTGAACTGCTCTAAACAGTTTCTGATTATGTCACACTGACAGCTTTTCAGAGGTAACATCCAACAAACACTTTTGGAACAACTTATCGTTGATGTAAATAAAACTATTTTATAAATAAGTTGTAATTGTGGTGTCTAATATGAATAATTTAAGTTACAAAATATTGCAATCTAAGTAATAATATCTTATAACTTAAATTATTCATATTTGACAATACAATGACAACTTATTTACAAAATATTTTGAGGTTAGGTTATTTACATCACCTAAAAGTAGTTTCATAAGTATTCGTCAAATGTTGGCTTTGAACAGCTGTCAGTGTGACGTAAACGGAAACTGTTCAGAACAGTTCAGGACACGTACAACGAACAAACCTTATATTATGTTGTAATTGTACATTTTTTTATGTAATTTTACATTTTTATTATGTGATTTTACATTTTTACTAATGTATAAGCACGCAAAGACGGTGGTCCTTTTTATGTTAATGAATTGCTATCATTAACAATATAAAAATAGGATAACAGGCACATCTGAAACCAGCCTAGCAAGCTACTTCAGATGTAAAACAAATAATATGCTTAGAGTACTAGCAGTGACTTCGGAACTTATCCAAGGTTGCTGTTGGAAAAACATGTCGTAGACCTTATTTAAAAAGAAAACATTTTTATTACATAATTTTATATTTATAACATGATATATTTATACATTTTTATCAGACCACAGAGTTCCATGGCACCCAAATGTTAATGAATATGAAGTCGGAGATCTGCAAATTAAGTTACTATGTTGAAATTAACAGAATAAATTGAATAACTAGAATTAAATAAATAAAGTGTGTTGAAAATAATAAATTAAATTTTTCGGTATTGAGAATTAATGGAGGCGATGTAAATAAAATTAGTTATAAATTAAAAGTTTTATGAGTTGAACGAAGTGCGCGAGGGAACGTAGAATAAAAATAAATAAACTGAATTCCAAAAACTACTTTAAGAAACCAACAACAATAATTTTGGAGAAGGAAATATCTGAGTCTCAACAAAAGGAACATGCAATAAAACAACAAAAATTTTGAACTTAATAGTTTATTAATAATAGCAATTTAAAAAATAAATTTTATTAAAACTAAATTTAAGAACTTAAGTAATAAGAAATTAAATAGTGAGCATTTTATGTTCGGTTTGAAGGCAATTGCAATTTTACATCTACCTAGATTCCCCAACAATGGGTTGAAACACAATTTTTAAACAAAAACAACCGATCTGTACTTGAATAAAAAATTAAATTGTAGTTTGTCATTTAAAGCAGAATTTTAATTTTTCCCTACAGCTCAAAAAATACAACATTTTAAAATTTAAAGTTTATACCACCCATAAGCAATAAAGTCGACAAAAGTTACAAACAAACAAGAGCTATAATTAAATTTAAATGTAAGTGTATGGTTCATGGCGCCCAAATTTATTCAAACAAGCATTTAAATAAATTGAATCGTAGCAATATATACCTTATTGTCAGTATATTGCTCAAAAAAATATCGGAAGAATGGAGATTTTGAAGGTAAATTAATTATTAAAGAAGAAAAAATAAGAACTCTGCCGTCAATTTAATATCTTTTAGTAGAGGTACCGGCAAGAATCGATTAACTCTGACTTGAAAATACACTTTTTCCTATAAAAATTGCTTCACCAAACAAATGAACAGAAAATATAAGACATTTAACGTGAGGATGAATTTAGTAGGACTTCTAATACGGCCACAATTCAATTTTAAAAATCAAGATTTTTCCATAAGAAACGGATGTCTTTCATAATTTACAAAAGAAATGGCGAAACTCGTAATCAGGGTTAATCGACTCTCGCCAAGGTACCAAACGGTCTGGCAAACAAATTTCGAATTTGTCATTCTCCAGAAGCAAAAATTTTACTCGTTTCACTCTATTCAAAATCAAAAAAAAATAATCAATTTCATCCTATATGTTTAAGGGGTTATACGCAGTCAGAATTTTTTTTAAAAAATTTATTTTTTAATTCATTTTCTTAATGTTCATATATTTAGGTATATACACAGAAAATTTTATCTCCCAGATTGTTTGAAAGTATATAGGTAGAGCAAAAACCAGAAGGGCAACTCTTTACCTAGAACGCTGCTCATTTTGTTCTATTGCGTATTTAAATACGTTCTTTTTATACCTACGAGCTAAATTTTGAAGTAAGAATTGTTACTATGTGTAAAATCGGATTTTGGAAGGTAAATTAATTATTAAAGAAGAAAAATGAAGAACTCTGCCGTCAATTTAATATCTTTTAGTAGATGTACCGACAAGAATCGATTAACTCTGACTTGAAAATACACTTTTCCTATAAAATTGCTTCACCGAACAAATGAACAGAAAATATAAGACGTTTAACGTGAGGATGAATTTAGTAGGACTTCTAATACAGCCACAATTCAATTTTGAAAATTAAGATTTTCCATAAGAAACAGATATCTTTCATAATTTACAAAAAAAATGGCGAAACTCGTAACGCTGCTCATTTTGTTCTATTGCGTATTCAGATACATTGTGTGACAATGTAGTATGTTCTTTAGGCTTCTATACATAGTATAGAAAGAAGCCTTATGATCTGGCTTCGTGTCCGTCCGTCCGTCTGTCCGTCTGTCCGTCCGTCGTCCGTCCGTCCGTCTGTCCGTCCGCATAATTCAAAGTCACTAAATTAGTGATAAAAAACCTTTGTCACTAAATTTTACTTTTAGGCTTCTATACATAGTATAGAAAGAAGCCTTATGATCTGTTCGTCCGTCCGTCCGTCCGTCCGTCCGTCGTCCGTCTGTCCGTCTGTCCGTCTGTCCGTCCGTCCGCATAATTGAAAGTCACTAAATTAGTGACAAAAAACCTTTGTCACTAAATTTTACTTTTAACTTTTATGAGTTTGGCGTCCCACAAAAGTGGGTTATAATGATAAATATGGTCATATTTTTGCATTTTGATATTTTGCATTTTTTAACAACATATTCTATTATCTATATATTAGGAATTTTGGCTTTTTTTATTTATAACAAATTTTTTATTATTAAAAAATACGTTAGGATAAAAATAATTAACAAATTCTAGTATTCATATTCTTCCCATATATAATCGTCTTTGTGTTCATAATATTCTTCTTCGGAATCGATCCCCTCTTCATCTTCGGGATCGCAGTCCTCCTCGTCTTCAGAATCGAGGTGCTTTTCATCTTCGGGATTGCAGTCCTCTTGGTTTTTGGAATCAAGGTTTTCTTCATCTTTGCAATCAAGATTCTCTTCATCTTCCGAATCGAGGTCCTCTTTGTCTTCTTGCTCGCAGTCTTTTCTTCAGATACGTAGTCATCAACATGTTGCTCTTCAAAAATATAGTCATTCTTTTTGGAATTAACATGTTCTGGTTTTTCATTATCTTTTCTTTTACGATTGATTTGTGCAATTTTTGAGATTTTACTTCTACAATCTTTTGTTTTAGTACCAGTCAGCACCTTCTTTAACAACCTTTCATGGTACGAAAGAGTGAAAAAGTCATCCGGAATTTCTCCTAAGGATATTAACTCTTCCACCTCATCTTTACGGTAACTACGTACCACATCCGATTTCTTGGGCTGATAATCTCTCAAAGAAATTAAAATTATGTCGTTTAAACGAACCATTTCTCCCTTATATAGCATAGAACCTCGTATGCGGCATAATCGTGTTACACCGTCCAAACATAACGCAGAAATCCAACCGTTACCTAAATGCTGCGTAACTTGAGCATACAATTGCATCTCTGTCTTTAAACATAATTTGCGATCTTTATTTTTTTCGGGGTTTTTAAGTTTCTGTTTTAAATTTTTGCGACTTGCTATACCTTTTTTCTCATGTACAGTTTCCAAATGAAGTTTTGAGTTGCCTCTTCCTGCTTTAGTTTTTCCTTTCGTCATGACTGAGTTATGTTCTGATAAATACTTTTGATCAGAAAGTGTTTTTCTTATATAGAAAAATTAGGGCATATCATCGGATTATGATGATCCAAGGATCAAGCCTGATGGTTGGTTGAAAATTTAAAAGCCAACCAATCACCAAACTTGATCCACGGATCAGCATAATCCGAGGATTAACTTTTGTTATACAGTTGGCCAAAGTTGATTATGAAGAATATTCTTTTCATTTGACAATTTTGACGCAATCTTTTATATATTCTACAGCAAACCGATATTTGTTTTCGACACAGTTTCTACTTAGGTATATCAGGAAAGCGAAGTAGTCCTAATTTGAAATTTAAATCTTTCTCCAGACTAAGGAGATGTGTGGTATAGCTTGGACACTATAAGATTGAATGTCTTCCATTACATTCAGTTTCTTAAATTCTTTCGATTTTCTGTATTTTAGGCTTCTATACATAGTATAGAAAGAAGCCTTATGATCTGGCTTCGTGTCCGTCCGTCCGTCTGTCCGTCCGTCTGTCCGTCCGTCCGTCGCATAATTCAAAGTCACTAAATTAGTGACAAAAAACCTTTGTCACTAAATTTTACTTTAGGTTTCTATACATAGTATAGAAAGAAGCCTTATGATCTGGCTTCGTGTCTGTCCGTCCGCATAATTCAAAGTCACTAAAATAGTGACAAAAAACCTTTCTCACTAAATTTTACTTTTTGTGGGTGGATGGACAAACGCGTGAATGGATTAACAAAATTCAAAATAATTAATTGAGATCAAACACACAGAGTTGTGGACGCTTTTTCAATTGTTTATGAGATTATTTTATTTATCTTACACTTTTAGTAAAAATTAAAAATTAAGTAAAACGTAAAAATAACACTTACAAAATGCAAATCAATTTCTTATATAGAAAATTTTGTTACCAACTAAAAAATTAAGATAATCTGATGATCGTGCAGATAAAGAAAAATTATAAATTTAAATTAAAAATAATTACCAAATATTATATAATTGTAAACCAAAAGGTAGCTGTATAGAAGCCTAAGAACTGCGGTCATCCGAGTTCCACCTTGTTTATACCTACGAGCTAAATTTTGAAGTAAAAATTGTTACTTTGTGTAAAATGCTTTTGAAACTTTGAACGCGTTTTTCTCAAAACTATAAATATATTTTTTAGTAATTAATTAAAGGTTTTTACTCGCTGATAAATATTTTTCACGGGGGGTTAAACAATGACCAAAAACGTGTACACCAAATTTGCATTTACTGCAATAATTTGCAAGAAATTGCAAAAATTTGCAAAAATTTGCAAAATTTTAAAATTTGCAAATAATTTCAAAATTTACAAACAATTGCAAAATTTTACACAGATATTTGTAAACAATTTCAGACATTTACAGTCATTTGCAAAGATTGACAGGCATTTACAAAAATTTACAGGCATTTGCAAAAATTTACACACATTTACATAAATTTACACACATTTGCAAACAATTGCAAAAATTTGCAAACAATTGCAGAAATTTTCAAACAATTGCACAATTTGCAAACAATTGCATAAATTTGCAAAATTTGCAAACAATTGCAGAAATTTGCTAACAATTTCAAATCATTTACAAAATTATGTACACCAAATATACTAGGTGGTCAACCCCCGATTTTTTAATTTATAAACAATTTGAGTCCATTTGTACCGAAATTTGAAATTTTTATTAAAAAGTTGCCATTTCGTTAAAAGTTAATATTTTAATTATTCCTTCGATTTAATACTTGATAATACTCTATATTAACGAAATCTTTTTGTTTTTCATTTTAGGTTATCCGATCTAGAGATATTTTGCTGATCACAAGACGCCTTTTTTTTAGAGTAACTCTCGGAAATCGGCTATAGCAGCTTTAACAATAATTATTTTTATAAATAAAAAATATGAAAATGAAGTTAAAAGCTACCACCAAATATGTATAATAAATTTATATTGTCTGTCTAAATTAAATTAAAATGTCTGTCCAGGAAAAATTCTTGAAAAATGGCCTCTTTCTGCCAATAGCCCCTTAAGATGATAAGATTTTTACATTCTAAAAGGTAGACATTTATTTTTATAAACAAAAATATTGGTCGGTTAAAATTATTATTGCAGAATCGAAGCACAAACGCTACGCTACTGATATACAAAAAAATTTGTTTGATGAAAATTGTGGTTCGATTGGTTGCATAACTAACTGTCAAAGAATTTTAAAATGCTGAATAGCTCAATAATTATTTATTGCAACACTTTAACCTCAGATATAACTCTAAAAATGTAGTATATAATTATTTTAATTATATAAAACGATTGATATTATTTTGCATCAAAATGCAATGTGTATTTAAAAATTTTAAAAAGAGCGCCAATCATTTGCTCCAGACTCGTGCAGTTAGGGATTTTCTTTACATTGTTATGGTGACAAAATTTTAACATCACTATTGTCAGTTTGACAAATGGCTGGATGTGTTGCGGTTGTTTAGTTTTTAGCTTATAAAAAATTTGTAGTTCTTTTTCGAATTAGTACAAAATTATTTGAACAAAGTGTGTGCTCAAGTATACAATTTTATAACAACAACAAAAAATAAGGTACGTACAGGAAATTTAAATTGTTTAAAATTTTACAATTTTTTATTGTACAAGAATTTGTTATTGACGAAACTTACATTAAAATAAATTTTTAACGTCAAGTTTAACGAACTTCAACTTACTAAAAAGTTTTATGTGGTAAATAACTTCACATATGTTTTTCGCTATAAAAAAAGTCTGATAGTTTGAACTTTTTTTGTATGCTCCAGCTGTAAGTGTCAACTAAAAACTTTTTGGACAAGTGATACAGTTTTAAGTTGTGGATTTAAAAATATCCCTCTTTTGTTTATAAAAAATTGTGAGAAATGAGAGCGAAATTTTGAATTTTATTAACAGCTTACTTCATTTTGTATTAATTTTTAATCGATCTAAGAATAACCATGGTTTTGAATGGTTTCGATGAAAATAGGAACGAAAAGCCAGGAATTAGGAAGTGAGTATTAAATTACTTTCATGTTACCAAAAATAGTTTATACGACGAGGGAAGTATTAAAATCTGAATTATTTAAAGAATGCATTCAACAAACAACTTTTATGCAAACCATACAATCCACCCCTTTAATTTTTTTCCACTCGACGTCGTTTTATGACGAAATTTAAAAACGTGATGATACAATGCATAGTTATATCATATTCATACTTCCCATAAAGTTGTTTCATAAAAAAGACATACCCAATCACGACCAAGTTCTTCAACTTTTCAAGTATGATCAATTTATTTTAAAGCATAGGAAAACTTATTATACTTATGCTTTATTAAGTACATTATTGATATAAGCGATCAATCTCTTCGAGATGGATGTTATTGACAATTTATATATTTACGTTTTGTAAAACGAAAGTTTTTTTGCAGTAATCCATTTAAACTTTTTTCAAGTTTATGTGGAAAATCTTGGTTATGGTATGTAGGTTAATGTATCGCTCTTAATCGTACAAGGTGGGTTTTTGTTCTACGATAATTAGCCTGATCTTCAGAGCCCGTGAAATGCTTCCAGCGGTGGTATAACTTGGGCAGATAAAAAATTTCACCTTTCTGATATTAAAAGAACAGATTACCCCGTTTTCGATAAATCAATAGAGCGTAATACGATCTCTCAGCTGGCGTAAAAATCAGACGTCCCTGTTTTTGTCGATACGTAGATGAGGAAGAGTCAAAATGTAAAAGATGTCTGATTTGATTCCCTACTGGTTAACTAATGGCAATTAGGCAAACTAAAAGCCATTTGAAATCGTACGTCGAGATAGAAGTAAGTTATGGAAAACCGCTAAACAGAGAGCGACTCCGTTTTTGAATAACAAATTAGTCAGGCTCATTTAAATGAAAAGAATCTTCACAAATCTGCTGTAACGACTATATTCGGTCATCCGTAGAACAAATTTTAATCAAAAACATTGCAATCACGCGTGGTATTCTGTTTAAAAGTATAGTTAATTGTCAATTTCACCCAATAATTATCAGTTAACCTTGATGAAATTATATAATTTAATAACGAACTGTTAGACGTTCGAGACGATGTTAGAGTAAAAAAAAATTAACATAATTTTCGTGGTATTTAATAATATGTAGTCAAATTTGAAATATAACAGGCAATAGGAAACATTAATGACAGATCAGATTAATGTCGAACAGCAAATTGTAAAAGGCACATAAGTTAGAAACGTCGTTAATATATTCGTATTTAGATCAAAAGACGACAGAACTGCTTGGCGTGATTGCAGATTAGGGTACAGGGAGGAAATTCCGGGTTTATATACGGACTTTATGGAATTTCTCCCTTCCTTCGACTTCCTTTACAGACTTCAGTTGTATGTTGCATATTAGTTTGTTATGTAGTAGCTATTACTGAATGGAAGTAATAATTAGGAGTAGTAAGTAAATATAAAGTAATTAATCATCTATTATATTAATAGCATTATATTTGAAACGCTGTTGAACTAATCCAATCAATATTTCGTATTAGCACTGTAACCAACCATTAGCTATGTGTAACGCTAATTCGAACAAAGTGACACCTTTCTAATTGAAAGAAACTGAAGTTCAAGAACGATAATCCGATGCAAGGATTCATCACAAATCTGATGATGCTGGAGCTTACAATGAGGAAAAAACAATACTCGGCAAATAAAACATCCAAATAAATCAACAATGATAAAATGATCACATGGCAAAAATATTTACCAACATTGAATTATTTATTAAATTTTTGTATCACTGATATCTAAAATTTTTCCATAAAAGCCAAAAGAGCCGACAATCTCAAAACCTACTCTTCCTCCAGATGCAACTTATGCAACCCCAAATAAGAATTTATGATCAATACAAGTCCAAAGGACGGATATAAGATATTTGAAGATTCCACCATAAACGAAACAGGTGTTAAAGCAACAAAGTTGTAAAATTAAATGCAACTAAGTAAGAAATTAATTCTAACCATGTGAAGCAAACCGACATTTTCTGCAATTTTAATAACTCTCTGATCCGATCACGAGCTTCATAAACAAAAAGAAATGGGGGAAATTCCTAGCTTCCGAAATGTAATTGCAATTCAAATTTTTAGAAGCAATTAACCGCAACACTTTTACTAAAATCGCGGTAATTCCTGCTTATCAACCACATTTTTACAAATTAGATTAATCAAATTCACGCAAATTATACCAATACAAATTTTGGTAAAACCAAAGAATTTTAAATTTGTATGCACGTAATATAATAATTAATTTATTGATTATTAAATATTATACAGTGAAAGCTCTTACGAGCGGCCACCAGCTTTATGTCCGTTCAGGGGAAGCAAACATCTGTTCAAGAGAAAATGTTAATTCGTTAAAGGTTCATTAAAGGATTAAGTAAATATCCTAGACGATGTTCGTCTAATGGATATGTTTGTTTATCGGAGATGTTCATTAAGGGAGCTTTTACTGTATGTACTTATGCAAGTAAATAATTCTCGTTTATAAAATAATAATAAATTTTGTATTGAAAAATGAAGACTAAAAATCGGTTGTTAATAAAGTGCTATCGAGTATTTACTGCGCAACACTGGTTTTTTGGATTAACGAAATGTTTCCATTATGGTGTTAAGCTGTATCTAGAGAGGCAAACTTTATCACAAACCCTACGCCCTTCAGAAGGTCACCCTGTCGGCAAATATTTTTACCACCTTCCTTATTAGTCCAGTCAATGGAGACATAAATTCGAGCTTCCCTTGCAAAAGGTCAGGGAAACTTCTAATTGGGCAAGCTTGTAGAATTTGCTTCACCTTACTTCGCTGTAATTCGTGAACTATTTATCCCGGAGAAAAAAGTTGTAGGTGTCCTGCTATTTTTCTAAAACTATTTTTAGCCACCATAACAGCGGAGAGGAGATAGTATATATGAAAAACTGCTTTTCTTTACCTTTTTGCTAAGATGGCGGCGCGAACGGCGCCCGCTCAAGGCCGCAAACTTACTATGATGATCAGGAGATGCCACTCTACAAGCTTTCCAAATTAGAACTTTCCCACATGACCTTTTGCAAGGTAAAATGTCTCTATTGCCTGTACTATATCAAAATTAAATTGACGCTCTTGTGATCGAACAACGAGATCATTGTTCTCGCGATAGAGGCAAGTGGTACCTGAAAGCTCATAAATAAAGCGAAAATCTCGACGACAATGTGCTCATTGTTCGAACGACCACCGCTTGAATTTTATCTTCCGATAAGGAACTTCGTAAAACTGGTCCTCACCACACGAGCAAACTTCATAGCCAACCCATTATCTTTTGGAAAGGTTACCGTGTTGGCAAACATTTTAACCTTCCTTATCAGAAGATAAAATTCAAGCGGTGATCGTCCGAACAATGAGCGCGTTGTTCAAGATATGGCAGCTACTCGAAAATAATGCATTTTTTCTTAGGCCACCAATGTATGAATTTAATCGGTGACGGTTCGAATTCCCTGATCGCGATTTTTACCATTTTTGAAGTGGATTATGAAAGATGAGGGTCTAATTAGCGTATAAAAAAAATAAAATTTGCGGAATATTCACACAATTTTGAAAAAAACGGCTTTAAAGTTAATTTGGAATGCAATTTTATCATTGGCTCTTTTGAACTGTAACCCCGCCCCCAAAGTTGAAAGAGGTTGTGGCGACAGTAAATATACCAGAATCTCGGTTTTCACGACGAATTATGATAGATAATGGTGTAATTAGCTAATAAAAAGAATTAAATTTATGATCGGACAACAAATTTTCGAAAAAAAAAATCACTGTTTGTGTGAATTCGTTTCTGAGGTGGTTGCACTGTCAAAACCTACTGTCCGCACACGCCCGCGCCCATCCCTGGCGCTGGCGGCGCTTCGAGCGGTTTCGACACGTGCTAAACTCATTAAAAACATCCCTTAAGCGGCTCCAACTCGAAAAGTTTGAAAGTTGACGCGGCAGATCTCAGAGAGCGACTGGTATCTCCCCACCACTAGTCACTGTCGACCCAGGCACAGCACACGTACCGCCAACAGAATGTATTCCATATTTGGCATTTTAATACACAAAAATACACTTACATGTATTTGTTATGGGAAAATTACAATTTTTAAAATTAAATTGTGGCCTTATTACAACTCCGACAAGATTGATCCTCACCTTAAAGAGCTTGTATTTTTGTGTTCTTTCGTTTGGTATAGCCATTTCTATAGGGAAAAGTGTATTTACGAACCTCTAAATTCGAACTCTTACCATTTAATCTTCTGATAAGGAAGGTCGTTAAATGTTTGCACGGTCACCTTTCCCAAAGTTAATGGGTTGGTGATGAAGTTTGCTCATGCGGCGAGGCTTTTTGCCGACAGATTGACCTAAGGAAAGTTAATTGGTTGGCAATCAAGTTTGCCCGTGTGGATACCCTTTTAGATCTTTAGATTTTAGAAGATTGCAATACTATGTCTTCCTTTTATACATTTTTAATCTTTTATTTAATATCTTTTTGTAAAAAAAGGCACAGTGTAGTCCTGACCGTGAGTAGCCAGCTTTAGGTTTACAATTAAATTTCAAATTGCATAATATTATTCATATATCTTTTCTCAATTTAATAACTGAAGGGTACAGGAATAAAACAAAATGTCCATTTTATTAAAATGAAACTGTTAATTCCATTTCTTGCCTCTACTTGGTCCTTTATTATAGAGATAATGTAAAATATCTCTGAAAAGAAAACTAGCCGTATTCACAATATTTAACGTTGTAAGTTTATATTTAAGTATCGATAATGCTCAACCGGAATTAAACTAGGAATGTCCACCGTTTATATTATTCATTTGTTCATATTATTATTTTGGGTTTCGGAAAAGTTCGTGGTGTTTTTTTTAGTAAAATTCAACTGGTTTTCATATAATGTGAAAATGAATTTATTTAAACCAAATATGCTTCATTATTATCGACAATGTATTGCCATTTTTCGGATAGAGCCATGATGCCATTGGTGAAGAACTTCTGTGATTTTTGGTTGAAAAACTGAATGAAGTGATTTTCACAGACTTTTGAAACCAGCTTAATTCTATTGAGAGAGTTTTGCAGAGATTGGAACAAGTGAGAGAGAAGTGTGAGAGAGAAACTAGTCAGAGGGTGCTATGTCTGGACTATACGGTGGATGCATCAAAACTTCCCAACCAAGCTCTCGCAATTTTTGGCGGGTCATTAAAGAATCGGACGTTGTTCGACCACACACTTCTGAATTCGAGCCGTTTCTTTCAATTTCTCTAGTTGTCTACAGTAGAATTGAGAATCAATCGTGTGACCAACTGAAGGTAGCTCATGGTGGACTATTCCCTTCCAGCAGAAAGCGAGAGAACCATTTCCGGGCAGCATATTTTGATCAAGTACCTTAACCGTACATAGCACAAATTTTTTCACAAGCCTACTTAGCGTTCTTCCCTTTGTCGTAATAATATTGCACGCAATTTTTCATGACTTTTTTCCATTTTTAAACGCGAACAACTTTCTAACAATCGGACCAATTTTGATGTTTATACACTCAAAGTTACACTCGAAGTGTTACCTTTCCAACGAGTGTTTAGTTGTGTCGCTGTCATCTGTGTTTCCTGAGTTATTTGCAATTGGTGCCATCTATCGGGAAAAACGCCACGAACTTTTTCCCTGACCTAATAATATATGTATCTCCGAAGGGTTAACCGCTGGTGAAGTTTTTTGTACACATCTCATGAAGTACATGATATTTCATGCGAAGTACATGAAGTACTTGTGAAACACATGAAGTACGTGTAAAGTAGGTAACATACTTGTTAAGAATATTGAAGTACAAGTGAAGTATCATGAAGTTAGTAAATTTTTGGCGAATTACATGAAGTTACGGTCAATCTGTATTATAGATAAGGCACGTGTATTCAATAATAATTATTTGATAGCAAATTAACTTACATCAGTAGATTTTCTTAACATTTTTTTATCTTAAACGTTGATTAGACCTTTGGAGGTCATTATTTTACTATTTAAAAGTTTTGGTAGTTACTAGTTTAATAGTAATAAATTAATTAATTTATACTTAGATTTCTTTAGTTAATTTTGTATTTTTTTTAGCTCATTTGTTTGAATATCATGGAAGTTTGGTAGCTCAATAAAAAGCTTTGGTAATTCATTATTTCATTATTTAGACCTGCTAGCTCTACCTTCCCGATTTTGAAACTAATCTTAATAATCGTTTGTGCATGATTGTACATAATTTATTTTCGCTTTACCTTTTTTTGTTGCTTCCTCCGCCCAAGAATATGTCATAATTTTTTTACAAAACTAAAACGGTAGCGGAGAGTTTCTACTAAATTTTCAAACCTTTAACATGTTTGCCTGCATTGTAATATTTGGGTACTGAAGGATGTTTCAGACCCCCCGAATTTTTTAGTTTATTTTTTATTAGAAGTAAACTGTCGATCTTGCAGAGGCACTGGAGCGTGTTCCACACCTCTCAAACACCCCGGTTTAAATAATTTATTTTTATTAAAAGTGAATTAAATATTTAAGCATTTCCCAAGTTTTTTAAAATTAGCTATGGCCAAGTAAATGTGTTTAATTCATAATTTGACAATTAATCATAAACTGCATAATTATAAATTTCGTGCTCCTGGGAGGTAGATCTCTGCAAGAGATCTTCAGTTTACTGCTGATAAAAAATAAACTACTTGATCCGGGGTTGGGGGGAAGGGGCGTGGAACACCCTCCAGTGCCTCTGCAACGGGAGATCTTCAGTTTACTTCTAATAAAAATAAACTACTCAATCCGGGGTCTGGGGGGTGTGGAACACCCTCCAGTGCACAAATTTTGGAATGAAGAACATTGCAGAACCCCAGACCAAGTACTTTACTTTTTATCAGAGTACACTGGAGGGTGTTCCACACCCCCAGACCCCCGGTTTAAATAATTTATTTTTATTAAATCTGAATTAAATATTTAAGCATATTTCAAGTTTATTAAAATTATCTATGGCCAAGTAAATGTGTTTAATTCGTAATCTGACAATTAATCATAAATTGCGGAATTATAAATTTTGTAAGCCCTGGGAGGCAGATCTTTGCAACAAAATAAAAAATAAACTAATTAATCCGGGGGGTCTGGGGAGAGTGGAACACCTTTCAGTGTCTCTCCAACGGGAAATCTTCAGTTTACTTCTGATAAAAAATAAACTACTCGATCCGGGAGGTGTAGTGGGTGTGGAACATCCTCCTGTGCTCAAATTTTGATATCTCAGTAAGCCTCTGAAATTGAAAGTCTCTGATACTGAAAGTATCGATAAATTACTGCTGAATTATATGAAGTACGAAGAAGTATGGAGAATTATGATGAAGTACGTGAAGTATGAAGTTAATTGTACACGATTTCCTCTAGCGGTTGACCCCTCGTATATCTCTGAAAAAAAAACTAGCCATGTTCACATATTTAACGTTGAAGTTTCACCATACCGAAATATCTCAACCGGAATAAAACTAGGAACCTCCACCGTTCAGATTAAATTTAGTAATTGCTTATTTTTTCATCATTATGTTTGCCGGGTTGAGTAAAATAGTGAAGCAATAAAAGATATTCCCCAAATTGGACAAAAATCATAATGAAAAGGGACTAATCTAAAGAAAGTCGCAGAGATTAATATTATTATGAATGATTTAACATGGTTAATAACCAAATAACCACAATCTTTTCAATTTTAATTTATATAAAATAAAAGGCAACATTTATGGTATAAAAATTTAATTAAAAATTACTTTTATTTACAAAATAGTTTTCTTTTCTTTTAATATTTTTAAATAGGAATCGGGAAGTCGGGAGAGATATATCAAAAATTTGACTACCACATAGATCGGGAACTACAGTAGTCTCTCTATAATTCGGCATCTTACTTCTCTGATCCTCTCAGTAATCCGGTGTTTTTATAACCTTTACGAGACCACTGACTGATGTATGACAACATACGTACTATGTGTATATGTATAATAAAACACAACTTCTGCCTGTTTAATGCGTCATTATTAGTGATTTCCAGTAATCCGACGTTTTCGGTAATACGTCAGTGTTCTGGTCTGATATCTGCCGGATTACTGAGATACCACTGTACCTTTAACTTTTGTTTATAGAAGTACCTAGATTTGGTTGAATCTAGGACTAAAGGAAAAAAAATTATTTAAAAAAATCAAATTTTATTAACAAATCTTAAATGGATAAAAAATTATTAGCGTTAATTTATCAAATTAAGTAAATTTTTCAACCTATACCGTCTCGACATCCCTTGTTTATTCCTGAAGAAATGGAACCTAGTATACTTTTTCATTCTTTTTATAAAAAATAATAATATTTTTTAGTTTATTGTTATGGATTCCTAATAAAAGTGGTTTTTGATATATCACTTTATAAATAGACTATAAAATGTGTGTCTTATGTTTGCTTATAAAAGATACGGGTAATATAGCATTAAAAATTAAGATATCTCAATATTCTACTTTTGTGACATTTCCCGTTTTATTCCTGAAACCTTCAACTGACGTTCTATAGTCGAAAGTAAGTTCAAGTTAATATTGAAGCGTTTGTGAAAAATTTGATAAAAATTCTGATAAACTTGATAGAGATTAATTACTTGACCTAGCCGAATTTTTTACCACAAAAACAATTGTTTTATATTTTTACTATATTACAAGAGGTTAAACCCGTTCTTCGAACGTTTTGTTTAGTTTCGAATGGGAATTTCGTTAATCCACTCCAACGACGCCCATCGTTGGAGGGCGAATCCCACTTCCGCTATGGAGTAATTACAAATTTTAAAATGCCTATATCTAACTTTTTGCATTGAAATCGTCGGTGTCAGTTACATCTGAAGACTGTGATGCTCTAAAACACACACACAATTGGCATTTTATAATAATAGAAGATATTATTCGGTCAATTGATGAGCAGCAAAGGTCAAAATTGAAAAAAAGATCAAGTTTATTAAAGATAAAATAAAGATAACGATGATAGCACCTTTTATAGCTGGACATAATTTTTATGCACTCATTGCCAGCATACTATTTTATTTTACGGTAACTCGGATCTGTCACTGTCTTTGCTATGCTTTATGGATGTTAAATTCATCGATTTCTAATCCGATTATCTCGTAATCTACATGTCAAATTTGCGTAAAATTTTTGTATCGTAGACAGTAAAGCATTAATTTTATACTTTAAAATTTCATAGATAGTACAGAGTACTTTGAGCTTCCCGAATAATCGGTTGAAATATAATGTGTAAATTTGAGGGGTACGAATGGGTACCAATAATAATATTAATAATTTAAATCAAGCACCAATAATTCGACAAAAGCAAAATGTTAAATCTCTTTGTCTGTAATAGTATTTACATATAAAACAAAAATCCTAAAATAGTTTATTTAAATTTTCTATATTTTTTGTAAAATGGTTTGTAGTCCAGTCATTTGGTGCTCAAAAGGGGTTACCTGGAAAGTTTTCCGGGAGTTTTGAAAATTGGTATTTTATAGATTTCGACGTGCTCTTTTCGAATTTTCACTTTGCCACCTCGTATCGTTGCCGCTCGAGCCGCCATATTGGAAAAATGGCGGCCAAAAACAGTTTTTTGACAATATCTCCTTTTCTATTCATTTTATGATAAAAATAGCTATATAATAAATTAAACTAGAGAAAAATTCCTATAATTTTTGTCCTAACCTTTTTTTTGTAAAACAAATAGTTTTAGCGTACGAACGGTTTAAAGTCGACTCCTACACACCTTTTTGCCAAAAACTCATTTCCACGCCACCGATGAGGTAGAGTAAATGGCGCGTTTTTTTTTCGTGGTATCCCCAGTAGGCCTAATCCACGTGTAATGGAATATTACAAAATTTAGCACATTCTCATTCGCTTCCCTATCCTTGATGGACCAGGTTTTGCGAGTTCATCGTCTTCAGTACCGAACGAAACGTCACAGATAAAATTTTTTTCCACGTTATCCGCAATAAAGTTATCAGCTTCGTTGCCATCCTCTTGTTTCTCAATTTCGTCATACGTTTGCTCGAGAACAGTTCCGTTTCTTCCTCTTCATCGCTATCTTGTAATGGAACTTGCGAATTAAATTGCGATTCGGTGAATCGTTTTCATCCATTTGCAATAACTACGTCACATTCGTTCGATCAAACTATAAATCCAATACCATCATCGTATTTGATGGATATCCGGAAAATGTGGCAGACTGTAGTACCAAATATGCGGAGCGATCCCGGCGATCAAGGAAACATTCTTCGGTAGACATACTGTTTCATGAGACAACGATCCCAACTGTGTCACAACATAAATTCCTGGGCAATAATGCCAACAAAAACCGCCCCATTGGAATGTTGAAGACAAAATTTGAAGCTGCGAACTTCATGGTCAAGCAAGCCATTGAAGATGCGGATACGCTAATAATCAATACGGCAATCAGCATTTCATCTACATTTGATTCCGTAATAGTTGTTGGCGAAGATGTAGATCTTCTTATTCTTTTGACGGCTCTATCTACGCGTTTAAACATATATATTCTCAAACCAAGAAAAGGAAAACTTTCGCAACAAATATATTCAACCAAAAGTATCATAGATAAAACAGCCACCAATAACATATTATTCTTACACGCCTTTAGTGGCTGTGATACAACATCTGCACTCTTTAATCAAGGAAAAATAAAATTTGTTAATGTACTCCGACAAAACCCAGATTTAAATAAGTTTGTCCAGGTATTCAAAAACCCAAATGCTGACCCAGAGATCATTACTGAAGCTGGAGAACGATTCCTCCTTGCATTATACGGTTGTAGTAGCGCGAAAAGTATTATATCATTAAACAACTATAGATATACATGCTTCACAAAATCAGCATATAAAAATAAATTTAAGATTGCATCGTTACCACCAACAGAAGCAGCAGCACGACAACATTCGTTTCGAACCTATCACCAGGTTCAGCAGTGGTATGGATTTGAACAAAATCCAGAGCGATGAGGATGGAAAAAAAGCAAGAATGGGCTAATTCCTGTCACCACACTCGAGCCCCCAGCTCCGAAAACCTTGTTAAGGCTTATTTCTTGCAAATGCAAAAAAGGATGTCGGAGAGCATGTGGATGCAGAAAGGCGGGATTAATGTGCTCCGTTATTTGCACGAATTGCAATGGTACCTGTGATAATTCGCAAGTTCCATTACAAGATAGCGATGAAGAGGAAGAAACGGAAACTGTTCTCGAGCAAACGTATGACGAAATTGAGAAACAAGAGGATGGCAACGAAGCTGATAACTTTATTGCGGATAACGTGGAAAAAAATTTTATCTGTGACGTTTCGTTCGGTACTGAAGACGATGAACTCGCAAAACCTGGTCCATCAAGGATAGGGAAGCGAATGAGAATGTGCTAAATTTTGTAATATTCCATTACACGTGGATTAGGCCTACTGGGGATACCACGAAAAAAAACGCGCCATTTACTCTACCTCATCGGTGGCGTGGAAATGAGTTTTTGGCAAAAAGGTGTGTAGGAGTCGACTTTAAGGCGTTCGTACGCTAAAACTATTTGTTTTACAAAAAAAAGGTTAGGACAAAAATTATAGGAATTTTCTCTAGTTTAATTTATTATATAGCTATTTTATCATAAAATGAATAGAAAAGGAGATATTGTCAAAAAACTGTTTTTGGCCGCCATTTTTCCAATATGGCGGCTCGAGCGGCAACGATACGAGGTGGCAAAGTGAAAATTCGAAAAGAGCACGTCGAAATCTATAAAAATACCAATTTTCAAAACTCCCGGAAAACTTTCCAGGTAAAACTACCAAATGACTGGACTATTGCAAATAATTTATTGTCGTGTCCAGATAATATGCATGTATGCAACATAAAGCACGCATTTTGCTATCAATTGTAAAAATTATAAATTTTCCTTGAATATTACAACATATTCTAACACGAACCGCTCTATGTTTCAATGAGAACATAGGAAATCGATAAATGGCAAGAAGGCAATTATGGCGCGTTAAACTCGCCAACTATAAAAGATCATTAACACATTTTTTTTTGACAATTCAAAAGTCGTGATGATAGTGTAGCTCCTGCAAACTGGACTTTGTTACGGTCCTGTTTTTCTAATGAATACTTCTATTACTTTGAAGATTCCTTTATGGTAATTTTATAAAACTCCAATATGCGGCAACACAGTTTAAATTTTAAATTTAATTTTCTAAATATTAGTTATCGCCAAGTGTTAGATTGAAAATTATCAGCTGTTGATTTCGAATTCTGAAAGTTGTACGTACTGCAATTTTTGCACAAAAATCTAGTTTTTTTGGACGTTACAGTGATCCAATTGTTGATTGAACTTTGAGTTTTTTCAATCCAAGTTGTTTGGGATTTATATTGGTCATTGTTTTGGATATATTTTCTGTACCGGCTTTTGTAAGCAATTTTGAGGGAATTATCCGAACTTCATTGGAAGGATTTATTTGTCCAAGTTTTAACATCCTGGAAGAATTAGAATTATCGCTGAAATTGTTGAAACCCTCCAATAACATCTTCGAGGGTTTTTTTGTACCCGTTTTGGTTTCTTACGTGTGCGAAACCATATCTTTACATTACCGATCGAGTTCTTGAGTTATCGACGAAAGGAAGCCTGGCCAAAGCCTTTTTTTTGGATCCATCACAACTCGTCAATACGAGGTCCGCTCAAATCCTACTCCCCGTTACTATCAAACTCGTCCAGCTGTCAAGGACGAAGACTCCAGCAAGTTAAGATTTTTGTTTGTGCCGTCCGATTTAATTTGTTACCTTTTGATTATTATTGCGCGGGTTATCTATATTGGGTCGTTCTTTTGAACATATTTATTTTATCTAAAAGCGGTGATTTTGTTACGATTTTTGTGCGCCTAGTATACGTATACGGGGTAATTATTTTAACAGAGTTTATAATCGCGTTACATAGCAACCTTATTTTAATCTGAAGGGTAACCCAATATTGCGCTCACTGTAATTTTTTACGAATTAAATCTGAAATTTCATAAATCAACCGTCTTGATACTTGCGGCATTAGACCCGGTTAGTTCTTTTTCAGTAAATACGTTTTCGCAGTTTCTTGGGGGTTTACTGTCGTGTTGTTTACAGGGTGGTTTTAAATTGCGTGGCGCCCAAACCATATCTTCACGGCTTACTCTTTCGAGCGTATCGCTTAGCGCACCCTGTACAACTCTGTACCATCGAGAAGAAGAACCGGCTCAGTGCTCTACCGTTGGCGTCTCCTGCTCACGAGCTAGCAAAGGGGGCAAGCCTTTTTTTGCCAGCCGCCCCTGAGATTAGCGGCTGCGAGGTTTTAGTCTTTTTACATTTGGGCATTTCCATCGCCCCGACTAAAACAGTAACAACTTTTGAGAATATTTCTTCTCATGGTGTACAACTAAGAGAAGATAAGAGAGGTACCATATGAAGAGCACACGGGAATAATGATCCGAGTCACAAGTTTTATATTTTGCATAAATTAAATGTAAACGCACGGACTTGGATTGTTTCTTCATAAGCTTGAATATTTTAAAACGTTTATATTTTTATATTATAATGTATTTACTAAAAGATACCTTCCATTACCATCTATCAGATGGCATTAGTCGTCGTATACTATTTGAGTTCTGGTTTACCGCGCATCCTAATTTCAAGTACCAAGCTAACTTTAGCAAAAAGCAATATTTATGTTAGACTATTATTATTATTATTCATAGTTGAATATATTTTTTGGCAATATCACCTTGTGCAGTAAAATATATTGGTCAATATGATTATTGTTAGTTTTATACTGAGACCATCACTATAATATTATTTCGTAATCTAAAACCAATCGAGTAAGTTTGAAAAATCAAAAATTTATATCAACATTTTTATACATATCAGTGATTTTATGAGTTTTTAATGCCAAGTTAATCGGTTGTCAATTTTTGAATTTATATTCCTGTTGGCATTCAATAACTACAAAAATAAATTACAAATTATTACATCAAATTTATCAATCTTCATTGATATGACATAATATTGTAGTACCGTACCTACCATGTTTTTAATTTAAATTAAAAAATTACTTATTTGTATTTTACGCGTGGGCAGAGCTTTGGCAATACGGCGTCTTGAAGTACTAAAGCAAGCTAAAAGCACAATAAACGTTAATATTTTAAGTGGAGTTACAAATTGTTATGTATTTTTCATTTCATTCTAGGTTAATTTCACTATACATACGAGATACGCAAGCTTGGTTTATAGCACCATCGCAATTTTTTTTTTAGCTTTTTAGTTAAACTAGGTATTGAAATCAATAGACAACCGATACTGTACCTGTTTTGAAAAAATATTTTAATTTGGGCAGAGTTCGCTAACTGCCGCTCGAAGATGCAAGTTTTCTTGTAGAAATGAAAGCAAATTATGAAAGAGCATTAAATTAGAAGCATTATAAGATGAGGATGAATCGAAAATTTTGAAGTTTAGCCATTAAAAAATCAAAAATTGTAACACGTTTCTGTGATAGGCTAAAATCGTACCTGAAGCCCCGCCCATTTTTTTTTTTTTTATAATTTTACTCGAAATTATGTATTTTATCACTTTTTTTATGCAGCCGTCACGTATTATGGGAACTGTTATTTGAATATAACATCGAACCGCGTCGATTTAAAAGTATTTTTACGAAAATAACTTTTATTAACGCAGTTGCGTTTGTCAGAACCTACTTTCCGCACCCTCCGCTCCGGACTCGACAGGCGGTTTTGACAAGCGCTTTACTTACTAAAAACATCCCCCAAGAACGGTCCAACTCGAGAAGGTGTGTATGTTGGCCTGGCGACGGATCACAGAGAGCGACCGACTCCTCCTAACGCTGTTTTAGTTAGCCCTCCCCTATGGTTGATTCGTGCATATCGGAGCACCCGCATCGTCAATACAATGGAAATTTTCCCGCTTTTTATGACTTTTAAAATCGATTTGTGGCGTTATTATTGGAAATATCGGCTTTATCCTCACTTCCTCGAGGAATCGAACGCAAAACCTATTGGACGCATGCCAAGCCGTTTCACTGAAAGACTTATTCACCGCGAACGTTTTGTCTCTTTTTTTAATTTCGATAAGTTTTGTGGTTAAACGTTCTCGGCGAACAAAGCATGCGCTAAATTGTCTTTGCGGCGAACAGCTCGAGGCAAACTGGGTACTAGGCAAAACGCTCTCGGCGAACTGTCCTATTCCCTCAAAATATTATATTCCAAAATGCATCCGTTAAATAAAAAGAACGCCTATTTATGAAAACCGCAAAACTTGGCACTTAATTTCGTCCCAAAAACCAACATTGACGTGCATTTTTTGTAAAACGTAGTGCATTTTAGTTATCAAAAGCGTTTACTGCTGTTTTTTTCGTCACAAAACACACATAATATGATATTTGCTCTGAATTAGTTCTATCGACAAACAAGATTACTCGAAAGCTATTGCTTCATTGCACTTCCACTATCAAAAAATAATTTTTTGTAAAAACCTTCGTTTCGGCAAGGTCAGGATCCTTTTTTGCTTGCCTTCCAATGCGATCATCAGTAAAAATAATTATGTGAAAAACAATTAAACAATATTTAATTATTATAATTTGAACAAAGCAGTCGTACGGTTAGGGTATATCATCGCCTGTATACTACCTAGTTATAAATTTTCTTGCTTACAAGTAAATTTACTTTTACAAATTGAAGTTCCAAAGTTCTCATAAAGCCCAATAGTTACACAAAGTTTGATTGTTTTTGTAACTACCATGTGGGTTACCTAAATACTTCTCTCGGATGATCGTTTTTGCAAATAACTTAGGCACGAGAAGTTTATTTTATCTTCATTAATTTGAATGCAAAAAACAGTAATACTCGCCTCTTTTCGAAGGAATTATATAGTTAAGTGTATTTATTTAAGCTGTTACCGTGATGGTGGCTATAAATAATACCTGCATGCGTGATTAAAGTTAAATTATAAAATTTTATGTTATGTGTCCTACTTTGTAATAATAATTATTGTTTTACGAAAAATAAATAAACTTTATTATAGGCATATTTGCATTTTTATCTTTACTTGAGTAAAAAAGCTACTTTTTCAAAGTTTTGTTTTAATAGCAAAGGAAAGTTTTCTATTCACCGTGCAAGGAAAGGATGTGTTCGATTATTATTGACCTACGGTACAAAATTGGAAAAACTATCGTAGCAATGTGTTGCCTGCCCTTTTCTCATTATTAAACATAGGCTCCTTTCTGTGCTAGGTACTTAAAAAAACATATTACGTAACTATATAAATAAATCCTATTAACTTCTGTCCTTTCAAGTACCAACCGATTACAGAAAATAGAAGGCGAAATATTATTTTATCAAAGGGATTACAATTTGTATGTGAATCTGAACTGAGACATGATTTCAACAAACTAATTTGTGCACAGAAGAACATTTCGATTAATTTGAAATGTTTGCTGTATACCTCTCTCTATACTATTCACGTGGATTTTAAATGGAAATTTTTTTTCTCACTAAAAAAAACTTTCAATCGAAAATCTTATCAAGCAGCGATATCAAAGCACTTCAAAGAAAATGAAGGATTGGGAAATAAAATTAAACAACACAGAAATTTTGGAAAATGAAACTCAAAAATGTTTATCCACAACTTATCAGGAAAAAATATAAGCTAGCGATAATAAATTTTTCATACTTATAATATAAAATGATAAATTCAAATGACTGACAATAACGTTGAGGTTTTGCATAATTATTTTGTTAAATGTCAAAACGAGCATCTAATTAGCTTACTTACTGGATGACCTAAGGTTTCGTTGTTGAAATTATAATTTTTGTTTGCTACTTTTTTCATTCGACGATGTTGCTGAATGCGACTCTCCTTTTTTGAATGTTTACATTGGTAATGTGTTGTGAAAAATGTGTCTACTGGTTAGACTTTCATTGGCCTATCATCTCAACTATATTTTCTTTTCAATTTATAATTCAGGTCGACTATGTTTTTGTCTTTTTTTGCATTTCTAAAAATTTCCAAAATTATTTTAAAATTTTTTAATTAATTTTTCTAATTTCTCCAAATTCAAATTTTGGCGCTGCTATCTATTTGAAATTTAAAATCCACTAAAACTGTCGGTTTAAAAAATGTAAATAATTATTTCAAATTTATAAAGAAAATTTCGCCTTGGCGTTAACAACAAAAACCGAAGGTTACATTAGTAGTAGCAAATATGACAAAGACACACATAATTTAATATATCATACAAATATCTTTAGAATTCATATATTGATTTCTTCTGGCAAGAACTATTAGACAATTTTTCTTTTGATCCTGCACAAGGAGGAATTTTGAAGGAAAAAAAATTATGTTCAAAACTTGAGAGACCGGTAAGTCCTGTTTAATTTTGCTAATATGTAACTATTTTGGACATATTATGTATATATTTCTCTCGGTGCGGCCTTTCATGTAATAGCAGAAGTCGTTAAGAGTTAGAAGTTTCAGCTAACTGCTTTTTTTATTTTCTTATGTGAAATCCCACGTGCGTATAATTTGTTATCATTGCGGTCATATACGTACATTTTTTAAGATTATTTTGTTTCGTAATCATCAAGGATTCACCTACATTATTCTACAAAGCTACTGTCGTATTTTACTGCGTAAGCTGAAGGAAAATTGATTTTTTCACATGTAAATTGGCATCTTACTGGTAATAAGCTTTGTCTAAAATTTTATAGTTTCAACATTTTTACTGAAATTTATTTGTTCTTGGATAATACATACAAACCACTACATAAATCCAGTGGAATTACCATTTGCGATAACAACAGAAAGAAATATAGAGGTTTTCCTTTTTCTCGAATTCACCTACACTTTTGAAGTTTGAAACTTGGTAATTGGATTGAGAACGTCTTTATTTTCACAAACTTTTATTTTGGATACACCCAAATCGACACTAGCATATCAACCACTTGATGATGGGCATCCTTGTTACAGATTACTTTTTTTTCTTTTTTAAATTTAATAGATTCGTTTTAAATGTTTCAACGGATATAAGGGCAAATTACTTCGTTGTTTATTACAATTGCAACTGTTATCTATTATATTATTCATACCATAGCACAACCTGATGTATATTTTTTCGATATCTGCGATAAGCATTGCGCTAATAGTATAGGCATACATGTTATGGAAAATATAAATTTTTTAGTATCAATAACAATTATTGGTAAAACATTCAGATTTTTTTTTTATTTAAAAATGTAAATTAAATCAACAGAAGCACGAACTGTAATCATTTATTTACGGGAAAATATTCATTATCTCGTAACGCAAGTCACGAAGTTTTGTGATTTTGTATACGATTTAAGTTTCTAATTTTGTTAAAATTGAAAATTATATTGAGTGTTTAAATAGTTGCCAAGCAATTATAATGCTACTAACCAATATCCATTAACATTCAAAACCACTAATTATTATTATTAGAGAAAGAAGTTTTAAGGTCTTTTCGCATCGGTCATTTTAATATTTGATTTTTTCTTCTGATTTCTATTGCTTTTAAGTTTTGGGGTCAGATTTGCATTAAATTACTTATCTAAAATTTAATTGATAAGCAAAGGTGCTATAATATGAAAGCGATTTTTTCTAAATTGCACATTAGATATTAAATATTTCGCACGGATTAGTACGTTTGTTCGATTTTTATGTAAGTAGGTTTGTTACTATTTCTGTGTGTGTGAAGGTTAAATTGACTAATTGTTATAAATATTTTTAATTATGGATTATGTGATTTCGGAGTGTTTAATTATTATTTATCGATGCTATCTGGTACTTAATTTTTATTTATAAAATGAAGCTAATAATGCACGTCGATGATTGTTGGAATAAAAATATTTTGTTAATATTGCGATTTTAACATTTTGTATGTGGGATACAAAATAATTTATTATCTTTTCGAATCGAAATAAAAATCCAACGGTAAAATATTGAAGAATTTTATAAATAGTGAATGTAACAACAAATGTAAATATTGTCTGAGGATAGGTATATGTACTATGTATATTTTTCAAAATGTAAAATTTTCGAAAATATAAACCGGAAGTAAAAATTTACCTTATCGAAATGCGTAATAGTCAAAATTAGGGGACAATCACTCAAAATGTTGCACTTTTTATCGTAATTAATTTTGTAGCAAAATTAACATCTGGTAACTTTATTTTATTAAATTTGTAAATTTTTGATTATGAAAAGATAAAATTTCACATAATTGTAAATATTTCGTGTAAATGAAAGCCGACATTGTAATCCATTTCACTTAATCAACTTGATAATTAATGATTACCAACTTCATGCTATCTTTAATTGACAGTTCAATTATTTTTTGAATTAATCATTTCTTTTAATTCGATAAACCATTATGTTGCTTTTTAATTTCCTAATTTTGTAATTAACAAAGCAAATTGTCGTCTTTGATGCAATTATTTTATACTCAATGCAATTTATTAATTACGATGTCGGCAGCTTAATAATTTAGTTGTTCTATCTTTCACATAGATTGCTTTGAGTGGAATATTAAAAAAAAAATTATATAGGACGTGAGGACAACATTAGACCTTTGTACAATATGAATGTAATTGACATTGCAGTAAAAAATTTTACCATACGAAATGTTTCAGTTTAAAAAGCGCAATTTGTTCACAAAAATGCGATTTTCCTAAAAATAACCGCTTAAACTTTATTGTTCGGCATTTTTACTAGCACTTGGTAACACGAATTGTCCTTATGCCTCCTACTTTATTGGAAATAGCTTCCAGCAAAACGGTCTATTAAACCATGACATAAATTGACGACAATTTTTTCAATAAACCACTTTGAAGGGGTTTAAGTTTTTTTAATTAAATTTAGTTATTAAAATTACGTGCACCCACTTGAGGCTCTTCGAGTGATTGATTGATGTTAAAATTTTCAACCAACGAACATTGCACAAAGTAAAAAATATCGATTGAGATATACCACACCAAATTTGATAATACATAATTGAATTAGTATACAATATACATAGCACTTCATTTAATTAAACGTCATTGACGTTGGTATTGTGAGATTTAAGCAAATATTATTTCTGACGGTAGTTTATCCTTCTGAAACTTTTTTTATATTTAATAAATTGTTACCTTATTAACTGGTAATATTATTTTATTATGTTTATTTAGCTTGTTATATTTAAAGTTTTAATTAGTTTCTACCGCAAAATTAAGGAGCCACTTCATGTAAAAGCTGATACCACAATTTATACCAATAATTCGGCTCACCACAATAACGAAACCTCAGTTTTCCAACTAGCCTACAATCATTCTGCGGTAAAACTAAAGATGCCTATGCACAATTTCTCATAAAGTTTATACAAAATATTTTTAAATTTTTGGTTTGAATGCTGGAAATAGCATTGTGTGCTTAAATAAAATATGAGCCTTAAACTGAGGAATATAGAAAGAAATTTAAAAAAATATTAAGTTTGAGATTCTTTTCAAGTGTCTCACGTAGTTGTTGATATTCTGAGGAAAATTTCGTTTTGCATAGTACATTTTTATTGTGTATAAAACCATTTTGCTGGCTATAAAAAATCACGGCATCGAAGATTTATGTAGATACATATTATTATGGGTTCTAATATTACATTATGGTTGTTTAGTAAGTGTCGAAATAAGCGGGGGATAAATTTCAATTTCGTTTAAATCCAAATAATTTGATTGCATTTTGAAGCCCAGAAAGAAAAATTTGTGGTGGATCATATCGCACACCCAATACAATACCAACATAATTCAAAATTTTTACATTTTGAGTTATATGATATATAATTGAATTCATTGAATTCAGTAAAACAAAATCTTTTCAATGCAATAATAACACATTTAAGAAATGCAGATCATTTACCAAAAAAGGCCGCGTTTAATTTTTTGCCACTGTAGTTTTTATATGATTTTGCCGAGGTCAACCGCTAGAGAAAATCGTATACAATTAACTTCACGTACTTCATAATTCTCCATACTTATTTGTACTTCATATAATTTAGCAGTAATTCACGGGACTTCACGTACTTCACCGCGCTTCATCAATAACTCACGGTATTTCACCTACTTCATTGTATTTCACGTACTTCATCGATATTTCAGAGACTTACCGAGATTCCAAAATTTGTGCACTGGAGGTGTTCCACACCCCCCAGACCCCCCGGATTGAGTAGTTTATTTTTTATCAGAGGTAAGCTGAAGATGTCCTGTTACAGGGATCTACCCCCCGGGGGTACGGAATTTATAATTATGCAGTTTATAATTAATTGTGAAATTACGAATTAAACACATTTACTTGGCCATAGCTAATTTTAATAAACTTGAGATATGCTTAAATATTTAATTTACTTTTAATAAAAATAAATTATTTAAACCGGGGGGTCTGGGGGGTGTGGAACACCCTCCAGTGCCTCTGCAACGAGAGATCTTCAGTTTACTTCTGATAAAAAATATACTACTCGATCCGGGGTCTGGGGATTCTGCAATGTTCTTCATTCCAAAATTTGTACACTGAAGGGTGTTCCAGACCCCCGGATTGAGTAGTTCATTTTTATCAGAGGTAAGCTGAAGATGTCCTGTTACAGGGATCTACCCCCCGGGGGTACGGAATTTATAATTATGCAGTTTATAATTAATTGTGAAATTACGAATTAAACACATTTACTTGGCCATAGCTAATTTTAATAAACTTGAGATATGCTTAAATATTTAATTTACTTTTAATAAAATAAATTATTTAAACCGGGGGTCTGGGGGTGTGGAACACCCTCGAGTGCCTCTGCAACGAGAGATCTTCAGTTTACTTCTGATAAAAAATAAACTACTCGATCCGGGGGGTCTGGGGAGTTCTGCAATGTTCTTTATTCCAAAATTTGTACACTGGAGGGTGTTCCACACCCCGGATTGAGTAGTTTGAGCAAATATTACAATGTAGGCAAACTTATTAAAGATTTAAAAATTTAGTAGAAACTCTCCGTTACCGTTTTAGTTTTCTAAAAAAATTATGACATATTCTTGCGGGGGGGCAACAGAAAAGGGTAAAGTGAAAATAAATTATGTACAATCATGCGAAAACGATTATTAAGATTATTTTCAAAATTGTTCGAAAACAAAAAGGTCCAACCGAAAATAAAGAAAGCACAATAGATTTAGACTTTTTTGAATTAAAAATTCGCAATGTTGTGTTAGTTTTAATATTTTTTAGAATTGATACTAAATAGGTGGAATCTGCACGATAAGGTAGATATTTTTTTAGAAATGATACCAAAAAACCCTACATTCTTGTCTTTACCTGAAATTTGCTTTTGGCCCAGTTTACCATTGGCCAAGGGTTGGAGTACCTAACTAGGACTTTTGCCTGTGATTATTTTACAAATGTTTATTTAGAATTAGGTCTTCTTCTTAAATTAGGACTAGCTTCTGTTATATCCAACAGTAACCTCGACAAAGATCCGAAGCTACTGCTGGTACTTTGAGCATATTATTTGTTTTACATCTGAAGTAGTTTGCTAGACTTGCTTCAGATGTGCCTGTTACCTATATATTGTTAATGATGGCAATTCATTAATATAGGAGGACCACCAGCTTTACGTGCCTTCCAAGCACGGGACGGTCATAGAAAAGAAGAGAGTCAGAAAGAAAGCTTTCCTTTGTAGACTCCTCCGGGTTCGAACCGGTGCCTTATCATTAGTAGTGGATCGCTCTAACTACTAGGCCAGTGACCGTCTCCTAGAATTAGGTAGAGAACGTTAATACGACTGGAATGTACTATGGATGAAGTCGATATTTCCAATAATAACGCTAAAATCGATTTTAAAAATCACGAAATGCGGGCAAAATATTCATTTTGATAACAGTCCGTACATTTCTGTAGGCATGAATTGGTAATGGGGCGGGGCCTACTAGAGCGGTGTTAGGAGGAGTCAGTCGCTCCCTGAGATCCGTGGTGTCAACTTCCAAACTTTTCGAGTTGCAACCGCTTGGAAGATGTTTTAATAAGTTCAGCGCGTGTCAAAACCGTTCGAGCGCCCTTTAAGGGTTGCGGAGAATAGGTTTTGACAGCACATCACATCAAAACGAATTCACACATAAGTGATTTTTTTTCGAAAATACACCTTAAATCGATGCAATTCCATGTTTTATTCAAATAACAGTACACATATGTGACGTCTGCATCAAAAATGTGATAAAATACGTAATTTTTAGTAAAATTGCTACAAACAATTCAAAATGGGCGGGGCTTGAGGTTCAAATGTAGCCTATCATGGATACGTATTTCAATTTTGAGTTTTAATGCCTAAACGTGAAAATTTTAAATCATCTTAATATTTCTAATTATGTTGAATGTACCTTTAGTCCAGTTTACTATTTTCTAAATTTGGCTCACTTTACCGTCACCCATTTTTTAAATTTGCTATTTTTCTAATGTTATAGATAATAAACAATACCTATAATATAGTTATGTGATTGTATGCTTCTTTCTTATATCCACAATAATATAATAATTAATTAATTGAAATAGTCATAGGAAAAGTGACATAACACAAAAATATCGCTAATTAAGTCAATGCACTAACAACATAACTCAAAAATAAATTTAAAATAAAGTATTTCAGGTATTTTTGTTTTTTAAATTATATAAAAACGTTTGCAGAAACATGTTACCTTTCATTACCTAAAATATTAGTTTTATTAAATTATCAGAATGAATTATAAATCAATGCTAATATTGGAGATAAATTTCAAACTCTCTTTCTGAAAAGTGTGCTGTTTTAGTTATGTTGGTATTGTATTGGGTGTGCGATATAAAATACCGCTCTCGACGTCATAGTGTATCTAAACAGCGCCTTTATCCAATGTGATTGGATGAGATATATGTACTTAAATATTGATTTAAAAATACTTACACCTCAAGACTTGAGAATCAGAATCATTACATAGCATTGCAGCATTCGAATCATGTAAAGGATATTATTTTAAAAATAATTATGTTTTTTTCTACCTATTAAATTCTGTATATAATAAACATAAGAATGATTGTTTATTACTTGTTTTTTTCATCGAGTATACTAAAAAATTCCAACACTGTATATATATATATTTTGTTGATTCATCACAGGAAAGGAGTTTATAGAAACAAAGATTTAACAAAACCTCTCAATTTATTGTTGTCTTTATCCCTTTTATGTACACACTTGAATGTTTTTTTAACAGATACGTGAACATAATATACCAAGTGAACATTTTAATAATTCAATATGATGAGAGCTAGTCATGGTGTCGTGAATTCTATTTTTATTAAATGGTGTTTTATTATGGAAATTCGTTTTTACTCATCTTTATTTTTATTAATTAATTATTATATATTTATGCATTGTAATATTATTGGAATTACTGATCTCGTAATATTATTGAGATATGTTGTATGCCATGAATGTTATGGACAAAAATAATTCCAATTTGATAATAAATCGAAAATTAATATTGTGAATTCACGGTGAAAGATTCAAAATGTTATTTTACAGCAGTGCAGTCGTTTTTTAATCAATTTTACCTATACATGAAATTTTTTTTAAGGATCAAAGCCATCAATTTTCCTGGTGCGATATTCTTTTAGAATTGTTCTTTTTATTATCGAGATCAATCAAGGTTTTTAATATGCACTTCGTGCGAAACACATAATTCTTATATTGCATGACAATTGAAATGTTGGCATTTAATCAAGACCTACATAGTATATGCAAGTAATAAAATTTGGTATTCCATTAAAATTAAAATATTGAATCCCACCCTTCAGGGTGGAGTAGTGGTCAAGGTAATACTACAAAAAATAGTCCTGGGTTGGAATTCCGTATTCAGAAGCTATTTTATTAAAAAAATATTGAACGAACCTTACATCCAGAAATACCACCATATGCACCTATATTTAGTAATGTTTTGAGTTCGATATATATAAAACTTGAAATGCACCTGTTTTTCTGTTTTTACATATTATGTATGTGTAAATATTGAATAAAATGTTACTAATTAGTTTTATTTAAAAATATATCCATGATTTGTAAATACATACATACTTCATTGCGTTTTCAGCACCAGCAGTTAAAAGCAAATAAAATTTTATTTTAAAACCTTTTCGTTATGAAGTAGGTAATGTTAAAATAAAACATTTTCCATTTGCTTATTAAATTTCTATTTATATTTTCATTAATTAGCTATTCGTTATTTTTTACCATTTCAGACTTCCAGAACACTCGAAAAATAACTCTGGAAAGTCTTGGTAAAATATTTGTATAAAATGCGAAACTAAACTTTTAAGTTATGAATTATTCTTAATTTGGAATGTTTGATCCAAAATTTTTATTGATTAAACAAGTTTATTACTTTCTCTTTAAAATTTTATATAAAATTTATACATTGTAGCAGCAGCATAAAATTTCACTTATTAGATGTATGCACAATGGATTTTAAATTTATTAATTATTATAATGGCGCATCTTCGTTTTTAATGGTTTCGAAATGGAAAACATTGTCAGGTCAACTATGAAATTATTTGAGAATGAATATGCATTTCCTCTGAGTTCATTCATTAGTTTATTAATTGAACCGAGTTTCGGAGAGAATTTAGGTTAGCACTGCTTACATTAGATTGTTTTAGGCAGATTTATTTTTAATATCGTCCGCGAGATTTTTGTCGAATAAAAGTGTAAAATTTTAAAATAAAGGTTCAAATAAAATTTTACATCTACACTAAAAAAAATTAGTTTTTCGCACACAAAAATATATTACGGTTTATGACACCCAAAATGTTTGGATACGTGTAATTTGAATTTTGAATAATTCAGGAAAATTAAATTATGTAATGTAAGCTTTCCCGTGATGTAGAGGTACTCGTTTCAATTTGGATCACCATTTTCGACCACAACTTGTTATTAAAACTCTGTTTGTATGAGTTGATGTAAATAATAAATGCTAATGGTCGCAGGGAGCTTAAATAATTTCGCTTTTACAGAATAAAATGAAAAACATGAACAAGCTTTCGTTATATTCTTTATACACATTTGTTTTCGTTGACAGTTGGAATCATAATATCGTGTTTGCTATTCATTTCCATATGCTTGTTTATTTAGCTTTTAGCTATTTTATTATGTATATGTAAACATTTGATAGTCTAAATGCTTGGCAAAGATAGCCGACCTGCAATAGTTAGTAAAATAATTAAACTTTGTAGTAATAAGGTCATGAAAATTCTATAATCTTTCAGAATATATTCCTCTCTTACTACATTCTATAAGTTTATAAATATACCTACGTAAATTTGGAAGAGGTTTTAACATTTAAAATCCATATAGCTAAAAGTTTGAGTTTGAGCAAAATGCTAAGTTTCTTGATGAATGTTCTTGCCAAAAACTGAATATCTACAAAAAGGAGCCAAATTATAGTGTCTCGGGGGAAATCCCCATCCCTGAAAACTTCCCGAATGCCAAAAAGGATATTTGAAGAAATTTTCTGCAAACCTCTAAATTTTTATTCGGTTAAAAATATATTATTAATTACATATCTTATCTTTTGTGACGTACCGGGTATAATAATTTAGACATAATACTGCAAATAATATGTAATTTTTATTACGATGACGAATATCCTTTTATTGTAATAAAAACTCTCTTAATTACGGTATTTAATATAAAATTGCATACGTAAATTGACAGTGTAATAATTATTGTATTCTAAATTTATTATTAAATAGAATTTTATCGGGATTTATCTAAAATTGCCGTCTAAAGCTCATAGTTGATGAATAAGTGGGTTTTAAAATGGGATTGCACTTTCTAAACAATCTGTTTTTATAATGCATAATTAATAAATGCAGATTATTTTTTTATTACCATTAGCTTAACACATACTAAACATAACATGGATATCTCCTTTAATACTATGCCATTTTAATAATATCGGGATTTGTATTCCACTCGTAGTCGGTTTAATCAAAATGAAAATTCTATTGCGAATTCATAAAGAATTTCATAATAACCTTAATAGTAGGTAATTTATATTACTAAGGCATCTTTAATTAATGTCAATTTAATAAGGGCAGGGTTATTGCTATTTCTATCGATTAGGAAAATTAAACTTGAAATTTTAGAAAATTTGTCTTTTTGCAAGTTCAATACCATTAGAAATTTGAAAGGTTTCTTCAGTATTGAGATCGCGCATCTCGCTTATTGTTTGAATATTTATAAAATACGATAACAAATTAAAATAAATTGAATTTTCAAAATTTAAGTCTCATTATGAATTACGCGACACGTGTTTGTAAAAGCCTTGAAATATTTATCTTGGCTAATTTTGGCGTGAATAGAATTTTTAAGCAATTTTCTTTTTGTAATACAAAAGCGTTTTCATTGCTTTTCCCCGTGTGCTATTTTCTGTATTTGAAATATTTAGTAGACATCTGCTGATGCAATTTATATTTTAAATTAATATTGAATGATTTAATGATGTTATAAAAAAAGAACGTAAGACGATATGTTTTGACCATAATGACCCAAACAAATTAGTACAAATAATAAATAAACGTGTTTGCGTGTTTTCAATACTCGAATCTCTAATGATTTTTTTAAGGAATGAAAATCGTTGAGGTTAATTTACCTTAGCACTTACGTAATATGTTACCCCTAACTAACAATAGAAAAGAGTAATTGCATTTTAAATAATAGGTAAATAAAATAAAACTCATTAGCTTTATTGTGTAATAAATTGTCTTGTTAGGAAGTTACGAACCTGCTCAATATTAAAATATTCAGGAAAAGGAATTTTACATTTTATATATTTATCTTACACGACAGTAAAAGTAGTTCGGAAGTATCGGACGAGTATTTTAAAATGCAGAATGTTGATTTTATAACATTGTTAAACTGTATAACTCGCCGCACGAATAGCGGAAACGGAATTGTTTTGATACAGGAAGTTATAGTAAATTTAAAGTACGATAGTTGAGTACTGATTACTTGATTTTTTCTCAAATCAGCTTCAACTTTCCGTATATAATTTTATAAAAGTAACTGAACGTATAAAACAGGAAGTTTTATTTTATTGCTTAAATGCTCATAAAAATATCTTCTGATTTTATATGAAAATAGAAGCAGGAAAATCACACACACCGGTAATTTCACGTACTTTTTAGTTTCAGTCTGCCAGCTTTTGCATTGATGATATTCAGGGTCGATTACATAAACAAAGCTTTGAATTTAAACCAGGGTTATATGAATAGAAACAATACAAACGACAATTAAAATGTATTCTTGCTAGATTGTTTATAGCTAAATAAAGGCTAATAGTATAAATTTTAATCTATTTTTTACGTAATTCGTATAAAAGTCCCAATCCAGGACTTAATCCTTTCGTAAAGATACGTACTTACAAAGGTTGTCATTTTTAAGTTATCAGTAGTTATCTCGAAAAATCAAACGGCAAATAAATATTATCGATATTTGTAAATAAGGAAAAGCTTTACTTCATTTCCTATTATTTAACTTGCATATATTTAAAAACTTATCCTGTGCAAAGTGCATAACACGTCATTTGGTGAAATATATATGATAACACGTCATTTTGGAAAGTGCTTACGGACACCAAATTTCAAAAATCAAATATAAAAATTGTAAAATGTTAATATGTATGTATCTACAAAATACTTTTCATTCACAGATCAACTGAAAAGAAAACTTTGAGCCTTATCACAACAATACCCACGTGGTCGATATTTACGACGTAAGCAACATTTCAATGAAATTGAGTTTTTGGGTAAACAAATTTCTTACTCGAATAACATTTTTGGGCTAGGTTATATTTCTGTAAAAGCATAAATAAAATAAACACCAGAAAACCAGTTTATAACCAAACACAGATCGCTTAATTTTTGAAAAAATAAAAATATTTTCTAAAATTTAATTGCTTGCAAGAATTTTTCTGCATTCGCGGTTGGATTACGGTTATTTTTCGCTTAGGTGGATTTTTACAAAAAAATATATTTTATAGTGCCGCTAACCTCCATGTTTACTACAACTTGATTTTGACCCAAACGCGAAGTTCGTTCGTTACAATCTGCAGCAATCACTTTTAGACTCCTGCATATGACAGAAAAATCCATTAAGAAATTAGTAGCAAATAAAATTAACCAAGTAAATATTAATTATTGATTGGTAGAATTGATGAAAAACAAAATCGTACTAGCGAAATTTCGCATTAGGGGAAAACTTATTTTGGAAGATTGCTTATTGCTGAAAATATTTCAAGTTTTTACCTTGGATGTTTAAGTACGGTCAAGGTGAAAGGTGGACACCATAAATACATTATTTTTTAATATGCCGCGCAATAATGAAAATGTAAATTAAATTTCTATGTATATTTACCTATTAATCTAATGGTTTTGTATGTTTTCCTTTTTTACATTTTTTGTTTACTTTGTTTGTTGTGGCGCTTAAAATAGAGCATTAGGTGTTTCAATTTTTGGTGTAGGACGAAAAGTAGAATGACACATCAACGAAGGATTTTTAAAATAGCATTTTATACAAAATATTTCTAGAAAATTGAAATCATTTTCTTTTTCAGGACCAACTACTGCCGGATGAATTTGAAAATTTTAAATTCGACATAGAAAATAATAGACAAATTGACTTGATTAGTTATGTCTTGATAATTATTGATGCATGACCAAGAGACGCAGTGCCGGAATGGCTTTTATGACAAAAAGGAAAAAATACAAATTTCAAATCGAATTTTATTTAGAAGAACTTTTAGAAGTGCCTTTTGTGTCTGCCGTCCTATTTGCCAAGTTGAGGTTACTGGATGGAGGTTTTCAAGATCACAGTCCAAGGTATGTTAGTTGCATGTGCTGTATGTCCTCATTATTACGAGTATTTTAGTTAACTCATACTGTGCTGCATTGCATAACTTATTGTTTAGGTTTTAACGAAATGTTGTTTTTTTATCATAATTATAATCATCCCAATTTAAGTACAATATTGCTTCCGTAAATTTTTGCTATTTCGAAAGTGATTTTACGGCACGGTTGTTATTGAGTGTGTAAATAGGTTGTTTCTTGAACTAAATACTGGAAAATATCGCGATGCTAATAAATTGTTTATTGATTTTTATATTTAGTACCGCTTAAATTGTATGACGCAAAATTCTTCTACTTTTACCTATGTGGGCGTAGGGATGATGGTATTAATTCTAGGGAAGGGCAAATTTTGACAACTTTAATTATCTACTGCTTTACCGAGAAAAATTGTTTGTTAATTTGTTCGAGTTCTAACTAATCCAATTAAAATTTAAAGCATTGATTCGGGGTAATAGTATTAGTTTATAGACGCCGTCGCGACGGGGTGGTTTTTACTTGATATTATCAATTTTTATAATTCAAGAAATTCTTAGTTTTTCAGTTTTCTGGAAAATTCAGCAATGACCCACATTGTGCAATGCGCAACTTTTGATCTGTTTCATTAAACTGCCGTCCAATAATTCAAGCATCGTTTAGTTTTGTTTAATTTTAGCGAAATTAGGAAGTTGTGCGATATGCAAGGATCGGTTTTCATTTTAAAGAAAACTTTCAAACGGAATACATCACATACATTTTAAATGGAAGGCGTTTCGTTTAGCTTTACAGAACACAACAGATAATCCTTAATCAGGATAATAGAGAGACATTCGGTATTGTCTTTTCCTCTTTTCAATCGTTTGCTTTTCGATATTCTCTTCTAGGTCTGACATGTACTTTCGAAGTGATTTCATAGATACGTACGAACCTTGCTACTGCTCCCCTATCATCCCGTAATGACCACCGTGGTAGGATATGGCTAAAAACCCTTCCCGAAGAAATGCTCGCTGATAATATTTATAGAAACAAAGCTCGATGACAAGAGAAGATCGTATCAAACGAAAGACTTTGCAGAAGGATAACCTGGTCCTGAAAAACAGAAGCAATCCATGGAATAATGGGTATATGCTCTTATTTTATGTGACAAGTAGCGGGCGAACGGCGTTCCGGCCACTCTGTCGTCTTAGTATATGAACGATTTGGAAACTACTTTCGGCACGAAAATCATAATCGGACGCCATATGTTTTAAAATTGCCAAAATCAAAGATACAGTTTTATGCGGAATTCTCTTCTATAAGAAGAGAAATTTTTACAGATGGAAATATTTTACTTTGCACCTTTTATTATCGAAAAAGTATGTACGAAAACTTGGCATTCTGTACGTCGTATTCGATATTTAGATCGCACTCGGAACGTTAAGCCTTCGCTCTTGTGTCCCATCTTTTGTCCAACAATGTATTCTGCCTGCTTTTTATGGGTATTATGCACTTTAGTTATACGTTTGCACAACTAATACTTTTTTGTTGCAGTGTGTATGCCAATTTTTTTACACAACTTTATATTGACCTTTAGATATGTAATTAAAATTAGCTTCCACTGTAATTTTCAATTCATGTAACTATGTTATATCATCCATAAAACTAGATAACTGATGTTCATTTTTGATTAATTTGACATTTGTTAAGATTTATGACACCTGGCTATTAATCAATATACAAAGTAACTTGACAAGTAGTGTATATTAGATCAATTCTTTAATTAGTACAGATGAAAGGTAATTTAAGCAATTAATTACCAATAAAAATTTTGACGATAACATGTTTTCAATTTGAGGTGTTCAAATGGATGGATTGTGCAAATGCACAAAAAACACTCGTTTTAGTATCTTTCAAATTAACATGCCATATGATAAATGTGAGAGATTATAATATGAAGGGGTCTACTCGTCTACCGGCAATGCAAAATGACATTCACGTCTGATGCAGTTCCACTCTTCATCTAGGTCAATGCAGCGCTCTTGGCAAGGTCCTTAATCAGATACTACATATTGGCCATTTTTTGGTTGATTATTTTATTGCTGTATTGAAAATTTTTAAAAATACCGCAATAATTAGTCAAATTTCATCTTATAATTAAATAAGCCTTTTAAATTTTGTAATTATGCAAGTTTATAAAATTGTGTTTTGAAATTGCCAACAGTAATATTACTAATTATAATTACTTTTACTCCGCAACATGTTTTTACTTAATTAAATGGCCAAGCAACATTCACTCTTCAAAAGTTTAAGTAAAAGTTGTAACTGTTTCATAAAATAATTTTGTCATTATAAAACAATATTGATTATAAATTTGTTGCAGAATAGTTTGTTAGCATCTATCAGGATTGATTTACTTTTGTTTTCATCTTGCCGAAACTTTTTTTTCAACTCCAATTCGTATCTTTTATGAAAACGTCCTTGGTATTGTCATGCATCACAAATGTTATTAATGTAACCATTTTTATTTCCTGTTAAATTACTTATTGTGTATTTTAATTGTTGAGAATTTGCTTTAATTTCTTTTGTTTCCTGAAAAGCACTAATTTCTTAAATTAAGTCGTGACTAAAGTGTTCTAGGAAATAATAGCAGCTTGAATTTTCATCCATCAAAATCTCTAAATTAGATTTAACGAAAATTACTGTATAAATTTTGAAGATGAATTTCCGCCTTTGAAACATTTTTGATACCTCGTCGTTTGGTTAATGGTGAAATATGGAAGCGGGACGAGGAGATGGATCACAAGTTTACGCTTGAATTTTCACTATTACTCAAATTTTGTAAAAATGTGTTCGACGTTAATCTCCCTTCTTTTCAGTTTGTAAACAATTTTAAGGATTTAACAGCAAATGGACATTCATTGGTAATCAATATACGTAATCTAGCATAATTGCGCTTCCTTTTGTTTATTTACTTCATTACATTCGGTTTTCAATGGGGTTTTCATTAATCACTCACGCGATTCCTTTATTTAGAGATCCAAATCGAGATAGGTAAATGATTTTTTTAAATGTCAAATTGTTTTCTTGTCAAATTTCAAACATGGAGTTCCTAATTCCTATTTAAATATTAATTATTTATTTCACTGAATTTCTTGACATATTTTATGTGCATAGCTATAGATTAAATAAAAAACAAGACGCTTGTTGTTCATTTTTAAGAGAAAATTGTATTATTTTCCGAGTTTCTTTTATTCTTTACCCAAGTGGAAATAACTTTGCTGTCACAACCATAATATTGTAAAATCGCTACACTTGAACTATCCCTTATCCTGTAAACTAATTTTTGAATTTGAAAATTAAATTTTTAACATTGTTACTGATTGTGGTAAATGAAGCTTATTGATGTGCCATTTCCACTCCGAACTCCCTAAAAAGATTTGTGTCAGGTCTCCAAAGAATTTTAGTTCAAAGAAGCTTATATCTGTTGAAAAATGCTTTATTTACTTAAATATAAATAGCTTGGGTTTTCAAGTCATTTACCGAGATATAAATTTTTTTAATCAGTTATTTTCCTTCGTTCTTGTCTACGTTGACTGTTAAATCTTGAAAGCTTGTTTTTTGTTATTATTTAATAATAAGTAAATATAACAATTTTGTTTTACCAAAAAAAATAATGATTTCCCGTCAGTATACTTCGAACTAATGAATTTTTTTTATAAAATTTATAAATTGAATGTCAAAATCCCTTGCGCTGATTTTAATTACACAATTTACTAATTGCCATTCGTAATATTCTCAACCTACAAAGACATAGACGTCTTTCACTTCACTGCTACTTAAACCAGGACAGGAGATGGGCATTTAACTTTATTATTAATGATGTCAATCATCAACCCAGGAGAACCGACTGCTTTACGTGTTCTCCACTCGTCTCCTCAACTATAAACCGAGAACTTGAGTGTCAGCATTTGATTGCTCTACTTATGCCGGATTTCTTCACCTAGAGATATCTCTTAGATAATATATCTATATTTTGTTTGGTTTGTTTTGCTGCTGTTTGATTGGTTACTTCGTTAATTTATTTAAAGGATAGATTATCCAGGTGAAGAAATCGAGCATTACTGGGCTTCAAACCCGAGCTTTATTGTATTATAATGATCAAAATATTTCATAAATACATAATCTCAAGCGTAGTGTATATCCGTATGTTGGAGCCGTTGCTGGTCGGCCTTCGGCCTCACTAAGGTGAATTGTAATAAATATTCTCGAATTAAACACATTTTAAAGAAAATCTTTAGACCAATAAATCACAATGTTTTAGTTTGTAGCTATTTTAATAATCATGGAAAATATTTCGTATGATTTTAATTACCAACTGTTTTGTTGCAGGGTTGAGGTTGCAGAACATGCGGTAAAATGGGGTTCCCGTTTTTCATTTGCTTGCAAAATGTTAGCAAATGCATCAACAGGTGTGCTAGAACCGTGCATCCTAAGAATTTCTATACGTAAAGAATGTAAAGGCGGACGTTCCTTTACAAAATTAGGATTCGTCGATCTTAACTTAGCCGAATTTGCTGGTGCTGGTGAAACATCGAGGAAAGCTTTATTAGAAGGATACGATAGTAGACGTAGACAAGACAATAGCATGTTGCGATTTTCATTGAAAATGAATATGCTCTCCGGAGATATTTTATTCAAAGTGTAAGTTTTTATTTATTTGGAAAAAAAGTACTGCAGTCCTAAAATGCGGTTACCTCGGCGGCATGTTTTAGTTCAAATAAATTTAAAATTAAACCGCATTTTAATTATTATTTATTGCACTTTGAGTAAAAATTATTATTTGTAGTCCTTCGCCATCTTTAAAGCACAAGGCAGTTGTTATCGAAGATGCAGCCATAGAGCCTAGACCAATAGATGACTATTCTTCAGGTTCGTTAGCAGGTTCAATAGCCAGTGCCAGTTCGGGTTTTGGTAGCTTACCCAAAAAGAGACCACCATTACTGCAATCTGGTTAGAATTTTTATTTAAATACTCGAAAAATGTTTAACCTATTTTTTTATAGATTTAGTTCTTGGTCAGTTTTCTAACGATAATGTTCCTGTTACAATTGCATCGGATATTATTGAACCTCTTAATTCACAACCCGAGGAAGAAGTAAATTGCGAACCAGGACATTCACGCAACTCTTCCAACACTAGCCAAATGTCAAAAGCATCCGGTTACAGTAGTATTCATTCGCATAGTCGTCAGTCTAGTTCGGGTGATTCGGGACATATCAGGTGAGCAATATCATTTTTTTTTGTATAATTCAAATCATAGATTAAACATTAGTGTAATTTAAGAAACTTTCCTTGTTTACTTGGTTATTTTGTGAAGTGTGGTCGTAAACTTTAATTTAGTGTTTCTTTACTTTTAATTTATTATCTAAATTTAATTTTTCTGCTCTTTTAAGGGCATTTTTGCATGCAATACTTAATTTTTGTTTATGTAGGGATCTACAAAAGCCGAAGTGGTTCCATCATCCTTCTTCCGTGCCCTATCACAATGCTAAAAACTCTTTACTATCACACAACCAAGACATTTACAGCACCCCCAAAGGTCTCATAATGCCCCCCAGAGATGACGATCATACTAACGGAGATTTATCGATATATTCCACCCCTAAATGTTATCATAACCAAACAAGTAACATAAGCTCTTCTAGTGCAGAAGAATACAAAACCCTCGATTGCAGTATAAGCGATGATCTCGAAAGCACATTTGTTGCTAAATTCAATGCCAAATATCCCAACGAAATTCAAAAAAACTGCTCTTGTGTCGGTGTAGAACAGAGACTCAAAAACATGACGCCCATCAAAGAAATGCCCGATCATCGTCTATCAGAGAATGTTCTTCTGAAAAATAATTTACAAAACAAACAAATTAAAATGGAACGGGCAAGTTTGGACGAGAGAAAACCAAATAAACCTAAACCGGTTCCGGGCGTATTAAGATCTAAAAGCGATTTTGAAATTCCGCGTCAAATTACCATAACAAAACCCGATAGCATTTTTCACAACTTTGCTCAAAAATCTGACGCTTTGTTTTCGTTTCTCACACCTAAGGCGAAAAGAAAAACTTTTAGTTCCAGTAATAACGGTTTAAATAGTCAGTCCACACCTAAAGAAAATGGTGCTAATGTTCCCTTCAAAATTCCCGCATCTCCTATTTTCACATATCAGCGTAGTTTACCTGGAACTAGAACCACTTCACCTACTTTACTCAAATCAAGATTAGGTGCTGCAGACGGACAACAAATAGGTTCTCATCAATTGAACAGGTAGGTTTTTCAAAACTCTTTTGTTTCTTTCTCGTTACTTTGTGGATTTCTTTTCTGTTTGGGTTTTCTTCCTTAAATTAACATACTCACTTCAATTTCCTAGTTTTGGTTTACCTTTTCTTTACCAATTTTCAGAACAGGCATTGGTCTTCACTGTGTATTCGTACGTATGTTTTATTGTTGTGAATTTTTATGTATTATCGACATTTTTTTGTGGTTTTGAGGTTCATTGCTATTAATTCAGATCATTTAATTGCGTTAGAGGTGTAAGTTTTCGGGAAATTAAAAATTCATTTGTACAGAATTATTTTTATAAAATAGAAATAATAAATTCAAAATATTTTTTCGTGAAGGTTTTAGATTGGTGTCGGAAAGAATGATATAACTAAATATGGGACATCAGGCTTAAGGGTAGTTTTTGACAGGGATAAATTTGTTAAAAATATTAATCAAATTAAGGGTGCGATTTAATCATTGTTTCAAAACGTCATTTACAGCGCAAAATTGGGAACAATTCTGTATAAAAAGTACTAATTTCACATTTTCTTGTATAGAATCCCGGGTTTTATGTCTTATCTTGTTTTTATTTTTATTTTATTTTATTTGTTTTTGGTTTTTTTATCTTGGAACGATCGAGACCAAAACAATGTTTTTTTGTACTTTTACAGAAAATTATATAAAGTTTATATTTTGGACATGGGATGCCAATCTATGACTTTGTCAATTTTTATTTTATTGACAAATTTGCCTCTCTTCTATTTCGAACCTGATGTGAAATACTTAAATCACTTTTTCTGATGCCAAATTAGAGAGTTTAAGCAATAAACAAGTCGCATTTCCGAGTTATTTCCACGCAGACCTCTTTTTTCGCGACGGGATTACCTATTTTTAAAGAATTTAATGATTTTAAGAGTTTTTCTTTAAAAACATACCATTGATCATCCTATCAGTCACTTCTCACTTCGCCTCTACTGGATATGTATATAAAAAGCACAACTCTAAGATTAGTGCTTTTTCATGCTGATTAACTTCCAACTTGATTAATAAATTAACATATTTCTGTAGTTCTGAGCTTATGCTTTAAAATTAATTTTATAAAAGAATTAAATTCGCGATATTTATTTAAAATTAAACTTATTTCTTTACTGCTGCTGACTTGCCTAATATTTTTTGCTAACATGTTATGCTATGTTAACTCTAAACTTTTGGGAAAATTGATTGATTGCGCATATAATTTTCCCTCGCGTAACAATTTCAATATCAAAAATTGAAGTTTAATATTTATAGTACTTTAATATATTTTTACCTGCTTTGAAAAAACATACCAAAATTATTCGTTACATTTTTTGTCAAGATACCGCTGTTACACATATTTTGTATTCGTATACAGGAAAACATTATGCAATAAAAAAATTCCTGTTTTGAAGGAAATTTGCTAACATTTCGTCGTAATTAAAATATTTTACTCGCACCTCCGATTTGCATTTAATTGATCAATTTGTGTTCATCATTATTATGTTTTATGTTTCAAATTTACTATTGAGGTATTGGACAATTTTATTACTTTTCAGGAACTTGCCTCATCGCAAGTTGTTAGAAGGCAATTCTGGAGGTAAGCTAGCCCCTGTGGCTATCAGTCCAGACGAAACGTCTTCTGCAATGTTATTCGATTGCTCACAAAATTCTTCAGTTCGTCGTCCCAGCATCACTACGTTAGTGTTCACGTAACTGTTGCATAACCAAATTTTAATTGCACCTTCTTATATCGTGCTTTTAGAGTGTACGTTTTAAAAAATGCTTGAATACCGTTTTGTGATTGGTTATTTAATGTAGTAATAGTACAAAAATGTTAAAATATTACGTGTGAATTTATCTAGTCCTTTGCACAAGTAGAATGTTGCTCATATCTCGTATGTTTCAAAATCTTAACTTCTGTCTAAACGCACATATTTTGCATGTTATCACTCGTGGTGCCACTTATAAGGAATTCTTTTGTAGCGACCTTAAATTTTAAATTAAGAAAAATATTTTTCTTTTATCCCTGCTAAGACGTGATAATATACAACTTTAGAATTTTAAACAAAATGCTCTGTATATATAGTTTTATAATGATATTATTGTAAAATTAGTTTTTTCAATGGAGAAGTAATCCATATCATGAAATTGATTGTTGTTAAAACTTCAAAGAAGTAAAACAGAGTAATTTAAATTCCCTCTTTAATTTTGTTTTATAATGGTTTTCTACAGATCCGGCCGTTTGTAATAAATTTCCAAATCTTGTAAGTTTTTTCTACATAACTTGCTTTAACTTGTAAATCGAAGATTTTTATTTAAGAACCGTTTGTTATTAATTTTTTCTGTGAATATTGCTGTATTAAAGGGACATTAGATTGATTGAAGAAACCTGAAATTTTGATACTTCTAACTGCTCAAGTTACAGCTTATTTATCAAACAAATTTTGTAAAAATGAGAAATCCTGATATTTTTATCCCAAGAAAATTTTATAAAGAATTTACATATTATAAACAAATTTATAAAGTGTTTTGTTTAAAATAATAAAGTAAGTTTATTATCACACTGTAACGGAATAAAATTACTTATTTTTCTCTGTAGGTATTAAGGACGCTTTGAAAATATTCGCATAAATGAGCCACAACACCTTCAGATTGTTATGATATAAATGTTACACTGTAAAAGCATGTCTCAAGTTTGAAATATTAGAAAATTATTTAACCTGTATAATCTATCATAAAGTATAATTTATTAGGAGGTTTTACTTGCTTGTTTCGCATCCTAGGAAAAACTCACGGATGAGTAATAGAATTTCATCTTATACTATTAAAAATTAAATACTATTAATAATGTTTTTTAATTTTTTAAGACTTTCTTGAATTTATTTATACAAATTGCATAAAATTCTTTTAAATTCGTCGAAAATGTAGTATCGGTAAAAAGTATTCAAATACCGGGACAAGAAATTGCACAGTTGCGCCAAAAAAGTATAGTGCAAGCATAAAAAATGTTTTTTTAGATACTTTTGGTTCTGCATACAAGGTTATAATTATAGTTTTTCTGTAATTAAGAACCATACTAATTATTAGTACAAGAAACCGCAAAGCGACAGAACCACCGCAGCCTCGAGTTGCAGCAGATCTTTTCATACAAAGTTTTTTAAGAACACGAACATTTTTAAAAGTTGTCATAAAACTTTCCTACATAATTGTTTCAACTTTTTTTTTTCTTCTAAAATCCACTTTAAGAAACACATCAACACTTTTATTAAATTAAAAATTGTAAGAAACTTTTACACAACAGCATCGTCTTAGATAACATTAAAAATTTTTTAATTGCCTTAATGTAGTAAGGCCTTAGATAAGCCAATTGTGTTGCTTTTAGTTTGTGTTATTTTTATTTAATTTAATAAGTAAAAATCTATTTTTGTTTTGTAGAAATCCCAGTTCGAGTAGTTTGGTTCTTTCCGATACTGGTTCATTAGATAGGGCAAAAGCGGCGTTAGAACGACGGAAAAAAGCTCAACCTCAAGATGCAGACTTGAACACAGTTTCGGGACGAGTCGAAACCACCCGTGTTAATCCAGATGACCTCATAGAAGAACTTATAAAAAATACGAATTTAGAACCAACTGATGATTCTGCAGAAAGTAAGTTTCTGAATATTTCAATTATGCGTTCACGAAAAAAACGAAGTATGTCACAATAACAAATTTGTTATGGTTTTTGCAGCGTTTCCAATCGTTTTACTATCTATTTAATTTATTAATTTTTGATATGTTTAGTTAATTTTGTGGTTATCTTTTCAGATTCAGGTCTTCAATTATTTATAGCTAAAGATGGAACGGCTGCTTTAGGAAATCACGAAGTAAAATCAAAAATGTCTACAGGAGTACAATTATTTAAACAAGTTGTAGTTGAAGACAAAAGGTAGCCCATGTAGGTTTTTAAAATAATTTTGTAGTGAGTTTATAAAAGTATAACTCAAAAATTGTAGAAGTGTATGTAGACGGATATGAGTATATAATGTGACTTCCAAGTTTTATTATAGGTTTTGACAGTATTTTAAATCATTTATGAGTCAAAAAAGTGTAGAATTTTTTATATAATTAATATTATATTTATTATAGAAATTTTATTATAGTGTGATGTATATATGCTTGAATGACGTTTACAAATGTATTTTATTATTTTACATTTCTATAGAGACCATTTCTTTGAACAGTAGGATTTTCCAACAGAGTGTATATTATTAACAGATTTTAATACGTATTTTAATTTCGTTTGATTATTTTATCGATAACTTGATGTGATTAATGAAAGTACGAGACTTTCATTTTGTTAAGTATGTAACTTACAATAGTATTATGTTTGTTTTTATTGTTTTATTTTTTTGGCAGCAGTTTAGTTCTTTTTATTGTGAACTTTTATAAATATGTACATATTAAAAAAATTATCAAGAAATGTGTGATTAATTATTGTCTGGTGGTTTACCAAGTAAATGATATTATAAAATTATTACTATTTTGTTTGGCTTTTTTAAATGTATTTTAAAAGTAACTAATGGTTTTTTGCAGTGTTGCCAATGTATGTGATATAAATGTATAATTGTTTAGTGCAAAATAACATCACCAATTGAAAGTGATATCAATAATGCGTTGACAATATTATTTATTATAAATTATTAACGGTTAATTCTTTATATTATTGTACCTCAATTTTATTTTATTTCTATAATTTCTGTAACATCCTCTTGGTTATTTTGTAATAAAAGTTTTTACAAATACTATAGGTACATAACTTATTTTGCTTAACCTGTTTTAATATATCGGAAATGTAGAAAACTGATTTTTTAAACAAATTCTAGCTAAATTAACAAGAAGCAAATTTTATATGTATAATAATTTGAAAAATGAAAATACCAATTCATAATTGTCATTCGACATTCAGTGAAAATACATCGCTTACAGGGACAGCAACATTATATGATGTTACGTGCCATTTTAAAAGCGTTATTTCTTGAAAACCAAAGCCTATGAGATCAAACAAGGACAAAATATATGTCTTCTAATTTTTTCTCTACCTTTATTTAAAAAAAATTGAAGTAATTGACAGCGACCATTAGTGATACTAAACTAGGATTTAGCTCAATAATTAATTCTATATTGGCCGGATTTAATTGCAGCTGAATTTAATTCGGATATAATATAAAAGTAGCAGTAAATACCGAAGTTAAAATTTTACTGCCTTTTTTATTATATAATACGATGCATTGGGATGAATAGAACTAGGAAAATTAGCTTGGGACTGGCCCAAACGTCGCTAAGTGGTTCAAGGGTTACTGCCAAGTTTTTCAAGAGTGAATCGAAAAACTTCACTTTAAAGTTTCATAGAATGTGAAATACAATGTTTTCGGGAATTTTTTCTGCTTCAATGATATTTTCTCATTGTAATGCATTAGAAGCAGTAAAATTTTTCTTCTTTAACTTTAATTTAGGACAAGTCCTGTTTTATTCTAACAGCAGCATCGGCGATATCCGAAGCCACTGCTAGTACTGTGAGCATTACTTGTTTTACATCTAAAGTAGCTTGCTTGACTTGCCTCAGATTTGCCTGTTACCCTATTTTTTATTGTTAATGCTTGCAATTCATTAACACAGGAGGACCACCGTCTTTACGTGCTTTCCGAAGCATAGAGACGGCATTGCAAAGTGAGCTCTACCTGGATATGAACTGGGGTGCCTTCTTACATTAGCACCTATTGACCACAGTAAAAATTTGTTTTTTTCAAACTTTTAATGTTTGGGGTCAAAAGGTTCTTTTTGTTTTTTCTAAAATATGTTCAGAAATTTGCTGATGTGATAATATGTTGCATTTGAAGAAACTGAGAAAATGCGCCTGGATGTTGTAAAGTAGCCCAAAAGTTGTTGTAAAGTCTTACAAAGTGGATTGAAAATCTTTTTACTTCATAATTTTATTCTATTTTGTACTTTGTTATAAAAACTGTCTTTAACATTAGTGCCTCTCAAAGCAGTTGCCCAGTAACTAAAAAATTAGCTGTCCGAACCTGAAAAGACTATCAAACTGCTTCATTTTAATAATTATTGTTTTGCATAATATATTACACTTTTAATTGCCACTACAAAATTAAATAGTAAGATTATAAGTATACTTTTTTACATAAACAACCTGACAGGGGCAATAAAGTTTGTTTTTATGTTCAAAAACAGCTTATTTGCTCTCAGACTGCTTTGAAATTTTGCAGTGCTACTTGGTATGCTTTCAAATGTATTATGTAAGTACTTGAAAATCCGAAACCACCAAAATTAATTTCAAATCACCCTTGGGATGCAATCCAACCTTCAATTACTTAGGTAACAATAAAGCCAATATTCATAAATTTCAACCAAAAACAAAGAAAATGTATACCCACTTCCAGACCAGCAGCACCTAGCTACTTGAAAACCTGCAAGGATATTCGTCAAACTCAAATATAGCAAAACAATCTTAAGCCATCAAATTTTTATTTAAAAACCCTCCGGTTGTATTTTATTACAATGAAGCAGTCGATGTGCCGTCCCCCACATTTGACATCTTTTTTTATGTTTATGCAACTAATTAATTACTAGATAATTGCATAGTATACCTTGCACCTTGTATAATATATTTTTTTTATTGTTTTACCGAAAAGCTATGACGTCACAAATTAAGTTTTCCAGAACACACGCGCGCGGACTGACAGCCGCAAGTCTCTTATTATGACTTTTAATTACTTGTTTATTAAGCTTGATATTAAATTCGAAATATTAGCGTGTGTGCCGGAAATAATTTATATTATTAACATGTGAAATTAAAATGTTAAAAAACTAACATTTTTAATTAAAATTTAGCAATTGCTGAAAGCTTATGAAAAAATTCGTTTAATCGTTCAGTTAACCTGTTAATTTTTTTAAATTTTAATTTAATAACAGTAATTATAGCTGATATAATTATTTGTAATCTAAATTCAAGCATTTTTCATATCTCCTTGAAAGAACTTTCTACATAATTCACAGACGAGAATGTCAAATCGGCCGAAATTTGATTTGATTTTACTAAAATTCAATAAAAATTGCTGTGTGAATCAAAATTTCAATTTTCTTAATCAGCTTTAGTTGTTTCCACAAAAATTTGACGAATTCAAACCTCTCTTGTTGAAGTCAGTGATCATCACTGTTTGTTAGTCAATTTTACGAAAAATCAATTTTCTTCGTTTTCGGTAAATTGTATTGTTCCCCTCCCAAGAACAGAATAATAACACAAAAAAATGAATTTTAACAGAGTTTTTATTAAATTATAATATTGAATTAATTTGAATATAATTAACGTACTAACGCACTAACGTAAGTGGCGCTTGGCCTAACTGATGACCGTTTTAATGGAAAATTCGGCAAGAGATGAACCCGAATAATTAATCACTCATAAAAATTAAAACTAATTTTTTATAATAAATAAAGTATAATAAAAATTAAAACTAATTGTAAATAGTTTTTTCTATATTTTTAATATATTAAAAGACAAAAAAGAAATTGGAAACTCCGCTCCGAGCTAAAATGTAATGTATTTTTTACATTTTTAGGGTGAATTCGAGATTATCCGTGGTTGTGTTTGTCAAACGGCTTTTTTGTCAAAGATTTTTAAATTTATACAAGCTAAGTGAAATTGTTAAATTTTTCCCACTTACATTTTTAGTTTTTTACTTATGTACAAGTTCCTGTTTTACTAACAAGTTACTTCGTTTTTTACAATTTTATATTTTCAGGTGTTTTCAAGAACTCTCAGGTATTCATTTCCAAATATTCTTAGTTATTTATAAGTATTATAACGTATTCGTAAGTATTCCTAGACTTTTTTGAGCATTCTCAAACGAATAGAAGAATCTGCCAGCATTCTGATTGCAATTGAAAAGCCTTAAAATTAATGAATTTTATTTACAATTTTTTGACTTTAGTTTTCAAAATAACTTGCTGAAACTTTTTAATATGTTGAAATGTTTATTTGAAATCAACGATTAACGAGAAAAATTTTAACTAATATCATCGGCCATGATATTGAATTGAATTTTCTGTGCTTTAACACAGAAGTTTCCAGAAAGGGAAAAAACCATTTCCTCTTCACCCCAAAAGTTTTCGCGAATAACTCCGCAACGGTTGTGGTTCAAACGATGGAAATTGAAGCTCATTGAAGTTCAAACGTTTGAGACCAATTTTACCAAAAAATTTGCCAAGGGGAGGGACCGACAAAATGTACCTATGTATATTTTAGAAATATTAGGAATACTAGAAAATACCTAATAATAATAATCGAAAATACCTAAGAATACCTGATAAGTGATAATACTTAAGAATAGGTGGAAACACCTAAGAATAATGTAGAATATTTAAAAAATTATCAAAATTCATTAGTCCTACATTCAGGGTGGATGAACACAGGCGAAGAAGAAAACTAATTAGAATTATTGAGAATATAGACAAAACCAATTCAAAAATATTCTGACACCAATTTCACTAAAGAATTCGCGAACGGAGGGCTGTATTTCTACCCCTCCCCAAGTTTTGCAAATCGTTCCGCGGCGGTTGTGGTTCAAACGATGGAAATTGAAGCTCAAACGTTTGAGACCAATTTCACCAAAAATTCATCATGGGGGCGACGAAATGTACCTCTAAAATATTTCTATAGCATTTTTCACAAAATCGTTAACCACTCGGTTTAAGCAAATACGAAAAAAATTATAGGAATTCCCCAAATCTTAATTTTAATTTTACACGAAGCAGCGTGTAAGCTCGACAATAATCGGGTATCCGCTGCTGATTATCCTAACCAATATCGGCTAAAATTTCTGCAAGTTATTTTAAAACTAAAGTCAAATTTCGGGATTAAAATGTATTTACAGAATTTTTAAAATTTGTTGAGTGATTAATCATTCGGATTTCTAGTTTTCTATTAAAAAGGTCATCAGTTAGGCCAACCGCCACTTACGTAGTTAAAGCTTTGTAGAAATCAAAGCAAAGTACATACTTTGTTAATTATATTCAAATTAATTCAATATGATATTTTAATAAAGAATTTATAAAAAAATTTTTTGTATTATTATTCTGGTCATGGGAGGGGCACTAAACAATTTACCGAAGGCTAAGAATTTTGTAAAATCGACTAAAAAACAGTGATAATCATTAACTTGAAGAGGAAAGACTTCCTATTAACTAATCAACTAAAATTGATTAAAAAAAATGAAATTTTGATTCACACGGCAGTTTTATTGAATTTTAGTAAAATCAAATCAAATTTTGGGCAATTTTACATTTTCGTCTGTGAATTATGTAGAAAGTTCTCTCGGGGAGTTATGAAGAAAATGCTTGAATTTCGATTACAGATATAGCTACTAATTACTGTTATTAAATTAATATTTTAAAAAATTAAAAAAATATTTAAAAAAAATAGTTTAATTGAACCATTAAACGAAATTTTTTCATAAACTTTCAGCAATTGCTAAATTTTAATTAAAAATGTTAGTGTTAAAAAAAATTAATTTCACATGTTAATAATATAAATTTAAGTAACTAATTAATATGTAATAAATTATTTATTAACCTTCTGGCACGCGCGCTAATATTTCGAATTAAATATCAAGCTTAATAAACAAATAATTAAAAGTCATACTAAAAGAGACTTGCGGCTGTCCGACCGCGCGCATGTGCTGGAAGGTTAAAAATAATTTAAAAATAATATATAAACAAGGTGGAACTCGGATGACCGCAGTTCTTAGGCTTCTATACAGCTACCTTTTGGTTTACAATTATATAATATTTTGTAATTATTTTTAATTTAAATTTATAATTTTTCTTTATCTGCACGATCATCAGATTATCTTAATTTTTTAGTTGGTAACTAAAATTTTCTATATAAGAAATTGATTTGCATTTTGTAAGTGTTATTTTTACGTTTTACGTAATTTTACTTTCACTCTTTCGCACCTTTAATTGGTTAGTTCATTTATTACCAACCCAAAAAAAAGTGTAAGATGAATAAAATAATCTCATAAACAATTGAAAAAGCGTCCACAACTCTGTGTGTTTGATCTCAATTAATTATTTTGAATCTTGTTAATCCATTCACGCGTTTGTCCATCTACCCACAAAAAAAGGAAAATTTAGTGACAAAAGGTTTTTTTGTCACTAATTTAGTGACTTTGAATTATGCGGACGGACGGACGGACGGACGGACGGACGGACGGACGGACGGACGGACGGACAGACGGACGGACAGACGGACGGACAGACGGACGGACGGACACGAAGCCAGATCATAAGGCTTCTTTCTATACTATGTATAGAAGCCTAAAATTAAATTTTATTTACAAATAAATAACAAATAAATAAAAAAAACAATAAAGAAAGTATGTACATTATACTAATTGCAAGGTATACTACACAATTATCTAGTAATTAATTAGTTGCATAAACATAAAAAAAAGATGTAAATTATGGGGGACAGCTTATCGATTGCTTCATTGTAATAAAATTCAACCGGGGACTTTTTGAATAAAATTTTGGCGGCTTAAAATTTTATTTTACTATATTTAAGTTTGACAAATATCCACGAAGGTTTTCAAGTAGTTAGGTGCTGTTGGTCTAAAATTGGGTACACATTTTATTTGTATTTGGTTGAAAATTCTGAATGAGGATTATTATATTGGTTATAGATAAGAGTTCGAATTTAGGGGTTTGAATAAACACTTTTTTCTATAAAAAATGGCTTTACCAAACGAAAGATCAGAAAAACACAAGCTCTTTAAGGTGAGGATCACTGTTGTCGGACTTGTAATAAGGCCACAATTTAATTTTGAAAATTGAATTTTCCCATAAGAAATACATGTAAATGTATTATTGCGCAATATTACGTAATAATTTTATGCATTGTATTTACGGCGCGTGTACTGTAGGTGGGTTAACACGGACTTACTGCAATCGCTCCCTGCTATCTGTCAGGTTAACATCCTCAATTTTTCGAGTAGGACCGGTCTAGGGGATATTTTTAATGAGTAAAGCGTTTTCAAAACGGCCTGTAGCGGCCGAAGCGGAGACTGCGGAAGGTCAGTTTTGATTAACGCAACCACAGCCGATTTTGAATTTTTAAAGTCGTTTTTTTTTAAAATTTGTAGACCGACCGCAAATTTTATTTTTTTTATATGCTAATTAGACCCTCATCTTTCATAAACCACTTCAAAAATGGTAAAAATCCCGATCAGGGAATTCGAACTGTCACCTTAGTTATATCTTAATAATTGTGATCTACGTAATTGAAGGTTGGATTGCACCCCAGGAGTGATTTTTAATTAAATTTTGGTGGTTTTGGATTTTTAGGCATCTTCATATATTTGAAAGCTTGCCAAGTAGTAACACTCCAAAATTTTAAAGCAGTCTAGAAGCGAATAAACATTTTTTGGTTATAAAAACAAACTTTATTGCTTCTGTCAGGTTGTTTATGCAAAATGCAGTTTACGTAAAAAAAGGTATATTTTATAATCTTACTATTTAATTTTATAGTGGCAATTAAAAGTGTAGTATATTATGCAAAATAATTAAAATAAAGTAGTTTGATAGTCTTTCCAGGTCCGGATTGGCAATGTTTCACTTATCTGCTTTGAGAGGCCTCTATCTTCAAGGCTGTTTTTATAAAAATTAGGTATAAAATAATAAAATTATGGAGCAAAAGGCTTTCCATCCACTTTTGCATGACTTTGCAACAACTTTTAAGCTACTTTACAACATTTACAGCAGTTCCAAGCGTATTTTGTCAGTTCATTCAAATGGAGACTTATTATGCAAAAATTCGGTTAGCAAATTTTTGAACATATTTAAAATAAACGAAAAGGACTTTTGACCCCAAACATTATAAGTTTGAAAACAACAATTTTTTACTGATTCTAATGTATTGTTATTATTTCTTCCGTAATTGAGTTTTGTACGTTTTGTTTCCTGCTCTACCTCTAACTTTTCCAGCTTTAGATACGATAGCGGTTGGTACGCGGGAATACCGGTACGGGGATTTGACTATGAAGCGGGAGTCCGGAGGGAATGAGAGAAGCACATTAAATCTATGTTGAGATTTAGTTTTCGGTATTAATTAATCCAAATATATGTTGAAATAGGTGGGTGCTGGAACAGGCTACATAAGCCTAATCCGTGAAGCGAAGAAGAAGAAAATATGTTGAATAGTAGGACTATTTTTCGATTCGCGTGCTTAGTTAGTGCAGAGTGTCAATTGCACCGTTTTACGGATATTTCAAGTGATTTTGTTAAAATTTTCGATTTAACCTTAGAAAATTTCAATCTCTTTGATTTTGTTTTAATAAAGTAAAGTTTTGTTATCAAGTTGAGTATAGTGGTTTCATTGAAGCAACTCAAAAGAGCCATTTTTATCACTTTTTAGGAATCCACGCCTTCGCTCGAGACACAGAGCGGTGCTAACTAAATTTACATCAAGCGGCAATAGTCAAATTATAAATTTTGTGACGGCAGGGTGTTTGGATTGGTATCCAGTCATTTGGCCGAATTTTTTTGGCCGACAATCATTTGGCCGACAGTTTTTGGCCGACACATCATTTGGCCGACACATCATTTGGCCGACAGATTATTTGGCCGACTAGTTTTTGGCCGACAGATTATTTGGCCGACAAGTTTTTGGCCGATAGTCATTTGGCCGACAGTTATTTAGCGGCAATCATTTATACCAATATCTCATGTACTTAGGGGCCGTTCATATATTACGGAAGACATTTTATCCTACTTTTAGACTCCCCCTCAATCCGTAATAAGAATATATTACAAAATGGATGTCATTACTAATTTTCTCCCCCATTTGCAGATGGCGTTACTAATTTGCGGTTACTATTTTTTAAATATTGTGAATTTATTTGTTAATTTACCCCAAATTAATAGCGCCATCTGCAAATGGAAACAAAATTAGTAACGCCATCTATTTATAAAGGGAAAAAGCATAAGTTCTTATATATTATTTGCTCTAAACTACCAACTTAAAATAATATACCAAATATTATTATATAGGTACCAATATAAATATTATATACCAAGTAATATACCAAGTATTATAATACAGAAAATAAGATAATAGAAGAATAATATAGGAGATATAGAATAGAATAGAACAATACATAATAGAACAGAAGGAAGAATATTACTTTTTCGAAAATTTGAAATTAAAATTAAATCGTAATTACATCAAATATGCCTTTGGAATATGTTGAAAGTAGTCGTGGAGTTAAGCAGCTTTTGCATAATGGATTTCTGTTTACTCGCGATAAACAAGGTGGTGCAAAAGTTTATTGGAAATGCATCAAATACAACACTTCAAAGTGCAAAGCAAGAGCAATCACTGAAGGCGATGAACTTGTTGGACTTAGTGGCACCCATATTGGTCATACGGTGGAGAGTGGTGAAGTCGCAGCAAAACTGTGCTTGCCGATATCAAACAAGTGGCGAAAACTTCCAAGGAAAACCCTCAACAGATTCTGGCAGATGCTACTCTTAATCTTGATATAGCAGTGGCCCCGCATCTTCCTTCCACCACATTGTTGAAACAGATCATTCGCAGAACTCGCAATACAAATGGACCTGCTGTTCCAACATCTCCTACCAGCCTGACCGATTTAGCGATTGAAGGAGATTACCGAAAAACTGGTAAAGGAGAACCTTTCCTCCTTTATGATAGCGGACCCAGTGAGAATAGGATCCTTATATTTAGTACCGCAGAAAATTTACAGTTATTGGCTGATTGCGATCATTGGTTCGCCGATGGGACGTTCAAGTCGGCTCCATCACTGTTCTTTCAACTGTACACGATCCATTCCATTAAGTACAAAGTGGTCATTCCGTCTGTGTTTGCTCTTCTTCCGAATAAGAGAGGACACTTACATTCGAGTTTTAGAAGCTATGCTAAACTTGAAACCCGAGTTAAAACCCGTAAGTGTTATGACCGACTTCGAAATTGCGCAGAAGAAAGCGTATCAAAGTGTTTTCCCTGGTATCGCTCACCATGGATGCTTTTTCCACTTTAATCAATGTATTTGGCGTGTAATACAGGCTAACCATCCAATTAGAATTCGTTACGAAAATTTGGCTGAGCCATTGTTTTCCCTAAATATAAGAAAATTAGCGGCTCTGGCCTTTGCTCCGGAAGAGAATGTGGAGCTTATGTTCGAAAACTTGATGCAAACTGAGTTCTTTTTGGAAAATGAAGAAGTATTGAAACCATTACTTGATTACTTTGAAAACACTTGGATTGGTGCGATTCGAAGTAGGAACAATCCAGTGCGAAAACCCGTAAATTTCGGGATTTCGATCTGGAACTGTCACGATGCCTGCCTCGGGGATCTTCCTAAAACAAATAATTCCATTGAAGGGTGGAATAATAAATTCAGTCGTCTTCTCGGAGCCAATCACCCCACAATTTGGAAATTCATCGATGGACTCAAACGTGAGCAAGGTAATATTGAATTCAGCCTTGCTCAGTATATTGCAGGCCACGAGCCCAATCCTCCTAAGAAAGCGTACGTCAAACTGGCGGACAGGCTCAAACGACTTGCCCTGGATTTCCCCAACAAAACTCCCGACGATTTCCTTCGTGGCATTGCTCATAATCTCCAGTTTAAACCCAACGGATCTTAGAAATATTCGTTGATTTGAATTGAATATTTCATATTTGTTTTGTTTTTTAGTTTTGTGTTTTAGTAAATAAAATAATATAATTTATTTATTATTAAAGAATATTTTTAATTTTCGGCTAAATGACTATCGGCCAAAAACTGGTCGGCCAAATAATCTGTCGGCCAAATGATGTGTCGGCCAAATGATGTGTCGGCCAAATGATGTGTCGGCCAAATGATTTATCGGCCAAAACTGTCGGCCAATAGAATTCGGCCAAATAATTTTCGGCCAAATGACAGTGAATCGTTTGGATTACCTAGTAACTAAGCATTTTATTATCAGGATTTCAATGAGAAAATTTCATTGAAGCAGTAAATTTAGGAAGATATTTTATTTAATATTTCATGAAGCTTTTAAGTGAAATTTCTCGAATTCACTCTTAAAAAACTTGGCAGTGACCCTTGAACCACTTTGCGACGTTTGTGCTAGTCCCAAGCTAAGTTTTCCAGTTCTGTTCATCCCAATGCGTCATATTATGTAATAAAAATGGCAGTAAAATTTTAACTTCGGCATTTACTGCTGCTAATAATTTTCAAACGGAATTAAATTCAATCGTAATTAAATCAGGCCAATATAGAATTAAATTAATTATTGAGCTAAATCCTAGTTTAATATTCAGATCGTGATATGATTAATATTTTGCAAGAAAATGTATTAAAAGGTTTGTAATTAATGGAAAATGACCGAAACTTAATTATGGGCAACTGTCGCCCCACTTTGGTGGTACCCACGATTGCACCAACTACATTTCCCACATTATTTTACAACTTGGCAATATTTTTCATCTTGACTTTTTTGTATTATATTTTTTCGTCGATTTTGACCCTGTTAAAGTTTGCCTTATAGCTATGTATGTCCGTAAAAATCCATATACGAACAAAATATTTAATATAATTTTAAAAAAATTGACAAAATATTCTTTTCAGTGGACAACAATGCTAAACTTTTTACGATATTGTAATTTTATGAACATGAAATGCAAAGCTCAAGAAGTAAAACATATTTCTAAAATATTTCTATAGTATTTTTACCATTTACCACAGGTATTTCCAAAGTTGTGAAGCCTGTCTTGGATTCACAGTTAATCTCAAGTTAATTTGGAACAGTTTTCTAAGATTTTATCTCAAATTTCAGTTAATAAAATAAATTTTCAACTTATTTGAACAATTTCTAGTAAAAAGTCCTTGCAAGATAAATAAAATTCGCTCAGTTGCTTAAAAATAGCAAAAAAAACTCAAATTTTACACCTTTTTCTAGGGTGGGCTATACGGAGGCGGAACAATTTCAAAGTTGAAAGTTCAAGGTAAGTTGAAAGTGAGGTGAGGTGAAAAAGCCAAAAAAATTTTAAATTAACTATTATGGAATAACTTGGTATTCTTAAAAATTGCATAGTAGTTTTTTAACTTCCGAAGTTGAAAATCATCATCCGACTTGTTCCATTCTGTCCCCAAATTAAGTTTTCCAGTTCTTCAACCTGCAGTGTATTCGCAGATTTCATAAGTTAGAGTAGTGTACCATGGTCAATCCTTCTATTGGCGATTAAATTTTTTGTCATTTTCATTAGTACTAGGTACTTTTTACTAATTTTCCATCCAGATTATTATTAATTATTGAGGAATAAAATTAAATTTGCATTGTTTTCGATTTTGTCAAACTTTCTTGGCAATGTATTACAAGTTCCAGTTACTTAACATAATATCGTTAAATTAATGTCATTAAATGGAGACTCGCTTTTAATTTATAATTATATTGAAAATTAAAAGTGTAAAAGGAACTTGGTTAGATAATTTACCTGCATTTACAGACTTACAGCTTTCACATATTATCGTTTCTTGAAACAGCATAAAGTGCATTTATAGACTATGCGTTCATTCGGTAACAGATTACATCAAAGTGTTATTTTCTGAAAAAAAACCAAATCTGCATTTAAATATTGTGTACCAGTGATTCGTATACAACTTGTAAAGAAATTTTCATTCTGGTGCTTAAGTGTTTCAAGTTGTGCTTGTGGTTCAGTAGAATAATGAAGTTTGATTATTTATAGATTATAAATTTTTCTAAACCCGAAAATAATTATTTTGGCATACTTCATGTAGTGTAAGTTTAATGACATTTTGTTGTTTTTTTAAACAATTATTTATTTCGAATTCTGTGCCATAAACTGCATAAACCACTTTCACTTTCCACGACGGGATTCTTTTATTGATATTACTAATTTTATTTATTATGTGGTTGCTTTACTTAAAAAAAATTATTGATAAATGCAAAAAGGTATTGCTGATTTGGCTATATAATTTTTTTTTAATTATTAGAATATTTACAATTAACACATATTTTCAATTAATTCTTTTACACTGATTTTCTTAATTTGTTAAAATTTATTAATTTAATGAACATTGCATAAAAGAATGCATGCAAAAAAAATTATGGAGTTATTTATAGATACATAACATACATTTTCTTTTTAAACTTTTAAATACTTTTAAATTGGTTAGTTTAAAAAGTCGGGACCTTTAGAAAAAAATCTTAAAAAATGATTTTTATTTCTTCATAATTTATAGCAAGTATTTTTATGAAATGAAAAGAAGGTTATCTCATTACTCGCTCAATCAATATCAAACTTGATTTAAATTTCTAGAAAATACTCGTATGTTGCATAATATTTTGACATCCTTACGAGGTGAATTTAAAAAAGATATGTACGTACCATCCTTGTCAATACAAAAGGGTCGTTTGCGGGTCACTTGATGAAGTAGTAGTTTTGCTCTGTCTAAATTTTATTTTAAAATTAGGAAAGTGGAACAGGTTAATTATATGTTTTGCTTCCTAGCAGTTTTTAAAACAAGCGATATTATTATATAAGTGACATTTAATGAATTCTTTAAAAAATTTTAACTAAGTCGATTAGCACATATTTGTGCTTTTAAGCATTAATTATAATTGTTCAATTTTAAATGTAAATTTCTTAACATATTAATTGTTCAGTCATTGATCTATAAGTAACTAAATTACCATATTATATAACCGCATTACAATTATTGTTACAATTTCAAATTTACATACCGCAAATGTTTATTTATATTGAACAAAAATGCATAAATTATTTTTATTTATTATCATAAAAAAGTAATTTTATGTAAAATAAAAAGTAGGTACCAGTTTATTCATTACTCTTTTATAACACTGTAATAATATTTAATTATTCGTCGATTAAAAATATATCTATCTCATTATCTGTGCTCGTTCTATTTTGAAAATGTTAGGCAAACCACCAGAAGTAATTTTCCAGGGACGTTTTTTTGTTATGAATGTTACCTGGGGGCAGCAAGTAGACATTCGGTGATGGAAAAATCCCTTTGTAGAATTGTACTGTTGGAGTTTAGATCAGTTATAGTTACATTTTGGAAACACAATTATTTGGCGATACTTGTCCTTCTTAAAAGTTATTATAAGACATTTCTTTATAGCCTTGCAAATAAACGACCCCAAAAGTCGAACAGTTAAAAATTGTTTATCTGACCCAAAACCTCACGATAATTCTTATTAATTTTTGAAAGGTCAGCTAATAATTTAATATTTTTTAAACTAAAATACCTTCCAGTTTCATAACTTGTAAAACTGATAGCTTTTATTTACTTACCTATATAAGCAAGCAATATTACAATAATTGCATAAAAGTTTGTTTAGCTAACCCACTCTTCGAAATTAGCAAAAATTTAAACCTTGAAAAACCACCAAGTATCGACTGAAAATATTCACTTGGTATTAATTTTAAATGCAAATAAAAATGTTATTACTACTATTTTATTAGTCTTCTGAAAAAACCTTGAATTTTTTAAGGATAGCAATACTACGTAATATTAAATTAAAACTATATTGTTTTTAAATGTGTATTTATTAAGTTTTGTTCGGTAAAAACGAAGGACCTGTTGTAATGGAGAAAGTAAAGCAATAATAGCCTATATGATGCTAATTATTATGTCAAGACCTTAATAATAGTTTAGAAAAATTTTATGTTTGATACTTTTTGCTGTATGATATTTGGTAGTAGTACAGACTAAAACAATAAGATCAATTTATGGGTTTTGAATTTGCAGAGAATATTTATAGTATTCAATTTTTTCTCAAGTTGTAAGCATTTTTCTAATATAATGCCACTTAGGAGAGCAGCCACTAATTTCTTCTTTTCTCCCATGTGACGTCATATCTTCGACTTGGAAAATAAAATCAACTGGTGGAAAAATTACTTTGAATCATGAATAGTACCTATTTTCTATTTACATATAGTGTTGTTGTTTTGGTTCAACTTTACTAATGTAATCCCATCATGTAAAAGATGTGGATAGGTACATATTTTTAAATTTTGAAATAAAAAATATAGATTTCCATTTTTAATCTTTTTGTCCCATATAATTATTACAGCTGTAAGAATGACCCTGGTTGTTTACGATAGGCAATTCGGTAATAAAAATCAGCTTCCGGCAATGTTAGTCCAATTAGGGTACAAATTACAATAAAAGAGTGCTACCTACATATTAATTGAATTCCATATTACAAGCAAAACAGGTTTCTCTTTATATTAAATGCGAATATTCACAGAATCAATAGGAAAAATAGAATTAGGGCCAATAAAAAGTAACATAAAAATAATTAAATTTGCTAAATATCTAATTTATAAAATTATTTTTGAAGTAGTTATATTTAATAAAGTGGGATGTTTATTTGTATAAACCTGTCAGTTGTTTTTTTTTTTACTAAAATATTAAACCGGTAATAATTGATACAAATATGTTATGTAATATTGTACGTATTAGTTATTTGGGAAACAACAAAATTAGATATTAGATAGTACTATTTTACTATTTATAAATATTATAAAATACACATTGTGTCTGATGAGGGTAGATTAAATCACCGAGCCACAATATTTTCAATTTTTAAATTTTAAAATCTCTTTATATATTACTTAAAACCAGGGGGTTGACCACTGACCAAAAATGTGTACACCAAATTTGCATTTACAACAATTTGCAAAAATTTGCAAATAATTTCAAAATTTTCAAATAATTTTCAAATTTGCAAACAATTTCAGACATTTGCAAATTTTGCAAACAATTTCAGACATTTGCAAAATTTGCAAAAATTTACACAGATATTTGCAAACAATTTCAGACATTTACAGGTATTTGCAAAGATTTACAGCCATTTGCAAAGATTTACAGTCATTTGCAAAAATTTACACATTTGCAAAATTTGCAAACAATTGCAGAAATTTGCAAACAATTGCAAATTATTTACAAAATTATGTAACAAATTTATACCAGGTGGTCAACCTCTGGCTTAAAACTCTCTTTCTATGGATATGTTAACAAAAGAAATTTAACTAAAATAAATTCGAGATTAAAAAATATGAGAAAAATTTGATATAAATCCATTTCCCAATTTTTGAAAAAAATAACAAAAAATTTATTATTAAATGAATAATTTTTTAATCTTCGAAAACAAATTTTTTCCAATGAGAAGAAAAACAATAAAGACATTTTATGATTGGGTCCGTGGGTGAGAATAGTCTCGCTAATTAAACCCCAAAAGCTATTTTTCCAGATTTCGAGGGATTTGAAATTTTAATTGGCATAAAATCTGTCAAAGCTCTATTTGCAATATTTTTAAATCAGGTTTACCAGAATTATTTTAAATGGTAACTTTATTTCTCGATACCATTGAAAAAATAAAAGGAATTTTATTATTTCCAAAATACATAACATTGGCAATTAAAACTAATTTTTACTACATGCTTACTTAACTTTTTACAACCATAACAATAATTATGATCGTAGTAATAAATAAATATAATCAGTATTATAATTATTAAAGTTATCATTCAAATACAGTAGCGATCTAAAGTAAGTTGGCAAACAGTTTTTACAAAAAATTATTAGAAAAGAAATCATTTAGTGGACTATCATATATTTTCTAAAAGTATGTAGATTAATACGTAGTTTAACGTATAAAACTTGCAGTTAGGTATAAAATTCAAAGTTTAAGTATATAAGCAGAAATTGAATTTTATGGAAGGTTCAAAAGAAAATTGGCATAACATCCTAAAACAATATCAAAACAATAATAAGCGTTCATAAAAGTTAATTTGATTGAAATATATCTTTCTTGATAATACATCGACATGCCCAGAAGGAAAGAGTATTCAGAAGATTTAAAAACACGGTTCTTAAATGGTTAAAAATGGAAATTCATTGAGAGCAGCAGAACGCGAATTTGACATTCCAAATCAAACAATAAGTCTCTGGTGTCACAAATATAATATCTGTGATCGTTCTATTTTGAAAATGTTAGGCAAACCACCAGAAGTAATTTTCCAGGGATGTTTTTTTGTTATGGATGTTACCTGGGGGCAGCAAGTAGACATTCGGTGATGGAAAAATCCGTTTGTAGAATTGTACTGTTGGAGTTTAGATCAGTTGTAGTTGCATTTTGGGAACACAATTATTCGGTGATACTTGTCCTTCTCAAAAGTTATTATAAGACATTTCTTTATAGCCTTCCAAATGGTCAACAATAAACGACCCCAAAAGTCGAACAGTTAAAAATTGTTTATCTGACCCAAAACCTCACGATAATTCTTATTAATTTTCGAAAGGTCAGCTAAATTAATTTAATATTTTTTAAACTAAAATACCTTCCAGTTTCATAACTTGTAAAACTGATAGCTTTTATTTACTTACCTATATAAGCAAGCATTACAATAATTGCATAAAAGTTTGTTTAGCTAACCCACTCTTCGAAATTAGCAAAAATTTAAACCTTGAAAAACCACCAAGTATCGACTGAAAATATTCACTTGGTATTAATTTTAAATGCAAATAAAAATGTTATTACTACTATTTTATTAGTCTTCTGAAAAAAACCTTGAATTTTTTAAGGATAGCAATACTACGTAATATTAAATTAAAACTATATTGTTTTTAAATGTGTATTTATTAAGTTTTGTTCGGTAAAAACGAAGGACCTGTTGTAATGGAGAAAGTAAAGCAATAATAGCCTATATGATGCTAATTATTATGTCAAGACCTTAATAATAGTTTAGAAAAATTTTATGTTTGATACTTTTGCTGTATGATATTTGGTAGTAGTACAGACTAAAACAATAAGATCAATTTATGGGTTTTGAATTTGCAGAGAATATTTATAGTATTCAATTTTTCTCAATTTGTAAGCATTTTCCATTGTACATAATATAAATATAATGCCACTTAGGAGAGCAGCCACTAATTTCTTCTTTTCTCCCATGTGACGTCATATCTTCGACTTGGAAAATAAAATCAACTGGTGGAAAAATTACTTTGAATCATGAATAGTACCTATTTTCTATATATTTTGTTGTTGTTTTGGTTCAACTTTGCTAATGTAATCCCATCATGTAAAAAATGTGCATGGGTATTTTTAAATTTTGAAATAAAAAATATAGATTTCCATTTTTTATCTTTTTGTACCATATAATTATTACAGCTGTAAGAATGACCCTGGTTGTTTACGATAGGCAATTCGGTAACAAAAATCAGCTTCCGGCAATGTTAGTCCAATTAGAATACAAATTACAATAAAAGAGTGCTACCTACATATTAATTGAATTCCATATTATAAGCAAAACAGGTTTCTCTTTATATTAAAAGCGAATATTCACAGAATCAATAGGAAAAATAGAATTAGGGCTCAATAAAAAGTAACATAAAAATAATTAAATTTGTTTAATATCAAATTTATGAAATAATTTTTGAAGCAGTTATATTATTTAATAAAGTGGAATGTTTGTTTGTATAAACCTGTCAGTTGTTTTTTGCTAAAATATTAAGCCAGTAATAATTGATACAAATATGTTATGTTATATTGTACGTATTAGTTATTTTGGAAACAACAAAGTTTGATATTATATAGTAATATTTTACTATTTATAAATATTATAAAATACACATTGTGTCTGATGACGGTAGATTAAATCACCGAACCACAATATTTTTAATTTTTAAATTTAAAAATCTCTTTCTATGGATATGTTAGCAAAAGAAATTTAACTAAAATAAATTCGAGATTAAAAAATATGAGAAAAATTTGATATAAATCCATTTAGCAATTTTTGAAATAAATAACAAAAAATTTATTATTAAATGAATAATTTTTTAATCTTCGATGATTACATCGAAACAAATTTTTTCCAATGAGAAGAAAAACAATAAAAAGGCATTTTATGATTGGGTTCATGGGTGAAAATAGTCAGAAACGCCTAATTAAAAACCTCAAACATGCTAATTTCTCCCGACTCGGGGCGGTGGGGGGGATTTTAATTTTGCTGTTAACGGCATAAAATCTGTCACCAGCGCTGTTTACAATATTTTTTAAGATCAGGTTTACCTAGAATCTATTTTATGGTAACTTTATTTCTCGTATCATTGAAAAAATAAAAGGAATTTGTATTTTATTTATCCAAACATTTACATAACATTGGCAATTGCATTGAAATACTAATTTTTTACTACATGCTTACTTAACTTTTTTACAACCATAACAATAATTATGATCGTAGTAATAAATAAATATAATCAGTATTATAATTATTAAAGTTATCATTCAAATAGGTTGCACTCGTTTTTGAACTAGAAATATTGTTTATGTAATATTTGTTGGTATAATTTATTAAAGAGCGAACAAGCTTTCTAAATACTTTGCTAATAACTTATTAAAGTTAGAACCAAATTCGAATTTACATATTTAGTAGGTATTATCTATTATTATATTTTAATTTATTTAAATAATTATTCCTGCAGTTTGGTATGGAAAAAAACATAAAATTCCTACAAATAAATAACCCGGGGTTAAAATTAATGATTATAGCTGTTAAACTAAAGAAAATCTCGATTAAAGGATAAAAAATTAAATTTAATAATTTTTCTTGTATCGAAACCTTTAGCAAAACCAAAATTTTTAAGCGAAATCAAAATGTTCTATTACTAAATAATTTGTTCCCATTTAGTAACAAATTATTAACAAATATTTAAATGGATACACTTAAATCTACACAAACTTTGTTTTACGTAATGTATCGAATGATCAAAACTTAAAAAATACTTTCTGATGATGGTTTTGAAATTTGGAAGAAAATGGTCCAAAAATTGTCGTAAGACTTGCGCATGTCGATATCTGTTTGCATTTTTCAATAAGTGAGAAACCGGCAGATTTTGTTGTGGTGTGTTGTTTAATTAAACCAAAATTGTTTTTTTTTCAGTAAAACGGTATAGGAAATACGGCCCTGGATGATGATCAAGGAAGGTCAAAATAAAGCATAACTTTCACGATTATAATTATGCAAGTTGCACAAAAAATTGTGCATCTACAATGTTAACCTTAACCATGTGCTTTCGTTTTCATGTTTATTTGAAGTCGAAACATTAACAACAGCAAAATAGCATATCTCTCAAATTTGCACGTAATTTCATTGAATATTGACACAATTATTATTTACTGGAAAGAACAATAAACCCCACTTTTTTCGTAAATTTAAAATATGAACTCCCACTATGCCAAGAAAAATTTAACGCGGATTGATAGGAATACAAGAAATAACTTAAGTTCATAGTTTTTTCGATTATCAAAATACGAATGTACGTACACATTCAAATTATGACTTTTGATTAAACCACATTAAACGGGAAAATAAAAAATGTTACTTAGTGTTATTAAATTATTAGTTTTAACATTTGTGGTGGAAGTTAAAAGTGTTGATAAGTTTTTGAGAGGGCAATCTTTGCTCTATGGATTATCATCTTTAACTGAAAATGTCAACCGAACTACAGTATGTTTCGATCAACTCACAGATTATATCAAGAAACGGACCTGAAACATTTTTGGGCATTGAAAGGTAAATTTTAGGATTAGGTAAATTTAATCGTGATTAACTTCATAAAATATTAAAAATTTAAAGTATTTAGTTCGTGCCAAGTGTGTATTTTGTAAAATGAGAAATTCAAAATCGATTAGAATTGCGAAAATATAAAAACTTATGCAATTTCTAATAAAATGCAATAAAAAGTAATGCAATAATAATTGAAAGTTTCATATTAAAAAAATTTGCTGTTTATTAATTAGTGGTTATAAAGTTGATACACATTGAAGATAATTTAAATTTTAAATTCCTACTGGCGTTAACAATAATTTATATACCAAATTAAGAAATATGGTAAATATACTTTAAAATTATAATTTTAAAAGTATTTGACCCAATTTTTATATTGTATAATACCATAATACAATTCTACCATAAAGTTTGACAATTTTATGCCAGAGTAGGACTAGAAATATTTGAATACTGTAATGCGAATGCTAAAGGAGCACGATTTTGAAAATCGTAAAAAAATTATAATTTAAAAATTGACCCAAGGTCTAAATCTGGTGATGTTTCCTATTTGTTGCCAATCTTTAGTTGGATTTAATTAAAACTAAACAAAAATCATAAAAAAATTGTATTGACAAAAAAATTAAATATTTGAAATGAAGAATAATGTTTGAAAAATAGTAAATAATACAAAAGCCTCGCAGTGAAAATAAATACAAAGTCGAATCATGTGGGTTTAAATCAAATTGGAGGTCAAGTATGCAAAATATTATCTTAAGCTTGGTTTGTGCTAAACGCCGACATTTGCGCAATGGGATTAAAAAAAGTGCTTTTATAAAAATTTTATTTCATTACTTTAAGTTTTATTGTACAGCCTACACAAGCTGTTCTGGACGAATTTTCCATCTCAGTGGATACGAGTACTAATGTAATAATAATTTTTAATTTCTCCCTGTTATTAATGTTATTGTTATCTCTAAATAAATACATTCAGCATTACAAAAATAATTAATAATTATTGATAAATAATTAAAAAAATATTTGTTGTACTGAATGAATTCTTAAAGATAGAGTCCCCATATTTTCCTTTTTATAAATAATATTATACCTTGCATTAATAAAATAAGTTCCCATCATTATATGGACACCCCATATACTATACCCCAGCTTAAATAAATATTGTCCAAAACCCAATATTTTTGCAGTGCAGTCAGTGTAGTGTATTTATGCATTATGGTGTAGTTCGGAAATTCAGATTAGTAACTGACTAAAGAAAGAAGAAAAATTTCACAAAACTTATTTGGCTACAGGAGTATTAACACTTCGCTTGCAGCTTCTGTGTCAGGTCATGTTCAAGGTGAGCTCGAAGATCACCATCTATTTTCTTACTCTAGGTCGTGATTTTAACTTCTTCTTCTTTCTCCCACCAAAAGATGGTCCAGAAGGGCAAACCACTCACCAAGTACTTGCTTCAAAAATGTCAGTCATGGCCGAAACATACTGGCTAAAAAGTAGAGAGGGGAAATATTCTCAAGGTTACCTGAAAGAAAAGTGGATTCAAAACAAAATAATTGGTTGATAAAAACTATAATGGCTTAACAATATTAAAATTTCTGTAAAATTACAAAACACACAAAAAATTACAAATTATAAAAAATTTGCACAACTTTGCACAATTTTTAAACCGCAAAAATGACGGTCCAATGACTTACGACTTGCGGTAATTTCAAAAATTTGCAATGGGTTGGTAAAAATAATTCAAGCTACGTTACACTTTCAAAAAAAACATCCTCTTCCAAATTGTAACTATCTTTTGGAAAAATTGCATTGGATTATCAAGAGCTGGAGCTGAACGATTAGTAGTAAATCAATAATTCTGAAATATGTGGAGAGATTTTTTGTTTTAATTTTTTGATGTTGTTTATCGATTTAGTGCTTTATTTTTAAACTATTTTGAAGGAAACTACCTAAGATATAACTATACATTTCGTTATTAATTAACAATAATTATGGTAATAATAACTTGCGAGCATAAATCGCAACATTAGTTTAGAAAGTTTATTAAATTTATTTGATTAGCTACAACAGCCTTTAATTAATAGATTTAATTCATAGATGGAATACATACATGGATTGAATACAAAAATAAAATTAACAATGTTATAAAATTATGCAATAAGTTACAGTTAATCATTCACGCTAATACATTTATATTTTGAGTGATCGATGCAAGCGGTCAACCTGGCACTGGTTTCTTGTGGGGCAATAATCTATGGATAGGTTCACATTTTCAATGTGTAGATGCATCTAATAGAAAACTATTCGAAATTAACTATAATAAAGTTAAACATCCGAATCCAACTCCATATGATTATCCTCCATATGAAATGGTTTTTGCAATGGCCTACATGAGACACAATAGCACTCATCAGCACCACACGCAAATGCCAATTGAGGTTTGTTATTATTTTGAAATTCTCCAAATATTAATGAAACTTTTTTGTTAGAATATGATACAACTGGGTTTGTGTATTCCAAATTCGTGTTCAGCAGAAGAACTGCAGTTCCTCCTTCAAACATATTTAAATCAAGGTTTTTTGAGTATACAGCAACGTTACGATTTAAACATCGAAATAGAAGAAATAAAACTAATAAAAGACGAATCGTGGTTATCAATGCCCAAAACCATAGTGACTTTGTAAATTACTAATATTATAATTTCAGAATATCAAAATATTTTTTTTAGGGTGCTTTTGGTATCTTCAACTGTGTTGGTTATTATTGGAACAATTTATGATGTAAACATAACTCAACCAAATCGACGCATTCAGAACAACCAAAAAAACAACACTTTAGGAAATCGTTTTTCAACTACTTCAATTATATCTACCATATCCAATATTACCAATAATAATGGTATTTCAATTTTTAACATCCAATAACCTAAAATTCATGGTTTCTTTTTAAGATCTAAAGCCTGAAGGTAAAAGTGAAGTTTTGTCTAAAATAAAGCACTTTGATACCAATCCAATACACGTTCCTGGAACTGCAGGCCAAATTCTTCAATGTTTTTCCCTGTATTCGAACACAAAAGCACTTGTCAAAACTAAAATTTCGTCTGATTCTATTGCTGCTATACACGGTGTTCGCTTATTTTCGATATTGTGGGTTATCAGTGTTCACGCAGTTTATTACCAAATTGATTATTTAAAAAATGTAGCAACAGGATTTCGACTATCGGAAAAATTTATTGTACAGATCCTTGGTAATTCAACTTATTGCGTTGACAGCTTTCTTTTTCTCAGGTAATTTACTTCCTTACTATTAATTCCGTCATAAAAACTATTTTCTTTTGTTTTAGCGGATTTCTGATTTCTTACACCTTTTATAAGTCAAAAAATGGAAACATTTCTTGTAGGCGGCCAATCAATGTAATGTATAAAGTTAGCGAAGTACTCACGATGTTTGTACACCGATATTTAAGGTAAAAACATCTTTGTAATGTGTTAATTTGTATTACTTTCTTTTCCTTAAAAAGGTTAACACCTGTGTATTTGATAACCATCCTGATATCCGATATGCTATTTACGTATTACCGTCAAACCACATCTCTTTATACCACCGAACAAGCAGATGTAAATTGTCCAAAATATTGGTGGAGAAATTTATTGTACATAAACAATTTTATCCACGCTCTGAGATGTGTTTATCTTGGTCTTGGTATTTATCTGCAGACACGCAGTTCTTTTTGTTACATCGATATTACTGATATTATCCACTATGTAAGTATCCATCCTTCATCGTTTAAGAGTTTAATCTAAATTTTTCCTTCAGACTCTTTAAAACCTCTTTCGTTCTTTTGATAACCTTAATAATTGGATGTATGACAGTTACTGGATATCGATCTTACGCGATAGGATATATCCCGACGTAAGTAAAAATTCAATATCACGAAGTTTAGGCACTTATCTCCAAACTTTCAGCATGGACGAACAGTTTATTCAACTTGATGCAATTTATGATTTTCCTTGGAATAGAATAGGACCGTATTTGGTTGGCGTGGTCGTTGGATACTTCCTGGTGGTGATACTGAAAGGAAAATTGGAACTTAAAAAGGTGAGGAACTCATGCAGTAAATTTGAACATACTTTACCAAAAAATGTTTTAGCCGTATTTGGTTCTATGCTGGGTTTTGTTCCCGCTAGTAAATCTTTGGATATTGTTCATGCTGTATGGACGTCAAATATCGGTTGAATTTTCTGCATTTTATATGGGAACATCAAGAACACTTTGGGGTTTTGGATTGGGATGGCTATTTGTAGCTTGTTGTACGGGAAATGGAGGTAGTAATAAAATTACATTTTTTGGGAAACGAAATCCCCATTGGTTTTCAGGGATTATCAATAAATTTCTATCGTTTCCTGGTTGGATACCGTTAAGTAGATTAACTTATTGTTGTTATTTAATTAATCCACTTATGATAAATCTCATATACATGGGCGCGGAAACAGCTCAAGATTCTTCTATTGCTGGATTTGTAAGAGTTCTCCGGGGATATAATTAAAATTTCTAAACGTTATTTATTTCAGACATTAGCCATATTTGGACACACACTGTTGACGTTCTTTGTTGCTTATTTCTATAGTATATTTTTTGAATCTCCTTACATCTTACTTACAAAAATGCTTTTCAAAAAGCTTATTACGCCAAAAAACAAGACTAATATTCCAGCTTAATTTGCACGACTGATTGTTTTAATGTTTGGATCTCTGAACAAATTCTAATATGTACTGGCAAAGAATCCGTGATGGAAGTTCAAATGTTATTTTAAAATGAACTAATTTAATTTTTTTTAAGGTTTTATAAATGAAATAGATAGCTTAAGACTTATTGTTGTGAATTGATCAATAAACAATATTGAAAATTAGTATTTTTTTTATTTTTTATATACTTACCTTGAATATACTACGAGTACATCAAGTCAAATAACTACATAGAGAGCAAAAGTCCAACTTTTTGTAAGTGTGATGAGCAAGTGGTGATGGTGTGTTATTTCTTCTTATGCAAATTTTCACCTCGGTGGTTTGGCATTGCCTTTCGAGGAGAGACAGTCAGAAATAAAGTTCCATGTATGTTTACAAGTTAGAAGTGAATGCAAGACTAAATTACACTATGAAAAAAAAAATGTACCTTAGGATGTCGCCATAGTTAAGTTGTCTGTAGCCCCAAAAAATTTACAATGGAATTAATGAATGAAGATAATCGTACAGCACAAATTCAAAACTTGTCATGGGCAAGTTTCTAAAATAGTCGATATAAACATAACTATCGACAGAAGAATCTCATAAATAAATAAATTTAAAGTTTTTATAATGTTGACAAAATCAGATGGATTACCAAAGCAAGGAAATTAAGCTTTGCTAATTAATCGCGGGATTACACAGAGGTTGGGCCGGATGAGCCATGGCCTACCTAAAATTTATTGGAACTACCCTTCCGCCCAATCTGGAACAATGAAATAAATTGTATATTCCAATGGTTACTGTATTTATGTCTTTGAATGAAACAATGAACTATAATTTATTATAATTAAAATTTCATTCTAAAATTTTGGAACTTTCAAAGCATATCTCTTTTACTTTTAAATTAAAAATCATCTTTAAATCAGTTGAATGCTAAATTTGTATAGCAAATATTAACTTCAGTGTTCCTTGCCTACATAATCGCCCACCAAGATCAAGGTAATATATTGATTTCATTTGAGAGAGGAAGTGCATGTAAGTCGGATTAATCAATTTAAATTGAACGATTTGAAATGAAAGTGATTTTGTTAATTTTTTTACTTGTAAGTAAAAGTAATATTATTAAAACTAATTTTACAACATATTATCTTCCTAGTTGTTGTCTACTCATGCGAGGCTTCAAATATAGGACCTCTCTATGGAAATTCATTAGACGAAGTGTTTGAACAAAAATGTATTAGTAATGGCCTGAGCAAAGATCATTTCAGAGTAATTAATATTTATACTAAGAATTTAAACTATCAATCAACTGCAATTTTCAGCTTACTCTCGATGCTACTTACGATTGTATCAGTGAAGCGTTTGACCCGGCACCTCCTCATCTCATCCAATATCATCAAAAGTTTTGCAAATACTTAACAGAAAATAAGTTTTATGGCTGTATGAAAAATTTTACAACGGATTTGCTACCTTGTCTGAATGAAACGGAAGTTTATCTGCAACACTTTTTACTGACTGCAATTAGTTCTGGTTATAACGAAATTTGTGGACCAAATGGATCGTTCAACATAAAATGTAAACGAAATTAAATGAAATGATAAGATGGTAATAATATTATTTTAGATTTAGAAGAAAAAATGAATCAAACAGACGAGTGCTTAATAATTCCCGTCCTCTTCTATATGAGCAACGTAATGTGCTTATCAGACTTAATTTTCTTCAAAAATTTGGAAAAAAACGTTTTGAATCTTAATAAGAAAAATGTTTGCCTGTAAGCTGTGATATTAGTTACTTAGTTTGTTTTATAATTAAAAATAAATTGTTTCAGAGATTTGGAATCACTTCGGAAGTGTTCCACTGAAACCATAGACAAAATATGCAATAATGGAAAAAATAAGGAAGATTTTTCTAGATTGACTGGTTTAGTGTTTCAGCCTTTTTTGGAACAGTGTAAACATTTTATTGGCAGAAATTGAGTTTGAAACAAATACATTGTGTTTTGAAAAATATAATCAACACTTAGTTATTAACCATAATAAAATATTTTGTTAAATAGATGTTTTTCGTCGTTATGTTGGGTTATGTTATGATTGGGTGCAAATTATATTGCTATACCAAGGCGTTAATAGTTGTCATTAAACTTACAAAAATTAAAATTTATACAAATTACTGATTAATATAACTCGAAAGGAAGTTATCAAAATTTTTCAAATTAAATTTGAAGGACACAAAAGCGAAAATAAACAAATTAATATTATAAATTGAACTGAAGGTTCAATTTCAATTAAAGCTAACACGCCGAAGGCGTATTGGATTTCTCATGCACATGATAACACTGACTATAATTAATCCGTTTCGCAAAATTTCCTGCTAAACAATAATATAAAAAAATTGCAATTTTTATCATCAAAATCAGATCTGATGTTAATAATTTTCAACTTAAATTCTCTCGGTTTTCAATAAAGTCTTCTCTTATGCCGCTTATGCTTCTCCTGAACCCATACTGATATTTGCAACTATTTTTTTTCTTTAGATTTTTTAAGTTTATGATTGCCTCCATCACTTTTTCTTTAGTTGGTTCATTCATTTCATGTGTGTTATAGGTGTCCTGGGCCTGATTTTGTTCCGCATCTTCATTCTGTTGTGTATTCAAGAGCCTTCTGAAACGATTCTCTCATATTTTTATAACTTTCTCAGATCTATTCTCTAGTTGTCCTTTCTCATCCTTCATTCCTCTGCTTCTTATTTTACAATTATTTTTCGTTTTCTTGATTTGTTTATAAAATTTTTACGTTATTACTAACGCTGTTCGTCTTTATTTCCCTCATTATTTCTTCAACCCATTTTGTTCTTTTTTTTTATATTCGTCCAGGTGTTTTTGTTCATTGATTTTTAGCCATTTTATTTTGGTCCCTTTTTTATTTTGTTTATCTCCTAACATTCACCGTCAAACCATGTCTTCCATTTTTTTTCTCCTCGTAGCCAAGCATTTGTGTAGCGCTTGTTTTAAGACTATATGCAATGTTGCCCCATTTTGTACTAATGTTATTGTTTTCTTTTTTATTTTCAATTTTATTAGTTACCCTGTTCACAAATTTCTTTCTACACACTTCAATCCTAAGTTTTTCTGTCGTTTTTACGTTTACTTTGTTTTTTTTTAATTTTTGAAAGTAATAGATTAAATACACAATAAAACAAAATTTCAGCAATGGTTTAATCATAGTTAAGAGTTTATGTAAAAAATTAAACAAGTTTTAAAACCTTACAAAATCAATATCACGTTCAAATCAACAAATAACATTCGACAACTATACGCCAAATTAAAAGACCCTGTAACGCAAGAAATGAAGTCAGATTTGGTATACAAAGTGGAATGCCAAGATTGTAATCTTGTATAAATTAGCCAAACTAACCAATGGTATCAGATGTAATAAACCAGAAACCACTGCGATTGTTAAACATATCTTAATCGATGGACATAATGCTGCTTTTATAAATGCTAAGATAATCAAATCAGTCGCCAATTTTAAAGATTGACTCCTTCACGAAATGGTATGTATCAAGAGAGAAAAGAACGCAATGAACAGAAATACGTATTGGAGTTAAGTTTTTCCTATTTAATGAATTCTTAAGTAGGTTGTTCCTTAACTCGCGATTATCAAGAATATCTTTCAAACTTTATGGATCAAGAAATTGTATCGAATGCCTATACGTTATATTCCGTTTCTATGTATTTACATTATTGTTATTAAACGTCTGATGACAGTAGTAACCATTGCTGAAAGCTTACAAATAATATTTCATTTTATTGTTTATTTAACCGATTACTTTTAAAAATTTTAATCTAATAGATTAATTTCAGAAGTAAATAATACATAATTATAATTTCAACATTTTTTCTTTTATTTCCATATTTACTTTTTACCATTGATTAAGTACCATTTCAGGCAATCCTGCCATCATCTCCTTCAGGTCGTCCATAATTTTTCCCTTGAATTACTTCATCCACAACTTTTCTTAGTGATTTGGGAGTTTTCTTACTTCTTCGGAATACTTCTTTTCTCTCTTTACTTGTGTCTATTGCTTCTCTTTCCTTTTAAGGTATTCTTTTATCGATATTACACTATTTGCTCTTTCTCTGTCGAGTTTACTGTTACTCATTTGTTTATGTTTGCTTGCACTTAAACAATCAACACTGATTTGACGAAATTATTAACTTATTTCCTGTTTTAATAAAACTTTAATTATTTTTAATATTTTGCACCTATGCCGTCAGCGTCAGTGCGAAAACCCAGGTCAACCCTTCGAAAACACTTGCCCTTCTAACAGCACCCTTAAAATAAAGATATTAATTCTGGTAACCTAACCTCAAAATCTCGTGGTGGTACAGAATTTACTTCTGTACTTTTATTTCTCGTTTCGTGTGTTTCGTTTCGTCTTCAAATCTTTCTCTCTGCTTTCTCTAATTTTCGAAAAATCACCCGCTCTAAATCTGTACACATCATGCAAGACCGTATCTCTAATAGTTGGAATTAATAATTTATTATATTATAATTATTATCATAATAAGGCTCTATAATTTCCATCACTGATGGAAAAAAATTTTGTACATTTCAACTATACACGTTATTTCAACTTGATGTTATTTTGCATTAAGCAAAAACACTTTTTCAGTTTTCGTGTTTGGTATTTTCTTTCATAAGGTATTAATATCGACAAAAACAAAATCAATCTATCAATATATCAATCAATCTATCAAAAACAGAAAAGATATAAAAACAGTAAATAGAAGGTAGTTTTGAGACGAAAAGAATATAACTTAAAGTAAAACATTTGTTTAGTAAAAAAAGTTTCGTACGGCAAATGAGAAGATAAATACCGAGGGTCAACCGCTAGAAGAAATTATGTACAATTAACTTCACGTACTTCATCAGTAATTCACCGTACTTCATCAATAATTTACGGTACTTCATCTAATTCATCAATACTTCATTATATTTCACTTACTGCATCGGTATTTCAGAGACTTATCAAGATTCCAAAATTTGAGCCCTGGAGGGTGTTCCACACTCCCCGGATCGAGTAGTTTTTATCAAAAGTAAACTGAAGATTTCCCGTTGCAGAGGCACTGGAAGGTGTTCCACACCCTCAGACTACCCGGATTAAATAGTTTATTTTTATTTTGTTGCAGAGAATTTGCAACAGAATTTGCACGGAATTAAACACATTTACTTGGCCGTAGCTAATTTTAATAAACTTGAGATATGCTTAAATATTAAATTCACTTTCAATAAAAATTAATTATTTAAACCGGGGGTCTGGGAGGTGAACTCCAGTGCCCCTGCAACAGGAGATCTTCAGTTTATTCTGATAAAAAGTAAACTACTCGGTCTGGGAGTGCTGGGGGTTTTGCAATGTTCTCCATTCCAAAATTTGTGCACTGGAGGGTGTTCCACACCCCAGACCCCCGGATTGAGTAGTTTATTTTTATTAGAAGTAAACTGAAGATTTCACAGACCTCTCGGATTGAGTAGTTTATGATTATCAAAGTAAACTGAAGATCTTCCGTTGCAGAGATCTACCTCCCAGGGGGTATGGAATTTATAATTATGCAGTTTATGATTAATTGTCAGATTATGAATTAAACACATTTACTTAGCCATAGCTAATTTTAAAAAACTTGGGATATGCTTAAATATTTTATTCACTTTTAATAAAAATTAATTATTTAAACCGGGGGGTCTGGGGGGTGTGGAACACCCTCCAGTGCCTCTGCAACGGGATCTCTTCAGTTTACTTCTAATAAAAAAGATACTACTCAATCCGGGGGATCAAATCACGACGAAATAATGAATTACCAAAGCTTTTTATTGAGCTACCAAACCTCCATGATATTCAAACAAATGAGCTAAAAAAAATTACAAAATTAATTAAAGAAATCAAAGTTTAATTTAATTAATTGATTAAACTAGCAACTACCAAAACTTTTAATTAGTAAAATCATGACCGCCAAAGGTCTATTCAACGTTTAAGATAAAAAAATGTTAAGAAAATCTACTGATGTAAGTTAATTTGCTATTAAATAATCATTATTGATTGCACGTCTATGATACACATTGACCGTAGTGCATGCGCATAAGCTAGGTTCAACTTGATGTAATTCACCAAAAATTTATTAACTTCGTGATATTTCACTTGTACTTCAATATTCTTAACACGTATTTTACCTATTTTACATGTACTTCATGTATTTTACCAGTACTTCATGTACTTTATGAGATGTGTACAAAAAACTTCACCAGCGGTTAACCCATCGATAAATACACAGCAATACAATATTCGGTGTAGTTGTGTAGCAGTGTAGGAAATTTGAGCTACGTGTCCCCCTAACCCCCCAAATTTGAAAAAAAAAATTTTTTGAAAGTAAAAAATTTGAATTTTGAAATAAAATAGGTGTAGGTATTTTCAAGTTGTAAATGCGGGCCTGGCTTTTCCAATAATAAAACTGTAGTAATTGCCAATATAAGTTAAAAATTTTGTAACAGGAATATTTTGTTTTATGTAGGTATATTATGTAAATAATTCTATTTATGTTTTATATAAAATTGAATGTTTGTTTGTTTGTTTGTTCGTCTTTTAATAACTCCTAAACCGTTCGACCGATCCCAACCAAATTTTGCACAGTTACTCTCTAGGACCCTAAAGAGGTTTTCCGCTAAAACCGGGACCGAAAAGCTTAATTTAAAAAAAAAGTGAAAAATTGCGAACGAGCATGAATGGATTAACGAGATTCCCATCGCCAATACCTGTAATTGATATATGGTAATTTTACGTTGGTATATTCACATTCAGTATTTACACTATTATAAGTGATTTGAAATACTGGAGAAGAAAAGCTCGGGTAAAGCAACCCTGCAAAATCAAAATAACTCAGGCAAAGGCAAAGTATTTTATTTTAATGAGACCCAGGCGAAGCCGGGTATCCAGCTAGTGTTTTATATAACAAACAAAAAATATTGGTTTAAATTACATACAATCATTTTCTGAGGCTAATTTATAATAAAATCTTACTAACAGACGTTCTTATCGTGGAAGAGCACGGTAAACGTTTGTACAGTTTAAAAAAAAATTAATATTCTAAAAACTTTTAGTATAAAAATTTATTCAACATTAACTTCAAGAAATTCATTTTTAGCAAACCAACAAAAAATTCTTGTAACTGAATAAATCTATTTTTAGCTAGGGGTAAGTTTAAATAGGTCATTGATTATTTTAAAGAATTGAAAGCATAGACAATACTATACAGATTTTATTCACGACCAGAAAGTTTAGTACACAGCTTACTGATATTATCAGGGATAATACAATTAGTCCTATGATTACCATCAATAATATCAATAAGGCAATCCGATAAAAACTTAACAACTGCGGTAATAAAAGTAAAAAAATTTGTTTCTTAAAAAGTACTTAAAATGTCGATGGGCTTATCCTCTAGATAAACAGAGAATAATTTTTGATGTGATACGTCTTCTAGTGAAATATACTGCGTGAAAAAAGGTATGTCCAGTTTATGTTGTTCGTTTAAATATTACTTACGTTTGTTCAAATTATTAGTCTAATTAATCTATAGATAATATAAGGCGAAATTAAAATAAATAAGAAAAATCCTATTACATCCAAAAGATAATACTGATACAGCGGTAGATCAATTGCGGGATTTTTGAAATGCTTTGCACCTTTGTGTCTGATCACATATTCAGACCACCAAACTGCTCGCTCCAATCCTGACATAGGTTCATCGAGAACTAAATTTGAAAGCTCCTTGACTCTCTCTCGATACCTAAAAACAAAACAAAATTTGGAATCATTTTAATTAAGCAAATGTTTTACTTACTTTGGGTTTTCTATTACTTCCATAATGGATTTTTTAATATTTCTTCTTGCAAAGTATTAAAATCTAAATTTAAACCCATTCCTTTTATTTCAATTCTCTTAGCATTTGATTTTTGATCACCAAAGAATGGTATTGCAATCAAGGGAACATGACTATGCAGGGCTTCTTCTAAAGATTGCAGCCCTCCTTGTGTAATAAATAGTTTTATATGCGGATGTCCTAATAATTAAACATAGGAATTACTGTTAACATGGTTTACAATATAAAAATAAATATATACTTAATACATCATGTTGTGGAAGCCACTTAGATATCATGACGTTGGATGGAATTCCTTGTAAATTTTCTCCTTCAAATTTCCATAAAACAGCGTAAGGAAGATCGGCAAAGGTTTTCATCAACATATTTAATTGTTCTTTTGATAAGTCGGTACTTTTAATGTTCGAACCTAAACTAAAATATATGAATCCTTGACTTGCTTTATCTAAAAAATTTGCAGGTTCTAAAAATAATTTACATAATCAAATATTCCAAAATCAAATGTTTTATTTTTACGCTTGGTAACGGTTGTAATGGTTTTAACTGTGTTCCACCTCCTCCAATTGGAATAATATTTGGAGGAAAACACCTAATGCGATAAATTATTTGATTTAAATTAACAAATAACATGCTCATATTTTCAGTCATCTCTTTAATGGTTGGATAATGTTTTCCAAAGTTCGTTTCTATTAATTCTTGAATCTGGTCGAAATGACTCTCATACAAATATGTCATTATGAAAGTATATACTACACTTGTGATGCGATCTCTAAATGTTAAATTTTCTTCACACGGTAAGGTTACATCGGGATTTAAAACGGGATGAGAGTAACTACCAATTTGTCTATAAATACTACCGAAGGGATCTAAGGTAGTCATTGCTATATATGGACACTTGAACCTTTCCGCAAAGGCGTACATTAAAGGATACATATATTCCACAATTACCAAATCGAAATGTTCCGTTTCGTCCTTAATTATAGCTTGAACTTTCGGATGCTCTAGCATTATTCGACCAGCTTCATTTACTGCCTTTAGTATTATCGACATGGAAACATACAGATTATAATCGTTTTTCTCAAATTTACCCTGCATTATACTATTCCATCTTTTGTAAGATTCATCATGCAGAGAAATTTCAGTTAAATTCGTCAGGGACGCATCATTAATTGGATCAGTCGTCAGCACAACTAATTCATGACCGCGTAATGAAAGTTCTCTCCATATAGGATGAAAAACACTTTGATGACTGATGGAAGGTGTTGGCGATATTCCTAATATACGTGCACCATGGGAACTTTCAAAAATATTTAAAACACTAATTATTAGTAACGCAATTTTCAACATTTTGATATCAACTAGTATGATATAATACATTGATCGCAGTTAGTGCGATAATATTTTAAATGAAAATTAATCTATTAATAATTTATTTTAAGTTTTATCTATACGACCTTCATTTGATTTTATTCGGCGTATACAAGATTTTAACGATTATTCACATTATGTATAATTTTGTTCAGTTAAATACAGCCATGGCCAAAAGTATTAGGCACTTTAATCTTTTCGGGGTACGGGCACAACGGTTGTATTTAATGGCACCTTTTATGGTTTTATGGTATTGTGGGAGAGATTACTAATGACTATATTACTATGCAATAGCTACAATACGAAATAAGGCCGTTACAAAGAAAATTTGCAAATTTTGTATTATTTAATATTTTCTTAGTCTGATACAGCCGTCTGTAGTGGAAACATTTACAGTTTAATTCTTTATATTAATAGTTTTTAATTTCCAAAAATGCCGAAAGTGAAAGAATTTACTTTAGAAGAACCTGTAAAAATTGTAACGTTATTTGAAGAAGGTAAAAATAAACCAAAATTGCTAAAGTGATGAGGTGTTTGCGTTGTACCGTCCAATATGCAATTAAACGCTTCAAAAATACTGGTTCTCACTTAAACCGTACAAAAATTGTAAGAAAAAAGGTAAAAACAGCTAAAGAAAATCAATTATTAGTCAATTATTCATTAAAAAATAGGAAAAAATCTTCTTTTCAGCTAGCTATAGATTTATGTGAAAGAACAGGTAAAAAAATTGCACCTAGAACAGTAAGGAGAAGACTTGGGGAAGCTGGTTTAAAAGGTTGTAAGGCAAGAAAAAAACCGTGGTTGTCGGAAAAAAATCAAAAGTGCAATTACGCACGGTATTTCTGCTGTGAGATAAAGAAAGGGCAAAGAATGTAAACCGCAGAGCATTGTGCTCACCATAAAACACGGAAGGGGTAATATAATGGTTTGGGGGTGCATGTCTGCTTGTTGTGTATTCGAAATGTTTTCTTGTGAGGGTTGGTTGTACTCAAAAAAGTACATAAATCTCCTGGATACTGCCCTATTTCTATCATTCCAAAAACTTTTTGGTGATACTGACATGGAAAATGTCTTATTTTGAGAAAATAACGCATCTTGTTATAAATTTGCAGTCACCATGAAGTGCTTTAAAGAAAATAACGTGGTGTTGCTGTACTAGCTTCCACAATCCCCTGATCTCAATCTAATTGAGCAGCTATGGAGTATTTCTCAAGCGTAAGGTTCACCAGCACCCAATTTCATAAAAAAAAACAAAATTTGAATGTACTAAAGGAAAATTGCAAAAAAATAACTACAGAAGACTGTCGCAAATTAAATAGCAGTATTTCAAAAAGAATTAATGCCGTCTTTAAAAGTAGAGGAGGCACTACTAAATGTTAATATTAGTGAATAAAATATGCTCTGTTAATAGTACTTACTGTTTTGTTTCATCTTAACCCAATAGTATTTCAAAATATATGAAATTTTATAGGGTGCCTAATACTTTTGGCACTGGCTGTACAGTGAGTCAAAAGAGTCTTTGAACACCAAAGAAAATTTCAATAATTCATCGGTATTTTAATTTTTTTTTTAAAAAATTGAAAAATGCACTACAAAGTAGGAAATAATAATTTAGATACAACACAACACATACTATTACTAATAAACGCATATGTATCAAAATACTTATTTACACGAAATCACTTTTTGGAGACAATGATTCTCACGACAGACTACGGTCTGTCAAAAATAACATTGGATAAAATTTTATTAACAAAAAAATTATATCAGTTTAACGTTGTACCATAACTTGCTTTTTTTGGGTACTGCCCTGAACTGCTTGTACCAGCAGCGACTAGCTTTGCCAGTTCGAGTGCCGGATGATCCAAGATCCCGTGAGTTCTATTGCTCAAGTGCATGTAGAGCAACTAACTGGAGAAACTAAAATACTTTGATGGAAAAGGCGCCAGATAAAGTCAATAAAAAAAATAAGAAAACAAGAGACTGTTTTATTATCATATCAAAGAATAGAGTTAAAAAGATGGGCTGGCATGTATTTTTAAATTCCAGAATATAAGACAAACATACAACAAAAAAGACAAGATAAATTGGTGATAAAAACTGAAGGTTCTCACTTCACATTGAAACAAAAAAAATGCAAGTAAAATTCGAAATCATTTTAAAGAAATGATTCAAAAAAAAGTATCCTGAAAGGATAAATCAAGCAATTGAATAGTTCCACAGACGAATATAATATCAACGTTGAAAAGTCTGAACAACCAAGCAGCAATTGCAAATAACATATCTAAGTAATTAACTGCAAACAAAACTGCAAATTCCAACATACCATACAAATTACTCAATCCGAAGAGATTCAATCAGGCGTTCCACTTGAGTGTCTTATGTTCAGCTAGACTTCCTTGACCAATTCAAATGCAAAAATAATTTAAAACTCGCCATAATGATTACAGAAAAAAATAAAGCCAATTATTTGCAAAGCTCGCTACATCTTTAATAACCAAATGGATTGAATTGATGGATTGGAACTTTTGGATCACCATCATTATAAAATAAAACAATCCATTTTGTCCATGTGGCATTCTTCTGGAAACATGATAAGGAACTGCAAGATGTTAAGCCAATTCCACACCAAAATTCAAAAATCTCCCAAATTGAAAGTTGGCAAAACAAATCAAAACCATGTGCAACTTGACCAATCCAAGGATGCATTGAATAAACTCTATGCGATTTCATTGACCTCGCAACTGGTGTAAAATTATAATCTACAGTCTCTATTCCAAACGCACATTTACGAAACTTTGTATAGTAAATTAAATAAAATTGAAAAATCAAACTTAAACCATCAAAAGAAAGCATTTCAAAAGAACATCCCAATGAGTTAAAAGGTGAAATTAAAGTAATTAAAATTAATTAATTGCCTGCACAAAAATGTACAGCTCATAAACCAAAAAATAGCAAAGGATCACATCAAAATTAAAACAAAAAATAAATGTTAACTTTCTCATTCTATCCAATCAAAAATTCCGAAGCAACCAAGTTTGAATGCACAAAGCGTTGCAAAATAAACCATGCGATTCGTCATCACAAAATTGAAGGGTGGAGGGTTGTTAACAAAAAATAGTAACGCAGGTTTAAATGCAAACCGCCCGTTTCAACGTCGTATAATAGTTTCCCTTAAAATTTGTACACGAGTCACACGTGGTTGACCACTTCTTAAATTCAATAATTAGATCAAGATAAATAATTTCTTCAATTGTCAGTCAGTTACTTTAAAGTTATTCAAAAAAATATGGGTATATCTTCCATGGTAGTTGCAAGGAAATATTTTACTTCATACTGAAAATTACAAAAAAATAATTTTACTCAATTACAAAATTCCTCAAGATACCGCCAAGTTGGAAAGTTCTGGATAAACTAACTCTTATTTGTTCGCGTGTCCCCAAGCCGTGGAAACCAGAGGTTACAAATCCTAGCGGAAGGATTCCAGTAATTACGCTTTAAATCTTCTGGTACTTTTTCCGTTTGTTTATAACTTATAACATCTGCACTCTCTAAAACCTAGGGCGTACAATCTGCTTACAACAAGAATGGGCTAAATTTAGGGCCAAAACAACAACAAAAATGATATATTTTATTCGGAGATGTGTGGAAACGATATTTCACGATATTTTTATATATAATATTTAAGCATTTCCAAAATCGTAGATGACTTTTTAAATTTATGATTTGTATCTAGCTTTCTGACTCTGTTTTCAAAATTTTCCGATGACCTGTATTTTTCTGTAATTTGTATTTGTAATTTGTGTACAACACGTGATCTTGAAAAAATCGTCCATGTTTGATGGCAATTTTCATGACCTTTCGAATGGTATCTAAATTTTCTTTTTTTTCTGTTTAACTTTTCTTATACAGCAGAATTAGGATTCTTCAAAAGCACAGATGTGCTGGCTGTTGAAATTTATGTTGTTAACTTCTTTCTACACCCGTAAGGTTCCATTAGCTACTGTAACTTAAATTGTTTGAAAAGAGTCGCGACCTAAAGCACTGCAGTTTTTGTTATTTTCTTGGCAAACTCAATTTAAGGCTTAAATAAACTAAAATAAATATTTACACACTTAAAACTAAACTTGATTTTGTTTCCAACAATGGAAATCTTTTCTACGATGTGAGAGTCCATTTATTTAGCTGTCAGAGACAGGTCAACGTTGCAAATTTTCCTGTCCGATCTCTTATGTATTTGTATGAGTTAAAGAATCCTGGTGTTAAGTTACCATCTAATTTCAAATGATTACATTTTAAAAATGTTTCAGGTTTTCCGGTACTTGATGAAGGCTTACTTTATACAAATAATATCATGAAGTGACTCAAAATTCAATTGATGTAATCGTAACAATATATTGTAGTAATAAAACTTCAACTTTATGTCAAAAAATTTAAAACCTTTTTAAGACGGTTAAGAATGACCATGATTATTCCTGTATGGTTTTAACGCTAATTCCGTTCGCTTATCTCCACTTTTTATGCCATTTCGTGAAAACTTAACTTTTCGAAAATTTTCTTTTACAAGTAAATAAACCTCGACTATTTTAGCTTCCATTTTATTTATTTAATTTTTAATTATTTAAAGTAAAATTTATTTTGCTACGACATCTTCATGTTGTTCAAATTCCACAAAGAATCATCAAATTTTCAAAATATTTTGTATCGGTTCTTATAAATTTATCTGATGCATTTCCAAAATCGTAGTTGACTTTTTACATTTATGATTTGTATCTAACTTTCTGACTCTGTTTTCAAAATTTTCCAATGACCTATATTTTTCCTGTAATTTGTATTTGTAATTTGTGTACAACACGTGATTTTCCAAACATCGCCCATGTTTGATGGCAATTTTCATGACCTTTCTAATGGTATCTAAATTTTCTTGTTTTTCTGTTTAATTTCTCTTATACAGCTGAATTAAGGATTCTTCAAAAGCACAAATGTGCTGGCTGTTGAAATTTATTATTTATTGTAAGGTTCATTAGCTACTGTCACTTAAATTGTTTGAAAAGAGTCGCGACCTTAAGCACTGCAGTTTTTTGTTATTGTCTTGGCAAACTCAATTTAAACCTTAAATAAACTAAAAATAAATATTTACACACTTAAAACTAAACTTAATTTTGTTTCCAACAATGGAAATCTTTTCTACGATGTGAGAGTCTATTCATTTAGCTTTCAGAGATAGGTCAACGATGCAAATTTTTCCGGTTCGTGACGATTTTTTATGTATTCGTATGAGTTAAAGAATCCTGGTAAGTTAAATTACCTTTTAATTTCAAATGATTAAATTTTAAAAATGTTTCAGATTTTTCCGGTACTTGATGAAGGCTTACTTTATTCAAGTAATATCATGAAGTGACTCAAAGTTCGAATTGATGTAATCGTAACATTACATATATTGCAGTAATAAAAACTTCAACTTTTATGTCAAATAATATTAAAATCAACATTTTTAAGGCGGTTAAAGAAAAAAGTACTTTTTCTGTAGGCTATCTTTGAAAATGCTACTCCAGAATTGTCGGCAGTTTTCATGCAAAAAAAAACGAACACAAATGTAATCGAGTGTTTAGGGTGTAAAGGGAGCGTGCCACTGGGCAATCTTCTTCTGTGTCAGTTATTCGGGGTCATGCCTTTTACTTATTATCGTACTATGTAGATAGATTGTAAAACACTAGGATGTCAATAATAAAAAAAAAAAAAAAAAATGCAATCGACAACTCACAGATAACAAAAAAATAAATAAAACACAATCTTAATTGTAAGGATTTTATATAATTAGAAATTAAGCAAATTTTACACAATTTCAGATCTGGCTTTTCTTTATAATTCTCTCTAATTTCTATAATTTTATAATATATAATTTTTCTCGATTATTTTTTATCTATAATTGTTATAATAAGGTTCTGTAATTTCCATCACCGATGGAAAAATCTTTTTTATATTCAACTTGATGTTATTTTGCAATAAATAAAAACACTTTTTCAGTTTTTCGTGTTTGGTATCTTCTTTTATAAGGTATTGATATCGACATAAACAAGACAATTATAATATCAATCGAACAAAAAAAACAATAAATTTGAACCAGAAGGTAAATGAAAATAATTTTGAGACAAAAAGAATACGCATTAAAAGATAAATACACAGCAATATATAATCCATATAACTTAATACAATATGACTTTTCCAATAATAAAACTGTAGTAATTGCGAATATAAGTTAAAAATTTTGTAACTGGAATATTTTATTTTATTAAGTATAAATAATTTTATTTATGTTTTATATAACAAGCAAAAAATATTGGTTTAAATTACATGCAATAATTTTTCGAGACTAATTTATAATAAAAACTTACTCAGAGGCGTTCTTATCGTGGAAAAGCACGGTAAAGGTTTGTACAGTTTTTAGAAAAAAATTAATATTCTAAAAACTTTTAGTATAAAAATTTATTTAGCTTTAACTTCAAGAAATCCATTTTCAGCAAACCAACAAAAAATTCTTGAAACTAAATACATCTATTCTTAGCTAGGGGTAGGTTTGAGCAGGTTATGGATTATTTTAAAGAATTCAAAGCATAGACAATACTATACAGATTTTATTCACGCCCAGAAAGTTTAGTATACAGCATACTAATATCAATAAGGTAATCCGATAAAACTGCGGTAATAAAAGTAAAATAATTTATTTCTTAAAAACTGCTTAAAATGTCGATGGGCTTATCATCTAGATAAACAGAGAATAACTTTCGACGGGATACGTCTTCTAATAAAACATGCTACGTGAAATGCGATATATCAAGTTTGTGTTATTTAAATTTTGTTTGCTCAAATTATTAATTTAATTAATCTATAGATAATGTAAGGCGAAATTAAAATAAACAAAAAAAATCCTATCACATCCAAAAGGTAATACTGAAACAGCGGTAGATCAATAGCGGGATTTTTAAAATGCTTTGCACCTTTATGTCTGATGACATATTCAGACCACCAGACTGCTCGCTCCAATCCTGACATAGGTTCATCGAGAACTAAATTAGAAAGTTCCTTGACTCTCTCTCGATACCTAAAAACAAAACAAAATTTGAAGTCATTTTAATTAAGCAAAAGTTTTACTTACTTAGGATTTTCTATTACTTCCAAAATGAATTTTTTAAATATTTCTTCTTGCAAAGTATTAAAATCTAAATTTAAGCCCATTCCTTTTATTTCAATTCTCTTAGCATTTGATTTTTGATCAGCAAAGAAAGGTATTACAATCAAAGGAACATGACTATGCAAGGCTTCTTCTAACGATTGCAATCCTCCTTGAGTAATAAATAGTTTTATATGCGGATGTCCTAATTAAATATAACAATTACATGATTTACAATATCAAAATAAGTAGTACTTATAGTGTATACTTAATACATCATGTTGGGGAAGCCACTTAGATATCATCACATTGCATGAAATTCCTTGTAAATTTTCTCTTTCAAATTTCCATAAAACAGCGTAAGGAAGACCGTCAAAGGTTTTCATCAACATATCTAATTTTTCTTTTGATAAATCGTTACTTTTAATGTTTGAACCTAAACTAAAATAAATGAATCCTTGCCTTGCTTTATCTAAAAAAATTTGCAGAGTCTAAAAACAATAATTGTCATAATCAAATATTTATAAATCCAATGTTTTCGTTTTTTACGTTTGGTAACGGTTTTAATGGTTTTAACTGGGCTCCACCTCCTCCAATTGGAATAATATTTGGAGGAAAACACCTAATTCGATAAATTATTTGATTTAAATTAACAAATAACATGCTCATATTTTCAGTCATCTCTTTAATGGTGGGATAATGTTTTCCAAAGTTCGTTTTTATTAATTCTTGAATCTGGTCGAAATTACTCTCATACAAATATGTCCATATTAAAGTATATACTACACTTGTGATGCGATCTCTAAATGTTAAATTTTCTTCCCACGGTAAGGTTATGTCAGGATTTAAAATGGGATGAGAATAACTACCAATTTGTCTATAAATACTACCGAAAGGATCTAAGGTGGTCATTGCTATATATGGATACTTGAACCTTTCCGCAAAGGCGTACATTAAAGGGTACATATATTCCACAATTACTAAATCGAAATGTTCCGTTTCGTCCTTAATTATAGCTTGAACTTTCGGATGCTCTAGCATTATTCGACCCGCTTCGTTTACTGCCTTTAGTATTATCGACATGGAAATATACAGATTATAATTGTTTTTCTCAAATTTACCCTGCATTATACTATTCCATCTTTTGTAAGATTCATCGTGAAGAGAAATTTCAGTTAAATTCGTCAGGGACGCATCATTAATTGGATCAGTCGTCAGCACTACTAATTCATGACCGCGTAATGCAAGTTCTCTCCATATAGGATGAAAAACACTTTGGTGACTGATGGAAGGTGTTGGGGATATTCCTAATATACGTGCACCATGGGAACTTTCAAAAATTATTAAAACACTTATTGTTAGTAACGCAATTTTTAACATTTTGATTTCAATACAAGAAATATGTAATACAATGACCGCAGTTAGTACGATAATATTTTAAATGATAATCTATTAATAATTTTCTGAAGTTTTATCTATTCGACCTTCATTTGGTTTAAATGCATACAAAATTTTAGCAACTCACATTCTGCTAAATACAGTGAGTAAAAAAATCTTCGGACACCAAAGAAATTTCAATAATTCATCTGTATTGTAGTTTAAAAAAAATAATTAGTTACAATTTTATTTAACAAAGTATTTCTATTTTGACTAAAACATAAAAAATTGAAAAAATGAAAATATATTTTTCTATGAGGGGACATTCCTTTACGTCCTGAACCGGGGGCTTTGATCTCATTAAAGTTGAAAAATCTTACAGTGTCGACGAATACTCAAAGCTTCAAAAATTTGAAAAAATTCTTCATTATTGAAGTTTCTTAAGACATAATTTATATTTATAAAAGCTAGTGACCAGAATTTTACAAGAAAATTTACCTGAGCACTGAATTACATAGGAAAAATGTCCCAAGATCTTCCCACTGAGAAAGCTTATTCACAAAGCGGCCAATTGACAAAAATAAAATAACTGATATAGAAAATAATACAATAAAATTTATTCTGGACCTTAGAAGATTAATTTCACGTTGTGGATACGGTCGAGACCACGGTCATTCAGTAAGATTTTGATTATAATTTTGTTTACTATTTTTTGTTCGGCGATGTTGCTGAATGCGGCTTTGCTATTTTGAATATTTTGTTGATAATCTGTTGTGGAAAGATATCTACTTGTTAGATTTACACTAGCCTATCACCTCAACTATGTATAGCTTCCTTTTAATTTATAATTAAGGTGGACTACATTTGTCTTTTTTTGCAATTCTAAAAATTCCTAAAATTTACTGATAATTTTTTAATTTTTCCAAATTCAAATTTTGATGCTGCTATTATTTTTATTTTCTGATCATTTCTATAAATGTAACATGTTCCATTTCCCTTTTCCCAGAGAAATAAAAAGGATTATGTAATACCTACTTTTTATTGACACTAAAAGTAAGATATAATCTGGTGTTTTAAAAGGAATTAATTGAGGGGCCTGAAACAAGCTGAACCGTACAAAGATATTATATTCGACTAGCTATCTAGCCTGAGTTGGGAGCTGAATCGGGCGTGGACCATGCAATACGAGGGTTGCTATTTATGTATTGAGAATTGGCAATACTGCTGTTACTAGATGCGATCCAAGTGTGGAATCGTGAAGTTTGACAAATTTGACAGTATAAGTAATCAGAACATTTTGTCATACAGACGCCATTTGTATTGTTAACAGTCAATTGAAAATTTTATCTGTGTGAAAAAATGGATTTAAATCGTGAACATTTTCGTGCGATGATTTTTTATGATTTTCGACGTGGATTATCCCAACAGCAATGTGCCGACCAGCTTATTGCGACTTTTGGTGATAAAGCACCATCCAAGGCCACAATACATCGATGGTTTAGTGAATTTAAACGTGGTCGTATTTCGCTGGAGACCAATTTAAAGAAGGTCGTCCAAAATCGGTTGTTGTGACAGAAAACATAGATGCTGTGCAAGAACTGATAATGCAAGATCGTCATGCGACCTATCGTGAGATTGAGACTTCTCTGGGCATTAGTATGACAAGCATACATAAGATATTGCATGAACATTTAGCCGTCAAAAAAATTTGTTTGCGTTGGATTCCGCACAACTTTACATTTGATCAAAAACAGACTCGCGTGAATTAGTGCAAGGAAATGATTACAAAATACAACCGCGGTGCATCAAATGCAATATATAACATCTACACAGGTGACGAATCTTGGATTTATTGTTATGAGCCCGAAACGAAACAACAGTCGACTGTATGGGTCTTCCAAAATGAACCAAACCCAACAAAAGTTGTTCGCGCACGAAGCACCTCGAAGCAAATGGTGGCCTGTTTCTTCGGTGTAAATGGTCATGTGGCAACCGTGCCTTTAGAGCAACGTAGAACGGTCAACTCTGAATGGTATACAACCATTTGTTTGCCAGAAGTCTTCGGAGAAATAAGAAAAACCAACCCTCGAAGACGGATCATTCTCCATCATGACAATGCGAGTTCACACACATCGTCTCAAACAACCGGCTATTTGAGCACTCAAAACGTCGAATTGATGGGTCATCCGCCGTACAGCCCTGATTTAGCACCCAATGACTTCTATTTGTTCCCTTAAGTGAAGAATAAACTACGTGGTCAGCACTTTTCGACGCCACAAGAAGCTTAATGCATTCAAAAATCATGTTTTGGAGATACCTACTTTGGAATGGAAAACTGCTATGTCAATTGGTTTAATCGAATGCAAAATGTGTAGATCTTAATGGGGGTATTTTGAAAAACAATAAAGAAGTATTTACACCACAATCATTGTTTTATTTATTTATTCTCAATACATAAATAGCACCCTTGTAGTCTCTAGGATAATTTAAAAATGGGTAATTAATAATACAGCCATAAGATACATTTAATAATTATATATACACAAATTTAAATAAAAATCCCACGTAAAATGTAAGAAAAACAAAGCATAGATAATCGAAATAGGTGCACCTTGGTTAACCTTAATCATATAATAACATACGAGGTCGGCTGAAAAGTTCGTTCGTTTCTAAGAAATGGCGACGCTAGAATTTATTACATAATGATTTTCAGTGAGAACCAACCTTTAAACGATACGTGTCAGAATTTGACAGCGATCGGACAATTGGTTCATGAGTTATAGCCTTTTGAGTAAAGCAACTTTTGTTATTGGAAAATAAATGGACAAAACGGAATTTCGTGTCTTATTAAAACACTGTTTTTTAATGGTAAAAATAGTGCTGGAACGAAAACTTGGCTTGACAGGTGTTATCCAGACTCTGCTTCAGTGGAAGTAACCATTTGTAATGATTTGCTAAATTCCGTACAGGCCATATGAGCATCAAAGATGATGAGCGCAGTGGACGTCCAAAAAAGGCAGTTACAGACGAAATCATAAAAACAATCTACAAAATAACTTTGAATGACTGTAAATGATGTTGATCGAGATAGCTATGACTTTAAATAAATTAAAGAACGTGTTGGACATATCGTGCATGAATTTTTGGGGCATGCAAAGCTCTGTCTAATGTGGATGCCGTGTGAGCTCACAGTCGATCAAAACAACAACGTGTTGATGATTCGAGCAGTGTTTGAGCTGTTCAACCGCAATAAAACCGAATTTTGCGTCGATATGTGACAATGGATGAAACATGGATCATTGCCACACTCAGTGTCTAATCGGCAGTCAGCTGAGTGGACTGCACGCGACAAACCAATCCAAAGTGAGGAAAACACAACAGTCGGATGGCAAGGTTATGGCGTCTGTATTTTGGGATGCGCATGGTTTATTGTTCATCGATTATCTTGAAAGGAAAACAATCAACAGCGACTCTTATATAGCATTGTTGGATAAACGGCCAAATTTGAAAAAAAAAAGTGTTGTTTAGCCAAGGCAATGCACCGTATCACAAGTCGATAAAAACGATGGTCAAACTCAGTGAATTGGGCTTCCCCACTCACCGTGTTTTCCAGATTTAGCTCCCAGCGACTATTTCCTGTTTGCAGACCTCAAGAGAATGCTCGCTGGAAAGAAATTTAGTACCAAAGAAGAAGTAATCGCTGAAATAGAGACCAATTTTGAGGCTAAAAACAAAAAAAATTGTCAATCAATAGCAAGGCTATTGAGAAAAATGTCCTTTCAGTCACTACATCACAACGGCAATAAAAACAGAAATTTACGTTTGGTTTTGTATAATATTATATAAACGATCTCAATTATTGGATATTTAAAAAAAAATATAATTTGATGTTAAATTTTATTTACACAATAAAATATAAAATACTTAAAACAATGCCGATTATGTTTTTTTTAGATAAACTGTTATAATCAAAACTTTATCTCTACTATTACAAAAAAAACTACGTACCTTAAAATTACTTGTGTCTACTCAAATTATTATTCTAATTAATTTATAGATGGCATATGGTGAAATTAAAATAAACAAGAAAAATCCAATTACATCCAAAAGATAATACTGATACAACGGTAGATCAATGGCGGGATTTTTAAAATGTTTTGCACCTTTATGTCTGATTACATATTCGGACCACCAGACTGCTCGCTCCAATCCTGACATAGGTTCATCGAGAACTAAATTTGAAAGCTCTTTAACTCTCTCTTTATATCTGAAAAGATAAACCATTATAATTAATTTTAATTATGCAAAAGGAATTACCTACTTCGAATTTTCTATAACTTCTAGAATGGCCTTTTTGAAAACATCTTTCTCTAAAGAATTAAAATCCAAATTCAAACCCATACCCTTTATTTCTACTCTCTTAGCATTGGATTCTTGATCACCAAAGAATGGTAGTAAAATTACAGGAACGTGACTGTGTAAAGCTTCATCTAAAGATTGCAATCCACCTTGCGTAATAAATAATTTAATATGGGGATGTCCTAATTAAATGAAACAATTAGTGTTCACGTAGTTTTTGATAATAGTAAACATACTTAAGACATCTTGTTGAGGAAGCCACTTGGATATCATGACGTTGGATGGAATTCCTTGTAAATTTTCTGCTTCAAATTTCCATAAAACTGCATATGGAAGTTCCGCAAATGTTTTCATCAACATATCCAACTTTTCAGTTGATAAATCTTTGCTTTTAATATTCGAGCCTAAACTAAAATACACGAATCCTTGGTTTGCTCCATCCAAAAATGTTTTCAGGTCCTAAAACCGAATACTTTTTTTATTATTGTAATTTATTTTTAATTTCTTAAACCAATTAGAAAAAAAATTTCATTGATTTTATTGATTATACTATCTAATAATTGAATATTTTTTATTGACTTTAGTAAGTCCCAAATTTCATCAAAATCGTTTACGTTAAAAATCAAAAAGTTGGGCAGCAAAATAAAGACGTCATTTTAATCTGTAATTAATTTTAGCGTACTTCCGCATAAAAAAGTTATAAACGGTACCTGCATTAATATTTTAAATTATATAATTATATTTATAATACTCTTTACAATTTTGAAGGTAACAAAATATGCGAAGTCATTGTATGTTTATAAATATAATGTAAATAGCCTTTTTAAATCTCACTAAATTACGTTTCAATCATATTATACCTGAGGTAATGGTTTCGATGATTTAGAATGTGATCCTCCACTAATTGGTATTATATTTGGAGGAAAAGATCGAGTACGATACATTATCTGATCTGTATTAACAAACAACATACTCATATTTTTGGTCAACTCTTCAGTTGTGGAATAATTTTTGCCAAAATTATTTTCAATCAATTGATTTACCGATGCAAAGTAACTCTCATGAATATAGCCAATCAGTAAAGTATAAACTACACTAGTAATGCGATTAGCAAAAGTTAACTTTTCTTCGCAAGGTAAAATCACATCAGGATTTAAAATTGGATGAGAGGACCCACCAAGTTGTCTATAAATGCTTCCAAATGGGTCGAACGATGTAATTCCTATAAAGGGACATTGAAATCTTTCGGCAAACGCAAACATTACAGGATTAAGAAATTCCACTATCACTAAATCAAAATTTTCTTTTTCGTTCTTAATCAATGATTTAACTTCGGGGTGTTCTAATTCCCGCTTGCTTGCTTCGTGCAGTGCTAAAAATACAAGCGATATCGAACTGTACACATTTAAATCGTTTTTTTCTAATTTTCCTTTAATTATTTCATTCCACCTCTCATATGCGATATCGTGGACATTAATTTCTGTTAAATTTGTTAAAGACGGGTCGTTTATTGGGTCGGTAGTTATTACGACCAATTGATGACCGCGTAGCGATAGTTCCTTCCACAAAGGTTGAAAAGCAATTTGATGGCTATATGATGGAGTTGATGCTATTCCTAAAATGCGGGCACAATCACATATTTCTAAAATCGTAAAAATATTCAAGACTAATCGCACAAGTTTAAACATTTTTACACGAACAACAGTAATAATAATCTTTTGGTAGTTTGGCAATAATAAAATTAACTAATTATTTATTATACAATATTTTAAAACTGAATTAAAATATATATATATGTATAAACATAAATTAAAATCATCCAGAAGGTAAACGAGTATGATAATTGAGATTATTTAAGCAACGTGTATTTTTATACTGATCAATTTTAATAATATTAACCAAAATAATATCTACTTATGACGAAAAGCTAATTAAAAGATAATAAAATGAGAGATAAAAAAATTTTAAAAAATATTCATGTACAGAATGTTGCAAAATTTGGTAGCAATTTTAGGAGAACCTAGAATTCATCAAAGAACATTATTCATTTTTTCAACACACTGTATAATAAAACTCACTACATATCAAACAAAAAAGAAAAACATTATATGTATTATTATAATAATATAATATTTTGTAATAACAATAAGTTAAGTATGTATGTTATGTATATTTTTGAAATTATATACATACATATTTATATACACATATTATAAATAAAACAAATACAAAGAAGTACACATTGCAGTGGGCTTTGAAACGCCCCACGTTGGGCGCCGTTTAAATTTATAATAATAGTTGAATTACTAAATAAAATGGAGTTTTAAATCACATTATGCAATGATTAATTGTGAATAATAAACCTTGAATACGTTGGTTAAGAAAATTACGTCAAGTTGTTTGCTACTTAAATTTATGTAGGTTCCTTTAATGATAAGCCAAGTACGTAACGTACGAACATTGCCAAGAAATAAAATCAGCCCCCAATAGTAACGTACTAATATTGTTTGGTCCCAGAAGGATAGAATGGAAGATGTTTTTGATTCACTTTTACAAATTGCCGAAGTGACTCGCAAAAGCCAATCACCCAAAAGACACTGTATTCTATGGAATGCTGCGGAGAACTGCCTCTTCAGCGCGATATGGCTGTTTTTATTACAAAAATCTATGGCAGGAAATTTATTCTATTCTAAACTTTTAACTTCTTGTAGTTAAGCAGCATTTTTTGTGATCATCATCATCGTCTGCACGTGATAGACTTGTAATCTGTAACGCCACTTTATTATTTTGATCTGTACATCTTTTCTTTGGTCGACCAACGTTTCTTCTGCCTCTAGGTTTATATTTAAAATTTTTCTTGGTATTCGCATGTCATCCATTAATTTTTTGTGATCATTTTACTATTTTAAATGTATTTCGACAACATTAACCTCTAAGGTTGAAATTTATTTTGCCAAAAACAAGGTACAAATGCTTACGATGTTTCTTGTCTAATCGAGAATTTGAAATTTCTGCCGAAATGAAAAAATCAATTTGGTTTGGTTTCAAAATCATGTCGATCTGATCTTAATTGGCCGTTGATTAAATTGCTGTTTATTTCTTTACAATTACGCTTATATTAGGCGGTTCACCAATATAATAAATAGAAGGATCATTAATTCACCTCCTGACATTGGTCGCATTTACGTCGTTCGCAATCACAATTTTTGATGCAATCGGATTAAAAGTAATAGTTCGGTTTCAATTTTAGCATACAAGGTCGACCTAGATGATGATCCGTCAAAATAAATGAGGATGGCGACTTTAATGACTTCTTCTTCTTCATCATATGCTTCTTGTCGGAAGCGTCGTGACCCAACTCGGCCGAAGCCAAAATAAATTTTCTAGAGAGTATAATTCATGGGGTGGCTTCCAATTGCCTTCCCCATAGTCCACAGATTAATACTGAAAGTCGCCATTGCTCGGCCGATTGCAACATGGGAACAGATGTTCCGAACGATGTCATTTAAAAGTTGCAGTTGTACTTTCGAATCAGGTCAATAAAATCTCTCGTCTTTGGACGATATGTTTACTCAATCATTAATCTAATTCATAAATGATATATGGTGAAGTATAAATAGAATATAAAAAAATAAAGAATATTTTTTTACATGCAATTTCCCTATGTATGGGTAAGCCATTCAACACCCGCTATACAGAACAACCTCTGTAATTGGCTGTATGATTGAATGAAAACAGGCGCCATTCCTGACGGAATATAACCACTTCTCTTGAAGTTTTCTAAATCCAAGTTTTGAGGTGGACCTTTGCATAAAGCACAGATTGTATTTTTTTCAGTTTTATATTCTTTAGTCCAGTGGTTGCTTCCGAATTTTGCACATCTGGGCTATCTTGAGGAATATGTTTTAGTATGTCGGTATCGCTGACATCTGGTGCACTTCATCACTTCCGTTTCTGATGAGGTGCTTCGATAACAACTATTGTATTCAACAACAACAATGATCTTGTTGTTTTCCGTAGGCTTTAGTTCCACTAGGTGCATCGATAATGAATTTTTTGTTATTTTCTGAAGCATTTGTGACCTGTATGATGTTGACGTGCGGAAACGTGCATTTGATGCAAAATGAAATGCAAAAAGTGATATCATATCAAGTGCATCGGAATGTCTATAGAGACATGGAGTGAACGTAACAGAGGCGAAAATGAGGAACAGTGGAATTGTGGTGAGTGCACAGAGGCAAACAACCTCAGACACAGTAATACCGGAGATCGCAAGTTGTTCAAATTTTTATTTTGATTGTGAAAAGACCAACAATTCAACCAACGAAGTCAAGAAACAGACAAATTACTGGCACTAGATTTATAAAATCAAGCACCGATAGATACATCGAACCAACAAAATGAAATACCCCAGGTAATGAAGTGGAAAAACCACAAGAGGAAAAACTGCAGTGGTAAAGACCAAACCCATGGAAGCATAAACGCATTTTAGAGATTGCAATTAGAAATGTTCGGCAAAAAGAATCACCGAATTCGGAACAATATATCAAAAAACATTTGATACTAATAATCGACTCCTGATGCCATTGGTACACACGGAAATAGAGAAAGTTGAGAGTAACTAACCTAAAAGTGTGAAACTTTCGTTCCGTATATCCAGGAGATCTGGGATAAAGAAATTCGAAATAAAGTCGTTGGGAAAGGATTTATCGAGGGGTTAACCGCTGGTGAAGTTTTTTGTACACATCTAATGAAGTACATGAAGTACTTGGGAGGGGGGGTGTAGAACACCTTCCAGTGCACAAATTTTGGAATGAAGAACATTGCAGAACATGCAGAACCCCAGACCAAGTACTTTACTTTTTATCAGAAGTAAACTGAAGATCTCCCGTTGCAGAAGCACTGGAGGGTGTTCCACACCCCCCAGACCCCCCGGTTTAAATAATTTATTTTTTATTAAAAGTGAATTAAATATTTAAGCATATCTCAAGTTTATTAAAATTAGCTATGGCCAAGTAAATGTGTTTAATTCGTAATCTGACAATTAATTATAAACTACCTAATTATAAATTCCGTACTCCTGGAGGTAGATCTCTGCAACAGGAGAGTTCAGTTTACTTCTGATAAAAAATAAACTACTTGATCCGGGGGGCTGGGGAGTGAAACACCCTCTAGTGCCTCTGCAACGGGAGATCTTTAGTTTACTTCTGATAAAAATAATATACTTAATCCGGGGGTCTTGGAACACCCTCCAGTGCTCAAATTTTGGTGTTTCTGTAAGTCTCTTCTGTAAGAAGTATGGAGAATTGTGATGAAGTACGTGAAGTGTGAAGTTAATTGTACACGATTTCCTCTAGCGGTTGACCCCTTGGGATTTATACTAAAAGTTGTGGGCAGAGACAATATTAAAATCCAACCGGAAAATAGCGAAAACTATGCAAAAATATTGAAAGCTCCAAACCACAAGAAAGTTGAGAACCACACCTTCCAATTAAAGGAAGACAGAAATTTTCGAGTAGTTATTAAAAGCATACACATCCCGACTGTTCTGGATGATATTAGTCAGGAGATCGATGCTCAAGATTTACTCAGGAGATCAGGTGCTAATAACATCTTTGAGGTTTTAAATGCTATGATACCCTCGAGGCAGCCAAGACCCACAACGGGTTCAATCAAGAGGTTAATCGATTGGGCATTCTTGTGTACAGTCGCTAGGAATTCTTGGGAAGTCTTTGGGAATTCAAGTTTAGAATCAGTAGAATTACAAGTTTGTAATTCTACAGATAATTACTATGATTTGTTGAATTTTAGGAACTAAGCTCCACTACAACTTATCCCTTAAAATTTTAAAAACTTTTATTCTTCGATTGAATCTCTCAATATTTATTCAAGCTTCTGCTATTTTCGAATTCAGAATAGCATCTTCTGCGCTTAATTGCTTTTTTTTTAAAAATTAGGCTTTATCAAACCTATTTTAAAGCTTTCACAAATATATGGCGTAAGTCAAACTCGAGTATATTTGGTTACTACTACAGTCAAACCTGTTTTTATGCGTCATTTTGAATGCACATTATTTTTGTCTGCGTTTTTCCGTGCAAAGTGCAGTATAAGTGTGAACTGTAAACCAGTGTAAAGTAGCTTTTTTAAGTGCCGAAAATAATTTTGAAACAGTTTTCTACGACAAAATTCGGCGAGAATTCGTCAACCCTGATTGCGATTTTCACCATTTTTTTTGTAAATTATGAAACAATGCCATATACACATAAAAAAAGTAAAATTTGCGGACTGTCCACAAATTTGGTTAAAAAGCGGCCTTAAAAATTAATTTGGAATGCAATTTTGTCATTTGCTCTTTTGAACTGTAACCCTGCCCATCGAAATTAAAATAGGTTGTGGTTACGGTTAAGATACCTAAATCTCGATTTATACAACGAATTATAAAAGATTATGATCTAATTAGTAAATAAAAAAATAAAATTTGTGGTCGGTCCACAATTTTCGGAAAAAATACACTATTAGGATGAATCCGAGTTTTGACGTAGGTGCGTTTGTCAAAACCCACTTTTTACAATCTCCGCTCCGCTATAAGCGGAAATTCTCAGAAATTCTTAGGAAATCTCAAGAATTCCTGGGAATTCTTTACCTTAGAAATTCTTGTGTACACTTAATTATGGATGAATTAACCCATAGGGTTCAATCTCAATGGTCAAGGTCATAAAGTCGCACGAATCACAATAAATGGTATGCATGTAATCCGATACTTTTACAGGATGTTATTTTACAAAAATAAAAATAACAGAAAAAGGTAACGACACTACGGGTTCAGCGGAAATAACAATGTAATAAAAATTTGTTAACAAAATAAAAATAAAGTACAAAAGTATCAGATTAACGTCGCATAATGGTTTCCTTTAAAATTTGTAGACGAGTCACACATGGTTGATTATTTCTTAAATTCAATAATTTGATCAAGATCAATAATTTCTTAAATTATCAGTCAGTTACTTTAAAGTTATTTAAAAGGTATTGGTATATCTTCCGTGGTAGTTGCAAAGAAATATTTTACTTCATACTGAAAATTACAAAAAAAAAATTATACTTAATTACATAAATCCTCAAGATACCGCCAAGTTGGATGGTTTTGGAGAAACTAACTCTTCTTTATTCGTGTGTCTCCAAGCCGTGAAAAACGGAGGTTACAAATCCTAGCGGAAGGATTCCAGTATTTCAGCTTTAAATCTTCTAGTACTTTTCCAGTTTGTTTATAACTTGTAATATCTGCACTCTCTGCACAAATTTTCAGTAGAATTGGAATTATAGAAGAATTAGAAATTATAGAATTATGAGTTTAGGGTCGAGGTAAGAAACCCGTCTTCGAAAATACACTTTTCCTATAAAATGGTTCAACCAAACGAAAGAGCATAAAAATACGAATCTTTTAAGGTGAGGATGAAAGTTGTCGGACTTGTAATAAGGCCACAATTTAATTTTGAAAATTGCAATTTTCCCATAAGAAATACATGTAAGTGTATTTTGTGCAGTAAAATTTCAATATGGCGGTCATTCTGTTGGCGGTACGTGTGCTGTGCCTGGGTCGACAGTGACTAGTGGTGGGTGATACCAGTCGCTCTCTGAGATCCGTCGCGTCAACTTTCAAACTTTTCGAGTTAGAGCCGCTTAAGGGATGTTTCTTAATGAGTTTAGCACGTGTCAAAACCGTTCGGAGCGCCGTACGAGCCCCGGAGGGGCGAGGGCGGCTGCGGAGAATAGGTTTTGACAGTGCAACCACCTCAGAAACGAATTCACACAAAAAGTGATTTTTTCGGAAATTTGTTGTCCGATCACAAATTTAATTCTTTTATTAGCTAATTACACCATTATCTATCATAATTCGTCGTGAAAACCGAGATTCTGATATATTTACTGTCGCCACATCCTCTTTCAACTTTGGGGCGGGGTTACAGTTCTAAAGAGCCAATGAGTAATTTGCATTGTTAATAAATTTTTAAAGCCGTTTTTTTCAAAATTGTGTGAATAATCCGCAAATTTTATTTTTTTTATGCGTTAATTAGACCATCATCTTTCATAATCCACTTTAAAAATGGTCAAAATCGGATGACGGGTTTCTTACCCGTCCCCTGAGTTTATTATAGAAGTAGAATTTTCAGTAGAAAGGGATAAATATGCTTGGGACTATAGTTGGAGAGCATTGGAACCATTCGCTGGAAGTAAAATGGATAAAGTAAAAAAGATTTCTAAAACTGTAAAACTCAGAAAGCTGAAGTACCTGAGGCACATAATGAGAAACAGTAAAAGATAAGAACTTCTGCAATTGGTTCTGCAGGACAAAAAGTATGGCAAGATAGATTTTGGAAGACGCGGAAAGCAGAATATCTTGGCGGAAGAACCTGAAAACATGGTTCGAGAACGGTCAAGAAACCCGAATTCGGATTTTCATAATTTTTAAGTGAATTATGAAAGAGGACATCGTTCTCTACGGTCTTTGCGGTCGGTTCACAAATTTTGTAAAAAAATGACTTTAAAAATTCAAAATCGGCTGTGAGTGCGGCCTCCGCTCCGGTGCGCCTCGGCCGCTACAGGCCGTTTTGAAAAACGCTTTACTCGAAAATTTGAGGATGTTAACCCGACAGATAGCAGGAGCAATTGCAATAAGTTGGTGTTAACCCACCTATAGTACACGCACCGTAAATATAATGCATAAAATTATTGCGTAAATATTGCGCAATAATACATTTACATGTTGTATTTATTACTTATGGGAATATGTTAATTTCAAATTTAAATTGTGGGCTTATTAAAGCACCTACCGAAACCTACCTCACCTTAAAAGTTTTGTATTTTAGTGCTCTTTCGTTTGGACAAGCCATTTTTATAGAAAAAAGTGTACTTTTGAGTTCGGGTTTCTTGACGCGACCCCATGGTTCGATAATATATCAACGACGAGACGTTTTTGAGTAGCAATCCATAAATTGTGAATAAACATGATAGAATGAAGAAGAAAAAGAAGATGTAGGTAATTATCAAATGTATTTTTTTGTTACTAACATTTATTTTAACACAGTTGAGTATTCATATTTCTCATGCTGCAACAGAAGGTGTTTAATAAAATTCGAAATGGCTTTTAGGTATTCTTAATTTATTCACAATGTTTTAACATAAATATAATAGCAATTCAAAATTTGTATTACATTATTAACTCTAATATACTTCTTTAAAATAATTAACTATTTATACTATACTTATGTAGTACCCATATGAACATCTCGATTAAGCTTACAAAGTTAAATTTTACTTGCTAATCCCTTTATTTGGAAGATCGTTTCGTAGTTTCAAATTGGTCGCTTCAAATCACGCAAATGCAAATTTTATATAATTTTGTAAGATTTATCAAAGAGTAATTGAACAATTGCTGCTTAAGAAAAATAGTAAAACCCACCAGAAGATGTATCATCAGATCGTTATGAATTTCTAAGCACACTCCTTCAAATATTGTTAAATCGTATCAGATGGATCGAACGATAAATCTGTATGGTGGAAAAAACAAGAAAAGCGAGAATGTTTTAATCTCATCTCGTCTTATCAAGCAAACCCTTCTTCTCCGCAGTCGTTGATTAAAATACAGAAGACAAATTGGAAGAAAATAAGTTTTACAGGACTAATCATTGTATTATTTTGCTTAATTATATAAGATATCTACTACAGAACCTACTAAATACATCAATCACAAAATATATTTAGAGACTCTCAATTGAGCAAATGAGTGTAATGTAATCTTCATATACACCCTGCGCAATATAAATAACCGCACTCAGTTTTTCATTGGGTGGAGGGAAAATATAAGAAACAGATAAATAATCAAAAATGTTTTTTATGTAGTGTCGGTAGAGGATAATGAAGTAAGGAAAGAGTTAAGCGATACAGGAGATGCAAGGATCTCATCAAGGTGTTAAGCGGGGGTTGACCACTGACCAAAAATGTTTACAACAAATTTGCTATTATAATAATTTCCAAAAAATTGCAAAAATGTGCAAACAACTGCAAAAATTTGCAAGTAATTTCAAAATTTGCAAATACTAATTTCAAAATTTGCAAACATTTGCAAAACTTTACACAGATATTTGCTAACAATTTCAGACATTTACAGTCATTTGCAAAATTTACACACATTTGCTAAATTTGGAAACATTTGTAAAATTTGCAAAGATTTGCCAAAATTTACACAGATATTTGCAAACAATTTCAGACATTTGTAAAGATTTACAGTCATTTCCAAAAATTTACAGGCATTTGCAAAAATTTACACATTTGCAAAATTTGCAAATAATTGCAAAATTTGCAAACATTTGCAAAACTTTACACAGATATTTGCAAACAATTTCAGACATTTACAGTCATTTGCAAAGATTTACAGTCATTTACAAAAATTTACAGGCATTTGCCATAATTTACGGGCATTTGCCAAAATTTACACAAATTTGCAAACATTTGCAAACAATTGCAGAAATTTGGTAACAATTGCAAATCGTTTACAAAATTATGTACACCAAATATACTAGGTGGTCAACCCTAGGTGTTAAGTGTAGAAAACGACTCACATGTAAGGACGAAGTAAAGTAAAACGTAAAGTGCGATAAAAGAAACAAATATATTAAATGTTAAGTGTTGCTAATTACGATATTACTAGTGTAAAGAGAAAACTTTCTCAAAAATGTTCTCACAGAACTTTTATTAAACTTAATTTACCGAGTTATCTCGTAAATTCGTAAACTGAAAAAAGGATAAATTATACAATGCGGCTATTTATCTTGCGATGAGTGTACATATAAATACTTCGTAGTAAGATTTAAGATTGGCACGATGTGAAAATTGAACATTATGTAATGCATACTAGTGAAAAATTAAGAGAATAAATAGAAAAAAAAATATTTAGGTGCTGGTATAGCGTGTAATCCACGGTCTTTTTGGGGTTTACCTTTAATAACTGTTTAGTATTCCAATCGGTAATCTCAGGGATAGTACCTTATTTAGTACTATCTTTTTAGAACTAAAAATAAATTAAAATTATAAGTTTATAAATAACACTTAAAGTCGTACCGATCTCCTAAATGTGGGTGTTAACGACGTGGGATCTTAGGCGACTTGGACCCCCATAAATATCTCTACTTACTAAGAGTAGACCAAGGCGTTAACCGCTGGTGAAGTTTTTTGTACACATCTCATGAAGTACATGAAATCTTAAGTGAAGTAGTACATAAAGTAATGGTAAAATACATGAAGTACGTGTAAAGTAGGTAAAATAGGAATCAAGACAAATCAAATTAAATAATGGCTACACAACAAAAAATAAATTCAAGACAATCAATTACAAGAAGTGTTTTAAGTAAAACATTTTTTAAATCTTTATTTTTCGGAAAATTTTAAAAACAAACAGCATCAATCACAGCACCAGTTAATAAACATCAATCCCATCAATCCGCTTCCATTGCGAATTTTTAATTCAAAAAAGTCTAAATCTATTGTGCATTCTTTATTTTGAGTTGGACCTTTTTTTGCTTTTAAATTATTTAAAAAATTAGCTGGGGTGGGGAGACCTGTTGGCTCCCCCTCCCAATTTTGAAAATAATCTTAATATTCGTTGGTGCTTGATTGTACATAATTTATTTTTGCTTTGTCCTTTTACCCCCCCCTAAGAATATCTCATAATTTTTTTAAAAAACTAAAACGGTAGCTGAGAGAGGCACTGGAGGGTGTTCCACACCCCCCAGACCCCCCGGTTTAAATAATTTATTTTTATTAAAAGTGAATTAAATATATAAGCATATCCCCAAGCTTTTTAAAATTAGTTATATCTCTGCAACGACAGATCTTTAGTTTACTTTTGATAAAAAATAAACTACTCAATCCGGGGGTTCGGAGGGTGTGGAAGATTCTCCAGGGCCTCTGCAACGGGAGATCTTTAGTTTACTTCTGATAAAAAATAAACTATTCGATCCGGGGGGTCTGGGGTGTGGAACACCCTCCAGTGCACAAATTTTGAAATAAAGAACATCGCAGAACATGCAGTACCCCTGGACCTCCGGATCAAGTAATTTATTTTTTATCAGAAGTAAACTGAAGATCTCCTGTTGCAAAGGCACTGAAGGGTGTTCTACACCCCCTGGATTAAGTAGTTTATTTTATATCAGAAGTAAACTGAAGATCTCCCGTTGCAAAGGCATTGGAGGGTGTTCCACACCTCCCAGACCCCCCGGTTTAAATAATTTATTTTTATTAAAAGTGAATTAAATATTTAAGCATATCTCAAGTTTATTAAAATTAGCTATGGCCAAGTAAATGTGTTTAATTCGTAATCTGACAATTAATTACAAACTGCGTAATTATAAATTCCGTACACTCCTGGGGAGTAGTGGGATCTCTGCAACGGGAGGTCTTCAGTTTATCTCTGATAAAAAATAAACTACTTAATCCGGGGTCTGGGGATGTGGAACACCTTTCAGTGCCTCGGCAACGGGAAATCTTCAGTTTACTTATGATAAAAAATATACTACTAGATCTGGGGGGGTCTGGGGGGAGCACCTTCTAGCGTACTAATTTTGGAATCTCGGTAAGTCTCTGAAATACTGATGAAGTACGTGAATACAATGAAGTAGGTGCAGTACTGTGAATTATTGATGGAGTACAGTGAATTACTGCTGAAGTACGTGAATTCCCGTGAATTACTGCTGAATTATATGAAGGAAGAAGAAGTATGGAGAATTATTATGAAGTACGTGAAGTTAATTGTACACGATTTCCTCTAGCGGTTGACCCCTCAGAGTAGACGGACCAACAATAGAATAACCCACCTCACAACCAATTATATTAGTTAAATTTTATATAATATTTAATTATTTTGAATTCTTGTCAATATTATTATCCATCAGTTATTGAAATTCAACGGAAGACCGCACACTATAGTAAAAACTTCTAGTTAAACCGCACGCTACAGCAGCACCAAAAAATAAATTTTAAACATTGCATGGAAAGTTTGACATGTTTCCACCACTCAAAACGCAATCGTGGAAAATGAAAGTAGGTGGCTGATTTTCTTAAACGTTTCAGGAGTGCTGTAAATCAGATTTCTGCTGATGAAATTCAACTTTCCTACAAAGATGGTAAGGAATCGTTAGGGTATGTGGGCCTGAATTTATATTGTCGCTCAGCGTCAGAGAAATTTTTTGTTAAAGTAAATTAGATTTGCAGTTTACACGAAAAGTCTAAGAACATCAGCCCCCCAATGTAATTTTTGGCATGTCTAAAACATATTAACGTTTCATAGCAATTGTAACATTTTTAGCCTCAGACAAACAACGTTAATTCGTTTCGGTATTTTACAGTGTTTTACCTACAGTTCACACTTTTGATGAAACAGCTAATTATACAGGAAGGCCAAATATAATATACAAATATTACTGAGTATTTACGTATACGGCTAAATATGTACTTAACCAGCGGTTATGGTCTTATGGTAAATTACCACACAATTTATTTTTCCCATTTAGGGCTTTTCAAATAGAATTCCAGGCTCAGGAAAAAAGTGATTATCCGCTTTTAATTGAAAAGTCCTAATTGGGCAGGACACATGAAAATAAAATGGGGACATCACAACATGAGTAAAAAGTTTGCACTTTTACGAAATTCACAGTAAATTTTCTCGTTACTAACATTTACTACTTTCGTTCGTTTTTGAGTCTCTCCAAGAGTCAATAATTATTTAAATTTTTCTCCTGAAAACTTTAAAACTAATAAATTTTTGTGTACAACCATGTTTTACGACACGTGAATTTCTTTAAAATCTTTAATTTGTTATGTAAGAATCAAGTTTCAAAATTTTCTTAAATATCAACTCTTTTCGAGTATATTATAAAATGTTTCGATGTTATGGAACTGGAATATTGGAATAGAACCAATAAGTTACATTTTTTGGCTTACTTCTGCTATTTCATATACCCAATTAACCAAAATCATAAGCTAGACAATTCTTACATTGACTACTTCAATTGGTAAAATATAAAAGCCAACGTAGACTGGTTGACATATTGATATGTTAGATCAAGAATTGGAAGGAAAATACAATTTAAAACAAAATTGTACCTTAATCATTTGCAAAAGATCTTTTATTGTATTAGACTTAGAAGTAGTTTGGATTGTTTTTGGCCTGACTCAAAAGCACCATGTGTCGTAGAAAAATAGTTGGAATGGCAAGCTTCTCCAGCTATGAATATTCTTGGTATTCCATTGTGTGATATAGGTTCACACAAAGTTGATGGGCCTATCTCTAAGACGTCACATTGCGGTGTGCTATAACTATATCCACCTCTAATCCATGGACATGATACCCATTTACTTCTATACAAAAAATTATAAACAAAAACATTACCTACATAACTTAGAGAAAAATAACGTGCAACAATAAGAAAAGCATAAATCCATTTAGAAATTAATAATATGTAACAAAACTAGATAATTGCTATACACAAAACGGATTCATACTTCTCTAATTAGATTTTGATTGCCACATTAGATTAACGCTCAATTTTTCAATCTTAGATTACCCCTAACCAATGCAATTTTTGCAACAATTATGTCTCTAGAAATTTCTTTAGTTAGAGATAACCGGATATTGAACAACTGTGCCTTACTGCACGAACTTACCTTATTACTCGTTTTGGAAAAGGTATACCATCGTTTTTCAAAAATCTTCGCAGTAGCTGAATACAATGAATACCAACTCGCTCTTCTGATAAAGTTTCCATTACAGATACGCCTTCACTGCCAACCCAGCCCAGCAATACATTTGGTTGATTAAAACTAAATCAAAACCTGAGATATACCGAGTCCATTTATCTGCACCAGTTAAAACAGTATCCCTTCTCCATATTAATTGAAACCCTTCAGTATGCCACCATTTATAATCAAATACCAAGAATATTTTTCCAATTCCATAAAAACCCATCGTATCGATAGAACTACTTACACTACATGATAAATTTGGCTCAAATAAAGTGGAAGAATATTGTTTCAAAAACCCTAATGAGCAAGTTACAATCACATGATCACAGAAAACAGTTACGCCATTATCACTAAGAATTTTTATTTTATCGTAGGAATTCTGCCAATTAATTTTCAAAACTGGAAAATTGCATTTTAAAATTCCATCGGGAAGATTGGAATGTAATACGTCAACAAGTGACTTATATCCATTTTTTAAGGTTGATGTGTTTCTGTTCCGGATTGCCAAAACACAAATACTTTCCCCAATCTTTGGCAGATAATTCATTTAAATTGAAACACGAATTATCGATAACTTGAAATTTTACATGCCAATCAAAGAGCTCTAACTTCATGTCTTTCATTTCCTCTGTATTGTCGTTACATTTTATATATTCCAAAAATTTTTCTTCCAAAAATTCTCCCACCGAATTTGGATAATCGCTAAAGTAAACAAACTCTTCGCACTGTCCCAAAATTTTTCCAATTTCAAAATCTACTCTCTTAACCAGAAAATCATCAAAAACATAACCATCATCTCGTATGTACATTCCTAATCCTTCGTTAGAAACTTCTGACGATATTAAATTATGCTTTTTTTGCTAATGCATATAACGAATTTTCTGTACCGTGTATCCATTGGGCCCCTAATTCTATAACTTCATTATTTAGTTGGACGGATTTTATTCTACCTCCAGGTTGATCTTGAGCTTCAAGAATCAAGAAATCTGTAAATCCAGAATTCACAAAAACTTGTGCGGCACCCAAACCGGCCATTCCAGCACCGATGATAACTACTTTAGTATACAAGGTAGTTCTAAATAGAAAAAATTGTTGTAAATTATTTTGCAAGTTGCCAAAATTTCATGTAAGACTAATAAATGTAGATTTATTTCGACAAAACTTCATCGCGACGATTTGAAAGGAAACAAAATAATAACAAGCAAAAAAATATAAAATAAAATAAGTTTATTACAAAATATATTTTACATCATTTAATTAAAAACCATATTTTAATTTGAAATATAAATTCCAGTTTCTTGTTAAATATTCCAATCAAAATATAAAAATACAAATTCTCCATTACGTTACATCTTTGATTGCAAAGGAACTTTAATATTCGGATAGCGGAACTCTTTACTTTAAAAATTGTATACGTAAATCATCTAACTAAATTAAAAATTCCAAAGATGCTTACCTCTTATAGAATTCTAAAATCCGATCTGCTTCTCTAAATCCACTCTCTAGGGCGCCATGAACGGTTGAATAATAATAAGAATGTGTTGCTTCTCCAGCAAACAGTAAAGATGGAGTGCCTTTCGTCAAAATTGGATTTTGCAAATCTCGAGTAGCATTATTTAGCTTTTCACCATGAACACTTTTAAATGAATAGGACCCATAAAAATTTGGATTTGAATTCCACGCAGAACTACAATTTTTAACAGATAATAAATGATAAGATATTTGACTTAACAATGACTTACCACAGAATATCAAGAGGTTCGACAACATTTGTTATAAATCTTTTAAGCATCCATTTAGACCCTTCCATTACAATATTTGATGGAAGGAATTCCATAGCAAATGCAGGTTTGCCTACTATAAATGCCATTAGAATTGGAAAAGAGTCGACTGGATAAAATCCAAAAACACCTTTCATCCAGCCCATATCCTACAATTGCAAAGAATTAAAATTTAAACTATTTCACATTCTTATTTACACTCACATAGTTTAATTGCTGGGATAGTAAGGAAATAGCATCATTATCGTGTTCCGACCACAGAAAACTAAATCCTTTACATTTCTCAGACCACCATTGAACAGGAAATTTTAACATAATTTTATTCACGGTTCCAAAACCTAAAGTAGCAATTGCATTCTGTTTATCCAAAGGCAAAACTGGACTAAAGATGTCCAAATGTTTTTTCTTTAAAACTCCTAATGATACCGTAACAATTACGTGATCTGCCTTATATTCCGATCCATCCCGACACATCACTGTAATTTTAAAATTATTGCTTTCATTATCATGCCATGATATTTTACAAATTTCTTTGTTTAAAAGAATTTTATCTTCCAGTAAAGATTCGTTTCTTGATGTAAATAACTTTTTCTAAAATAAAAGTTTCAAGTTGCTTTGAAAAAGAAAAGTAGTATTTCAGAATTACCATTACAACATCTAAAATAGTTTTGTAGCCTTTGTCTTTCCAGTGAAGGTAATAATCTCCTTCGCAGTCTTGGTAACAGTTTAATCCTTTAGCTGACACGTCAAACCATGATTCAGCAGCATCGAGACATATGAAAAGTTTATGTATCCATTCCAAATATTCGTTTGCAATTTGTAGGCGCTTCTTATCGTTGCTATATATTGTTTGAATTTGTTCGTTGTATCTGAAGCAATCCTTAAGAATTAAAAAGGTCTTGAAAGCCAATACAATAAATAGTCTTTCACAAAATCCCAGTCAGTTTTTGTTCACATTGTGCAGTATTTCTTTAAACGTTTGCTATGAACCGTACCCAAGATGAGACTTACTAAGAAAAATGTGATTAACAAGGTGTGATTTTACAGGTCAATGTTGTACCACTGCAGTGAGTGCCACTCGATCAGGAGTAAAACCACGGTATTCAGCTCCTTAGCCTGCATAGCAATTCTTTGTTACAATCAATTTTAAATAAATTTCCCAATTCTCCTCTACGACTGCACTATTAAACGTTTTATTCGGCTTGAAAGCTGACGACACTATCCCTGTCGTTTTATGTCAAACTAATAAAAGGTATTGACATTATATATTTTAGTAAGCAGATAAGATACGTTTATCAATCGAATATCATTTCTGTATGCAAGAGATTGTGAAATGGTGTTGTAGAATTTGCACTTACAATATTTTAATTTTTCTGCAAGCGATTAAAATTTCTTTTAGATTTCAAAATATGGTTTCGAGTTCGAAGTAATTATTGAAAAGGAAATAACCAGTAATTAACAAAAATGGCGGAAGGTGTGCAAAGGTGAGAAAACAACATAATAAAATAGGAACTTGAGGTATAGATAACTCGAAATTTGAATTTAGTGCCATTCATCTTGAAATACCTGATGTAAACGTAGAAAACGATAATCTATTAAAATCCCTTACAATAACAACCCCAATACACGCAGGAGTGTTATATATCGAAGAAGGAAAAGAACTCAACCAAACTTTATGCCTATTACTGAGTGGAACCAGACGTTCAGCTCACTATTCAAATTGGGAAGATTTTGCCTTTAGTGTAGGACTTTCGCCACATATAATCCAAGTAAGTGTTTAATTTTATTGAAAAGTTAAGGAATAAACGTCATTTATTGTAGTGTATCAAGCACAACCTGATACAACAAGATCCAACAACATACGTATTATTAGCATACGTGCAAGAGGACGACCCAACTATACAAAAAATATTAAAAGCTTTGGTCGAGATTAAAAGATATGATATTTTAAAACAAATAGAACCGTTGATAAGAAACATTAATAAGGAACTCACATCGATACATCAAACAAAAATTTTAAAAACGCTTAAAACTCTAAAAAGTCCATTCGTTTTAAGAAATCTTAAAAACCAAGACCACAGACAAGAGTTAGAACTGCCATCGCTAACTTTGGCAATCATGGAGAGTTTAATAGAAAATAATGAAATAATTCAAAATGTAAAAAAATGTATGGCCTTTGAAACGTTTCCAATTGAGAAGACCGCATTTAATCGGTATGAAGTAGAACACTTGCAAAAGAGTACAATGGTTGTGCCAACTATGACTATAAAGGAAAAACCATACGATGTAACAATTTTCCTAACTTACACGTCAGATGCTAGTGAAATTGTAAAAACCTTTAAAACCTTGAGAACGCCAAGGGACGGTTTTAGGATAGGAGTTCTCGTACTAAACGAACACTTTTCCAAAGTAAGTCAATCTCCCGAGCAGTTTATTTTTGAATGTTTTGCCCAAGTCGACTACGTTTTTCCGATTATCACTAATAACTATTTATTGGAAGTGACAGGAAAAGTAAAATCCAATTTCATCGCCCATCCAAAATTACGATCACCAATACGTAAAATACATTTTCAACTTGATGATGACCTATTACGTACGAAACAAGTGCAAAAATAAAATGGTGAGCTGCATTATACCGGACAATATAATTCGAGAAGTTTTACGTCATAGACTAATGGGCCATCCATTATTGCAAGTTTGGGTGTCTCTCAATGAAATTGATTTGCTAATCAAAGCTATTTTAAAGCAAAAAAAATTAAGCTAAAACATAATAACTTTTGATATTTACAGCTACTATGCATAGTTTTTAAATTCTATAAGTCTATAATTGTCGTGTCCTAAAATAAAGATTGTGTAACTGCAGACTTTGTTGCTTATTTTCGTCCACGTCAATAGAATTAAAATAAATTAAATTCTTATTGCTTATTTTTAAAAACTTACCTTTTAATAAAATAATCTCCAAACGATCCATTAAATTCCTCCAAAGCTTCAGTATCTTCACGTATTTTCAAAGAAATTTCGAATAGTTCATCGGTGATTTTCTTATCCAAAATTTTAGAATCCGAATCGTAAAATGTATAATCGTTCCAAGAATTTACAGAAGATTGCAATAAATCCAACTTTTCTACGAGATTGTAAACTACGTTATCTTTTTGTCCATGACACCATTGACCTCCTAAATCCACAATGCATCCGTCAAAATTTGTAGAATTTATTCTTCCTCCAATCCTATTTTCTGCTTCTAATACAATTCGTCATCTATGCCATTTTCGACTAAACGTGAAGTGCTGCTATTCCAGATGCACCGGCACCAATAACTATTACTTTTGAGATTTTGTATGGGATTCCATCTGAAACTGAAATATACGTATGGAATTAACAAACCATTTGGTAAATCACCTTATTTAACAGATTCTATAACTAAAGTTAACTTTTTTATTATGTAATCATAATCAAATGTTAAAATTATGATATCGTACCAACCTAGTTACGTAAATTCTAAACAAATTAAAATCAATAAACTAATGACTGGCGAAATAACTTTTCTGTAATGTAATAATAAACTAATATTTTAAAACGTATTCTTAATAATTATTATAAATTATATTTTAATTAAAAGAAACAGAAACCCTTTTTCATTAGTTCTTTGCTAGAAAATTTTAAATCTTCGAATTCACTGTAATTCAGAGCCTACTAAACAACTGCTTCTAGATTGAAATACCATTTATGTTTACCTGCACATTATATGCTTCGATAATGCAATTCAAAACATTCTGAAAAGACTCAAAATCTAAATCATAGTTTATCTACTCTATACTTGATATAATTTTTGATTTGATTTTATAATGACCATTACTGCAACCTTAAAATTCGAAGTCTTAAAATTTGGATATGCAATTATAATATGTAACGTCTTATCGTAAATTAAATGTTTAACACACATTTAATATTTAGTGTTTAATTAATAATTAGATATAAAATATCTCTAAATTATAATAAATATGCCAATTAAAAAAAAACGAAACAAAAATAATAATTTTATGGGCAGATAACTTACATCGGCTAGTATTAATTTTGAACCTCATAGAAAATGGAAATATAAATTAATCGATTTATTGTGTTTAATTGGTAAATTTGTGATAAGTAAATTGATTGGTTTAATCTAAATAAACGTAAATTTTTACTGACGTTTAATATTTTGTCTACAATCGCGTTAAAAGGAAATGTATCAAAATCCAAAATAAATTGGGATAATGTCGTTTGTCCACTTATTCCACAAAGCCACTGCATGAATCTTTACTGCAATGTATTAAAACAGCGCTTTTTTCAATTTTTGACAACCATTTGGCCGATAAAAACATTACTTGAATTTGACTTTTATGTTATTTTAAAAACATCTAAATATCGATTTTGATACATGTCTGAAAGCGACACTTAATGGTAATCCCCCCTGTCTTTCTTTAAAGTTGATATACTACCTAGAAATTTAAAAAAAACAGCAGGTGCTTTTCTAAATGACTTTAAAAATATGACTTGAAGAATAAGAACACACCCATTATGTTTTATTTTTCGAGGTCATTTAAGAAACCCTTACAGTATAACTATGAAACTTAAACGTAATATTTTTGAAATCATTTAGAAAAGGATCTGCTATTTTCAAAAGTTGTTTTTAAATTACTAATGCCCAATTTCTTCACCTGGAGATATCTCTTAGATTATTTATCCATTAGATTTTTAAAGAAGTAACTAATCAGATAGCACCAAAACAAAACAATCAGAAATATGATTTGCTACTTCGTAAATTTATCTTATAGATAGATTATCTAAAAGATATTTATAGGTGAAGAAAATAATATAATATTAATTTTAAAGAAAGGTGAGGACTCATAGAGCCTAACCTTAAACGAATAATTTGCAATTCACTCAGTATGTGCATTACGGTTTGGTATTATATAAATGACTACATTTAGGCTACCGTTATCTTATTAATTACTAATTTTTTGTAATCTAACTACAGTAGAACTTCAATTATCCGAACTCCGACTATCCGAATTGCCGATTATCCGAATTACAAAAATTGTCCAAAAAGTCTAACAAGGAGACCACCGACCTTACCCTCACCGATTTGCTTGATTTTTGTTTTACGAGCAGGTTATGACTAGAAATGAAGCGGGCCAAAATATTAGAGCGCGATATTCACCCGTTGCCGAGAAAATCTACTTTGAAAATATCGTCTTTTTTCATATTTTATGGGGTACGGCTGAAGGGTCTAGTAATTTTCTTATTGGTATCTGTGGATATAGGGATAACAAAAAATACTATATATAAATTAAAATTATAATATATCAAGCTGTGTACTAAAAATCAAAAATCTTATTTTTATCTATTAATCTTCGGAGGAATCATCCGAAAATTCGCAGGAGCCAGGGTGATATTCGTCGTAAAACAAAAAAGCAATATGTTTCACTACATCGAGCGCACCTTATAAATGCAGTTTTCTTACACTTGCAAGGATTGTTTAAAATTTCTATGGGGAAGCACATTTGGTTTACATTTATGAAAACATTTCTCTCGTCAGTGAGCTTGGAAGCAAACCACGCGTACTGCAGCATATCCGAAAAATTGGTGAGGACAACTGATGTTGTACTATCGATTGTATTTTTATGCAATCTTCCGAGAATTGATTTCACGTTGTGTCTCGATCAACTGTGCACAATTTTGAAGACGTTTGATAAAATTTTTACTTGTCGATAAAAGTAAACATCGCAAGGCTGGACCAATGGTGTACATTTCGGAGGAATTACTTTAATCGTACAAGTTGATTGACCTTCTTCATCCTGAAATACTTCATCGTATAGATCTAGATTTGTTTGGCCTCCCAAGAATCGATTATAAGTAGAAAACGTTCTTTTCCACGTATGGCTTAAAACGTTCGTTAAATAATCTTTATACAAAGATGTTGTCAACTTTCCCGACTTTGAAGAAGTTACAACAACATTTTTATATTTTCTAGCATATTCTTCTACACATATTTTAACCCTCGGCCCAAATGATCCTGTCGCCTCTTGTAGGCATACAAAACGAGAGGTAATAGTTTTCCGGAGAGGGTAATGGCATACTGTGCTGTATAGGAATGGGTGACCTTGTTCATGTCCTTTGTATTAACAATAATAACTTTTGATCCCGCTCCGCGAGAGTTCGGTTATAATTTGACTGGTATTGACACCCAGTCTGATCTGTATTGATAACAAGATCTTTGTCAAATTTCGGTATCAACGCACGAGTCTGGATTCGAAATCTTTCAGCGGCAGCCAAAGTTTCCTCCAGTGTCGCGGTTTCTCTTTGGCTTACAAATTTGGTTATTTTTCGCTGGCCAATTCGGTGTCTTCTTTTGAATCGAACAACCCAATTTTCAGAGGCTTTGAATTCAAAATTCTCAAACTGACCCGCTGCAGATAATGCCCACTGTTGCAAGTTTCTTGTTGATACTTGTTGAGAGTTTTGCGAGCTTCTACAAACCTGTCATTGCTCCAAGAGTCAATAATTTCAAATTTATCAAATTTTGTTCCACCATTTTGAATTTGTTTTCTCCATTTCTTCAAATCCTTAAAGCTTTTTAGACGGGAACATCCTCCTTTTTGAAGAGTTTTAATGCTCCACTTTGGATGTTGCCTAGCAATATTAGAAACCTTGATTTTGTAATCTAGTGGAATATTATCGATTTTTCTATTTTCATCCTTTTCTCTCTGGAGAACAATCTTCGGTCATATTTTCTTTTACTTCTTCAAAATTTCGTCCTCCGACACAATTGCTTTTTCTCCTAACGTTGTTATAATGTAATGGTAAATGTCTTCTCCTACTACCACAGCGTCTTCACTAATTACCGCAGAAGCTTCTGGCGCCATTAAATTATTTGCAATAAGGAGTTGCTGACAATACACCATCGCATCTTTCAATCGCCTCCTAGAAATTTCACTATACAGAGATTCTTCATCGGTTTCGATTTCTTCAACTGTCGAAGGGCCCAGTGTTTCCATGAATTTGTAGTCAGACATTGTCGAAACGATATATAGGTATAACTTGATATATTATAATTTTAATTTATATATAGTATTTTTTGTTATCCCTATATCCACAGATACCAATAAGAAAATTACTAGACCCTTCAGCCGTACCCCATAAAATATGAAAAAAGACGATATTTTCAAAGTAGATTTTCTCGGCAACGGGTGAATATCGCGCTCTAATATTTTGGCCCGCTTCATTTCTAGTCATAACCTGCTCGTAAAACAAAAATCAAGCAAATCGGTGAGGGTAAGGTCGGGTGGTCTCCTTGTAAGTGCGCTATTATTCTTCCGAAGCCAGTGTTTGCGCGTCAAGTCTTGACTTGACTTGTCTTAACGCCGTTGTGCCTACACTGACTTCCCCGCGAAGTCAGGTGGGGTTAAAAGGGGCACAACCGATTGTTTGTTTTGATTAGCCAGTGTGCTATTGACCTTGCTCGAGGACGCTACTCTTTCGCTACGGCTTACTTTTGTTTGTGCGTGTACAATACTGTATTGTTTTTATACCATGGCTTCGAAAAGAAAACGTGTTGTGCACTTAAATATTTTAATTTTCTGCAAGCGATTAAAATTTCTTTTAGATTTCAAAATATGGTTTCGAGTTCAAGTAATTATTGAAAAGGAAATAACCAATAATTAACAAAATGGCGGAAGGTGTGCAAAGGTGAGAAAACAACATAATAAAATAGGAACTTGAGGTATAGATAACTCGAAATTTGAATTTAGGGCCATTCATCTTGAAATACCTGATGTAAACATAGAAAACGACAATCTATTAAAATCCCTTACAATAACAACCCCAATACACGCTGGAGTGTTATATATCGAAGAAGGAAAAGAACTCAACCAAACTTTATGCCTATTACTGAGTGGAACCAGACGTTCAGCTCACTATTCAAATTGGGAAGATTTTGCCTTTAGTGTAGGACTAACGCCACATATAATCCAAGTAAGTGTTTAATATTACTGAAAGGTTAAGGAATGTACGGAATTCGCCATCGAACTCACATCGATACATCAAACAAAAATTTTTAAAACACTTAAAACTGTAAAAAGTCCATTCGTTTTAAGAAATCTTAAAAAACCAAGACCACAGACAAGAGTTAGAACTGCCATCGCTAACTTTGGCAATCATGGAGAGTTTAATGGAAAATAATGAAATAATTCAAAATGTACAAAAATGTATGGCCTTTGAAACGTTTCCAATTGAGAAGACCGCATTTAATCGGTATGAAGTAGAACACTTGCAAAAGAGTACAATGGTTGTGCCAACTATGACTATAAAGGAAAAACCATACGATGTAACAATTTTCCTAACTTACACGTCAGATGCAAGTGAAATTGTAAAAACCTTTTAAAAACCTTGAGAACTCCAAGGGACGGTTTTAGGATAGGAGTTCTCGTACTAAACGAACACTTTTCCAAAGTAAGTCAATCTCCCGAGCAGTTTATTTTTGAATGTTTTGCCCAAGTCGACTACGTTTTTCCGATTATCACTAATAACTATTTATTGGAAGTGACAGGAAAAAGTAAAAATCCAATTTCATCGCCCATCCAAAATTACGATCACCAATACGTAAAATACATTTTCAACTTGATGATGACCTATTACGTACCAAACAAGTGCAAAAATAAAATGGTGAACTGCATTATACCGGACAATATAATTCGAGAAGTTTTACGTCATACACTAATGCGCCATCCATTATTGCAAGTTTGGGTGTCTCTCAATGAAATTGATTTGCTAATCAAAGCTATTTTAAAGCAAAAAAAATCAAGATAAAACATAATAACTTTTGATATTTACAGCTACCATGCATAGTTTTTAAATTCTAAAAGTCTATAATTGTCGTGTCCTAAAATAAAGATTGTGTAACTGCAGACTTTGTTGCTTATTTTCGTCCACGTCAATAGAATTAAAATAAATTAAATTCTTATTGCTTATTTTTAAAAACTTACCTTTTAATAAAATAATCTCCAAACGATCCATTAAATTCCTCCAAAGCTTCAGTATCTTCGCGTATTTTTAAAGAAATTTCGAATAGTTCATCGGTGATTTTCTTATCCAAAAGTTTAGAATCCGAATCGTAAAATGTATAATCGTTCCAAGAATTTACAGAAGATTGCAATAAATCCAAATTTTCTACGAGATTGTAAACTACGTTATCTTTTTGTCCATGACACCATTGACCTCCTAAATCCACAATGCATCCGTCAAAATTTGCAGAATTTATTCTTCCTCCAATTCTATTTTCTGCTTCTAATACAATTACGTCATCTATGCCATTTTCGACTAAACGTGAAGCTGCTGCTATTCCAGATGCACCGGCACCAATAACTATTACTTTTGGAGATTTTGTATGGGATTCCATCTGAAACTGAAATATACCTTTGGAAGTACAAACCACTTTGGTAAATACACCTCTATTTAACACACATTCTATATACTAAAAGGTACTTAACTTCATTTTATTATGCTAATCATAATCAAATGTTACATTAATTACCGTACCAACCGGTACGGTTACGTAAATTACGAACAAATTAAAATCAAATAAACTAATCGACAGGGCGAAAAATAACTTTTCTGTAATGTAATAATAAACAAATCTTTTAAACGTATTCTTAATAATTTATTATAAATTATATTATTAATTAGAAAGAAACTAGAAACTGTTTTTCATTAGTTCTTTGCTAGAAAGCTTTTAAAGTCTTCAGTTCACTGTAATTCAGGGCCGTACTGACAACTACCTCTATTCGTTGAGCCACCTAAAGATCATTAACCATTTACATGTTTACTTGCTTTTAATAAGTTTCGTGAACTAAGCAATCTAAAAGCAGTCTGAAAAGCAGCACAAAAGTGGTCTAGAAAACTCATAGTTTATCTACTCATATACTGACATAAATTTTTGATTTAGATTTTACAATGACCATTACTGCAACCTTAAAATTCAAATTCTTAAAATTTGGATATGCAATTATAATATGTAACGTCTTATCGTAAATTAAATGTTGTACCTATAGATAGTTGTGTTTTTTAAAAATTAGGATAAAATATCTCTAATTATAATAATATGTTCAATTAAAAACGCAAACAAAAATATATTTTGAGTGGGCAGATAACTTACACCGGTTAGTATTAATTTTGAACAATCAGAAATATAATTGGCTACTTCGTAAATCTATCTTATAGATAGATTGTCCAAGAGATATGTATCTTTAGGTTAAGAAATCGGGCATAAGTTATAATATTAATTTTAAAGAAAGGTGGGGACAACTCATAGAACCTACCCTTAACAGAATAATTTGGAATTCACTCAGTATGTGCATTACGGTTTGATATTATATAAATAACCGCATTTAAGCTACCATTATCTTATATTACAACTAGCTGACCAAGGTTGTGCGGCCTAAAGGCCGCACTGTTGGAATAATTTTAAATTCACTCTGTATGGTCTATTATTGTATTTAATCATACATTTTTTAAGTGAACAGTAAAAATGTTAAAAGTTTAAAAATAAAAATATTTGCAGTCAAAAGTCCAATATAACGCAATATTTGTTACAGCTGCACATACATAGTATATAGCTGGATACCCGGCTTCGCCCGGGATCTCACTAAAAATAAAATACTTTGCCTTTGTCTGAATTTACTTTTTTTTGAAAAGTTTGAGAATTTTAAGTTAAGGAAACGGTAAAAATTGTTTGTTAGGACCAAACAAATTTATTTGTTTGATGATTCAAAGAAATCTTGTCTTCTTCTTGGGTTCTTCTTGCATTTTTGGAAATAAGGAACCAACTGCATGGTAAACTTGGCCTTGAATTTTAAACGTGGGCATAAAATTTCCATGCCGTATCTCGGTGGCACCAAACGATGTCATTTGAAAAGCGGAGTTGTACTTTCGTATATTTCTAAGGAAATTATCCGAATTATTGTGAGTGCCAAGTAGTAAACTCTTTAATGGTTCTGGCGGTTCAACAATGTCATCGAGTAAAACTTTTCCACTACAACAACACAGGCCAGGTGCTTCTTTTTCCCATTTTAATGCACGACAGTAGTTACAGCTGGAAGTCATGGTTTCAATCGAAACGTGAGAATCGGTTGCATAATCAATGGAGACATCATAATTAAATCCAGACATTTTCTACTTTTCCATGGGACTGAAGGAACACTTTCATTTTCTACTTCCATATCATGCAAATGATCACCATCATTAACTCTTATTGGGGCTTGGATTTGCTGTGAAATGGAATCCTGTGCTGGGTCGGAAGCATTACGATCATTTATGTTATCGGTACTTTGATTTTGTCTACAAAAACGCTGTCTTTTGGCCACAGTAGAAGAACGACCAAGATTTAATTTCTCTTTAACTTTATATGCCACTGTTTGTTATGATTCCTTCGTTCCTTTTTTGTCAGTTGATTTCCAGATTTTTAGTTTATATAGTGATTTGAAGTAGGTTATTTAACCAACCTAAAAAATGTCACTAATCTGTAGATTATCAGATTAAATCTGTAGATAATCTGTTCAGACGTGTGTGTACAAAAAATGTAATTACTTCATTGTTTATTAACTTACAAACGCGGAATTAGGCTTTAAACCTGCTCCAAGATGTACTCTATCATTTAAAAAAAACGGCAAGTCGATCGATTCAGTAGTTTCGGAGATCATGCGTGACAAAGAAATACCATTTCACATTTATATATATAGATAGAAGATAGATAGAAGATAGAAGATAATTTTAAATTCACCCTGTATGGGAATCTCGTTCCATTCATGCGCGTCCGCAATTTTTCACTTTTTTTTAAATTAAGCTTTTCGGTCCTGGTTTTTAGCGGAAAACCTCTTTAGGGTCCTAGAGAGTAACTGCGCAAAATTTGGTTGGGATCGGTCGAACGGTCTAGGGAGTCTATAAGGAACAAACACACACACAAACACACAAACATACATCCATTTTTATATATATAGATAGAAGATAGAAGATAATTTTAAATTCACCCTGTATGGGAATCTCGTTCCATTCATGCGCGTCCGCAATTTTTCACTTTTTTAAATTAAGCTTTTCGGTCTCGGTTTTAGCGGAAAACCTCTTTAGGGTCCTAGAGAGTAACTGTGCAAAATTTGGTTGGGATCGGTCGAACGGTCTAGGAGTCTATAAGGAACAAACACACACACAAACACACAAACACAGACACAAACATACATCCATTTTATATATATAGATAAAAGATAGATAGATAGATAGAAGATAGATAGAAGATAGAAGATAATTTTAAATTCACCCTGTATGGGAATCTCGTTCCATTCATGCGCGTCCGCAATTTTCACTTTTTTAAATTAAGCTTTTCGGTCCCGGTTTTAGCGGAAAACCTCTTTAGGGTCCTAGAGAGTAACTGCGCAAAATTTGGTTGGGATCGGTCGAACGGTCTAGGGAGTCTATAAGGAACAAACACACACACAAACACACAAACATACATCCATTTTTATTTTATATATATAGATAGAAGATAGAAGATAATTTTAAATTCATCCTGTATGGGAATCTCGTTCCATTCATGCGCGTCCGCAATTTTTTCACTTTTTTAAATTAAGCTTTTCGATCTCGGTTTTAGCGGAAAACCTCTTTAGGGTCCTAGAGAGTAACTGTGCAAAATTTGGTTGGGATCGGTCGAACGGTCTAGGAGTCTATAAGGAACAAACACACACACAAACACACAAACACACACACAAACATACATCCATTTTTATATATATAGATAGATAGAAGATAGAAGATAATTTTAAATTCACCCTGTATGGGAATCTCGTTCCATTCATGCGCGTCCGCAATTTTTCACTTTTTTTTTAAATTAAGCTTTTCGGTCTCGGTTTTAGCGGAAAACCTCTTTAGGGTCCTAGAGAGTAACTGTGCAAAATTTGGTTGGGATCGGTCGAACGGTCTAGGAGTCTATAAGGAACAAACACACACACAAACACACAAACACACACACAAACATACATCCATTTTATATATATAGATAGATAGAAGATAGATAGATAGAAGATAGATAGAAGATAGAAGATAATTTTAAATTCACCCTGTATGGGAATCTCGTTCCATTCATGCGCGTCCGCAATTTTTCACTTTTTTTTTAAATTAAGCTTTTCGGTCCCGGTTTTTAGCGGAAAACCTCTTTAGGGTCCTAGAGAGTAACTGTGCAAAATTTGGTTGGGATCGGTCGAACGGTCTAGGAGTCTATAAGGAACAAACACACACACAAACACACAAACACACACACAAACATACATCCATTTTTATATATATAGAAGATAGAAGATAAAACACATGTTTTCTGCATTCCAAAAGATTTTTGAAATTGAATTTCTCGAAAAATCGAAGCATCAAAATTGGCGATGTATAATACTAAAACTAGATAGGTATAAGGTACCATTTGATGTAATTTATTTTATTTAAATTTTAGGATGCCTACTGCAGTAGCACAAGGACGGAAATAAACCCTAGCGCGACCCTGTTTCCTGAATTCTTAGCTAATTTTCTGACTTACATCATAAACGAATCGCTAGCAGTAGTTATTCTTGATGTAAACTGTAAAACTACTATTAATTTTTAACTTTAATATTTATTGTAAATTTTTTTTCTAAAGTAGGAGGTTATATTAATTTAGTTGAATTAATTTGATTATATTTCTGATAACATATCTCTAGGTGAATTCTAGTAGGACTAGATAATATCGCCTAATTTTACCTGATTTTAAACTTATTTAAATGCAATACAGGGTGACTAGATTGAACTGTAACTTTTAAAATGTACATTTTTCTGCAATCAACATAAATATTTATTCAAATTTTTCTTGTACCTACATTGGCAAAAAATGTTCAAAATTACACCTTTGAACAGTACTGGATACCTGAATAAAAGAAATGTTTGTGCAAAATTTGCAAAAATACGATCGTTAGGATGTCCTTTCCTATTAATTTGACTTATTTTTGTGCAATTCATTAATCAATCAGAAACATGCTCATGTGACGTCGCAGTTTATTATATGCAAAATTATGGAGTTTGTGATTACTGATCTGAAGAATACAAAGGCTTAATAGACGGAGAACGCTAAAGAATAACCCAATTTCGAGGCTACATGCCGAGCAGCCTTGTAAAACTAGCCACGACTACAGTGACTTAATACGTAAAAAGGACGGTGACTTCATTAGATGTCTGATTAAGCAGATCACTGATCGATTAAAGTGGAAAGAAATTGTAAATAATAATTGTATGTGTATCTTGCTTTGACTAGCACTGAGCAAATGATTCGATTAATCGATGTTTTATCAGTGCTAAGAAAGTTATCGATTAATTAAATAATCGATCTAAGTTTTTAATTTTTTAATTTTAAAAACTAAAAAGAAATTTCTAAAAATACAAATATTTACAATATTTTTATCAGGCCAGAGTGAGCATATAAAAAAACATGACAATATGTATTGTCCTATGACAGTTGTAAAGTTAGATGTAAAATAAAATTTTTTTTAATTATATCAGAAATAAGGAAAGGAAAACAGCCTCCAGAAGATCATCATCATCATCATTTCCATCATGAATTAGGTCTTTGACCTGTTCCGGCCTATCTCTTCCTTGGTCTTCCCACGTCTCTGCGTCCTTGGGGTTTGTAGTTGTATGCCTTAAGAGGTATCCTGAGGCTTGTCATTCGCTGAAGGTGCTCTTCCCATTTTGTTCTGTTGCCTACTATTTTGTCTATTTTGTCTCCAGAAGATAAAAACCAAAAAAATTCCACCATGTTTTCAGGATGTCAGCTTTTGGCGTCCCTGATTTGGCCGAAGAGCATACAGCTCCTGGTCCTGGCACTGTATGTCACTGTAGTTTATTATAATGTTATCTTTTAAAACGGTTACCTTCGTTCGGATTTCAACCAATGACAACCTGATCTTCTGTTTGGGGTTTATAATATTTATAAATTGTTAATAGTGTGTTGATGTGGATTTGTCAAAACATATGTCATTAATTTTCCAATATTCCAATTTTCCAAAATATTAAATTTTCCAATATAGTTTTTTATTTCAATTATATGGATTTTAATCCATATTCAATCATTTAGGGCTGAGTTTAACTGAGGAGATTTTAAAAATCGAAACAACGCTGAGCAGCGGTGTCTTAATCTAAAATGTCAGTTGGAAAAATTTAAAAACTTTTTAAAAACATTATTATAATACTAAAAAAACAAGTTTTTGTTTTATTCTACGAAAATAATGTATATATGGGCAAAGAGGGCATTTATTATCTCCCTAGTCGCTAATTTCTGTGGTTCTTAAGGGGAACTTGATAAAGAAATTATAAGAGGTATGGAAAATAGATGTAGTTCAATTAATTTATTTTATTTATAAAATAAACAATTATTTAAAAAAAACTCTATTTAAGTATGCCATATGGTGCAATTTAAAGAAGCACAACTTTATATTATAATTCGAAAGCTAACGAAGATATTCAAAGTGCTTAAAGCCTAAATTATTATCCTTAAGAGTGTCTGAAGAATGTTTCTTCTGTAACTTCAAAAACAACCAAGTTATCAACATTTATGGAAAAGTTGAAAAATCGAACTTTTGCCTTAAAAACAAAATAATCTAGCAAATTCCGATTTTAGCCAATGAATTTCTCTTAAAAAAAGATAACCAGGATGAGCCATCCATTTTTCAATACCTCTTATAGTTATTGAGTTCCCCATTAGAACCATCTAAATTGGCCCACCGTATTCATGTGCTGAGAGATAGAACTTAAATCCAGCACTGCTTTTTATGCTGCCCCACAGGCATGCCACCTCTGCGATTTTTGTGTCACGGGATAAAAATTATGTAAAATGAGATCTATCACGAATCTGGTCATGAACTTGAACCCTGAGAAATTGATTACCTCAACGTGACCTCAACTGTAATTCTTTTAGAGCTCTATCCCAAATTGGAATTACAAATTCTGTCATAAAATTACTTACCCATTTTTTAAATGGATTTATCCAAGAAGTTATATCCATTTTTATTATAACTTGATCAGGATTTTTAAAACGATTTGTAAAACTTGAAAAAAATTTTAACTTGTAACAATAAAAAAATTGTTATAAAAATTAGCAACATACATTTTAAAAATTCTGATCATAATAATTGTAATTTGCTTGTTTAATTAAGTAGAAAGTTATTATATTTTTAACACTTTTATCGAACCACTTGGCGGGCGCCTAACCGTAAAAATAAATAATAAAAGAACAGAAACGTGGTCAACATTTATAAAAATTTTATTGTGGAGTACCTTAACCAAATAAAATGAACAATAATTAACTAATATCGTTAAATAATACGAATCTATAGACACGCATTTCGCATCGGCGAATTTCTGCCGGGACAGCTGTAACCAACTGTCAAAAAAACCGATCAAAATGTCAACATTTTAGTTGGAACTGCAGTAATAAAGTTAATACGATAAATGAAGATGAAAAATTGTGTATTTTCAATAAGGCTAGTCACAAATTGTTAGGTAAATTATATATCAATAGAAAAGTTCCTAACAGAGTACATACAACCAACCCTAACCTCAAAAACGTAATTTTAACAAGAAGCTGCCACAAGGATTATTTTTTTTAGATACAACTCGACCGAACCTGAAGGGACGCTAAACGATGTGTTCAAGAACCTGTGCGAGATGAAGGATAAAATGAAATATTCGATTCAAAACGGAGCTGTGCTTAAAGGTTTACACGATACTTGTATAACAATTCCTCGCACCTTTAAAAATCATTCTGGTGGTATTTTAAAAGTATGGGCGCATCAGTGCGAGTGCGTTTTTGCACAAAGATTACGGAGAGGACAACAAATGTTTTGTCATTACATTAGACTTTGGGAGGACCGTGCGTTAAGAGAGTTGCTAAATAAATTTCGAGTGCAAATAACTAAGCACGGCAAGGAGTTGGTGTTTGGTGCTGTAGGTGTGTCGTGTTATAATTGGGAAAGTAATCGAATTTCGGACGCCGATATTCAAAAGTACATGAATGATATGGATTACATTAGTTTGTTAAGCGAGAAAACCATTGCATGTGACTCGTGTAAAGTAGATCAACCTGAATTGTATAAACGGAACAAGACAATTTGTGATTGTCAAAATAAAGATAACATAACGAGGGAGTATGATAATTGGGTAGCTTTTCTCGAACAGAAAGATATGGTAGTGTGGAGAAGGCTACAAGAGTCTGAATATTACGAATATAAAATTTATGGTTCCTTTGACGATGTTACTGCTGAGGATTTTCTCAATGTACAAATTGATAGTGATTATAGAAAACACTGGAATAAGACTGCTATTGCTTTAGAAGTTATTGAAAAAGATCCCTGTCCCAAGTCTAATAGCGACATAATTTATTTGGAAATGTTATGGCCTGTAAGTTTTATTTTACTTTTCTTAATATTTTCAAAAATTACAAAGAGATTTTATATTACTAAAACAGACGTTCTATAAGGGTAAATTATTAATGCAAACTGTTTTGATATCATTTGAAATTATAAAAAAGGTTTTAAATTATATAACAACAAAGTATACATCTTTCATTTTTTCAGACATTTAAAACGTAAAGTAAAGCTTCGGTTATCTGAATCTTTGATTTTCCACATTCCGTGGTTTACTTAATCCATTATATTTGGTAATATGGATTTTGTCCTCGTTTAACTGGATTGGAGTCTGCATAACTATACAAATTAATGTATATAATGGAAACTACTGTATGAATGCAGGTGTATGGATTTTTGCACACGGATTGACGCCTGGTAAGAATACAGTTTTATTCTAAGCCTCAATACAGACTGCAGCCAGGTAAGCGCAAATTATTTGAAATTTTCGGCATGTTACATGTTTTTTTGCTATACTGATGACGTCATAAGACAGAAACAATATTTAATATTGTTTATAGCTCACCGTAATTTGCGAATCTTTTTGAATAAAAAATAATATAACTCGATTTTGCCTTTTCAGAGAAAAAATTAGGGGATAAACGAAATTCGGTATAGGTGTAGTCAAATACTTACTCTTTCAGGAACCGATGAGTATACCGTAGATAAATGTCTAAGGATACTTACTATTGTGAAAAATTACTTTTTTATATGATTACAAAACGATTAATTTTATCGGAAAATTATAAGAGATATTTCTTGTAGATAAATGGATTATCTTTAAATTTTAGTCTTACAAGGAGACCACCCGACCTTACCCTCACCGATTTGCTTGATTTTTGTTTTACGAGCAGGTTATGACTAGAAATGAAGCGGGCCAAAATATTAGAGCGCGATATTCACCCGTTGCCGAGAAAATCTACTTTGAAAATATCGTCTTTTTCATATTTTATGGGTACGGCTGAAGGGTCTAGTAATTTTCTTATTGGTATCTGTGGATATAGGGATAACAAAAAATACTATATATAAATTAAAATTATAATATATCAAGTTATACCTATATATCGTTTCGACAATGTCTGACTACAAATTCATGGAAACACTGGGCCCTTCGACAGTTGAAGAAATCGAAACCGATGAAGAATCTCTGTATAGTGAAATTTCTAGGAGGCGATTGAAAGATGCGATGGTGTATTGTCAGCAACTCCTTATTGCAAATAATTTAATGGCGCCAGAAGCTTCTGCGGTAATTAGTGAAGACGCTGTGGTAGTAGGAGAAGACATTTACCATTACATTATAACAACGTTAGGAGAAAAAGGAATTGTGTCGGAGGACGAAATTTTGAAGAAGTAAAAGAAAATATGACCGAAGATTGTTCTCCAGAGAGAAAAGGATGAAAATAGAAGAAATCGATAATATTCCACTAGATTACAAAATCAAGGTTTCTAATATTGCTAGGCAACATCCAAAGTGGAGCATTAAAACTCTTCAAAAAGGAGGATGTTCCCGTCTAAAAAGCTTTAAGGATTTGAAGAAATGGAGAAAACAAATTCAAAATGGTGGAACAAAATTTGATAAATTTGAAATTATTGACTCTTGGAGCAATGACAGGTTTGTAGAAGCTCGCAAAACTCTCAACAAGTATCAACAAGAAACTTGCAACAGTGGGCATTATCTGCAGCGGGTCAGTTTGAGAATTTTGAATTCAAAGCCTCTGAAAATTGGGTTGTTCGATTCAAAAGAAGACACCGAATTGGCCAGCGAAAAATAACCAAATTTGTAAGCCAAAGAGAAACCGCGACACTGGAGGAAACTTTGGCTGCCGCTGAAAGATTTCGAATCCAGACTCGTGCGTTGATACCGAAATTTGACAAAGATCTTGTTATCAATACAGATCAGACTGGGTGTCAATACCAGTCAAATTATAACCGAACTCTCGCGGAGCGGGATCAAAAGTTATTATTGTTAATACAAAGGACATGAACAAGGTCACCCATTCCTATACAGCACAGTATGCCATTACCCTCTCCGGAAAACTATTACCTCTCTTTTTTGTATGCCTACAAGAGGCGACAGGATCATTTGGGCCGAGGGTTAAAATATGTGTAGAAGAATATGCTAGAAAATAAAAAAATGTTGTTGTAACTTCTTCAAAGTCGGGAAAGTTGACAACATCTTTGTATAAAGATTATTTAACGAACGTTTTAAGCCATACGTGGGAAAAGAACGTTTTCTACTTATAATCGATTCTTGGGAGGCCAAACAAATCTAGATCTATACGATGAAGTATTTCAGGATGAAGAAGGTCAATCAACTTGTACGATTAAAGTAATTCCTCCGAAATGTACACCATTGGTCCAGCCTTGCGATGTTTACTTTTATCGACAAGTAAAAAATTTTATCAAACGTCTTCAAAATTGTGCACAGTTGATCGAGACACAACGTGAAATCAATTCTCGGAAGATTGCAAAAAAATACAATCGATAGTACAACATCAGTTGTCCTCACCAATTTTTCGGATATGCTGCAGTACGCGTGGTTTGCTTCCAAGCTCACTGACGAGAGAAATGTTTTCATAAATGTAAACCAAATGTGCTTCCCCATAGAAATTTTAAACAATCCTTGCAAGTGTAAGAAAACTGCATTTATAAGGTGCGCTCGATGTAGTGAAACATATTGCTTTTTTGTTTTTACGACGAATATCACCCTGGCTCCTGCGAATTTTCGGATGATTCCTCCGAAGATTAATAGATAAAAATAAGTTTTTTGATTTTTAGTACACAGCTTGATATATTATAATTTTAATTTATATATAGTATTTTTTGTTATCCCTATATCCACAGATACCAATAAGAAAATTACTAGACCCTTCAGCCGTACCCCATAAAATATGAAAAAAGACGATATTTTCAAAGTAGATTTTCTCGGCAACGGGTGAATATCGCGCTCTAATATTTTGGCCCGCTTCATTTCTAGTCATAACCTGCTCGTAAAACAAAAATCAAGCAAATCGGTTGGGGTAAGGTCGGGTGGTCTCCTTGTTAGCTAGAGTTAATATTCCCGAACTCGAAAGTACAATTTTTCCTATAGAAATTGCTTCACCAAACGAAAAAGGACATTAAAATAAGACTTTTAAGGTGAGGAGGAATTTAATAGCTACTATATTAATTCCACAATTCCATTTTGAAGTTCACAAAATTACATAATATACAAATACATAGGAGTACTGCGCACTTTGATGTCAGTTCGTACCCCTGAGTGGGTTTTAACACTTACCCCTCGACCAACTGCAGGGCATTTTACACGGAGGAATTTTTTCATGCGATCGATCGCTGCGATTAGTTGCAGGAAATTTTTGGCATGCTCAAGATTGTTGCGACTTATCACATGTTCACTTTACTCAAGGCATTTATTTTTAGAGGGTTGCAATAAATGACGTATTTGCTGCAATACCAAACTATAGTATCAACTTAAAAAAATACTAGTCAGCTTAAATTTTTGAAATTTTATAAAAAAATGTTCATAAATAAAATAAAAATAACTTACTTTTCCCTTATAACAAACTTTAATAAACACGAGGTTTTAGGTTAACAAACTGTGAAATGACGACATAATGTTGTCTTGACAAATTTTGTTTTAACATTTTTAAGTTGGCAGTAAAAAATCTCATGATATTAGAACATGTCCTAAATCATAAAATCGCACATACACTAAGTTACGGGGATTAATCACATGCCACCAGTTGACTCTCGGAACCGGCGGCTCAAGCATCTCTCTTAGATAGATAAGTATCCATAATTTCGAGATTTGTCATGGTCTATGGATATTTTTAATGAGATCCGTGGATTCATCTTCATCGCTAAATGAAGTGGATGAGACCTAAAAGCATATAACGTATCCAGCCCACTACGAACGAGTCTACGCCCTGTCCACTCAAGGACGTAATATCTATGACCAGAAAGGTTCCCAAGAAAAGGTTTGAATATCATATCATAGTAAACAGCGGTTGTTCTATCTTATTTATAGATGATGAGTGAGCGAATCGGTTAACTGAAATGGTTTAAGCCCAAAAATCAGTGTATTGATGGATTTATTTGTTTTGTTGTCACCTGATTGATTATTTTGTCAATTTAACTTGAAGATTACTACGAGTGAAGAAATCTGGCATTAGTGATTTTTTGTTAAAATGAGTTGCACTCATCAGAAAAAAGTACAATACAATATACAAATACAGGTACAATATTTAAAGAAAAAATAAGTCAGAATATGAATTACCTCGTTGGATACACAAACTGATTCTCTGAATTAAAAAACTCTTAGCACGTTTATAGCCCGATACATCAATAACTTGACCACCGATCTTAGAGGCCAATTCCTTTGTATAGTTATTCCAAGAACCGAGGGTCTTAACAGCGAAAACTGAAAAATCGTAATGATCTTTCACTATTCGATATTTATCGTGCTTTAGAGCTTCAACTTTTATGGAGACTGAACTGGCAATTTCAGCCTCCAATTTTTCTCGGATTAGATTGTCGAAGGCATTTTCGAAATCTATAAATGCTATATATATGTGTTTCTTGATTAAATTCTCGCCTTTTCTCTATTATTTGTTTTAGAGTGAATATCGCTTCCGTTGTGGATCTCCCCTTTCTGAAACCCATTTGCTCCTCCTCCAAAATATGTTCGGAAATTGTTTTTAGTCTTTCATTAATTATTCTTGCGTATAGATAGTTGTATGACTTTTGATATTCTCCATTTTTTGGAATTTCTAGTTCCTTCCTTTTGTACTTTCCTACAGATACTTTTTGCGTGATTTCTAAAACTGTATACTTCTTTTTATTGTCTTCCGTGGGGTTATTCAAATATTTTTTTAATTTGATTAAGTTTTGACGGAAGATACGTGCAACCAAATTGTGTCAATCTGGTTTTAATTGGCCATTGATTAAATTGTCGTTTATTTGATATCCACCAATATAATGTAAATGGAAGGATCACTAATTCACCTAACTTTGGCCGCATTTACGTGGTTCACAATCGCAATTTTCAATTCAATCGGATGAAGAGTAATCGTATGGTCTCAATCTTAGCATGCAAGGTCGACCTAGATGATGATCCTTCTAAGTACATGAAGCTGACGACTTTAATGACTTCCTCTTCTTCATCGTGTGCTTCTTATCAGAAGCGTCGTGACCCAACAGCCGAAGCCAAGATGAATTTTCTAGAATTTATTTATAATTTATGGGTGGCATCCAATTGCTCTCTCCGTAGTCCACAGATCGATTGCGACATGAGAACAAATGTTCTGAACGATGTCATTTGAAAGTTGCAGTTGTACTTTCGAATCAGGTCAATAAATTCTTTCGAATTCTTTTTTACTCATTTCAATAGCCATGTTCTTTACTGCCAAATATTATAATAATTTACTGCTCAACTAAACAGTAAAAGTGACACTTTAATGCGCACTCATTGTCGATAAAATAAAACTTTCAATGTCAATTTTAGAAAAACTTTATTTACTTAATAATTACTAATCATTAATCACTCGACTCAATCATTAAACTAATTAATTAATAAATGATATATGGCAAAATATAAATAGAATATAAAAAAATAAAGAATATAGAAAATAAACAGAAAAAATCCAATTACGTATCTACATCCAAAACATAATATTGATATGCAGCAGTAAATCAATAACAGAATTTTTAAATTGTTTTGAACTTTATGTCTTATTATAGTACATATTTGGACCACCAGTCCTGGCATAAGTTCAACGTGAATTAAATTTGAAAGCTCTTTAATTCTTTCCTTATAACTGAAATCATAAACAATCACAATTGACTTCCATTATGTGAAAACAATATATAATTTTATACAATTATGTATTCATTATCCGACGTTTCGGGCCTCTCATTTGCTCACCCATTCTTAAAGCTTTTGGTATAAATGAACATGACTTTGGAGAACTCTATTAAATTTACTAAAGTGGCGATGGCATTTAAAAATTCTCATCTCAATCGTAATAACTCAGTTATACTGGGATATTTCGAGAGCCTTCGATGGGGTACCTAAAAAGAAACTCATAGAAAAGTTGAAGCAGTTTGGTTTGTTGCAATGGTCGGTCGCTTTCTTAGTGATCTAACCTTTAGAGTTCGAATTAGACAGACCTTTTCCCGCAACGCTTTTGGTTCACTATTGTTTATTCTTTACTTGCTGTGCTGATCTACTATCCTTGGTCTCGTTCTCGCTTTCTTCTTATGCTGACGAAACCAAGGTTTATAATAATCCAAACTCCTCTCATGATGTTCTACATGGTGATTTAAATAAAGTAATGATGTGATGCTCTGAGTGATTGATTCCACTAAATAAGTACGTTGTGATGCATCTCGGTAAGAACAACTCGCGATTGGATTATATTGCGATTGGCGGTTTGAATTTGAAAATTGTCGAGTAGCACAACGATCTTAGTAATCTCTCGTGGAGTAGTTGTATTAGCAAAATCTGCAGCAGAGCAAAAACTACCATCTATCTTCTTTCGAAGTGCTTCGAGAGACATAGCAAGTTTTGGGTGTTTGGAATGGTCTTCCGGAGGAAGTGGTGGCGGCTCCGACTGTAAATTCGTTCAAGAATTGCTGGGATCTTCTGCATCGTATACCTTTGTGAACTTGTGCTGTTCTCATTTGATTATTGCACTACGTCTTTCAATTTTATTATTTTTTATAAAGTTTATACATAGTATACATCCTCAACTCCCTTAATGTTGAATAATAATAATAATAAATATGCTATATCTTGTAAATTAATTTATGTTAAATTTGTTAAAGGTATAATTTATTTTGTTCACACTTACTTATTTAAAATTTTCAAATTCAACTAAATTTCTAATAATTATTATTAAATTAATAGGTACTTAAAATATATATTTTTACAAGTAATATACAATGTATTATAGAAATATTTTAATTTATTATCATTTTAATTATTTAGTAGCATGTTGCACATAAAAACATAATTAACCACAGTGCATTTTGCTAAATGATTAATATACTAGTTAACCTTCCGAATAACGATCTAACTTCAATCTGAACATATTTCAATTCAGTTTCGATGTAACATAATAATAATTATGCAGTAGTACATACATATATCTTGCAAATAGTATATTCTGTTAATATTACATAAACAAACCAAAAATATTTTTACAGTAATTGGGTATTGTTCACCAAAAATGTTTAAACTTGTGATATTAATTATTATTAACATTTTCCAATTATGTAATTGTGCCCGCATTTTAGGAATAGTGTCAACTCCATCATACAGCCATCAAATTACTTTTCAACCTTTGTGGAAAGAACTATCGCTACGCGGTCATCAATTGGTCGTAATAACTACCGACCCAATAAACGACCCATCTTTAACAAATTTAACAGAAATTAATGTACACGATATCGCATATCAAAGGTGGAATGACATAATTAAAGGAAAATTAGAAAAAAACGATTTGAATGTGTATAGTTCGTTATCGCTTGTATCTTTGGCACTGCACGAAGCAAGCAAGCGGGAATTAGAACACCCCGAAGTTAAATCATTGATTAAGAACGAAAAAGAAAATTTTGATTTAGTGATAGTGGAATTTCTTAATCCTGTAATGTATGCGTTTGCCGAAAGATTTAAATGTCCCTTTATAGGAATTACGTCGTTCGACCCAGTAGGAAGCATTTATAGACAACTTGGTGGGTCCTCTCATCCAATTTTAAATCCTGATGTGATTTTACCTTGCGAAGAAAAGTTAACTTTTGCTAATCGCATAACTAGTGTAGTTTATACTTTACTGATTACCTATATTCATGAGAGTTATTTTGGATCGGTAAATCAATTGATTGAAAATAATTTTGGCAGGAATTACTCCACAATTGAAGAGATAACGAAAAATATGAGTATGTTATTTGTTAATACAGATCAAATAATGTATCGTCCTCGATCTTTTCCTCCAAATATAGTACCAATTGGTGGAAGATCACATTTTAAATCGTCAAAACCATTACCAGAGGTAATATGATTGAAACATAATTTGGTGAGGTTTAAACAGACTGTTTTACATTATATGACTCAGCATATTCGGTTATACCTTCAGAATTGTAAGAGTATTAGAAAACTATTTCAATTAACTTTTAGGATGAAATACATTAAAATGGTTTAGAGATTAATATGAAATCTTTCACTTTGTGACCCTAGTTCTTGGTCTTTAACGTTAATCGATTTTGATGAAATTTGACATTTACATAATAAAAAGAAAAGTCCATTTGGATAGTATAACCAATAAAATCTATCCTGTAGTTTTGACAAAAAATTTATTCTAATTCTTTTAAAAAATTAAAAATAAATTTAATTAGGAAAGAATAATTAAAAAGAATTGTAAAAATAAAAAAGATATTTGGTTTTAGGACCTGAAAACATTTTTAGACGGAGCAAGTCAAGGATTCGTATATTTTAGTTTAGGGTCGAACATTAAAAGTAAAGATTTACCAAATGAAAAGTTGGATATGTTGATGAAAACATTTGCGGAACTTCCTTATGCAGTTTTATGGAAATTTGAAGCAGAAAATGTACAAGGAATTCCATCCAACGTCATGATATCCAAGTGGCTTCCTCAACAAGATGTCTTAAGTATGTTTACATTTCTATATTTCTACTATTATCAAAAACTACGTGAACACTAATTGTTTCATTTAATTAGGACATCCCCATATTAAATTATTTATTACGCAAGGTGGATTGCAATCTTTAGAAGAAGCTCTGCACAGTCACGTTCCTATAATTTTACTACCATTCTTTGCTGATCAAGAATCCAATGCTAAGAGAGTAGAAATAAAGGGTATGGGCTTGAATTTGGATTTTAATTCTTTAGGAAAAGATGTACTCAAAAAGGCCATCCTAGAAGTTATAGGAAATTCAAAGTAGGTAATTCCTTTTTGCGCGATTAAAATGAATTATTATGTTTTACGTTCTCAGATATAAAGAGAGAGAGTTAAAGAGCTTTCAAATTTAGTTCTCGATGAACCTATGTCAGGATTGGAGCGAGCAGTCTGGTGGTCTGAATATGTAATCAGACATAAAGGTGCAAAACATTTTAAAAATCCCGCCATTGATCTACCGTTGTATCAATATTATCTTTTGGACGTAATTGGATTTTTCTTGTTTATTTTATTTTCACCATATATCGTCTATAAATTAATTAGAATAATAATTTGAGTAAACACAAGTAATTTTTAACTATATAATTTTTTTGAAATAGTAGAAATAAAGTTTTAATTATAACGGTTTATCTAAAAGGAACATAATCGTCATTTTCCTTAAGTGTTTTATACTTTAGTGTGGTAGGAAGTGACATATAAATAAAATTTAGCATCAAATTGTAATTTTTACTTGATCATAATTATGTAATATGAAAAAAGTTAAGTGTTTTCCCAAGTAACACACAATCGTATATTATACGTTCATTTTTCGTATATATAGTATATTTTTGGGCTACGTCTATTTTGGTTAGTTTAATATCCGTCTAAAATATACACATTATATACCAAATTTAAAATATTAGCACATTATATGTTGATTATTGATCATACATTTAATATAATTCTCTTATGGTACAATTTTGAACTACGAAATATGTTAAATATACATATGGTATGTGCAAAAATATATGTATGTATATACCATAGACTTGTCTGTATATTGGGATACCCGATGACCAAATAAACCTGGTATATACGTTACCTGTTATATACCATTATGTGTTACTTGAGATCGTCCAGAAAAAAAATTAAGAACTTGATAGACTTATTTGTAAAACCAAATATTTTGGTACACACTCCTTCAAATACTCTCAAATTGTATTAGATGGATCGAGCGATAAATCTGTATGATGGGAAAAACAAGAATGTATAGCGATTATATATTCCAAAAATTTTTCTTTCAAAAAGTTCCCTACCAAATTTGGATAATCGCTAAAGTAAACAAAATCTTTGTACTGTTTCAAAATTTTTCCAATTTCAAAATCTACTCTCTTAACCAGAAAATCATCAAAACATAACCATCATCTCGTATGTACATTTCTAATCCTTCGTTAGAGACTTCTGATGATATTAAATTACGCTTTTTGCTAATGCATATAAAGAATTTTCTGTACCGTGTATCCATTGGGCCCCTAATTTTATAACTTCATTATTTAGTTAACGGTTTTATTCTAGCTCCAGGTTGATCTTGAGCTTCAAGAATCAAGAAATCTGAAAATCCAGAATTCACAAAACTTGTGCGGCACCCAAACCGGCCATTCCAGCACCAATGATAACTACTTTAGTATACAAGGTAGTTCTAAATGGAAAAAATTGTTGTAAAATATTTTGCAAGCTGCCAAAATTTCATGTAAGACTAATAAATGTAGATTTATTTCGACAAAACTTCATCGCGACGATTTGAAAGGAAACAAAACAATAACAAGCAAAAAATATAAAATAAAATAAGTTTATTACAAAATATATTTTACATCATTTAATTAAAAACCATATTTTAAGATAAAATATTATATAAATTCCAGTTTTTTGTTAAATATTCCAATCAAAATATAAAAAATATAATTCAAGTGTTTCCATTAAGTTACATCTTTGATTACAAAGGAATTTTAATATTCGGATAGCTGAACTCTTTACTTTAAAAATTGCATACCCAAATGATCTAACTAAATTAAAAATTTCAGAGATGATTACCTTTTATAGAATTCTAAAATTCGATCTGCTTCTCTGAATCCACTCTCTAGGGCACCATGAACGGTTGAAAAATAATAGGAATGTGTTGCTTCTCCAGCAAACAGTATAGATGGGGTACCTTTCGTCAAAATTGGATTTTGCAATTTTTGAGTAGCCTTAGTTAGCTTTTGACCATGAACACTTTTAAAGGAATAGGACCCATAAAAATTTGGATTTAAATTCCACGCAGAACTACAATTTTTTACAGAAAATAAGTGATAAGATATTTGGCTTGAGAATGACTCACCAGAGAATATCAACAGGTTTCACAACATTTGCTATAAATCTTTTAAGCATCCATTTAGATCCTTCCATTACAATATTTAATGGGAGAAATTCTATAGCATAGGCAGGTTGGCCTACAATAAATGCCATTAGAATTGGAAAAGAGTCGACTGGATAAAATCCAGAAACACCTTTCATCCAGCCCATATCCTACAATTGCAAGGAATTACAATTTAAATTAGTTATTTACACATTCGAATTTGCACTTGCATATTTTAATTGCTGGGATAATAAGGAAATAGCATCATTATCGTTTTCTGACCACAGAAAACTAAATCCTTTACATTTCTCTGACCACCATTGAACAAGAAATTTTAACATAATTTTATTTACGGTTCCAAAACCTAAAGCAGCAATTGCATTCTGTTTATCCATAGGCAAAACTGGATTAAAGATGTCCAAGTGTTTTTTCTTTAAAACTCCTAATGATACCGTAACAATTACGTGATCTGCCTTATATTCCGATCCATCCCTACACATCACTGTAATTTTAAAATTATTGCTTTCATTATCTTGCCATGATATTTTACAAATTTCTTTGTTTAGAAGAATTTTATCTTCCAGTAAAGATTCGTTTCTCGATGTAAATAACTTTTTCTAAAATAAAAGTTTCAAGTCGCTTTAAAAAAAAACGGAGTATGCACTTCAGAATTACCATTACAACATCTAAAATAGTTTTGTAACCTTTGTCTTTCCAGTGAAGGTAACAATCTCCTTCGCAGTCTTGGTAACAGTTTAATCCTTTAGCTGACACGTCGAACCATGATTCAGCAGCATCGTTACATATGAAAACTTGATGTATCCATTCCAAATATTCATTTGCAATTTGTAGGTGCTTCTTATTGCTGCTATACAATGTTTGAATTTTTCGTTGTATCTGAAGCAATCCTTAAGAATTAAAAAAAGGTCTTGGAAGCCAATACGATAAATAGTCTTTCACAAAATCCCAGTCAGTTTTTGTTCACATTGTGCAGTATTTCTTTAAACGTTTGCTATCAACCGTACCCAAGATGAGACTTACTAAGAAAAATGTGATTAACAAGGTGTGATTTTACAGGTCAATGTTGTACCACTGCAGTGAGTGCCACTCGACCAGGAGTAGAACCACGGTATCCCGCTCCTTAGCCTGCATAGAAAGTCTTCGTTACAATCAATTTTAAATAAATCTTTCTCTACGACTGCACATTAAATGTTTTATTCGAATTATTCAAAATTAACTCGAATTCGAATATCATTTCTATATGCAAGGGATTGTAAAATGGTGTTGTAGAATTTGTACTTACAATATTTTAATTTTTCTGCAAGCGATTAAAAGTATCTTTCAGATTTCAAAATATGGTTTCGAGTTCCAAGTAATTGATGAAAAGGAAATAACCAATAATTAATAAAAATGGCGGAAGATGTGCAAAGGTGAGAAAACAACAACATAATAAAATAGGAACTTAAGATATAGTTAACACGAAATTTGAATTTAGGGCCATTCATCTTGAAATACCTGATGTAAACATAGAAAACGATAATCTATTAAAATCCCTTACAATAACAACCCCAATACACGCTGGAGTGTTATATATCGAAGAAGGAAAAGAACTCAACCAAACTTTATGCCTATTACTGAGTGGAACCAGACGTTCAGCTCACTATTCAAATTGGGAAGATTTTGCCTTTAGTGTAGGACTAACGCCACATATAATCCAAGTAAGTGTTTAATATTACTGAAAGGTTAAGGAATGTACGGAATTCGCCATCGAACTCACATCGATACATCAAACAAAAATTTTTAAAACACTTAAAACTGTAAAAAGTCCATTCGTTTTAAGAAATCTTAAAAACCAAGACCACAGACAAGAGTTAGAACTGCCATCCCTAACTTTGGCAATCATGGAGAGTTTAATAGAAAATAATGAAATAATTCAAAAAGTACAAAAATGTATGGCCTTTGAAACGTTTCCAATTGAGAAGACCGCATTTAATCGGTATGAAGAAGAACACTTGCAAAAGAGTACAATGGTTGTGGCAACTATAAAGGAAAAACCATACAATGTAATAATTTTCCTAACTTACACCTCACATGCAAGTGAAATTGTAAAAAAACCTTTTAAAAACCCTGAGAACGCCAAGGGACGGTTTTAGGATAGGAGTTCTCGTACTAAACGAACACTTTTCCAAAGTAAGTCAATCTCCCGAGCAGTTTATTTTTGAATGTTTTGCCCAAGTCGACTACGTTTTTCCGATTATCACTAATAACTATTTATTGGAAGTGACAGGAAAAAGTAAAAATCCAATTTCATCGCCCATCCAAAATTACGATCACCAATACGTAAAATACATTTTCAACTTGATGATGACCTATTACGTACGAAACAAGTGCAAAAATAAAATGGTGAGCTGCATTATACCGGACAATATAATTCGAGAAGTTTTACGTCATACACTAATGCGCCATCCATTATTGCAAGTTTGGGTGTCTCTCAATGAAATTGATTTGCTAATCAAAGCTATTTTAAACCAAAAAATTAAGATAAAACATAATAACTTTTGATATTTACAGCAACTATGCATAGTTTTAAATTCTATAAGTCTATAATTGTCGTGTCCTAAAATAAAGATTGTGTAACTGCAGACTTTGTTGCTTATTTTCGTCCACGTCAATAGAATTAAAATAAATTAAATTCTTATTGCTTATTTTTAAAAACTTACCTTTTAATAAAATAATCTCCAAACGATCCATTAAATTCCTCCAAAGCTTCAGTATCTTCGCGTATTTTTAAAGAAATTTCGAATAGTTCATCGGTGATTTTCTTATCCAAAAGTTTAGAATCCGAATCGTAAAATGTATAATCGTTCCAAGAATTTACAGAAGATTGCAATAAATCCAAATTTTCTACGAGATTGTAAACTACGTTATCTTTTTGTCCATGACACCATTGACCTCCTAAATCCACAATGCATCCGTCAAAATTTGTAGAATTTATTCTTCCTCCAATCCTATTTTCTGCTTCTAATACAATTACGTCATCTATGCCATTTTCGACTAAACGTGAAGCTGCTGCTATTCCAGATGCACCGGCACCAATAACTATTACTTTTGGAGATTTTGTATGGGATTCCATCTGAAACTGAAATATACGTTTGGAAGAACAAACCACTTTGGTAAATACACCTCTATTTACCACAGGCTTTATATACTAAGGTAGTACTTAACTTTATTTTATTATGCTAATCATAATCAAATGTTGTGTTAATAAGCGTACCAACCGGTACTGTTATGTAAATTACGACAAAATTAAAATCAAGTAAACTAATTGAGAGAGTGAAAAAAATTCTATAATGTAATAATGAACAAATTTTTTAAACATATTATTAATAATTTTTATATAAGAAAGATTATAAAAAGAAATTCTTACTAGAAAGAAACTAGAATGTATGTTTTTCATTAGCTCTTTGCTAGCAAGCTTTTAAAGTCTTAGATTCACTGTAATTTAGGACTGTACTGACAACAGCTTCTATTCGTTGAGCCAGCTCAAGATCATTGACCATTTACATGTTTACCTGCTTTTTGATATGCTTCGTGAATTGAACAATTCAAAAGCAGTCTGAAAACAGTACAAAAGTGGTCTAGAAGGCTCATAGTTTATCTACTAATATACTGACATAAATTTTTGATTTAGACTTGATCATTATTGCAACCTTAAAATTAAAAACCTTAGCATTTGGGTATGCAATTATAATATTCTATAACGTCTTATCGTAGATTAAATATTGTACCTATAGATGGTCATGTGATATTATTGATTTAATTAAAAATTACGATAAAATTATGTTCAATTAGAAAACGTAAACAAAATATATATTTCGAGTGGACAGATAATTTATATCGGTTAGTATTAATTTTGAAGATCTCGTTAGAGAATTGAAATATAAATTAATCGATTTATTGTGTTTAATTAGTAAATTTGCGATAAGTAAATTGATTGATTCAATCTAAAGTCTTAATTTATTTAAAAAAACAAAATATTGTGAACGCGTAAAATTTGCAGCATTTGTAGTCTCATATTATACATAATAATATGAAATACAAATTAAGTATATACAAATTAAGCAATAAATTAGAAAAAAAATTCTAATTAGAAATGTAAAAATTACAGTTTGTGGCATACTTAACCTATTGTCCGAAAAGGAAACAGTTTCCAAAGAGATGTTGAAGCTTCAGCTTCTTGAGTAATAACGACTTCTTCAGTAACGGCCATGTTAGTGGTAGACTCAGATGATGATTCGCCTTGCTTCTGGCTCAAAATTAATTTTGACACCTATAATTCAAATATTAAACAAATTACAAATGTAAATAAAATTTAATTATTAAAATACCTTTCGTTTGTTCTCTAACGATTTTCAATATAGCCTTCTGCTACAGCCGTGGACTTCCATCCGCCGTGTTGTTTTAAGGTTATTATTCGGCATCTGCATCAGCAACAAAGCTGCAGATGTGCGTCTGAAACAATGCCCTGTGTAAAGTTCAGGATTGGACAACTTGAAGTACTCGGCTACCATTCTAGGCAATTCTTGCCCAATTCATTGCTTGAAGTCCTTCTTTCAGGTTTTCCAGTAGTACTTGTGGGCATTTCTACTGATTTTACTACTTCTGATTGCGCATTTTGAAAATTAATTCTGTGTGATGTTCTTCATCTAGCTTTAAATACGAGTTTATCGAAGTGGCACTACTATGACCTGTGACTTTTGCAATTTGATGTTCTCCTACTCCACGTTTTGCCAAATTTAAAACCGCTATAGAACGATTTGAATGGTTTGTTATTTTGAAACGTTTTGCACCCACTCCTATATCCTCGGCGCCCATCGAAGTCCAATTTGATATTAGATTTCTTCCGATAGATGAATTTTTATAGAAACCAACTGAACTTGATTGCTCCCATAAAGAATTTTAAGTTAGAAAAAGACAACTTGTAGTGATGTGTTTTCTTTTCTCCATCAATTTATGAAATAATCTGTAACATATTTTCAAATAATGAAATTAACGTAATACAATTTTGAATAGATTTAACGTACCTAACCGAACATTCATCAGGATTTTTCAGTCAATCGACGCGCTTCATCTTGAGTGGTTTTGTTAAACACCGGATTATAAATAATTCACCCTGTAGGCTTGCCAAAGTTGTTGTTTTCTGCCTCGAAGAAAGTTGTTAGGCAGTTTACTGCTTCACCCCCCCGAAGAGCCAATTCGTAAGACATAATAGGGTAAAACTTCCGCTGCAACCCTACTGAAGTGTTTTCGTCCCACAAACAGACCATTTTTTCGTACTCTTCTGAGCTAAAAGTGCCAGAATTACATTTCCTTTTATCACTAAATCCCTGTAGTTCTTTTCTTTTAGCGTCTCGTGAATTTCTTGCATTGGGACAGGCAACATCCTTAAATGGATCAAAAGAAATATTAAATAGCAGCGCCAAAATTTAAATTAGGAGAAATTAAAAAAATTAATTTAAAAAAATTTTTTTTAAACAATTTTGGAAATTTTTAGAATTGCGAAAAAAGGCCAACAAATATTTGACAAAAATATTAAAGTCTTTGTAGAACTTTCCTTGTAACATTTTAGTTATTCTGTTCCATTGTGTTTTACGACTCCTTTGTAGTTATCACCGTCCGCTATTTTGAAACAGACGTTTTTTCATCCAATAGATACCCTAGTCAACATTTTTCATAATTTAATTATAATAATTGTATATCGAATCTTATAAACATGGAAACTTTCCTTGTCTAAAAATTTTATAAAAATGTTATACGTTTGACTCATTTTAATGTAATAAATTGGAATTTTTATTCTCAAGCTTCTGGAGAAAAAGTTACCAATTTAATGCAAATTTAAATTTAAAATTATTTATATAATTTTAGGTAATTTTTTTATAAATTATAGAAATAAAATTAGGCATATATATAAAATTCTATAAAAATGTTATAATTTTGAAACATTTATTTTACCACAAATTATAACTTTTATTATTATTTCTTAATAATAAGAAATTACCATTTTAATAGTAATTAAAGTTTAAATTATTTACGTACTTTTTGGGTAATTTTCTTATATTAATAAATATAATAAAACTTATTTTATATACTAATTATATAAAAATTCTATAATTTTGCAAGAGTATTATTATAATAAAAATTACTATTTTATTACCATTCTACGGTTTAAATAAATTATATATATTTTTAGAAGTATTAGTCTCATTTTATTATCAATTTACTGCACAAGTAAAGTATACACAATTTTTTAAGGATAACTTTTACTTTATTATAGAAAATTATAATAGTTTATAGAATTATAATAGAAAATTAATGAACAGAAAATTTTATACATAATATAATTATTATTTCATTTCTTTGATACATTCAGCTGGTTGCTGGGATGCTGGAAATAATCCATAGTAGTTGTTTGTATTTGTTTTGAGTTATTGCCGTATGTATAGCTTCAAAACAACTCCTCCAAAAATGATTTATTTATTGGCGAATTCGATCTTGGTAATTCTATTTTCCACAGAAGATCTTATAATAATTGTCGTAAGTCGTTCTGATTTATTCCGTCGGTCATTTTGAAGGCGATAGATATTATCTGTCAGGTTTATTACATTTCTAAAACAAAAAGGTTTAATCGGAAAAATAAATTTTCTTATCTGTTGAGGTTAAACGCCTGTAACAATCCCACTTCTAATGTTAAATTTGTTTTTTTATTTTTCAAAACAAAATTAAATAAAATTACTGGGCAATTAAGGGAGATATACACATAGGAGTCGGAAAAAGGTCATTTTTGTGCATTTTTTCTAGGAAAACTATTTGAAATTTTGGATTGTGAGTTTAACTATCTATAAGTATACACATTCAGGAATATTTATAATTTTTTTTATTTAAAAATATCAAAAATAAACAAGGATATTGTACGATCCTTGGAGCATCGTAAAAAAATTTGCGTTAACGGTAACCACTGGCGTTTCTTCAAAAATCATCTGAGAAAAACAAAACAAAAAATTATTAAATTAGATACTATAATCTAGTACTTGTCATAGCCGATTTTGAAAATATTGATTTATGACAAAATAGGGGACGTTTGAACATAAATAGTGATTTTTAGACCAAGAATTAGTAATTATTTTGCCTATAAAGCAAAAACTAAGTAACGAAAAGAAAAAATCCTATGACAAGTACTAGATAATGGTGTGTAGAATAACCACAAAAAAATTCAATGCAATCGGTTCATTGGTTTTCTTGAAATTTTGGGTACCGATTTGAAAACGTAGTTTTGAGTAAAACGCGTTTGAAAATTTGAGAATGAATAAATCATGAAATTTGTTAATTTACATTGAATCATTGATACCAGGCCCATAGTGTAAATCTTCTACGGTCGACGGAATGTTCATAACTTCTAAATTTTGTTGTCGATGACCTATTCAACCTTTTTTCGTCTTCTTGGGCAGCGTACAAATCGTTTCCCGATCCGACCGATATTCCTAACAGTTATGACTTCCAACAATGAGGTGACACCATTGATGAATGTCATGTTGCAAGAAATACTGCAATGTTAACAATTTTCCCCTTGTTATCGTTTTTGGAGCTATCTTCCAAATAATGGCTTCGAGACAGAAATGATTTTAAGAGTTGTGCTGTTGAGCCGTAATGGTAGAATGTCTATAGTTTTTATGATCCTTGGAATTACAGTTTCTGCGAATAGCAAACTATAGTAAACGTCATTTATCTATAAACTTTCCGTAGTTTTTTTCCGCCGATTCAGGTTATTTATCGAAATTTGATTGGCGTTTTTACCAATATTTTGAGACCTAAGCTTCAAAAAATGAAAAAATGCAAAATCGATTTATTTTACCATGCTTAGCTGTAATCTCCCCTATTCTTCTTCTCTTTTGGTCCTTTTTTTTGATTTCGCAATTGAATCTGCAATTACTTGGGTTGTTCACAGAATTTTGATTACAAGCCTCATAAAATTGTTTGAAAGGAAAAATGAGTTGGTTTAAATGAGTGTAGAGGCTCATGGAAATTCATCGCCATGGTTCGCTTGATCGGTTGAGGACGTTCGTTACTGGTGCACGCTTATTACAAACTCAAAATTCTTGAATTATTGTGCGTCGTGTTTTCGTGCACGATTAGCTTGCAAATTTAATCCAATGTTCGCTGGAGTGTCAGACTCATTCGTGGGTCAGCTATTACGAAGAAACTGGTTCGACTATTGCCCTTCAGACGAGTGATAAACCGTCGACGGTCTGTGAGAAACGATGCAAACGTAGAGCGAGTGAGAGCATCTGTTCGCAACCAACCGGGCCTCTCGACACGCCGGCGCGGCCGCTCTAAATGTGAAGAGATCGTCATTGATAAACATTCTTCATAAAGATTTACATGCACCCTACAAGATCCAATTAGTGCAAGAATTAAAGCCAGGGGACCATCAACAACGCCAATTTTCCTGAAAATTGATTTCTCGGCGTGGAGACCTTCCATGGCCCCAGAAGCCCGGACTTGACACCTTGCGACTTTTACTTATGGGGATACCTCAAAAGTGTAGTCTACCGCAACAATCCCGCACTCTAATTGCGTTGAAGGAAAATATCCGCCAGGAAATTCAAGCCATCGGTCCAGAAACTTTGCGACGTGTTTTCTAAATTTCGGGGTTCGACTCGAAGAGTGCCAGCAGAAAAACGGTGGACATTTGGAGAGCGTAATTTTAAGAAATAAATTTTCCCAAAGAGCTGAACATTATTTGTAAAAAAAATTAAAATTGACTTGAAAGTTTTGTTTTATTTCTCTTTAAATCGGAATTCCTTAGTTGACCACTCTGTACTATTCTTCATAAGTGGTACCAACTTAGTAGAACGGCTTTCGTATAATAATTTCTATCATCTTTGATCAATGTCGTCAGATACTGATCAGGGGTGGATTTTGTATGATTTTCATTGGTTCTAACATATATATATAGATTATATAATTATGTATCCTATGGTTGTTGTATTTACTTTATATAGTAAATATTTTCTGATTGGTATTTTGAAATAATCAGTTAAAATTTATCGAATTATAAACCTCAATCTTTTGTTGTTGATGCTTGCTTATATAGTATTTAATTATTTATTACCAACTGTAAAATCATTATACTTTAATTATAATTCAACTACTAACCTTTCAGTTTTCGTTTAGCCCTGTATGCATTACTGATTCACCATTTTATAATTATATTATAATTTAAAATATAATTAAATGTATTATATATTACAATTATTGTGGTACCAAAAATATGTAAATTTTCAAAAGACATTATGTAGTATAATAATATTTATATATTGAAATATATAATTATTAAATAATTTAAAATATAACATTATTGTGCTATCAAAAATATGTGGAAGTTTTGAAGTATGCAATGCAAATATTTTCTGATCTAAAATATTCATAATTATTGCATAATTTAAAGCAAAAACTTATTGTGTACAAAAATTATATATAATTATTATAATTTTGGTGTATAATATTTTATATATTGTAAAATATTTAATAATTACATAGGCTTGTATACAAATTTATTTTATACTAAAACATAGTATGTACATATGTTAGAATCGTCTCTTATTTTTCAACAAAAATTAAATATGATTATTGGCAATTCTTCCTCACTTCTTTCTTCTTCTTCTCTGTTCTCTCTTGTCTGTTCTCTTTTTATTTCGTCTGTTTATATCCCTTCTTCCTAAGTTTTACAGTTGGTAGTTAATTACTAGTCCTGATGTTGATCAGGACCGACTTACGTACGATTTCTATTATTTGTGACCAGTGATCAGGGACGGCTTTGTATGATTTTCATTGGTTCTAACATGTATATTATAAATTTCTACTTGCATAATATTTATATCATATCATCATATAAGTTTTACTTATACATTAAAACTTACAAAAATGTTGACTGAATATACAGTTATATATTGAATATATATTGAAATGTTATAGAACAAAATAAATATGTTCTTAAAAATATAAAAACCAAAAGATGTCCTAGTTATTTTGGATAGTTTCAAAGATGTTGATTCGTATCTGACTTACTAAATAATGATTACTAACCACTTTGATTACTTTTCAATATTTATAATATCGGAAACGTGTTTAAAACCCTAAAAACATTTAAAATGACACCTCACATGCCTATACAGTATATTTTCAATAAGAATTAAAGATGGTGTCGATTCTCCAAAATGGCCGCTCGCACAGACTATCACCCGAATTTTTTCGATCACTGGATAATTACCAACAATATCCAAATGGGTGAATCTCTGGTAAATGAAGGACACACAAAGTATTCTTAGCAAATGGACTATAACCTTTTCAGGTATGCATATTAATTTGGATTGTGTCATAATTATTTATATTGTTAAAATTAAAGTTTAAAGTTTAAAAATTAAGTTAAATTATTGTTAAAATTAAAATTAACTGACAATAATAAAATTTTATTTTTACTTTTTCCAACAATTTGTTAAAAATATAGAAATTTTCAGAGGGAAATACTCCTCCAATATACCCCTCGTGCAAGCCATATCATCAGAATATTTTAAATATTCAGGTATTTAGCATGCACTCGGGATATAATTACTGAATATTTTAATTCAAGAAAATATTTTTTGCGAAGGTAATGTATGCAACACACGTATGCAAATGGTTTGCGTACTAATTACATTATATACTATTAAAACACAGTTTGAAGATCATTTTAGCCGTAAAATAATTGACATAATCATATTAAAATTGTAGCTTATTTTATAAAATTGCGCACGTACCTACCAATTTCATCGTATAAAATACTTGACTAGGCGTGTAAATCTTAACGTCGTCATAATGAAACCTAATAATATAGATTATACAAAATAATAATTAAATTTAATTAAATAATGAAGTCGAAAACTGTTAATGTGATTTTTGAAAACTATTATTTCATGGAATTACTATTATGATTTCAGTTTTTATACTTCTTAGATCGAGGACGAGCACAGGCCGCAAACAGGCACATTCACCCTAATTAAAATTATTTAAAATTCTTTTAAGTTGACAAAAAATGACCAATCAAAGTGCATTTGGATGTCTTTAATAAATTTTTAAAAACTACCCAAAAATTTATTTACTAATAATTTCTATATTAAATAAGTTCTAATAATTTTGATTATTGATAAGATTCGTTGCTGATTGATTAAATTTTGTTGTGACAGATTGCATTCAAGTTATTTGATCATTAATAACAGATTTCATTTTATTTTGATTTTTATTTAAATTTTTGAATTGCATTGTTAAAATGTATAGCATCCTTGTAGTTCAAATTTTTATTATAATTTTTATTTTGTTTTCCAAATTGTAAATTATTTGGGCTTTTAATTTATGGTCATTTCTTGGTAAAAGTTTTGTTTTAAAATAAATTTGTATTGTTTCTTAAATTTGTATGTTCAAAAGTGAGTTCAAATGGGGTAATTCAGTAAGACTATGTACTATATTTAGGTAATCTGTAATTTCGTATATTGTAGATTTATCTTTTAATTTAATATTATGTAAAATTTGGCTTAAGAACCTTGTATTGAGACTTAGAACTGATTATATTTTGGGTTTAAAATTTTAAATTTTTTTTTTTAAATTTATTCTAATGTTCAAAGGGGTATTCAGTAAGATTTACTATATTTATGGTAACGTAATTCGTATGTAGTTATTAAAGAAACTCTAAATTTGTTTGCAGATACTTGCACAAGCACTTAGGTGTTTACATCACGTGCTCGTAGATTGCTCACAATTTGCAGTTTGTTGTTGTGTATGTATCAAATGCCAGCTAAGCTGCCCTAACATGCTAAAATTATACTATTTATAAAATAATTCGTAATTATTTTAACTTAAAATTTTCTTAAAATTAAAATAGTTGCATTCATTGTTAATTTTAAATATGACTTTAAAATTAAATTAGAACCAAGATAAAATAATGTCTTTTATAGTTTTTTAACACTGATTAATAAATTTAGTTGCATTAATTGCAAATTTATGAAAAATTTTAAATTTTAATGGTGAATATAAAATAAGAACTCAATTTTAAATTAATTAGAATGTAATTAATAATTTCTAATTAAAGCGATTGAGAATTTCATCAATTTGGATTAGAATTTTTATGAACCATAAAAAATTGTATAATTTGTTTAAATTTTTTTGTTTTAAACTTGAAATAATGCAATATAAAATTAGAATAATGTATTTATGAAAAATAGATAATAATTAAAAAAAAAAATTTTTTAAAATTTTTAAAAAGGAAGGGTTTAAACCCAAAAAAAAATTTTTTTTTAATTTAAAAAAAAAATTAAAAATTTTTAAAAATTTTTTAAAATTGGGGGTTTTAAACCGGCCCCTTTTTTTTTTTTAAAAATTTCCCCCCCAAAAAGGGGAAAAAAAAACCCCTTTCCCCGTTTTTAAACCCAAAAAGTTTGAAAAAAAAAATTTTTTTTGTCCTTTTTTATTGAAACTTTTTGGATAGACACACGCTATAAATAAACTTCATGTCAGCTCTGTTTAAGCTATTCTTAGTAGGAATATTCAAGAATCGTTTACCCTGAACTTTGCGTTATATGTAATTATTATTAAAATATCAAAGTCAATTTTTAATTATCTATTATTTTATTTTTTTATAAATAGTAACTCAAATGTTTCTAAATGAATTTTGTGAAAAATCTAAGATGTAATTATTTATTTGTTTGAAAAAAGTTCGAAATTAATTTGGTTGTCCAAAGTTTCTAAAATACATAGCAGCAACAAAATTTGAATTTGAAGAAATTAATTAAACCAAATTTTTTTTAAATTATTTTGGAAATTTTCAGAAATGCAAAAAAAGACGAGCATAGTCGACCTGAATTATAAATTGAAAAGAAAACATAGTTGAGGAAATAGCCCAATGAAAATCTACCAAGTAGATACCTTTTTCACAACACATTACCAGCGTAATCATTCAAAAAAGCAGAGTCGCATTCAGCAACATCGTTGAATGAAAAAAATAGCAAACAAAAATTGTAATTTCTACAACTTACTGGATTACCTAGGTTTCGTTCTTAACCACAAAGTGGAATTTTTTTTTGCTATTTTTTTTCATTCGACGACGTAGCTGAATGCGACTCTGCTTTTTTGAACGTTTACGTTGGTAATGTGTTTTGAGTTTATGTAAAATGAGATCTTTCTTATCTATCACGACTCTGGTCATGAACTTGAACCCTGAGAAATTGATTACCTCAACGTGACCTTAACCTTAATTCTTTTTAATTAAACTTGGAGCTCTATCCCAAATCGAAAGCAAAATTGCAATTACAAATTTTGTCGTAAAAATACTTACCCATTTTTAAATGGATTTATCTAAGAAGTTATATCTATTTTTTTATAAATTGATCAGTATTTTTAAAACAATTTGTACAACTTGAAAAGTCGAAAAAATTTAACTTGTAATAATAAGAAAATTGTTATAAAAATTAGCAACATACACTTTAAAAATTCTAATCATATTAATAATTGCAATTTGCTTGTTTAATTAAGTAGAAAGTTATTATATTGTTAACACTTTCATCGAACCACTTGGGGGCGCCTGTCCATAAAAATAAATAATAAAAGAGCAGAAACATGGTAAACATTCGAATCTTTATAAAAATTTTATTGTGGAGTACCTTAACGAAATAAAATGAACATTTTAATTAACTAATATCGATAAATAATACGAATCTAGAGACACGCATTTCGCATCGGCGAATTTCTGCCGGGACAGCTGTAACCAACTGTCAAAAAGAACCGATCAAAATGTCAAAATTTCAGTTGGAACTGCAATGGTAAAGTTAATACGATAAATGAAGATACGCACGATGAAAAATTGTGTATTTTCAATAAGGCTAGTCACAAATTGTTAAGTAAATTATATATCAATAGAAATGTTCTCGAGAAAAGTTCCAACAGCGTACTTACCACCAAACCTAACCTCAAAAACGTAATTTTAACAAAAAGCTGCCACAAGGATTATTTTTTTAGATACAACTTGACCGAACGTGAAGTGACGCTAAACGATGTGTTCAAGAACCTGTGCGAGATGAAGGATAAAATGAAATATTCGATTCAAAACGGAGCTGTGCTAAAGGTTTACACGATACTTTTATAACAATTCCTCGCACCTTTAAAAATCACTCTGGTGGTATTTTAAAAGTATGGGCGCATCAGTGCGAGTGCGTTTTTGCACAAAGATTACGGAGAGGACAACAAATGTTTTGTCATTACACCAGACTTTGGGAGGAACGTGCGTTAAGAGAGTTGCTAAATAAATTTCGAGTGCAAATAACTAAGCACGGCAAGGAGTTGGTGTTTGGTGCCGTAGGTGTGTCGTGTTATAATTGGGATAGTAATCGAATTTCGGACGCCGATATTCAAAAGTACATGAATGATATGGATTACATTAGTTTATTAAGCGAGAAAACCATTGGATGTGACTCGTGTAAAGTAGATCAACCTGAATTGTATAAACGGAACAAGACAATTTGTGATTGTCAAAATAAAGATAACATACCCAGGGAGTATGATAATTGGGTAGCTTTTCTCGAACAGAAAGATATGGTAGTGTGGAGAAGGCTACAAGAGTCCGGATGTTACGAATATAAAGTTTATGGTTCCTTTGACGACGTTACTGCTGAGGATTTTCTCAATGTACAAATTGATAGTGATTATAGAAAACACTGGGATAAGACGGCTATTGCTTTAGAAGTTATTGAAAAAGATCCCTGTCCCAAGTCTAACAGCGACATAATTTATTGGGAAATGTTATGGCCTGTAAGTTTTATTTTACTTTTCTTAATCTTTTCAAAAATTACAAAGAGATTTTATATTACTAAAACAGACGTTCTATAAGGGTAAATTATTAATGCAAACTGTTTTGATATCATTTGAAATTATAACCAAAGGTTTTAAATTATGTAATAACAAAGTATACATCTTTCATTTTTTCAGACATTTAAAACATAAAGTAAAGCTTCGGTTATCCGAATCTTTGATTTTCCACCTTCCGCAGTGTTCTTAATCCATTATATTTGGTATTATGAATTTTGTCCTCGTTTAACTGGATTGGAATCTGCATAACTATACAAATTAATGCAGGTATTGGAAATCACTGTATGAATGCAGGTGTATGGATTTTTGTACACGGATTGACACCTGGCATTTGCAACATTTGAAATTTTTAAATTTTTTTGTTGCGCAAGTGTGATTGATTAGGTCAGCCAAGTGAGCTTTTTTAGATTGATAAAAAAATGTATACGACAGTTGTGTTTTTTTTTAATCCGTTTAGATAAGATTGTGTGAATAATAAATAGTATAGCTCGATTTTGGCCATTTAGGAGAAAAATTTAGAGGATCAACAAAATTTTGTATAGGTGTAGTCAAATACTTACTCTTTTGGGAACTGATGAGTATACCGTGGATAAGTGTCAAAGGACACTTATCGTTTTAGGGGTTGTGAAAAATTACTTTTTTTTATATGATTACACAACGATTAATTTTATCAAAAAATTATAAGAGATATTTCTTGTAGATAAATGGATTATCTTTAAATTTGATTCTTAGCTAGAGTTAATATTCCCGAACTTGAAAGTACACTTTTTCCTGTAGAAATTGCTTCGCCAAACTAAAGAGAACATTAAAATAAGACTTTTAAGATGAGAAAGAATTTAATAGGTACTATATTAAGCCCACAATTCAATTTTGAAGTTCACAAAATTACATAATATACAAACATATAGAAGCGTAATATTGCATCATAGTACTGCATATTTTGATGTTGGTCCGAGTGTCCTGCCTGTGTCTTAACACTTATCGCTCGAGAAACTGCGATCGCTGCAGTTTGTTGAAAAGTTTGTACTTCAAGTTATGGGTAGAAATACAAACTTTTTGAGAATAATTTTGGCTTAGGGCCAATTGTGTAACGGAAGTTAATCCTTGGATCACACTGATCCGTGGATCAAGTTTGGTAATTGGTTAGTTTGTAAATTTTCTTGCTGATCAACGTCATCCAAGAATTAACTGCTGTTATGCAACTGGCCCTTAGGGATAATGATATCAAAATTCATGTGAACAATTAATATAACTTGATCCCGCTGTTCTCATTTTTCCTAATTCTGTTTTGTCAAAGTTCTTTTATTTTAGTGTTCTCTTTTTTCATTGTTTTGTTTTTTCATCATTCTATTTTTCATTGTTCTGTATTGTCAATGTTCTATTAATTGAATTTAAAATTCAAATAGTATGGTTTTTGAACGTCCCCTCGCCATCTAAATCGACGTGTTTTCCTTTTTCTCAAATTACTCGAAAACAAAAGTTATTTCGTCTGGCTGCTTTTGAAATGAACACCCGGTATAATCCACTAGTAAAGTATTCGTCTTCATCTCTAAATGAAGTGGATGAGACCTATAGCGCCTTCATAGCTGCGGTAGGCGTTCTTAAAATTGTCTCTATTATTCCTAGATACCAAGCCTTTGCAGCTCATTGAGATTATTAATGCTTTCCATTTTCTTGATTTGATGCCACCAGATTAGAGAAGAGTATAGTACTATATGTACTACAACTTTGGTGTATAGTTAAAAAATCATTTTTTGTACCTTTTAAAGTATAACAACTTATCCAACCCACTACGAACGGGTCCTCCCCCTTGTCCATTGAAGGCGCTTGAGAACGAAATGTCTATGTCCAAGGGAACTAGACTTAAGTTTGGGGGTTAATTATCATAGCAATGTAAACAACAATTTTTCATTTTTTTGTGGGTGATGAATAGGCGAATCGGTTAACTGAAACGGCTTAAGTCAAAAAATAAGTAAATTCTGGGTTTAATAGTGTAATAGTAAAAAATGCAAAAGAAACTGTTTTTTTTCGTACATACGATTTTGAGTTTATAGACGGAGGTTATGCGATCAGTTTCGCATCAGTTCATTCCATGATTGTGGTCAGAAACTGATCGTATAGTGAGTTGACTGATATACCAGACTGACAGATTATTAAATACTTTAATAATTTTCATCAGTCTGAAATGACAGACTGAACTGATGCAAAACTGATCCTGTAACCTCCATCATACAGTGGTCATGATGAAAATACTGTGTACTGACCATGGACTTCTAAGTCCATGGTTCATGCTAAGATGGTACTGCCTTGTCAAGAAATGTTAGATTATTTAGAGCAGTGATTCCCAAACATTCCAACCCCTACTTTTTAAAACCCAATCTATAGCAACCCATTTCATCCCCAGCGCATTGAGTTTTTTTTATATATTTTGGTTTTTATTTTCGCCATAGCTAATCAATTTTAATTTTGAAATCTTAAAAATATATGTACATTCAAGATCTTGTCGTGACTCACTAAAAATCTACTTACAGTTTGTGAAACATTGATTTAGAGAATTAAAAGTTTCGCTAGAACTGTCAATTTCACTGGTCAGTAAATTAGAGTCAAATTTTATTTTTATGAAAAAGAATAAAAGTTGTAATTCTGTTAGCATTATTGCATGGGAATGCCAGAATGTATCAAAAACTACGAAATTTAGATTAATATCCCTTAGTAATCTTTTGTTAAAATGAGTTGCACTCATCAGAAAAAAGTACAAATTGGTACCTTGCACGGGAGGCAAATATTGTTGACTGCTCAAAGAAAATTATTGAAAATGCACTGAAATTAAAAACCAATGTGGAAAATTCACGAAAAAAAATGAAAAACTACAACAAAAACTGAACACATAAACGTCTGTGCTTCAAAAATAGACTACTAAGGGCCAGTTGTACCAACGAAGTTAATCCTAAGATCACACTGATCCCTAGATCAAGTTCGGTGATTGGTTGATTTTTAAATTTTCAACCAATCACCAAACTTGATCAACGTGATCTTAGGATTAACTTCGTTGGTACAACTGGCTCTAAGTCTTCATAGAGCTTTACATTTGAATCAGATCTCGTTATAAGCAATCATATATGTCGTAGTTCGAAGATTATGTTTGAGTTTTTGAGCAGCTTGAGCTGTTGTCTAGTCCTTGTCTCCTATGTCTGTAGTGAGCGTGTTATAGTATCCACAGACATAGGACAGTTCAATGTGGGCTCTACGAGAAAAATATAATTTGATTACAAAAAATTTGATTGATGTGAAATGAAATGAAAAAGTTTAGTATTTAATTCCTTAAAGATGTTGCCAGCACCTTGTGAGAGAGCCACAGTCAGAAACTGAACTCACAACTGCGCATAGTAATTAACGCTCTAAGCCGCTGGCTTACAAACATGCTCTCAAAGAAGACTAGCAGGGCATAATTTGAAAAGCGGCTAAAAATATTTTTCTCTTCTTCTATATTTCTATCTTTAAAGAATATCAACAACAAAATCAAATTCGCAAATGACTACATGAACCAGAAGGAATACAAAAGTGGAGAAATATGCTTTGGTCTGTTCAAACTAACACTTATATCAGGGATGGTCAAACTTTTAGACGTTTAGCGATTTTTTGAGTAAAAGTGTATCCGAGGTGACTACTTATACCTCATTTCCTTAGATTTTTTGTATAGATTTCTTAAACTATCCTTTCTAGGAATCACTTTGCGTTTCAAATCCTGCCTAAACACAAAACAAAACCACTAGTAATAGTGATATGTACTATAGTATATAATATGTACTAATTTTGTGAGAAACAAGCGCGGGCTTTCCAGTGAACCGCAAAATCAGCCATGTGCTTGCAAATTTATATGACCACACTGTCTTTATAAAGTCACTGTAGTCACTACTATCTTCAGTGACGCAATCTGTCTTTGTAAACTATCATCACGATAAGCTTCATTGTAAATTGTTAGCCTATGTACTAGGCGGATAATTATTCATCAAGTGAAAGATTAAAAAATTAGACAAAATCTACTGTAGTTATAAATAATTTTAGATTAGCAGGTCAAACAGACCACAAAATTAATTCATCCTATTTAGAACATCTGTTCTAGGTTTTAGTACATACACGCAAAGAAATCCATTCTTACCGTTCTTGAAATTGACCCAATCATAGCAATGTTCTTAAATTCAAACGGAGCGTTCTTAACTTTGAATATCAAATTACTGATTACTTTCTGCAACGATAGTTAAGTACGACAGTCTTAAATTTTGTTTCAATTTAAGATGATTGGGTCAATTTCAAGAATGATATTCTAACAGATACGGACGGATTTTTTTGAGTGTATTATAAAAACCCTTTAATTCGTTTTAATAAATCTTACATTTATTTTCAGAAACTATTTGTGAATAGAGATTATGTATATAATCGACGTTTTAAAATTGATGTTAAACATAAAAAGATAGTGATAGTAAGTCGAGGTACAACTCATCCTTCCTGTCCAGTCAAACCTGATAAATTTCGAGTGGACGATTATTGGTCGTATATGGTCGTACAACCTTACCAAGATTTAAACAAACCTGGGGAATTGAATTTGGATTAACATATTATGATAATCCAGGAGTCAATATACCAGCAGCTGTTACCAGTTGGGTAGCTTTACGAGCTATGCCTGACTTTTTAATGAATTTAAGAGAAGCCACAAGACATTACAATGATTATTGCGAAAACCAAGCAAGGCAGCGGATGTTTAATATTCATGATGATATACCAAATGATTGCTCTTCAGAAGAAGATGAAATTGAAGTTATAATAGATAATACCGTATTTGAGCCCGAGCATACGATAATAAAGGGTATAACAAAGTCTCCTCTTAATGAAACTAGTAAAAAGCCTCCTCTTAATGAAACTAGTAAAAAAGCCTCAGGATAACGAACCTACAGCAATTGTAAAAAATAGTACAACTCCTAAACAACCTCCTTCAACGAATGCATCAGGAACAGAAGTATTACTATCTCCTTCTTCGACCATGAAAGCCGAAAGCAACTGTCGTAGTTATTGGAAGTATTTACACCTCAATTATTACTTTAGTTGATTTTCTTTTCAACATTTATAGTTTTCCTACAAATTAATTGGTAGCATTGCAATACATTATTACTTATGACTTAAATTTTGTTTTAATGTCAATTTTATAAAGACTTATAATAATGAATTATATAATATCTTGATAACTTCATTATTGGACTGTGATAATTCTATACTATGAAATAGTGACTTAATCATAACGACTTCATTTTTTTTTAATATTAAAATAAAATTTTAATTATTTTGAAGCTTTTTAATAAATCACAAGAAACCGAATTGTTCTAATAATGAAGTTGGTGTTAAGATGTGACAAGGTGTCCAACGTAAGTCAATACATTTTCCGGGGGGCTAAAAGATTCGAAAAATATATAAATAACCAGAAAACTGAAATTTCACTTTAGAGAATTAAAGAAAAAAGGAATTAAAGCTCCTTGGCCCCCTTTGTATATGATTTATCTTGAACAACCTTAACTGTTTATTGAGTATTGTATGAGTACAAAAATTAAGAGGGGAAATTGAAGTCAAAGAATAATTAATTTGTAGATTTTGTTTTTTAGTTTTAAATTAGTAAAATGTACAAGTTGAACCTCGAGCTTAAATCGAGTGAAAATTGAGTAAATTTTGGATGAAAACGGGCACGGATAGAAGTTTTAAATATCAAAAACATCACATTACAGGGTTGCCATGCTTACATATTTTTTAATTCGCCAGTTAAAAATCGTCTGAAAATTATTTAAAAAGGCAATTTTTTTCAAACTCTTGTGTGTAGTTTGTTTTTTGCACACATTTTGATATTAATATTTCGTACATTTAGTTACGGGTAACATTCTTTTATAACAAAGCAACCTTTAAAAGGCTGGGATTTTGCAATATTTCACTAGAAAATACTTATTGTAAAAACGGATTTATCTTTAATTTTGGAAAACTATATTGTAGGGTAACAGATAGTATTGAATTGTTATGTCGTAGTTGTGGATTCGATCCCTGATCAAGTACATCCGATTTCTCTTACAAGGTGCTCGCAACATCTTGGAGATATTAAATCCCGATGTACCATCTTCGTAATTGAAGTGCATACACTGTGTGGCAACCCTGCTATTATCTTTAAATTTACATTTCTATATATAAATTTTCCAGTTTTGACTGACTATTATTTGAAAAAGCACGACTTGGCTTATAAAAAGAAGTATAAGTTGAGAATTTTGCAAACCAACATTAGAAACAATAATTGTATCCACAAATTTTTTATTGTGCAAACAGTTTAACTTTTTTTTAACACGTTAAGTGCCACCGTGTACAAAAAACTGAGTACCATGGGCCAAAAAATTTTTCTTGAAAAAATAGCATTATATTGTTTTTTGAGTCTGTATATTTTATAAATACCTTTTGTTTTTGTAATTTTTAATTATGTATCCATGTTGAATACATAAAGCCGCACCATCTATTTTTGTATATGATGTGTCATAATAATTATATCTTGAATAAAATATTTTAAAAGGTTACAAGTTTAATAAAATTTGAAAATTTTTACAATTTTAATGAAATTTGAAAATTTTCCAACTTACATTTTAGTCTAGGACTCCCTTACGTAAAGTGGTTTCGCCTTTTCAAGATATCATCAGCTAAACTATCTCTAAATGAATGAAATGGATTAAAATCAAAAACTATATTGGAAATTTTTTTTTATAATTAACATATAATTTCAACAAGTTAATAATAAACATTTACAATTAATAATTATATCATGTGCCATAATTTTTCGTTGAATATCAATCTGAATTTTATTTTTCTTATTCTTCTCCTAAGTAACTTTAACTTGGTTGTACTTATTTGAAATTTCGTTGACATTCAAAATTGTTTAATGTTTAGAATGCAAACTAGAAAAAAATAAATCCACAGGCCAAGTTCGGTTACGGGTATAGTAGGCACATCTTGCAATGTTCCATACAGATAATATACAGCGTTTGTATTCCATAAAGATATGTGTGGCTTAAAGTAAAAATGTGCATATGTATCAGCGGTGGATACACGTGACTACTACAAGTATAAGCTGTGTGTATCCGCGTTCGATGCATACGGCACTTAACGTGTTAAAAAGAAAGATTTTAATTTTTTCTTACTTCCATTGAACTCGGGTTGACTTTGACAATACTTCTCACAGCATTTGTGGAGTCACAATTATTTGGAGTGCACTATTAGGGAAAGTGTGTCACAATTACTAATAAATAATAAAATTTGCACAGATCATTTTGAAAGATATTGAAATTTTAGAAATTATCACTATCATATAAATAATATACAATTTGTTTCCAAAATTAGTGTTTTTAAAGAAAAGTTTTATTGTTGGGTTAAACATGACATTACAAGTATAAGTTGTGTATATTTGGATGCATAGATTAAGTGTTAAAAGAATAGATTTTAATTGTTAACTGCCAAATTGAACTAAGGTTATTTGACTATATAGATCGACAGCATATTGTAGTCACTAATATTTGGAGTGCAGCATAGCGAATATGTTATTACAATATTAAACTAATAAATAATAAACATTGTTAGTATTTTAAAGTATTGTATTTAGACTTAACTATATTAAAAAATTCAATATTTTACAAAATGATTTTTTAGAAGAAATTGTATGTTGTGTTATTAAAAATTTCAGATTGTTAACATTTGGTGAATTGTCTTGTTAAAAATAACTTGATTGTAATTCAAGATATTTAATATAAGTATCTTGTACATATAATAGTAAAAAGTTATCAAGATAGTATAATTTTTAACAATAGTGATTAAACTGTATGAATTGTAGAACATTGTTATCGTATAACGGTTAGATTTACTATTATGCTCAATAATATTTGAGTTCACTTCATTGCAAAAATTTTATTAAATTTGTTCGTAGAGATAGTTATTTACAGAAGATAACTGAGTAAGTTACATTTTAAAGACTAACTGATTGTATTATAATTTTTAAAAAGTACCTTTTGCAATAATTACAAGTAGCTATAAACTTTCATAACAAATCTTAAGCCTTGTTGTGAATTTGTCTAGTAAGCTTATTTTGAATGCTCAAACTTTAAATACGTTTGATATTTATATTTACAATAAATAGATTATTCAGTAAGAAACTGAAGTTAAAGATTACTAAAACTAATGTTCGAAATAATTTCATATCTAAATTTTTACGTCATATTTCATAAATAGCTTGGTAGGAATCTACTTAGTTATTGTAATCAAATTTAAATACGAAGATATATTATACTAAAAATTTTTAAATTACTAAAATTCCAAAACAGTCTAAATAATTTCATATCTAATTCTGCAAATTATAGCAGTCAGGATTACTTGAATATTAACATATTTGACTGAATATCATTTACTAATTAAATCTGTTTCATGCAGGTAACTCACATAATTTTGAATTTGACTTTTACTGATTAGTTTTCAAAAATTTTTTGCGGAAGAAAACTTTTCGTCATGCAACTAAATTACATAGTAAACGCAATATTTAAACTAAAACACTTTCCGACCAACTGGAAACTTGGCCTTGTAATCCCAATCCGTAAGGCCAACAAGAACGCTACCCTACCTACAAACTACAGACCGATCAACCTGCTAAATACGATTTTAAAATGAACATAAAAAATCATACTCGATTCACTGCAACGTGAAGAAGACGATTTAAAAATTACTAACAAGCATCAATTTTTTCTTCACCAAAGGACTCAACACGACAGTACAAATAACTAGAATAACGAACGATATCTCAACAAAGTTTAACATCGTAACAGTTATGGCTTTATTCGACATCGAAAAGTTTGACGAACTGACATAAATTAATTTACATTAATTTTTACCCACCTTATAAAATTGCATACTCTTATCTTACTACGTATCATACCAAATATGAAAATTAACAACACGATATCGCATTGACCAAGACCATTGTGTCAGATTGTGGTAGTTGTTGGTTATTTAGTCGAACCGGCGGACATGTATCTTTTTCAATGTAAATGTCACTTGGACAGACTTGCTTTCATTAACTTTTATCCTCCATTTTTGAACCATTTCTCGATTTTGTTTAGGCTCTCTTGCAACATCTCCGAGGCCACCGCTGGTATTCTGCGGTAAGAGGCTGTCGTGCAAATGTTGCAGTGGTGGTGTTTTAGCTGATAGGTAAATCAGCCGTATACTAAAGGATAGGCCCCAAAATTCCTTGAGAACCCCAGCCGATCGGATATATCCTGGTGCTTCACCTGAAACTTAACACGAAATCTGCTGAAAGATATGATTTTATCCAGAAAATGTTAACAGGTAATACTTTTTAACTTTAAGATCCCGTCAAACCTTTAAATCCTGGCTTATATCATGAATCATCACAGTATTCTTGCTTTAAAATTTTTTAATTTATCTCCATCTATTACCTTCTATGGTTCAGTTCACGCTAACCGAACTAAGACCGGTATAAGGTGCTTTTCTTCTAAATGATGATATAGGATTGGAATAGACTAGATGTCCTGTATCGATGACACTGCAATTTACGCACAGGTTTCAAACAAATAAATACACGTTGACAAACTAAAACCCCTTACTTTAAATTTTGGAAAATCAGACTTAATTCACAAAAGACAGACGATAATTTTTACACGTACGGACTAACCACAAAATTTTTCAACATCTTACTGTCGACGGATACAAAATTATACCAAAGATACATAAGTACCTAGGAATGACCATGGGCACGCAACTAAATTTTCGACAGCACTTACAAAACAGAAAACAACTTGTATACAGACAAATGCAAAAATCTATTCACTGATGAAAGGACCAAGATGACCAATAACAACAAACTGCTACTATACAAAACACACAGACCCATACTGACATACACTTCAGCAGCTTGATGTAATGTTTTCAAAACTGCCATCAAGGCGTTGCAGGTCTTTCAGAACAAGAACCTACGACTTATAACAGGATTGGACGGCTACGCACGAATATCAACATTACACAAACATGGAATACTTTCTAGACCACGTAAACCGACTTGGAACAAAATTTTACGAAACCCAAATTTTAAAAAGCAAACTGACCAAATATTTAACAAATATATGACAAGACAACGCACCGTTTCGTCGTAAACACAAATTACCTTATCAAAATTTAGTACTATTTGGACAAACGCCGACAGTACTAGACCACGATAACGACTGCGACCACGATACGTAATTATTGCAACGCCCCAGTACGGCAGTTTAACCATTTAGTATGCAAGTTTTTTCTAAATTCAAAAAAAATATGAACAAGCAGGTTTTTTAATTTTTTCCTGCAAATTTCTAAATTAACCAAATCCAATGAAAACGACAAATAATAAAAAGTCATATTTATAAATTATTTAAAACTGTTTCGACACTAAACAATTTAGCAAAGAGAGTTACGCATTAGGCAGGGTCTCTCAACATCTCGTTCATCGTTTAATTTTAAAATTTTATTTGTTTGTAAATTTTAAAATAATCTGTCTGATAATTTGTTAAATAAAATTTGATTGATTGATTTGATTGTATTTAAATAAAAACCATCATTTGAATTAAATGCTTTTATTAGTAAACAGAAAACGTTACATTTTGTTTTAGGATGAATTTTATTTCATAGGTACAAATTTTTTACTTACTTGCTATATTAGTAATTTACCACAAAGTATTTTAATGGAAGGCCTTTAAATTTATTATAATTATTCTTTCATAATTATAATTTCAATTTTATAGACTACATAAGGAAGTCTTTTAAAATGCTATTTAACAATTCTTAAACAAAAAAAAAAGTTGTGAAGTGAACGATAATAGCAAGATAAAAGTCTTAATTCTACATTCAAGGAGTAACAAAATTGAAAATATAAAAGTTTAGACTGGCTATTTTAATGTCCACCAATTTGTGGAGAGGTCATTTTTTGCAATATCAGTATAACTTATGTCATAATCTAACACTATTCAATAAGCACCATACTATTACCACAATTTTCACAAAATTGCAAAATCACTAAGACTAATATTTTAGTTATAACATTTTTTTGAACACTTCAATACCGTTAATTACTAATGTCGGTTAAGCATTGTGCAAAATTACTACTAATTTGTAACGTGATAAAAAGAAAATGCAAAAGTTTTCACCCAAAATACACTGGAGCAAAACAATATTAAGTAAATATTTTATTATGTACGTTGCCATTAATTAACAATCACAAAAATGAGGTAAAGCAACAAAATATAAATTTCAATCCATGTGGTGCCACCTTTAGGTATAATTAATTTAAAAAAATGATGTTGTATTACAAAATGTTCAATTTTAAAACCTTATCTTAAGATTTGTAACAATTCGAATTCAAACAAAACTATGACTTACAGAATTAAGAAATACGTAATCACATGCTTACAAAATATCAAATCTATATTTTTATCATTGTAACAAATATAATTATGTACAGTTTCATTATAACATCAATAAAATTTATAAAAGTTTATCGACTAGAACAAAACGTCTAATTTAAATTACTAATACTTGTTTGAAACACTAAGACTCATGTTACACTCCCCCTCTTTGCATGCAACAATAAAAGTTTTGATTAGAAAAGCAAAGAATTTCAAAATGAGATCAAACAATAAGTAACAATGTCATAAGCACACGCGCTAAAGTAAATAACCGAATGCCATTGTCAAGCGAAAGCAAGCAGGGGCGTTTAAAAGTAATTCAAAATTTATTGTCACATGGTTTGTAAGTGGGACTTACACAATGTTGTAAGTTTGAAATTATGTATATTAATTAAATTAAATTACGTCATGAATATCACTCAAAATTAACAAAAAAAATTAAGAAGTGTTTGCCTTAACTAATTTAACGAAATAATTAACAAATAAAAACTTTTTGAAAATTTAAGTACAATGTCAAGTAAAATTTGTGCCAACTTTCATCATAAAAATATCTTTGAGTATTACTCGCTTGGTTGAATTAATACAAAAATTGTTGTTTCATTTTCAAGTAACTATTATTCTATAACTTTTTAGATGCTTATACATATTTCAGTAACACTCTACCAATTTTCAAACTCCTACATAACTAAAATAACATTTGACCCCATTAAAATGGGGCCACAACAGTGTTGTTATCATTTTTTTGATAACAATTTATCTTCCTCACCATTGTATAAATTATTTATTTGCAAATTATCTCCCTTACTATAAATCATCTTCGGGGTTCCTGCAAAGTCTCCACTCGACGCCGGTTGTTGAATGTTCACCACCGTAGGGCTAGCATTGGATTTCGGAGAAGCTGTTTTCGACGTGCTATTGGGCGACAAAACGTGTTCGTCATGCTGAAGAATTTCAGACGGTATTCGATTCGGTTCCGGCGATCCTCTACCTATACTTCCATCCTCTTGCAGCGAATGTAGCAACTAAACAAAATAATAAAATTTAATTATGAACAGGCCGATCAATTTCGATATTTTGTAGTCCTGAAATCGAATTAATTTAACTTTAATAATTTCACAGAAAATTTTAATCCAGGCAAAGTTGTTTATCTGCAATTATTCAAATTTCTTTTCTCTCAAAGTTTTGAGTAAAAGCTTATAGTGTACTTTTTTTTAAATTATTTGTATTATCTATCAAATGAAATTAGTTAGATTTTAAAATCCTGATTTAATTGGGGCAGAAGCTTTTATTTGCGCAAAATAAAATCAAGACATACGCTACTCTGTCAATTTTTCTTGTTATTATACAAATGTTCTACAATTGAACTTCTTCCGAAATTTTTCATATTATTCTGGGTACGTCTTCTGTGATGTTCGGGAGTACAAAGTTCGGCAAACTAAAAATAGGACATTGGATTGAAAGGAATTGTAGGATATGAGTCACGAGCATTACCCATTTATCTAAGCTAGGATTGCGACCAACACTGTCGACGTACTTATCGAACAAATACACGAGCTCATCAAAATACTATAAATGTAATTTCGTACATGAAAACTGCTGGGCTGAAAAAAACTAATACCTTTTCGACTTCATCATCAAACTGATCACCAGGTGTTATCATAGAATTACTAGGTTGATGCGAACGTTCCATTAGTGATGCACGCTTTGCAGCTAAGTATAGTTGTCTTCTGATTTTCAAATAAAAAACTTCAGTCGATGCCCTTACAGAATAATCGGGCATGAATGTGTACCGCAACATAGCATCCATATTGAGTGACTGCAAACTTCCACCAGAAACGGCAGTTGTTGGTGATGAATCGGCTGCAATAAAAATTTAAACAATCGCAATTTTAACGAAATGAAAACTTACCAACTCCGACGTTTTGCGTAAGAGCTTGCAATCCAAAATAAGTGAAAGGTCCACTTTCAAATATCAAATTTTCTTGGCCAACCGTAACTTCTACACGTCCCTCAACAATTAAAACAAAGTAATCGGCCGTTTTTCCCTGCTGATATATGATTGTGCTCTTATCATTTCTCCAATCTTTAATTTTCTTGATTTGGAAAAATACTTCCTCTTGTTTCAATAGGCGACGTAAAATTCGTTCCGAAATTGCATCTGGTTTAAACGGTTCAATGGCTGCAAATATTATTTTTTAATAATTGAACATTTTTGCAATTTCAAAATTGTTTAAAACGAAAGAAAATACAATAAAGTATGTATATAAAAATAGCTTAACTTAAATATTAAAACGAAAACATAAAATTAAATTTAACAAGGAAAATTTGAGTGAAAAGGGGGTGTTCTCCAATTATTTGAAAATTTATAGGTTAACAATTTTGATTAATTTCAAGAACACCCTTTCTCTTCGTTCAAATTTTCTTTTCGTTTTAATTTTATACGAATTTCAATCTATAATTAAAATTAATTTGTTTTAACATTTAGTTAAGGAATTTTCGTGAAGGACCCCGCACAAAACTTAGCCTAAGGATAACCTAGCTGACAATTGGGTCTTTTGAAGTTAAACTGTAGTGTATGTAACAATAATGTATATTTACGGAAACTGTAAATTAAACAAGAATTTGTTTAATAAAGTCTTTCTTTTCCTTTTGTTTTATTAATTTCACCTGGCGCCCACCAACATTGTGTTTTGTCATAGTTGGCTACAAGACAAGCACCTAAGTGACCTAAGTCAAAGAATTCACTACATCCAAACATCAAAACTGGATATAAAGACCAACAGCTCTCTTATCAATGGCCTTTGAGACATAAGATAGGGTTGAGCTGCCCAATATATTGCTTTATATTTTGTATTATTTTAAGAGTTTCAAGTTAAACTTGCACACACTCAGGCCACCTAATTTGGCACATTATGCTTCCTCTTTTGCTCACCCCTAAACCCCGGCAGTGCTAGGTATAACCGACAGCCGTTTGGCGGTCACCTGACCTCGCTATCTGGCTCGTGTCCCCCAACAACAGCAGGTGTTACAAACAAAGAACCTCTCATCCCGTAAGCTATGCTGTGTATTAAACTGCAGCATGTTGATGCTCACCAGAAGATCGAGCCAAGATGCTCCGAGATTTACACCCCACCAATGCCAGGTACTATCGCAGCCGCTGGGGAGCCACTGGACCAGTGCACCTGGCCCAAAGCCAGTCGTTGCTCAGCCGATAGTAAACGTATTTCTCAGAAAAAAAGATAATTTTTGACAATTTAGCATAAATTGATATGAAAGCCCTAAAATAAACCTTTTTTAACTTAGAGGGGAGGTTGACCTACTAGAATTCTGCTTTTTTTTAAACTTTTAACAAAATATAATATATAACTGATACAGGATTGTATTGAAAACAAAAGTATTGTTTTCATACGGAAGAAAGTTGAGATATTGATGAATTTACCTATTTTGAAAACCAGCAGTATAACATGAAGCATACACGGGTGCACTAAGAAGCGTAGATGCTCGCGTTAGATACACTGCTGCAATTAAAAATTCAATATCGATCTGTGGACTATGGGGAAGGCAACGAAAAACCACCCCATGAATTATATTCCCTGATAACGCCGGATGTAGCACTTTAAAGAAAGAAAAATACATTTTGGGGTCCCATATGCTCAAAGAAACTATTTCGAAAAAATATTCGTGGTCAAATTTGGTATGTGCTCTACCTCAGAAGCGAATACGAATTTTGAAACCAAATTTTGTATTTCTTTATTTATATTAAGATTTAAAACTTATTATTTTGGTTGAAATTGGTTTACACAAACTATTTATTTTTAAAAGTTTTTCTTTATTTAAAATTTTTTTTCTTTAATATTTATTAAAAGTATGATCAAGTAACGGGTATAGTCACATTCGATTTTGTAATAAAGGCCAATTAATAATTGTAGGGGTACAGCAAAGTTTTTCACTACGCCACTGACGGTAGTTGAACTAGAGCCAATTTCGAGAGAATTTGCAGCTATTTATTAATTATTTATTTATTAAGCAATTATAGTACCGACAACGATGATTTTCCTACAAATGTTATTAATATTTAAAAATTCACTAAACTTGGAATATAATTAAATTAATGCTTAAAGTAAGTTATAAAAATATATAAATTATTTAGTAGTGAAATTGATATAAAATTAACTATATTGCCATAAAAATTTATATAAATACCCACAAAAAATTATTTATTTAGTTTCTTCTTCAAATTTTCAAAATATTCAATATATTTATGTTTTAACTTAATTTGTTGTCCAAATTTAATATCGTAAAGTATTAGCATGTTTTAATACAATTAGATTTATCGATATTTTTTTACAACCAATTTACTCTTCAGAAAAATTGACCACGGAACGCAATTTATATGCACTCGATGAAATATTTACAACTATAAATTTTTAATTTCACAATTTAAATTTATCAATGTAAACTAGAATTATTGTAATTTCAACAAAGGATATCGCATATACATATAATGCAAATAATTATAAACAAAGTTGCATTAATTAAGGGTAGGCTACATGGGTCTCGTCCATCTTTTTTTTAAATTGTTGTTATAAAGGGTCTACCAATCAGGGTTTGTTTTAAATTTTAAAAGAAACACATATTTTGTATGAAAATTTTCTAATTCTCTACTGAAATATGTTGTAGGGCTTGAACATTTATGAATGGAAAACAATATCCGGTAAATGTCCTCCACGACTACGTTTGCAGCGTAAAGCACCAGCCTCATTTTCGAAAAATAGGGACCAATGATGACCCCTACCCATAAACCACACCATACAGTGACACGAGATGGATGTAGTGGTTGTTCAACAACTGCTTTTGGATTTTCAGAAGCCCAAATTCGACAATTTTGCTTGTTAACATACCCGTTTAAGTGAAAATGTGCTTCGTCCGAAAAGATGATTTTTTCTGAAAAACAAGCACCACGTTCAATGATCCAATCAGCAAATCTAAGACGTTGAGAATGATCTGCTGGCTTTAATTCTTGTACCAGTTGTATCTTATAAGGCTTTAGAGCTAAATCCTTCCGTAAAATTCGCCATGTGGTCATTGTGGACAGGCCTAATTGTTGAGAACGTCGTGAAACCGATAAATTTGGGTCCTCTGTGACACTTTCACGTACTGCAGCAATATTTTCGATTGAACGACATGGACGAGCACATATTTTTGTGCTTACGTTTACTACTGAACCGGTGGACTCAAATTTTCGCACTAAATTCGCAATTGTAGTCTCAGATGGACGATCGTTACAAATAAAAATATCGCGAATTTTGCGAAATGTAGTCTTCACGGATCGACCATTTTCATAATGGATTTGAATTATCTTAACACGATTTTCGAGCGAAATCAAAGGCATTATATTAAATGTTGACCTTTATTATACATATGATAAAAACTGAATAACAGAACTGCCTACTTGACCTATTTCGAACCAAATTTAAAACAAACCCTGATTGGTAGACCCTTTACCTATCAATTTTTAAAATTAGCAGATGCTTTTCTAATTAACTTCAAAAATATTACTCCTAAATTTTACTGATATCTTAAGTTCTACAAAAAAAATAATGGATATCACTTTTATGAATGTGGAACGCAGATCAATTCGTTGCACTATCATTCGACAAATGCCCACAAGCATCGTTAGGGTTAACTCTATAAGTTAATGATTTCAACAAGACATCTAATTAGAGTAATATTACATAATTAAAAGTTTCCATGTACATACGGTACTGATAACGACTAATAAATCAGAAACACATCTTTGCGGACATCCTAAATTAGTTTATTTCTTTACTTCATTGTATCCTCAAAAACAAATGAGATAATAAACTAATTCACTATCCCCAACCAAAGTGATTTTTACTATTTTTTGCCAGTTGGTCTTCATGCGAAATCCTTTATAAGATATGTATATTTGTCAGGAGATTTAGAAAAAAAATCAATCTCAACAGATAAGATAAACAGATAAATTTTATCTGGATTAAAGGCGGTACTTACCGGTGCTTAAGTATTGATAAGTGGCTAAAGTTAATTGCGGACTGACTCTAATTTTAATATTCTTATCGGCAAATATACTGAAATCTTGTCTTGGTCTGTTGGCATTTCTCCTGCGCTTGTTACGATTATCAGCTAAAAAAAACTTCAGTTTACACTGCTTAAACAAAACGGTAAAACTTACTGAATACGTCAGTTTCGTCCATAATTTCAGCTTGTATCAATTCTTCGATGACATCTTCAAGTGTGATCAAACCAACGGTTTCATAAAACGGATCACAATCGCCTTCGCTGTTTACACGATGTACAAAAGCCATATGACCCTTATTTCCTAAAAAGTATTAGATACTGTTGTTATGTGGAACTTTTCGTATTATTAAACTTGAAAAAATATTATAAAGACTGTTTTGCGATTGTCCTCGAAAACTGGTATTCTCGAATATCCTACAATTAATGTGTCATCAAGTTCATTTTAATTAAAAGTATAATGCCCAATTGCAGACCTCTCCTTAAAGTGTTAACTGTTCCTTAAATCATTAAGTGCCACCTATTCCATTGCACCACCGAATTAAGTGTTCCTTAACCTCTTGAACCACCTAAATTTAAGCCGACGAAATCTAGTTAAACTGTTCTAACCTTAAATGACAGAAATTGATGAATAATTTTATGGTTGTGAGGTAAATTTATAGGTTAAAAATTAATAATATTTCAATAAAGTGTGTTATATTTGCTACAACATAATGAAATGATGCATGACTTGTTTGAAGACGATTTGGAAGTTTTATTAAATATTTTAATATTAATTAAAAATTATTAAAAATTTTAATAATTAATCATGGTTTTCAAGACAAATTTACGAAAGAGCAAACTATATTAATAGTATGGATGATTTGTCGTTTTTAAAAGATTTCGACTTCAGAAGGAGACAGTTGTTAGGGTTTTGAGAGAAATTGAGCCACAATTGAATATCCATATGACAGAAATAATTCTGTATCTCCTATAAACTTGTTTTTTAGATATTTTTAAATTTCTACAATGAACAATAACGTTGAATGTAAAAGAATAATATAAGGTTATGTAGTATTGCATTTTGTTTTGTTTGCAAGTTTAACCAACCTAAAATTTATGTCTGTGTAAAATTCCTAAAATATTACCAAAATTACTATAAAATGCGGTGTTGCTAAATTAATCTGAAGCTTAACTAAGCCGACGTTATGTAAAGTGGTGCAATGCAACCTAAACTAATCTGAACCTTATAGTTAAGGATCACTTAGGTAAGGGCCATTTTAGTCGGAGGTCGTGCAATCGAGCATAAGAAATTCACATACCAGATTTCATGATATCAGAAACCGTTTCGAAATCCAAAATTGCTTCATAATTTAACATAAAAACGTCTTCAATTCTAGTCATTACTTCCGACACCGTTTTCTTGCATAATTCTAATGCGCCGCTAATTATATTAACTTCATCTCGATCCAAGTCATTTTCGCCAGTCGTTACCTGTAAGAACAAATACTTTTTAATAAAGGAAATTAAAAAATAAACAGTAAATATTGGCATTAATTCAATTTTATGTTGTAATTTATTAATATTGATTGCAACATTTTATTTGGATGTCGTTAACAGGATTAATTATAATTACGTGCATGACTTATTTTTAATTTTAGAGATGGAAATTTGTTAGGGGTAGGTAAACAATCATTTCCGGTTAGCCAATTTTCACAATTAACGAACCTCACTTTCATTTTTTTTATAGCAGGTAAAAAACAGAATAAAATTTTAACATAATTCTATTTTCCATTGTAATGAGCAAGAATAACGATGGTATCAATCAAAAATATATTTTTCCCGCTTCAAAAGGTAGGTACCGAACTGTCTTGGAAAATTATAAAATTTTGAGCAGAAGATGAATTGAATTATCTCTAATGTAAGTAAATTCTGTCCACCAGTGAACACCTTTCGCATTGAACAGTATGCAAAATCAACAGGTCCAAAAGAAATGGTCCTCTATAGAAGACGTAGGAAAAAATGAAGGCCAAACAATCGCGGACTATAAGATCAGGGCAGTTGGAGGCCGCCCGACCTAGTATTAAAATTTATAGGAGAAACAGGTCATAATATTGAGAAATAAACAGCAGAAAGAATGAGGAGAGGGATATTGAGTGTGTTTGCTATCAATACATTTTAAATACCTACTGTGTTTCAATTTATAAATTATTGTTCGTTATATTGATACGAATAACGCCCAATTTTGTACAATCTAACATGAAAGCAGTCAATAATGATATATTGTTACAAACCACATAAATATCAATTAATTAAGCACGATAAATCTTCTATTAAATGAATATGGAGGGCTTGAAATTAGATTTAAAAATATAATACGATTTCTTACAATTCGATTATACTCGAGTACTTTACCTAAATATCTTTTGTGCTCAGGTATGTAAATTAGCAAACATTATTCGATAATCAAAAAGTAGTAAACAAGATCTCGAACGAAAACTCTTCATATTATAGAAACAGTTTATATTTAAAATTTTGAAACGATAAATCATAAAAAGGCTGTGCAACCTGGGAATAATAATTTTGCGTTCACTCACAACTTGCAGGTTTGATTAAATATGTTGATAATTACTTATTATTACTTTGAAGTCGCTGCATAACTACCACCTTCGCCATCCTGGCCAAAACAGAAAATGTGCGGTAAAAAATCCAAATCAATTTTTTTTTAATCGGGGAAAAAACCTTTTTGGTTTACAGTTAATTAAAATGCAGAGTTTGGTCGAGATATGCATTACTCGTACTGATTTAGTCCCCTGAGTTGAGGATAGCCAGCATTAACAATAAAAACAGGGTCACAGGCACGCTCTCCAACTCTCCTTACGTTCAGCAGTGGACGAAAACCGGCTAATGTTGACGATACATGACTTGAAGAAAGGTACGAATGTGGCAGTTGAAGTTTAAAATAATGGTCCAAAAATGAACTTCCTTTAATTTATCAAGTTTCAGGTTATCAGGTTTGGCAAAGGGTTAATGCAGTGCCGAAGTAGCCAAGTCTACTTCAATGGCAAAGCAACAATTGATGAACTTGTTTTCGTACAGGAATATGCCCAATGTGAAGGTGAAACCTTCACCACAGGTGAAACTAAGAATCAGACTGAATATGCACAAGATTTCATTAAATATCCAAAGAAGTATGAGTGTTCCCAAAATTAAGTCCTAACAAAACAGTCAAGTCAAGATGATACGTGGAATAATATATGACGTACAATAAATTAATCACTTCACAATAAGGATATAAATGTATCTATGTAATTTTTCAAGGTTCCAAAAAATAAAACGCGAAAGAAGTTGAAAAAATTATAAACAGTCTCAACTTAATTGCTTATCGATCTCAACCAGGTAATTAATTGCTTTCATTGCCATTCTACATGATGATATCGTTTGTAAAATTTATAGTCTAACTTAAGGGTCAGTGTCCGAAAGTTTCCGAAACTGATTATAGAAAAACGTAACACTTGGTTTTTACGAAAATCGTTGATGCTCGACGCTTTTCCTTTCATTTCGACAACATGTAAGTATAGTTGAAAATCAAAATAACTTCAAGCTTTTGTTAAAAAGAGCAAATGCAATTAAAAATAATGTAACAAAAGGCTTTTGAAAGCACAGAAAATTCGTTTCTAGTTGGAACTTTTTTTGCGGAATGAGCGACAAATAACTCGAGAGCGTCATTTCTCCCTTTGAAGACGATAATGTAAAGCCCATCTTTGAAAATACAATTATTAGTCATTTGCGTTCAAGCTCGAGGAGCTTTTAAATTATTTTGACGTACATGGGTAACGTACACCACTAGGGCAACACTTCTGATAGAAAGATAAAATTTAAATTTCGAAAATGTCAATCTATCTTCATAAGCGACGATTACTAATCTCATTCTCGTTTATAAACTTTCCTCATTACCAAAAATCGATTTATTCAAAGAGAGAAACTCAAAATAAAATTTATTGGCAAGATGTTATACTTTAAAGAATGCAAATATAAAATTCGTATGTCAGTTACACGAGTCTAGACTATGGAAATCGGTCTATTTATATTATGTAAAAATAAATAAAACGTTGTCACCAAATTATTTCTAACAAATTACAGCAAGAATTAATTTACAAACTATTGTACTTGTTTGCTTAGCTTGTTAATTTTTAATTTGATATTTTACAAATATGGTAATTAATCAAAATTCTTTCAACAGCAGTTTACTTTGGTAATGAATGAAATTACAGACAAAATTGACCTTAATTGTGATAAGCAATGTTAGATAACCAGAGGTATCGTGTAAATTACACCAAAATATTATCGTGTTTACAAAATTATGCAAACCGTTAATTAGCATAAATATTTTTGCTGTATTTATTTATTACACAATTACCTATGACCATAATTTCAAAAGTTTTGTCTTCGTCAGAGCTATGATTTTGATGAATCAAATCAATCAAAATTGTTATGCAGATAATCTAATATACAACTTAAGTGCCAATAAAAGTGATTCAACTTCATCGTCACTGTGTTCTACGAAAAAAAAATGTATAATATTGTGCAACTCAAAGGCTTTCCAAAATATGAAAATTTTAACCACCTCCTTGCCCAAACAAAAAAAGGAAATCAAAATTAGGATGATAACCTACTGAAAATAGACGCAAGTTCCAAATAGTTTGGTATTTGGAGGAATGACTCCTTCACCCCTTGGTTCTGAATGCGTCTTGATATAATCCCAAAAATTTTAATCTACCAGTGAAACTCTTGTAATTTATAAATAATACACCGCATTAAAATATCGCAGAATTTAGGCAATTTTACAAATTTATAAATACATACTGGATAACGTAATTGTTTCCATTTTTTAATTATAGATTAGTGTAAACATTGAAGCTTTAAATTAATAGTTTAATGCAATGAAATTAATAATGTCCCACTCGAATACGAGTTAAGTACTTACTCGATTTAATTGTTCCAAATTCTTGGTTGGGACACACATAATTGAAGAATTTTGTTATTGTGTTAACAAAATTATAGCATTCGTATCATTCATACTATTAAACAAACATTATTTATGAATGTATTTGTGTAAATAAACCTATAACAATTCGTCCTATAAATTATTATTTTCAACCTGATAAGTGATACCATAATCGATATCCAAGTGCAAGCTAATGATTTGTTAATATACAAATAATTTTATTATAAAAATAATGGAAGTGGCACTTCTACCATATTAAATTATCCACCAATAACATTTTTACACACGATTTTGTGTTTTGAATGTCTTCATTAAAAAATCAATTTCTGAAAATAACTAACTACTGCCAGCCACGATGCTTTGAATAGTTCAGATGTCAAATTAACACTTGTTAATTTTTTATTCAAAATGTACCAATTATTTTGTCGTCTAACAAATCTATTTTTATATTTTCATAATCATTCCAATTTCTTAATTAAGCAAAATAGGAATTAATAAAAAAAATTCCTTGCTATTTATTACATACATAGTTGTCGATGCTATGGATGTACCGCATTGTTATACCACCCACATAGTAATTCATAATCGAACGCCCAAGTGTCTGTCCTACTGGAAGTACTGTTGGGTATGAGCCAAGTTCTACTGCAAGGACTCGAGGAAAAATGTTTGACAGAATTCTACAGGTGTGGAATACAATACTGCTCCAATACTTGGTTTTTCATAATATAGATTTTCTACCAGATTGATTTTTTCGTCGTATATTTAGGATCATTATCCTCAATAACTTTCCATGTGGGCAAATACTTGGCGACATATGGTCCAAAGACTAATATTGATCCAAACTCTAATGAGGACAACTCCTCTCCACACAAACCTCCGAGTATTACACTTCCCTGTAGATGTGTCATGGATAAAGTATTTTTCCCATGTTAAAAAATATTTCTCAGTAACGCGATTATTAAAACAACACTAACAATTAATAAATTATAGTGTAGGGATAACATACCCCTTGACGTTCACTTTTATCAACTTACTAACATATAATTACGTTACCAATTAGGTGGTGACATTCTTGAAAACAATAACAAATTTATTTACATTTTAGCTCAACGGTTAAATTAAAACATGTATTTAAAAAAATACGAAACTGACGAGGAGGTTTTCTTATTAATACTTCCAAAAGAAGTTGTTGTTAATTATTATTTGACCATCACCACTGATAAGTACAATAAATCACAATATTGATGCTTTGTCATGGTGCGATTCAGGTGGTTAAGTTCCTTAAAAATCGGAACATAACTACAAATTGCAGAAAATAGAATCGGTTTTTATGTATCAAACTTGGAAACACGCTTTCACTGAATGCTAAAAACTCATCACCAGCCGGGAACAATTCACTTACCAAGCAAGCAATTTTATGTGAAGTGTCACATTCTGAAACATAAACTGAGTAGAAAAACTACTTTCAGATCGATAGTTCTGTATCCCATTCGAATAAAAAGAAACTTGTCGTTTCCAAATACCCCTATTCACATTTACCCCAGTTGACCCTACATTTGTGCTAGTATTGGCCATAATGAGCATTTCTGACTTTTACTACTCGTCATTAGAAAGCCCCATTATTGTTACTATTTTTGTAGTGATAAACACAAATTATTGAATTAAAATATTTTGGTCGAGGAAGTTATTTTTCATCAAAAATATCGAATGAAAGTAGGTATATTTTATTTTAGACATTTGTATTTATAATCCTTTAATATGCCAAAATTTAAGTTCGTGCACCTTTAGTTAAACGTGGCAAAATTTGACGACGAAAGTCAAAACTTGAATTCTTGTTCATTGTAATTACAAAATTTATGTGGACCAGAAGAAGCTGTTACTATCCGGGTAGCAGGTTTCCGAACACTTCATCTCCATGACAATCTCCCAATTAGACGAAAACTCCAACTGCTGATAAAGTTAGAACAAAAATTGAGAAAAATAAAATAACATGTAACGAACCATTAATAACAATGAATTATTCAGAAATCAAATTCTAAGTCTGAAAACCTTTAATAATAATTAAAGGAGAACACATTAAATGCACGTAAAGGAATCAACGAACTGGCAAAATTTCAAATATTAATTAAAAATAGAATTATTTTATGAATTTTTAGTTATTATGTACCTACAGAAAGTTTTTTAAATAAATTATTGTATTAGCATAATTTTAATAAACTTCACACAGGGCCCACTGCTCATAAAGATTTGCAATTTAGTTCAAGAATTTAAATGATACCGTTTCAATGAATTTTATATTTCAAATCGTTTGAAACTGAAAGTTTGGTGTTGACCTACATACTATCAACAATCCGTTGATATAAGAATATATTTAAAAATAAAAGTGTAGTCATAAAATTATTATCTACTTTAAAATCATACTGCTTCAATTTTTTTTTATTTTTGAGTCGACTGCCAATATATTTCTAATTTCATGGACATGTATTTATACATTTTTATTTTTTTTTAATTGGAGCAAGTAAGTATTGGCAAAATATTTTTAGATTAGATTTGAAAATTGATAAAATTAGAATGCAGCAAATGTTTGTAAGCTTAATACGCTGAAAACAGACGGATATTTAAAAATAAGCTTAGTAAATAAGAAAATACAAGATGTGCAAACTTTCCACGTTAATTATATAGTAATATCGACGAAATTTTACTTCGTTCCTCACAAATAATTGTTTTTGCTTTTCAAGTTGAAAACAGTACTACCTCAAATTTTCCAACCACAATAAAAGCCCTACCTTGGTTCGTTTTTGAATTCGTTAATCGGTCAATTTCTGTTTAGACGTAAAATTTCGAGGTCAAACGCTTGGTAGTATAATATTAATTGAATATTGATATAAATGATTGCAAGTTTGCAGACTGGAAAATTAACACTTCAAATCGATACTTCGAGAAATTTTGCTCCATATTAATTTACCTTTAGTATATTACAGAAAATTTGATTATGTGACCACTAACCATGACAAATTATGCATAATTCTCCAGTATTTCGGAAAATTTGATTAATGCAATAATTGAAGGCTACGGGAATAAACAAGGAATGTCACAAAAGTACAATATTTTAATTTTTAATATTAAATCTTTTACATAAATATTATATAACCTGTTTACAAAGAATATTTGAAAAACCCACTTTTTATTAGAATAATAAATTTCAAAATATTATTTTTGTTTTATGAAAAAATGAAAATGTATACTAGGTTTCATTTCCTCAGAAATAAAACAAGGAAGGTCAAATGTAATTTGACAAAAATTAACGACAATAATTTTTTATACGTTTAGGAAAAACATAAAAAATATGATTACCCCCAATATCCGTAACTTCCCTGAATTTTGAAAATAAATAAAATTGGGTTTTTTTTTGTAATAATTTCTCTTCTTTCAGTTCTAGTTTCAACCAAATTTAAGTAGGTATACGTTCCAAAATTATGCCGCGAATAAGGAAACCGTGAATATGGAATAGTGATTTGTATGGAAATGCAAGGGTTGGGTTCCAAGGTACGAAAATAAAATAAAATAGATAAAAATAAAATCAGTTTAATCACATACCTATCATTATTATTAATTATTATTGTTTGAATTATTTGGTTTAAAATATTTAGTAATTTTTCTTGCTTTGCCGTCTTTAAAATGCCTTTTAATTCCGCATGGTATTCAGCTGTGGCAACTTCAATTTTCCTTTTAAAAGGAAGGTTTCTTTCCAAAACGGGTCAATTTTAATGAAGTGATCTCACAGTTCATTTGCCATTTGAAACCTGCGGTCTGGTTTTTAAGGTGATTGTCATCGTATCATTGTAAGATGTTGAAGCTTGAAGGGTTTTAACATTTCCTGCAAGTCGGCTTCACTTAAATCTTCATCGTGTGATTGAAGCAGCTCTTGAACGTCACTCGAATCTATCTGTTCAAAACCATCATGTCCTATTCCATTAGCAATTTGTACAATTGTGTCAGTTAATGTTTTAATTTGTTTAAATCCTCACTTTCACAGACTGTTAGATCAACCTATAGTTTTTCCAATATGATTGCAATGTGTATGCAATGCTTGAGCTCTTGTAACGATTCCTTTATGTTAACAATGCACATTGCTATGTTAAATTTTTCCAGAATTCCATAAAACTCACGTCAGAATCACATTCCATGATATCCAGAATGATTTTAAAGGTTCGCCTAATGTAAAAGAACTTCAAAGCTTGAATTATTCCCTGGTTCATTGGTTGAAGTAAAGTCGTCGTGTTCGGAGGCAAAATATCACCTTAATATTCGGATGCATAGTTTCAAGCTCACAAGGGTGACCCGGAGCATTGTCCAAAACAAGAACCTCCTTGAAGTTAAATTTTTTAGAATTAAATTTAATTATTTAATTTTGAGTTTTGAAAAAATAAAATTATAATTTTTTCCCCAAAATCGGAAGGTCAATTTAAATTTCCGCAAAAATTAATGAAATTTTCTTACAGGAATACAGAAAAATATGTTCCCCCAATATCCGTACTTCCCGAATTTTGAAACCAATAAAAGGAAACTTCTTCAGATTTAAAAATTTAAGTATTTAATTTCCAAAAGTAAAGGTAGTTGCCGACCCGTGGGGTTGTCAAATTTTTGAAATATCTTTCCCGACTTTCCGACTCTAATATCCATAAATATTAAAAAAACTATTTTGTAAATAAAAAGTAATTTTTAATTACATTTTTTATTAAATGTTGGCTTTTTATGCATTTTTATCTTATATAAATTAAAATTGGAAAATATTATGGTTATTTGGTTATTCAAACCATGTTAAATCGTTAATAATATTATTAATCTCTGTGACTATGTTAAAATAAGTTCCCTTTCCTTAGGGGCCGTCCATTAATTACGTGAGGTGTTTTTCTTTAAATTTTGACCCCCCCCCGTGGTGGGATTTGGTAAGGTGTGGTAGAACTTCCCCCCTCCTCCTTATGTGATATTTTCCCTACAATTTTTACCATACCGGAGACCAGTAATTTTTACAGTGTATCTGTTATAATAATGTACGAGGGACCAAATTCGCGGAATGGGTAGGTAGGTCATTAGTGACGGTACTTACCTAAGTCATTTTAATTTTGTTTTGACCAAACAAGTCAATCGGGAAGAAATGGTGAAATGTGGAGAAAATCGAGTACCGCGCTGTTATAAAGTTCCTCTTACACAAGAGCCGTGTTGCGATGGCTGCCCTGCAGAAGGTGGGCTTCAAAATTTTGGCTCACCCGCCCTACAGTCCTAACCGGGCTTCCAGCGATTATTATCTATTCCCAAACTTGAACAAAGAACTTCGTGAGAAGAAATTTTCAAGTCATGAAGAAGAAGTGAAGGATGCAGTTTCAAAAATTTTCTTAAGTTTTTTTTTTTGAAAGTCTACTACATACAGTGAGTCACAAAGGTTTCGCCTACCGGTAAAATTACATGGAATTGCTCATTTATTATTGTTTTACTCAGTTATTTTGGGAAAAACAATATTTTTTAAATTATATTAAAGAACCAACAATTATAATTACATAACATACAAAAAGTAGGTAAAATTTATTTATAATATTAAAATAATCAAGAAAAGTCATCCACTTACCAATTGTATATAGTTACAAGGTTTCGCCCACTTAACAAAGGTGCACAATACGCCTTAATAAAGTATTTGTAGTTTTAATATGCATACCCTTTGTTTTTTAACAATTCCTTTTGACATGTTACAATAATTTTTCAAAATAATCGAGCGTTTTTGGACACTGTTTAGGGAACTTTTTTCCGGGTAAAATGATGGGTTTACGGTTGTCAAACGTCCCTAATTTAAGAAGGTAAGTCTCGTTTGAAGACGGATTCGAGGTTACCATTGGAAATTTGTTAAAATTTTCCAAAAAAGATGATTTTTTTTGGAAGTTTTTGTCTTGATAAAAAAGGAAAATTTCAGAAGAAATAAGTTGAAGTTGTCAGATTTTTAAACCATTTTGAAAATTCCAAATTCCCCTCAGCCAAAGGGATCTAAAGTCACCGCCCAGTTTACTGTGCCACAAAATTTTCGTTTCTTAACAAACATGTTAGGTTGACACTTCTGACTATCCGAATTTATCTTAAAAATTTTGTTACTAAACAAAACTTACGATTCTACCACGTAGATTCCTAAAGCAAATTAAAGTTAAATGCAGTAACATAAAAAGGACACCAAACCCCCTTTTATTCAAATTTTTAAAATTTCACAGGTTTGTGGGCCTGCATGTATCCTGTATACACTTGCCATTTAGAAATTTTAGATCGCGTACAACGTGGTCTTTTTTTTCTGTGATGTTGTTTCTTTTCGGGTACTGAACAATTTTGGACCTGTTGGTTCAAACAAATTAAACCCGTTTTAAATTCTCTATATGATACTTCTTACTTTTACTTCTGGTAAAGTCAAAAATTTTAAATTTTTCGTATGATTTACAACGGTGGAAATTTCAAAAACTATTGGGGACTCAGAAGATATTTTTTGTTTTTCGTTCTTTTAAATAAAGTGCTGAATAACAAAAAACTACTTTAATCTTAACATGAAACGATCCATTTCAGAGAAAAAAGCAGATAATTCTAAAATTCCTTTCTTATAATATTGAGTTCTAGGCGAACCTGCAAAATGAAATTATAGCTCAACGCAAAGTGAATAAAATTCTCGATTTTTTTAATCTTATAAACAATTTTGAACTAATTTTTGTGAGAATTAAATTTTTCAATACGAAAAACTAAAAATAACAGTAATCAATAAAAATTTTGAAATTCGTTTTTTTATTGGAAACCTTTTGTACATTAAGTTAATTAAAAGATCAGAAAAATGTATAAGGGTACCAGGTGAATATATTGAAAAAGAAAAATAAATTTGTATTTTTATTTCCACTTCTTACCCCACATTTCGCGAACTTAAAAACGTACCCTCGTATATTCTCTGAATTACAAAGTTGACGTGAGATTTTCATTGAACCCCGCCCCTTTAAGTGAGATTTTGCCTCCCATTTTGAACTCAAGTAATTAATGGACGTCTCCTTATGATCCGTGTCTAATTTGGGGCATACCTTTTATTACTTTACTATTTTATTCACCCCAACGAACATAATGATGAAAAAATAAACAATTATTATTAAATAACTCAATATTTATATTAATATGAACAAAGTTTTATTGCCCAATTTTATTCCAGAGATATTTTACATAATATACACCCAAGGAAATAGTTATAAAAACATAGATATTTTTGACTTTTAAATACTTAAGCAAAATAAAAATTCAAGAATTTTTATAAATATACTTTGAAAAGTAAAAATAAATTACAGTTGAACAAGTACATATTTTCTTTTGGTTTATTAGGAGCGAAATTTAAATACCCCCGAAAACTGATGTTAATATAGATCAAAAAAGCGAATTTGTATTACCCCCGTTTCTTAAAATAACTTCATAAATTGTATTTGGCATAGAATCTATGAGCTTTTGAATACTCGATCTTTTCTGAATTAAGTTCACCCACAATTGTAAATTTCTTCCCATTTTTGTAAACATGCTGAGCTAATGAACTCCGTAGATTTTCTATGAGGTTTAGCCTATCAACCCTAAAGATGTACTCCATAGCCAATGGCGTAACTACCAATGTTCCGCGTGTTCCACGGAACAAGGACCCGGGATTTACAGGGGTACAAAAATGTGAATTCATAAAATATTTAATATTTTTGTAATTCACACCACTAAAGAACAAATAGGGCAATAAACAAGAAATGGTACGACATTTTTACAATATAGGGTGTAGTATCGTACAGTAATAAACCAATAAGCTGTCAGACAAAAATATTCAAGTTCTATCCTGAAATTTCATTGTTGATTCTACCGATTCCCATGCAGCTGATTAAGTTATAGTAATTTATGCTTTAGCGTTTGAAAATATTAAAAAAGGGATAATCTTCATTTAATAAAAAATAAAGCAAATAATTCAGTTAATTAAAAAATCAAAGATTTGAATTAAATGAACTTTTCAAAATTTATCTCTAATATTTTATACGGGGCTTGAAATGAATTACTAAAACTTACTATTTTCTGTTTAAAACAAAATATTGCAACAAACTGAGGCTAAACCCACTCTGGTCAAACCATAAAATAAACAACCCCGCTTCCCACAAAAAAAGCAGAACAAAATAAAGAAATACATATTTTAGATTTTATGACTTCAGATTTGGTGCAATGTCAGGTATAATTTATTGTTAAGGCCATAAAGTACGTTTATTAATTTTAGGGTAACAATAATTATTTCATAAACCGTTTTAAATATTTTTAAAATATAGGATGTAATAGTTTATTGTACCAAAGATAATTTTAAAATTGTAGGTAGCACATTTTCTATCTAAAAAAAGGAAAAAATTTTGAATTCTTCTCTAAACCAATAATTTTCTTCTTTTTTCTATATTTTCTTCATTTTTTTAATTCAGAAGAGAGAGAACCACTCCCATAGTAACCCCGTCAATGTTTAATTGTCAAAATCTATTTGTATAAATAAAATTGGACAGTTTTAGTGGAAAGCTGCAAAGTCACACAATCATGTTTCCTGATTCATTACTTAATGACGAGTTGATCAAAAATTAAAAAAAAAGATCTCAAATCAAATCTCTTGAAACAATTCTTCAAAAACAACAATTAAACACTATTTCATATTCCTCTATAAATTTTACATCAAGCTCTTAATCTTTTCCGAAACGCTGTTTACAAGTTAATAGAGATATGGGCTATCATTTAAAATAAAATTTATTAAATTCTATTAATAAATAAAAAAGTTATTAAACTTTCAAGTTGTCCGTTTATTCCTTTACAGCAACTAAAATTATGGCCAAAAAGTCTTTTTAAATAACTTCTGGTATGGAACAAACTCAAAATTAAAAAACATATTTAATCTTTGTTTATTTATAGATTTATATTTATAAGATTTACAAGATTAAATCAAAAAACAATTCTGTTTTAAAGCCAAAACATATTCTCAGCATTCTAAGCGTTATTTTGATTCTTAATTTGGTATATTTAATCCGTAACCTCTATGGAAATGTTATGGAAAATTCAAAAATTAAAATATCTACTAATCAAGAACTTAAGGCAAACACTACAATAGATCATTTTGTTTTTGTCAAGATTTATGAGGGAAAACTTTTCAAATGATCGCCCAATATAAAATTTCTGTTGTTAAACTTACCAACACTTTAAAGGTTAGCTTCGCATTTCGCAAAGGTTATTTATTGAATATTGCTTCCAGTATCTGTTAATTGGAAAATATTCATTATAACCGGTAAACTTTCTTTATATTAAAGAAATTCTCAGTAACATATTATACGGAGTGTCCCCAAAGAAAGTATAAAAAATTTGTCAGCACTCATTGATTTTCATTTTAGTTTGTATGGTTAACTTCACCCCGATTATAACCAATTGACGAGTTAAAAGAACATGTAACACGCATATAGCGGTTTTTCTTCTTTTTATTTCAATTCGATTTAACTTGGTAAGAAAATGAGGTAAAATAATTTTTCAAATGCATACCAAAGTATTATTATAATAATATGTTACTATATATGTGCATACACAAGTACATTATTATGTTAAAAAGCCTTTATTCTGGAATTTAAAAAAATATTCAATATAAAATGATTCTAAAAATTGAAAGAAACAACGAGCGCCAGTATAAGAAAGTCTACCTTAATGTAGGTTTTTATAGACTACAAATCACCAAAAGTAGAAAAAACTCTTTGGTGAAATGGTTTAGTTTTATATTTTTAATGAAAACAACGTAGGTACTCTTGAGCTGGATAAATTGGAACGATTATTTTAGATGCTTTCTTAAATACCTACCTATATTATTTTTCCCACACATAAATACGTAATAGTACAAATTAATATTAAATCATTTGTTGAACAGTAATTAAATAAAAATAACAAAAATCTTGAAATGATTCTACAATAACAAGGCATCCAATTAATTCCAAAGAAGGTTTCCATGAATGTAGTAATTGGAATTTTAGAGAATTGTATAGTGGTTTCTCGTGAAGTAAATATTTCGTTATTACAACTCTCATTAGTTAATATTTTGAAATATGTGTAGTATTTTCACATCGCGAAATGTTAATGAATGAAACTGAATAAAACCAACTGTTAATAAATTGATAAAACTAATAAAAGAAAATAAAAAAGTGAGAAGCCAAACACAATGGCTCGGTTTGCACAAATCAATACAAAAACTCTTGGGTAAATGGTTAGTTTTATATTTAATAAAACAACGTAGTACTCTTGACTGATAAACTGGAAATTATTTTAGATTTTCTTAAGACCTACCTATATTATTTTCAACACAATAAATAACGTAATTTAGAAAATTAATATTAGATCATTTGTTGAACAGTAATTTAATAAAATAACAAAATCTTGAAATGATTCTACAATACAAGGCATCCAATTAATTCCAAAAAAGGGTTTCCAGAATTTAGAATTAATTTTAGAGAATTAATAGTGGTTTCTCTGAAGTAAATATTTCGTTATTACAACTCGCTTTAAAATTTTGTGTGCATGCAAATGTAATGGGGAAAAAAACCAACGTTTTTAAAAATTTATAAAAACTTGTGCACACAAATTTTCGATCCATTCTATGTAATTCAATGTACCCGTCACATTGAGCATCGTTTGTTAACAATATGGTGTCTTCGAATTTAATTAGGGTTATTTAACGATGACAGCTTTGTGCACAAATGCTCAGATGAGGAGGGAAAAACATTTCAACAAAAAACTGGGATCCGATTGTTGGCGGTTTCTTCAAAGGATTTACACGCAAATACAATAAATGTTGACGAGACTTTCTAGATTCCCAATCGAAAATTACGTAAAGCCTGCAATAGTGCTAATTTTTTGATTTAAGTTTACAAAATCTTGAAAATCCTTGAATTTTAAGTTATCCCTTGAAAGATTTTTCTCATTTTGTTAAATAAATTTTTTATTTTTAATTAAATATGTAGTATGAACGTTGTATTAATTTTTATTCACTACATTGTTTTGTTTATGCAAGATATGGAGTTATTTTTAATACATTTTTTATATGATAATTTTTTTTGTCTGACTGGCCATAATAATTTATTATGAACCCAAAATTATGATATAGATAAAGTTTTATTTTCTAAATTTTAAAAAGCAATAAAATGTGAGTAAGGACATTGGATTGCCGGATGATTGACAGAAAGGGCCATCATAATACTAATAGCGGTCGTACTCATTGTCGGTACATATTTTAGGCATTAGAACATAAATATGTAATTGTACATTCTTTAGAAACATATGCAAAGTACATAAAATAATGATTAAATTATTTTTTAATAACTTAAAACCACAATAGATTAATACCACAATTTTATATTTTATACGACCGATAGGAAATAGTTCACTTAAGTTGTTTATTTATTATTTTGATACCTGGAGAAATAAATATAAGTTTATTGTATTTGAATTTTTCTCATTCTTATTTTTAAAGATTGACATTACGTTCTGTCTACCAATCCATAACTTAGTACTAATAACTCAAATACTAAAATAAACAAATACTGCAAGCTTGTATTATGTACTATATGAATCCCCTGTTTCTAAAAACCGGAGAGTCAGAGCTAATCGTTCTTGCACAGGATAACACATTTTCTAAATTTCTTATTCATCTTGCTAATTTTAGGTCCAACAGCGTTAATTAAAAATTCGAAGTCTTCAGACAACATTCTAATAAAACTTTGGAAATGATGTATCTGCTAGTAAATTTGATCTGCTATAGGTTTCTACTTTGAAATAATTTGGTAACCCACCAACGTTTTAGTGTTTTCTTCTTTTTGTACTTTGTGGTTTATAATTACTATAAAATCTTTAATGACGTATTATTCATTTCTACAAAGTCGGAACGAAAATGTAAACATAAAATTAAATTTAACGAAATTTTTCGTGCGGCGCAAAATTTTCGTTCGCGAACAGCTTCTTGTACGTGTTTAGCTTTCGCGCACAGTCTGTCGTTTAATTGGACAACTGTTCGCAATGTTTCGACAGGGTCCAATAATTTTACGTTCGTCAAATCTAATAATTATGTTAATTGTATATGCCACAGTTCTTGCAGTGACTTCGGAATCTTATCGAGCTGCTGCTGAAGAACACAGTTTTCGCAGACCTACTAAGAAGAAGAAGAAGAAGAAGAGTGTTAATTGTCTCTAAAGACATTATTAGAATATGATAGGATGCCCTTAAAATACACGAAAAGATTTGCAAAAATTATATGTACCTTTGATCAGCTTAATTCAACAAAATCAAGTCATTAGAACCTTTACGAGAAAATAATGAGTAAGAAGTTAACTTTTACGTTTGTACTTCCAGCTTCAAAACAGAGTTTCGACAAAAGAACTAGATTCTTATTTAAAATAAATTTTAATTTTGGTTTTCACGTGAATATTTTAAATGCACGAATTCCTGTTTACAGAAAAAAACATCGCAATATACAGTGACTAAAAAGTCTCCGTACGATACCATTCTAGCAATTTAAATGACAATTACTCCGTTTTTAATATTATTTTTTATGAAATTCGATAAAATATAAATATGTACATTCACGCATTAGTTTAAAAATTTTTTTTTAAACAATTTACGAAAATCCGTTCGTAAGAAAGAAAAATGTAAACAAACTGCCATAATCTATCTACAAAAATCTACTAAAAGTCTCCGTACGGTACTTAAAAATAGGCATAGAAATGTTTATGTTAATATTTAATATTTTGTACAAAACCCTTTAGCTTTAATCACTGCCCCCACACGTCTTGGCATTGACTCCACTAAATTTGTTGTCATATCTGACCCAATTTTGTCCCATTCTTCCTGTAATACCCTCTTAAGAGTATTTTTGTTCGTAATATCGTGTTTACGAATTCTGCGGTTTAATTCATCCCACAGGTGCTCGATGGGATTCAAGTAGGGACTTTGGGGGGGTGAATGCAATTGTTTGGGCACATAATAAAGGAGCTATTCTTTAACAATCATTGACGTATGTATACGAACTTGGTCTTGTTGGAAGATAAAATTGTTTAGAAAGCTTAATTGATTGGGCTGTATTTTAAATTAGTGTTTAAAATATCTAAATATACCCACTTGTCCATTATGGAATCAATAAAATATAATTTTCCCACACCCGACGCTGCAATAGACACCAAAATAAAACACTTCCACCACCATGTTTTACTGTGGGAATAACGTTTTTCATATTAAGCGCTTCGTTTGATTTTCGTCACAATTTTTTTCTTCCATCAGAACCGAAAATATTAAACTTACTCTCGTCTGTAAAAATCACTCAATTTCAGAACTTTTTTCATCTTTTTTTCTTTATTTTTTTCTTTGTTTCTGTGTTCTATTGCAAATTTGAATCTTTTACTTTTATTAACTTTTGAAATTAGAGGCTACATCTAGCAACCCGGTCATTAAAATTGTCTTTTCTGAGCAAATTTCTGATTGTCTGGTCCGAAACACTAATATAAAGTTTATTACGTACTTCATCCCCAATTTTGTAGCACTTATTCTGGGGTTTTCTTCACTTCGCATATAATAGCACGATTCATAATATTATTTAGTATCTTGGGGCGTCCAGAAAAGGGCTTACTTTTCAAGAAACCTTTGTTTTCATAATTTTTAATGATGTATTGAACACTTAAATTAGGTTTCGATAATTTTCCCGATCTCGCGCATTGATATGCCTTCACAATACAATTTAATTATTGTTTGTCGACCTCGAAGAATTTCTTTGCTTATTTTGTTATTGCCCTTGAAACACGGTCACCGTAACTAAAACCTAAAAATTAATTGCGTAATGTAATAGTAACATTGCAATGTATTGTAAAACGTTGCAATTTAAAAATAAAAGTGCTTATCGTGCGTCTACAAAGGAAACATTTTCTATATGCATCATCGTACGGAGACTTTTTATAGACAGATTATGGCAGTTTGTTTAAATTTTTCTTGCTTACAGACGGATTTGAGTAAATTTTTTAAAAATTTTTCTTAAAACTAATGCATGAATGTCAATATTTATATTTTATCATATTTCATAACAAAAATAATGGTAAAAACGGATAATTGTAATTTAAATTGTTAGAATAGTGTCGTACGGAGACTTTTTTTAGTCACTGTATACAAGTAAAGTTAATCAAAAACAAAATGCGTCAAAAATTAAATTTCAAGTAGAGTTGACCTTTCAAGTATCGAGTCGATTGAATAAGGAAAATTTAGCTAAAAATCATCAGAAAAGTTCGTTTTCATAACAGTTCGGCTGAAAAGTTCGTATCGTTTTGAAGCAAAAACATTAAATTCAATTTTATTATTCATTCCTTAGGCGATACAATTTTTAAAATTTAAATCTCAAATTTTGTAGTAATTTGTCACAAATAAAATTTTCAGCATTATTTATTATTTCTAATGTTTTTAAACATTTTGGGATTGCAAACGTTGCGCGGGACTAAATCTTTCACAAAACGTGATAGGGAGCTTCTATGATTTATTAATTTTGACCTCTTAAATATGAATTAATAAATTTAAAAAAATTAATAAAATTGGTTTTTTTGACGATTCAATTAAAGCTCAATGTACTGATGTGACTTGATTGATAAAATATATGAGACAATATACAATGGACAAATAAAAAACTGCACCCTGTTTCTTTTGGTTGTTATCTGAGAAATAGCTGATCATGACTGATTGATTTTGTACTTGAGTTTCACGACGGAAGTAGTAAATGAAGTCACAAAAGTTTGACGTTAATTGTTTGTAAGATTATCGACCCTGATCACGTTAACGCTTCAGCGCTTAAAGTTAAACTTGACCAGTTACGCCCCAAACGGTGAACTCAAGGGATTTAGGCCTTAAGTAAAGAACCTATTGACCATTTTACAAAATTATGGGATTTAACCTCAAATTTCATTAAATTGAAATTAACTAAGTTAAGAATGTGTCCCCCCCCCCCCCCCCCCCCCCCCTTTTTTTTTTTTTTTTTTTTTTTTTTTTTTTTTTTTTTTTTTTTTTTTTTTCGCAAAATTCAATTTTATTATTCAACATAGTTGCCTTCGAGGGCGATACACGATTATAGCAATCTTCCAACTTTCGATACCATTTTTGTAGTACGATTTGTCTTTAGCCTGCAAAATAGGCCTCTGTTTCAGCGATTACTTTTCATTGGTGCTAAATTTCTTTCCGGCGAGCATTCTCGAGGTCTGCAAACAGGAAATAGTCGCTGGGAGCTAAATCTGAAAATACGGTGAGTGGAAGCAATTGTAGCCAATTAATTAAGTTTACCATCGTTGAACGTGTGTCTTGGTGAAACTCACTTTTTTCTTCAAATGGCTTTTTGGCGATTTCACCCTTCAAAGCTCCAACAATGCTATAAACTGCTGTTGATTGTATTTCTTTTCCAAGATAATCGATGAACAATATACCATGCGCATCCCAAAATACAGACGCCATAACCTTGCCGCCGACTGTTGTGTTTTTCCTTTTGCGTTTAGGTTCATCGCCTGCGTCCACTCAGCTGACTGCCGATTGGACACTGGATGTTATATTTCCTTGAAGTAAACGACGGGAATGTAGGTCAATAATTCAGCGACTCTAACGTTTGACACTAATTTTACCCACAAATTCGACTGGGGGCACATGTTTAGTCGTTTTCTTTTTGTACGTTGAAGCTCAAGCCAAGATGAATTTTCAATATAACTCATGGTGGTTTCGTTGCCTTCCCACAGATTGATATTGGACCTTTGATCACAGCAGTGTATCCGACTCGACTAGGACTCGAACCGCGGTCTACCGCTTTCCAGTCGGCCGGTGTATGCTTTACGCTACACTGCTGGACCATGTTTACAGCCCCTCCCAAATATTTCGCGACCGTTGAAGCTCAAACGACGGGAATGTAAGCTCATTGAAGTTCAAACGAAGCTCTAACGTTTGACACCAATTTTACCCACAAATTCGACTGGGAGCACCGTGTCTACAGCCCCCTCCCAAAGATTTCGCGAATATCTCCGCGACCGTTGAAGCTCAAACGATGAGAATGGATGCTTATGGAAGCTTAAACGTTGGGCACTAATTTTATCTCAAAATTTGACTTGGGATGGCTGCATCCCCCCCCCCGCAAATGTTTTTGCGAATTGCTCCGCGACCGTTGAAGCTCAAACAACGAGAATAGAAGATCATTAAAGCTCTAACGAAGCTCAAACTTTGACACAAGTTTTAATAAAAAATTCGATTGAAGCCATCATCTCCACGGTCCCCCTCCTGTTAAAATCCTAAACCCTTGAGATCAGGTTTATTACTGCACATAAATCCGCTTTCTACATGTACTAATACTTTTTATCATTACTAAATTTTATTTTTAATATCTTTAGCATTCCAACTTTTTCATTATATCAAAATATCAACCTGCTAACCTGCTAATCTACTATCTATCTATATATATAAAAATGGATGTATGTTTGTGTGTTCCTTATAGACTCCTAGACCGATCCCAACCAAATTTTGAAGTTACTCTTAGGCCCCTAAAGAGGTTTTCACAAAACCGGGACCGAAAACAATTTAAAAAAAGTGAAAATTGCGGACGCGGAATGGAACGAGATTCCCATACAGAGTGAATTTAAAATTATTCCCAACAAGTGGGCCTTCAGGTAAATTGGTCACAAGCATAAAATTTTATTTGAAATTGTTCAATAACTAACGTATTTGGAACTTTTATTATTATTAATAAACTTTATTTTATTACTTAAATACTTTTACAGTTTCAATTCATTTGTTTACAAATTCAATGAAAATTTTTTACAAAATTCAAATTACAGCTTTTCACACGAAACTTGCTCGGAGGTGTAAACGTTTGAAATGCCTATAACTATGTAACAAGTGAAATTACAGTTATGAACATAGAAGCTCATTAAAGCTCAAAAGAAGCTCTATCAATTGATATCAAATTTTCTCAAAAATTTTGAATAAGAGAAAAACTAAAAAAACATGTCGACGCCTCCCCAAAGATTTCGCGAATATCTATGTAACAAGTGAAATTACAGTTATGAACATAGAAGCTCATTAAAGTTCAAATGAAGCTCAATCAATTGATATCAAATTTTCTCAAAATTTGGAATAAGAGAAATCATGTCGACGCCCCCAAGATTTCCGAATATCTCCGCGACCGTTGAAGCTCAAACGACGGGAATAGAAGCTCATTAAAACTCAAAAGTTTGACACCAATTTAAAAAAATTTCGATTGGGGGGGGCAGCGACATGTGCCTGATTTTGAGTCCATTTTGCGTATGGGGCTTACAACTTAAAAGACCACACTGGATTCGATTCCAAAACGAACAAGAATAATAATCAGAATTGACTTATAGAATACCATCCAGGACTGAAAGTTTACCAGCAAAAAATGATTGCTAAAAAGTGGAAGCATACCACATCAGAGAATCCACGACCTACCACATCGGCATTGGTCCAACGCACTTTAACCTGTAATACAGTTTTGATTCCGATGAAGCCGAAATATTAGATTGAGAAAGTAATTACCACAAGAGCCTAATGTATCATGTAAGAAATAGACAAAATAGTGATAATTACAGAGAAGATGTACCGAAACCTGAGTGTTATTTATTGTGACATATTTATCACCTAATTTATGCGAAATCTTTTGAATGTCCTTGGTACATTATTTGCACGCTTTGATATCAGTGGCATTACTTTATTGTATGTTAGATAGTATAGTAACATTTATATTAGTTGTAAATTGTTTAAATTATTTTATTGACTCATACTCATTAATGTAATTTTGAATGAAAATTTTTGTTGTCGCTTTCCATGTGTTCACGTTTGAGAAGATTCTTATGTAATTTAACATCTTTACATGGTTTACAGTGTAATTAAATAAGATAAATGTATGATTATTACAAAAACAATAAAATAAGAATTTTCTAGTCCTGAAGAAGCTGAACAAAACGTCAAACAGCGTTTTTGTAATCCTTGTCCAACATACCAAAATAAATTTAATTTATGTATTTTTTTATCAGTCTGGGTCTGAGGAGACGAATTTCACGTTTATCGTGATGAAAATTTTTTTTTATATTATTTGCATTATGTCAAGGCTCGGATATTATTTTCAAAACGAAAACAATTATTACTTAATTCAGTTTTTTGACTTCCCTGATGAACTTCGTTAAAAGGAAACATAATTTTATTACATATTTTGGACCTTTTGTAGATAAACTTTTCAAATGAAACAAAAATAATTTACATCATGATTAACTCTGTACAAATAATCAAAGATATATGGATACTACCTTGAAAATTTTAAAATTCATTTCGTATGATCTCACAAGAAAGTTTAAAGAATTGAATCATAAACCTTGAACGTACTTCACACATAATTTTCATAACAATAAGAACAATATTCCAATTAAACTATCGTAAATACAATATTCAAGTTCAATTAAATTTTATGCGTACAAGTGCATCGAACAAAATGTGGGTTAATGAATTAGTTCCAATAATTCTACTTAGTAGATTGAAATGAAATTCAGTCGTAACTGTTAGAAAATGAACGCCAAATGAGAGTAATCAAGAGCACATGGAACTCTCGAGCTGTAAACTCTATATTATGAAACAACAAATCATAATTATTATTAATCAATCAGACATTACTTATTTAGTTTAGTAAAACACATTATTAAAAAAGTTGATGTTGACACACTGAAGTATTCAAGGCAAACGATTGATCGATTGAATATAACTTGAACATTTTATGCGAGCACCTATTACATTGTTCCAATATTAAATATTTATTCTGTTCGTAAAAACTTGGTAATCTTCGAAAAGATGACATATACATCCCATTTATTAGAATATTTTAATTATAAACAATTAGGTCACACTAATTAATGCAAATATGTTACTTGTGCCTATGTTGTAAAATAAACATTATAAAATGTAAAAATCAATATCATATTCTGCTACATAAAAAGTTAATTAGTAGGCACATGATCTTTGACCTTTCGCGAAATTGTCTTAACATAAATATTCAGAATTTATCACGAACCATCCAATTTTAAAAGCAAAGTGTAAAAAATTGTACTCACCTTTACTAATTCTTTCAGACGTTCGCGATTGTAGACATTTCCAATTTCTTCTCCAAGTATTAAATCTAATATTTTTGAAACTGGATAAGATAGAGGAGCTGTCAATAACATAACCAATTTGGTAACATAAATAGTCTTTGCACCTACAGCAAGACCATGTCTTGAACATATAGCTTGTGGAGTTATTTCACCAAATATAACAATTAATAAAGTCGAAAACATCACTGCTATTAAACCAGAAGTCAAACTGTCCAAAAGAATAGTAAAAATATTATTGACGAATACGTTTCCTAATAAAATACTACATAACAAATAATTGCCGTGATTTCGCACAGGTTGTATCGCTTTTGCATATTTACGTTCTTGGGGTGTTCCGGTGTTACACAAAATCTTTAATTCCGTTCTGTCTAATGCCATAAGTCCCAAATTTAAACCCGAAAACATTGCAGAAAAGAACAAACACGTTATTATTATCATAATTGATGCCCAACTAGGTAACAATGGAGGTTTTACGCAAAACTTTAACCAGTCTTCTGAACCTTGGTGATAAAAAATAATAGAATTATCACGTGGAGTAACCGAAGCATTCCCTTCAGATAGGCAGAAATAGAAGTAATCGGAATTTGTAGGCGAAGGAAGATTCACTGAAACTGTTGCTATACTTTTACTCACTTCGCCGTTCGTTATCTCTGGAATAACCTGAAAAAAAAGGAATCTTAAAGTTTTGGTCTCATAGTCATAAAAAAAATGTATTTGATTTTACTATTTCGAAGACACAAAAATATTTTTTCTGATATCACATTAAAATTTACCATGTCTGAATTTTGAATTATTAAATAACAATATTGATTGTTCTTGTTCTAAACGAGTTGAAAATTAAAAAAAAGTTTGCAGGATTTCAACAAATTGTTTGGAATAATTTAAATAAATTTATAGCAATCTTACTTTTGCAGGTGTTCCTGTAAAGGATGTGCACCTATCCCTAGCTTCTTCGCCGTTGTCTGTGAAAGTTATTAACATGTTTTCTTTGAAATTTTCTCCATATATGCGAAGTTTATAATTAACATATGCAAATAATTTGGGTACTCCATTATCTTCCATTTCGGCGTCCCTATCTCCAGAATCAACACGAAATCCAAATATCTTCGGCTCATATAATATATCTCGACGGTTTCTATCGATCTGCCTACAACAAGAAAAACAACGTTATAGAACATTCAAAATTTATAATAAGTACATATGAATATTTAGATGCAATGCAGATAAGTAACCCTCGTGGGTTATAAATATCGCGAAAATCACGTTATCGACATAAAAAGTTTTATAAATTAATTTTCATAACGTACATAAGTAATATTCAAAATGTAGAAAAAAGTACAAGACTAAATTTTGTTAAAATTAACTTAGGTTTATATTTGTTTATAATTTTAATTAATTTTTAAAGTTTAGTTTATCTTCAAAATTTCCTTTTGTTTATTAGCCTGGCAAGCGAGCACCTCGATGAGCTGCTTGATGAGATAATAAGATTTAAGCAATTGAGTAAATTATGGTAGGTACTACAATTTAATTAATTTCAAAATTGTATCTTTTTTATACGTTCGCACTTACCGCTTTATTTTTGAAACATTTATAAAATATATTAATAATTAAAATTTGTCAAAAAAAAAAATTCGCATTAATTTTCCTGATGCCAGATGGTAAATATTTTCCAATTGTACGTCAAGGAAAATCTCTCCAAGAGATAGATACTATTTGTAATATTTATATTTACTGTAATATTGCATAATATACTACTTATACTAATTTATTGTTGATTTAAAATTTTAGTAAATTCAAGGCCAATTGGTAGTTTTATCATTTACTGATGCATTAGTAGGAAATAATTCTTGCTCCTGTGCAGATACTATCTATTTCACGATGATATAAACCCAAATAAGTATCCCATTTTATAAAATAGGGCTGCATTACTAATCATTTCTTCTTCTGCTTGTCTTAGGACTGGGATCTGTTTAAATCTGGTTTTTCGTGGGATACTGATGACCAACTGTCCTTCCATCATTTCGGGGGTCTTTCCGGTGACCTGGTTCCATCCCTAGCGATTTTTGACAGTCGATTCTGGTTCAGAACCGTGATTTATGTGCTCGTTCCAAGCCCTTCTTCTTGTTCTGGTCCTTCTGATTATATCAGAAATTTTGCACTCTTCTCTTATGTGGTCTTTCCTTACTGTATCGACAAGTAATTTTCCTGTTATAGCCTTTCATTTCGTTGGTCCTCAATATTCTCTTTGTTTTTGGCAGTGTCTGCTCTTGCCTCTATAGCGTATGTTAATATGGGTCTCACATTTGCCTTGCTTTGCTTTCTACTTTTAGAAATTGGTTTTTCCAGATTATGTCCCTTAAGCAACCTGAGATCATTGATGTTTTCCGAACCAGGAACATGGTTTCTTCCACCAAATTTCCGCGTCCATATATTTCTACTCCCAAATATTTAAAGTATGGTACTTGTTCTCGTGCATATTGTTGGGTTTGTTGAAGTTATTAGGCACTTGGTCTTTTCTGTGGAGATCTCAATATTATATCTTTTTGGCGTTGTATTAAATGAAGATCTTTCGTTGAAGATTGTATTCTTTTTCGGTAATTAATACCGCGTCGTCAGCGTAGCATATAATTTTTGATCTCTTCCTTGTTCATACGATATCCTTACTTTCTTCCTTACCTTTTTTATTATTTTCTCCATTATTAGGTTGAAAAGTAGGAGGCTCAGGATATCACCTTGTCCGATTCCGTTTGGTATTGGCATTTCTTCCGTGAGTTCTCCTTTTGTCCGCACTTTTATCGTGTTTCCAGTGTTGAGCCGGTATACGATGCTCATGATGTTAGGAGGGGGAATTACTAGGTTTGACATCCTTGATTTTTACTCGGTGAAATGCTTTTGATAGATCTATAAAAACACATATAGGCCGGTTTCTGAAATTCAATCGACTTTTCTGCTATCTGTCTGATATTACGTCGAATTCCCTGTTGTTCCTCTGTTACCGGTATATTTTCGCATAGTCTTTCAGCAATGTGAATAGTTTTAGTAGTGTGCACAGTAACGTTATTCCCCTGTATTAGTTGTTGGGGTCTTTCTTGTCTCCCTTCTTAAAGATTGGAATTGTGGTACTTGTTTTTCCAGCTATCATCTATCACTCATCCTCTCACACTGAAACACGTTTTATTCTTTAATTACGTATTGGACAACAATAAAAATTTAGAGAACAACTTTTCAAACCAGAAGAGTAGCTGTACAGAAACCTACTAGGTACCGCAATCGCCCAAGTTCCACGTTGTTTCATAATATTTTACAAACCCAATTTTATTACTAATATAAACTTTTTTAAGTCTTAAACTTCTTCTTTAAGAACGAAACACTGGAGTAAACGCAGAGTCTAGTATTATATTCTGATTTTTATATTATGCTGCCAATTGTGAACATTTCGAAAGCGTATATCGTAAAATATTTATTATGTGGTGTAAATACGTCAGGCGATCAATAATAACCTTTGACACCTTGACGTGCAATATAATATAATAATATATTGCAATAGAATGTTAATAGATTAATAACAACAAAGAAATCAAACAATTGATATCGTATTATATCTGTCAATAATCATAGAATAAACTTTCATACATTGGTATATTATGTCAAGAGGCTAATACATCAAAAGTTATTGTACAATTGAATATTCCAATTAAATTCAATCTAATGCAAAATAATTATGTTTAATTTAATTCAATTCCGGTTAATCCAATTCAATTCAAAATAATCAAACACTAAGGTGCACAGTTCGGATTTAATAGATTACCTTTCTTATAACCATCGCCGTACTTCGGAGGGCACGTAAAGCCGTCAGTCCCCCCGAGTTGATAATTTTCAACCTAAACAATAAAACAGGTACATTCACCAATCTGGTATAAGCAGCCGTGGGATCTTAATGCTGACAAATGTATCAGGCTGATGAAGATGTAATGAGGCTCCACCAACCGCATTTCTCAAGAATTATAGTGTGATCACTGGTTAAGTACCTTTTGGTATTTATTAATGAAACAGCATATTTTGTAAAAGTGGTATACTTCGGTATATAGTGATTTTGCGCTTTTGCCCGGCATTACTGCTTTCAGTCAAACCTGTTTTTATGCAGAAACTCATTAGTTTCCCGTCTGGGCCAAAAAAATGTAGGGATCTTTATTTTTATGATTTCGCTTTTGAGATCTTCGCTTGTTATGCTGTCAATTTACAAATTGTTGGTGAATTCATATTATGTATTAGCTGCTAACCCCAAAATAAATTGTCTATAAAATAGGTATTTTGCCCCCGTTTTAGCATTTTTAAATCTCAAGATCTTTGAATAAGCAGTTGGTTTAATTTAATAATTCCTTTATTTTGATTTCAGAAAATTAAACAAATTTGTGTATTAAATCTGAAGTGTTTATTAAAAGTTATTAATAACATACTAATACAAGCAACGGCATTTATTACGTTCTTAATCAATTAGTAGTTATGTTAAAATTATCTTCATAAAGATAACAATTTGTATCATATAAAATTTATTTATTTAAATTTATGATTAATTTAAAACATTATTACTTAATAATTATATTTATATAAAATATTTAAAATTTATCGGTTATTTGATTTTAGCACCTAATGGCATTATACCGGTATAGTGATAATCTGAAAATATAATTTGACACTGAAATGCTATTCGTCTGAAAATGTTGCCATTTACAGTATAATAATAAAAGTTGTACCTACACGATCAATAGCTAGCTAGCTGCCTACATAAAATACCTAATCAAGTTTATTACACGTTCTATATTAGCAATAAAAATTAATTTTAATGTACACACTACAAAGCTAAATTAATACAAATTCATTTAATGAAAGAATAAGTAGGCACATCATCAGAGCAATTGAACCAAACGCGCAGGATAAACTAGAACTAAAAACCAATTAACGTATAAATATCACGTTAAGATCATTTTCAAGCTTTACTAAAAGTTCTATTTTAGATTTTAAGAAAAACTTACTAATTGAGCCCATCCAATTAATACCAAATTATTGATATTAAGGGTGTGGACAAAAATAGAAATGACGAACAAGTAGGTAGGTATTGATAATGTGAAAAGAAATCCATATTGAGAGAGAATTAGGATAAAACATAACTTCAAGAGATTACACATCAGTGGAGTGCAGGTAAACTTCTTGATTTATATACAATTTTATTTTTATTTATTTTATTACAATTAAATACAATTTTCTTTTAGGTGCTATATAAAATTGGAATTCCCCCCGAATCTTAGTTTTCAGTTTACGCCATGCTTCTTTGAATAAATTAAAATGTTTTTCCTTGTACGTATAAAACTTTAAATATTGGTGAAAACTATCGCATACTATACAGTGGAGGAGACAGTGGCGACAATATCTCCCTACACGCCCCTTGTTGAGGCAAAACGCCCCTTTTTCGCTTATATATTTATTAATTTGAATAAATCAAATTTTTTCAATTTAACTTTTTTTATTTCAAATATTTCCTTGGCCCCAAGTTTCAATTTCCTGATTTTTGCTTTCAAAAATCAAAAATACCCGAAATTTATAAAACTCTGAATTCTCAGACTTAGTATCTAGTATGCACGGAAGTGATTCAACTTGTTGTCATAATTTTTTATACATAATTATCAAGTTTACAAATCAATATTTGTAAATGTAATTATCTAAGGTACGACTATTGCACAGCAAATAATATTTAAAACCCGATGAAGCACGCTTATATATTTCGCGTTTCTGAAATTTTAATGTTTTCAATTTTTTACTTCTCTTTCGCTTAAAACGCTATATTTTATTTTACTCAAAAATTGTTTAATTGTTCACAAATATATTATCCTCCCCGTATCCTAAAAATAGCGGAGCTATTAAAATAGTACTTTATGATTTCAGTTTTGAAAGTAAATCATTAAATTTTTAAAAAGATTTAAAAACGGGGGACAGAATCTTTTGGGCAAAAGTCTGTTCGACCATTCGAATATTTTCAATTTTGCTTTTCACGTTTTATTTTCATTTACAAAAATTTTAAAAATACGAATCACAACTTATAATCAAAGAAAAATAGGTTAAACTGAAGTTTGTATCATAAGAATGAAATCTATATAATATTTGAGACTTGAGGGTATTGTAATTATGAAAAAAATGATAAATAGAATTAAACAATGAAAAGTTTCAAAACGACCTCTTTGAAAAAACAAAAGAAGAAAATATTTATTTACATAATTATTTGAAAACTGAAATTAAAGCATACATATATGTAGTTCCTTTTTTGTTTTAGTGCTTTTTTATACTTGAAAATTTTAGTTAAATTTATAAACACCTTTAATCTGCAGTAAGGACATTCAAAAGGAAAAATAATCTTCTATCGTTTAAAAAATTTTAAAAAATATATATTTATATCAATAAATAATAAATTAAAAAAAACTGGAGCCCGAAAAACTAAATAGAATAAAAAAATTTAAAGTAGATGCTTATGCACACGAGGATAGTGACTTGTACAAGTTACTAAAGCCCAGTACTAAAAGCAAGTGATTTAGAAGATATTTGTAATTACATGGTGACAGTAGTTTCTTAAACAATGAATTCGAAGTGTAAAAGTATTGATTTTATAAAGAAAAACACAATATTATGTGCAAAAGTTTTGATATAAGAATTAATTCACAGTTTAGAACATCAATGGGGGAGTTAGGTCTTTTTTTATTTCGTTATATGAAAGTATAGGTTAATTGAGGTTTCAGTTTTTTTTTCAAATTTTTTTGAGTACGTTTAATATAAGAAAAAAATTATTTAAAGTTCAAAAATATACGGTTGTGACGTCATTCCCCCTATTTGAAATCACCAACGCAACGCTGTTGCCGTATCTAAATGTTTACCAAACTAACTTATAAGCGTTTACAAGTATAAGTACAAAAGTTCGACATCTAATAAGAGAATAAATTATTAAAATTTGAAAGAAATGGACTGTGGATTTGTTAAAGGTGACTCCGATAATTTACCAGCTTTCGATTACGATATGATACATAACTTTTATGTGGAAAATGTCGATTTTTTAAGTTCTGAAATTCGCAACGAAAAATTTAAGAGGTACGTAAATTATTTGTAATAATATAAACTTGAACTGCCGTTAGCTAATTATTGTAATTTATTATTTATATTTAACGACTTTATTGTTTTGAAAATTGAAATGTTAAAAAAGTTTAAACATAACCTTAAAAAAATATCGAAAATTTATTCGAAGATTGACTTTTTTTAAAACAGTGTGGTATGTTAATCAAGTACCAATAATAATTCTAAAAGGACCAAATAAGAGATTGCTTCATAATTAAATTCCAAAACAAATCACTTGTCATAACGAAATATAAGTGACATGATAGCTGACAACGTTGCAGAGCTGTGATTAACCATCATTGGTTAGCTGTGGCGCGTAACTTATATAATTTTTAAAAATTCAAAAAAAAATTTTAAAACTTCTACAGGGGGTTTTCAGATCAACCAATTGTATAAATATAGATCATTTTTATTGGACTTTCATATTCATATATTATTTTAAAAATTAATTACCCACTAAACTCCCCCATTAGAAAATAATTTTAACAAAAGAGTGTGAGTATGAAAATGGCTAGCTAGAAGAAGCACGAACGGTGTCTCTAATATGATTTTAAAAGTTTAAAAAATTTTACGGTTGTTTCTTCTCCCACTTATCGCACATTTTTAATTTAATTTAACCTCACTTATCAGGAAAGTGGAGGTAGGTAGCCAGTAAATAGGATTGCTTTCTATTCACTAAACTGGAATTGTTACTAAAATCAACATTGAAATTTAGTACTAAAACATATGTTTACACGAAGAAAGCCCTAAAATCTAGTACTAGATTTTAGTAACTTGTACAAGTCACTATCCTCGTGTAAATGCAGCTTAAATCAAAATAGAAATTTTAAACAGTGACAAAAATTAAAGGAAATATTGTTGTTGGAGTAAATACAAATGGATGGACATCAGTTTAAATACTTTAATTTTATCTCATTTTCATTTGATGTTTCGGACTTAATTTTCAACCCCTGTCCATCTGACGAATACCTTAAGGACGAAATATCCGTGTACAGATATATAACAAACTAAATAAGTGTGAGAAAAAATTCACCAAACGTCAAATTTAATTTTCATTTCATTATAACTTGTAATAATTGCAAAATTTAATACTTAAATTTTTTAATAAAATGGGATGAAACTAAAATTATGGATCCCACATATTATATGTCATTGAATATGGTTTCTATTTAAAAAAAATACAACTTTGTATTATAACTCGAAAACTAAAGATATTCAAAATACTTTTAGCCCATTTTATTATCCCTAAAAAAGTATCTGAAGAACGTAGTATGTATTAATATTTTTCTACCGAGATATCGACATTTACCCAAAAGTTAAAAACCCAACTTTTACCTATAGCTCCAAGACAAAAAAATTTTACCATGAAGTTCTTCTCAAAAAAAGAGATCAAAGATAGGTCATTCATTTTTCATACTATCGAGTTCCCCAGCATTAAACCATCTAAATTTGGCCACCCTGTACATATGCGATACAATTTACACGAAAATGATATTTACATTAACATTTATTATCAATTATCGGGCGTTACTGTGTATCTAAAAAATTAAAGTTATATTTGAATTTCACTTTTTGTATACACTGATTACAATGCTGCAAATTTTTTGTAGATTTATTTTATCCAAAGTTCTTTGCATGTTCAATAATTTATCATACTAGGTGATTCATTCGTGCTGAATTATAGCTATTTGAGATTCTTATAATATTATCCACCCAACTGAATTTCGATCGTGTCAAATTTTGGCATGCACGAAATGTTATCACGCTTAACTATTTTAATTATTATTTTCTAACGAAATTGTAGCAATATTTAGTAAAATTAAAATAAATTTGTGTACTTTTCTAAACCTTTATTAATTTATTGCCTTAATCTTAACGACGACATTCTCTTTAATTACGATTTAATTTTATATTAATTAAAACATAGGTACAATAAGAATAACATAAATTAATCTAAATTTACATTCCAAAGTTTGCTTATATTTTGTATACATAAACTTTATATAATTTAGTTATGTTTAGGATTTATTAAAAGTGCCAACAGGAACTAAACTAACAAGGGCAGAACACGACATCGTGTGACCGCTTTTGTCACACGTAAAACTTTGTTAAATCTTGGAAAAACAAAAATCCTGAGTGCAATTTCTTGTGAATACCACACATTCCGAACTAAAATTTAAATTGTATATCCTACTACTACCAGTTTTAGAAAAGTATACTTTCGGCAATCTTATATATTACAAGATTGCCTGCTCTACGAACATTTGCACTGAAAGTGATTGATTTTGGAGATGTGTTCGTATATTATTCAATCAATCAAAGGTGTAAAAACAATAACACACGTCTGTTGAATTAAAATCTGATCAGCTGACAGAATAAAAATCATCGATTTTGAAATAAAATAAAATTTTGTACAGAAATGTATTATTTTATTATGGAACTTGCGTGATTGTACAAGTCGGTTGATGCTTTATTGTTATGCAAACATCATGCACGTTTGATTAGACTTCCAACATCGGCATCATAAACCATTATTTATAAACTTTACATTAATATTATTAAGACCCCTCGAGGAAAATTCAAATATATGTACACTTTCCTCGATTTTCTTTTATTTTACTGTGACTAGTTTCGTTAATGTAGTCTTTTTCAAATATACCAATGGAAGAAATTTTAGAAATTATTGAAGACTCGAATCAAGTTACTCCAATGCAAGAAACTGAGCTCAATATTTTGAAATTATTGACAATTACAACAGAACAAAAGTTTTTCCTGTTAAAGGAAATATTATGAGAACACAAGATTGGTAATGATATCACCTATAGCATCACTTCTATAATTACATATTATGTGGAGCAAGAAAAAGTTTAAACCACGATAAAATACAAAAAACAATAGTGGTATACTTTGAGAAAATAGAGTATACACCAATGAACACTGAAGAGAAAGATACAAAATGTGCATAAAGCAGAAATAAAAAATAGAAATAAAAGAAAAAATGAGAAAAAGAAAAAGGGCAATAGCACAATAAAATATACTAAATACTAAAGAAATTTAAGTACACAGCTCCAAAAAGTATTTATACAACAAAAGAAAAGATAATGTAAGAAAAACAGCTTTATAATACGAATCAGTTGGAGAAGATGCAACATTAATTGTCTTCCCCCCGGGAAGCATTATCGAGTTTTTCTTTCTGGAAAAAGTTTGGTAATAGTTTTCAAGTTTTTCTCTCTAGAAAAAGTTCAGTAATATTACATAGGAAGGCAGATTAGTAGAACACAAAAAACAATTTTCGGCTGTATCCTAACATTTATTAGAAACATGACATAAATATATGCAATAACTGAGAATTATTTTATTAAACTTATACACATACTAACTGACACAATGCAGTTCTAGAAATTGGTACATTCCAAAAAGATTAAAATATTTTCTGCACAATAAGTTTTATTTTCTCGTGTTTCGCTTTCGCACTTTCGACAGAGGCATCGTGGACCTATGAATCTTGAATAATTGAACCACAAACTGGTACCTGATTTATTGTATTATTTGAATGAATGGTATCTAATACTAATTTTATTTATATTTTTCAATAAATTATATTGGTACTTATAACCAGTAAGTAAAAAAAAACGCCTAAAAGGATCAACATTCCATTTCTGCCCCCCCTCTAACACGTACCTATTTCGAACTAGTTTCCCCCTTGTAACTATTCTTTTTGTTGTTATTTCGAATTCTAAATATTTATAAAAATAAATTAATAAATAGGTAGAGGAGAAGGTGCAAATATGGAATATGCTTGTAATATGGAATACATCGGTTTTGACTAAACCAAGTAAGGTCCTCGGTCGAAAATCGGCTAAATTTGTGAACGCTTGCCATCTTTATTGGAGGCGATCCACCCGTACCGTTTTAGTATGATTTTAGTTTACCACATGTGTACATGTGAATTTCGTACATTGATAATTTTAACACGTAAGTGAATATGCAAGCCTAATTTTTTTATTTGCACGTTTTTATTTAAATATTTGTTACGATGCCATTGTATATAAACTAAAGTTTAAGATAACGTTGTATTTGTTTAGTTTTTTGTTATGATAGGGTAGATCTAGCCTAAAATATTGATGACATTGGTTGTCGGTAATATGGAATACCAGTATTCCATACCACCATGCTCATAATACGCTCATAATGAGTGTGCAAGCGCCGAAAAATACGAGTATATTTGCGACTGGTGCAAGTAATATGTTAATCTAACCCTTATAGTTAGTTTAAGTTTTAGGAACAATAAGTTATTTAATTATTTCTTAGATATTTAATGTATTCCATATTTGCACCACCTTTTCTTAGGTGAGCATTTTGTAATTTTTTTCAAACTTTTTTTGTAAAAATGTTTTAGTTAATTACACATTTGCTTTTAGATTATGGTGTCTAATTGTCTGAAGTAACTTTTACCTAAATTTGGTTTAATTCTATTTGCTAACAAAATTTTTTATATACCAAACAAAATGGTATTCCATATTTGCACCTTCTCATCTACTATTTTAGTTACAAAATACAATTTATTAATTACAATACAACAGGTCCGGATTGGGAAAAAGAGCAGATGTCGGAAAAGGAGAAAAAGGAGGAAGTGAACCGGTGTTTTTGATGGTCAGAGGCCGCACGTGGTTTCTCAAACATTTGATTTGTTTTCTTTTTAGTAAAATTCAACTGATTATAGCGTGAAAATGAATTTATTTAAACCAACTATGCTCCATTATTATCGACAATGTTTCGCCATTTTTCGGGTAGAGCCAGATGCCATCGGTTTCTGGTTGAAAAACTGAATCAAGTGGTTTTCGCAGGCTTCTTTTGAAACCAGCTTAATTCCATTGAGAGAGTTCTGCAGAGATCGGAATAAGTGGTAGTCAGAGGGTGCTATGTCTGGACTATACGGTGTGGATGCATCAAAACTTCCCAACCAAGCTCTCGCAATTTTGACAGGTCATCAAAGAAGTGTGTGGTCGGGTGTTGACAACACTTTTCCTATTATTCAATTCGGGCCGTTTTCTTTCAATTGCCTGGCGTAATCTCTCTAGTTGTCCACAGCTATTGCCGACGGTATTGCTAATTTGACGTTTAAATGACATTTGACAGCTGTAGCAAGTTTTCTTTCTTCTGTAAAAGTCGATAGCAATAATTGCTAAGCTAGCAAGCTTGCTAAGTTTAATAAAATCATGAATAACACTGATCAACTTAGAAAGCTTGCTAGCTTAGCAATTACCATCGACCTTTACAGAATAAGAAAACTTGCTAATGCTGTTAAATGTCATTTATACGTCAAATTAGCAATATTACTTATAGGCAATACCGTCGTGAATAGCACTGAATAGCAAAAATTTTAGCATTGTTATCCATTTTCTCAAAATATATTAAATATAAAATTTACTTGTACCACAAAGTACTAAAGGGATTCGTCTTTTGGTTTTTATCAAAAATGCTCACAATTTCGTTGCTCATTTTCTTATACATAGAATATGCCGCATTTAGATTGTGTTGAGATGAGAAAACGCACCTGTGACTGGCGTAAACGTCGTGAATAGCTCAAAAGTAGCTGAAAAATCTTTCAAAATACATTTGAAAATCCTCACTTTATAGCCTCATAAAATTGAAAATACAATACAGTCGACTCGCGTTATAACGAATTTCAAGGGACCGGGAAAAAAATTCGTTCTATCGAAATTCGATATACAGGATGTCCCCATGACCATGGTAAACTTTTAAGGTGGTAATAGAAGACACTTTTCTAAGAGATATTTTTAAATAAAATTTTTGTCCTGGGCGAAACCCTTGGGGGTATTCCTCTTTAAAGCAATTTTTTGAATTTCTTCCTTCAAACGGCCATATCACCGTAACTATTGATTTTATCGTATTAATTTATTAGTTATTTTTTAAGACAATTTGTATATCTACAAACTAGTTTATAACATCCCATTGTCTAGAATGAACAGATTTCGAGTTATGAATTAAATTAAGAAAAGAAATGTCAAAAAAATTCCAAATTTTATTTTTGTTACAAACCCTGTAAAGATACAAACAGATTAAACGAAACTACTCACAAAAAAAACGAACGGCCCAATTCGGATACTAAATTTAACGGGCTATAACTTCAGCCTACTAAAAATTTTGGAAAACCAACCCATTTCACAGAAAATCCCAAAATAATTAATAAGATCGATACAAAAATAGGAGAAATGATTTAACATGTTTAAAACGCCTGGATTTAGCGAATTTGCCGAGGGTCAACCGCTAGAGGAAATCGTGTACAATTAACTTCACACTTAACGTAATTCATAATAATTGTGCATACTTCTTCGTACTTCATATAATTCAGCAGTAATTCACGGTATTCCAAAATTTGAGCAATGGAGGGTCCACACCCCGGATCAAGTAGTTTATATTTTATCATTAGTAAACTAAAATTTCCCGTTGCAGAAGCACTGGAAGGTGTTCCACACCTTCTAGACCCCTCCGGATTAAGTAGTTTATTTTTATTTTGTTGCAGAGATCTGCCTCCCAAGGGGTATGGAATTTATAATTAATTGTCAAATTAAGAATTAAACTCATTTACTTGACCATATCTAATTTTAATAAACTTGAGATATGTTTAAATATTTAATTCACTTTAATAATAATAAATTATCTAAACTGGGAGTCTGGGTGTGGAACACCCTCCAGTGCCTCTGCAACGGAGATCTTCGGTTTACTTCTGATAGAAACTACTTGGTCTGGGGATTCTGCATGTTCTGGAATGTTTTCATTCCAAAATTTGTGCACTGGAGGGTGTTCCACACCCCCAGACTCCCGGATTGAATAGTTTATTTTTATTAGAAGTAAACTGAAGATCTCCCGTTGCAGAGGCACTGGAGGTTGTTCCACGCTCCCAGACCCTCCGGATCGAGTAGTTTATTTTTATCAGAAGTAAATTGAAGATCTTCCGTTGCAGAGGCACTGGAGAATATTCCACATGAAGTACTTCATGTACTTCATGAGATGTGTACAAAAACTTCACCAGCGGTTAACCCCTCGGAATTTGCCTATCAATAAGGGCATCAACTTCTCCGATCCATCCATATTTGCAGCAAAAAGTAGTGCGACTCGCTTTTTGCTAAATTTTCCCCCAGGATACTTTTCATTTTTAAACGTAAGAGTTCAGTCAAGTAAACATTTTGGCCAAAAAAACTTCGTTATAACGAGAAGAGCAGAACTCATTTAAAATTTCGTTATAACGCGAGAATTTCAAGGGACCGGCAGTTTCTTTCTTCATATCGAGATTTTCGTTATATCGTACATCGTTATAACGCGAGTCAACTGTATTTAGGTGTTTTTTTTTCTACGGCAATGAAATTTTCCCATCGAAATGGATCAGAAAGAATAAAAATAGTGGTTGTTTCCAACTTTTAATTTTTATCATTTTGCTCAGAATTTCGCTGTTCGTTTTATTTAACCAACATATAATAATAAAATATGACGTTTAAGGCTGGGAAAATTAGCTTAGAACTGACGCAAACATCACAAAGTGGCTCAAAGATCGCAGAAGTCTTCCAAGATTGGATTCGGAAAATTTCACTTCAAAGCTTCATAAAACGTTAAATACAAAACCTGCGCCAATGCATTCAAAATTGAGTAAATGTAAAAAATGTGTTTGTTTTCAAACTTCTAGCATTTGAGATCGAAAGTTAGTTCGTTTGTTTTTGAAAATGTTCACAAATTTGCTGTCCGTTTTACTATACAGTCAAAATTATTTTTATGCGATTTTTATATGTGAAATTATTTATATGCGATTTTTTTTGTGCGGTACATCAAAACATGCCTAGTATGAATAAAAATTTTTTTAGGGAATTCCTTTGTGCGGTTCCTATTCACCCCATAAAAGCAGGTTTGAGTGTATAGTAATATGTCGCATTGGAAAACCTAGAGCTGGAAAAAATGTGCTGGAATTGGCGTAAACGGCGCAAGGTGGCTTCAAAATTGCTGCCAAATTCTGCAAAAGTGAAAAAATTCGCTTGAAAGCCAAATCAGATGTAAAATACCATATTAGAATCTAGGTGAATTCTTTTTGCTCCATAATGTTTTTATATTTGGGGCGCACCCGGTGATTAAATTATGGCCAGTCTGGGCCTGCAATATAATTTTAAATAGTAATAATAAATGGGGAACGCTAGGCTCATTTGTCGACTTTTTCGTTTACGAAGAATATTATCTAATTTAATTTTTCTGATTCCCTTTTTTTAGACATAGGATGCCACGAACCCACGACTTTGTAATTTTTGAGACCTTCGTCTACCAATTTGGCAATCTTCCGGTACAAACCGGATGCAGAAACCTTTGGATTTTTTTCTGACGCCAAATTCAAGGATTTAATACACAAAGTTGCATTTTCCGAGTTATTTATAGAGTACTTAAGGTAAATAAATAAATTTTAATATTGAATAGAACATGAGGTTTTCTAAAACCTACTTTTATTAGGTAAAACAGAATAAACATTGAAATTGTTCGAAAAGTTAAAAATTAGATTGAAAAACTTTTTGTAACTTGGAACAGTTTGACTAATGAGTGCAAAAGCTTTTGCCAAACGTCACATCTTATTAGATTTTTAACCGCAAAACGTCACGAAAATTTATTATGGTTCCAAGAAACCTAATCTAATTGTGTTAACTGTTAGGTAAAATAATCTGATTAAAATTTATTGATCAATTTAACAATAAGAGAAGTAATCTTGTTGCAGAATAATTAAATGCACACAGAAAAGAAGACATAGTAATGGGAAGAAAAATAATCGTTAATAAAATACCTTGCAGAGGATTTCAATATCTTAAAATAGTAAACAAAACTTACGGTTTTGCAGAATGGTGCAGTAATGTGTTGAATATTTTACTTTTAGTTTTATTGCATTCAAACGGTGAATTGCACAATTTTAAATTTAAAGTAACATTTTCACCCTGATGAATCCACATATCCTCTGATATAGTACTAATTTTATTAACACTTTTAGGTAGGCACAAATAAATATTGCCTTCGATGCTTTGAGGTACTTCGAGAACATAATGTGCCCTTGTCGAATTAGTCCAAACTTCACTTATATTATAATTTGTCAAGTCCTCCCTGCACACAGTATTTCTAAGAGCCTTCGTTTTCGTTGCTTTAATGTGCATGCCTTCATAAAGCTTTTCACCATGCACTTGGAATTCAATTTGTTGATAATTTTCATTTTGAATTTTTATATTATTCCTTACGTCTAAAACTGATAACGAATAAAATTCTGATTGAATACTTGGAATGGCACCACACGAATTAATAAACAATAAAACAACTAATACACTTATTTGCCGAATACGACGAGACAAACTTCTCGCCATGATAATTATAAACTGACTGATATTTTTAATAAACACAAAAGTTTCCTAACCACAAAATGTTGAAGTGACAGCGCGTCGCGAGGAAATGTTCAACGCAATGCCAACCTTTCAAATAATTTCCCCTCAAGGTACAATATCGGATGCTACATAAATATAATTCCTGACATTTTTCATTGGAAAATATTTAAAAATAGTTCTGAAAATAAATTATAAAAAGCAAAATTTCTATGTGATTTATAATTACGAAGCAATAGGATGGGAAATTGAATGGCAAATTTAAAACCAATCCCAAGTCAATTAAATAGTAATGCCCGATTTTTTCATTCACAGTAAGTTATCTTCAAGTTTAGGTTAAATTGACGAAATAACCAATCAGGTGATTGAGTTATTTGTTTTGTTGTTGCCAGGTGATTGAGTTATTTGTTTTGTTGTTGCCAGGTGATTGAGTTATTTGTTTTGTTGTTGCCTGATTGGTTATTTCGTCAATTTAACCTAAAGTTCGCTAACTTGGAGATAACTATGAGTGAAGAAATCGAGCATAAGTGATAAAATAATTATAATTTTGATTTACTTTCGGAATAGTTTTGTAAAATGCACAGGGGTGATTGCTTTCTAGTATTTTGGCAAATCCCTATTCATATTTTTGTTATTTTATCATTTTTCACTGCTTTCTTTATTCCTAGTTAATAAACTATTAGATTTTAATATTTTGTGTTTTTATTTTTGAATGTAAACGACATCGGTGAGATATTTAGATAACTGTAATTATTACAACAAAACTGCTTTTCAAGGATTTATCGCATTTTATTTAATACGATAAAAAATAAACAAACTTTTTTACTATCTACGAGTAACAAAAATAAACACCGTTTTGCTATGGAATTTATAATAACAACATTCACCATTATCATTATATACCTAAATTTTATAAACAATAAAGCAATGCTATCATCATTTTTGTGATAGTATTTGGTGTTGTGTCCCTGTTTCTAAAATTTTTTATTTTCTCCCAGGGGAGATTAAAATATCCAATTTTCAATGGATCTATTTTAAAACAGTTGCTTTTGGAGGCAGGAAACACGTGCCCCCGACTTTATCGACAGGGTGAGAACGATTCTCACACTATGAAGACAAAAACTGAACAAATCTGGTCATTGGATAGATTAACGATCCCCAGGGGACGGGTAATAAAACCGAATTCCGATTTTGACCATTTTGAAGTGGATTATGAAAGATGATGGTCTAATTAGGGCATAAAAAATAAAATTTGCGGATTATTCACACAATTTTGAAAAAACGGCTTTAAAAATTTATTAACAATGCAATTTACTCATTGGCTCTATTGAACTGTAACCCGCCCATCCAAATTAAAATGGGCTGTGGCAACATTTAAAATACCAGAATCTCGTTTTTTACAACTAATTATGAATGATAATGGTGTAATTAACTAATAAAAAGAATTAAATTTGTGATCGGACAACAAATTTTCGAAAAAAAATCACTTTTTGTGTGAATTTGTTTCGGAGGTGGTTGCACTGTCAAAACTCATTAAAAACATCCCTTAAGCGGCTCCAACTCGAAAAGTTTGAAAGTTGACGCGGCAGATCTCTGGGAGCGACTGGTATCTCCCCACCACTAGTCACTGTCGACCCAGGCACAGCACACGTACCGCCAACAGAATGAACGCCATATTGGAATTTTACTACACAAAATACACTTACATGTATTTCTTATGGGAAAATTGCAATTTTCAAAATTAAATTGTGGCCTTATTACAAGTCCGACAACAATGATCCTCACCTTAAAGAGCTTGTATTTTTATGCTCTTTCGTTTGGTATACCCATTTTTATAGGAAAAAGTGTACTTTTGAGTTCAGGTTTATTACCTCAACCCGATCCCCATTCTGTGAGAAAAAAGAACGAGTAACAACACGACAGAAGGTCGTGGCGGCGCCCTGTTTTTTTTGAAAAGTTAATTTTAATTAGAATATGAAAATGATATCAAGATAAAATTTTAAACCCGAATCCAGCGGATGGTACTGTCCCCGACACTCGCAATGCCAATATACCTTCAAATCAATTTAATCTAAAAAAAGAAAAGGGCGCCATCAAAAGGTTTGGAACCACTGATTTGCAAATAAACCGTTACGTAATGACACCCATGTTCCCATGCACAATAATAAACTTGTCATAGCAGAAGAGAGCAAACGTTCATCTTGGGTTGTATGAAAGTACGACCCGTTTCTTCGGATATTTCAAAGGATAAGAAAAGTACTGCCAATAAAAGGATTCAAAGATAAGAAAACCGGCCAAGTCAAAAAAGAATGCCGATAAATTGGAACCCATAGTGATGGTATATGAGCCAATAGAACCAAATACTCCTACTTCAAAAAATTGTCGTAGATGTGGTAAACAACCCCATCCCTGCAATGACATGTGTTCCAATCGACCTTCGGTATGTTTCTCACTTTATAATATAATCAAGCTGTGTCCTAATTGGAAGCAAATCGACAATTAGGACACAGCTTTTTTGTCATCTGTTTTTTAATATTTTAAATCGCAAAGTCTTCCCGGAGGTAGTTTAACCACAATATGGAGTTACCTACCATCTGGTCGATCTTTAACTGTCAATTTGGACGTCATGGAAACAATCCATTTGTTTTCAAATGAATTAGCTTTAATTCCAGGTTATGAATTTATTAATATTGTTTTTTGCTTTAGAGTGAAAGTAGGAAAAGTGAAAAACATGGTTTTGTGGTGACCTACACTCCAAATATTAATCCAGATTCAAATACATCATTGACTACCAGCAAAAAAAGTGGAAAAATGCCTTGCTGCTTTGGTTTCTAAAACTTTAAATTAGTAATGTAAAACTGATCGTGATTATCATTTATTATTTTTTTTATTATGTACATTCAATTTTCAAAATAATTCGTTTATTTGTGTATGTTTCTGTGATTGGGATACTCTTGTAGTTGACGTTCGTACAGTCTCTAAATACACCATCGCCTCTAAAATTAAAATTTATTTTTAATATTAATATTATGTGTTTTTTAATTTTCATGTTTTTTATTGACGACAGAAAATTGGATTAGGACACATCGGAACGGTTTGAAACGTAGTCAAGGTCGGTAGAGTTGAAACTATTCTGTAAAATGTGTTTGTTTGATGAATAAAGTTAGTAAAAATTAATGTTAAAAGTGTCGATCATTGAATTGACCGTCTGGCAACTCGGGGTCAGATATTGTTTGGCACAACCGAAACTTTTTTGAAAATCATGGCAACTCATTTTTAAGAATGTAAAAATGTCAATAAAATCATTTTGGTATCATTACATGCTCAACAAATACATTTTCGTAGATTGAATAAGCTAGCAGAAACCACAAAATTGTTAAATATAATGTTAAATTTTTATACATGAGTTTGAAAACAAACACTCGGTATAATACGAATGTAAGTTCACGGGTTAATAACAACCCATGGGGTATACCCATGGGTATACCCATTTTATAGGAAAAAGTGTACTTTTGAGTTCAGGTTTATTACCTCAACCCGATCCCATTCTGTGAGACAAAAGAACGAGTAACAACACGACAGAAGGTCGTGGCGGCGCCCTGTTATTTTTGAAAAGTTAATTTTTAATTAGAATATTAAAAATGATATCAAGATAAAATTTTAAACCCGAATCCAGCCGATGGCACTGTCCCCGACACTCGCAATGCCAATATACCTTCAAATCAATTTAATCTAAAAAAAGAAAAGGGCGCCATCAAAAGGTTTGGAACCACTGATTTGCAAATAAACCGTTACGTAATGACACCCATGTTCCCATGCACAATAATAAACTTATCATAGATTGAAAATTTTATTATGATACTTGAAACCACTTGTCGGCGTTAATTTTATCAAGACTAAAGTTATAAATACCAACAAATATAAACAAGATAACATTTTTTTGATACGGTAGGCTCGATAATAATACTCAATAGTTTGTAAAACTATCACAAACAAGAACAACTGTGTTTATATTTTAAATTCTAAAATGATAAGAAAATTGCAGTTATTATCAAGAATAATTAAACCATTACAAGTTCTACCAAAAAATGTTCCCACATTTCGAACATTATCATCAAATCCTACGAATATTAAGGTAAATATTAATTATTTTCACATAAATTATAAATAGAAATCAAAAATGTCAACAAAACTTAACCAAAATTAATTTGTGACGTTTAAATGTTAAATTATTGTTTATTCGTAAGATGGCTACAGATTGGCGCGCTAAATTTTAAATTCAAAATTGTATGGTTTTGTTGAATTGTTTCTATTGTTTGTCATTGCTTTTAAAGGAAAATCAAATCGTTGTCGATGGACAGACCATAAATTATGTTGAAGTTGGAAAAGGTAAACATGTTGTGCTATGTTTTCCCGGTGCGTTAGGAACCATATGGAGCGATTTTAAACCTCAAATAGAAGGTCTGGATCAAAACGAGTTTACCGTTATTGCATGGGATCCACCTGGTTATGGAAAAAGTCGTCCTCCTGACAGAAAGTTTACGAAGGATTTTTACTGCAGAGATGCAGTAGCTGCATGTTCATTTATGAAGGTAAGGACCCAATGCAAAATCTGGTTCGCTTTGACTTATCGCTACGATTTTATAGGAAATTGGTAAAGACAAGTGGTCGGTTTTGGGATGGAGTGACGGTGGAAATTCAAGTATGATAATGGCAGCTAATTACCCAGAACGTATTCGAAAATTGGTAATATGGGGGTGTAACTCTTTCGTGAAGGTTGAAGAAATCGATATGATTGAAAGTAAAAAAATGGAATTTTCTTGAAGTAAATAAAATATAATGTAACTTTTAGAAATACGTGATATTAGTAATTGGTCAGACAAAATGAAAGCACCCTTAGTTAAAATGTATACCGAAGAAGGACTTCAGGACATGTGGAATGATTGGTGTGACGTTATGGTGGAAATTTGTGATGGAGGAGATATTTGTAGGAAAGATCTTCCTTTAATCAGATGTCCTACTTTAATTTTACGTGGAAATTTGGATCCCGTGGTTGATCCAGAACATCACACTATCCTTCAAAGGCATATTGAACACGCTCGGTATGTTGAAATTTTTTGACGGGTTTCTAAAATTAACAAATCGTTTTCAGGTTGCACATATTTCCGGAAGGGAAACACAACATTCACCTCAGATATGCAGACACTTTCAATCAAATTGTTACGAGATTTCTTCTTGAAAAGTAATCAAATTTTTAAAATATTTTGTACGTTTATTTTATGAAATATGAATATAACTTTTATGTTTTAAATTTTTTATATAAATACTACCTACCTTAAAGCCTGCAACGATACCGTTGCAAATCTTGTAAATCACATAAATCGTTACGTGTGGACAAAAGATTTCCGCAAATCTGAGAACTGCAAAGCTTGTACAGATTTGTTGTTAACAGTGAAGGGGACAACTCGAAACCCACACGAGAGGGATAAGGCCAATATATCCCCGATTATACTGCATGTCAAAACTGAATGACAAAATCGCTATTGAAATGTGAGTGTGTGAACTGCAACGGTATTAGATGTGCAACGATATCGTTACACATTTATCGTTTCGTCTAAACCAGGCTTAAGTACAAAAGTACAAAAATGTAATATCTCCCCCAAAATTGGACAAAAATTGTTTCATGCTGACCCATGATGGAGTTAATTAAAGCAAACTGCTTGAATTTTTTAATTTTGACACCTGAAAGAGAGGCACGAATAAATAAATTAATGTACCACAAGTTTTAGGTGTTTAATATTTAAATTTTACGTATCAAGATATCTCTAGCCTAATAACTAGAAGACAAAAAATAGTATATTGTTTTATAAGGAGCAAAGCAATAACTTTTCGTGGTAAATATTCAGTGTGTAGGCGGTCAATTAAGCTAAAGAAATGTTAATTTTCTGGGAGTGTAATTAATGAGATAATTCAATGTTCCCTTCCTATAGCCCCAAATTGATCTTGGCGCTACCCATAACTTAAATCTTTAGAAGAAGACTCCTGATTACGCTATTGCTTTTTGCTTCAGCAATTCGCTCTTTTAGACCACAAAATAACATCGAAGGTTATTATTCTCAACCGAAACCTATAAAATTAAAATAAATTTATGAATTAATTGAATTTGGTCAAATATTTATATAAATTGTTAAATGTTGCTGCGAATAATTGATGTTGCCGTCATAACATTTTTTTAAATATAAATTTTGACCAAATCACGTACCTACGAGATAGGTGTTCTGTGTTCTTAGCGTAATATCTCTACGACGATTTAATTACTAACAATTTATTATAAGTGCTTCTCCATTTACCATTAATCAATTACGTAACCAGGTCACTGCACTGACAAAAGTGCATTTCTCACGACTCGTGGAAACCTAAAGAAAAAAGACAGACATGGCTCTTGAAAACGAGAGCATAAATACGACGGCCAAAACCGCAGATAGTCGGTTCACAAACAATGCCGCTTCCACAAAGGCTCCGTCACTAATAAAAGGGTGCAGGCGAACTCCGGTGTGGACCTCATCGAAGAATTCATTCATCACTTGATGGAAAAATTCTAGGAAGCCTCGGGATTCTCCGAAAACACACTGATCCAAAAACTTGCTGAGGATTTTTTGCGGTATAGGAAACCCAGGCTATTCTACAGCCTCTAAATTAGATCTTCAAAAACAAAGCGACATCTCACTCTCAGCTCTGCAAACCCTCACCTTCAAGTGCGAGATAGGACCTACCCACCACCACAACTCATAAATGTTTATTTTTCTCACCGAGGCGAACTTGAATTGAATCGATGCAAAATCAGCGTCACTCAACCTTACTCAATCAGCGCTACTCACCCCCCCCCCACCAAGCTACTACATTTTCTCCCTAATTACGTTGGCTTTACGGCGGAAAATAGTCAAAGAAATACCCCCCGTACCAGAATGGTGGCAGTGGTGGGATTCACTCAAACTTCTATATAATCCTCCCTTACTGCAATGACATCACCTGCGGAATTCAGTTAAAATATAACCCCCCCCCCCTTCCGTACTACACAATCATCACCCCAAAATGTTTGATTTTCTTCTTCCTCGCATTCTGTTATTTTTTCCGAGTCCATCGACAATTTCCACCGCACCAAGAGCTACGCCGAGTCCATTTTTTATAAAATAATTTATAAATGTATCGCATTTGCTGTACGTCATTTAGATTTGATGTTTTTGATTTATAAGGTTGTTAATAATTTGACATTTGCACCTAAATTAATAAAATTTTGTAAATTGAAGATGTAAATTTCAATATACATCACACAGCGTGTGATGAACAAAACGCCTAGTGTTAATCGGGAAAAATTAAAAAAAAAATCTAGCACTGATGCTAATGTTACGGACGATACGTCGTCCAATCGTAAATATAATTTTATTCGTAGGAAAAATTTAAGTACGTATCATGACAGAAGGAACTCGCAACCAACAGAAGGCACTCCACAGTTTAGAGAATCAAAAAATGCCGTTGCAGATGGATCACTACTTGATGCTGATTATATTGAAAATTTAGTTACCAAAGTCAAGGAACTCAAAAGTCGCATGTTATATTTTGAACGACAGTGTCCCGCGGCGTCCAATACATTGTTGGATTATCAAAATCGGAATCAGTCAATTGGAGATTGCGATTCAACAGATTTGCAAAATCGTGAGAAAAATCAAAAGTATAATGATTCTGATAATAGTATTTATCGAAGCAAATACAACTCAAATACTAGAAATTATATGGATCGCCAAAAAAGTATTTATACCACAAACGAACAAAAATACAATTCACTGTATTCCGGAAACAGTTACTTTCAAGATTCCAAAAAAAATTCAAATAAAGCCAATGTTTCGATAGTTATGTCCATGCATTCGTCAAAAAAGGATATTAATTCAAGTAAATCCCGAAACAAGATCCCAAACAATTTCAAGCAGCAGCGGAGGAATTTATCCAGCAGGCCGAAGATCTTAAATCCAAAATTGGTTACATATTGGATTGCTGTGGTTATAATACACCTGGTAGTGAATATACAGCTAGTTCGCTGACATCTGCAAGCAGCAAAAAATGTTTCAGTAAGCGTTCTTCCACAAGAAAAAATTCATCAGCAAATTTGAGCAACGATCAGTTAAAACATATTAATGAACAATATCAAGAAATTTTAAAAACATTAGTATCGATTGATCAAAGCATAAAAGGATTTGCCAAAGCGCATTTAGCAAGCAAGCTTGCTGGGAAAATGGGTTCAAACACATCGATATCGTCATCAACATCTGCAAAAAAATCTAAAAATAAAAAGCATTCTGAAATTAAAATCAAAAGTAGCCATCATTCGATCCCAAAGAGTGAGAGCAAATATGAAGCGAAAGCGAAAAAAGGCAAGAAACACAAAAAAGAAAACCAAGGTTGTGATCCGGAAAGTTGTACCTCACTGCGCAATAAAGCGGAGGCGGCCGCAGCAGAAGAGAGCAAACGTTCATCTTGGAGTTGTATGAAAGTACGACCTGTTTCTTCGGATATTTCAAAGGATAAGAAAAGTACTGCTAATAAAAAGGATTCAAAAGATAAGAAAAAACCGGCGAAGTCAAAAAAGAATGCCGATAAATTGGAACCCATAGTGATGGTATATGAGCCAATAGAACCAAATACTCCTACTTCAAAAAATTGTCGTAGATGTGGTAAACAACCCCATCCCTGCAATGACATGTGTTCCAATCGACCTTCGGTATGTTTCTCACTTTATAATATAATCAAGCTGTGTCCTAATTGGAAGCAAATCGACAATTAGGACACAGCTTTTTTGTCATCTGTTTTTTAATATTTTAAATCGCAAAGTCTTCCCGGAGGTAGTTTAACCACAATATGGAGTTACCTACCATCTGGTCGATCTTTAACTGTCAATTTGGACGTCATGGAAACAATCCATTTGTTTTCAAATGAATTGGCTTTAATTCCAGGTTATGAATTTATTAATATTGTTTTTTGCTTTAGAGTGAAAGTAGGAAAAGTGAAAACATGGTTTTGTGGTGACCTACACTCCAAATATTAATCCAGATTCAAATACATCATTGACTACCAGCAAAAAAAGTGGAAAAATGCCTTGCTGCTTTGGTTTCTAAAACTTTAAATTAGTAATGTAAAACTGATCGTGATTATCATTTATTATTTTTTTTATTATGTACATTCAATTTTCAAAATAATTCGTTTATTTGTGTATGTTTCTGTGATTGGGATACTCTTGTAGTTGACGTTCGTACAGTCTCTAAATACACCATCGCCTCTAAAATTAAAATTTATTTTTAATATTAATATTATGTGTTTTTTAATTTTCATGTTTTTTATTGACGACAGAAAATTAGATTAGGACACATCGGAACGGTTTGAAACGTAGTCAAGGTCGGTAGAGTTGAAACTATTCTGTAAAATGTGTTTGTTTGATGAATAAAGTTAGTAAAAATTAATGTTAAAAGTGTCGATCATTGAATTGACCGTCTGGCAACTCGGGGTCAGATATTGTTTGGCACAACCGAAACTTTTTTGAAAATCATGGCAACTCATTTTTAAGAATGTAAAAATGTCAATAAAATCATTTTGGTATCATTACATGCTCAACAAATACATTTTCGTAGATTGAATAAGCTAGCAGAAACCACAAAATTGTTAAATATAATGTTAAATTTTTATACATGAGTTTGAAAACAAACACTCGGTATAATACGAATGTAAGTACACGGGTTAATAACCAACCTATTTAATTTAAATAATGGCAAATACGTTTACCTGCATAAAAATTTTGAAATCTCTAATTTATCTTGCAGTAAACTGCTGTACAAGATGAAAACGTTGACGTGACTGACATATTTTAAACAAAATTCCTTTAATCTGCAAGAACATTAAATTTAGTATCAAAAATACCTATTATTAATCGATCGATTGCTGACATACCTTCCAGACCATTTATCACCATTGTTGTGGAAATTTTATGGCCGCCATTTTTATTTATATTCACCGTTACAATACTATACCCTTCCTTATTTTGCAAATCATATCTAAAATAAAGTAATGAAGCTTACATCAAAGTTTTCCTGTACTACTACAAAATAAAGTCTTAGAATTAATTTATTTAGTTTTAAAAAAGAGCCCACAAATCTTACCACACAGGTAAATATACAGACAGACAGACAGTTTTTTGAAATGGTAGTGTTCAGCTGATAAAGTAAGAAGATGTATTATCCACTTACTTATCAAAATCAAAGTTGCAAGTATTTTCCAAAGCGCATTGAATTTGAGAAATTTCTATTTCCGGATCGCTAACGCCCAGTGTAATCTTCTTTATGGCATCGTCGATCTAAAATTTTAAAAATATTTCATTTACCTTCAACAAATATTTCTCAAATAGATATCGCAACCTGTTGCGCAATCACCAAACAAGCAGCGCATTGCAAACATCCGGATTTTTTATCGTTGCTAATTGGAACAGGGGGTAGCTGGTGCGTTATTTCCTTATAAGGATTTATGATCTTTTTGACAAAATGCGTATAGTCGCAATATTCCCTTGGTAAGTGAATATTTTCTAGCTCTTGTTTGCTACATTTTTGAGCTACACAAGGTTCAATTAAATATGAGCGCTCCTTGTGAGAGAGGTATTCTTTTAAAAAGCAACGTTTGTTTCGTCCATATACAGTTAAATTATTTACAAATATAATTAAAATTGTAACAATGTATAGCATCATTTTTAAATCATATAAAACCAATGCATTAAAATATAATTATTTCAATACATAATATTATTTAAAAAGAAAGTAACTGTCAAAGTTGACAGCAGCTAAATGCCTTAACCTCACGGTATTTTAAAACATACGTTAAAATCATGAGAAAACCGAAAATTTTTATCTGTTAAAATCGCGAAAGTTTGTCTTACCCTGTATATATCAAAATGTTAGCGGTAATTTTCACCGCGCATGCGTGTTACGATAAGTTTGACGCTACGGTTTTTCAACACAAGTCAGCGCCATTTTACCTGATGTGATGTTTGTTTGCGTTTGTTTAAGAATTATTTTATTTCTTTCGTGCACATGAATGTGATGGAAAGATTTCGAACTTATAATAACAGTGTAGTTATGTTAAGCGACACATTTACAAAAGTTATCGTAAGGTAAAACGAAATTATGGTTGTTGTTTATTTTCGAGTTGTTTGGGCGCGAATCAACGATCTTGTCAGAACAGCATAATTTGCTAATTTTTATGAACTTCCGCTGTTGCCCGGTGTTTTTATTAACGAAGGCTACTTCTTTGTTGCAGATTTCAATAAACCTGGACAGTTGAACACAATTTGTTGTCATCATGTTTTATGCACACTTTGTGTTGGCCAAAAAGGGCCCTTTGGCTCGTATTTGGTTAGCCGCTCATTGGGACAAAAAGCTTACAAAAGCCCACGTATTTGAAACCAATATCGAGAAGTCGGTCGACGGTATAATGCAACCAAAGGTTAAGATGGCTTTGAGAACATCGGGACACTTGCTTTTGGGTGTAGTAAGGATTTACTCGAGAAAAGCAAAGTACCTATTGGCCGACTGTAATGAAGCTTTTGTTAAAATTAAAATGGCTTTTCGGCCGGGTATGGTTGATTTACCCGAGGAACATCGGGAGGCTGCTGTTAATGCTATTACCCTTCCCGAAGTTTTTCATGATTTTGACACCACAATGCCTGAACTAAAGTAAGCTCTATTGCTATAATATAGTTTAGCAGGTTTTCAAACTAATGTTCAATTATTGCAGCGATGTGGATATTGAAGCTCAATTCAGTTTAAATCAATCGAGAGCTGAAGAAATAACAATGAGAGAAGACTATGGTAACATTGCGCTGGTTTCCAATGACGACGGATTTGGAGATATGGGTTTTGATGCTGATGCTCCAGAACTTATGAGACACACTTCCTTAGAACCTTCCGTCGAACAGGTACATACTTTTTCTAATAATTTCACTTTTAAAGTTATTTAGTACCACAACAGGCCAGTCACTTAGTATTGCTACATGGAAATAATTCTAGAATGCAATTCTTGGCGTATGCCATTTAGTTTGGCATTGAAAAATAACCTCAAAGTTTACTAAATCACACTCGAACCAGAGGATTGGTCATGGATTGGCCGTTTGCTATGAATCTTATTTCTAAAACAAATACCGTTTTTTGGCATTTTATTAATTATTATTTCAGTATTTTAATTTCTGGTTTATTTCCTTGCTTTGTTAATTGCGAAATGCATAATACAGGTTCAATTTTAATCTCTTGAGAGGCACCTAAATTTAAACCGCCATTTTCAAAATTAAACAATTTTTAATTACTTTTTCTTTTATTTCAGAGTACTTTATTATTCAGCGATGCTCCGGGTTTGGATGGGGTAGGTTTGGATAAAGACCGAGAACCAATTGCATCAACATCTGGTCTTCAAGGATCCCATCATTCTCCAATGGAAGTTGATCCAGATATGAGAAGTGATAGTTTTGGAGAAAATCTGGATCAAAATATCATATGTAAGTTAACATAGGCCAGTTGTATGGAAATAACTCGGAATTTAGTAGAAAAGCTGCTAACTTTTCTACAAACAAATTACATAATACAGTAGAACCTCGATTATCTGGGCCGACTGGGATCGTGCTCTGCACGGATAATTGAAAAACACAGATAATAATAATTAACGTTTTTTGTTAAATTATAAAATATATTTAATACATACTTATTATATTGTAGATTTAGCACATTTATTTACCGAAAGTCATTTGTACATAATACAAAAAAAATACACTAAACAGCTTTGTATGTAATCCAAGTGCAGCTCTGAAGTATGCATAAATTCTATACATTTGATTTTACATAGTATACTACCGAAGTTGCATATGCCCACGGATAAACCGCTGGCGCCGCACGGATTATCTGCGCACCATAATCAATGTATAATACGCCCACAAATAAACCGCTTCACGGATAATGCGCGCATGGATAATCGGGGTTCTACTGTATTATCCGAATTATTTCTAGTCTGATCTTGTTTGTGTTAATAAAACATAACGAATCAATTTCTAATTCTGTATTGTTTTAGCTGGGGGACTATTTGAAGGAGGTCTGTTTGATGACACGCCGATGCCTGTACCATCAGTAGATACAGGTTTATCAGAACCTCCGATTATACATCCGCCTGCTGATGATAGCGATGAAGATATGGATCATTTTGGTGGATCTATGTCTGTAGGAGGACACAGTTCGGATAGTTCGAGACCGCCTTCGGCATTAGGTGTAATTCCTTCCGATATTGTAGAACCTCAAGCACCAATTTTACCTCCCGAACAACCTTTAGAAAGTTTGGAGGAACACAGATTAACACCACCCTTAGAACAAACGACTTTACTTCAAAATGAAGAAGAGAGTTTTGCACTTGGACCTGTAGATGCTTCCGCATTAAGAGGTTAGTTGAGGATATATCAAGGAATTGTTTTAATAATATAGAAATTTTATAGGTTTTAGCAAAGCAAAAAGAAAAAGAAAATTGATAGTCGACGAAGTTAAAAACATATCCGGAGAAGAAATGAAAAATCAGTTATCTGACACAAGTGATATTATTACGACGCTGGATTTAGCTCCCCCTACAAAACGTTTAATGCATTGGAAGGAGACCGGTGGAGTTGAAAAATTATTTGCGTTACCTGCACGTGCCATTCCAGCTCGTGCTTTATCTAAGGTAATAATTAATTTAAAACGTAAGTTTTCTTTTTAATTCCTTGCTTTTAGAATTATCAGAGACACTTAATTTTGCGTTCAATTGGAACCGAGGACTTTGCAATGCTTGGAAATCCAGAACAATTATCTTTGGATATGGACGGAAGATTTGTCGAAGATCAGCCTTCAATAGAACCAACACCAACTCCTGCTAAACGGGGGGCGTAAACGAAAACAACCCGATGATGTTGTAATATTATTCAACTTGACAATTGAATTTATTTATATTTAAAATAATGTATTTACAGAGTAAGACACCTATACATGTGATAGAACCAGAAACACCATTACGTTCCATGCAAGCTGATGACACTTTGGGAATGATGCCTTCGACACCTATTGCTCCACCTACGCCACTCCAATTATCTCATATGATGCTCCCAACTCCGCACGAAGAGAGCGAACAAGTCAACATGCCTCCACCTCCTACACCCTTAAGTTACGGCATGCCACCACAAGATTACCCTAGTATGTCTACACCTGGTTTTCCTGGAACGCCTGGCCCATCTAGCATAGGTTATCCCCCTAGTGTTGGTCCACCACAATCCATGATGTATCCAGGCACGCCTGTAGTGCCACCATCTCTCAGTTATCCGGGCACTCCAGGTCCTCCAGTTAGTTATCCAAGTAATGCACAACAAATGCAACACCTGGAGGAAATGCCTCATTTAGCACCAGAGCAAGTAAGTCAAACGAGAAAAACAATCAAAACTTGTTTTTAAACAAACTATTTAGGTACGTTCCTTACTGCAAGAACAAGAACTGGTACCACCTATGACGCCGGCAAGTACAGAAGATATATTAGGACAAATGGGAACATCGTCGGTTTCACATTCTGATCTCGAATCGTTACATTCAATTCAACAAGATCTTCCTGCAATGGAAAACATGGGATACAATCAGGTAATGTTGAATATTGATTTTGGCTTTTAAAATGTTGATTTCTTTTTTTAGGGTCAAATGCAAATGGCAAACATGGGTTACGATGAAAATATACCTGCACAAACACCTGCTGGTGCAATGTCAGAACGTGTTCAATCACCTTGGCATGGCGATTATGATTTCCCACCGTCGGCAGGTCCTGTAAGTATTTCTTTCAAAGTTTACCTTCTTAAAATGGAATTTGCTTGACTTGAATATTTTGTTTAGGGTGAAGAACAATTAGAGAATGAAACGGATGAACAGTTTGAAGAACGTGTACTAAACAAGCGTGCTTTCCAAGTATTTCAATCGGTGCGGTCCAAGTTACTAACTACAGAACATATATTTTTCACAGATATGTGTCACCGGCATAGTAGAAAACAGGTAAGATGATTTTTTATTTTATACATTGTGACCTACTGTCTTATTTAATAATAATCTAAAATGTTTTGTAATTTGGTAATAAGCCATTACTGTGGTATTTTTGGATAAAAAAAATTAATAAGAGCGACGCCAATAAACGTTCAATTTAATTTGGTAAACTTGAAAATTAAAAATCATTTTAACCCTTAACCGGTATTCCGGGGTCTGAGAGACACACTTGAATGCATAATTCGTTGTTGCACTCGCACCTTTTGGAATATAATTTATTGTATCAATACCTTCAAATTAAATCATTTCTGATGTTGTTGCAAAATTTGAGTGGTGTAGGTAAATGTAAAACCTATTTATTACACTTGAAAGTCTGAGAGACCACCAGCACCGTTTACGACGCAACTTAATCGTAACCATCCGTAACGTGGTTAATTTTTAATCGACTATATAGGGTTTGTTACCAGAAGAGTGGCGTGTTGGAAGACTTAATGTGACTAGGAATAAGTAGTCGCAGGTTCGAATTCCATATGCGCCTGTTGGTTAGAGTAAAACAGAGGAGTAATTCACCTCGTAAAATGGATTGTAAGAACTTCCAGAATGGAAGTGGTTATATTCCGACAGAAATGGAAAACCAGTGATTGATTGAGGGTTTGTTAGCAAAAATATATATTTGGGCTTTTATATGATATAAATATTAATTTCTGATTATTTTTATCTTTGAAATTTTAAACAATTTTTTAATTTTATAATTTTGAATAATATTCGAGGGTAAATCTAGGGTAGTTAGTTTTTATGTAAGTGTTAAAAATGTTGTATTATTTTAAGTTTTTATTATAGTCTAATGTCTAAACATTTAATATTAAATCATTTTGTTTAAATCATTTCAATATTTTTATAAATTTATTTGCAAAATATAAAACCCTATTATTTCGCCCGATATTGGAAAGAAATTCTAATTATTCCTTAAATTAAATTTCGTTTCATTAGTTTTTTTGCGTATGCTAACTCTAAAAACACATACTAATGTCCTCCAACCTTCAGATAACAAATATAATAACACAGGCTAATTTTAAGGGGTAGTTGTCTCTCAGACCGCGGCGTACCGGTTATGAACCAAAACTAGGACTGTATGGGTTAAGTGGAAACATACTGAAAAACGGTGTAGACTTATATTTAATTAAAGGGTCAAGTGGTTACAGATGTGTTTTATTAGTAAAAAATTAAGTATTTAGGAACTTCTGATATTTTTAATTTAAGAATTCTTAAGTTTTTATCCACCGAAATGGTATCAATTAGAGAAATAATACGAATTCAACTGACAAATCCTCTATTTTTATTTCTAGTATTTTTCTGGCTTATTTTCCACTTCATTTAACACTTCTATTCCCTTACTCTTTCATTGCCTTTTAGTATTTGTTTATTTTTAAATAAATAATTTTGATGCTTTCTTTCACCCAATTACTCAAACTAATAAACATACTCTAAAATAAATAACTAACATTGTTTATGTTTAAAATTTCAAGTATCTAAATTTGGACTTGCTCATTAATCACGAAAAATATATAAACATAGATAAGAAATTACTTCTAAAATCGATCCATCTAACTGATCCCACTACTTAAAACATCAATCAACAAGAGTTATGTCGCATTTCAATCCATACATAATCTAGGGTTTCACCCTTTTGGAGTACTTGGAAAAGTTAGGGCAAATTGTTTGAAATTTAAAAAATTATGAAAATTGTGTTTTTGATTTATTCAAGTTATTAAATTTTTTTTAATTTACAAATTTTCCAAAAGTCAAGTTCAAATTCATATTTTGGTTGGTTGACATAATATCGTCGGCTTAGTCCGTAAACTGCGTAACTCCATTTTGCATCATTTTACAGAAGAACAAAAAAACTATAACTTTTAGCACAGGAAGCAAAATTGGTACAAATTTAATTATATTACTGAAAATGAGTTTCCACGCTGTGATATGACTTATATTAATGCAATTTTAATTTTTATAAATAAAAAACAAAGTTGCACCTTAAATGGAGTTACGCAGTTTACGGATTAAGCTAACGATATGCTTCTAAGTTTTGAATCACCCACAGCAAATTACATCAAATCTTATGTTACTAAATTGTGTCACCAAGTTTCTTTTTGATTTACTATGAAAAATTTGCTATAACCGAACCACTTAATACGATTCAAAAATATTTTTCAATTGATGACAATGGTTTTTTATATAAATTTTGTTTGCAGGCGGCCCAAAAGTTTTACAGTTTGCTCGTACTGAAAAAATTCCATGTGTTAGAATTAGAACAAGAAGGAGCTTACGAAGAAATATATGTATCGAAAGGAACAAAATTCAACAACCCCGATTTGTAAATTCCTTGTAAAAAAGAAATTTAGGAGAAGATATCTATGTAAGATATTTTAACTATAGGTAAACCAATATTGTTGTAATAAAAGGAAATTATTTTTCGAATCAAATGTGTCAACAAAGTTTGGTAAATTTATATTGTAGCATTTTTAGAAATGAGCATGAAATGAAACAAAAAGTTTTTTTACCATTCAATTATTTATTATTATATTGTGCTTTTTTAAGTACCGCAAGTTTATTTATTGACAACGCAGTGCATGTTTATAAGTTAGGTTTTTTTGTAAAGAAATTTTCACCAAAGTTGTCTTGTTGAAAAACAATTTTTAAAAATGTTTATTCGACGAAAATTTTATTTTAACATTTGCATGGGTTAGGATAAGTACTCGAAGTTGTTTTATTATTTATAAGAAAAGCTTCTTTAATTGTTTACAACTTTTAATATAAATATTTCGTTTTAGTAGAAAATTTATAAATCTTTTATGTATTTAAAGTACTTCTTTTATGTACTCACACTTTTTTGTTAAACTTGACGAAAAATAAATATGTTTCAAGTAGGTACTTGCAGGGTGGTTTTCCTTAATGCATATTAAATTGATATTACAAGTGAATCGTTTATTGTTGATTTTACAAGTATTAATATGAATTTATTATGCATTAATGCGCAATATTTTTGTACACTGCACCACTTGGCGTTTTTGCTTTGATCACTTGAAAATTGAATTAAGAAATTTTCTACAAAATAATACTTTTAAACTAATAATTTTAGATGACAAACAAACAGTGTAGTATAAATTCTAAGTTGTACCTGAACTTTTTCTTGTCTTGAAACGTAATTTATTTAACCGTTATTAGTGTTCAAAAGAACTTGAATTTTTTTCAACACTTGTAGCTCAAATCACTATTTTTTGCCAAAAAAATATCAGTACATGATCAAGTTATGTCAATTAAGAACGAATTTCAATGACGTTTTTTTAAGTGTACAACAATCGGATGTTAATGTGATTTGATTTATACTTTTAAAGTTTTCCAAGTTTACTCTTGTTTTATTAAGTGAAATTAATGTTAAACTATACTTGCATTTACATCCGGTTGTGTCGGTATTGAAATTTACCTTAATTTTTTTTGTGTAGATGGTTAAATTTAATATTGTTTGTACTTTGTATATATGTAAGATATAGAAAAATTATCAGATTTTTAAGAGAGCTAGTGTTCTTAATTCATGGTTTGTTTTATTAAATGTATATTTCAAAACTTGATTTAAAATATATTTAGTAATCCTTTTGAGGAAATTACCAATTTATTATTTTATATATGATTTACTGGAGAAAATTTGTATTCAATGCAATTTGATTCCGATGCACGAAGGAGGTTGTAATTATTCAGTGATAGCCTCAGTATTTGTATTTAGGTGATTTAAACTCGAGTCGGATGCCAAAATTGTCTATATCCATTAAAATCATCTCTTGGTACAAGAAATGAAAATATGCAGAATGTATCCTGATTTTTTAGATTTACCTGCAAAGATTAAAAGTGTCTGAATTATAGGAAATCTCAACCTTTCCACATCACATGATTAAGGCAAACCAAAATATAATTGAAAGTAAGATACCAGCAGTATAGCGTGAAGCATACATGGGTCGGCTAAGAAACGTAAGTTGTGATTCGAATCCTGTTTGAATTTTCGGTTTCTCATGATTTTAACGTATGTTTTAAAATACCGTGAGGTTAAGGGATTTAGCTGCTGTCAACTTTGACAGTTACTTTCTTTAAATATTATGTATTGAAATAATTATATTTTTAATGCATTGGTTTTATATGATTTAAAATGATGCTATTATGATGATGAATAAAATGATCACATTAGATACATTGCTGTAATCAAAAAGTCAAATATCGATCTGTGGACTATGGAGAAGGAAACCGCCCCATGAATTATACTCCCCAGTAAATTCATCTTGGCCTCGGCCAAGTTGAATCACCGACGTCCGGGGAACTGGATATGGTACATGAAGAAGAAAGAAACATGGTCATCATCCTTGTATGAGTACATTTCAGATATTTTATCCCAAATTATGCTTGCTCTTAAGGCCACATGCCAAACACTTTACTCATACGTAAAATAATGGGTTAGGCATGCGTAAAAATAGACCTGGTTTGCCTGAATAAAACTTTTACGTGGATGTATTGTGGGCAGATGTTAAAATCAGTTCTGTCTGAATACTGAAAAAATACACTTTTAGAGTGAATCCGAGATTTGGCGTGGTTTTGTTTGTCAAACTCGACTTTCCACAGCCTCCGCTACGCTCCGACCGCTACAAGCCGTTTTGGCAATCGCTTTACTCATTAATAATTTCTTCCTAAAATGCTCTAACTCGGCAAAGTGTGATCCGACAGATATCAGGGAGCGACTGGTAGCTCCCCACCGCTTGTGACTGTCGACCCACCTATATCGCACGGTCTGGTGGTAGAATGTATTCCATATTTGGCACAATATTACACTTAAATGTATTTCTTATGGGAAATTGGTTATTTTCAAATTTAAATTGTGGGCTTATTAAAGGACCCACCAAATTTATTCTCACCTTAAAAGACTTCTAAAATATTCCTTTTCGTTTGGTGAAGCTATTTCTATAGGAAAAAGCGTATTTTCGAGTTCAGGAATTCGAACCATTTTAATTAGTAATAAATTTAAATATTCAGGTTTTTTGTGTAGGCTCTGTGTATTCTTCTCTGTATATAATCGGGTCTGCACCGAAACGGTTGCGCTAAACTAGGCCATTCCTATCAAGTACAAGTTATGCCAAAATAATGAATATGAAAACCTGTACAATTTTTTAGTACGCCACTGATTTTTTAGTGTAATAGAATTTAACAGTTGGTATGGAAACAGTTGCGTGCAAGGTGTGGAAGTAACAAAACTGTCAAGTTTTGTGTACCTATGTGATTGTGCGAGTAATTTTTTACAAGTTAAAATTTTTTAATCGAATTAAATATAAAATAATTAAACATGTCCACACTAGCAAGCCCCTTATCCGTTGCAGGCACAAGAACTTCGGGTGCTCCAGTTAGAACACAAAACGGTAAAAATTTTGTAATAACCTTACATTCAATTTTATGCGGCCCAGGCACGTGCGATTTCGTTCTCCATTATTTCTGTTAATACTTCACGGAGAGCCAAATTTGACGTTTTTTTGAAGTTATTGTTGAAAAACTAACCATCTGTACTATTTTTTTTACGTTGTTTCCCACTTTTTGTTTTAATCTTCACGAGGGTTGCATATTTTTCGCACAATGGCACGGCAATTGTTTTAATTTAACTTCGTCACAAATCAGAAAGACTTTCAGTTAAATATAATAACAAATTTTCTTCCATCAAGAAAAATTTTTTAGTAGAAATAGCAATCTCACTGCAAGATTACTCGCCATCAACTAAATTTCAAGTAATTTGATTGGTTCAAATAATAAATTGACCAATTTTACTTGGTGGTTTATGGTGATTGCGGTGTACATGTACTTCTTATAAAAGCTTAAACATTTTGATATTTCTCCACAATGTTGTTAGCGTAAAGCTCAAAAAGAAAATTAATTTTCTTTTAAGTTACCTCTTCTCTTTTACTTTGTTATACGTAGTATGGAATACTTATAATCAACTGCAAAAAATGTACACACATAGTCGGTACTGCGTTTATTGTGTTCCTCTTAAAATTACTAATTTAAATCACTATTCACTATTAGCCTGTTTCTTTCCACTGTTGAATAAAGGCCTTCCCCATCTCTCTATATCTTCTGCCTCGTTCAACCATCCAATACCTACCGCCTTCTTTATTTCGACCCTCCATCGTGTTTTTGGACGTCCAGTGCTTCTTCTTCCAGATCTCGATCTTCATTGTCCACCTGTCATCTCTCATTCTGGCCATGTGTCCCACTCAATTCAAGTTCAGCTGCCCTTCTCACTACATCCTTTAACCCTGTCTGTTGTCTGATCCATTCGTTTAAATTACCTCATGGAAATTTATATTTTCAGTAATGGCAGCTTGCGCAATAGCCAATATCGTCAAAAGTTCTTTGGGCCCTGTGGGATTAGATAAAATGATGGTTGACGATATTGGTGATGTAACAGTCACCAATGACGGTGCTACAATTCTGGGACTGATGGAAGTGGAACATCCTGCAGCAAAGGTGTTGGTGGAATTGGCACAATTACAGGATCAGGAAGTTGGTGATGGTACCACAAGTGTTGTTATCATCGCCGCAGAATTGTTAAAGGTGATTTTTTTTCTGTTAATGCTGTTTGGCATGATTTTCAATAAGGGTAGAAAAAATGTTATTTGGTGAATTTCTGTCAATATTATTTATAGACCTACATATTCTAGGAGATATTTGTTAATCAAAAATATTTTTTTAAATATTGGGCTCTAGTACAAACTAATTTAATTTTTTTTATTCTAAATGAAACTTATAACTCGTTTGTTTAATGATCAATTCATTATGACAGGGTTCCCACTGGTCTGCAATATCTTGAAAAGTCTGGGAATTTGTGATTTTTAAGCAAGTCAGGGAAATTAACACTTTGGGCATGGAACGTTCTTTGAAATTTTTATAATTTAAAAAAACAATTTTTAAAAATTACGTTTTTGATTATTTTATTACAATTTGTATTAGGCAGTTTTTCTATATTATCTTAGGATGTATTTCGTTTAGTTCATCTAAATTTAATTTTTAAAATTACCACATTTCGAAAAAGTAAGAAAAATTATCAGTTTTAATCATGGAAAACCAAGAGAAGTCTTAGAACATTGATAGGAACTCTGCATAATTGCTTTTGGTTTAATAATTCTACTGTTTTTTGTTCAACAGTCTTTTGTATTTTGTCCAAAAATTCAACTGTTTTGTTCAATTCAGCTGTTTTTTTAAAATAAATTTAATTGTTTTCTTGAATAATTCAGCTGTTTAGTTCAATTATTTAAAAATTAAAATATTTTTGATTTGATTATTTAATTGGTTTTGGTTTAGCAATGCAACTATTTTGTCCAAAAATGTACCTTTTTTTGAATAATTCAACAATTTTAGTCAATAATTCAACTGGCTTTTTCAACATTTCAATTAATTAATTTAAAATTTAATTTCCTTGACGTTCGTTCAATACTTCATTTGTTTTTGTTCAACAACTCAATTATTTTTAGTTGAATAATTTCATTGTTTTTGATTTAATAATTTATTTTCTGTTTAACAATTCAATTATTTTTGATTTCAGAATTCAACTGCTTTATCTATACCAACAGTGCAAGTGTTTTGTTAAACAAATACTTCAGTGTTGTGTTGAATAAATTCAGCCTTTGTTTAAATAAATTTAAACATTTAATGAACAGCAAAATTCAATAATTTAGTTTTGTTTAATAAATTTAGCTATTTTGTTCAAAAATGCAACTATTTAGTTCAATAATCAAATATTTTAGGTTTAATAATTTAATAGCTTTTGGTTTAATAATTTAATTGTGTTGGTTTAATAATTCAATTGTTTTGGTTTAATAAATTCAATTGTTTTTGGTTCAATAAATTCAATTGTTTTTGGTTCAATAAATTTAATTGTTTTGGTTCAATAAATTCAATTGTTTTTGGTTCAATAAATTCAATTGTTTTTGGTTTAACAACTCAATTATTTTTTGTTCAGCAATTCCATGGTTTTCAAAAAAATGCATCTGCTTGGATACATAATTGAGCTGTTTTGTTCAATAATTCACTGTTTTGTTCAGAAAAGCTACTGTTTTGTCCAAAAATTCACTGTTTAGTTCAATCAAATATTTTTGCTTTAGTAATTCAATTGTTATTGGTTGAATAAATTAAATTGTACGGCAATTCAATAATTTTTTATTCAAGCATTTTCTTCAACAATTCAATTATTTTGGTTTAATAATTCAATTATCCTTGATTCAACAATACGCATATTAGTGCAGCTAAGCTAAATGTTCATGTTCCGGTATATAACTTTGCTAACTTGAGTGTTCCAAAAAACACAACTTCAATAACAAAACTTATTTTAATTTATTTAATTGTAGAATTAAATGAATCTCTTTCTTTGGAATACATAAGTTTGTCAAATTTTCGAAAATCTGGACTAAAATGTTCTGTGATTTAATAATTCAACTTTTTGTTTTTTTAAGAATTCCAGCAGAATTTTCGACAATTCAATTGTTTTATGCAAAAATCTACTGCTTGATTTAAAAATGCAACTGTTTTGCTCAATAATTCTGCTGTTTTGTTCAATAATGTAACAGGTTTGTTATTAAATTGTTGCAACAATTAAATTGTTATGTTTAATAATTAATTCAACTATTTTTTGGTATAATAATTGATTCATATTTGATTTTTGTTTACCCAATTTCGGAAAGTCGGGAAATTTGTTTTAAAAAATTCAGTGGAAATCCTGTATGATCTGTATTATCTCTTTCGGATGGTGCATAAATTCTTTTTAATGTTTGATTAACAAATTACCTAAAATATGTAGTTCTATAATAATATTGACAGAAGTTTACCAAATAACTTTTTTTTTCTAGGTAAATTACTAAACACTTTTAATTACAATTGTTTGTATTCATAACTTATGTTTTTATAGAATGCGGACGAATTAGTTAAACAAAAAATTCATCCTACCTCAATTATCAGCGGTTATCGTCTCGCTTGCAAAGAGGCGTGCCGATACATTCAAGACAATCTCACCATTCCAATTGATGAACTTGGAAGAGAGAGCATTGTTAATGTGGCTAAAACTTCGATGAGTTCTAAAATTATTGGAGCGTATCCTTTTAAATTCTATGTATTGGTTTAAGCTCGATTTAAATCAGAATTATTTCAATTTTAGGTCCAGTAGGGTAAAAATTGTTGATAATAATAATTAATATTAGGGTTTCCACTTGTTGGACTTTTTCCTTAACTTGTATCCACAGTGATGCTGAACTTTTTTCCAACATGGCTGTTGATGCAGCAAATGCAATTAAAATTACAGATATTAAAGGAAATCCTCTATATCCAATTAAAGCCATTAATGTACTAAAAGCCCATGGTCGTAGCGCCAGGGAGAGTGTCTTGGTTCAGGGTTACGCTTTAAATTGCACAGTAGCCAGTCAAGCTATGCCCAAACGAATTCCAAATGCAAAAATTGCATGTTTAGACTTCTCGTTACAAAAGGCTAAAATGAAGTTGGGAGTTCAAGTTTTAGTAACCGATCCAGATAAATTGGAAGCAATTCGTGCTCGTGAATTGGACATCACCAAGGAACGCTTACAGAAGATTTTGGCAACAGGTGTAAACGTTGTTCTTTGCAGTGGAGGAATCGACGATTTGTGCTTGAAGTATTTCGTTGAATTAGGAGCAATGGGAGTGCGTCGTGTTAAGAAAAATGATCTGAAACGTATTGCGAAAGCCACTGGCGCCGCTTTCGTTACATCTTTGAGCAACATGGATGGTTTGTTACTTTTTGAGCGTTTTTCTTATTTTAGCTAAATTTGTAAATCTTGTAGGTGAAGAAAGTTTCGAAGCAAGCATGGTGGGAGAAGCTGCCGAAGTGGTTCAAGAACGAGTGTGTGATGATGAACTTATCTTAATTAAAGGGTTGGTTTCTTTCATAATTCATGTGAAAAGTTTTGTAATCTTTATTTTTTAGACCAAAGGCAAGAACTGCCGCGTCGATTATTTTACGTGGTCCTAATGACTTTTATTGTGACGAAATGGAACGTTCCATTCATGACGCCCTTTGTGTGGTCAAGCGAGTATTGGAATCGAAAAGTGTGGTAACTGGAGGTGGATCGGTTGAAGCAGCTTTGTCAATTTATTTGGAAAACTTCGCGACCACTTTGAGCTCACGCGAACAACTTGCAATAGCCGAATTTGCCCACAGTTTACTAGTTATACCAAAAACTTTGGCTATCAATGCAGCACAAGATGCTACCGATTTAGTTGCCAAATTAAGAGCATATCAGAATTCTAGCCAAACAACAACGGGTCATGATCATTTGAAGTGGATTGGTTTGGATTTAATCGAGGGCAAAGTTAGGGACAACAAAAAGGCAGGCGTATTAGAGCCAACTGTATCTAAAATAAAATCATTAAAATTTGCAACAGAAGCTGCAATTACAATTTTAAGAATCGATGATATGATCAAGTTGGATCCTGAAGAAAAACCCGGAGGTAGAAATTATCAAAATGCCATGCAAAGTGGCGAGCTTTACGATTAATTTTGTGTTAAAGATGTTTAATTTATGCATTTAATTAAATTTCACCGCTTTTGTGTTAGTTTAATTTTTCTATTAAATAATCGATGTATTTATACCGATAGCACTACTTAAAAATTACAAGTATTAAGAGTTTTAATAAAAAACTAACCATTTTATATATTTTTTCTTAATCATTTAATTTCTTCTTCACGTACCGATCTGTTACCGGATGTTGGCGATCATTCTGGCTATCATTATTTTGTTTGCTGTAGTGAAATTTTATTTTCTTCGTAAGTTTCTTTTCCTTATCCATACCTTCTAATACCTTCCTGTTCGTCATGTGTGCAGTATATGGGATTCCCGACATTCGCCTGTACAGCCATATTTCGAATGCTTCAAGTTTCTTATTGGAGGCTTCTGGCACTGTCCAGAATTCCACGCCATAAAGGAGTACTGAAAAGACATAACAGCGAAGGAGTCTGATTCTCGTTTTATGTTTAATTCTCGGCTCTTTAACAGTTTGGACATTTTTACAAAAGCGTTTCTTGCCTTTTCAATCCGGCATCTGATTTCTAATCCGTGGCCCATTGGTCATTAATTGTGCTGCCAAGATAGGTGTATTTCTCCGCTTTGCCGATTGCTTTCTGGTTGATAAGTAATTGTCCTTGTGGTGTGGCTTTTTTACATATCGTCATATATTTGTTTTTCTATGTTTATGTCGATTCCAAATTCTTCGCTCTTATTTGCCACTCTATTCATCATTTCTTGCAGGTTTTCAAGTTTTCTGCCATTATTATGGTGTCATCTACGAATCTGATGTTCATTCGTTCTCTATTCAGTAGTATTCCCATTGATACGTTCTCTAGTGCGTGGCTGAAAATTTCTTCTGAATATATATTAAACAATAGTGGTGACAGTATGCAACCTTGACGAACCCCTCGTTGGATTTTAATTTCTTTTGATATTTCCCTTTGTGTTTTATTCGCGCTGCTTGATTCCAATATAGATTTTCTATTATCCTAAGATCCTTGTCATCTATTCCTATTTTTCTTAATATGCCTATTAGTTTTTGATGTTTAACTCTATCGAAGGCTTTTTGATAGTCAATAAAACATATGTGTACGTCACAGTTCACGTCTCTGCATCTTTGTATTAGCACCTGGGTACAAAACAGCGCTTCTCGTGTACCGGTCGCTTTTCTGAATCCAAACTGTGTATTGCCCATAATGTTCCTCGCATAATGCATATAATCTTCTGTGTATGATTTTCAGAAATGTTTTTAGCAGGTGGCTCATTAGGCTGATTGTTCTATATTCATTGCACTTTTTGGGGTTTATTTTCTTGGGGATAGTTATGAATGTAGATTCTAGCCACTCTTTGGGAATATTGCCCGTGTTATATATCTTATTGAATATCCTTGTAAGCGACTGAACGTTTCTGTCGTCTAATAACTTTAGCAGTTCTCCATTTATATCATCTGGACCTGGCGTTTTTCCTTCTTTTATGAGAGATATTGCTTTTCTTACTTCTTCTTCAGTAATTGTTGGACCTGTGACGTTTTCTGATGTTTGAACGTCAGAGCGTTCGTCTTTGAATAAAACTTCTATGTAATCTTGCCATTTTTTAATCACCTTTTGTTTATTTGTTATCCAATGGCCGTTCTCGTCTAAAAGATTATAGGGTGATCTTGTTTTATATAGACTCGCTGCCTCTTTGACCTTCTTGTGGAGATTAAAGTTGTCATATTTTTTCTTCAGTTCTTCTATTTCTCGTTTAACCAGTTCTTTTTTGTGTGTCTTATCTCTGTTCGTATTTCTCTCTGTATTTTATTGTACTTGTGGCAGTTTCTTGTTTTACTGTTATTCTCCTTTCCATTAATATTATATGTTCCGTCATCTATTGCTTTCTTTGTTTAGTTTTTCCTTTTTTCAAGTGCTGTTCTTTAGTTGCTTTCTTAAACGTCTCTATTTCGCTCTCGATATCCTCTCCTTCTTCCACTTGTTGTAATTCTTGGTTCAAGCTTTTTATAGCTTGTATCTTAGTGTTCTCTTCTTTTAGTTTGTCTAAGTTCCATCGTGGATAATGTTGTTTGGCTATTCTTTTTAGCTTCAATCTATTTTATTAAGTTGTTCTGATTACTGGTGTAATTTTTAAAGAATATTTCATGTGCAAAATGTAATTTTACACACTGGGATCGAGAATTATTCGTCTCGAGTATTAAGCAAACTAGAGTATTTTTTCAGCATACCGCCGAACTTACTGTTACTGCCTAAATAAGAAAAGAATATTTATATATTGGGCGTCCTTGCTGGGCTATGCAAGGATACAACCGAAGTTGTTTAACCGTTTCCCAGGAGGGTACTCGAGTATTTAATACCTGAAAAATGTTGCTAGCACATTGTGAGAGGATCGGTGGCTGTATGTGCCTTCGGAAGCACGAAGATGCAAAATGAGCTACTTGGATTCGAACTGGGCGCCTTACATTAGCAGTTGATCGTGCTAACAACCAGAAAACTTGTCAGAAAATACACTTGGAATAAAATAAAAGTTGCTTACTTTGACACATTTTATTAAATAAATAAATTTGTAATAAAAAGATAAATTATTAGTAAATTAATAAAATAGAAAAATTCGTGGAATAAAATTACATCAATATAAATATAGGACTCAAAAAATTACAATTTACAAAACATTACCTGAATGTAAACCACAACCTAATAATTTGGTATCAAAATTATTAAAATGACTATCATAAATATGGCATAAAAAATGAAATTATTAACAACTATTTAACTATCATATAAATTTTTAAATACTTTAAAACCTAGTAACAAGATTTTAGCGCCTATATATAATATTTTTATATACTTTGGTCACATAATTATATTTCCAAGATTTAATCTACATTCAACCATTGTCTAACTACATGTCAAATGTTTCTAAATTTGAAACTAATTTTCGTTTTGATTAACACTTTAAAGTAGGTACCCTAGTCAACATTTCGTTTTATCTATCAAGTTAAGGATGTATTGATGAAACAGACACCTTGGCAGTGCTTTCAAATAAGTCTACAATATAATAATTAATTAGGTATATGAATAAATTGGTAACTTACATTTTTCAAATCACATTTTTATCACAAAAACAAATTATCAAAAATAATTTAAAACTTGTTTTCGTATTGCTTCGTGAACAATATTTAAAAATAAAGTTAAATCAAAAAATCTATTGTCAATTTGTATTCTTATTAAAGTTCACCCTGTATCAATTTATTAAATCGTATTTTAAATTTTCATGAATCATGAACTACCACGATTAAAATTGCATAGGATCAGCCTTACCTTCGTGTGACCTTCTTTTCTATAAACGTGATATGTTTCCCCAACGTTCTGACCTAGGACATTAATCTTGGTAGACCATTTTCGCATGTTATGGTAAAAAGAAAATAATAATTAATGTGACTAAAAACATACAAAATTAGAGTAGTTATTTTGTCATTAGAAAAATTAAAATAAACACAAAAATTGATTAAACATTTGTCGGTGGTTCCATTCCACAAATAATTGACTTCATAACGCTGGCAGCAGCCAACGATGCGTAAGGCTGCCATTCCTTACGTCTAGTACCATCTTTATAATCGGATATTCCTCTAATACACACAAAACTGTCTTTACAGTTTCCCAGTATCGATTCTATAACGGCGTCAAATTCGCAATCAAACGCAAGGGCTCCTATGTATGCCGCAAAATGTTGCCGTAATTGGTCGTCTCGCACCACTTGCCGACCTGAGGCAATAGGAGATAAATGTATTCGAGGGCAACCTTCTTGCCTAAAAAAAGTGTCATTTACATTTACGATTAAAATTTTTACCAAACGCTTACCTCTTTAAAGAGCTGTCTTGTGGAACCGGATGCGCTACTTCTATAAGATCCCTATCGCCAATATTCATGTACAATTTGTCGGTGTCAGCATGAGGTGGCCTAAAATCAGGTTCGGGTTGGCCCATCAAGAGATTCAAGCCATCTCTCAAATAGTTCAACCAAGGAGGTGTATTGGCAGAGTCTTCTGTAGATGACTTCAAATCTTGTGCTATTTTTTGTAAATTTAAGTTACTAGGTGTGTAATTTTTAATTTCGTAATCAATTCCTTTTTCGTTTTTCTTGGCATTTTCACAATACAAATAAACATGTCTGAAAATAATTAGTTAGTGGTGTGGATACTGTGGATGTAATTTTTTTTACTTGTCTTTAATGGGGCATGAAATGACAACGTCGCCTAACCGAACGTGTTTGTTATAATCGGTGTAATGTGGTACTCCACCGGCAACGCCCACCAAAAATACGTAATCAACTTTTTGAAATGTTCCTAATAATCGTGTTGTTGTGTTGCCTGCTGCGGTCATTGCTTCTCTTGTGTGGCCTACAGATGGCAGTTTGGTACACACAATACGATGGGCTCCTATGTTACCCAGAGTGTAAACGTTTGATTCACCTAGAGAAAACAAAACTTTGTAATCCCACTATAAGTATCAGTGTAAAAAATGCAAAGCAATTTATATTTAAATTTAATAATTAGGTATCATACTAAAGTGTTCGGTCAAGTTTTAATGAATTGTTTAGTTAAGATGTGTATCTGTAAGTGTAGTAAAAACCACGAGAGCTTCAAGTATGACTCAATTCAAGATAAAAAGAACACCCCGCTCCGCAACCCATCAGTGATCACATCGAGCTAATGCTGTTAATTAACTGCAGGATGTCGATGTTCATCGGAGGACCGAGTCAAGAAGGCCCGCGATTCGCACCCCACCAGTGCCAGGTCCTTCTGCAGTCGCTGGGTTATGGTGTTTAGACCATGAACCCGGTTCAACGCCCCAATTAGCCAGGTATCACACAGCTGAGGGACGATTTGCTCTCAAAGCAGGGGGACCACCAGCTTTACGTGTCTTCCAAACACGGAGACAGTCATAGATAGAAAGAGAGCCGGAAAGAAAACTTTCCTTCGTAGACTCCTCCCAGGCTTGAACCGAGCCTTAGCATCAGTAGTCGATTGCTCTAACTACTAGGCCAGTGCCGTCTTTCTTTCAATTTCAGTAAACATCCATTGAAAAAAATTAGATGTCGAAAGTTTCAGATTTTTGGCCACTTTCTGAGAATTATGGCTTGACGTGCAATGGTGGCATGCGGTAAATTTTGTATTTTTCGGGTATAAAATATTTCTACTATACAACAATTAGTAAGAAAGATTGTTTCTAAGAGAATACACATGGGTCCGAAAATTATGAGTCACGGTATACTGCGCATAAATAATTCAACTTACAAGCTAAAAAATGGTTCTTTTTGCAGAAATGCAAATCTAAATTGGAAAAGAACACATCAAACCAAAAAACACGAAGGCACTGCTCTAAATGAGGGCGCTACATGAAAACAAACAAAAATACTTTGCACCGCCGTGAAAATTAGTAAAAAAAACGCAACTCTTGTGGAGCGCCCTCAAGAAGAAATTTAAAAAGAAAAAAAATGAGTTTCGCCCCTCGTGTGCCCCATACCCAAAATATGACAATCCCTCTCCTTCTAAAATCATATCTATGAAAAACAAAATCATTTCTACACTTCAGATTGTTTTAAAATCTAAAAATAAGTGTGTTTACATAATAATTATGAATAAATTGGTAACTTACATTTTCAAATCACATTTTATCACAAAACAAATTATCAAAAATAATTTAAAACTTGTTTTCGTATTGCTTGTGAACAATATTTAAAAATAAAGTTAAATCAAAAAATCTATTGTCAATTTGTATTCTTATTAAAGTTCACCCTGTATCAATTTATTAAATCGTATTTTAAATTTTTATGAATCATGAAATACCAAGATTAAAATTGCATAGGATCAGCCTTACCTTCGCGTGACCTTCTTTTCTATAAACATGATATGTTTCCCCGACGTTCTGACCTAGGACATTAATCTTGGTAGACCATTTTCGCAAGTTATGGTAAAAAGAAAATAATAATTAATGTGACTAAAAACATACAAAATTAGAGTAGTTATTTTGTCATTAGAAAAATTAAAATAAACACAAAAATTGATTAAACGTTTGTCGGTGGTTCCATTCCACAAATAATTGACTTCATAACGCTGGCAGCAGCCAACGATGCGTAAGGCTGCCATTCCTTACGTCTAGTACCATCTTTATAATCAGATATTCCTCTAATACACATAAAACTGTCTTTACAGTTTCCCAGTATCGATTCTATGACGGCGTCAAATTCGCAATCAAACGCAAGGGCTCCTATGTATGCCGCAAAATGTTCCCGTAATTGGTCGCCTCGCACCACTTGCCGACCTGAGGCAATAGGAGATAAATTTTCGAGGAACCTTCTTGCCTAAAAAAGTGCTTCTACCTAGGACATTAAATTGTTAGACATCTTCCTCTTTAAAGAGCTGTCTTGTGGAACTGGATGCGACTAAACATAATCCCTATCGCCAATATTCATGTACAATTTGTCGGTGTCAGCATGAGGTGGCCTAAATCAGGTTTCGGTTCCATCAAAGATTAAGCTTCTCCAAATGTTCAACCAAGGAGGTGTATTGGCAGACCTCTTTTTTAGGATGATTTCAAAAATCTTGTGCTATTTTTGTAAATTTAAGTTACTGGGTGTGTAATTTATAATTTCGTAATCAATTCCTTTTCGTTTCTTGGATTTTCACAATACAAATAAAATGTCTTTACAATTTAGTTAGTGGTGTGATACTGTGGATGTAATTTTTTTACTTGTCTTTAATGGGGCATGAAATGACAACGTCGCCTAACGAACTGTTTGTTATAAGGTGTAATGTGGTACTCCAGGGCAACGCCCACCAAAAATACGTAATCAACTTTTGAAATGTTCCTAAAATGTGTTGTTGGTGTTTCCTTGCTATTGGTCATTTGCTTCCCTTGGGGTGGCCTACAGATGCAGTTTGGTAATCAATTCTGATGGCTTCTATGTTACCCAAAGGGTGTAAACGTTTGATTACCTAAAGAAATACTGAAGTTTGTAATACTTAAGTATGTGTGAAAAAATGCAAAGCAATTTTTTTAAATTTATAATTGGTATCATACTAAAGTGTCGGAAGTTTTAATAAATTGTTTAGTTAAGATGTGTATCTGTAAGTGGCATTAAAACAACGAACTCAAGTATGATAATTCAAGATCAAAAGAAATAAAAGTAATCAGAAAGACAATTACGCTGAAATTTTGATTTCCTTCGGTAATTTTTCACTTGTTTAAAGAGTTAACACTACTACGGGCTCTAGTCAATTTTTGTTCACAAGACAATTCGAAAAGTGTAAAATTTCACAATTGGATTCTTTAGCCCTAGCTTCTTAACAAAACAACCTACATACATTCCCGAACTTGCATGTATTTATTCCCTTAGTAGCAGCAATTCCTCTTATAAAAGTTATAAAATATTTTATTCGCAATCGGTCGGTAATTGCTCGTTTCCCGACTTTTAAAAAGTTTGAAAGTGACCAATTTTTAACTACTAATATCAACCGGTGTGTAATGGAAATTATTCACTCGTTATACCACGTGACCGGTCAGTAATGAACAAATGGGCGTGGTTTTAACGTAAATACAAGCGCTGATGCAAATGTCAAATATAGTTAGGTTATAACAATAATTAGAAATCATAATTGGGCGTGCAAATTATAAAACATTTTAATTAGAATAATTGCTTATTGCAAGTGATAGCCCTTTTTTAAATTTTCGCTAAGATTTATTTGTTGCTAGTTTAAAAAATATTTGGATAATCCGATAAGTTTAAGCTTCGACATCGAAAAGTTTTGTTAACAATTCCTGGCATTTTATCGTTCAAATTATTGATGTATAAGTACATATTGTGACATTTGAATACTTATTTATGGTAAGTCCTATAATACTTTCTCATTTTCTTGTTAAAATTTATTTGTTACAGTCAGGGTTCGCAGTTTGGAACCGTAGAAGTCTTCTGACGATTGGCTACACCGTCACACTTTATTTGCTACATGACACCAGAAGTGCAACCTAGATTAGCCTAGCTTATCATAAAACCAACCTAGAAAGTTTAAATAATTTTATTATGGAATATTATGCAATTTTGAAAATTATTGAAAATATAAGAAGATTACTTAAGAGTAACTAATGTTTACAAGTTTTCTTCCGAAGATTTACGTATTCTTTAACAATTACAATCCATTCCGGGCGCGTTATTAAGAATGATCGAGAATGATAGTTCACATAGAATGATCACTTCGGCATGCACCGCTAACTTCGATTATTAAAGCAACCTAGAAAGTTTAAACAATTATGTTCATTGTATGTGAGTACAAAATTTATAATTTTACCTTTTGTAGAAGAAATTCTATAGGCGCATCACTTAAAAATCTATCAATTTCAGTTTTATGTAAAACACCTGATTTTTTGGCTTGAACCCAACATTTTGCTTCTTCAAAAAGCTCTCAATTTCGCAAATTTTGAAATATCTGTATTATCTTTAATATTGAATGTTGTTCGTAGCATTGAATAAGTTGCCCGTAGAGTTAACGTAGAAGGTTTTTTGTCTTTCGACAATTCACTAAAATAAGCAAGCACCACACTTTCTGAATTATTCCGTGCTTGTTTATTGCAACGCCAATCCATGTAAGCTTTGTAGGCTTTTCATACCTTGCCTTACTTTTGTTGGGTAACAAATCACCTACTGCATTTTCTGCAACTTCTCGAAGCTCTGGTGGAGTACAAGATAATTCACTCATAATCACAAAGCGACAAAACAATAATACTAATTATTGTCAAAAAAACGCACGGAAATTTTTTGCTTTGACGCCTACTAAAAATAATTATCACTAACGTGATATGAGCTATTAAAAGTAGAGGCGCTGATACAAATGTCAAATATGACATAACTTAATATAAATTTGAAAACGCATTATTTCCATTAAACCAACCCCAACTTCGCGATTGCGAATAAAATAGTATACATGCTTGGCGTAAAGCGTCATTACTAACTTCAATTGCTGACCTCCGGCTTCGCCGTCGGTCAGCAGAACAGACCTCAGTTAGTAATGACTTGCTTTCCGCCTCGCTATTAATATACTATTACTATACAGTAATTAGTAAGAAAGATTGTTTCTATGAGAATACACATGGGTCCGAAAATTATGAGTTACGGTATAATTCAACTTACAAGCTAAAAAATGGTTCTTTTTGCAGAAATGCAAATCTAAATTGGAAAAGAACACATCAAACCAAAAAACACGAAGGCACTGCTCTAAATGAGGGCGCTACATGAAAACAAACAAAAATACTTTGCCCGCCGTGAAAATTAGTAAAAAATACGCAACTCTTGTAGAGCGCCCTCAAGAAGAAATTTAAAAGGAAAAAAAATTAGTTTCGCCCCTCGTGTGCCCCATACCCAAAATATGACAATCCCTCTCCTCCCAAAATCATATCTATGAAAAACAAAATCATTTCCACACTTCAGATTGTTTTTAAATCTGAAAATAAGTGTGTTTACATAATAATGAGACGGTCTTGGCCTAGTAGTTAGTGATCTACTACTGATGCAAAGGCACCGGTTCGATCCCGGGAGGAGTCTAGAAAGGAAAATTTTCTTTCTGACTCTCTTTCTATCTAAGACCGTCTTCCGTGCTTCGGAGGGAACGTAAAGCCGGCGGTCCCCCTGAGTTGATGACTGCCAGCATCAACAATGAAAAGAGTTACAGGCACATTCCACAACCCGGACTTAGCAACCATGGGATCTTAATGCTTAAACCTTTCCCTTAAAGAAAGAGGCCAATGCCCAAAAGTGGGCGGAGAAGACTATAACGGAACATAATAATATGACAAAAGCATGAAAACTTGGCAGAAAGCTTATACCATAAACTTAAATTTTACTATTGCCTACTTAACGTGTTAATTTTTTAAACCATAATTTAGATTATTTTAAAAACAAAATTAAAAATGCAAGTCCATTTAAAAGATATACCAAGCTACTCTACGTGTCGGAAGATTAAATTTTAAAATAACCGATTCCAATACATAATTTCTTTAAAAAATATAGTAATCAATCTGGTTTAATCCGAAGTAAATTTTGTCTGTTTATGTTATTTGTGCTGGAAGAAATTTAAAAATTGTATTCAAAACTGTGTCATACTTTGTGTCGTTAAAAAATGCAATTTTGTGTGTAAATAGTGACAATCAAGTGCAAAAAGCAATCAATGTAGGTACATAAAACGGTACAGGCGTGACGACACACAATGTGCATGTGATTCCATGAAGCTTTACATACGAAGACAAATCCCAAGCTACCAACTCTTACCAAATCTGGGTCTAGGCGTTTCGCCAATTGGACTGCTGCAAGTACCTATTATTTACAGTGTTCTTTTTTTATAAATTCAATGATTTGATTTAAGTTTCTTTTATATTTCAAAAGTGTAACTCACCTACTGTGGTGTATCTTACGTAAGTTTCTTTGTTTTCAATCATTGCATCGACTGCCAGTTTTTCGCAATACTGTGCAGTAATTATGGCAATAGTTGGCTGCTTTGAACTAACCATAGTAGGCATTTGTTTAACAATAGTAACTTGGGTATCTTGAGATTGTTGACGTGTAAATGCGCCATGATCTAAACCTTTAACTAAACCTCTGGTTTGCAATTGTGTCATGTGTTGCGCCACTTCTTCTTCATCCCAATTATTATTTCTAAAACGAAACTCTTTAGTTGTTTTTAATATAAAATAAAATATTTACTCATACTTGGCTATATCGTGAATTGTAATTGGATTTGGATAGGACGATTCTATCAATTCTAATACTTTTTCGACAGAAAGGGGCGTGATATAGCCGAAAGAATTTTCATCGGCGGAAACTAAAAAAATTAAATATTTATCATAGATATTAATACCATTTTAATATCACACAAAAATTAAAATCTTGTAACTAAAAAATAAAATGTGGTGTGCATATATAAAAATTGAAGCCATTCTATAGAGAACTATAAAATTTTATTCATAGTGAGTCTCTTCAAAAATCATTGGCTTTAAGGTAATTCTAAAATTTTGTACTTGACGTGCTCAACAAAATCTGGTCAATTTCACCAAGTTTAAAAGGTTAAAGCTGTCAGTTCATTAATCATAAAAATCAGTCAAAATAATCGACGAATAAAGCTGCTTTTATAGTATTAAGTTTGTTTGCATCATAAATTAGTAGCCTTAAAACGGTGCATCTAATCCAGTAGTTCTCAAACCAATTTAAGCGTGTGGTCGCGAAAAATTAGAATAGAAAGCAGTGAAAATTGAAACAACGGGTAGTATTATTTGAGAACCACTGTTTTAGTTATAAACTTTACGGTGTTATATTTCAAAACGGTTGCCACAAAACTACACAGTCAAACCTGAAGAAGATAAATGTGGCCTTAGTACAATATGAAGGTAACCTGGCCGAGCTACAAGAGATAATAGTACATATAAAGGTAAACAAAACGTAAAAGAAAAAATATTTAAAAAGAGAAAACTTACGTGGTCTATTGGGCACAATCGCAGGTTCTTCCAATTGCCTCAATTCTATTTCTAATTTACTAATTGTCAGGTAGTTGTGTTGCATCAATTTCATTATTTTTTTAATAAAGCCCACGTAGTCTGGAAAAGTCAAGAGAAAGTTAGAATTTTTTATTACGTTCGTGAAAATTTATTCACCTCTGGGGAACTCTTGAGGACTAACAAGTTCTTTGAAAAATTCTTGCGCAACACTGGCGTGTTCCGTGCCTGTGACATGATTTTGTGTGCCTGGGAGCAACCTAAACCAATAACGTAAAATGCGAGATTCTTGTGTGTGTTTTCCCGTTTGGTTGCTTACAAGAAAGACACGAAACTCGAGCGATAATTGTGGCGGTGAACAGACACCATTTTCTAAATAAAAAAATTTTGATTTTCTTTTAATCGTGTTTGTTGATACACGTACCTGTGGCTGCTTCTTTATTAATTACTATTCCCGTGTGGTCACCCCCTGCCACGTGAACTTTTTCACCACTGCTTTTCTGAATAGATTTTCTTTCGATTAATAGGGTAGTGGAGTTAGGAGTTTTGGATTTTGGGGTCATAACGACCTGCTCTTGAATCGATGTTTCAGTCATTGTGTTGATTTAGAACTGAAAGGAAAAAACAAGCTAGTAATTTAATAATGCAGTGCCCACGTAAAGTCTGATTAAATTATAGTTATACAAAAATGAGAACATTAAATTATTTAAATTGCAAATAGTTTTTGTAGTATTTTTAAACGTTTTTTAATTTAATGTTGCACAGAATGGTTAAATTGATAAGCGGTGGTTATGTTACAAAATAATTATAACGCCAACAATTTTCCACTTGAACCAATTGTAGTAAATAGAAAATTTGAATTCTGCCGTTTTATAAGCACGGATTTTTTACTGTTCAGTGAATTCTTCTATTATTTTTAAAATTTAAAAAACAGATTAAAATGCAAATACCAAAAAAAAACAGGTAAATGCAAAAAGATACACAAAAAAGAAAAGTGTGACTTACTGATGAAAACATTTGAAAAGAAGTATTTTGAAAGTAATTAAAAAGTAATTTAAAAACATGAGATTCTTGACCGCTCCACTTGTTGTGAAAATAAATCGTAATGGCAAAGGGTGGACTATTTCAGTCTGAAAGATAAAGAGTAATTTCCTGTTTACTTCTGAGATATATACGAGGGAGGGCTAACAAATAAATTAAAAACTATTTTTAAATTAGAAGAGGTAATAAGGGGTGAGTTGAAATAATAAATAAAATTTCAAGATCCGCAGGAGATCTTTTGAACATTTTATGTTTCCTATGTGTTCTAGTTCTATGGTCTGTTGGGAATATGTATGACGAATATGTACACCACCGGCATATTATGGGGGAGATATCCCTCATGTGATGTCCCCGACTTACTATTGGTTGGAAAATATAGATCTCTGATGCCCGTTTGCATCACCCACACTTAAATTTTAAGTGTTCTGTAAATCTAACTCGAACCAATAGGACAACGTACTTAGCAACTTAAGTGACACTTAACCATTTAAGTAACACTTAACATTTTAAGTGTAGGAGGTGCAAACGGGCCTGACTGACCAACTAGCGAAATAATAAATTTGAAACGCGAATAGTCGTAACCACGAGATCTTGAAAACAAGGTAATCTAATTTTTCTGCAATACAACGGTAATAAATAGTAGTTATCGAGTTATTATGGAATATCTGGGTTGAAACATACTTAAGTTATCGTAGTTTTAAGTCTGACCTCTTATCATCAGTAGAAGATAGGTTCAAGATGAAATATTTTATAAAAATAAAAATATTTTATTGTATACGTACATAATAATGGCTTGCTTGCCCCAATGAAATTTGAAATACGATTGAAGAACTTTGTAACAAAAAACTTTCGTGATAAAATATACTTGTGGTACGGTTCAATTTCCTGCCCAATCGATCCAACAACACGGCGAAGAAAAATTTTAAATTAAATTTGTTGGATGAAACTATGAACCACGTTTGATTCTTAGGTTTGTTAAAATATATTCAAACCTAAGTCGCGATGTATCCATTCGTACATCAGATGGATGACTAAAATAATCATCTTTATCTTCTTAAGAGTGCAGACGTCTTTTAAGAAACAAGATTATGAGTCAGCATTTTTGGAAAATTTGATGACGCATAATTAGTAAACTTCAATAAAAGAAATGTTTGTTAATTTATTTTGATAAAAAATATTAATTTAGATTCGCCCCGCCCAAAACGGCACTCACCTGCTTGGGAAAATCAACGTTGCTAACAGGTTATCACGCGACTATCCTTTCTTATTTTTCCAGATTACTATGAAAAGAATAAAAAGGTCAAGACAGGAAGCCTTGATAAACTATAATAGTAGGTTAGGAAAGTTTAAAAATGAGCAATAATTAAATGTCACGACAATTAACGCATTCATTATGATATTAAGTTGCACTAGTTTCGTATTACATTATTATTATGATTTTAAAACAATTAAAAAAGTTGTAAAAATGGGACACTCGCACAACAATTTCCGACTTTGTGTAGAGAGGGGCAATGTTGCGTTTTTTACCAAGAAGGGGAATTTGAACGATTTTGAAAAATAAAGAATGACGTAATTGGCCTTCGATTTATACTCAAAATTGGAGAGTAATGGAATCCTAGATAAATTTTGAGAACTGCTGATTTAAAAAAATGCACTTCATGCTTTGCATAATGAATACAATTACCTGTCTAAGGGACCATAACAATATCGAGCAGTGCATTGTGCAATAAATCGATGTAAACGGAAATATATTTTAGTGTCATAAGAGAAATGGGGGCATTGGACGAAGGATCGTCTTGACCAATTTTTTTTATACTAAGAATCGCATCGATTTAAATCAAAACGTTTAATAATAAATTCTAATACTAATATGTAAATGGCCATGAGAATAATTTAAACTTAAATAATATAGAATATAGGACAAGGATGTGATCATCTATTAGATAATAAAATAATTGCTTTTATGAGCTAGGTACCCAACAACCCAAAAAGAAAATAATGTGAAAAATTCGATCCTTCCCTGGTTATTTTTAAAATAAAAAATTACCATAAATTAGTTTTGTCTTGATTACTAATTTGAAAGGAAGAGGAAGAAAATAAATTATTAATTACATTTTGATCAGAACTCACAATTAGAATTATGATTATTATCCAAAGAATGTCATGTTAATATTTTTTACTAGATCAGACGTTTAAAAATAGAAAATAAAATAGCATATTAATGAAAGCATTTGACAAAAATGGGTTTAATTAAATATACAAAAAGAATTATAAATTATTGCATTATGTCACATTTCATAACACCAATTGACTTTGGGAGTGGTCTACAGACTTCTGTTTACATTTTAAAGACAACAATAAGGTAATATCAATTATTGAATATTGAGGTGACTATTCCAAATGACAATCAGATAAAAATTACCCTTAAATTGCATGCACTATTACTCATTTCCCTGTTAGATATTATTATCTAAAAAATAAATATTAAAATTTTGCATAGATAAACCTGTCCTTATAAATCATATCTTATTGGCTTGCAAAGCTACATAGTATAAAAATTTCAGAATCGATATATCTACTACCGATTATTTTGTATTATAAATTTTCATTAGTAGAAAAAATCCAATTATTATTATGCAAAATAGAGAAAAGGTTGACGTCAAAAATTTAATAACAACGATCATAATTTAATTATAAACATAACAATAATTATTTGTAAAAATAACTTGAAAATCTCATTGTTGTTTGCTTATCTCGTATTTTACCTAATTATTTTAATTCTCTAAAGAAAAGGCAATAAAATCTAAATGGCTGCAAAAATATAATCACCATTGTGAAATACTAACAAGGTTAAAGGTTTTATTAAAAGTTAAATAATCACGCATGAGATAATTCTATAAATGTATATTAATTTAAAATTTTAAATTGAATTAACGCGAAATTGTCTTGGAATAGCACCTTTCGACATGGGGACTTTTCCAAAAACAAATTATTTTTATTCATTTGGATATGATTCAGAATATGCATTATTTAAAAACAGCAGTCACACCAAAGGTCTAGACAATTTTTAAAACTCGTAGAAAGTTTGTTGACTTCAAAAATAGAAAGTTCTCAAACTTGACCATAAGGTTATTTATAATCTTAGTATTTTTAAAAATATTAAAAAAATCGAAAAAAGAAAGTTCGCTAGTTTATTTCCAATATAAAATTTTTTAAGAGTTTTACAAAGGAAAATATACAATATAAAAACTGAAGTACTAATTAAAAGTATGAAAATAGAAATAGATGAAGCACCTCTATTTCCTGTAATATTTAAAAAATGTTTGGTCTATAGATAGAACAGCCAACTAAATTTATAATTGATTTTTATTCGGTGGGTATACCAGCTAATAACTGATGAGTAAGTACAGGAAATATTAATAATTCAATAATTAACAAATATTTCGACAATGCAATTCGATTACATTGTTCCAGTCAAAATGGCCTTCATATACAGGAAAATTATATAACAATGTTATGCGTTATTTAAAAAAAATTACAATACTCTCACTGTTTAATTAACGAAATTGTATTTATTGTATGTTTAGCTAAAGATATTCCAATTTGTTCTAAATAGGTTTGACGTTTCAGAAAAATATATAATATTCCCAAAAACTGGAATATCACATCAGTAAGTGGTGGATCGAAAAACTTTGTGCCCCCTTTAGTAAAGGACCCTTTTCAGGTTTGGTAATAACATACGAAGGAGGACGCAATTATCGATAATATTTTGAAACAAAATAAAAACCTATGTAAAAGCAATATATGGCTTTATTTTTTGAACGAATCTCATAGGTTACATTTTTTTAAATATTTACAGTTGTCCCCTTCCGTTGGGAGGGGGTTGCAATTTACAACACTTTCGTCGGTAGAAACATAAATCTTCTTTATTTTTTAAATAATTGTAAATGTTTATTAACTTGTGAAATTGTATGTTGAATAAAACGAGGCCCTAGACTAAAATGTAAGTTGGAAAATTTTCAAATTTCATTCAACTTGTAATTTTTAAAATATTTTATTCAACATTTATTTTTTAAACTATCAAAATAGAAAATTTTGTGAACTACATTAATGAATATTAATTTATATTCAAATATTATAATATAATCATTTTTGGAATAATTTTGTATAAGTACCTAGATAAAACAGCTGTAATACCCCATTTTAGTAATAACTCCCAAGTTTTTAATATTTCCTGGTTGGTGAGACTAACGGAACAAAAACTTGTGCTAAGATAATTAATTTTATTTTATTTAATCTCACCTATTTTTAAAGTCTATTTTTGAATATTGTGTTTAGTCAAAACAGTAATTAGGGAAGTAACAGAAGAGTTCCGGTGTTTTATATTGGGAGGGGTAGATCTACTACATATTACATAGTATATATTTTTGTAATTATCAAATCTTTATAATTTGGGTACCAGAAGCCAGATGCACAAATAAATGACATCACCGGGTAAAAAAAAGTTGCGTCAAAAATCGATAGAGCGCGATTTTACGGCAAGCAAGAATCTAACAGTGTAATCCTAAACCCAAATATTTGTTGTTTAGGGGGCAAATTCGAATTACCATAATAAAAGGGGGCTTAGAAAAAATAGACACGCCACAGCTGTTGGGCGATATTTAAAAATAAAATTTTCGATCTCATGCAAACAAATAATCGGCACTACCTGGTACGAAATACTGATTTTTCAATAAAATTTAATCATGTCATATTTACACCCATTCTCTTAAATTATGTACACAAGTGATGCTAACATATTGACAGTCATTGTATGCCTACCTTGCAAACACAGCAATCAAAATCAATTACACAAATTCAAAAAACTTCAACACAATTTAAATTTTTTGAATTAAATTGCAATAAAGGCGTGAACAATTCTTGCAGGCATTGGTCAAAATATCTTAACCCTAATCTATATTTTTCCACACGAAACACCCACAGAATGACCGTTAAAAATATAAACGAAATCGAAATTATTAAATTCGCTTACCGGGTTATATTTTTAAATTTACGTATCGATATGCAACGAAAGTTTTTGAGTCACTATCACAGTTACATTTGATTCACCGCTCTTCATGTTTCAATAACAAATCGTATATTCGTTCCACATATTAAAGTAGCAAACGATCGCGAGAGGAGTTGCCATTGGTGCGCGCTCAGCCGCGTAATTTAAAGTTTTAGTTCTAAACGATTAACAATTTTAATTATTATTCATTCGATTACGTAAATGTTGTTACCTGAGATGAACTTTATATTAAACATTAAATTGTCTTAGGTATAATTTATTGAAAAGGTATGTAGTTCATCTAATGATAAATTTTAAATTTGTGCAGCAGTAGACAATTATTTGAATTTTTAAATTAACAAAATAATGTGAATACGTGTCCGTGGGTTAAACCAATTAATTCGAATCTTGACCACGAAATTACTAGTAATTAAAGAACAAATAAATAATAAACAATATACGGATATCCAATGTCACCGAGTACGAATAGGCAGTGGCGTTCCGATCCGTTCGGGTAGGAGGGGCACAGCATTTTTAACGGCTCATATATGTATCGATTTCAAACAATACGCGCCTTCCCGGTTCTCAAACGCCAATTCTTTTCCTCCTCCACTCGGTAGGTTTCCATTCCCATTCTCATGCCATCATTCCAAGATCTTAGTGGTCTTCTCTTTTTCGATAACTGGGGGGGTTTCCATTTTAGAATCCTTTTGGCCATCTCCGATCTTCCATCCCGAGTACATTTTATACCCATTCTATCCGTCACTGTATCTTGGATCCCCATTCATCGTCGAATTTCTTCATTTGTAATATGCTCTAGTTTTGATACGCCATCAGTTGTTATGATTGTCCCCAGATATTTAAACAGTTGCACTTGATTAAAATCTTGATAAAAAAAACAGGGAAACAAAAATAGCAAAAAATATCAGTTAAGAAACAAAGAACTTAATAAAATAGAGAAAGAAGCTGAAGAGAGATTCGGTGGAATATAGGATAGCGAGCAAAAGCATAAAGACATGCATTAGAAGAGACATAAGGAGCTATAACACCAAACTGATCGAGGAAACAATAGAAAACAAAAATATGAAACTGAATGAAGATATCTACCAGCAGAAAACGCATGCACCTTATCAGAAATAAGCATGGCCATATAGTTACGCTACATGAATTTGTACTCTTCAAGAATTAAAGAGCCAAGTACCGCTAAGAAGGACGAAGTTGTCATGAACGTGAACTCGGAAGAAATACCCGAAATGATAATAGAGAAAATGAAAGCGTCACTTAAACAGATGAATTACACTTCCATGAAAATTCATCTTGGCTTCGGTTAAGTTGGATCACGACGCTTCTGGTAAGAAGCAAAACGATGAAGAAGAAGAAACAGATGAAAACGGACATTCCCGGGAAAGACCTTATAACCACTGAAATGCTGAAACTAGATGAAAATACATTAATGAATGCCATCAAACTTTTCTAAATCGCTGCATGGAAGAAGGAAAATACCAAGAAACTGGAGAAATCCAGAATTAATCCTTATACACAAAAGGGGTGACAGTTTGAATTCTGATCGTGATTTTTACCATTTTGAAGTAGTTTATGAAAGATGAAGGTCTAATTAGCATAAAAAATAAAATTTGCGGTCGGTCCACAAATTTTGGAAAAAACGACTTTAAAAATTCAAAATTGGTTGTAGTTGCGTTAATCAAGACTGCTCTTGATACGCTTCGGCGTACAGGTCATTTTGAAAACGCTTTACTCATTAAAATATCCCATAAACCGGTCCTACTCGAAAAATTGGGGATGTTAACCAGACAGATAGCAGAGAGCGATTGCACTAAGTCTGTGTTAAGCCATCTACAGTACACGCACCGTAAATACAATGCATACAATTATTGCGCAATAATACATTTGTATGTATTTCTTATGGAAAAATTCAATTTTCAAAATTAAATTGTGACCTTATTACAAGTCCGACAACAATGATCTTCACCTTAAAGAGTTTGTATTTTTGTGTTCTTTCGTTTGGTAAAGCCATTTCTATAGGAAAAAGTGTATTTTCAAACCCCTAAATTCGAACTTTTACTCAACGCTTTTACCCAAAAAGGGAGATACTTCAGATATCGAGAACTATCGACCAATAAGCCTTTTGTCACATTTATGCAAACTATTAACAAAAGTAATAACTGGACGAGTCACAAATAGCTTCTATCAGCCAATTGAGCAGGAAGGATTTAGAAAGGGGGTTCGATACCAGTGGCCACCTGCAGGCTGTCAGGACCTTAATCCAAGAAGTGCGAAAAGTATAACGCACCTCTCTGCCTCGGATTCGTCGACTCCAAAAAGTATTTGGCACGGTGAAGTTATTGGCGGTATTCCAAACTCTAAACGACGTTCGGGTAAACTCGCGATATAGGACCCTACTGAAGAATATATACAAAAATGCCATAATGCAAGTAAATATAGATGAAAATACAATAACAAGGAGGTTCTCATACCTAGAGGCGTTCGATAACAGGATACAATATCCTCAAAACTATTCACACTGGCCCTAGAAAACATATTCAAGGAATTGGAATGGGATGAAAGAGGAGTGAATATTAACGGTGAATCGCTAAACCATCTCCGATTTGCAGAGACATCATTATTATTAGCACAAGTGACGAAGAACTGGAACAAATGCTAAACGACCTCGACAGATCATCTACAAAGAAAGGTTTGCAGATGAACATCAATAAAACAAAAGTCATGTCCAAAAGCGATAGAAGATTCAAACTAGGCCAACAAGAAATAGAAACAGTGGACGAATACATATACCTGGGATATCTACTGAGGCTAGGAAAGCAAAATCAAACAGCGGAAGTTTCAAGGAGGGTCAGACTGGGATGGGTGGCATTCGGAAAACTGGGATGAATCCTGAAAGACAGTGATATACCTATGTGTCTAAAAAGAAAAGTATTTGACTCGTGCATCCTTCCAGTACTGACCTATGGAGTGGAAACAATGGTATTAACAATTAAAAGCGCCAATTCACTGTAAATAACACAACGGAAATGGAGAGACGCACGTTGGGAGTGAGACTGCGCGACAAAATAAGAAACACTGAACTTCGTAGACAAACAATGGTAACAGACCTCAAAAAAGAGAGTTGCTGAATTGAAGTGGAGATGGGCGGGATACGTGGAAAGAGAAGAACCTAGAAAGTGGACAAACAGGGTGATTAAATGGCGCCCGAGAACTACAAAGAGAAGTGTCGGTAGACCATAAAAGAGGTGGTCAAATGATATAAAGCAAACCGAGGGAGATACTGGCAACAGGTGGCACAAATTATGGAAGAATGGAAAAGTATAGCAGAGGGCTATGTCTAGCAGTGGACGGAAAACGGTTGATAAGAAGAACTTGATTAATCTCTTCCGTATCATTTATCAGTATTTGGAAACTTGCAATGCTGTTAACCGCTAAATACTCCGTTTTTCCGATGTTTATCATCATACCCCACCATTGATAGCTGTCATTTAGTCGTCGTAGCATAAATTCTAAGCCGTACGTATCTTGTGCTATTACCACCTGGTCATCTGTAAAATTCATCATAAAAAGGTATTCGTTATTTATAGGTACCTATACCCATGTTCCATTCGACCTCCAAATATGCATTGAAAAGAAGCGGGGATAGACTGCATCCTTGTATTAGGCCTTTCGTGGGTATGAACGGTGGCGATAATTCATTTCCATTTTTAACTCGTGATTTGTTGTTGAAGTTTGTATTTTTACTATTTACCTGTCCCTTCAAGTTCTTTAGAAATCTTCACACTTCTGTCGATTGAGTTCCTCCTGTCATACTCTCCATTTCTAAACAATTTCTTTCCCACGTTTCATTTTTGCATTGGGCTATTCTGTACTTGACCATTCTATTCCTTTGTTTATATTTCTGAGTTCGTCGTTCTACGAGAGAGCCATCTATGGTATGCATCGTTTTTCTGAGCTATAAAATCAGAAATGTCGTCATTCCACTAATAAGGGAATCTTCTACCTTTAAAATTTAACACCGTCACCAAAACCTCCTTTGCAGCTTGGTGTATTGCTTGTATTAGGTTCGAGTGGTCATTTTCTATATCACCTGTGCTATTCTTCCTTTGGAGTTAAAGTCTTAATCTATCACAATATAACTGTCTTGGAGTTTCGTCGTTTAGCAACCACAGTTCATATCTTACTCGCTGTGTACTCTCCACTTTTACCTCCTCACCATTCCTACTCTGTTTATCATTCAATCTAGGAAATATGGAGATCTTTGCCACTACCAAGTACCGGTCCGATCCAGAAAACAAAATATGAAACTGAATGAAGATATCTACCACCAGAAAACGCATGCACCTTATCAGAAATAAGCATGGCCATATAGTTACGCTTCAAGAATTATAGAGCCAAGTACCGCTAAGAAGGACGAAGTTGTCATGAACGTGAACTCGGAAGAAATACCCGAAATGACAATAGAGGAAATGAAAGCGTCACTTAAACAGATGAATTACACTTCCATGAAAATTCATCTTGGCTTCGGCTAAGTTGGATCACGACGCTTCTGGTAAGAAGCAAAACGATGAAGAAGAAGAAACAGATGAAGAACGGACGTTACCCGGGAGAAGACCTTATAACCACTGAAATGCTGAAACTAGGTGAAAATACACTAATGAATGCCATCAAACTTCTTCTAAATCGCTGCATGGAAGAAGGGAAAATACCAAAAAACTGGAGAAATGCAGAATTAATCCTTATACACAAAAAGGGGTGACAGTTCAAATTCTGATCGTGATTTTTACCATTTTGAAGTGGTTTATGAAAGATGAGGTCCAATTAGCATAAAAAAAATAAAATTTGGGGTCAGTCCACAAATTTTGGAAAAAAACGACTTTAAAAACTCAAAATCGCCTGTGGTTGCGTTAATCAAAACGGCCTGTAGCGGCCGAAGCGCAGCGGAGCGAAGCGAAAAACACTTTACTCGTTAAAAATATTCCCATGACCGGTCCTACTCGAAAAATTGGGGATGTTAACCAGACAGATAGCAGGGAGCGATTGCACTAAGTCTGTGTTAAGCCATCTACAGTACACGCACCGTAAATACAATGCATACAATTATTGCGCAATAATACATTTGTATGTATTTCTTATGGAAAAATTCAATTTTCAAAATTAAATTGTGACCTTATTACAAGTCTGACAACAATGATCCTCACCTTAAAGAACTTGTATTTTCTGATCTTTCGTTTGGTAAAGCCATTTCTATAGGAAATAGTGTATTTTCGAACCCCTAAATTCGAACTCTTACCCAAAAGGAGATACTTCAGATATTGAGAACTATCGACCAATAAGCCTTTTGTCACATTTATGCAAACTATTAACAAAAGTAATAACTGGACGAGTCACAAATAGCTTCTATCAGCCAATCGAGCAGGAAGGGTTTAGAAAGGAGTTCGATACCAGTGACCATCTGCAGGCTGTCAGGACATTAATCGAAGAAGTGCGAGGAGTATAACGTACCTCTCCTTCTCGGATTCGTGGATTTCTAAAAGTGATTTGACACGGTGGAGTTGTGGGCGGTATTCCAAGCTCTGAACGACGCTTGAGAAGACTCGCGATATACGACCCTATTGAACGATATATACAAAATGCCATAATGCAAGTAATGACAGATGAAGATACAATAACAAGGAAGGTTCCCATACATAGAAGCGTTCGACAAGGGGATATAATATCCCAAAACTATTCACCTAGACCCTAGAAAACATATTCAAGAAATTGAAATGGGATGAAATGGGAGTAAATATTGACAGTGAATTACTAAACCATCTCCGATTTGCAGACGACATCATTATTATTAGTACAAGTGACGAAAAACTTGAACAAATGCTGAACCAGCTCGATATAGCATCCACAAAAAAAGGTTTGCAGATAAACATAAATAAAACAAAAGTCATGTCAAAAAGCGACAGAAGATTCAAACTAGGCCGGGAAACGGTGGACGAATACGTATACCTGGGACATCTAATGAGGCTAGAAAAGCAAAATCAAACAGCGGAAGTTTTAATGAGGGTCAGACTGGGATGCATGGTACAACAATATACAAGATGTGATATATTGGAGTTCTATTTTGGTAATTTTGCGCATGACGTCACGTGGCTAGTGATATTTTGCGAAATTACTTATCTTGAACCAATGATATGAGAGATGCAAATTCTATTTTGATAATTGATGGCAGTAACTATTAAGAGCGCCAATTCACTGTAAATAACACAGCGGGAAATGGAGAGACGCACGTTGGGAGTGAGACTGCGCGACAAAATAAGAAACGCTGAACTTCGCAGACAAACAATAGTAACAGACGTCAAAAGAGAGTTGCGGCATTGAAGTAGAGATAGAAGGGATACGTGGCAAGAGAAGGACCTAGGAAGTGGACAAACAGGATGATTGAATGGCGCCCGAGAACTACAAAGCTAAGTGTCTGGAGTTTCGTCGTTTAGCAACCACAGTTCATATCTTACTCGCTGTGTACTCTCCACTTTTACCTCCTCACCTTTCCTACTCTGTTTATCATTCGATCTAGGAGATATGGAGATCTTCGCCACTACCAAGTACCGGTCCGATCCACAATTTCCTCCCCTCCCCACTCGGACGTCCGTTATTGTGATATCCTTATCTGCTTAGTAAAATACAGTCCAACACAGACTTTTGGTTGAGTGAAGGTCTTTCCCATGTAAATTAATGGATAGGTTTATGGTTGAAGAAAGAGTTCCATATCTTTAAGTTGTACTGTGTGCATATCGACGAGCCTGTCTCCATATATCGCTCCTGACTGCTTCACCAAATTTTCCCCACTTTTAGTTCCTATATTCTAGCATTGATATTGCCGGCTGTTACTTCTTGTTGTTAGCCAGCTATCTTGTCTAGTTGTTATATTATTGTATGGTAGAATTCATCTGTAACTTCTCTTCTTGAATTGTCTGTTGGTCCATATAGTCCCAATATTCCTATTTCCTGATTTCTAACCTTCAAAGTTAATTTAATGCATCTTTCCGTAACAGCTTCAAAATCTATTACTTTTTTTGGCATGTTTACTACTAACAATAAGTGCAATTGCAACACCCGCTCTGACTTTCTCTTCTTTAGGGACGCCAGACCAGTATATCTCGTAGTTCATCAGTATCTTTTTTCCATGGCCCTTCTTTTTGGGTTCTGTTAGGCATGTCATGTATCTAGGCTGGTGAGGTGATTCAAAATTTCCTGTTTGATATGCCTCGAGCATTCCACGTAGCTATTTTTCATGTCCATTTCCTTTACATAATTCGTCTTTGGTTATAACCATCCAGTTTCCGAGGCTTGGACCCCCAACCTGAAAGGCCAGAATTTTCTGTTAAGGTTTATTCCCTTAGCCGAAGTTGGATCGGTTTTAAGGCGCCGATAACTCGCCTTCATTCCGTCCCATTCGCTATAAGCCTATTACGACTGCAGTCAGGGGGTACGACGTGAACGTGGGAATAGGATTTGCTGGCATGGCTGTTGAGCTGTAGCATTTCGTAGGGTGTGTTATTCGATATCTACACCCTACCGAGACCTAGCCAGCCTTTCACCCCCTCCCCCCCAATAATTTATTATTATAAAAAAGTATAAAAGCTTTTCAAAATTTTAGTCCAAAACTACGAAATGGGGGGGGGGGAGAATGTAGAGAATCTGAAGCAAGAAGTGAAGAAGTGAAGAAAAACACATAAAACTGGAGAACAAAATAAAAGGGATGACTGAAGAATTGGTAGACGCACATGAAAGACGGGAAAAATAAATAACGTACTAGTTATTTGGAAGTGGAAGTTCCAGGAATAGTAAGAACTAATGGGAAGGAAGAGAGGCAGATTCAAAAAACCAACCAATAATGAACAGGACTGTCACGAAACGAAAATGGCAATAAAAATTGAACATATGAACACACGAGACTGAAGCAAGCGATAGAACAGAACGGAAAAAAAATGTAAGAGTGGCAACGTGGAACGATGTTAATACCAAAAAGATGAATGAGATAATGAAAGACATTAAAAGATACAGAATCGGTCTAGCAGTAATTCAGGAAGTGAGATAGAAAAAAATTCAAACAAAAGACTGTGTGTTGGTATACCTGGATAAAAAGAAACAGGGCAGAAATAAAGTAGCTTTTATAGTGGAGAGAAGCCGTAAAACAGATATAGGTAAACAAAAGCATAGCATACATAGAGAAAAACAGTAAATTTGTGTAATAAACGTATACGCACCGACAGGAGATTCAACAGACAAAGAAAAAGCGAATAGTATGAGAAAATCGAAAGGATATGCAAAAAGGGATTCTAGTACGTTAACCGAGACTCTAGGGTTTAAATATTTTTGTAAAAAATTAAAATGACTAAAGATAACGTTAAAATAAGTTGAATGTGCTATGATTGAATTTAAAATTTCGATTAAAAACTGAAATAATAAATTTCAAAGTTGCTAATATTTCATTTGGAAATAATAATTTTGATGGGTGGAGTTTCCCCACTTTTTGTTGGCGGTCCGCGCACGACACGTTTATACTCGGAATAGCAGAGCTCGGAGATAACACATCAACTTTAGATCCCGCATCGTTAGGATCCACGTTTTGGAGATCTGTTTTAACTCAGGGATATTTTTAACAAGAGTTTTTCAGAGTTTATATTACAGTTAACTATAAAAAACTCATAATTCAAAATAATTTTTTATTTTAGCCATAAAAGGTACTAATATATACTTACTTTTCGTTAAAATAAGTCGAATGTGCTATGATTGAATTTAAAATTTCGATTAAAAACTGAAATAATAAATTTCAAAGTTGCTAATATTTCATTTGGAAATAATAATTTTGATGGGTGGAGTTTCCCCACTTTTTGTTGGCGGTCCGCGCACGACACGTTTATACTCGGAATAGCAGAGCTCGGAGATAACACATCAACTTTAGATCCCGCATCGTTAGGATCCACGTTTTGGAGATCTGTTTTAACTCAGGGATATTTTTAACAAGAGTTTTTCAGAGTTTATATTACAGTTAACTATAAAAAACTCATAATTCAAAATAATTTTTTATTTTAGCCCTAAAAGGTACTAATTATACTTACATTTGTTATGTACTGCTGCAATTCAATATTATTTGAATAACAATTGTCAGAAAACGAAAAACGTTGAAATGTCGAAAAATATGCGTCAATTGTCAAAATTATAAACTGATAAAAAACCTCCTTTCCGTAAAAAACACATAATATGTGACCCTCGAAGGGCAGAGTTCGGAGGGTACAAATACATCAATCGGATTACACTTTTGGGTTTTTAAAATGGCCGATTTTCTAAAACTGTCAACAAGTTAAAACTAATCAATGAGATCCATTGGCTACTTAAAATGCTAACCGGACATTAATGTCAAAAATTTTGAAATGACCCATATTTTGCAATTTTCTTAATTGTATTCTTTTTCATACTCTTCCATAATTTCTTTAGGCAATTTTGAATTACAGAGTTCCTGTTATCATGCTACCCCCCGAAGGCGTATCAAATAAGGATAACTTGATAATAATGGCCGTGTTCAACACACAAATGGGAACCGAAGATTATCTAAAAGGAGTAGATAGTGAACATACTATACACAAGAAAATGAACAAAATGGAGAGAGAATGTGCAATCTGACAGAAACATTTTGCAAAATACGATTCAATATATTGCTATATAGTATATGTATAACAACATCATTCATACAACTTAAAAGCAAGCATAAAAAACATGAACTTTTAAAATATGTGACGCAACCAATAGTACATGGTAATGGAAATGAAAAGGTGTGGATCCAAAGGAAAAGAAGAAAAAAACGTTGGTTAACTTTTAAACTTGTATTAATTCACGACCGTACAACTAGGCCATAAAATCTAGTACATTTTCTAATCTTTTCGGTTTCATAAATTTCGATAATATTTTTGCCGCACTCTGTAACTTATCGTTGAAAAAATTTAGGTTGGTAATAATCGATAAACTGTTTATCTGTCATTCGATAACATAACCTTTATATAAACTTATTTATTACCGAAGTTGAAATTTCTAAAATTAAGTGGGTAATAATAATTAGTTGTCAGTTCTCTTTGTGTTAGCGTAATGAATAAACATTACGAATCGCGACGGTATTCTAATTACTCGAGCAATAGCCACCGCTCAAGATCAAGGGGGCGTTCTAAATCAAGAGATCGTTCTGGTAATGATAAAGGAGTGGAACGTGATAGATATAGGCGACCAAGTGTATCCCATAGGGATAACAGGAATCGTTCCAGATCAAGAGATCGCTCTAGAGCGACTGATAGCGATAGATACAAAAGACGAAGTCCTTTACATCGAGATAACCGGTACAATAATAATTACGCACAAAAGCCTAGAAATAATAGGTGGCCTAATGATCAACAAAAAAATAACTTAAAAACTGAGGAGGAAGAAGAATTCTTGGAATCGAGAAGAAAACAAAGAGAACAACTTGGTACCGTTGATTGTCCACACATTTGGGGGAAATCACCGTCATACCAAGAAACATCAGATTCAAGTCCAGAAGAAAAAAATGATACAATAAAATCCGAAAGGACTGAACACAAGAAGAAAAAGAAGAAGAAAGATAAAAAACACAAAAAGTCAAAAAGTCGAAAGCACAAGAAAGAAAAGAAAGTTAAAAAGAAAAGAAAACGTCAAGACTCCAGCAGCAGTAGTGACAGCGAAGAATCGCAAGACGATGTTTGGGTCGAAAAAGATAGCTTGATGAAAAAGAAACGTTCGTTAGAAGTCAATTCAGATGATGAAACCACAACCATAGGGCCTCTACCTAAAACCCATGCAACCCTAACACATAAAGAAATGGGCAAAGCGTTATTGCCCGGTGAAGGAGCTGCCATGGCAGCTTACGTCGCTGATGGAAAACGTATTCCAAGAAGAGGTGAAATCGGTCTCACTTCGGGACAAATTGAATCCTTTGAATCGGTTGGTTACGTTATGTCTGGTAGCAGGCATAGAAGAATGGAGGCGGTGCGTATTCGTAAGGAAAATCAAATTTATTCTGCAGATGAAAAACGTGCCCTGGCAATGTTCAGTAAGGAAGAACGTCAGAAACGTGAAAATTTAATATTGGGTCAATTCCGCGAAATGATTCATGCTAAAGTAGTCGATAAGCACAATAATTAAATTATTTAAATTTAATCTGTATATATTATTTTAAACTAATACAGTGTTCAATTCGATGCTTTTATATTTGCTTCCCAATCTAACCAGCCTCCAGAATAGTTGGTTACACTGAAAGAAGAAATAAGAATTTTTCAACTAATTTGTCTATCGAAACTATGAAGTAAGTAATGAACAAAGGACTTTGTTTTGAATTAATCGTTACAAAATTTAATTTCTTATTGAGGACACCCAAAATTTCAAAAAAGATTAAACTTACTCTTTGAATCCTAATTTTAATGCTGTTTGTGAGGCCATTAAACTTCTTCTTCCAGCCTGACATGAAAATACCAAAGGAAAATTAAAATCTGGTTTTGGACGGCCATAATGTTGCAAAAACTTATCAGCAGGCATGTTTTGCAAAATATTTTCCACTTCGCCCACTAAAATTGTTTTTATCTGATAAAATCAATTAAGGTGTAAAATTTATGGTTAAATTACATGGAATGTTGATGCTCCCAGGTAAAATTCCAGTATTTTGTAACTCCGTTGGCTCTCTTACATCTATCAAAAGAATTTCCCTATTGTTTTTCAATTCCTTCACACCTTCGTAATTAATTACTTTAATATCTTGTTGTGTAGACATCTTGGCTTCAATGGTAAAGAGATGCTTTGTAGATAGCGAGCAACCTATTAGCAAAAACGTAGATTAATAATAACTTGTTGATTAAAAAATGAATTTTTTTTATACGAACTGACCTTTGTATAGCTACTGGGGATTTATAATAATTTTAATTGTCACACTTGGTGTAAATAACCAAGTGCTATAAACATCACAGTACTTTTCGATATGCAATCATAAATTATTATGAAATTATTCAAATTTCCAAAATAAAATGTTACTTACGGTGTTTTGAAAATAATCTTCCTCCAAAAACACTGGTCGAGGAATACAAACGTAATGACAATTTATTGTAAGTACATGGTAACAATCTACTCTTTATTGATCTGCATAAAACATTCACTATTCTCGACATATTCTTATATTAATTATTTATAGTTTCGAAAGATATTAAGTTTAAAATTTTATTTTTGCAGGCAAACCTAACCTAACTGTTAAGATGTCACTCTGGAAAACTTTTCTAACGCTAGGTGGCTAAAACATTCGAAATTTCAAATAATTTCTTGTACAGTCGCGGACTGTATTTTGTTTATTTGTATGTTTTTCTATAGCAAATGTTAAAGTGCGGTTTGTTCGACTGAAAATAATAGAACAAGTGACACTTTAGCCGCAAGAGTAGATAAAGTAGCATTTTAACAGCAAGGGTAGATAAAGTACTTTAATTTATTTTATTGCATTTAAATAAGTAGATACATTATAAATTACTTTTGATTTACAAAATATTTCAATTTTGCAATTGATATTGCCAGAAACCTCTATTCTTGGAATTGTACCACAGCTTGTGTTTATTTGTTGCGGCAATCGTACAGGGGTATTAGTCTGCATTTCTACCTCACTAAGAATATGCTTTGATGCGGCAATCTTAGTGGCAACCGATTCTTCAATGTAGGTTTCTGCCACGGATGAAGATTTCCACCCACCAACACGCTTGACTGTCATCAGATCAGCACCAGAGTTTGCCAACATTGTAGCTGCGGAACGGCGGAAACAATGTCCAGTATACTCTTCTGCATTTGGTAGCTTCAAGAAATTAGCAATCTTCTTAGGAACTTTATATAGGGTATTTATCCCTACAGGTTGGATGGTACATTTTTTGTCGATAATTGATGAAAAACTTCTTGTGAGGCACGTTTTTAGGACGCAAGGCGATGTATTTTCTTATGATTTCTAACACACTCATTCCACATTCCTTATCAGCAATGCAAAACGATCGATCTTTTTTGGTTTTAGTATCAATAAGTGCAACGAGCATGGCCGATTTTCGATCATCAACATTTGAAACTTCCAGCTTGTACAATTCATCTGACCGACATGCCCCATACAACCCCATTATAGCAACAACCTGTAATTTCAAATTCCAATTACATAAATTATTCAATCCAGTAATTCTAAAATCGTACCTTCATAAACAGATAGTCCTCATCTAAAGCTTCTTTTAAAAATTTAATGATATCATCCGGTTCAAAGATTTTCGACTTTTTAGGCTTGTATCCATCACCCAATCTTTTCAGCAATGAAGTCAATTTACTGTATCTGCAAAATATTCCACGATATTATTTGTTAGTGCTTCCGCTAGACCTATATTCACTTACTTTGAAATATCACAATTTTCATTAATCAGCAATGTACACTTTAACATCGAGTAATAGGACCATAATGTTGATGACTTGACTTTCTTGGATTTTTCTGAAAAATATGCAAGAAGCACCTTTTCATTTGAGCTAGTGTTGATATTTTTTGCACTTTTCCATTTCTGAAAACACTTATATTCCTTTTCATACACCATTCGCGACTTTAGAGGCATTAATTTTCCAACTGCTTTTAACGCCTCTTCTTCCACATCCGATGGCAGATTTTCTTCTTCGTTTTGATCATTTCTAAATTCGCTTCAGCAAAAACAGAATGAAACGAAATTTGTAAACAAACTCTATAGCAACCGATGGAGTTCCAAAGTGTGTTTGATTAAAACTGTCGATAATTCAAATTTATAATTGGGATTTCTTATAAATGTTTTCTTTAACATTGCTATAGAAAAATTAAATTCTACACGACGATAAAGTTTCATTATCGACTCGCGAAAATAATTTACTCGCGACTTCGTCGCTCGTAAATTAACAATTTTCGCTTGTCGATAAAATAAAACTTTATCGTCTAGTATAGAAAATAACTATTATTCATTCATAGCTTTACATTCCATTGGAATATTACTGTTCCTAGGGAACTTACAAAATTCTTTTTTGAAGTGGATTAGTCCTCATATTTACATTATTTATTTATTGCACATGGTAATTACAAGTCTGTGGTTCTTCACATAGCCTCCATCACCTCACCCCCATTACTCTCGGATCATTCGCTACTTCATCCCTCCATCACATCTTTGGCCTGCCTCTGACTGGGTTTCCACAACATTAACACTCTTGTCACTACTTCGTCCATACATGTCTCAACCATTTTATTCTTTGTGCTTTAATGTATCGACATATTCGCCCCCATTTCTTTGATAAGTTCAAAATTTATTCTTGTTCTGACTTCGCCATTTATCTGTTTTAAAGTCAGTATAGTTCTCAGTACTTTCCTTTCAAATACTCTCAATTGTTCTTCCTCTCTTCGCGTAAAGCAAATGACCTCAAATGCATAAAAAACCGAGGATATGACGCGGTGGGGATAACCAATTGCAAGATCTCTGTTATGTTGTTATCTATGAACCTTATTACCTAAATTTTCCCTTAGTTCCATTGCCTAAAACCAGATATACAGCAAGAAACTAATTGTTGAACGAATCGTTTTCATGAGAGCACGCATTTTCTTCGTCTGAATCAGGTGAGCACATGCAAAGTTTTATTACATTATTTTGAAAGTTCTGTATTATGTTTCCTCATAGATTTTAATTCGTTTTCTGAATTTTATGGCATTGTACAACGTCTAAAATTAATTATAAATAGTTAATTTAGTCATAATGGTCTTTGTTATGATTTAATTATTTTATAAATAAAATGGTGGATAGTTAGTGATATGACGCATATTGTGAGATAGTAATATGTTTACATTAATTTTACATTTTTACAATTTTACACTTTACATTTAATGTTATATTTCCTAAAACCATTACCGTAGTTTAAGTGTTCATTGTTTTTGAGTTTTTATCTGACTATTATACTTTTTCAAATAAAATTGTTTTTATTATTTTTAATCAATTACATGTAAATCGCCATAAGCAATATCCCCAACCCTCGAAGCGTCATATCCCCAACCATATCGGGGATATGACGCAAAATTCAATTTTAGAATTAATGTAATTAATAACAGTTAGCACAATCAGAATCACCTATACTTCCTGCTTAAGATACGTTAGGGTTGTAGGTACAAAAATCCTATCACCATGAGACACTTGTGAGTAGTAACTGAAAAATTGATAAATTTCAAAATGTGCGTCATATCCTCAATTTTACCTTATCTATCGTTGTTTTCTTGTTTATTTGTTGCTAGCCATTTGAGTCTTGTCTCCTTGTTTTTTCTATTGTTTTCCTCACATTCATCGTCGAGCCATATTTTCCAGGTTCTCCTTTTTTTTATATCCATTTATTATTTAATATTTTCTTCAATGTTATTCCATCCGAAACGAATTGAAGATATTTAGTCTAAATGACAAAATTAAAGAATACCGAAATGCTTAGAGAAAACATGTGGAAAGGATGGGAATAGAACGTATTCCCAGAAAAAGATGGGAAGATCAAGAGTGACGCAACAGACAAATGTCTAAATCATGAAGATGATGTTATTCCATTTTACATCTATATCATCATTCTTTTCTTTTCCTTCGATTTGACATTTTATCATTTCTTTATATTGCTTGATATATGACTCATTATTAAATTTTTCCATTGCTAACCACTTCTTTGTTTCATATCTTCTTTTCTCTATTGTCGTTTTTTGTTTAATTTTCGTCTTCTTCTTCGAGTGCCATACACTTTACAGTGCATCGGCAATCAACCTAGCCAAAGCCAAGCTGACGTTAATAGGGAATATAATTAATAGAGTGGTTTCCAGTTGCCTTCCCCACAGTCCAAAGATTGATATCGGACCTATGATCACAGCAGCGTATCCGACGCGACCTGAGCTTGAACCGCAGTCTCCTGCTTTCTAGTCAGCCGGTGTATACTTTTTCGTCACTACAAGAAAATGATCAGTGTCAGTATTGGCACTCTTATATCTATACTAACTTACATGTCTTCTTGATCTAGCCCTCCTTTTTGTCATCAACACATGGTCGATCTGATTTCCATTTATGTTATCTCCACCAGACCACGTCCATATCATCTTAGACAATTTTGTGTGTGTAAACTTAGTACTACTATTTATCATGTCAAGTGATGCTGCGAGGTAGCAGAGTCTATTTCTGTTGTTATTTGTCTCTGTGAATTGTTTCCTTGCCCGCAACATTTTCTAAACAAATTTTTTTCCCACTTGTGCATTAAAATCGCCCAGGATAATCGTTGTATCATGTTTTTGTATGTATTAAACGTTATTTCTTTATATCAATTTATCCGGGAACTAAAAAAATAAGTTTTTTCAGTTAAGTATTATAAAAATGATTTAAAAATAGTATGTACCTAAATAATTTTTTGCCAAAATAAGAGCGTGATGTTTCTTCTCTACTTTTCTACCCAAATATTTTCTTCTTCTTAGGTGTTTTCTATCATTAGCTTCTTCATCCAACCATTGTTACATACTGACTTTCCGGCTGTCACCTCATCAGTTTGTTATTCAGCAAACCACCACCTATGATTTAATGTGCTTGATTGTCACCTCATCGGTCCACTGTCCGTTGGATTTGGAGTCAATTGGATTTTTGTTTGTCGCTCCAAGGGCCTCTGTAATTTTTTCCCCTACTTCTGGTACTTAAAAGCATTTCATTTGGTGCTCCGCTTTTCTTGGGGTGCTGTAACCGCTGTTCGTCTGAACATATTCTAACCCGATAAGCTAGCCAGAGGCATTTTACACTAAACCTGCAGTTTTGAGTGAAATCCGAACCACTGCACAAGAAAACTTAAGTTCTTATCCGAGATTCGAACCTTCATTTTCCAGGCGTGAGCTATGTATTAGACCAACTTCCCTATACATATGTAAATACTAATGTTAGGACTTCTTTGTGAAATACTGAGACTCAAAACCTCCTATATTTTGGTTGGCCACCTGGCCTGGAAGAATGGCGTTCAAATCTACAAGGGAATGTGAAAGTAAGGCTAGAGAGTTTCTAGTCGGAATGGTAAGTAATGGACATGGCAAATAAGCTGATATAAAAATACGGTAGCTTTAAATTAGTTTTCTGTGTTGAAAAAAATACTGCATTCTACATGTGTTATTGCTTTTAATTTTCGTTTTTTCATAAACCCAGAAATGGGAAACATAAAATTGCTATTTCAGAAATAATCAGATTTGATTTGCCATTTTTGAAATCAAATACAATTAAGATTTTATTATTAATTGACAGATCATAAATAATAATTTTTCATCTCAAAAATGTCAAAGCATAGCTGATTATTTGTAAAATATCAATTTTCCTGTTTCTGCCATTTAGTAGTGAAAATAGATAATCAAGGAGAAATAATTAATAATTAGGGGGAAAAACGGATGCAAGATTATAGTAATGCTATGTATTAGAATATGGGGACTAATCCACCCCAATAAACAGATATGTATAGTCTCCTTATGCCCGATTTCTTCACCTAGAGATATCTCTCTATTTATAAGATAAATTTACAAAGTAACCAATCAGACAGTAGCAAAACAAAACAATCAGAAATGCGATTGGCTACTTCTTTAATTTATCTAATAGAGATTATCCAAGAGATATCTCTAATGCCCGATTTATTCACCATTAACTTCGTTAATTTATCTAATAGATAGATTGTCTCTAGGTGAAGAAATCGGTGTTAGAGATTCGCTAAATTCTAACAGGAATGTTATGTTGTGTGTATTATTATTATCATTAGGGGAGCAATGAAACTCAGCATAGATGTATGTATTACAGAAGATTACAGAACAACTGATTTTATCGAAATTTATTTTTTTAACAACAAATAGCTATAACTTGGTCAATTTTTCTCTGAGAGGGCAACATAAAATATGAAATTACAGGGAATTAAAATACCACTCACTTTGTATTTAATATTTTTTATAAGACCCTATATTTTGGAGCAAATCACGAAAAACACGAGTTTAAATATAACTTTTCAATGGGGGTTAAAAAAATGCCAACTCTTAAAAAATCATAAGTCGGTAAATTTAAATCGTACAAAAAAACAAAAGAATCAAATTTTAAGAAAATTTATTTATCTACAAAAAAGATCTCTTGCAATTTTTCAATAAAATTAAGCATCATGTAATTATACGCAAAAAAGTAATTTTTCACCCTAAAACGATAAGTTAAATCTGGGGTAGACTCATCGTCGGTTCTTGACTACATCTATACCAAGTTTTGTTGATCCCCTAATTTTTTCTCTTAAATGGCTAATATTGAGCTATTTTTACTCAACTATTTATAGAAAAAAGAAAATTGAAAGCAATAACATGTACGGATGTACCTACATACAACAATATAGTTATTTGTTTGTTGACCTTCCATAATAGCAATTTAATAATAAGGGTAAGTAACCTGTAATTGGCCCCCTAAGTTCGATCGCCTGTAATTCTCAAACTAGTATATCATTGTAGTTCATAAGATTAATTGAAAGTAATAATGGTTAAGAATATGAGAAAAAAGCGTCCATTTTACAAAATATCATTGACCAAACTGGTCAGTTGATACGAATGTTGATTAAAAGATTTTAATTTAATTTGTATATTTAAAACTTATTTTAAACTAATACAATTCAATTTGATGCTTTTACATTTTTTTCCCAATCTGAATAGGCTCCAGAATAGTTAGTCACACTGCAAGAAGAAATAAGAATTTTTATCTAAATTTTGTTCATTGAAATTATGTGACAACATAGGATGTAGGATCTAAGTAGGTATCTAACATGATCGAAAAATTAAACTTACTCTTTGAACCCTAACTTTAATGCGGTTTGAGAGGCCGTTAAACCCCTTCTTCCAGCCTGACATGAAAACACCAAAGGAAAATCAAAATCTGGTTTTGGACGGCCATAATTTTGCAAAAACTCATCAGCAGGCATGTTTTGCAAAATATTTTCCACTTCACCCACTAAAATTATTTAGATCAAATAATTTAAGATGAAAATGTAATAAAAGATACACGTTACATGGAATGTTGATGCTTCCGGGTATAATCCCAGTATTTTGTAACTCTGCTGGCTCTCTTACATCTATCAAAAGAATTTTCTTATTGTGCTCCAAGTTCTTCACACCTTCGTAATCAATTACTTTAACGTCTTGTGATGCAGACATCTTGGTTGCGATACTAACGAGGAGGTTTGCAAATAATAATAAACCACCTGTGATTAACAGAAATGTGGAATGATAACTCATTAATTAAATACGTAAGTGTTTTGTTCTAATACTTGGAAAAAAACAAGTGTTTATTTTATACTTGAAAAATTTAATTTGATAGAGCTGATATTTAAATTGAAAATAAAGTATTACCTACGTAGATTAGAAAAGAACTTTCCAAATTAATGACAATTTAAGCCTTAAATAAATTAGGTACTTATAATTTCGCAAAAGAAAACCGTAAGTTCTTAATTTTATTTTCACATTCAAACCTAACCTAACTTTTATTATGCCGGTCCGGTGATGACATGTAATTTTTTTTAAAGGTTTCCACATACCGTGAAAAGTTACAAGTTCGCGTGTAGTGGGAGTGAGATCAAAATATGCCGTTATGTTATACAGGGTGGTTACCACGATTTTTGGTCATTGACTGATAAAAAATATTAATACTCTTGTAATTTTCTGCTTCCCTGTATATTTTGAGGAAAAACCTTTCAGTATAAAGTCTTGGGGCATATAAAGGCAAAAATTAAATATGAAATTTTCTACAGAAATATAGCGATAGCCATGGAACTGAAACAAAAAAATTACTTAGCAAGTGCGCTTGTTTAATCGCTTTCGGCCAATCATTTTCGCCAGTAAAATGTCCAAATGTCCATGTATAAACTAAAATATAACCGCATTTGCTACTTGCCAGCAAACAATAATTGTTTTAAAATTAATAAACTATTTGAATAATAAAATTTAAATTTTCGTAAATTTATTATTGAATGATGAATTAAGATGCGCGAGATGTCCTTCCCGACGATCGACGAGACGTGCATCATATAGTTTCCTGTATTCGTGCTCTCTATGGGAAAATTACGTCATCAAATCGAATAGAACTGGAAACAAATGGTGGCTGCGATCGTCGGGCGTTGTAAATTGAATTGATGTATTTCCATCGGCAAGACTTCAACAATAACTTTATTCATCATTATTTAGTCGATAATTAATAATATTGTGAGGTACGTTATAATTTGACGGATTCGTAAATTTCTTTGTTGAGGTAAAACACCTGTTTTTGCAAAAATTTAATTTGGGCACATTCCTCGTATTTTATATTGTCGTTAAGCATGAAATCTTTTATGATGTAAATTTAAACGTCTGTATCGATTTTAACTTTCCTTCAAATTGAGTGGGCATTAGGTGCAAGTATGACATTGATTTTTCATCAGCAGGGACTTTGATGTTTGCACCTGAATGCCAAGTGTGATTCATTGTGTTTTCAAAATTTTATTTGTGTCCATCAGTTTTTACAAATTTTTGTGTGCTATTATAGAATAATTAGTCAAGATGTCGGACCGCAAGGCGGAATTAGAACGCAAAAAAGCCAAATTGCTGGCTCTGCGAGAAGAAAAAGATCGTAGAAGAAAAGAGAAGGAAATGAAAGATGTGGAGGAAGCTGCAAGTCGTATGATGGGTGGTGTCGGGATCGTACAGAATTGGACAAAATGCTGAGTGATTTGGGTGTAGCACCAGTGTCTGATATTCTATCTAGCATTTCTAGTATAAACTCTAATACTCCCGATCACAGTCTGAATCACACTCCTGATACTTCACTGCAGCCAAATAGCCTTCCTAACAAGTCAGTATTTATTTAAGTACCTCTTTTGGCAGGCGATTGTTATAAAAGTATTGGTTTTAGTGTGATTGTTGGAAAACGAAAAGTACCACAATTAAGTGTTGTGGCTGTTCAATCGACAAATATTCCTCCAAAAGAGACTGTGCTATATACGAAGCAAACCCAAACTACTGCGAGTGGCCACGAGAGGGATGGTAAGTTTTTTTTTCATTACATAGACACGTTTTTAAATAATTAGTAGCAAAGTTTGTTTTTTATTTATTTATTTACTTAAATTTTCTATTATATTTTTGTATGCTTTTTAAAAGTATCCACTCTTTGAATATGGTATTGCTAGGAGGAACAATTTACATTTTTTCCAAGTAAATGAATTTGTATGTAATATTTAAAAATGTATCAAGCTATCTTTTTTATATACAGAGTCTTGCAAAAGGGCTGTCTTGACTTTATGCTATATATTATTTTATAGCGGATGTAATATTATACTATAGCGGATGATAACTGTCATATTTAGCAAAAATACAGTTTTTTAAGATTCCTTCGTTCCATTGCAATAGTAAAAAATGAAACGGTTCGACGAATGAAATAACATTATTTATTTCCGTGTCTGAAGATGCCTTAAACTTGATAATTACTGATAAAAATCAAATTAGCACTTTTAAACAAATGAATGCCTACAAATTACTAATTAAATTTTTACTACTTTGATTGCTCCCATAATTGAAATTCTTATTGCTCGAAAAGTGCATATTTTGCATTTTTAACCACAATTAAAGAGCAAATATTATGTTTTGTGAACCTTCAGACCTTGAAAAAAAGTCTTTTGGTTCATTCCATTTTCATTTTTATCATAGATATCAAAAATCATTAAATAATCTAGATTTTATGGATCTTACCCCCCCACCCCAAGACAGACATAATTAATGCAGAATTGGACGTCAACATCAAAGTTACACAAATACTCACGTATGTGATTGGTGTTGTTTCACGAAGTTGTTGTTCAGTCAAATATTGTATTGATTTTATCTGGTTAGAGGGTATTCCATACTTGCAAATCCCCTTGATCTGCACAATTTTGTGCTGGATGTTTTCTCTAATTATTCCTACTTTAGACACATTCCAAGTAAATATGTAAGGTCGTGGGTTAGAATCCCCTACACTACCATGTGCTGGCGAGGGAAGATTTTCTGTTCTAATCTTCAATTCACTTTGGATAAAAATAAACTGCATAGACCACAGGGTCTGGGGCGAGGGGGGGGGGGTTACTAGTGTTGTAATATTGAGAGTCGGAATATTAACTGTTTAACATTTAAGCAGAAGTCTTATCATAGGTATTGCTGTCATTTTTTGAGAACAATCACATACTGAAGGGTATTCCAGACCTAACTACAATTCTTTTATGTTTTTAACAGATTTCCTAGTTTATTGAAATTATTTTAAAATCTCCCTTACTAACCCCTAATTCTATTTTTCAAATTATTTGTTGCTGTTTTCATAATTAATAAATAGTTGAATTGGGGCTGCTTCTATCTAATTAAAAGAGTGGCGGGTGGCATTTACTAAAAATATGGGTTGAATGGGTTAATCGCTCAATAAAAAATTAAAAAAAGACTTTGCTTTACTTTAAATGTGAATCGTTTCTTGGGTTGTGGTTTCACAAATTAGATAGGGCAGTGTAAATCTCGTTAATCCATTCATGTGCATCCTCACTTCGTTGCAGTTTTCCTCTTGCGAATTTTTGCTTTCCCTTCCCCTTTTTTACGTAAATAAATCCGCAGGGATCTACAGTGTAACCACAAAATTTGGTTCAGATCAATTGATTTTATAATCGGAAATATACAATACATTATTCTATACATTATCCAAACTGCAGTATTACTAGTTTCTGTGTTCATAAAGTTGATATTATATTACTAATAATTGTCTACAAATGCAATAGCAATAACCACCTTTACATGCAGCCATTAGTTCAATGTAATTGAGTTCAACCTGGTTAGTCCTTTCATGTATGCGCTCAGATAAAGTGACTTAATCCGCTGGATCGACCTTAGTTAGATCGAGCGAAATACCTGCACTTATGGCTTAGGTCGATCTTAAAATTGAATGTAAATGCTTAGTTTAAACTATTCGCAGTACAGCTATTCATGTGAGATATTTTAGGTTAGTTTTAGGGTAACACGATAATATGATTAAATTGTCAACACAAAGTTTAAGTTGGGAACATAGTTTCCAGTTCGAACTAAATAAAAGCATGTATACACATGTGTGATAAAATTAAAAGCGAGCTAGCTTAGATCGAACTAACGACTGCATGTAAACGTGATAAATAACTAGCAACTTGACCGTACAATCGAAGAACTTAGTAACTTAAGTTACTAAAAATTTAGTCAACGGTTACACTATCAAGTTTAAGTAAAAATTCGAAAGTTCAGTATATCTACATTTCATTGTAAAAATATTTGATGTTCACATGATTTTCCCATTTACTGCAAGGTTTAAATGTTGAATAAAATTTTTTTTTAAATATACAAGTTTAGTGAAATTTGAAAATTTTTCAACTTGCATGTTAGTCTAAGACCCTGTTGCACAAAGTTTCGTCTTATCAAGAACTCATCAGTATTTATTCAACATATAATTTCACAAGTTAATAAACTATTTCTTCTTCTTCTTAGTCGTTAACTTGATTCCGAGTATCGTGACCCCACCCTATAAGGGGCCCTTGGCTAACGGCCAGAATAAATTTGTTTACTCCACCTGGACTCGAACCGGGTATTTCGGTTTGGTATTCGACACACTCAAGTGCCAGACTATGGCTGCCGTCAATAAACTATTTACAAGGTTTAAAATAATCACTAAGTTTACCAGGTTAACATAATAACTCAAAATTACTTGGACTGATTAAAATTAGCAAATTTGATTAAATTTATTGGTGATTTTGTTTTCAAGACAGCACATATTCTTTTAAGGAAAGAGAAAAATTTTAAATGTTGATCATCGACACACGAAAATAAAATCACTTTCGATCGATACCATTTTCATTTGTAACTGCTACAATGGGAAGAAGTATGGCACATTAACAATTTTGTGTCTTTCATAACATTGAGTAAAAATGGAAGGTTTTTAACCAAAATTTTGTGTCTTTCATAACATTGAGTAAACATGGAAAGTTTTTAACCAAGATCTAATGAGTTCTTAAAACAGTTGTTTCTAATTACTAATGGGTGACATTTCAAGTTGATTGGTGCATGCGTTTGGCCGAAATCCTGGACGAAAAAACGGGAACACCCACACATCCGGACCTCATTTCAAAAATTGTTTTACAACTTCCGATATAGACCATGGAGAAATGCTAGTTAATAGTAGATTCAATTTTTAGTAACTCGACTTACTAGGTTTTTTGATTGTACAGTAAAGCTGACCTTCAAAAGAGGAAAACATTTCGTTTGAGACATTTTTTTTAGCTAACAAACATAAAGCTTCTACTGTTTTTCAAAAGTAATTTTAAGCCATTGCTGTTAAGTTTCCTTTTGCAAATAAGCGACTTTGTATATAAAAATCTTACGAGCCGTTTTTATGATTAAAAACTCAAAAATTGTTCTTTTAATCCTGCATACCTTTTTATTTTTAAAGTTAAGGAAGGAAACTTACATTTTTTTAATTAGTTAGTTGCTGTACGTTGGCTGCACTGTCCCTTTTAACTATTTGTTTGCTATTTTTTCATTTTTGATTGTAATTATTATCCAAATTTTTAATTTGCATTAACAAACTACAAAACTCACTTTCAACTGATCTGTTTGTTGTTTAAGAGTAAAATTAACTTTTTTTTTCTTTATAACTTACTGCCTTCTGTAGTTGCAACTTTTCTAATTGGCCTGAATAAAAACAAAAACAATATTATTATATATTTAACTCGTTACTTTGACATTTTTACATGATTTTTACACTACTTTAAATCAACATTGCTAGATCTATGTCACCTAGTTTCCTCCATCTCAATTTTTTCATGAAATTGGTTTGCGTCATCATTTTTACTTCAACGTGCTTCCATTCTCGTTGTTTATGCCTCGATAATTGGAAGAATTTGTAGACTGTTTTGCTCTAATGTTGTTGTTTGTATCTCAATGGTTGGTATTAATGAGATTTTATTTTTATGTATATTAATTATATTGGGTGCTTAACTGTCCAATGGAACATAGACATAAAATTCAAAAATACTGTGCAACCAGAACATTGAAATAATGTTATGTTGTAATATTTTTAAACATAAGCTTAGTTTATAAACAGAGTTTCTTATGTGGACATTTTCTATATAAGAGGTCAAGATTTCAATGTTCTTTATTTTTAATTTTAAAATATGAAAGTCTTTATTCAGAAGTATTTGGTTTATCTTTTAATGAATTAATATGTTAACAATAAATATGCTGTTTTTTCAACGCTTGGTTATTAAAAATATTTGTGGTTGATTGGTACTAAAGGAATAAAAGAAAACTACATTGTGTCTTTAATATCTTGATAATCCAAACATTTAATATTCTGAGGTCCATCAAGCACAAATGGTTATTAAGTATTTTATTGAAAAAGACGACAAACTGGAAACGAACAAAGATTGGAAATTTAATCTCGTTAATCCAATTTACGACAGATTTTTGTGGTTATTTTAGTCAACTGTTAAGACAGAAATTATGAAAATGGAAGTAGATTCAGGTGAAAATGGAATTAAGATCTTGCTAATCTTGTGCGCCAGTATCAAAAGTTTTGTGAATATTTTCAATGGAAGTATAAACCCCAATTTGGTTGGTAAATTAACGATGGGGGTGGAGGTGACACGGATCTAACTGTGTGTTTTTTCGGGAGTACTAAAGTGATGTTCGTTTATCAACTATGACACTTGCTTGCATAATTTTTAACTTAATTGCACTGAACTTTCTGAAGGCACACTGTTGATTCGTATAAAATAAAATGGCAGAATTTATAATATAAATGTGTTAAATTCTATTTTTTTGAATATTGTAATTTAAAAATCGTGATTTATTTTTATGCTGCTAGAAACTTTGAGTTATACATCATGGAGAAAGTGTGAGTACTACTCCATTTCATTTATGTATTGTTTTTAGTTTTTATGAGGCTAGCAGTTCTTTTAATTTATGTGTAACTCTTAAAACGGATATAACATGTTACAATGATGAGCCTTTAATGATGAAAACTTTAATAAAACAAATTAGTCGTTAATTGTGCTATTTTCATTTAATAAAAGGCTCATGAGTTATAGTAGAATGACAAATCATTATATATGTAATGCTAACAAGGATCTTCTTCATCTTCTTCCTCACTTAAAGGCTACATGGAGGATTGGTGGAGGCCACGCAAAGGTATTAAGCAGCAAGTTATCTAATATTTCTGCACGAATTGTGACAACTTAGATTTGTGTTTGTAATCGGCAAAATATTTGTGTGCTGCTCTTAACTTATTTTTTATTTATGCAAAGTTGACATTATGTTGCATAAATAAATTTTATGTTGGTCAAGAATTGTTTAATTATGTGGGACAGTTTTTAAAATTTATGTTTGGGTAAAATACACTAATTTTTTTTGTTTAACAACAAATTAAAATCGCCGAGATGTATGTTTCCTTTCATATTATAATTTAACAATTCGTTCTTAATTAAGTAAACATTTTATTTTTTAGCGAAAGTTAGGTAGTTAGTAGATTTTTAAGTTGTAATTGCCATTAATTAATTTTTTCTTCCTTTCCTTTCCTAGCTCATGCGACCGATTATTACGGTAAGTTATTATTTTACCTATTTATTTTGCTTTTGCATTTTTCCCATTTCCATTTTTCTCCTGTTTTATTTCTTCCAATTGTTTTATTACTACTAATTTAAAATTCCATGTGCTTTTAGTTTTGATTGTTGTTTTATTTTCTTTTAATTTTTATGCACCTCACCCAAAAATAATAAAAGAAGTCAGTGAGAATGATGAAAGTATAGACGGCTTTTGATAGATAAATCATTGACATACATTGGTACACATATTATTATTTCCATATTGTTGCACTTTAGTTATGCTTGTTTGATTTACTAACCCAACTGGGAAATATGTTGAATAAGTGGAATTATTTTATTTGCTATGGTCAAATTTGAAATTGACTTTTCAAATTCGAACCATTCCAAATAGGTTTTGTAAATGCATCAGTTCAGATTGATTTAAAATGTGTTCTTTATTTTTTAAATAATATTATGCACATGATGCTTCATAATAACCAAATTACTATGAGTCATCATGTGTGATGAATTGAACTTTATAATATGAAATAAATATCGATCGTTTTGCGCTTAATACTAACAAAATTAACGGCATGAACAGATCCACTCTTCTTGCATTCGTAACAATAATTCATGCAAGAGACTTGGATTGTGGCTACTACTAAAATACAAAAATTTTACGTAGATGCAGTTTTGTGTATTTTAAAATTTTAAGTGCAGCCAAATATATGCAACCTAAATTTGTATTCTAATAATCCGATCCCCTACTGATACATGTTTCTTTCCTCTCAAGACGAGTACAATCTAAATCCGGGTTTAGAGTGGGAGGACGAGTTCACAGGTAGGTGGCTTTTCCGTCTCGCTCTCTCTTTAAATATTACGCAATAATATTGGTTTGGTTTATGGAAATATAATTTGCTTGCTTCCTCATTTTTTTTTTACTAAACTTCTTATTGTAGTATTGGTTGATTTTAGTTCATAACTAGAATTTTTAAAAATGAAACGACGAATTTGGAATGCTAGCATGTTGTTTATTGAACAAACTTGGATGAATATTTTGATATGCAACAATTTATTAATTTCTTTCAATTTGCAGTTGCTATTTTTATGTTTATCCATGCTCTGGTTGTTCTTTTAAGTTGTAATTTTAATGTTGAAAATAGAGAATGAATAAATTAAATTTGTTGTTACAAAGTGCAACTTGGCGGTAATTTTTTGATTATGTACTTAGTGGTTTTTTTTTCAAGGCGTATTTTCTGCATCAGTGTATGTTATTGAACCTTTCCAAATTTCCTCTTTTGTGTTCCATACCAAAACTATTTGACTTCCTTCATTAGGCTTCTTGCAACTTGAACTGAATCTTTTTACTTTTTAAAGCTTTATTTGTATAAATTCTTGCTTGAATTGATAAAATTGTGATATATTTTTGTCAATCACCATTTTAATGTCGTAAATAATATTTGAATGTCTTAATTTTCTATTATAAAGCCTAACGTTGAATTAATCAATGTGTTGTTTACGTAATTTTGCCAATCGAATAACATTCGCAAATATGCAGGCCTCTTGGTTATTCTAAAATGAAAATATTGGTTCTAAAATCTCAATTAAATTGTAAGTTTGCATTAAAACATAGTACAAATTATGGCATGATAATCACGTGTAACGTTGTGCTTTTATATTATAAATAATTAATATACTGACCCTGACCTATGATAGGCGCATCTCACATAAATATGACGAGCATTATAATGAGAAATTATATCGTCGCCCCTGCTAGAAGCTAGCTAATAAGATGCTTTTTTTAGTTTGAATTTAATTGCTTAAAATTACTAAACCAATTTCAATCAATTTATAGTTGGTAAAAACGATCAGGTCAAGTTTTAGGGAGATTGATATGAATAAATTATTTTCTATTTAAATTGTACCTGCCACTAGGTCACAGCTTAATACAACATAAATAATTAAATTGTATTCAAACACCCTAGGCTGGGTTTACATTAGGTACCCATTTCAGCTGATTAAGCCAGTTAAATTCATTTGACATCAACGTGAATTAAATCTTCTAAATAACTAAAACAACAAACCCAGCTTTAAAATAATAATTTTAATTATAAATAAAAATTGGAAGAATTTTTGTTTTTGGCTGTTTTGCTTTTCATTGATAATTTTGTTTCAACGTAAACGTTCAGATATCTTGCCACATACTGTACATACATTCTTGACATGCACATTTTCATTCTGGTTCTACATATAAATAGCATTGAAGTTTCCAGCTTTGAATGCTTAGTTGAAGGGGTTGTTGGACAGCTAGACAGATGGTTTAAGGCTTAAGAAATCGGGGTTGAGCGGTTTAGTTGTGAGAGACATTATAAAACTTCAAAAAAAACCTTTTAAGATGAAAATCGCTTTTATTAGAGGCGTAGCACGAAGCACAATTTTTGTCTTATTTATTCTAAAATTCCCCCTCTTTAATTTTTATTTCTTAATTAGTTATTATCTTCACGCAATTTGAATTGTCCCCAAAATAATTCAGTTACAATTATTTTGTTTTTTACGCTGACCTTAAATAAAATAACAGACAAGTTAACATATCTTGTTTTTCCCAAAATTTTGCTGAGAGGCCTGAATATGACATTCAAATCATTAAGAGCTTAAATTTAACGAATGCAATAGTAAAGGTGTGAATGTGTGAGTGATGGATAAAAAGAGTGGGCAGCTTATTTACCACAGTTTTGACGTATGACGACGGGCAAGGTGAGGACGAGGAGGGCAGCCTTCCACATCTTGGCGGATTTGGAAGTAAACTTCCCCCGGGCATTCTTCCTCATGGCCTTCCGCAAGTTAAAGAGGTTCAACCTGCTGTCACGGCTCTCGAACAGGAACAGGCAAAACAAGATATTAAGGAAGGTAAATAATTTTTATTAAGTTTTTCCGAGTTGGTTTTTAAATGTGTGAATACTTTTAGTACGAGAACTTAGCGAGGAAGAAAAACAAATGTTGATGCTTACTGAAGATTTTCATCGTTTTATCGATCGTGCTGGTAAAATAGTTGAGAGAGCACTTGGAGAAAGTGTCGATATTTATACAGATTATGCCGGTGGCGCTGGAGAAGATGGAATGTGAGTTGTTAAAATTATTGTAACTATAATCCAACTTAATAATCTTATTCGTAGGGATGAAAAGTCACATCAAAGAATAGCCTTAAATAGATCGTTTTATGATGAACGATGGTCGAGAAATCGTTGTGTAACATCGTTGGATTGGTGTCCTCAATATCCAGAGCTATTACTGGCGTCTTATAATAATAACGAAGATTCTCCAAATGATCCTGATGGAGTGGCTTTAATTTGGAATACCAAATTCAAGAAAACAACTCCCGAGTATATTTTCCATTGTCAAAGTGGTGTGATGTCAGCAACATTCGCCCGTTTTCATCCAAATTTAGTGTTAGGTGGTACTTATTCAGGGCAAATAGTTTTATGGGACAATAGAGTGCAAAAGAGAACTCCCATTCAAAGGACTCCCTTATCAGCTACCGCACACACGGTTAGTAATTTTGTTATGCCTAAAAATTACAATTACAAACTTATGATTTCAGCATCCGGTGTATTGTGTGAATGTGGTAGGAACTCCAAATGCACACAATTTAATTAGCATTTCCACAGATGGTCGTTTGTGTTCATGGTCATTAGATATGCTGAGTCAGCCTCAAGAAATATTAGAATTACACAGAATGCAATCTAAACCTGTAGCTGTTACCTGTTTAGATTTTCCACATTCCGATGTAAATAATTTTGTGATTGGAAGCGAGGAAGGTTCAGCTTACTCGGCATGCCGGCATGGTGTAAAAGCTGGTATTGTAGATACGTATGATGGACATCAGGGGCCTGTTACTGGAATTGGTGTAAATGCAGTACAAGGTGGCATCGACTTTTCTCATTTGTTTTTAACTTCTTCTATTGATTGGACTATGAAACTCTGGAGTTTAAAGGTAATTTTTTCACTTTTAGTTTCAATTGAAATATTTTTTCACAAGCTACTTGTAATTTTTTGTAAATTGTAGCTATACCACTTTATTGTAAATAGTACTTTTAAAAAAATGTTACAGTTTAATAGGTTTATAATTATTTATATTTTAAAAAATGTTATTTAAGGATAATAAACCCATCTACTCGTTCGAAGACAGTAGTGACTATGTGTTGGATGTGGCATGGTCACCCACACATCCTGCACTTTTTGCGGCTGTTGATTGTGGTGGTAGATTAGATTTATGGAACTTGAATCAAGATACGGAAGTGCCTGCAGCTAGTGTTACAGTCGAAGGAAATCCAGCTCTCAATAAAGTGTCGTGGACACCGTCAGGATTGCATGTTACAGTGGGCGACAATCAGGGCAAAATATGGGTGTACGATGTTGCAGAGGTTAGAATGTTATAATTTTTCTTAATAATTGCTTTATAAAAATTGTCGTTTTGTAGAATTTCGCACACCCTAGACACGACGAATGGAATAAATTCTTATGTACAATACAAGAACTACGAAATAGCCAAATAGACGAAGAATTAGAAAAATTAAATTTATCAGTGTCCGGCACCAATTTACCCAACATGGGTGCTCTAGCTACTACACCTCTACGATAAATATTTTGCAATGTGTACTTTTAAGTAGATAACATTATAATTGCTGTGAATTTTATTATAAGCAGAGAAAATGTGAAATTCGCCTTTGTAAAAATGAAAAGAGTAAATCAATCGAATAGGATATTTATTTACGTGCGTGTAAGTCTCGAAAAAATGAAATTAGCAAGTTGGTGAACGTTATTATTTACAATTGTACTAATAACTGATATAACCACATACTAATGTGTTGTAAATATATGTTATTAAATTATTTATTATGGTATTCCCCAGCCATACGTACATATAAATATTTTTAGTCTTAATTTTAACTTATTTACAGCATTGATTTGATGAAATTATCAATTGGGGTTTCCACTGCAAAACGCTTGTCAAACCTAATTTTTGCAGTTTAAAATACATAATGCCAATTCATGTACATAGCTAATTTATTGTTTTGTTAATTGGTATTTAATTTTTTACTGATTTTTAAATGAATAGTTTTATATTTGTATTTTGCAAAAATATCGTTTTGTGCAATCGTAATTTCGATTACATTATGTAATTAACAAAATTTAATCAATTTGTTTTGTAAAGTACATTTGAGTTTGGAATTTTATTGTATTAAAAGATTAAAAATATCATTCCTCTTGTTTGATATTATGTTGATTTGATATTTAAAATTTAATTTGTTCATATGCTGCCAAGTACATAATCCAAGGTAACCTTTTTGACCATAAATTAATAAAAACGTTGAATTTTAACTGTTTCTTATGATTAGATCAAGCTTTATTTTTTGTCTTGCTCTATAAAAATTTTAATAAAAACGTATTCAAGTTTTCAAAAATTTTATTTAAAAAAGTGTCCATTTGATTTAAAAAATGATTCATTGTGTTGTAATCAAATATTTATTTCAAATAATGGGAGTTCTCAATTGAGGGATGCATTGAACCTGTGAAGTAAAAATTATAAATTAATATTTCAAGCAAAATTTTCTTGGCTTTTCATTCCGTTTTGTGCACAAAGCAATGAACTAGTTTGGGTTTCAAAAGTAACCACTTAGTGGAGCTAATATAAAAGAAGCTTATAATAGGCTTTCCAATTTAATTCTTATTTTCAAAATTTGGGAAATGCAAGTGATAAATATGTGTTAATTTAACTTGATTGTTATAATTTTTTTTTTTGCCCTTTACGAGAGCACTGAAAGCCGTTGGTCAACCTGTGTTCATGAACTTCTATCACTAACGATAAAAAACAAGGTTACAAAAACATCTAAAAAGAGAACACCACCGAGGTTACTATTGATAAAACACATCAGGTCCTAGATCTAACGTAAAAAAATATAAAAGTTTGTGTTTTTACATGGTGATTGAAAAAATCCAATCTACAGAAATATAATCCACGGGTAAAAAAATCTTAATGGAAAGTTTTTGTTTTTAATATTAAGCTTCCTGGTTTTATCAAGGTAATACTGTTTAAGTTAATTTTGGATTATTATTATTATTTCGGGCTTCCTTTTGCAAGGATACAATTTATGTTGTTGCCGTCATTTTATCATCAAATTATGTCGTCAATTATGTTAAGCATCTTGTGAGAGGTGCTAGCAAAGTACGTTTTTAGATACCTTCCGAAGCACAGAGACGGCCATACAAAGTGAGCCTTCACTCAAATACGAATCGGCACGCTTTACGTTAGCAGTTGATTGCGCTAACAACCAGGCCAACAACCGTCGAGACAGTAGCGGCAAAGTAAAGAGGAGATTAGCGGAAAGTTTTAGAAAATTATTAAGTATTTTTGTAATAATGAAGAATTATAATTGAGGTTATTAGGTCTTTTAAAAAAATGATTATTTCAATACAAATTTAGAGTCAAGTTTGAATTCCTGGAATCGAAAATACACTTTTCCTATAGAAATGGCTTTACCAAACAAAAGAATAGAAAAATACAAGCTCTTTAAGGTGAGGACGAAAGTTGTCGGACTTGTAATAAGGCTACAATTTAATTTTGAAAATTACAATTTTTCCATAAGAAATACATGTAAGTGTATTATTGCGTAATAATTTATGCATTGTGTTGACCGGACGTGTGCTGTGCCTGGGTTGACAGTGACTAGTGGTGGGGAGATACCGGTCGTTCCCTGAGATCCGTCGCGTCAACATCCATACTTTTTCGAGTTGGAAGTACTTGGGGGATGTTTTTAGTAAATAAAGATCACTAGAAATTATTTGATCGAGAACCATCACCTAGATCAATGATAAAAGTCTTAATCTTAATTGGCTGGTTTTAATTCTTGCACTTACTGAATTTTATAAGGTTTTAGATCCAAATTTTTACGTCAAGAATCGAATTCACACGAAAAGTGATTTTTTTCGAAATTTGTTGTCCGAACACAAATTTAATTTTTTTATTAGTTGATTAGATCCTCATCCTTTATAATTCGTGGTAAAAAACGAGAAAGAAAGCAAAAAATTATAAATTAAAAAAAAAATTATTACAAAATATTACTTAATTGTAAACCAGAAAGGTAGCTGTATAGAAGCCTAAGAACTGCGATCATCCGAGTTCTACCTTGTTCAAATGCTATACAGCCGCTTCTTTAATCTTATAAAAAGTCACAAAAAGTGGTAATATTTTTTGGACAATTTATAGGTAAATAACTAAATTAGCTAAATTAATAAAAAAATAAAAACGTTATTTTTAAATTATTTATGAAGTAGTTATTTATGCACCAAGGTGTGTAAGTGCCAGTTTTGTAAGCCAAAACCGAGCTGAATGGTTTTGTGAACTTCGGCTCAGCTTCTCAAATCTTAACCGCAAAAAAATAATTTTTTACCTCTTTAGCAACCCGTAAATCGATAAAAGGTCTTAAATGCGGGGTAGACTTATCAGTTCCGAATGAGTAAATTGGTATTCGACTACATTGATGTTGATCGCCTAATTTTTTCCTTAAATGGCAACAATCAAGCTATTTTACTAATTTTAACAGGATTTCCCTTTGTTTTTATTGTTATATTTAAAAAAATTATTAATTGTAAGCAACGAATAATTTAGTTTCAATTTAACATATTTGAAATTTTGGAACATATTAGCCTCGCAAGCGGATATCTGCGGTTATCTTTTAACCCACTAATATTTTTTTATTATCGTATTTACTAGGATAAAGCTGTTTTTGACATCAAATTAAAAAATTTGTTAATACAGTCAATTGCGCTTAATTGGGGTTCTTTTTTTCTGGGCATAATTTTTACTTTTATAAGATTTCTCAAATAAGCGCCTGCCCCGATTAAGCAAATCCTTGATTAACCGCCAATGACCTAATTAACTGGAATCGATTGTTATTTACTTTTAGTGTAAATTTTTTATCAATGAAACGATTAGGCAATATATTCCAAAAATTGTAGCGGCGAAAACAATCGCACATCCGTTTTGAGGTTCAATAAAATAAATTAAAAATTTTAATTAATTAATCTTATGTATTCTGCGGTTTTCCGTCCAGTTTGGGGGTAACTACGCAAAACCAGAAAGACATGTTATTTGTAAATTCATTAATAATATTGTATATTTGTAGTAATACGGCGCATTACTTCTTCAACCGTTGCTAAGCTAACATTCAGAATGCATCGCACTCTTATTTTAATTAACATTTTTTTTGTTCTCGGCAGTAGTTGTTTTGGCTCAAAGAAAAGATGGAGAGTGTCCATCATCAGATAATTTAAGTGCATGTGGATTTACTTGCAGAAAAGATACCGATTGCACTGGAGATCATAAATGTTGCAGAACTTCATGCCTTGGGTCGGTTTGCGTGAATCCGATTCTCCCTAAGGAATATCCAGCAGAGCAAGGTACGGATAAATTCGTTTATTACAATTATTTAAACTTATAAAAATTTTCTCAATACGAAAACCCAAATTAAACATTGAAGTGGGTTAAAAGTTACAAAATTCTTATTATACGAAAACTAAAATTATTTTTGAACAATTAAAATTCAAAAAATATTATTTATTATAAAAAGTACCTGCTATATTTGATTACTCACTATTTGTTAATATTACTCAGAACCTTTGATAAAAAATTCAAGTTATCTAATATAAATTCATTAATAATAATTATTAATCTTCAATTTTCTAAGAAATTCGATAAATTTAGGTTATTATTGTAAAAGTAGAGTAGTTAAATGGGATAATTGATAAATATTGAGTTAAAATTAATTTCAATTCAATCTGTTGATAAGATTTAATAATAAAGTAAAAACAACTTACTTATCTCGGCAAAACAAAGAAAAAAAAATTATTTTTATTTTATTTTGAAATCTATTTTTTTGAAAAATTATTTTTTACAGATGTTTTTATTATGGGGGGGAGGGTGTGCGAAAAGTCTTACTTTTTTGATATTAGGAAAAGAGGTTTATTTCATGCATAGTATGACTTTTCCTCATATTTGCTCAAATAGCCGTTTATTTATATATTTTTTTTGAGTTGGAAGTTTTGAAGATAAGAAAAGGAATTTAAAAAAATGATCTTAACTAATCGACTGCATAAGTATAATTATTAAAAATTTTTACTTCAGGTACTAATGTTTGTTGAATTATTTACCAGCAATCTTTTTCTTAATGTAGGGAAGTATATATTGCTGTTGCCAAATTTTTTTTAAATGAAAGAAAAAAATCTGAAATTTCTGTAAGACTTTTTGTGTGAAAATCTATGAATATATTTATTTGACGGAGACCAATCCAAAATGCAGCATTGTTTGGCTTATTATCGATGTTGATGCATTATTAATTTTTATTTAAAATTAAAGATATTTAATAGAAAATTTATCGATTACTATTTAATATGTTAATTTTCCCTAGAGACTTGTTTGCATTTTAAATAAATAAATAAATAATAATATTTTATTTGCATATTTAAGGAGATAATTAATTAGTTATTATAAAGTTGAACTTTATAAAAATATTTCAATAATTAATAATGAATAATAATAATAATCATAAATTTTATGACTGTTGACAAACATAGTAATAAATATTAATTTTTTACAGAGAAGTCTGGAAGCTGTCCAGCAAGTCCTTCAGGTCCATGGGTGTGTTCTAGTAGATGCAGTAGTGATAACGATTGTCGAGGAAAGCTTAAATGTTGCAAAAACCGATGTGGAGCTTTAGCTTGTGTAAAACCCGAATAATTACATCTTATTATAACTAATTACGACAAACTAATGTGGTAAAATGGATGCTGATGTGCAAAAGGCTATCGACCAATATTAAAGTGTAAAGTGAAACTTGAACCTATGCTCAATTACCTTAAATCAAGATTAATGGAAAAATTAGGTTCAAATCAGCCAGTGGCTCGAGTTTACACAAAAAAAAATAAAATTGTTTTAGAAATTGGCTCCTTTTGCACATCTATTTAATTAATATATCTAATAGGCTTATTGTAAACTTATTTTTTATAAATAAAATATTAAAAATATAAAAATAATAAAATATTTTAATTTATAAACGTGGCGCTAAGTAATTCTCCAAAAGCTTCAATATTAGTAATAATAATTAGTGATGGGGCTATCGAATTATTCTATGATAATCGAACTACAGTTAAAAACATTTTTTCTAATTTAAGTAACTAATTTTAACAGTTTAAACTGGAAAACATAATAGTCGTAAATACCAGAGGTGCCCACACTCAAATGAAAACTATCTCAGTCAATTATTGGCCCAATAAAATCACTAATCGGAATAAATTTGTAGCAATCTTTAAAATTTTGTCATATAATTGTATATTATTTGTGGAGAGTCTAAAACCGAAGATTGATGACAAATGGAATATAGACAAGCCATAAAATGTACAAAAAAACATAAAAGTTTGTTTTCAAATAAAATTAAAAAATTATTATTATACCTATAGTAAAACAAAACAATTTAAAAATAAAAGACGTATAGCATATCATTTTAATTTATTTTCATTTTTAAGAATTTTCATTATTTAAAATTTTTCAGCTTTACATTTTAACAGGTGTGCACTTGTCACTCCTAACACACGTAGAAAGCCGCCAGTAATCATATTTAAATTGCTATATGTTTACTTGACATATAAAATTTCAAATTTTTTAAGTCAAATTGTTTTAAATAAATAATACTTAGAATTTGTATTCATTTACATACATAAACAGGGTATCTCCGTGACCATGGAGAACCTTTGAGGTGGTGATAAGGACACTTTTCTAAGATAAATTTTCAAATGAAATTTTTGTCCAAGTCGAAACCTTTGGGGGGTACCCTCTTTAAAGCAATTTTTTGAATTCTGCTTTCATACGGCCATATTACCTTAACTATTGATTTTAAGGTATAAATAAATTAGTAATTTTTTAAAAATAATTTACTTATCTACAAATTAGTTTATAACCTCCTATTGTCTAGGATAAACGAATTTTGAGTTATGAATTAAATTAAGAGAAGTAATGTCAAAAAATTTCAAGTTTTATTTTTTCGTTTTTGTTGCAAGCCTTGTATCTTTTAAACTAAACTACTTACAAAAAAACTAAAGGCCTAATTCGGATAGAAAATTTAATGGCTATAACTTTAGTCTACTAAAATTTTTGGAAAACCAATCCATTTTACAGAAAATTCCAAAATAATGAATAAGGTCGGTACAAAAAATATAATAGTCATACAGGGTGTCTCCGTGACCATGGTAAACCTTTGAGGTTGTGATAGAAGACACTTTTCTGAGATATATTTTTAAATAAAATTTTTGTCCTAGTTCAAACCCTTGGGAGGTACCCCTCTTTAAAGCATGTTTTGACCTTGTTTATAATTTTGAGACTTGTTGTAAAATAAGTTAATTTTCCAAAAAATGTTACTTAACTAAAATTATAGCCCGTTAAATTTGCTATCCAAATTGGGCTATTAGCTTTTTGTAAATAGTTTCGTTTAAAAGATACAGATTCGAAGAAAACTATAATATAAAACTTGCAATTTTTAAACATTTCATCTTCTAATTTAATTCATAACTCGAAATCAGTTAATTCTAGAGGATAAGAATTCAAAACCAGTTTTTAGATAAATAAATGATCTTTCAAAAATTACTAATCCATTAATACCATAAAATCAATGGTTATGGTGCTATGACCGTTTGAAGGCTGAAATTCAAAAAATTGCTTTAAAGAGGGGTACCCCCCCAGGGTTTGGACTTGGACAAATTTTTTATCTGAAAATTTGTCTTAGAAAAGCGTCCTTTATCCACCTGAAAGGTTCTCCATGGTCACGGGGACACCCTGAATATCAAAAATTAATGAGAATTTCAAAACCAACTGGGACTTACAGCTGATTAGATTTTTGTAAAATTGGTTAATGAAAATATTAATTTTCTTTTTATTATTAAAAATTATTTGTTTGTTAGTAAAAGTATAATATAGTCATGGGCATGGTCACATCAGATTTTTTTACTTCAATTGTCATGAACGCTTCATTTTCAGAAAAATAAAAAAAAGTGAAGAATAAGCACTACACCGCAGAATTACGTTATTTACTTAGTTGGGAGGGCAAGCCTTCTCAGAGTTAATAATAATTTGAGGACAACTTTGTCATGGTTTCTGCATCTCACAGGATTCTTTAAATATAGTTTAAAAGATTAACAAAAACATTTCCTTGACTTTAAAGTAATTGTTTTAAAATATTTTTCCACACTTCTCTGTCGATAGTTTAATAAACTCGACTATATGCACAATATTTCAAAATACAGAAACCATTACAAAATTATCACCCAAGGTCCAATAGAGATGTTGCATGATTTTGAATTATTTTTTTATAAACTTCAGGTGTTGTTAAACAGCATTGCATAGATAAAAGTTCAGGAGACCTTCAGTTTCCTCAAAAATTTTATAAGAAATGATTTTTGAAATCGTGTTTTAGCGCGAATGACGACACAAACTATTTTTTTAACAACTGACAACACAGCAAATGCAGTTTGTGTTGATAATGTAACCTATAAATAGTTTGTGTTAAAATTGAAAATGAATTTTAATAAAAACACAGTAAACTTGGAATAAACAAATAAGTATTTGTTATAATAAATTTAAATCATAATTATAAAGCAGAAAATTAATATGGCTGTCAATATACAATCAATCAATCATAAAATAATTTTCTATAATTACTATTTTATTTATTAATCACGTATAATTACATTAATGCTCGATTTCTTCACTAATAGCTATCTTCAATTTAGCTAACTTCAAGTTAAATTGACGAAATAACCAATCAGATGACTGATTTATTTGTTCTGTTGTTGTCTGATTGGTTATAACTTGAAGATAACTATGAGTGAAGAAATTTGGCATTAATGTTATCAAATATAAGAGTTACAAGTAAAACAAAACCTTGCAAACACAGCAGAATCAACAAAAATTTATTGTCATGCCAAAAATAAAACAAGTACAACGCCAGTCAATTTTATCCTACTCCTATAAAAATTATTATGCAAGCTAAATACTATTGTAGCTATCTTTTTCTATCGTATACGTTGAGCATCATATATTTTTGACGTATAAGATTTCTATAATCAGACGCTTAAGACAAATTCCTTTAAGGCTGCCTTTGTTGCACCTACGATATTAATACTTAATTTAAGTAACCAGTTGTCGGTGCTTAATTCAGATGGTACTGACGTCAGCTTCATTTTTCGTGCAAACAAGTGTAATAACAATTTAACACTTGAAAAACATTGCTTGCATCGCCAAATATTTGTGACGAGTATTTAATTACGTAATCGTACATAGTACATATTTTTTAAATTTTGTGTTGCCTTGAAGCAATATAAAAATATAAAAATTAGTAAATTTTAATTTTTATTAGCAGAGTAATTCCCATTGCAAGTTTCTTGAATATTAAAATAACACAAAACAGGAAATTATACAGATCACTTATTTTAATTAGTCATACCTTATCATTTTATTTCACAGTGGTTATTTCTATTTTAAGTGTTATTAATTGCGATTGTGTTATTTCTTTGCTCTTATATAAAAATGAGTATAACAAATTCAAAAAATATTCTGGTCAGATTTATTATTTATTAATTATCAGTTTTAGATAGAAATAAGCTTCTGTTCAGTTTATGTGTAATTAGTGTGGCGATTTACTCTGCAGAAGGATTTTCACATGGGTAGATATAATATTTTTAAAATATTTACCAGTAATTTAATATGCAGTTCTTTTTTTATAAAGCTGTCCTTTATCGAACCAAATGACCAATTGCTTTCCAAAATGTAGAGACGATACGCAATGTTTTGGGCGAAAATGTTGTCCAAACATTTGTAACACTAAATCATGTGCCGAAGCCAATCAACACTCTGCATCACATGGACATAAAGGTTCACACAGTAAGTCGGTTTGTAAATTTTTAAAAGTCTGAATAAAAATTACTTTCATAGGTGATTTAATAATTATTAATAATATTAATGTCGTAATAATATTAAGGAAAATGAGATATGCTGATATTAACTTATTTAATTTTTTCTTGTAAAGAATATAAATATTGTAAAAATATTCCAAAGTTTTACATAATTATAAATTTCAATTGTTCTATCGTGAATTTAGTAAAAAAACGGTGTACAATGTTTTCTATTCGCAATTGACTTACAACATATAAGTTTTGTATGTACTATATAAAAAAATCATGTGGACAAAGTTTATCATGTATAGGTAATATAAAAATTGTGTGGCGAAGCTATACTCAAAAGTATACAAACATTTACCTCTTTAGCCATTTGGATCTTCTATCAGGTCGCTCTTATATTGTTATATTCAGTCTCGAGAGCAAAATATACAGGGTGTCCCCGTGGAGAACCTTTGAGGTGGTGATAAAGAACTCCTTTCTAAGACAAATTTTCAAATAAAAATTTGCCCAAGTCCAAACCCTTGGGGGTACCTCCCTTTAAAGCAATTTTTAAATTTCTGATTTCAAACGGTCATAGCTCGATATTATTGATTTTTAGACTTAATAGATTAGAACCTTTTAAAATCACTCACTTATTTACAAATTAGGTTATAACCTCCTATTATCTAGAATGAACAGATTTCGAATTATGAATTAAATTAAGAGAAGAAATGTCAAAAAAATTGCAAGTTTTATTTTTTATTTTTTTGCAAATCTAAAAAACTAACGGTCTAATTTGGATAGAAAATTTAAACTTTAGTTTACTAACATTTTTTGGATAACCAACCCATTTTACAACAAATCTCGAAATAATCAATAAGGTCGGTACAAATACTTAATGGTCATACAGGGTGTGTCGATGTGCACGGTAAATCTTTGAGATTGTGATAAAGCACAATTTTCTAAGACAAATTTTCAAATAAAATTTTTGTCCAAGTTCAAACCCTTGGGGGTACCCCTCTGTAAAGCAATTTTTTGAATTTCTGTCTAAAAACGGCCATAGCACCATAACCATTGATTTTATGGTATTAATGGATTAGTAATTTTTAAAAGATCATTTATTTATTTACAAACTGGTTTAAAATTCTTATCCTCTAGAATCAACGGATTTCGAGTTATGATTTAAATTGAAAGATAAAATGTTAAAAAATTGCAAGTTTTATTTTTTCGCTTTTCTTGCACAATCCTGTATCTTTTAAACGAAACTATTTACAAAAAAGTAATGGTCTAATTTGGATAGAAAATTTAACGGGATATAATTTTAGTGTAGTAACATTTTTTGTAAAATCAACTCATTTACAAAAAATCCCAAAATTATGAGCCAAGTCAAAAAATTGCTTGCTGCATGTAAACGTGGTAATATTCTTCGGCTTTTATATTATGTACAGGTTGGTTGTAAAGTATTGAAGGCAAAAATGAAAGAATGTGAACTTTTAAATGAAATTAGTTTTTTTATTCAATATAATCTCCCTCAACTTCAATACACTTATTCCAATGATCCTGCAATAATTTTATTCCATCTCTGTAATGATTTTCTGGAAGCTCTGCAAAATACTGTTCCACGACTGAAATAGCTTCTTCATTCGATGAAAAACGCTTTCCACAGACAAATTGTTTCAAGTTTTTGAAGAGGTAGTAGTCGCTAGGAGCCAAATCTGGTGAATACGGTGGATGTTCAAGCAATTCGTACTTTAGTTCATTGAATTTTGCCATTGTTAAAACACTTTTGTGGACAGGTGCGAATTTGTTCGTTCAATTGATCCAAAAGGTTACGATAATATTCAGAGTTAATTGTTTTACCTTTTCAAGATAATCAATCAATAAAATCCTTTTGCATCCCAAAAAACTGATGCCATAACCTTTTCTTGCTGATCGTCCTGACTTCACCTGTTTTGGAGCTGAACAACCAGCCTCAGTCCACTGTAATCGTTCTTGTTTCAATTTAGGATCATGGTGGTAGATCCAAGTCTCATCCATAGTTACAAAACGACGCACAAAATCGATTTTATTCTTATTAAAAAGATTCAAATGATGCTGAGAAATTTGCTTTCGTGTGAGTTTTGTTGAATTGTTAACGAATGCGGCACTAACTTTCCAAACAGCTTTTTCATACGTAATTCTTTATGTAAAATATAGAGTACTCGTTCGTCTGAGATGCCTATGGTATTAGCAATTTCACGCTTAGTCAAACTTGGATCTTCACTAACAATATTATGTACTTGTTCAATGATTTCTGGTGTTGTTGCGGGTTTTTGGTCGTTCACTACGTGGTTCATCTTCAACGCTTGTACGACCACGTTTAAACTCTAAAACCCATCGATGTACAGTTGGAAATGAAGGAGCAGATTCTTTTAACACGCTCACCATTTTTGTATGAATTTCTGTTGCTGATAAACCTTCCAAAACAAAGAATTTTATCACTGCACGATACTCAGTTTTTTCCATTGTTAAAAAATACACCGACACGTCGACTTCAAATGGCTTGTAAACAATGAATGAATTGACAGATCGAAATAAAATTTTTAGTAGGTTCATATGAAAGATCAAATATCAAAATGACGTATGAATTTTGATTCCTCTACTGCTTAATAGGTGTCACTTTCAGTACTTTTCAACCAACCTGTAAGTGTTGTCGCTCAGTTAAAGTGGCAACATTTTGAGTTTGAACGAGACGCCAAGCCTACTTAATTATACGAGGAAGAACAAGAAAGCTATAATATATTATTCCACCGAAAAAGAAGCAGAAGGTGGTGTTAACATGTTTTTAAACTTTCATAGTGAAGAACGTAAAAGCTGCAAACAAAAACAAATTGAAGATTTGAGTTTTACTTTATCATATGTAATATGAGAAAGTATTGTTTTCGTGCAGAAAAAAATTTGAGATTTTGATGGATTTACACTTTTGAGGTCCCTGAGTAAAATAAGACCATTTCCAAAAATGTCTGTGTGTGTGTGTGTGTGTGTGTCTGTGTGTGTGTGGTCAAATTTTGTGTGCGACCTACAGCAAAAACTAATAGGAATTTTCAAACAAAATTTTGGATTTTGTATCCTTATGTTGAGACTTAGAGCTGATTAGATTTTGGCTAAAATTGATTCACGGGAACTATTTTTTTATTTTTAAAATTTTATTATTTAATATTAGTTTTAATTAATATTTCAAAAACTAATACGAATTTCAAAACGAAATTTAGGATTTAGCATACTTATGTCAAGATTTAGAACTGATTAAATTTTAGTTAAAATTGTTTTATGAAAACTATTGTTTTTTAATTTTTTTAAGTTTTATTATTTAATATTAGTTTTAATTAATATTTCGAAAAGTAATACGAATTTCTAAACTAAATTTAGGTTTTCGCATATTTTAATCGATATTTAGAACTCATTAAATTTTAGTTAAAATTTGTTTATAAAAACAATTGTTTTTATTATTTTAAATTTTATTATTTAATATTACCTTTATTTAATTTTAAACTAATTAATGAAATTGAGCATTCAAAAGCTCAAATGAAAGAAGAAACATGTAGCTATTGACTATTATATTTTCTAATATAAAATGAATGTATATAAGAATAGTAAATGTATATAGTTGGAACATACGGAGATATCCGATAAAATCGCTTAGAGCTCTACCATTTCTACAATTCTTAAAATAAAGATCTGAAATTTTCATAGATTACTCTAGAAGTAATGTATAAAAATATCCAATAAATAAAAATATCTCAAAATTTAGTATTGAAGATGTATACTTCAAAATTTCAAAATTTTGGATAGTAATAAAATCTGAAATGTATACCTAACTTTAACCACATATTACTCTTACTTAAATCGCGTTATTAGATTTCTACAGGTACGATTTTTAAAGCTTGAAATGTGTACTTTAAGATGCTATAAGAAAATTTAGGTTAAAAAGTAAATCAACTCTTTTTATTTTACAGAAATAAAAAATAAATTTTTTTTTGCTCCAAAATTCGTTAAATTAGAGGTACGTTAAACATTAATAACTTTTATAAAAAATTTATTTAACCTACCTAACTAGCATATATTGTTAATAGGACTTAAAAATAAATGAATTTAGTGTGAAAAAAATTTTAGAATATATAATAATAGCTTTTAGCGATTTTATCGGATATCTCCGTATGTTCCAATTATATACATATACTACTTTTATCTACATTCATTTTTTTATTTGAAAATATAATAATCCAATAGCTACATGTTTCTTCTTTCATTTGAGCTTTTGAATGCTCAATTTCATTAATTAGTTTAAAAGTTACAACAAATTTAGTGCAGCGCGATCGATGCCGGACGCGCACTCACATATACGTATATCTCAGTTTTTGACAAAATTAGAAAAAATCGTCGTTTTTGACCGTAGTTTTCTACCATACCACTTGACCAAATTATAAAGTTGTGGTACTCATTCGACGCAGAATTTAACGCTCTTTAATTTGTTAAACCACAAATGTTTGGATAGGATCCACGGTTTAGGAGTTATATGCAAAAACTAAAAAAAGTCCTAAAATTTTGAAGTTCTTTGGCTGCCAAAAGTTCTCCCGAGGTCGCCCGTGTTAGCATTTTTGTTTTTCACATGCTTGTACCTATTTATACAAGTTAAAAAAATAAAATCTTCTACACCACCGTTTGCAACATACCACCTTATTTCGATTCTCTACTGACTGGCCTAGTAAACGTAGTAATATTCTTTGGATTTTATATCATGTAAGTGTTGTCGCTCAGTTAAGTGGCAACATTTTGAGTTTGAATGAGACGCCGGGCCTAATTAATTATACGAGGAAGGACAAGAAAGCTATAATATGTTATTCTACCGAAAAAGAAGCAGAAGATGGAGTTATCATGTTTTTAAACTTTCATAGTGAAGAACGTAAAAGCTGCAAACAAAAACAAATTGAAGATTTGAGTTTTTTTTATTATAATAAATGATTGTACTTATTGTTTTCTTTATTTGTTGCACTTCATTGTTTTCAAAAATCTTCCTTACATAAAAAGTTTTAAAATAATTTTGTTTTAGATTCTGGAGGAACTGGAACATATTGTGGAAATGTTAAATGTAATTCTTTTGAAAAATGTATAATAGATCCGTTTACCAAGAGAGAAAGATGTGGACGAGCATAGGAATTAATTACCTGCTATTGTTAATTAACTTCCTCCTTATCTTTAATTTTTAATTTTAATTTAATTTTTAATTAAGAAAAATTTGTAAAATTGTTCTTCTCTTCGGCGACTTACACCATACATTTTTATATTGAATTGCTCCGGCTAGCCTGCACACTCTGTACTTCAAAAAAATAATTTAAAAAAATATAATTTTAAAACACTCTGTATACTAGTTAATATAAATGATTAAAATTTTTAAAACGTAAAATTTTTGTAAATTCATATGTTGTGCCGTCATTTTTTTGTTAACGCGTTGCTTGCCTTGATTAATTTCTTCAAGACGTTAATAATATTATTTAAATTTATTATTGATTATAATGCAATAATTTTTGCATTTAGCAAACTAAACGATGCGCACTTGTGATGCTTACATTTCAAGTGGAAGAGGAAAGACCCATAAACCCTTCTCTTTCAGCAACCCTTTACTTATAAATTTATCAAATTTTGTTTTAAATTTACTAGGAATATTATTTATTAAAATCCGTTCTTTAGTTCTAATTAACAATTACCTTCTTATAAACAATAAGCTTTACATCGCTTTATTGTTTATAATCTAAATTATTTAAAAGTTATAAAAATTGAATAATAAGTGTATTTTCATGCCCTCCATTGATTATTTTTTAAAGTAAAAACTAATTGGATAATGAAATTTAGTCTTCGTTTCAATTGTTAAAGAAATTTGTCATTATTTTCTAATGTAAAATTTGCTGACGTGAATTTATATTATGTTTTATTATCAAAATAATTATTTTTTCTTCTTATAATTAAAAATTGTTTAATTAGAATCCAGCCGAATTAGCAAAAAAAGCTCAAAAATTATTAATGAATTTTTTGAGAACCTTTTTTAAAGAGAATGAAATTTGCAATAAGACCGTGTAGCTGCTATTACGGGCCAATGACGGGTTATCCCGGAAAAAAATGACAAAGTAAGAAAATTTTTTCTTGCTTGTTGAAAATGTGGGAAATAGGCGAAAATGTTTAATTTCACCCTGATGCATTTTAAGTTTATTTTTAATTCTTATTTTTTTTTAAATTTACAGTTGTTGTTATGACTTTAAAATGATCTTAATTTTGAATAATTGCACTGAAATAAGCTACATATAACTATGATTTTATTGGAAATGTCATGCTCTTTATAAAAAGTCCTCTTTAAAATGGACTAAGCCAATCCGACCGCCATTTTTTCAAGATGGTGGCGTAAGCTCAAGGGTTAGAGGTGGGAACTTCGGAACGTTAATCCCCACGACTTAGGTAGTATAACTGTGAAGAAAAAAATTCATTATATTTTTGTCGAGATTTCATGTTTTTTCATGCTAATGCAGCTGGATTATAAGCTTTCCTTTGCAAATTTACACAAGTTTCTATACGTCCAGAACCGTATTTAGCTTAATTTAATTCTAAGTTTTATTAACACGTTGACTGCCGACTACGAGATAACTCGTAGGTAGCGATCTTTTCAAGGACGCCAACTACGAGTTATCTCGTACTGTATTAACTTGCCATTCTTGTGTTGCTACGATTAAACCCGTAATATGTATATCAGTGCTAATATCGATAGATGGCTTCAGGGGAAGAACAAAAAATCAATGTTGGCTTGCATGAAAAGACAATTTATTTGAAAACGAACATAAAAATGTAAGTGTAAGAATTAAGTCAAATTACAGAAGTATAATAATATTTATTCGCAATCGGTCGGTAATTGCTCGTTTCCCGACTTTTAAAAGTTTGAAGTTGCATATTGTCAACTACTAATATCAACCGGTGTGTAATGAAAATTATTCACTCGTTATATCACGTGGCGGTCAGTAATGAACAAAATGGGCGGGGTTTTAACGTGTATGAGCTATTACAAATAGAGGCGCTGATGCAAATGTCAAATATGACATAACTTAATATAATTTTGAAAACGCATTATTTCCATTAAACCAACCCCAACTTCACGATTGCGAATAAAATAGTATACATGCTTCGGCGTAAGCGTCATTACTAACCTCGGCCAATTGCTGACCTCCGGCTTCGCCGTCGGTCAGCAGAACAGACCTCGGTTAGTAATGACTCGCTTTCCACCTCGCTATGTAATATACTATTACTGTTTGTGGAACTTTTTAAAACAACCTTCCACACACAGAGCTGGCTTTTCACTACATACTGGACAGTAATAACGCGTTTCTCGGCGTTTTTTCCCTTGGTTACATATGCGACATGGTTTCGTTGGACGCTGTTTTTTTTCGGTAGGCGGTAAACTCTCTAAATAATGGATACTTTGCAATTTACTCTTTTTCGTAACGTGTTGAATTTCTTGTCCAATCAATGCGAGCACGAATTCCTCTCTGAACTTTATCAGTTTTATGTTAGAAGATGTAACTTTTTTAAAAATTTTGTGAGCATTGTGGATGTAAATCTCTATAATGTGCAATGCAACCTTTTTGGGCCATTTAATAGTCTTTCTTAGAGATGAATAATACGAAAGCATTTGATCTGATCGGTCAATGCCAGACATTCCATTGTTGTAATCTCGAATTATATTCGGTTTCATAGAAATTTTTCCATTGCGATTTCAACAACATGCATGTTTGAAATGCAAAGGACATCTCGCTTGTCTTTCCATTTGCAAACAGTAACAGGACCATTTCGCTGCCAAATACACTCCCCTTTTTTCAATTTACGATTTACCAAATCTCTAGGGTTCCCTTTTCTGTTATTTCGTAGGGTTCCACACACATACGTTTTTCGTGTATTTAGTAGTTTTGTAAGTGTAACAGAATTATAAAAATTATCCATGAAAACCGTGTATCCTTTATCGAGATAGCCCTCAAGTAAATGTAAAACAACATCAGTAGTGTGGCATACGTTATCGAAGCATTATCGAAGCGACAAGTCAGTGCAGGTGTGCCTACGAATAAACTCGTAATTGGCTTCCGAGAAGAGATTACTGTTTCCGACGCCAACTACGAGATAATTCGTACAACATTGTTTTTTTTAGGAAAATACGTTTTTACTCTTTTATTTTATAACTATGCTCTAGATTTAGACTTTTTAATAATATAATGTAATAAAATCAAAATTTCATTTTGGCCAGAAATCTGAAAATTACTGTGGCAGTCAACGTGTTAAAAATTATTTTTATAATTTTATCTTGAAATTCCAGCGTAATAATGTATATTATGTACAATATGCCCGGGTGGTCCTATAGCGGACGACCAAGTTTCCTAGTTCTTTTAATATTAAAAATCACAATACTACTCAATATGAGCTGACAAGACAATGTTGTCGCTATGTGAGATTATATTGAACTGATTTACAGTCAACAAACTCTCCATATCCTCGTAACGAAATACGAATCATCAAATTAAATAACTCATTTCTACGATTGAAAAGAGAAACACAAGTAAAAAAACTCTCACTGGATGACTGTGGTTTTGATCTCATCCATATTAAACGTGAAATTAAACTCCTCACATGCAGAACGGACAAAGCAAGTAAAAGCAAAACTCTCATTGTATGATTGCGGTTTCGATATCATTCACGATAAACGTGAAATTATTAATCTCCTCAGATCCAGAACTGACAGGGCATCAACATCATTTTGCAAACGGCTTTGAAACTCCAACTGATCCTAACAGTCAAATGTTACGTGGTTTTGTGTGTAAAAGTTAAAAGTGTTCTGTTATCTCATTCAAAAACACATTACATCGGAAAAAAATTAACAAATTCTCTTAAATCTAAAGATAACAATAGAGAACCTAACATCTTAAAAGAAATTACTTTACAAAAAAATGAATGATTTCATCTCATAGGTTTTCAGGTTTTCAAGTTTACTGTTTATGATAACATTTAACTATTTAAATTCCAGACATTTTTTTTGATGGATACTTGATTAGGTACATTTCGGCAATAAGAAAGCAAAAATTATTTTCAAATACTTCCTGGCAAGAGTTAACTAACCCTGACTCGAAAATACACTTTTTCCTATAAAAACTGCTTCACCAAACAAAAGAGCAGAAAAATATAAGATATTTAAGGTAAGGATAGCCAACGTCTAAAGAAGATATGGCACTAAGGCTTTCTAACAAGGCCACAATTCAAATTTGAAAATTACGATTTTACCATAAGAAACACATATAAGTGTATTATTGCGGAATATTACGTCATTATAGTACACATTCTATCACCAGTCCGCACGCTGTAAGTGGGTCAGCGGTTCGTAGCGGGGAAGAGCTACCAGTCGCTCGCTGATATCTGTCGGGTCGATATTTACACTTTGCCGAGTTGGACTGTTCTAGGGAATATTTTTAATATGTAAAGCGCTTCGCTTCGGCTGCTACAAGCCGTTTTGACAAACGCAACTATGACAAATCTCGGATTCATCCTAAAAGTGTATTTTTTTCCAAAATTTGTGCACCGACTACAAATTTTATTTTTATATCTGTTAATTAGACCATCATCTTTCATATTTCGTTTTAAAAGTCTAAATTCGGGTATCTTAACTGTTGCAACAACGTATTTTAATTTCGATGGGCGGAGTTACAGTTCAACAGAGCCATTGAGAAAATTGCATTCCAAATTAATTTTTAAAGCAGATTTTTAACTAGATTTGTGGTCCGTCTGCAAATTTTATTTTTTTATGTATACGTGGCATTATTATCTTTTATAATTTACAAAAAATAGTGAAAATCGCAATCAGGGTTAATTAACTCTCGTCCAATTCCTTACTTATTTGAATCCACAAATCGGAAGTTGATTTTAGACGATCAAGGATTATAAATTTAATTTATAGATAATTTCATGTTTTAAAACGCATAGATATTCGTACAACAACTAATACTAAAAAAATCATATAAGAATGAATTTAATATGTAATTTCAAATCAAGTGAAATAATTGTGATTCATTCCAATACAAATTAGCAAAGTTTTTATCCAGTTACTTATTTTAATAAAATTTTTTAGTCTGTGATATTGATGATCAATCATCAGATTCTCATCAGATAGAAAAAAATTTTGAATATCGAAATATAAATGATCATCGATTTTATAAACTAAAAAATTTTATTAACAAAAAGTTTCCTAATTTATGTTATAATTCAATTAAAATTTCATTTCGCTTGAAATTATGAAATTTCTTTTGAAATTATATTTTGCAAGTTATTATTGGGTTACATGGGTTAGAAAATTTAAAAATTTAATTTTTATTTTTTCAGCCTACAGTACAAGTCAAAAATATTTCAGAAAATTTCAAGTCAATCGGAGTAGAACTCTAGAAGGAAGCCTTTAAATATTTCTCTAATTAATTTAATTATAATCATTAGGATTACAACTTTAATTCCTCTTTTCTCAAAACCACATTTTTGAAGTGGATAGACACGATTTCTCAAAACTTTCTCAAAAACAGAACCACGGTTTATGTCTGTGATCATAACTTATTTTATAAAGCAAAACGTGGTGCATATTTCACAATGTTGTACACCGATTAATTTGCGATGTGGGTACAATTTTTATGTTTGCGATTATACTTATATTGCAGAAATGTAAATGCAAACATGTTGCAATAACTTCTACATCGTACTATTTGCAAACAATTATCAGAATTTCAGTTTTTGCGATAGGTTTACGAGGCATAAAAATTTACAAGTGCACTTTTCGGGTTACATACAAAATTTACACAAATTTGCAATACATTAGTTCAAACAATTGCAGAAATTTGCAAACATTGCAAACTTTACAAGAATTATGAAACAATTCAGAATTACATACTGAAGGTTGGCTTCAAAATTTCAGCTTTTTCAAATTACACCACTATGAACATTCAATAAACAGATTCGAAATTTAGCTAAATTATATGCAATATTTATTATATTATGTAATTAAATAAATCAGGTTGATTAACTAAATTGTCATTTTCAATTCACATAATAAATTTCCAAAATTCAGGTATTTAGTAAATATCCTTGTCTTTATTAATTTTCTAATTTTCAAATTCAATTAAATGTGCCTCTATCTGCTATTCTAAGAGTCAAATATTTTTTAAATTTGATATTCTATATAAACCTTTCTAAATTTCTCCAACAATTAACCATTTTATTTAAACGCTAGTAATCATCTAATGCGTTTTCGAGTCGAGTTGAAATAAGTGTTAAGATGATATTTATTATAAAACTTTTTAAATCTGGGTTCGTACACAGATATACAATTCACTTTTGATAAGTAGACAATTAACTTCTTAAACGGCATCCAGGAATTGAAAAGTGTATAATTTTGTTTGTATTGTTTTCATCGAGAGTTCTAAATGTCATTCTACTTTTGTAAAGAACACATTACCGAACCAAAATTTTGAATAAAATAAAAGACCTAATCTGAATACGACTTTCAAATGAATGATTCTTCATGGTTTCAGTTTTCAGTTTACGTTGATACTATTAACATTGATTCCGCTTCTTTTGTCTTGTGTCTTTCGGCATAAAAGCAAAAATTCTATTCAATCTGAAATTAGAACCATCAAAAACCTTTGTCACTAAAATTTTACTATATAGGTGGATGGACAAAAAGTTTGAATGAGGATGCATCTAAACAAAAGATAAGTTTCAAAAGAATTAAATTGAAATAATTTTACCATAAGAAATTTAGTGTATTTTGCGAATATACTATTTATAATTTATCACTCCACGCTTAATGGCAGCGTTTCGTCGGAATAGCTACCAGTCGCTCTGATATCGTCGGGCGATATTTACATTTCCCAAAGTTGGACTTTTTGGGGAAATTTTTAAATTAAACCTTTCGCTTCGGCTGCAAACCTTTTGAAAAACCCAATGTACAAATCTCGGTTTATCCTAAAAGTTTTTTTTAAAATTTGTGACCATAAAATTTTTTTTTTTTAAAAATTTTAATTAGCCCCTCATTTTCAAAAATTTTTTTAAAAACAAATTGGGTATCTTAACTGTTAAACAACGTTTTTTAAATTTTCGGGGGCAGTTTTTAAAAAGAGCCTTTAAAAAATTGCTTTCCCAAAATTAATTTTTAAAACCTTTTAACAAATTTGTTCCTCTAAATTTTTTTTTTTTTATTTTTCGTGGCATTTTTCTTTTTTAATTTCAAAAATTTGAAAATTGCAATAAAGGGTTTAAATTTTTAATTAATTTCCCTTAAATTTAAAATTTAAATTTTACCCGGAATTGATTTTAACTTAAGGGTTATAAATTTAATTTTTAAAATTTATTTTTAAAAACGCATATATCTCTTAAATACAAAAAAACTATAAGAAAAATTTAATAATTTCAAATCTTTTTAAATAATTGTAATTCTTTTTAATACTTTTTTAAAAAAAAGTTTTTATCCGTTATTTTATTTTAAAAAAATTTTTTAATTCTGTTTATTAGATAAAAATTTATCAGAAAAAAAATTTTGATATCTTTTTAAAAAATTTTACGATTTTTTTAAAAAAAATTTTTAAATAAAAATTTCCTAATTTTTTTGTTATAATTCAATTAAAATTTCATTTCGCTTGAAATTTTTTTTTTGAAATTATATTTTACAAGTTATTTTTGGGGTTACATGGGTTTGGAAATTTAAAAATTTCTTTTTTTTCATCCTATAGTACAAGTCAAAGATATTTCAGAAAATTTCAAGTCAATCGGTAGAACTCAAAGAAGGAAGCCTTTAAATATTTCTCTAATTAATTTAATTATAATCATTAGGATTACAACTTTAATTCCTCTTTTCTCAAAACCACATTTTTGAAGTGGATAGACACGATTTCTCAAAACTTTCTCAAAAAAAAGAACCACGGTTTATGTCTGTGATCATAACTTATTTTATAAAGCAAAACGTGGTGCATATTTCACCGAAAATTGCACTTTTTGTATACAACTCTGCCAAAAATCAAATTTCAATTTTTTAATCCTTTGGTTAAAAGCCGAAAGGATATGAGCCTTAGGACGCAAACCCAAGAGGATGCAAATCCAAAATAATGCGGACCATAAAGACGCAGACCCAAAGAGACATGGTCATATCTCGTTAATTGAAATTTATAACGCTGAACGTAAAATTTATTTTTGAAAGGAATTGTTTACAATCTTCATAATTTTCGATTTTCGAACTATTATAATATAATAATAATAATAATTTGTCTTTGTGTTATATCATGTTATTGATATTTTCCAATTAATAAAATTATTATCTGAAATTTTTATAATAATATAATATTGTTAGAGATCCACTGGTCGAGCTTAAGTCAGTGTAGGAAACTCCCACATCGAGGAGATCCATCTCCTCCCAGTAGCACACTTTGTGCACGGTAAATGTTGTTATTTTATATGCTTAAAAGTTTAAATAAAATAAAAATTAGAGAAAATATGCTGTTTTTGTCTTTGAAACCCACGTAATCTCATAATATCAACTATGAACTAAAAAAATCCATAGGTAAAATTAGAAATTAAAAAAAATTTTTTGAGTAGTCTACCATCAAGATTTTCGAATAAAAACAAGGACGAAAAATTTAGTTAAAACTTTTTATATTTTAGTCACTATTTCTGTTCTGATATCAAGTGATAAAATATAAGTGAAGTTCAATGGTAGCGCTCGTCACTTGCTCGGATTACCGCAAATTTTAAATACTTATTTAGTAAAAATTAAATTAAAAGTATAATACTAGAAGCTCATTGAGCACAAACGAAACTCTTTCGATTGACACTACAGTGACTTGATAGAGACAGTTGTGGACTTATACGTATGTCTTCGTCGCTGTTGGTTAAAGCTAATTTTCCGCCATGTTGTTGCCAATATCTGTGTTGTTTACATTGCGATTACTTTTGTGGGTGGATGGACAAACGCGTGAATGGATTAACAAGATTCAAAATAATTAATTGAGATCAAACACACAGAGTTGTGGACGCTTTTCAATTGTTTATGAGATTATTTTATTCATCTTACACTTTTTTGGGTTGGCAATAAACGAACTAACCAATTAAAGGTGCGAAAGAGTGAAAGTAAAAATTACGTAAAACGTAAAAATAACACTTACAAAATGCAAATCAATTTCTTATATAGAAAATTTTAGTTACCAACTAAAAAATTAAGATAATCTGATGATCGTGCAGATAAAGAAAAATTATAAATTTAAATTAAAAATAATTACAAAATATTATATAATTGTAAACCAAAAGGTAGCTGTATAGAAGCCTAAGAACTGCGGTCATCCGAGTTCCACCTTGTTTTAATGCTTCGTTGGTGGTGTGTTGTGAAAAAGGTGTATACTTGTTAGATTTTCTTTTCTTCTCAATTTCTTTTCAATTTATAATTCAGATCGACTATGTTTGTCTTTTCTTGCATTTCTAAAAATTTCCAAATTATTTTAAAATTTTTGTTTTAATTAATTTTTTAATTACTCCAAATTTAAATTTTGCCGCTGTTATCTGTTATAAATTTAATTTATATATAATTTCATGTTTTAAAACTTATATTATGTATACTCGTACAACTATTAATACTAAAAATCCTATAAGTATGATTTAATAATTTCAAATCAAGTGAAATAATTGTAATTCATTTTAATACAAATTTTTATAATAAAATTTTTAGTCTGTGATATCGATGATCATTCATGATTCGAATTCCAGATTCTCATCAGATAGAAAAAAATTTTGAATATCGAAATATAAATGATCATCGATTTTATAAACTAAAAAATTTTATTAACAAAAAAGTAAGTGGAAAAGAATTTGCTAATTTATATTAGTTAGTATAATTCAATTAAAATTTCATTTCGCTTGAAATTATGAAATTTCTTTTGAAATTATATTTTGCAAGTTATTATTGGGTTACATGGGTTAGGAAATTTAAAAAATTCAATTTTTATTTTTTCAGCCTACAGTACAAGTCAAAAATATTTTCGCAAAGTTTCAAGTCAATTAGAGTAGAATTCTAAGAGATAAGCCTTTGGAAATTTCTCTAATTAATTTAATTATAATCATTAGCATTACAACTTTAATCGCTCTTTTCTCAAAACTACATTTTTGAAGTCAGTGGACACGATTTCTCAAAAATTTGCAGGCTTCTTCTAGAAAAGATTGTTTAATAATTGAACCACGGTTTTTGTCTTTGATCATAGCTTATTTTATAAAGCAAAACGTGGTGCAGATTTCACCGAAAATTGCACTTTTTTGTATACAACTCATTTTTTTAAAATCAAATTTAACCAAAATTCTACCATAAAGATACGAAAACTCAACTTTGATTTTGAAACTCTTATTAGTTTTTAAAATATTAAATAAAGACTATTATTAAATAATAAAATTTAAAAAAATAGTTCCCATGAACCAATTTTAATCAGCTCTAAGTCTTAATATAAGGATACAAAATCCAAAATTTTGTTTGAAAATTCCTATTAGTTTTTGCTGTAAGTCGTACACAAAATTTGACCACACACACATACATTTTTTGAAAATCGCCTTATTTTACTCATGGGACCTCAAAAAGTGTAAATCCATCAAAATTTTAAATTTTTTTCTGCACGAAAACAATACTTTCTCATATTACATATTATGATAAAGTAAAATCGATAGGTAAAATTAGAAATTAAAAACAATTTTTTTGAGTGGTTCATCACCAAGAATTTCGGATGAAAATTGTAATTAAAATTTTTTTTATATCTTTATCAATATATTTTAGTCACTACTTCTGTTCTGATATCATGTGATAAAATAGAATTGAAGTTGAATGGTAGCACGCGTCACTTGCTCGGAGTTACCGCAAATTTTAAATAATACTTATTTCGTAAAAAATGAAATTAAAAGTATAATACTAGAAGTTCATTGGAGCTTAAACAAAATTCTATCAATTGACACCGAGTTCACACAAAAATTCGAACTGGGACGAAAAATAGAAAAACAATTTCACCAGTCCCTCCACAAGTTTTCGCAAATAATGCCGCGACGGTTGTGATGCAAACGATTGAAATGAAAGCTCGAAAGTTTGATATCAATTTTACTAAAAAATTCGTGATGGGGGAGGGAGCGGTAATTTGGTGTTTCTTTTTTTATCGACAGTTTAATATTTAATTACTGCACCCGGAACTACACATTATGTATTTCTTATATTGGCAATTACCAGCGGCCACTTACATAATAGTCAATGTAAAAATTAAACAATTTAAATTTAAAAAAAACAACAATCGCTCGGATAAATTTAATGATGCGTTTTTATGATTACGTAGGTAGAGTTAGAATATGGAAATTTCCATTTATTTTAATTTCAAACTACGTATCGAAATTGAAATAAAATTACCCATTTATACAAGTACAAGGTGACAATAACGTTGATCGAATAATAAAGTTTAATTATTAAGGTGACTAATTTTAAATAAGTAATTTATAAAATTGTTATTGCTTGAGAATGTGTTTGCACATTATTAATGAAACAAGTTCCTGACATTTTTTGAAAATTAAAACTAAAAATGTTGCTTGCAAATATTTGTTAGTACTTACCTTACATACATACAATTTAGTGTTACCTTGAAACAATAATAAAATCTAAGAATTAATAAATTTTAGTTCTTACTAGCAAATTCTACGTAGAGTAATTTAAATTGCGGTTTTTTAATATAAAAATGAAAAAAGTACATAAAAACATGACAGATCTACTTATTTTAATTATTACCTCTTCTCACAGGTAAACACTTTCAAATTCGTCATTTCTACTTTAAGTTTTATTAATTGCGGTTGTGATATTATTTTGCTCCGACATAAAAATGAGTGAGAAATTCAATAAATATTATTGTGCGATTTATTACTTTTATTAATTTTAGATAGCAAGTTTCTGTTGAGTTTATGTGTAATTAGTGTGGTGATTTACTCTGCAGAAGGATTGTCACGTGAGTATACGTGTATTTTAATATTATAATAATTTGAAATGCAATGTATTATTTTAGAAAGCTGTCCTTTATCGAGCAAAATGACCAATTGTAGTCCAAAATGCAAGGACGATACAGAATGTTTTGGCCGAAAATGTTGTCCAAATATTTGTAACACTAAATCGTGTGCCGAAGCCAATCAACAATCTGCATCAAATGGCTACAAAGGTTCATCCAGTAAGTTATTTATAATTTTCGACAAAAAACTACTTTCGTAGATTTATAATATTATGTAGGTCATGCAATAAGTATTTCGATATTCGTGTGTCGTAACTTATTTAAATAAAAACCAGATTCATTTATGAGTTCGAGTAACAAAAAATGTGGAAGAGGATGCTAGACTGTAAAATACTTTTCAAAGAAAAAAAATTTATTTCAGACGTGAGTAAAGGGAGCAATCAGGAGGGCAAAAAAATCTACGGCGCGGTAATCAGAATGAATGTGGTAAGATGGGCTAAAAAAACGCAATGGTGGGATTATTTTGAGCAACTGTAGATATGGAGAAAATGCGTATCAAGTTGAAAAAAAGAGAGAGTGAAAGATTTAACAAGGCTAAAGTGTTTAAAGCTATGAAAGTTATGGATCACGACTAAAATAGTAAAATATGGGAGGAACTGGAAGTGGAAGGAAGAACGGAAACTGTCAGATTGAATAATGAAAGTCCTTAATGACCGAAAGATTGAAAATGCTGTATTTGTTCTTTAGTGCAATAGAATAGGTAATGGGAGTGAATATTGTAAAAATTATTGCAATTTTCTTTCCTTGGTTCGAAACTGGGAAGAATATAATTTTCATTCTTTGTATGACCGTGTTAATGCTTGGCAATCTTCCTGAGTCAAATAGGGTAAAAAATCATCCTCATCGGCTGGCACAGAACTGATACTGATTTTACTTTATCATATGTAATATGAGAAAGTATTGTTTTCGTGCAGAAAAAAAATTCGAGATTTTGATGGATTTACACATTTTGATGTCCCTGAGTAAAATAAACGATTTCAAAAATTTCTGTGTGTGTTTGTGGTCAAATTTTGTGTGCGACCTACAGCAAAAACTAATAGGTATTTTCTAACAAAATTTTGAATGTGGTATCCTTATATTAAGACTTACAAGGGAGACCGGCAACTTCCCTTACTGAATTGATTCATTTTCATTGTGCGTGTAGGTCTTGTATTGGACTTCAACATGTGCAAGTATAAGAGGACGCTTCTTTGCCAATTTTGAGAAAATTGAATTTGAATAATTATATTACTTCTTCTTCTTCAAGTGCCATTCACTTCATTGTGCGTAGGCGATCAGCTTAGCCGAAGCCAAGCTGACTTTACTAGGAATATAATTAATGGGGTGGTTTCCGTTGCCTTCCCCACAGTCCAAAGATTGATATCGGACCTTTGATCATAGCAGTGTAACCGACTCGACTAGGAATCGAACCATGGTCTACCGCTTTTAAAGTCGGCCGGTGTATGCTTTACGCTACACTGCTGGTCTATATATTACTGATGAACTGCAAAAAATTAACATAAATTTGGTAAGTTGTTAATGGAATTGCGTAAGATTGCAAGAAAATAAAACATATGCAAAGAGAACTGAGATCGCATCCAGCTCCTGCAAAATAATTTTTTCTTATTTATTTGATTATTAATTCCGCCCAGTATAACATGTCATCGTTCTGAAGAAAACCGAAGCGCTATAATAAACCCTACTCATAATCTGTAAACATTGAATGTTTTACCTTTCAGCAGTGAGGGGCACTGGAGGTGTTCCATACCCCCACCAGACCACATACAACTTTGGCTTATTGGAATATTAGTTACTTAAGTGTGACTTGTTAAAGTTAGGATTAATTAATATTTCTAGAGATTTTTCTAGATCGGTTAGGCTGATATCTTCAATTTATTACTAATAAAAATAAACTGCACAAACCGGTGAGTCTGGGGTGTGGAACACCCTCCAGTGCCTCACTGCTGAAAGGTAAAACGTTAATATTTACAGGTTATGAGTATGGTTTATTATAGCGCTTTGGTTCTTGAGAACGATGACATATTATCTGGGGAATTCATAATCCTCCCTCATTTCTTGGTCACTGCTTTAAATTTTTTGTGCTAAAAACTTTATTATCGCTTAATACTGATAACCATAAGTTTGCAAATTTTACTATCACAGTTTTAGTGTTCCTGGGGTGCTCCACACCCCAGTCTCGACAATTTTGGTTTATAATTTGGGCTAATTGGAATATTAGTTACTTAAGTGTGACTTGTTAAAGTTAGGATTAATTAGTATATCTAGAGATTTTTCCTAGATCGGTTAGGCTGATATCTTCAATTTATTACTAATAAAAAATAAACTGTACAAACCGGGGGGTCTGGGGGGTGTGGAACACCCTCCAGTGCCTCACTGCTGAAAGGTAAAACGTTCAATATTTACAGATTATGAGTATGGTTTATTATAGTGCTTTGGTTTTCTTGAGAACATACATATTATACTGGGGAATCCATCATCCTCCCATTCTTGGTCACTGCTTTATATTTTTTGTGCTAAAACTTTCATCATTAGCGCTTAATACTGATAACCATAAGTTTGAAAATTTATCTATTACAGTGTGAGTGTTCCTGGGGGATGCTCCACACCCCCCAGACCTCCCGGTCTCGACAACTTTGGTTTATAATTTGGGCTAATTGGAATATTAGTTACTTGAGTGTGACTTGTTATTGTTAGGATTAATTAGTATTTCTAGAGATTTTTTCTAGATCGGTTAGGCTGATATCTTCAATTTATTACTAATAAAAAATAAATTGCACAAACCGGGGGGTCTGGGGGGTGTAGAACACCCTCCAGTGCCTCACTGCTGAAAGGTAAAACGTTCAATATTTACAGATTATGAGTATGGTTTATTATAGCGCTTTGGTTTTCTTAAGAACAACGACATAAATTATATGGGAGGGGAATTAATAATTAAATAAATAAAAAAACAAATTGGCAGAAACTGGATGCGATCCCAGTACCCTTCGCATATGTTTTATTTTTTGCAATCTTACGCAATTCCATTAACAATTTACCAAATTTATGTTAATTTTATGCATCATCAGTAATATATAATTATTCAAATTCAATTTTCTCAAAATTGGCAAAGAAGGGTGCCCTTATACTTGCACATGTTGAAGTCCAATAGAAGACCTACACGTACAATAAAAATAAATCAATTCAGTGAGGGGAAGTTGCCGGTCTCCCTTGTTAGAGCTGATTAGATTTTGGTTAAAATTGGTTCACAGGAACTATTTTTTTATTTTTTAAATCTTATTATTTAATATTAGTTTTTAATTAATATTTCAAAAACTAATAGTAATTTCAAAACCAAATTTAGGATTTAGCATACTTATGTCACGATTTAGAACTGATTAAATTTGAGTTAAAATTAGTTTATGAAAACTATTCTTTTTTTTTATTATTTAATATTAGTCTTTATTTAATATTTTAAAAACTAATAAGAGTTTCAAAACCAAATTTGAGATTTCGTATCTTTATGGTATGAATTAGAGCTGATTAAATTTTGGTTGAAATTGGTTCATGCAAACAATTTTTTTATATTCTATTTATTTAATATTAGTTTTTATTAAATATTTCAAAAACTAATGAGAATTTCAAATCTAAATTTGGCATTTTGTATCTTTGTATTGAAGGTTTGAGCTGATTAGATTTTGGCTGAAATTAGTTGTTGGAAAATATTTTCCTCTTTTATTATTAAAAATAATTTTTTTAATATTTAATAAAAGTATGATAAAGTCATGGCCACATCCGATTTTTTCTTGAAGGTGAAATTTTTATTCCATAAAAAGTTTTAAAATAATTTTATTCTAGGTTCTGGAGCAACCGGAGCATATTGTGGAAATGTTAAATGTAATTCATTCGAAAAATGTATAGTGGATCCCACTACCAAGAGACAAAAATGTGGACGAGCATAGGAATCAATTACTATCAAACTATTAATGGATAAGTATTCAACGAATGGCTATAAATCCTAATTATCCTCTTTTAAATAGTGGAAAGTTAATAAATGTTTTGAAAAAATGTAGTTTTCTGTTTTACTAAGAGTTACTCACCGGAGTATTATTTATACTAACCGGAACCGTCTCCGGAGCGTCACGGCGCCGGCAGAATTTTACATCAGGAATTTAGAATAGCCAGAAGCATAGTCACCCAAAATTTGATGAAAATCAATACGAGGGCGTTCACTCCTGAATTACCATTTAAAACCCAAACGCCTATTATCGATTTTACGCAACAGGTAAAGTACAGGTGCTAAGAGTAAACCAAGCTTACGCAAAATAAAAATGTTTAAATAAAATTTATTTTAAATAAAATTAATCATTTTCTTCCCGATTTCTTCACCTAGAGATATCTGTTAGATAATCTTTATATTAGATAAATTAACGAAGTTACCAATCATATTTCTGATTTTTTGTTTTGCTGCAGTCTGATTGGTTAGGTTGGGTTCTCTAGGTGAAGAAATCGGGCATTAGAGAACTTAATAATAATTATTACAAAACCTTCATGTGCCCGACGACCAAGTAACAATATTTACTTATACTGAATTATCTAATTTATTAGAGTGGCGTTGATATTACGGATATTTCTAGTTTTTCCTTATTAGACAATTCATTTGAACACATATTTATCTTTCTTGGTATAACTAAACATAAAGCTGCACCGAATAATAGCACCCCAGCAACCAAAAAAATTGCTATTTCCGAATGTGTTTCCATCAAAGTAGCCAAAAATTATATTGCAAATGATGGCTCCGACTCTTCCAGAAAGCATAACCGTTGAAATAGCCATGGCCGTCACAGATGTTGGAAACAGTTCGACAGTAACACATCCCACAGCAATATTAGCAGTTGCCATTGTTGCTTGAAAAACAGATGCAACTATTAAAGTTTGAAATGAAGAATTCAACCAATAAAATAAAATCGTGCTGCTTCCTCCACAAAGCATGGCAAATAACGGAATGGTTTTGTTATCCAGTTTTCCAGCTAACCAACCCGATAAGAGATTTCCACACAAGGATGTCAAACCCATCATGATGGAGCTCAAAAATAACGAACCATTAAAATCTGCACCACAATTATTTCCTATTTCATCCGTCGTGAAATTTTGCGAATTGTCATTTTCGTAACTCTGATACTTTTTTAAAATCTCTGGTAACCATAAACCCATTCCAAAGTACCTAAAAAATATCAATACAGAAATAATACATTTAAAAAGATATAGTGTCTTACCCAAACATGTTTGCAAACATAATTCCACTGACCAAGAGAGTTGGGAAAAGCAGAGTTGATCCAAATAAGTTGGTTAGTTGTAAGTAAATATCTTGTATTAGCCTTAAAATTTTCCCTCGACATGTAATGCCTGCTGTAAGCTTATTATTAACTGTCAGCGAAGTGCCGAAAACTTCAATTGGAAAATCGTTTCCATTTTTACCCGTATTTGAACTGTACATTTTTTTCAAAACTCCAATCGCTTCCCCCTGATTTGATATTGCTAAAAATTTTGGAGTTTCTGGTAGGTAAATTAGCCATATTCCTGCTACCAATTCTGGTATTGTTAATACCAACAATAATGTTCTCCAGGAACTGTATGTGATGTAACTACCCAATTGAATTTTAATTTGTAATGGAAGTATAATTTGAGATAAAATTGGTAGCAATAACCACGCTAGCGTATAAAAAGATCCAGAATAATAAATACTTTTTGACTGATGTTGGGGAGCGTGAAATTCGCCCAGGTATGAAAATGTTATACTACCTGGAGCTCCCATTAAAAAACCACTAATAAATCTACACACGATAAGGCCAATCAATTCTTTCGTCAAGGTACAAATAAAAGTTACTAGTACGTCAAGCAAAAGAGTCACAATTAACACTTTTTTTCGTCCAGCTAAATCCGCCACAATACCCCACAGAAAAGAACTACATGTACCACCAATCAAAAAAGCTGCATTAATAAATCCAATATCAGATGATTGCAAATTCAATTCACATTTTGCAGCTGGAAGCAGATATGCAGATATTCCGTTTTGCAAGCCAGACGACAGTAGACAAAGGGCACAAGATGCCATTATTTTGTAATGAAATCGGCCATAAGCTAAAATCAAAATTTTGTATTTTCCTACATCAAGAACTCACCCAAAAAATTACGTATGGCGGTTAGAGCTTTGTCTAAATCTGTAGTTTTTAGTTTACTTCCATCACAATTAACTTTGATTTTAGACATTCTAATTTTCATATGAATGGCAAAAGTATGTACTGTCCAAACGTAGCCAGTTGAAAATAATTTCCTATTTATTAATGACGAGTAATAACACAATATCACTCATATAAACAATAATTAATGTAAACAAATTAATTTTTTTTGCTGTCGCTATCGGGATTCAGCACGTTTTGGATAAAAATAATTTTGGATTCTTCTACACGTCAGTCAATCAACTAACGTTCTAGCAAAATACATGTCTTGCAAAATTCAAGATTAAGTCAATATTGAACACTTATATGAACGATTATCGCAGAACAAACCAATTGTAGTGACGTGCAGCACAATCAATCATGCCATTAATTTTTTTCTCATAATTTTTTAGCTGTGTAAATAAACCAATAAATGCCACTGTGGGTGTAATACCAAATTTAATCGAATTAAAGTTTTCGGGATTTAACTAAAATTTTTTCTTGTCTTGCGAAAGATTTTTTGAATATTTGGTAAAAATTATTATTCCATGGCTCATTTTTAATTTTTTTAATAACAACATTATAATATTGTAGACTATTTTTTTTACAAATTAGATTACCTTGATGAGTTTTACATATTGATGTTTATTATTATTCTTTTAATACATTTTTGTTTATATAACAATTCAAAGTATAAATAACATATTTACATTTTTTATGTAGTACTAGAAGTCTCTAACTGCAAAAAATTGCTTATTCGAATTTTTCATAATACTTAATAATAATATTAATAAAAAAGTTATGCAAACTTTTCATTGTGTACGAATTGAATATTACCAATATTATATTTTTATGGATCTTTCAAATGGCAAACATTAAGTTTATCACTTACCTATGTGTAACAATTTATTTTAAAATTGATAGGTTTATTACCACGTAGTGTAATTACACAGAAAAAAAATTTACGATTTCAACTAAAGATTAATTGATTTAACTAAAGTTGAAATGTTGTATCATCTATTTTAAATTAGATGAAATTACTAAATCGGTTGTTTGAAATTTATAAATATTCTAAATGAATTATATAAAACTTTAAGTAAACTATATAATTTCAATTCATTTAATTTAGATTAGATGAAAATGCAAATTTATTTTTTTCTGTGTATGTTATGTACATAGTACATATATCTCTGCGTGGGAAATACCCATCTATCTACCTACCTAATTATTTTGAACATTTTTAATTTTATCACAAAAACTTTAATTATTATTGGTTATTAGTTCACCACGATCCTTACAAATGCACCTTAAAATAAAACAAAACCTCAACAACAAACCTCAGCTTGAAATAAAACAAGGTGGAACTCGGATGGCCGACATATATAAACAAAAACTGGCAGAAGAAGCTAGGATCTGTCAGAATCTCAGGATATCCTGTGCCAAGCCATCATATTCCATTAACAATTCTTTAAAAATAAAAAAATATTATATTTTATTTTGGTTTGCTGCGTTTTTGAATCTTGTTAATTCATTCATTAGATTAGGTCAGAGGTTATGGTCTGGCACTCGAGAGTGTCGATTACCAAACCGAGATACCCGGGTAGAGTAAAAATTTATTTTGACCCTCGGAAGGCAGCGGTTACCCACGAAAATAATTATCCAGGAAGGAAGACCAAAATCGAGTTAACGACTAAAAAGAAGAAGAAGAATCCATTCATGAATCCGTCTGTCCACAGTATTCAACTAAAAGCCATAAAACCAGTTGTATAATAGAAGTATATCCTCGGATCACGCTGATCAGTAATTCAAGTTCGGTCATTACTTGGGTGTTACATTATCAACCAATCGCAGAATTTAACGATAGAGAACTCCTGTTATAGGATTGACAGTTAATTGAAATAATATGGGGACGGACCCAGAATATAAAAATAGGTTCCCTTATTTTGCCAAATAAAGAACGACTTCACCTAGTCCATTTTGAATTTTAGATCAAATTTAATGTCAATTCTTGACGATTTAATAAATAAATTGATTAACTATACACATGAAAACGCTAGAAATCAAAACTACCTACCATCTACTATTCAAAAAAAGTAGGAAAAAAAAGATCCCCAATTTAAAAAAAATATCAGAAACCGAAATAGATGAGAAAACAAAAGAACTGAGTTAGCAAATTTGCCAGTAGAAAAATCTAGAGCAAAATATTCAAAGATTGAGGAAAAATTAAATAATCTGACGAGTGTGATGTCAGATTTTCTGAAAGAAATAAGCTCATCGGTGAAAAAGCATGAAAAGGGAAAGAGGTGTAGAGCAGACTGGCAGAGTAACTCAGGTCATAACAAAAATCCAAGAAAAATGAAAGAAAAAGTTGTTGAAAAATTATAATTTGTAAAATTTAGACTAAAAACGATAGACAAAGATGTTCAGCCAAGAACACACAAAGCTTTTTTGAACCAAAATGATGAAGAATTCCATACTGGCAAAGTTCTATTCTATTCTAATCGTGAATGTGCAAAATATTTTTCTTTAGATTTTGGTACACTTGACTCCTCAATTTCGCTTTTCGTTTCGAAAACTTTCTTCGGGTTTTCAAAAAACTCATCCGAAAAGATGATAAGCCATTGCAGCATCAAATTGTGAAAAGGTTAGGTAAAATGACGCATTCGAATTCATGATTTTCAGCACATTTCACAGGTGATAGTAATTTTCCCAGTTTTTGTAAACCTTATTTTCTGACCCTACTCTTCCTAGCTCTAATAAAAGTAAACTGTATTCATGTGTTCTGTTTCCTACTTTCACTATTTCTTTGCAATGGGAGTGTGGAAATCTTTGAAAGACACCACCCGGATGTTGTTGGGTGGTAATGTGGGATTCTTACTTACTAAAACCCCACTCCCTTACCTTTTACGAGAGCACTTGAGACCGCTTTCGCATTATTTCGCGGTGCTCCCGTCCCCATTGTGGGAATGTTTCTGGCCACATTTCGGCATTCTCCCGTTGTTCACTTGTTTCTAAACATTTTCATCTTCATTGTCTTAATTTCTTCCATCCTTTTCTTTGATCTTCATCACGTAACGTATAAACTTCGTGATGTGGTGCCACTTTATTTCATTTTCCAACATTTCATACACAATGTTTTCTTTTGTGATGTTTTTCCTAATTCTACTATTAGTTTCTCTCTTTCCGGTTGCCATTTATGGCGTTCTGCCGTGTCCTCACAATAACGGCACTCCGGGAAATCTCGAATCTTCATTTTGCACAGATAACTGTTGTAACAGCCGTGACCCGTAAAAAACTACACCACCACAGCACAGCACAATAACAGCACCAAGGAGAAGTCTCACACTTGTTTTTGGGTCTTTTATACTATTAGGCATCATTTTTGCCATTGCTGTACTTACTTTGGACGCTTTAATTGCAGCTTTTTCAAGGTAGTCTCGATAAGCCACCCGCTTATCAAATAATACATCCAAGCTGATAAGGTTTTTTTGGGGTGCGATGTTTTCACCTCTCAGCGTGAAATGTATTGGTGCAATTTTTCTTCTTCCAAGCGGGAGCAAGGCCTCGGTTTTTTCCGGCACCATTTGGAGACCATGCTCCTCCATCCAACCGTGGAGTGTCGTCAGTGTTTCATTTACTTTCTCCCGTAGCTCTGTCAAAGTGATATCATCCGCAAATGCTACGAGTTCCACGTCCGCTGGCAACTCCACTCTCAGTACGTTATCATAAGTAAGGTTCCACAGGGTAGACCCCAGAACGAAACCCTGCTGAACCCCACTCGTCGCCCTTACTGTGTCCTGGAACATCTGTTCGTCGATGAGCAGTGATCCGTCTCTCAAGTAATCGGCCAACATGTTTTGGACGCAATTATTGAAATTTCTTTTCTGCATAGCAAACAGGGTATCTCCCCATCTGACGGAATTGAAAGCGTTTCAAACATTTATTGTCACGATCGCACACATTTTTCTTGTGCGCCACGTACCACTTTTTGCACATTTGACGCCTTCCGTCAAACGATTCAGGGCGTCAGTTGTTAAACGCCCGCTTCTAAACCCATATTGATTTAAAGCTAGTCCCCCCTGTGCGCTCGATCTTCTCCTGGAGTCTTTTGAGAACCAGTCTCTCCAACAGTTTGCTCAACTCGTCCAATAAGCAAATCGGACGATTTGGTTATTGGATGTTAAGTGCATAATTTGCAAAAGTAAATTTTCCATGGGCAAACATGGTCAAAAGTGGGTGCCTTGCAGCAATTTTTTTAGTAAAATTTTTGAGGGTTCCCCTTTTTATTTAATTTTTTATCAAGTGTTATTTATATACTACATATTATACTACTTCATTAAATTTTTTTTATAAAATTAACCCATTATTTATTTATTATTTAATTTATTTTTATTTAAAAAAGTTATTCGTCCGCTATTTTACTTTATGAATTAAACTCTAAGCGTCTTTCTTTCTTATTCGCAAAATTATTTATTTTAATATCGGAATCAATATTTATATCCCTAGGAATATTCGCGAGTGCCAGAACATTTAGCCTTTCTTCACCAGTAGAATTTCTGAAATAAGCTTTTATTCATTTTAAACTAGAAAATCTTCTCTCGGCAGTTGATGTAGTCACTGGTAATATTTCTGGTAAGTTCTGACATTGGAAAAAAAATTCAGAACATTTTGCCAATGTATCCAATAGATTCTTTGGCAAATCATTCACATCTAACCATTTTTGCTTCCAGAAATCGAATTCTGCTTCAAGAATTGCTTGGTACAACCGGAGATACACCCACTTTTTGAGCCATTTCCGATGCTTTATCCAAAATTGACGCAAATTCCTCTTCGTTTCTTATATTTTGAAAGTTTTGAATAGTTGCTTCTACAGAATTTATAGCAGTTGTTATGTCCATATTTTCGGTTTTCTTACGTACCACAGATGATTCTGCTGAGAAGGACAAATTTCTTCAATGTTTTAAAAAATTATATTTTAATTCCGTTATTGCAGATATGGACAAATATGAAAAATAAAATAAAGTCTAAAGCTATCTTTATGAAGAAACACGCCTAGACGCTCAGGAGATAGCCCATCAAACCCAACAACTCGCCGATTTTGAAGTTCGAGTGATCGGTGACGAAGTGATATATCACTATTATATTATATATATCACTATTATATTATATCACTTCGTCACCGATCACTATTATATTATATCACTTCGTCACCGATCACTCGAACTTCAAAATCGGCGAGTTGTTGGGTTTGATGGGCTATCTCCTGAGCGTCTAGGCGTGTTTCTTCATAAAGATAGCTTTAGACTTTATTTTATTTTTCATATTTGTCCATATCTGCAATAACGGAATTAAAATATAATTTTTTAAAACATTGAAGAAATTTGTCCTTCTCAGCAGAATCATCTGTGGATAAACCATATTATGGTTTATCCACACTATAGAGGGGGGGGAGCAATCCCATCTACTTCAAACTACACCTTTTCCACATGTAATTCGGATTTCGTCAATTGTAATTCAGATTTGTCAACTGTAATTCGGAATTCGTCAATTGTAATTCAGATTTGTCAATTGATATTCGGAAATCGTCAAATGAAATTCAGAAACCGTTAATTGAAATTCAGAAAACGTCAAATGAAAATCAGAAAGCGTCAAATGTAATTCAGAAAACTTCAATTGTAATTCGGAAAGCATAATAATTTAATTAGGATTGCATATAAATTACATAGAATGAAATTATAACCAAACTGAAATAAAATTTAATAAATATTTAAATTTTATTCATATAATAAGAAATAAACCATAAATTGTTTCACAACAATTTGTTAAATCAATTTCTAGCAAATAAGTTAGCGACCGACTTGCATATCTTCCATGGATAAGGCTTTTGCTTGATGTGTCGTGCAATGTTGTGCAGCACGAGCATTTACGGTGTTCTTAGCTCGATCTATTATTTCTTCTAAATAGACCAGTCTTTGTTCTGTAAGATTAGGTCCTGTGACATTGGGAACTCGAATATGGCTTTTGGCTTCTGCCTTAATTTTTGACCAAATGAACTCAATTGGATTTAACATTGGTGAGTAGGGTCCTAGTCGCAACAAAATTGCTGTCGTCCCATCAAACACAGTTTCCAATCTTGAATGACATGGCGCGTTGTCTACTACAAGTACGAAATCTTATTTTAAAAATTGTATTTTTTGGCTTACAGTTCGGCTAATTCTGTGACAGAATTATGGTTTTCTGAATTACATTTGACGTTTCCTGATTTTCATTTGACGTTTTCTGAATTTCAATTAACGGTTTCTGAATTTCATTTGACGATTTCTGAATATCAATTGACAAATCTGAATTACAATTGACAAAGTCCGAATTACAGTTGACAAATCTGAATTACAATTGACGAATTCCGAATTACAGTTGACAAATCTGAATTACAATTGACGAAATCCGAATTACAGTTGATCTTTTCTGAATTACATGTGGAAAAGGTGTAGAACCTCACCTTCAATGATCATAAAGAAGAAATATTTGTCCACATTTGCAATAACAGAATTAAAATGTAATTCATTAAAAGAATGAAGAAATTCATCCTTTGACATTACGATGTAGTTCTACTTCGGCCATCAGTCCTTGTTTAATACTGTTGCAGCAAGTCCTATCTTCTTTTGTATATTTTTCTGCATACGGCAACTCCTTTTCACCTTGCATTTATACTTTCTACTGCAAAAGAAGAACAGCGATACGTATCAACGCATGTTCACAATTCTGAAAAAATTAGTGCTCAACATTGCACCTCAGAAGATTTTGATTGACTTTGAGAAAGCATGTATTTCTGCTGCTAGGAGCGGAATTAAGAGTTGCTATTTCCATTGTCTCAAAGCTTACCAAGAAGAATAAACAGTATACTTTTCAGGGGAACTTTACAAATTCTTACAGCTACAGGCTCATTCAAAATTAAATTTTTTATATGAGATTAATGAGATTGCTTACTGCTACTATGAATTTCGATGTCCCAAAATATTTTTTTGTGCAGTATTTTCTGAGTAGCTTTTGATAAAGCCAAGGTTTGAATTCAAATGATCACACCACAACATGGGAAATGGCAAAAAATTAATGGAATCAGGAAATTACTTCACTTCTGTTGAACTATCGATTGCATTTGTATGCAATCTTTTCGAGAATTGATTTCGAGCTGTTCTTCAGTCGACTGTGGAATCAATTCTCCAGAAGATTACATAAAAATACAATCAATAGTACACAATTCTTTACCATTCCCTATTGCCAAAATATTTTCTTTCAAAAAACAAAAAGCAAAACTGCTTGCAAGGTCTCAGAAATGGTAAGGATACTGCCAAGACATAGACCATATAACATAGTAACACTACATGAATAACAGCTTAAATAGGTAAGAATTACAATTGAGGTATTTCAATCTCTTCCACGACGCGCGACGTCATAATTATCTAAAGAGTGTCTGTGTACAGATTTTCACAGCTCTCATCAAATTTCAATGCCATTCATCCAGACTAGGTAGCTAACCAGAAGAAGGTTAGGAAGTATTGCGTTAGTATTCTGCAACAGCCAAAAAATCTTTGGCACTTCGGATGCTCATCCCATACTTTTAATGCACTATTTTGAGCATGAAACCAGACCAAGCCAAGGAAAGCTTTAATCGATCAATAACAATGGAGATTTTCCATATTTTCGCTCATTCCGACTACAAATAAATTTTCTTTTCATGTAATGTATTTTTTCATCGTGTAAAGCTTGTTTCTGTAATCTGGGATAAAATTCATATCGTTTTAAATCAATTCATATCTTGTCGTGGCTAATTTATTACCATAAATTCGTGCGGTTCTGTTATTTTCTTAAATAAATACACAGAAGTAGGAAAAGTAACTTTTCCGTTTTCATCAATTATCGTACATCGTTAAATTTGGTTATATCATATCAAGCACAATTTGCACGCACTTCGTTATCTTCTTAATTATTTCTTGCTTTCTTTCATTTCATATCTTGTTGTTTCATTTTTTATTAAATACACATTAGTAATTTCTCTTATATAGATATATAGAAAACATCTTCGGTTGGTAATAGGTTATACTTTTAAGAGATAATTCTTTAAAAGTTAAAATATTCGCAAATTAAATGTGTTTATAGATTCCACTCCTGCTCTCATGAAATATTCCATATAATTAAGAGTATTTTAGAATATTGGTCAAAGGGTTACAAAAAAACGCTGTTTAAATTATAATACTTTGTCCAACATTAACAATGCCCCCCCCCATTGTAGGAGGAACGAAAATCTTTGGTTAACCCTGTGTATAGATCGCTTATGTCTATATATAGAGTGTCCCCGTGACCACAAAGAACCTCTGAGGACAAAAATAAAATTTTTGTTCTAGTCCAAACCCTTGGGGGTTACCCCTCTTTAAAGCAATTTTTTGAATTTCTGCCTTCTTCTGTGCTCTGTATCGACAAAACCAATTTATTCTGATGATACTCTGACATGCATATTGGAGACTCGCAATGGCATTTTAAAAACTTCAACAAGCAATGCTGAAAGAAAAGACGAATTAATTTTGTTGATGTAATAAGAAAAGACTCGAATTTTATTCGTATGCTTTGCCCGAAAAGCTCGAGACAAAGAGTAAGTTCTTTCGGCAAAAGATGCATTAATTAAGCTGGGATTTTTATCGTGGATTTGGCGATTTTCATCCACAGAAAAGATGAAAACTCGCCAAGTTCAACAGAAAACTTGAATTTTAGGCCTCCAATTGGCTTTTCATGCTATTTTTTAGAATTTTATGAAACTCAAAAAATTAAGTAATTTTTTCAACTTCATAATTAAAATGATTTACGAAACATAATAATTAACGCCTATGCAAAACAAATAACAAAGAAGGGTAAATTAGACTTTCGACCTCACCTTAATTTGCAAATAACATTCACCCTATATGAATTTCTCTGTGTGCAGAAAACATAAATTTTCCTGCAATAATTATTATTGAATTATTTGATCCCGAAAATAATTAAATTAATTAAGGAAGCTTATTATTATTTAAAACAAAACAAAAAAATTATTAATATTGAGAAAAAACAATAACCAATCGAATAAAACAATTTCGTGCTTTTAAGTTGACGCCCCAATAAATTTTCTCTGTCACAAAAAAGAAATTCATAAGGAAATCGATACCAAACCTTTTCCAACGAAATAAGTTCAAAAGGTCATTGCGGTATCTTCCGGGAAAGCTTTGTTATCCGGAGAACATAACGCACCAGTGGTATATACAGCGGTTAACTTTCTATTGTCCGGATCGATATTTCAAATAAAATTAAATTATTTCACGACCAATTGTTGCCACTTTTCAATGATTGCCCACTTCCCTATGTTAATCAATTTTTTAACCCCGCTATGCAGGTTATTATTTCATTTTATTATTTTCGTAAGATAAAAATTTGTAATTTTTTAAGAATGACGTCAATTTCATCGCCAAATGTTTTTTTTTATTAAAAAATTTAATTGAATGAGGTCCCTATTGTGATAAACTCAAAAATATACACCACCCGAGCTTAGGCGGCTTATCGGCCGCCATGACCTCCCACCTCGATTGGTGTGGAACTCCATAGGAAAATGGCTTAAAAAATTACAAAATTTAAAAAATACTGTTGAATGTTACCAGATTTTCTAATACAGATGTGATGAAAATTCAGTTTTCTCCAAAATCCAGAAACTTGCTTGGATCTCGGAGTTATAAAAACTTCTACAAAATATCCAGTGATCGCGAAAAAGTACTGAGATACACGGTTTCTGGACTAAGCGTAACTTCCATAACTGTTTTATCATGAAGATAGCCAGAATGTTGCAATTTCTCTAGTTGATGAACATTTTTATCGTCTGTATTCGCCCCTGTGCTCAAAGCGCATCAATCCGAAGTGGGATTACACTTAAAATTGCTGTTTTATTAAATTCCAAGAAAATAAGACAAGCACATGTTAATTTAATTAGTTTTTATCTTTTAGTATTATACATTCTGGATGAACAATCTATTAACTTTTAAATAATTTAAATTTCTTAAAATATTTTTGTATTTCACTCTTAGGATAAGGCTTCACAACAAGACAGGTAGGAATATTCTCGGGTTGCTCAATCCACAGTTTATGTTGGATTCCATTTTCTTCAATTTACTGTTTAAATTACGTAAACTACTTTCATCTGAAGCTTCCAATACCACTTTATGCATATTATCAATATCCGCTAGGTATGTCTTCATATGTTCATCCTCATAGAACAGATGAGTAACTGCAGCTACAGCATGGCACGCTTGAGCTATTAAAGCTCCTACAGGCCAGCTTAGTTCGCGAATTAAATCACCCCGTACAATTACATATTGCACAACTCCATTACCAGCCATGTTTGTAAACAGCAATTTCTGAAAATTATTATTATTATTAGAAATGTACCATTATACTAGAAAAGTCTCCAGACAGAAAACTAAGTTCAACAAATTTTAGAAGCGCAATATTGGTATTATCAGTACTTGATGATAGTTTAGACAAACTGCATTACTAGCCAGGGTTTGCAATCCCAGAACATTATTTACTGTTCAATATCGGTTTTGCAAACCCAATTTAATAGCGAATAGAACTTCTGTTCAACGAAATTGCCGTTGAAATTAGTTCACGCCTAGATTTACAGAAAAGTACAGGCAAGAGTCGACTAACCCTGATTCTAAAGTACACTTTTTCTTACAGATATGGCTTTACCAAACGAAAGAACAATGTTGTCGGACTTGTAATAAGGCCACAATTTAATTTTGAAAAATACAATTTTCCCCGGGTTGACGGCGACCAGTGGTGGGGGAGATACCAGTCGCTCCATGAGATCCGTCGCGTCAACATCCATACTTTTCCGAGTTGGAGCTACTTGGGGGATGTTTTTAGTAAGTATATCAGTTGTCAAAATCGCTTGTAGCGTCCGGAGCGACGTGAACTACATCAAGAATCGGATTCACACAAATAGTAAATTTTTGCCGAAAATTGATTGTCCGAGCACAAATTTAATTTTGTTATTCGTTAATTAGACCCTCGTCCTTCATAATTCGTTGTAAAAACGAGATTATGGCATCTTTACTGTCGCCACAACCTATTTCAATTTTGAGGGGCGGGGTTACAGTTCAAAAGAACCAATGATAAAATTGCATTCCAAATTAATTTTTAAAGCCGTTTTTTAATCAAATTTGTGGACCGTCCGCAAATTTTATTTTTTTATGTGTATCTGGTATTGTTAGCTTTCATAATTTACAAAAAGAATGATGAAATTCGCTATCAGGGTTAATCGACTCTTGCCGAAGTACATTAACAGAACATTTTCGAAATTGAAAAGGTCATTTTTCTTGAAATGCTTCAGATACTTCTCACGACCAAACGATTTTCAACAATTTTATGTTAAAAGCAAAATTTAAGTTGATTGAAATGGGTGATTCAATTTTAGTTAGAGACGGTGGATTTTCTCTGATTATTTAATCACATCTTAAGCAAACCCCACACCAACAGCTGAAAACCTTTTCAACGAATCCATAAAATAACTAAGAACCAGAAATTGGAAACGAAGATTTCCTATATTATCTGTAGAAATGCAGGTTTTTTTGAGAAAGAACCCAAGCCGTGATTATAGCAATTGCTGTATTGTTCATAATTTATCAATAGTGGAAAAAATGGGTTGCATCCTTTAGAAATAATCAATAATCCCAATCAAAATGAAGAGATTGAAATAGAAGTCAACAATGAAGCAAATATACATCAACTGGAACGGAAAATAATCCCACAAATAGCATTAATTAAAAATCTTTTGTAAATTTTCTGTAATTTAGTTTCTGCAACAGTTTGAGATGGTTTGAAATCTGCCAATAGTTTCAAAGTGCTGCAGAATCAAAGTTTATATTAGTCAAGGTCAACTATTTATTACACATTTAATTAAACAACAATAATGCATTCAATAAGTTTTTATTAAAAATTATTAGTGGTTTATAAATATAGCAAGACTATTTTTTGCATAAAAATGTATTTTCATTGTTTTTGTTACTTCTGTCCAAAACAGCTAATTGTTCTTCCTTTCTGCATTGTGCTTCTTTTAAAATTTGTCGTCATTTATTATCAGTCTCCTTTTTGGTTTGCAATAAATTCCACCTTTTCTTTTACAAGTTTGGCAAAATTTTCGACGTTCCTTTGCCCGATTTGCTGGGAGCACCAAGAACCTTCCGTTTTAAGGGATTGACCTTGATCGAATCTTCGTTTTCTGCAATTATATTGAACGTTAGTAATAAAAACTTATCATTTTGTTTATATCTTTACCTTGACGAGGAGATGCCTGCAATTTGCTTGCATCTTTACTTTGAAGAGATGCCCGCAATAATTTGCCAGTAGTTGACCGTCATAAAGATTTTTGTAAAAGAAAATCATCGACCTTCATTTTTCACACAACGTCGATTATCTTTTAGCGAGAAGAAAAATGTGCAAGTTATTATAGAAGATTTAGACATAGCCTACAGAAAATCCACTCGGAATCTAGTTCGTCGATCATATTGGTCAAGAAAAAAGAAAACTTCATAGCAAACGCATGCCACATGTAAAAATAAAGAGGAATAATAGGAACCCAGGACGAGATAAAGGTCAAAAACCGCAAGTTCTCCTACCCAACCTTAAAGAATGAAAGAGCTTAAAAACTCTTATGCGGAAAGCAGCTTCAGTCCCAAAAAAGAAGGAAGAATAGAGGAAGCAATACTTCACGAGGTGGTCATTCCATCCCTATCTAATGCGACGGAAGAGCAAACTCTCTAAAATATTTTTTCATGTAAACGATCTGCTCATCGGTGGAAATTTTTACCAATGAGGTTCGTGAAAAAACTTTTAAATTATTTATCCTTTTAAATGTTTATTCGCTTATCGCTCGCACCTGTTACTCAGTTCCTCTATTCTCACCAAATTTTATTTCCTTCATCATTTCGTCAAGCATTGCATAAAAAGTTGTTTATATTCACCAATTTCGTTGAATTCATCTTCTTTTAATATGATTCCAATATGATTTTATTGAATTGATAAATTTTATTTTCACTGCACGTCAAAAGACTTTTTCACCATTTTAAATTTTATTAAACATCAATATAATTCATCCAAACATAACATTTTTTTATCGTGTAACAAATATATTATTATAACAATAATTGTCAATTGTCAACTTATTTTCATTGCTTTCAGAAAAAATGTATAGAAAACCTGAAAAAAGATATGCAAAAAATTCAAAAAGTGAATTTGACAAACGAATTGATATCTTCAGTTTTTAAAACAAAGCAAGAGGAGAAGCGATAAGCAAATTTAATATAATTTAAATTTTTTAGAGTGTTACATGTAAAACTCTGTATATGTTATTTTGAAATTGAAATTATTGCTGCTATCCTCGATAATATTGGGGAAAATTTAATACATTTGAATTGAGAGAGAGAGAGCAAATAAAATTTTTTTCCAAAAACCTACTCATTACGCTCTTAAACAGTTGTATGCAAATATCTCAAAATAACTTAGATGTCATATACACATTTTACATTTAGTATACAGTAAAGCTCCTTATCCGCGGTTCCGTTATTCGCGGTTTCAGTATTCGCGGAAGAAAAATTGAGACCACTTTCTGTATTCGCGGCCGAAAATTTCATTATTCGCGGATTAATAATTTACGATTTTGAATATTATAATTTATATTCAAAACTCAAAATTAAATAATAATATTTAAACGAAAAAATTTAGACTTCAAGGAGGTTCTTGTTTTGGACAATGCTCCGGGTCACCCTTGTGAGCTTGAAACTATGCATCCGAATATTAAGGTGATATTTTGCCTCCGAACACGACGACTTTACTTCAACCAATGAACCAGGGAATAATTCAAGCTTTGAAGTTCTTTTACATTAGGCGAACCTTTAAAATCATTCTGGATATCATGGAATGTGATTCTGACGTGAGTTTTATGGAATTCTGGAAAAATTTAACATAGCAATGTGCATTGTTAACATAAAGGAATCGTTACAAGAGCTCAAGCATTGCATACACATTGCAATCATATTGGAAAAACTATAGGTTGATCTAACAGTCTGTGAAAGTGAGGATTTAAACAAATTAAAACATTAACTGACACAATTGTACAAATTGCTAATGGAATAGGACATGATGGTTTTGAACAGATAGATTCGAGTGACGTTCAAGAGCTGCTTCAATCACACGATGAAGATTTAAGTGAAGCCGACTTGCAGGAAATGTTAAAACCCTTCAAGCTTCAACATCTTACAATGATACGATGACAATCACCTTAAAAACCAGACCGCAGGTTTCAAATGGCAAATGAACTGTGAGATCACTTCATTAAAATTGACCCGTTTTGGAAAGAAACCTTCCTTTTAAAAGGAAAATTGAAGTTGCCACAGCTGAATACCATGCGGAATTAAAAGGCATTTTAAAGACGGCAAAGCAAGAAAAATTACTAAATATTTTAAACCAAATAATTCAAACAATAATAATTAATAATAATGATAGGTATGTGATTAAACTGATTTTATTTTTATCTATTTTATTTTATTTTCGTACCTTGGAACCCAACCCTTGCATTTCCATACAAATCACTATTCCATATTCACGGTTTCCTTATTCGCGGCATAATTTTGGAACGTATACCCCGCGAATAAGGAGCTTTACTGTACTCAAATAATAGTTTATAAAAATGATTATTTGCGTTAATGATCATCCAACACAGTGTATCAAGGGTATTACTAAATATTTTATTAAAACTATCTTAAACCTCCCGCACTTCCCTACGATAAATACAAAAGGACAAATATTAGTTTTAATTGCTGCATTATTTCGTATCACAACGTCCATCAAGTCACAAATTACTATAATTATTATATTCATCATTGTATGAAATTCTGAGATTAGGAATCCGAATCTGATTTGTTTTCAGTTTTGAAAGTCCATATGCTATTCATCGATATTCCAGTGTAACTGTCCAATTGTTCCGTTAAATTAGGGAATTCTTGGTTATATAAAGTAGAAGAATTGTCTTTACTCATATCAGCAAACAATTTATTTTGCTTTTTGTAGGAATAATCACTAGCCACGTTCAAATAGTGACTCAAATCAAAAACGGCAGTCGTTTCAAAGCTTGTTCCTCTTTTAGGCAACGATTTAATCCAACTTGATATAATACCGCTCGTTTCATTATTGCTATGTTCTTCTTGTGTAAGATTTTGTTTAAAGATGTCTCCTACAGAATTGAGAGTATACAGACTAATTTTATTGGAGATCTTATCCTTGTGTAACTTCATACCAAGACATGGTAATAACAGTCTATTTTGTATGTACTGAGAATATTGTAAGTTTGTTGTCAAACTTGAATATTTATAAGAATCCAACATGTTTGGAACATATTTCGGAGTATTAAAAGTATTTTCCGTATTATAAAGCAATACTTTATCTTTATAATGTTCCCCCATTAAAGCCACATATTCTGTATCATTTTCACAAATTATGCTAGAAACAAATGGAGAACTTTCCAAAAAGTGAGATGTTCTATCGACGCACGCCATAGAACGTAAATCAAACTTGGCAATATTATGTTTCGATGAAACACACAAACTCTTATCATTATTATTGACAGAAAATGTACATAAATCGTCGCACTCTATTTTGTTCAATTTTAAACAATATTTTTGTACGGTACTAGTTCGTGTGTCGATAAAATGCAGGTAAGTTCGGTTCATACAGCATAAAGTATTTTCGTCAATATAGTCCATCTGAGCAAAATTGTCATTCGTTACATTCGGAGATTGATTCAATTCAATTTCTGATTTTATGTTATTTTTCTTAAAGTCGGTTATTCTTAATTTATAATTATAATCGATTGTACTAATTTCGGATTTTTTAAAATTGTTCAACGCCATATCGTGAAAAGCAACTCCAGAATTAGCCTCCCATTTAAAGGAATTGACAATGCTATCACCATTATGTGTTATTCGACATAACGAAATTTTAAATTTTTGACGTAAAGCCATCATCACTTTCTGATTCGAATCTGCAGATTTAACAGCATAGATTATTCCTCCATTATTCATTGACATGTTACAATTTATATTAGAATTATGAACATCTACCATATGTAAGGGTTGTTTTAAAGCGCTCCACACTAAAACTGTTCTATCATTAATGGATATACAATCTAACGCTCCACTAGTATAACAACGAGCATTGTCTCTGATGTTATCAAAAATTCCACTAGACACAACGGCAAAATAATATGGCAATTTGTCGATGGTACCGTTTTTAATTGATTTCTGCATTGATTTAATATCACTTGCCGAATGAACTTTTTTGTAATAATCAAATCTGACGTTCATTTTGTAATTTGCACTAAACGGTTGTCTATATTCTTCTAAATCAATTACATTATCGTAACACTGGAAAACAGGATATGGCAACTCGATATTTAAATTGTCTTCTTTCGTAGTATTTTCGGGAACATTTGTCAAGTAATAATGTCTATATTTTAGTTCTCCATGAGGCAATCCGTAATACTCATCCATTTCGTATTCTACAACAAATAAAAATGTCACTGATAAATGATGCTGTGAATAAACTTCAAATAGGTTTCCAAATTATATCATAATTGCACAAGAGTGTAATTATGAAATATTTTAAGTAAGTAGGTTTTTGAATTCTTCACTCTATTGCTATTCGTTTATTAAGATATTTAACGGTTAACACGTATTAATCATAACTGGACAACTTCTTCCGTAACGAATAGGAAATAGTATCCAGTTGTTAAAGCAAACTTGGGAAAACCAGAATTTTCGTGAAATTCAGACCAATCAGATATTTGATTAGATTCTTGTAAAACCAAAGTTGTGGGAAATAAGGAACCGCAGCTTTATGGACCATGGCAAATCCAGGAGAGAAAATTCAACAGTTTTAATGGAGGTCTTTTCAATATTTAGAGTAAAAACAATTTGGAATGAATAGGTTGCTCAAATTGTTGCAATCATTGTCACCTACCCTCCGATTATTAAACAATCTATAACCTTTTGAATTTCCAATAAAATTGTTAAATTTATTACACTTATTGGAGCATATGCAAACTATAAGTAAGGGTTAAGGCTTATTTATCTCTAATTTCAAAGGATAGCAATTTATCTCTGATTGTCATCATCGTACTAAATCATATTTAAAAAAACTTGTTTTTGAAGAAATTTTTCAGTGTTTAAAATTATTATACAAAATTAACGGTTTGCATATAGCATAAGCTTGATTATTTACAATAAAAAATAATTAAAAATTAAGAATTACTCACCAATGAATTGATAATTAAAGCAGTTCAATCCTCAAAATTCAAACAATTTCTATCAAAGTTGTACACAATTGTTAAGATCAACTTCGCAATGAGTTTATTTAAAATCTTCAAATGAAATGTATGAAATATGTTAGAAAATACAAAGATTTCAAACACATTAAGGAAAAATTATAACCTCACAAACTCACGAGCGACACATCTGTAAAGTGTGGTTCACAAAAAGAGCAGCAGATGTGAATTTGTCTTTATTGATTGTATCGGTAAAGTAAATTTCTAACTTACCAAAACTTTATATTACAAGGTCGTTTAAGATTTTGAAGTCACGTACGGCACGTACGCTTTATTAATCGAATTTAAATTTTATTCGATAGATTAATAACTTTTAAAAATGCCCGAACTGTTGGGGAGCACAAATTCTTTTGAAAATGTCATCAAGTAAGTTATAATTTATTCATATATTCCAAAGTACAATTTTTCATTACCAAAAATTTCAGAAGCAAAGTGTTGAGTGTGGTGCACTTCTGTGCAGATTGGGTAGAACAATGCACGCAGGTTAACGACGTGTTAGATACTTTGGCAAAGGAACCAGATTTTTCAAACGCTAAGTTTTGTAAATGTCAAGCGGAGGATTTATCGGAAATTTCCTTAAAGTATAAGATCGAAGCTGTCCCTACTGTGTTATATTTTCGGTCTGGGAGTTTATTAGATCGCGTTGATGGTGCCGATGTGTCGAAAATAACAGCCAAAGTCAAACAACATTACCTAAGCAACACTAGCGATAATGCAGAGAGTAATGTTCCTAAAAAGGAAGTACCTCTTAAAGTTAGGCTAGAAGAGTTAGTAAATAGACATAAAGTTATGGTTTTCATGAAAGGAGATCGTACTACTCCTCGTTGTGGATTTAGTCGACAAATTGTTACCATTTTAAACGAAATTGGGTAAGAAGTATAATTAATTTAGTTTAATTAAAATTTAATTTGAATTTTTAGAGCCGAATATGATACCTTTGATATATTATCTGATGAGGAAGTACGTCAAGGTCTAAAAGCTTTCTCAGATTGGCCAACATACCCACAATTGTACGTAGATGGCCAGTTAGTTGGTGGTTTAGATATTATCAAAGAAATGAACGGTTGTGATGAGTTGAGGGACGCATTGAAGGGAGACATGTAATGTAGACGTAGGATTTGATCAATTTTATTATGTAATTTCATTTATTTAATGAGTAAAGTAAACGGCAAACTAAATCGCTAATAAAAAGTTTTGTTTTTTTGTAGTTTGGATAGTGAAATTTATTAATTCTGACAGGTTTGCAATTTTTACCGCTTTGAAGGTTTTTGTCCTTGCCATTTGTGTCAGTTATACACATCTGATAATTTGTTAAAAATTATATTTTTCTTGCATAAAGCTAAAAAAAGTTCTTGTTTTTATGCTATTAATCGTTGCTACCACTTCATCATATTTTGGTTGGGTATTATCGTTTCTTTTTCTCTCGTGTGGCCTTATTTTCGAACATGTTTAAGCTAACTTTGGAAATACCTTCTCCATATCTCTTTTACAGGATTCCCACTGATATGGAAAAGTGGGAGGAATTTTCAATTTAAGAGTCCAGGGAATTAAAATTTAGAGCTCTAGGACAAATTAAAAAATATATAAAATTAATTTTTGTGCTGTTTTCTCCAAAAATGCAACTATCAGTAATTTAACTACTTTTTGGTTTAATAATTTAATTGGCTTTGGTTAAATAATTCAATGGGTTTTGGTTCAACAATAAAATTATTTTATTCAGAAATGCAACTGTTTTTCTCAATGATTCAATTGTTATGCATAACAATTGAACCATTTCATTCTTCAAAAGAGCTATTTTGTCCAAAAATGCAGTTGTTTTGTTTAATAATTCTACTGTTTTCTTGAATAATTCAGCTGTTTTGTTCAACAATTCAGTTATTTTTTATTTAATGAATGACAGATACATAAAATACGAAAATTTGGGACCATCAATTATTAGGTAATTATACGCAGAAAATGAGGGATGGTTCCTTCAGCTAGCAGGTCCTTTCTTCATGTCGTATATATTTAACAAAGTAAATCTCACCTCACACGTTGCTTGTTGGCCGTTGTGATGCAAACGGTCCTGGCTGCCCTGATGGAAAGTGACTTCACTGCTGGCTCACTTGCTTGTTTTCATGATAGAACATGTGCTATTTTTCTTGCTAGTTTCAAGCGCTAACCAATGATAAAGTCAAGTCGTCTTCGTAAACACAAGTGCTACAGGGTTACCACGATCTAACGGCTGCTAACAACCATTTGTCTAAGATCAATTTCCATTCTAACCGCATCCATTTTTACGAAACTGCATGCGCATTGAAACCACAAAGCCCATGTGAAGCCAACACGCTGAGAAACCATTAAGATATCAAAACCAGCAATCCAGCAGCAAAATACTTTATAATTTTTTTTTTGAAAATTAATCATTTCATGTTTCGTCTACACATTTAAAACAATTTATCGAGACAGTACCTAGTTTATCCACAGTATCATTTTTGATCAAACCTGAACATAAATAGTTAAAGAAAGAATCCAAAATAAATGCACACTGGAAAGGAATACCCAAATATTAAAAAAAAATGTTTAGTTAAGTTTTTATTTGAAAAGCTAGGTAAATTAAATTAATAAAATTATCGAGTGAACAATACAAAATTTCAAAGTCGATATAATACGAAAATAATAATATTATATTTGCATAATAAATAAATTAGCAATGTCCTCGGTCTTCAACTCGTTTCCTAGGTGCTGCTTTAATAATATTATCAACACGTAAAATCATTTCTGCAGCTTCAGCTGCAGATAATAATACTTGTCGTTTTACTACAAATGATTCTGTTATTCCTAAAGCTCTAACATCTCCGATTACACCTTTCTCCATATCCAAGCCCATTGTTGACTTTCCACTGACATGAGCAGCTCTTAATTCGCTAATCAATTGAGCCGAGTCATAGCCAGCATTATCAGCAATAGTAACTGGTAATTGTTGCAAAGCTCTTGCAAATGCTTCCATAGCTACAGCTTCCTTACCAGGAGTTGTAGTTGCAGCATTATTTACAGCTACAGCCATCAACATTTCGCTACAACCGCCACCATAAACAATACTCGATTCTTTAACAGTGGCAGTTAACACACAAAGTGCATCATGCAATGAACGTTCAGCTTCATCGACAATTTGTTCCGTGGCACCACGGATGACAACGGTGCAAGCTTCACCCAAAGCAACACCACCAAAACGAAGCAGAATATCTTCACCAATCATAACCTGCTCTATAACATCGCACTTGCCCAATTTTACCAACTCTGGACTGTCAAAAGTAGAGACAATTTCGGCACCAGTAACAAGTGCTAATCGTTCGATGCCATCAAAATCTGCATGCTCGATAGCCATAACACCTGCATCGGCAAACAATTGTTCTGGGTAATTATAAATCAATTGCCTATTAATAAATACATTGCAGTTGTGTTTTAAGATCTTTCCTACTTTATCCTTCATCTTCTCCTTTTCAGCACTTTCAAGTTCAGCTATTTTGGCCATCGAATCTACTTTAATTCGAGAACCAAACACTTTGATTTTATCAGTATCCATAGGCGTATTGGCAACTAAAATGCGAGCGTTTTCAATACTTTTCGGTTGATGCACTCCCACTTTTTTATCCAAAAGAAAACCATCGTCGAGGAAAGAATCTTCTAAGTGCCTCCTTGCTTCTTTATGATTTGAATCGATTGCAAATCACCGGAACCTTTTAGTCTCAAAACTGCATCTACGGCTAACTTTGAGAAGTGCTCTTTGTGATGAGATAAAATTTTTGAACTAAGAGTAGTTCGTGCAATATTTAGCAGATCTTCCTTAAACTTTTCTAAATCTGTGCTGTTGTCTGACGAAGCCACTTGTAAAGCACTTCTGGCGATATCGACAGCTTTACGCCATCCAGCAATGATTGTCTGTGGATGAATTTTCTGTTCAATCAGTTTTTCGGCTTCTTTCAATAATTCAGATGCTGTAAAAAAAAAGTACTAATTAAAATCGGAAGTATTTAGTATTATAATATTAGAAGCTGGAAGTATCAGGCTCTATATGGGAATTTGTTTCAAATGTGAACCACTTAGAACAGGAAGTCTACATTTACATTAAATTCGAGCTTTTTGGATGTCTGGTTTTCAAAAATTCTAATGGCTCTTTTTTACATTTAGTTTAATTTTTCTAATAATTACCCAATTAATTAATTTAATAATTTAATTAATAACCTTTAACCCAAGGTAACGTACATCGGCCATCCAGAACCGTGTAATTTTGGACACTTTTCTCAAGAAATTTTCCCTTGATCTAATGTAGAAAAAACTAGGGGCTTTCTTCTAACGCAAAACTAAAGATTTTAAACAAACAAAATCATACTTTGAGTGCTAATGTTTTTAGTAAAAATGTAACTCACCTAAAACAGTCACCGAAGTAGTACCATCACCGACTTCATCGTCCTGTACTTTTGACATATTAACCAACACTTTAGCTGATGGATTGTCAACCCCGATGGCTTTCAAGATGGTAGCACCATCATTGGTCACTTGGACTTGCCCAGCGTTACGACCAGATGAAATCAAAATTTTATCCATACCTTTGGGGCCCAAGGTACTTTTAACCAAATCCGCGATTGCAATAGCACCAACGAAATTGGACAAACGAGCAATTTCGGCTTTCTCCTCTTCGGCATTGTTGTTAAGTATACGAACGGGATTAAGGGACACCTAAAAAATGAAATTTATTTAATAAATCGCACGTGGGCTAACAAACGGTAGGTTACGTTTCACCGCACCTGATATTTTTACTCAATTTTAACAAGTCAGTCTAATTTAAATTTACCGAACTAATAAATAAAAGTAAAAGGAATTAAACGAATAAATAAGTTAAATATACGAACCATTTTTAATTAGTTATTGAAGTTTTTAAATCAATAAATATAATCGGAATTTTCGAGAAACAACCGACTGTCAATTGTCAAAACTTTCTTGTGATTTTCGGTTTCTAGACAAAAGAAGAGGGATATATATACATGGTTGTTCACAAATAACTGTCGTATTTAAACATTTTTGTAACGATTGATTCGATTACATTGGGATTCTAATGCCTTTATGTGTAATATTATGTCAATATATTTTTGAATATTTAAAGATATTAAAACATGTGTGGTCAAAATCCTAAAAATTCTGTATAATGTTCGACTTCTTTCTCCTCGAGATATATTTATGGTACGTAGCTGTTAGATAAATTAACCAAGACAGCAACAAGCAAGATTAAAAATCTAGTTGGTTAACTCTGGTTTATTTATCTAACAAAAGGTATCTTGAAGATATCTCGAGATGAGTTTGCCTTAATATTTTTTCAGCCGACACTAGAAGTATGCATTAAGTCATGTTTCGGCATTGTGTATCTTTACCATTTCAGGTTTTTTTTCTTAGTTTTACCGATTTTGTTGATGTATGTGGTTGCTTTCTTTGATTGAACTTATCATTTTCCTCATAGTTTGCACTGCAGTTCATCCTTCATCGTCCCACAGCTTGTGCTCGACTATCGATTCTGGAGGCCTTATATTGTCTCCTAGCTTCCGAACCTCCTCTTCACTGCCATTTCTCCAGTAACTTCTCGTGAAGAAACCTTATAATTTTGCTGTGCATTTTTAATTTTTGCTGTTTTTTCGTTTGCCAGTAGGGACTTGGAATGCCACCATTATCACTACAACTGTGGATACCGTTATCTGTACGTCTCTGCAACTTTGATGGTCATTTACAATTTTCTTCAGATATTCTTTTTTAAATCATTTCTAACTACACTCTTCATCTTTCTTCATTCTATCCACTGTACCGATCACGCTCTCTTCAAGTTCTTCTTGTGTTTTAGCCACCGCCTGGAAACAACTAGACACCTCAGGACTTTTCTCAGGAAGAGCCCGATAAATCAAATTTCCCTAAAGGAAGAAACTTTCTGAAATGGGAAAAATAGCCGAAAATTACTTTAATTTAATTTTAATGTTAATTTATGTTAAAAATACAAGCGACATGAGTTTTACTAACAAAGTCAGATTAAAAAATATTCTACTTCTATTTTTATTTAGGTGGGGATGTTTCAAGAGTTTTATATTTTATTGATTGATCTGATAAAGTTGCTCCGGAATCTCCCAAATTTGGGGGTTTCAATTTTAAAATTTTGCTATCGTTCTCTGAATTTTTTTGCGAATTAACAGATGTAGACGATTTGCCTCTTATAATTGTACCATCAGTCTTTAATTTCAACGCATCCTCTGCTTTGTCTAAATCTTTAGGCTTTTTAGATGGGGAAGTTTTTAAATTGTTTGATTCGGGTTTTTTGTTATAAGCTTCATCGATATTAATTAGAATGGCGGAGAGTATCGTGGATACGGCAAAAACTAGCACCACAAAGACTTCAATTGTGACTGTTAATATGATAGCCAAAATATTGTGCACTCGTTGATTGAAGAAAACTTCTATCAATAAATCCAACAGACACAAACAAATCTGAAACAGTGCTCGCATTATTTAAACAAATTGGGTACAGAAATAATTTTTACCTTCAGTGCTATCTCACATATCGATTTCAAATCAAAATGTATTAACGAAAGTGATTGGAATGCCTGACAGTTAAATTTAAATATTTGCAATTTCCTATCGATAATTATTTTCGATATAACTTCTTTTTTGTGTATGGTAATGTTTCGGGGAATTCCCGTAGCAAAATTATTTAAATCTCCACTTGATTTTTTATTAGTTTCTTTTTCGGTTTCTTCGCTTTTAGATTTGGTGCTGCACAATGAGTTTTTTTCTAGATATAAAACATTATATCTATTGTCGTCCATTTCAATTGCAGCATTTCTTTCCTTCGAACCAAATGAGTTTAAATTGAAAAATTAAAAATTAATCGTTACCGGTTCAATATGAGCAATAGTTTAGTTTTTTAATATTGTAAATTAATATATTGCTAATAATATTGACATTACTAGAATTTTGACAAAAATCTCAATAAATTGAACTTGAATTTATCCAAAGCACAGTACGATTTTAAAACAAATTTGATTTTTTAAATATCCCGCTGTAATCGTAAAAAAAAAGTTAAATTTTGACAAACGCCAGTTTGACAGAAGATTAATGTTTATTTCTATTTAAGGTATTTAGGTATATTGGTTAATAATTATCTATCGAGAGGTATTTATGCATCTTTTTACACGATATTTTCGTAATTAAATGTAAAATTTTAGTTTTTAGGTGCCAAATTGTTTTTCAAAATGTCTCTCTTGAAATTTACTTCACGATCAATTTCGCTTGCTGGTAATGTGAGATGTCCGTCAATAAAATTTAGATACGGTGTATTAGCGAAACAAAACGAAGCGGCAGCTAATGAATTACCACAAACTTTGGATTTTCATTCACCAACGCAATCGGAAGAAATTGGTTACAGTTACGAGCTTCCCTTAAGATTCCAACGTCAACCTTTGAGCGAAGAAGAAATTGACTGTATCAACACGGGTGGTGCAGGAGATGCTAGTCAAGCATAGATTATTGAAAAACGATAATGTTTTTGTATATAGTCGCAATGTTAATATTCCTTGTTAGTGTTTTATTATCGTAAAACTGTATATGTGTGTGCTGTGTAAGAGCACCACGTGAAAGTTTCAAATAAAAGCTACTATGTATGCTGTGCAATGTACTTAATTCACGAAATATACAAAATGTGCTTGCATTGGGCGTTCTTATATAGCTGAAAAATAAATTAATATTACTAATATAATTAAATGTGGTATTCGCTCTGTAAATGCATCGATTAAGTAGTAAAACTTTATGTGCCGAATTAAGGGGATGCCATTAATTGAAAGTAAATATGGTTTTTTTTAAAGGAAACTATGCAAAATCATGGCTCTTTTGTCATGATTTATCTTATTGTAAATATCAAAAATAACAATTTTAAAGAAATTAGCTTTTTTCAACAAAATCAATAATTCGAAAGATGATTTATGTGTAACCTTTATAAAGAAAAATTAAATCTAAATTATAAAATATTACTTTTTTACATCTGTAATAAAAGGTTTTTATGGGGCGATCTGACTTGTTAATTAAAATAATCATTTTTTTTAGCTTCGTCTTTAAAATAAAACTTTAGATTTTCATTGGCTGGTTTAATTAAAATAAAAGTGTAAAGAAATTTAAGTTTGAAAGGTTATAACCAGAATCAACGCTAAGTAAATTTAATTGTTTTAAATATCTTTTTGAATAAACATCTTTATAAATCAAGGAAGTTTTTGATGTGGAATTACTAATAGTCCAGTCAAATAGAAGTTTTCCAATGACAAAAATGTAATTTTTTACCCTGTAGTTTTTATACTCTGTCTTTTCTAGCTATTTGAGTTTTTGTAGACGTATAATCTATTTTTATCTTATTTTTAAAATAATTCGTAAACTACTTGTCGGACAATATTCAGCCTTCTTGTGCTTTTTTATCATTCTTTGCTCTAAAAATTCAATATCTTCACTTTTCGTCTTAGAGGCAATTGTTTGCAGTAAAAAAATCATAAAGCACCGGCTTCTAATAACTTACCAAAATTTAAACAGAAAATAACTCGAAACACCGCAGGTTGTATGAACGACCAGATATTATGGTAGGTGCTTTATGATTTTTTTCTGCAATACGGTAAACTTCGATAGCTTAGAATATTAAAAAATCAGAAGTGACTATGCCCATGACTATCATACATTTACTAAATATTGTTTTATTTGAAAATGTTTTATTTTTAGTTTAAGTTATTGTTGTACAATTATGTTTCCATTTTCCCAAATCTTATCAGTTAAACTTAAAAATAGATAAAAATCCACTATGTTTAACTGATGAGATTTGGAAAAATCGAAACATAATTGTACAAATCTTAAGATAAGGATACGAAATACCAAATTTGGTTTTGAAATTCTTTTTAGTTTTTGAAATATTAAGGAAAACCATCAATATTAAATAAAAAAATAAATTTTATCAACCAATTTCAACCGAAATTAATCAGCTCTAAATTTAGATATACGGATACAAAATACCAAATTTGGTTTTGAAATTTTTATTCGTTTTTGAGGTAAACCACACACACACATAAAGAACTATTATTTAGCTCTTGGGATCATAATAATTTCAACTTTTTTAGTGAATATTTTGAATAATAATAGTTGGGTAGTAATTATATTGTAAAACTTTCTTAACAGCTACGTCTCCTGGGTTTGCTGTAACGTGGGGGTAATAATTAACAACTGTAGACGTTCAAAGTGTAAATTTATACATTAAATAAAGAGTAACTCACAAGTAAGATGACAGTTGTAGCTTTTAGGTTTCTATACAGCTACCAGTAGTATAGCGTAAAGTATATACCGGCCGACTAAAACCGGGAGATCGCGGTTCAAGGCCTGGTCGCGTCGGATTCGCTGCTGTGATCAAAGGTCTGATATCAATCTTTGGACTGTAACGGGGAAGGCAACGAAACCACCCCATTAATTATACTCCCTAGTAAAGTCACCTTGCCTTTGGCTAAGTTGATCGCCTACGCACTGTAAGGTGTATGGTACTCGAAGAAGAATCAATCAATCAATCAAAATCTAAAACCTCATTATACCCGTAGGTGTTGAGGTGTTCCACATCATTTTTTATGTGGTGGTTCTCCATTTACAAATCTACGCCACTCTATTCTTTCCACTGCCATCTCCTTTGCTTCTCTCCAGGTCTTTCCAATCTCTTTCAGTGCTTGTCCGATATTATCTTCCCATGTTTTTGTTGGCCTGCCTCTCCTTCTAACTCTCTCTCTTTCCCATTTATTCCTCTAACATTCCACGCTCCAATCTTCCTTATACACATTTCATTCTCATTTGTCCATTTACTCGCCGTTTTCTTTTCTTTTATTGTGTCTGCTATTCTCCATTGTCCTTTTTCTTGCATTTTTGTCATATCTCTTTCCAGTCCGGCATCTCTCAATATTAGTTTTTGGAGCATGCGGTACTATTTCTTCTCTTAGCTGGTTCCAGTCCCATCTTTCACGGTCTATGTACACCCTACCGTATCCCACCTTAACCTCTTTTCCCTTCCTCTCTCCTGTTTGGCAAATTCTCTCAGTTTTGCCTGCATCCTCTGCTCTTGTTGTGTTAGGTCATCATCAATATACTTATTAGTGCCCTTCAACTTGTTTTTGCACTCATTACCGTTATTTTATCTTCCCATGTATCCATTTTGCTATTATAAATGGCTGAGAAGACTTGGGTTTTATTACCTCAGCATTACCAAAAGTTACCTCAACTTTGAGTTCCTCCTTGAAAAGGGTCTTCAGTTCCTTCTTGACATCCCTCCAGCCAAATTCATTCCTTCAGAATTATATTGTTCTTTCTGTCCCTCTTCTCTATAAGGTTAACCCTTTCCTCGAGTATCCCCAGCTTATCTTTTAACATTTTATTTTCCTCTTTTAGGGTCTTAATCTCGTTTTCGTATATTTTTTGTCCTTCCTTGATATCCTTTATTTCTGATAGCATTTGTTTCATCATCCCTTTAACTCTTCCATTTCACCTCCACTCCTCGCCATGGTTGTTTTCTTTGTTGGGGATCTATTTAACTTCTTGCTTCTACCAAAAATATCAAATTCAGCCTGTCGTTTCTTAGTATTCTCCTCCGTTGTTGAATCCTCGCTGTCGTATTTTCTGTCTCCGGTGGACATATCCTGCAGGTATCGCGTGTAAATTCAAAATTCACTACTCGAGTCGACCTCTCGGAAGCAGTAAAGTTATTAACGAGTGTATTTGCGCCTTGCACTATGCAACCCAACTATCCTGCGCTTCTTATCAGTTTTAACCTCTAGTCCCTTACTAATTTTTAAACAAAAATTACCTTCTTATTTCGGCCTGAATCACGAAATTTGTTCAGATTTCAGCTTTCCCAGGTTTATCTATCACCATCCACCACTATTCGTATTATTATCGTCTCCACTTTCTCTAAAAATCACTATTAAACTGTGCTAGCGTGACGTAGCTGTATTCACGGTGATAGCATCGACGCTCGACCCTTCGAAGAAGAATACAGCTACTAAATTGCCAAGGCTGTGCGGCCTGAAGGCCGCACTGAAAATAAAATTTTGAATTCGCTATATTATGTGCATTACAGATATGTAGATATATGAATGTGGTATAATCGTTCTGGTTTACCAGTTATTTTGGTCTTCGCATAATGACAGTACCATATTAACATATGGAGCTCAAGTCTCAAAATTTTTAAACAGACACTAGATCAAAATATGGAAATAAAATTCTTTTTGGTTTTCTGTATTCAATAAACCAGTAAAACATTAAAGATAAACAGTACCGTTATCCTCCATAACCTGAGCCTCTCCGAGGGTACTGAGTAACTAGGTGCAATTTTAACTACTGGATAAACCAGGGTTTCCACAGGATTTTCCAAAACAAATTCGCCGATTTTTCATAATTTTCCTGTTTAAAATTGAAAATTTTCCTAATTTTGTATACAAAAATTAAATGTAGATCAATTATTATTATACCAAAAATAGTTGAATTGTTAAACAAATCAGTTTAGAACCAAACAGCAGAATTATTGAACAAAACAGCTGAATGTATTAAACAAAATTATACTCGTATAACAAAACAGTTGCATTTTTGGTATTTTGATATTAGCTTTTTCTCATAAACCAGTTATATAATTGTTTAAAAACAGTTGAATTATTGAACTAAACAGTTGAATATTGAACCAAACAGCTGAATTATTGAACAAACATCAAGCGAATAATTAAATTGTTGAACAACGAAACAAATGAATTATTAAACCAAAACAATTGTATTTTTAAACCAAAAATAATTGAATTGTTTAGCAAACCAGTTGAATTGATCTATTTTTGCTCTTCGTTTTCTGGATTCGGCTCTACCTAGTACGTAGAAATTATCAAATTTACGAATTATTACTTTGGTATCGCAAGCGGATCGATTGAATAATTTTAATTAATTGTTTGGAGCATTTTATATTTTGTATTTTATATCCGTTGTACAATATTGTTGGATACTTGCTGTTTACCATATTGGCGTGTGCAAAACTGCTTACCAGATCTGGACATTTTTGCAAATTTGTTTTGACGTCAAATGCATTACGATTGTGGGCTATCGCCGCTAGTAGAGGTCGATATGTGGGAAAATGGGCTACATCATTGATTTTTTTAGTCGTCACGATCAGGAGTGGCAGAGGATATCGTCGGTGTAGTGATGGACACAGGGTTAACCTTGTTCTTATGGCACTGTGGAATACCAGGACTTGGTAGATCGCGTACATAAAGAAATAGAGCTAAAATCGCACCTTGAGGGACGCCCGCTTCGAAGGCCCAAAGAGATTGAGCAGACACCGTCAAGTTTAATACGCAAACTTCGGAAGCTGTAAAATGTCTGCAAACACGTAAAAGCTTCAAACCAAACCAACAAACAAAATAAGTTCGACAGTCCTTCAAAGCAAAAAGTGCCAAACCAAAATTACAATGTGCATTTGACTGCCATAATATTATACTATGTACAGTTTAAAATAAAATCATTAATACAATTTTAAATTAAAAGTTTATGAAAAACTAACGAGTGAAACATTAAAATGATTATTGCCTTCTTTATGCTTACTGATTTCTAATTTAATAATAAATGGAACTGCAAGTTCTTTTTAACAACATGACCAATTCCAACACTGGTTACATTGTTAAAATATTACACATACAATACTGCACTAGAAAATCATGATTTTGACATAATAAAATTGTAAACAATGATAAGAAAAATTTATTACCCATGATTTTCTCCAAAAATTCAACATTTGTCCCCTTTTGTTAATATCGAGTTGATCTTGCTGCTCATAGAATTTTTTCAATATTTGTAGATTTACTTAACAATAACATGGTTTCTCTTTCGATTTGTGAAATTAAAATGACACATAGATACTATAATTATATTAATTTTATTTGAATCCCCGGAATCTCCCAAATTTGGGGTTTCAATTTTAAAATTTTGCTATCGTTCTCTGAATTTTTTGCGAATTAACAGATGTAGACGATTTGCCTCTTATAATTGTACCATCAGACTTTAATTTCAACGCATCCTCTGCTTTGTCTAAATCTTTAGACGTTTTAGGTGGGGAAGTTTTTAAATTGTTTGATTCGGGTTTTTTGTTATAAGCTTCATCGATATTAATTAGAATGGCGGAGAGTATCGTGGATACGGCAAAAACTAGCACCACAAAGACTTCAATTGTGACTGTTAATATGATAGCCAAAATATTGTACTCGTTGATTGAAAAAACTTTATCAATAAATCCAACAGACACAAACAAATCTGAAACAGTGCTCGCATTATTTAAACAAATTGGGTACAGAAATAATTTTTACCTTCAGTGCAATCTCGCATATCGATTTCAAATCAAAATGTATTAACGAAAGTGATTGGAATGCCTGACAGTTAAATTTAAATATTTGCAATTTCCTATCGATAATTATTTTCGATATAACTTCTTTTTTGTGTATGGTAATGTTTCGGGGAATTCCCGTAGCAAAATTATTTAAATCTCCACTTGATTTTTTATTAGTTTCTTTTTCGGTTTCTTCGCTTTTAGATTTGGTGCTGCACAATGAGTTCTTTTCTAGATATAAAACATTATATCTATTGTCGTCCATTTCAATTGCAGCATTTCTTTCCTTCGAACCAAATGAGTTTAAATTGAAAAATTAAAAATTAATCGTTACCGGTTCAATATGAGCAATAGTTTAGTTTTTTAATATTATAAATTAATATATTGCTAATAATATTGACATTACTAGAATTTTGACAAAAATCTCAATAAATTGAACTTGAATTTATCCAAAGCACAGTACGATTTTAAAAATTAAATATTAATTAATTAATTTAGCGGATTTTTAAATATCCCGCTGTAAACGTAAAAACAAAGTTAAATTTTGACAAACGCCAGTTTGACAGAAGATTAATGTTTATTTCTATTTAGGGTATTTAGGTATATTGGTTAATAATTATCTATCGAGAGGTATTTATACAGCTTTTTACACGAGATTTTCGGAATTAAATGTAAAATTTTAGTTTTTAGGTGCCAAATAGTTTTTCAAAATGTCTCTCTTGAAATTTACTTCACGATCAATTTCGCTTGCTGGTAATGTGAGATGTCCGTCAATAAAATTTAGATACGGTGTATTAGCAAAACAAAACGAAGCGGCAGCTAATGAATTACCACAAACTTTGGATTTTCATTCACCAACGCAATCGGAAGAAATTGCTTACAGTTACGAGCTTCCCTTAAGATTCCAACGTCAACCTTTGAGCGAAGAAGAAATTGACTGTATCAACACGGGTGGTGCAGGAGATGCTAGTCAAGCATAGATTATTGAAAAACAATAATGTTTTTGTATATAGTCGCAATGTTAATATTCCTTGTTAGTGTTTTATTATCGTAAAACTGTATATGTGTGTGCTGTGTAAGAGCACCACGTGAAAGTTTCAAATAAAAGCTACTATGTATGCTGTGCAATGTACTTAATTCACGAAATATACAAAATGTGCTTGCATTGGGCGTTCTTATATAGCTGAAAAATAAATTAATATTACTAATATAATTAAATGTGGTATTCGCTCTGTAAATGCATCGATTAAGTAGTAGAACTTTATGTGCCGAATTAAGGGGATGCCATTAATTGGAAGTAAATATGGTTTTTTTAAAGGAAACTATGCAAAATCATGGCTCTTGTCATGATTTATTTTATTGTAAATGTCCAAAATAACAATTTTAAAGAAATTGGCCTTTTTCAACAAGATCAATAATTCGAAAGATGATACGTGTGATTTTTATAAAGAAAAATTAAATCTAAATTATAAAATATTCCTTTTGTACTTCTGTAATAAAAGGTTTTTATCGGGCGATCCGACTTATTAATTAAAATAATCATTTTTTTAGCTTCGTCTTGAAAATAAAACTTTAAATTTTCATTCGCTAGTTTAATTAAAATAAAAGTGTAGAAAAATTTAAGTTTGAAAGGTTATAATCAGAATCAACACTAAATAAATTTAATTATTTTAAATATTTTTTTGAATAAACATCTTTATAAATCAAGGAAGTTTTTGATGCGGAATTACTAATAGTCCAGTCAAATAGGAGCTTTCCAATGACAAAAATGTAATTTTTTACTTTGTAGTATTTATACTTTATCTTTTCTAGCTATTTGAGTTTTCGTAGACGTATAATCTATTTTTTTCTTATTTTTAAAATAACTCTTAAACTACTTGTCGGACAATATTCGGCCGTCTCGTGCTTTTTTATCATTCTTTGCTCTAAAAATTCAATATCTTCACTTTTCGTCTTACAGGCAATTGTTTGCAGTAAAAAAATCATTAAGCACCGGCTTCTAATAACTTACCAAAATTTAAACAGAAAAGAACTCGGAACACCACAGGTTGTATGGACGACCAGATATTATGGTAGGTGCTTTATGATTTTTTCTGCAAAACGGTAAACTTCGATAGCGTAGAATATTAAAAAATCAGAAGTGACCATATACCCACGACTATCATACATATACTAAATATTAATAGAAAAAAATATGTTTTATTTTTAGTTTAAGATATTGTTGTACAATTATGTTTCCATTTTCCCAAACCTCATCAGTTAAACTTAAAAATAGATAAAAATCCACTATGCTTAACTGACGAGGTTTGGGAAAATCGAAACATAATTGTACAAATCTTAAGATAAGGATACGAAATACCAAATTTGGTTTTAAAATTCTTTTTAGTTTTTGAAATATTAAGGGAAAACTATCAATATTAATTTAAAAAAATAAATTTGTTCAACCGAAATTAATCATCGGCTCTAAATTTAGATATACGGATACAAAATACCAAATTTGGTTTTCAAATTTTCATTCGTTTTTGAGGTACACCATACACACACAAAGAACTATTATTTAGCTCTTGGGATCATAATAATTTCAACTTTTTTAGTGAATATTTTGAATAATAATAGTCGGGTAGTAATTATATTGTAAAACTTTCTTAACAGCTACGTCTTCTGGGTTTGCTGTAACGTGGGGTAATAATTAACAACTGTAGACGATCCAAGTGTAAATTTATACATTAAATAAAGAGTAACTCACAAGTAAGATGATAGTTGTAGCTTTTAGGTTTCTATACAGCTACCAGAAGTATAGCGTCAAGTATGTACCGGCGGGAGACCGCGGTTCAAGGTCTGGTCGCGTCGGATTCGTTGCTGTGATCAAAAGGTCCGATATCAATCTTTGGACTGTAACGGGGAAGGCAACGGGAAACCACCCCATTAATTATACTCCCTAGTAAAGTCACCTTGGCTTCGGCTAAGTTGATTGCTTACGCATTGTAAAGTGTATGGCACTCGAAGAAGAATACAGCTACTAGATTGCCAAGGCTGTGCGGCCTAAAGGCCGCCCTGAAGAATAAAATTTTGAATTCGCTATATTATGTGCACTACAGATATGTAGATATATAAATGTAGATATAATCGTTCCAGTTATTTTTGGTCTTCGCATAATAACAGTACCATATTAACATATGGAGCTCGAGTCTCAAAGCGCTTTACAAATAACGGCGCAAAATTTTTAAACACACTAGATCAAAATATGGAAATAAAATTCTTTTTTGTTTTTCTGTATTCGATAACATCAAAACAGTAAACCATTAAAGATAGACAGTACCGTTACCGTCCGTAACCTGAGCCTCTCCGAGGGTCCTGAGTAAATAGGTGCAATTTTAACTACTGGATAAACCAGGGTTTCCACAGAATTTTCCAAAACAAATTCGCCGATTTTTTTTATATTTTTCCTGTTTAAAATTGAAAATTTTCCCTAACTTTTCAAAATTTGGTATACAAAAATCAAATATAGATCAATTATTATACCAAAAATAGTTGAATTGTTAAACAAATCAGTTTAGAACCAAACAGCAGAATTATTGAACAAAACAGCTGAATGTATTAAACAAAATTATATAACAAAACAGTTGCATTTTTGGTATTTTGATATTAGCTTTTTCTCATAAACCAGTTATATAATTGTTTAAAAACAGTTGAATTATTGAACTAAACAGTTGAATATTGAACCAAACAGCTGAATTATTGAACAAACATCAAGCGAATAATTAAATTGTTGAACAACGAAACAAATGAATTATTAAACCAAAAACAATTGTATTTTTAAACCAAAAATAATTGAATTGTTTAGCAAACCAGTTGAATTGTTGAACCATTGTAAAAGAATTTATTTACAAATTCCGTCACGTTTTATTTTTTGCTCTTCATTTTCTGGATTCGGCTCTACCTAGTACGTAGAAATTATCGAATTTACGAATTATTACTTTGGTATCGCAAGCGGATCGATTGAATAATTTTAATTAATTGTTTGGAGTATTTTATATTTTGTATTTTTATATCCGTTATACAATATTGTTGGATACTTGCTGTTTACCATATTGGCGTGTGCAAAATTGCTTACCAGATCTGGACATTTTTGCAAATTTGTTTTGACGTCAAATGGATTACTATGATTGTGGGCTATCGCTGCTAGTAGAGGTCGACATGTGGGAAAATGGGGTACATCATTGATTTTTTTTGGTTGTCACGCACAGGAGTGGCTGAGGATAACGTCGGTGTAGTGATGAACACAGGGTTAACCTTGTCCTTATGGCACTGTGGAATACCAGGACTTGGTAGATTGCGTACGTAAAGGGTGTAAAGAAATGGAGCTAAAATCGCGTTTTGAGGGACGCCCGCTTCAAAGGCCCGAAGGGATGGAGGTGACACCGTAAAGTTTAATACGGAATGAGCTATGATGGCTATGATAAGATGGCTGGATGTTTGCCTCCAACAGTTTGTAGAAAAGACCCTGGAAAGCCAAATTCCTCGTTTTGAATAAGTTGGCCTTCGTTTGTGACGGGAGCAAGCTGATGGAACAATATGAGGACGGCTTACGAAGGTTTTGAGAACATGATGACGTCGTCCACCTTCCAACGACATGAAAAATGCTCGAGTCTCAATGCTCTATTAAGAGCATCAAGAAAGAGATTTGACGACAAAAGAAAATGTGACCAAAAATAGCAAAAAAAGTAAAATTATAAGTAGCAATTTAAAGCGATTTTTAACAAAGCTAAGAAATTTATCTATTACTTTTTTTTTTTTTTTATTGACTCCATGTAGTACATTATAAATATAATCTATCCCGCCGGGATAATCAGCAACAAGTTTGTAAGTTAATTAATTACATAACATAATCAATTATTTAGTCATAGTAGAGGCCAGCACATTTGCAGACTTCTTTTATACCCTATTGGGGCCATCCAATACTTCTGTTTGCTGCACATTTTGGCAGCTTCCATGTCGTCATTTACGTTGGGGCAGGTGCATTGGGTCGTACCGTTTTAGTCTTCTTATGGTTGGGGCTACGAGGAGATCCGATGTTAGAATGTTGGGGTGGTCGCCTAGTCTTATCTGATAGTTGGAACTTATGGACGAGATTTCTTCCTTTACTGTTTTGACCCGTAGGTCAGAGTGCAACAGTGTTGGGAACGTACCAGGGGGAGTCGCTGATGTCACGTAGCACTTTTGATTGGAACCTCTGCAGCCTAGCTATGTTGGACTCCCTAGCAGAACCCCATAGTTGAGCACCATATGTCCATATTGGGTTTAAAATTGCTATGTACAGCATTGTTTTATTTTCTAGCGAGAGGCGGGAGTTGCGGCCCAATAGCCAGTACATCTTCCGATATGTCAGCCCCAACTGGAGTCTTTTGTTCCAGATGTGTTTGGCCCAGGTTAATCTATTACTGTCAATAAATTATTTATTTAACACAAAAAGTTCTTACTTTATAAGTGGATGATCTTTTATACTATCATAATATCTGCTTGCGAGATTTTTTAGACCTTACTTTATTTTCTGGAATAGCTGTCTCAATATCCATAGCGGAATCTTTAGTTAAAAAAAAAGTAGATTAGTACTTAAATAAAAAAAAATTGGCAGGAGCTGGATGCGATCCTAGTACCCTTCGCATATGTTTTAATTTTTTTGCAATCTTACGCAATTCCATTAACAACTTACCAAATTTATGTTAATTTTTATGCAGTTCATCAGTAATATATAATTATTCAAATTCAATTTTCTCGAAATTGGCAAAGAAGTGTGCCCTTATACTTGCACCTGTTGAAGTCCAATATGTACAAGATCTACACGTACAATGAAAATGAATCAATTCAGTGAGGGGAAGTTGGCGGTCTCCCTTGTTAGAGCTGATTAGATTTTGGGTCAAATTCGTTAATGGAAATTAATATTGTTCTTTTTATTAATAAAAATTATTTTTTTAATATTTAATAAAAGTATAATAAAATCATGGGCATGACCACATCCGATTTTTTAATATTTAATAAAAATATGATAAAGTCATGAGCATGGCCACATCCGATTTTTTTAAATATTTTGTGTAAAAATTAATCTAAAAAAATACTATTAGTTTGAAAAACCTTGCACTAAATGGTACAGGTGTATCATTCCAGTAGGTAAGGGTTTTTAAAATTCCACTAGTAGGAGTATGAGATTTAAAAAAAAGATTTAAAAAAAATAATTTTAAATTACAAGTAAAGATGTAAACCCCTGTTTTATGTCAGCTTGAACAAGAAACAACAAGGTTACATAAATATTCCAATTCGGTTTAAGCACCAAATGTTTTCTTTAAGAGAAAGAGGCTAAATCTTCAGAAGGGAACAAAGAGGTTGAAGAACAAGAAGAAAAATGTAAAATGCACAGTCACATTTACATACAGACATTTTCAAAAATAGTTTAAATGGTTTTAGAGAATCTCCAAACATAACAATTTGTAAAAGAAACGGCAGGGGGGGTAGTCAAATTTTGTTCGCTAACAATACTTTCTTGAAATGCAAATTAACAACACATAATTAATTCATTTTTTAATACTTCTGCGTAATTAAGATTAGAATTGTTGGTGTTTCAACTAAAATTTTAAAAGGAAAGCTTTTTGTGTCCCGCTAATTTTTATAAAGTAAATAAATAAAATATTGGTATGACGGAACATGTTTAATTAATTACACATTTGAATAAATTACTAAATTTAAAATTGAATAGTTTTGGGATTGCCTAAATCCTCCCCCAATGGTCCACGTGATCGGATAATGTCCGTGGCAGGTCGGTGCTAATTTTGGCGCGCACCAGCGTCGCGGCGCCTTATAAATGTTTCTTGTTAATTGTGCTTCTGTTTCCAAGTACTTATAAATTATAAAATCGTGTTTCATTGTTTTATGTGGTAGCTTCATCAAACTTATCACGTTTCAAAAGGTTCGTACGTTGTGAAAAAATATTTTTTATTTGGGCCTAACGGAACACCCATAGGTCACTTTAATAGCATAATTTACAAATTATCAACACAAATATTTACATATCTCTTTGGAATGCGCGTTTTCATTACACATGTGCCCCGTTTATAACCGTTTTAAAATTAAAACTTATTGCAGTAAATAATTTCTTCAATATTTATCGAACATAGAAATGAACTTGAAAGTGTTGGTCATAATGAAAATGAAGTTACAAAAATAATCTGCCAACAATTGGAATGTTACGTATAATACGCAAGTTAAAGCGTAAATTAAAATTTTACGGAAAATTATAAATCTTGAAATAAAACATGAATAATTATTTTGGATCACTTCATATTGTTGAATTTATTTTTACCCCTAAATTAAGGATACGAGAAATTGCGAAAACTTTGTTTTCAATAGTGGTTTCCTACTTTCACTCTTTTTCTCATACAATAAAAAAATAATTTTTTTAAGAAATGTTGGTTTATGTCTCATTCGTTAAGTATAAATAATTTGATAGACTTGACCCACATAAATGTTCATTAACAAAAGCTTTTAAAAAATATTTGTCTGGTTTCAATAATCTTTAATTGCGATAATGAAATTTAATAATATAATATGCACCGTATGCTATCTTTCAATTTTCTAATTAAATTATTTCATTTCGTTTGGTTAATTTACAGCCAAATTTTTGAATTTAGCTCAAGTATTTTTGGTAGCAAAAATTTGAATTTTTAAGGTAATTAATTTTTCTGGCGGAAATTGTAAATAGGTACCTGTTATACTGGGCGATCGAAAAGATTTTTTAACTAATTTAATTTTTTTAATATTTATCAACACTAAAAATTTTAAAACCGATTCTTGATGAAGCCGAATTAACTTTCTTGTAGTTATCACACAGTAGTATTTTTAAACCTTTAGTTGTTAATTGAAAAGACATCATTAGTCATTACTAAGAGATTTAATTATTAAAGTCGTTGCAGTATTAAGGCTAAAATTATCCTGCTGTGCAGTGCATTCTTAAATGCCAAAATAAACATGGATTATATCCAAACGAAGAAAAACTGCATGTCATTCATAGTAAATAGATCTAACAAATTTTAATTCTTATTTTGTTAAATAAAGTGATTGAAATCTCATATATTATAATTTTTTCTAAGTAAACTGAAAAGAATTATATTAGTATTTAAGCATTATTCAAAATTCAAAATTTTGTTGAGATTTATAGAAATCTTAAACGAATAAACTGAATGAGCGGTTACTATTAGACGCTCAGATAAATTGTGCACTAAACATGTTCCAAAAAGAAAGCACTCTTTCTTTTAGAATTTTACTAATATTTTTTTATTTAAGTACGCAGTTTATAGTTCATTTTTCACTTTCTTTAGGATATTTTTCATTTTTTGTTTGACGGTTTGACCTTAAAAAATCTAAAATTATAATATAATTATTTCAATTCTTAAATATATTTTTTATTATTAAATGTTAAAAAAACATTTTTTGTTATTTTTCAACATACTCAAAAAGTTTTGTAATTTGATGGTATATTCGTGATATTATGGCACTTAAAATAGTTTTTGAAATTGTAACAAAAAAGTTTTGGCAAAGTCACCAGTCGTGATAATTCAAATCATTGTTATGTTATCCTCTAAAACACTTTTATTTCATTTGATATGTTTTTGTTCTAATTACCTATTAATGCAGATTGACATAATTAAATCTTTACGTTTTAAAAACTATATTATACTTTAATTTAGCGTAACAAATGATCATGTAGTACACAATTTTAAGCATTTCGAGTAGGTTTTGTGAAAAAATTAAAACATTGAAAATATTAGAAAAAATTAGGTATAACAGTGTATATTATTTGGGAGTAGTACAATAACCAGGACCCAAGGTTTTTACATAATTTAAAATTTTTTTTGTTATTAGGTAGATATAGATTATCGTTAAGGTTTTCGGTCTATTGAAACAAATTTTTTATTTTTGATCGATTAGAATCCAAATTAGGGTCCCAATAAACTAAAAAAAACATAATCAGTTTATAAGTTGCTAAAATTTCCTATATAGAAACAATTTCCCCAATTCTCATAAAGATTTTTACCAGAAAAGTCGGTCTGGTGCCGCCGCGTCGAAGCAACGATCGTGAATTTCTATCCCGGTCGGGTCGATTTTCTTATATCCATGGTATTTTGGATTTCACCTTAAATAGTAGATCTAAATGCATAAGTTCTCTCTATCGAGTATGACGAGCTAGAATCGGCAGCTGACAGGCTGAAGGATCGGCTGCCGGTTAACAATGTAGGTTCATTGATTGGATTCACTATTGGATACTACTTTTGAGAAAATGATGACTATTTTTTTCCAGCTGACACTTCAATCTCGAATCTTCAATTCACAGAAAGATTTATACGACTTCGGGTATATTTTTAATAAGTTTTCCTCCGCCGCAGGCACAAGTACCATCAGCAATTATTTTATCTTCTTCTTCAAGTGCCATACACTTCATTGTGCGTAGGCGATCAGCTTAGCGAAGCCAAGCTGACTTTACTAGGAATTAAATTAATGGGTGGTTTCCGTTGCCTTCCCCACAGTCCAAAGATTGATATCGGACCTTTGATCACAGCAGTGTAACCGACTCGACTAGGAATCGAACCATGGTTTACCGCTTTAAAGTCGGCCGGTGTATGCTTTACGCTACACTGCTGGTCAATTATTTTATAAATTACAAAACCCTAATTCTAAATTATTCTTAGCCCTAAAGTCTAATATATAATTCTCATGTTTTTATCTTCATGTTTAAAATAATGTTTACATTTGTTCTACATCACCCGGATTGAATGTTTTTACCGGGGGGTTGACCACTGACCAAAAATCTGTACACCAAATTTGGATTTACAATAATTTGCAAATAATTTCAAAATTTGCAAACATTTGCAAAAATTTACAGATATTTGCAAAACAATTTCGGACATTTGCAAAGATTTACAGTCATTTGCATAGATTTGCAGTCATTTGCAAGATTTACAGGCATTTGCAAAATTTACACATTTGCAAAATTTGCAAACATTTGTAAAATTGACACAGATATTTGCAAACAATTTCAAACATTTACAGCCATTTGTAAAGATTTACAGACATTTGCAGGCATTTACAAAATTTACAGGTATTTGCAAAAATTTACACACATTTGCAAAATTTGCAACATTTGCAAAAATTTACACAGATATTTGCAAAACAATTTCGGACATTTGCAAAGATTTACAGTCATTTGCATAGATTTGCAGTCATTTGCAAAGATTTACAGGAATTTGCAAAAATTTACACACATTTGCAAAATTTGCAAACATTTGTAAAAATTGACACAGATATTTGCAAACAATTTCAGACATTTACAGCCATTTGCAGGCATTTACAAAAATTTGCTGGCATTTGCAAAAATTTACACACATTTGCAAACATTTGCAGAAATTTGCAAACAATTGCAAATCATTTACAAAATTATGTACACCAAATATACCAGGTGGTCAACCCCTCGGTTTTTACTTTAAAAATACGCCTTTTATTGTGAGGTATTTACGAGTTTATCGATAGTCCGAGTGAGGGCGTAGGAATAGAGTCGATCAAACAATGGGGTTACTATTTTGAGTTTTAGACCCTTTTTTTCGAAAATTGGCTAGAGTTAGTTAACTCATTTCCAAAAGTTTAACATTTTCTAAAGAAATTCTTTCACTGATAGTCAGAGAACATTAAAATAAGACTTTTAAAGTAAGATCGAACTTGGTAGATTCTTTAATAATCGAAAAAATGAATTTTGGAGTTGATGATTTTTCCTATGTTACTTTTCTAATAGATAAGGAAGAACGTATTTGCCTCATTTTGTACGCAGTACATGTGCCGAGCGTAAATAATATATATAAGACCGTTAATTCGTGCAGCGTTCAGTGCTTCCTGAAATCCCCGGCGGTTAAGATCCACCCTTCGAGTTTTGTTTTGGCTCTAGGATGTTTTTTTGATTGTTCTAAAACCTAATTTGCAATTATATTAAAAATATAAAACACCTACTCTATTCAAAATTATTTTAAGCCCCAAAAACTAGGGTATAATTTTTGATGAGCGGTTTAAAAATAGCCAATTAGAAAACCAGATTTCACATTAATTTTTAAAACCGCTTTTTTCAAAATTTGTGGACCTACGGCAATTTTTTTTATGTACTTATATATTACATTACTATTTTTCATAATTATTGATTTCGAAAATTTAGAAAATCCAAAACCGAGTTAAGCTCCGCCCCCCGAAAATTTGTAAACGTTCCACAATTGGATGCTTATATGTTATAAAATTGAGTTTATTAAGGTGAGGATGAAGTCGATATTTCCAATAATAACGCTAAAAATCGATTTTAAAAAGAATGAAAAGCGGGAAAATTTGCATTGTATTGACGATCCATGTGTTCCGATATGCACAAATCAACTATAAGGCGGGGATAACTAGAGCAGCGTTAGGAGGGAGTCAGTCGCTTCATACCATACTTTCTTATCTATGAGTCGTTCTCTGAGATCCGTCGAGTCAACATTCACACTTTTTGAGTTGAACCGTTCTAGGGGGATATTTTTAATGAGTAAAGCTCTCCGCTGTGCTCCAGCCGCTACAAGCGGTTTTGATAAACGCAACTACGTCAAAGATCGAATTCACCCTAAAAGTTATTTTCGTAAAAATACTTCTTAAATCGGCGCGGTTCAATGCTCTTACATAATTTGCTTTCATTTCTACAGGAAAACTTGTATCTTCGAGCGGCACTTAGCGAACTCTGCCCAGGAAATTTTTTATTTCGCGATCCGGCTTATTGTCAAACTATGCCCGATTATTTTGCATAAAAAAGGTTTTTTCACGTATTTTCTCCAAGAGCTCACTGAAATCCATAAGCGTGCTTTCAGGATTTAATCTCATTAATTTGAAAAATTCTTTTTTTTTATCCCTACACATGTTTTGACTATTTTGATTTGCCGGTCGAGGTAATAAACCTGAACTCAAAAATACACATTTTTCTATAAAAATGGCTTTACCAAATCAAAAAGCACAAAAATTCTAAACATTTAATATGAGGATGTATTTAGTCGGATATTCTGTCAGGTTAACATCCACACTTTTCCGAGTTGGACCGTTTTAGGGTGATATTTTTATTGCAAAGGAGAAGCTGTGGAAAGTCGGTTTTGACAAACGCAACGACCGCCAAGACTCGGATTCACCCTAAAAATATACGCTATATTATATTTTAATTCTGAGCGGAGTTTACAATTCTTTTGTCTTTTAATATATTAAAAATATAAAAAAATTATTTACAATAATTAGTTTTATCGCTGAAAGCGTATTTTAATTGTCGATGGGCGGGGTTACAGTTCAAAAGAGCCAAGGAGAAAATTGCATTGTAAGTACATTTTTGAAGTCGTTTTTTTCCATAATTTGCAAACTTACCGCAAATTTAATTTTTTTATACGCTAATTACGCTAATTTTTTTATACCCTCATCTTCCATAATCCCCCGATTTGCTTTTAAATTTTACATTCACCTAGAATGGACATAAAATAAACAGAAAAATTCTAAAACTCAAGAAGAGACACGTGTACAATACAATTCAATACCACAATTTTCGATTTTGGGTTTCATTTTGTTTTTTCAATTTTTTTGTGTTTTGCAAAACAAACAAGGTCGTCGCTTAGGTATTTCGAAGGGTTTATTTTTTAAAAGCACACTTTAAAGCTTAAAATATGTGCCTAAAACGTTTGGCACTATAGAAAGTAACAATTTTATACGCATCGCGTTATATTTTCCCTCTGCCCGCGAAACAACGAAAAAATTTCAAAAAGTTGGAAAAAAAGCACTGTATTTTTTAGATGTGAGTCCAAGAGTTTACCTTCATTTGCTACTATTTTCGTTATTCTTGCATGGAATTTTAATTTTTTGTTCTAATTGATCCTTTAGAATACATTGAGAAAAAAGTACGTTTTGCTTGAACTTTCCAGTTTTATGCTTCCAAATTCTAATAACGCATTAATTAATTTTTGTAAAACCGTTGCGAAGCGTACTTATACATTGAACTCAAAAATTAAACGTACTCTTTAACCACTTAACACACAGCTACCTGACATATACGATATGCGTTTACTTACAGAATTGTGCAGCTACGTAGATGTCACGGTTTGTATTTACTTTACTTTGATTATTACGATGTGTTGTAAAAATACGACATCGATATCCAGATTGTTTATTTTCACTGCTTTTTTGAAATTTGAAATTCCATTACACCAAATTATAGAGCAATCCTTAAGCTTTCCAGTAAGTTAAGATTCAATGAAATGTCTCAAATATTTACAATTCTTACACTTTTAGAGATTTTATTGAAAGTTTGCTAATATTGATGTTGCTATTTAATTTAATTTATATTATTTTACTTATACTAAAAAAAGTTCTTCAATAAATGGGCATTTATTGGTGTTTATTTTTTTTTATTTTTGAACGGTTGCAATAGCTGCAAATACTACATTGCATGATACCTCTATGAGAGTATTTTAACAATAAATTGTAGTTATTTTGTATAATTTTTATTGTTTGCTTTATCTCTCCTGCTTTTCCGACACATATTTACATTGTTAAAAGTCATTGTAAAAAATTAAACCTAAAACGTGCAGAAGAAGAAGAAGAAGAAAAATCATTGTAAATCACCAATGTTTTATAATGTAAATTTACCTAGTAAATATATCTAATTCAATCAAATTTATAACTTTACATAGATTTACCATGTAAATTTACATTATAAAACATCAAATTCAATCAATAATCAAAAATAATTCAATCAAATTTATAACTTAACATAGAATTACCATGTCAATTTACATTATAAAACATCAAATTCAATCAATAATCAAAATTATTCAATCAAATTTATAACTTTACACAGATTTACCATGTAAATTTACATTATAAAACATCAAATTCAATCAATAATCAAAAATAATTCAATCAAATTTATAACTTAACATAGAATTACCATGTCAATTTACATTATAAAACATCAAATTCAATCAATAATCAAAATAATTCAATCAAATTTATAACTTTACACAGATTTACCATGTAAATTTACATTATAAAACATCAAATTCAATCAATAATCAAAAATAATTCAATCAAATTTATAACTTAACATAGAATTACCATGTCAATTTACATTATAAAACATCAAATTCAATCAATAATCAAAAATTATTCAATCAAATTTATAACTTTACACAGATTTACCATGTAAATTTACATTATAAAACATCAAATTCAATCAATAATCAAAAATAATTCAATCAAATTTATAATTTTACGCAGATTTACCATGTAAATTTACATTATAAAACATCAAATTCAATCAATAATCAAAAATAATTCAATCAAATTTATAACTTTACACAGATTTACCATGTAAATTTACATTATAAAACATCAAATTTAATCAATAATCAAAAATAATTCAATCAAATTTATAACTTTACACAGATTTACCATGTAAATTTACATTATAAAACATCAAATTCAATCAATAATCAAAAATAATTCAATCAAATTTATAACTTTACATAGAATTACCATGTAAATTTACATTATAAAACATCAAATTCAATCAATAATCAAAATAATTCAATCAAATTTAAAACTTTACACAGATTTACCATGTGTAATTTACATTATAAAACATCAAATTCAATCAATAATAAAAATAATTCAATCAAATTTATAACTTGACACAGATTTACCATGTAAATTTACATTATAAAACATCAAATTCAATCAATAATCAAAAATAATTCAATCAAATTTACAACTTTACACAGATTTACCATGTAAATTTACATTATAAAACATCAAATTCAATCAATAATCAAAAATAATTCAATCAAATTTATAACTTTACACAGATTTACCATGTAAATTTACATTATAAAACATCAAATTCAATCAATAATCAAAAATAATTCAATCAAATTTATAACTTTACACAGATTTACCATGTAAATTTACATTATAAAACATCAAATTCAATCAATAATCAAAAATAATTCAATCAAATTTATAACTTTACATAGAATTACCGTGTAAATTTACATTATAAAACATTAGTCATTTTTTTTTTCAACAGTGATTTTTAACAGCATATGAATGTTTCATATCCCTTCCTCAGCCTGTATTCGTCCACTCCTAGACATAAACCTCTCTCAGTTTTTCCTAAATCTCTCTGTAAAGGATTGGTTTAGTTCTTCTGAGAGGTTTTGACAGTTACACACGCGTCACTTGCCGAACGTGTTGGCGTGGAAGACGATCAGAATTAATTTCTTACCCCGGCCCGGATTCATCTCATATCTTCTTCTTCTTCTTCAGAGAATATCCCCCTACGAAAGGGTATAGTGACCGCTTTAGAGGGGTTCTCTTAGCATTTAAACCTCGGTGGTTTGCCGTTGTCTGCCACAGAAAGGCGATCAGAATAAATTCTCATTTCGCCCGGATTCGAACCGGTACGCACAGTTTAGTAATTGACACACTTGAGCGCTAAGCCGCGATCGTATTTTATCTCATATCTATGAATCTATAAATATCTGATAGATATTCTCATTACACAAAATGTAAGTTTTTCAGAATACTGAATTGGGAGATTTCACTATGATTCCTTTAGTAGTAATAAAATAAACATTGTAAGGAATATAAATTATAAAAATTTGTAATTTCAAGCATTTCAAAAAATGTATAATTTAAATTCTATTAGATGAGCTGAAGAGGCACTTCAACTATTTCACTTGAATAGCTGCCACTGGTAGACGTCTTGGCACACAATTAGGAATAACAGGTCTTAGTGCTAACTGGAAGATTATTGTGTAGAAGTCTGTGGTTGCAACTTTCAACATTTACTATCCAGACACGTAAGTTGATAGTTTAATAAGTAGGTGCTGTTTGTTTGAAGAGCATGTTTTGGTTCTGTCATACTATAATTCCTCTTCTTCTTCTTCTAATTGATTAGCATTTTATTTTACATCCATTTTTGAGCGTACGCCTCTTCAAGTTCTCTCTATCTCTCTTTATTGCCTACCTCTTAAATTCAATTTCGTACCCTCCGAAGCACGGAAATGGTCATAAGAAAGTCCAGATTTGAACCTCAAATTTTGAAACTTTTATCTGTAGTTTTATTGTAGGTAGCACAATTTAAGTCAAAATAAAAAAGAAGGTATTTAATTCTAGGTATACGATTGTGTTACCTAAAGTAAAGCTACGGACATCATCGAAATAAATCAAAAATTTTGATTTTCATCCAAAATTACTATGTCAATTTGAACAAAATCAATAACTACCAAAACAGTGTCAATTTAATACATATGAGCAATGATTAATTTTCAAAAGAATCTGTAAATTCATTGAACCAAAAATTTTTGCTTATTGAAAAAGCACCAGAAACGCTTCTGTAATCCGCAATGGCATGATCCAAGTCAAAGTTTTTTTAAAGAATATTTTAAAAAATGTAATTTTTTAAATCGCCCAAAATAGATAGCTTTATCGAATTTGAAATATACAATAAAGAAGAAATTCATACAAGTTTAGTTTATTGAATTACTTATTTGTAGAGACATACGTTATTAGGAAACACTAGAATTAATTTTTTTATGTCTCATACGTAAAAACGCTGCTCGTACTTATGAATTCAAAAATAGAAACACGAGTGAATTTGTATATATGATTATTGAATGGAATGAGTGATTTAAAAATTGGCACGGCTATTTGCATATAAAATATTTAAGTATGAATGAAATATAATTTTAATAATTAAATTCCCATAATATAATTAGTCCCTCATAATTTCATATTTTTAATTCACGATTACTTCCAATATACACATTTATTTTGTTTGCACATTAAAAAAACATTTCATGAAATGATTTCTGGATAATTTGTAAATATACATTTACTTATCTTTGGGATTGAATAAATTATATATATTAATTCATATATTATTATAAAGTATCAGTAAATAACAATTATTACTAGTGACGTAGACCTACAGCTTAACGTGAAATCCAAACCACGGCCCAAATAATTTGATAGCTACTGAGAGTTGAACATAGAACTCTGCGATCTGAAGTTCTACACATTCAAGAATAGTAAAAAATACAGATTAATTAATCTAATTTTGGAAATTAAAAATGAAAACATTTTATATTTGCGCAATTATGTTGTCGAATTTAAAATTAGAAATAGAAAATTGATAATCAGAGCTTGAAATATGCGAATAATTTCTACGTCACAGCAAAAACAGCAGTTGACATTTAATTATTGCAAATTCAATAATGACCTTTAGACAAATTAAACAAAACATTTTCCTTTAAAAGACGTAACAAATCTCTGGAACGAGAATTTTTACGATGAAAGTGCAGTCTGTGTTCCAACTTAAATGTCAAATTGCTAGTCAACTTGGTAAAGTTAGTATGGGCTCCTCTTAGCTTCAATAACTTCACAACTATTTCATTGGGGGCATGTTTTACATAATATAATAACTTTCGTAACATAAATTCCGTACAAGAAGTTAATTGAAAATATCAAAAACACTTTTTGGGCAATTAAAAAATTTACAAAAGTTTTATGAACCCCATGGTCCAAAAATATGTATTGGATTAAGGAGATAACAGAACATAAGTGTTATTTGATGCCAATAAATAATTTTCTTTTGTTTTCAGAAAAGTAATGATTCGGGTAGATGAGGATGACCCTGTAGGAGGTATGTAAATTCATTAAATACCAATGTGTTTGCCAAAAGTGAAGCAACATATTGTTGAGTAACAAGTGTTTTTTTGCTAGCTAATCCAATGCTTCTCAAAATTTTTTAATTGCCACTTAAATATAATTTATTTTCATCTTTTCTCACAATATAATCCATAATAAACTATAGTTATTATTAGTCAATTGCGTTTTTTACATTTTTCCAGAAATAAGCTTAAGCTTTCCATACAGAAATGTACAAATTAAAAGAAGTATTGACCCAAAAGAATTTTACGATTTGACTACAGAAATCGGACGGTAAAACACTTTTACACAAAATTTTTAAAGTAAACTTTAAAAATAAAATTTGCAGAGGCAAATTTGGAACCGTGTACAAATGTAAAGAGAAAACCACGGGACTAGAACTTGCAGCAAAATTTATTGGTGTTCCAAAAAGAAGACCGAAGAAATGCCGAAAGAGAAGTGGATATTATGCGATCTCTCCAACATCCACGGCTCTTACAAATTTACGATGCTTTTGAAAATGGAAAAATGATGTGCGTTATCCTTGAATTGTAAGTAATTTTGCAAAATCAAAATTTGAACTAATAATTTAAGATTTGCAATTTTAGAATTCAAGGCGGAGAGTTATTCGAAAGAGTCATCGACGATGATTTCGTTCTTACCGAAAAAAGTTGTGCCGTGTTCATGAGACAAATTTGTGAAGGAATTGATTTTATACACAAACAACAAATTCTACATTTGGATATGAAGGTAAAAATGTCCTCGTGTTTTGTTTGTATGCCAATAATTGTACGCAGGTACACAGAGAATTGAGCTTCGGACCGCAGGGTCAGGTTCAATTCTCAGTTGCTGCCAAATTATTTGTGCCGTGGTTGGAATTCCACGTCTAGCTGTATGTCCTTGTAATGCGGTCTGACAAATTTCGATTTATTCATTAAATCCAAACTTGTTTCAATTTACGTTTTGTTTCAGCCTGAAAATATTTTATGTTTGACCAAAACTGGAAACAGAATAAAAATTATCGATTTTGGATTAGCTAGAAAATATGATCCTAATAAAAAATTGCAAGTTTTGTTTGGAACTCCAGAATTTGTTGCACCAGAAGTGGTTAATTTTGATCAAATTAGTTATGGTACTGATATGTGGTCAGTTGGTGTGATTTGCTATGTATTGTAAGATTGGGTGTACCAAAAAATTCCAATTTAAAAATATTTTAATGTTTTAGATTGTCTGGACTGTCTCCTTTCATGGGTGCCACTGACGTTCAAACAATGGCCAACGTTACAATAGGAAAGTATGATTTCGATGACGAAGCTTTTAAAGAAATATCCGATAATGCTAAAGATTTCATCGCGAAACTGCTGGTAAAGGATATAAAGTAAGTGTATATTTATGTTTTGTGGAGAAAATAAATTAGCAGCTTTCCTTATTGGGTAGTGTAGACCTAGAACAAATGATAAAGAGAATGCTTTGATAATAACAAGTTTTCTAGAAAGTGCTTGGCTAGAATCTTTCAAATGCTACGTTTCCCTGTTTTTGGAACGAGAATACTAAAAATATAATATCCATTTTAATTTTGTGAGATGTTGGTACAAACAAGCAAATCAAATTATTGCAAAAACTATTTTAAAAGCAATGTGAATAACTTCTCTCCATTGAATGCACGAGAAACAAAAATATTTGCAAAACCCAAAAAAATTGCGATTTTGGCAGATTAAGTCGTCGTGTGCATAAAATTAACTGCTTGGTGGTACGAAAAGAAATACTTTGGGGGATTTTCACTTCCCTCATAAAAAATTACAGTATTTTATGCCCGGTTGCACCGCATTTGACTTAAGTATACTTTGACAGCGCCAAATTTAATATTACAAAAATTTAAAGACTTTTAATTATTTTTTCCCGTTTGCATCGCACTATTTAAGAAAAACTAAAGTTTTACAAAGTCACACCCCCAATAAAAACATTTGAATTATACAATATAAAAGCAAAAAATTAATTATTCTTAAAAGTAAATTAATTATTCTTACGTCAAAATATACTCGTAGTCGTTCGTAAAGACGAACAAAATGCGAACGCTAAAAAAATCTTACATATATTTGAGCACAATACGTAAGTTGCATGCTAAACAAACTTGAAAAAAATTCTCGTCTATTCTACAGTCAACTGAAACATTTTCTTCCGTACTTCCACGGAAATATGCTCATCTTCCTTTTCCGAATTTTGGTTTTTAAACAGATTAAATCGTTCGAGTTGGATACTACATTTTTGCTATGTTTCTTATGTTTAGAGATTATTGAAAAAATTTTCTCCAGGGGCGGACTGAACATATAATAGTTTCCCACACTAAGCACTAATATTGGCAAGTACTTTAAAATGTCCTGTAAGCCTCTCACGATAGATAACACAAAGTTTTTATTTTCTCTTTTACTGAGAAAGATTTCCAAATTAGTTTCAGCAGACGCGTCCCAAAATTGGATACAGTAGGTTTATATTGGATTTATTGCTGATTTGTATAAAAGTAATTTATTTCAAAAAGTTGTAATTTTTGCCCAATTACCCAACACATTTGAATGTATTTTGTTCCGAGTCGTTTAGGGGCCGTCCATAAAGAATGTCCGCAATTTTTCCAAATTTTGATCTTCCCCCCATTGTCACAATCTTTTATTTTCTCTCTTCCGGAAGATCCAATGGTTACAAATCAAGGACTCTCCCCTCATTTATCATCATAATATTTTAAAATTATAAGAAAAAAATACTCAAACACAAATTTTTTACGAATCCCAAAAATTAAATTTTTATGCGGACTTCACATTTGGCTACCCCTCCCCATGGTCACATTTTGTACCTCCCCTTCCCCCAAAGGCAAAGACGTTTTTTATGAACGACCCCTTACACGTTTCAGATTAAGAAAAACAGCTGAGCAAAAGCGTTTTGTTCCGAAATCCCTATTAATTTTTCTGGCCATCCTATGCACTCTCGATAATTCCATCTTTCAAAAACTAATCTTTTGGTTAGGGACTAGTTTTAGCCCTTCTATAATAGATTTTAGAGGTTGGAGCAAAAATTTTAAATAACATAGGGAGCAAGCTTTTTGGCACAGATTTATAATTTAATGTCGTCAGTTTTTTTCAGGTTTACAGATCATAAAAATTTGGGCAACCTTTCACTGGGTTAGAAAAGTGGTTCTAATGCCCATTTGAAAGGGTCCCCAGATATTTTGTATTTTTCATTATCCTCGGTTACTGATCTAGCGGAAGGGTTCGGTCGAAATGTGGTTGTTAGATGTTTCGTGAAAACATTTGCCTTTTTCAAGTCGTTTTTAACCTATTCGTTCTTTTCATTTTTGATTGGATGGATGAGTTATTTTGTGGCCTTTTTAGTTTCCGGTGGCTTTTCAAAGGGAATATTCGATAACTTCAGTTGTGCTCAAGTTTTCCAATTATTCTTGGATACCTCGGTTTTTGAGTTCTGTATCGTTTTTTTTGCTCTTTGACCACTTTATTTTGTTTGCTTTTATCTTGCTTGTGTTCATTGCAAGAGTCTGGCCTTCTAATCAGCTTGTTGCATATTTGTAGTTATTATATTTACTGCCTCTTTCTTCTGGGTCATTTTCAATTTTGATAAGAATGTTTAGTGCGATAAGTTTGTCGACTTTCTCTCTAAAAATATATTTCATTCAGTTCTTTTGCTGGGCACTGATGATAGTTTTCTTTTGTATTATTTCGTGAGAGACACTAATAACTACCGGTGAAATACAAAACTTTTGGTAATCGGGATGTGATCGCTTCTACAGAGTGAAAATTGTGGTATTGATTGAATTGAAATTCCCTAATGGAGACGGGTAAGAAACCATTTAGGGTAAATGGTTTCCCATTTCCCAAAATACCCATTTAGGGTAAGAAACATTTTAAAAGTGGATTATGAAAGATGAAGGTCTAATTCGCGTATAAAAAAATAAAATTTGCAAACAGCTCACACATTTTTGGAAAAAACGGCTTTAAAAATTTATTAACAATGCAATTTACTCATTGGCTCTTTTGAACTGTAACCCCGCCCATCCAAATTAAAATAGGTTATGGCGACAGTAAAGATACCAGAATCTCGGTTTTTACAACAAATTATGAAAGGTAATGGCGTAATTAACTGATAAAATAATTAAATTCGTGATCGGACAACTAAGTTTGGAAAAAATTCACTTTTTGTGTGAATCCGACTCTTGGCATAGTTGCGTTTATCAAAACCCACTTTCGCCACCCTGCTCTCCACGTCGCTCCGGGCACTACATGCGGTTTTGATAAGCGCTTTACTTGCTAAAAACATCGACCAAGACGATGCAACTCGAAAAAGTGTTGATGTTGACGCGACGGATATCAGGGAGCGACTGGTATCTCTCCACCACTAGTCACTGTCAACTCAGGCGTAGCACGCGGATTGGTGATAGAATGGCCGCCCTAATGACGTTATACCTCGTAATAATACACTTACATGTATTTCTTATGAGAAAATTGTAATTTTCAAATTTGAATTGTGGCCTTATTAGAAGTCCGACTAAATTCATCCTCACCTTAAATGATTCGTATTTTTATGGTCTTTCGTTTAGTATACCCATTTTTATAGGAAAAAGTGTACTTTCAAAGACGGGTTTCTTACCTCGACCCTTCCCAATTAAAATTGAAACACCAGACCTTGCTTGTCCATTGACCGATGTTAAGAAACTAATTATGTTTTCCACAGTTTGACCAACAAACACAATATTAATTTAACGCGATTTCAAATTTTGAATCCAAGACCAAGAAACGGTCATTGGGCTGGTTGTTAGCGCGACCAACTGCTAACGATAAGGCACCCGGTTCGAATCTTCACTTTGGCACCAAAGGCTCACTTTGTCGTGGCCGTCTCCGTGCTTTGAAAGGTACGTAAAACCAGTGATCCTCCTATGTAATGAATAGCCAACATTATCAATAAAATAAGCACATGTGAGGCAAACCTAGCAAGCTACTGCAGATTTAAAGTGAGTAATGCTCAGTAATGCTTTGGAATATCTCTGATATTACTGTCAAGTAATAAACAGATCAACAGATCTAGGCATACCGGGTAATTCCTAGTCAAAGAAGAAGATAAATTTTACATATCTCAATTTTTTGATCTGGAGTGCATTTGCGCAGCAGTTAATTGAAAAATTAGATTGATGGGGTTGGGGGGGGGAATAATATCCCAGCTTCCTCGTTTTTAAAAATTATAGATTTCAAATAGACTAAATTGTTTAGATTTTGTTTGTGGATATTATATTTTCGCCATTTATTTTGTTTAGGACTTATTTGATAAACTTCCTTCATCAGGAGGACTGACATAATGTGCTAGTTTTTCGTGTACTAATAGAATTACAATCACAGAAAAAATTAAAAAATGCACTATTCAGTTTCAGTTTCTTGAAATATTCGAGCAAGATAACCTGCTTTTGCCCCTCCCCTCTAATTAAAATCATAATAGTGAACATGTTACACACCGAATAAAGACCAAAACTTTTGCATAAGAAAAATTTAAAAAATTGAGTGATAAATGCTGATTTGATATGAAACAAGTATTATTGAAAACACATGGGCCGCGGTGTAAGAGCACGAGCAAATTTTCAACTCCATTAATTAATTACGTAAGTTTTTAATTTCCCAACACCAACGTCAATTGCGTCAATAGTTAGTCAGCTACAGTTAGTAATAAACTAATTTGTAATTGCAAAGAAATTCATTCTTACCGTTCTTGAAACTGACCCAATCATGGGAACGTTCTTAAATTCAAACAAAGCGTTCTTAACTTAAGATATCAAATTGTTTTATGCAATGATAGTTAAGAATGACATTCTTAAATTTTGTTTCAATTCAAGAACGTAGGATGACTGGGTAAATTTCAAATTGCAAAGAAATTCATTCTTACCGTTCTTGAAATTGACCCAATCATGGCAACGTTCTTAAATTCAAACAAAGCGTTCTTAACTTAAGATATCAAATTGTTTTATGCAATGATAGTTAAGAATGACATTCTTAAATTTTGTTTCAATTCAAGAACGTAGGATGACTGGGTAAATTTCAAATTGCAAAGAAATTTATTCTTACCGTTCTTGAAATTGACCCAATCATGGCAACGTTCTTAAATTCAAACAAAGCGTTCTTAACTTAAGATATCAAATTGTTTTATGCAATGATAGTTAAGAATGACATTCTTAAATTTTGTTTCAATTCAAGAACGTAGGATGACTGGGTAAATTTCAAGAACAATATTCTAATTTGTAAGAACGGATTTTTTGAATGTATAAATCTCAATATAATATCGATAAATTTTGATAACAATATCAATATCAGAAATTCTATTGTATTACTAAATAATTACTCGAAAATAGAACACATTAAGGTCTTGGTTGGGATGATATATCTGACAGATCTGCATTTGACCATCACACCTCGAATTTAAACCAATTATGCACATATCAACAATTTGGACTATTCGAAAATTACTATTAGAGCAACTTTATCCAAATAGTGAGTCGCATAATTATTAATGTTTGCTTTTTAAAAATTGTCCTGGCTTGAAACAGCTCCACTCTTAAATAATATTCAATGCTTTTACTTGACTGAATAGTTGGGATATATTGCTCAAAATTTTAAATAATTAACCAGCGTGTATTTTCGGTGTTTTTACGAAGGAAAAACTGAAATCATAACAAAAGAAATTATAACCAAACTACGAGATCACCAAAGCGCTAAAGAGAAAAAGATTGTAAAGTTACATTAAAAATGGATGAAACAAATTAAATTTTTTGTCTAAATACATAATCTTTTTTTGGTTCCATTTTTGGTTGAATAGGTGAGCAGGAATCTACAAAACTGCTAAAGCAATATTAAATGTACGAGTTTGAAAACGACCATCCAGTACCCATATGTAATCCATCTGATGGCATGCATTATACTATAATTTGATTTGCTTAAAATGCCAATATTCCATAGTGAAAAAAGTTTAAATTTTTAAACTCATAACATGGAATAAAAGCTATGACAAAGGCCCAATATAGTGATATCCAGTAATTAATTAACTAACAATAATTGTTTGTAATAATTTATTAAAAGTATGTCCTGTTTTAAAGAATTGATTAACAAAATTGTTATTACTAAATTGGGTTTTGTCGATCTAAATTTCATTGTAAATAATGTTTTAATTAACAATTTAAATGACACTAATTGGGTCTTTGTCAAACTTTTGCAGCAGGCGAATGACGGCTGGTGATTGTTTAAACCATACATGGTTACAACGACGAACACGTCCCGAAATATCAAACATGGAAGTGGCTAAAGATAACTTGAGACAATTCGTAGAAAGATGGAACGAACATCCAAATTCTCCATACGTGTTTGAAATACAAACTCACATGATAACGCCTTGCAATGGAAAATTACAATTATCAGAATCGTTACATTCGTTGGAAGGAATGTCCCCTTCGCCCTGTGGATCATTAGCATCGTCCGTTGGATCTGACGATGCTTTCTCGTTAATTAACAATAATAACGTGGTTAGCAACGAAATGGATTCTTTAAATGTTACACTTCCAGACCACGTCCGAAGAGCGTCAGATAGCAAGTGTATTATGAAAGGAAGCGACGTTTCGGAACGGGTAAATCTTGCCGATGAAATTCGAAAACTTACGGATAAGTTGTTTCAGTTATCCACTATGCCTGAATTTAGTTCCAATGTACAATCGAAATTTCAAACCAATAATAATTATACAATTCCCAAACCGTTTTCTCCAACTTCAAATTTCATGGCAAAGGAATTAACCCATAGCATATCAAATAACGAAAATTTGAATGGTCAAACACCGTGGAGAAGGCCCAAATTTCGTATCAACACCAACAGTCGGGACGTTCCATTAGCAACTAAAACAAATCCAATTTCGTTGAGCAAACAATTACAAACAGAATTACCCACATTTCAAATTAATGAGAAACGTAATAATTTTACCAGTTCCAGTAGCAATTCAATGGAAAATTCGGTTACTGGAACAAAAGACATGTTGTTGAGACTTTTGGAGCAATGGGATGGACCACAAACTACATCTAGATCAAACACCAGACATTGTTCCGTTTCATCCGATTGGAGCGAGAACGAATCCTTAGGCCAAAGAACGATTAGTTCTCTAAATTTGTTTTTTCAATCACGTTCTACCAGTAAAAAGAGTCATCCGTTTGTTAAACCAAATGGGGTTAATTAATTAAAGGCATTTTTAGAATTAATTTATGTAGTTCGTTTTTGTATGTGGTGCCGGCTGGTGGATAGTTAGTGGATTAATAAAAAAGTTTGTAGTAAATGTAGAAAAATGACAGACCTGAACCACTAAACCAAAATGGAAGTATTTCGGTGCTATGAAGTAGCTAATGCATAGTAATAATTTTGAGGCAATGAAATACTCACATTTTGGTATGATGTGGCTGTAGATTTTGAAAGAAAAAATAAGTAAATTATATAATTCGAGTTCCTCGACTGCAGCGCGACTTGCTCTTTTTGCCTTATATAATTATAATTCGATCAAGCTTACGCGAATTACCAGAAAAACTTTCTATTAAAAGTAGTCAAAATTAAACCCTCTACGATCTGCAAAGTTATTTGTTTAATTATAATGTTTGTAAATAATTTTTTAATTGTCTTGCAGATATTTTAATAATTATTAAAAATATATCTTTTTCCTTTTGATGTTAGTAAAAAAATAGTAAATACTTTATTGACTTGATTGCAGAACCCACCTTCGGATGGTTCGGTTCTGTTAATTCTTAAATTCATAAATGATATTTACTTTACGTACTTATGTTACAATATACTATTAATTTGAAGTAAGCCACGCCCTGATCATTTTGTAAGCTTGATCGATCTATAGAGAACTTCTACCAGCTGTCACTATTTGTTGTAAATGTACTATGCTTGCATTTTTTGTTTATTTGACTGTTAATGGCATTTTCGTTTTATTTTATTAGACAGGGACCATAATTAAATTTCTTTCTCTAATTTATTAATTTACAATTAGATGTTTATTTTTAAATGTATGATGTATAAATTATATTAAAAACAAAATGTTAAATTAAGTGCACACATATAGTTTTATTTTTTCAATTTAATTTACCACTGAACACAATCACCCCGAAATATGGGTAGGGTTAACTGGGGTAAGTTTAAATAAGGGTAATTGAAAACGACCAGTTTTTCTGGTCGTTTGTAAATTGTCTATATATAATTTTTTCGTATTTCTTATGATTTTGACAGTGCTTTGAGTGAAAGTTTGCAAAAATTATTTATAATTTTCTTCCTTCTCAGTCTGTTTACTCTTGAGAGAGTTTAGTGACTCTATTTTAGAGTTCTCTGGCACTCTACCTCGGTGGTTTGCCATTGCCTGGCGAGGGAAGAATTTTGCAGAATTTTGAATTTGCTGAAGCTAATCCAATGTTATAATTCTTTGACTGCATTCTACAATGTCCAATCTCAGAAATAATGTTAGTTTTCACAAAATTACAAAAAGATTAAAATATAATCTTTCCAGCTTTAAGCCCTCGCCGCTAGATTTATAATTTTACTGTAATCTGTTCTTAGCAGACCCGGACTAGCCCTATTCTTCAGAAAAATGTTTATCAAAATTTTAAAAAAAGTATAAATAATACTTTTATTATATGCGTTTTAGAATTCTTTAGAGAGAGAGAGAGAGAGAGAGAGGGGTTAAAAAACCGAGACTTTTGCGTTCATGGCGATTGTACTGTCCACTATAATACTACAGAACTAATATTATTAATTTATATATCGAGCAATTGGGATATAAACTTTGAGAAATAACTCAAACTTAAAATAAATTATATTTTTAAAAATTTTTGCATTATTTTTTTCTCGCGCGACGTTGATGATAGATTTTCTATTTAATTTGAAATATGATCAGTTTTATTGAAATATTGAATAAAAGGTTCGTGATGGTTCTTTCAGTAAAATGCAAGTTGAGTTAATAATTATTATTTATTTAATTAACAATTACACTAAATTTATGAACACAGCTCCCCGGTCAAAAACAAATTCACTTGCAAAATACGTTTATTTATTGATATCAACCAAAAGGACGTGATCAGCGTTCCAAGGGTAGTTAACATTGAACAGATCCTTTAATAATTTGCTTTATCAGCGAATACTTTGACTTATAAATTCCGGATATTCATGAGTTTAATGTAAACTACTTAAGGGACGTCCCACATTTATTTCATATTAAAATATAATTATTTTTAAACTTAGGTATACTACAAATTGAGGTACATTTTGTTGCCCTCGCCCTCCATCGCGAATTTTTTCGTGAAATTAATCTCAAACGTTTGAGCTCCAATGAACTTCCATTTTCATCGTTTGAACCACAACCGTCGCGAAATTATTCTCAAAACTTAGGGGGATGCAGCTCCTCCATCGTAAATTTTTAGCGAAATTGTGAAATATTTTTACATTATTTAAAACCATAAGTTTAAATTAATAAAATGGAATAAAAGTTAAATGGTAGCGCGCGTTACTTGCTCGGAGTTACCATAAATTTCAAATACCTTTAATTTCGTAAAACATTAAATTCACACAAAATTTGAACTGGAATGGAAAAACATCCCTCTCCCTCAAAAGTTTTGACAAATAACTCCACGACGATTATGGTTCAAACGATAGGAATAGAAGCTCAAACGTTTGACACCAATTTTTGATTGACACAAAAATTGGCCAATCAGAAGTGCATTACTAAGTTCAATCCATTAACTTGGTTAATACTAAATTTTAAAAAAATATTTAAAAACTTAAGTTTAAGCTGATAAAATAGAGTAAAAATTCGCGATTGGGGAGATCGACGAAATGCACCTTACAAATTGTTAATTTGTTAAAAATGTTAGGTTTATAAAAAACTACTACTTTTTAACAATGCCGATATTATGCTATAACATACAGGGTGGTGAACCGATTCATGTACCACCACAGGATTATCAATGCTAAATTTCTAATTATTCAAGTAATATCCTCTAATTGTTTAGAGAAATACTTTAAATAAATTTTTTGTAGAGAAAAAATACTGCATCCGTACATGTTATTGCTTTTAATTTCTTTTTTTTTTATTAAGGCAGAAACGGGAAATTTAAAATTGGAATTTTGTCATTTTTGAAATCAAATACCTACACATATTTTGAGATGTTAATTGAATTTGTACCAAGCAAAAATGATTATTTGTAAAATAGCAATTTTAATTTTTACTTTTTTTTGTATTTACCTATAGAAAAGGAAAATTGAAAGCATAACGTGTACATATTATGCAGTATTTTTTCTCTGCAAAAACTGATTTGCATTTTTAAAATTATTTTAGAATAAATAATTAGGAAAATATTAATTCAACAATAAAAATTTAGCATTGAAAGTCCTATTCAATCGATTGGCCACCCTGTATAGAAAAATGTGGTTTACAGTTTTTAAAATCTAATTTCTCGTGTCTTCGTACAAACAATTTTAGATATTAAATCTGAAATTGTGACGACATTTAGGGCACTTTAGCGCCCGTCTGTGTCGCATACATAATATTATATCCCCCATCATATTTTTATGTCATCATTCTTTAGAATATATTATATTCTAAGCATCATTCACAAGAAAACCAATACGGTGTCAAAGCTTCAGCAGAATTTTAAAAATTTATATTTTTTTCCTCCCGATATTGGGATACTGGGGGGTATAAAATACCCTTGGTCAGTGCAGTTTATTGTTAATTAAAAATGAATTGAAGAATAATCACAGAAATAATAATTAATTATTAATAGAGATAGCCGCAGGTCAAACTTGTATAGAACACCGTTAAGGCTGATGTATTCAATACAGTAATGGAAGACAACGCCAAAGATAGATAATAGCATATCAACCGAAGCCCAACTTCTTATGAACTACACCAAATACTTCGTAACTACTTTTAATAATGATATCCAATTCTTCATCGATTTTATCTGGTTGAGAAGTAAACTCTTAGAATATTAACTATTTTTATCTTTCTCGGATGAGAAAAGTGAGCAGGTTTATGTGGCCTTTAGGCCCAAAAACAAACAGTGATCCGTCGGGTATAAATGTTAATGAAGAGGGGGAAATTCTCAGTCTTGCTTGTAATTCAGTAGCAGATCTAGCACCAAGTGGGGCTCGATGCAAAAAATATTCATGGGCCCTCAAGTCACGGTATTCAAATATAAAGCACATTGACAATAGAATGCAAATTCAGTTTCTTGTCGGAGTTCAGGCATCGGTTTGCAAAAATATGAAGGTCTGCCCTCGAGTTTCGTATCGAACTGTCCGTGATAGATCCACTACTGTTGTAATAGTATAAAGGTGAGCACCGGCCAAATTTAGGATCTTTCAGAACTTTTATTGAAAGAAAATCTGTTTTTCACAAATTGAATTGCCCAACAAAAACTATAATAGTAATTTAAACATCAGGATTTTGAGAACACATTCAAATGTGGAGTAGAAATAATATTCGTCGGCTTACAATATTTTTTCAACTATCAAGCTTCGCAAAATTAACCTTCGTTATTGCTTGATCACGACGCTTAAATTAATTTTCAAAATCTCATTAAAATTTCCTATTTCAGCAATAGAATGACTGCATCGGATTGTTTAGAACATACATGGTTACACGAATCAACAGTACATCTCGAAATGGTTCTCAGTAAAAAGAAGCTGAAGCGCTATGTAATTCAAAAACGTTGGATTAAAGCAGTCAATACAATCATAGCTCTCCACAGAATGGGAGCAAAAATTGACACCGGACTGGTCTGATGTTTTCTTGTAAATTTTTATGTTAAAATAAAAAATTATCTTATGATGCCAACTAATGTTTATAACATTAATTTGATGTTGCAATTTAAATCAATTTGTTTTCAAACTAAATACAATAAAATTATTTTTTTACAAATTTATTGTAATATTAATACAAGTGTACCTCAATTGAATAAAAAAATTAACGGTAAGATTTTTGGTAGCGAGCACGAGCGCCTGGACCACCAAATTTCTTGGGTTCGCACCGTCTGGGATCGGCAACCAACAAAGTCCTGTCGTATTGAATAAGGATATCCTTTAATTCCTTTTTGGATGCTTCATCAACGTCTATGAAATAAAATAACTTAATTTCACTTTTTCTAACAGCAAACAAATAACTTACATTTTTGATAGTAAGCAACCAAAGCCTTAGAAATAGCTTGTCTGATGGCATAGATTTGTGAGACATGACCACCTCCGTTGACTCTAACCCTTATATCAACTGCGGCAAATTTTTCCTAAAACATGAAAACCGGTTAGTTACTTATAATTTTTGGTCATGAAAAAGTAACTTCATCACTGTCATGAATATATGAAAGTTAAATATTATTTGATAAAAGGAACTTACTTTGCCGAGTAACAAAATTGGTTCTAGAAGTTTGTCTTGGAGCATTCTAGGTTCAACTCGTTCTAATGGACGTCCATTTACACGAATGCTGCCACGTCCTCTTTTGCAATAAGCAACGGCTGTGGCTGTTTTCTGTAATAAAAAAATTAAGGAACATGAAATAAAAAATGAACATACAGCGTGCGGTCGTGTAACCTCAAACCAACACGTGTAATAAAACTTACCTTCCTGCCGAAAACTTGCACACATGGTAAAGGATCGCGTTTTGGCTACAATAAGATGTTTATTAATAATTTAAGTCATTTAAACGAACGTAATTACTCACATTTGCTGATTTCTGCATGTTGAAACCTTGTTCTGGTAACAAACACTAATAAAAGAATTCGATAAAATGTCGATGCGCAGAACTAGAAACCTTACGTACGCAGTAACTACGAGAGTCAAATGATTACGGTACAATTACAAGTTGGCGGCACTGAAGTCCGCCATTTATTCAAATTTGAATTTTATAAATACATTAAAATTTAGTATTAAATTTAATAATAATATTATAAATTTTTTTAAATAATTTGTAAGCTATAAATGGTAATTTCCTTATTAAAATTAAGAATTAAAATTAAACTTTATACGTCAATTTTATTTAAATTACATTTGAACAGAAATGGATTTAGGGTGTATATTTGTAACACAAATTCAATAATATTTACTAATATGAGGAATTTCTATAAAAATCTCCAATCGCTCTATTCTTTGAAACAAGTTCAATAGTAGTTCAATTTTAGATTGTGTTTTAGTCCCCCCTTCTCAAATTATCTTATATATTTTATGTTTTTTGTGTACATAAAAATTATTTATGATTGTAAACTCATTTCTCGGAATTTTTACAGTGATATTCTCGTTAATCTGATCTTCTAAAAAAATTGTCCCCCCCACTCTTCCAAGTAAATAACCAGATTAAGTTTTAATAATTAACAGTACCATAACTAAGCATAAAATTATGGCACTAAAGTACTTTACCGCCGCCCGTACTAGGTGGAAGTAAAGTAAAACAATTGTTTTCATGAAATTTTAAGTTTAAAATTGATTAACAAATTCAAATTTTTTTTAAGTTTTAACAAAAATTTGGAAGAATACTATTTTAATTTGATGATTTTGCCGCCGCCCTCTCAGAATTTCTAAGCGTATGGACCACGATTCGTATTCCGGGTATGGGACTCTTTAGTTTCCTGAAAGTGCTGCCTCTAGTACCGTAAATACAGAACTACAATTTTGTGCAAGTATTCGAAGATTTTGAATATAATTTTATGTTTACAATTCCAAAAATTGCAATTACAAACATGGCAGAAAGCTTTGCAGATAAAATATCCAACATTTTGTGCTCAGCACCAGCTAGTTTCGATCCTGAAAACGATTTGAACGAAGAAACTGTCGCACGTGTTACAGACGAAAAAGTCGAATTTGAAAATGACGAAAAGTTAAGTTCTTTACGAACACGAAATGCACCCTTGTTGGAAGATGAGGATAAACGTTATATGGGCAAAAAAAGTAGTAGAAGTAAAATTTTTGATACCGAAGATGAGGAATTTGATCAACAAGAAGTTACCCAATCTGATTCCGAAGGTAAGATAAATCACCTTATACTTTTATATTTTCGCTTAAACGCACCCCAAGTGACTTTTTCCATCAAAGTATGTGTGTAGCATACGTTTCGGAATGATAAAATTTAGCTTTAATTTTAGAATTTTAAGGTTATAAATTTCAACGAGGTTCCGGCTTATATTAATTTTATTATTTCAGAATCATCTAATGACTATTCTAATGAAGAGGATCAAAGTATTAAAAGTAAATCAGACGATGAAGGCGACGAAGATGACAATAATGAAGAAGACGAAGATGAAAATGATGAAGACGATGAAAATGACCTAAATGAAGACAATTTTGAGCAACAAACGTCAAAATTTAAAGTGATGGATTTGTCTGGTCAAATTAGTAAGGGTGAATCTGTGCGACATCAATTAAAAATGTGGGAGAATCTCCTAGAGGTTCGTATTCAACTTCAAAAGTGTTTATTAGCATCAAACAAGCTCCCTCAAGGCGAATTATTTAGTGAACTCGAACAAACTGATAATTCCAAACTTATAGAAGCTCGCAAGTCGAGTATTAATTCCATAACGGATTTGTTAAACGATTTGTTAAAATTGCAATCTTTGGTGGTAAAAAAGTACCCAGAAACGAAAGATCTTCTATCAAGCCAGGGTGACAAATCTGCTAAAAAGAATGAGGATGATGAGGAAATTCCTAGTGATACAGAAGACGAATTAGAAGATGAAGAAATGGAAGAAGATATGCCTCGAAAGAAAAGAAAACTGAACGAATATGAATCAGAAATAGCAAAACGACATACGAGTTATAAAAAATACCGAAATTCCGTTATAGATAAATGGAATGAAAAAACTCGATTGGCAAGTTCGTCTAGTACTTCCACCCATGCCATTAATTCGGTAGTCAATTATATTGAACATATCTTGACAGAGAAAGAAGCTTTGATAAGAAAATCACAACGAAAACAATCTGAATATGAAATTATGGGCGAAACCGATCCAGAAGAGTCGAATCCCAACATATACGATGATACTGACTTTTATCATCAATTATTAAGAGAATTTATTGAAGTCAAGTCTGCCGACATAACAGATCCAATACAGTTAAGTCAACAGTGGGTACAATTACAAAGTATGCGAAGTAAAATGAAGAGAAAAGTTGATACAAATGCAACAAAAGGAAGAAAAATCAAGTATGTTGTACATAAAAAGCTGGTAAATTTCATAGCACCTGTAGATCATTCAGAGTGGCAGGAAGAAGCGGTTACAAATTTTTATAAAAATATATTTGGAAAAAATTGTCCTGAGGTTTCAAATTAAATAATATTAATCGTTTGGAATGAAATTAAAATGTGACAGTGTGAAAGAAAAATAGTTGGGTTGTTTTAAATGAATTTTTGTATATATAGATTTATTGTATATTTTAAAATAAAATTATAATTTGTTGTAATAATTTTTTATTTTAAAATTATAGGAGGTATTTGTGTTCTTAAAAAAATCAATAAATTGAGTACTTCCAAAGTCAGTTTCATAAGACGAGATTGTTGGAAATTTAGACATCGGAAGAAATTACCAAACAATTTTTCAAAAATATTAATTTAGGACAAAATGGCACACGCTCAAAGTGAAAGTTTGGATTTTTGATGAAATTATTCCTTCTTCGTACAAAATTTGAAACAAATTAATACATTAGTTCTCAATTTATTGTGGTCGCTGATTTTGCAAATGTCATTTTGAGAAAAACATGTTTCGAGACGAGTTTACTCTTAAATATAATATTAAATGAAAACTTACATTCATCAGAGTCATCTATTCTAGACCCATATTGAATGTTTTCAGCTGAAGTTGTAGCCTCCAAACGAAAAATTAAATCAAATTGTCCTACCGCACATCAATCTTACAGTTCGAGTGGTGCGATTTGAACTAAAATAACTCAATTTTAATTGTATTTATTTGAAATTTTCAAGAAATATGTACCCGTCGAGGAAAAAATTCGTGGCATTTTTCCCGACAGATGCCATTAATTTCAAATTACTCAACACAAATTGAAAGGACTAAATGTTCGTTGGAAAGGTGACACTTCGAGCGTTACTTTGAGTGTATAAACATCGAAATTGGTGCAGGGGCTGAAAAGTTATTTGCGTTTGAAAATAGAGAAAAGTAATGAAAAATTGGGCTATATTTTGCAATATTATGGCAAAGGGAAGAACGCTGCGCAGGCTTCTGAAAAAATTTGTGCTGTGTACGGTAAAGATACTTTATCAAAATCTGCTGCGCGGAAATGGTTTGCTCACTTTCGAGTGCAAAATCCTTGTCTATGAATATATCGAGTTCCTGCACGTATGAATTAGCCCAAAACCTTCTAAAAAAAATTAAAACTACTAATATTTTGTTTTTCACAATAAATATCAGGGAAGAAGAAGAAGGTCCATGGTTCCGAAAATATAAAGCACAAACTGTTCCTCTGACAGTATCTGGGTGAAAGCAAGGGAAAATAAAAGAAAACTTTACTGAAAGTGTTTCTAGGCTACGGTGTAAGTGCTGAGTTGTACACTTGGCAGTTATTGGAGCTAGTGAAGTAGGTTTGTCGAGTCGAGTCGTGTCCTCTGCGGGTTAACATGTAGGCGTTTTTTCTAAGGGATCGTACCCATTTTGATCCGCCAAGTTCTGCGCACAGCCATTGATCCGCTGCTGCGGATTTAGCTGGTCGAGATTAACTCTGGCGGACTTTTTCGCGCTCGTCCTCGACATTCCTCATCCCTCTCTTCCCATTTACCGATTAGAGCCGGCATTTGCTCCGAAAGGGTTTTTGGTTGGGCCGGGATCTGCGCGGCTGAAGTAGCTTTGTTTTTACAGTTTGTGTTTATATAGTAAAAGAGGGGGGGGGAGTTAAATGTATTATACCACCGTTGCCACCATTGTAGTGAAAGGGGAGATATTAAAAGATTATTCCGCCGCTACCACCATCGTAGTACGGGGGGGGGAGGTTCTATTAAGACCGCTAAGCCATTGTAATAGAGCCAAAAAAATCTAAATAAATTAACTGAATTTGGTCGAATATTTATTTAAACCAATAAATGTTACGAGTGTCGACGTCATAATTTTATTTTAAATAAATTTCTAATAGATCGCATTTGATTGCTAAAAATCGACGATAAGTGGTATTTTCAAACAGTTTTTAATCCACTTATTTTAAAGATTTCAAGCACCCTTAAAACAGTTACGTAATCAGATCGCGACCCAGCGTTTCTCACATTTCGTGGGAACTCCAAAAAAGGGTACTTGAATATGAAGAAGTTCTATTCAAGGAAGGAAATCGACGGGCAGTCAGTCGCTTCCTGGAGTTAAATTCGCTAGGGCCGTCAGCCCAAGTCATAGCAGTTCGGTCGAGGCGGACATTTTTTTATGGCTTTTCCTAAAGTAAAACTGTACGCGACGTTTTTTTAAATTCATTTAATATTTTTTAACCTACTTAATTGTGCATTATTTTATCCAACCAAAGACATGATTGCGAATTGTATGAAAGGGTAAGTCTAATTTATAATAAACATCAAAGCTATCAGTTTCATTTAATTTTGTATCACAATTTAATTTTGTAATTTTGTTTTAAGCATTAGCTATCAATAAATGAATATTGTCACATGTTAGTGCAATTCGTTTTGATTCCAATCCCTAAAGTTGGTCACAAGAAGAGAAAGTAAGGAATCTGATTCCATCGTCCTCCAAAACCCTGATTTTCTTCCTCCCACAGGAAGTGGTGGCAGCAAACTCACGCTACTCAATCCCCTTTTTAGCTACTATATTTCTCTTTCTGGTCGCGATAACCGTAGAAATAGAAATCTAATACAATTTCTTTTATCACCCCCCCCCCCCGTACTACAATGATGTTAACGGCGGAATTAATTTATTAATATCACCCCATTAATATCACATAGGTTAAAAACTAAATAAATTCACAAAATTCTAAAAATCTCAATTTGACTTGCAGCATGTGTTTTAATGTCAAAATGCATTGTAGCCTTTGACGTTTAAGTGACATTGTTAAAAAGCGCATTTATTTATCTGCAAGTCAAATTGAGATTTTTAGAATTTTGTGAATTTCTTTTCACATAAATTCACCTAAATATTTACACCTTGTTCATGATTTTCGTAATTTATGTGAAAACGGTTGGTTTCCCAAAAAAAATTATTAGGACCAACGTTGTAGCCCGTTAAATTTCCTATCCGGTTTGGGCCGTTAGTTTTTTCTAAGACGTTTCGTTTAAAAGATACGGGTTGTCTAGTCATGTCCTCTGCGGGTTAACATGTAGGCGTTTTTTCTAAGGGATCGTACCCATTTTGATCCGCCAAGTTCTGCGCACAGCCATTGATCCGCTGCTGCGGATTTAGCTGGTCGAGATTAACTCTGGCCGACTTAACATTTCGCGCTCGTCCTAGACCTTCCCATTTACCGATTAGAGCCGGCATTTGCTCCGAAAGGGTTTTTGGTTGGGCCGGGATCTGCGCGGCTGAAGTAGCTTTGTTTTTACAGTTTGTGTTTATATAGTAAAAGAGGGGGGGGGAGTTAAATGTATTATCCCACCGCTGCCACCATTGTAGTGAAAGGGAGATATTAAAAATTATAGTATACAGTCGTGCTTAAAAGAAGTTGGCCACCTGTAGATATTTATGATTTATGGATTTTAGGCAATTTGAAGGGTTTTCAATAAAAAAATTACAAATATAGATTGAAACTATGTGTTTATTAACAAAATTTAATATTTTGTGGCACCACCTTTTGCCCTAATGACGCTTTTAAGCCGATCAGGCATGGTAGCAACTTATTTATAACAAACATCTTTATTGATTTTCTCCCATTTTTTAAAAATTACCTGTTTTAATGCCTTTTTTGAATTGGTTTTACAAAGTGCTACCTTTTTTTTAAATATTGCCCATAAATTTTTTTATGGGCGACAGGTCAGGACTCTGTGGCGGCCACTCCAAAAGGGGAATCTTGTTTTCAGTAAACCATCGCTTTGTTTTTTTAACAATGGGATGGAGCATTGTCCTGTTAAAAAACATTTTCAGGGCTCTCTTCTTGAAAAAGTTTTACAATAGTAGCCTCTAAATGGTCTTGTAAAGTTGCGATATAGGTGCTTGAGTTCATTCTTCCTTCGCATATTTTAATTTTTCCCACGTCACTGGCCGACATTGAGCCCCAAACCATAATACTGCCGCCGCAAATTTAACGGTAGGCACAATACAATCAGGATTAAACTTCTACCCTACCCTTTTTCTCACGGATGTTGCTCCAGGTTGACCAAAAAGCTGGAAAATTAGTTTAAATTACGTTTAATTTAAAAAAAAAAGTGAAAATAAGTATTTTTTCTCGTATTTTTTAGTTGTAATTATAAAATTATTTTGTTAAAATATGCCTAAAATACGTACCTCTATGTTGCTTTCGTTTGACCAAATTATCTTTGACCAATCGGCAACTTTCCAATTTTTTCTCGCAAATTCTAGTTGTTTTTTAATTTGATTTTGATTTAAAAGGGGCTTTTTACGTCTTTTGCGACCATGCAATCCACTTTCCTTCAAGGGTCCTCTAACAGTTTGTGATGAAATTTGTGCCCCACACTGCATCTGGATCTGGATCTGGATCATTTGTGGAGGGCAAATTGCTTCACAGCACTCAAGCCACAAAACCGGGCCCATTATGCTACCTCCGGGTTTCAGTAGTAGCCCTCCGCCCTCCTATACCTCCAGCCATCCTACATCGAGGATGTACTCGAGGATCTTAGAGGGCAGGGTGCCACAAATTCTGGCCATGGTGGGCCAGAAGTCCCCAACATGGATCCTCTTTTGGACGCTAAGGCACGGTGGTGTGCCCGCACCTGTTCTCGCCAGCGCGTCCGCTCTCTCGTTTCCTTGTCGCCTTGATGCCCTTTGACCCATCTAAGAGTTAAGGCATTTTCGTTTGTCGATATTTCGTTCAGCATCCGTATGCATTTCAGCACCAGATTTGAGGTGATCCTATGACGGTTGAGTGTCATAAGAACCGCTCTGCTGTCGGTCAATATCTGTATCTTTTTCTGCCGGAGTTTCCTTTCCAGGATTTGTTCCGCGCAGTGCAGTACGCCTATGAGTTCTGCTTGGAAAACCGAGGCATACTTTCCTAGCGGTAGACTTATGTTTAGTTCCAGTTCAGGGGAAAAGATGCCCGAGCCGGTGCCAACATTATTTTTAGAGCCATCCGTGTACAGTGATATGTCTGTCTCGGGGGCTTCTGCCGTGTTTAACAGGATTTCGAATTTCCTATTGAATGAGTATTTAGGAGAAATACTGTCGGTACTGAGGTCCAACAGAGGCAGCCTCTTTGCGCAGTCCTCCAAGATCCTCAAGTGTCCGACAGCTCGCTGCCTATGCGCCCACAGACCCCACGTTCGCATCCTGAGGGCAGCCGCACCGCACATTCCTCCACATAGATGTCCAGTGGAGGAAGGCAGAGCAGAGCCTCCAGTGCCGCAGTCGGGGTCGTTCTCATCACACCCGTCACCGCTAAACAGACCGATCTCTGAAGCCTGCAAAGGGAGGATGTTGCTGTTACCAATTTGGTTCTAGGCCACCATACGATGGCACCATAACATAGCATTGGTCTAACTACGGCAGTGTAGAGCCAGAGGGCAATCCTCGGGAGAAACCCCAGGACTTTCCCATAGCCCTTCGACACTGCCAGTAGGCGATGCTCGCTTTTTCAGTTTTATGGCTGATGTGTTTTCCCCAATTGAGCTTTGCGTCAAGCACCACCCCAAGGTACGTAACCTCAGAGGCCAGCTTAAGACGGGTTCCCATTAGGTTTGGCATTTTATGCCTCGCAGTTTCCGTTTTTGGTGAATAGGACAAGCCCAGTTTTGGCCGGGTTGACCGAGAGGGCATGTGCCGTACACCATTCCTCTAAGATTTTGAATGCACTCTGCATCAGCTCGCACAGAGTGTTCTCAAACTTTCCGTTTAGCAGTATGACAATGTCATCTGCGTATCCGATAGTGTAATATCCACTTTCGTTTAGGCGTTGAAGGAGGCTGTCTACCACTAGATCCCACAGTAAGGAGAAAGCACTCCCCTGCGGGCAGCCCTTAGTAACAATGCCTTTTGTTGTCACACCTCCGACATTGAACTCAACCACTCTCCCCCTCAACATTGAGTTGATCCATCGTATGATGGAATAGGGGACTCGGTGAGACTGAAGTGAGGCGTTTATGCTTTCAAAGGTAGCCTTATCGAAAGCTCCTTCTATGTCGATAAATGCTCCTAGGGTGCATTCTTTATAATGCAACGATCTCTCTATACGTTCTACCACTTCATGAAGTGCGGACTCCGTAGATCTCCCTGGAACATATGCGTGTTGCTTCGGATGTAACGGCGTGTTGACAAGCGCTACATCACGAATTTCTCTATCGCACAATCTTTCTAACGTCTTCAAGAAGACAGACGTAAGACTTATTGGCCTAAAGGATTTTGCCAGGGAGTAGTCCCCTTTACCTGGCTTGGGTATGAAGACGATTCTTACCTTACGCCATTCCCTTGGTGTGTAGCCGTGCGCAATGCACGCCCTAAACACCTTCACCAGAGGCCGCAGCAGGTCCTCCAGTCCCCACTGCAGTAGGGCCGGAAAGACACCGTCCGGTCCCGGCGATTTAAAGGGAGCGAAGGATTTGATCGCCCATGAAGTTTTGATCGGGTCTACGATCTTTTTTGCAATTTCCCAATCTGCTTCGGTCGGTGGCCGAGTCATATGCTCAGTCCACGCATAGTCCGTCACAGTTTTACTATCGGGAAAGTGTGTTTTTAGCAGTATTTCGGCAGTCTCCTCTGGACTCTCCGTATAGGAACCGTCGCTGCGAAGAACGCTGCCTGGCTGCTGGTATGGGTCCTTGGAGAGAACCTTCTTCAGTTTGGCAGCATCCGTGGTGGTCGCTACCCCACTGCAGAAGTCCCTCCAAGATTTCCGTTGTTTTTGGCGGATTAACCTCTTGTACTCGGACTGTCGCACTCTATATGCATTCCAGTCCGATGCAACTCTCGAGGCTTTTGCTTTATTACATAACCTCGTGACCGCCTTCCTCATTCGATCTAGCTCGCAGCACCACCAAGGGTGGTACGCTTGCCAGATCCAGCGGACTGCAGTGGACACGAGGATTCGTAGGATGTTATGAGGGACTGTTGTAGTGCACCCGCGTACATCTCAATCTCCTCAGTTGTCTGTAAGATATCTTTTGTGGAGATTTCCTAGCATATCAGTTTCAAGGCACTAGAGAGCAGATCCAAGAAGATCCGCTTGTCCAGCTTCCTGGGATTTCTGAAGCGCCTGGGCTCCATTTTATGGCTTTAATTTTAAAGTTAATCCATCTATGATCAGACATTGTCAGTTCGTCGGACACATGCCATTCATATATTTTATTTGAAATATTTACCGACGCTAGTGTAATATCAATTACCGAGTGTCGATTTGGTGACACATAAAAAGTTGGTGTGACACCTCTGTTCATAATTTCTAAATTCGTACCCATTAAATACTCAAATAGTGACTTACCTCGTCTGTTGCAGTCCTCGCTCCCCCATGCAGTATGATGGGAATTCGAGTCACACGATATGATGAGATGTCTTTTCTTTTGTTCGCAATAGCTCACCAGGTCCATCATCCTCTGAGAGGGTGGCAGATCCTGGGAGTCAATTGGAAGGTAGACGGATGCTAAGATAACATCCTCTGGACCATTCCCAAAGTCGCAGCCTAGTCTGACAGCTGTTAGATCGCAGTCTCCAAACTGCGGCTGGGAATTGGCCTGAAAATTGCTAGGTATATAAATACATGTTCTAGTTTTATTAGAAAATTACCTGTAAAGATGTTCCCTTTTAATGTTGAAAGGCCAGAAATTCTAGCCTTTATTGTATATGGCTCTTGAATAAGAGCTATTGTGTCCTTGCACATGGCCAGGTGGCGGCATAGAGTGGCCGTAGCCGCCCGGCCATGCTGCAGGTTAGTTTGTAGAAAGCTCCACTCTCCCAAGGTAGCCATAAGACCATCCTTTTACAGAGCTTCGCTTTGTTTTGAGAGTTCGGCCGTGTTATGAGAGTCCTCTTGGATGTCCAAGAGGTCCATCATCTCTGCGGCCACCTCTTCAGCAGTTGGTGTTGGCACATTGTCGTCAGTGATGACGCGTTGTACCTTCACTTTTAAGGTGGAGAATTTGAAGTTTAACTTCCCCCTCCTGGTGGTAAGAGCGGCTTTGTCTTGCTCATTGACACCAAAGACAATAAGCTTCCCCAAAGGGTCGCTTCTGTCCGTGTCATAGAAGACGCACCACTCGTTGATCTTTGTCCAGGTGTTTTGTGCCGTTAGCCACTTTATAACCTCCTCAGTGGGTTCAGGTTTCCCCGGGACCCAGAGGGTGGCCTTAGCAAGCCTGGGCAGGTTATTCACCTGGACTACCTCTAATTTGGCATTTTCCCATAAGGTAGGGATATGTCCAACTATTTCTTTTAGCCAATTTAGGGACCTCTCGTCACCACAGGTGATCCGTAGGATCTGTCCCGAGTAACGGAAGCCCTCAAAAATTGGCGCACCTGTTTTCGTTTGTAAGGCTGTCATGACAGCCTTACGTAAAGCTATGTCGAGTTGTTCTTCGACTAACGACTTCTGGGCTTCTGTAAGTTTGCCCATAGGATTTTGGCGGTCGATCACTGCTACTCTAAGGTGGCTAGTTGCTGCCTCCTTGTAGCTTGTTGCTTCCGACCCCTCTGGTTTTGTTGTTGACCCAGTCGTCTCGACCCTCTTCCTCTGCTTGAGAGGCGAAGGCATAGAGTCCTGGGACCTCAACCTTTTTTTCGATGCGTCGGTTCGAGCGGAGGACGTTTTACCATCCCTCCCCTGCCGTCGCATTTTGTTACGATTTGCGCCACCAGGCGGTCCCCCCGCACCTTCCGGTTTGGACGGCCCTGCCCGTTCGTGCGCAGTTTGGCTGTTGAGACCTTCTGCAGTGTTGCGTCTCAGTGCTTTGGCCTTTCTGCGTCTTTTCTTCTCCGCTCCGCAGAGGCGATGCTTTTTAGAGCTTCCCTCAGCGGCGGGTCTGTGCTGGGCATTCCCAGAGGAAGAGCCCGCACTTTCAGAAACAGCCATATTGGTACTTTCTGTGGGTGGGACATCATGAGATATACCCACCTCTGTGTTGGTAGATGGGACATCCGTTAAGGACATACCCATCACACCAGTGTTTGGGGCAACCATAAGGTGCACTCCCGTTGTGTTTTTTGCTTGTGTGTCCGAGGACACACCAGCTTGTTTGTGTGTGTTTAATTTATTTGTATCCATATGGAGAAAATATATTTTCACCCCCCAGAGCTCCCCACCCGTCACAGAGTCCAACAAGGGGACGCGAAAAAGATCAGCGCCAGGGCTACTCGAGGGGTATAGTTCCCAGGAAGGCACAGTGTTTACACACCGCGACCTTCCCAAAGAGCTCGTCCTGCTGATCCTCTTACGGGTCAGCTCAGCCGATTGACCCAGGTGGACTAGCCTAGGCCGCCCGTTTAAGAAGAAATCGAGGCCAAAGTGGAGTGTTGCCGGACCCAGGAGAACTACAACCGCTCCCAAGCCAGCTCAGCCACCAGGATCCTTTCATCCTCCCGTACGGGTCTCCACGCACGGCACAAACACGTGGGTGCCTGATTCGTCTGATTTCTCCACGGTGGCCATCATCCCGCTTCAATGACACAAGGTCAGGCACAAAGGGTTTTAAGTCTCGGCCAAACCCAGCGTATCAAAACAGACCAAGCCAGGAGCGTTTTAAGGCTCCGGCCCGAGTCCTAACAGGTACACGCCCACCGCTTCATTAAAATACACAAGCCCCTCACCGCGACAAGATTAGGCACATTCGAGGGGCCCCACACTGCATTGCTAAGTTCTTTCTTAAGTCTTTTGATGTTTTTAGACTTTTCAGCAACATTCTCTGCAAAATCCATTTCTCCCTGGCGGTTGTCAAATGTTTTCGTCCAATTTTGATCTATTTTCCACCGAGCCAGTTCGGCGTCTCGGTTTAAAGTGGTTGTCACAGTATACTTCGAACACTTTATTCGTTTTGCAATTTTTGATGCGACAGACCCTACGAATCCAAAAGACGATATGGCTTCATTGAAGGACACTTAAATGAGGTTTTTAGGCATGATGTTGTTAATACGACTTTGGAACACTTAACTAAAAGTTTCGGTGGTAAAATTTTATTTTGGTAAAATTATATTTTCCACAGGAAGTGGTGGCAACAAACTCACGCTACTCAATCCCCTTTTTAGCTACTATATTTCTTTTTCTGGTCGCGAAAACCGTAGAAATAGAAATATAATACAAATTCTTTTATCAAGCCCCCTGTACTACGATGGTGTTAACGGCGGAATTAATTTGTTAATATCACCCCACCCCCACTTGTTACAGCGTAAAGCGTACACCGGCCGACTAGAAAGCGGTAGACCGCGGTTCGAGCCCTAGTCGAGTCGGATACACTGCTGTGATCAAAAGTCCAATATCAATCTGTGGACCATGGGGAAGGCAACGGAAACCACCCCATTAATAATTATATTCCTAGTAAAGTCAGCTTGACTTCAGCTCAGTTGACTCCAACATTCGAATATAGATAGGCACCAAAAGAAGAAAAAATCACCTGGTGATCAAATTACCTGGGGTGAAATTGCCAGGGGATCAAACTACCTGGAGATGAAATTATTGGGGTCGAATTACTAGGAAATCAAATTACCGAGGACTAAATTCTTGGGGTCAAATTAATGGCTACAAAACTAACGAGGTGCAATGTGTATAGACTTCATTCTCATGATGAAGTGTTTTGCAATGCTTGTCCCGTGGTTCGAAATCCACGTTAAACTGTAGGTCTCGTGTGTAACAATACTTTGCACGTGGTCCACAGCAATATCAAAGAAAATTATTACAAAACAAAGCTTTAAATTGTGTGGGAAAAAAATAGAAATGCAAATTTAGAAAATGCTAACCCATTATGTTGCATTGTGTCCTTTGCAATTTAATATTTTTTGCGTAACTAATATTATTATGTAATAATTAAAAAACACGACATGTTTTTGTGACGTTAGTGTATTCATGAAAATTTAAAAATATATCCAATTTTTTTTACAAAAGTAGCTTTTGTTATGTTAAATTAGTAGTTTGAGTTTTGGAAATTGTTCATGTTTTTATAAAATAATTAATTATTCTGCAACGAGGTGTGCTAAAATTACAAGAACAGTTTCAAATGGCAATATAGGGGTCTGCATGTGGGGTGATCTAAAATGTGATCGGCATACATAATATTATTATGTCTGAGATGCGTCCTGGGTTGCCTAATTTATTTGCAAAGCAGAAAATAAATTTAAAATTATGCATGTTATTTATTTAATTAATTATTTTATTACTTCAATAAACATAACGTTATCTAGTTGATCTAATAAAATATAAATTAACGTTATTAATTTTGTTTTGACAAATTATATAATAATTAATTTTGACATAGTTTTGAAAATATTAAATAAGTGGTTGATGAAGTACAAATAATTATTGTGATTTCTTTTGCAAATGGAAAAATTAATTAATACAAAAGTTGTATTATCAATAAATTAATAGGTTATTTGAAACATTTTAAATTAGCGAATCAGGGGTACGACGGCATCCCCACTCCTAATATATTCGCCCCACCTTAGATGATAAAATAGCTTACCGCGCGTATTCACAAATACAAATTCGACTTGCAATTAGAACGACGATATTTTCTTCATGATGTTTTTATGTAATTTTTGATAGTTGTGATAACCTTAATGTGTAGTGAAGTGTTTGAATAAATTCCTTGGATATTTTTATTTATTTGATAGGAAGGTTAGTAAATTTTATTATACATAATAATAGTAATTTTTAATCGATTTTTGTGGTTCGGATAGTGAAATTCCATATATTATCAATAGTTTATATCGAAACATTTTTTTAGAATTAATGTAAACATATTAATATAAACAAGGCACTTTGAAATTTGCAAACGTTTTGTCATTTTGTAACATCGTCAGGCGACTTATCGTTGAAGAAATATCTTGTTAAATTAGTTTTTAATTATTTTCTTTTTTTAATCTTATACAACTACACAGGACTATATGGAAATTTAAAGATTTTAGCAGTAATCTAACAACAAACTGAATTTAAAATTTAAAAACTATATGCGAATTTATGCATAACTGGGATGCTATGCATGTAGGTACTATAATTATGTACCTACTTGTCTTTAATTTTTTTGTTAATCGTGGGAGTTTTTATTTAATCCATTGAAGGGATCTCAAAAATTAACATACAAAATGGTTTAAATAATATCCATCATCTATGTTTTGAATTAATAATCGCGAAAGGTTCAATAATTTTTTCGACTTGATTTTCTAGCGAAACCAAATTATTTGTTATGCATGTTTGGCCGAAGGTGAATACTAAATTGACTATTCATAAGATTTTCTTTTTTGGCATAAACTGTGAAATTCAATGTTTAATTGATTAGCAGCATTAGAATAAAAAAAAGATATGAATCAACAAGACCGGCATTACACAAAAACTAGTCACGCTCAATTAATGCGGAGTTTTCCTTAAGTTCATGATTCAATTTTACACCTGGTTTTGTATAGCAGCGCAGTAGTAAGTAGATTCTTAGAAAAACAAAGATCTTACTCATTTTGCAATATCAAAAGGACAATCTCTTGGGGAGATTAATGAAATTGGAATTCTTCACAAGGTTATTCGATCAAAAAGTTGCGAAGGTGTGTTTGATTCACATCCGATGTAAATAAATTGTCAATAGTTTGGTAATTGTAATTATGTATTAACAAAACACCATTTAATGAATCATTTTAATGCTTCTTTAATTACCTAATGTTTTGAACATTCTAGTTCCTAATGACCGTGATTCAACTTCTTTTTTTTAAAACGGCGGAAGTTGCTATAGGTACCATAAATTCTGATATTAAAAAAATTGCTGTGTTGGAACAAATCTTGGATTAACTTATTAACAATTAAGATTTATTATTAATTTATGATGTGCTTACATCATCATAAACAAATTAGTTAATTTGTACCTGCAACCTCTTCAAAGGTTACGAGGTATAAATTACGCTGCGATAATATATTTTGATCAAAAACCAGTAACGACGATGACAATAATTTTGAAAAAGTCACCAAAGATAAAAAATCTGGGAGAAAGCAATTTTTTCTCTCACACCCATTAAGAATACTAATCGGTATTTAATCGGGCGCACGTTAATATTTTAACTTCATAAATTATAATTAAAAAATATTTATGTGCAAATTAAATTAAAGACTTTTGCTTCTTGACCAGTGAAAGTTTTGAATTAATTTTCATAATTATTGCTTGCACAAATAGCATTAATGTTTTGAACGAAAATTAAAATAGAAATTGTATTAGATAGTAATTATTAATAAATTATGAATTCGCATGTTATTTTTTTGAAATTGTCATGGTAAATGGATTTGCAATGTAATATTTTATGTTTTATAATATTATTAAATTGTTATGTTTACTAATAAGGTTGCAGGGAGAACGTTTCTATTGTATTAAATTAGAAATTAGCTGTTATTCGTCAAACTATTGCCTCGACATTTTCAAGTTTGAGTTCAAGTTTAAATTTGATAGAATTCAAGTTTTTTTAAATTATGTATTAATACAATAACTATGGTATAAACTATGTATGTAAAAAACGTGACGATGATGATGGGACAATAGTTTTAGTGTTGTACAATTAGATGATTCATTTATTATTCAGTACCTACCTACCTACATTTTTCTTATAAAACTCGTGAAAAAATGTTTTGACAATTAAATTGAGCAAAGTACTTATCCAAATACTCGAGACAAACTGGTCATAATAAAAAAGATCTTGACCAGGAGGCATTTAGCTGAAAAATGGGGTTTCTGCCAAAATTAACCCTTTTTTCCCAGGTTAATTTTAGAGATAAAAAAATCTTAAAATGTGGTAAAATAATAAACACATAATTTAGAAACCAAAAGTTTTATTTTAATGAAAATTAATATATTAGCATAAAATAAAAAACTAATTATAAATACCGAATTAAAATTAAGAAAACAAACATGATTACGAAAACGAGTACATGATTACGTTATAGGTAAGAAAATTGATGTCAATTTTGATTGTAGTGGTATTTTGTTTAATTTAATACTTAATATTTTTTGCCTTAAATTATGCCACCAACATCAGGGTTTACACTAATTTTCCAAAACAAATTCCTTAACTTTTTTAGGGTTTTCCTGATTAACATCGATAATTTTTCCTGCTGACTTCAAAACTTGGTTCAAAATAGAACAAAATTCAAATATGGATCAATTGTTATTATACCAAAATAGTTGAATTGTTAAACAAGTCAGTTAAATTAAAAACCAGTTCAAAACATCAGAATTATTGAACAAAACAGTTGAATTATGTAACAAAATAGTTGCATTTTTTGACAAAGTAGAAGTTTTCTTGTTTGAAACAATTGAATTGTTAAGAAAACAGTCGAATTATTGAAAATTCTGTTGAATTAGTAAAGAAAAGTCGAGGGGTCAACCGCTACAGGAAATCCTGTACAATTAACTTCACATTCTTCGTCAAAATTTACCGTATTTCATATTCTTCATCAGTAATTCACTGTACTTCGCCTACTTCATCGATATACTTCATTGTTTTCACCTATTTTACAAGTACTTCATGTATTTCATGTATTAATTCACATGAGATTTCATGTACTTCATGAGATGTGTACAAAAAACTTCACCAGCGGTTAACCCTCGGAAAAAGTATTGAATATGAAGCTAAAAACAGTTAAATTTTAAATAAAAACAATTGAATAGTTGAACAACCAAATTGAATTATTTGAACCAAACAGTTGAATTATTGAACTAAACAGCTTAATTTATATTAATAACTAAATTATTTTAATAAATAGTTACATTTTTAATATTTTGTTAAGAGCGTCTTTGTATAAAACAATTGAATTGTTGAAAAATCAATCAAATAGTTGAAAAATGTGTTAAACGGTTAAAGAAACAGTTGCATTGTTGCATTAAGAATAATGATTGTTGAACAAAAACAATTGAACTAGAAACCATTAAATTGTCAAACCAAAAGTAATTAATTATTCGAAAAAAAAACAGTGGAATTAACCAACAAAACGGCTAAATAGTGGACGAAACTACTGAATTATATTAAACAAAACAGTTGAATTATTGAATCAAGAATAATTAAATTATTAAATCAAAAACAATTGAATTACGGAACTAAAAACAATGAAATTTTAAACAAAAATTATTGAATTATTGAACAACTATGTTGAATTATTTGAACTAAACAGCTAAATTATTGAACTAAATAGCATAATTTATAATTATTAATAACTGAATTATTTTAAATAACATTTTTGATATTTTGTTAATAGCTTCTTTGTATAAAGCAGTTGAATTGTTGCATCAAGGATAATGATTGTCGAACTATTAAACTAGAAACAATTAAATTGTCAAACCAAAAATAATTAAATTTTCTAAGAATAAAGCAGTTGATTTATTATACCAAATAGTTTAGTTATAGAACGAAACAGTTGAATTATATGTAGAAATAAAATATTTTAAAATTACCAAGTTTTATAAAATTTGAAAAATTTTCCAACTTACATTTTAGTCAAGATTTTATCAAGATATCATCTTAATAAGATAAAAATTTTTTTAATATTTTATTCGACATATAATTTCACAAGTTAATAAACATTTACAATCAGTTGAATTATATTGAACAAAACATTTGGTTTGATGAATTAAGAGTGATTGAATTATTGAATCAAAAAGAATTGAATTATGATGCTAAAAACAATGAAAATTTAAACTAAAATAATTGAATTGTTGAACAACCACGTTGATTATTTGAACCAAACGGCCAAATTATTGAAATAAACAGCTTAAGTTATATTAATAACTGAATGATTTTAAAAAACAGTTACATTTTTAATATTTTATTAATAGCTTCTTAATGTAAAACTGTTGAATTGTTGAAAAATCAATCAAATAGTGGAAAAATGTGTTAAATTATTAAAGAAGCAGTAGAATTATTGCATTAAGGATAACGATTGCTAAACAAAAACAATTGAACTATTAAACTATATTAGAAACAATTAAATTGTCAAACCAAAAATAATTAAATTTAAAAAAAAAACAGTTGATTTATTAACAAAACAGCTTAATTAAAGAACAAAACAACTGAATTATATTGAACAAAACATTTGGTTTGACGAATCAAGAATAATTGAATTATTGAACCAATAACAATTGAATTATGAAACTAAAAACAATGAAATTTTAAACAAAAATAATTGAATTGTTGAACAACCAAGTTGAATTATTTGAACTAAACAGCTGAATTATTAAACCAAACAGCTTCATTTATATTAATAATTGAATTATTTTTAAAAACAGTTACATTTTTGATATTTTGTTAACAGCTTCTTTGTATAAAACAGTTGAATTGTTAAAAAATCGATCAAATGGTTGAAAAATATGTTATATTGTTAAATAAACAGTTGAATTGTTGCATCAAGAATAATAATTGTTGAACAAAAACTAATTGATCTATTGTTATTATTAAACTATTGAATTATAGAAACAATTGAATTGTCAAACCAAAAATAAATAAATTTTTGAGAAAACTAGTTGAATTATTGAACAAAACAGTTGGATTGATGAATCAAGGAAAATTGAATTATTAAACTAAAAATGAATTGAATTATGAAACCAAAAACAATTAAATTAAAGAAAAAATAATTGAATTGTTGAACAACCAAGTTGAATTTTTTAAATCACTCAGTTGAATTATTGAACTAAACAGCTTATTTTATATTAATAACTGAATTATTTTCAAAAACAATTTTTGATATTTTGTTAACAACTTTGTATAAAACAGTTGAATTGCCGAAAAATCAATGAAATAGTTAAAAAAATGTGTCAAATTGTTAAAGAAAGGGTTGAATCGTTGCATCAAAGATAATGATTGTTGAACAAAAAACAATTGAAATATTAAACTAGAAACAATTGAATTGTTATACCAAAACTAATTAAATTTTGGAAAAAACCAGTTGAATTTTCGAACAAAACAGCTAAATTATGGAACAAAGCAGCTCGATTGTATTGAACAAAACAATTGGATTGTTGAATCAAGGACGCATACTGGATCTAATCGCGATGGACTTGTTGAACCAAAAACAATTAAATTTTTAACCCAAAATCAATTAAATTCAACCAAAAATATTTAAATTGTTGAATAAACATGTTGAATTATTGAACCAAACAATTGAATCATTGACAATAAACAAAACAGTGAATTATTCAACAAAACTATTAAATTGTTAAACGAAACAGTTGAATTTTTGAACAAAACAATTGAATTATTTAGCAAAACTGTTGCATTTTTGAACTAAGAGATTGATAACATTGTGGAACCAAAACAATTAAAACAATAAATCCCACAAAACTTCCTAAAATAAATTCTCTAACTTTCCAGGTTTTCCATGATTATAATTGGTAATTTATCTTGACTTTTTAAAATTTGGTAAATTTTAAAAATTATGTAGTATATAAATCGACTAAAATACATTTTTAGGTACATTATAGTATTAAGATGTATAGAAAAACGGTTTAATATAAATTTCAAAAACATTATTTATTTATTTATTTAATAAATTAAAATCGTAATTTTTACAATTTCTTTAAAACTATGTAGATTTCTTTTATTTTTTTAATATTTAAAATTTTTTTTGTTTTCTAAAGGGTTAATTTCCTTAACTTTTGTTTAAAAATTTAATATTCTGACTTTTCATGACAAAATTTGCATCAGTTTAAATTCATAGACTGTTCTAGCTTTTATACTGAAATAGGAATTCTGGACATTAATTCTGCATTTTAGGAGGAAGTCCCTAATAAATTATGGCATTCAATTCGTATTAACGACACGATTTAGTACATGCTCGATTTGGTATGAACAGCGGTTCACTGTATCGAGGTTAACATTGTTCGTTATTTTGGGATTAATATCTTTAAATTTTTGCGTTCACGGCCCTGGTAATTCACTATATACAGTATTCACTATTTAGTATATGATAAATGGAAAAAATCCAAAGAATACTTTTGGTTTGAGACATTTGTTTTGGGCCACTCTAATAAGCAGACTAAACCCGGTTCAGTTTACCACCTCCAGGATTTTTTTACAACATAGTTTTTTTTAAATTTGTTTTTCTTCTTTTGGGCTTCATTGGTGATTTCATTCATAAGGTTTACTGTGATCAAAATTATTACAAATTTTGGAAACTTATATTTTTTGAACACCTACAAAAATGTGGCAAATAAGATTTAATAGTTCTGACCAAGGATTTAAGTCACAACCCTATGCTCATAGGCATTGTTCTCTTTTTTAGCTGTCAGCTTCTCATATTACGAACGTCACGATACGCCACTGGTACAATCGAATCTTGATAATTTCTACTCACTCCATATATGTAGTTCCGATAATCCAGAAATCTAGTAACAAATCAAGTACTTCATAGAAGTGCTACACGGTTATAGTTAATAATAATAATTCATAAAAAGTTCGACTAGATTTAAAATCAAAAACTTGGAAAAATAAACCTTATATTCCAAAGCAAATAGAGAATTTGCAAAAATCATCCGAAATTTAAGTCAAGAATTTTAGAATGGTGTTAAATTCAATGTTGAGGTAAAAATTAATATATGTGACAGTTACAGAAAGGAAATTGTTTAGAGAAAACCAAACTTCGAGTTAAATGAAGAAAATTTATATGGTAAAGTATATGGTGGTAGTTTCGTCATGGTGCCCGAATATTTGTCGATTGATTTTAAAGAGCAATTTACCACGAATAAATTTAAGCCGAAAAATTACTATATGCTAATAGCAAATATAATATTCCTTTTATAATTAATGGATAGTTGCTGTATAAAATCCACAATCACTTAATTTTAATCCCATTGAAAATTTATGATAGAAGTGAAATATCACATAACATTTGGCAGCCAATCTTTTCAAAGAATGGATCAAGTCTTATCAGTTAAATACTTTTTTGATTAATAATGTCAAGTAAAATTTTAAATAATAGTTATTTATTATGGCGTTGTAGAGATTTTAAATTTTGAAAAGAAAATATAGTTGAGGTGATAAGCCAATGAAAGTCTAACCAGTAGACATCTTTTTCACAACACATTACCAACGTAAACATTCAAAAAAGCAGAGTCGCATTCAGCAACATTGTCGAATGAAAAAAATAGCAAACAAAAATTATAATTTCAACAACTTACTGGATGACCTAAGGTTTCGATCTTATCCACAAAGTGGAATTGATCTCCTCAGACCCAGAAGTACAAAATCTACTCACCACCTTTTGCAACCGACTCCGACGCTCGAATGACCCTAACCTTAAAAATGTATTTGCGAGGAAGTTCAGGTCGACTATGTTTTTGTCTTTTTTTGCATTTCTAAAAATTTCCAAAATTATTTTAAAAATGTTTTCTAATTTCTCCAAATTCAAATTTTGGCGCTGCTATCTATTTTAAATTTTTTACAATACGAAGTTGATGGATAGCATTGCAGTCATGGAATGTTTAAAATCAATATTGATTGATACTGCACGAGTACATGTACAAATTTGGTTACCTTATTTATATCCAATATTATTTATGTCAACAGCAAAACTTCTTTCGTATTTTATTTTAAGATCCGACTCTGGAATCAATCAAACGTACATAAGTGAATGACGAAAGCTAACATTAAAAGTTAGATATGAAAAAAGTTAATTGCAGATCTTTTCAGTTTCCCAATAAAACATTACCATTATCCATTATTTAATGGACTACGTTGGAAAGAAATAAAATTAGATTGTAATTTTAAAGACTTCAAATAGAAAACTGGAGGAAGTGCTTGAAAAACTTGACATCAAAGATAGGATACCTAGTATGTATTTTAAAACTACGTTCAATTATTGTTCGATTTAGATAAAAAAAATTTATATTTAGAATTTCATTAGCTGTTTTATTCTCGTTACGTGTTATTAATGACCCACTGCAAACAGACATGTGAACGTTATCAAATTTAAAAAAAGAGAAATAAATAATGAGTAATATCTGTAAACAGTTATTCATTACTAATTGAATTTATCAAAATGTTAAACAATGAACAATAAAAATTCAGTTGTAATTGTGAGTAATATTGCATGTAAAATACAAAAATTGTTATTAAATTTAGAAGGCTTAAATTTAGACCAACCTAACTGTAGGTAATATCCCATTTGTCACATATTACAAAAGTATTGGATGTTGATAACGAACTTTTGGAACCTACAGCTTAACGTGGAATCCAAACCACGGCTCAAATTCTATTTTACAATAATTGTTATAAAGCGTTTAATTAGGCACCTATTATTAGTGATTATATTTTTTGTACTCGACAAATTCCTCTATGAAGTTATTCAGAAAGTGCAAAATGATATTGCAAAATTAAAGAATTTCCTAAGTAAACAATAACGATAAAGGGCTGCTAAGCTATTACGTTACTATTGTTACTGTCATTACACCTAGATAAACATGTTTGTAAGAATATGTTTATGTTGTCTGCACTATGCATTCTTTTGTAATCACCATTCGTTAAAAAGAGTTTTTAAATAAACTAATCGTATTTACAAGTACTGGCACTTGTAATACATAAATTGATTATAATATTATTATAAAATAAATCTTGGAGTAGCTCTCTACTTTTTTAAATTTCATAACGACTATTTTAGATGCCTCGAGAATTTTCAACATAAAAACTTAGTTAAAATTCTATTTATGCACTATTGGAATCTATTGGTTCTGATTATTGCCTGCATTGGCCAAATTTAGATGAAACATCGATTAAAATTTCTACTTAATTAAAGATTCCCCCTTCCCTTAGGCACTCAACAGAACCATTATTATAATTCCTTCTGGTTGTTTTGATAGAAAGAAATTAAATGTTTTATCAAAAACAACTTTTTTTATACTTCAAGATACTAAAATTTCATAATCATCGGAACATCAGACGTTATAAATTTTTATGCAAATTTTTAACTTGAGCTGGAGTTTACAATTTTATTAAAAAAATTCGCTGACGTTCATGTCGTGTAGGTACCTGCATAATATCATTTTATTATTTTTAAATATGGCAAGTAATAAACATTTTATGCTCTTCTAATTTTAAAATTTTGCGCCATAAAAATCACTTTTAAATATTTTTTTAATTTTGATGATACATCTGGCTAGACGGATCAAATGTTTGGTGTTTTATTGATTTTTGTATAAATAAATGAATTATTATGTGCATCGAACTTGTTAACAATTTAAAACGACAGCTGCAACCACCATGCATAAATACTAGGGGGTGTGAACTATGTGTTCATCATGGACTTGTGTCTGGCACGCGTACACCTGGTGTGTTTATACCACCAGCAGAAGTTCCAACCACCGTTGGCTATTCAAAATAATACAAAAATTGGATTTTATTTTAAAATAATTAAGTCACTGTTTAGTAGATCCTGAAATTCTGGACATCATTATTTGGATATCAGTTCCCAACCGCCGATCTTCCAAGGATTTCTATAAATATAGAGCATATGTATCAATTTTAAAACTTTATTTCGGGTAAAGTTACACTGCGTAAAGCAGGAACATCCATCCGGTGTAAATAAAGTCGGTAGCCGGAAAAAGGCGGAATGTAACTTATGGACGCGTGCGTTAAAAGACGTGTGCCACCACCTGGAACATCAACCACTACTGTCACAGAAAATATCAGATTATTAATTTTAACTCTTTTTTTGAGTTATTTCAAGTGGCTTTAAAGAATTCAATAAGTAAATATTAGGTGCACTTCATTTAAACAAATAATCTTGATAAATAATATGAATCACATAATATTAAAATTATTCCACACCTGTGACCTGTAATATATTAGGAATTTAAAAACCACATTTCAATTACTTATTATCCTGTTAAATATTTCAGAATATTTGCGATACCTCTCTAGATCTTCCAAAAACGATTTTGAAAATAAGATTGGAAATAAAGTTGAATAATATTTGAAAATTCCCATACCAAACATTGGTAACCAATATTTTAAAAGCATATCCGACAGATTGAACAATACCATCTTATTTCACATCTTTCGCAGCTGCTGTAACGGTAACGAAGTCACACATTGCCCCCCTTTAAAGTATAATATCGTTCCCTGTTAGGACACTGGGAACCCTTATTTGTTGGCAAGCCAATCTGGACTTTAACGTACAATTTTTTTATATAACGGCGACTACATTTTTTTATCATTTAATCTTAACAAACATTTATATTGTGTGACATACTTGAACTTTTTAAACTTTTTGATGTTTACAATTTTGAATGAAATTAATTTGTAATCTTGTTGATATTACTAAAATAAAAAAAAATTATTGAAATTATATATATTATTAACCTTTGCTGAGAGCTTACAAATAATGTTTCGTTTTATTGTTCATTTAACCTTCTAATTTAAAAAAATTTGAATCAAATAAAAAAAAATTATTAAAATCCAGAGCACAACAAAAACTATCATAAACAAATAAAAGTGGTGACTAATTAATTTAATTGTAAATAGAAGGGAAATTATATAGCTTCTTATGGAAATCCTATAACGCATATTTTATTCCCAATAAAACCATACAAGCAATAGAAATTTTCATTTAAGTTAAATTGGTGTTTAAAATGCAACTAATTTTATTGTCTCAATAAATTAAAAAAAATTTTCATATTGTAATAGTTATTACAAATAGTTGAGGTTTTACGTGCAAGTATTTACATTTTTTAAAGCTTTACGTGCCACAATAAAGTTTTTAATTATAAAAGCTAAAAAGTGTATAAAAGTTAATTAATTTTTTAAATTATTTATTCTAAGTTTATTAAAATTTATTCAAATTGTGTTTTTTTGTTAAAAATTTTACAATAAATGTACTAGGGTAGAGCAGTGGGGGCATCAACGAAAATGTTAATTAAGGTTCTACTCATAATCCAAAATAAATGCAATAATTATTTGATACAATCGAGAATAAAAAATTTATAGACATCTACCGCTTTTATAACTTTGTACCAGAAAAATATAGATTATTTTTGTAAACTTCAGGTTTTTGAACTCCTGCAAATTACAAAAGAAATTCAAAAACAGGTATTCCACAAAACTATGAGTTGATCGTTCGAGTGCATGGTAATTTAATTTATACAAAATTGATTTTTTAAATTTTGTTTTATATCCTACTACATTGTGGTTTGTAATGTGTAATAATTTTCTTTACTTGAATAATTAATTATATTCGTACGGTAAGATTTTAGCTCTGCAGAAGCAGTGGTTAGTATTTATTAGATACCTTTTGGAGAACCAGAGCATTGCATTGAAAAATTCTGTTTTGCATTAATCTCGTTAGCGTAATTGCTTGAATATGCAATTTATTATTATAAAACTATGTGGGTATCCTGTTCTTCAAATGAATTCAAAACACTTCCTGAGTTACAAGAATATTTTATAACGATTCGATCAGATCAAAAATCGATAACATATTTTAATTCATAATTATCGCTAAATTACTGACTGCATTATAACAAAAATAGATTTAAATTAATTCAAAATAAAATGACATCAAATTGACCACATATGTCAAAAAATTTGAATAAATCTTGATAGCAGTTCACCAATTCAGTTCATAGTAATAAAACATAAATATTCATTACCAAAAGTACTGAACTTTTTGGACGGGTCTTGTATTTAATAAGTATTAAAAACATGATGGTTATTAAATAGAATTGTTATTAGACAATTGTTATTAAATGTAATTGTTGATAAAATTGTTGTTGAATTGTTGATGAAGTGTCTGATGACAGCAATAACCATTGCGAAAGCTAACAAATAATTTCGTTTTATTGTTTAGTTAACTTGTTAATTTTGAAAATTTTACTTCAATATTAATTTCACAGGTTAATAATATACAGGTTGATTGTAAAGTATTGAAAGCAAAATAAAAGAATGTGAACTTTTAAATGAAATTAGTTTTTTTTTCAATATAATCTCCCTCAACTTCAATACACTTATTCCAATGATCCTGCAATAATTTTATTCCATCTCTGTAACGATTTTCTGGAAGCTCTGCAAAATACTGTTCCACGACTGAAATAGCTTCTTCATTCGATGAAAAACGCTTTCCACGAACGAATTGTTTCAAGTTTCTGAAGAGGTAGTAGTCGCTAGGAGCCAAATCTGTCGAACACGGTGAATGTTCAAGCAATTCGTACTTTAGTTCATTGAATTTTGCCATTGTTAAAACACTTTTGTGGACAGGTGCGTTGTCTTGGTGAAAGATGATTTTTATGTTGCAAACCGGGTCTCTTTTCACGAATTTGTTCGTTCAATTGATCCAAAAGGTTACAATAATATTCAGAGTTAATTGTTTTACCTTTTTCAAGATAATCAATCAATAAAATCCTTTTGCATCCCAAAAACTGATGCCATAACCTTTTTGCTGATCGTCCTGACTTCACCTGTTTTGGAGCTGAACAACCAGCCTCAGTCCACTGTAATCGTTCTTGTTTCAATTTAGGATCATGGTGGTAGATCCAAGTCTCATCCATAGTTACAAAACGACGCACAAAATCGATTTTATTCTTATTAAAAAGATTCAAATGATGCTGAGAAATTTGCTTTCGTGTGAGTTTTGTTGAATTGTTAACGAATGCGGCACTAACTTTCCAAACAGCTTTTTCATACGTAATTCTTTATGTAAAATATAGAGTACTCGTTCGTCTGAGATGCCTATGGTATTAGCAATTTCACGCTTAGTCAAACTTGGATCTTCACTAACAATATTATGTACTTGTTCAATGATTTCTGGTGTTGTTGCAGTTTTTGGTCGTCCACTACGTGATTCATCTTCAACGCTTGTACGACCACGTTTAAACTCTAAAACCCATCGATGTACAGTTGGAAATGAAGGAGCAGATTCTTTTAACACGCTCACCATTTTTGTATGAATTTCTGATGCTGATAAACCTTCCAAAACAAAGAATTTTAGCACTGCACGATACTCAGTTTTTTCCATTGTTAAAAAATACACCGACACGTCGACTTTAAATGGCTTGTAAACAATGAATGAATTGACAGATCGAAATAAAATTTTTAGTAGGTTCACATGAAAGATCAAATATCAAAATGACGTATAAATTTTTATTCCTCTACTGCTTAATAGGTGTCGCTTTCAGTACTTTTCAACCAACCTGTATACAATTTCTATATTTGTTGTATTTCACAGGGGAGTATTGGATTGGATCGGAATGAAACAATCTATTCGGTATGATTAATAGCCAATTTTTGTGAAGATATTTTAAAAAATGAATAAAAAAAAATGAATGCAATGAATATTAATTAATAAATATTTAATATTAGATTAAAATTTTTAAAATTAAAAGGTTAAATAAACAATAAAACGAATTAATATTTAAAAAATAAAATGTAAAAATCTTCTTATGCTTGCCGCACACCACATCGGATCGCTTAAGAAGCTTTTTATATTTTTGATATAATATTTATTATGTTTATTACTCAAATTAATTTTTTCTTGAAATATCTTTTCAAGGATTTTTCTTAATACTCAATAATATAAATGCAGGGGCAAATGAGAAGTCTGTCAATATATTAATACATAATATAATGATAACCCTCGAGGAAGTTTTTATTCGTTCTTCATATTATACTTCCTCTGGAATAATGAGTTAGGTATTGCTTTTACGATTCGGTGGTATAGAAACCGCCTTCAAATTATTTCCTTGTTTATATTATCCTTGAAGTTTCTTCTTCAAGTCCTTCATTTATTACGCCTTCATCTTCTTCAACCGTGAAGAAATTTCTTGAGTTAATTCGCATATGGTCGAAACCCCTCAGGAATATTAAAAAAATACTTATATCGTATGTGTAATACCTACTTATCACGTGTAAGAAAGTATTTTCTGTTTGACTTTGACGTCTTGGAAATTTGGTGCCAGATAGAGTGATAAGTGGGTTTCCGGGAAAATTTAATGAATGAGCTCTTTTGCAAACCATTCCTATAAGCAAATGAGCGCCGTAGACGATTTTTTTAAGAAGCGTAATGGCCCATTTAGATGCATTTTAAAGAAACTTAAGATTTATCGATCAACTAATAAAATTATGTTTGTTGCAATTATGTAAATTTAAATAATAATTACAAATTCAAATATTGTTTTGTTTGTTATAAATTGTAATTATTAATAATTTAAATCCGACAATAAAAAATATCAAATTAACTATACAGCGTTGCCCGTGAAAAATTTTAAAAATAAGCAAGTCGTTATTAAAAATATTTAATTTGAAAAGAGCTTGAAGGATTAACTGAAACAATTTTGAGTAAAAAATACAACCTTGAGATAAATATGTACTCAGAACATCATATTAAAAGCAGAAACTTAACTGAATGCTGAACCAGAAAAAATGTTTTAATTTCTTGCAGTTGGTATCATTCTTAATTCATTTAATTAGAATTCTTTTAATTTAATTTCGTTTAATTTAGAAGAAAAAATGTTGTTTGTCATTATGTGACATAATAGCACTGGTGGCTTTCTATGTGAGCTAGGTGTGACATTTGCACATTTATTGAGATGTAAAACTAAAAAAAAGTAGTACAAAATTGAAAATAATAAAAATGCGGATTAAAATGATTTGCCATCCTAAATTAAATTAATATATTATTAAATCGTAAATTAGAAAACATACCCTTAAGAGATCTAGGGGACGGGGGACTTGAGAATATCGCCTATCCATACTTTAAATTAAAATAGAAAATTTTGTAAAATTATGGTTTTCCAGTGATCAACAGAGAAACTTCTTAAAACAACATAAAATGCATGATAGTAATCGGAGTTCGATAGTAACCATGTCACGTTACCATAGCAACGGTCAAGTTTCTTTGATTAAACTAATTGTAAGTACTAGTCAAAGATCCCACCGCGTGATTACTACGTCCATCTGTTTTTAATCGAAACCCAATTTTTATAAATAACTATTAATAGAGGAATACGATTTTGTCGTGTTGCCTATCAAAATATGGCCGCAAGTAGGGATTGTTAACTCTTAAAGATACATAAGAACAAGAGAGTTAGCCGCTGTAACTTGAAACATTGATAACGTATTTTAATAAATTATATATCAAATTAAAGCTAATTTTTATCTCTAACGATGGCCTAGGGTTGCCTATGACAGGTGGCCGCAAGTAGGAATTTTAACTGTTAAGATATATAAGAACAAGAGAGTTAGCCGTGTAACTTGAAACATTGATAACGTATTTTAATAATTATATATCAAATTAAAGCTAATTATTATCTCTACACGATGGCCTAGGGTTGCCTATGCAAAGGTGGCCGCAAGTAGGAATTTTAACTGTTAAAGATATATAAGAGCAAAGAGAGTTAGCCCGCTGTAACTTGAAACATTGATAACGTATTTTAATAAATTATACATCAAATTAAAGCTAATTTTTATTTCTACGCGATGGCTTAGGGTTGCCTATAAACAGGTGGCCGCAAGTAAGGATTGTTAACTGTTAAAGTATATATAAGAGCCAGGAGAGTTAGTCCGTTGTAATACGTAAACTGGTGTTAGGCATTTTACAAACTCTATATATCAAATAGAAGGACTAAAATCTTGTCAATAGTAAATCAAAATCGGGTTATCACCGCAAGTAATATTCTATTCTTTAAAGAAATAATTGAGAAAGATTCAAGCACCGTTCTTGATACATTAATAACGATTTAATCCAATTATAAAACTTAAAAGAATTTTATTCAAAATGTCTTGGGTTGCCTATGGCAGTGGCCGCAAGTGGATTGTTAACTGTTAAAGTACATAGACATAAGAGTCCGCAGAATTGCGTTGTAATTCGTAATGTTTTAGATTTACAAATCTATATCTCTACACAGATGGTTGTACAGATGAACTAATCATTAAACGAAATAATATACAGCAGTAATACTTTGCATTGATTTGTAAAAATAATTAAGAAAACATCAAAGGCAAGCAGCTAGTTGATACAGTAAAATGAACGAAATATTCAGATGAAAACGTTTGCATTTGTATTGATAAAATTGTCTATTGGTACGCTTAAATGTATCGTCTTAAAGCACCATTTCTTCCTAGCATGGTTCTACTGTACTGAGCCAAAGATTGTTCATAAACGAAATAAGTACATAACTTTGATCTGTAAACAATTGAAGTCCAAATTGAACAAGCTTAATCTGGACGAAAATTTTCAGAATGCATAGATAAAATTGTATGAGTACTACTATGATATGTATCACCATTCTTCTCATTTTACACAAAATTTAGAAAACTAAACTAAACAATATCTTGATAGCTAAACCTATCCATCGTAAGATAAAATTAGCTTTAATTTGATATATTAATTATTAATTATCTACTAACTTTAAATAATAACAATATTGCAGAACAGTCCTAAAAATACTTAATGAATACATTATAAATACAATGTTTCAAGTTACAGCTAATCTCTTGTTCTTATATATCTCTAACAGTTAAGAATTCTACTTGCGGCCACCTATGCATAGGCAACTTTAGGCCATCGTGTAGAGATAAAATTAGCTTTAATTTGATATATAATTTATTAAAATACGTTATCAATGTTTCAAGTTACAGCGGGCTAATCTCTTTGCTCTTATATATCTTTAACAGTTAAGAATTCCTACTTGCGGCCACCTATGCATAGGCAACCCTAGGCCATCGTGTAGAGATAAAATTAGCTTTAATTTGATATATAATTTATTAAAATACGTTATCAATGTTTCAAGTTACAGCGGGCTAACTCTCTTTTGCTCTTATATATCTTTAACAGTTAAGAATTCCTACTTGCGGCCACCTATGCATAGGCAACCCTAGGCCATCGTGTAGAGATAAAAATTAGCTTTAATTTGATATATAATTTATTAAAATACGTTATCAATGTTTCAAGTTACAGCGGGCTAACTCTCTTTTGCTCTTATATATCTTTAACAGTTAAGAATTCCTACTTGCGGCCACCTATGCATAGGCAACCCTAGGCCATCGTGTAGAGATAAAAATTAGCTTTAATTTGATATATAATTTATTAAAATACGTTATCAATGTTTCAAGTTACAGCGGGCTAACTCTCTTGTTCTTATGTATCTTTAACAGTTAAAATCCCTACTTGCGGCCATATTTTGATAGGCAACCCGACAAAATCGTATTCCTCTATTAATAGTTATTTATAAAATTGGGTTTCGATTAAAAACAGATGGACGTAGTAATCACGCGGTGGGATCTCACACTATACAGTCAACTCTCGTTATAACGAAGCTCAATACAACAAAAATCTCAATATAAAGAAAAAAACTGCAGATTCCTTGAAATTCTCGCGTTATAACGAAATTTTAATTGGGTTGTGATCCCCTCGATATAACGAAATTTTTGGTCAAAGTCTAATAATTTTTGTCATTTCTATGGTTGTCTAATTTTAAAAAGTGTCATAACTTGGTGTTCAAGTTATCAAAACTGGTGAAGGTGTTCAAAACTTAGTAAGAGTTCACAGAAGTTGATGCTCTTATTGATAGGCAAATCCACTAAAACCAGGTGTTTTAAACATGTCAAGTCCTTCCCGATGATACAGAAGCAACAAAAAATCGTGGATGACTACCGAACTATGGAACGAATGGTTTGAAACCCTCAGCAATGCTATGTAAAAACAATGTAGAAAAATTATCATGTTTGTTGATAACAACTCCCCTCCCCCCAACCTTTCTAGCATAAGAATTGTATTCCTTCTCCGCTTTTTATTAATTTTTTTACAAAATATGTAAGTTATATTGTTTATTTTATTAAACAAAGAATTTGCAGTGTATTAGTATACGTTTTTCTTTAAATTTCTTACAAATATCGAATTTTAACGAATTTTCGATATAACGAATTTTTTCCAAGTCTCTTGAAATTCGTTATAACGCAAGTCGACTGTATTACATTAAAATCTATTCTACGTTAAACTGTAGGTACTTCTTGATTTGAATTGAAAAAACCTTAATGAAAAAACGGAGGACGATCAAGAAACCCGAATTCGGATTTTCATGATTTTTGAAGTGAATTATGAAAGAGGACATCATTCTCTCCGCATTAAAAAAATAAAATTTGCGGTCGGTCCACAAATTTTGAAAAAAAACGACCATAATCTCGGTTTTTACAACGAATTATGAAAGAAGAGAGTGTTATTAATAAATAAAAAAATAAAATTTGTGATTGGTCAACAAATTTCGGAAAAAATTCACTTTTTAGGTGAATCCGAGTCTTGACGTAATTGCATTTGTCAAAACCCATTTTCCGCACCCTCCGCTCCGGGCGCTACAAGCGGTTTTGACTACAGTGACTTGATAGAGACAGTGTGGCCATACGTAAGTCTTCGTAGCTATTGGTCAAATCAATTTTCCGCCATGTTGTTGCCAATACCTGTGTTGTTTACATTGTGATTATGTGTTGTGTACTTATAAATTTTGATTTTAGTGTTTGTTAGTGCTAGTAAACAAAAAAAAATTGTAAATATAAGTTATCCTTATCATTCGAATTATGAAATTATTTATAAAATTATAAATTTATATTTTTCGCGTTTTACTGATTTTAAATTTAATATAACTGTCAAAATAACACTTATTTCTGTAATTTAAGCAGAAATAATGTGAAAATTTTAAATTAAAACTCGTTTATTGATAATTCTATTCAAAATTTGCAACAACATGGCGGCATTGGCCATGCCTTGGCCACACTGTTTCTATCAAGTCACTGTATTTTGACAATCGCTTTACTTACTGAAAACATCCCCAAAGAACGGTCCAACTCGGCAAAGTATGGATGTTGACCCGATGGATGTCAGGGAGCGACTGGTATCTCCCGAACCGTTTGCCACTGTAGACCCAGGCACAGCACCGTACCGACAACACAATGTATGCCATATTTGGCATTTTATTACGCAATAATACACTTACATGTATTTTTATCGGAAAATTGCAATTTTTAAAATTAAATTGTGGCCTTAACTCCGATAACATTCATCTTCACCTTAAAGAGCTTGTATTTTTCTGTTCTTTCGTTTGGTAAAGCCATTTCTACAGGAAAAAGTGTATTTTCGATTTCGGCAATCTTAACTGTTACCATTCTCTTCTATAGTGCTTTGAATGCAAGATAAAACAAGCTCTACTCTTAAATTAAATTTTAAAATTTGTACATCTGTTTCTGGGGGTGAAATTTTTGATAGTGTTTATTACAAATTATTCAAAAGTGAAACCTTTTATTATTGTTGATTTGCTTTAGTTAAGATTTCGGAACTCGAAAATACACATTTTTCTATAGAAATGGCTTCATTAAACCAAAGAGGGCAGTTATAGAAGTTTTTTAAGGTGAGAATGAATTTAATGGATTCTTTAATAAGCCCATAATTTAAATTGAAGATCACAATTTCCCATAAGAAACACAGGCAAACCAATTATTGCGCAATACTTCCTAACAATGCAGGATTTCTGCTGACGGGACGGGAAAATTTAGTAGAGCGAGAACTTGTCAGTCGCTCTCTGCTATCTGTCGGGTCAACATTTACACTTTACCAAGTAGGATCTGCCTAGGGAGATATTTTTAGTTAGAAAAACGTTTGTCAAAACAGCTCGGAGCGGCCCAAGCGGAGGTGACCGGAGCGTATGGTGCGGAGGGTCGGTTTTGACTAACGCAACCATGGAAAATCTCGGATTCACCCTAAACGAAGAAATATCGATGACAGGGTTATGGTTTAAATGACCCTAGGAGACGACCACATTACATATGTATGAACATTAAAGTCGTTGTTTACAAAATTTGTGGACCGACCGCAAATTTTTTTATCCGTTAATTAGACCCTCATCTTTCGTAATTTGCTTTAAAAATCCAGATTCGGGTATCTTAACTGTCACCGCTTAACATATTATATTTTTAAATTGTATATTATTATATTGTTATAATTTTGTTAAATGTAGCTCATTCGCTGATGTTGACAAGATAAAGTAATGACAGCTAATAAACTATTTGAGTGGTTGCAAATTACATATTATGTATTCGCTTTTCTGTATATTTACTCTGTCCATGACCCGGCTATCACCCTTGACGCGTTCCGGGGCATTGCATGGAAACACTTTCCGAGTCAGCTAAACTTGAGAAGAACCTGAAAAGAAACTATTATCAACACTTTTATATAAAATTAATTTTTTACGTAGGTACATCCACAGCATTTGCATTCGTAAGCTAAAAGATAAGAAAAATTAGAAAAAGAAATGTTGTTCGTCACTGCGTTGACATAGCACTGGCGGCTTTCCATGTGTGCTAAATGTAACATTTGCACATCCACTAAAGTGTAAAACTGAAAAAAAAGTACAAAACTTTGAAATAATTCGTTTGATACTGAAGTATATACTCCTAAAAGATCAATTATAATTATTATTATAGGCGGATCTGGGACAAAATCATAATATGATATTTTAGCCCGCCGAAGTTCGCGAATCGAACGCGGAGTTTCAGCTCTGTGACTCAGCGGTGATCACACCAAGCTGTTGAATTTTATAAATTGAAATGCAATTAAATTGAAATTACAGTTTTTGTTAAAAATCAAAAGCGTTAAAATACAATGTTTGAGTATGGGAAAATAATTTTAGGATATTCAGTAATTGTTAGAAAGGAAAGTCCAGAACCGTATAATAGCCAGGTGCTTTGATTTTTAACGTAATGCATATTAGGGTGAGTTTAAGGGTACCACACCCTATTGAAATCGAAAAGCAGGCAAGGTTGATTAAACTGAATTTTTCACACAGTTGTTAACAAACCACTATTCATTTAAAATCAAATAAAATTATATGTTTACGTTTTCACGGTAATGTAATAAAAATAAATACCTCAAGTTAAGTAGTATATATTTATTACGTAAACAATTTAATCGAAAGAGCACATAATATAAAATGCATTTGAAATAAATATTATTCTGTAAACGGACACATTAAAAATATTGAGTATTACAAAATTGTGGAAATAAAAAAACTGTTGATTTGTAAGCTGTTTTGTTTAAATACAATTTCGAAAAATGCATATTTAAATCTTTCAAGGTGTTAATTATATATTCCAGTTCAATTTATTATACACAAGGGTTGTGATGATGTATATTTCATTTTCAGTACATTTCCCATCAGTGAACCAATCAAATCATTTCGTTCCAGATCAATTTCCTAAATTTAAAATAATTAAGCAAATTATCATTACGAGTATTATGATTAGACGTAACATTTACATGCGATAAAACTAATTGCATATTATGATAAACAATTTAAAATTAAGTGATACCTACTACGTATGCTAAAATTATTAACTATGACAATTTCCCATTCGCAATCTACATAAACTAACTGGGGAAGCATTTTAAATATCAACAATTGATATATCCGACTTTTATTTTGGTTTACATTTGTAATGAACGTTTTTTTTAAGGTGAAATAGAAGTATGAGCGATTTTCAAAGAAGCCCCAGTCGAGTATGGTGGCCAGAAGAATATCCCAATTTATCACGAAATTTTTCGGCAAGCCCCGGAAGTCAAGATTCAGGATTTTCTGATACAGAAAATTCTCCACCAGGTGTTCTGGAACAAGCGGATCCAAATTGCTCTACGCCAAGAAGAGAATCGCCTCGACAATGCCTACCAAAGGATATTCTAAAAAATATAAACGAAGAAGATTCTTCCAAATCACAAAATTTAACCATAAATTTTAAGCCAAAGAGTACACCAACAAAAAGTATAGTATTTACTTTAAGTGATAAAAAATCCAAATCAGCATACAACTTCGTACGAACGCCAACTATTAGTAATCTATACGAAGGAAAAGCCGAATCTGAACCAATAAAAAAATCTCGTTTTCATAGAAATGGTTCCTTAAAAGTTAGCCGGAGTTTATTTAACAATATTTCAAAACAATCGGTTGAAAATATGCCAGTACCTGATCAGTATTCAGAGGAAGACCATGTTGCTACTGAATTACACAACTCGAATACTAATAGTGAGGTCGAACATGATGATAGTCGTTCAGATGAGTACAGTATCGAATTGGAAGGCGTAAAAACATGTCCGACAATTGCATACAACGATGCTAGTTTGAATATTTCTTCTCGACAAAATTTATCTGCTCCGGCTATTCTTCCCTTTGAAGAAGAAAGAAGAACAATTTCGTCAATACACAACGATTCTCTTGGCAGTAGTGATTGTGAAAGTGAACTGGAATCGACTTTTCATGGATTACTCGATCATCCGAAACACACGTCGACGCCAAAGGTTTCAGCACGCAATTTTCGAACTATGAAATTGCATCGAAGCAAAAGAATTTCCAAATTATATGGTCCGAGCGAAGAAGAAAGGTTTGTACCATAAACATTAAATGTGAATTAAATTAAAAGTTAAAATTTTTAGAAATTTAGTATCCTCGTTTACCGAAGAAACTGCATCAGTACAAAAGTGGCTAAAAGAAGTTGGCGAATTATACGAACCCGAATGTATGACCACACTGCAGTGCAAGTCGATAGCTGCGGAATTGAACCAAAATGTAGCTCTTATTGCTTCTAGGATGACTTCAACCCTACGCAAACTCTTAAGGGATTCGGATGTAATATTCGCTGAAATGGATAACATCCAACAGTGAGTCATCTTATAATTTATTACAATTACATATCGTATAAACATGAAGTTATGTCATGCTTAGGTGAAAGAATGAACATTTCTGTAATATTAATATTTTTGTTTCAGACAAACACAGCATACGGCACCGTTAGCGCAGAGTTTGGCACGACTGATCGAGGAGTTTATTGAAAACTATGTGGGTGGCCCAGATGTTGATATCTTAAAAATTTGCAACGATGTCAGAAATGTTCATAATGCAGAAAACTTTTCTGAACTAATTATCCAACTCGATTCCAAATGGAAAACATTGCAAAATAAAGTACTTCTTCAAGAGATCAAACATTTAGTTAACGAACTGGTTGATCCCCATTCCGAAATGCACGTTCGAGCAGCGTTAACAGGTTTAACCTCCATCGCTTTAAGGAATAAAATTGCAAATGATACATTCATTTCCTGTAATACCATACAAATTTTGTGTATTCTTTGTGAAAAATGCGAAAGTTCAACCGTTCGGTCGCTAATACTGAGAGCTTTATCGACCATTTGTACAAGTAGCATTGCAGTTCGGCATTTGGAAAATGCTTCGGGGTTACAATACTCACAGATGTTATATTCGAAGAATCCAGACCAGAACCTGAAAGGTCAGAAGCGGTTGCTCTCTTGGCCCAAATAACAGCTCCATGGATAGAGGATAACCGATGCGTGAAAGGTTTGCAATATCACATCAAAATACTCGTGAAAGCCCTAACGCAGTTTATAACAAACACAAAGTGCTGCCAAAATTTGTTACTTTGCACTGCCGCGTTAGCAAATTTGACTGAAATGGAACCAAAAAGTATCAAGTACATCCTTTCCCACAACAGTATAGGAGTTATACTGCAAGCCATAAAAACTAGAAACGCGTTAGTTTCGATTCACGTTTTGGAACAAGTGGCCATTCTGATTGCAACTCTCTCGTCAAAAGCAAATGCACGCAAACAACTAACCGTCGAGCATGCTCCGGCAGCGTTGCTTCATTTTTTGCACTGTAATCACGCAGATCCAGAAGTAGAAAGCAGATTGCAACAAAAATCAGTTATTGCTTTGTCACGTTTAAGCAGTGAACCCGAAGCAGCGGAACAAATAGTCAAGCTGAATGGCGTTACCAAACTGGTGAAACTTTGTAGAGAGCGAAAAGAACGACACGACAGTGATGCAGTCCTTGTTGCAGCATTGGTAGGTTTAAGAAATCTCTAGAAAATCATTTTAAATTCTGTTTTTATTTTAGGCAACGCTTCGCAAAATTGCCGAAGCTTGTGGAAACGATGTCATCGATTCTTTGGATGTACAAGAATTAATTGAACCTCGATTATTGGATTCGTTTTTAGCATATTCGGCCCAAAGCGAAAGTTATGTATAAAAAGATTATTGAATATTATAAATATATATTTATTGTTGTGTATAAAAATATTTTATTATTTAATATTTACAATAAATTGTACATATTTGTAATTTGTTAAAATTTTATTTATAATCTGGAGTTCGAATCTCAAATAGTTTGAGATTACAAAAAAATTGAATTGTATGCATTTTTACCCCTATTCCAGTAGGATTCATATGACGCTGTGGATATAGAACCCCCGCAGTGCAAGGGGGCCCTATATATAGCTATTATTAGTAATATGTATTTTATTTTGTCCAAAGAGGGGGGCAAGTTTCTATCGCCGCCACTGCTTGGTGGTAAACAGACTGCCGATAACAAAATTAATTGTACATGTAATGATTAAAAATCTGAACTCTGAAGCCACGAGATATTGAAAACCGCAATTGCTAATCTGGAAATTCTGTTCTAAAATTAGTACTTACACAATAACAATAATAAATTATTGTATGTTACAAGTTTATTTGATGAAAATTTCATTTTACTAATATTAATCATTCACAAAGTACAAAAATGGTAAGTTTTTAATACTTTTCGTTGCGATAATAATTTATTGTATATTTAACTCATCTGGGTTATCTAAACAAATTTACAATAAATTAATCAACTTATTTTTTCCCATGCAACATATAAATTCTGTTTATTATGTTAAGTATCTACATTTATGGAATAAAATATATTGAGTCATTTTTAGGAATTCCAAATAAGCAACTGTGTGATTGCTTTTATAATCATAACATTTGTGTGGTTGTATTTGCATCTGACACGAAATTTTAAATATTGGAAGAATCAAAATGTGCCGTACAAAAATCCAATAATTTTCTTCGGCAACGCTTTTCCGTTTTGTATCTTTCAAACGACAATAGGAAAATTTATGAGAGATTTATATAATTCAACTACATCTCAAGTCTTTGGATTCTTCATATTTGATCAACCCTTCTTGCTCATTCGTGAACCTGAATTAATCAAAAAGGTGTTGGTGAAAGATTTCGAATATTTTTCTGATAGAAGCATCGTTCCAGCTGAAGAAGTCGATAAATTTTCTTCAAATACCTTATTCATTCTCAAAAATCCATCCTGGAGAAATGTAAGAACAAAAATTACTCCGGCGCTTACCACTGGAAAGATTAAAAATATGACGTCGTTGATAATAGAAGCATCCCAAAACTTAATCGAATACATAAAGAAAAATAGCGTGGAAAGCAATGAATTTTTTATAAGAAAATTGTCGATGAAATACACTATTGATGTCATTACATCTTGTGGATTTGGAATTACGGCGAATTCGTTCAAAGACGAACATGCAGAATTTTTGGTAGCTTCCGAAAAGTCAGCTGAATCAAGTCTGACAAAAGGAATACAATTTGCATCGTCTTTCCTTGCACCATTTCTGTTTAAGTTATTTAGAATGACGCATATCGATCCTGGTGCCATTGAATTTTTGAGAAAAGCTTTCCTTGCAGCTTTACGTGAAAGAGAGAGAAGTAAATCATACAGAGGGGATTTGATTGACATTTTGCTCAAAATAAAAAATGATGAAAATATTGATGAAGAAGTGAAATTTGGTAAACAAAAAAACGGAAATTAATTTGATCAGGTTATAATTTGTTAATATAATTTTTGCAGACGATGATATGTTAGTGTCGCAAGCAATACAATTTCTCGTAGCTGGTTTTGACACCAGCGCAATGACAATATTTTATGCTTTCTACGAACTAAGTGAAAATATGGCCATACAAGAAAAAATCCAACAAGAAATCAAAAGTAAATTAACAGATGGAAAGATTACGTATGATGCAGTTCAAGAAATGAAATACGTAAACATGGTTATTTCTGGTAAGTACAATAAAATTTACCAAAATTCTGGCTTACCCATTTGAATTTCAAAACTAACGCGTTGGATAAAAAATACTTGAATTTTAATCATAATTAAATAGTGACTTCTTAATAATGTTATCAAAGTAATTGCGTTTTGGGATCTGGCCAGTACTAAACTGGAATGAAAAGCCACGGATTCATAGTGGATTGAACGCACGAATGTGTCTGGTAATCCTTAGTACTCATTCTTAACGCCATACAAATCCTAAGAACGTTCTTATCCAAAAGCGGACCGAGATGGGGTGAAGGAAAAGCCTGAAGCCAGACCCAACCTCATATTTTAAAGTGGCCAAAATTTGTAGACGATCAAAATCCAAACGGTTGTCTAAAGTAATCTTAAAAATATTTGGATTATCCCAACTTTTGGAGTGGCAAAAAAATCCACCCCGTAAACAATGCCAGCCAAAGTCCCAACTGCTTCAATCAAATAGTTGACACGGAAAGGCACTGTGAAGTGTCGGAGAAACAATTTCACCAATGGGGTCGCCAAATTTCCTATAAAAGTATTATTTTTTAAATTGAATACATTTTCACAATGTTTTTAGAAACTCTGAGGAAATACCCAATATTACCATATTTGGACAGACGATGTACGAAAACCTACAAAATACCAGATACTAATATAATCATTAAAAAAGGAATGGCGATTTACATATCCTTACTGGGCCTTCACTACGATCCAAACTATTTTCCAAGTCCTTATACATTCGATCCGGAACGGTTTTCTCCTGAAAATATTCCTAAAATTCCCAGTTTTGTATATATGCCCTTTGGAGAAGGTCTTCGGAACTGTATAGGTAATTATCACTTTTATACTTGTTTTTATTACTGCATTTTTGAGATTCAATACAATCGGTAGATTGTATAGAATTCAATATCAGGGTGTGAAGGAAATGATAAGACGAACAAAAAAGTAGCCTAAACCCATTTCACAATATTAATCGTTTAGAAAGAATTTTTTATAAAGAAAAATGCGTTCCAGCTGCATCATTAATAAATATGTAAACGGATTAGGCGCATCGTATTGTTTATATTCAGTAGAGTCCCGATATAGTACACCTATCAGTGCGTCAGAGTTATACGCGAACTGAGCTAAAATATCAGTGTTTCAATATTTTCTCTCGTTAAAGTTGTGGAAAATATCTAACCCATGCCTATAGAATATTTAATAAAAATAATCAAATAGATTTTAGAAAATTTGTCCATATAAAAAAATATACGATGTGCCTTCTCTAACCGTTTGAAAGTGGGCTTATGCAGAACGACGTCAATTTGTACGCCGCACTTTTGTGCCATACAGCCGAGGTGAAGGATCGCAGTTGCATTTATGTACTTTTTATGGTAAACGTGACGAACTACCCACATCAACTTTGAAATTGGGATTTGTTTTATAAAATAAGTTGAAGAATTTTGTTAAAGAAAATATTTTCTAGGTATACCGCTAAAATATTTGAAATTTAAACCCACTACAGTGATATTGTATTGATTTATATTGTATTTGATTGTAAAATTATTTTCAGGTACGAGACTGGCATATCTTATCACAAAAATAGCACTTATTTCAGTCTTATCCAACTATGAAATAATGCCAAGCAAGAATCCAATTGAAAATATAATGTTCAATCCTTATAGGTTTACTATTGCACCAACCAGCGATGTTCAAATGAAATTTGTATTTAAACCTTTGTTCTGTAATGAATAATTATTTACATGTTCATATGTTAATTAGTAAATAAATTGAGCATAATTTTAAATTTAATAATAAATGTAAAGTAAATTTTATAAAATTTAACAAAATCGGTAACAACAAGTTATAGTCTCTCCTTGTTAGTATTAAACGTATGATTTTATTTTAATTTTCTAGAATACCGTCATATATTTGAGGTATCGTAAAGATGAGATTACATTTAAGTAAATAAAATTAAAAAGGTTGAAAATGAAAATAATATAAAATCTCAATCTTACTGCTTTGAGAGTGAGGAGTTGATCACTTAATAAAATTGTGTTAAAAACTAAAAATTATAAATACCAAGAAATTACTAAAATTGCATAGTCAACCCCTTCGAGGGGGGTCAACCCTTGTTCAAGGGTTGATCTTTTAAAGCAAACACAACATAAACATACAATAAAAAAAGAGGGTAAATGGAAATCTTACCCCCAAAATATGTTCTTATATTATAAAATAATGCAATAAAATTAAAATAACAAACACTAACAATTAATTTTCTTCAAATTATTCGAGTGAAAGATATCTACTGTTGTATCGTGGCAAGGTCGTAAATCAAGATCAAATGTCCCAATGGAAAATTTACTAGAAGGCGCTTTGAAATAATCTAATCCTCTTCCAATTTTAATGATCCACCCTGTACTTAAACTGCAAAATATTTTATTGTTATAATATAATTTCGTTATAAGTAACAACTCACGTTATTTGTCGGTCATGTAAAGTGGTAGAATAAGTAATATTTAAGGACACATTATATTGTCTCAAGTTTGAAGAAATATCGTTTAACCATTTTTCTTGTTCTGCATTATGTTTAACTGTTAATAATTTTATTGCTTGTAATTTTTTACACTTCTTAACTAACAGTTCACAAAATCGCAGCAAATTTTGACACTGATGATGCATTCTAATATAAGGATCTTCTATTTCTACGTAATCCAGATCTTCATCTAAAAATCTTCCAAATATACTTTCGAAACTGTGACCAACAGAATTGTCTTCCATACGAAACTGTTCGTGAAAATTGCCTTCTTGTTTTAATTTTTCAATTATTCGTTTCAATTTTTCAGCTTGGTTCATATATTCGTCTATTTTTGAGCGTAAATATGTGCGTTCATCGCCAGTCTTTTCTAAAATTTAAATTATAAACAGTTTTATTGCTAAAATATGCTCTGAGAAATTCTCAGAAAAAGTTATCTAAGAAGTTTGTAACCTTTCAAGAGCAAATCCTAAAGGAGGAAAATTAATATATTCCTTCCGAGGATCTACATCTATCTTAGGTGGCTGCAACCAGCCGATATGACTGATCGTATCTAATAAGACTGCAAGGTTAAACTATCAAGGTGAAATTACCAGGTTCAACTTCTGGTGAAACAAAAACTAATGCTACAAACAAGTACACACAATTCCCCAAGTTCTAAAACCCTAAATATTCTTCTCTAAAATTGTCGGTAGGATTTATATTAAAATGCAAGACCCTTGAACATGCAGGTTTTGTACACCACTGTATCTTGGAAACTAGATTTATATATCCAGTTTAACTTTGTCAAACCTATTTTAGGCACGAGATGCATACTAAACGGTCAATCACCTTGTAATTTCTGGAAACCTTCATCATTTAACGTAAGTTTTACAAAATGCAAACACTTGATTCAAATTAATATTACGAAATAGTAAAATATTTGTTATTTATTGAACTGGGTGCCCATTTTTACTGACGAATTACGAGAAAACAGTACAAATCTCACCTTTCATTATATTAAAAAGTGACTGCAATCCTTCTTGGTAGCATATTAAAGCCTCCGTATATCGTTTCTTGTTATCTAACTCCACAGCACGTTTTAAAATATCTCCTACAATTTTCAAATCCATTACAAGCTATTTCTTCACTCATTTAAAATAAACGTAAATATAACCTAAAAAATTGAAATGTCAACTGTCAAATTTTGACAGTTTTAGAAAATTTCTATTGCCAATTTTACTAAATTATTCGTAAAATTAAGAAACTTTAATGTCAATTATGCGTTTCTTCTGCTAGTATTATGTGTTCATCGTAAAGTTTGGTTACCAATTTGCTTAAAAAATGGCAACAATGCGGGTGGCGAATGGTTGAACATCGGATTTGGTTTTTGTTAAAAAATTTGAGATGTATTTTGAAATTGAGTCTTTGTTTGATAAAAAATTCGATTCTTGTAGTTAGACGTTACAGGGTTAATTGAATTTTGAATTTGTGAATACCAAGTAGGTTGTATTTGGACCAAGTAGTTCGTCTCTATGGAAAAACTTAAAGTGCACTGGTATTGGAAATGATTTGTTCGAAGACCGTTTGAGGTAGTTTTTGAGGCGTGATTTTACAATTTTGGTACACGGTGCATACAAGTGGTAATACTAAATGCCGCGCTGGCGGCAAGGTGGCCAAGGGCGCTGCAATGCTCACTTTGGAGCAGGAGACTGGAGTTTGGGATTCTGTACTACTTGAACCATTTTCGGAAGAGAGTTTTGTTTCTAATTTGCAGCAACGATTCAAACGAGACCACATTTACACTTACATCGGTAATGCCTTAATATCCATCAACCCATACAAGAAGTTGGCTTTATATTCGGCAGATCTAGCCGATACCTATGTCAAAAGAGGACCATTTCAATTACCTCCACACATGTACGTTATTTGTAGCAATTCTATGATGTCTTTAAAATTATTTTATTGTAGATATGCAGTTGCTGGTACAGCGTACAGATGGTTAAATGATCGCAATGAAGATCAATGCATTGTGGTTACCGGTGAGAGTGGTTCGGGAAAAACAGAAGCTGCAAGAATTGTGTTACAATTTTTGGTACTTGTTTCGGGTGATAGTAAGGAGATAAAACTTGTTAAAGATAGATTAGTACAAGCAAATACGCTACTGGAGGCATTTGGAAATGCTAAAACCATGCGTAACGATAATGCATCCAGATTTGTAAGTTTCAGTAAAACAAGGCTTTGAGTGTAAATTTAGTTTAATTTTATTTTAGGGAAAGTTCTTAGATATTGAATTTGATTATAAAGGAGATCCTGTTGGTGGTCATCTGATGCATTGTGAGTAGTAAATTATAAACTCAAATTTTGCTTTATTTTATTGCTTTGTACAAAATTACGCTATTGACAAAAATGTAAAAAGAGGCAAAAAAGAATAACAAATGATTAAAAGTGGCGCCCTATTAGAGCTAGGGGGTTGTATTATGCGGAAATTGAGCCTAGTTTCACTCATGATGTGTTTCATTCAGATGAATAAGAAAAAAGTTCACATCGAAAATTGAAACCTAAAGTTTTGGAAAAATCTTTAGAACAATTTTTCTTTTCTAGTTTTATGCAGAATTTTGTTTAGTTTTTTGTTCATACCTCTTTCATATTAATGGAGTGCAATTAGATGATAAAAGTGAGTAATTATAAATTCCATCTGATCAGCTGAACAGCAGCAATATAGTGCGAAGCATTCACGGGTCGACTAAAGCATAAGCTCTAGGTTTGAACCCTGCTCTCGTTAGATACACTGCTGTGATCAAAAAGTTTAATATTGATCTGTGGACTACGGGGAAGGCAACGGGAAACCACCCCATGAATTATACTCTAGTAAATTAATTTTGATTTTGGCAAAGTTGGCCAAAGACTGGATATGACACATGAAGAAAAAGATTCGATCAGAATGGATTTGATGAGAAACGATACAATAATGTAATTGAACTCGACTATATTATAAGCTCACAGGAAATGGCCAACCCATGACTGTGCTTTTTCATACCTTTTTTGCCTTGAACCATTTGATAGCTTGAACTTGATGTATTTAAGTTTAAAGTTTAAGTAAAAAACATTTTTTGTTCTTAAATATTAAAACAAAAGATTCAAATTTTGTATTGTTTGATTGTTTTTTATTTATTTGAAAAGATAAGTTTTGGTTTTCAATTTTTATTTTGTCAGCTTATTGCATTGCAAAAATTGGTGAAGTGTTTTTGTTATTTTTATGTCTTGCTCAGATCTTTTGGAAAAGGTTTGTATGCATTAAACTTTTTATAATTAACTTGGGGTTATTTCATGTCAAATCAACTTTGATATCTCAGATTTCAAATTGGTATGTTACTTGAACTTCTTATTTATCAGTAACTTCGTAATCAGCCTCCTATTCTGAAACATACTTTCCTAGCCCTGTAGTTTTTTATCGAAACTTGAAATTTTCCCTTTTTTCCTAATGACTAAATCTAACCTCGTAATTTTTAAGTATAAAATTCGGATGGCAACGTAATTTGTCAGATCAAGTTGTTTGTCTAGCTAAGGTTCTCTCATCATTGTGATTGTCCAACCTAATTCTTTTTATTAAAGATTCTTCTCAGAACTCGGTACTTTTTCGAATAGAAATTATTTTATTTTTTATTAGAAATTATTTTAAATTAATTTATTAAGCGATCATGAATTAGGTCAAATTTAATAATTGCTTTGCAGCATTACTTCCGAATATTTTTTGCCGTTGTTGTTATGTGGTATTGTACTCACACAAAGGATTCCACTCTTTCAGGATCATTCCCTTATGAACCATGTTACTTGTTCTTGACATTTGGGGTAGGCATCCAGTTTGTTCTCGTTTTTACCCTTTCATGTCTTTTCTTTTTCAGCTTTGTCTAAAAACTTTTCCAACAATAGAAATAGTGTTTCTTCTATTCTTGCATTTGTACTGTACGGCTACTTTTGGCTGTCCATCTTGTGGCCTTTTCTGCTGCGATCCCTACAAAACTTCTTGGCTTTACAGTGGCAGCGAAATGCTATCGACCTCCTTGCAGGCCTTTGTTTTGTGGTTTGTCGCTCAGCATCTAGAACAGCTAAATCGGAGGACACTGATATTGTATGCATTGCTCATTCTTACTAATATTCTTTCTTGAGTTCTTTTTGCACAAATTAACCATTGCCATCTGCCATCTGAATTATGATTCTTAATCTTACTCAAGCGATTTAAATCTCATCAGTACATTTAGTTTTGTATACCAAAATGATTGCAATCTGAGACATTCAAGTTTAATATTAAAAAGGGGTTAATTTGATAAGGAATGACCCAGTTTCTAAAATTTAATTTAAATTTCAGTCGAGAACAACAAATTTGAGATTTGGTGATCGCAACTTTCATATTTTTTATCAATTACTTTCTGGTGCCGATATACATTTTTTAAGTATGAATTTATCGACTGACCGAAATTGTTTAATTGATAATTTTTATAATTTTTTGCAGAAAGTTTAAAATTGCAACGTAATGTAGAACATTATAATCTTCTATTATCAGAAGATAATCAGCCTACACAAGCAGAAGAAGAAGATAAAAAATTATATGTTTATACAAAGACGGCGTTAGATATTTTAGGATTTTCTGTAGAAGATTCGATTAATATTTTTAGAGTAATTGCTATAATTTTAAAATTGGGAAATTTGCAGTTTGTGCCTTGTAATAATATTGATGGTACCGAAGGATGTTCCATCGAAAATGACTATGGTATTTAATTACATTAAAGTTGCCATTTTTTTATTCTTTGTTTGATATAGAATTGTACGAAGTTTGTGAATTATTGGGGGTGGAGCATAAATGGTTACAAAGAACGTTAACATGTCGTCACTTAGATGGCGGAATTTTAGCTGATTTAAATTCAGTCGATGCCTCAAGAGTCAGAGATATTTTGTGCAAAACACTTTACAGTCGTTTATTTACTTGGTTAATTAACAAAATTAATGATATCATAAAAGTAATTGACAAAAATATTGCATTTAAAGTATTTTACATGACCATTTTCAGGCGCAACCTTTTGGAAAGCGTCGAGTATTGGGCGTGTTAGATTTTTATGGATTTGAAGTTTTAAATAAAAACAGGTTCGAACAGCTGATGATAAATTATTGTAACGAAAAATTGCAGCAATTTGTGATTGTGTCGACTTTAAAAGACGAGCAAGAAGAAATTATTAAAGAAGGCCTAGAATGGACCAGAATAGAATATTTTAATAATAGGTAAATTTTAAACAGAATTAGAAGAAAAATTTTAAAAAATTTTGGTTTTACAAACAAAATTTTAAATTTTACTTTTAAAATCGTTATAACGAAGGAATTTGTTATAAGTGGGCCACAATCAGATCTATTATCTATCACACACGTTATTTTAAAGGTGACCGTTATGAGATAACATATAGATTTACGTCAAACCGGTGACACTTTAAAGATTAAGAAAACCTTTATTATAACGTGATCTTTTTAATAAAGGTTTGTGATACATAATAGACCGGAATATATATTATAGAATAGATAAATAGGTTATGCATTAAAACGAGAGTTTTTCAAAGCGGAAAGATATCGTCAACAGGTAGCGCGACATTAAAACAACAAAATACAAAAATCAAGTTTTTCAGATGAAAATCTTTTTTTAAGTTATTCATATAAATTCATACAATCTACAAGCAATAATTTATTTACAAAATGAGGTTGTTAAACTTTCACTGATGAACATTTCCAAAAAAAGTAATTAACAGATTTTGACAAAAATATCTCACTCCTTAATTTACTAAATATAAAGTTTAGTTCTAGAATTTCAAGATTATAACAACAATATTTTGGTTTCTTTGTAGTTTTTGTTTTGCTATTGTCGCGCCATCTGTTGACGACAATGTTCCTCCTTGAGAAAAATTCCCCTCTTAATTTTGAAAATTTTAGTCAAATTTGTGATTTACTTGAAAACGAAAAACATGGATTGTTGCCTTTGTTAAATGAACCTCATGTACAGTGTGATGGTGTTTATTGGACAAGAATTGAACAATGCTGCACTGGCCATTTGCATTGTTTGATAACCGATTCAAATTTACCACCGTTCTGTTTTCAGTAAGTAATTTCTTCAACATTTTCTATCATAATTTTGTACTTGGAACCATTTTTAGAATTCGTCATTATGCAGGAACTGTAACGTATAACATTAAAGGTTTTGTGGATAAAAATAAAAATTTTTTACCAAAAGAAATTTCGAGAGCAATGTATCATTGCGATCATCCTTTAATGCGTTCTCTTTTTCCCGAAGGTAATCCAAAGCGATGCAGTTCTAAAAAACCATTACCTACAGCCACCCAACTACACATTTCTTTAACTGCATTACTTAAAAGTTTAAATAAACGTCAGATGCACTACATTCGATGTTTAAAACCAAACGAACTTAAACAACCACGCATTTTCGAAATGGCTCTAATAGAACATCAGGTATAAAAGTTTTTATTGTATTTTTACGAGGAAGGTAATTTTAAATCTTTACGTTTTAGGTTCGTTTTTTAAACCTCATACCAATGGTTCAAATGTGGAGGTGCGGTTATTGTTACCGTTTACCATTTGCACAGTTTTTATGTAGATATAAAATGTTGTGTGGACACACTTGGCCTCGATGGAGAGGTTCTGCAGTAGAAGGCGTATCTTTACTCGTTCGTTCTTTACCCATACCTAGTGCAGAATTTACATTTGGAAGAAGCAAACTTTTTGTGCGAAGTCCTCGAACTGTTTTTGAAATAGAAAATTTTAGGAAAATGAGGTTGCACGATTTAGCTTTACTTATTCAAAAGCATTGGAGAGGTTTCAGAGAACGCACTAGATATCAAAAAATGAAAAACAGCCAGACAATAATTGCTTCTGCATGGAGAAGTTGGCGAGTAAGTAATTGTTTTATTCAAAAATTGTTTGGTTCATTAACCTGGAGAGGAAGTTAGATTTCATACTTTTTTTTGATTTTCTTTAGTTCCTGTTAATATTTACAGGAATGTAGGATGGGAATACCATACGATGGGCGTAAACATTTGTGGTGTTTGTATCGCGTGGTATGTTGACTTTACACGTTAGCATTGTACCAAGCTAGAACTACAGCTTTTTTTTCGTTTATGAAATTATATCATTTAAACAAATTTAATTTTTTAGGCCCAAGAAGAATATCGCATATTGAAGCGACGTAAGCAAATGGAATGGGCTGCAAAGGTGATACAAAGGCATTACATACAATGGAAGGTACACATTTTTGTAATTCACACAAAAGAGAATACTTACGGTGTCTTATTTCAGAGAAGACACTTTCTCATTCAATTAGCCAAAATTTTACCTGCAAATGTAAATTCTCCCATTTGTTTAGAGTGGCCTTTATGTCATTCGAAATTGATGGAAACAAATACACTTATTCGTAAAATTCATCACAAATGGAGGTGTTACCGATATCGCATGATATATGATCAGACTGCTAGAAATCGAATGAGAGAGAAAGTTACTGCTAGTTTTATTTTTAAAGAAAGAAAATCTTCATATCCTAGAAGGTTTACCATCTTAATTTCTAATCTGCTTCAATATCAATGTTTTCAATTTTTTTTAGTGTATCTCACCCCTTTCTTGGTGACTACGTTAGATTACGACAAAACGTACAATGGAAAAAAATTTGTTTGGAAACTAATGACCAATATGTCGTTTTTGCCGATATAATTAATAAAATAGCTCGATCTAGCGGGAAGGTTGGTTTGTTGTCCATAACTATAATTTATTTTACTTTAAATTTTTTGTTTGTTTTAGTTTGTTCCTATTCTTTTGGTTGTTTCTACACATTCTATGCTAATTCTTGATCAGCGAACTTTACAAGTGAAATATCGCGTGCCTGCAACGGAAATTTATAGGGTATCTCTTTCACCATTTCTTGATGATGTAGCTGTTGTTCATATTAAAGCTGTAAGTTGAAATTTTTATTTTAAAAGTTGTTGCTTTATATGTTATTATTTAACTTACATGAGGAGTCTGAGGTGGTTGTTTCTCTAGTTACTTTAATCAGAGCAAAAAGGAGAAGAAACGTTTTTTGACATTTTTATTGAAGTAATTGGCGGGAGAACCACCTCAAGCTCTTCATGTTAATATATTGTGCTTATCAATTACTTTGTGTGAACTTCCTGTTGCTTTTTTACGTTGTTATTTAAGAGGGAGACTTATTTTAAAATGGGAAATGCCATTAATAGGTGGCAATAGAAACATTTTTGGATGCAAATATTTTTACCAAGATAGAATTCATTATTAATTATATATACAATACTTACGACAAAAACAATTAATCAAGTTTATTGAAATTATTCCCTCTTTTATTAAATACAAATTTACTATTACAGATAGACAGAGAAAGTTTTGTGTGTAATTTTTATGTTTTTGACCTCTCAGTACGTGAATGATTTGGAAATCAAATTACATAATCAAACTTCTTAATTGTAACACGTTTTTTAAGGGGGGCTTAAAATGTAAGAGTTTTGTGCTTTTAAAATTGTAAACTTTTGAAAATGCAAAGAATTTGCTACAAAATATAGTAAAAAAGTAAATGCAAGTTTTGAATAAACTAGTAATAAATGCTTACTTTGCATGTTTCTGCCAATTTGTTTGCATTTTTTTTATATTGTGGCAATTACTGTTAATTTAATTTCTCTTTTTTAAATATGTAAAACTTAAAAAAAAAAATTGAAAAGAGGTTTTTAGATTTTTTTATCTCCCCAAATTTTTTTTTAACCACAAAAAGTGTGGTGTCAGGCTTAGTGAAGATTATATTATCATAATTTGTTATTGTGTAAAAGTTGTTGATATTAGTTGCTATTGGTAGTTTTATTGTAGTCGCCAGTTGGAAATGATGAAACGTCGAGTACGACTTCTGATGCGACAGGTTGCTTATTTCAGAGCGATTTAAGCAAAAAAAAGGGAGATTTTGTCTTCCAAACTGGTCACGTTATCGAAGTAGTTACAAAATTATTTCTGGTTGTGCAAAATGCAGTTGGGAAAGCTCCGGAAGTAAACATCACAACAGAGTAAGTTGATTTGATAAAAAAAAATGAAAGAAAAGAAATTTGGTTTTTAGATTTGAAGCGAATTTTGGTACACAAACAGTAACATTTTCATTCAAGTGTGTGGGTTTACCAGAAGTACAACCTGGACAAATACGTGTAATTCGTAAAAGTAATAAAATGGAAGTGTTAGTGTGACGCCGCGCTAAACATATCCTCAAAACCAGTGTGCTAGTCACTGCCATTAGAAATTTTCATAATTTGAATGATTGCACAACACTGTTTAATATATTTTATGCTAAAATTATTGTGTACTCTTTCGACTTGCATAGATTTTGCTTTAAAAAATTTTCTATCGAAATAAGTTTAAAAATTTTCATAATTTACAAATTGTAGATACGAATAAGATAGATAATAATTGTTATTTGTATTTCTAGTACAATTTATTGTTAACATCGACATTTGAATCATTCATAGATTTTTGATAGTAACGCGATTTTCAAAAATTATTTAAAAGTTAAGGGTAGTTAAAGAAATTTTGAATTTTGATACTATAATAAGAAACGTTAAATAAACGTATAATAATTTTAATTGGCATTCAAAAACTAACTTTATTCTGAGTATATCTTATTGATGATAATTATGTAAACAATTTAAATTTATTCAATATTGCATTACCTTAAAGCGTTTCAATTTATTTAATAAAAAATATGTTATATTTTTTGTACCTTGTTTCATTTTACCAACTCATTTCTGATATCATTCACTTTATATAGAGGTTCCCTACAGATGAGAGTAGAAAATCTGGAAAAAGGGGGTTTAATTTTTTCTTTGGTTAATTAATTCGTAAATTTGATTAGAAATGAAGCAAATTAAATTCATTTGAGCATGGAAATTTGAATATATTAAAAAATTTTGTGTTGAATTTTGAAAATTAAACTCTTAAACTTTTTATATTTAAAAATTTAACATTTTTAGTAAGTACCTCTAATTCTTCAGTTGATCTTAGATCACATATCTTGCTAAATTGGTGACCACTGCAGGATATTATTATTATTATTCAATGTTAAGAGAGATGAGGACGTCAAGCATCTTATGTTCTAAGTCTAAATTATAATTTCTAGTAAGTATCACCCGTACAATTATCAAACGGCTAACAGTGCTACGACAGCTACGATTTACAAGCTTATAACCGATTAGAAGAGCATTGTCCACACACCATCTTGTTGAAAACTTTGGATAGAAAAGTACGTTTATTTCAATCGTCTTGCTTTTCCTCCATCTGACAATCACCTGAGCGAAAATTAAAAAGTCAAATGCAGTTACTAAAATTTTACCACATTAGAAGAGACAATACAGGACTGTCGCTTTTACTCCGCTTGCTCTTCGACAAAGTCAGGAGCGGCAAAATCATCCATGAAATAAAAAATACAGGAAAAAGATTCATCATAAAAAGGTATTTTATGATTGGCTAAAATTAATGAAAAGAAAAAGTTTAAGTCGTACTATTGATTCAGAATAAAATAACTCAAGCCTCAGGTCCGGAGGGGACGGGCAAATTTTAATCTTGCTTGTATCGGCGTAAAATCTGGCACCGGTCCCTGAGACAACGTCCCTAAAACCCAGCCGTGCAACAAGAATTGTTATTAAATCCTGATTAGCAGAAAATTACCAAGTCTTTGTGACTAACGGAATCTACTTATCAGGGAGAAATATGATGCATATAAATTTTTTACCATTACAGTTCAATACCTAATGGGTATATATGAACTTAATCTTTGATTAACCACAAATCCAATTCCCAATTGACAAAAATTCTGAATAAATTTTGTGGGTATATTCAATACTTTGGTAAAATAGTTTGACAGGTTAATAATAAATAAAATGCAAATATAACAATGATATTATTTAACATATTATTGGACAGTATCGTCACTGTTTTCTTTACTTTCATTGGATTTCTTTTGCTGCAAATTGTAAGCCTTTTGCAAAGCTGAAAAAGTAATCAATTGCTTGTTGTATTCATCTTTCAAATCTGAATTTATCTGTATCATTCTATCTAATTTTTTATTCATAAGATTGTGACGATCCTTTTCTGCTGTAAATTTAAGATCCATGCAGTTTAATTTCTCTTGTAATTGTTGAACTTCCAGATTTCTAATATCCAACATATCTTTACTTATAGTAACAATTTCCTTAAGCGATTTAACTTGCTCCTTTAATGCATCGATTTGAAGCTCTTGATTTTTACAAACTTTTGTTTTTTCAAAGATTACACTTTTTGCTTGAGTTACTATGTCATTTGTATTTTTTTCTTTGTTCTTTCCATGTTTTAAAGAGTTTTTGGTTAAAGCTGTTTCCAATTTTTGAGTTTCATTTTTTAAATTATCTCTTTCTTGAGTTCTTTCCTGAAATCAGATTTTTTTTGTTATTCCGAGTTCCACGTTTAACTTTTTATGCAGCAGTTTAGTAAATCAACCTTTTTTTATAAAACACTGAAATATAATATTAAAAAATATACCTGCAGATGCTTTTCCAACGTGGAAACTTTAATTTTTTCTATATTTAAATCAGTTTTATATTTTACAATCTGATTTATCAGTTCCTCTGCTTTAGCTCTCCATAATACACTTTCCACATTGTCTTCCTGAAATAGAAAAAAATATTGCTGCCTGACCCAAAATTGTTTAATTTACATTATGCCATATTAAAATAATTTTTACCGTGAGAATTTCAGTTGGGGCAATTTGATCATCGCTGGAAATGGTACCACTTCCATTATCGAGTTCAATTTCCGACATTATGGTGTAAAAATTAGACGAATATAAAAACCAAAATACGTGCTAAGGAAATATGAGTTAGAAGATGAATGGGTATTTTTAGATTTTCTTTATATGGAACTTCTATTATTAGGATATTTTGCTGTCATTTAAATTACGCGCCAAAAATTTTCAAAATTAAATTTTTCTTTTTTTTTTAAATTAAAATTTTTTCGAGTAATTTAAAATTGAATTAAATGTAATTATTGATTAATCGCCGATTTTTATTATGTAAATTCTATGTTGGTAAATTTTTTTAAAATTTTATTTTGCAAAACTGTCGTCGTACGTCACTAGACGTCACTTCAAGATCGTTTCGCCATTTTCTTTCAGTTTAAAACATTTTTACATGCGGTTGGTATGTAAAAGTGGAAAATAGTAAAAATGAAATTTTATTAGAAGTGTCACGTTTATTGAAATTTGTGTATAGAATAGAACTTTGGAAATATTTGAATTGTCATTGCACATTTATTTTACGTAAGTTAATATTTTGTGGTTATGTTGTTAGGTTTTATTTCAGTCTAAAGTTTTAGATTTTAATCTTGCATAATGGAAGAATACAGTAGAGAACCATGCCCATGGCGAATTGTGGACGATTGTGGTGGTGCTTTCACAATGGGTTTAATTGGCGGTGGCTTGTTTCAAAGTATTAAAGGATTCCGTAATGCACCTTCCGGTATGTCAAAGCGAATGGTAAGTATCTTTTAATTTAAAAATTTAAATATGTGCGAACCTGTGTTGCGACTACTATTAAAATTTACGTTCAAGTTTGACCTTTGATATAATGTAGCTTGTGCCAAAAAGGTTAGGTCAAGGTTGGCAAATTTAAATGGTTTAGTTTTAAAACTACAATGAATTATACTCGATTTATTCATTTATAGATACCTATTAGTTAAGATAACTTATAGTTAAATTGATGTAATAATCAATCAACAAGCAGTTTAGCATGAAGCATACATAGGTCGGTTAAGAAGCATAATCTTCGTGGTTCGAATCCTGCTCGCGTTAGTTTCAGTGCCGTGATCAAAAAGTCCAATCTGTGAACTATAGGGAAGGTAGCGGGAAACCACCCTGTGAATTATACTCTCTAGAAAATTCATCTTGGCTTTGGCCAAGTTGGGAAATCACCAACATTCGGTAATGGATAGGCACGTGAAGAAGAAGAATAATCAATCAGATGTTTCATTTGTTTGTTTTGTTGTCGTCTGATTGGTTATTTCATCAGTTATCTTAACTGATCGATTAATATAGGTGATATATAGCTGATAGGTGAAGAAATCTGGTATTAGAGAGGTTAACATATTTTCTTTATTTTAGGCTGGCAGTCTCACAGCGATAAAACTTAGATCGCCAACGCTGGCAAACAATTTTGCAATTTGGGGAGGATTATTTTCAACCATTGATTGTTGTTTAATCAAGGTTCGCAAGAAGGAAGATCCATGGAATTCTATCATAAGTGGTGCCGCAACCGGTGGTATTTTAGCTGCGAGAAGTGGTCTTCCTGCAATGGCTGCTAGTGCTTTTATAGGCGGTACGTTGTTAGCTTTAATTGAAGGAGTAGGAATAGGAATCACAAGATTACAAGCTTCACAATTTCAACCCCAAATGAATCCATTAGAGGATCCTTTACAGTTAGGGAACACACCACCGAACCCTGGAAATAATTACACGTAGAACATTGTACTTTAAATAATAAATTTATTGTTATTTGTTAGAAGTTCTGTGATTTTGCTTTAGTAACCTAAGTGCTGTTATCAAAAGACTAAGTTAATTGTTTTATTGAATCTTAAGTTTTTGTTAATTCAGGTTACTTGAATAGTAGAACACATTTCGTTCATGTGTTTTAGGATAGCGATTTTGCTAACGAAATCTATTTCAGTGCAAGTGTAAAAATTATGCAAAATGGAATTTGTTAATTTATTGAAAAAATCATGATAATATATTACATTTAATTATTTTACAGAGAATTTTATTTTGTGTGAAATTTAAAGTGTATAAGAATAAATTTATTGCAAATTTAATACATCAATAAAGGATACTTGAATTTTAATTCTTCGAAGAATTTATTTAATTTCTATGGTAACGGGGATGTATTTCACAAAGTTTGTTTTATTTGTCACTCGGTAGCTTTGTAATCTTTACTACTGCATTGTTTGTTAATTCTGTTTATTTCATGGTAGATTTTTCATTTTTTAATCTCGATCTTTTTGATGTTTGTATTATATGTATTTAAATTGTTTTTTCTATTGAAACGAAAATTACTTTTAAAAGTTTAAAAGTAATTAAACTTTTAAAAGTTATCAGGTTAACTCTTCAATAATTAATTGTTCAATTAAACGAAATTATTCTTTATAAGCTTACAGCAATGGCTATTACTGTCATTACATGTTTTCTTAACTTTAATTGTTCAGTTAAACTGTTAATTTAAAACATTTAAATTTAATATTAACTTCACAGATTATTAAATAATGTTAAATTTGTTGATCAACAACAGTTATGACTGCTTTTTACCTGGTATAAGTAAAGATAAAAATATACAACCTGAAACAAAACGGATGTTACTAAAAAGCTTATTTCAAAAGTTTTTTTTGGCATATTACCTATAATAAGAACAGCATATAAATAAAAGGTTCCGTTGCAGCTTAATTCAAGTAGAAATCCTACCATGGTAGTAGCTAAAGCACCCCCGATTCGTCCTATCAATAGAGATATACTAACTGCCATAGCTTTGAAATGCGTGGGAAATATGTCGAGTACAATTCCAGTTATCACGCCGACACACAAGCCAGGAGGAACCAAAACTGCTATGAATATTATGTCTATGGCAAGTGGTGAGGTGATTATAGTCAACAAAATACAGCATATAACCGATAAAAGTAGATTCATCACTAAAAGGTTTTTTTAAAAGCTATCAAAGAAACATTAAAGTATATATTGCTATATTACCTATTATAAATCTTTGTCCAATTAGATCGATTAAAATTCCTATTAAAAAGCAACCAACGCAATAGGTCAAACCAATTATGGTATTTTGCAAAAAAACGTTATTACTGATTTCCATATTTTCACAATCCAAGGAATGTTCTTTAGATAGTTCACCGATATCTAACACTTCACACACGGTGAAGGTTAAGTTGCCATTTGTCTTGTAATTTTCAGATATTTTATGCAAAATATCCGGATACCAAAGCAGTAAACCACTGGATAGGCCAAATGCACAAAATTGCAGACAGCAGGCTATCGTTGTGTATTTTATATTGTTTACGTAAAATAATGGTTTGGTTTGGTACCATAACTTTTTTATTAAATCCAACAACGAAGTCGTAGGTAAATGTGTTATCGAATTTTTATCACCATTCTGATTTTGAACAGATGTAATGGGAAATGATTCTGGATCGTTCTTGGTATTAACCACGTACATCTTTTGTAAAATATCCATTACTTCTGGAATTCTGTTATCCAAGATAAGATATTTTGGGCTCTCTGGGAAAGCTGCAATAACAGCGGCACCAAGCAGATTTGGCAAACAACAAAGTATCAAAAATAAGCGCCAAGGAACTATACTGAAATTTGAAATTGTTATTCCTTCGGATTGCGACAGTATTAACCAGGCAGTAAGAGGAAGTGCAGTTAATGCAAATGCCATGAAAAGTGTGCACCAAGCGACTGCTTTTGGACGTTTGTGATTACTGTTGAATTCTCCCAAATACGCAAAAACGATTGAAGATGATCCTGCTATACTAAAATTCATTATAATTTAATTTTCCTCTATGATTTAGGTATTATTTACGTACAAAACTCCTTTTAAAAACTGCAAACATGTAAATAACCAAAAGATTGAAGTAAAACTCGAAACGAGATTGCACAAAAACGACGAAATTAAACCTAAAAGAATGATTTTTCTTCTTCCATTCGTATCGGCTATTGCACCCCATATTTGCAAACTGGATATTATTCCTATTAGGGAAATTCCTGTAAATAATCCCTTCTCGGTGGCATTTAACTTAAATTCGCATGTTGCAGCTGGTAATACATATGCAATACCATAGATGGTTGTAGTAACAGAAAAGAAGGTAATTCCGCAAGCGACCGTTATAAAAATATTGTACCTTCCAAAACCTAAAATTATAATAAAAAATTTAATTATATTGGTTAATTTCGGAGACGTCTAAGGATGCCTATCAAAATAAACATAATATATCTCTTTCAGTACCCAAATAAGTATTGGTTGTGTCCCGAAATAACACTTCAAACTTACCAATTACATTTAAAGCATCCTCATAGTTAATTTCTTTTCCTTTGTATATTCCAATTTCGGAGTTTTCTATACATAAAAAGTGTTTTTTTCAATTAATTAAATTAATGTAATATTTTACCTGGGTCATTAGTTTGTTTTTCAATCATGATAATTAGAATGCCGTTTAAACTTATACTGACCAAAAAGATTTAAAATCTTATCAAACATTTAATTATTTTTAGATTTAATTAACGCATGCAACTAATTAATTGTAAATATGTGTTTTATAAAATTAGTTAAATATGAATGACTACAATTTAGGATGTAGGTACGTATGTAGTAAATAAGTTAAAAATATCTCTGGCATTATCAATTTTATTAAGTGAGAAGATTTATGAGCTATTCTTTAGGGCAATTAATTGATGCAAGCGCACTTTTTATGTAGTTTCATTTAAAAAAAATTCTTAGGGTTACGCGTTTCGGTCTCATGCAACCATCACTTGACTCAGAAATACAAGATTTTGTACAATGCCGGCATGAAAATAGTCAAAAATGACCATACCTAGAAATAATTACTTAGTACGAAGATAAAACCAGCGGCATTCCTTTGTGAAAAGTATTCCAATTAACAAAGTATACCAAAATATTATTAGTGGAAAGCCGCCATTTATTTAAAAATGGCGTACGAATTTCCATTTGCCTTGCCAGAAGTTATTGAACTTCTGACTTCTCTTTCACAGTTGGCGAAATTATACTTCTTATCGTCATTGTTCCTCTTGAAATTGCCTTTCCGATGAAACCAAATTTAACCAGAAGTAACTAATGGAAAAAGGGAAGATATTTGGTAATACGACAGCAGCTGGCTGAAATGATGATTTTAAATTGCCTGGTGGTGAAGAGACGGTTGTTATTAACAGGAAAGTAGGTATCAATAAACTTTACAATAACTGTATTTCAGTAATTACAATTACTGTACATAAAGAATGCCGACGTATTTATATCAACTCAAGAAAAATTGAACGTCATCTGAAGAGGAATGTGGAAGAAGCGTCGATTTCTATAGTAACACGTCCTCAGCACAAACCTTTTGTTATGAAAGAGTATGGCTTGCTTTGTGGCAAGCCTGATTTTTATTATGGTAAAAAGAAACTATCTGAACTAATTCCTGTAAAAATAAGTGATAATAAGTTCAGACTATGTGATTTTGTGTAATAGTTATTTACATGAAAGTCAGGAAGTGATTCTTTACCTGACCAGGCGACAATATTGAGTACTCGGCCGCGTAGCGCCGAGTACTTTAATTGTCGCCGTGTCAGGTAAAGACACTTTCTTGACGTGTATGGAATACTATTTTTCTGAAATCGCGAGATTAATCGAATTCAATAGTTCGATTTTTAGTTATGGCTAATCACAATTAAAATTAAATAAAATCAAATAATGCGTATTTCTGCTGTTGCCATAGTTTTGATAGCCTGATCCTGCAATGACAGATGACGATGTGTTGTAATATTATAATATCAGAGTGGTCTGGCCTTTACTGCGTGAGTCTGGTAATGGTTTACTTCCCTGCGCCGAAAAGTTGCAGTAATTGATCAAGTATGGCCGATTTCAGAAAATAGTTATTTTCCGAAAATCGTCAGCAAATCGATACTTCCTTGCTTATGTACACGCAGGGAAATTGAACATTACTGACTAGTCCGGTAATAATTAGTAATTGTAACAAAGTGAAATTTGTTTGTTTGTAACTATGAAGCCAACAAATTGACAAACTTGATCTTTGCTCATTTTAAAAATGTCGTTCCAATTAGGGTTTTAAAATTTCGATTGTTTATGATTTTCGGAAAAATTTAATACAAGACACGTCAGAAAAATGTCTCACTTGACTGGAGCTCTAAAATACTCGGCACAAAGTGCCTCGTATTTTAAAATTGCTCCTCGTCAGTAATACATCATTTTCCTGACTTTCATGTAAAATGTTTTACTGTAATTAATGGTGAAATTTTTATTAGGCATCTACAAGCAAAGACTCAGAAGTAGAAAAGATTAAGGTATTAAATATTAAGTATTAAAGAGTAAATTCAGATGACTGCAAAACTCATCAAAAGTGATATAAAATCAATGAAATGTTTAAAGGCAGAATATTCTACACCAGACCATATTATGTCATCGGTAGAAGAAGCCGCCAGATACCTTCCTGAAAATTACTTATTTAAAATTACTTATAGAAGTTTTGTTTGTTGGTGTTTCAAAATCATTGGAATTGCTTCTATTAGCCAAAAGTAATGCAGACTTCCGGATCAAGAGTTCTATTAATTTCATTTCAAGTTGGCCTGGGAGTGCAGTTCCATCACCTTTTTGGTTCACAATTTCTGATTGAGGCTCTTAACCGACACGGATATTGCATTTCATACCCAGAAGTTCTCAAATGTGAATCATACGCTGATTTGGCATCTGGAACCGATATTCCAGATTATCAAAAATATCAGTTTGTGCAATATCCTGCAGATAGTATTAATCATAATAATAATAATAATAATAATAATAATCTTTATTAAGTTATAGTTAGCATTACAATAAATTCGGAATAATAAAATAACTTAAAAAAGTGGAGATCAGCATGTGCTGGTTTTCATCTCAACTTATTGACACAGAAATTCGGAGACTTCGTATAGTGCCTTTTCCGTCAGGAATTCTTTTGTTTTCCGTTTGAACTGCACTAAGGGAAGGCTCTTGATTTCTTCTGGCAGCTTGTTATACAACTTAATGCCTAGGTTGTCGCCTTCGCTACATTTGAGTCGAAGTCGTTTTGTCTGCAATTGGTTCCTTCGTCTTGTTTCGTAGGAATGAGTAGCTGTGGTATGTGTTGTACTGTCAGTCTTAATATGCACTATGGAGGCGTATACGTATGCGGAGGGCAAGGTCATGATTTTGAGAGACTTAAACAATGGTTTGCAGTGTGTTCTGCAAGGCGATCCTTCTAATTCTCGTATGGCTTTTTTGCATTATAAAGATTCGGTTCAGGTGTGCGAGTGCCCCAAATCTGAAGACCGTACACCATTTTGGCATGAAACATCGAGAAATATACAAGTTTTGCAGCTTCTTTTCCAATGGTTGCCTTTATTCTACGTATTGCATATAGAGCTGTGCCTAGTGAGCTCATTAGATTTGTTGTATGGTCGTTCCAGGTGAGGTAGCTGTCCAGTGTTATGCCTAGGTATTTTGCTGTGTTTTGCTGATTTTTATCGGTTCTGTTGGTTGTGAAAGTTATCTCGTAAGTTTTATTATCATTCATCAATAATCTGTTTGATGTAAACCATTTTGCTGCGGTCTCCTTGTGTTTGTTGGATTGCGTGTCGCTTTCTTCTATGATGGCTGTGTCATCCGCGTATAGAATTGTCGGGCATTCCATAATTCCTGGAAGATCGTTTATATACACGACGAAGAAGAGCGGTCCTAAAATGCTGCCTTGCGGAATACCACATGTTACAGGTTCTTCATTGCTTAATTGTTCGTTCCATGATACTGCTTGCGTCCTGCTGCTGAGGTATGATTTTATTAGATCATAAGCAATTCCCCTGAATCCGTAGTGTTGGATTTTATTGAGGAATATCTTATGGTCCATCATATCAAAAGCTTTCGTTAAATCGCAAAAACAATTTGACATTTTGTTTGTTTTCTAGTTTCTCGTACACTTGAGTTGTGAGATATCTAATTGCGTCTATCGTGCTTTTTCCTTTTGATATCCAAATTGCTGTTTTGTTAGAGTTTCCTTTTGTGTAAAAGTCCAGAAAACGATCGCATAGTAATTTTTCAAATATTTTTGAAAATATGGGTAGTATTGATATTGGTCTGTAATTGGCTGCTTCATTTTATTTCCTTTTGTATATTGGAATAATTCTTGATATCTTGAGAGTGTCCGGAAAGATTCCTTGTATCATGCACGTGTTCAGAATGTGACATAGTACCGGTAGTATGTCTTGATAGATGAATTTTATAATTTTTATGTTTAAGTTGTAGATGTCGTACGATGGTGAATTTTTTAGTTGCGATATTGCGTTTTCTATTTCGGCCTCGGTAACATCGTGTAAGAATATGGATGTTTCTGTTCTTGGAAAAGTTGAATTTAAATGTTGCAATGGGCTTGTGGTTACTTTTGGAATTTTCTCGTTTAAACTATTGGTTGCATTTTTGAAGTATTTGGAGAAATCGTTGGCTTTAAGCGTTATGTCTTTGTGGAGTTCTTTTTTCTTGCCCAGTTCCTTATTGATTATCGTCCAGGTAGTTTTTGGAGTATTGTTTGACTGTATGATCTGTTGCATGTTCATCTGCTTCTTGAGTATTTCTAGTTTGTGATTGAATAATTTTCTAAGGTTATTGTAGCTTTGCCTGCTGTTTGTGGGATTGTGTTTGTTGTACAAGTTTAGTTCTGTGATTTGCTTCTTTAATATTTCGAGTTCTTTTGAGAGTTTGATTTTTGTTTTGTTTTGTTTGTAGGATCTTTCTGGAAAGATTGCGTCAGCCATTTCTTGAATCGTCTTGTTAAATAGGTGGAACTTTCTTTCGGGATCCTGTTCACTATATATATTTTCCCAATTTATTTTATTGATGTTTTCTTTAAATTTGATTATCAGTTTTTTGGAGAACTTTCTTTTCTTTATCTTGTCTTGTTCTCTTTGTTTATTAGTGTACCACTCCATGCAGATTGATCTGTGGTCGGATATGGTGGTTTCAGGTAGATAAGCAGTGATGTGTTCGAGATTTGTGAAAAAATTGTCGAGGCAGGTTGCTGTTGTTTGATTGTAGCGTGTCGGTTCAGATATGACTTTCTCGAGGTTGAATGATTTCATGAGCTGTAAGAGATTAAGTTTTTCGACTGTGTTGGAATTGAGGTCTATGTTGAAGTCACCCGCTATAATTAATTTTGTTCGCAAATTATACATTTTTGTTAACTCCGAGATAATATCTTCAAGTAATTCCAAGTACTTGTTGGGGTCACCTGTTGGTGATCGATAAGTTGATACGATAATCGTGTTAACTTTCTTTACGTAAGACGCTGCAAATTCGCCTTCGATTTCGATTGATTTTGCTGCTATCTGTGGAAGTGGTGTACATGCCCAGTTGTTTTTTGAGAACAGGGCTACTCCGCCGTGTATGTGCCTTGATCTGGCAAAGTAGGATATTAATTGGTAGCCATTTACATTAAGCATATGCATGTTTTCGGGTTTTGCCAGTGTTCATTCATACATACAATATCGATATTTTGGTCTTGCAGTATGTGCTCCAGTGAAGCAACTTTGTTGGATAGGCATTGTATGTTTAGATGTAGTATTTTTATTTTGCTTTTATGTTTTATATCTGTTCTTAAATTTTGATTTGTTGTTGCATTGGTGCTCGCCGTGGGTAAGTATTCTATGCTAACATTGTTCACGTATCCAAGGTGTTTCCCGTTTGGTTTTCGAAAAAATGTCCACCCTTTTTAAAGTTGAATCGACTGTATCCAACTCCGGCTGGCCAGAAATTGGTGTCGTAAATCATTTCTTTGTTTTCGGTGTCTACTCCTACGATGAAACATTTTTTATTGCCTCTCGTTTTATCAGTTTCAAGCAGTTCCACTGTTGCCGGCGTACCTTTTAAATTTTTTGTAATGTAATTTTGCATCATCTTTTCAGTTACGTGTTCTCTTACTTTTGAAATAAATAGCCAGAGTCTGGGTTTTCTTTACCTAAAATTCAACATTAGGTCAATGGACAAGAGTCGATTAACCCTGACTCGAAAGTATATTTTTCCTTATAAATATAGCTTCACCAAACTAATAGAAGATTTTTAAGGTGAGGATGAATTTGATAGGTTCTAAATTAAGCCCAAATTTTAAGTTTGAAGTTCACGAATTTTCCATAAGAGACACATGTAAGTAAAGTATTGCGTAATATTAAATTTATTCTGGATACGGTACGTGTGTTCAGATCTACTTGGATATTCTAGTGAGCGGAGCCTAGTTCTACAACGTGAAGAGCTTGCCAGTCGAGCTTTGGATCTGTTGGCGTAAACATCCATAATTTTTGAGTTCTTTCGAACTCCAGGGATGATTTTTATAGTAGGCGCCGCCGTAGGCAGCGTTAACCTTCAGCACATACATTTTAAATATAAAATCCTTCTTCTTCTTCTTCTTCATAAATTAGTTAAAATAAACACCAATAAAATGATTGCATTTCTTTAATCCCGTTTTTCATTTTTTTTATTCGTTTATTGCATTATTATCTTTCACAATTAAAAAATTGGAGAAAATTGCAATCAGGGTTGATCGACTCTTGCCAACTTAAAATATTTTTCAAGTAATTAATAATAATTGGAAATATTGGATGACATTTTGGAAGAAGTGTTTTATTTTTATATAAGTTGCGTCGTGTCGTCTTGTTTTGTCATCGGTCAATATTATATTAACTATAATGACATTCAACTTTGTGTTTACAGTCAGCAAGTCAACTTATTGCATATCGTTGCTGACTGACTTAACTTTTAGCGTTAAGCTTTTTACTCAACTGTTGTTAGTAAGCGACTATTCAGCGGGGCATTTAGCGAAACCGATGTTGTCAGCATCTCAACTGCTGACCTTTACTAAACGCATTCATTGATTAAATATATTACTTATTAATACGTGAAGTACCTGGTGACTGTAACACAAAATATAAAGTTTAAGAAAAATTAAAAAAAAACTTTAAAAAAATTTAGTTGGATTAAATACTTTCTTTCAATAGTAAATGACAATCTATAATTTTATAACTCAATAGGAGTGAAAACCTTTTATAACTATATAACCAATGACATTATAGTAGATAGGCACAATAGGGACAATACACTTCTGATATAGCAAATTCCTGAAGATCGAAAGATCTTAATTTGGAGCGGATAAGTAACATAACGTCGTCGATTTGTGAATATCTCCAATGTGACAATTTTGGCAAAATTATGTTTTGGTTGATTGTGATTCTACATTATACGCTGCATAGCTGATAATAGCCCCAATGTAGAAACCTAAGTAACCAAAATAAATAAACAAAAAGAAATTGTAAATATAAATTAAATATTTGTTATAAAAAGCAGTTTTAGGCGTCTCCTGGAAGATTTTCTTTTGTAACATTGGAGTTATTCACAGATCGACGACGATAAGCACATTTATGTGCATTAACTTAAGAACACTGGCAATAATTTAGATACCGGAAAATTCCTTTGAGCGGCACCATTCTTGAAGTACAGTTTTTATAATAAAATACAAAATATCAAAACATATTTTTATTTCGATTAAATAATAAACATGATATAAAATAAATGCACATTTCTAAACAATAAGAACTTTTTTTATTTAGAAATAACGATTGTTAAATGTTCAGCCGAAATGTTCAAAATTTTGAGCCAAATCGCAAGGGATCTTCCGAAACTTGGCCGATTTGGCCAATTGAGAACTTTTGGCAACCAAAAACTTCAAAATTTTAGGCCTTTTTAGTTTTTGTATATAACTTCTAAACTGTAGATCCCAGCAAAAAATGTGTAGTTTTACGAATTAAAGAGCATTAAATTCTGCGTCGAATGAGTACTACAACTTAATAATTTGGTCAAGTGGTATGGTCGAAAACTACGGTAAAAAATCGACGATTTTTTCTAATTTTGTCAAAAACTTTTTTTAACATTTAAGCATTCGAGAAAATATGTGCGGCGTCTGAGTCTCAAAAAACACCGGCCCACCGGGTATTTGCTCCTTTTCCCGCCGGCCCAGTCAGGGCCTGCTTAAGAATGAAGGTAGAAAGGAAATATAAATTTAAGAGATTAATTACGATAATTCCCTTCTGTGTCCGTTTAGCTGGGAGTCCTGTACATGATTTAGTCGTGCCCATAAGAAGCAACTGTACCTCATGTTGTTACTAGAGTTAGATGTATTATATTGTTTTATAAGTTAAGGTATTATTTTGATAATTTTTAAATAAGTTAAACAAATGGTTTGATTATTATTACACATTTTGTTAAGCCAACAATTTCCAAACAACCTCAGTAGCCAAGAGAGTATTATTAAATCAAATCCCCAGCTCGTCGTATATTATTAACATAAACTACCTACTCCTAACAAATAGATATGCGACAGTATGTTATTAAATATCAATGTTATTAAATATTATTAAATTAAACTTTTAAAAGTTATCAGGTTAACTCTTCATTAATTGTTTAATTAAACAAAACTATTCTTTATAACTGTAGTAATTTGTATTACTGGTGTAAATTAATTAAGAATAAAAAAAATCAGAGACGGTTGCGGTCGCGGCTTGGCGCTTAAATAAATCTTCTTTTTCTTAAATTAGGACTAGGTCCTGTATTATCCAACAGTAACCTCGACAAAGATCCGAAGCTACTGCTGGTACTGTGAGCATATTGGTTGTTTTACATCTGAAGTAGTTTGCTAGACTGGCTTCAGATGTGCCTGTTACCCTATATTATTGTTAATGATGGCAATTCATTAACATAGGAGGACCACCGGCTTTACGTGCCTTCCGAAGCACGGGGACGGTCATTAGATAGAAAGGAGTCAGAAAGAAAATTTTCCTTTGTAGACTCCTCCCGGGTTTGAACCGGGTGCCTTAGCATCAGTAGTCGATCGCTCTAACTACTAGGCCAGTGACCGTCTCGCTTAAATAAAAATAAATAATATAATAAAATCAAGCTAATTTATTTTTTTGTGTTTGTTTTAGTCTGTGTAGTGATTATTATTAATTAAGTTTTACTTTATTATTTTTATTTTAAGGTAGTTGCAGCGCTCCATTGGCATTTTCTCGAATCCATGTCAAAAATATGAAAATTACAAAATATAAAGTTAATAATTTATCATAATTGTAAAACAAATTTGAAAAAGATTGACCGTGTACCTTGCGAGATAATCGGATTTGAAATTTGTGAATTTAACATGCAAAAGCATAGGGAACTCAGTAAAAGTTTAGAATTTCCGTAAAATAAAATAGTTAATGTCCATGTCAGACGCATAAAAATTATTCTACATGTAGGATAATATCTTACAAAATGCAAAAAAAAAAATAAAAATTTTGACCATTTGCATGGTTTGGCTGTAAATAATTTTTGAATATGATGCGATTTGATTTCTGAAAAACGGTATAAGTTTGGCATCGTCGCATAAATTAAAAAAGTTTTATGTCAGTGTCAATTTTGAAAGTTGGGTTTATTTTCTAAAATAAACGTTGGCGGAACTTATAAAGTCGGAACAGACAATAAAGCCTAAACCCTGAAAAAAGAAGAAAGGTTTATTTTCTATTTCAAATAAAATTTAATAAAAAGTTATTTTTTACTAATTAAATTTTTATTTCATCGGTGGATATGAATTGGAATAAACCAAATTGATATAAATCAATTTGGCGGAAAATCATCGTTCGGAGTGCGGCCATTCGACTGGAAAATAAGACAGAAGGTTTGGTGCAATGTTATTACGGTATAATTTTCGTATTGTGCAAATTAAATAGAAAAATCTATATGTTTAGAGATAAATTTTGTCAGTTGATAATAATCCCTTCTTCTAATTCTTCAGCCAGTTATTGTCCACTCAAAAATGTTGGGCTTCCTTTACGGTGTGTCAGTCTGTGGACTATGGGGAAGGCAACCAAAACCACCCGTCAGCTTGACTTTGGTCATGTTGATCGTCTATGCATTTATAAATGTATGGCACTCGAAGAAAATATTTTTAATGGAAAGTTTTATTACTAATTTTAATAAAAAATTAAAAATGAATTTTAATGGAAAAATAAAAATTAATTTCAATAGAAAAAACTTAAAATCATGGGATTCGATCCAACCATCACGTGTGTATAAGGTCTGACGCTAGATAATCACGCCATGAACCTATTATCAATTATTTTCTACACAAAGTATAATTCTGAAAAGACTTGAGTTTTCCAAAAGCGTACTTTTTGGAATTGATTGCAAAATGTGTAGGATTACGGTGTTGATAAAAATTTTATCTTGTAATGACGTGAGCACAAAATAATATTTAAATATATTTGACGTTTGATTATTTAATTTAAGAAAGAGTGCTAGATTAATAATTTATATTATAATTTATTGCGGCGCTGCCAAATTGAAACATCGTAAATGATCCGTGAGTCAAATGATTTATTGTAAATTCTTGAATAAATCGATATGTTGACATAAAACAATCGATTCTTAATCCTCACACATTTGTTTTTAATATTATAACTAGCAATTCCATTATAACAATTTTTAAAGCATTGATAATAATTTTTTATGCATTAGTAACTAGACTGGATCGCTGCAACTACATTAATATTAAGTTTTACTTTATAATAATACTTTTAATTTCAATATGCAAATTTCAAGTTTCATAGTGACATTTGAAAAATTTCAAATATGCTAAAATTTGCGCTTAAATTTTAGTTCATTCTCTACTTGTTTTGGCGCTGCAATACGTCTCTAAAAATATACGATAAAAATATACGAAAAATATACTTCTCAGCCGAGCGGCATAGATAAGAAAGCCCCGGTTCAAACCCGAATAGAGTAAAAACTTTATTCTGACCGTCTTACCTGACAGTAGGTATAAAACGCACTCACCAAGACGCTTGGCCAGCGTGGTGCTTTATGGCTTAATACTCTCCAAAGGGGAAGGCCTTTATCCAGCAGTGGTTGTAAAACAGGCATATGGTGATATAGTGATAGTGAAAGAAAAAACTGTTAATTAAAATTCTTGCTTTCTATGCGACAATAGGGAAGATGCATTCATTTTTTATAGCGCAGTTAGATCAAAAATATCTAAAGATACTGATTAATACTATTTATTTTCGTTTCGATAATAATTTAAAAAATATTTAAAAATCTATCAATTTGAATAGAAGGAAACGACCGCGCAAGTCGCTACTTGCTAGTGACGTCACACGGCTTAGTAACTATAGTAACTTAAAACGAGGTTAGCTGTTTTGTGCAGTTTTGCGATTGAAAGTTGAAGTTTGTTGGTGTTAAAAACTGTTATTATCATGGAAACCAACAAGAAGACGAGCTATAAGTATTGTATTGTCCCGAAATGTAACCGCATTATAGAGCCGTATGACGTCAAACTAATGGCGATGTGTTTATGGTCACATAATTTATTTTAAATTATCATTCAATTTTAAAATCGATTATTTTTAACAAAGTACAATAAATAGAAGTTATTTTTACTGATTTGACATTTAATAAATTAGATTAATTGGAAAATACTGTTTTGACTAAATTTTTTTATTCATGCATGTTCCCTATTGTAAAATTTATATCGCTAGACATCTGCTTAAGAAATTATTGAGATTCTAGGTATTCGATACTCTTATCTGGGTATTTGTACGTAACCAAGTTCATGTGTCTCGAGAAATCTAGAAAAGTCGTTAAGATCTGGGCTATCTCGAACTCAAGCGGATCTCGAAACATAAAAATTCCTGTAAACCTATCGTCGCCACATCTTGGAGATACGAATAAAGAAGAATATATATTAATATTAAATAATGTTTAATTTATTGATCAACAACAGCTATGACTGCTTTTTACCTGGTATAAGTAAAGATAAAAATATACAACCTGAAACAAAACGGGTGTTACTAAAAAGCTTATTTCAAAAGTTTTTTTTGGCATATTACCTATAATAAGAATAGCATATAAATAAAAGGTTCCGTTGCAGCTTAATTCAAGTAGAAACCCTACCATGGTAGTAGCTAAAGCACCGCCCACTCGTCCTATCAATAGAGATATACTAACTGCCATAGCCTTGAAATGCGTGGGAAATATGTCGAGTACAATTCCAGTTATCACGCCGACACACAAGCCAGGAGGAACCAAAACTGCTATGAATATTATGTCTATGGCAAGTGGTGAGGTGATTATAGTCAACAAAATACAGCATATAACCGATAAAATTAGATTCATCACTAAAAAGTTTTTTTAAAAGCAATCAAAGAAACGTCAAAGTATATATTGCTATATTACCTATTATAAATCGTTGTCCAATTAGATCGATTAAAATTCCTATTAAAAAGCAACCAACGCAATAGGTCAAACCAATTATGGTATTTTGCAAAAAAACGTTATTACTGATTTCCATATTTTCACAATCCAAGGAATGTTCTTTAGATAGTTCACCGATATCTAATACTTCACACACGGTGAAGGTTAAGTTGCCGTTTGTCTTGTAATTTTCAGATATTTTATGCAAAATATCCGGATACCAAAGGAGTAAACCACTAGATAGGCCAAATGCACAAAATTGCAGACAGCAGGCTATGGTTGTGTATTTTATATTGTTTATGTAAAATAATGGTTTTGTTTGGTACCACAACGTTTTTATTAAATCCAACAACGAAGTCGTAGGTAAATGTGTTATCGAATTTTTATCACAATTCAGATTTTGAACAGATGTAATGGGAAATGATTCTGGATCGCTCTTGGTATTAACCACGTACATCTTTTGTAAAATATCCATTACTTCTGGAATTCTGTTATCCAAGATAAGAAATTTTGGACTCTCTGGAAAACCTGCAATGGCAGCGGCACCAAGCAGATTTGGCAAACAACAAAGTATCATAAATAAGCGCCAAGGAACTATACTGAAATTTGAAACTGTTATTCCTACGGATTGCGATAGTATTAACCAGGCAGTAAGTGGAAGTACAGTTAATGCAAATGCCATAAAAAGTGTACACCAAGCGACTGCTTTTGGGCGTTTGTGATTACTGTTGAATTCACCCAAATACGCAAAAACGATTGAAGATGATCCTGCTATACTAAAATTCATTATAATTTAATTTTTCTGTGTGATGTAGATATTTTTTACGTACAAAACTCCTTTTAAAAATTGCAAACCAGTAAATAACCAAAAGATTGAAGTAAAACTCGAAACAAGATTGCACAAAAACGACGAAATTAAACCTAAAAGAATGATTTTTCTTCTTCCATTCGTATCGGCTATTGCACCCCAAATCTGCAAACTTGATATTATTCCTATTAGGGAAATTCCTGTAAATAATCCCTTCTCGGTGGCATTTAACTTGAATTCGCATGCTGCAGCTGGTAATACATATGCAATACCATAGATGGTTGTATTAACCGAAAAGAAGGTAATGCCGCAAGCGACCGTTATAAAAATATTGTACCTTCCAAAACCTAAAATTATCATAACAAATTTAATTATATTGGTTAATTTCGGGGACGTCTTAGGATGACTATCAAAATAAACATACTATTTTTCTTTCGGTACCCAAGTAAGTGTTGGTTGTGTCCTTGTGTCCCGAAATAACACTTCAAACTTACCAATTACATTTAAAGCATCCTCATAGTTAATTTCCTTTCCTTTGTATATTCCAATTTCGGAGTTTTCTATACATAAAAAGTGATTTTTTTAATTAATTAAATTAATGTAATATTTCACCTGGGTCATTCGTTTGTTTTTCAATCATGATAATTAGAATGCCGTTTGAACTTATACTGACCAAAAAAATTAAATCTTATCAAAAATTTAATTATTTTTAGATTTAATTAACGCATGCAACTATTTAATTGTAAATATGTGTTTTGTAAAATTAATTAAATATAAAAGAACGCAACATAGTATGTAGGTATGTAAATAGGTTAAAAATATCTCTGGCATTATCAAATTTTTATATTAAGTGAGAAGATTTACGAGCTATTTTTAGACAATTAATTGAAACAAACGCACTTTTTCCGTAGTTTTATTTAAAAATAATTCTTAAGGTCCGCGTTTCAGTCACGCGCAACCATCATTCGACTCAATACAAGATTTTGTATATTGCACGCATGAGACTAGTAAAAAATTTGGTTTTAATTCGTCTATTGCATTAGTTAGTTCATATTTCATAATTAAAAAAAATTGGAAAAAATCGCAATCAGGGTTGATGGAATCTTACCAGCTTAAATATTTTTTAAGTAATTAACAATAATTGTTAATATTGGAAGAAGTGTTTTATTTTTGTATACAAAATATTTCATTGATAATTTCAAGACCCTGGCACTTGGTTCTTTTGTCTCTTCGACTGAAACTCGTAGTCATTACTCGATTTTTTCTTTCTCTTTATTTGTAACAGTTTTTTTTTTTTGTAGTGGGTTATGGGTTTGGTTAATAAAACAAGCAATAAACAAAATTTATGTATTCTTAGGAACAGCTTACATCTTTTACAGTAAAATCTAATAATGTATTAATTTTTCAATGTGTGATATATTTACGGAGAAGGTTTTTTGAAATAATGTTACTAACTGAATTTACAACATTAAGCTATATATTATGACTTAGAGCCGTAGGAATTGAAATTATTGTAATACTTATACATAGGTAACAAAAGCAACACGTTGTTTTAATGTTGCTGGGTCTGCTATATTATTCGCTACCGTAACAAAGATATTTGTTTCGTAGCAACAAATATTTTAGTAAATGAGGAACCACAACAAAATTTTTGTTGTTAAAAAATTTTTGCTTTTACAAATAAAAATATTTTTTGAAGTAACTGGTAATTTTCAGTTAGATCAAATATTATTTTTACGGTTCATGATATACACAATAGCTTTTGTTTTAAAAACAAACAGAAAATTCGACAGTATAAATTTGTACTAATATTGGGTTAGTTTATTTATGACTGGCTTATAAAATTATTTTGATATAGTGGTAGGTACATAATTGATATCTCTTATCACTACTTTACCTAAAACTAATGGCGATTCAATTTATTGCACTGACTGGTGCAAAATGTGAGTATTACGTAAATGAAAAAGTTTATGACGCATTATGAATTATTATTAAATAATGTATGAATGTAGATACCAGGGTACCAGCAAATAGTTATTTTATTATTATGAAATCTAGTACGCATTCAGATCATATTATTTATACCAATCGAAAATTTTGTATTATATCATAGATATATGATTTTAATTGCTCATTAGTGCTAACTTTGAAATTAATTACAAATATATTGCAATCTGCGATGTCAAGGTTCATTAACATCTACAATGATGAAAAGTAATTTTTATTTTCATTTGTATTATTTTATTTTTAGTAGAAATGAACTAAGTGAACAAAAAACCAGGTTCACTTCCGGGCGAAGTAAGAAGTTATATCTTCGGAAAACAATGGCAAATCATTGCGGAAGAATCTCTCTAATGCCCAATTTTTTCACCTAGAGATATCTCTTACAAGAGGAGACCGGCAACTTCCCCTCACTGAATTGATCCATTTTTATTGTGCCTGGTAGGTCTTGTATCGACCTTCAACAGGTGCAAGTATAAGGGCTCGCTTCTTTGCCAATTTCGAGAAAATTGAATGTAAATAATTATATATTACTGATGAACTGCATATAAATTAACATACACTTGGTAAGTTGTTAATGGAATTGCGTAAGATTACAAAAAAAAAAACATGCGACGGGTACTGGGGTTGCATCCAAATCCTGACAATTTTTTTTTTATTTATTTGATTATTATTTCCTCCCAGTTAAATATGTCATCGTTCTGAAGAAAACCAAAGCGCTATCATACACCCTACTCATAATCTGTAAACATTGAATGTTTTACCTTTCAGCAGTGAGGCACTGGAGGGTGTTCCACACCCCCCAGACCCCCGGTTTGTGCAGTTTTTTTTATCAGAAATGAATTGAAGATATCAGCGTAACCGATCTAGAAAAAATCTCTAGAAAAACTAATTAATCCTAACTTTAACAAGTCACGCTCAAGTGAGTAATATCTCAATTAGCCCAAAATATAAAGCAAAGTTTTAGAGACCGGGGGTCTGGGGTGTGGAACACCCTCCAGTGCCTCACTGCTGAAAGGCAAAATATTCAATGTTTACAAATTATTATGAGTAGGGTTTATTATAGCGCCTTGGTTTTCTTGAGAACGATGACATATATATTGGGGAATTCATAACTCATAATTCATATTCATAATTCATTCCCCATTCTTGGTCACTGCTTTATATTTTTGTGCTAAAACCTTCACCATTATCGCTTAATACTGATAATCATAAGTTTGCAAATTTATCTATCACAGTTTGAGGTTCTGGGGTACTCCACACCCCAGACCCCCGGTCTCTACAATTTTTGTCTATAATTTAAGCTAATTGGGATATTACTCACTTGAGTGTGACTTGTTAAAGTTAGGATTAATTAGTTTTTAGAGATTTTTTAGATCGGTTATGCTGATATCTTCAATTTATTACTAATGAAAATAAACTGACAAACTGGGGGTCTGGGGTGTGGAACACCCTCCAGTGCCTCACTGCTGAAAGGTAAAACATTCAATGTTTACAGATTATGAGTAGGGATTATTATAGCGCTTTGTTTTCTTCAGAACGATGACATATTATACCCCCATATAATATGACATATTATTATTATATTCATAACCCCCATTCTTGGTCACTGCTTTATATTTTTGTGCTAAAACTTTCACCATTATCGCTTAATACTGATAACCATAAGTTTGCAAATTTATCTATCACAGTGCTCCACACCCCAGACCCCCGGTCTCTACAACTTTCGTTTATAATTTAAGATAATTGGGATATTACTCACTTGAGTGTGACTTGTTAAAGTTTGGATTAATTAGTTTTTAAATATTTTTCTAGATCGGTTATGCTGATATCTTCAATTTATTACCAATAAAAATAAACTGCACAAACCGGGGGTCTGGGGGTGTGGAACACCCTCCAGTGCCTCATGTTGAAAGGTATAAAATTTAATGTTTACAGATTAGTATGAGTAGGGTTTATTATAGCGCTTTGGTTTTCTTCAGAACGATGACATATTATACTGGGGGGAATTAATAATCAAATAAATAAAAAAAAATTGGCAGGAATTGGATGCGATCCCAGTATCCTTCGCATATGTTTTTATTTTTTGCAATCTTGCGCAATTCTATTAGCAACTTACCAAATTTATGTTAATTTTTATGCAGTTCATCAGTAATATATAATTATTCAAATTTAATTTTCTCGAAATTGGCAAAGAAGCGTATCCTTATACTTGCACCTGTCGAAGTCCAATACAAGACCTACACATTTATCTTATAGATAAATTATCTAAGAGATATCTCTAGGTGAAGAAATTGGGCATAAATGATGTGTGTTAATTTTCCGTGGTTGGGACTCCACGTTTAGCAGTTGTCCCCTATGTTTGTAGTAACTAGAAATCAGAGTTTTAAATATTTAGACACTTTGTTTGCTTTTATTTTGAATATGATGATATTGGCTTTATACAAAGCCTTAACAGCGTTTTAATTTTTTAGTAAGTGAGTGCGCACTGAAGGTTATTTTTACATTGAAAAATATATCAGAATTAGGAAAATGTAATCATTACACAAATTAATTAAAAAGGCAAAAAAATTAATTTCTCAGTAGGAAACCTGGTTGAGAGTAGCTTATAGACACAAACATAGGAGAAAGCATTGATGACATCAAGAGATATGGCATAAAACCTGAAGGAAGAAGAACAAACAAACAAATTATTATTAAATGTGAACTGAAATTTATTTTAATTTATTGTTTTCTTGATTTTATGAAAAAATTCAAATAGGAAAACTTTCTTCATTATAAAACGCTGAACTTCTAATCTATATCTATAAAGCTAAAAATCACAGTTTTAATATAGGTACGTCTTTTATTGGGGCGAGTTTTGCAATATACGTAGATTAAGCAGCACTTATAGTATAATATGAAATCAAACCACAGCACAGAAAAAGAGCGTGTTGCTATCTGAAATTCAAATCTTCTTTTTCCAGGTGTAAGCGTTTTGCGAAGAACAAGACTATCAATCCATGAAGAGACTATCAATCCATGAAGAAATATTAGGTTCGATACCCACCTGCTGCCGTTTGCTGAAAAGATATTCTGTTTTGCAACTGTTTATATTATAACAAGCAGATATGCCAAAATCTTTAGTTTATTCCTGGTAAAAATAAACCGGGGTTCTGGGGTCTATGGAATACATTTTGCACATATACACGTTTTGTAGGCAACGTTGAAAGCGAAATGATTATCTGAGAGATATGAAAAGTATTTTCAATAAAATCTCCCTAAAGTTTTTTATTTTGAACTGCATTCGAGTAGTTAATCCAATCAATCGCACCGCAAGGTACTTTTGTACGAACTTCAAATGCACAAAACCCACTAATGGGAACTTGAAAGATTTTGATGATCAAAAATTCTTTTCTGTTATTATTATATGCTTATATTGACCTTTTTTCTTAATCTTCTTTTGAAAGACATACGCTAACGTACGTAAGGGTCTGTTATCTTTTCAACGTTAGAACACTAATGAGCATTTAATATTGTGTTTCCTGTAGAAAGTTGATAAAATATATAATTCATTAGTTATAACATTTTTTCATAAACCCTGTTTAAATTTACAAATAGGTACCTAGCTATAAATTGTTTCCATGTTCTCGTACAAAAGGTAAAGGTACTATATGAGGAATGATTGGCTCTTGATCCCTTTCTTCCTGTCATCTATTGGTTTCATCTATTACAAAAGAATGTGCATGAGTTAATGCAGTCCACAATGGAGATCTGCAAAAGTAATGAAGTTGATAGAAATGTTGTACAAATTAAATTATTTAGCTATACAACAAAGCACAATAGTTTTTTTTGCGCATGCAATAGATGATAAAATCATGTTTTGGTTTTATGGAACTATCGAGATAAATACAGTATAAAATAAAGAAGTAAAAAACATAAAACCGCATCAATCAAGTAAATCACTACGCCTGTTGAATATATTGCAGTTGAAACAAAATAATTTATTATTCTACTAATCTGAAATGCCTAGTGAATAAATCAGTTCGATGGAACTGATTAATATAAATTGAACCTATTCTACACTTGCAAGAAGTACTAAATTGAAATTTAAAAGAAAACTTTGGAAGATGAATTTATAGTAGTAACAAAGAATTTTATGAATAGATCAGTATAGATCAAACCGAAAGGAAGGTTTATTTTAACTTACCCTGATTATAAAAAGTTCTTTGTCTAAGTGCTTTATAAATTTTTAGATAAAGTGCCATTTGTAAAGTATGTACCTGTCAGCTACACTAAATTGTCTTGCTAACTGCTAGCTATCAGAATCTATATCCGGCGTTACCATTTCCACAACTGTAGCTTCTGGTTCCGGATCCGATCTCTCTTCAAGCACAGTATCCAATTCGAGCGAAGGAAAACCGCGACTCATTGCTCTTTCTGAACGCAGAGAAACGGCACGAGTTGACCGACCTACAGGAAAATTTATTAGTTATAATCTGATACTTTTGACAAATCAATGGCAAATTGATGATTTTTTTTTTGATGCTTTGATGGTTGAAAAATGTAATTATTTACGATATACTCACTTTTCGTAAATTGCAATAAAATTGCTTGGGAAATAAAGTATAAAGTAAACTGAAGATAATCGAAAATAAATAAAATTTTTGTCGTTTACCTATACATTCGCTAGTTTAACCTCGGAGTTTATTTACATGGATTAATATGTACTAAAAAGGAACTGTACAAAAATTAATAAAATAATTTTGATAAAAATCTAACCAAGGGAACATAACAGTAACAGTCCTAGTTACCTATGTAATGTATTGAGCTGAATCTGATAATAGTGAATGTACCGTGTTCAATATCCCGTCTGCGTGCATGTTCACGTGCTAGTTTTGCCCTTCGTCTGAGGCAGCATATCACAAGCAGGGCTAATAAGGGAAATCCAAATATACAGGATACTATTGGAATCACAACCGTCTCCGGAGCAACTGAAAGATTACATAATATTAATTTTGTTTTCAAGAAAAGTAATAAATTACCTGTTGGATAGATGAAAGCAGGCCTTTTGTTATGCGAATTTGTATGGCCGTGAGTAGAAACCGTAGTCTCGACTACTACTTTGTCTGACATTGGTAATGATTCCATATAAATTTTAAGATTCTGTAACAAAAAATTATATTCAAATAAGCTGTTTTTTTTAATATTTCAAATTTTCGAAGATGGTTATTTTAACATTTAAGGTTATGTTTGTAATAAACCAAAAATACACAAATCTTGCGCTGATTTTAATTAAAAAGAATTATTATTAACATAACTTTAGCCTATGTGTAAATTTATTAACACCAAAGATAAATAAATCAACAATTCTTGATATTGTCAATATTTCCCCTAAACTTTTAACATTGCCCGAAATTACAGAAGTGGAATGGACTATACGTCTACCGGGAGTTATAAGGTTATTTAGCTTAAGCCGAGGGAATTTCAATTCTCTCGAAAAAAGAAACATGCAACTAAAGTTTGACGTACATTTTTGTACCAACATAAAATAATTATGACACAGTTGAATAAAATAAGTTAATCAAATAGGAAAAGGGCAAACCAAAAATTGATTTAAATATTTTGATGGAGGTACGAATTCTCCTCTACATTCCATAGTACAGCACTAAATATAAAAAATATTATATTACTAGGTTGCCATGCTTCGTGATTGGGTTTTACATTAAAGTTTAATTTTTTTTTTAACAGAAAAACTCTTCTGAGATACATAAAGAAAATTAAGTGTTGAATTATTGAGCTTTGATGAATTTTACAGCTTTAGATTTGAATCAAAAAAACGGCTGTATTGCCGATAAGTTTGAAATAAAACTTTTATTTCAAAACACAAGCATCTAGCCTATTACGTTTTATATTATTAATTATTATACAAAATAATAAAAATCAAGCAATTCATCCAATTTGGTAAAATCAAATTATAAAGGATATCTTCCGTATGCATATGTGCCATTATAGAATGTAATAGTAATGAATAGTTAATGTTTCTCATTGTGGATGAAGGAATTTGTAATTAACTTGAATAGTATCTTATCGTTAGAGGACATAAGTTATTTCAAAATTTAATTAATCGAATACAATTAGTTTACGTTTGTTTTAAAAATACAAAAGAAAAATGTTAATAATACTTTTTAAACTTTACTTTTCAAGCGTACGAGCAGCTAGGGGCATAACTAATTGAATATTGCTGTATTTGAAGAAATGATCTCAAAATATTTTTATTACATATTGTAAAATAAATTATTTAGAAAATTTTTTCAAATCCCCGATGCAAACATTTAAAATAAATAATAATAAACAAACGTAGGTAATTTCAAACACGGACATCATTTGAATAATGGAAATTTAATGAGTTGGAATTTTCCTTAAATATTTATGTATTCTAAAAATATTTTCTGTTAAAAAGTGCTTTGTTAAAATTGGGACATTGTATGATACTCTTTCATCTAATTTAATATATTCGTATGTTCCACTGCACTCAGAAAACGGTTAAACTCACATGTACGTAAAATTTTGGTATCATTGGATTTCTATGTTGCATCGAGGAGTTTTTTAGCGTCGTTTTATAGCTCTAGTGGACTATTGAATTTTTTTACGATAAAAACTATTTTACATTTAAATTCGTTAGTCGGCCCAAGGCACCATCTACTTTGAATCTCTAAACTGTGACATTAGAAAACTCGAATATTTGAATTTTAATCTAATTTTTGCAAACAGCAGTGGTTTGGCGTGCGCTCTGGCAAAGTTTCAATTTTTCAATTACGGACTTCATGATATATATCTTAGTTTTACCCTTCAATGAACAGTAATCCATATCGGAAGGCTGTGGAGCGAGAAACAACAGTTCCATTCCTAGTCGCACTGATGTTGTCCAGCTGAAATTTCTTACCGATAATAACATAAACAGCAGCAGAGTGGCGTGTTGGGAGACGTATGTGACTACGAATAAGTAGTCGCAGGTTCGAATTCCATACGCGCCTGTTGTCTAAAGTAAAACAGAGGAGTAATCCACCTCGTAAAACGGATTGTGAAGACTTCCAGAATGGAAGTGGTTATATTCCGACAGGAATGGAAAGCCGTTGATGAATAACATAAACACCCTGTAGATGTGTTATGCAAACACAAAATTTTTGGCTTATTTTTTATTTCAATTCAATTCAAAATGTAAACCGGCAGTTAGCAACACCAAAACTGTAAAAATTGCAATTTTAAAAATTTAGAGCGACAATAAAATGAAATTAAATTTTCATGCAAAAATTATGATGTGCTCATAAAGAAAGAATTAAATTAACTATCCTAATTACGTAAAAGTTTAGTCCACATTTGGTACAAATTAAAAGGTAAATTGTTTGAAATTATCTCCATCTATATGCAAATGCTAATTCTCATTTCATGTCAAGTTTACAAATAAAAGCGACAACGATCATTTTTATGTTCTAGAGTTTCGTCCAATTGTTACTTCTGGTAAGTTGTAAACCTGAAATTGAATTGAGAAACTAATTACAAAGTTTATTTTAGATAAATGTGAAAAACGTTTAACTTTCTGAAATAATGGATTCATTTTTTCATTGAAATCCAGCTTTCACAAAAGATATAACTTTGTGACGACTTGACGCACTAATTATTTAGATGAATTGTTTTGTTTCATAATTGAATAGCATATTTCAAGATTATATTTACTTATTTGTTAATGTTCAAATACTACATTTTCATTATTTTAAAATTAATAAATAAAAAAGTTAAATGCGCGCTGTAGGAGGACATTTTATGTTTTATAATAATATTTTATTCAACGATTGGACAATGAATGTGATTACTCATGAAAATGTTTTTGCGGCAAGAGTGTCCAATTGTTTACTACTCTAAGGTTCATTACCCAACACTATTGAGTAATACATTATTACTAACACTATGATTAATAGAGAAAAATCCAGATTAAAATAAGAAAAGCAGGAAAAGAAAAGACGAAAAGAACAAATTTGAAGGTGGGAAATAAGAAATTGTTAATTGATGGTTATCGAATGGTTATTGTGACGTTGCAAAAAACTAAACAAAAAGGTAATGCGATTATGAAATTTGGTGAATATGTGTTGTTCTGCAATGGCAGAGTAAACAAAAGATATGGAACGAAATTATTGGTGAAAAAAAAATGAATGCAGACGGTGATAAATTTCGAATTAACTTTGAAGACCATATCAAAAGATAACCATGCGCCATCAGAGGAAAACCTAATCTAAAAAAGAAGCATTCTATAACAGATTAAGAAAAGTAGTATATCAAAAAATTCCGAAGTATGACTAAAAATTAAGACTTGAACTCAAAGGTGGAATCGAGAATAGGAAAATACAGCAGCACGTAGGAAGTAAGGGGACGTCCATTAATTACGTTAGCTAAAAATGGGGGACGGGGGTCGGCAAAATCTCACCAAGAGCGAAGGGAGAAGGGTTGTAACTTTTTTTTTCTTATTTTAAAAATCCTTTCAATTTTCCCAAATTAAAAATTTCCCCACTTATTTAAACCATAAAATTTCAATTCAAAGCTATTAAGATTTCATTATTGTTATTATGTCGCCAAGAAACGAGAAATATAATAAACATAACTGAAGAATCGCAGATCAATATTAAAATATCTGCTTACAAATTAATATAATTTCGAATAATTATTGTATATTATTTGAATTGGCAGGTATTTTAGTATTTCTTTTGATTAAATTGATAGTTGACATATTTTTCATTTTTTAGCGATCGTGAATTTTTGCACCAATCATTAAAAATCGTCACTTTTTGGAGTTTTAAGATGAGAAGGTGGAATATTTGTTACCAGCCGAAAATGGATTGTATTTCCAAATTTTATGTTTAATGAACAAATGAACGTGCAGGTTACAGGTATAACCCGTAATAACTTCAATTTTAGGATTAGGATATTGAATTTCTGATGATCTTCAGGAGAGTTAGGCCTACTTTTCGGTAGGCATCAGTAGCCATCAAGCCGTTCACGTCAAGAAACTACGGGTAAGTCTGAACTTGGAATTTGCATTCTCTACAGTTTGCATTTTAGTAAAATATTTGTTTAAATTTGTAGTACAAATCTAAATTAATTAATATACTTGTCAAAATTCGCTGTTAGTGTAAATTATTTGTGTAGTCGTCTTTTTACTTTTTGGATTTTTAAAACAAAACAATTCATGTGACATCAGTGGCGTCAGGGTTACAGGGTCAAAATTTAAAGAAAAACACCTCACGTAAATAATGGACGTCCCCTAATGAAATTCTTAAAAGAATCGATTGCGAATTTCATAATTTTTGTTTAAATTCTGAAAGATAATAATGCAATAGACGATAAAATTTGAGCTTTTATAACATTTTCTGGATAAAAAGGCATTAAAAAAATGCGATTATTTAATTGGTACCTTCATTTCCCCTTTTACTAGCATCTCCACAATTAACTTCGTCCAACAAAAATTAAAAAATTAAATTTTAGTGGATTTGATATTTAAAATGTATGTACGTTCTAAAAATTGATGCCGCCTACGGCGGCGCACACTGCAAAGAACATCTCTGAAATGCGGTCCTACTCCAAATTATGGGTTCTTAACGCGACGGATGTTTAGAAGCGACTGGCACCTCGTCGGGTCACCTTCTCACCTTCCGGTTAGAGTTAAGATTCCCAAACTCGAAAATACACTTTCTTCTATAGAAATTACTTTATCAAACGAAATAAGCCTATTGTAGAAGTCTTTTAAAGTGAGGATGAATTTGGTGGGTTCTTTAATAAGCCCACAATTTAAATTTGAAGATCACAAATTTCTCATGTAAGAACATTATTGCCTAATATTATGACATACATGTATCGAGGGGTTGACCACCTGGTATATTTGGTGTACATAATTTTGTAAATGATTTGCAATTGTTTGCAAATTTCTGCAATTGTTTGCAAATTTTGTAAATGTGTGTAAATTTTTGCAAATGCCTGTAATTTTTGTAAATGCCTCCAAATGCCTGTAAATCTTTGCAAATAGCTGTAAATGTCTGAAATCGTTTGCAAATATGTGTAAATTTTGCAAATGTTTGCAAATTTCGCAATTGTTTGCAAATTTTGAAATTATTTACAAATTTTTGCAATTTTTTGCAAATTATTGTAAATGCAAATTTGGTGTACACATTTTTGGTCAGTGGTCAACACCCCGACATATATGGAATACATTCACCAGTCCGTACGTAGTACGTGGGTCAATACTCACAACCGGGGAGGAGGTATCAGTCGTCCCTGCTATCTGTCGGGTCATCATCTACGTTTTCCGAGTAGGAACATTCTAGGGTATATTTTTAATTAGTAAAGTGTTTGTCAAAACGGCCTGGAAAAGACCTGAGCGGAAGGTACGGAAGGTCAGTTTTGACTAACGTAACAACGGCAAATATCGGATTTACCTTTTACGAATAATGCCGATGGGAGGGGTTACGGTTTGAAAGAGCCAATGAGACTACCACCATTACATATGAACTTTAAATCTGTTTTTCCAAAATTTGTGGACCGATCGCAATTTTTATTTTTTTTATCTGTTAATTAGACCCTCATCTTTTTTAATTCGCTTTAAAGATCGTAAAAATTCAGATTGGGATATCTTAACTGTCACCAATTTTTTTTAATAGAATACTTTAGCAGGGAGTAGAGTGCTGCAAATGTTAGCGTTGCTGAAATTGTTGCTTGCAAGTAATTTTCTTGGAATTTTTCATTCTCCCAGTGCTTCCAGTGATGGTTTAATACTAATTGCAAATCTGGATGTTGAGTGAGAAACTGAAGAATGGCAATTTTTAAGAAGCTATGATTAGTAAAATGTGATTTCCAGATAACAGCTATGTTGATGTTGCAGAAAGACTATTAACTCTTGTTCATGTTGAGGCAGGTTTTTGGCGTTTTATAGGTTTTTTTAATTGACAGATGGGAAGCTGAAAATTGCTTTTTGAATTTGAAATTTTTGGAAAATGGAGTTATTCGAAAGCGAGAAACAAGTAGCATCATCGACCAAAATATTGACATGATTATGAACAGTTTGAAAAAAAGCGCCGAACAAGTGATGGGATATGAAGAAAGGAGAGTACGATTAGAGTGGTTTGATGATGAATGTGCAGAGGTTAACAAACTCAAAAGAGAAGCAAGACTGAAGTGGCTGGGTTCGAACACAAATGATGACTTAAAAAATTATAAGAAAAATGCGGCAAAGTAAGTAAAATATATAAAAAGAAAAAGAATTTACGGATAAGAAGAAAGATGGAAGAACTGGAAGAAAATAATAGATATAACAACGTACGACAATTTTATGAAGGGATTAAAAGACAAAAAGTGGGACACAAGTTGAAGACAAGAGAAATAAAGAATGTAGACGGCGAATTGGAAAACGATCCAGAAAAGATAAAGAAGATATGGGAAGAACACTTCCGAAAGTTACTAAATGTACCACAAGCAAGAGAAGAACTCCAGAAAATAGAGATAAGAGAAGAAGACCAAGAAATAGACAAACCTGTCTACGAAGAAGTAGTAGAAATGGTGAATAAATTAAAAACGGAAAATTGCCAGGTAAAGACGGTATAAATGCAGAACTGGTTAAACATGGGGAGAAAGATTACATGAAAGAATTTATGAACTGGTGAAGCAGGTGTGGATGGAAGAAAGAATGTCTCAAAGAAGGAAGGAGGAAATTATAGTAACGATAAAAAAGAAAGAAGACCCAGAGTTGTGGAGTAATTATAAAGAATCGCACTACTGAATACAACTTATAAAGTAATGTCCACACTATTAAATAAGAGACTGAAAAAGTTTACAAATAAAGCGGTTGGTGAATATTAATGCGGCTTCACCGAAGGCAGGTCGACAGTAGATGCCATATCGGGAAGAATTAGATAGGTGGGACACGTGGTGAGAAGACAAGAGAACTCGGTAGTAAAACAAATGATGCAATGGAGGCCTATGAAAGAGAAGGGAGAGAAAGACCCAAAAATAAGATGGCGAGATCAAGTGACCGACGATCTGAGGACGATGGAAGTGGGAGACTGGAGAGGGAAGGCCAGCGACAGGAATAATTGGAGAAAAGTTGTGATGGAAACGAGGACAGACAGAAGACTTTAAAAATAAAATGTAGATATATGAAGAGGACTAATTCACCCCAACAAACGGATATCTAAGTTTTTATGCAGAAACAGCAAAATTCCGCCTAGGAATGCGTAAGCTATTAATAATAATTAATATTCAAAAGCGATGATAAGCCCAATTTTTAAAAAGGAGGATAGAACAATAATGCTATTAAGTATCAAAAGACGGAAGAAGAAAGTAGGTATTGAGAAGTATTGCGCAACAAGTTTTGGGATTACTTTGCTCTTGTTGCCCTTAATTTTCCCTAACTTTAATAGTTTTCCCAAGAGAGGCATTAATACAGTATGCGACAAGAGGTTTCATTAATCTTTACCGGTATGATTCTGGGTCCACTTGTGCTGAAGCTCTGAGCTTATTGTTGTGAGGTTTGTTTCTTTATAATAGTTATTTGTTTTCCTTGGTCAGAAACTGAACGTTATGACTATAAATTTGTAGATGCTTTTCTACAAAAGAACACTTTAAAAAATAAAATTATTTCTTTAAAGGCGCACAATTTAGTAATTGAAATTAATTTTACCACCTGTTGGTAAGTATTTTCCAGCCATGGTAAGTTAGAGATATGACGTCACCTAGGAGAAATCTTCTCATTTCCCGTAGGTTAAAAAATACTTACCAACTGTTGGTAAAATTAATTTGAATCTCAATTTAAGAACAAGGAAATAAATTAACTCGACATACAACGATATAACAATTTAATTGCTGCAACTACGATTATTATTATAATTTTAATCGTAGGTTAAATTTAAAATAATTAATGTGTGTGAAATCCACCATTATTCTAATAAATATGAATCTATTTAATAATTACAATAACTAATATTTTTAATTAATAACAATTAATTTAATAATACATTAAGACAAATAACTATTAATTATTTTCTTATGAAACAAATTTCCATTTTATCTTTGGTTTCATTAAAGAATAAATCTAAAACAAATTATTTAAATTTTTTTGATGAGGCTGCATGGTGTTGCTTATATTTTTTCAGGAAAACACAGGCTGAATTTTAATAAATATAATTTATATTTTCAATTTAAATTTCAATTAGAGTTTCGTCATTTTAATGGAATATTTAAAAGTTTGATTACATTTAAGAAGCTGAATCTAATCAAATTTTATGATTCAAAACTTGTAGTACTTACTTTTTTGCATGTTAATGCTTTCAATTTTACTTAAAAATATTTTTCATTAATGTAAGTGGTGTGTTTTTTTTCTTAACAATAATAAACGAAAATATAAAAACTGAAAAATTACTTAACGTTTGAAATACTGTTGATTTACAGAGCACAATTTTGCAACAATATATTCAGCCATTTATGAAAAGATTTCTGTTCTATTGTTTAGAGAACGAACAAATACAACGTAACTGATCAGATGAGAAATTAAAAAAGTTAAATTGAAAATAAACGATATTAACTTAGAATTTTAATAAACAGTGGATGCATTCAATTCTGATAAAGGCATAAGCTGTGAAGTTCACTTTATAATCCTTTAAAGTCTTTGAAAGCATATACGACGTAGAACTGTCATAAATAACTAAACACTTTCCGTGATACAACTTTTCCTAAGCAGATAAAATAGCGTTTTATATAACCCACACAAAGGAGTCAGTTACAGTTAGGTACCTTAATATCAGTTTGGAATTTAATGAATCTGTTAGCGTCCTTGCAGTAAATATTTAGTTTAGGTATCTTTGATATTAGTTTAACCCAGACTATGAAATTTTTGTAATGTCAGTATAGGAAGTTTTGGCAAGTTCGTCCATAATATGACGTAATGGAAATCTGAAATATTATTAAAATATGCTGGACAACAAATGCCATTTTGTATTGGCTTTGTATTCTAGCATTTTGTTCGTTTCAAACAGAATTTCAAGTTGTCATAGTTTCTTCCACCTTTTCCATTTTATTAAACTTGTTCCAGAAGCATACAAATTCGTAAATTTGTATGTAATGTATGTAAATGTTTTGTTTCACAGATTGCATTGTACACTTATTTGTAAATGAAATTTTAGAAAACTATTGTTGAATGCACGCTTACCTATGTACAAATACGTTGCAATTGTGGGTTTGTTTTACAAATTATTCGTGTTTTCATTTTATTATAACAGAATATTTGAATTTCTACATAACTGCTAAATATACAAGGAAGTAAAGGTGTTCCTGGCTGGTATGTGTAAATACGAATCCCAAATAAGATTAGCTTTTAGAGCCCCACGTTGGACGCCAGTGTTGAGTAAATTTTTGTAATTTTTGATTATTTAATGCAATATGCTTTTATTGAATTTTTATTAAGAGATTTCATCCCTTCGATTTCAAGGATCTTTAATTTTCAAACGTTAATTTTGATATTTGATGAATTTGGAATTTCAGCGCCGATTGTTTTATAAATTTGCTTGTTAAAAAGTGTTGAATGTCAGGAAGGTTTCTTAGTTCAACTATATTAGAAATTGAGGTGATGCTGCCAAGATTTTCTAGCGGTATGATGGAATATTCCTAAAGGGATACGTGGTGAGGATGACACGGTCGACTTTAGATGTTAGAAGTAACACAATTATTCGTTTAGACTTCCGAGTTTATGCTGTAGTTTAGATTCATAAGAAACAACTTCCATGTTACAAATTACCGTAGTGGTGAAGAATATAAAATACATAGTAGTTTTAGAAATAATGAACATAGAAAATACAAAAGTACACTTTCTGGGCTAGAATTACAGTAAAGGAAAACTAAATAATGAAAAAATTACTAAATAAATGACATTATAATCGTCAGTATGCAGATTGAAACAGGAGTGTACCGTACGCAGGGTAATAAAATTTATTATTTCGCTCATACATTTCACCTCATGTTTTATTCGATCCACTTTTAAGGTTTTTCGTACTACCTGAAGCGGGTTATATAATTTAGTGCACACAATATTAAATTATCATTTCATTTTGATTTATATTAGGTATTATATCGTAAAAGTTAAAATATATACCTATTTTCCCAAATATTAAATATTTTCCCTTTAATTTAAAAATACTAAAGATTTTTTATGGCATGGGATGTAGGTTTTATGCTAATAAATGGATTTGTAATCCATAAATTTCTAATATAATACATTGCATATTTATTATGGTTTAAACTAAACAAATTAAATTGATGTTGCAACTGGCAGTTCGATTTGCAATGTTTTTGTTTAATCGCCCCTAAATATGTTGTATAATTAACATGTTAATCAGATTGAAATTAGCAGAACTCACGTTTAATGGTGTTAAATCAAAAATAAATAATATTTCTATCCATTACGTTATCAAATTTGATTGCGTTTGTAAAATTTGATTTTAAAACTCGCTTTAGTCACCGCGCCGTGTAGTAGCTTGATGTGTTTTTTCGTGACAGCTTGTGGCTTTCCATTAAGTTAATGCCTAGCTTCGTGTTCTTGATTGCTTTGTATCTTATATTATTTGGTTTCGCTTTCCTCTACAGCATAAAGCATTTTATAAACTTTAAAGGGAGCTCGACAGAACGGCAAACGTAAGCGTCTGCAGACAAGTACAAAAACTTTTTCAACTATTTTAGGTTTTCCTTCGAATTATTTTTAGTGTTTAAAGCTCAGGTAAGGAATAACCCAGAGTAAACTCACTATTTATCCAATCGGAGTGACTCAAGGCTGGATTAACTTTTACCCAAGCTTTATATAACTGGCACTATATATGTTTTAATGGTTAACTGTAAATTGCGTATTTATTTCGCTGTGTGTCAGGTTGCAATTTACGAAATAACCATTTATAACGGCATTAAAAATAATCTCCGGTGTTCGTCAAACATCGCCGATAATTTACTTTAACACGAAAAATTGCTGTTGATTCAATTTGCTATTTTAAGTTAGCCGTTTATAATTTGACCAATTAGGAAAATTATTTAACTATGGTAATTAATGAGGTTATGCTGAAACATAACCTCACTAGAACATAACCTTAATTAAACAGTTAAATATAGAAAACTTCAATATTTTTTTTTGTTTCCGAAAATGTGTCGAGCGTATTTGGTTATATAGAGAAGTAGGCGACACTAATGATAAGCAATTGGGGTAGATTTCCCATGACATTAGAAATGTATGTATGTAGACAAAGGATACTAAGGAAAATGATCTTTAGCTATAACAAACTGCAATTGCCAAGTTTTTAAAAGAAAAACTGCCGAATTTGAAGGTTCGGTTGTAGTAGTAAATATATTTATATAGAATGACCTATTAATTTTCCAAACTTAGCAAAAAAACCATATTTTAACCATGGTACACATAAATATTGTAGATAATAGTAGTCCCTTGATACTGCGTTATTTGCTCCTGCGTTTGAATATTTCCACTAAATTAAGCATTAAATTAAATTTTAACGTTTAGTTGTTAAATTTTCCATTAAATACAACTTTTAGTTCTCACTTAGCTGTTACAACCTTAATACTTACATAAAGTATGTCCGTTAGAAACAAATTTGTAATTAAAAGCTTTGCGTATCTGAAATCAATTTTGAATTTAAAATTATAGCAGCCTTGCAATATTAGCACCATGTCTCGTAAAGAGCTGTAATAAAATGTGCCAATGTTGATATACTGCTACTTGTCATTCCAACTGACACAAAATGGGATGTACCCACTTTTTGCTTTGACTGTGTAAACGCTTCTAACAAAATGAATTTTAAATAACTTTCAAAATCTGATTAAATGCGAAAAGTATTACCAGAAAACTTTATTCTACAGTTTTATAAAACTATTAAACGAATATTAATTTTTAACTACCCCACAGTGTGACGTTTTCAACTTGAATAAAATTGTTTAAAATCAAAATTTTTTAAAACTTTTCTGATATAGAGCAGAAGAGCAGAATAGCCATGTTTGATACAGTGGCCTAATGGGTAATCAGTGGCAGAAAACGCGACAGAATATCAAATAAGATTAGGGGTCTGTAAATGGAAGTTTTGCGTGTTGATGAGTGTTGTGCCAACAAAAGTTATTATTTAAGGTGACTTTTCTACTCAGCACAAGACTGAAACTTTGATTTAACATTTCACATTATGAGTGTAATTATTTTAACTGTTGCAATTGCAGTAGTATTCTAATATATAAACTTAATTTATTATGCTGATTAAAGATTATGGGGAAAGTAATCAATATTGAAAGAGGTAATGTTGAAATAATTTTGTAATATTACTTAGGGATATTTAAATTACCGCGATATTAAATTAATTTAATTTTTAATTGTTAAGTTTATTTTGCTATCCCCGGTATATTAATAATACGATTAGGAACCGATGGGTTTCTTTTGTGAAGTAGTTCCTTCGCATTAAAAAAACGCCAGGTGGTTGTTAAGATTACAGATTAACAAAGAAATTTATTTAACTAATTGTAAATCATAGATTCAAATGAGATAATTATTTATTAAATTGTAAAAATCTGTAGTAGCAAACTAATATTAATTATTATTAATTTTGAAATTGATTTACTACGAAATTTTTAGGTTTAATAGAATCGAGTTTGTTTATATAAAGTTGTTTATGTAATTAAAGTTAGGTCATACAGAATAATTTGAAATTAATTAATTTTATTTAAATTATCGTAGTAGATAAACCGATGTTTACGTTTGGTAACATTTGATAGGATTTCTGATTATAACAAAGTATTTAAAAAGGGTTTCAATTAGTTATAAGGTTTGGTAAATTTATTAATTTTAAGTGATATAATTAATTTATATAGGTTTAACGTAGCGGTTCTCAAAATGGTCGGATATCTGACATTGTGATGTGTTAGGTTATTTTAAAACATTTTTGGGTGGTTGATAAATTGTTTATTCCTTAATTAATTGCCTAAATCAATCTTATGGCTAGCATGTGAGTCGGTTGATTGATCATAGGCAAATATTTAGTTAATTCTCATGGTATTGTTTTATTTGGTAATGAGGGGCCATTAAGGTATTTATAGATATAACTTATTTTAGGCATTATTTAAAGCAAGGTATAGTTACAAGTATTAACTGTAAGTTAAGTTTTATTTCAAACAAAGTTTGTTAATGTAGTTTTAAGTAACTTTTCGTGGGTATAACTACGATGAAATTTATTTGACCCGTCGGTCGCAAAGTTTAGATGGATGCCCATCTATAATGTAATATATCTCAAAAGGGGAATATTATTACCAAAGACAAATAGAAATGACAAAATATAAGGATGTATGTCAAAGATAAAAGATTAATTACAAAATCAATAATTTATCTTAAATCATTCGCGAATAAACGCATAGAAAATTATTTTATTCGCAATCGATCGGTAATTGCTCGTTTCCGACTTTTAAAAGTTTGAAAGTAGCATATTGTTAACTGCTAAAACCTACCAGTATGTAATGAAAATTTTTCACTCGATATACCACGTGCCGGTTAGTAATGAACAAAATGGGCGTGGTTTTAACGTGATATGAGCTATTAAAAATAGAGGCGCTGATACAAATGTCAAATATAGTTAGGTTATAACAATAATTAGAAATCATAATTATTTCCATTAAACCAACCCCAACTTCACGATTGCGAATAAAATAGTATACATGCTTCGGCGTAAAGCGTCATTACTAACTTCGGCCAATTGCTGACCTCAGTTAGTAATGACTCGCTTTCCACCTCGCTATGTAATATACTATTACCAGGTTATGATTAAAAAAGACGATCGCAAATGCAAAATTCTAGATATCAAACCATCTGAGTATTTAAAGTAATTTCTATCATTCCATCGATCGATTTCACCTCAATGAATCTTAACAAATGCCAATAAATTGGCAGTTACTTCTTGTATCCTCCTTTTAATTTGCATGATATATTTAGGGGTCAAAATGCAATTTCGTGAAGATAGCAACTTTGTAAGTTCGTCTATTTAAATAACTTGAGAAGTTTGGTTACCACGTTTCACACAACGCATAGGTATGTTTTTGTTTGACGATCACGAGTTTACAACCAGGTAGAAAAGTGTAGGTATTTGGTTTAGTGTTTGAATTTGAAAAATGGGGGCGCAAAATTTAAATCTACATGTTACAGTTTCAATATTATCTTATTATGGAAATTATAGGAGCACGATCGTAGGCTAACACAATCGTAACGAACAACTGCCTTCTTCATTTTTATTCAATCGGGGAATAAAAGATTTTCAGTGTGTAGACCGTCCATTGCTGATGAGTGAGCTGGAGAGATACGTAGTGCACAATTTGTTAACTTACATACATATTATGTATAACAGGAAATTGTCAAAGTCACAATTTCTGTTATGAAAGGTACGCTTTGTCGCACCTTTCTCATATTCCCTTGGGTTTTCTAAATCACGTGTAAGGTGATAAGAGGGTCACCCAGACAGGGGGTGAGTGATAACCGGACCTTGGAAGGGTATGGTTCAAAAATGCGTTATAGTTTTCGGCGTTTTGGGTTATCTACCAAAATTAGTGTAGTTATTTAATCGTGTAGATTAATAATTATAGTGCATCGAACGCCGGTAGCGCTTGTCTAAGCGATTTGAATTGCTTCACTCAAGAGATTCAATTTTTCGTATTGTTGGATCAACTTCTGGCGGCAACATTTTTCGTCGGTTACCTTTTGGAAAATTTTGTGTTAGTACGCATCTTGGGGAAATTTGTTATTATTTGCCCCGGGGAGTGGAAAAATATTTTCAAATATTAATTTCAACAATTGACTCTCTCATTATTTCCAACGGCCTTTTTATGTCGATTTATCACAATAACGTCGAGCGAGCATTCATAGTAAATTCAGTGATTTGTTTTAATTAGTTTGAAGCGCAATAAGTGCGTTTCTGTACTTCAAATCAATCTTTTCCAAAATGTTTTTACCGCCTCAACTATCACCTGGAGTGCGTCGTTAGTGCCTCGAGTATCTTATTCCGTCCTGGAACAGCAACATCTTCCGAAGGCATCGATCCGGTGGAGAAGATTACCCAGTGTAGTTTGTGTTTAATCGAGTTCAGACTTTATCCAGTAGCTGGCCGCAACTGCCCTTTAAGTACAACAACTTGTCATCTTATATATTTTGTAAGGTATCATCCAGCTGGTGAGTCCATTTTTTCTACTTAAAGCGTCAGTTGCTGTGATCATTTTTTTAATTCTAACATCATTGAATCACCCTTACGCACTGGGTCAATTATTTTGCTTCACAAAGATTGTGGCCTATTTTAATTTTGCAAACATCTTGTACACACTTGTAAATACACATCTTGTAAATAAACGTAGTTGTTTTCATACTTCGAGTTCTATTTACTCATTAATTTCTAAAGAAACGATAGGACAACAAAGGCAATTCGAATCTAGACCTTTGCTTCTGCTACAATACGAGCTGGTCGAAAACGAAAATCAAGGGCAAACACGTTTGTATAAATTTGTGTTTTTGTGGGCGAAGGTAATTCTAAATTACCCCAAGCTCCCATTTCAATATATTTGCCTTGATGGTACCCAGCGTGTCTATAGATCATACCATCGTTCCCCATCGTTCATGGGGTGCAAAATTTTAAATCCAGTGATTTTCTATCTTTTCGTTGATGATTTTTGATCATAATTAGTTTTCTTATCATAAAATGTATGCTGACGATAATAATTCTTGTATTGTAATGTCAAAATCCTTGCAGTCGATCAAGAATTCTGCTGACCGTGTTTTGAGTTTCAATCAAATCTATGGTTTGGTTGTGGCCTAAGTTGGTGAAAGAGAGGTTTAAATGGTTGCGATTTGTAATGGAATTGGACGGATGTTACAGCTTGTGCTTTCCGATTGTTATATTATACCTTTGTTTGCTTCAGGTTGCTGTCGGCATTTGGATACTTTAGAACGTATTTAGCACATGTACTACACTTTTCCTAAATTAAGAATTAATGGGCGATTTGCTTTTCAGAGAAGTTATAATACTCACTTTGACGATTATAATTTGTCGGCTTCTTTAACGGTTTTTAAAGATGTTTTTTTAAATAATTGTTTATTTCTGATTAGTAGAAATGTTTTGCCAACCAAAAAAATTACTCCTGATTATGACAAGAAATTATTAATTAAAACCTCAGGTTAAAAGTTCTTTCCAAATCAATCACGTACTCGGGGACTGACAGGGTAAATAAGCAAAATAAAAGTGTAATAATTAAATTTTCTTTTAAATTTAAAAACCGAAATTATTGAAATAGCCAAGTAATAAGTACAAATTTAATTTCGTAATGGAACATAAAACAGAATTTTTTAATGAAATAGATTCCACACCTACAACACCGACATGCAACTGTTTGTCATGTCGTTCAAAATTTAGATGTGAAACTTAACCAAAAGTTTCGGGCACCAATAAAACTCTAAGTTTCACAAAATACTTTCAGAACAGTGACTTTTATGAGCAAAAACTATTCTTAAATGGAAAAATAATTATTTGAAAGTTTTAAAAGGATAGCAAAGAAAAAATTGAGAGGTAAATTGATTGTGGGTAGGTCTGATAGCATAAAATATTTACTATCAAACATTTTGTAACCATAGCGCTTATCAATTTTCACAGAATGTTGATTTTTAGGATAATCCTGTCTCAATAACAGCAACGCAATTTGATTTACATTACATCTCTGTTCTTATCCTTCATTGTGCAAACGCTATTTTTTCAATAATTATTTAAATTTATAAACTTAAAAAAAATTATTAAAAAATAAATTTAAATAATTTGGACGTCGATAAATTTAATCGTTTTTGTCAAAATATTTTAGATACTACGTTTTTACAGTTCATTTCGCGACTCGCGGAGTTACTTACTCCTTTATTTTTCGTAGCTTGCAGTGCTATATTAGGCTATCGCCCAATCGGAATTCAAAGCCAGGTGCTTCATCTAGTATTCAAAAGTATGCATCGTCTATTCTATTGCTGTACGACCTGTATTATACGAAACTCAATTTAAAAATTTGTTATGCTGCTATGTTTATTTTTTACAAGAATATATTTGTGTTTAAATTTATTCGGATGTTTAATTTTGAAATAACCTTCAATATCTGTATTTAAAAAATTATTTTCAGTATGCTTTAATCTGATTTAAACGAAATGTGGTTTATTTAATTCGACAAAAACTTGGATGTTTTATTACTCTTTTTATTTAGAAATCGGTTAAGTAATCTGCTCAAATTAAATTTGGTTTATTTTAACCAGGCACAATTTATTTTAACTAAACCATCTCACTTAGATTTTATTATTTATTTGCAGTTTGCTCGATTTTAAATGCAAAATATGTGCTACAGCAAGTAATAGAAATTAATTGTGAAGGTAGAGTGGTTGTTGACGATTTTAATTAAAATAAAATGAACTCTTTTGAAAGAGTTAATTTAATTTTAAGAGGGAATGCAACGGAGTAATTTAAAAATATTACTTGATATAACTGCAGATGCCTTTGCCAAATTAAGATATTGAAGATGAAAAGTTATTGCATCATGCTGGAGAGCTTCAAACAACGCGAAACTCGGTTACGTATAAAAAAAAGTAAACTTATTGAAGTGAAGTACATCTTTTTTAAAATTTTAAGCATAAAAAGCTTTTTATCAGAATTAAAACTTAAAATTTAATGAATGCAAAGTTCAATTTTCATTAATTAGTTATAAATTTGTTATTTTAAGATTGCTATTTAGTGCTTTAATTTTACGATTATATTATTGATATTTTAGCTCTTCAAGTGCATATTTTCAAAGTAACAAAATGAAGAATTAATTTTTGAAATTATAACTTTGTGATAAAAAATATAGATTTTAAAATATTTAAACAACAATAGAGATTTACTTATTTCGAACGTTTGAGTTTTTAATACTTTAACTCTGCTTTTGAATGCAAATAGCGCTTTCTGACATATAAATAACCCAAGGAATTTTTAATATATAAAAACGTGTCTTGCTCGCTAAAATGTTTCTTATTCATATATTTTATTGTGTTATTTACTGACTTCAAAATTTTTGTCTTTGAAGTATATATTATTTGTAGTAAGATTCATTTTACTTTATCATATGTAATATGAGAAAGTATTGTTTTCGTGCAGAAAAAAAAATTTGAGATTTTGATGGATTTACACTTTTGAGGTCCCCTGAGTAAAATAAGGCCATTTCCAAAAAATGTCTGTGTGTGTGTGTGTGTGTGTGTGTGTCTGTGTGTGTGTATGTGGTCAAATTTTGTGTGCGACCTACAGCAAAAACTAATAGGAATATTCAAACAAAATTTTGGATTTTGTATCCTTATATTGAGACTTTGAGCTGATTAGATTTTGGTAAAATTGGTTCATGGAAACTATTTTTTTTTTTTTTAAATTTTATTATTTAATATTAGTTTTTAATTAATATTTCAAAAACTAATAAGAATTTCAAAACAAAATTTAGGATTTAGCATACTTATGTCGAGATTTAGAACTGATTAAATTTTAGTTAAAATTGTTCTATGAAAACTATTGTTTTTTATTTTTTAGGTTTTATTATTTAATATTAGTTTTAATTAATATTTCGAAAAGTAATACGAATTTCTAAACTAAACTTCGGTTTTCGCATATTTTAATCGATATTTAAAACTGATTAAATTTTAGTTAAAATTTGTTTATAAAAACTATTGTTTTTATTATTTTAAATTTTATTATTTAATATTAGCCTTTATTTAATATTTTAAAACTAAAAGGATTTTAAAACTAAAGTTGAAATTTGTCATGTTTATGGCAGGAATTAGAGCTGATTAAATTTTGGATAAACTTGGTTCATGGAAGCAATTTTTTAAATCTTTTATTTATTATTAGTTTTATTAAATATTTCAAAACTAATGAGAATTTCAAAACTAAAGTTGGTATTTTGTATCTTTATATTTAGACTTAGAGCTGATTAGATTTTGAGTCACATTGGTTAATGGAAAATATTTTTTCTTTTATTATTAAAAATAATTTTGAATATTAAATAATAATATGATAAAGTCATGGGCATGGCCACATCCGATTTTTAGGTTTATTAAAGTACGAGTAGGGAGATTATGCTGCCATAATAGCACATTATAATTCAAGGGAGAAAAGTTAATATTCTGGATATTGTAAATTGCAATTTGCTCACATTTATTACCAACATAAATTTTTTAATTACTTTTTGTTTTACAACTTTGAAAATTAATAATTTTTGTATTTTATGATCTTAATACACAAATAGCTATTGATAAATAATTAAAATTTAGCGCAAATTCTAGAAAAACATTATGTTCAAATAATGTTTACCACGATAACGATTTCAAAAAATAGAATTTCTTTTTCTGCATTTTCTTGGTGGTCGAGATGTTGAAGAAAATATTACAACTAACACATGCAAATATTGCATAGCTCTATCGTAAAAGAAAGTTAACGTTAATATGTCAAAGTCTGCATTCTGCATTCCCTTAAAATGAAGGAAGCCAAAATTAAATTTAAGTTAATTTAATATAATCTAGGAAACCGGGGAATTTAGGAGTATTCCATACCCCCAGGCACACTCAAATTGTAAAAGAAGTATTTACAAACATAGGGTTCAGTATCAAATGATCAATAGAAAAACTCTTTAAAGCAATATAAAATGAAAAATGATGACTGTATCATCGTTCCCAAGAAAACTAAAGCGGTATCACAACGCTTTTGCGTATTGTTACTAAAAAGAGAAAAATATTTTTTATCAACCAATTGCAGCCAAAATCTAATCAGCTCAATCCCTCAATACAAAGATACAAAATACCAAATTTAGTTTTGAAATTCTTATTAGTTTTTAAAATATTTAATAAAACTAATGTTAAATAAATAGATTAAAAAAAATTGTTTCCATGAACCAATTTCAACCAAAATTTAATCAGCTCTAATTCCTACTATAAAGATACGAAATTTCAAATTTGGTTTTGAAACTCTTATTAGTTTTTAAAATATTAAATCATCATCACCATCATCATCATCTGTACGTGATAGATTTGTAGTCTATTTAAGATATGAAATAAAGACTAATATTAAATAATAAAATTAAAAAAACAATAGTTTTCATAAACCAATTTTAACTAAAATTTAATCAGTTCTAAATCTTGACATACATAGGTATGCTAAATCTTAAATTTGGTTTTGAAATTACTATTAGTTTTTGAAATATTAATTAAAAACTAATATATAATAATAAGATTAAAAAAATAGATTCCATGAACCAATTTGAACTAAAATTTAATCAGTTCTAAGTCTCAATATAAAAATACAAAATCCAAAATTTTGTTTTAAAATTCCTATTGCTGTAAGTCGCACACAAAATTTGACCACAGACAATTTTTGGAAATTGTATTATTTTATTCAGGGGACCTCAAAAAGTGTAAATCCATCAAAATCTCAATTTTTTTTCTGCACGAAAAACAATATTTTATCATATTTATTATATAATGATAAAGTAAAAAAAATATAAGTATAAAACAATAAAATATGTGGTTGGTTAACAAATTTGGGAAAAAACGGCTTTAAAAATAAATTTGGAAAACAATATTCTCATTGGCTCTTTTGAAACGTTAACCTCGTCCATCGAAAATTAAAAATTAGTTTTTAGCATAAAACTAATTATGCTAATTACGCTAAAAGTAATTTTAAATAAGTATTTTATATTAATTTATAATATAATTGCTAATGTTAGCAAAGCGCTTCGCAACAAATAAAAAAAACATTTCTGAGTGCGACGAAATTATAGAACTGGATCCGCCGGATTTGAAGATCAACTAACTGCTAAAACTCATTAAAAACTTCTCGGAGCAAAAATTAATCTAGAAAATTATAAATTTTTGAGCCACGGGGTCCTAAAACAGGTTAAACTTATTAAAAATATCCCTAGGAGCGACAAACTTTGAAATTATAGATACTTGAGGCACCAGAATCGAGTGTCGACTGGTAGTTCGTCGAACGTAAAGTTCTAAGATCAAGTTTGGATGCACAGACAATCACGAAAATGGTAATTAATAATAATTAATAATAATAATTGTTAAGCGTCTGATGACAGCAGTAACCATTTAACTTTATAACTAAAAAAAATTGAATCAAATTACGCAATAATACACTTATATAATATTACGTTTCTTATGGCAATTTCGTGAACTTAAAAATTGAATTGTGGACATAATAGGACTTATATAATTCTAACTCTCCTTAAAAGTCTTCTATTAATGTCCTATTTAGTTAGTGAAGCTATTTCTATAGGGAAAAGTATTCTCTTTCGAACCCGGGTTAATCGATTTTAGCCGAAAATTCTGGCAATAAAAATTCTCCAAATGCTTAATCATGATGCGTTTTGACTTGATTTTAAAACACCATCAGGTGTCAGTTAAGATACCCCAATCTGGATTTTTATCATTTTTAAAGCAGTTGAAGAAAGAAGAGAGCTTAATTAACAGATAAGAAAATCAAATTTGCGGTCGGTTTACAAATTTTGGAAAAAAAAACGTTTTAAAAATTAATTTGGAATGTAATTTTCTCATTGGATTTTTTGAACAGTAACGCCGCCCATCGAAATTAAAATATGTTTTGGTGACAGTTAAGATACCCAAATCTACATTACACAAAACAAAAATACACTTTTAGGGTGAATCCGAAATTTGACGTGTTGCGCTTGTAAAAACCTGTTTATTCATTAAAAATATTCTCCCAGAACGATCTAACTCGGCAAAGTGTGGATGTTGACCCCGACAGATATCAGGGAACGACTGGTAGCTCTCTACCGCTTGTGACTGTCGACCCACCTACAGCGCACAGACTGGTGATAGAATGTATTCCATATTTGTCATAATATTACACTTATATATGTTTTTAATAGGAAATTTGTAATTTTCAAATTTAAATTGAGGGAAAATTTATTCTCCTATGTAGCACACAATCTTGGCGCAATATTATACCAATATTGGAGTAATATTGTACATTGGCGCAATATTGTCAATTTACACCCAATATTGGTGTAATATAGTTTTAACATTGGAGTGCAATATTGGTTTATTATAGGTTAGTTCGTTGGACGTGTTCTGAACTGTTTTGAACAGTTTCCGATTAACTCACACTGACAGCTTTTCAGAGCCAACATCTGACAAACACTTTTGAAATAACTTATCGTTGATGTAAATAACCTAACCTCGAAATATTTTGTAAATAAGTTGTCATTGCATTGTCAAATATAAATAATTTAAGATTTAAGATATTACTACTTTAATATTAATATTACTGCAAAATTGATTATCCACATGATAAAATTTAAATGCAATATTGGCTAAATATTGGGGTGCAATATTAGTTTATTATGTTATGCCAATATTGCATTTAAATATTGTCTGAATATAGATAATCAATATTGTACCAATATTGGCATTACATAATAAACTAATATTGCTCCCCAATATTGGGCCAATATTGTATTTAAATGTTATCATATGGATAATCGGTGCATTTAAATATTGTCTGAATATAGATAATCAATATTGTACCGATATTGGCATTACATAATAAACTAATATTGCACCCCAATATTGAGCCAATGTACTCTCAATATTGTAGTGCAATATTGGTTTACTATCTAATCTAATATTGGTACAATATCGATTATCTATATTCAGACAATATTTAAATACAATATTTGTGCAATCTAGTCTTAATATTGGGGCGCAATATTGGTTTACTAGGTAAATATAAAGGTTTATGAAAAGCGACATATTCTTACAAAAACTAAAAATTCTAGTTTATCAACATCTTTAGGACAATTATATTAATATTTAAAATGTTGTTAAAATCATAAATAGAGTTTTTCATAAAAACATTTTAAATTAAAATTATTTACAATAAGCAAAGATCTCAAATTGCAAGTTCAAATTTAAAATTAATTTATGCCGAAAACCACATACTATTCAACTTAATATTATATTTTTGTTTTGTATTTTATTATATTTTGAAAATGCCGTTTCAGACGTAAATGAATTTTTGGTTAGATGTTGCAATTTGAGATCTCTGCTTACTGTAAATAATTTTAATTTTGTTTGTTTTAAAGTATGTTGAGATGTTTTTATGAAAAACTTTACTTATAATTTTAATAATATGTTAAATATTGACGCATTGTCCTGAAGATGGCATAAAGTCAAAACCGGTTGACAAATTAAAATTTTTAGTTTTTGTAAGGATATACCTCTTTTTCAAAACTTTATATTTATATAATATCTTACATTGGAGTGCCCATTTAAAATTTTAAATTTACTATTTAATCCCAATAAAAGTACAATATTGATTACCTATATTCAGATAATATTTAAATGCAATATTGGTTTACTATGTAATCCCAATATTGACACAATATTGATTATCTATATTCAGACAATATTTAAATAAAATATTGGTGCAGTATTGTTTCAATATTGGGTTGCACTATTGGTTTACTATGTACAGCGAATATTGCTACAAAATTGATTATCCATATTCAGGCAATATTTAAGTACAATATTGGTGCAATATAGTGTCAACATTGGGGCGCAATACTGATTTACGATGTAATTGATACCATATTGATTATCCATATTCAGATAATATTTAAATGCAATATTGGTTCAATATTGGGGCGCAATATTGGTGCAATATAGTCATAATAGATTCAAGTGTCTATTTGGACAATGGATTAAATGTGGATAAACTCCAGCGTGGTCAAGTTGCTCTTCGATGGGATGGTCGAGTATGAATGGATTAACGAGTTTGTAAAGTAAACAATTTACATTTAAAGCAAAGTGTTCTTTTATTCTTCGATGATTCTGCCGTAAAAAATGTCAAAATTTCTGCTGACCAAATACAGTAATTCGAACAAATCCGCAAATACCTTCGTTGAACATATTTTTAGTCAATTTTATCTATTATTCTCGTAGCCAGAGAAGGGGGCACTCGAGACATGTTTTTGAAAAACACAAAATACGACAGCAGTGAAATATGACTTATTTTAATGAAATATTTGGATCGCCATTAACTATCAGAAGATTCGTTGGTTCTCTCAGAAAAATTACAGTTGAGTTAACAATTGTTTATTTAATCAACAATTACATGAACGAGCGGTATAGTTACCGTTCGTGAATAAACTGAGGCTAACAAACTGCAATTCGCAACTAACTGCATTTGCAAAAATATCACGTTTATGTTTATCGACGTCAACCAAAAATAACTTGATCAGCGTTTTTAGGGTTGAATACCTCTAAACATCCGTTTTATGAATATGTACTTGTTCCATCAACAAATACTTCGACTGCAGTTTAAGGTGTTTTACTTAAGGCACGTTCCACACTTCACATATTAATTACTCACATTAATATATAATTATTAGATTTAAACTTATATTACACCAGCAAGAAAGGGAAGGGTCAGATGCTGGTAGAATTGGTATGGAGGGTTCTATACAGAGAAGCGTTTAATAAATCAAAGATTTGATGTGTTTTTATGTAGAAAAATGATGCTCCAATTGCCCTAACTTTTTGGCACCCTTCCATGTTGCATACTCCACTTAGCTCGACCCTGTATAAAGTGCATGTTAAATTTATGTTATTACGTTTCCTATCGACCTTCTTTAAAAACCACGGTGTTTTTGTACTATTCCTGATATTTTTATATTTAAGTTTCTAATAAGAAAAAAATATGCACCTACGGGAGTGCAGTTAAGGATATTTTCGTATTCCGATCCTTGAATAATGAAATTTCTAATGTTTAAAAAAATTGTAAGTTAGTTTGTAGAGATTATTAATCATTGATTGATTGCTACTTCGAGTACTTCACATTGCTTGTACACATAGTACATATTTCATCAGCGGTTTACTTCTTAAATTTCCTTACGTTTTTCTATTCTTCCTAATCTCTCAACACCTAATAGTGACAACGAAAAAGGCAGATGATAGATGTAAGTCAACTTTTTCCGACGGTGTATTTTAGTAAAAAACATCGTTTAGTGTTAACATGATCTATTTGACAGTGCATAAAAGCATTAAAATTAAATGAAAAGCTTTATTTTTCATTTTTCCATTTACCGTCATTGTTATAGCTTGCTGCATCTTATTCTCATCAAATTCTAAAATTTAAGTACACATTAAAATTTACGCTTGATGCCATTATTTTTAATACTTATCCTATGTAGTTTTTGTAATTACGTTAAGATTCCTTTCCAAATATTATACGAGAATTTTTTACAACACAGTTATTAAAGATTACTTTGTCTGAAAGGCTCGGATGTGAAAGGAATGTGGAAACAGCTAAATATTATGAAAGCCAATGTTTGTGTTATCTAGAAAGAGGTTTGAAACGAATTTCTTAAAGAGGTTGTTGTTTGTATATGGCATATATACGAAAACCTTGCGATAAAATTCATAACAAAATGATGCTGAGAATTGATGAATCGTTTCAAGCCTTTTACCAAAATAATGTAAAATTTTAACCCGCCTAGGTGTTCCTTCTAAAAATAAATATTTTGTAATTTTCAATGTTAAACCTGGAGTCCTATATTAATCAATGTTTAATCTAACATCAAAAACTTTATTTATGAATATACACGCTGATGTTAAATCTTAATTAAACATTTGTTTATTAATCATTCTTTTTTAACCTGAGCGCACCTATTCAAATTTAAAGTAAATTTGACGTTTATTAAAATTTAAAAACTTCTTTTATAAAATTAAATTGCTGAACCCTTTGTTTGATACTACGTTTGTCTTTAAAAAATTAAATTTAAATATTCGCTAGTAGAGTGGAAGAAAATAATCTCGTTATTTTTTAGATTTGAGTAAACTTTGTTTTCATGCAAATTTTGATACGATAAAAGTAAGTGAAAAATTACCCTATAGGTTGTACTTTTTTGCTGTGATTGCTCTCTAAAAGTAAATTACGAGAATTAATCAGTTTTCAACAATTACACCTACTTTCAATCCATTTCAAATTATCGCTTTTGGTTGGAACTTTCCACGTTATTCAAATATTTACCGAGTGTCGAGGACCTGCTATATCCTTAAAGGACTGTCGTCTTATCAAAAATAAAGTAGTACTACTACAAATAACACCTAAAGTGTTAAGTATATGAAAGAAAGTACCTATGTTAAATGCATTTTACTGAAGAGAGGAAATAGAAAGCACCAGGACACTTCAATAAATAAGTAAAAATATATAGTAACTGTGAACGTTTAATTTGCATATAAATTGACTACGGGAAACTTAATATTGGCGAAAATAGAAAATTCCGATAAAATTATATCGCGAAAACTTATTTCATTAAATGAAGTACAAAAAAGGTGGCAATGTTCCAACTGAAACGTTACAATTGAAGAGATTTAATTTAATTTTAGCTTGTTTATTGGCATTAACCTTTAGCGTGCTATATTTTGTAGTTTTTTTGTGGTTTACATAAGCGATTTAACATTCTACTAAAATATGTGGCTGACACAAACACGTTCCATTTGATGATTTCCTATTTTGAGAATAATAGCGTTGTGCGTCTACGCTAGGCAATATGTAGTTGGCTCTTGTATTTGCTTTAGCTAATTTTCTATTTGTTCTAAAAATAATAGTTACTCTCAGTTCAGTACTTTTGTCAAATAGCGCTTTTAATCTAAAGCTAACAAAAATGTAATCTATTTTACTTTTAAAAATGAGAGCTTTACTGTTTAAAGTTTTTAACGGAATAAATTTCCAGCTCTTCGCCAACGGAAGCATTTGATTAATTTGAAATGCTTTGATATCACGATCAATTAAAGTATTCTAGAATAATATTAAAGATTTAAAATTATTCAAATATATACAGCAACAAAGATTTCAGCTTTCTTTGCTACGAGTTTTTTTAATATACAGTGGAAGCCTGTTAAGCCGAAAAAATTACTTATAATAATACAAGCGAAATTTGAAAATCAGTTGTACCTATACAGAAAAAGTAAGTAAGGATCTTTCATAATTTATTTTTAATAAATTGTTATATTACCTATGTATTTTATTTTGAAAAACCTAATGAAGTCATTAAAATTTAATACGATGAAATTGTCTCTGAAGTCTAGGATAATAAATTAATTTTCAAGGAAAATGGTCCCTTATGTTCAAATATTTATTTGTCATTTAAGTGGAATAATTTGAGCACAGGTAACAGTTTATGTACATAGGTAAGTTGGTAAGCAGGTGTGTTTCCAAGCATAGAAAGTAATTTGTGGAATGAAATTTTAACAATCCACGTGATAGTCATAATTATATTACTATTTAAATAACAGTTTTTTTATAAAATATATATTATAATAATGTTTTTTATCTTAGCTTCTACGTGCCATAGCAGCCATAAGAAAGTTTACAAGACATTTGTTTAATTTTTTGAATTTTGATGATTAATCCAGTTTCTCACAAAATTCAATCAATAAACGCACTTGAGACAAACTGTATTTTGGCAGATTAAAAAAATTAAATACTTTCAAAGATTTTCCCGCAAAATAATAATAAGTTTCCCGTGTAAATAATAAATCCTATTTTATACGGTTGGAGGCAGATTGGAGGAGTTTGACTCTGTGAAGTAAGTAAACACATTGGGAGTCGCTATGGTTGATGCTTTCCGAGGGGTTAACCCCTGGTGAAGTTTTTGTACACATCTAATGAAGTACATGTGAAATACATAAAGTACTTGTGAAGTACACGAAGTACTGGCAAAATACATGAAGTACTTGTGAAGTACATGAAGTACGTGTAAAGTAGGTAAAATACGTGTTAAGAATATTGAAGTACAAGTGATATCCCTAAGTTAGTAAATTTTAGTAAATTACATGAAGTGGAACCTAGCTTATGCGCATGCACTACGGTCAATGTGTATCATAGATAAGACACGTGTATTCAATAATAATTATTTGATAGCAAATTAACTTACATCAATAGATTTTCTTAACATTATATCTTAAACGTTGAATAGACCTTTGGAGGTCATTATTTTACTAATTAAAAGTTTTGGTAGTTGCTAGTTTAATAGTAATCAATTAATTAAATTATAATGGAGGTATAATAGAGGTTTGGTAGCTCAATAAAAAGCTTTGGTAATTCATTATTTCATTATTTAGACCTGCTAGCTCCACCGTCCCGATTTTGAAAACAATCTTAGTAATCGTTTGTGCATGATTGTACATAATTTATTTTTGCTTTGCCCCTTTTTGGTTGCCTCCTCCTCCAAGAATATGTCATAATTAAAAAAAAAACTGAAACGGTAGCGGAGAGTTTCTACTAAATTTTCAAACCTTTAATATGTTTGCCTGCATTGTAATATTTGGGTACTAAAGGGTGTTTCACACCCCCCAGACCCCGCGGATTTCTTAGTTTAGTTTTTATTAAAAGTAAACTGGAGATCTTCCGTTCCAAAGGCACTGGAGGGTGTTCCACACCCCCCAGACCCCCCGGTTTAACTAATTTATTTTTATTAAAAGTGAATTAAATACTTAAGCATATCTCAAGTTTATTAAAATTAGCTATGGCCAAGTAAATGTGTTTAATTCATAATCTGACAATTAATTATAAACTGCCTAATTAAAAATTCCATACTCCCTGGGAGTTAGATCTCTGCAACGAGAGATCTTTAGTTTACTTCTGATAAAAAATAAACTACTTGATCCGGAGAGGGGCGTGGAACACCCTCCAGTGCCTCTGCAACGGGGGATCTTTAGTTTATTTCTGATAAAAATAATCTACTCAATCCGGGGGGTCTGGGGGGTGTGGAACACCCTCCAAAGCACAAATTTTGGAATGAAGAACATTGAAGAACATGCAGAACACCCAGACCGAGTAGTTTACTTTTTATCAGAAGTAAACCGAAGATCTCCCGTTGCAGAGGCACTGAGAGTGTTCCACACCCCAGACCCCCGGTTTAAATAAGTTATTTTATTAAGACTGAATTAAATATTTAAGCATATCTCAAGTTTATTAAAATTAGCTATGGCCAAGTAAATGTGTTTAATTCGTAATCTGACAATTAATTATAAATTACGTAATTATAAATTCCGTACCCCTGGGAGGCAGATCTCTGCAAGAAAATAAAAATAAACTAATTAATCCGGGGTCTGGGGTGTGGAACACCTTCCAGTGTCTCTGCAACGGAAATCTTTAGTTTACTTTTGATAAAAATAAACTACTTGATCCGGGAGGTGTTGGGGTGAGAAACACCTCCAGTGTTCAAATTTTAATATTTGAGTAAGACTCTGAAATTGAAAGTCTCTGATACTAAAAGTATCGATGAATTACTGCTGAATTATATAAAGTACGAAGAAGTACGGAGAATTATGATGAAGTACGTGAGGTGTGAAGTTAATTGTACACGATTTCCTCTAGCGGTTTACCCTCGGTGTTTTCTAGTGCTTCATTCCATTTTGCAGCAACACCTAATAAGTTTCGGAGTTATTGCGGATCTTAAAAGTGGCTGTTGACTTCACACCGGCAAGTGCATATATTGGAAGTACTGCTGATAGATAACAAATGTAAACAAACATTCAATCAATCAGCATGAGTCGTTACTCTTGAAGCTATTGCAAAGATGCATTTGCATTGCGAGATTTGTCATTGCAAGAGAGGAGTTGTAAATGAAAAGAGTAAAGTAATTTTAACATTATTAAAAGCTATTTAATAAATACACGAACTAGGAAGATACTATCGATTTATTAAATTAGATAATTTTGCTCAAAATTTGGTTACCGAAGCTAATTTGCTTTACCGGGTAAACGCAAAAACAGTTTTGAAAATTCCCAAATCTTAATTTTATTTTTCTCTATAACTATAAAACGAGTAAGTAAATTATTTGTTTGTATTTAGTTAATTTGCCTTAGCTGAAAATTCTGGAATATTATATTTTACTGTAAAATTAACTTGAGATTATTTTACTATAAAAATAATAATCTCGTTTCAAAGTTATTCCATTTAAATGTTATTAAGTTATAATCTCAGTTTCATTGTGGAAAACAACATTGAATATAATAATCTGCTTGTCGTTAATAAATACTGTAGTTACAATGTGTAGTTGCAAATTAATCTTAGTTACATATCTTGCATTTTGTGTTCAATTTTGCATAAGTTGATCTGACGTTCTATTGTAACAGTAATAATTTATTTATCTCTACAGAATTTCAATTTGATTTAAATTTGAAAATTGAATTCAATTTAATTTGAAATAATTAGAATGAGGTATAATAAATATTTAGACCTTGAATCGCAGTCTTTAAGGTCACCTAAAAATTTGACCGAGTAAAGTCTGTTACAATATTGTAATCCTCCTCTTAGAAATTTCAATCTCTGAGATGGGCAATTAAGGGATAAAAAACTTTTTATTCTTTACTGAGCATGAGAATGTGGGACTTCTGTGATATCACTCATCCAAGTGCTGGCCCTTAGCAGTTTTACTTAACTACAATGATCTGATAAGAATGGACATTTGCATTGTGCTTCCTCAGCGATTATAAAATATTTTATGTTATAATTTTAAATGATTAAGCATTTGTAATTCCTAATTTATATAATAAGTTTTTTGATCTGTCAAAATAATAAGTCCAATTTTCATAAAATGATTTAAATTTGTTTCTAGCGGATGTTTATCGTCTCGGACGTTACTAATTACACTAAGTTTTCTTAACATACGTTGCAAGTTGTAATATGAGTTAAGTTTACTCCCTTACATGCATAGAGAATTAGCCAATTACATCATTCGACAGGAAATTACTTCAGTTAGATACAATTTAATATAAAATAATGTGTCCATTACCTACATGTTTTATAATTATTATAATAAATGTTAAATGTTTTCTTAAACATTAAATTAATACAGGCACAATAAGTAAATGATTTATGTACGCTGCCTGCTGCGCTTCAATTTATTAACCAGCGCTTCGTCTTAATATTGCATTGCTTGTTATATTTTTGTTTATACATAATTGTTTCTTACGACTATGTAATAATTAATATTACATTTCATTTTCAGAAACCAAACTGATAGCCCGTTGATAATTCACAGCATTAGCTATAGATAAACCAAAAAGTAGAGTAAAGTAAAAGTAAAAGTAAACTAAAAGTACAGAGTAACTAAAAGTTTCTTCTTTTCAAAATTTTCGTAAGAAGATTATGTTTTTTAGAAAACTTATTCCAGATAAAACGATTATATTTTGAAAAAAAATAATAAGATCTGACCGTACCGTATATTTTTTCTTTGAAGTTACTCTTTGATTCGCTGACGCGAGTCAATTATTGAAGCCATACATTCATTCCAGTCATTTTTATTACAAAATTAAAAATAATATGACTTAGTATAGGGTAATCCAAATGGGGAGATAAAATGCTATACTTTCGTCGGCATTATAAAAGATTGGGGTATAAAAGTTACCTGCTTTTATTATTTTGTAATAGAAAAAATTACGTTTTAATGGGATGTAAAATAAAAATGCTACAACGTAATAAAAACAAATTTGTTCCCATTTTTCATAATTCCCATTCTGCATTAAGTATTATCTCAGTTTAACAACGAAGAACTTTAATGAACTATAAAGAGACAGAAGGGTAATATATTTCTTCATATTACTCCTAAAATAGCGACGAAATTCAAAATTTTATTAAGCTTCTGTTTAAATTCTTGATAGTGAAACGTGATGTTATTCATTAATTTATTGAATATTGCATTAGTATGTATATTCGTGTACCATAACAATGAATGCAAGTACTACTAGAGGATTTAGCAGAACAAAATATTATTGAAAATGTAAACAACGCATAATAATTTTAATTAGATTCGACTAACGTATTAGGGATAATGGTACTTAGTTGTCTTGTCAGACAAGTCTGCTTCATTAATGCAAACAAGCGTAAATAAACTGTTTTATGTATTATCTACGATTTGATAAGGGTATTGTTTCATGATATTTTGAATTGCTTAAGTTGTTGAATGTTAAGCTATTTTAGTGCTGGCTCTATTAGCGATAAGGTTTAGCTTTGTATTATATGCAGAAGGAAGTCGAAACACCCTGTGTATATACACCGCTATCTCTGATTTCTGTAACCCTTGTCAACCTTAAAATAATATGATAGCTGATTATGACACGATATCATTAAATTAGATCTCGCGCCGAAAGTAGAAAGGTATTATTTAAAATAACTTATCCATCAGGCTAGGGCGACCCATTGGCCGCCTAATCTCCTAATATGGCGTTCGCAAAGCGTTCATAAATTAAAACCAAAAAGTTGGTTTACAATATTTTAGAATATAAAAATGTATCGTAAATATTCAAATTTACGTTAATATCGAATTAAAATATTACAAAATCGATATTGCATAAATTTTGGCCCGCTTTTTGATAACATAATTAATAATAATGCTAGACTTTTGGAAAAGAAAAGATGTTCTTTTAAATTGACTTTATTTTGATTATCATAAATCACGAAAAAGTTTTTGAAATGTGTGTCAACCAAAGAATTATATCTTCATTGTTGTTCAAACTTCGAACTTATGAAAAAGTCGTAGGTTGTTGTTATTTTCTGTAATATAACAATTATCAAGTTAAAACTTTATTTATTTTTAACTTAGCGTGCTATATAAATTTAAATTTTGAATTCTTCGTCAGTTTACTTTAAAACATTGAAAGTTTAAAGTTTTTTGTTTCGATTTTTATTTTACGTAATATTTATGATTATCCTGTCAGTTTTATTTGTTTGTCTATATTTTATTTTATACAACGTATAACCACGTTGTAGGTGTCAGAAAGTATATTAAATTTGGGTTATTTAAATACAGTACAGGTAGTTTGGTGTAGTGAAATGGGAGCCAGGCTTCAAACCGTAAAGTTAGCAGTGACAGCCTCCCAAAATAATTTGTTATTTGATCTGGTGGGTTTATCCGTAAATTATACATTGTAATACCAAAAAGCAGCAACTTAAAAACTATGTACTAAGGCTAATTGCTATTAGGATGATAAAAGTAAATAAATAATGTAATTGAATGTCAATATTAGAAAAATAAAAACTTTAAGATACATAATCAGAGAACAATGGTACTTCTCGATGACAGGTACAAAAAATTTGTTGTAAATTAAATATGGCGAGTAACAAATTGTGGATTTGATATTTGTATAACAATTTCGGATGGAAAAAGTATTTAAAATTAAAGTACGTGAAGTAAATAAAAGTAATTGCCAGAAAACGATGTTTTGAAGTTGTAATTTTCAAAAAAACATCGTTCTGAAACGAATTATGTTGAATGAGAGGCAGACTAATAATTGAAAAAAGTTAGACAGTTTTTATGATAAACATAACGAAAAACGCAAGGGGTCAACCGCTAGAGGAAATCGTGTACAATTAACTTCACACTTCACGTACTTCATTATAATTTTCCATACTTCTTCGTATTTTATATAATTCAGCGGTAATTCACCGCACTTCATCAATAATTCACGGTACTTCACCTACTTCATTGTATTTCACGTACTTCATCGGTACTTCAGAGACTTGCCGAGATTCCAAAATTTGTGCACTGGAGGGTGTTCCACACCCCCAGACCCCCGGATTGAGATTAATTCAGCAGTAATTCACGGGACTTCACGTGCTTCACTACTAATTCACCGCACTTCATCAATAATTCACGGTACTTTACTACTTCATTGTATTTTACGTACTTCATCGGTACTTCAGAGACTTGTCAAAATCCAAAATTTGTACAGGAGGGTGTTCCACACCCCAGACCCCCGGATTGAGATTAATTTAGCAGTAATTCACGGGACTTCACGTGCTTCACTACTAATTCACCGCACTTAATCAATAATTACGGTACTTTACCTATTCATTGTATTTTACGTACTTCATCGGTACTTCAGAGACTTCCGAGATTTCAAAATTTGTGCACTGGAGGGTGTTCACACTTCAGACCCCCGGATTAAAAAGTTTATTTTTTCAGAAAGTAAATAAAATTCCACGGGAAATTTACTTCAGGGGTACTTTAAATTATGCATTTCATGATAATTTCAGATTACTAATTAAAAATTTACTTCATGTAATTTTAAAAAATGGTACTTAAGATTTAATTCAATTTAATAAAAATAATTAGTTAAACGGATCTGTAACACCTCCAGTGCCTTTGGAACGGAGACTTCAGTTTAATTCTGTATAAATAAACTATTTAATCCGAGTTCTTGTGAACGCTTCTTCCTACTCAACGGGAGATTCAATTTACTTATTAAACAATAACTCGATCCGAGGGTCATTGTGAACACTCTTCAGTACCAAATATTACAATCAGGCAAACATATTAAAGGTTTGAAAATTTAGTAGAAACCTCCGCTACCGTTTAGTTTTTAAAAAATATGACATATTCTGAGAGGCAACAAAACGGTAAAGCAAAATAAATTCAGTACAATCATACACAAACGATTATTTAGATTATTTTCAAAATTGGGAGGAGGGAGTCTAGCAGGTTTCAGCCCCCACCAAATTTTGTAAATAATTCAAAACAAAAGTTCTACCGAAAATAAAGAAAATACAATAGATTTAGACTTTTTTAATTAAAATTCAATGGAAAGGGACTGGAACATGCCTTTATTCAAACTTATCCAATCAAACCCCAACGAAGTTAATGCAGTCAATAATTATAGAATTACACGTTTTACTAGATAACATCGAAAATACGCGAGTCATAAGTAGTTCAACTTCAGTATTCACATAATTTAAATTTGTTAATCAATTCTTCCGTTTTTAATTACTAATTCACGACTTCGTACTTCACTACTAATTCACCGCACTTCATCAATAATTTAGGTACTTTACTATTCATGTATTTCACTACCATCGGTAACTTCAGAGACTTGATTAAGAGACATTTACAAGACCCCCAAGAACTAATTCAATAATCACGACTTACCTTACTAACTAATTCACCGATTATAATAATTATACTTACACTGTCATGTTCACGTACTTATGGTACTTCAGAATTAAATTAAATTCACTGAGTTTCACCAGACCCAATTGATTAACACAGTAATTCACATTAACAGTCTTCATTACTAATTCAGATTTTTATAATAATTTACGTACTTCACCTAGTTATTGTAACAGACTATGGTACTTCAGAACTTCAATTATAAAATTTTACTGGAGGGTGTTCACCTCAGACCGATGAGATTAATTCAGCAGAACTGACTTACTCTTACATAATACCGCATTTATCAATAATTTATATTACTATTATTGTTTTCATTTTAAAATGGTTATAAATTCCATTTAAATTAATAATTGGGTGTTACGCAACCATGTGTAAATAGACGTGAGAACATTCATTTGAACATAATATTTAACGTCAAATGAAATTTGAACATCAAATTTTCTAATGTAAATAATACTACTAACTTGTAAAATTTTGCAAGTTAACTGTCAGTTTTACAAGTTAGTGACTTGATAAAATAAACTTTCTTGATTAATATTGGGTTTTGGAAACTGACGTTTACAAATGAGAAACAAATAAAATCTTTTACGTACAATAATAAATAGTACATGAAAATTATTTAAGTATGCTAAAAATAACTTTTCGAAAGAAAATTTTATAAAACATTATTAATATAATCATCATTATAATAAAGAAATATTGTTGATTTTTCAGATAATATTATCGAATTATTGACTTGAATTATTGATATTTAAAAATTATTCATAAAATAAATCATAATAACCTGGAGGAATTTATAGACATCGAAAATAATTTTGGTTAGGTTAGAAATTGTCTAAATTGGATTAAATATCGAAATATAATGATAAAATTATAACTTCACAATAACAATATTAATTATTGATATGTATAACAAAAAGCGGGCAGGATTTGGTGCGGTTGCGCTAATGTAAAGATTTTCATCGGTACTTCAGAGACTTGTCAAGATTCCAAAATTTGTGCACTGGAGGGTGTTCCACGCCCCCAGACCCCGGATTGAGATTAATTCAGCAGTAATTCAGGGACTTCGTGTTACTACTAATTCACCGCATTATCAAAAATTTAGGTACTTTTTCATTGTTTTAACTTCATCGGTACTTCAGAGACTTACCGAGATTTTAAAATTTGTGCACTGGAGGGTGTTCCACCCCCCAGATCCCCGATTTGAGATTAATTCAGCAGTAATTACGGATTTCACTATTACTAATTCACCGCATTTATCAATAATTTACGGTAAAACTTCACCTAGATTCATTGTATTTCAGTACTTCATCGGTACTTCAGAGACTTACCGAGATTTTAAATTTGGCACTGGAGGGTGTTCCACCCCCAGACCCCCGATTGAGATTAATTCAGCAGTAATTCACGGGACTTCACGTACTTCACTACTAATTCACCGCATTTCATCAATAATTTACGGTACTTCACCTAGTTCATTGTATTTCACGTACTTCATCGGTACTTCAGAGACTTACCGAGATTTAAAATTTGTGCACTGGAGGGTGTTCCACCCCCAGCCCCCCGGTTGAGATTAATTCAGCAGTAATTCACGGGACTTCACGTGCTTCACTACTAATTCACCGCACTTCATCAATAATTCACGGTACTACACCTACTTCATTGTATTTCACGTATTTCATCGGTACTTCAGAGACTTGCCAAGATTCCAAAATTTGTGCACTGGAGGGTGTTCCACACCCCAGACCCCCCGGATTGAGATTAATTCAGCAGTAATTCACGGGACTTCACGTGCTTCACTACTAATTCACCGCACTTCATCAATAATTCACGGTACTACACCTACTTCATTGTATTTCACGTATTTCATCGGTACTTCAGAGACTTACCGAGATTTTAAAATTTGTGCACTGGAGGTGTTCCACACCCCCAGACCCCCGGATTAAGATTAATTCAGCAGTAATTCACGGGACTTCACGTACTTCACTACTAATTCACCGCATTTCATCAATAATTTACGGTACTTTACCTAGTTCATTGTATTTCACGTATTTCATCGGTACTTCAGAGACTTGCCAAGATTTCAAAATTTGTGCACTGGAGGGTGTTCCACACCCCAGACCCCCGGATTGAGATTAATTCAGCAGTAATTCACGGGACTTCACGTGCTTCACTACTAATTCACCGCACTTCATCAATAATTCACGGTACTACACCTACTTCATTGTATTTCACGTATTTCATCGGTACTTCAGAGACTTACCGAGATTTTAAAATTTGTGCACTGGACGGTGTTCCACACCCCAGACCCCCGGATTGAGATTAATTCAGCAGTAATTCACGGGACTTTACGTGCTTCACTACTAATTCACCGCACTTCATCAATAATTCACGGTACTTCACCTACTTCATTGTATTTCACGTATTTCATCGGTACTTCAGAGACTTGCCGAGATTTTAAAATTTGTTCTCTGGAGGGTGTTCCCCAAACCCTCGGATTGAGATTAATTCAGCAGTAATTCACGGGACTTCACGTGCTTCACTACTAATTCATCGCACTTCATCAATAATTCACGGTACTACACCTACTTTATTGTATTTCACGTACGTATTTCAAGGTGTTCCACACCCCAGACCCCCCGGATTGAGATTAATTCAGCAGTAATTCACGGGACTTCACGTACTTCACTACTAATTCACCGCACTTCATCAATAATTCACGGTACTTCACCTACTTCATTGTATTTCACGTACTTCATCGGTACTTCAGAGACTTGCCAAGATTCCAAAATTTGTGCACTAGAGGGTGTTCCACAAACCCTCCGGATTGAGATTAATTCAGCAGTAATTCACGGGACTTTACGTATTTCACTGCTAATTCACCGCACTTCATCAATAATTCACGGTACTTTACCTACTTCATTGTATTTCACGTACTTCATCGGTACTTCAGAGACTTGCCAAGATTCCAAAATTTGTGCACTGGAGGGTGTTCCACACCCCAGACCCCCCCGGATTGAGATTAATTCAGCAGTAATTCACGGGACTTTACGTACTTCACTACTAATTCACCGCACTTCATCAATAATTCACGGTACTTTACCTACTTCATTGTATTTTACGTACTTCATCGGTACTTCAGAGACTTGCCAAGATTCCAAAATTTGTGCACTGGAGGGTGTTCCACACCCCCCAGACCCCCCGGATTGAAAAATTTATTTTTTATCATAAATAAACTGAAAATCTCCCGTTGCAAAAATCTACCCCCAATACGAAATTTATAATTATGCAGTTTATGATTAATTGTCAGATTATGAATTAAACACATTTACTTGGCCATAGCTAATTTTAAAAAACTTGGGATATGCTTAAGTATTTAATTCACTTTTAATAAAAATAAATTAGTTAAACCGGGGGGTCTGGGGGGTGTGGAACACCCTCCAGTGCTTTTGAACGGGAGATCTTTAGTTTAATTCTGATAAAAAAATAAACTATTTTATCCGGGGAGTATAGAACGCTTTCCAGTGTCTCTGCAACTGGAGATCTTTAGTTTACTTCTGATATAAAATAAACTATTTAATCCGGGGGTCTGGGGGATGTGGAATGCCTTTTTGTGCCTCTGCAACGGGAGATCTTCAGTTTACTTCTGATTAAAAATAAACTCGATCCGGAGGGTCTAAGGGGTGTGAAACACTCTTCAGTACCTAAATATTACAATGCAGGCAAGCATATTAAAGGTTTGAAAATTTAGTAGAAACTCTCCGCTACCGTGTTAGTTTTTCAAAAAAATTATGACATATACTTGGGGAGGCAACAAAAACGGGTAATGCAAAAATAAATTCAGTACAATCATGCACAAACGATTATTTAGATTATTTTCAAAATTGGGAGGAGGGAGCTAGCAGGTTTTCAGCCCCCCCACCAATTTTCTAAATAATTCAAAAACAAAAAAGGTTCTACCGAAAATAAAGAAAACACAATAGATTTAGACTTTTTTTAATTAAAAATTCGCAATGGAAGGGGACTGAGGACATGCACCTTATTCAAACTCATCCAATCAGACCCCAACGAAATAACCAAACACACAACAAAACAAATCAAACCTTGATTGGTTATTTTGTCAATTTAACTTTAATGAATGTTAAGTGATAGATAACTATTGTTGAAGAAAGATAGAAGATAGAAACATAAGAAGATAGTTTAAAACTATCTTAAAATTTTAATCCTAGACGATACCATATACACGTAATCTTTACCCATTTAAAAATTGAGACATAGCAATATATATAACATATTTTATTTATATACTTTTTAAGATGAATTAATAGATGTGGTATAAACTAGCATTTATACAAAAACTATTCAAACTAAAGTGTCTTCTGTACTCTCTATTTCTATCTTTTTCATAAACTTTAACTTTATTGATAATTGCATGTTCGTACAACACAGTGTAAAAATACAATGTACGAATACAAAAGAAATACAAGATAAAAGTATAATAGAAACAACTATTACAACATAACATCAGTGAAAAACTGACCCAAGCAAACATTGATAACTAGGAGTTCATCTAAGTTACTCAGATCCGCCAAAGTTATGAAACAAAGCTGGCAGGAATCATGTTTTGAGGGCATATTGTGCCAAAACTTACCATCAACTGTAACTAAATTGTGTAACAGAGTGTTACAGATAGGCAGACAATTTTCAATAATCAATTACTCTAAAACTATACGGCCTATTTCATGTTTTGAAATCAATTATCATTAAAAAACAATTATCGCTGAACAATTTAATAGATGTATAGAAAAAAAAAACTATTAGGAAGAGCTCATATTTAGCTATAGCAGTAAACCAGCCAAACCACTAAAGCTGATGGGTGATTTCAATCAATAACTATGTACAACTGACAACTACAAAGAAAATGGAGATATGTTATAATAATAGGTAACATGACAAGCACAACGTTTGTATGTGTAAGTACTAATTATATATTATACAGAACAATATTATTTCTACTACAGTAAATCCAAGAGTAATTATTTCAGCAAAAAATAAAGACAAAATAGCTACTTTGTATAATTTTCAACTAAAAAATATACATTAAATTTTCAAAAGATCAGTTAAAATACACTTTGTACCAAACAAAGTGAATGTACGGTTATTTTTTGGAATGTCAACACTTTACTACTACAACAAACGGTCTCTGAAGCTGAAAAGCCCAGAGGGAGGAAAAATCGCACACACAAAGCAGTGGTTAATTGAAAAGCGTGAAATGACCAATTACGCAATTAAAAAGCTCTTTCATATGTCAAATCAGTAGCTGTACTTTTTGTATCTATCAACAATTCTTTGGTTTGGGAAAAATTTGGAGTGAAAAGTTTTGCAATACTAGATAAATCGTGTAGTAGTCTTCAATAAAAATAATATTCAATTCTGAATTTCAATTGACGTTTTCCTCAAGACAAATACCTTTAAAACAATCTTGTATCCTCTCGAGGTTACATAACTTTCTCAAGATATTTTAAGTTATTTCATGTCATTACTTTGCATAGCAACGAAATTTTGTGAAACTATCCCTAATGAGAACATACACAGCATATTCCAGAGTTGATCCACCGTCAAAATGTCGCTGAAATCAATAAGTTTCAAAAGTGTTGCGGTCGATGCAATGTTAAATAAACTTGAAATATTTAAACGGTTTACGAAATTTCCAAGTTATTTGCAGATATGGATTAAGTTTTTGTTTTTTCTCAAGACAAATTTACACAAGCATACGTTTTTTTGCATAGAAGAATAAATATTAATGGTTGAATTTCACCTGAAAAAGGTAAGTGGCCTTGTGAAACACAAATTCTCCCCAATATATTTTGGAAGATCAAAAATGAACGTAGACAGTTATTGTATTGCAATGGAAACAGTTTTGGGTTAAATTTAATAACAGCCCTATTCCAATAAAATTCAAATTAATAATTTTTTTATGTCATTGTTTATGTAAAAAGTTTTGAATGCGATGAGAAGCATGAATGCAGTGTCTGGCCAAGATTTTTCACAAAGGAATCTCAGATGCAAAAAACAAATATTTTTCGATTATTTTCATATTTTCCGTTACAATTGGAAGTATAAACCCTAAAAAAGCGATTAACCATCTTACTTCTCTTTGTTTGCGGTTACATAATATTTAATAATGATGAAGAGAAAATAAATAAATTTTTAATTTTTATTTCTTCTAATTACTTTCCTTATCTCCTTACTGTCAATAAGTACTTCTCAAGTACAAAATTGACGATTGGATATTTCAGTCGTTCGTAAGTATGAGATCGAGCGAAACATCGACAATAGTAATTTTCACAAAAATTTTGTTATAGAAAATTCAATGTGTTTCAAAGCTTGGGCTATCTTGACAGATTCTAGCGAAATATCAAGTGCAAAAATCTGTTATAAATTATATTTCAGAACATTGAAGTTACTTAATGTAAAAATAGATTATTTTAATTGGCAAAGATGAATTATTAATATTATTATTAACAAGTTTAACTAAGCAAAACTTGCATTAAATTTTAAAGTTAGTGCTATTGATTTATGCTACGCCGGTCTGGTTATTGGTAATTTTTCTTTGTTTTACAGATGAACAACGAAAACACATACCAGATAGATAGAAAATTTACAACGAAAGTCTCAACATGAGCTGTCGATTTATTTACATGTTGTCTTTACATCACGGAATAAATTTAAAAAAATTTGAAATTTAATGAAAAAATTGCGGCATCGTATAATTTGGCAAGGACGTTTATTTTCGTAGTGGGTATAAAAAAAGAATTGTATCGATTTTAAATATTGAAAAGCACTTGATTAAATTTTGTATGGTAAAATTTTAAAACTGTGTTGCCTGGCGTAAATTTCTGGACACAAGCTGCGGGCGAACTGCGGGCTATTATAATACGCGAATACATTACATCGTATAAATTTTTAATTTTTTTCGCTATTATGTATTAACCACCTCTGAAATATTTAAATGTGGGTTTACTTGATTGATTAAAAGATTTCGATTTGAAAGTGTTCGAGAATTTACCACAAAATTGGAAATCTCAAGGGATGATAGCCATTAACAAAAATATTTCAAGATTAACGGTCATCCGCAGGGACACTTTCGATAGAGAAAATACATTATTAAAAGACCTAAGAGAAAAGTGACTGCTTTTAGAGTTCTTTAGTAAAAAATTTTCTTTTATGTATTACATTTATTTAAAATCTTTCAAGGATTTTTTCAGTTATTTGAAAAGGCTTAATGAAAATCGTTAGTTGACCTGGGATTTGATATTCTATGAGATTTATTTAGTCGAAAGGACAAGAGGTGAGGTTAGTAAAATAAAATGTGAGATTTTTAGCGACATTGCAAAGTCGAACCCTTACTAAGTGCAGTATTAAAAGTTTTAATTTCTGAAACAAAAGTTTCAAACCGATTTCACTTGAAGTTGACAAAAACATATTTCTAATGAAAGTAATAACAAATATAGTAACACAAAAGTTACTATTTATATTGTTGTGGAATAGTTGCTTACATAGTGGAATTTAGGGATGGCATTTGAGTTGCTGCCTCGATGCCACTTTAATTTAAAGCAATATGAAATTTTTAAAATCAAATCGTTTGGCATAACGAATAGTTAAATATTAAAAATTTAATATCAGGAAAATTTTGTATACAAAATTTACGTAGTAGCAGGGTAAAATTTAATTTTGTCGGAATTTTTTTAATCAGCTTAATAAGCAAATTAACTGTTTTTATAAAAATATCGTTAACTTTGCCAAATTAAAAAATATTTAATAACTACTACATTTTACATAATATATTAAATTTTGCTGCAGTTAAAATTTTTCTAATGTGTACATAGGTACATACATAAATTTATAGTAGGAATACTAGCTGAAATGCAGATAATGCAAATTTAAATATCGATCGTAGTCGACAACACTATCCATTTTAACTGCATAATTTTTTTTATTCTAAACATTAATGTTATACAAAGTCCTGAAAGAATATTTTCAAAATTATACTTTTGTATATTAAGAAAAAAATTATTATTGTTTACAACTATTTCCTTTTTCGATTTTATTAAACAGTCAGTATATTATGATTATGAATTTTCTGCAAAAGAAAAACAAATTTATTTGTGAATTATTAAAATATTGAGGTGCGAAAACGAATTTTCACGTAATAAATGATTGCGAAAAACAAACATACATAACCGTAGGACCCATATCAGTTGAACCATCGATCGACATAATCTTAATCAAGGGATAACCTTCCAACCGGCACCTAAAGTAAAAGCACGATGGCAAAATTTCGAAGGAAAGCTTCAGGGACCAATCTTAAGCAATGGTGGGTTTTCCTAGCAGTAAAAGTGATAAATTTACTAACTTGAGCGCTCCTACATAAAATTTTTTTTGCTGTCAAAATTTCAATCACGTTATAACATAATTTGAGAAATTCAAATGGAAATTTCTTTTCTATTTTATAAATCAACATTTTAAAAATTTGATAAATGTTTGTAATCAAGTCCTACGAAATTACAGATTATGCTAAGTTAAAAATTAAAAAAGCAATTTCTCAAAATCTCATTATACTCTTAATTTCTTTTTTAATTAAAATCGTAACCCCTTTTTCAAAAAAATCTCTTTCTATTAATTAAAAATACGACTACGTCCAACATTACCTGAAATGTTTATGTTAAAATTGGTTTTTGCATTTTAAACACTAATTAGACACAATTTTAGGTTTTAAGTTTGTAATGTGGTACACATAATATGAAATACTGTGAGATTATTTTTTAAATATAAATAAGTTTTTATTAATTATTTTGTTTATTTACATTAAGAATAACATCGGAATTATTCAAAAACACGACGTGTGATTACAACTCTACATTTGGAAACACATCGCGCTGAAAGATTCAAACGTACTGGTAATTTGGTGAACTTGAGTAAGCTGCCTAAGCTCAAACAGTTGGATAGTGTATAACGTTTTCCATCCTTTTCCGTCTTGTCGAAGCCTCAATAGAGATGTCCTTTCAAATAAAAGCTCATGCGCCATAATGATACGAAAAATTTTTAAATTTCATAAAAAACAATTTTTAAAATTCCCATTAGTAACTTAGAAATAACTCCAAACATAATTTATTGCCATAGTTTAACCATAAAAGCGCAATTTAACCGCCCGGGCAATTTTTGTACAAAGGTGGCCGAATAACGAATTTTACATTTAAATTCCTGAAGTTTAGAATAAGTCAAGCGTAAACATTAAGAAAGAAGCTTTTGTTTGATTTAATCATCACACCATAAATTCTAGCTTCCGTTCAAAAATTATGAATTGGAAAATTGAACGCTTTCGAAACGAACTTGAAAATTTATTATAATTTATTGTTTAAATTTAGTCAACACACGCATATCAGCCAAGACAGTGCTTCTTCCTTAAAACTTGAAATAACTTTCAACATTAATGCTTAACAAAGTAGTTAGAAACAAAAACTAAAGTAATTGGTGAAATATTCGAATGTTATCCGGAATATGTCACGTTTTCTCTTCGTATATTTATGTACGAGAGGAGCACAAGTACGTACTCCACGATAATAAAACAATCGTTAAAGTTGCAATTTTAATTTTAACAATTTTAGCTCTTTTTCTTGCTTTACTTACATTTGATGGACGCCTTTAATCTTTTAACAAAATATTACTTTCAAAGAGAACGTACGTCCTTACAAATTTTTGAATTTTAAAAATGTAAACATTAAAAAGCATTCAAAAGCACATTAAAAATTTGACACTAATTACTCTCACATTCAGTTTTAAGTGTCCCTAGATAACTTCAACTTAAAAAAAAAACACTTTTGGGTATATAAACGCGAAATTTGACAACTTTCTTCAGTCGTGTTCAAGAGCCTTTATTCAAACACGTTCAACATGATGCCAGGACTAAAAAATGTAAGTACTATCAGTTTTTAAATTTTACATGTAATTTATTAATTTTTTATTTAAATTTAGATTCCATTACTTTTTTTTGGAGTTTCGCTGGTAATTCTTCCGGCGTTTGTTTATAGTATTCCGATCAATACGGTAGATCTCCCAACGGTACCGCTAGTTGATGATGTTCATCCATTACATGGACATTTAGGAGAAATCGTAACAAAAAAACCACTTTTACCAGCTTCACCGGTTGACAAAATTAATGCATTACCTGAAAAATTGGAAGTAGTTATTCCGAAAGTGCCAATAACATCAGTGCCTGCTACATTAATACCACCAATTGATGATCTTCATTTACCAACACCAACTTTATTAAAAAACAACTTCCAGTCGTACCTGAAAAATTAGAAGTAATTATTCCGAAAGTGCCAATAACATCAGTTCCTACCGAAGTAATACCACCAATTGATGACCTTAATAAGTTACCAACTCAAACTTTATCAAAAAGAACTTCCAGTCCTACCTGAAAAATTGAGTGTAGTTATTCCGAAAGTGCCAATAACATCATTAATACCACCAACTGATGATCTTCATTTCCCAACACAAATTTTATCAAAGAAGGAATTTCCAGAATTAAAACCTCAAGTTGGTGGTGTGGATTGCAAGAAAAAATTGTATCGGAACAACAACTTCCACATGTTAACAATACGAATTTGTTACCCGAAAAACTAGAAGAAATAGTTCAGGAAACGCCACAACCATCGGTTCTTGTTTCACTTTACACGTCGACAAAATTCAAGTAACAATTCCGGGAAAATTATTAGAAAAACTATTTTCAAATAAGCTAATTTCCTTATTGTCTGCCGAATTGGAACATCAAAATGGATTACCTGAAAAGTTAGAAGAAATCGTACCAGAACATCTTTCACTGGTTAGTGTCGACTCCTCATCACAAATTAATAAGGTTAATGTAGTCACTGAGAAATTAGAAGAAGTAGTACCAGAAACACTACATCCATTGGCCGTTATTGCGTCGATCCCACAAATTGGACACATTCAATTAGTATTTTCTAGAGAATTATTAAAACATCATACCGAAAAAGTCAATTTCTTCGGTTCCGATTGAATCAAAACCAGAAGTCAGTGATAATTCGGTTTTAACTGCAACGTTGGAAGAAATCATACCAGAAAAGCCATTTTTGCTGGTACCTCTACAATCTACCCTACAACTTGGTGGTATTTTACCAGAAGATTCAGATGTAGTTGTACCAAAAACGGAAAAACCATTGCAACTAATTGAAATCGTACACGGAGAATTAGTTGCTACACCAAAACCAGAAAATAGCGGTGTTATCGTATTACCTGGATCATTGGAAGAAATCGTAACAGAAAAACCACGTTTATTGCCTTTTGATGAATTAAAACCACAGCTGGAAGCAGTAGCCTTAAAAGGAAAAAAACCATTACCTGGCATTGTATTACTTCGGAAGTTGGCAATGCTCAAGCAGTTCTATCTGAAAAATTATCAGATAACATTCCATCATTGGCTCTCGTTGAATCAAATTCTCAGGTTGGTGCTGTGCATGAGAAACCTCATCCGTTAATTCCCATTTCACAAGGTCACAATGGCGATGTTTTGCCTTCCGGCGAATTACTTTCCGATGTGATACATAAAATTCCGGCTGTTTTGCCAGTTGGGTCAACTGCAACAACTATAACTCACGAGAAACTTCCAGTTGCAAGCAACGAAAAACTTTTTTAACGATTAAAATGAATAAAAGCAAATCAACTCAAAAAAATAAATAAATAATTAAACAAACAATTTATGTATTTATTATTGTAACCCCAAAAATCGACTAGAGAATTTTGAACAGTTTCGATAAAGATTGTTTAAGATTTGTCCATTTGCAATAAAAATGCAGAAATAATGATAATAAATTATGGTTTTCGATTACTGCACATACTGAATTAGGAAAATAAAAAAATATTTGTTTAAAATTTTTTTTTTAAATTAGAAGGTTAAATGAACAATAAAACAAAACATAATTTGTAAGCTTTCAGCAATGGTTACTGCTGTCATCAGACGTTTATTAATCGTCTGATCATTTAACCTTCTAATTAAAAAAAAAAATTGGATTAAATATTAATTTCAAAGGTTAATAATATATATAATTTAGAAAATAAATAAATTAAACATAATATAGGAAGTCTACCCGTTTAACGCTTTCTTTCTTCCTTTAAAACGTTTGAAATTTGCTGCGTTAAATGAAATTTATCGGTTTGGAAATCCACAGAATTTCTTTATAAGAAGTTATTACTTTTATTACATCTCCGACATAATATTGGTGTGTTAAATAATATTACATGTTTAATCTCCATTTTATAACAATTTCGATGTCACTTTTTCATCTCATAAAATCTATTCTGAAATTTACTCGATTCTAGATATTTGAGATAAGGCCATAGAGATAATATAGATAAAAAAAAAGAAACTTTAACATTTATCGGTTTGATTAAACAAATTTTCGTCATTATTATTATTAATTTCATTTCAATATGCTAAATTTTGTTATGATAATTATTCACGTACTAGGTACTTAACCAAGCAAGATACGTGAAAATGTTCAGTGCACTATTGTGCGCCACTTGAATCTCATAAATTACTATTTGAAATGCTATTCAGAGTTCTATATAATTAAATAAATTGTATTTGCTTAAGTCATCATTTCGAATTGGATCAATACATTTATTGCAAAACTTGGTTAAACCTCAGTTGACTTTATTTTGGCATATGCAGTAGGTAACTTTATTTCAACAATATGTGGTAGTTTTAAACTGTTGTACAATAATTTATTTTAAAATTTACAAGTTCTTGAAGTTTACAAGTTGATCTCTGTGTAATGCATACGTTTTTACTTTTTGCAATGACGAGTTGGTTTGTTTACCACACTTTCTAAACTTACCCTGCTATGGCTTCATTATTAACTTTAGCTTTCGAGTTTATACCTAAAGGAACTTGCATACGCTAACCATATATTGTAATTTATTTCATAAAATATTTGTGTTTACAAAAGCTTAGTGACAAACTATTCCGTATTAAGTTTTATGTACTGTGGTCTAAATTATTCAGAATTATATAATTATGAATTAATTCCGCCATTGTCCTGCCACCAATTCGTTTACTTACATAACCCCAACAATTTATGTAACATAACCTCACTAATTTGACAATTGCAACTTAAGCTGATTAAAACATCTGCAATTTTCGTGGTACTGTTTAACTGAATCATCGGCGATGTTTGTCGAACACCCGCGATTGTCATTCAAAAAGACAATAGAAAAGTTAATGGCAAAATTACATGACATTGTAATGGCAGTTAATGGCCATTAAAATTTGTAGCATGTCGAAGGTATTGGGGTGTCAATTGTAAGTTGTTAAAAATCAAAACGTGGTTTATATTTTTTAAATTCTTCCACTCGCAAGTGCGTTGAGAGTAACGAAGCCAATTAACGATAAAAAATCTTTTTTTATATGTATTCAAGTTGTTAATATTTTTACACCGTTTGTCGATATTTTTCTTCTCGTCAAAGGTACAATTTATAACATAGAACTTGCAATAAACGGATTGTATAACGGTACGTAATTGTCGGTGTTTGATTTAATAAAAAAGAGGATCATAAATTATCATCAGCTAAAGCAAATTATTATTAAGTTTTTAATTCGTCAACAACTAATAATTAGGTGAATGATTTGTTGATCATTTTGCACGGTAAACATTTTTAATTTAATTCTGTTTTATTAATAAATCAAAGTATTTGCAGTAGGAATTTATTTGGATGGATGAAGGTTAGTAAAAAAAAAAAAATTCAAAATGTTACATTTTTTTTTGGTTTTAGTTAAAACTACTTACTAAAAAATGTTAATAACTATAATCAAACTTATTTTATTATGAAATATGGGAAAATATAAACACCCCAGCACAAAAGTCCCTGGTGTTATTTTAATATTTTGTTCCTAACAAATAATTTATTGCTTTTCCAATATAAGTCATCAATAACGTAGAGATTTTATGGAGTGCTTTTTAAGGAAGCAATTTATAAATATGTGAAGGTATTACCTATGCATAGTAATTCCATTATATTAAATTAATATTGGTGTTATTTTAAAAACGCAAATTAAAAACTTTATGCAACATAATCACGTTATCAAAATGATTAACTATCAATACAATAAATTACTCATCTATTATAATCAACATTCGGTAGGTAATATTCAGGCACATAATACAACGGTATAATAATACGGTTCATTATGTAACATTTACAATTTATTTATTCATTCAGGATATACCATGATTAAATTATCCGTGCATTTCAGTTTTCTAAAGTATTCGTAATTTTTAAAGTCGCAGGTATTCGTTTCCCTTAGGTAATAAAATTCTGTAATAATTTTCATGAGCTTCAAGTATACGGAAAAGTGCTCATAGCTCACGTACTTGATTACATTATGATGGGTGCTCGTGTCCTTGCACATTATATTCTTAAATCGATTTGTTGGTGCAGTACACTTTTAATTTTAAAATGCCAAATATAATTATAATAAAAAATTAACAATTTAAGAGATTTTAAATGACATTTGAATAAAATAATTATAATTGCGCAGTATTTAAAAAAAAATAATGGTAAATTTTAATTTATTTTATGAGTTAATGTTGTAGGGGTGGAGTTCTTCCTGGGGACCTGCAGGCAGATCTCTACAAATAACATTTTGTCAAAACATATTTATGCATTATTTTGTGACCAAAATAATACATAAGTAGTATACGCAACAAGTGAGAAAAGAAATTAATTACTCAAGGAGTAGTCAGACTAAGCCACAAAGCTGCCATGCAAGTGCGGAAAGTAATATTTTCTTACTTATTACTTACATTATAAAATCGATCTTTTTTCGTTCGAAAAAGAGTTACTTTTCTCACAATTTTTTATGAAAAGACCACTTGAGCTCGATAGTGGATAAAAATTATTAATTGTAAATGTTTATTAACTTGAAAGTATATGTCGAATAAAATATTTTAAAAATTACAAGTTGAATAAAATTCGAAAAGAAAAGTTCTTGAAAGACTAAACCACTTATGCACAACGGGGTCCTAGACTAAAATCTAAGTTGGAAAATTTTGAAATTTCACTCAACTTGTAATTTTTAAAATAATTTATTCAACAGATAAAACTTATTGTAACAATTTTACTATAAATTACGGTTCTGTTGTTATATACTAAATATTTCTTAACAATTGATGATTTCAGTTTCTTATCGTAATAGTGTTGATTGCACTACTATCTGACCGTTACAAATGAACTTCTTTTTAAAACAGCTGTTTTCTGTTTACGTCAGTTACGTCAACCGTTTATGTTTGAAAATTTCAGATGTAACTGGTAGCTTAAAAATAGATTGCTAAGATGCAGGATTGAATAGCCCAGGGTTATGTAAGGTGCAGGATAAATTGAATTTTACAGTTTTACAATCCGCAGTTAATTGAATGAAGAGCAATGGAGCAAAATATTATCATTTATTTTGGACTCCTTATATACAAGATACAACTAAAATTGTTTACGCGTTTCTCCAAAAGGCATTTAACACCTGCAAGATGTTGCTAGCACCTTATGAAAGAAACACGGTCAAAAGGAATTAGTCGAAGATCAAACCCAGGACTGCGCATAATATTCACACACTTGAACTTTTAGCCTACGACCATACACATATTGGATATCGGTAGATCATTTTAATCATCTTAGGGGTGTCACCACCAAAAAATTTGCCTACAGTATGAGAATGTTATAGAAAAACAGCACTACTAACTGGAAAGTGTATTTACACATATGGAACATTGGAACCTTTGATTTGAATTTTGGATAAATTAGAAAAATTAATTAAAACAAAATTTTTATAAATAATTTTGGAAATTTTTAGAAATGCAAAGAAAGACGAACATAATCGACCTGAATTATAAATTGAAAAGAAAATATAGTTGAGGTGATAGGATAATGATCCTATCAGGCCTATCACCTGAACTACATTTGGTTTTCAATATATAATTCAGGTCTATTTTGTTTGTCTTTTTTTGTATTTCTAAAAATTTCCAAAAATAAGTTTAAAATTTTTGTTTTAATTAATTTTTCTAATTTCTCATTGGCCTATCACTTCAACTATATTTTATTTTCAATTGGAGCCTTTCATTGGTACATACTTCCAGGTGTTTATCGTTAAGCCAATTAAATAATTTTTTTTGTATATTTGCATGTTGTACGGTGAAGTGAAATTCTTTTAGATGCAATACCAGAACATTAAAGCAAATATGGCGAGATTCTGAAAATTGTAACAAAAACGTTAGTCTAAACCGAATTTAATCTTCTTACTTTGCCTTCACTATCCGAAAAGTTACTGGACAATTCGTTGGGATGGTTATTCAATCTGTTATAATATTTACTGTAGAACTTTGGATTTCTTCGTAAACTAAAGTCATACATAACTCGAGTTGAATAATGGAGTTAGGTATGAACAATCATAGGACATTTACGATTAGTCTAAACGCTTTATTTGCATTATTTTCAATATTAGATAAACTAGCAGTCTTCCACAGTTGGATGCCGTATGTTCAAATGCTTTATAGTAAGAAGTTTGTTTAGTTTGATCCCAAGATGTTTACGATTTTTAAAAATATTATTTCTCTAGATTAATCGTTTGTCTAGATGCATCCCAAGATATTCTCAATCTTTGGGTTGTGGTAGAACACTGTTATTTTTACGTGGATATGTAGCTTTTTGCATTTAATTTAGTTATTTTGGATTTGAAAATTGTATGTTTTCTAAATTTGGAGTTACTTTTGATGGAACACAGTAATAAAACAACTTGAATATTCCCCTTTACCCATCTGCATTTCTCATTTCCTATTTTTTCATTCTCTATCTCCATTTTTGTAGCTAGTTCTAGATGGTAATTGACAAGATTTTCCGAGGAAAGCACAGGATTGATATGACATAGAAGTAAAGCTGTGTAATCAGCAAACATGGCGAATGTAATGGGCACAAAACATTAAACGTTTAACAAAAGCAAGTTAAAATGAACCCATGTTGAAGACCTGAAGTCCATAAGTTCAAACAATTATAGTCGCTTTCCATTGAAGATGAAAAGCGACCTAAATCCAAACATACAGTTTGGTTTTCCTGAAAAGGAAATAAAACAACCAAAGTATTAAATACTCGTTGACATGACGTAACAATACAGGCAACACCAAAAATGAATAGCAAAATGCTTATAGGATTTCATCAGCTAATAACTTGCACATGAAAACTCCGGTCTGGTACAACTCGGCTCCGTCGACTCGGCGCCAGACCAACTTGGCGCCCGCTAACTCGGCGCCAGGCCAACTGCGCCCGCTAACTCGGTGCCAGGCCAACTCGGCGCCAAGTTAGTTTTATATATTTTAAAAGTGATAACAAAATGTATCCCACCTCCCAAAATGGTGCAATTTTAATTCTTCGCGTTCAACCCCAAGAATTTTAGTGAATATTATATCAAAGCTAATAATAATAATTAAATTAAAATATGACTTACTTGAAATATGTAGTATGTATAATTTATATATAAGATAATAAAATAAAAGTTTTATTGATTCATTTGGTAATTATGGGCTATACCACGTAAAAATAAAATTTTATTTCGATTACCGTAATCGGTAACCAATTTTAAAATTCGTTTGTTGCAATCTCTGTATTATTTTAATTTCTTCGGAGCATTATTGCCAGCCACGAGATTTTCGTAAAATAAGTCTCGCCTTTTCTGTACTTTTTTAAGACCGTCAATTAACTTCCATAACGTTGGGTGGTCCATCGATAATTCGGTTTGTAATCTTCGGTGGCTTGCTTCCGCATGGTTATTTGTGCGATCTTCCCCATTTAATGTTCTGTTTTAGAGATTCCACATCTCTACCGGAAATAAAGGAGGGCGCCTTCCATCTCGGTGTCTGTTCAATTGAGGTGCTGACGTAAATGTTCCATCTGTATACCATTGCCTAGATGTGCGTAAAATTTGGAAACCACGTCTTCTTCAAAAAATCAAAATTCTATTATGTCCTGGGCCACTGTCACTCAACAAAAAGTGCAGCATTTACCTCATTTCTTTTTATCCTTATTGTTTTTCGAAGCGCATCATAGTTTGGAAGTATTCCAAATGCAGCCTGTGATAAACCACGGGTACATTCATTTACCACTTGTACCGGGTTTTCTACCGATGTTTCGGCGCGATGTTTTATTTGTGTAATAGCCCTGTTTTTCTCAATTTTTGCAGTTAAACTGTCGTGCGAATGTTCATTTACTATTTTGACCACTTCTCCGTCTAGAGTATGTAAACGTGCATTGCAACGTCCCTTTTCTTCACATCGCCAAAATTTTGTGGATCCGTTTTTACTTATTTTATCGAACACATATAAATAGCCGTCATTTGTGAATTTCTGAGTACCTTGCTGAGATAAAACTGTGTTTTCCATCGTTGATCTTGATTTTAATTCTTGTTTTTGTCTTGTAATTAACACAGGGTAATTCAAAAACTTCATCTTTAATTTGTGTCATTACAAAATAATAAAAGATTAATTAGTTTAAAGGGTAGGCTCTCTTAGTGAGATTTTAACAGTCGAAAATAGGTTGAAATCTATGTAATTCTTTTACTAAATTTTGAAGTTACGAATATTTCTTTAAGTACCTATTAATTTAATGTTAAAACAAGACATCTTTTTATCATAAATTACGCAATTTTTAAGTTATCGTTAACAATGAAAATTTTTCAGCTGGTAGTTAAAGATTGTCTTTGGACAATTTTTTTAATTTCTTATTTATGCTTGTGCAATAATACTTTTAACACTTTATTTTAATAAAAAACCTGGCGAAGCAAAGTGTTGGTGCTCTTTTGGAACACCCTGCATATTAACTATATTTCCTAATTATAAATTTATCTTGGCGGCGCCGAAATTTTTCTACAATGATTTAGTTTAGCGCCGAGTTAGCCGGCGTCGAGTTGGCCGGCGCCGAGTTGGCCGGAGCCGAGTTGGTTTGGCGCCGGGTTGGCCCGCCGCCAAGTTGTCCTGGCGCCGAGTCGGCGGCGCCAAGTTGTCCCATCGCGTGAAAACTCACAGGAAAATCGTATTCATCTCATCAAAAATATCTTTTGTCATTGGGATCCTTATAACTTTGGTATATTCTTGGTTTAATATTAACGAGCCCAAGCCCATAAGTGTAGAATTCTAAAACTAAAGAATGCACAAACATCTTAAGCTGTAATTGATCTTATCGCAAATATTCCTGGATTCACAGCAAAGCATTATCACAGGCAATTTCGAACTTAATCAAATTACTATGGTCACCTCCAGTATCGATCAACCCACAATTAATATCCGGAAAACTAAGAAAACTACATTATCCGGATCTTAACAAGGATGATAGCACCAACTATGGAGTTGATACGTATAGAAAATCTAGTAGAGCAAATCGCTGGCATAGTGTCCAAAGAACAATAAAATAAATCCGTCAATATGACGATGGTCCACGGCTCCCACACAAGCAGAAATCTAAGAATACCCTTATTCAACTCATACATCCAAAATCGATGCACTCCTTAACATCCCATGGTCGACCTCACCATCTGCTGCCCCTCCCAATCAATCATTCCCTAATCCATATGGCGTCAAAACAAAACTTGTTAGATCAAAAATAGACTCTCATATTTAAATAATCGGCGCAATACATGGCCATATAGGAACCAATTAGTATCCAAAATAATAAAACGGATCCATAACAATATATTATTCAAAATGAAACGATTCAAAATTTATTAAAATTATCAAAACCACACAATAAGACAAACTTGTGCAAACTTAAGTTTTTAATTCCATATCAACGGGTACAAAAAATATAAAACCTCCGGAAATCGCTAAAAAAGTTAAAAGTAAAAATTCTACTTCATTTCTAGATAATAAAAAATTCTTACCAATTAAAAATTTTTAATGGCAAAGATAAAATAAAATTAACTGGCTTGCACAAGCATAACTTTAAAAATGAAATCAAATCCACTTCTTAGGATGTTAAAAGTCATAAATTTAAATTCGACAATTCCACATACATTATTAGAGACGATTCCACCATATAAAAGCAAAAAATGAATTTTTAGTTACAGAATTAACAAAATTTTCTAACAAATAATTCAAACAGTTATTTAAAAAATTAACACTAAAAGTTTTTCAAAATTTTGGAAAATTGAAGAATTCAACTAAAGGTTTGCAATAATTATATTAAGTTGAGCTAATCTATTTTAAAATCCAAAACGTCAGGAAGTTATTGTGAGGTCAAATGAGTATAACTTGGCCGGGCACAAATAGCTAGCAGGGGGGAGTAGGTTATTTGGCATCAAGAAATTTTATAACCAAGAAGTAATCAAATGTAAGTGAGACTAAGATTAAAAAATGTTAGTAAAAGTTTAAAAATTTAAATAAATAAAACAGCAGTAGTTAAAAGGTAATTAAAAATTTCATAGCATGTAAAATTGGTACTCAATGCTAGAGCATTTGTAGTAAAGATAAGAAACACCAGTACACCAATGCGTTTAATTAAACATATCACAGCTAATTTGGCACCAGTGCAACATAAGGACAATTCATTAAAAATAAGATTTATTTCCTAATTAAACATATCACAGCAATATACAATGTAATGTCTAATTTATTGTTGTGTATGTCACTTTATCTTGTAATTTAATAAATTGTAATTAACTTTATTCATAAGTTTTAGAAAAGCACGTAATTCATCTTGTATTCCACTATCAACATAATTATAATATTTGTCTTATGTACCACTGTTAAAAGTAAAAATAACTAGGAATACAAACGCAATATTAATTTATTATAATGTATTTGTAACCAATTTTGTCAAAAATATTAAAAGTTACTCTTTAAAACTTGACTTTTGTAATATTTCAATAGAAAATACTTATTTTAAAAACAGCTGGACGGATTTACTTCCAAGTTTGGGAGAATACATATATAAAACAACATAGGGAACACGATAAGCTATTTTATATTTTGGTATTTTAGTATAACACAATTTATGTAGGAATATATAGTTTTTAGAAATCTTGGTCCAAAAACAAAATATTTTCTCATAAAATACAACTAGTGGCTTAAAGCGTACACCGGCAGGATGAAGCGAGGATAATGCAGTTGTAATTTGTTACTTGTAGAGTTTATAGGATACGTCTTCAACTCTTTTAGCATTAAATTATAATAATATTTTGTAAAATATAAAACAACTGATTGTATTCCTTATGTTGTAGTATAATATTCCTTGAAGTAAATCCGTCGAGCCGTTTTTAAGGAGTATTTTCTAGTAACACACATGTTTTAAGTTATTCATAAAATTTATACTCAAATTAAATATTTTAGGATGGAATATAATATTCTGAATAGCCTGAGTTTTAGAGTAAGTATTTGTGTGTAATCCTGTTTGCAAACAGGTAAACAGTTTACATGTTAATCGCAGTTTTGTGTTAAAAGATACCGGGCCGGTAACCGTAACGTTCAATTTATTTCACGTGTACGTTAAAAAAACGTACCACCTGCACTTATTTATAATTTTCAAATTAAGAGAGATAGCAAACTTAATGCAATATATTTGTTGCAGGTGGTTTATATTATGCCGATACGACTATAAAAAATATAAAACGAGTGATAGGATTGCTTTAGCCTCGAAAAAATACATAAAATTTAAAATTTTGTTTCTTCGTATGTGCGCGTCTGGAATGGCAACGACAGCCATTTGTTTTCATTTAACGTGTTACTGATGTAGTATTGCATAATTATCTCTTTCTGTATTACTATCGTATAAGCCCACAAGAGTTATTGTTCTGTATATCACCATTGTCTGTTGATTTTACGACTTTCCACGAGTATGTATTTTTCTTATTTGCTTTTATTATTAAAATTTACGGATTGCAAAATATGAAATTTTGATTCAACTTTTATGTTATCTAGCTTAATTTTGAATATTTTCGGTGACGATGACGTGTCATCTTACAGAAAAATTTATTTTTTAATATTCCTTTTTGGTGAAACTAAACTTTTTTAATAAAAAATGCGTTTCACCTTTTGGCCATTAGTTTTCATAATAAGAAAATCGATTCTTGTCAGTCCGCAGTTTTAACAGACGAACAGGTTTTTCCTTATTTGTTATTTTCTCGTGAGGGCGCATATCGTATTATTGTCTGATTAAATCAAGGTCTAAAAATGTTTATCAACATAAATATATTTGTACCTAGTAAATAAATCTTGAGTAAAAATTTATTACATAGTAAATCCTTGTTTTTACGAGCTGTAAACACTTCAGTAAAAATCCAGTGGACTTGGGAAACCTTGCTAGTTTTTCAACGCGCATAAATTTAAATAAAAGAATTTGTATTAATTTTAAATTCAGTAAAGGCGCACTTTACATTTTATATATTTTTTTTTACAAACCGAAACCCAAGATTGGTTGAAAGAAATCACGAACAACCTAATCTGACATCTACCTAAAAATTTATATCTGAGAGTGAACAGTATTAAATTCTTGTTTTCCGACTTCTTTTACGTGTAACATGTAATATAAGGAAACGGCCAATAAAGTTTTTTTGAAATATAAAACTCAAAACAATCGTTTGATGCGCCAACTATTATTCGATTTGCGACATTTACTCTCCCGTTGAGAGTTCGACATGCAGTGATATAAATTAAAGTAAAAATAAATGATGTTATTATTCCTGTAGGGTTTCATTTTTGCAATAATGTAATAAATTAAAGGTTGTCCGTCTTTTAATTTTTTATGAACTTCTCATATGCTGGTACTTATTATATTATGCAAATCTTGAATTATTGCTATGCTATCCTGCAACACTGTCGATATTGACCCAATTTTGTCATTATGAAACTCTATCCTAGACGATAGTTTCAGCTTTTAAGGTAAAATAATATTTTAAGTATTGTGGATTTTGTAATTTTATCTTATGTAATTAAAAAATCCACGCTTTATTATTATCTAAGCCATTATTGAATTTGTGTTGATTTATTGGATTTCTGTGAGGCAATGTTATTTTTAAGACAACGCTCGAAAATAGAATTTAGTAAGTTGTAGGTGCGTATATTTCTTTCACAAGACGTGTTTTTGTTCTAAAATAGGTTTGCGGTTCTCTGGCTGTGTCGTGATAAACTTCTCCAGTTGATTGGTTATTGATTTCAAATTTGTTCTTTTAGCTTTTATCTTTATTATACGAACAATAATTTTTAAGGTTATTGTGCTTCGAAATTGATTTATTGTTTAAATAACAACGGAAATGAAAAATACTACTCAAAATTTTATAAAATTCACATCAATTTATCGGTGCTCAAAATTGAACTCAGTTTACAATATTTACAGTTTTGTACATTTAAATAAATTACATTAGGCTGATATTGGACATTCAGAATAATCACAGCCGAATTAGTGTAGGGGAAAGTGTTCCACAACCAGACAAAAAATGTATTCTGCTAAATATGTTGGTTAATTTATTTAAAAAACTGAAATAAATTTTATAATAATACAAATGAAGGATAAACAAAACTTTTTATGATAGAACATACATCTTAAGCTAAAGGATAATTCAAAAAAATGTGTTCAGCAAAAGCATACTGCATGTTTCACTATAAGACACAAAATTAGCAATGTTTTAACGAACGTCTAAGGCTGAAAAATTTACTTCAAACTTCAAATATGAACGTTGTCGTTCCGTTGTTCGCATAAATGATGGTTTTGATAGCACCATCCTGATTGTTTCAAGTATACAAAAGAAATGTCCTGCGTTCAAGGGAAAATGAAGCTGTTATCATACTTAAGCGACCTCCTCAAAAATTTAACTTGACACATCCTTTTTTGATAAAACTTCAGCTATGTAGTAATTTTTTCTTTTATCAATAAATTCAATTAAAATGAAATCGCCAGCTTCTGGCACTTATTAAGCGTATCTAGAAGTGGTGTTGGATCGATTTTTCCTGCAAAATCAATATCATCATCAGAATTTTCAGTCAATATCATATTCGTTTTTTCATTTTCTTGATCTGTTGAGTCTTCATCCAATATTTTCCGTTTTACAACATTTTTCTTCTGAATTTTTTTTTTCTTTCTCTCTCCTTCTGTTTGGCTTCTAGGGCAAACTTTTCTGGAGTATCTGTGGCGATTATACTTTTATCTTTTTCTCTCTTTTTCCTATTAGTTTTTCGTTTTCCAGCTTTTGGGTATCCTTTAAATTCTTGTGGACTTACAAAAGTCGCCCTTGAGAGGCTACATCATTCAGGTTGACAAAAACTTAATTCAACATGTCTGGACATAAATCCAAGAAACCACTCTCGTCCAGCTTCCTTGTTTTTATGCCAATTTTCCGGAATTTTATATTTATTAATGGTTGCCATTTCATAAGCAAGTTTTCTTTATATTAACAACCGTTTGCCCGTAGCACATTTTTGAGCAAGTTACTACGTAATCTGCTAAAGCTTTTTCTTTTTCTTTAGAAAAATTTTTTTCCACAGGCGTAATTTGGAGCCATTCTAATTTTCTCTGCAGAATTCTATCTTTGATTTTTCACATATTCATGGTTTATGAATATGTGAAATTTCAAATTGTATCATTCAGCCGCTTGTCTTAAAAATATCTTCTCTTCAGTGACTGCTCTAACAGCAGATCTCATGGATTCCTGATCAAACTGACCTTTATTGGTTTTTCGTTGCTGTCCTCGTGCCATTTTTCTGAAATATACTAAATCAAATTGTTACAAAAAATTCACTTTTTCGATGGCATGTATTGTGTTGCATAATCAGACAGTCTCCGATTGTGGATCCAACATGCTGTCTGAAGGTGGAATACAAGGGACAATACAAAATTAAATTCAATTGTAAACTTAATACATAACTTATGAAAGAAAACTCACTCATATAATGTCGATAAAACAGTCCAAAAACTGATCAACGGATTGTTTTTAAATATTTAATTTCAAAAGAAAAGTTGAACGATATAATACTACATTAATAATTGAAAAAAACTTACCTATAATATCAAATTTTTGTTCAAAAATGCATAAATTTTAAAGAACACCGTTGAAACTTTGTTAACCGAAACCACGTATGTAGCCCTACGCCAGCAGAATCGAGCAGCAGCACAACTGTACCTTCAAAGGATCTCAAAATCGGCGCTATACGAGAAACCTGACAGAAAATTAGGAAAATTTATCACCCATGAAAATTGCTTCAAATAAAACATCAGTTTAAGAAAATTGAGTTAGAAATAACGTCACAGGAAGTCAAAATGTCACGAAGAACGTCTGAGTGGGCAAAAATTTAGAAAGAAAATTACGCGTAAAAAAGTCAAACGACGATCAATTGTCATAAATAAAATTTCAAAGGTAGATAATTAGCAAATCCGTGCTTTGGAAGGCACGTAAAGACGGTGGTTCTCTCATAAGGTGCTGGCAACATCTTTGAGGTATTAATTGCTCAAGTACCTTCTCAAGGGAACGGGTAAATAACGTAAGTTGTATCCTTGCAAAAGGAAGCCCGAAATATATATATAATTAGCAAATTTATCCATCTCAACAAAAATATTATTGAGAAATAGTTTAGTTTTTTCTAAATAACAATTTTATGAAAAATAGCTCGAACGTTTGAATGAGTTTCGCATCAAACATGAGCGATGTTCACAAGATCACGTGTTGCACCTAAGCCGATCTTAAAGTTACGCGTGGCGCGTCAAAAAAACACGAATTACATGAAAAGTTTATGCCATCGGAAAATTTTGGAAATGCATCAGATGAATTTATAAGATGCAAAAGATTTAGGAAATTTTATAATTTTTTTGTCGAATTTAAATAAGAAGGAGATGTCGTAGCAAAGTAAATGCGGATTGTCGGGCTCTATCTACATGTAAAAGAAAATTTTCTAAAAGTTAAGTTTTCACCAAATGGCAATGGAATATGTGTAAATAAGCGAGAACAGAATTGCTGTTACAGAAGGCTAGCTTGGGTAACCTTAATTTCTATTGGTCCACACGTGTATGAACGCATTTTAAAGTTTAGAAGACAAGCTGCAAGTCGTATTTGTTGTCTAATCTGAGTTTGGAAAAATCATGGAAAAGAGAAAAAGTTTATTCTTATTATATTTTGGAAAAAGTAAATTTTCTGGAAGCACCATAAAGAAAACCAGGGGAAGCATCAAATCGAATCACGATTTTTGGTAACATATCATGTGAAATGAACGACAAAACATGGTCTTCAAAGGAAAATCAAGCCTAAGTCAAAACTTTTGTCAAGAGCCCATAAAGATGATGGTACTTTTGAAATTCGAAAAAATAAAGTAGCTATAAGAGAAAAGAACCTGGCGCACTAGCACAAAAGTAGGTAAATTTTTGTGAATTTTAGTCGTTCCCAAATTGGAATTATTGGGATTGCCTAATAGGAGCGAAGCGGGTTTATGAAAATCGTATAAAAGGAAGCGTTTTTTTTTTAAATTTAGTTAGTTAGTTCCAGAAGTTCGTTCCAATGGGGTTTGTCTAGTGAAAAGTTTTGAAAGTACAAATATGTGAATTTTAAAAAAACAGTGCTTCAGAAAACCAACTTGGCAAAGTTGGCATTGTAGGCATTTTAAAATTGCTGTACACCGGATATTAATTGATAATTTGAATATGAGAAAGCTATACGCAAGATGGGTGCCGCGTTTGCTCAAAATAGAATAAAAACAGCGTCATGAGGATGTTTCAATCGAGTGTTTGGCGCTGTTTCGCAACAATAAATCCAAGTTTTTGCGTCAATTTATAACTATCAATGAAACATGGATTTATCACTTCACACCTGAAACAAAGGAACAGTCAAAGCAATGGACGGAAAGGAGATAATTGAAACGTGGATTTATCACTTCACACCAGCTGAAACAAAGGAACAGGCAAAGCAATGGACGGAAAGGAGATAATCGGTTCCAAAGAAGGCGAAGACTGTTCCATCTGCAGACAAAGTTATGGCGTCAGTTTTTTGGGATGCACGTAAGATAATTTTTATTGATTATTTTCAAAAAGGGAAAAAAATCAACGGCGAGTATTATGCAAACTTATTGCAACGTTTGAGTGAAGAAATTAAGAAAAAACGGCCACATTTGGCAAAAAAGAAAGTGTAGTTTCATCAAGACAACGCACCAGTGCACACATCCTCTATCGCGGTGGCCAAAATCAATGAATTACTCTTCGAATTGCTTCCTCGCGGACCCTATTCACCAGACTTAGCTCTCTCGGATTATTTTCTCTTTCCAAACTTAAAAAATGGCTTGGTGGTAAATGGTTTGCCAACAATGAAGAGGTAAACTCTGCAGTTGATAGCTATTTTGAAGAGCTCGACGGTTCTCAATATAAACAGGGTATCAAAGCTGCAGAACATCGTTGGAAAAAATGTATAAAACTCAAAGGAGACTATGTTGAGAAATAAATAATTTTTTTTTAATTTATTGCGCTTGCTTTCTTTGTTAGGTCGGGTACTTCTGGGATTTCTCTCGTACATATCATTTAAATTTCTATTTGACTGAATTACTTGTGGAGTAATCTAATCTAGATTTTTAAAGAAAACCGATCAAAAGACGATCTAAAATATTTGTAAATCCTTCAAAATTACCCGTAATACAAAACTTACAAAATTCATTTTTACATTTGCACAATACAATAATTTCATATTAGACCTTAAAATAATTGATATGGTCAAGCCCATAAAAATTTAATTTAATTTTTTATTGATATCATAACTGCTCAATAATTGTGTTTTACATTTGTATAACAAAGTACTTCACTAGAAAAAGTGAACATGGAACTCTCTTATTTGTTTCTGCGTCACTTGTTGAGTTATATTATAGTTGCAGATGTATTTCTGTTTGTTTCAGCAATTCCAATTGGTGAATGGCAGAGAATTGATGATATGATCCTTTCACCAATTCAAACTAAAGGTTTGTATACTGTATTAAGTGGTAAAAATGCGCAAATAAATATTGCATTTCGTTGGAAAAATGCTACCGTCCCATATGAGTTTGATGCTGAATACAGTAAGTATATTATTTTATAATTTTTAAAGTAGGATAAACTAAACAATATTATAGCACAATCTGAAAGAAATGAAATTTTAAACATTCTTAAAAGACAATATGCCAAAACCTGTGTTCAGTTTAGGCCACGTGAGGAATCCGATGAAGACTATGTTCAAGTAGTTGTGAGTAGAACAAATAAGTAATTTTTATAGTTGACGACAAAAGTTGTTTTAATAATTACAGAATGAAGAAGGTTGTTGGTCATATGTTGGACGAGTGGGAAAAATGCAAAAACTAAGTTTGCAAAGAAAGTCAATTTATAAACCAAATTGCATAAATGATCGAAACGTTGCACATGAATTTTTGCATGCTCTTGGACTGTTCCATCAGCACTGTGTTTCCAGTAGAGATGATTATGTTACTATTCAATGGGATAATATCATTCCAAGTAAAACCATTACATAATAAAACGATTATATGCAGGTACAATTTTGTTTGCTTTCAGGCCGTATAAGAAACTTTGAAAAATATGGGCCTAACAAAATTATAGATTTTGATCAACCATATGATTTTGACAGTATAATGCATTACTCCGAAACTGCAATTTCGGTCAATGGCAAGCCTACGATTATTGCTAAAGTAAGATATTAATTAATATTAGTTCAAAGCTACATAATTGTATTCAAGAATTTGCATTAACACAATTTTCTTTTTGTATTTCAGAATCCAACTGTAAAGTTTGGACATGCAAATACATTGAGTGCTATCGATATTATTAAGGTTAACAAAATGTACAATTGCACAACGGAACAAATTTTAAATAAGTCTCGATAAAATAAAATTCAATAAAATAATGTCATAAAATTATGAGTTCTATATTTTAGCTTTTTTTAGAACTCAGGGTGTATCCGTTAGTGTACTAAAAAAAGGACATCTTGGGCAATGATTTTAATAAATTACAACATAAATTTTGCTACTTTATATTTTATTTACAGTTTCAAAACTGTATTACAAGATTAAGAAGTGCTTAACTTAAAACTAGCATTTTTACTAAAATTTCAATTGACGACCAACGTGGGGCATTTATTTTTTAACATTACATATCGCATATTTAATAACGAAGAAAATTACTTTAATCAGCATTATGTTATTAACATGTTTTTATCCACTGCTGGTTGTAGGTATCTTTCTTTAGAAAACGAATTTGTATTAAAATGCCACGACAGCTTATACTTACAGGGTTAGGACTGTAATCAATACTATCAACCAAAATGATTTAAATTAATTTCATTTTAATTTATTTTATTTGGTTTAATATTTCGCACTCTCATCGCTGCTTATTCGCTGATATTTCAAATAGAATTGGAGATACACAGCATCTCTATCGCAGTCCTTTTATACCATAAAGCCACTTTGTTCTTTTTCTCCTATATTCGGCTTCAATCAGTTCCAATGTGCTCTTGATGCTCGATACTAATATTCCTCTATAGTTATTTGGATCTTCTTGGATACTTTTTTTTATAGATTGAGTAGATGTAAGCTAATTTCCACTTGCTTGGGATTTCTTGACTATTCAAGCATTGATTAATTATATTTGCCATCATATGATATAGTTTTCTGTACCACATTTGAGGAATTCCAAATATATTATACCTTCCGGTTCACAGGCCCTTTTACTTTTCAATCTTCTTATAGCCCTCTCCACTGTTGAGATATCTATTGATATTATTTCTGTTTGACTATATATGTGTTTCTTTGTTTCAATCTTCTCATTCTGTTACTGATAAAAAAACAGTTCCAAATCTTCTATTTTCACTCCCACTCATGAATAAGACGTAGTAATTGTTATCCATAATTTTGTTTCCTTTCGGTTTTGTTTCTTATAATTCCATGATGTCTATCCGGTATCGCTTCGTTTCCTTGATCAGTTGTTTCATCGCTCCTTTCTCAAAAGTACCCCTTACGTTCCAAGTCGCAATGTATATATTTTCTCTTACTTTCCTAGTTGTTTTTTCATTCCATTTTCCTTTTCCTCGCCGGTCCGTCGTATATTTTACTTGTTGAGTTTGCTTGTTTAGCTTTTTGGTATATCTCGTAGGCACCTCCTTCTCTTTTCCGTCTCAGGATTTGATCGTCATCTTGCAGTGTTTGGTATCCTACTTTTACCCTTTTTCCTGATTTTTTAACTGTTCTTCTTGTTCTCTTATTTTCAGTTGTATTTTTATTCTTCATTATGTCTATTTTACTCGTCTATTCTCTTATATACCTCAATCACGGACTTTTTGGTTTTTTTCTGATACGCTGTTGTTATTTTCGCTCAACTCCAAGATTTTGTTTTATAATGTTCTTCACCCTTTTTTCAAGAGTTGTGTTCATGTTGTTATCTGTCTAGAATCCTGTTACTACCAATCTATTTTTTCTTTCTTTTCTTTCCTGTATCTACCTCTAGTTTATATTCTACTACTTTTAGCTTCTTCTCAAGTTCTTCTACATATGTTTTTCTCGTTTGTTTCCTAATCTTGTTTCCGACTAGTTCTAGTTTGCATCAATTCTTCCTGTATTACTCTCATCTCTTCAGCCTGTATCTCCATTTGTACTTGGATCTTCCCGGTGTTCTCTCTTTTTTCTTGTTTGACCTCGGCATTCTCCACTTTCATTTGCTTCAATTTCGCACTGATGCTGTCAGTCACCTATCAGAGCGGATGTGATACGGTGGCAAGACTTGAGAAGTTATAGAGGCTGACATGAACACCGACCACTATTTGGTGAGATCTAATGTGTAGCAGATAATACCAATCAAGCTAGGGAGGATAGCTGATAAACCCAAAGTTAGACCAGGATTACTAATCCAGGATAAACAGACAATAATAAAATACGAAGAAGGATGACTAAAAGCTTAAAAATAAAACAACAAAACCATGATATAGAACAAAAAGCCAGGAACTAACAAGAAGTAATATTGCAAACGGCGAAAGAAATATCAGAGACGAAACAAAGAATAAAGAAAGAGTGGTGCGATGAGAAATGCAAAGAAATAAATAAATACAAGAGAAGACTATAGGAAAGAGATGATACAAAAGCAAACAACAGAACATAAAAAAAGGTACGAGGAACAAAGAAGAAAGGCAAAAGGATATGCAGAAAAAAGGAAAAAATAAACAATTTCAATGCTTGAAGAAATAGAGAACAAGTTTAGAACCAAGGAGATCAGAAACTTTTATCAAGGGGGTGAAAAGAGTAAAGAATGGCTACCATTGATCTGCAAAGATAAAAATGGAAATTTGATAGGCAATGAAAGAAGGATCATGGAAATATGGGCACAATATTTTGAGAAATTGCTCAATAAGAACGAAGAGATAACACCAAACTTAATGCAGAAAACAAAGTCTAAGAACCGCAAAGTTACAGAAAGTAAATGATATTGTTTGAAAACTAATGAACAACAAGAGTGCGGAGAAGACGGCATAACGGTCAAAATGATAAAATTAGAAGGTAAAGAACTATACAAACAAGTACATAAACTAATATTGCAAATATTTAACATGGAAAAATGTTTGAAACAGGGAGCATGCCCTTATACATAGTATGTTCGATCTGCAAGAAAGGTGATAAGCAGAAATGTGCAAATACAGAGGAATAGCTCTATTGAACGTGACATACAAAACTCTTGCAACATGGATCAACGGAAAAGTCGAAAAGCACGCTGAAAGAATAATTGGCGAGTATCAGAGAATTTAGAAGGGTAGGTCAGTGATGGACCAGATATTTATAATTAAACAGATACAAGAAATAAGTCATAGATTAAAACTAGCCACACACTGAGCATTTATAGATTTTAAACAGGCGTATGATAGTATTAAGAGAGATGAGCTATATTAGATATTAGAAGAATTTAACATACACCCCAAATAAACCAAACTAATAAAGATGACACTGGATAAAACGGAGAATAAAGTAAAGTAAAGGGATGACGTCAAGAAAGTTCAAAGTGGAGAGTGGTCTGAGATGGGGAGACTCACTGTCGGTAATGATGTTCAACCTCCTTCTTCTTAGTCGTTAACTCGATTTCAAATGTCGTGACTACTCCCTATAAGGAGGTTTTCTTGACTAATTACTTTGGTGGATAACCACTTTCTTTCGAGGAAGACGGCCAGAATAAACTTTTTACTCTACCCGGCTCAAACTAGGTATCTTGGTTTGGAATTCGACACCTTCAAGTCTCAGATCATGACCGTTCTCATACTGGAGAAGATTATGCAAGAAGACAAAAAACAGAAATAGAACGATATTCAGTAACTACCACCAATGCCTGACCTTCGCAGATGATGTTACAGTGATAGCAAGATCAAAACAAGAACTAAAGTTATATATTAAGAGAATGGCAGTGGTGGCGATAAGAATTGGTCTGGAGATCAATAAACAGAAGATAAAATACATGACATGGCAAGACTAAACGTACGAGGCAAACAGAACATTACAGGTGGAAACAGAGAATAGCAGAAATCTGAAGATTGAAGAAGTTTAGATATTTGTATACCTGGGTACAATGATAACAAGGAAATTAGCTACCAGCAAGGAAATAAGAGCTAGGATAGCTGCAAAAAATAAAAACACAGCAGCATTAGATGGTGTTCTGTCGAAAACGTGATGTCCAGAGCAGTGAAAGTCAGAATATACAAGACATACGCTAGTGAGATGTGGACATTAAAAAGCAGGACCAGATGATGTTGGGAGTCTGGAAGAGGAAGGTGTTGAGAAGAAGTTTTGGTGGTGTGAGAGTGGAAGAGAGGTGGAGAAGACGAACAAATGACGAATTAAAAAAACTGTATGGAGAACCTGACATAGTAAGGGCAGTGAAGCACAAAGACTAAGATGGCTTGGACACGTTACAAGAATGGGGAAGAGAAAGTTACATCCAAAGTGTGGAAAAGCCAAATAGACGGTCGAAGAAGAAAGGGAAGATTACTACTCGAATGAAAAGGAGATGTGAACAAAGACATACAGCAATTACACGTGACATATTGAAGGAAAAAGCAAGAAATGGAAAAAATGGAAGAAGATAGTAAACGAAGCCATGGGCGTTCAAGGCTTTTAATGCTGTTAATTATTATTTGTTTCTATCATGTATTCTGATCTATTTTCTCTTAGTAAGTTACTACATACATATAATGCGATATAGCGACGGATTTTGACAGAAAGATGCTTGTAAAATTTAAGAACACGGAAAAAACAGGCAACTATCTAATCACACTAATCAATCTTTGACGATGGCGATTATTCACAGGAAAGTTGACATTATTAAAAAAAAAACTTAAGAATCGTGTTATCGGATAAAAAACAAATAATATTTATATTTATCTGTAAATGACAACATAATTGAACATGTCAGGTAAAGGAAAATCAGGAGGAACAAAATCTGCAGCCGCTTCTGCGTACACACCTGAACCACTGCAACCAGTAACTCCCGTATGTGTAGGTACTGATCCTGAAAATTTACCATTTTTAGCGTGGTCTGACCAAAGTATCAATACTGAAAAATGGGATCTTCCAAAAACTAAGGTATATATAAATTTATTGTTACTGTTCGAAACATTTTTCAAATTTATGTGTTCATTTCTACGTTATTGGAGAAGTTTCTAACGTTGCGTCTGGACAAGAAGTTCATATTACTTACTTTACGCACCGTGCTTTGTTTGAATTTCTACCAACGCACGAATTTTATTTAAGATCTAAAAGTTTTAATTGATAATTGATTGATAATTTAAGTATCTGCTGTTCAATAAAAGTTTACTACGCGATAAAAATTCTGATAAAACGATTTTTTATGTAATACACCTACCCGCACTGTAAAGTGTATTCATGAAAAATAAGGGTATGGTCCATTGTTATGCAATAACGTATTATTTTCACACCATGCGAATTTTAAACTTTAATGCATAGAAAATTCTAAAATGTAAAGTGCTAATTTGTTGGTAAAATTGTTTAGGTTTAACTGTAATAACTTTTCCCATTATGTGAATGCTTTACGATAAAACATTTTAACTCTTGAAATTTAATTAACAAATTTTTCATCTCTAAAGTTTTCCTAGCTGATTAGCTCCTAATTATAGCCTCATTTAAACTACATTTATCAAGTTTTCCAGTAGACATTTTCATTTTTTTTCAAATGATATTGTAAAAACGCCATAATATCTGTTTAAGTAATGTCCACCTTTATTTGTATTTCTTAATTATAAATTTTCCAGACTCCAAGATTTGATTAATCAATGCTAGTTTTGAATTTTCTAGATACATTTTAAACTACGTCATAGCTTTACGAGTTTAACATTAAATTGATTATCTTAATCGAATTATTCATGAAATGAGATAAAACAACATCGGATAACTAACTTGGTTGAATATTAAATTTAACGCTGACTTTTTGTTTACTTTTTATAAAAATTTCAATTTAAGTTTAAATAGTAGCACAACATTATTTTTAACTTCCATTTTTACACTCTAGGATAAAGGAAAAGCTGCATCTCCCCAAACTGAGCAGCCCACGCAGTTTAGAGACCGTGAAAGAGTTTCATTGCCATCCTCTATTCAAGTAGAAAAATGGCAACGTCCTTCCGAATTCTTTATTGGAGTGAGATTTTTAAACTTAAATTTACCAACTGTGCCAAATTTTTTACGCCCAACTTTGTCCTACTTTCTCACTTAGAATAACAATAAAAGTCCTTAAATAAATCTGCTTTTTCAGAAAACTCTCATCATGTATAAAGCAAGTCCAGAGTATCCGGATCTTATAAGCAGCAGTAAACATATTTTGCATAGTGACTTTATGAGAAGTTACATCTCAGCCATAGGCATTCTCGAATACTTGGGAAATCACCGCGGTTCACCTATAGAATTTCCTACTCCTACTTATGTTCCCAATACTAGCGATGTACCGTGGCGACCATGGCATCATATATATTCATTGTGTAAAGCTGGCAAAGGACAAAAGCACAATCCACAAGTAAACACCTTAGGTAAAATAATTTAACTTTCCAATATAATATTTCAAACTTCCAATATTTTATCGCTTTTTAAATTCAGTAATTCCAAAACAGCCCAGCTTTAAATTAAATATATAATTTATTGTCAGTACCCTAATCGTGTATAATATTGAAATGAAATTCACAATTTATTTTTTATAAAAAAAAAAATGTAACAGAGTAATGCGGATACGCTTTTTCAAACTTAAATATTTCAATAGTGAAAAAAAAGTTAAAGTGAACTTTAAGAAATTCCTGGGCTTAATTCCAACATTTTGACTGATATTCGCCTAGAGAGTTGGAAGCTGCAATTTCGCACGTTACGACAACTGGAAACTACCGATCGTTTCCGCATTCGGTTGTTAAACACTGTTGAAACGAATAATTGTCAAATCGACATAACATTAAAAGAAATTTATATTAGTTATGAATAACCAACTGTTCATCAATCTATTGCTTACAATCAACAATTCCAAAGTAGGAATTAATAAACAAACAGAAACTGACAATTAATTGCCCTTAAGTATTGTCCTTTATATTTTCCAAATGGTTGTTGTTCAAAATATGAAACAAAATGTTGAAAAAAAATAGTTGAAGCCTTGGATTTCAAGAAAATTCGCAGTTGAATACAAAAAATTCAAAACCATATGATCAGCATTGGATCAGAAAAAGAACGACGACAGTTATAGCCTGGCTGAAAGCCGAGATGGCTAATTTGTTTGGTTTTCACTCCCTCAATAAAAACTTTATTTTGACCGTCTTCCTTGGGAAAGCAGTAGCAATCTCCCAAACCGAGTCCCGATAAACAATAACAAAGAAGAAACTATCAATATATCGATTAACTTTATAACGAACAGCTTAACGTCGACGAGGCAACTGGTCGAAACAAGTAGTTACAAAAAAGAAGATGAGAGGCTCAGTTGGGCTTAACAGCAACAACATTTTTTATACTTTTCTGTTGTCTGATCATTTACATTGATCCCCTTGTGGATTATGCAACCACAAGAGCGGCCAATAAAGTTAAAATGATATTCTGTATGAGAAAATAAACAATTCCAGTGAAAAGCGTGAAGAAATGTTTGAACTTACACCACAAGAGAAAATCAAAAAAACTATAGCGCTTATTCGATATTTTTAATTAAAATGATGTAATTTTAGGAAAATATGCTCTACGTCTCTTTTGGATGGGTTGTTGGAGAAAAATAATGATAGACGATTTAATACCCATCGATATAACAAAGCACGTACTTCTTCCATGCCTGAATATACTCCCTGAAACGCAAGAAATACAATTATGGCCGTTATTGTTATGTAAAGGACTATTGAAGCTTTGCAGTTTATCAAGCACAGAATACAGCGAAATGCGAGATTTTGACATCATTCAATGCTTAACCGGTTGGTATGTACAAACAATTGACGTTGAAGGTAATTATTATAATATAGATAAACTGCGACTACTGCAAACATTTATTAGGTTTAGATGTAGTAGATATTTGGGATATGTGTGCAGGATATTCAGATCATTTTGCTTGGCCTGAATTAGCTCCACCAAAAAGTGGCAAAAGTGGTAAGAGTGGCAAAAGTGGTAAGAGTGGTAAAACCGATAAAAGCACCAAAAGTGGTGCATCAACAACTAAAAGTACTCCAAAAGGCAAAGCTTCGAAATTATTAACTGCAGGTGATGGTACAATAGCTCCCTTTTATTTGATCGCTTCTTGCGTTGATATGAAGTAAGAAAACATTTTTTTATTAAACGAAATAACGACATATTTTACAGAAATCTATTTGAAGATGAAGTTCCAGATATGTCTCCTTGTTGGAGTCACTGGTTTCTAATAGATCAAACAAGAGAAATTCCTCTAGTCAAGCCGGATCCCCTACCGGGTAACAACCAATTTAATCATTTATTCTTATAAAAATATACCTTATAGAACTTGCTCGGTGGAAGCGATTTCGATGGTTGGCTTGGGCGATACAAAAAGGTATATGGCCAGCTCCTCAAATAGTTCCAATAAAATGTTTCAAAATGGTTAGCGTGTTTAAAAAATGTTCCGAACATGTTATCTATACAGTTCCAAGTAAAGAATCGATCGATATTAAAAAAAGTGTGGCCGTGGTGGAAGAAGTGGTGCTTAAAAAATCGGGTAAAGACAAAAGCAAAAAAGATGGTAAGAAATTAAATGGCAGTAAGGAAAATTTTAAAAATGCTTTAAAAATTTAGGAAAAAGCGATAAGAAAAGTAAAAGTTCGGCCAAGTCGGACAAATCTAAAAAATCGAGTAAATCGAGTAAGTCCAGTAAGTCTGCAAAACTTACCGAGGTACCCCTTCCGCCCGATCCCAGTATTTGGGGAGACTTTAATAAATTAGGCCGTTATATAAAACGTTTGTACATATTCTTTAAAACGTCTCATTTCAAGAAGAACGTTAAAATTACCGATGTGTTGCAACCGGTGTCTAAAGATGCTAAAGCTAAACCGGATAAGGGAAAAAGGGCGATAAAGGTGGAGCTCCAGAATCGCAAACAATAATATGGAATAACGAGTTGTTGAAATCTAGAAACGAACCCATTTATATTTTTTGTGATAGTATAGATTATAAGTTAATCGTTATTAACTTTGCACAAGTGGGAAATGTTAACGCTTTAACGCATTGGGTGGATCCCTGTCATTGTCATAGAAGTACCAATGTATACGATCCAATAACGGAAGAAAGCAGTTGTGAATCTCAGGAATGTTTGGAAGATTTGTTTGCCATTTATCGACCACCATTTGCATATGCCGTTATAGAAAATTATAATTGGCAAAGTTCTAGAACCAACGATGTGGTGACGTTTCTGAATACCTACGGATCCAAAACGGTTATGATAGATATAAATCCTGGTCGCTTTGTAGCACGAATGTGGATAAAAAGCGATACTTCTTTTAATATTCATTTACTCTCAGACACTCCTATAGTTGTGGGTACTTTGGAAACTGTATTGGAGAGTATGAGGCTAGACCCTGAACGACTATTGCAAACATGCCACACTATCTCCAGCACCTATGGGCAGTTGGTCCAAAAATTTGGAACTCCCGATTTTCATGAAGGGTTGATAGCTTTTTGTAAGTCTTATTTGCCAGATTTTAAATTAACGAAAAAGCAACTCGTAACAATTCATTCAGCGTTTATGAACGAGCTGCTGATGTTGCTAAATAAGAATTCTCAGGGAATAATTTTTAGAGAAAAACTCTATGCTTTAAAAGTGTTGTTTATAGATCCTTATTTAACTTATCCAATTTTTGAAAAACCACAAAGTGACACTCAAAGTGAATACCACGAAACGTCCTATTTTGAAGACGTAGAGTTGATTAAGCAAACTGAAAGAGCAGCGGTCACAATTCAAGCTTTTTTTAAAAAAATATTTACTAGAAAGCTTAAATCTTTACACAGTCAGACTCATCCAAAGTACTTGAACGTGTTTAATACATTAAAAGGTATTTACAGTGAGTTGTTCAGCGTTAATGTTAGAATGAGTACGGGACTTACGTTAATCAGAAGTTTTCTTTTAAGTAATGCAAATATGCAGTCACTGAGAACTTGCTATAGCTTATTTTGCGATTTAAATAACAATATCAACATTCAATATTTTACTGGAACAACAACTTGCGAATCAAATTCTTGGGCTGCAATTGCCAGATACACATTTTATTGCAATAGCCCAAATCCAGTCACGGTTAAAATTGCACTATTTTGTAATATAGCGCAATATGTGGTTAGGGTTTTTAACAACGACGATAATGCTGAAATTTTGAGATATATCAATGACGCTGTTGTTCACGAATACGAAAACAACGCTTACGGCTACACCGTGCTATGTTACGGTTGGTCGGAAATCGATATGGAGGCACAATGGAAACTTCACTTTATCACGTCGAAGCAAAATTTTTGCTGCTTATTGATTATTCCACAAGCCAGCATCTACAATTGCGTTTTAAAAGAAAATTACCTTCAAACTATTACAATTACATATGCAGATGCTTGATTAGTGTTAATCACGATGTTTTGGTGACGTTTAGATTATCTACTTGTTATGAAAACGTCAAGATTTATCTTCGATGTGTTAACGAAGTTGGCCAAATTTTTGGAGAAGTATCCGACGTGCAAAACGTGATATTACCCATAGTGACTTTAAAATATCTTAAATTGGCCGAAATGGTGAAGGAGATATCGCCAGATCCAAGTTTTTTATCGTTGTCAAATTCAAATTCCCTGGGGAAAAGACATTCCAAAGCTAGATATCGTAGCGGCTCGATACTACGAAAGGGTTCGAAAAGACATAGTAAGAATTATGACAGGTACAGTTTAGATAAATACTCAGCCAAAGGGTCGTCTTTAATATCCATGAAACGAAATGAGTCTAGCAGTGTACTTAGCGATTTGGTGACATATAAGGATACGGTATATCTTATTGAAGGATATATGCAGGACGATACTTGGCCTTTAACAAAACGAGAATGGGGCGTTGTAAGAGATTTAAAAAAGAAAACTGTTAAATCCAACGTTTTCTGAATATGACACCATGAGAAGCTTACCAAATATTATAAAATTGAGGTTTTAATTGTAAGAGTGCAATAATTATAAAAATTATTTAGTTTAATTTTAGAGAATCGCTAGCTTCGAGACGGTCAAAGGAAATAAGAAAAAGTATGGAAAAGAGCAGTACATCTTCGGATGTAAAAGTTTTGTCGAGGCCTCTTTGGTGTTTACAAACTATTTCCAGTGTTGAAGACAGCGTGATAGCAATGGTTGATAATAGGAGGGAAGAAGAACTTAAGGAAGTTAAACGAAAATGGTATGAAACTGACTACCTTAGATATGAAAAATCTAAACAATTAAGGTAAAGTTTGTACCTCCCGATTTCTTCACCCATAATTACCTTCAAGTCAAACTTTAGGCTAAATTGACAAAATCATCAATCGGATGATTTATTTATTTGTTTTTGAAGATTTGAAGATAACTATGAGTGAAGAAATCGAAGTGATAAAAATATTGCAATGATGGTCTTTTAGAACCGAGTATTTAGAAGCAAATTATTTGAAAATAGAAGAATCCATTCCAAGTTTTGAGATTGGTTCCAATACACTTTCAAAGTCTGGAGACACATTAACCCAATCTGTTGAATTATTTGATACATTAGGAGAGCTTCCATCGGTAAATAGCCATACTGCAAGTGGATCTGTTAACTCTGAGTTAGACAAAGTCAGAACATTGAGTAGACCCATCTCTGCGACATCAATGTTGCCCCCATTTGATTTGGAAGAGTACGTTATAAAGCGTGACGTAACTAAACGAAGCATATTTCAAATTGTGAATATTGAAAATAGGGTTGCACTTTTGGATAAAGAAAAGTAAGTAAAATAAATTCTTAAATAAATTGATCGGTTAATATAAATTTTTAGCTACGTGAAAACACCTGAAGATGAAGAACTACTGATTGAAATAAGAGAAAACAAAATGGAGGACTTTAAAGAATACGAGAAGTCTTTCCAAAGAGATATGAGAATTTTTTTAGCCGATCAACAAGAACAACATCATCTGCTAAATTTATTTTACGAAGGTAAGATATTTTCGTACTTATGAGTTTAAACTGACCGAGAAAAATTTATTTCAGACTGTAGATATGATTCGGAATGTTTAATGAAAAAAGCTTATGAGGTGAGAAGTAAAGTCATAGATGATATAATAGAAGAATATGCAAAATTGCTTCCTCCGCCGAAGGAGAAAAAAGATTCAAAGAAAGGCAAAAAGAAGAAGAAATAAAATTTATGCCAGTACTTTCTACGTTGAAGTTATATTTATTAGAAAAAGTTGTGTTAATAATAATTATATACAATAAATTGTTTCATTCTGATTAGAAGTGAACCATATTTGACAAGTAATTTTTGCAATTATGAAACCGAGCTTAGTATTGATGGAAGTTATTGATTACAGTTATTCCACAATATAAAAAACTGAAAAAATAAGTAAACTAAAAAAATAATCTGAAAAGATTATTCAGTTTTTGAAATTTCTTTTCGAGTATTTGAAATTTTGATTTGCTAAAATTTCAATTTCAGCGAAAAACTAACCGTAGTTAGCAAACCAAGGCAAACTAATGTAATGTCTATGTTTACCTTTTATTTATTGAATTTTGCTGAATATCTGAATGTAAACCGAACGTTTCCTCTTGGTTTCCCACAATAACAAATATTTGCGTTCAAATTTCTAGTTGGCTCGTTTCGCTTTTTGTAATAGAATATCGTAATTGGAAAATTGATATAGGAAGAACTTTATTAGAATTTTTATTATTTCTAATTATTATGTATAGAAATCTGTAACACAAATATAAGGTTAGCTCATCTAAGGTCAAAAGTTAAGAACTCTTCTCACGACGATTAACTAACCGTTTCATAAATAATAATCAATGACATGGCAACATTATGAGTTAGATTCGGTGCTCACGAAATGTCAATTGGTTATTGTTTCGAAATCAATGGTTTGTAAAATTTTGTGTTCACGATTTCTGCAAGATCAATTTTAGCGATATATTATGTTCCTATCGATGAAAATTTTATTAGTCTCATATATTTAATTATGTAAACCGTTAAGATTTGTTTGAAAAGGTACCTTACAATTTGTATAAATATAACAGTATTGTTCCACTTTTTCAAAAAGGTCAAAGTTTTGGGGTTCAATTATAGTTTATTTCAATTGTAATAAATCTCGAGTTACTAGTGAAAATAAACGGTCTCCGCATTAAATTGCTGTAATTAGGAGGTGCTGGTGGCTAATATCATCGAAGTCTTCACGAGAATTACCGTTAATCGATGTTTTCAAGCCACAATTTAAATTAGTTGTCTAATTATTGTAATTGCGGATTATATTTACATCAAAATATAAAATTTGTTAAATTACTTATCTACAAACATGCTGTATCTATCGGCAATGCTGCTAGAGAATGTCGACCGTTTTTCTCATAATTTAAGTAAACAATTACCAATAATTCAACGTCTGTGTCATATAATTTATTAATTTTACAAATTACTAGCCGGCACGGACGTCCTTTGGCCGTCTTGACTTTCTGCTCCAATTAGGGGCTTCAAGCATTTAACTCGGTCTTCCGCCTCTCTGCGGCATCTCCAGTAGCTCTTGGATAATAGCAATTATGTTTTTAATATGAAAAATGTATTATTAGTAACACAAAAAAGCTCTTTATAAGCCTATCATCATAAATAAATCCCTGTTTTTCATAAAAGATTGAGTGACGAATTTATTTAAAAATATAAATTACCAAATGTCTCGAATTGTTTTGGGTTATTAATTTTATTTAAATTTTAATCAACCCCCCTCTTTTCAGTAGTTCATTAAGATTCAGCTTAAATAGAGTTTTATCCAAATAGGTAGGTTGAGGAAGCTTCTAATTAGTCTTTTTTTTTATTATTTTAATTTCAAAGAATGCGAACGCTATTGTTGTCGGAAAACTTGGATTCATGGTGTGAGATTGAAATGCTTTAAAACACGATGCAAAACCAAGCCAACCCCTTTTAATTAAAACACAACGATTTAAATCCTTTTCTTATATTCAGTTATTTGTATAAAAAAAATCTTATTCTAGTTTTCAATATCCGAGCTGACTTATTATTTCGCAGATCTTCCTAATTTTTCAATATTTGTATTGATTTTCACTTTCCTTATAAGCAATAAATATTAAAGTAAATTTTTTTTAATTTATAGGTTAAATCAACAATGAAACGAAATTATTCTTGAGCTTTTAGCAATAGTTTCCGCTGTTAGACGTTTATTAACAATTTAATAATTTTGAATAATTGTTAATAATAATAAAACCTATTTATTTCCACGTAAAAATCATCTTTGGACTTCTCTGATCTTACATCCTTAACAGGTCCTCCAAACCATTTAAAAGCTCTTCTGCGAGGAGTTAACCGCTGGTGAAGTTTTTTTTACACATCTCATGAAGTACATGAAATCTCATGTGAAGTACATAAAGTAATGGTAAAATACATGAAGTACGTGTAAAGTAGGTAAAATAGGATTCAAGACAAATCAAATTAAAAAATGGCTACACAACAAAAAAGAAATTCAAGACAATCAATTACAAGAAGTGTTTAAGTAAACATTTTTAAATCTTTATTTTTTCGGAAAATTCTAAAAAGAAACAGCATCAATCACAGCACCAATTAATAAACATCAATCCCTTCCATTGCGAATTTTTAATTCAAAAAAGTCTAAATCTATTGTGCATTCTTTATTTTGGGTTGGACCTTTTTTGCTTTTGAATTATTTAAAAAATTAGCTGGGGTGGGAGACCTGTTAGCTCCCCTCCCAATTTTGAAAATAATCTTAATATTCGTTGGTGCTTGATTGTACATAATTTATTTTTGCTTTATCCTTTTTACCTCTAAGAATATCTCATAATTTTTTTAAAAAACTAAAACGGTAGCTGAGAGTTTCTACTAAATTTTCAAACTTTTAATATGTTTGCCTGCATTGTAATATTTGGGTACTGAAGGGTGTTTCACACCCCCGGATTGAGTAATTTATTTTTATCAAAGTAAACTGAAGATCTCCCGTTGCAAAGGCACTGGAGGGTGTTCCACACCTCCCAGACCCCCCGGATAAATTAATTTATTTTTTATCAGAAGTAAACTGAAGATCTCTCGTTGCCGAGGCACTGGAGAGTGTTCCACACCCCCCAGACCCCCCGGATTAATTAATTAATTTTTTATCAAAAGTAAACTAAAGATCTCCCGTTGCGAGGCACTGGAGGGTGTTCTACGCCCCTCCCGGATCTAGTAGTTTATTTTATATCAGAAGTAAACTAATGATCTCCCGTTCAAGGACTGGAGGGTGTTCCACACCCCAGACCCCGGTTTAAATAATTTATTTTACTAAAAGTAAATTAAATATATAAGGATATCCCAAGCTTTTAAAATTAGTTATATCTCTGCAACGAGAGATCTTCAGTTTACTTTGATAAAAATATACTACTCGATCCGGGGGTCTGGGGTGTGAACACCCTCCAGTGCACACATTTTGAATAAAGAACATTGCAGAACATGCAGAACCCCTGGACCTCCGGATCAAGTAGTTTATTTTTTATCAGAAGTAAGCTGAAGATCTCCTGTTGCAAAGGCACTGAAGGGTGTTCTACACCCCCTGGATTAAGTAATTTATTTTATATCAGAAGTAAACTCAAGATCTCCCGTTCCAAAGGCATGAGGTGATTCACACTTCCCAGACCCCCGTTTAAATAATTTGTTTTTATTAAAAGTGAATTAAATATTTAAGCATATCTTAAGTTTATTAAAATTAGCTATGGCCAAGTAAATGTGTTTAATTCGTAATCTGACAATTAATTATAAACTGCGTAATTATAAATTCCGTACTCTCCTGGGGAGTAGTGAGGATCTCTGCAACGAGAGGTTTTCAGTTTATCTCTGATAAAAAATAAACTAGTTAATCCGGGGGTCTGGGGATGTAGAACACCTTTTAGTGCCTCTGCAATGGGAAATCTTCAGTTTATTTCTAATAAAAAATAAACTACTTGATCCGGGGGGTCTGGGGGGTGTGGAACACCTTCTAGTGCACAAATTTTGGAATCTCGGTAAGTTTCTGAAATACCGATGAAGTACGTGAAATACAATGAAGTAAGTGAAGTACCGTGAATTATTGATGAAATGCGGTGAATTACTGGTGAAGTACGTAAATTCCCATGAATTACTGCTGAATTATATAAAGTAAGAAGAAGTATGGAGAATTATTATGAAGTACGTGAAGTGTGAAGTTAATTGTACACGATTTCCTCTAACGGTTGACCCCTCGTTCTTCTGTCTACCCTAAAGAAGACATTGTCCTAAGATATTATTCTGCGTCTTATCTCTTAATTTGTTACGTGTTCAAGTATTGATATTCTTGCGCTTATTCTCAGATAGTCCATTTTGACTGGTTTTATTCTCCATATTTCTCACCCATACGTGAAATTGTTTAATTATTTGGATTTTCACAAGCTTTGACTTAGTATTATGCCTACTTGCAACAACTTTGAATAAAGATGACGTTGAGTTAAAGTGACCTTTAACTATTAGTGTAAGTTTAGTTTAGGGTGCATTGCACCATTCTTAGATAACGTCGGCTTAGTTAAACTTCAGATAAATTCGTTAATTTATCTAATAGATATCTCTAGGTGAACAAATCGGCATTAGTGAGGCAAAATCAAGGAAAAAGTTTTTGTGGGCCTCCAGTGTAGACAACTTTTCCAAGATTCCACGTTTATTGAACACCTGAATCGAAAAAAAAACGAATTTGGCTTGCATTCTGAAACTTGTGTCATAACTTTTTGAGTCGCAACAAAAGTAATGATGCCTTGGCCAAAAGTATTAGACACTTTAGCAAGAGTCGGCTAACCCTGGCTCGAAAATACACTTTTCCTATACAAATTGCTTCAATAAACGAAAGAACAAAAAATCAAGCTTTTTAAGGTGATGATAAATTAAGCCCGACACAATTTAATTTTGAAAATCACGATTATCCCATAAGAAATACAAGTAAGTGTATTATTGCAAAATATTACGTCATTAAAGTCCGTATTCTATTGCCCGTCCGTGTGCTGTAAGGTGGGTCGACAGTGACTAACGGTGGGGAGCTACCAGTCGCTCCTTGAATTCCATCGGAACAATATTGACACTTTGCCGTGTTGAACCTTTTTTGGGAGACATTTTTAATGAGTAAAGCGCTTGTCAAAATGGCTTGTAGCGGCCGTAGCGGAGCGACCTTCGATCTTTAATTGAAAATATACACTTGCTTGAATCCTGATACAATTACACTTGAATTTCTGCATGCTCTTTGACTTTTTCTTTAACAAGTGCTTCAAATAGGGACGATTATGTTACTGTTGTTCTTCTTCAGGTGCCTATTCGCTCCGGAAGTTATCTATCATCCTGGCTATTATGACTTTATTAACTGCAGTGCGGAAAAGCTTCGTTATTGACATTGAAAACCACGTTCTTAGATTCTTGAGCCGGGAAATTCTCCTTCTACCGACGCTTGTCTTTTCCTCTATTTTCCCTTGTAATATGCACTGCAGAAGATGGTATCTATTTTTATTTCTCATAATATGTCCCAAATATTACAGCTTTCTCATCTTGACCATGCTGACCAGTTCCGTCTGTTTCGTCATTTTTCTAAGTATCTCTGCATTTGTCACGCCTTCTCCTGAGATTCTGCGGTAAATCCACATTTCGAAAGCTTCTAATGTCTTTGCCGTTGCTTCCGTTAATATCCAAGACTCCGCTCCATAAAGCAACACAGAAGAAACGTAGCAGCGTATCAATTTTATTTTTTGTTTCTAGTGTTATGTTATAACTCTTCTCGCCTTTTCCATTCTAACCTTAATTTCAATTAAATGACCCTACTGCTCGTTAATATTTGTGCCCAGATATGTATATTTACTGACCCTCTCTCTATGCTGGTTGTTCACCATCCATATCGTTTACTAGTTTCTGTGACATTACTGATTAACTTTTATATTGTTAGCAAAAATTACCATATCATCAGCGTACCTAATATAATTTATACATTCTCCATTCAACGCAATTTTGGCATCTACGTTATAATGTAGGGCTTCTTTACATATTTGTTCCGTCCATCCATGTCGAAGCTGTGAAGCCGTCTCGCCAATGCCATCCCCTTCCAAGCAGGGTACGTCACCGACTATCATGGAGTAAACTTGTAGCTTGCCGGCGACTGACGAGATTGTTAGTTTTTGGTAAGCGTGACCGATGAAAATTAGTATTGTGAATAAGAATCGAAAGTGTTGACAAAATATCGTTCCGTTTTTCGACTTATCGCTTATCGTTGTGTGTTGATGTCCACACATCCATTACACGCGCTTGGGGAATTTTATATTGCACTGCTAAATCGTTCTTTACCGCTTCCGTGTGTGGAAGCAGAAACCTGCCAAGAAGGGGAAATTCATTTATACCGAGTCAAACAATAAACATCACCGTGTACCAAGCCAGATTACATTATTACAAGTTCAAGGAGTCAATGACCCCATCCAAAATTAACATCAACAAAGTACTCCAAACCTACTGTTGTAAAGCCGAATTCGAATGCAAAGCTGGGATCACCATCACTAAGATTAGTTCAATAAACTTGTGTATTTGTGTCATCAGTGCTTCGTAGTGAAATTGTCACCCTTTTTATGTACTCAGAAGTGATCAGCTGTGCGCCGCCATTTGACCTTGTTCCAAATTTAATAAACTCATTTGTGACCACGAACGCCGTCTGCGGTCGTTGGAAAGAACTTTGTAATAGAAAAACCTGCCACCAAATATTTTTAATATTGACATCATATTGTAGCATTTTAATAATCTTAAGTTTTATAATATTAATCAAGGCGAGCGCACTTCGTTATCGCAGAAAAAATATTTGTTTTTCCAAGAAACATTATATTGCTACATTCCGAAATTTGTGTTTTGTTTTCGTTTACATTTAATTTCAAATCCTCTTGTGAAGCCGAGCAGGAGAATTACGCTTTACAAAAGTAAGGTAAGGGTAACTATTTTACAAATCAAATTGTTGAGGCATAATCTGGACTGGTGCCCACAATTAATTACCATCCTGCCTAAAGACGCACCAGTGGCGCCCAATATAATTGAGAAAAACGATCTTTTGTCCCGTATTAACATCTTGGAGGACAAACTTGCGAAAACCACACAAAGCTCCCACAAATTCATTTTGAAACGACTTGCCCCAATCATGACTGAGCAAACCGGCACCCTACTATCTGTTACCTACAAGCGCGCAGTGTCACAACGGCACATTTGTAGCGTAACAAGTTGAGAATCAATCGTCTTAAAAGAGACGATCAAGAACTCAAAAGCTCCTGGAACTGACGGAATAACAGCGGAAATAATAAAGTGTAGAGGACGGACCATGTATAAAATACTCTCAAATCTTCTCTAGTACTAAGTGGAATAACTCTACTAATGAAAACAGCACAGGAAAATACCAGGCGGGGATTAGACCACAAAAATCAACAACCGACGAGCTGTGTAGAATCAGACAATAACTTAAGAAGAGCTGGGAATTTAATAAAACTCTACGTCAGATTATGTTCATAGATCTCTAGAAAGTATACGACAGTGTTACACGGACTGAGTTTTAGGAAATCATGTTTGAATTCGGAGTACACCGAAAACTCATCCGTTTCATGCACGATCGTGTGTTGCCTGGACATTTCGGGTGGTTATATTATAAAACTATTATATAGAAAATAATCTTATGTGACATTAAGTTTGAAGTGATCAATATAAAAAGTTTTAATCAATTATTTATTGCTATTTTAACTGGCGTAATAAAATTTAACGCATCGGAGATATACATACATAATAATAATAATTCAATAAAAAATTTCGTTATTCAATCTACTGTGTTTGTAAATTAAAATATGGAATTTACCTATTTATTTATCCTAAGCGTGTTGGGTTCTATAGTAGTCGATGAGATAATATCTGATAGTGAGCACATGCCGCAAGTACATTTATGGCAGAAAGTTGATGATATGGTTCTTTCACCAATTCAAACTCAGTTTTTGTACACTCCTTTTTTTAATAAAGAAAGAAATGCGCGACGTAACGGGATATATCGTTGGCAGAATGCTACAATTCCATATGAGTTTGATTCTGAATTCAGTAAGTATACTTTGCAATTCAAAAATAGAAAACTTAGAGATGTTATAGATAATGAGCAAAGAGAATTAGTCAAAAAAGTACTCCAAGAGAAATTTGCAGAAACATGCGTTAAATTTCGGCCGCGTAGGAAAACGGATCGAAACTATATTCGAGTAATTGTGAGTACAGGAAACACCTTTTTATACGTAATAAGAAATGTTGTAATAATTTATTACAGAGTGGGAATGGTTGTTATTCCAATGTTGGACGAGGGACATACATGTAGCGGCTTAGTTTGAATAAAAGGGGTTGTATGTTATCTAAAACAATTGCACATGAATTTCTGCATGCTCTTGGATTATTTCATCAGCAGAGTGCTTCTAATAGGGATGATTATGTTACTGTTCAATGGCACAATATAAAGACAGGTAAAACTATTATATAAAAAAAAGTATTTAGATATACGAGTAACTTGGTTTGTTTTTGTAGGTTCAGAACAAAACTTTGAAAAATACGAGCCGCATGTCGTTATTGATTTTGGTCTACCATATGATTATGGTAGTATAATGCACTATATTTCAAAAGCATTTTCCAAGAATGGCAAGCCTACTTTGGTTTCTAGGGTATGAGTTTTTTTTATTATGGTATTATTGTACGAGTATATTGAAGTGGGGATAAAAGTTTTAAAAATCTAATAACTTAAAAACTATACAAGCTAAAGCTAACACCATCTTACTAAGGTCATTTTTGATTATGTTTTATTATGAAATGATTGATTGCATATGTTAACATAACTCTCCTCTAGAAGATCTGCATCATCTTTATTGTCATTAATAATTAATAGTCAGGGAGCAGGTATTTCTCGATGACATACAGCAGAGAATTGCTGTAATTTAAATAATGGCGAGAAATAAATTGTAAATTTGATTGTTTATAAAAAGTTGTCTCTATATAATGCAACAGTGACCACTAAAATTATTAAACAGTGCATTAAAGACAAGTGAAGGTCCGGAAATAACTAAAAAGTATATTACTAGAAAAACAAGAATATTCCGTTTTGTATTTTGTAATGTTAATATAAAAGTTAATATTTTCGTAATTAACTTTCGATCCATCCTGTATAATGTTTAAATTTTACAACATCATAATTATTTTTCTGAAATCGGCCATACTTGATCAATTACTGCAACTTTTCGGCGCAGGAAAGTAAACCATTACCAGACTCACGAGTAAAGGCCAGACCACTCTGATATTATAATATTACAACATCGTCATTTGTCATTGCAGGATCAGGCATAAAATTATTTATAAACTTACTAGCCCGCCCGGCTTCGCACGGGTGCAATGCTGATACTAAATTAAATACACTACAGAAAAACTATGAACGTTGTATATAAAAACATAGCGGCCCGCTCCGACTTTGCACGGGCATCACTACATACGCGCTATTTATAGGCATGCCTCCCCGCAATGCCCCGTCCGACCGGTACCGCCCGCCGCAAACGCAAATTTTAAATTTGTAATATCTCCGAAAATATTTGTTTAATTTACATGCTGTAAGGAACCATATTGATCTATATTAATTGCACACTGTATTAAAGGTACTTAATTCGATAAGGATTAATGCCGTATTGCTTAAAATAGCTTCGTAAATAAGCCATTTTTTCACGTAAAAGTAAACAATAAAATGGTTAATGTGGGTTATCCCTAAAAGATAAACATATACCATCGCGGACTTTTTTGTAGACCTTTTTATGGTGTACAATACTGTAGTACATTAATTTGATCTAACTCGTAGGGTTTAGGCAGCGTTTTTGCTAAATTGCTAAATAAGCCCAAAAAATTACGACATCACGTTAGAAACCTCTAAAATTAGCAATGTTGCCTTAGTATATGATGCATGTATTATACATATAAACCTTCCTCTTGAATCACTCTATCTATTGGAAAAAACCGCATCAAAATCCGTTGCGTAGTTTTAAAGATTTAAGCGCACATAGGGATATAGGGACAGAAAAGGCGACTTTGTTTTATACTATGTAGTGATTCTACCAAAATATTTTGTTTTTGATTTTGTTGTTTCAAAACTATGGCAACAGCAGAAATACGCCTTATTTGATTTTATTTAATTTTAATTGTGATTAGCCATAACTAAAATTGAACTATTGAATTCGATTAATCTCGCGATTTCAGAAAAATAGTATTCCATACACGTCAAGAAAGTTGCTTACGACACGGCACATTAGTATTGGGCTACGCGGCCTCGTACTCAATATTGTCGCCTAGTCAGTAAAGAATCACTCCTGACTTTCATGTAAATAACTATTAAACAACACATGCTCGTTTATGAAAAATCCACCCACAAAGTAATTTAATTATTAATTTATCGAATCGCCATAAAGTAACAAATTCAGGATCTCTTAAATATTTTGACGAGAATCGAGTCTGTGACAATTTAAGTATTGCGTATTACGTTTTTAAATTTCGTTTAGAGATTTATGCAACAAGTCAATTTACACCTACGGGAAATAATTTCGGTCACACTCAAAAGTCATTCTTGCAGCTTTGTGTTAAAAGCAGATCTCGGTGTTGAAGGAATTACAGATCACCATTTTTAACACCTACCTTTAACATCTCATAAGAGTTTCCAAAGAGGAACAGTAAGGAACCCATGAGCTTAGCCAGTCTTATTTGCTACTTATCCTTGCTGTGCGTTATGGACGTGTTGGTGTTGTAACAATTTTCATGGAGATACAACTGTTATAAGTAGAACAAATCAAGCACGTAAGGGAATGATAGCCGTGTGCATAAAAACATGTAAAATATTCACATTGGGAGAAATTTTTGAGGTTTATTTATGATTTTTACATAATTGAAAGGAATAAATAATTAATAAAATTTAAAAATGGACGCACGATTGTCATTTTAAGGTTAGCCTTTACAACAAATAAAACTATTATTTTGCAACGAATAAATTAAATTAAACACTGGAAATTATCAAGAGATTTAATATCAGATCTTTAAGAATTGAATTTAATACTGACCGTACTGTGATTGACAGAATAATTGAAGGACAAACAAAATTGCAATAACAACTAGCGGCACACACACATCTGTTCATAATTTTTTCATTCACGCTAAGACTTTCCAAAGTACCACCGATGACAAATTTGAGAAAGATAGAATCTAACGTTATGAATAATTTGGGCTAGAGTTAAGAATCCGAACTCGAAAATACACTTTTCCTATAGAAATGGCTATACCAAACGAAAGAACACAAAAATACAAGCTCTCTAAGGTGAGGATCAATCTTGTCGGAGTTGTAATAAGGCCACAATTTAATTTTGAAAATTGCAATTTTCCCATAAGAAATACATGTAAGTGTATTAAAATGAAAAGGTATCATTCATTCTGTTGGCGGTACGTGTGCTGTGCCTGGGTCGACAGTGACTAGTGGTGGGGAGATACCAGTCGCTCTCAGAGATCTGCCGCGACAACTTTCAAACTTTTCGAGTTGGAGCCGCTTAAGGGATGTTTTTAATGAGTTTAGCGCGTGTCAAAACCGCTCGTAGCCCCGTACGAGCCCCGGAGGAGCGAGGGCGGGTGCGGAGAGTAGGTTTTGACAGCGCAACCACCTCCGAAACGAATTCACACAAAAAGTGATTTTTTTTCGGAAATTTGTTGTCCGATCACAAATTTAATTCTTTTTATTAGCTAATTACACCATTATCTTTCATAATTCGTTGTAAAAAACGAGATTCTGGTATATTTACAGTCGCCACATCCTCTTTCAATTTTGGGGGCGGGGTTACAGTTCAAAAGAGCCAATGATAAAATTGCATTTCAAATTAACTTTAAAGCCGTTTTTTTCAAAATTGTGTGAATATTCCGCAAATTTTAAATTTTTTATACGCTAATTAGACCCTCATCTTTCATAATCCACTTCAAAAATGGTAAAAATCGCGATTCGGGATTCTTAACCGTCACCATAATTTGACTTATTTCCTATAATGAAAGGTATCTGCTTTGAACATTTTTTGTATTGAAACTGCCAATTGCGTTAAAATCTTGACATTAACGCATTGAAATGCCTAGAATTACATGTTTGGTTTTGGGTATTTTATAAATTTGGTAATGATAAGTTCTACACTAATATAATATTTTTATTTCAGACACCAAATGTTAAATTTGGAAATGCCAAGGCGTTAAGTCCAATCGATATAATGAAAGTTAACAAAATGTACGACTGTAAAAATAGTGATTTAAAGAATTAAATATGATCTTTTTGTATTTTCCTACGCATTAAATTTGATGTATTAAATATAAGAAGTTTTAATCATATTTTTATTGCTATCATAATTAACGTAAAACTAATAAATGTTTTACAATTAAATCTGCCAAAGATACTAGTTTGAAAAAAAATTTTAGTGTTGGATTTAGTTTGTATTAAAAGTTGAAACTTACTTATTAGTTGTTTCTTAGCATGTTGTGTGCTTTTACAGCAGATCAAATGTTATTTGAAGCTAAGCGTACCCATGTAGCACACAATCTTGGCGCGATATTGGACCAATATTGGTGCAATATTGGCGATCTACAGCCAATATTGGTCCAATATCGTTTTAACATTGTAATGCAATATTGATTTACGATGTAATGCCAATATTGGTACAATATCGATTATCTATATTCAGACAATATTGAAATGCCATATTGGTGCAATGTCGTCTCAATATTGTAATGCAATATTGATTTACGATGTAATGCCAATATTGGTACAATATTGATTATCTATATTCAGGCAATATTGCTGCAATGTCGTCTCAATATTGCAATGCAATATTGGTTTACTAGGTAATCTCAATATTGGTACAATATCGATTACTTATATTCAGACAAAAAAAAAGTAGGTATAATAATATTATAACGTTATAAATTTTTAGTTATTTTCAGATACTCACCACGACAAAAAAAAAGAAAATTGCTAGAAATATGTAATTAAATAAAATATACATATATATGAATGTAATTAAATATGTTAAAATGTTAATGTTACTAATGTAAAATATTAAATAAGTATTCCAAACAATACAAATTTAACGAGTAAAAAAATAAGTTGAAAATATTGTTTGTAATTCTCAATAATATTATTTAATAAAACATTTTTTTTTATTTTTCTTTTTAGATTGTATGTATTTAGATTGTATCCTATGTTAATGAATTGCTATCATTAACAATAATATAGGGTAACAGGTACATCTGAAGCCAGTCTAGCAAACTACTTCAGATGTAAAACAAATAATAATTATGCTCACAGAACCAGCAGTAGCTTCGGATCTTTGTCGATGCTACTGTTGGATATTACAGGACCTAGTCCTAATTTAAGAAGAAGAAGAAGAAGATTGTATGTACGTTGGAAATCAATATGACACCAATATTGTTTTACGACATTGCCCCAATATTGCAAACTGTTCACATCTCTATATTGGCGCGATATTGGAAATCAATATCGTACCAATATTGTTTTACGACATTGCCCCAATATTGCAAAATGTTCACATCTCTATTAAACTAAATATTATTAAACTAAAAGCGATACAACCAGTTTTATAAGAAAAGTTTATCCTTGAATCACTCTAATTTAAGTTTGGCGGTTATTTAGTTATTAAATTATCAACAAATCCCTAAATTTAAATCTCGTACAAAGATGATTCAAGGGCGAACTATTGTTACATAATTGACCCTTAATTGAAATATGCGGACGGACGAACGGACACTCGCATTGCTGCGTATTATAGATGCCTAAAAATACAGTTGTACGAATACAGTTAAAAATAAAAGTATAAAATAAATAAGATATGGAAAATACAAGAGAAGAAAAACTAAATAAAAATTAATAAAATATTGTAAAACTTTTTAAATAGTTTTTTTGATTAGCAGTAGTATCTATGTAAAGTTTGAGTACGTAGGTATATACTTGCAACAACGAAGTAAAGTGATAAAACATTTTTTAATAATTATGTGATGATTTTTGCCTTATTTTCAATATTATTACAGTTAACTAAGGACACAATTCATAATATTCGTAACTACACTATTATACGATATACCATGATATTTTCTGGCAAACATTTATGTGTAGTGTTGGTTTTCAATTTCAAAAAATGGGTACAAACCTATCGTAGCCCATGTGAAATTTACATGTTTTTAAATTCGGGAAAGCAGTTATATGTTTTATTCGGATTATATTTTAATAGCGTCAAGACAAAAATAAATTTTGAAGATGAAGAGACACAAAATGTCGAGGAACATTATGGAATATTCGAAAACAAAAAGTAAGGATGGTTAGAGTAAATGTGGAATGCACTAAATGGCGCGCAGTAGACACGAACGGTTTTAAGTGCAATATTCGTGCAAATAGGCGTTAAAAAACCATAACCAACGGAAATTTTTCTCGCAGGAGTGGTACTATTTTACCAATATCATGTTACGTTGATCATATCCAAGATACGCGCTCATCAAACTTCTCAACATCCTTTTTATCGCCCTCTTTTATTTAGCAATTCCTGGTTAAATTATAGAAAATTTATAATTAACTACGTAATAAAAATATGAAATAAATAAATTAATAATAATTATATCATACAAGAAAACTAAATAAAAATAATAGATAAATATACTGGTAGGTACATATTTCAAAAGTTAAGTTAAACATTATTTGAAATAATATTTTTTTTAAATTTTAACTTTGAAGTAAACTTATTATACGTAAACGTACTTATGAACGTTCTACCAGCTATTCATCTAACAATCTAATATGTATTTATACATAGGTAAACCTTGCAAAAATTACAATGAACTGGTTTAGAAAAACGACACATAGTGATGATGATTGAATTTATCGTTGAAGTTATTTTCCCTATTTCTGTTATCTTCTTTAATTTCTTCGTTTTGTTTCCTCTTTCTATCTTTCTGCTATCTATCTTTTTAAGTAATTTTAAAATAAATAAATATGAAATTAAAACAAAAAATTTTAATAAAATTAAATAAAATATTGTAAAACTTTTAAATAGTTTTTGATTAGCAGTAGTATCTATGTAAAGTTTAGTACGTAGGTATATACTTGCAACAACGAAGTAAAGTGATAAAACATTTTTAATAATTATGTGATGATTTTGCCTTATTTTCAATATTATTACAGTTAACTAAAGACACAATTCATAATATTCGTAACTACACTATTATACGATATACCATGATATTTTCTGGCAAACATTTATGTGTAGTGTTGGTTTTCAATTTCAAAAATGGGTACAAACCTATCGTAGCCCATATGAAATTCACATTTTTTTAAATTCGGGAAAGCAGTTATATGTTTTATTCGGATTATATTTTAATAGCGTCAAGACAAAATAAATTTTGAAGACGAAGAGACACAAAATGTCGAGGAACATTATGGAATATTCGAAAACAAAAAGTAAGGATGGTTAGAGTAAATGTGGAATGCACTAAATGACGCGCAGTAGACACGAACGGTTTTAAGTGCAATATTCGTGCAAATAGGCGTTAAAACTATAACCAACGGAAATTTTTCTCGCAGGGTGGTACTATTTTACCAATATTATGTTACGTTGATCATATCCAAGATACAGTTATAGCGCTCATCAAACTTCTCAACATCCTTTTATCGCCCTTTTTATTTAGCAATTCCTGGTTAAATTATAGAAATTTATAATTAACTACGTAGTAATAAAAATATGAAATAAATAAATTAATAATTATTATATCATACAAGAAAACTAAATAAAAATAATAGATAAATATACTGGTAGGTACATATTTCAAAAGTTAAGTTAAACATAATTTGTACATATTGCTATGAAATTTTTGAAAAACATTATTTGAAATAATATTTTTTTAAAATTTTAACTTTGAAGTAAACTTACCATACGTAAACGTACTTATGAACGTTCTACCAGCTATTCATCTAACAATTTAATTTCTATTTATAGGTAAACCTTGCAAAAATTACAGTGAACTGGTTTGGATAAACAACACATAGTGATTATGATTGAATTTATCGTTGAAGTTATTTTCCCTATTTCTGTTATCTTCTTTAATTTCTTCGTTTTGTTTCTTCTTTTTATCTTTCTGCTATCTCTATCCATCTTTTCTGTCATCTTTCTGTTCTTTTCTTTTCTCTTTTGTTATCTTCTTCTATTTTTGACTTGCGATGTCTCTTCACTAATTGCCGTGATTTTCTTTTTTTTTCAAATTCTTTTCTTTATTCTCTTCATTTTAATTCTGTTGTTGTCTTTGGCTTTTCTTAACCAAAGAAATGATAAACAAAATGCCGCTAACAGAAAATCTGTCATATTAAAAAAAAATATATGAGTGATTGCCGAAATTAAAAGAACAATAGGCAATATTTTTTAAGAAGAACATTATGCACATAATGAAGTGAAAGTGGCCACTGAAACAACTATTTGACAACATTAATCCGTTAAAAAAACCCTTAATTCTAAATTCAAACGTTTCGACGTACCACATTTAAAATTAAAGATTTGTTAATCGTTTTATCGTTTAATCGTTTTTACTTAAAAATAAAGTAAATAATATCAGACATGATATTGGTCATTTTAAGTAAATTTAAATTGAAAATTAATGATAGATACTGCTTCGAAAGTAAATTAAATGATTTTTAAATAATTTAAAACAAAAATTAAAAGTTGCCTGCCTAAAACTGCCTATAGACTTTGAAAACAAGATATATTTTGAAAATTCAAAAATTTTTTTAGAAATTGAAAAAGAAATTTTTATAAAATAGTTTCACCTCTGACGAAATAATTCATGGCAGCGCTAAAATTTGAATTGCAAAAAATTATATTTTTGTATTTCTAAAATTGACATATAATTTTTCAATGTCTTTCCAAATTAAAATTTTGGCGCTTACAGCAGTAACATCTCGAGAACCAGAAAATATGTTATCATATTGGTCAACCATTATTTGGTAAAAAACGATCTATATAATCAAGATTCATATTGGTCGAAACAATTAAGAAAAAAATCTATGCTGTTTCATTAGAGGCAAGGTACTCTAATGAAACAAGCTGAAAAGACAGAGATACTTCGGCTAGCAGCTGAGAAATCAACGGTGGTTGATTTTGATGAAATTTTGCTAGTTAGCAAAATAGCTATTTAATTGCTTGCTGCCAGCAAGCAAATAAACAGCTATTGAAATGTGTAGCTGGTTTTTAGCTAGAAATACTACTTGGCCAAACATCACCTTGTGTATCCTGGGTTAAGTTATGGTATGGCAATTAAAAAATATTCACTGATACGACCGTAGGACGAAGATATTGACAAGTTAGTATGCATTTTAAATAACTATATCTTTTTATTAATATAATAACTTTATTTAGCAATAAAATTTATGTACAAACGATATTTCTTTGATTACTTTTATGATTTGTAAATAAATGTATCGAAGCAGATCAATATTTCACTATGATTTACATAGTGCATGATTAAAATATTATATAAATATTAAAATATTATTAAAATATTAAAATATTAAAAAATTATATTTCTTTATTTTCTTCTGGATATCTTATTACTTTAATAGTTTGATTTTTCTCCACGTCGTCCACAATAATATAGTAAACATCTTTGTATCAATATCAATGTCATCATCAGTTCTTATTCACTTTTTACAAATTTTAATGATGATGATCTATACATGAAAGAAGTATTTCACATATACACTAATATTTACCATCTTTTTTTATAAAAAAAATTCACAATCTGTACAACAATGTACAACTTGTACATTTTATTTGCTATTTTGATTTTGGTATACTTAGACAATATTGTTATACAAAATATGTAATTACTAAAAAACCCATGTTATTGTATCAGCTAAAGTCATTTCCTTTTTAAATGATGTAATGTTTTGAATATTTTATGTAAGCCAATGAACTTACACCTGAAATATACATTATATTTAAACTTATTTTAACCAGTTAAACTGAGAGTTCAAGTAATAAGCTTTAAATGAAAATAAACGCAACTTTTCTTTATTCAATTTGACTTATTTTTTTGTACTATTTACTATTTTGCGATTTGACTGTGTTATTATTACTATTAATATAGTAATCACCTAATACTCGTAATAATAAATTTTAGTTTCCGAAAGACGAAATCTATTATAAGAAAATAATATACTATCCCAAAATATTCGGTATGTGTCAACTTTTTACGTACCTTATGTATGTTTTACTTTTAAATTAATATTTTAAATTTCATGTTTTAAATTTATTACAATTTGTAAATAATTAAAAAATGATCTTATTTATTATTGAATTTGAAGTGCATAAAAACTTTTAATCAATTTTTTATTGTAATCCTAACTGCCGTAATAAATTTTTATTAAATTTAGCGTATCGAAAGTACATGTACATATAATAATACTTCAATAGAAAATTTCGTTATTCAATCTAGTGTGTTTCAAGTTAAAACATGGAACTTTTCTATTTATTCTTTTTAAGCATGCTGGGTTCTATTATAGCCGATAAGATAATATCTGATGCTGATCATATGCCACAAGTAAATTTATGGCAGCAAATTGATGATATGGTTCTTTCGCCAATTCAAACTCAGGCTTTGTACACTCCTTTTTTTAATCAAGGAAAAAATGCGCTACGTGACGTGAGATATCGTTGGAAGAATGCTACCGTTCCATATGAGTTTGACCCTGAATTCAGTAAGTATATTTTACAATTCAAAAATAGAAAACTTAGAGATGTTATAGATTATAATCAAAGAAAATTAGTCGAAAAAGTACTCCAAGAGGAATTTACAAAAACTTGCGTTACATTTCGGCCGCGTAGGGAAACTGATCGAGATTATGTTAGAATAACTGTGAGTACAGGAAAAAAAATTTTTATACTTAATAAACAACAAAAGTTATTTTAATAATTTATTACAGAATTGGAGTGGTTGTCATTCAAAGGTTGGACGAGTGGGAGGCGGGCAAGTCCTTAGTTTGGAAATACCAAATTGCTTACATCCTCCCGTAATCGCACATGAATTTCTGCATGCTCTTGGATTATATCATCAGCATAGTGCTACTAATAGGGATGATTATGTTACCGTTCTATGGCACAATGTTGTACCAGGTAAGGCTATATTATACATTATAATATAAAAATAAAGTATTTCGATACAACTTTGTGTGTTTTTCGTAGGTTTAGAACATAACTTTGAAAAATACGGATCAAATGATATCACTGATTTTGGTCAAACGTATGATTATAACAGTATAATGCACTATCATCCAAATACATTTTCCATGAATGGAAAGCCTACTTTGATGTCCAAGGTTACATTTTTCATAATATTTTTTTTAACATATTATAGTATAATATGGGGTGCGGCAAAATGTGTAATTTTAAAACATAATTATTTTAAACAACGCATGTTTTGGATTAACGATTATTTTATTTGTAATCGTTATTTAAATCGGTTTTGGTTAATAAGTCATAGTTTAAATTAAATTTGTCCAGAAAATTCCTTTGCTTAAAAATAATGAAACTTGAACTTTGACATTACATCGTCGAGACGCGAGAAAATGTGTCTCAACCTACGCGTAATTGTTATTCTTTTTCAACCCTACCCACGTTGAACCAATTAGATTAGTTTATTTAAAATAAATTACGCCTTGATTATTTCTCCTGTACCTCCAGGTCGAATCGTTTAAACTAGCAAATGTAAGAAATCTATGTAGAGAGGGTTCAATTTTGACTCTTGTACGTGAAAAGACGACCCATGAAGTAACCTTATAAATAATTTTCGAATGCGTTGAATCTTATGTTTGGTGTTGGGTTCTTTATAAATTTAATAATGGTAAGTTCTACACTAATATAAACTTTTTAATTTCAGGATCCACGTGTTCAGTTAAAATCTGTCATGAAGTTAAGCCCAATCGATGTTATTAAAATAAACAAAATGTATAATTGTGAAAAAAACTGATCTGAATATGAATTAAATATGATCCATTTGTATTTCCTGAACATTAAATTTGATGTATTGAATATAAGAAGTTTGAATTACGTTTTTATTGTTATCATAACGTAATACCACGGATGTATGTATAATTAAAGAGGTAAGCAGACGAGCTATGTTTATTACGCATATAAATGTTCCGAAAGTTTTGACATGTGCGTAAGAGAAATCCCGACAGAGATAGAAAACAACTTTTTGCACGTGATGCAAATTCCGCAGTGACGTAGTTACAGAACCCAGTGCATATTTTTTGCATATGGCCATTGTGCCTTTAAAATAACATGTGAATAGGCGAAAATTTCTACATGCTTTTGCGATATATTTTTGAGTAGGCGAGAAATTCACTGCACTCTCCGATATACTACTCAGAATTAGCTTTTGACACAATTTACTTTTGAGTTTGCCAAAAAAACACTACAATCGACAATACACCACCAAAAATTTGAATTTTGATTTTTATTTTAATCACTTATATGCACGACAAGCGTTAATCAACTAATGCCCGATTTCTTCACCTCTAGTTAAAGTTCGAAACAACGAACCAGAATTTAAGTCTAACTTGGGGTTATAATAGGGTACCGTATAACTAAAACCCGATTTCCAACAAGAAAAGAAAGTTTAGGTCCAGCAGTGGTCGAAAACTGACTGCTAACTAATAGGTAGCTCTAAACTTATAAAAAATTAGTTCAGGAAATATTTCTTCGGTCATTGAAAAGGTCTGAGTCAAAAAAGGACGCTTGAAAGCAATTCTAGTCTTAAAGCAACTTCTCGTTGAAATTCTGTAAAATTATTAAGATATAAGAATTATTAATGTTGTAGAATTGTATTTAATTTTTACAAAATAAAATCGAATTTTAACGTGAACTGTTCATTCAGGCAATGAAAAACAACCTCAGACAAGAAACCTAAAAATTTCTCAACATTATCCAAAATATTGCCATCAACACTGTTGGGTTTGTTTGACATGACCCAACATAGCCCTGACAGTTGTACTAGAAGTGGTGATTTACAGAATGGTGCCAAGACAGTAGCTCCTTTAATTCGAAGATACTTTTGGCGTCTGAGTACTCATCGTGATCTGCCGACAAGAGAGCATTTCCACAATTACATATGTACAAAATTGTCAAACAGTAACTGCTCAATTCTTTCTGGTACTGGCTAGTTGTATGCTCATAGATAGTATTGAACGATTCAGTAATGCTTTATCTTCTTTAGGTACAGTTTTCGATAGCGCGGGTTTTTAAAACCTTTCAGATTACTCAAGAAGTCAGATAGTCCAAATTATCAACTGAATATGAAAAACACTGATTTTAGGGTAGACGTCAAATAAAGTAACTCAGTTATTCTTCATTCCGTCAAGAATAAATAAATAGCAAACATACAAATTTTTTTAAACTTCATTTATTATTTACAATCTGTTGCAATGTTTAAAGAAAAACAATAACATTCAGTAAATGTTTTAACACTATAATACAGCTCGATAAAGTGATGCCCATCGGCATCACTCACTTAGTCCCTACTTGTCATCAGATTTAATTTAAGTTGGAAATGAATGGAACCTTTTTGATAAATCGAGCGGTTTGTATCGTTTCAATCTTCGCGTACGGTTACTACGTTGCTAATCTGTTCGGATGCACACTTAGTCTGTCTTGATATTTTTCACTACATCTGGCAATTTCACTTTTTACACTAATAACTTCCAAGTCTTTGTGAATTAATTTGTTTGGGACGTACTATAGCGCATTTGTGATATTTCTTAGTACTTAATAATAATAGAGATTGAAATCTCTGGAGTATTTCAATATTAAAAGTGCTTGCTGTACCCACAGTTGGATTCCATATGACCAGAGTTAAAACTGTAATTTTGGTTCAATTAGCCAATACATTTTCTGTATGTCATATCTAACTGTTTTCTTTTCATCCAGATATAATGCTTCCAAGTAAGCCTACGATCAAACTACATCAGTTTGGGGCGAGGGGTCAACCGCTAGAGGAAATCGTGTACTTCACACTTAACGTAGTTCATGATAATTCTGCATACTTCTTCGTAATTCAGCAGTAATTCACGGGATTCCAAAATTTGAGCAATGGAAGGTTCCCCCCCCCCCCGGATCAAGTAGTTTATTTTTTATCATTAGTAAACTGAAAATTTCCCGTTGCAGAGGCACTGGAAGGTGTTCCACACCTCTAGACCCCCGGATTAAGTAGTTTATTTTTATTTTGTTGCAGAGATCTGCCTCCAAGGGTACGGAATTTATAATTAATTGTCAAGTTAAGAATTAAACACATTTACTTGACCATAGCTAATTTTAATAAACTTGAGATATGTTTAAATATTTAATTCACTTTAATAATAATAAATTATCTAAACTGGGAGTCTGGGGTGTGGAACACCCTCCAGTGACTCTGCAACGGAGATCTTTGGTTTACTTCTGATAGAAAGTAAGCTACTTGGTCTGGGGGTTCTGCATGTTCTGCAATGTTTTTCATTCAAAAATTTGTGCACTGGAGGGTGATCCACACCCCCCAGACCCCCCGGATTGAATAGTTTATTTTTATTAGAAGCAAACTGAAGATCTCCCGTTGTAGAGGCACTGGAGGGTGTTCCACGCTCCCCAGACCCTCCGGATCGAGTAATTTATTTTTATCAGAAGTAAATTGAAGATCTTCCGTTGCAGAGGCACTGGAGGATGTTCCACGTGAAGTACTTCATGTACTTCATGAGATGTGTACAAAAAACTTCACCAGCGGTTAACCCCTCGGTTTGGGGTGACATTTTGCAGTTCAACTCTACTGGCGGGCAAGTGCCTCTTTTCACTGTATACGTGACCTGCTTAGATTTTGTTGTGTTGGCTCGAATTCTCCAGGCTTTCAACCAATCTTGAATTTTTTGAAAATGGTCTTGTAGCTTCAGTAGGATCGGAGTGTGAGGTTATAGCTGCTGTGTTGTTTGCATACGTTCCAACAGTTTTCTTCTTAGTGTCAGTTGGTAAGTCTGACGTAAAAAAAGATACAGAATCGGTCCCAACACGCTACCCTGCAATTAAATAGAATTTTGCGTGCTGATCCTGAAACTTTACTTGAAATAATCCATCAGAGAAGTACGAATGTAGTATTGGTTCGACTATGTCGACTTCAGGTTGACTATGTTTTTGTCTTTTTTTGGATTTCTAAAAATTTCCAAAATTATTTTAATATTTTTAAATTTTTAATTAATTTTTCTAATTTCCCCAAATTTAAATTTTGGCGCTGCTATCTATGAATGTGCTAGTTTTTTTTACTTTTGCATAACAGTCCAGGGTGCCACATCTTATCGAATATTTAGATATGTCCAAGAAAAAAAATGATATGTCCAAGATATGTCCAAGAAAGAAAAGATATGTGCAATATCTTTTTGTCTTCTAAATCTTGATTTATTATGTTTACGACACGATGAACCTGTTCGGTAGTAGCGTGTTGCTTTCTGAAGCCGAATTGGTGTTCTGGTATCATTTTTTCGTTTATAAGGTGTAGATTCAATTTTTTAACAGCAGTCTTTCAACGACCTTTGAGAGTAGTGGCAGAAGACCAATTCCTGCCTTGTGGATGAAAATTATTTGTGCAACCTTCCATTGCGGCAGCACGATTTGCAGACAAAACGCTGTGTTGCCTAATTGTGTTATTAATCTTATGCCCCTTTCTGGAAGTTGTTGGAGAATTTTTCCAGTAATAAGGTCATAACCTGGTGCCTTTTTGTAATTAATTTTCTTGATAATAATAGCCATTTATTTAATTTTAAAAGGCTTGATTTAATAATCTAACTGAAGTGGTGATTCTAGTGCTTGGGTAACTTTTTCTTCTGTTTGCAAACTCTCCTTCGGGAAAGGTTGAAATACATACATTTGCCAGATGTTCCACAAATGTATCTACTTTTTCCCTATCGCTTCGCGTCCAGTTTCCTTTTGGTTTACATATTGGGATGAACAGGTGTAAATGTTTGCTTTAATTTTTTCGTTGCCTTCCATAGCGAATATTCTCTGGTCTCCGTAGGAGTATGATTTTTTAAATATTCTTGGACTGCTTGATTTTATAATTCTGAAATATACTTTTTTATGACCTTGTTGCTTGATTTAATTTATTTTTATCACTTGGCTGTCTCGTGTTCTGCCAAGTTCTTCTAAGTTTTCTTCTTTCGGAATTGCTTTTCTTATCGTATCTGAACATTGATTTCTTCCCACGTGTTCCAGCGTAGGAGTCGAGTTCCATGCAGCATTGCACAACATCCGTACCGATTGGGTATGCCTGGCTTTGCTTATGGAGTACCATCTAGTGGAATGTCATTAAAATTGATCGAGAAAATCCGATGATAAATCCAAGTATGTCTGAGCACGTAGATAATATTTTGAGATACTTTTAATGACACAGAAATCAATAAGATCAGGTAGTTTATTTCTGTCGGTCGGCCAATATCTTGGTTGACCAGTCGACAGGTGTTTGCAGTTGTTTTAGTTGATAGCTTTAAGCATTTAGTTCTCTACTTCTGTGGTTAGTGAATCTTAATACCCATTCCTGGTGTTTGGCATTATAGTCACCCCTGAAATAAATTTGGTTCCTAGTGTTTTAAAGAAGTTCAGAAATTGATTTTCTTTGGTAGTGTATCCTGGGGAGCAGTAGACTGCAGCGAATGTCAGGGGCGCCCATTCCAGGTTTCGACTTTGATAATCGTGGTTTGTAGATAATTTCCTTGTACATTTTCTAGCTAAAAATAGTTTAGTGTTGTTTTTATAATGATTGCAGTACCATCTGGATGTTTTGTATGATAAATCTTGGAATTCTAATAATACTACAGTTGGTAAAATGTGTCTCAGAGATGAGAGTTATGTCAATGTTGTGAGTTTTTAAAAATAATGTTAACTCTAGCCCATGTTGCGATAATCCATTAGTATTCCATACTGTTATTTTAATTGGAGTGTCCATTAGGGTTCTCGGACAGGATGGTAACTAGGAGATAGATTAATTTGTCGATTCTCCTCATATTTTCGTCCATTCGATGTAGCATTTTTGATAACATTAGCATTATTTTGCTTTCAGTTTGGTTTTCGTGATTTGTCTGAACATTGTTCCAGTGTTGATTATGTTGAGCGTTTCCTTTCAGATACTATCATTTGGTATATTAGTTCAACGTGGTGCATTGAAAAGAGGTATTTGTTGAATATTGAAAAATGTATACCTTTTGTAATAGTTCTGAAATTTCTTTTCTTCTTTAGTTGGAAAGTGTGATTTTAACTTTCTTGAGGTTTAATGCCTTTAGTATTGCTGTATACTTTTCAATGTTTCCTGGTTGTATTTTGATGTTATCTCTACCAGTGATTTTCATGTTATACTCATTCTTGGCTGCTGTGTCCAAAATTTCTTCCAGGGGCGAATATCCTGCACATACGGTACGAATATAGAGGGCGGTTTAATAGTCTTTGGTTTACGACACTTTAGAATTATTTCCATTTTCTCTATCAGTGGCATCAGTCTCTTCAGGAAAACGTTCTCGAAAATTTTTGACAAGATAGGAAGCAGCATGATGGGTCTGTACGAGTTAGTTTCAGTTGGTGGTTTCCCAGGTTTAAGAATTAAAATTGTTATCTATATTAAGATATAAGAAAGTAACCCAGTCTCAAGTTGGAGTTGTAGATTATGGTGATGGATCTAATAGCCGAGTCGGGTAGCTCTTTAAGGACTTTTGCGGTTACGAGGTTGAAGCCTGGTAATTTGTTCGGTATCATGTATTCTTTAATGTAGTTTTTAATCTCACTTTTTTCATTTTCATTATTGGCAGTTCCATCTGGAGGAGAGCATTGAGGAATTTTTCGATGTTGACGTCGTCGTTTGGCTCTTCTGCTTGAAAGGGGGTAAAGACTTCAGCTAGGTGGTTAGCAAATGTATTAGCCTTTTCTTGATTTATTCTCGCTCACTCTTGGGTTAGGGTTCTTATGGGTGGATTTAATTGTTGCGTACCTTTGAGTTTTCTAGTAGCTTTCCAAAGCGAGTAGTCAGATGCTTCGGTTGCGTCAGTCCACTCAGGTAGTTTTGTATTTGTTGGTTTTAAGATCGAATACAACATAATAAATAAAAATTCAAATTTTGAAAAGTAGAGCTGGCGCGAAATTTTGTTTTGCATTTTCCGTGGTTATTATTAAGTTTAGAACTGAAATTTTAACAAAACACCAAAACAAATTGAAAACAACACAATACAATAAAAAAATTTCAAATTTTTGAAAAGGGGCTGGGCGAAATTTTGTTTTGTGATTTCCGCGGTTTTTATTTAGTTTAAAACTGAAATTTTAACAAAACTTCTTCATATTTTGATACAATTTTTTTCAGGTACAACACGTTAACATCGTACAGTGCCGTACTATGAAAAAAAATGAATACACAAATAACAAATAAAACTTTCAATTTGAGAATACATTTATTTTATTTTATAAAAAAAAATATTTGATTTAAAAATAAAATATAAAAGAATTGTCAAACGAAGTAGTACGAAGCACTCACTTTAAATAATAGCGTAGTAATTTATTGTAATGAATTTATAATTATTTAACACTTTTAAAAAATAGAACAATTACATGGTGAATCTACAGTTATTAAATACACATTAAAATTACAAACATGATGTAGCACTAGTTTATAATTAATATAACTAAAGAGAAAAACTTATCAAGTATATTACACGAGTATATTTTTGTATAAAGTATACCACAGGATTATTTATGAAATCTAACTGAAAACTTTTTTCTAATAGTTAGCAGGTATTGAATATAAGTTTAAAAAGTATTCTACTGTTACTCGCGGTATTTTATTCAATTTTACACGGACATTACAAACCGTTTCGCAACAAGAAAAAGCTAAATGCCAATAAATTACTTTGTATGAAAATAAAAGCATAAGGAATTTTGGAGAAGTTTATTTTTTAGCCATATAAATACCGAAAGCTCTGTAATGCAAGGTCGCAATTTTACTTTTGCTGTAAATTTAACTTCACGCCACATTAAATTTACTTTTGTGCCAACTTGGGAACCGATTCTAAGTACTATAAATTAAATTACAAAAATTGATTAAACCAAGATGCTCAAAGTTTTACAAGCAATTTCAAATTTTCCCAAACTAACCTTTCAATTATGAGATCTCTTCGAACACTTGATACTACATCATAAATTTTTATGAATTATGAAGCGGAAAACTACCTACTTGCGAGTAATTAGAGTAGTGACAAATAAACATTACATCAAGGGGATAATTTATTCAACGCATTTACAATGTTGCACTTTGTGAAGCAACGGTTGGATGTAGATACATTTTTATACAATATGGTTGCTGCTTACATTTTTCATTTTCAAACGTGAGAATTTCTTTCTTTTCACTAAAAGCAACTAAGTTAAGTGATGCAAAAAATTCGAGCTATTTGCAAATTCACGTCATTATTCATGTCTCAAGTTTATATATGTACGAGTATAGAAGCAAAACTTTACTTTTAATGTTCTGATAGTACAGCTATAAAATTGAAATTCCATTTATCACACTCGTAGGTAATCAGGCATCTTCGGGGATTTAATTACAAAAGAAAATTAGGTGAAAAATTGTAGTAAACTGCTTGCTATAGCTGCAAGTTATGTAATTTAATTTAATTTATGTATAATTCAAATTTAATTACCCCATTGATAAGAACCATTTTTAAAAAAGAATAATTTCGAAAGGTAGCGTCTAGGAGCACGTCGTGGTTTCCTTACGAATAAACGTCGAGTATCTCCTAATTACCTATTCCATTTCATGATTTATTATTCCAGTTTACCGCATAATTAATTTTTGGATCAATAAGATTAATTAATAATAAATGCACACTTAATTAAGTATACACATATTAATTACTATGTTTTGTTGGTTTGGATGCTGTGTATCCCAAACAATGTGTATCTAATGGATTTTCATACCGTTAATGTTGGTCCTAAACTTGTGAGTAAAAATTTTTTTTGTAATTATACTTGGTGTCTGACCTAAAACTTCAATTAATATTTTTGATGACCGTAGTAAGGACTTGTGTAGTAAACCATGTAATTAAATCATTGTTAGATGAGCAGTTATTCACATGTAGCTTTACTAATGACATTACGCGTCGGTGTAACAGTATTTGAGATTTTATGGCTGAATCTCATCTGCTATGCTAACCGGAAGTTTACCGTAAATTGTCACACACTATGCATATATTACTTCCTGATACTCCACAGGGTATGTAACCGCATCTCGAATAAACTTAACCGATAAGATACCGGATTTTATTACTTTTTCAAAAAGGAGATAAGTTTACACAATGAGTCAAATTCGCAAAGAATGTAAAATCTAGACGAATGGTACCAACCATCTCGAAAAGTTACACACAAGACCGACTTCACTCGAATTTTTCTATTATTATAAATTTGTGAAGCAAAAACCCATTAAATTTTATAATCCTAATATAAAATATGCATTGCAATAAAATTTTCATTAAAATTAGTACTACCTACCTACCTACCTACCTGTTCTGCTTTGTTTGAAATTTCATTTCGAAATCTCTATTTATCGGTTGTTTAAAATTCAAATTATAAGGGAGATCGCTTTTGCAAGTAAAATCAAAAGAAAATCGAATCGCGCGAGAACGGTCAAAGGACTCCAATTTGAAACTGCAACAACCACTCAGAAAGTTCACAGGCAAACGCCTTTGTAGTCATGCAATTAGGCTCCCGGTGTACTGAATAGTCGATACAAACTGTAATGAGTTTAAACGAGCTTTTAATTTTTGTTAAATTTTTTACAATTAACTAAAAATGTTATGCAGTAGACGACGAACTATGTAAGTTCATTCATGCTTCATGATTGCAAGTTTACATAATGAGAATATCCATGAACAAAATAAGCATCAAATTATAACAGCATCTAATAATACACTAATTTTCCGAATTTCATTAACTTTATTCTAAAATATTAATTAGTGTAAAGAAAAATAGGTGTAGCGGTCTCGAAAAAAGTTGCCAATGTCAAATAAATGCCGAGAAATGCGTCGTGATACTGAAAAGTAGGTAATGTAAGAAATGCCGAAAAATCGGAGCCTATGACTAAAGGAATAAACTTCAACAGAAACTCATATTGGATGTTTGTGGTCTGGTTAATTCTTCTTTCTAAAAATTTTAAATTTCAAAAACCGAGCAAAGATGGCTCGTGTAAACTAACAAGAAATTTGCAATAATTCCACTAAGCAGTTACAAACATAATAGGTATGCTTTACAAAAACCGATCAAAAGTATATAAGAACAAAATTTAAAAATTATGAGATGTAATGCCTGAACTGGGGTTCCAAAAGAAGAACAAGCTAGTGAAAGAAATGCAATCAAGCAAAAGAGCAAACCTACCAAAAAGGTTACCAACTTTATGCATTAGATTATCCTTAAAAGTAAGAAATAAGAAAATGATTTCAATATACGATTTTATGATCCAACTGATGATGCAAGAAGAGAAAATTTCTATCAGACCATAATAGAGCAGTCGAATAAGATTGATAATAGACAACAACCGATTATAGCAGAAATTTCGGTACTAAAATAACGACAAAAAGAGGCAATGATATTGTGGGTCAATTTGTTTGGTCAATGAGTTTTGCTACTGTTTTTGGGCATTCGCATTTTCGCTTGTTTATATTAAATTTTATATAAAATTATGAAAAATTAACAATGCACAATAAGGTCAAATAATTTTGATTTCCTTAAACCCAGAATACTGAAACAAATTTACGAAATGTATGAGATTTGACTGCATTTATGATTATTAAACTTTTGTTGTTTTTAGTTTATTTAATATAATATCTACTTGGTAAATCAAGCTTTTATAAGAACGTCTACTGGCGTCCATTAATTTAAATTGTACGTAATACAATTTTAGGTGTATCGACGATCACTTTAGTTTTTTATTTCAGTTGCCACTTGCTGAGTAGTGTAATAGTTTTAGAAGTAAAACTCTCCTTAAAGTCCCAAAAATTTATTTATTTGTTAATTCTTCTTCTTCTTGTTCTTCTAGCGTTCCATTTCTTATAAAATATAGTCCCATTCTTTGATGTTCTCAAATCCATTTTCTAGGGTGGTCAATTCCTATATTTTCTTGTTCTGCTTTTCACAAATTACCATGTGTCTTTGCTTCTTCTATTATCCTTTTCTATTCTGTGCCTCTTTCCTCCAATTTTTTACTCCCATGAATCTCATGTAATTTGCCACTTTATTCTTCCACTTCGGTCTTGTTCTTTGTACATCGGATTTCTATCTCATAATACTATTGACTACTCTTGAACTTTGGGCCCTCATTACATGTCCCATCCATCCTATTCTTATTGCCTTGATATGCTTCACTATGTTTTCTCCATCCAGCTCTTTATCTATTTCAATATTTATCGTTTTGTATGGACCACCGATTTGTTGGTGAAGGTGTGCTTCTAATTTTGTTTAGATTACCTGTATAGATTCACGATCTTCGCATACCGTCCGTCGGAGCTTAGCTAATGCAAGGGCAGGGATTAAACGTATTTTTGTAAACAAAAGGACTCTCTTCTTGGTTAAAAATTTTTTTCCCGAACTGCCTAGCGGTTAGGAAAAGAGTTTAACTGTTTTAAGGTACATACTCATAAAGCGGATTTTAGAGGTAATCAACTCTAAAAACGCTAATCACGTTATTTTTAGTCGAAGTCGATAAACGTGCATATTTTTGTAAATGCAGTTAGTTGTAAATAGTTAGTCTTAGTTTATTTACAAACGGTAACTATGTCGCTCGTTCATGTAATTTGATCAAGTTGATTAAATAAATAATAAATTATTAACCCGACTGGCATTTTTATGAAAGTAGCGCCAATCTTCTGATAGTTATTAGCAATCCTAATACTTCAATAAAACAGATCATATTTTATGGCGATGTTGCTAGGATTAAAAAAATAATAATTATGCTTTACCTCCAGTCAGTATTCTTTCTTGTATTATTTTTCCTTCTTGGTTTGTGTTATTGATTTGTAGTCCTTAGTACTTGTATGTTCTCATTTCTTGAAATTTGCATTTTCTGATTTGTATTACTGTCTTATTTTTTCTTTTGCCTATATGGCACGTCATAAATTTTGTCTTGCTCTCATTTATAAAAAGTCTAAATTTTCTTGATTCTTCTTCCAGTTTATTGAATGTTTCCATTAGTGCCTTGTGTGATCTTGCATCACCACGTCCAATACTAAACAGCGTGGGCGACAAAGAATTTCCCTGTTTTACGTCGGATTTTGTTATAAATTTTTCCGTTTTCCCTTTTTTTGTTATGATTTGAACTGCTGTTTCTTTTAGAGTCATGTTTTTTAAGCGTACTAGTGTTACTGGTATGTTCATGTTTTCCATTTCTCTTATTATCTGATTTCTGTTTACCTTATCGAAGGCTTGCCAAAAATCTATAAAGAGCATTTCCAGTCACATGTCAAACTTGCAACATCTTTTCAAAATTTCTGTTATTATAAACAAAGCATCGATAGTCGATCTACTCGACCTAAAACCTTATTGGTAATCTCCTAGTACCTTTTCAGTGAAGTCCTTTAGAGTATTTTGTACGATGTGTTTTGGAGCAGGAATATTCCTCTGTAGTTCTCTCATTCTGTCACGTTGTCTCTCTTGTGAATCGGTATAATGCTAACTGTTCTCCATTCTGTTGGCATCCTTTCCTTCTTCCATACCTCCATCATCAATTAATACATCCTATTCCACAATGTGTTTTCCTCATATTGTTTATGTTTTCCTCATATTGCTTAATAAGTTCAGCATCTATATTGTTGGTTCCAGGTACTTTACCACTCTTCATTTTTCAACTATTTTGCAATTTTATGTTCCTCAACGCCCAAATTGACACTTTCAAATAAAGTTACTTCTGGGGTTTCTTTTAGAAGATTCTGAAAGTATTCTTTCTGTTTGTTTTTATATCTTGGTCTTCGTGTGCTATATTTTCTGCCCTGTTCTTTGTTCCTCTTGATTCCAGTATATTACCCTGCTTCGTTCTTTTATTTTCTTCCAAGAAGCTTTTGGATTTGGGATTTCTATGTTTTTCTATGTTGTCAAATATTTTGTTAATATTATCTTATTTCTTTTTTTACACATCCTCACCGTTTCCTTTTCTAGTCCCTTATATCTTCCGTTGTTCTCTGCTGTTTGGAATCTTAACCATTTTATTCTTGCGTTTCTCTTTGCGTTTATCACCCTCTCGCATTTGTTTGTTTTTCTATTTTCTTTGTGATCCAAAGTACTTTTCGTTGCATGTGTTATACTCCTTTTCATGTATCCCAATCCTATTCTATATTTCTGTTCAATTCTTTCTTCTAGACTTTTGCATATTTTTATTGTAAATCATCGTTGTTAAATTTTTCTAACGCAAATCTTTTATTTTGCATTTTTCTTCTTTCTATTGTTATTGTATATTTCTTTTTAATCTCCGTTATTACCATGTTGTTATTTGTTAATTAATGGAATCTAAGATTATGAATTTGATTCGTGGATTGCAAAAGAGCGAAAATTGATATATAAAACGATGAAATTTACCCTGAATAATAAAGACGGAGGGGAAAGTAATTACTAAATTGAAAAAAGATTGGTAAAAAATTTTGAAAATTAAAAATGGATGATTAAAAATTAGGGGCGGGGAAAAATCACGTTTTTGTGGTGAAAGAATGAAAACGCCCATTATAGATAATGTTTAAAAAGTATAAAGATTTTTTAAAAAAAAATTTTTCACTCCCATGGCCCTCATGTGATTTACCACTTAATTCTTCCATTTCGTTCTTGTTCTTTGTACATCGGATTTCCATCTCATAACACTATTGATTACTCTAGAACTTTGGTCCTTCATTACATGTCCCATCCATCCTATCTTTATTGCCTTGATATGCTTCACTATGTTTTCTCCATCCAGCTCTTTATCTATTTCAATATTTATCGTTTTGTATGGACCACCGATTTGTTGGTGAAGGTGTGCTTCTAATTTTGTTTAGATTACCTGTATAGATTCACGATCTTCGCATACCGTCCGTCGGAGCTTAGCTAATGCAAGGGCAGGGATTAAACGTATTTTTGTAAACAAAAGGACTCTCTTCTTGGTTAAAAATTTTTTTCCCGAACTGCCTAGCGGTTAGGAAAAGAGTTTAACTGTTTTAAGGTACATACTCATAAAGCGGATTTTAGAGGTAATCAACTCTAAAAACGCTAATCACGTTATTTTTAGTCGAAGTCGATAAACGTGCATATTTTTGTAAATGCAGTTAGTTGTAAGCAGTTAGTCTTAGTTTATTTACGAACAGTAACTATGCCGCTCGTTCATGTAATTTGATCAAGTTGATTAAATAAATAATAAATTATTAACCCGACTGGCATTTTTATGAAAGTACCGCCAATCTTTTGATAGTTATTGGCGATCCTAATATTTCAATAAAACAGATCGTATTTTAAGGCGATGTTGCTAGGATAAAAATAATAATTATGCTTTACCTCCAGTCAGTATTCTTTCTTTTATTATTTTTCCTTCTTGGTTTGTGTTATTGATTTGTAGTCCTTAGTACTTGTATGTTCTCATTTCTTGAAATTTGCATTTTCTGATTTGTATTACTGTCTTATTTTTTCTTTTGCCTATATGGCACGTCATAAATTTTGTCTTGCTCTCATTTATAAAAAGTCTAAATTTTCTTGATTCTTCTTCCAGTTTATTGAATGTTTCCATTAGTGCCTTGTGTGATCTTGCATCACCACGTCCAATACTAAACAGCGTGGGCGACAAAGAATTTCCCTGTTTTACGTCGGATTTTGTTATAAATTTTTCCGTTTTCCTTTTTTTGGTATGATTTCAACTGCTGTTTCTTTTAAAGTCATGTTTTTAAGCGTACTAGTGTGCCTGATATGTTTATGTTTTCCATTTCTCTTATTATCTGATTTCTGTTTACCTTATCGAAGGCTTGCCAAAAATCTATAAAGAGCATTTCCAGTCACATGTCAAACTTGCAACATCTTTTCAAAATTTCTGTTATTATAAACAAAGCATCGATAGTCGATCTACTCGACCTAAAACCTTATTGGTAATCTCCTAGTACCTTTTCAGTGAAGTCCTTTAGAGTATTTTGTACGATGTGTTTTGGAGCAGGAATATTCCTCTGTAGTTCTCTCATTCTGTCACGTTGTCTCTCTTGTGAATCGGTATAATGCTAACTGTTCTCCATTCTGTTGGCATCCTTTCCTTCTTCCATACCTGCATCATCAATTCATACATCATATTCCACAATGTGTCTTCCCTCATATTGTTTATGTTTTCCTCATATTACTTAATAATTTCGCCATCTATATTGTCGGTTCCAGGTACTTTGTCACTCTTCATTTTTCTAACTATTTCGGCAATTTTATGTTCATCAACGCCCAAATTGACACTTTCAAATAAAGTTACTTCTGGGGTTTCTTTTAGAAGATTCTGAAAGTATTCTTTCTGTTTGTTTTTATATCTTGGTCTTCGTGTGCTATATTTTCTGCCCTGTTCTTTGTTCCTCTTGATTCCAGTATATTACCCTGCTTCGTTCTTTTATTTTCTTCCAAGAAGCTTTTGGATTTGGGATTTCTATGTTTTTCTATGTTGTCAAATATTTTGTTAATATTATCTTATTTCTTTTTTTACACATCCTCACCGTTTCCTTTTCTAGTCCCTTATATCTTCCGTTGTTCTCTGCTGTTTGGAATCTTAACCATTTTATTCTTGCGTTTCTCTTTGCGTTTATCACCCTCTCGCATTTGTTTGTTTTTCTATTTTCTTTGTGATCCAAAGTACTTTTCGTTGCATGTGTTATACTCGTTTTCATGTATCCCAATCCTATTCTATATTTCTGTTCAATTCTTTCTTCTAGACTTTTGCATATTTTTATTGTAAATCATCGTTGTTAAATTTTTCTAACGCAAATCTTTTATTTTGCATTTTTTCTTCTTCTATTGTTATTGTATATTTTTTTTAATCTCCGTTATTACCATGTTGTTATTTGTTAATTAATGGAATCTAAGATTATGAATTTGATTCGTGGATTGCAAAAGAGCGAAAATTGATATATAAAACGATGAAATTTACCCTGAATAATAAAGACGGAGGGGAAAGTAATTACTAAATTGAAAAAAGATTGGTAAAAACAATTTTGAAAATTAAAAAGTGGATGATTAAAAAAATTATGTGGCGAGGAAAACCACGTTTTTTTGTGGTACAAGAATGAAAACGCGACATTATGGATACGCGATCTAGAAAAGCTATAAATACAGAATATTTTTTAAAATAGCTGTCAACGAATTTTAACCAAACGACAGAGCTAAATGACCTATAGTTTCGGGAAGGGCCTAAGCTTTTGGAGAGGCAATTTTATTTGCATTCAAATTACTTTGTAAAACACACTTGTCACCCTTTTCTTCTTCCGTATAGTTTCTAAAAGACGTACTGCTCTGAACCACAGACTAATTGAATCTTTGAATTTAGGTCAACGGTGTCTGGAAATTTTTCATAAGCAAATAAAACAGTACAGCTAGAACATTTAAAGTTAGCAATTACCTTTTTTTTATAAACTTTGAGGAGAAACCTTTGTAAATTTTTAAAACTTTGGCGCCAAAACAGGAACTATTTTTTTTCACGATTAATGTTATAAAACCTAAAGATTCAAAATTACGTTCCATTTTGCCAAGATTTTATCTCAGCTGATCTGGACACAAGTAAGCAGTATTCTCTGTTATCCAGTTTTCATTATCATCGTGATAATCGGACATGGTGTATGCTAAATCTTGGGTAATTCATATTCACAAGGCGTACTGTATAACGGGATATTTTTGATATCTCCATGAATTAACTGTACAAGTGTACAGTACAATGTACAGTACAAGTGCCCTACAATAATTATTGTTATCACTAAACTTAGTAATCTCGTTATCTTCAAAGTTGTTACACAACATAAGGGTTTAGAAAGTCTAACAAATAGACAAGATATTTTGCATAAATATCGGCTTAAATTTTACTTTCCAGAAACACTCTCAGTAGCCCGACAGTAATACATTGCAAGGTAATTTATACCTAACCGAGTCCAAGCTCTCAGAGCTGTGTACTAAATATATAAAGTTAGCTATTGCGTGTTAATAACATTTACGACCAAACGTAGCCAAGTGCTGGTGAAATTTGCGACAGCTAATTAAACAGAGAAAGTGTAAGGCAGTGTTAGGTGCGGATGTAAAAATTAATAATCAATATTACTGCATTACTGTACAATGGCGTTCTATGTAACTTAAACGTAACAGTAGTTTAAATAATAGTAAAAAAGTAATTCATAAATAATATGTCTTCTTTATTATAAACGGTCTCTGTAATCGTGTAATTAATAGCACGTATGCATTTGCCAATATATTATTTATTTAATTTAGTATTAAAATATTTAAAACAATGCAAAATGTAATATGATATACCTACATAATATATAATATTCTAAACTGCATTGCCCGAAATCAAATAATATAAATTAGTTTTATTAATAATTAAAGCAAAAGCGAGTTTTGTATCATAATATGTTTGTAGATTTTTTATTTTAGCATTTACTATTCCGTGCTTGTGCAAGCAGTGACAGTACCATTATACGAATAAAATATTAGTACGGAGTTAATGCTGATAACCTGCATATATGTATTTTAAATGAAAATATAAAAGCTTTCATTATATTGATGTCCCATAAATCAAAACTGCAATAGCTCCGGAAAAATTATTTAGACAAGCTATTGATTATACAACAAGATAAGTAACTTGTCTTAATACACCTTAACGTCTACTTAGGCAGCGCAAAGATGTGAATTATTAGACAGGTTACGCAACACGGTTTTTTTATAAAACTTCTTTTATTAAAAATTAATGTGAAACAAAACGAAGAGCTTAGTGTCGCATCAGATTGTGTTTTATTTTCTCTGGGTGTTTTATGCTGCTGTAGATTTATGGTGTATATAATTTCAAACCAGTAGCTACTAACTTAGTGCAATTAATTTTCAGGTAATTCATACAAATATGTATAGTTATTAACAATAAAAATACGATAGGGAATAATTTTATAAAATATGAAATATGGAAATTCTCGTGGAAAGACCGGAGAGAGCAGCTACATCCAAGCAAATCTTATATTACATTAGATTTTAAACCTCATTGCAGCTCCTCCGAACGTTCTCTTAATGTTGTTTCGACGGTGATTCCATTTTATATTATATGAAATTGTTATTATTTTTTTTTTTCAACGAATATACAATATTTGTATAAGCATCATATTTTTCAATAATAATTTTTTTTTCGCTGTAGGTAAAATATACGATACTCTTTTATTTTTATCAGTTACCTTTATTTGGCTATTAAAACTGTGTACACATGCTTATTATCGGTACGTGACATTTGGGCGCTGCAATTTGGGCCTTGCCATTTGGGAGCTGGACTTTTAAGCGTTGGATTTTAGGCGCCGGGCACCGCTGTTTTGGTGCCGGAACTTTTGGGCGCTAGAAGTGTCTAAATTATTATTTAGACGGAAACTAGTGTATTTCAAAGCAATAAATACATTGGATCACTCAGATTCCCTTACGTGACCTTTACGACGCTTAACGCATAACGTAGATAAGACTGTCGACTAGACTAGATTCCAGTTGGCAAAATAAAAATGTCGACAAAATGTTTTTCTGTCGAGGCACAGAGAGAGCATATAATGAAACAGTAGAAAAAAGATTGTTTGAAAACGAACGCTTTCGAGAAAATTTAAACATTTTAGTATGTTTGTCACTGCGAACGATGTGAGTTTAGCTAAACGACTGCGTCGAAATCAAAATCGAATTGGTTTCGACGTACTCTGCCGACGTACAGTGCTGTCAGTCTACAGTACGCGCACCTGAGCAGAACTTAACAAACCACTTCCTCACACATTAACATAATTTAGATTTTAGCAGACGTGCGCAGCGTTCAACTGACCGTGAGTTATGCGTCGCGCATTGTTGTAAGAAAACGTAGCTTTAGTTCCCTTATTAAAATTTATAGTTCTTCATCGCAATAAAATATAATAATTTTTATTAATTCTTTATGTGCAATCCCTCTAATACCATTTGATTCGACGATTCGTTTTATTCTGGTATCCACAGCTTTATATTTTAATCTTTTAGGAGGAGGAGCTTCACCATGTATATATTGCTCGTATTATCAGTCTTTTCTATTCTGAACGCTTTGCAGGCCATCAATAAATTTCCATATGGATGGGTGATCCATATATAATTGACATTGTAAACTACGACAAGCGGTTTCCGCAATATTTTGATTGTTAAGCACCCGATCATAAACATTCCATATACGCTGAGAAAATAGTAGCTTTCGCCTATTTGGTTTTGGTTTGATCTTCCAATATAGTTCTTATAACCAGTTTAGAATTGGTATTTATAGTAATAAATACTTATGCTCGATTTATTCACCTAGTGATTATCTTACGATAATCTATCTATAAATAAATTAACAAAGTAACCAATCATATTTCTGATTGTTTTATTTTACTGCTGTTTGATTGGTTACTTTGTTAATTTATCTAATAGATAGATTATCTAAGAGATATCTCTAAGTGAAGAAATCAAACATAGATCCATAATACCAATTATGGAAAAAGGGTGTATACATATTTTTGGAAGCTAAAAGTCCAGCGCCTAAACGGTAAGCGCCCAAACGCTCTGCTTATGTTTATTATTGCTTCAATCCGATCCATTTTCAATTTCAAAAAGTTAAAACGCCGGATTCAAAATGGCGAACTATTACTTATATATTTAGTTTTCATAGTTAGTAATAACTTAAATTTTAAATCACTTATGAACTCATCATTAAATAATTTGTAATTATGTATTGTCATTAAATTTTGCATTATTAATGTTTAATGAGTGTCTTATGCCCGGTTGCACCCCACTATTTAAGAAAAAATAAATTTAAAAAAATCGCTTTTATAAAAATTTTAAAACTTTTAATTCATTTGCTCGTTTGTATCGCATTATTTTAGAGAAGTTGAAGTTTCACAAAGTCGCACCGCTATTAAAAATGTTTGAATTATACAACATAAAGCAAAATTAATTATTTGTATCAATAATTTATAGTTCTTACGTCAAAACAATACTGTGTTCGTTTGTAAACACGAACAACAGATGATCGTAAAAAAAACTTAGATTTAAGAATTTTTCAAGTTTGTTCCGCATGCAACTAAGTATTGTGCTCAAATATAAAATTTTTAGCGCTCACATTTGTTCTTCTTTACAGTATATTTTGACGTAAGAATACTAATTAATTTATTTTAAGAATAATTAATTTTTGCTTTTACATATTACTACATAGTATAAAACAAAGTCGCCTTTTCTGTCCTATATCCCTATGTGCCTTAAATCTTTAAAACTATGCAACGGATTTTGTTAGAAAATTCTTTTGTAACATTTTAAATCTTAAACATACGCATTCATTCAAACATTCGATACGCCCATGTGTAAATTTTATTTTGAGTTTGAAGTTGAACTGGTCTTAGAGTGCACGTGATAACTTAAATCTTAAGATTTCTGAGTATCACAGCTGCATTGCATAGATCGGCAACTCTAAAAGACCTTTGTATCATTTACACGGGTATCATATATCAGTAGATTTGTGCCCTAAAACATTGAAGTAATAAATTTTAATATGTTAGGGTGGTTGTCGGGAGAATTGTTTGATCATTTTCCCCTTCTTTAACTAATAACAACTTTTCCAAAAAATAAAGAAGGCAGTCACGTAGATAGGCCGAAGTGGTCAACTTCGCTAGATTTTTGTGATAAATTAATTTAGATATTAGATTAAAGTAAATTAGTGAAAAGAGTTAGATTTGTATAGATTACCTAAGTTTGCCTGTCGGTCGATTTGAGTTAAATTTAAATTTCAAGTAAAACTAAAGTTGATGCCGCAAATCGCAACATTGTAAAAGTAAGATAAACATTAAATTTAAGTGCGATGCAACAATTAAACAATTGTTTTTGGTGTGCTATTAAATGAATGTACAGTATAATAGCTATCTAATATTAGAAAATTAAATTAAAGGGTAGTCCTAAGGTGTTAAATTTAGTGACTAGTATACCCTCATCCATAACCAACTACATCGTCCCTCAATCAGCAATCCCGTCATCGTCTTCAACTCATCAATAAGTGAAAGACAGTGAAGTGAACCCCCCCCAACAAAGGGCCCTTATAGTGCAGACAACAATTAACAAAGTGATTACCCCAAAGTTGGTAAGCCATAGTAAATTATAGACTCCAGTATATTTTTGTTTGTGTTAGTTTAAGTAGTTTAATTATATTTATTGCCGTAGATTTAATTATTGTAAATTTTAAATATTAGTCTGTAAGTTATTAGCTAGGTAATTTTAATTTTCTTAGTACTTGGTTTTAAATTAATGAAATTTATTTTTATCTTTTATTAAAATCTAATACTTAAATTGGTCTTTTATTTTGCAAAGGATGGCAGGTCAAGGTATTAGTATTGAACCGCAATCAAATTTAAGTTAACTTTCTGCAGCCATTAAACATTGTTTGGTTGCTTTAAAGGAAGAATAGAAATAATTAATACTAAGGTGTATTTTGAGTTTCACTACACTATTGCTAATAGCAATTCATCTAACTCATAATAATAGACTAGTACCAAAAAGTTAAGTCGCAAATAACAAGGATACCCCATTCATTTATGACTCGTATTGGCTTATTAAGAGTTTTACCGTAATTTAAATTTCCTTAAAGTATTATGTAGGTAATTTTAATTTCTGTACTGGTTTTAAATAATGAAATTTATTTTTATTTATTAAATTAATACTAATGGTCTTTTATTGCAAAGGTAGTAAGGTTTAGTGACTCTTTCTGGGGTTTAGAATTTAGAACTGCTAACCTACGAGTGTCAAATTATGTACAATTTGTTATCTAAATTAAAAAAGTTTCCAATAGATAGAGTATTCAAGAGAAGGTTTATATGTATATAATGCATCATTTACTAAAACATTGCTAATTTAGAGGTTTCTAACGTATGTCGTAATTTTTGGTATTTAGCAATTTAAAACGCTGCAAATAATTAGATCAATATGTCTACAGTATTGTAAATAAAGGTCTACAAAAAGTTCGCGATGGTATATTTACTTAGATACCCATTAACATTTGTTTGTTTACTTTTACGTGAAAATGGCATTTCGAAGCTATTTTAACAATACGCATTAATCCTTTCGAATTAATCCTTAATACATGTGCAATTAATATAGATCAATATGGTCCTTACGCATGTAAATTAAACAAATATTTCGGAGATATTACAAATTTAAAGCAGTTAGGTAAAATAACGTACTCCTATAAAATTAAGTTAGAAATGTAATGTATAAATTGTATGATTTAGATATTCAAAGATAGCAGGAAATCTTCATAGTAAGTATAGGAAAGAGGAATTGTTTTACTCAAATTTAATGCGTGCAGGCCAAGGGCAGTAATGAATGAATCAAAATACTGGATCGATTTTAATCATGTTTTCATTGAGTGACATAGGCATATATATTTTATGCCCGTCAATTTTCTTAAAGTTGGTTATTTTTACTGAGTAAACTCCAGTCGTGCGTCGGAGCTGACACACACAGTTTTTAAAAAGTACTCGTACCAGGTGTAAAAGTATGAAACTGGAATTTCCCTACAGATGGAGTTAGCCATTAGTTTATACACCGTAAGACCCCTTCTGCAGCGCCATCATCACCCTCTAACAGCTGACAAAGATTTTCAACACACAACAACTCAAATTTCACGCACAAGTATATTTTTTGATAACTTTAAACATGGCGAGTTTAGTGCCTACAAACTATGATTTGCGGACAGCATTGGTTTTCTGTTTTCATTTGTAGAAAACTGCTGCAGAATCGCATCGAATGCTTGTCGAAGCTTACGGAGAACATGCTCTTGGTAAAACATAGTGTTTCGAGTGGTTAAAAAAATTTAAAAAGGTGATTTTGAGGCGAGTAACGAAGAGCGTGGGAGACCGCCGAAAAAATTCACAGACAATGAATTGCAAGCCTTATTGGTTGAAGATGACACTAAAACTCAAGAATAACTTGCGGATCAATTAAATGAGACGCAGAAAGCCATCTCCAATCGTTTAAAAGCTATGTGAAATACTCAAAAAGTGGGAAAATGGGTTCCGCATGAACTGAATGAAAGGCAGCAAGAAAACCAAAAAATCACTTGTGAAATGTTACTCAGCAGAAAGTCATTTCTTCATCGAATCGTGACAGGTGACAAAAAATGAAGATATTTTAAGAATCCTAAGTATCGTAGAACGTGGGTAAATCCAGGTGAAGCATTGGCATCTACTGCAAGACTAAATCGCTTTGGAAAAAAAAACAATGCTCTGAGTTTGGTGGGATCCGAAGGGTGTTATTTACTACGAGCTCCCTAATCGCCACCAACAGCAAATGATCCATTTAAATAAAGAATTACGTAAAACAAGACAGGAATATGGAAAAAGGCAACACAAAGTAATTTTACTCCAAGATAATGCCCCATCACACACGGCAAAACGAGTCAGGGAAACGATCGAGGCGTTCGGTTGGGAGATACTAGCGCATTCGCCTTATTCTCCAGACTTGGCTCTGTCTGATTTTCATTGGGACACGCTCTCGCTGAGCAACCCTTCAATTCGTATGAAGATGTACAAAAATGTCTGGATATCTTCTTCGGGGTAGTCAAGAAACCCGAACTCAAAAGTACACTTTTTCCTATAAAATGGCTTGACCAAATGAAAGAGCACTAAAATACAAGACTTTTAAGGTGAGGTAGGTTTCGGTAGGTTCTCATAAAGCCCACATTTTAAATTTGAAATTAACATATTCCCATAAGAAGTACGTGTAAATGTATTATTACGCAATATTACGCAATAATTTTTTAGATTGTACTTACGGTGCTGTATGTAGGTTAACACCGACTTATTGCAATCGCTCCTGCTATCTGTCGGGTTAACATCCCCAATTTATCGAGTAGGACCGGTATAGGAGATATTTTAATGAGTAAAGCGTTTTTCAAAACGGCCTGTAGCGGTCGTAGCGCAGCAGAGCGGTGCGGAAGGTCAGTTTTGATTAACGCAACCACAGCCGATTTTAAATTGTTAAAGTCGTTTTTTTCCAAAATTTGAGAACCGACCGCAAATTTAATTTTTTTAATGTGTAGAGAACGATCACCTCTTTCATATTTCACTTAAAAAATCATGAAAATCCGAATTTGGGTTTTTTGACCGTTCCCCTTGTTTGCTTCAAAAGAAGAACAGTATTTTTGGAGTAGTACAATTTGGTAGTAAGTTCTATATTAAGCCCACACCATAAATTTAAAGTTTACAATATTCCTATAAGAAACATGTCTGTAAGCGAAACACTTCAATCGGAGTTCAGGTATATTGCCCGTCTCCCAAATTTCTTCTAGTTTTTTTCGAATTAACTATGCCCGTGCAAGGCATTTTTTGGAAGGATCTTCATGGTATTCCACTTCAGTGGTTTATCATTGGCTGCCAAAAATGGCGGTCAGAATAAAGCTTTTATTTCGTCCAAGCTCGAACGGAGGATTTTGCATTAGTAGTTAAGCGCCAGGCTGGGACCATCATCATTATAACATTAGCATGGTGTCAACAAAGCCAATTTTTCATTTTGTAGAGTAAGTGACTGCAGTGCAGTCGGTAAGTTGCATTTGGGTACAACAAAGCATATTACTTTTTAAGTAACACACAATGGTATATTATACGTATAAAAATCGTCTAGGACAAACATTATATACTATTCGATCGTGTGTTACGTGGGTTGTATTTTGTACTGATGACTTCCAAATTATATTTCTTTGAAAATATACTTTTTTCGTTATTTCATCTACCTTTTCTAGATCCACTTGAATATTCTCCTAATTGATTCATTTGGATGCATATGGCTAAGATTGTCTAAGGTAAGCTTAAATGCAAAGCACGTTTTTGATTTGCTGAATAGTGATTTTGTTTGAACAATCAGAATCATGAAATGTGCGTTGCGTCATATTACAATGTGTACTTAGTCTCAACTTCAGACAGTTTACTAATAACAATGTCATATTCACGTCATCTATCAACGCACTTGACATTTGAATCAATATTTAATTTAGTATTTAAATTTGAAATATTAGAATTTACACCGAAAAGCACCTTAAAGTTTTTTGTAAATCTTCAGAAAACTATAGAAAAATTTAAATAGATATGTTTTGTAAAAAAAAGTAGCTAAGATGCAGAAATATTGTGCTAAGGTGAGGTATTTAGATTTTTTTCCGTCTTGTATACATTTTTTCACTTTTATCATGAACTAGTCGGTCGGATCTAGACAAAAAGCACCATTATAAAAACTGGTTTAAGTCGACATTCTCCTACCAGTTCAGTGGTGGCATTTACCAACGTCCACGTTGTAAGATAACAAAATTCAATTTGTACACGACGGTTTTCCAGAATTTTAATTTATCAAAGAACTACAAAATGTGCTTGGGACATCACATTTACGCACATTAAAGAAGGAGTATAAATTGTTCTATGCAAGTGCAATCCTTGATCTTGGGCTGTAGGACGCAAAGTGCGGCGTACGAGTTGACGGCGTTCTGGATAAACAACCTTAACACTTTTAGTTCAAATTTCGTAAATTTGTTAGATGAACCCTCATTTGTCCTTTGCTGACAAATGCAATTAATATAAAATAAAACATCTGTACGTGCAATCAAAAAAATGCAATTCTTTAATGTTAATATTATTATTAATAACTGACAGAAAATGTCAGATTATCTTGTCTAATAAAAATTATAAATGGATAACATGTATGTAAACGTGATGTCTTTTTGTAATAAAACACGCCTGCGTTATTTTTTGAATACTTATACATTAGAAAGATCACACACAGAAGCGACTAACGTAATTGCAATCACGTTAATTTGCATTTTCCGTTAATTGATAGCAAGAGATTTATTTCTGATATTGAAATGATTTTCCAGTAAATGGATAACTTGAAAAGTGCGTAGTTTACCGTTAAAGTTTTTATTTATTATCTTGCTGCCTGCCATTATTTTTCATGTAAAACGTTAAAATTGCTTCTAACCAGAATATATTCATATGCTTAAGTTGTCAAAAATTTGATTGATTAACGATATTATTTTCTATAACAGTGTTGTTTAGGTATAAATAACATAAGTAGTTAAATCCAAAATCATTTGATTGATGTAACATTTTCTGAAACATTTAAAAAGATAGAAATTGCATTAAAGTAATTGTAAAATATTTATTTGCCAGGTTTTTTTTTCCTCTTCCAGAATGCTTTTTTACACAAAGAAAGCTGTTATAGATTCTTTTATGAATATTCATTTGATATTCTACTTATTGTATGTAAATAAGCAAATAGAATTTCCTAGATATTTTAAAATCATCCAGACACAATTACTTTTGACATTCAAAGTTGTATGCTAAGAACATCTTTTGATCACTTTGCTATTAACTGAAGTTGCTTCTACATTTTGCACAAGAGAATTACTTTTCTGTAAGTAAATTTGTTTCTCTCGACTCAATTGTTACGGGAATACCCTTTGATTGTATAACAACAAATAACAACAAAGGAGCTTCACTTCTCGTAAACCACGTCTGCTGCATTTTTACATTAAATTCTTCATTTTGTTTGTTTCAAGAAGCAAACACTTTGCAGTTGTTTGAATAAAACAGCATTAAAGTGAGATTTTACTTAATCCTCGAAATAGAATGTTTTCAATATTTTTACTAGAAAACTCGGTTGGAAAGTTAATTTCCCTGTAGAAGCTACAATCTAGTTTCACGAAGCAATCGTGCATAATTCACTAGTACTTAATTTATGAACTTGTTTCTGTGTATTACATACATTTTTAATTTTGTATTTTTATGGATTACATTATATTATGATTATGGATCAGATGGTTTATCCAAATTTAAGTTTGTATATCTTGGAAATAACTTTCCTTCAAGTAAATTTATTACTTTACAATTATGTATATTACTTATTTAAATGGTAGCACGTAACGGTTAAAACAATTTTTGTTTTCTTCAAGAATGATTTATCGATTTCATCGTTATGCATGCAGGAAAACGAACTAATTTAACCTACCATTCGGGAAGTGATTTCATATTATTGCACTTTCAAACTCCCACGTCAAATTTGTTGAATAGTTGATGAATGTACTTCTATGTTTAACTTGAAGATTTTATTCTGCATAGTTTGACGATGTTATAAATGCATCGGGAAATGAGATAATCTAATACTGAATGCTACAATAGTGACATGTTGTTACACTATTGAGCAGCAACTATGTACATTTGTAGTAGAGGTAATGCCTGTTCATTAGTTTACGCTTCAATTTCTCAGTTCTATCAATGTCTTGGTATTTTGAAACGCCGAATTAATTAAATCAGTAGTTACAGTTGCAAATGAAATACAGGTTTAGATTAGTTATACATAGACTATTCTTTATACTTAAAAAAAATAAAAAATGTTATTGTTTTACATATTTATTTAATTACTGTTTCATTGTACACATAAAACCTCAAGTGTTATTCAAGTTGAAAAGCAGAAATTAAAGGCTTAATTGATATTATAGCCATCACATTATTAGATCCGTAGTAGAAAGTAATAGTATTAAGGTTGTGATGAAGTGTAGGGTACAGATTGGGACATGAAAAACCATCAAAGGAAGGAAAGTGATAGAGTTACAGAAACTTTGAAGATTGCGAGCTGCGGTGGACTAAATTAAATAGGACCTAAAAGTGACGTTAGAAGAAAAAACTATTAGTAACGAATTAGAAAGGAAAGTGCAGGGTATAGTAAATAATGAGTAGAGACAAGAAATTATAATAACAAATATGTAAACTTTGCTTAAAAAACTGCGGGTCTAGTGCTAAATCGTATGTTAAAAGATTTTAAAAAATCGAACATTGAATTAATTTAAAATTTTATTAAATTACATAGTTATGTGCCCCAACAGAGAAAAAAACCGATATCGAAAAGAAAAACTTCTACAGCGAACTGAAAAGGATAATGGAAGAAACACTAAAACAAGAGATCCTAATTGTACTAGGCAATTTTAACGCGCAGATAGATAATGGGAAATATCTACAAGAAGTGATGAGACCACCAACGATAACGTACAAAGACTCTGTAACCTGACAGCAGCCCATGATATGCTAATAAACAGTACGATGTTCAAACATAGGTCAAAACATAAAATAAGAAGAGAACCAACCAAATAGACCATGTCTTCATAGCGAAAAGGCATACAAAAATGATAAATGATGTAAGAATATATAAGGTGCGAATGCAGACACAAACCATATTTTAGTAATAGTGAAAATAAAACATGAAAAATCGATAGGATGGGTCAGAAGCCAAATAAATGAACTAGAGACGGAAAAATTCAATATCCAAAATACTAAAGACAGGTATAATGAAGAAACAAATAAAATAATACACAAAGTCTAGAGAGTTGAGAATATAAACGATGAATGAAAGAAAATAAAAATTGTTATGAAAACAAGTGCAAAAAAAACAATAGAGTTCAGAAAAGTAAGAAAAGTAAAAAGTGGTTCGATGAAGAATGCAAAAGATAGCTGAAGACAAGAGAAAAGCTAAAGAGAAATGGTTGCATACCAATAGAGAAGATTACAAGAATAAGTACAAAGAAAAGAATAGGGAAGCAAATAGAGTATAATATAAGAAAAAAGTAGAAAAATGGCGGAATGACTTCATAAACGACATAGACAGCAACTGCAAAGGAAGCAACATGAAGAAATTCTATAGAACGATTAAAAGGCGAAAAAAAGAAACCCTATCAAATGAACATGGACAAAAGGTGTCAATGAGAAAGAAGTAAGAAAGATATAGAGAAGATATTTTCAAAGAATATTATATAATAATGATGTAAGCAGAACCGCATCAGATAAACTAAAACCAATAGAACCAGAAACAACGAATCTAGAACCAACATATGAAAAAGTAATAGCAACGATAGACAATATGAAAAATGGAAAGGCACCTGGCAGTGATGAGATACATGGAGAGCTGCTGAAGTATGCTGAAGAAAAAGTACACCAACGAATTTATGAACTGATAATCGAGATATGGAACAAAGAAAAGATGCCAGAAGAATGGAAAAACGGTAAAATAGTACCAATTCATAAAAAGAAGACCTTTAAGAACTATAGAGGAATAACGCCACTCCAGGTGTATCCAGATACTATCAACACTCATCCGTCAAAGACTGAAGGAGGAATTAAGAGAGAAAATTGGTGACTACTAGTAAAGGTTCCGAGAAGAAAGATCAACAATCGATGCGATGCATATAATAAAACAGATAACCGAAAATGCTTATGAACACAATCTTCTTTTTGTCGACTTCCAACAAGCTTTTGATACAGTGAACAGTGAAAAACTATATGAAGCGATGCAAGAAATTGGTATATCAAGTAAAATAAAAAGATTAATAGAACTGACATTGAAGAAAACTTGTGCAACAATCAATAGTCAATACCGGCGTGAAACAAGGAGATGCTCTATCGGTCACCCTGTTCAACATGGTAATTGAGAAAGGCGAGATGAAGAGGTTCAATAAATACGAGAGAAGGACAGGTAAGGGAGTATTCGGACAATCTAGTTATTGTTGCAAGAACGAAACACAGAATGATAAAAATCTTTGAAAAGATAGAAAGATAGAAAGATATGCAACAGTAACGAAGGTGACAGTACAAATTCGCTGATCGGTATTTTTACAATTTTTAAAGTGGATTATGAAAGATAAAGGTCTAATTAGCGTATAAAAAAATTAAATTAGCGGTCAGTTAACTAATTATGGAAAAAAATGGCTGTAAAAATTATTTTGGAATGCTATTTTGTTATTGGCTCTTTTGAACTGTAACCTCGCCCACCGAAATTAAAATAGGTTGTGAGGACAATAAAGATAAGAGAATCTTGATTTTTACAACGAATTATGCAGGATGAGGGTCTAATTATCTAATAAAAAATTAAATTTGTGATTGGACAACAAATTTTGGAAAAAATTCACTTTTTGTGTGAATCCGACTCTTGACGTAGTTGCGTTTATCAAAACCCACTTTCCGCACCCTATGCCCGCTCCGCTTCGGGCCCTACAAGCGGTTTTGATAAGCGCTGTACTTACTAAAAACATCCCCCCCAAGTAGCTCCAACTCGAGAAAGAATGGATGTTGACGCGACGGATCTCAGGGAGCGACTGGTATCTCCCCACCACTAATCACTGTCAACCCAAGCACAGCACACGTACCTTCAACACAATGTTTCCATATTTAGCGTGATATTACGCAATAATACACTTACATGTATTTCTTATGGGAAAATTGGATTTTTGAAAATTAATTTGTGACCTTATTACAAGTCCGACAACTTTCATCCTTACCTTAAAGAGCTTGTATTTTTCCGTTTTTCCGTTTAGAAACCCATTTCTATAGAAAAAATTGTATTTTCGAACCCGGGAATTCGAACTCTTACCGTAACGAATCTAAAAGTAAACGACAACAAGACAAAGTATTATACATGAAATTCGGAAAGAAAGAAGAAACCACAAAAAAAGTGAGTTTCAATTGGTTGGACGTACCTTCGAGAGAGTACGAAATTTCAAATATTTAGGCGTCTAGATAAACAACACCTACAAAAGAATTGTAGAAGTAAATGAAAAAATTCAGATGGGATGGAGATAATACAAAGCATGCATCAGAGGTTATGATTTTAATAAAAAGAGAAAAACTGTTGAGTCTTTGAGAGAAGAATATTAAGATTAATTATGGGACCAAAGAAAATCAACGATCACGAATTCAGACCAAAAAAGAACTTTGAACTATTGCAGGTAATGGAAAATGAAGATATAATGAAGTAGATTAAGTTACAAAGGATTAGATGGCTTGGGCACGTAACAAGAAGAGCAAAGCAAGACGTGCTGAGAATAACAACAAAGTGGATACCCAGTGAAACAAAAAGCAGAGGAAGAACAAGAGCAAAATTGATGGATGAAGTGCTGGAAAATCTCGGAAGATTGGGAGTAAAAAACTGTAAAAGTAAATGTAAAAATAAAAAGTTATGGAAATTGATAGTAACAGAAGCAAAAACATTATAGCAGAACTGGACAACCTAAAGAAGTAAAAAAAGAGGACTGATCCACCCCATAAAAATAATCTTTGAAACTTCAAAGAAGAACTAAGCATATTCCACAAGAAATGAAAAGCTTTATTGATTGATTGACATAGCCATAAAATATTTAACTAAAATTTGGAAAAAAAAACAGTAAAGCTGTGTTTTGGCAAAAATAATAAATGGACTGCAAATTAATATTTCCCATTGTGTTAATCAGATGTTAAATAATTACACAGAAAAAAATAAATTTTCATTTTCATCTAAACTGAATTAAATGAATTGAAATTATATAGTTTATTTAAAGTTTTGTATAATTTATTTGGAATATTTATAAATTTCAAACAACCGATTTAGTAATTTCATCTAATTTAAAATAGATGATACAACATTTCAACTTTAGTTAAATCAATTATAAGAAATAGTTATTTTAATAAATCATTGTCATTGATTCATTCAATAACATACTATAATTATTAGAAATTTAATTTCAATGATTTGTATAATACATATAAGTAGATATTTTACCAATTTATTTTGGATAAAATATAAAATAAATTTATTTATTTTTAATCAGATGTTAAATTTAACGAAAAAAAAATTTCTTTTATCTAAACTAATTAAATAATTTGAAATTATATAGTTTATTTAAAGTTTTTATAATTTATTTGGACATATATTATTTTAAAAACCGATTTAGTTTTCTTTAATTTAAATAATTAAAAATTTAAGTTTAAAAAAGTTTAAGTAGTTTTTTAATAAATCTTTGTCATTGCATAATAACATACTAAATGTATCTAAATTTAATTTAAAATAATACAAGTAAATTTTACTCATGTCTTTATTGTAAATATAAAACATACATTATTATTTACTAATAAATTCAGTAAAACGGTTCAATGCTTTAAACATTTTAAACTTAAATTAAGGTTGTTTTTATTGTTAAGTATGTACCTTAAAATAACAAAAATGTAAAAACAAGCCAAAAGACCAATTAAATTGAGTTAAAAGAAGCTGATTTAGATAACAAACCAGTTGATTAACGAAGAAAATGATGAAATACAACGTAAATGGACTGCAAATTAATATTTCCATTGTGTTAATCAGATGTTAAATAATTACACAGAAAAAATAAATTTTCATTTTCATCTAAACTGAATTAAATGAATTGAAATTATATAGTTTATTTAAAGTTTTGTATAATTTATTTGAATATTTATAAATTTCAAACAACCGATTTAGTAATTTCATCTAATTTAAAATAGATGATACAACATTTCAACTTTAGTTAAATCAATTATAAGAAATAGTTATTTTAATAAATCATTGTCATTGATTCACAATAACATCTATAATTATTAGAAATTTAATTTCAATGATTTGTATAATATAAGTAGATATTTACCAATTTATTTTGGATAAAATATAAAATAGATTCATTGATTTTATAATATACACCATTCTTAAGTTTAACGAAATTTAATGCTTTTTATAAAAAAATATTAGACAAAATTTATGGAAATTGTATGGTTTATTTAAAGTTTTTTATAATTTATTTAGACCAAATAATTGTTTTAAAAAACCGATTTAGTTCATAAGTTTAATTCAATTACAATTCATAGTTTAAAAAAATTAATATTGAATTAAAATAAATAAAATATTTTGATTTGGAACTTGAAAATAATTATACTTTGAATTATTTTAAATTACTTGATTAAAGTTGCAATGAAGATTGAGAAGAAGAAAAACGTGCCAAAAACGCCTGTCAGGTTTTATTTTATTAAAAATACACTTTAAATTATTTATTTTTATAATGGGGAAGTTTCCTAAAAAAAAATTTACGTTTTTTTTTCAAATTATAAAAATAAATCAATTATTAAGGGACCCCTATTCGACGGTTTTTCTGGTAGATTTTCAAAAGCCGTAAAAAATCGATTTGAAATTCAAAAAAAAACAATATGGCCGACATTTGTAGGATTTTGATATGTTGCAACATCGCAAGTTCAAAATCTAAATATATTCCTTTTTCGATAATACACACGTATTGACGTATACATGTGAAAGACAGAGACAAAATTATTCGTTGTATGTGAAACATGAGATTGTTTTTAATTTTGACAAACGACAAACATAGAAACGTCAAACTATATTGTTTGCATTTGAAATTCGTTCATTTTAATAATATTCTAAATTTCTTAAATTAAAAATGTTTAAAGTTGACGTTGGATTTGAAAAAGCCAACTCTAATAATCTTCCACGCATTACATCAGTTATGATTACTGATTTTTTTGCGAATAACACCAAATATTTAAGTGTCGAATCTCGAGGGGTAAAATATGCTAGGTAAATTTAATTTCAAATTTTGTTGTTTATTATTTTTTATTTGATATATTATTTAGATCATCCAGACAGTCTTATGGAGATTCTGCAGTCGGATACGTACAAGTGAAACTTGATGATAACTACAAACTAAAATGTGGACAAAACTAAACTCAAATAATAACAAACGTAACTGTCAAATGACTACCGGTGAAAATTAAAAGCAATTTCATGTTTCATACACAACCTATAACTTTGTCTCTGTCTTATACATGTTTATGTCAATGTGTGTGTATTATCGAAAAATAGATATATTTAAATTGCAAACTTGCGACGTTGCAACATATCAAAATCATACATTACGCCGCCATTTTCTTTTTTTTTTACTTTAAAGACGATTTTAGGCTTCTTAATGAATAAATTTAGAAAAATGATCAATGAACCACAGGCTCAAATACGTTTAACTTTCATTTTATGAAAAGACCCAAATTGAGGAAACTTCCCCATTAATTTTATAATGTTAAATATTTTTTACATTTCAAAATTATAGTTTTTTTTAAATTTTTTGTACATATTTTCAAAAGACCACGTGGGTGTTTATAAAAAATTTCTAATTTTATTCCTTTTTTCAGTATTACACCTACTTATTATATGTTATATTTAATTAATTTTAATTTTAACAATAATTAACAATAATAAGAAGAAAAAAGACGTGCAATAAACACGTGTCATACTTTATTTTATTTAAAATGCATGTTTTCTATTGGTTATTTAACTAAACGACTCTTTAAATACGTTAATATTACCGGGCGGAAGAGAAAACCTAGAAATTAAAAATGAAATAAAACCTGTAAGATTAAAAAATCTTTGATATTTAATTTTAAATTTAAATTATGTATTTTTATATTTTATATTTTAATGTTCATATTTTTTACTTTTCAAAATTATAGTTTCTTTTTAAGTTTTTTTTTTCACAACACCACGTGAGCGTTTATAAAAAATTTCTAATTTTAAATCATTCTTCAGTATTACACCTATTTATTATTTGTTATAATTTATTAATTAATTTTAATTTTAACTACAATTAATTTTTCGAGGCGCGTTTTGGAAATTCTTTTAATAATTTATTTATAAATAAATTTCATTATGAAAATTGTTCAGTTTTTCACACGTTTAAACAGACTAAAACATTCATATTTTTTTTAATAAATTGAATAATTAATAATTAATTTTTGAAATTTATGGAATTCTTGAATTAGAATACCAAACAACCATTATGTATGGAAATACCCTGAGTAGTATAAGATACTATAAGTAAATAAGAAAAACAAGTAAGTATAATAAATTGTAATAATTTTCCAATTATTATTTACAGGTACTCACCGCAGCAAAGAGATTTATAGGAAATATACAAGTAATTAATAATTTAATGTGTAAATATAAATGTTGAAATGCTAATGATGTGTGTAAATAATCTGTAAATATGAAATTAAATAATAAAAAAAATTAAAACTGCGTAAGTTGAAGAAATAGTCTCTAATTCTCAATTATATAAAGAATTAAAAAAATTACTTTTTTTGCTTTTTACATTGAAACAATATTCTAATACTATATTGATACAATAATGGAAATCGCACTAAATGTAAAAAATATCTAATATTAATTAATTCAAAGAAATCATTTCAAACATTCATCTAATTTTTGTATTTTGTATTATCTATCACGATTCAATAAACTATAGACATTTATTTCATCAAATCGTTAAAACAAATTCATTGATTCAACTAATTTGTATCTTTGATTTGTTTACTTTTTCAATCTTAAAATCATCTAATTTAGTTTAAATGAATTATCGAACTTGATTCAATGGCTAAAATTCAATCAATATCTTTATATGATTTCAACTAATCTTTAGTTCAAATCGTAAATTTTTTTTTCTGTGTAGAAACTTACCAGTGTTGATTGGACAAACCACCTTTTTCTTTTCCTTGGGTAAGGGAAGAAACAGGTTAATGGTAGGAAAACAAGGGGACGCTGATAAGCACTATTATGAAGTGGTTTCACAATAATTATTCTGCGGGTTGGTCACAAAACACTTTTAATAACCGGATGGTTATTTTTCAAAACAAATTTTCTCTCAGTTGGTCTATATCACAATAATGTCGGATATTATCAACCTTTGGTGCGCTACAATGTGTGCACCAAACCATCTAATTTGGTAGCTATATCCAATAAGGCTACAAAATTTATTTTATTAACAGTAGCTTCTCTAAAAATTAAAATTGCTATATCTTTACGATTTTAAAATAAGTACTTTGTATATTCTTATTTAATAGGAACGCAATAATTTTTACTCGAGGTCTACATTATTAATGTCAGTCAAGTAGTGATAAAAGTCAGGGTCGGTAGTTAGACGTTTGGTTCACGATAACTTAAAAACCTACGAAATTTTCAAGTACCCAGTACTCAAGAGCAGTTTTTCTGGTTTTGGGTAATTAAATACACACATTTTCAAATATAATATTCTGTGGGCTTATGTTATCAGTTACAAAATTGGTAATTATTGTGAAGTTTAAGGTATCTTTTGTATATGTATATCTAAAAAATCGCTTGTATCGACTTAGTTCAACTAAATTGAAGTTTACAAATTTTTAAAACAAATTTTGGTGAGCCATAATTTATATTTATTATTTCTTACTAGAAAACTTATTTAATGTAGTGCTAAATGGATTCGATTAACTTAGCTTAAGTCAAGCAAAAATACATTAGATTGTGTTTTATTCATTCTTGCTTAATATTCTAAGTGGGCTCATAACCCTCGCTTACCGTAAATTTTTATGCTGTATTAAAGCAGGAATTTCACATGCGCATGTTTAAAATTAAATGAAAATATTAAACAGTTTGAGGTTTGACAACCTTCAAATTAGAAATGGGAGAAATATTGTGTTTCCAATTTGCTGTCACATTTTTACAAAATATCATCTTCAATATGAAATAAAAAAATTATAAATAATAATTGCTTGTTTACTCGAACATAAGAATTTCCCACAATGAATTAGCCAAGTGCAAATATTAAATCAAGTTATTATGATGACAGTTGAATAAAACTTAAATCCTTTATTTAAACTTTTGTTAGTACATAAAATCATTACTTTTTATATCTTTCCAAATTATTTACGGCTTCACTTATAGTATTAGAAATACCCATATTTACTTTGATAGTAGTAGGTATGGTGTAATATTAAAGTGGAACACAACATCCAATCGTTCCTTTTAGTAAGCGTTCATTATGATGAAACCAACATCGGTGAAACAGAAAAACAATGCTACACCATTTGAGGAAGCCGTTTCTCTAACAGGTTGGTTCAGTAACATTTTTTGTTAATTCAGATTTAATTTAATGTAAAAAATTAGGATTTGGAAGATATAACTTATTTGTGATCCTGGCAAGTGGAGGATGTCTTATGTGTGTTATTCTCGAGACAATGGGGATGATGTTTGTTATACCGTCGGCAAAATGCGACCTGGAACTAAGTCTCAGCATGCAAGGATATTTATCATCCGCTAGTTTTTTAGGAGTTGTATCAGGATCGCATCTATGGGGTTTTCTCGCCGATACTCGTGGACGAAAAAAAATTATACTGACAAGTATGTTAGGGAGTCATGTTGTAACATTGATCTCTTGTTTAGTTCCCCAAGATTGGCTCTTTATTTTGTTAAGGTTTATTAATGGATTTATGTAAGTTGAACTTGAAGTTATCGATAAAGAAATAATTGTATTTGGTTTAGCGTTGGTGGTTCGGCGGGTATTGTTTATGCGTACGCGGGAGAGTTTCATAATAATGTTTACAGACCAAAGATAGTTTCCTGGATGTCAGGATTTGTAGGTGTCGGAAATATGGTGTTATCTAGTTTGGCTTGGCTTATTTTGACTTCACAATGGTCTATTGAAATACCCTTTCTGGAAATCGATTTCAAACCTTGGAGGTTACTCGTTTTGGCATATGGGTTACCTAGTTTAATTTTCGCACTACTCATTACAACATTGCCAGAAAGTCCAAAATTTTTATTAACACAAGGTAAATATGACGAAGTTCTTAAAATACTACAAAACGTATATGCCACAAACACTGGAAACTCTCCCAACGAATACCCCGTTTTTGAAATACAATGGGATGAGGAAACAGAAGATAAGAAGGAGAGTGGAATTTTTAGAAATATTTGGAATCAAACAGTTCCGTTAATTCAAAGACCACTGCTTTGGAAAAGTATAATGGTGTGTGGATTACAATTTGGAGTATTTGTTGTGTAAGTAAAATAATTTTGATTAAATTTTATTTAATTGGAAATTTTAGAACTTCTGGATTAGCAATGTGGTATCCAGAAATTTTGAATACGATGACTTTGTATAATAGGGATAATCCTGAAAGTAGCATAACAGTTTGTAGTGCAAGTCATTATAAGTACGAACAAGATCTACTTCATCAAAATGACACCACGTCACTGGTAATATATTATTATATAAACTTAACAACCTAACTATAAATATTATTTTTTTTTATCGCAAAGAGTAAACAACTAAGCTGCGGAGATAGCATTGAGGAAGATGTATTTATAATCAGTTTAATGACTGGAGCATTTTTAACATTTATGTACATAACTGTTGGAAGTGTTGTTAATATTTTGGGTAAAAAGCAATTCTCCTCGGACTTTTTGGGCTAACTTCTGTAATTGCATTATCAGTTCAGTTTGTTTATGGGTATACGTTGATAAAAATACTTATGGGCTTATCGCTAAGCTCATCGGCTAGTATTGGAGTAATAAATTCTGTGGTAGTTGATTTGTATCCTACAAAAGTAAGAGCTATGGCACTTGCAATATCACTGATGTTCGGACGAGTTGGAGCTGTTACTGGAGCACATGTTGCAGGATATATATTTTATCGTTTATGCGACTTTATGTTTATTATATTTGCTGGAGATCATATACGTAAGTAGCATGTTATGATATTTGTGTTATGTTTTAATAAACCAACGATGTATTTTTTAGTATTGATGATCGTTGTCTGCATTCTGCTACGTTCCAAGTCCAAACCTAAGATTATTGAAACAATAACTTAAAACACAAACATGTAAAATATTTATTGTTGTTTTTAAGTTGTAATAAAGTTTTATATTTTTTATAAGTTTACATTATGTGTAGAATGACTTTTATTTCCTCCAAATGCACAAAGTCGGTAAGTAGTAGACTTGCGGAGTGTTGTGTCAAGTTTTAAATTTTACTTGAGTTGGAAAATTTACCTTGATAAATTTAAATTATGTAGGTTTAATTTTTGATATCAATTTAACATCATGTTAATGTCCTATTCTCTATTGTTAATGTTAGAAAGTTGGGACTCCAAATGTCAGACAAGATAAGGAAGATAAATGTGGGGTTAAATCCTGAATAAGATTAAGCATTTGGAATATTGTAATTCATAATTTAGTATAAATCTTAAAAACCGTATTTCGAACTTTTTATATTATATAAATTCCGAATTAACTTTTACTTCCACATTTACGCCTTTCGTATCAGATTTAATATATGGAAGATTTATTGTTTCGTTTACGTTACGTAGATGTAGGTGTTATGTTGAACTATGCTAGATGAAATTTTACCGTCGAAATTAGAAAAGTGTTTAGTGAACCATTTGTCTTTTTTCAATTTAATTACTGTCTACCTGTCTGCCTTATTCGCTTATTGATTTAATAAGTTGTAATTACAATAAAAGACGAGCCATGAATTTGTGTTAGATTTGAAAATTTAAGCATTTAAGCACATCGCTTATAAGTTTTCCTGACACTGACATATAAAGCCATTATGTGTTATTAATAGATAAAAATATGGTACAAGTTCACTTTTATATTATATAGATTGCTGACAAGAAATCAATAAATCACTTGTTGCTGGAATTATTTATTTTGAAAATAGATTTCATATTTTTAATTGCTAAAATAATATAATAAGAGCCTATAACTTGATAGGCTAACACAATTGTTATGAATAACACTTATTGAAATATAAGAATGGAAATATAACACGTAGTGTACAAAACGCGACTGTGACAAAATTCTGTGTTAAAAATTCAAAATGTGGCAACTTTTCCCCATCCGTAAATTATGAGTTTCAGTAAACTACAGAAGAAGTTAATAAATTCTATTATTATACATTGAAAACCCACTTCATTAGGTTAACATTAAATACGTTACATGCACGTCATCGAAGTTAACCGAATTTTGACGTGATTTTTATTTCTTTCATCATTCTTATGGTAGATGTTTACTTTTATCTCTTACAAACGGCCACATCAAAGTCTATTCAACTGTATCGAAATCGATTTTCTTTTACAAATGCTGGGAAATAGAAGATGTCGAAAATTTACACATACCTGATAAAATATCTAAAATGTTCAACATTTTATTGAATAATGGAAAGCACACTTACATATTTACCTTAAAGAAAATTTTGCCTACGCAAACCGTATGTCGAGCGTCTTGAAATTTCAACTCGTATTTTATAAGCACAATAAATTGATATTTTTTGTTTCATCATATTTTCTTACAATTTCATAGTTACACAATACAGTATTTGCATAGTAATACATGTATCTACAACAATTATAACAATAATTATTTTATATAACATTTATGCCTACCATGACGACGCGTGACGATGTGTTTCACTTTAGCAAATAAATCAAAATCCTGCTTTAAATGCGAGTTTGTGGGCTAGAAAATTGAATTTTGTATCCATTTTAACAAATTCTTAAAAGTTGCTGTGTGCATACTGAAATAATAAATCAAAAAATACACAAAATATGATTTATGTTACTGTTTGTAACCGACTCAAGATAATACTACTAAAATTAATCATAATAAATTATTTTTAAATTATTATTAATAATGAAGGCTGTTCCGGGTCAGCCTTTTCAGTCATTCCTTCTTCTCCTAATGCCTTATTTGTCTGTGACAACATTGGCGATCACCATGGCCCATCTCATTTTCACTGTCCAATTATGTTCAAAATATTTGAGTTTTCTATCTTTTATTGTTCCCATAATTTTCCTATGCTGTCCATTCACTGTAGTAATGTTCCATTAGGAGCTCTACGCATTCATAATATTCTGAGCATACGCTTATAAGACCAGAGCTTCAATGCCTCTAAACGTCTGACTGACTCTTCCATCAGAGTTTATAATTCCAGTCAATACAGGAGAATAAAGAAAATTTAGCATTACTTCAACACTCAAACTCTCATCTGGATGTTCAGGGTCATGTCTTTTGTCATAAAAATTTTCGACATCTTCTATTTCCCAGCATTTGTAAAAGAAAATCGATTTCGATACAGTTGAATAGACTTTGATGTGGCCGTTTGTAAGAGATAAAAGTAAACATCTACCATAAGAATGATGAAAGAAATAAAATCACGTCAAAATTGGTTAACTTCGATGACGTGCATGTAACGTATTTAATGTTAACCTAATGAAGTGGGTTTCAATGTATAATAATAGAATTTTATTAACTTCTTCTGTAGTTTACTGAAACTCATAATTTACGGATGGGGAAAAGTTGCCACATTTTGAATTTTAACACAGAATTTTGTCACATTCTCGTTTAGTACACTATCGGCCAATCTCGATTCTACCTACATTCTCAAAAGTGTTTGAGAAAGTTATCCACCATCGGCTCTCAAATTTTTTGACCAAACATGATTGTCTAACCGAACAACAATTTGGATTCCAAAAAAACAAAAGTACGGCAGATGCAATGATGAGTCTAATGTCACATATACACCACCTGTTGGAAAATAAACAAAAGTGTTCTGCCATTTTTTGCGACTTGTCCAAGGCCTTCGACATGATGGATCACAGAATATTTCTACAAAAAATACAACACTACGGTATCAGAGGAATAGCATACGACCTGATCAAGTCTTACCTACAAAACCGAAAGCAAAATGTCTTATGGAACAATAATACTAGCAAGCAAACAACAATAACACGTGGTATACCACAAGGCAGCATACTGGGACCCTTCTTCTTTGTAATGTACATAAATGATTTACCACAAAACGTAAACTGTGAAACCGTTCTATATGCCGATGATACTGCTTTAATCATGGAAGAAAACGCTGATATGAAACTGAAGGAAGCAACCGAGTGGTTCACATCCAATGGACTGGTACTAAACTCGGAAAAAACACAAAAAATGACTATTACGGCAGATCGAAATATCGATCCCCATCTTAAAAATTCAACAAAATACCTTGGAGTAACAATAGACACACTCCTGACCTGGAATGATCACGTGACCGACCTACAAAAATCTTTAAGCCAAACAATATATGCCATCAGAAGGATTAGAGAGACTACAGGCAAAGCAGCTGCAAAAACTGTGTATTTCTCGTTGTTTCATGCCAGAATGATATATGGGGTTTTGGTCTGGGGCAATAAGTTGCAGATTCACAAGGTCTTTGTGCTACAAAACGAGCCATCCGAGCTTTAGAAGGTGTATCAAGCAGATCTCACTGCAAACCTCTATTTCGCGATCTCCACATTATGACTCTACCATCTGCCTACGTATACCTGACTACCACCAGAATCCACAGCGATGCCAGCATGCTAAACAACACTGCCAACCACCCATACGAGACCAGAACAAGAGATAATATCCGAACAAAAAGGCTGAGACTGAGATGTACGGAAGGCTTAAACCTGGGAATCCAACTGTACAACAAGCTACCTCAGAATCTCAAACAGCTCCCCATAAAACAATTTAAGAATAAAGTTAAGGAAATGATGACCGATGAAGCTCTGTACAGTGTCACGGACTTCCTCCAGCACCACACATCAAATTAGCGTTGAGATGAAAAACAGCGTGAAGCTGATTCTCCACCATTTATATATTTATTTTGTAAATTGTGTAACTGATAAACTGTTTATCTATTTTACATCGTCAATGTATAATAAAGATTATTATTATTATTATATCATATATGTATATGAGTCTTATTTTTCTATTTTATTTTTAATTTCTTAGGAATAATCCTAATTTGCGTTAAAAAAGCTGTCCAGGTATTGTACCATAACTCGCATTTTTTTTGTTACTGCCCTAAACTGCTTGTGCAGTGCAGTGCAGTGCAGTTTTGCCAGTTTGCAGTGCTGGGTAATCCAAGATCTCGTGAGTTCTTTTGCTCAGGTGCATGTGGAACAACTAACTGGGGAAACTAAAATATTTGATATAAACGACGCCAGGTAAAATAAATAAAACAAGTAAGAAGACAAAAGGCTGCTTTATTGTCATACCAAAGAATAGAAACAAAAGATGGGTGGCATGTTATTTTAAATTCCAAAAATTAAGACAAATATTCAACAAACAACAAAATAAAACAAGTTAAATTGGTGATAAGAACTAAAGGTTCTCACCCCACATTGAAACAAAAAAAATACAACTAAAATTTGAAATTTATTTGAAGAAATGATTCAAAAAAAAAAAATCACAATAGTATCCTGAAGGGATAAAAAGGGCCAATATGCGGCTTCATCGACCTCGCAACTGGTGTGAAATTATAATCTACAGTCCCAATCCAAAGCTTATTTACGAAACTTCATGGTTAAATAAATTAAAATTGTAAACTAAAATTATCCAGTAGAAAACATAATTAGAAATAAATAACACATCTAAAGAAAACATTTCAAAAGAAAACATCCAAAAAGAGTTGCACAGCTCTTAAACCAAAAATTAACTAATGATCACATTAAAATTAAAAACAAAATTGAATGATAACTTAACTTTCTTATCCTAGCCAACCAAAAATTTCGAAGCAACCAAGTTTGAATGCACTGAGCGTTGCAAAATAAACCATGCGATTTATCATCTTAAAATAAAGGGTGGAGGGTTGTTAACAAAAAATATTAAAGCAGGTTTAAATGCAAATCGCCCGTTACAGTATGTACAGAACGTGACATTTTGTAGTATATCATTGTAGGTTAATATTGGTTGTCTTGCTAATTACCATGACCTTTATTTTTTTTCTATATTGGACCTCATTCCATTATTTTCGATGGCAACAACTGTCGCATGTATGCAGTTCTGCAGTTCTACCGAGTCAACTGTTAGAAGAACTGTATCATCGGATCTTTCAGGTTGGCATATTTTTCCGTTTATCATTATATTATCTTCTATGGATTCTTCTAGAGCTTCTTTAAAGATATTTTTTGTATATGTATAATAATTAAAAATGTAGAATAAAATATTTCATTCGAAATTGAATTTAACAAAAACCAACCATGGCTGAAATGGGCAAACTATAGCTAAACGACAAACAAGCAGCAAGCGTAGAAGAAATGTTATACAAAATTATAAAACTTAACAAGAAAATGAAAAACGACAACCAAGAGCTAAGAAAGGAAATGAAAACCCACAAACAAGAACTAAAATAAGAAATAATAACTAATTGCCTAGAAACAAACTATAAATTAGACCAATAGATTAGTCTGCGAGATTTGAAATCTAAACAAAATAATAAAGAATGCTGAGGAATTGAATTTTGCAGTTTCGGGTGAAATTGTTTTACACTTTAGCGAGATGCGGTGCTGATGTTCCTCAATGTGGATTCGAACCAGAGCGTATTCGATGTGAATACGCGTGCTAAACAACTGTGCTGAGGCGATTGGTTTATGCTGCACAGATCTGCTGTATGATTACTAATTCTAAGGCTGCTACAACGCCAACAAAAGAAAATAACAGACAAATTAACAGGGAATAAGAAAAAGATAAAAATTGAAAAATAGAAAGAAATGGAGCGCAATAAAAATAAATGATTTTAAAATTAATTTCGGACTCAAATTAAAAAAGACAGTTAGAAATTGTTTTAAGAAGAAAATTGGAGGAAAATGTAAAATAAAATTTAGCGAAGTCATTAAAAATATTACAATTATTGTAAAACTTACAACAAAATTAGATAAGAAATTTAAAATGAGATATAAACATAAAAAAATAGAATGGTTTATATACTGGAAAGATGGATAAATATCGAACAGTAAATTGAAGAAACTGAAGAAATTGAAAAACTCAAGGAAAAAGGGAAGGAATTTAAACAAATTGTTTGTAGATGGTATGGAATTGGTAATTCAGCTATGATAAGGACCCCAATAGCTATGGTATGGATCCCAGCAGCGAAGATTATTTTGTGCAAAAACAATATATGGAAGTGAATTAGTAAGAAAAGTGTCGAAAGGAGCAGTAAATGCAAACACTTATCCTAGTTTAGAGATTTGGTTAGTGCAAACTCATTTGATTTTGAAAATCTTAATAATTGTAAATGTTTATTAACTTGTAAAATTATATGTTGAATAAAATATTTTAAAAATTACAAGTTTAATAAAATTTAAAAATTTTCTAACTTACATTTTAGGCTAGGACCCCGTTGCGTATAAGTGGTTTCGTCTTTTCAAAATGTCATTAGCCAACCTATCCCTAAATGAATGAAAATGGATGAAAATCCATTAAAATTGAAATCAAAAACTATATTGGAAATTTTTTTTAAATAAAATTAATTGACATGTGTTTTGACAAACCCATATCGACATACTAGATTCTAAAACTAAATGTCACTAAGTTTAGTGACTTATATTTTTGGAAATTGGAGGCAATAATTTGAAGTACAACATTGAAATGTGACATTAAAATGGGGAATTTCAGATCCGTACAGCTGGGGGATCAAGAAAGAACGCGAATATTGGAAGTCTTGCTGTACGCAATCACTGCATGGTGGTTCGATTTTCCAAAAAGTTTAGAAGGATCAAAGACATATTTAAATTTTTTGTTGTAAAATCTTGAGTGGAGGATTATTTATTTTGTTTAATAGGTTAACCTATATTAAACATGAATTTTCACACATAACGAAGAATCCGAATAAAAGGAGAACAATTTTGGAAACTAATTAGTACTCAAGACAATGTGTAGCTTTGTTAAACTATTGTAACACAAATTTTGTTACATTTTCGAGGAATTCTTGTGAAAATTGTTTCATGCTGATACAATACCAGGCCGAATAATTGCAAGTAATTGGGAAAATAAAATCATATTCAGCTAATGGCTTCTAATTTTAATAAATTAATTACCGAATGACTTAAAAAATAATTTATTGCTAATAATAATTGCTAAAAATTGTAAAAATGTTAAAAATAAGCTGGTTGTTATTCTAAAACTGTTGCAAATTAGACAATTTCAACTAATTTAAATTTTTCCTAACAATTAGTATTTTAATTTTAATATGAAAGGGATTTAAGGCTTTGAACATTATTACAAATTTCTCTTTCATGTTTATAATAATATCAAACAGATCGCACTTCATTTTAGTTGAAAGCATTTATTCAGTTTTATAGTGGCATTTTGTTCGCTATGAAGGTCTACTAATAAAGCATTTCCAAAAAAATAAGGGATTATTAAAACTAAAATTGTTATTAACAGGTTTTTACAAATTTTCAATAGGACATATCCGTTTGCTTTCAAAATGATGAACGTAGCCAAAAGGAATTCTGTTGAAGCTAAAAGGGAAGTATGTTATATGAAGAAAACATACACCAATTTGCATAACATTTGAAAATTCGATTAAAATAGTTGACCGTAAATGTAACATTACATCATAATGTAATTACTTGAAGGAAATTACCAAGACGCCATGTTTCACTGTCGAATTACAATTTTATAAATTAAAAAAATTAAAACCTTTCATTACAAAAATTTAAAAGCTCTTCCTGAAGTGAAAACTTTTTTATGAAACCGAGAGCGAATACCTACAAATCATTTATTTATTCATATTTATTCAAAATTTGCAAAACCTCCAAGTTTTAATGGATTAAATTTTTTTAATACCTATAAAGGTTTAACAAAACGTAATTGCAAAGAAAGGTTAAATAATGATGAATTTTAAGTAGTTGGAAGTAAACTGAAAGCATAAACAATGGCGTTACAAATTACAATAGATAATTCACGTGAAGTTTACTCGTCATCAATATTATTGTATAATGCAAGTTCATGAAAAGGTCGTATGGGAAATCGGAAGTTTAGGTGAGAATTATCAACAACGGTGTTCCTTATTAAAAATTTGAAAACGTATAACTGTGAAATAATTCTTTTGTAATAATTTTATTATAAATGATACCATCTATCAAGTCTGCCATAGGAAACCCAATTTAATTCTTTTTGAACTCGGAAGACGACGTTGTATTAGCATAGTGCGCTTATCTCATTATTTTAGTTAATTGTTTATTATTCGCATTTCAAATTTATTTGACACAAATGTTAGTTTATCGCTATTTAATGGGTGCAATCTTTCAACACTTTGAAATTTAAGAGAATTTAATGTTATTAAAAAATTATAATTAAATAATCTTTAAAGTAATTAATGATGGTACACTTGCATCTTAAATTAGCACCATTAAATTTTATCAATTAACAAAAAAAAGTTTATGTAGAACATTTATAACAACTGTAATATAAAATAATTTGGTTTTGATTGTACTTTAAAATTACCTTTTTCTACGCTCTAATTTAATTTTAGTGTACGTGAAATTTTTGTTTGCGACCTAATTTTCTGTTTAGGGCTTACAGTTGTATTCGAGTTTTCCAACTAAAGAAAATAGTCAGCACTTGACAGAAATTAAGGCGCAAGTCGTTAAAAACAACATTTTTGTTCCAATTTAGGATAAGCAAAACCCAATGGAATTCAAATCCAAGCTTGTTCTAGGAGTCTCTCAATGATTAGGCGTTTCGCTTGCTCAGCAAATACCCATAACTGCTTGCTGATTTGTATTGAAAGCGCCACCAGGACCCCTAGAGATAAGTTTTTCACATTGAAATCGCTAGCTTGTTCGTATATGCAACCAAACATACATTTATTATTATAAAATAAATATAGGAACGAAATACGTTCGTAGCAAATTCAAACAATTTTTTTAATCGATGATGATTAAGCATTAAATTATTGAAAAATTAAAGGACAAGTAAAACCAATTTCTTTGTTATCAGTCTAAAATGCCTCGGCTATCAATTAGTTAATTATATACATTAAATTCTCTTAAACAAGAAAAGAATTCTATACGGTCAATTATTTAGCAACCCTTGAGGAGGCATTTAAATCCCATTACGAGTAATAACTATCATTTTGTTATACCTTCTCGTGATCATTTGTACTCACTGTCAAGGAATGTAACGCTTGTGCACAATTGTAAAATATTGAGTACGGAATTATCGAACAAATTCTTTCACATAATTAAGATAGCCGATGAATAAAGAGAGCCTAAAAGCAACATCAAGCAGTCAAGCAAAGAACTTGCTTTGAGCGCAAAATTGGGATGCAAATCACAGAAAGGTTTTTGCATAAAAATTTAAAACCTGACTATTATTGAAGATGCATAGGGAAGAAAATGACATAATATCAAGAGAAAACAAGCAAGAAACAACATTTTGATGTGCTTGCTTATAATTGTATAAACCTCCCTCAAGCAATTTTATCGATTCGAATCTCATTGGAGACAATAAAAACCCAAAATGTCATTAATGATCTATTTCAATTAAACTCGTTAGAAATAATCCCGTTTTAAGTTGAAATTAAAGTTTTGATAATTACTTTACAGCGTTTGTAATCTGCCTACGATGAGCAACTAAATTTTCTATTAACGAGTAAATTAAAAACGTAGCAATGTGATACAGTTGAATCGTAGGCTTATTTTGAAATGTAGACCAAGACGGTAGTAGATTCCGGTGTAGGAGTACGAAAAATATAAGTGCCCCGTTGTGTTAATAGTCGAAGTTGACCTAATGACACGCTAAAAGTTACCAATGCATACGTAACTCTTGTAAATGTCTTTCCTTGAACAAATTCCCAACGGTACATGCTTACTTTTGTATATTCAACATATTTTATTCATTTTCTTCTGCTAATTATTTTAATTATTATATTTTTCATTTGTGAGTATTCATCAATCTGTTTAAAATGTTTCGTGTTTACAATCTTCGTTAAATACTAAATTTTTTACCACGGGTAAACAAAGTTAGGTCATTTATTAAAAAAGTCGACGTTCTAAATGTAGATTAATTATAGAAAAAGTTGATAACACATTACGTTTATTAACCGTTAAATCAAAGGACAGACTTCTAAAAATATACTGAATAATAATATATTTTAACTTTATTTATGGGTCCCAATGACCGCACAAAGATTTTTGGTGGTTTCAAAAAAATGTAATTAAAATATTTGATGCCTAAGTAACAGTGGTGGCAACAATAACAAAAAATATAAATGTTTTCCGAGATAAAAGCCCGTTTTAACGTTGTGTTACTGGAATTTTTAATTTTGAATAATTTCAATTTGAACCCGACAAGCGCAAGTTATTGACGCAAGGCATACTTCTTATCCTTTCAGGATTGTGGTAGAGACAGGCGCGTTACGGAAGTTAACTGGCCGTTAAAGTATTGCGTTTGACAAAGTTGACCGTTGTCATTGTGGAAATTTATAAAATCATTAAAAGCATAGTTTTCAAATCGGCTTCAAAGAAGGCGAAGACAGTCTGTAAACAAGGTCATGGTGTCAGTCTTCTTGGGACGATTACCTTTGATTATCTTCAAAAAGAAAACAGTTAACGACGAAGATTATGCGAACTTATTGCTGATTTGAATAATAAAATTAAGAAAAAACGACTGCATTTGGGAAAAAACTACTGTTTCGTCAAGACAATGCACCAGTTCGCACATCCTTTGTCGCGGTGGTCGAAATTAATGAGTTAAAGTTTGAATTGCTTCTTGCGCACTATATTTGCCAGATTTAGCCTTTCCTCGGATTATTTCCTCTTAAAAAACTTGATAAAAGTGGGTCGGTAGCAAAATATTTTCCAACGATGAAGAGGTGAAGCCTATGGTTGATGGCTATTTTGAGGAACTCGACGGTTCTCACTATAAACAGGTATCAAAGCTATTGAACATTGCTGTGAAAAATATAAAAAACTAAAAGGAGACTACATTATGTCGAGAAATAAAAATATTTCTTCCAAAAAATTTTTGTTTTCTTTGTTAGGACGAGTATTTCTGAGACTACCTTTGTATATCACAGCATTTGCCAAAGTTTAATGAACCCGCACGAGTGTTCTCCGTGCAAGAGCATTTTTATAAAGGCCGCTTTGCTTACAATTTCAAATAAGGCAAGCGTCTAGATGTGTGTATAATATGTAACGAAAATATATGAGTAACATTTGCCTTTGTAGCAACTCAGATAGCAAGTCAAGCTTGATTCAAGCTTGAATAAAGCTTAATATGAAAGCGTTGCAAGCTTAATCCAAGCTTGCCACATCAAGCTGTTAAGCTTGATTCAAGCTTGAATCAAGCGTGCATCAAGCTTGTTTTATTAGTTAACCAGCTTACAACAAGCTTGAATTAAGCATACAGCAAGTTTGAAACAAATATATATCAACCTTAAATCAAGCTTGATTTGTAAGCTTGAATTAAGCTGGTTTTGGCCAGCTTACTTTACCAGCTTAAATAATGCTTGTTGTTCAAGCTTCTTATCAATTTATATTAAGCTTGATTTAAATATGAACTAATTTTACCCAAAAATTTTCCATATTAAAAAGTTATTTTTTGATTTTTAATCGTGTAAAAATAAAAATAAATTTTACCCAAAACTGTTTATACTTTTTTACTACACAGCACTATATTTTTCTTTATTATTATTTAAAGTACTAAAAATTAATTGCTCAAGAAACTTATTAGCTATTATTTTTAATATTGGAATAAAAACTCTGACGTAATTACTCGATAATTTAGAAGCAACAAATTTAACAACAACAGTTTTAATTTTTTTAAAATTAATAGTACATTCGATAAAATGTATAAATGAATATCACATATATTAATTGGTAAAGCATCTTTTTTCTGGAGACGTTGATGTCTGTAAAGGAAAAATTAAAAAATTAATGCTCGTCAAGCTTACTAAATGCTACAATTTCAAGCTTGAAGTAAGCTTGATCTAACCTTGCCGAACAAGCAAAAATCAAAATCAAGCTTGCTGTAAGCTTGCGATTACAAATTAAATCGAATCAATTAAAAATTAAGTCGAAAACGACTTAAGTCAAAAACGACTTAATTTTTCCCAAAACTGGAATGATAGTAGGTGTTATTACACAATCAGCTAAGCTTTTGTATTTTCCATACAAAGTTCTGAAAGCACCGGATAATCGAAAATTACTGTACGTTATTTATTGTCAAAGTAAATTACTCAGAGAGAGACCCTAATGAAATGGTGAAGCACCACTTAAAGCTTTTCCCACTCAATTCCTACTTGCACCTCCAAGTTGGTAACCTGCAGAGGACTCCCAGAGATAGGGGAACCAACCCCGGTGGATGAGGAGAATGCAAGATAACGCAAGAGGAGAACTCCTTCGGGTTGGGCGTTGGGCTAGCACCTTCACACCGCAAAAAGATAAAAATGCTAAAAATCTTACAACCAAGCCTCGAAATACGGAAGGTCAAAACGGAAAACGGAAGTGCAAACGGAGACGGAAATAAATTTTGGTACACAGAACGTTCAGGATATAAATAAAAAAATTGAAGAAGTACTCAGAGAAATAACTTCCCTCACGTAAACCAAGAAAAAAAGAATTGGAACAGGTGAATTTCAAAACTACGTTCAAATATTCAGCGGAGTTCCTAAAGAGAAAAGAGCAAAGTGCGGCGTATCCATAGTAATAAAAAAGAACCTAAGAAGATTCCTAACCAGTTTGAATCAAATAAACTAAAGAATCATAAAGGTAGAGATGACTCTTAAAGGTACACCACCTGGCAATATTTGATATCTATGATCCTAACCAAGATGCTGGGAGAAATCATCAAAGAAACCTTCTTTGAAGAGTTCTAATAATTGCTGGATGAGATAAGCAATCGCAGAGAAATTATACTATTGGAAGACTTCAATAGTAAAACAGGATTTCAACTAAATGACCCGATTGTTGGTCGAAATGGACGAGAGAATAAAAATAGCAATTCAGAAAAGCTCATATTATTGTGCCAGCAACAAAATTTCAAAATCACTAAGAGGTTATGAAAGCATAAAGATAAATATACATGGAGACAACCTAACCGCCAACTCCAATCAATATAATCGATTATGTTATTGTGCGCCAAAGAAGTTGACTTACGATTAACAATGTGAGAATTAAAAACGGCGCTAAGTGTGAATCAGACCACCATTTGTTAAGGGTTTCGATCTGCTTCCCCTTCGTACACTTCAACAAACAACAAAAGAAAGATATATCATCAAAAGGAAATAAACAATATCAAATATAATTTGCTGGGCCTAGAACAAGATTCAATAAGATTTCTTTACCAATTTAGACTTTTTGATAAACTCAAAAATGTTCAAATTTGTACAGCCGAAGACACATATTACCAAATCAAGGAATGCATGTACGGAACCGCAAAAAAAAATCATTGGGAGAGTTGATAATAGGCAAAGTAAAGGAAAGAAATGTTCCATGGTGAAATAAGGATGTCGAAAATCTGGTGATGCAAAAGAAGAGGGCTTATATGATATGGTTAGCAACTAATAGTATTGTAGATAGAGAAACGGACAAAAGGCTCAGATGCGCAGTTAAAGTGGCCACAACAGAAGCAGAAATCTAATGCTGGCAGGAAAGATGTGCCAAAATAAACAACTGTAAGGGAAATTACTAAGGCAAATCAAGCATGGGATTCTGTGGGAAAATTGACTTCGCAAGACTAAGTTATTAGCAGTTGTTGTTAGCAAGTTGTTAGACTAATTACAGCGGGGATGCTGTCTAGCACCGACCCTTTTTAAAATATATTTATACAAAACTCTGAAAGAGTAAACTAAGAAATTTAGTAATATGGGCATACAAATAGACAACAAAATACTTTTTTTTTGCCGATGACCAGCTTCTAATGGCGGCTGACGAGTATAACGTTAACTATTGTATAAGCTAAGAAAACTGTCAGAAGAGTACAAAAAAGAAGGACTAATGATTAATATCGAAAATTCGGAGTAATTGGTAGTTGACGAAGAGGCACAAAACATGAACATCTGAACAGACATTATAAACCACACAACGACATTCAAGTATTTGGGTGTTATGTTTTCTAGAGGTGGCAACAGTAATGATGATATAATAAATAAAATTGGACAAGGGCGACGAGCAATCAGGCAATTGAACCCAATCCTGAGGAATAAAAAAATTACTAGAAAGACCAAAATGATAATATACAAGTCAACTATTGAAAGCATAACAACTTATGGGTCGGAGGTGTGGACCATGAGCTCTGGGAATATAAGCAAGCTGAGAACCCTAAAAATGGACTTCGCAAGACTAAGTTGTGGTGTATCCAGATTGAACTCTATTAGAAATGTCGATATCCGTCAAAGGATGAAATCGGAGGGTTCAATAATTGGATAGAGTGGAAGCTAAGATACTGAGGTGGTTCGGATACATTCAAAGAATGAACAACGACAGATGGCCAAAGACGGTGTGGGAATGAACGCCGTACTTTAGAAGAAAACGTGGAAGATCTGCAAAAACTTGGGTACAGGAGATTGAGGAGGCAATGAAAGATAGAGAACTTTGGAAAGATGATTGGACCGATAGATGGGCTTGGAGAGTAGGGTGCGAGAAACGGATACGTCTGTAAAACACGGTAAAACAAAAATATGGCAAATAAAAGTAATCAGTAAGGAAGGGTCGTTTTGATGTCCATAACAATATTAACACTGAAACGCATGGTTTGACATATTCCCAATTCCCTATCAGCACAAATACTCAAATAAAAATAAAAAACAAAGCTAGTGATATTAGCAAGTAGCTGATGTCCACAGGCTAAGATAATATAAACATCAAATTTAAGAAGGTAAGTTTTACTTAAGCAACGTTTAAATTCACTTTGGAAAAATGAAGTACGTTAAATAAGGCATTAAAAGCTTCTAATCTGAATAATTACTTCATTACGGTCATTTGATAAGTTTACTTATCAATAAAGATGAACAACAACAAATGTGCTAAAACTTTATCTCAGATCATCAGTCATAGCAACTTCAAACGTTAATAAATGATGAAAAAGTAATTAAATTTATAATAATGCTTTTTTAACAAAACTTAAGGTTGCAAAAATCGTTGTCTTCTCAAAAAAATAAATTATGTCTTCATTGAACCAATCGAACGGAAAAATAACCTCTGGTGTATGGAGGCAAAAAAATATTAAAATAAAATTTACCTCTAATAAAAGATTAACATAATCACAGAGGGTTTTAAAACATAAACATTTTAAAAATTACAATTTTTATAATTATTCAACATATAATTTCACAAGTTAATAAACATTTACAATTATTTAAAACATAAACATAAATTTTCACAAAATAACAATATGGGTTCTCTAGCTTTGTATACTTTGTGTTAAGTTTTGGATATGCGATATAAAGGAAATGTCTATCATCGATAAGCCTTTTCATTTTATTTTAATTTATCAAAATACGGGTGATTTAAATTATTATCTTGTTAACCTGTGTAAAAATTTGAACAGAAAAAACCCATTACTGAAAGCTCATGAAAATAATTCGTTTAATTGCTCAGTTTGTTAATCTCTCAAAATTTTAATTTAATGGAAAATACGGTTGTATCAGTATGTTAATTTTGAATTTTTAAAATTATTTACATTTACATTTTGTATGTATAATTAATTATTATTTGAAATATAGCATGACAGTTTTCAGATAAATTTTCTATCATTCACACGTGCCGACTAATATAATAATTAGTTTTCGCTAGTACTTTGGTGTAGGTACATGATATTTTGAAATAAATAGTTAATCGGTATTTAAATCTTTTCGATTATGAACCTAATAATGATTTTGTTCCTGGTTTGTATTTTTCTTACAAAGATCAGGTTTATAAATCATGTTTTGCAAAGTTTATCGAAGAAACACTTTAAATTTCTTAAAATACAAATTGCCGTATTTCAAATTATACGAATTATTATGAGTTTATTGTTTAGGAACCTTTAAAATTAATAAAAATATTAGACCAACCAAAAACTGCATTTGTTACTACATTAAATTTTAATTAATTTTAATTCTTTTCTTAAATTGAAATTTGACGCTCTAGCACTAATACTGTTAAATAATGAGATTGGTTAAAATTATTAAATTACCCATATAACTAATTACGAAAGTCTCTTAAATTTACGTAGTATATAAAATGTTTGGAATTTTTATAAAAATTCAAACATACAAAATTTGCATTATCTATAGGATTTTATTTATAAGTCGGTTTTTAATGAACAAAAACTAATTTTCGTATCGTTTCGTATATATTATCTGTAGAATTGTTAGTTCACCCAAAAACTACCTGCTGGCGTCAGGTTACATTAAATGTGGAAGTTTTTCTGAAACGGGATAATCAATTTAAACATATTCCAGTGGTTCAGTATTCACGTGAAACTGAATACAAACAGGGTAATCTCGAAAGGTTTGAAAATCAATTAAGGACATAAATTATGGAATTAATAGGTAATACACAGTATGTTGTACATGGAATTATAATTATAATATCACCTTATTTAGTTTAACGTGAGCATGTTAGTTGCCAAATAAAAAATGTCTGCCCTGTTAATAGATAGCCTTAAACAGTGAAAATTGAAGTATTTCAACCTGTTAAAAATTGGAAGCAAAACAGTCGATATTATTTCAAAGTAGAATAATGTCGTTTAATCTTATAAACTACTTGTAACTAAGCAAACATAAAAACAATTTTAGACAGGATTTTAGTAAGATAAGAGTGTTTTACACGGAATTACCAAACTAATCTTTTCTTGTTTTTCTTAATAATTATTGTTTTCAAATGGATTAATTTTAATTACAAATCTTAGAAAACAGATGTTTTGGAGTTTCCATCAAAAATTTTACAACTATTGTTCAAATATCTGTCTACTAGTGTATTCTATACCTACACACAAACAACCAAGAATAAATTGTTAATTTTTATTAATTCTAAATATTTAAATTGATAATATAAAATTTTAAAAATAATACTAAGAAAAATCTTAAATGTTATAAACCCTCTATAAATAGAAGAAGTTAAAAGAACGTGCTATATATTATAACATTTTTAAATTAGTCGGTTTTTATATTGCCTGCTCATGTAGTTAACTAATAGCCAACTTTTTAAGGAATTTTTACAATCGATTAAACAATAAATAAAAGTTAGAAACAGAACAATAGCTAATTGACTCGATTGAAAAATTCCCATAGAAGCCAACTAATTAATCTTAACGTTTTTATTAATCTTTAAATTTAATCTCATTCAATGTAAACTCAAGTATTTCATTAAACCGAAACTTAATATTAAATACTTAGCTTTTGTAATAATTGCTACCGAGAATTGGTTAATTTTTTATGTATATCTCTAAATAATTACAATTTAATTTGGAGATTCATATTACTTGATACAGCATTAAACTTTAAAACAATAAAATTAAAAGCAAGGATAATTACATATATTTGCATTTTATAAATATTTATTATATGGATGCGACGTGTGATTAATGTTATTGTGGAAAATTTCTATCATATCAATAATTACGAGTTTGGATTTTGAATTTAAATAAAACACATGGAAATTGAGTAAGTGACAATAAATTTGATTTCGTTCCAAATATAATTTTATGTCATTTCATATTTAAATTCAATTTCAGTTATACGAGCACCCTAGCTGCCAGTGCATCCTCTCAGTCCAATTTTTGACCACTTTTTCTAGTATTTGTGAACGTATATCCGCAATTATACGTTTTATATTGAATTCCAATGCGTTAATAGAAGCTGGTTTATCAGCATAGACCATAGATTTCAAATATTACCAAAAAAATAGTTTAGCGGTGTCAAATCACAAAATCTTAGTGGCCAATTGACTGGTCCATATCTGAAATAAGATTTCGATAAATCCGTTATTTCCATAGCTGTATGGTACGTAGCTCCATCTTGTTGTAACCACAAGCCGTCAGCATTAATGTTCCAAAGCTTTAATAACAAAAAGTCGCAGCACCGCTCACCATTGACGGTTACACGTTATCCTGCCGCACTTTTGAAAAAATACGGTCTAATGATACCGCCAGATTATAAAACGCACCGAAGGGTGCGTTTTTCTGGATGCATAGGCAGCTCTTACACTGCGTGAGAATTATCATCACACCAAATACGCCAATTCTACTTATTTACTCATTAAGCCAGAAATGAGCTTCATCGCTGAACAAAATTTTTCCATAACCTTGCAAATTGTTTTGAGCCCATTCAGTAAACTTTCGACCCAAACAATGGTGATGCGGTTTCAATTTCTGCAACACTTAGATTTTCTTAGCATTAAAACTAAATTTTCCAAATTCAGCAACACGTGCAATATTTTCTTCAGAACGCACTGGTCGCTTTCTTGTTCATGCAGCGTTAAGTTGGAAAGGAAATTTTCAATAACACGACGAATAGCACGTTCTGATGTGCGATTATTCTGTCCATAAAATTCACAAAGTGTTTTATAAGTTTTATAACTGAGTCCTGATTTCGGAAATAAATTTCAACGATTTCGAATCGTTGCTACGATGTAGATCATTCCTTAAAGATTTGTAAGATTTTATGAATTAAAAATTGTATTTATACTTAACCGTTAGTTCTATCGAAAATCCTGAGCTTCTATAGTTGGGTTTATTGATTTTTGGCAAAAATGGATATAATATTTAATTTCCTTCGAGGAAATTTATTTTGTTAACATACTTTCCTTAGAAAATCCTGCATTTATCCAAAAAAATAAATATGATAGGCAAACGATACGTCTACTCTGGAAAGTCATAAGCCTGGAACTTCAGTGATCATGCAGTCTTCATCTCCGCAATGTAACATTATTTCAGTGGTAAGAATTAAAATTAAAAAGAAACGCACAGAATTTGAAACGTGCAATTGGACAAACACTCTAATCACGATCTAGATTTGATAACAGTGGTGTTTTTGCGTCCCAGAAGTTATAGTTTGCTACAAGGAACGAGACACGAGTTCTGATCAAAAGTCTACTACGTCCACTTTGATCTAAACTGTAGAATGCCAAAAATACTGCTGAAATCAAATTTTTTTCAACGAAATTGAAAAGTTATATTTTCAATTTAAAAACTGAATTCATGAAGTTGTGTTTTAGTAAAACTACATCATAAGCTAGTAGTCCAGTCAATAGGGGTTTTTTTGGCCTTACAAAAGGTGGAGTAGAAATGATTTTAGATATATGTATGTTATGTACATATATTTAGTTCCGCGCTCCGATAAAAATCCAACATTTTTGACCTTGAGAAAGGTCGACGCGATTCACCATCTTGGATTAAAGGTACAAAAATTGTTTTTAAAATAATTCCCCAACGGTTGATCCTTGAACAAAACTGTTTGATACAAATTTAAAGTAAACTCAATTTTTTATATTTTTTCATAAATATTTTTTTTTCTAAGTCTGATATGTAATGTGATGTGAAATGTAAACATTCTTCCAAAAAATTGCCCAACTCCTCGTTCTTCTCATTTTAAGAAATCGTTTGTAGTATTCATTACATAATAATTATTATAATAATTTCTGAAATTCAAAGTCAACTCATTTCCACACCACTAAGAGGTAGAGTAAACGATATGTTTTTTTAAATTGTGGTGTCCCCAGTAGGCCTTAACCACAGATGTACTATTTTGCAATTGAATACAGCTCGTGTTCTGTAATTTATGTCCCTGAGTATTTTTCTATTATTTATTTCTTTTGATTGTCCGGGTCGATTGATGTTGATGTCTTCATGATCGTCTTTGATAATTAGTGTTATTCTCTAACCCATTTTCCGCACTCAGAATTTGAGATTTTCATTTTTCCATCTATGTCATTGCCTCATTTTCGTCATCGCTCTCGATAATAACCTATGGTGCATTTTGCATAATTTACTATTGAAAAATCCGCATACAACAAATTACTTTAATCCACTTTTCCTGTAGTCACATGCTCCACCACATTCCTTCTTCTTTAACTCTTTTGGGATCTGTTGATGTGTTTAATCTTAACCATAATATCGGCGATATTCTGAAACCACCGTTAGTACTATGAGCATTACTTGCTTTACATTTGAAATAGCTTGGTAGGCGAACCTCAGATGTGCCTGTTACCCTATTTTATTGTAGGGTCTCCGTGTTTACGTACCTTCCAAAGCAAAAAGTCGGCATTGCCAAGTAAGCTCTATCGGGATTCAAACCGGGGCGCCTTACGTTAGCAGTTGATCGCGCTAACAATCAATTCAAATGACCTTCTCTATCCGTTTATTAATTGCATGAAATTACATTTAATCAGGTATCCAAAGCAGGTTTCTCTGACATTGGTACTAGAGTGAGTCCATTTATAGCAATTTTCCAGCGCCAGCCGAATGGATTATTTTGGATTCCACACCATTTTTGGACTTGGTAGTAGGTCCTAAACGCATGGTACCGTGCAGCGTCTTTCGATAAAAAATGAAGATACCTGCAAAGCTTATACGATTAACCCAGATGACAATCGAGAACACAAAAGCGGTAGTACTAAGAAAAGGGTAACCGAGGAATTTATCATGAATGCAGGGGTGAGACAAGGAAACGCATTGTCGGCGACCCTATTTAACATCGTACTTGAAGGTATTATAAAAAGTGCTGAATGCATACGAACAGTGATAAACAAGGAAGTTCAGGTGGTAGCATACGCTGACGACATTATAATAGTAGCAAGAACGCGCAGGGCACTTCTCGAAAAGTTTACTGATCTGGCAAAAGAAGCACAAAAAGCGGGCCTTGAAGTGAAAGAATCGAAAACGAAAATTATGAGATGCTACAGAGGAAGAAACGAACTAAAAGAGCCACTACAAATATAAGGATATAACTTTGAGGAAGTGAAAGCCTTCCAATACCTGGGTATGCAAATAAACAGTGGTAATGAGAGAGAAGAGGTGATAAAAGACCGAATAGCAGCCAGGAACAGAGCCTTTTATGGAAACAAGAAACTGCTAATAAGCAAACATATACGAAAAGAAACGAAAATAAGAATATATAAGACTTTAATAAGACCCGTGGTGACGTACGGAGCGGAGATGCTATGCTTGACGAAAAGCAAAGAACACAAGTTAGAAGTGTTCGAGAGGAAAATCATGAGGAAGATAATGGGAATAAAAAGTTAAGCGACGATCAATACAGAATAAGAAAGAAAATAATAGAATAATGCTGACGAACAGTAACATAGTACGACACTTCAAGGTAATGAGAATGGGCTGGTTGGAGCGCATGACAGCAGAGTCATAAAATACATTATGAAGTGGAAACCAGATGTTGAAAGACCAAGAGGAAAACAAGAACGAGATGGCTGCACAAAGTGGAAAGCGTCCTGAAAGCTATGAAGATCAGAGACTGAGAGAGAGAGAGCTATAGACAGACGGCTCTGAAGAAGGGTGGCGGAAGATGCGAAGACGTGGAAGAGCTGTAAAAAGTAAAAAAGAAAATGTGGTGAGCGACAAGCAGCGGAAAATAAGGATTAATCCACCTTAGAAAATGGATTAAAAAGCGTCCAGCGAGTACGTCTTAAACGCATGGTACCGTGCAGCGTCTTTCGTTGGTGGTAAAGAAGTTAAATTGAATTTGCTTTGTATTATTGATTTTACGAAACATTGGTAGCGGATATCCTCCAAGGTTTCCTCTTTCATGTTGCCACTATACAAATCAATAAGAAAGTATGCTCCAGCGCAGCGTGTGCGATGTCTTTTAATTTGTAATTCTGATTTTTAAAAATCCTAACGATGGCATTCAGTTTTTTGTTTTTGGACAAGCTAAAAAATTTTGTTTTCTTGTAAGAGAATGTAATTTACACCCATTAAACGCATGTAAAAACAGGATATTTTCGACTGCTTCTTTCACTTTCAAACTATTTGCTTTATACACTCTTTCAGAACTGTTGCCTCTCTCCGGTTTGGGAAGGTTGGTACTAGTTTTACATGATCTTAATTCTGTCAGTAGAACAAAAAACCTACGTCTTTGCCAATGATAAAAACAGTGCCGAATGATGAGCAGAAGAAAATCGCTGTGTTGACAATCAAGACAACAGCATCTTTTTTAGCCTTTAGTAAAAGCCGCCTGTTTGAAGTTAGATTTACTTCAAATTTATATTTATTTAAAAAAGATTTACAATTAAATTGGCAATATTTACAATTTTATATATAAATGATAAATATTACAATTTTTAAAATTTATGGTGAAAATAATGAGTTGGATAATTTGTTGAAAGATGGTTTACGTTTCCGCCGCTATAACTCGTTACGCATCAGACCTAGAAAAAATGTATTCATACAAAAAATTTAGGAAATTGAGTCTTCTTCGAATTTGTATCAGACATTTTTGTTCTAGGATCAACCGTTGGGTAATTATTTTAAGAAACCCAATTTTTTGTACCTTACATTCAAGATGATGGAATGCGCCGACCTCTCCCAAAGTCAAAAACTTTGATTTTCATCGGCACCTAGAACTAAATAACATGTATATCAAAATCGCTTCTACCCCACTTTTATAGGGCAAAGGCTTGTTTTAATCCCTATTGACTACACTATAGTCGTTGTTAATTGATTACTTTATAATTCACCAAAAAAGGTGTTGCCATAAATGTTTTAAATACTTCCGTGTCGCTTGTGAATTGTTTAAACATCTCAAGATTACAACTAATAAAAAAATTTATTTTAATTAATTAAATAAAAGCACCCAAATCAAGTATAATTTCATTTAACTTGGTCTAAATAACTTGATTTTTAAAAGGTTAAAATTATCAGGACATTTAATTTGAATTCAAACTAACAGCACCGATCTGGAGTTTTTAATTTCATGTTGAGTATTTTATTTGAAAATAACTCATATTTAGAAATCAAATTGTATTCATTTTATTTTATTTATGTATATTTTGTGTCCTCTTCTTCTTCTACTTTCGGCTAGGAATAACCCTGTATGTCTAGATCTGATAATCGTTTTACTTAATAGTAGCATTGGCGATATTCCGAAACCACCGTTAATACCGTGAACAATACTTGCTGTACATCTCAAGTATTAGCTTGCTAGACTTGCTTCAGATGTGCTTGACTCTTCACTGTTAATGGTGCCAATTCATTGGCATAGGAAAACCACCGCCTTTATGTGCCTTCCGAAGTACGGCTCGACCCGGATTCAAACCGGGACGCCTTACGTTAGCAGTTGATCACGCTAACAATCAGATCAATGACAGTTTCTTTTGTAAAATGTATAATATAAAATTGGTAGTAAATTAAAATTTTAAAAATTACCAAATTAAATGAACGATAAACGAAATTACTTTTTAAGTTAATACCGATGATTAAAATTTTAATTTAACATTAATTTTACAGGTAAATAATATAATTTATATAAAATTGGTATAATACTTCTGATTTTTTTCTTCTAAGCTTTTGAGTATCCTACCCCCTTACAAGGAAGCTTTTAACCTTGGTGAATAATTATCACAGCCTTCTGAACAAAATTCTAAAATAATTTAGTAACCAGTAAAACCAGTAAAATTCTTATCAAATATGAGGTTTAAAATTACTTTCAAATATAAACAGTAAAATAGCATTTCGATTTCTGTTATTTATTTAATCTGTTAATTATTAAATTTATTTTAAACAATCATTCTAACCTGTTCTGCGTAGTTTAGTATGAGAATTTCGTTAATTCACTGCAATAACAAACGCCGTTGGGGAGGAATTCCCTGCTTCCCTTTGAGATGATTACAAATTTTAAAATGACTAAAGTCACGTCCGAGATTCAGGTTTAACGTTTTGCGTTGATATCACGGTGTCAGATGCCTTTGAAAACCCCGATATTCTAACACACATATACATAAACACAAAATAGGGATTTTATAATAAATTTAAGATTAATGATATACGCATGCATTTTATGTTGATGTAATTTAGTGTAAAGCTACTACATTAACTGTTTTAAATAAAAATATTTATATTGTTAGTTTACGATTTATGTAAAAAGTACACCAAAATTAAAATAAAATTTATAACTGTGTGTGATTTTACAGGTTTTACACATAAATAGTATTCATATTTAACGTATTTTTTATATTTTAAATGGTTTATACATACATACCTACACACCAATTCCAAAAAAATGTTTAAATAAGTTTATAAAACTTGATGTTTTTAACGGTTCAACAGAAGTTCTCGATTGTTTACATAAAATATTCTTGCTTTTGAGTCTTTGAAATAATGATCTATAATTTAAGACTATTTCAATTTTTGACTTTTAAAATTAAAATATGAGCACCATTTTTAGCACAATTTTATAAATCCCAGTGTTATAAAAAGTGTTTTAAATTCTATTGCACTAGGAATAAATTTTAATAAGCAATATCTACTACGGTATTTTCTTTTTCCTTCGGTTTTCTTCATAATATATTCAGTAATATTTTATTAGTGAGTAATGCACTTTAGTGTAGGTAGCTTAATGGCTGTATTATTTGTGTTTATTTTTGTTAGCGGAAAAGTTGTCCATACAATTTTATAGACATATTAATACAAGACATTTGGCATGGATTCCCGTATAGCATGTAACCCAATTTAATTTACTGTCATACATTTCAGTTATGTAAACTTCAAGCCATAAAGTTTTATATTGATACAGCGAATAAATTTGCATGTACATAATATGCAAAGTGCCCACATAATGAGTCAACATAAAATAAAATTTATAATTTTTCTAAAAATATACTTTAAATTTTTCAGATAAACGAATTATTATATAAAAAAAATGTGTAAGGAAGATATTTTGGAAAATTCTGCAAGTCGCAATCTAACAAACTTGAACTTTTGAAACTTGCAAACCTGAAACTACGAGAAATCAATACTAAATTGACAATGAATAATGGTTTCTAAATTGAACTGGAAATTATTTATAGACGCAAATTGAAAATGGTTAGTTAAAAACAATTTTTGTTTTTAGAAACACAATTTGCCGTTTCAATTTGGAAAACGTACTAAATTGACTAATAATTTCATGTTCTGGGACAATTAACAAATGTGAAAAAAATTGTTAAATTAATTTTTGAAATATTACTATTGTTTGCTTTAATTATGTTTTTGTAACAGCGGGAATGATATTAAAAAATACAATTCTATAATGAATTAACCTGATATGTTTGCCTGATAAATGATGCATATAGAATTAAATCCTGATATTCTGTAAAATACACAAATAATTTATATTGTTTATAAATTTTAACATTTTCAATCTCTACTTTGAGTGACTTAAATATTTTGTAACCCATATATCATTTATGCCCTGAAGTGCTGATACCGCACTCAAAATATTTGCAATTCCCCTTTCGTTAATTGCAGAAAAAATACTGAGCTGTTTCAACAGCTGTGTCGTCTTACTCCAACACATTAGGCTAAGCGATATGAGGGCTAGATTTCCAGACTCGCATTTGTAGTTTTTCACAACTTTCAGAACTAAGTATAGTTCAGACAATAGGGGATCGCGTTACATGTTTGTTCTTCAATATTTACATGCGGTTGATACTCGACATTATTTCAAATTTTATCACATATTCGACAGAATGTCAATTTTGCAGTAAATTACGAAACTATTGAAAATAAATTTTTCAGAAACATACCAATCGACTGAGAGTAATTTTTTAAAATTTATTTCAGAGGTTATTCATTTATTTGCTTAATTAAAATTCTTCATGATTGATTTTGTCGTGATCATACATGTATATCAACTGTAAACTTAATTAGTGGTTGTTAGGAATCATTGTATGGTGCCCAAAAGCAACAACAACTTTTCTCACTAGAAGAGCAACTCTCTCCCTCTAGTCGCATCATCATGACGAATTTTGGCACTTTACCTCGGTGGTTTACCATTGCCTGCCGAGGGAAGACGGTCAGAATACAATTTTCATCTCGCCCGGATTCGAACCGGTACGCTCGGCTTAGTAGCTGACGCATTTAAGCGCCAAAAAATACTGCATATTTGCCACGACTGTCTTCAACTTAAGAAGAGCAACTGCATTATCTGAATTCCACCTTGTTTTGCATTCCCAGCTAGAATCTTGTTTTGGATTCGCCAAAACATAATTTTTGATCAGGTAATCATGTGTTGCTTTAATGTAGTCCATTCACAATCTTGTCAGAACTGCATCCAACTCTCGATTGGATTGTTTTGCCGTAGACCAAGTACAGTATGTTTCTTTCATATTTTAAAGTTTATTGCTTTGCTTTTACTTTTGTATCTAATAATGTATTTAGACGATCCAATCTGGTCAGATGGTTTTTTACTTATTTTGCTCTGTTTTGCTTTAAACAACGAGTGTGAAGAGTTTCTAAGAAGCAAAATAAAATGCCTGACCAAATTGGGTTGTAAGGAGAGGCCCTTAAGAACGCAATAATAAGTATTACATCTTAACCAGCAGATTGAATGCTGACTGATCAGAATGCAGTCGCGTAGCTAGAATTTAACACTAGAACTTTAACATCTTTAACATTACAACAGAGGCTGATAAGTAACAAATAAAAAGTTTAATTTAAAAAACAAGAAAAATAACTCCATAAAAAATATAAGGTTAAAAATTGAATTTCAGTTTACTACTTTGATGTTTGATGTACGATGTCTGTGCCGGTGTGATAAATCTAAATTATTTATCAATTTTTTTCAATTTGAGGAATATCGTTGAATTTTACAAAGTCTCTATAACCACCAGTTAAAATCCAAGATTGATCGAATTTAATTTATTTTGTTATTCTAAAGCAGGATAAAGCGACTCTGCAATTATGAAATAAAGTAGCTTAGTACATAGTATAAAAACTAAATAAGTAATTTGTTGTTTTAACTACCTTTATTTGGCAAAAATTTAGTTTCGTTAGTATAAATCATTTTTTTCTAACCTTGCAGATGTTAATTCGGCTTTTAACAGATTTTATAGTTAGCACCTTCTAGAATACAACATATTGCCACTTTGTTTCTATCATAGACAACCTACATTTTCAAAATGTATTATAAATTTATTAAACTATTATATAAAGAGGTAACTTGTAATTAAGAATGTTGATGCAAGAAATACAGCATCAGGTGACTGATAAGCCGAAATTTGATAAAACTAAAACTTTATTTTTGTTTTTCTTTCTTTATAGGCAATGGCAAACCACCTAGGTAATGCCATAAAAATTCTTCTTAAAATAAAGTGTATAAAGCGAACATTTGTTAGTAGCAGACCCTCTATGTAACTGCAAACATTTCGGACACAGTTTTTATGAGTAAGAATATTTCTATTTAACAAATTTAATGATTGAGATTGTAATTAAAAACAAAAGTAATAAAACTTTCCAGAACTTCTATTAATTTATAGAATATATAAATGTTTGTTGGATTCTTAGTATTTTAGCTGCATGTTGCGAGTTATTTTGTCTTTTTTTGTCATTAGTATTGCACGTACTTCCTAACTTTACTTATCGCCATTATGCCGAGCGCGTTGTACAAAGTTCTAAATTAAAATGTTTATTACTGTTTTCGTAAATAATATCTCAATCCAACTCAAAAGCAATTAGCTATAGTGCAAACTCTCATACTAACTACTAATAATTAAAATAATTTGTCTTTTACAGGGTTCTACCTAGATTTATTTGACACCAGGATTGACCTAGTACAATTTAACAGGGTGGATGAAGGAGATGTTCTGATAGGGTAGGAAATAACAGTAGGGTTATTATGTTAAAAGAGCGCAAAAGTGGCTTCCAGTGCATTCTACTCGGTACTCCCCTTAGTGCTCGTATGGTGTTTTTTATGGTTAACATCTTTTTATTCTGTGTATCATTGTCCCATATGAAAAGACCATATACCAAGATATAAAACATACTACAGTTTTTGCTGCTGCCTCTCTAGCCGTTTCTTATTCTCTGTATCGCATAGACAGCTTTCTGCAATAACTTAATAAAATAGAATATGTACGTGGTTGTTCCTGGTTAATAAGGTATCCAAGGTTATGCTTGGGTATTTTGTGGAGCTTCTTTCTTTTTGTTCGGTTTTTCTATCCACGGTGAAATTTTGCAGCTGCGATTTGTTTAGGTTCAGTAGTACCCATTCCATCAGTTTTCCTTGCATTTTTGTACTATTTTTAATTTTCCAAATTGTAAGCCACATCATCTGCATACAAAACAATTTGCCTTCCTCATTTACTGATGGGAAGTTGTTTACAAAAAGAACGAAGAAGAAGGATCAGAAGAGAGGATACTTCCTTTCGGTATTCCACAGGTCACCTACATTTTTTGCTGTGCGCCTGATTGCAGAAAACTATTTGCTTTATGTTGCAGAAGTATGATTTAATCGTTTCGTGTGCGTTTCCTCGAAGTCTTCATTATTTGACTTTTTCTAAAAATGTTTTGTTGTCCATCATATCAAATAACTTGGACAAATCACAAATATGTGGAATTTGAGGTTTACTGGATCGATGGTGCTTTTTCCTTGTTAATACCCAAATTGTTTACTTGAAAAAATTTTGAACTTTAAGAGTCTGTCGTATAGTACTCTTTCGAATATTGCGGATGTAACGGATGTAATGAAAAGCTTCTTTTAATTAAACATTCATTGATTATGTGAGCGAGTACAGGCTATTATATTTCTTTTTGTATAAATTTCACCATCCCAGCGTTTAAACAATATGTCGGGTACAATTCAATTTACCGGAATCGAAAATACACTTTTCCCTATAGAAATTGCTTTACCAAACGAAAGAACAGAAATATACAAGCTTTTAAGGCTGCGCGTATAGTGGATCCGTTTTCGAACGAATTGTTGCAAATAGAAAGTCTGACGGAGACTCATAGATACGAGTGATCGGTAATAGTAAAGGATAAAATTCTCGTTCATCAGAAAACGAATCCACTGTACGCGCAGCCTTAAGGTGAAGATGAAAGTTGTCGGACTTGTAATAAGGTCACAATTTAATTTTGAAAATTGCAATTTTACTATAAGAAATACATGTAAGTGTATACATATGCAATAATTTTATGCATTCTATTAACGGTACTTCTGCTTTGATATACATGAATACAAGGGCGGGGCTAGCCAGAGCAGCGTTAGGAAGGAGTCAGTCGCTCTCTGAGATCCGTTGCGTCAACATCCATACTTTTCGAGTTGGAGGTACTTGGGGGATGTTTTACGTAAGTAAAGCGTGTGTCAAAACCGCTTGTGGCGCCTGGAGCGACTCGGGGGTCTCGCAGGGTGCGAAAAGTGGGTTTTGACAACGCAACTACATCAAGAAACGGATTCACACGAAAAGTGATTTTTTTCCGAAATTTGTTGTCCGAACACAAATTTAATTTTTTTATTAGTTAATTAGACCCTCGTCCTTTATTATTAGTTGTAAAACACGAGATTGTGGCATCTTTACTGTCGCCACAATCTATTTCAATTTTGAGAGGCGAGGTTACAGTTCAAAAGAGCCAAAGATAAAATTGCAATCTAAATTAATTTTTAAAGCAGTTTTTCTCAAAAATGTGTGAACCTACCGCAAATTTTATTTTTTTTATACGCTAATTAGACTGTAATCTTTCATAATCCACTTCAAAAATGGTAAAATTCCCGATCCGAGAATTCGAACCGCACCCCAATATGTCATATGTGGGCGTGTTCTGCATTTTTTTTGATAATGCTCTCACTTTCGATTTCGTCTGTGGGTGTTAGAAACACGCTGTTCTTTAAACTCCCGATAGTTGAATTTAAATATTGTGATAGTTTCGTGTTTACCTGTGAAATTCTATAAAGATTGCTGGAGCATTGCTGGAGATATCTCTTGTTTTCTTTTCAACTTTCTTATTTATAGTCATCCATGTTTGATAAATTTTTTTTGCAACTTTGGAAGAAAATTTTCTTTTGTAGATTTTACCTTTATTTAATCATTGCTGTTTTGTTTTTATATTATGTTCTTGTTTTCCTCCCTAGTTGTTTCCATTATTTTTCTCTGCTTTTCTTTTGTTTTCTGCACATTTATCGCATTTTTCATCGAACTTTTGTTTTAAACTTTTCAAACCACACCTTTGCTTTCTGCACACGTTTCCATGACCATTTTTATTTGTTCTGTTCTTCATCTATGTTTGATTTTTGATCACTAATTATTACTTTTCCCGTTCACTCTCTTTTCGCCATCATTATTATCATTATAAATTTTTCTTTCTCCTAACCGTGATTTGTTCTCCACAATTTTCATTTTTCATTATTCTACTTCATGGTTCTACTTCTACTACTCTACTTTTCCTGCTACCCTCACAATATTGTTCAATTTTATATTGAAAGCATTTCCCAGTGTCACTTTTACGTGTGTTCCTTTTCTATAAACTACTCTAGATTTTTGATTGCGTCTTCTCCTGGCATAGTTATGCGCTTGACTACAATGTTATTTTTCGTATTGCTTTCTCATCTATTTCGATGTTGTCTCCAGTGTTTCTATTCTTATTTTCAGTTGTTTCTGTTCTCAATTTACTTTTTTTCTATGACTGCATCTTCCTTTTAACTTTGTAAATATTTTTATTAATTTCGCTCATTGTCTGGAACATTTGCATGATTTTCTTCGAATTCATGTTCAGCTCTTTCTATCTCTGCATTTTCTTGTTTTGGTGCTAAAATCGTTTTTTGGTTCTGGCAGCGCTCGTTATTCCGCTTTTGTCTAATTTACCTCGGCTTCTTTTATTCTTTTTCTTGATTTTCACTCATTTGGTGATACTGGTGATTCTTCAGCGGTACAAGTGTTTATTTTGATGTTTTGTCCATTTAGTCTCTTTTTATAGTTTTCACCAGAGTAATTTCTTGTACAGTCTATTCCTTGTTCAGAAATAAAATTTCATAACAGGTTCATTCTTTAATCGCACTTTTAATCTGAATTTTTATTTACTTTTTCACAGTTGTTATTCCACATTTTATCCTTTGTTCCTTATCTATTCTATACACTGCCATTTTTCTCTGATCTTTCACGTAACTTTCGCCGATTTGATCGCTCACTTTGCTTCTAAAACTAGGAATCGCAATTTGCTTCTCATCAACATGTTTAACATTTTTTGTGTTTTACCTTAGCTTAAAAATCTGCACTGAATTGTTTATGTTTTTACAATCTTAGGGTTCAAAGGGGTTGTGAAGCGCAATACACAGTCTTAAAGACGGCATAGCCTGAGGTTATCTGGTGAACCCTGGTAACCTGAACCATATTAGCAAAGATCTGGTAATCAATCCCGGGGGACGTTGAGACCTCAGTGCTAACGATAGTGAAAGAAGTTTTGCAACTTTTTTGGGTTGGGCAATGACCCAGCACTTTATTCCTGTAAAAAGCAATATTTATCGCTAAAAATCCTTCAACCAAGCCTCAGAAAATAAAAGGAGCAAATTAAGAACGATTGCGCAAAAGGACAATGCTGTTTGGTACCTGGAATGTACAAAAATCAATAATAAATTTGAAGAAGTGCTTCAGGAGTTGAAGAAAATTAACACAGATGTAGTAGTGTTAAATAAAACAAAAAGAAAGAAAACGGAGTGGAAGAAAGACAGGGGTATATGCATACATCTGTATAGTGGTGTACCGAAGGATGTTAGAGCTAAATCGAGGGTTTCTATACTGATAAAGAGACCTTTAAAGCGGTGCATAAAAAGCTGGAACCAAGTGAATGATCGAATCATTCAATTGCATATAAACATAAATGGAATAGAAGTAGTTGGCGTGTATGCTTCAAATAACAATGTCGTTAAAAATGAAAAAAAAATTTACTTTGAGATGATGGATTTACTAGACGCAATCGGTAAACGAAAAGAAGTTATTTTATTAGAAGACGTTAACGACAGAACTGATAAACGTAAAAATGGCCAAGCAATATGACAATACGGCGAAGAAACAGAAAATAACAATGGCGAAAAGCTTATAGAATTTGCTCACCAGAATTCTCTCAAAAATTACTATCTACGACCACGTACATGGTTGTGAAACAAACTCTCCGATAATGGAAGCAGCAAAGCCGATATTAGCAACAAAATAATACAGGAAACCGAGCCGTACGCCAGCTAAATTTGGTTCTTTAGAATAAGCACGGCACGAAAAAAATCAAAACCATGATCTATTCAGCGATAGTAGAGGGCATATGCTTGTAAGGAGCAGAAGTGTGGAAATTAACCAAAAGAAATCTAAGTCGTTTAAAAGCTCTAGAAATGGACTTCTGGAAACGCTCTTGAGGGGTATCTAAGCTGAACCACATAAAAAGCGTGAAAATACAGCACAGAATGGGGTCAATGGAACAATAATAACCATCATTGATAAGAAACAACTGATGTGGTATGGTCACCTCCAAAGAATGGAAAACAACAAATGGCCAAATAGAATAAGGGAATGGGTACTTCTAATAAAAACAGAAATTAACTTGGCAAAAGGATGTCCAAAGTGTAAAGAACTCCCGAGGTCTCGCAGGGGGGCGACTGGGAGAACCGCAAGGCTTGGCGCTAAGGGTGCGAAATACGATTAAACAAATTGTAAAAATTTGCTAAATAAAAATTTGCTAAATATAAAAAATATAGTATATTTACAATCTTTCATTAGGTACTATGTACCTACAAAGCTCTGCCAATAAATTACTGGAAGTGTATAAGTCAAATCATAGCAACAGAGTTTATTTTGCCTCAATTCTAACTGTCTTTCTTTTAGTAAAATTGAATACAGTACTTTACTGTGTCAGTGTTTATCTTTGTAAACTGCCACAGAATAATACTTTTTGTTGCCTACCATGCCGATACAGCAAATCTGCTACGCTGATCTCAAGTAATAATTTGGCTTTAAATAGCCCCACACATCTAGTACAGTATTGTATCGCTCCATATTTACAAATACAGTTTCTACAGATTGGGTCTAACAAATCAATTCTACGCATTTTATTAAATGAATAATTATTTATTTATAAATTATCTCCAAGTTGTCTAAAAATTGTCTTTCGCACTTGCAGCTTTTCCTTATAATGAATTAATTTAATGGATTGGAAATGTAATATTACAATATATTATATTGATAATAATCAATATAGCAATTAATTTTGTTACAACAATAAGTGAAATAAACTAAGCAATAACAATGTTTGCAATGGAAATAGACGAGGTGGTGCCACATTATAGTTAGTTAAATGTTAAATATTGCTTCGAGCAATATTAAAGCTGCTCCCCCGACTAAAATTTACTTTTTAGAACATTGTCAAGTACAATGTTGCGTAAAATAATTTGTGTGAAGATGTAACATTAATGTGGCACATCCCGCAATAAAATTAAATTATGCCTTCATCATTCTAGGACATACTGTGCAGTCTGGCAATACTACCTGTATTTTATTTATTATATCAAAAGAAATTATACACATAGATACATAAAATAATACGCTCCATAGAGAAACCTTATTGAATTTCAAGGTGCTTTGATTAAAATTTTGAAATAGAAAACATGCGGAGTAAGTTTACAAAACGACGCTAATGAATTCATGAGCGCGTTTCTAATTTGAATAATTATAGTAAGGTAATTGATCCTAGTTTAATTTGTGAAGTATACATCCCATTTATGTAACATTTACTAGAATAAACATTTTAAAAATTATTAAAATCACTTTTCAAGAAAAAAAGAATTTTCAAAGCAAATGAGTGCAATTCGTAAAAAATTGAGCATCAGTAATATTATGAAATTTACAACTTTATCAATATCTCTTCAATATTAAATTATACTTTCTAACTTTGGTATTAAAAAGACTTTAATATCGCAAAAAGTTAGAAATGCATTTGAAAGAAAATCGTTATTAGAGAGCCTTCTACTTATAGCTTATTCAGAAACGCAAGAAGAACTAATAAATTTTTATAAGAAAACAGAACATTCAACAACTATAAAAAACTTTGTTGTCAAAAGGACAATTTCATCAGGGATAAACTTTTTTCGAAAGTTTTAGAATACCAATTGTTATTTAAATATTAGGTCCGGCACAACACGAAAGAACGAAGACACCAATTAAAGGTGTAGGTATAGAAAGAATTTTTTTTTTGTAAACTTTCTCAGCTATTTACCGTTTTTTCTACTTTGTAACTTGTTAATTTGGATAATTGTCTTGTTGCCGTTACACAGAGAAACACACAACTTATAAATATAATATAATAGTAATTATTATCACTACGCATCAATCCTAGAATATATTACATAAGTGTGTCATTCTCTGAATGATTATTTTTTGTTTATTTTAATGATTGTTACCTCTTTTCGTGGGCCAATGCACAAAATTTTAATCGAAATTTTATTTCCTAAATTTTATTTAACCAGCGGATATTAAAATTACAAGTTTTGGTATTAGCCATTTGTGACTGTTGTATCTTACAAAATAGTGTTTAGGGAAACAAGTCAATTGGAAATTCTGCGGTTTTGATACTGTAACTGTTTCCCACATATTTTATTAAAACAATTTTGGCTTCAATTTTGCTTTGCAGTTGAGCACAATGTGAGTTGCAAGAATATTGAAGCGAAGAAGAAAAACACGAATTATGTTTAAAAAACTTATAATATAAAAGTCTTATATGTACATGATATGGTTTAATTATAAAATTATTTTATTACTATGTTAACGCTTATCGGTTTTCTTAAAAAATTCTATTGTACATTTAGAACTGTTATCTTTTACAATACATTTTATTCTTGAACAAGATTGCACATAACTTGCAGGTCATTGGCATATGCTATAAAAGTACATAATAAATCTATATCTATTTAAGCAGTTTATTGTTAAATTATCAATCATTAATTTGCTAATTTTCACTCTGCTACTTAATATAAATAAAGTTTTATTGATTAACTATTATTAAAAGCCGCAGGTCAAATACTTAAAATGTTTGTGAGAAAAACCTTTTTCTTTTTATGTGTTCCTATCGCTCTTTTACTTTTCTCAGCCAACCGCATGAATTGTATAATTTGAAAAGGTTTTTTTGCGACATGTTTTTTTGTTATTGTAAATAAATACCACCTTTCGGTTACTGAATCACATGATTTAAAAAATAACCGTTAAAAATAGTTTGTATGAAATTTTATTTGTTGTTAATTAATAATTAAAAATTACATCTTTTGATTTTTCTTCTACATCTGACATAATTAGTGTTTATCTCACGAGATTTTTAAGGACTTAACTGGTCGTAGATCGATTGAGAAATGTATTAAAAAAAGAAAAAGCGCAGACACGTAGAACTTGGAAGAATTAAAAAAGAAATAATGGAAAATTATTGATCCATTTAATTTTAAAGCAATGCAATGTACTACATGATGGAACTTTTGCAATAGAATTTATATCTTATCTAGTGTATATTTAATAACAAATACACACACTTCTGCCAAGAATTTGCATTCCATAAATTAAAAAAATCTAGCACAGTTTATTGACGTTTCTTTGCATCAGCATGCAGTACACTGATTCTTGGCTGTGTACTCCAAGTTAACAAGAGAAGAGAAGAATAGTGAAAGAAGCTTTTATACTTGTAGGAGTGGTATTCGTGCATGACCTACGACACTAGTTTCCATATCCATGGATAAATATAGCATTATGTGTGTATATTGTTCTCTGTTTTCATTATATTAAACTGCATAATATTTGTATTACTATTTTCTCCAAATTAAATTTAAAAAATAACATGTCACCTATAATGTTATTTGCAACAGCGTAGGAAATTCGAGGAAAACATATCCAATAGATATAATTTTTTATTTTATTGTTCAATGAAGCTTCAACGCCAGTTTGTATTATTTAAAAAAATAAAAAACGAATGGTATGTAACATAATCACTTAAAAGCAAATAAAGTATTTGAAATTCTAATACGTATATTTCCCTCCTAAGCAATGGCAAAATATAAAATTTAAAAGCCAATGTTTCCTCAAAAAAAAGTTACACAAAATTCTGTACTGTTCCGGAAGCTTTCACATTTATGCAGGACTTTTTGAAGTTAAAACATAAACTTTTCTAAAATACAAAAATGGTTTATGCGTAAAGACTCGATATTTCCCTGTAACTCCGTTTTCCTATTAAACTTTTCTCAATATGAGAATTAACATTAACTAAACTACTCTGGAACACTTTCTTGATTTTATATGTATGATCTTCTAATAATATATTAGAAGAAAATCATAAAATTAATTACTGCAATATCACATAAACTGTAAAAATCATTGGATATCCAATTGATGACCTGAAAAACCTTAGCAGACAGTGATTTTAAGTTTGAATTAGTTTCGTCAGGTTTGTCTGCGTTGTGGTTGGAATTCTAAGTTAAACTGTAAGTTCAACTTATTGTAACACTATAATAATTGTTCTATAATTAGAGTTAACCAGTTGTGCAATTGTTATACAAGGTGACAAATAATTAAAGTAAACAAGATAAGATTTAATTTATGTTTTAAGCTTAACCAAAGTAATTTTGAATTTGAATATTATAATTTTTTTATATTTAATAGTTTGTCGTCAAAATCATTCCTGATTTTCAATTTTTAACTGATAAAGATAAAATATACCAAATTACGTAGTATGTGTTTATATATTTTATAAATAATATTATAATATATGTCAGTAAAATTAAGTTTTTCAATCAAGTTTTGTTTTATTTCTAATTTCTTGCTCATTTTTGTTTATTTTAACTTTTTCTGTTTTAATGTTTAAATTTTTCCAGAGGTACTATAATCTTACTTTGTACCTATAAGTTTTTAATTTTCAAATTCACATTTTGTAATATACAAAATTATAAAAAATATAAGGTTGGAAAGTCGCAAACCCGAAAAAATTCGAACAAAATGTAAACTACAAACTGAAACGTTAAATTGAGCTACCGTGCAGAATTCATCTAAACTGTAGCAACGTATTATTGACGTCAAGATAAACCTAACTTTACTTTGAAAGCTATGGCGATTTAAAGACTTAACCTTGTCTGGTAACCTAATATAGAGTTTGATACCTATACTTACAGGATTCCTCCTAGCAATTATTAATCCATTTTAGACAGATGAATTTTATTTTTATTCCGGCATATGTATAGTGAGATGATAAAAGTTTCTAGATAATGAATTACTATATTGTAAAAATATTAATATGTTCAGCAAAACACTTTTTGCGAAAGGTGAAAACTTTGAATGTAAATTAAATTTGACCACTTGTTAGGGATACGTGAAAGTCCCCTACATAAGGCAGAAGTTACAAAATACCGGAGGGCAGACGTTTCCACGCGATGGTTAAAAGTTAGCTAAAGCTAAAGTCTAGCTAAATCCTTAAAAAAATGTGAAATTTCAGTTCAATGTGTGATTCTACCTATTTGGTATTAACTCGAAAAAAATAGAATAATAATAAAAAAATAAAATAAAAACATATTATTTGGGTCATATGGGATTTTAGGTATCTTTCACTATCAGTGGAAAAGGAAATCGCCCAAAATACCAGCCTTAATTTAATTTTTAATTTATAGGCAGTCGATTTTCCAAAGAAAAACATAATGTGTCTTTCACACATACCTACTATTAATTCACACATTCTAATGCTGCGTTCTGTCCTTCTTCCATTCTTCGCACCGCTCTTCAATTGACAAAGAGTTTCCACTTTATATTGCCGTTTCTCGCAAAATCTTGGGCTTTCGCTAGCTATCTTAATAGCGTCAGAAGCACATGTTAGTTTATTGCGGATAAAATGACTCCTTTTCCGGATTACGGCCCTGCCGCAATGTAAACTTTAATTTTTAAGTATTCAAAAGGCGCCAACCGAACAATAGGACCATATTGCCTGTTGCTACCTTTTGTTGGCATTTATTTAAATATCTTTTCCTTAAGACTTTTCCGCCCTAAACCTTAAATGCACTTTGCAGCATCTTCTAATACCTTACCCTTTTGTTACTTAGTCGCTTTCACTCATTTTGCGATGTTAATTTGCAAAAACCCAATCAATTCGACAGGAACTTAGCACCGCATTCTGTCTGCCAATAGACATAAGCCGCGTTATTGCCGCTATCGAAGAGTCTTTGTGGCAGTCTTCTGTTACCTCAAAGATACGTTTTATCTGTGTATTGCCTTACCGTAACTTTAGAAGAAACCGGTAAACTTATCGGTTTGTGATTGTTTTTATCTTTACCTTTGCGACAGTCTTGTTTTTACCTTCGTAATGAGTTTTCTTCTTACTGTTGTGCAGAATAGTTTTATTGTTTTTTGGTGGAAGAAGAAGAGGTGAATGTTGCTTTATCTACTAATTTTACTAATTTTACGCGTTTATTCAGTGCGATTATTGCAAATTTATCGGATCAACTTCGGTCGGCTACCGTAGAGTGAAAAAATTCAAATTTATTAATTAAACTTTGTTATTTATAAATAAATAAGTGTAAACCATTTTATTGTTCGATTAGTGTAAACAAAATTATGTACCGCAAGAAACATTGTCTGTCGCTATACCTGGGTGTTTATTATACATATCTCTATTTCCGCATATCATCTGGACAGCAACACCACCCGACAATTCAACAGGAGCTCATAAGCAATAGGGCAAAGTGCATGAACTCATAACCACTTTTTGATTAGCGGTAATCTTAATTGTTGTTTGTTAGACTATACTTACTACTAAGCTGATCTTCCGTTACTGTCTATGTTTTGTTTTCTTTTACATTTCAAGTAGGGTTTTTATTTTTGTAAATATAATTATTAAATATATTCTAGGTTATTTTATTGTGACGTATTAATTGCCCAATTGTAAATCAACCTAGAAACTATTGCATGGTCCACGCCCGATTCTGCTCTCCGATCGCTAGCCGGAGATATCTTGTACATTTGCAGCTTGTTACAGAATATGCAACACAATCTTCTAACATATTATATAGCAAAGGCAATTTATGTTCATGTTATTTTCATTATGAATAAATAACTTGATTACATCAATTATTAATCATTAAATTGTGGAAAGTTGAGAAATGCTTACTAAGTGTCAGTTATTTTAACTTCATTTGTGATTACATCAATTATGTATTACATATTATGTACTCGACTTGGTTCCAGAAACTTTACTTTTAACTCAATAATTTTCCAGTAACGAGAAGAACTAGTAAGGGAATAGAGATTTGTTTTAGAGTCAATTATTCTATATTTATTGAAGGTGTTAATTATCTATTGAAATAGCATTGTTCATATAAGCTCTTTGCTGTAATTTTACTAAAATCCAAAGTAAAAATTATTTTTATTTATTTTGATCTATTCAATGCCCATATTTTTTGTCAGCCATTTGTTACTTCAATAGAACATTTTGTGGAGTGCCAACACTAAGTGTAGTCGATCTTAAATTTGTTTAATTTGTTTTATTTAATGTCGAGAAAGCAAGAGTTACTTTACAAAATCTAACCCTAATCTTTGCTATCTGCAACAACTTAGCTTAGACAAACATACAGGGCAGCACAATAATAAAATTTGTTATAGGTTAATAAAATTGCTCGTCTCCTTCTTATTAGAGGGAAAAATAATTTAGCTATCAACCGTGGCAACAATTACTCGAAAATGTTGATAATTTTTAATACTTATAACATTTTTTTTTGTTTTTGGGTAAAAAACTGTATGAAATTTAAGTCACTTTGATAAAGTGACCGATGTAAGTATTAAAAAACTTAAACTTTTTATTATTAGGTGCGCCAGAAAAATTGCACTCGTGCTCATTTATTAATTAATTTTAGCAATTATTTACTCTCTTTTTCTTCATCGTTTGCTTCTTGTCAGAAGTGTCGTGACTCCACTTGGCCGAAGCTAAGATCAATTTTCTTGGGAGTATAATTCATGGGATAGTTTCCTGTTGCCTTCCCCAGAGTCCCCATTATTTGTATCTTAACATGATAATAGATATTGAATTATTTAAATCTTTTATAGAGGTTGATCAGAAGTGAGTCATAATTTAAGGTCTAAGACCTCAAAGTATAAGAAGCAAATTTCTTTTCTACTTGTTTGTTTAGGGTGTCCTTTTTACATAATCTCTTTATTATCTCTATCGGCAAATTGTCAATTTTTATACAAATTAAATAAAAATAAATATATAAATATTTTTTCACCTAGAGATATCTCTTAGATAATCTATCTATTAGATAAATTACCGAAGTAACCAATCAGACAGCAGCAAAACAAAACAATCAGAAATATGATTGGCTACTTCGTTAATTTATCTTATAGATTGATTATCTATGAGATATCTCTAGGTGAGGAAATCGCGCATAAGAGTCTGATTTAAAGCTCTTCCAACTACAAACCTATGAATTTCGGACGTTCCTCCTCCAATTTCGTGTAATTTTGCATCTCTTAATAATCTTCCGGTGGGATAATCGTTAATATATTCATTTCCACCTAAAATTAAATAATTTAATAAATTTCTATTTACATACTGCCTATCACACGCTCTTCCAACATTATAGAGGTAGCTTCTGGAGGCTGTTAGCATATTATGCATATCAGCCATTTTGCTCTTTAAAAATTAGATAATTCATAACTAGTTCTTTTCTAATCCGAATCATTTGAAATCTTCCAATTTTGGTATTAAATTTCTTTCTTTCATGATCATAATTAAAAGCAACATCATAACAAGCTTAGATAATTCCAAATTCTGCTGCTGCTATAATCAATCTTTCATAATGTAAACCACTAATGAGTACAAAAGCCCTTTCATTTTCAACACCCAATAATTTGGTTGGGCATTTTACAGTTATCAAATACTAATTCAGCCGTATTTGAACCTCTCATTCCAAATTTATCTAATTTTGAAAAAATTGAAAATCCAGGAAATCTTTTTTCTATTATAAATGCAGAAATAGCATTTTTATTGGTTTGTGCATATACCTGTGGTACGTATATTTAGTAAACCAACTCATCATCAAAGTTTTTTGGTAATACTTACAAATGGCAAATCCGCATCAGGTCCATTTGTAATCCAAAATTTATGGCCCATGAGGATGTAATAGTCACCCCTTTTTTCTGCTTTCAATTTCCACATTCGAACCTGATCCAGATTCGGACAAAGCTAAAACCCCAATAAAATGGCCAGAACATAACCGCACTGTCAACTTTACAAACTAAACTGTGAATTTAAAATATCTTACTTTGAGTAAGTAATTATTTTTATGATTTTTGTTTCCATGTCTATGAATTTGATTTACGCATAAATTAATCCTATAGCTGAACATGCACGTGAAATTTCTTCCGTAAGGATTATGTGATCCAAATATCCAAATATTTACTATCACTTCACATATTCGCTTTTAACGGTCATCCCTAAAGCTCCAAAATTTCCCAATTGTTTTCAAAATTTTCTTAAGCCATCAAAATAGCTTTCGGTGCTAATTCCGTTTTGAGTTAAATGAAATATACTTTCTCGTAGCATATGTAAAATAATAATTTGTTTCTATTTACAATCGACAAAAATAAATTAGTAATTAGTGAACCATTGTACAAAAACGATTTAAACAGAGATTACGGCAATAGACAATAAATTATAAATACTATATTTCTCGCATTAAAATTGGATATAGGTATTTATTCCCAAAGGGAAGATATTAAAATATTTACGATAATGCTTATGGGATTACAAAATTTTTCATACTTTTGTTTGCAAAAAGTCGAAAAAATATATGTATATAGTACAAATAACTTAACTTCATTTGTTCCTCTGTTAATCCGTACATAGCATCATCAATTGCATAGTATGGGGATAAACCATTGCGTTGATTAATTGATGCGTTTTGTAATTGCTCCAATAAGGTAAACTCCTTTTTTAGAGCCTACGTAAAATAGCGCATTATTTGTATAAAGTGAATTAAAAAATTTAATGAATTATTGTGAGGAGTGTTTATACAAACAATGGCATAAGTATTATCATACTACGTAATTTTATCGTGAAGCTAGTTAATTAAATAATGTATTCATTAAAACAGTACATAATACTTAAGAAACCACGTATTCCATCAGTTTTTGCGATTTTTTTATTGCATCATCATATTCGGCAAGTGGAGCTTTGTATTTGGGTAATATTATTTTAGTCATCTCATCGTTAAAACAGATAAACTAAAATTGATGAGCATATTTTATAAAAGCACTCTTAAGCCCATTTATTGATTTAAGTACCTACTCTCGGCGAGACTATAGAAATGTTACTGGACTGCTCATAAGTATATTTGTTTTGTCTTGATTTGGTTAGAATAATTTTGTTTATCTTGCACACTTTGTGGAAGCCGCCTTGAATAATGGGCTTGATATTAAAATTGCCAACAGAGTTATATTAACGATATTGGATATTGGATATATGTACCCTCCATACCTATCAGCTTATATAGAAACTTCAACTGGCAATTATTCTACCATTTACATTTTTTGATTTCTTGGTTTGATTAAAATGGTTTTGCATTTTGCAGGTATTTATGTAAAAACACTGTAAGTAGTAACAATTTCTTTTAGTATTGACTTCAAAAAATGATTAAAAAAAAATTAAGTAAATTGTTTTAATTAAAACAATATTTTAATTTTCAAAACAAGTAAAGCTTTGCATCAAAATATTAAGCCAAATTTGCAGGAAACAAAATGATACGAACGATACAAGAGGAGGCCATAAATTTATTCACATAAATAATGATGATATATATATTTCGGACTTCCTTTTGCAAGAATACAACTTACGTGGTTTACCCGTTTCCTCAAGAGGGCACTCTAGCAATTAATACTTCAAAGATGTTGCCAGCACCTTGTGAGTGGGACCACCGTCTTTACGTGTCATTCGAAGCACGGAGACATTATTGCAAAGTGAGCTTTACCCGAATTCAAACTAGGGCGCCTTACATTAGCAGTTGATCGCGCTAACAACCAGGCCAATGACCGTCACGTAAGTAATAATAATCTATCTAATATTAGATGTACTCATCAGAAATACCGACCCGTTTAAAGATGTACTCGTCAAGAATGAAAACTCTTCTAAAAATCTACCCCGTTTATAATGACGGTCCTTCTAAAAGAGGAACCCGTCAAGAATCACAGTTTTTCTAGAAGATATATTTGTCAACAATGACAGTTTTCTTAGGAGATAAGAAAACCCGTCAGGGATAGTAGTTCTTCTGGAAATTGTACTTGTGAAGAGTGACGGTCTCATCAGAAATAATAATCTTTGTAAGCAATAAACTCGACAATAATTACGCTTTTCCTGGAAGTTGTATCCGTTCATAATGATGTTCTATCTAGCTGATATACTCGTCAATAATGGCGGTTAACCTAGAAAATGTAGGTAGATAATCAAGAAAAATGCGATTGTGTCGTTAATTTTCCAATTTTTATGTTCCAAAATAATCATCATTCTGTTTAAGTTTGCTAATACATAATAAGAAATTTGCAGTCCAAATTAATTTTTAAACCTGTTTTTTTTTTAATTTGTAGGCTGACAGCAAAATTTTTGTTTTTTATTTGTATATTGTATTATATTTTTTTATAATTGCTTTTAAAAATCATCAAAATCTCAGTTCAGGTATCTTAACTCTCCCCACAGTTAGAACCAGCTGAAGGATTTCTATTGGCCTGCTCAAGTTGAAGAATTTGCAGTTTTGAATATTCGAATGTTTAAAAAATCAGGAATCACCCTTAAAACCAAAATCTAGATCACCATTTGAGTAATGTAACCATGATTACAGGTTAAAATATTGCAGCGGAAAAAAAATAAACTTTATTCACTTATAATGAAAAAAATAAATTAAATAGAACTGAAGATTATTGTTTTTAATTATTTGTTAATTCTTCTTCTTTCGGTGCCTATCCGTATTCGGATGTTGGAGTCAACTTAGCTGAAGCCAAGGTGACATTACTAGGGAATATAATTAATGGGGTGGTTTTCCGTTGCCTTCCCCATGGTCCACAGATTGATATTGGACCTTTGATCACAGCAGTGTATCCGACTCGACTAGGAATCGAACCATGGTCTACCGCTTTAAAGTCGGCCGGTGTATGCTTTACGCTACACTGGTGGTCATTTGTTAATTAGTTAGTTATTTAATTATACTTTAATAAAATTTTTAAATTAAAATACTATAGTATTTTTTGGCTTGCCTTGTAACTGAATAAATTCTAGATTCGCTATTGTTAACGCATATGCGTCCATCTTAAAATGTTTGCAATCGTTTTTAATAGCTTTCCATTGGATTAAAACCACCTTTAATTCATTAAATTGTTTTTACTTCAATTTTTTTTCACTAATCTTTTGAATGGATTTTGTACATTAGACTAACATTAGTTTATAGAGCATCGTTCGTCTTAGGGGACGTTCATTAATTACGTGAGGTGTTTTTCTTTAAATTTTGACACCCCCTCTTCCTCTTGGTAAGATTTTGCAGGGGACTCCCCCTCCTCCTCCTAACGTAAGATTTTCCCTATAAATTTTACCACACCAGAGACCAGAAATTTTTTACAGTGTTGTAATAATTTACATATATTCTCTGAATTACAAAGTTGACGTGAGATTTTCCTAGGTTCCTCCTTCTTTCAAATGAGATTTAGTGAGATTTTACCCCCATTTTGAGCTCATGTAATTAATGAACGTCCCCTAATAAAAAATTGCAGTACCTGCCATCAAATAGAGTATAGAATTGCCTGATAATAGTAGAAAATGTTTCTTGCTCGTCGATAACAATAATCAAAGTGCCAACTTAATAATAATTGGGTGGGCATTGCTCAAATTAAATACTTTGTATTATCCGTAGTCACTTTATTTAAAATTTTTTAACTAACTTCACTTTTGATTACCTTTCCATTCGGTGGTCACCACTTTAAAGTAAAAATTAACAAACGGGAGAATTTCTTTACAAACAATAATAGTTATTTATGTATTAAGGGCATAATCAATAGGATTATAGCCCCGAGGGTAATTTAAAGCCCGACGCGTTAGCGGAGGGCTTTAAATTGCCAGAGGGACTATAATCTGATTATGCCCGTGGTACATACAACGTTTTATTTCATTTTGGTACAGTAAAAATTCAAAAATTAAGTATTTTGGAAAAAATATGTCGTGGATTTATTTGTGCTATGAATTTTTGGTGTGCCATGGTTTCTACGTAGATTGTTGATGTTGCTATAATGCTCTATTGTTTTATTGTAAACAAATTAATTTTTAATTTGAAAATGGATAAAACCGAACAAGATCATTCCAAAGAAATTTTGGATAAATTTGAGGTAGCCCAAAATAGGCTTATTCCAATAAAATCAAAGGATTTATACGAGAAGGAGTACGAGAAGTTTTGTGAATGGCGACGTGAGAAAAATGTCAGTAGTTGCGATGAAAAACTCGTCATGGTCTATTTATTTGAAATGGTAAGGATATGTCAACCGCTTAATAATTGTATTTATTAATCATTTTCGTTTTGTTTAGTCCAAGCTTTATAAACCTTCATCCCTGTGGTGTATCTATTCGAAGCTAAAGAAGATGGTGAAGGTGAAGGAAAGCATAGACATATCGAAGTTTCTGTTACTTACGGAGTTTATGAAAAATAATTCAGTGGGTGATGAAGCTAAAAAAATCATTGGTACTGCAACGAGATCACATTCAGCAATTTATGTTAAATGCACCAGATATTACCTATTTGTTAATTAAAGTAAGACAGTTATTCTAGCTAATAGTTTAGTTTTTCATAATACACATTGCTGTTTGTAGGTTGTCACAATTTTCGGTATGTTTGGAGCTTGTCGGCGCGAAGAACTCCATGATTTACGTATTCAGGATGTAACGATTGAGGGAACTGTCTTGCTGGTGAAGATCCGTCAAACTAAAACTTACACGCCGAGACAATTTACGATTGTTTCGAACGATGGTCCCGTAGATTACATTGCTTTGTACAACAAATATATTTGTTTACGTCCCAAACATTCCAAAATCAACAATTTGTTTATATCCTATCGCTGTGGCAAATGCAGTTTACAGCCTGTGGGGAAGAATACTTTAGGAAAAATGCCTAAAATGATTGCCGAATTTCTAAAATTACCAGATGCACATACGTTTACTGGACATTGTTTCCGTAGAAGTGCTGCCACTTTATTGGCTGAGAGCGGTGGTGACACAAGAACATTAAAGCAGTTGGGTGGATGGCGATCTGATAAGGTTGCTGAGTCTTACGTGGAAAATTCTTTGCAGAATAAAATAAAAATCGGCCAATGCATTTCTGGCGGAACTTCGATGAATGTAGATCAAACATCGATAGTATTGCCTCAAGAAAATGGAGAACATTTTCGCTGGCAATTATTCTACCTTTTACGATTTTTGATTTCTTGGTTTGTTTAAAAATGGTTTTGCATTTGCATTTACGTATTTATGTAAAATACTGTAGGTTGCAACAATTTCTTTTAGTATTGACTTCAAAAATGATTAAAAAAATTAAGTAAATTGTTTTAATTAAAACAATATTTTAATTTTCAAAACAAGTAAAGCTTTGCATCAAAATATTAAGCCAAATTTGAAGGAATCAAAATGATACAAACGATACAAGAGGAGGCCATAAATTTATTCACATAAATAATAATAATATATATGTATTTCGGACTTCCTTTTGCAAAGATACAACTTACGTCGTATACCCGTTCCCTCAAGAGGGCACTCTAGCAATTAATACTTTAAAGATGTTGCAAGCACCTTGTGAGTGGGACCACCGTCTTTACGTGTCTTCCGAAGTACGGAGATGGCATTGCAAAGTGGGCTCTATCCGGATTCAAACCTTACATCAGCAGTTGATCGCGCTAACAACCAGGTAAATGGCCGTTTTGTAAATAATAATGATTTATCTAATATTAGATGTGCCCGTCAGAAATACCGATCCGTTTAAGGATGTACTCGTCAAGAATGAAAACTCTTCTAAAAATCTATCCGTCAATAATGACGGTCCTTCTGAAAGAGGAACCCGTCAAGAATCACAGTCTTTCTGGAAGATATATTCGTCAACAATGATAGTTTTCTTAGGAGATAAAAACCCGTCAAGGATAATCAAAGGGTCAACCGCTAGAGGAAATCGTGTACAATTAACTTCACACTTCACGTACTTCATCATAATTCTCCATACTTCTTTGTCCTTCATATAATTCAGCATAATTCACATCGATACTTTCAGTATCAGAGACTTTCAATTTCTGAGACTTACAGAAATACCAAAATTTGAGCACTGGAGGGTGTTCCACACCCCCCAGACCCCCCGGATTGAGTAGATTATTTTTATCAGAAGTAAACTAAAGATCTCCCGTTGCAGAGGCACTAGAGGGTGTTTTACTCCCCAGTCCCCGGATCAAGTAGTTTATTTTTATCAGAAGTAAACTGAACTCTCCTGTTGCAGAAATCTACCTCCCAGAGAGTACGGAATTTATAATTAGGTAGTTTATAATTATTAATTGTCAGATGGGTGCAGGTAAGATTCCCGGATCGCGATTTTTACCATTTTGAAGTGGATTATGAAAGATGAGGGTCCCAATAGCATATAAAAAAAATAAAATTTGCGGAATATTCACACAATTTTGAAAAAAACGGCTTTAAAGTTAATTCGGAATGCAATTTTATCATTGGCTCTTTTCAACTGTAACCCCGCCCCCAAAATTGAAAGAGGCTGTGGCGACAGTAAATATTCCAGAATCTCGATTTTCACGACGAATTATGATAGATAATGGTGTAATTAGCTAATAAAAAAATTAAAGTTGTGATCGGACAACAAATTTTCGAAAAAAAAATCACTTTTTGTGTGAATTTGTTTCTGAGGTGGTTGCACTGTCAAAACCTATTCTCCGCACCGCCCTCGCCCTCCGGGGCTCGTACGGGCTCGAACGGTTTTGACACGTGCTAAACTCATTAAAACATCCCTTAAGCGGCTCCAACTCGAAAATTTTGAAAGTTGACGCGACGGATCTCTGAGAGCGACTGGTATCTCCCACCACTAGTCACTGTCGACCCAGGCACAGCACACGTACCGCCAACAGAATGACCGCCATATTGAAATTTTACAACACAAAATACACTTACATGTATTTCTTATGGGAAAATTGCAATTTTCAAAATTAAATTGTGGCCTTATTACAACTCCGACAAGATTGATCCTCACCTTAAAGAGCTTGTATTTTTGCGTTCTTTCGTTTTGTAAAGCCATTTTATAGGAAAAGTGTATTTTCGATTCCGGGTATTTTACCTCTAGCCTTGTCAGATTACGAATTAAACACATTTACTTGGCCATAGCTAATTTTAATAAACTTAAGATATGCTTAAATATTTAATTTACTTTTAATAAAAATAAATTATTTAAACTGGGGTCTGGGGTGTGAACACCTCCAGTGCTTCTGAAACGGGAGATCTTCAGTTTACTTCTGATAAAAATAAACTACTCGGTCTGGGGTTCTGCATGTTCTGCAATGTTCTTCATTCCAAAATTTGTGCACTGGAAGGTGTTCTACACCCCCTCTCCCCAGTACTTCAAGTACTTCATTAGATATGTACAAAAAACTTCACCAGCGGTTAACCCCTCGAGGATAATAGTTTTCTGAAAAGTGTAATTATGAAGAGTGACGGTCCGTCTAAAAGAAGATGTATCTGTTCAGAATATTGATTCTAGTAGTTCTAGTAGATGTACCTATCAAAATGACAATCTTTGTAAGCAATGAATTCTGCAAAATTACGCTTTTTCTGGAAGTTGTATCCGTTCAGAATGATGATCTATCTAGCTGATGTATTCGTCAGTAATGGTGGTTAGCCTAGAAAATGTACGTAACTGTTGCTTAGTAGTTATTAGATCGAGTTTCTGTATTGTCCTCTGGTTCTTCAGTTTTCTTCCTCAAATCAAGAAAAATGCGATTGTGTTGTTAATTTTCCAATGTTTATGTTCCAAAATAATCATCATTCTGTTTAAATTTGCTAATACATATTAAGAAATTTGCAGCCCAAATTAATTTTTAAACCTGTTTTTTGTTAATTTGTGAACTGACAGCAAAATTTCTGTTTTTTTATTTGTATATTGTATTATATTTTTTTATAATTGTTTTTAAAAATCATCAAAATCCCAATTCAGGTATTTTAACTCTCCCCACCGTTAGAACTAGAAGAAGGATTTTTATTGGCCTGTTAGTAAGTTGAAGAGTTTGCACTTTTGAATATTCAAATATTTAAGAAATCAGGAATCACCCTCAAAACTAAAACCTGAGTCATTATTTGAGTAATGTAACCATGATTACAGGTTAAAATATTACAGCGGAAAAAAGCATAAACTTGATTCACTTATAAAACGTCGATAGAAAAAATTAGGAAATGAAAAAAATAAATTAAATAGAATTGAAGATTATTGTTTTTAATTATTTGTTAATTTGTTAGTTATTTAATTGTACTTTAATAAAATTTTTAAATTCAAATATAGTATTTTTGACTTGATGGTAACTGAATAAATCCTAGATCCGCTATTTTTAATATTGTTAACGCATATGCGTCTATCTTAAAATTTTACAATCGTTTTTAAAAGCTTTCCATTGCATTAAAACCACCTTTAATTCATTAAATTGTTTTACTTTAATTTTTTTGCTAATCTTTTGAATGCTTTCGTGCATTGCTAACATTAGTTTTAGAGCATCGTTCGTCCTAGGAGACGTTCATTAATTACGTGAGGTGTTTTTCTTTAAATTTTGACACCCCTTTCACTTTGGTAAGATTTGGTGGGGACCCCTCTTCCTCCTCCTAACGCAAGATTCCTCCTAACGCAAGATTTAACTTATAAATTTTACCACACCAGAGACCAGAAATTTTTACAGTGCATCTGTTGTAATAATGTATATTCTCTGAATTACAAAGTTGCCGTGAGATTTTCCTAGGCTCTTTTTCAAATAAGATTTGGTGAGATTTTACTCCATTTTGAGCTCATGTACTTAATGAACGTCCCTATTAAAAATTGCAGTACCTGCCATCAAATAGAGTATAGAATTGCCTGATAATAGTAGAAAATGTTTCTTGCTCGTCGATAACAATAATCAACGTGCCAACTTAATAATAATCGCTGAGCATTGCTCAAATTAAATACTTTGTATTATCCGTAGTCACTTTATTTAAAATTTTTAACTAACTTCACTTTTGATTACCTTTCCATTCGGTGGTCACCACTTTAAAATAAAAATTAACAAACGAATTTCATTACAAACAATAAAATATTATAGATAACAGCGTCAAAATTTGAATTTGGAGAAATGAGAAAAAATAATTAAACAATTTAAAAAATATTTTAAAATAATTTTGGAAATTTTTAGAAATGCAAAAAAAGACAAAACATAGTCGACCTGAATTATAAATTGAAAAGAAAATATTATATTTCGTTTGCTGAAAATTTGACCTTTTAAAAAAAAATTTGTGCATGTCATCGAAATTTAATTTCTTACTGGTTTGAATGAAGACAACAAATTGATTTAGGATTTAAAATAGGCAAGTCTCTCCTTTGCACATATCGGCAATTAAAATTAATTATTTATTTTGCTTTCAGACTCGCTATAACCAACATCGAAGAAATTTCACAGGAAAATTATTAGCTTGAAGTTTTTCAGACCTGACTTTTTTTACTCTAAAAAATTTTTTATTTTTTATAATGCGTTAGGGTGTGCGGCCAGCCACCCGGTTTAATGTAATATTCAAAATTCAAATTTGTTAACTAAAAGAAAAAGGGCAAATTTTAATCAAAACCGGACCGATGCAAAACGTGTACAACTTGAACGAGTCAACTCAATCGGAAGAGCAAAAATCAGCTGCACGTGAAGTACAAAACAAAAACTGCTGAAAGCGAATGTAATAAAAAAAAAATTTTTTGATAAAATTCCATATAAATTTATACTCCGAGTGAAGCCGGGTATCCTGCTAGTCTATATACTATGGGACACTTGGTTGTCCAGGGGAAAAATGTTAAACCAAGAGATGGGTCCTCTTCTTTAAAAAAAATACGTTAACCCCTGCCCTTGTATTGCATAACTTTGATGTTATGCAAGGGCCGTGAATTCCATCAGGTAATCATGGAGGAGAATTAATAAAACAAAGGACCAAGAGTCTTAATTTATTCTCCAAAAAAAATAGTTTGCGTATGTATAAATGTCAAGATATGAGACAATTACAAAACATATTAAACAAAAGCAAGTAAAAGTGAACCCGGTTGAAGACCTGAAGTCCACAAGTTCAAACAAATAATCGCCGCTTTCCATTGAAGATGAAAAGTGACCCAAATCCTATAAATACAGTTTGGTTTCCTGAAGGAAAACAAACAATCAAAGTAAGCTACGCTGCAACAATGAAATGCTACATCGACATAACGATGACAAAAATTGACAACATTTTGTTAAATTTGCTATTTATGTACACTTTTTCTTGTATTTTTTGGGAAAGGCATGAAAACTAATTCCAAGATTTCTTTTATTCAGAGAATTGCACCAGAAAACAACAAAACCATCTATCTATTATTAAAATTTTGTTAGGAAAACTCACAACTTTGCATTAAAATACACGCGAGCCTATTTCATTAACCTATATCATTAGTTCAAAAATTTGCCGCAAGGTAGCGTATGGCTTATCTTGAAAGGCCTATAAAATTGAATATCTGTCTGTATGTTATACCCCTAGACCGTTTCACCAATCCGAACCAAGTTTTGTACAGTTACTTTTTAGGATCTTACGGACTTTTTCGCGTAAAAACGGAGGTTGGGAAAACAAAAATTTGTGCTGAAACTTCGTATGTTTTGTTAACTTTCCAATACCTAAGTCTTTCAAATATGCCTGTTGCATAATGTTTTGATATACCATGGAAACTATTGTATAAATAATTATACCGTAGACCCCCGGCTATCCGCCTTTTGCTTATCCGACCTTTCCGAGAATTTTTACATGCTATCCGATCGAGCACGCAAATGTTTACGTACATAATCTCGCCGATTGAGTCGGTGATGGTCATGTAAACAGACAGATTGATTACATACGTGCTCTACTATGATAATATTATGCAAATAATATTAATTTCGTTATTAATTCTTTTTCTAATCCATTAATTCCTTAAAATCGAAAACATTTGAAGTATCTTAATTAGCAATGATGTTCACCAATATATTGTACTTTAATTAATTGTACTGTTTGCAGTGCAAAATTTTAAAACAATAAAGAAAACTAATATGTTAAAACAATAAACAAAAAAGATATGGATAAAACAATTCAAATGCAGTCTCTAAAAAAATGTAAATAAATTTTTTTTCCAATTTTACGTAATTCGTAGATACACACTATATTGTATTAACATTTCTTGAAGTATGTAATTTGTTAACATAATGAAAAATAATATGATGTCATTGCAGACTTAAATTTCATGTTTTGGTATTTATTTCAGCCTTCACGATTAACCGACCATTTGCTTAACCGGCCGGAAATCGGTCTCGTTCAGGTCAGATAAGCGAGAGTCTACTGTATATATTTCCATAAAAAGCAATTGTAAATGCATTTAAGTGCATTACACAAAACATATTTTTAATTTTTCAGTTTTTGCGATTATTAAAACCTACAAGTAGTTATGTATGTAAACTAGGTTTTATTAAAATCGCTCATCCGACGCCGACAACGTCGTGTTTACCCTCATTTTAAGTAAATAATACTAGCATATTGCATTTTATAAAAGCTCTAACCGAGTGTATATACTATATTATATTGCTTAATGTTGTGTTTATTTTTGTTTATTATTTGAAAACTTGCCCGAATTTACGGGAAAAGAACGGTATTTTGCATTTTATGAAAGTACAGCAGGGCCGGCATGTTTATTTACGTATTTTAAAATTAAAATACATTAACCAAATTCTATCTTGCGCATTAATGATTTTTTAATGCTTTTAAAATTTTTGTAATAAAAATTTAATATCATTCTGGTAATAAAATGCAAAAACGCAAATGTTCAGAGTGGTCAGTTAAGTAATTTGATAACAAAACTTTCTTGTATATTCTAATTCCTAAGAAAATTAATTGCATATCAAAACTTTAACATCAGCAATAAAAGTCATCGGCTTGTTTCACTTTTCAAATACAGCTGCAACTCACGAAGAAGCCAATATTTTAAATTACGCGCGATATATTATATAAATAACCGGCGTTTATGCATACTATATAAATTGATCTTTAATTTTATTACACTTCAGTAAAATAAAACATTAAAATTATATAAATATTCTGTTCAGGTAACTGCGTAGTATGTGAGTATGTTTGATGTATGGTGCATGGTTTGTGGTTTTCCGCTGTAGAACAATATGAATCGGTCAGTCACCACAGTATTATTTTGCAATAATTGGATTCAAATTGTCTTTAAAAAAAAAATTCCAGTTGGTAGTAAGCACTTGCTCCGGTTTACAGTAATTAATTTACGAAAGTATTTTAAGAATTTCAATACAATTCAGTGATTGACAACAGTTAGTATGGATCACTTGATGTTATCGTGGACACATTTGGAATAATTATTCAGGAATTCTCACGATTGATATTAGTTTGGTATTCATCAACTTAAATTACATTTTTCTACAAATTGATTGTGAAACGTGATAGGGATTTTACATTGACAAGCAATTAACTGTTGTTGTACTAACATTTAAATAATATCAATGCTTACGACAATGTCAAATGTTTAGTGAATTTTAAAGTGTAAAAATAACGACTGCATCCTTGTAAAAAAAGGCCGAAATATAAAAAAATATATAAAATAAATTCAGCTGTGGAAAGAGCCTTATAAAAGCTTTTATGGATTTGCCATATAAAAATCTGAAATAGCTAATTGTGCTAAAGTGTAAAAGAAATTAGTAAGAAAAATCGTTTTCACGAGATTTTTGTATTCGTTTATGATTAAGAAATTAAAAAATAATATTTTTAATTATATAATAATAGGTACAATTATATGTTCTCTTGTCTAGAAATAGCAAATTAGCATATCTGGCTTTTCGATTACTCTTAGTTGTGTAAGTTCTGTAAAGTTTACTTTACCGCACTCAGTGTGAAAAAAGTTACTTTGCAGAAAAATTAGTTTAACTTATTACTATTTTAGTACCTACTTTATTTTTTAAATTCTTGTCTGATAAAATTTTTTATATTCACACATTTTATATTTAATGTATTCTCTGTAAATTGTAATTGCCTTGCTTGAAGCGTAATTACATCAACTTAAATTGTTTATTTTTAATTAATTATGGTTTAGCATTTTTACTCGAGTTTTTCTAAAAGATAAAAGAATTATATTTTAAAACTCCAAATCAGTATCAGCATGCAACCCATCATCAAGTAATATAATTATAATACATCATGCATGTTGAAAGTAATTAAGAACACTTAAAAAGTCGTTAAATTATTCGCGAATTCCAAATTTCTACTAACGAACTTTACACGATTCAATCGTCTTAATAACAAAATCAATTACAACGGTTCAGCTTATTAAAATAGAAAACTAATATAGCCGATAACTACAACTAACACACTAAAATTATTCCAATTTTATTGTTAATTATATAAAATAGCATTTGCACTTTTTTATTTTAAATTAATCATGTAACAGTAATATTGATTATGTAAAAATTCAAATATTTTACGCTAATCGGATCGCGTGCATACATTTTCAAAATTAAGTTTTAGACTTGATACAATGTAATTTTTTTTATTCTTCACTGATTTTCGGTACGGTAAATAATTAAGATGTTTTGCAGTGTACGCTATAGAAATGTCACTGTCTCATAGTGGTTTTTCAAACAGTTATGTTGTTAATTAAGTTCGGTCCAACATTATATAATAACGATACACGTAAATAAGGCATTTTATAGCATTAAATTTTTAAGTAATTCGACGATTATTTTAATTATTGCAAAAGCCGATTATCTACAGAACCGTTTCGTTATAGAGAGAACTACATACCTATATATTATTACATGATATAATTTAAAACACAAATTTTTCATTTACTTTTTAATACGAAAATCTTTTAAATTTGAAAGTTGAAGGAAATTTGTTTAATTATTAATTTAACTCGGTTATATTTTTCATAAAAGATTTTCCGGAAGATCCCCGAAATATATTTTAAATAATAATCAATTGGAATAGTTATTATATAGAAACCTTTGTTCATATTTCATAAGTTTCAATTAAAATAATTTAATTAATAACAGTTAATTCTTGTCAAGCTGTGGATAAATTAATAATTATTAGAATATAATAGAGTCATTGACTATTAATATATTACCAAAATTAAAAGTTTTATCTTGATATACAATAATAAATAATATAAATTAATAACTGAAAGTACCGTTTACAATATTTGCCATGCAACGATAATAAAAAAAGGAACACTTTCGTGAGCTGTAGTCACGTAATCAAAGCGCATCTAATTGTACCTTTTAGATAAACCGAATCTGATAGCAATAATTGTATTTGAGTTTAACAAAACACGATATTACGATTTTGTTGATAAGACAAATTCAAAATTTGTTTTGTCAATGTGAGAAAATCAACAACAATGTCTGAAATGCAATAATTATGAAGGCCTGCGCATTCTTAAATCTCATTGCAAAATTTTTGTCCATATCAAGATAAAGCATTTGCGATTGCTAAAAGTTAATTTGAAATTTAAAAATTGCTCTAACGGTCAAAAAATTGAGTTCATGTAAAACGACACACTGTCAAAAAAATAAACATTTCATCAATTACGGAATGAAATGTTGAAACGCTAACCTAATTCTTTAAAAAATAATGCAAAATACAAAATTGGAAATTTGATCGACATACACTTTGTTTAAATATTTTTTGCTTTGGGCAATAAGTTAATCCAAAGATCACGCAGAGATGATTGGCGCATGTATCTGTAAACGAAGTACACAAACAGAAAACACATTATTTGCATGTAAATTGATTGAATTAAGTCGTCTTATAATGCAAACAAATTTCAAACTACGTGCAACTTACCAACTATGCTACATCCTTGCAGTATATTTTATAAATTAAACCGAAATAACTGGGTTAATATTATTAATTTTTCATTAAAAATTCGATGCGAGTTTTAAAATAATGTATGTATAATTTACCTGATGATGGTTTAAGTGAAAACCTTTGCGACCTTACATTCCAAACGCTGCAAAATCTACATAATAAGGAATTACGAAAAAAGATATTACTAATGTCCGTTTTATCTTATTAAATTTATTTGTATAATTTTCTAAAGTTTAATATTTCAATTTTTATTTTCATCAACGTAATTTTTTTTTTTACTTTTAAATTTATATAATTTCGTTTTGTAATTGATTACAAATTTATTTATTTAACGATATTTACAATTACAACTTTTTTAAAAGAAAATCGTTCAATCGATAAATAAAGTCCAATAGGAAAATCCATTATAATCTCTGAAAGCTCCCCGCAGTTCTAAATAGTTTCTGTTTCGCACATAATTTCCTCCCCTTGTTGTTTTTTCTATCCAAATTTTTCCTCGCACTAAACATTAAGATTGTCAGTATTTTGTTGGGTTACCAACTCTAAATCGATTAAATCGCTGTACGTTACCAATTGGCAGAGTTACTAACCATTTTGCTGGTCAACTGGTATCAGTATTGCAGCCACCATCAAATTTGCCTAATCTGTTGTTTTAGTTTATGTTTGTAAATTTTTAATTAAAATCAATTTTTGCTTAAACAATAATCAAAATCAAAAAAGATATAAAGATATGAGCAACTGTCGGGCCTAAATAAAGGGTTTTCTCAAAATATTAGCAAAATTATTTTTATTTGAAAAGTCCATGTATGATGCCATTGTGTATGTTGGTATGTAGTATGGGCACGGATCTAAGTGGTTTAAGTTTCAATGACTAATATCCGCATAGATCCGCCTAAATTTGAGCGATGGCATTGGTTATGTTGGCTTTAAGGACATCGCGTGATTGCGGATTATTGGCATAGACCTGCAACTTCAAAAACTTTACAAGAAAAAATCTAGTGGGGTCGAATCGTACAACCTCTACACACCTCTACAAGAGATAACCATACCCTCAAATCATTCATGCAGAATGTCCATCATGGCGTCTGCTGTGTGACACGTAGCCCCGTCCTGTCCCGTCTATCTTAATATCGTTCAATTTGGGCCAAAATAATTAGGTTATCATCGTTCTGTAGCGCTCACCGTTAATGGTGATGGCCTCCTCAACACCATTTTCAAAAAATATGAACCAATCCGTACGGAATTTGGAAAATCCGCATCACATAGCAACTTTTTGAGGATGCATTGCCACCTGATGAACCTCGTGTGGGTTGGTGTCATCGCATATACGGTGACGTCAGCTATAAAATGGGCAGAACGCGCGCAACGTTTGCACTGACGAACGCTTATTTTGATAATAAAGTTTTTCATATGTACGTACTGGTCAATCGTGTAACTTGCCATGGTGATTTGGCATCAGTGACTGAATAATAAACACCAGATTAGAAAAACGCCACCAAAACAACATGGCCACCACAGGCTGTCAACATCGACTCGGCTCCATTGAAAAACTTTTTACTTAAAATATCCTTTACCAGGCCTGGACTGGGCCAACAAAAAAAGGAGGAAATGAAAAGTAAGAAAAGGTTCTTTAATATGCATGAATCAACCATAGGGTGAGGGTAACTAGAACAGTGTTAGGAGTGAAATGTCAGTTGCTCTCTGACATCCGTCGGGTCAACTTCCACACTGTTTCGAGTAGGATCATCTTGGGGGATGTTTTTAGTAAGTAAAGCGTTTATCAAAACCGCTTGTAACGCCCGGAGCAACGCGGAGAAGAACGCAGGTGCGGAAAATGGGTTTTGATAAACGCAACTACGTCAAGAATCGGATTCACACAAAAAATGAATTTCTTCCGAAATTTGTTGTCAGATCACAAATTTAATTTTTTTAGTTAAATAGGCCCTCATCAATCATAATTCGTTGTAAAAACAAGATTTTGGTATACATATTTACTGTCGCCACAACTTATTTTAATTTTAGTGGGCGGGTTACAGTTCAAAAGCACCAAAGAGAAAATTGCATTGCAACTTCCCCTCACTGAATTGATTCATTTTTATTGTGCGTGTAGGTTTTGTATTGGACTTCAACAGGTGCAAGATAAAGGCACGCTTCTTTACCAATTTTGAGAAAATTTAATTTGAATAATTATATATTACTGATGAACGACATAAAAATTAACATAAAGGTAAGTTCTTAAGGTGGCAAATACCAATGTTATTTGGCCATAAGAACAAACCACAATTAAAAACCGAGTATATATAACGTACCGTGCTCAAATTTGCAACATGATATATTTGAACATTTATCGATAATATATTATAATTACAAGTAAAAAACATTTATAGTTAATAAATAAATAAATAAACAAAACATGCCTGCGGAACGGTTCAGTTCTTTTATTTATTGTAGTGAAAATAGTAAAGTAATCATGCTGTATTTACAGTGTGTTATTACAAATTATCTATTTGAGAGTTTGCAGTTTAAAAATCTGTTATTAACCTCATTAGTAACGAAATTAATCGTGGTTCTTCTAATCCCTATCCTGCTTATGCTATTTGCAGTTTGGAAAATGTTTCATAGATGGCACGCGCATAGTACAGTATATTATCTTATTTTATGTCGAAAAGATTTACAATTTAAGTTGTCAATATAAGCATTTTTTGTGCTCAAAACTATTTTCTGAATAGGTAAGCGGAAAAAAAGTACGAATTAATACAGGCGTCGATAAATTTTGCTGCTCGCATTATCTAGTGATCAATTGATATCAGAGTCATCTACCAGTAGTCTTCTTCTTCTTAGAGTGCCTATCCGTTCCGGATGTTGGCGATCATGATTGCTATTTTAACCTTATTGACTGCTGATCTAAATAAGCCGATTGTAGTTGTATTAAACCAAGTACGCAGATTCTTAAGCCAGGATATTCGTCTTCTACCCACGCTTCGTTTTCCCCTGGATTTTCCCTTGGATAAGTAACTGGAGCAACCTGTATCTATTTGGATTTCTCATCACGTGTCCCAGATATTCCAATTTACGTTTCTTGATTGTGAACAGTATCTCCTTTTCCTTCTCCATTCTTCTCAAGACCTCCTCGTTGGTAATGTGATCGACCCAAGAAATTCTAAGTATCCGGCGGTATAGCCACATTTCAAACGCCTCCAATTTTTTACACGAAGCCTCTGTCAGAGTCCACGATTCCACCCCGTACAGCAGAACAGGGAAAATGTAGCATCTCAGCATTCGTACTTTCGTAGTCTTCGCTAGGTCCCTAGGTTTGAATACCCCCACCATCTTCAGAAACGCGGATCGTGCTCTTGCAATGCGGCATTTGATCTCTACAGAGTGATCCCAGTCCTCAGTAATGGTTGTGCCCAGGTATGTGCAGGATTTAACTTTCTGTATTGGTTGGTTATTAACAGTCAGAACTCCATTTAGTTGTTTGTTTTTTGGATATAATCATGAATTTTGTCTTCTTTATATTCATTTTCAGCCCATACCTCTCACTCACTTCCGCTATTCTGTTCATTAAATATTGAAGGCCGTCTAGATCTTTTGCGAAAACAATGGTATCGTCCGCGTATCGTATATTATTTATGATTTCTCCGTTAACTGTTATACCTTCATTTATCTCTTCTAATGCTTCGCGAAAAACAAACTCGGAGTAGATGTTAAAAGTAGGGTGAAAGCACACACCCCTGCCTTACTCCACGTCCAATCCGCACACCCTCAGACTCATCTCCATTTACACGTATCGACGATGTTTGATACCAGTACAGGTTGCCGATTATTCTTATGTCTTGCTTGCTAAGGCCAATTTTTCCAAGATTTCTACCATTTTCGGGTGTTGTACATTGTCGAATGCCTTTTGATAATCTATAAGACACACAAAGATGTCGTTGTTCACATCCCGGGCTCTTTGAAAGAGCACCTGTACACTAAATAGGGCCTCTCTAGTACCCAAAGCATTGCGAAATCCAAACTGTGCCTCGCTGATCTGTTCCTCACAGGTTCGATATATTCTTTTATGTACTATTTTCAGGAAAAGTTTGAGTAAATGACTCATCAGACTTATGGTGCGATAATCTCCACACTCTTTAGCGCTTGGTTTCTTGGGGATTATAATGAATGTCGACCTGAGCCAGCTCTCTGGAATTATTCCCGACGAGTATATTTCGTTGAAAATAGAAGCCAGCCACTCAATATTTTCTTCATCCAGAAGCTTGAGGAACTCGTTCCGGATTCCATCCGGCCCTGGTGATTTTCTGTTCCTGAGTAAAGTTATTGTTTTCGATATTTCCTCTTTTGTTATTGGTAGATGTTCTGTTATTTGGTACGAGGGTGGGTGTATCGGTCGGTTCCTATCTTCAAACAGTTCTCTAATATACTCCTTCCATACCGCCATTTTCTCTTCTTGCTCTACAATCGTTTTGCCGTCTCGATCCTGTACCCTGCCTCCTGCTGCCATTTTATATATTCCAGCCGTTTCCTTAATTTTTTTATGCATATTGAAGGCGTCATGCTTCTCCTCGAGCATCTCTATTTCCGAGCATTGCGTAGCTGTCCAGTTCTCTTTAGCTTCTCTTATTTTTTTTCTTATTTCTTTTTGTATATGTCTGTATGTGCTCTCCTCTTTCTTGGCTTTCCTTCTATCATGCATGAGTTGCAGTATCTCGTTTGTCATCCATGGCTTCCTTTTCCCTTCCCCGCTGGTCAAATATGTGTTACCCATTTCATTGAAACTCTTTGCCATCTCATCCAGGGATGCATGTATTGACTGTGCCTGGGCTCTAATATTTTGTATTTCTGTGTTCAGTTCTTTCGTCAACTTTATTTTTGTTTCCTCCTCTTTCAATTTATCAAAATCCCATTTTCTTGTTTCTGATCTTTTCCCTCTGTTCTTCTTCAGTCTCACTCTAAATTTTCCCTCCAGGAGCACATGGTCCGATGCTATGTCAGCCCCTGGGTAAGTCTTCACCGATAAACAGCTGTTCCGAAACCTCCTATTCACCATTATGTAGTCTATCTGATTTTTTGTCACTTTTCCTTCGTCATCCTGGGGCGAGACCCAAGTATATAGCCTTCGAGGGGGTAATTTAAAGAATGTATTAAGTATAACATATTGTTCCTCTTCAACAAAATCTCTGAGCCTTTCACCTCTTTCGTTTCTGACCCCCAATCCGAACTCTCCAATAAGTTCACCCTCCCTTCCTTCACCTATCTTCGCGTTCAGATCTCCCATGATTATAACAATCTCTTCTTTCTTGAACTGTCTTACGACGTCTCTTAACTGTTTGTAGAATTGTTCTATATCGTCCTCCTCGGCCTCAGCAGTTGGAGCATAGACCTGAATAATGTTTATTTTGATGGGATAGCTTTGCAGTTGTACAGTTATAATTCTTTCTGAAACCGCTGTATAGCCTACTAAGAAGCGGGCAACTCTGGGGGCCAGTATGATTCCAACCCCATTTATGTGTAGATTATTGTTATTTCCGGAGTACATTACCCGGTATTTGTTGACGTTGCACTCCCCACTCGCCGGCCACCGCATCTCACCAACCCCGAGTACTCCAATTCCCAGTCGTTCCATTTCCAGAATAGCGTTATTAATCTTGCCTGCTTGGAACATGGTTCTTACATTCCAGGTCGCTATGGTAATTGTCTCTGCGTGTACATCCATTCGCTTGTCTGCCACTTGGTGACTTCTTTTGTTGTTGTTATTATTATTATTGAGGGGATTTCGCTTGATGACGACCGAGGAAGCCCTTCTTCTCCCCCTGCCGGATCCCGGCTTCCGATAACCGTGATCAGTTTTAGGTTTATTATTTTTAGCCATGCTCATGATTTTACTAGGGATTTTTAATCAAGTGGTTTCCCGTTGCCTTCTTGATCTACCAGTAGTATTTGAAAATAATTGATACTATTTGCCACATTAATGGAATTGCGTAAGATTGCAAAAAATTAAAAACATATGCCAAGGGTACTGAGATCGCTTCCAACTCCTATCCAATTTATTTTTTATTTATTTGATTATTAATTCCCCAGTATAATTTAAGCGCTATAATAAACTCTATTCATAATCTGTAAACATTGAATGTTTTACCTTTCAGCAATGATGAGGCACTGGAGGGTGTTCCACGCCTCCTAGACCCTCGGTTTGTGCAGTTTATTTTTTATTAGTTATTAATTGAAGATATCAGCATAACCAATCTAGAAAACATCTCTAGAAAAACTAATAAATCCTAACTTTAACAAGTCACACTCAAGTAACTAATATTCCAATTATTAGCCCAAATTATAAACCAAAGTTGCAGAAACCGGGAGATCTGGGGGGTGTGGAGCACTCAATCTGTGATAGATAAATTTGCAAACTTATGGTTATCAGTATTAAGCGATAATGGTGAAAGTTTTTAGCACAAAAAACATAAAGCAGTGACCAAGAATCGGGAGGGGGGAATTATGAATTCCCTGACGATATGTTCTCAAAAAAACCCAAATGCGCTATAATAAACCCTACTCAGAATCTGTAAACATTGAATGTTTTACCTTTCAGCAGTGAGGCACTGGAGGGTGTTCCACACCCCCCAGACCCCCCGGTTTGTGCAGTTTACTTTTTATTAGTAATAAATTGAAAACATCAACATAACCGATCTAGAAAACTGTCATTGATAAATTTGCAAACTTATGGTTATCAGTATTAAGCGATAACGGTGAAAGTTTTAGCCCAAAAACATAAAGCAGTGACCAAGAATCGGGAGGGGAATTATGAATTTCAGTATGATATGACATCGTTCTCAAGAAAAGCATAGCGCTATAATAAACCCTACTCAGAATCTGTAAACATTGAATGTTTTACCTTTCAGCAGTGAGGCACTGGAGGGTGTTCCACACCCCCAGACCCCCCGGTTTGTGCAGTTTATTTTTATTAGTAATAAATTGAAAACATTAACATAACCGATCTAGAAAAAATCTCTAGAAAAACTAATTAATCTTAACTTTAACAAGTTACAATCGAGTAACTAATATCGCAATAAGGCAAAGTTGTCGAGACCGGGGATCTGGGAGGTCTCACCCTCCAGTGCTCACTACTGAAAGGTAAAACATTCAATGTTTCAGATTATGAGTAGGGTTTATTATAGCGCTTTGGTTTTCTTGAAAACGATGACATAAATTATACTGGGGGGAATTAATAATCAAATAAATAAAAACAAATTGGCAGGAGCTGGATGCGATCGCAGTACCCTTCGTATATGTTTTTATTTTTTGCAATCTATCGCAATTCCATTAACAACTTAACAAATTTATGTTAATTTTTACGCAGTTCATCAGTAATATATAATTATTCAAATTAAATTTTCTCAAAATTGGCAAAAAAGCGTGCCCTTATACTTGCACCTGTTGAAGTCCAATACAAGACTTACACACACAATGAAAATGAATCAATTCAGTGAGGAGAAGTTGCCGGTCTCCCCTTGTTAGTCGGACTTATAACAATTTCATTTTGAAAATTACAAGTTTCTCATAAGAAATACATGTAAGTGTATTATTTCGCAATGTTGCGTAATAAATTTATGCGTTGTGTTACCGATGCGTGTACTGTAGCTGGGTTGACAGTGACTAGCGGACACTTGCACACTTTGCCGAGTTGGACCGTTTTAGGGAGATGTTTTTAATCTGTAAAGCGTAACTACGTCAAGACTCGCATTTACTCTAAAAGTGTATTTTTTCGAAAATTTGTTGACCGACCACAAATTGTATTTTCTTATTTGCTAATTAGACCCCCATCTTTCATAATTCGTTGTAAAATCCGAGATTCTGGTGTCTTTACTGTCGCCACAACCTATTTTAATTTCGATGGCCGGTGTTATAATTCAGAAGAGCTAATGAGAAAATTGCATTGAAAAATAATTTTTAAAGTCCTTTTCTAACCAAATTTGTGAACCGTCCGCAAATTTTATTTTATTAATATTATTATCTTTCATAATTTTCAAAAAAAAATTGTGAAAAGCGAATATTAAGTTAACGGGCTCTAGCCAAGATTTTAAGGAGTATGGGTATTGGTAAACCTTACATATTCTTACAGAAGGAGAGAGGGGTACTAAGTGTTTCTTACGTAAGGTTTCACTTTTTCCAATTTGGAATAAAACCTGAACATCCTGCAGATGTTGCGGGGAGGGGGGGGAGTACCACAACTTTGCTTACCTGGGGAAAGAAGGAAGGGGACAAAAAACTTTACTTTAAAGCCTCATAAAATGCAAAATACAATATCTAGGTGAATACTTTCTGTGTCAATAGATTTACTTATCAAAATGCATCTGAAGTAGTGAAAAAACTGGTTATATTCGTGTTTTTAATTTTTGAGGTCAAAAAGTGAACTCCTTCAATTTATTTCGAAAAGTTCAGAATTTTGGTTACTGATTTATTACATAATATGACGCATTGGGATGCGTAGAGCTGGAAAAATTGGCTCGATACTGCTGTAAACGTCGCAAAGTGATTTAAAGATCGATGCCAAGACTTTTCAGAAGTGAATTTGATCAAATTCACTTTGAAAATTCATCAAATGTTAAATACAATATCTTTGTCAATTCCTTTAACGTTAATGAAATGTTCTCTTCGAAATGTATTAGAAGCAGAAACTTTTCAGTTTTGGGGTCAAAAAGTTTATTTTTAAAAAGTCGTGTGTTTAGAGTAGAATCAAAAATTATCATTTTTAAAACTTTTAGTATAGGAGGTCAAAAAGCGTTTTTGTTTTTTTCTTAAAAGTTCGCTGCCCGTTCTATTACATAATAATTATTATATTGCATTGAAAATGCTTAAAGTTTGGAAAACCCGTCTGGGGCTGACGTAAACGTCGCAAAGTCAAAGGTTTCTGCAAGGTCTTACAAAAGAAGATTTTAAAAATTTTACTTTACCATGCCTTTTGTTCCATAATTTTTTGATAAAAAAGTCTTGAAGACCGGGCGAGTTGCCCGGGCATCAAATTATTGCTGCCTTTTACTATAATTTATTGTTACTGGAAATCAACATTATACTGCATGTCCTCCATAGTTAACCTCAGGACAGATACAAATTTTGGGTAATTGTTTACTCGGGATACCTTACCCACTATGCCTGACCATAAATTTTCTTTTGCAAATAACACACAAGTAGTTCCATGCAATTAGGTAATTAGTTTTTATTCCAATTATTTTTCGTTTTGCCAGTATGTTAAATTTAATAATAAATAATTACTTTAAACGGTTATTTAGCTGCAGACGAAAGCTGCAGTACATATACAATTTTGTCGAGACAAATTGACATCAATTTATTAATTTTTTGTATTATTTGTTATCAGAAGAAATATAATTTATTATAATATTTTTAAAAAACTTAATTTAAAAATTTTTTGTATTATATTTTTGCTTATTGCCATTTTCTTATTAATCCAAGCTGCGACCACTTGGTGCCGAGAGGTGCAACCTTTACGCTTGGCTATAATATAATTTAGTAAAATACTAACTTTACTAGATATTTTAACAATAATAACAAAGTTAAGTCGATAAAATTAAGGTTTATTTATTACTTTTAGTTTTAATTTAGTATCATCGCTCAAAATCGTTAATCTATGAAATTCCTAATTACCGGCATTTTGCATTGCAAATCAAAGTTGAACTTGCATGTTTTTAAATCTTGTGATATCTATGCAGCAGTATACATAATAAATCGTAATACGCAATGCAATATAATTTTCTCAAGCTTATAATATCATCAATTGTGTATGAAAGTACCGCAACACATCTTTAAATTTTCTCACAATAATAACATGTAATCGTTTTATTTGTTGGATAGCACATTCATATGGCCGGCTTTCGTTAATGATATAGTTATTGCAAATAAGTCTATTATTAATATAAAACCATCCAATTTTCTTTTAATTTGTATAAATCAAAATTTTTAATTTTCTCAAATGACTCTTCATCAGAATATAAAACCTGATATTTTAATTTACTGTTTTTATTTATCTATATTTTTCTTAACATTTGAATCAAAAATAATGTTGGAGAAAATAATAACAGGAGAAATATCGCCCATTGTTTATTATTAAGATGACCATACTAGGATTATTTACAACAATGATAAGGATAACGGTAGGCGCTTGACAAGTCCTAAATCACACTAATCTTAAGCTGTATCTCCACCTCTAACGCTACTGCTAGATAACAAAAATTGTTTACTAAAGGAGATAATTAAGAAAATTGGTATTTTAACACTCAAAGTTTGCTTTGATGTCAAAATTTACTCAAATTTTAAACTAGCCAATCGGAACCCGTTAAAATGACAACAGATTGTATTCCAAATACTAGGAGATTGAAGTTATCAAAACACAATTATTTTTGATGATTTGGTACGCATGAATATGTTAATCAGATTTAATATTTTCTTGTCGCTATAAGAATCTTACGGTTAAGTGCACTGTTAACATCTAACTTGCATATACGAGAGATGATTGTAGAACGTGTAAGTACAAATAAGAAATAAATGAATAATTCAGTGGTCTTGTATAAAATAATCGGTACACCTAACGGTAGCGAACCTGTACATTTATTGTTACCAAATTAAAATTTAACTTTTATGTATTGAGATTAAGATAAATTAAAAAACCAGGATCATAAAATTTATTGCAGTATTAAATTAATAATTATGATATCGAATGTAATCCTGCATATACAAGCCACAGCAAAATTTTCGAATAAAAACGAATGCAATGACCACGACGATGTTTTGGTGTGATGAACTGATGGTTGGAGTTATAAAGCGGAAATTACGAGTTCGAATTTCGGTTTTCTTGGCATAGTTCTAAGGGGAAATCAGCGATATTCTTTGGTCAAAAGAATTGGTTGATCAGTTTTTACATTAGATACACGAAAGTTTTATCGCACGAAGATTTCGTTATTGCTAATCAAAATTTTGAGTTTTTTCGAAAGGAGAACTTCAACTGCTCGGCCCAATTTCACGTTTCTTGACGATTACAAATTATATATAAGCCATCATTAATTATCCAAAATTTACTGTTGTTATCGGCATCATTTCAGACCATTTAGTACCTCTATGTGTAATTTCACCGGCAACATAATCAATAGTGTCATGACAACACGATTAACTAATTAAAAATTGAAAATTTGCTTTTGTTGAAAAAGCATTCAAACGGATTTAACCTATAACCTAAATTTATAACAAAATTTAACCCAGACACAGTAGGTGTTAACAATAAAATCTTAGGTCAGGTTCACGTCTGGTTAAATTTGAAACCCACTTAGCAATTTTGATGTGGACATCTTTTATATTACTGCCAATCATTTCTTTTCAATGCTTGCCATTTAAGCTTCATTGGTTAGTTGATAAACTTTATAATCTTTTCGGAACGATTTAAAATTGTACACACTATATATAATGAATATGCTGACAAAAGGTTATGTTAACTCTAGATTAGAGCTTTTTAAATAAAAATTTTACCGTAATATTTATTCTTATATTTTTAAATATTGATTTTTCTTCAAAATTCTTTGTTCCTGCTTTTACAACATCCAAATTAATGAATATCTAGAAATAACTTTAACTTTTTTTCGCAATACGGATGTATTCGAATGTAATTTAATGTCAACAATCACGGCTCATCGTTTTAATTAAATTAACTGTTGATATTTTTTAAACACAAAAATATTTTTAATTATGTGTTATCCATGCTTAATTAAATTCAGTATTTTATTTACTGCTCAGGTTAATTGCTTCATAAATTTTCATAGAAATAATATACTGTAATAAGCAACAGAGCTGTTAACTTTTTACAAAACTAAAAATCCATAGAAAAAATGCAAAAGTTAATTTAACTTAGTAATAATAACCTGACTTACTATTTTACGGACTGTGCGTATTCTTGTACAATCGGAAAATTAAATATTAGGCTCTGTAAAAAATAATCATAGTTTAGCTTTAGTTTAATTTGCAAGAATTTAGTATGTGTAACAAAATTAGCGCTAATTATTTATTTTAATTATATTATGTGGTAATTTTTACCAAAATATTTAATTCTTTCCTCACAAAACATGCACGTGTAAATGTATTATCCTTTCATTTCTTAATAAAAATTACTATAAAATAGGAAAAAAGAAGCTAAAACACTGATATTTGAAAAAATAATCTGTGACATTGATCAAATCTTCGATGTTTAGAAACATCTAAGGGATCTTTCCACTAAGCGTTTTCATTTTTTCAATACTTTATGCGGCATCGTGCTTACAAAAATCATTTTGGAATATTTAATGAGTACTTGGTTTTAATGCATTCTGAAAGAAAACGTAATTGATGAAAGCATCTCCTGTGGCGAATTGCATAAAACTTGTTGTCTGCTTAATTGCCACTGCATGGTCTAACAACGCGCAAATAAAATTATAAGCAACGCAAGCGCTGTTTGTAAAAAATAAATAATGAAAATTGAAATGGTCCTGATTGGAGTAACAATTTTAATGTCCCTACAAAATTTCTCTATACGAAACCCATTCATTGTCGTCTGTAAAATAAAGTGTCTTCGAGGTGAAATGTAAGTTAAGAAAGTAATAACTTTCAAAGGCCCTTGTGTTTTGAAAGGTAGGCAAAGTCGTCGGTCTCCCTAGGTTGATTAACAAATAAAAAGGTCATTGATATGTAAATTATTTTGTTTGCAATAGATGGTTATAATATGGTTAGTACAAGGTGCAAGAAATTAAACCTTTACATGAAGAACTCCAAAAGTTACGCAAGGCAAATTCCAAGTAAAAATACTGGGAGACATTAAAATAAAGGTACATTTATTCAAGGTGTAACACTGCAGTCCGGTAATAAAGATCCTTGAAGAAAAAAAAACAGAATACTACAAATATAAATTTAAACATCAGAGAAGCTTCGGAATTGTACTTGGAGGAGTATACCCTTCTTCCCCAATTGATGTAATTAAGAAATCGTTACTAACAGCCGGGCACGAAGTAACGAATGTATGGAATTTTAGATATGGAAAGACCAAGACACCACTACCGATGCACTACGTCGACTTAAAACCAAGCGATAATAATAAGGACGTTTATAAACTAAAAACAATTGGAAAAAATATAGTACGCCAAACAGATTTTCCCACAATACACGAGATGTCAGAAATATGGGCATAAGAAAAACTTCTGTAAAAGACCTTCCCGCTGTGTTAAGTGTGCAGGGAATCACGAAACAACCAAATGTTTAAGAAGCGGTCAAGAAGGCAAAGCGTGATGTGCCAACTATGGTAAAAACCGAGGGGCTAACCGCTGGTGAAGTTGTTTGTACACATCTCATGAAGTACACGACATTTCATGTAAAGTACATGAAGTACTTGTGAAATACATAAAGTTCTTGTGAAGTACATGAAGTTGAACCTAGCTTATGCGCATGTCAATGTGTAATTAATAATAATTATTTGAAAGCAAATTAACTTACATCAGTAGATTTTCTTAACATTTTTTTATCTTTAACGTTAAATAGACCTTTGGCGGTCATTATTTTACTAATTAAAAGTTTTGGTACTTGCTAGTTTAATAGTAATCAATTAATTAAATTAAATTTTAATTTGTATTTTTTTTTAGCTCAGGGAGTCTGGGAGGGGGGCGTGGAATACCCTCCAGTTTCTCTGCAACGGGAGATCTTTAGTTTACTTCTGATAAAAATAAACTACTCAATCCGGGGGGTCTGGGGTGTGGAACACCTCCAGTGTCTGCAATGGGAGATCTTCAGTTTACTTCTGATAAAAAATAAACTGCTTGATCCGGAGGGGTCTGGAAGGGCGTGAAACACCCTCTAGTGACTCTGCAACGGAAATCTTCAGTTTACTTCTGATAAAAATAAACTACTCAATCCGGGGGGTCGGGGGGTGTGGAACACCCTCCAGTGCACAAATTTTGGAATGAAGAACATTGCAGAATATGCAGAATCCCCAGACCGAGTAGTTTACTTTTATCACAAGTAAACTGAAGATCTCCGTTAGTGGCACTGGAGGGTGTTCCACACCCCAGACCCCCGGTTTGAATAAATTATTTTATTAAAAGTGAATTAAATATTATTTAAGCATATCTCAAGTTTATTAAAATTAGTTATGGCCAAGTAAATGTGTTTAATTCGTTTACTTCTGATAAAAATAAACTACTCAATCCGGGGGTCTGGGGGTGTGGAACACCCTCCAGTGCACAAATTTTGGAATGAAGAACATTGCAGAACATGCAGAATCCCCAGACCGAGTAGTTTACTTTTTATCACAAGTAAACTGAAGATCTCCCGTTGTAGTGGCACTGGAGGGTGTTCCACACCCCCCAGACCCCCGGTTTGAATAAATTATTTTTATTAAAAGTGAATTAAATATTTATGTAAGCATATCTCAAGGTTATTAAAATTAGTTATGGCTAAGTAAATGTGTTTAATTCGTTTACTTCTGATAAAAATAAACTACTCAATCCGGGGGGTCTGGGGGGTGTGGAACACCCTCCAGTGCACAAATTTTGGAATGAAGAACATTGCAGAACATGCAGAATCCCCAGACCGAGTAGTTTACTTTTTATCACAAGTAAACTGAAGATCTCCGTTGTAGTGGCACTGGAGGGTGTTCCACACCCCCCAGACCCCCCGGTTTGAATAAATTATTTTTATTAAAAGTGAATTAAATATTTAAGCATATCTCAAGTTTATTAAAATTAGCTATGGCCAAGTAAATGTGTTTAATTCATTTACTTTTGATAAAAATAAACTACTTGATCCGGGGTCTGGGGTGTGGAACACCCTTAAATTTTGGCATCCTGGTAAGTTTCTAAAATATCGATGAAGTACGTGAAATACAATGAAATATCGATGAATTAGGTGAAGTACCATGAATTATTGATAAAGTATAGTGAATTACTGGTGAAGTACGCAAAGTCCCGTGAATTACTGCTGAATTATATGAAGTACCAAGAAGTATGGAGAATTATGATGAAGTACGTGAAGTGTGAAGTTAATTGTACACGAGATGTTAAACGAAATAATAAATGAAGGAATACAAAATTACTTAAAAGTCTTAATGCAACTCGAGATGGTGACTACTCGCTATGGAAGGCAACGCGAAGGTTACGAAGGCCTCAACAGGTAATACCACCCATCAGGTAGAGTGATAACGATTGGGCTAAAAGCGATGGCGAGACAGCTGTTGCATTTGCCAGACACTTGGGCGATTTCTTCCAACCAAACCTGACTACCATCTCTAATTACAAAGAAAACTTCATAGAAGAATACTTTAAAGTTCCCTATCAAATGGACCTCCTTTATTGATCTTTTTAAAATTAAGAATGTCAAGAAAGTCATTAAGGAACTAAACCCTAAGAAAGCATCAGGAGTTGATCTAATCACCGACAGATTGCTACAGGAGTCAACACTTAAGTGCTAGAAAGCTATTACACAGATTTCTAACGCTATCACTTGAATCAACAAATTTCCTAACCATCAGTTGAAAATAATACAAGTAATAATGATACCAAATCCAGAGAAAAAACCTGAGGAGGTAGTCGTTCTTTTCTTAGAGATTGTTTTAAATATAGATTTTAGCCATTCGTTTGGGGTTTTGCCTGTATTGTATATTCTATTGAATATCCTAGTGAGTCTTTGGATGTTTCTTCGTTTAATAACTTCATAATTTTCCCGTTTGTGTCATTTGGGCCGGGTGTTTTCCCGTCTTTTATTAGTGATATTGATTTTTTGACTTATTCCGCTGTAATTTGTGGACCAGTGACGCATTGTGATATTTGAATGTCTGAGCGTTCATCTTGGAATAAAATCTCTATGTAATCTTCCCACACCTTGATTATTTCTTGTTTATCCACTATCCATCGGCCGTTTTCGTCTAATAGATTACCGGGATGCCTTGTTTTATACAGACCCGCCGCTTCTTTTATTTTTTTATGCATATTGAAGTTATCGTGTTTCTTCTTGAGCTCTTCTATGTCCTTACACTTTTCGTTCATCCATTTTTCTTTGCACTTCTAATTTCTCTTCGTAGCTCATTCTGTAACCTTCTGTATTCGCTCTCATTTACTTGTTTTGTCTTTCTTCTCTCCTCCATCAGCTACATTATATGTTTATTCATCCATTGTTTTCTCTGCTTAGTTTTTTCTCTCTTTAAGTGTGTTTCTTTTGTTTTTTTTATTGCTTTTACTAATGTTTCTATTTATTCTTCTATTTATAAACTTTCCCCAGATTGTTGATTGTGTGGCCTGTATCTTCTTGTAATTTAAAGGAGTGAAATAAAAAAAAATCAGTACCAAGAAATAAAAATTTAACAGAATCTATATTATTATAAACAAGATCCTCTGCGTGTCGGCTTGTCAAAAACGAGGCACCCTGTATGATATAGTACGATATCGTATATCTTCATCAAAATATCTTTTATCCGAATTTTTTCTCATTCCTTAATGGTCGACTTTTTTGTCGTGTGAACTATTGAACTTAAAAGATTCGAGTCAGCTTTTATTAAATTTTTGTTACGATGATATTTGCTATGGCATTGTACAGCGAGACAATTGCGTTTGTGAGAAATTAATACGAAATGTGGAGCTTTTAAGTGAACCCAAAATTAAATTTAAAATATAAATTCCTTAAAGCTATGTGTGTCAGTTTTTTGCCATGTAGAAATCTAAATTGGTTTGTAGCTGGTAGGTGCATTCCGCTTTAAGCGAAAAAGTAACGATAAACGTGTTTCATCAACGCAATCTTTCAAATTTAAGTGTTACGCAGTGATTAAAAATCTCTTTATTTGCGAGATAATCAAATTTTGTTTTTCTACTTAATAATTTGATAGTACCGTACGACACCAAACATTGTCATACATGAACACATGTGCATTACATAGATATTTACTATTTGTATAATAACGGTTTGCAAATGAACGTTCTAGTTACCCAAGGCAAATATTTATTGCGAGATGTAACGATGTATTTGTGTATCTCAAATGGTAATACGCAAAGTTTAGAAAATATAAAAACGGTACTAATACGTTATTGTAACACTTAATGTAATTATATGCTAATGCCTTCAAGAAAAGCTCCTTAATTAAGCTATTTATTCGCAAATTACTTGTATTTTTATTATGAAATCTTGTTTAACGTTTTTATCAAAAGTCGACAATTTTAATATGTGGTATGAATTGCCATTTATATTAATAATAAAAGTAATTAAATACCCAGCTCCAACACTACAACCGCGATTAAGGCCAATAGCTTTACAATCTTCCATATAAAAGCTGGGCGATTATTGTAAACTCGCTTTCAAAACTGCGTACTAAAGCGTTGTAAAATATCTAAAATCTGATACGCTTTATTTACCAATAGAGAGCGGTTCCTTTAAGCTCATAGGATGTTGTTAAATAGTGAGCTTAAGTTAAACCTTGCTATATGCCCGATATTACGTTGCTTTTATAAAGAAGGCTATACTACACCTTTTTGTCAAATTCGCGGATTACTTTAAACTGAACTTTGGTTTTATTACTTTCTTTTAAATTTATCTATACTATGACTGATCGCAAAACCATAAACTTTTTTATTTAAAAAAGGAAACTAATAAACTCTGTTTGATGTGAAGTTGATTGTACAAGAAATTGAACTTTAATGTAATTGAAAACGACAATAATAAAACAAAGATTAAAGTTAAGTAAACAATAAAAATCTAAAGCATTTTTATTTTTTAGTAATCAGTTTCTTATAGTATTGACGTTAGTCGAGGGGCTGCCATTTATACGGCTTTCAATTACACACGCCTGGTGGCTCTCTCTCATCAGACTAAATATTGGATTAATAATTACATGCGTATAGCACAAATTCAAGATGAGAATTTCAATTTTTCAATAGCAAAATCTAATCATCATTTCTGTAATACAATACTAAGTAGAATATCAATTCTAATAACTTATAACTTCAACTGAGCTTAAACGAAATTGATTATTGCTTTCGTATATTACTTCTCGTTCACCAAGCTTTCGTTATTGCAATTGGCATCAAAATTCAATATTCCGGTATTAGAGAACGGTTAGTGTGATGAATTTAGTTCAAGAGAAATAACTGAGACAGTAAAATTGTATTCTACAAAAATAATATCACCTACTACACCATATAAGTTATAGCTATCTTGGCTACAAAGTCACAATGTGTCACCATCACATACAGCCTTTCCTATAAAATACTAAAACTGGCGAATAATAAAATTCTATAGTAACTCGATAAAACAACTTGGAAGAACATTCATTTAATGAACCATTCTTTCATATAACTTTCAGAAAATTTTCATAATTATTGCATTGCGTGATAATAATATTTACTGTTTGTATTTAATTACATATTATCACCTTGTAGGTACAACAGTAAATTATTGATCAGCACATTACCCAATTGTAGAACAATTACCTATTCAATAATAATTTATTATCCTGTCATGCTCAGCACCGGATTAACATAAACAATAAAATATCCAGCGTCCGATTTTTTGGATTAAGGATCCAAACTTCCGGAGAAAAGCAATTCTTTTACTTTACCTCTGTATAATATGCTAAATTTATTCATTAAAGAACTATTAAAAAAGAACTTTTGAATTATTCTAAATAACGCATTTCGAGGGGTTAACCGTTGATGAAGTTTTTTGTACACATCTCATGAAGTACATGAAATAATGGTAAAATACATGAAATACGTGAAAGTAGGTAAAATAGGATTCAAGACAAATCAAATTAAAAAATGGCTACACAACAAAAAGAAATTCAAGACAATCAATTACAAGAAGTGCTTTAAGTAAAACATTTTTTAAATCTTTATTTTTCCGGAAAATTCTAAAAAGAAACAGCATCAATCACAGCACCAATTAATAAACATCAATCCCTTCCATTGCGAATTTTTAATTCAAAAAGTCTAAATCTATTGTGCATTTTTTATTTTGGGTTGAACTTTTCTTGCTTTTGAATTATTTAAAATATTATCTGGGGTGGGGAGACCTGTTAGCTCCCCCTCCCAATTTTGAAAATAATCTTAATATTCGTTGGTGCTTGATTGTACATAATTTATTTTGCTTTATCCTTTTACCCCCTCTAAGAATATCTAATAATTTTTTTAAAAAACTAAAACGGTAGCTGAGAGTTTCTACTAAATTTTCAAACTTTTAATAATATGTTTGCCTGTAATATTTGGGTACTGAAGGGTGTTTCACACTCCCCGGATTAGAGTAATTTATTTTTTATCAGAAGTAAACTGAAGATCTCTCGTTGCCGAGGCACTGGAGGGTGTTCTACATTTCCCAGACCTCCCGAATAAATTAATTAATTTTTTATCAGAAGTAAACTGAAGATCTCTCGTTGCCGAGGCACTGGAGGGTGTTCCACACCCCCCAGACCCGCCGGATTAATTAATTAATTTTTTATCAGAAGTAAACTGAAGATCTCCAGTAGCAGAGGCACTGGAGGGTGTTCTACGCCCCCGAATTAAGTAGTTTATTTTATATCAGAAGTAAACTAATGATCTCCCGTTCCAAAGGCACTGGAGGGTGTTCCACACCCCAGCCCCCGGTTTAATAATTTATTTTTATTAAAAGTGAATTAAATATATAAGCATATCCCAAGCTTTTTAAAATTAGTTATATCTCTGCAACGAGAGATCTTCAGTTTACTTTTGATAAAAATAAACTACTCAATCCGGGGGTCCGGAGGGTGTGGAACACCCTCCAGTGCCTCGTCAACAAGATATCCTCAGTTTACTTCTTATTAAAAATAAACTACTCAATCCGGGGGGTCTGGGAGTGTGGAAGATTCTCCAGTACCTCTGCAACGGGAGATCTTTAGTTTACTTTGATAAAAAATAAACTGCTCGATCCGGAGGGTCTGGGGGTGGAACACCTCCAGTGCAACATTTTAGAATAAAAATCATTGCAGAACATTGCAGAACATGCAGAACCTTCTGGACCTCCGGATCAAGTAGTTTATTTTTTATCAGAAGTAAGCTGAAGATTTCCTGTTGCAAAGGCACTGAAGGGTGTTCTACACCCCTGAATTAAGTAGTTTATTTTATATTGAAGTAAACTCAAGATCTCCCGTTCCAAAGACATTAGAGGGTGATTCACACTTCCCAGACCCCGGTTTAAATAATTTATTTTTATTAAAAGTGAATTAAATATTTAAGCATATCTCAAGTTTATTAAAATTAGCTATGGCCAAGTAAATGTGTTTAATTTGTAATCTGACAATTAATTATAAACTGCGTAATTATAAATTCCGTACACTCCTGGGAGTAGTGGGGATCTCTGCAACGAGAGCTTCAATACAATGAAGTTGGTGCAGTACCGTTAATTACTGATGGAGTACGGCGAATTACTGGTGAATTACGTAAATTTTCCCGTGAATTACTGCTGAATTATATAAAGTAAGAAGAAGTATGGAGAATTATTATGAAGTACGTGAAGTGTGAAGTTAATTGTACACGATTTTCTCTAGCGGTTGACCCCTCGCGCATTTCATTGAATTATATTTTTAGTTACTAATGTAGTATGTACATAATATGTAATTTTCATATATAAATTACTTATATAAAAAAGTAGAAAATTTTAAGAATGTGTAGATTTTTAATTTTAAATTTATGTTTAATGCTTGAACAGTTTCCCACTCTTAATAGTTTTGATTTGATGGGGGGGGGTGATTCTAAAATCCTTAGTGTCCGGTAGGAAGATAATACAAACTTTATTATAACTTTATTTTAATTATATTGTAATTAAAATTAAACTAAGTTTATAATTTACGTTTAACAAGGTAAACTATGTTTAATTTTAATTAATGTAACTTTATTGTAAATCGTAACTGTAATTTATTGTATGTATTAATTTACATATTAATTTCTATGCAAAAGTGTGCGATATTTATTTTATACTATCAAATTTATTTTAAGTTTTAATGCCTGATAGCTTCAAACACCTCATAATATTATTTATCCTTGTAACCTTTTAATTTAACAATCAATTAATTGTTTACTAATTTATAAAATCTTCTTAATTCAAATATTAGTTTTTCTATTGTTTTAATTTTCTATTACTTAAAATCTTTCCACACATCTTTACTTTATACTTTATTTGCAGCTGTCCGGAATTTCTTCCGTACAACTTAAAGGGTTGTTATCCAATTATGGGAACACTCCGTATATTTAAATAATTTCTCGTGCAGTGGCATTATTTCACATCGTCAAAATTTTGTAAATATTATACAGGATTCAAGAGAGGCAATATTGAACTACGCCGTAATCTAGTGTATGTTGCCAGCCTCATTTCCATTTTGAATCCAAAATAGTTTAAATCGTTTGTGCATATTTGTGTTACGCTTGCTTGATGTTCTATATTTAGAATAAATTTCATAATAGATTTATCTACCCACTTCCTTCCCTCCTATATTATAAACCAGCGTTTAAATAATTTAGATATAGGATGGGGGGGGGGGTTAATGTAAAATAAAATTCAGATTAAAAAGTTTAATAATCTTAATTGTACATCCTTTTCTTTTTCAGTTATTGCAAAATTAGCTGGAAGAGACTACCGTAATTAGTTTTGCGTGTTTGTTTAAGTTTTGATTTTATATTCAAAAATAATTTCTAAAATAAGGACATAAGCTTTAAGGAAATATTAGTTATAAGGGTACTCTGTTAGGTTTATTACAGTAAGCTCTTTGTCACAAAAATATTGTGGTGTTCAACAATATAAAAATGTTAAGAGGTCATGTTCAGTTATTAAAAAAAAATTAATTTTTGGCAATATTTTTGTTATCAAATATAAGACTTTTTAAAAATATATTAGTATACAGCATAAACAGGGTAAGTTTTTAATGACATAATATCAAAAAAGTTGTTTTGCGGTTGCTTGAACCTGAATCATCTCTAACAAAAATTTAAAAAAAATATTTTTAATATTCTTAATTCGTTGGTCTTTAACCAAGTAATTTATCAAAATGTTGATTTATTTTTTCTCGTCAATAAGTAAAAGTATAGATCTAAAGAGGAATTCCGTTGGTTAATGACGAGTTTTTTCTGTCTAAAATAAGCCTGCAAAATTCGAAATAAATCGATATATTAGTTTTCATTTATCGTGGTCATAGATTTTATATATGTCATTTCAAGAAAAACGTGTTTAAAGTTTTAAAACAGGTTTACTCTTAAGTATAATGTTGATTTGAAACTTACATAGAGTCATCTATTCTAGGCCATATTTTTGGCTAAAGTTGTAGTCTCCAAACAAAAAACACAAATGGAAAATTAAATCAAATTGTTCTAAAAGAAGTTCTCCTTCCGCACATCAATCTTTCAATTCGAACCGTTTGAACTATAACAGCTTCCTCAATTTTAAAATTGTACTTACTTGAAATTTTCAAGAAATATTTTCCAAATATTGTACTTTTATGGTCATTAGGTTTAAGTTAAATTGGAAGTTCACAATTTCTTAAATATATAAAGGAAGATTATGAAAGAGGATGCAACCAGGAATATTTTAAAATACGGATAATTCAAAAATTTTAGTCCTAACTTCAAAAATCCAAAAATTGTGATCTGATTGTTGAATAGACTGTATTTGTATCCGTAACCCCGCCCATTAAAAGATTAATGCACTAAAAATAATTTAATAATTAATAAATTTTATAATTATAATGTAATTAATTGCAAATAGTTGTGGTGCTTAGGGTTATAACAGCACCCAAAAATTTGGATTCTTGAAATTCCAAATTTGAAAGTTAACTGGAAGTTCATCCAGGAGAGAGCTTTATACTACCTGAACCTGTTTATATAGGAAATTCATCAACTTTAAAATCGATTTCCTCAATTCCACATTTACAAACCCATTTTAACGTTATCTAACTAATTCTAAAAACTTTGTACTAAAATTTCTAACGACAACAAGTTTCTTTTAATGAACTACAATCCAAATTTTAATCAAATCGCAACCTCGTGAGTAGCAATTTGTGTTTGAGCCATTTTTCGGCTCGTTGAATTTTTAAAATTTAATCAAAACAAAAAAAATTATTGATAAACAATAAGTTTGTTTGTTGGGCGTATTCTGAACAGTTTCTGATTACTTCACAATAACAGCTTTTCAGAGCCAACACCCGACGAATACTTTTGGAACAACTTATCGTTGAAGTAAATAACCTAACCTCAAAATATTTTATAAATAAGTTGTAACTGTGGTGTCTAATTTGAATAAATTAAACCCACAAGATTTTACAATTTAAGTAGTAATATCTTATGTATAACTTAAATTATTCATATTTGACAATTCAATGACAACTTATTTACAAATTAGTTTGAGGTTAGGTTATTTACATCAACGATAAGCTGTTCCAACAGTGTTCGTCGGATGTTGGCTCTGAAAATCTGTCAGTGTGACGTAATCGGAAACTGTTCTGAACACGTCCACCGAACAAACCTACTAATTTGTTATATTACTTTCTTCTTCTTTTTCAAATTTCCTGTATTAGGCTAAAGCCTGTCCTGATATTCTAATTATACTTTTAAATTATATAATATATTGTTAACCTGTGAAATTTATATTACAATAAAATATAAAAAATTGAATTACAATTAAATAATATTTAACAAATTTTTTTATAATCTTTTACCTGCCAATAGGTGTTTTATTACAGCAAAAACGCGTTGCTGAAAGCTTACAAAAAAATTCGTTTTATCTTTATTAAAATAAAGCAATTTTTTTAAGATTTTGACATTATATTTATTATCAGGATAATAAGGATAAGTGCAATTTTTCATTATATGATTTATTTATCTACTACCAATTTTATATTTTAATTAAAAAATTAACTTTAATTTTTGTGCACAAGAGAATTCAAGTTGAAGGGTACTTGCACAAAAAAAATTCTCCTTTATCCATTTCACATATTTTTTTAACTTCGGCGTAACTCGTTATTTCATCAAATCAATTATAATAATAATTATGAAATAAAGCTTTGCGCACTTTTAAGATTTAACCAAACCAAATTGAATGTAATTCTTTCCTTGGAGAGCTGGAACGTCAGAATATCATGTTTTTTAATTATTTAATTAGTTAATTACGTTTGACTAAAATTAAAAAAAGAAACATTCTAAGGATCGTATTCTTAAATTTTACAAAATTAGTATTATTACCCTTAGATTTAAAAAACAAGCAAAACAAAAAAATTCGAACCCCCCTATAAAAAAATTTATTATAATGCATAAAATGTAGATAGGTACATTAATAATTATATCACAAGTGTTGAGGAAACAATCATAAATATACAAATTTTTTAATCGTAAATTAAAATGTTGCAACATTAAACTATTTTTGAAAACGAGTAATATACGATAAGATTATTTCTTAAAAACTGTCAAGTAGTCTTAAATTGTTGCAAATATAGATATCACATTATAGAAACACTTTAAAACACTTAAAATACATACATAGTAATAAAAATAAATATATAACGGATGTTAAGGAAATCTGCTTCTAGGCAACCCTTGACGGGGTAACCGCTTCCCTAATGAATATTTTGCATATCCTACGTTAAACAATATGATTTCTATGTGTGTAATACGATTTTCAATACTGTCATAAGAGATACTTGAAAGGAAAAACATTATTTGAAAAAAATAAATAATAATTTTATAATGGTCATTTTTAATGTGATAAGATAGAGTACCTACGGATGTACACTTATATAAAGAAAAGGAAATGTCAGAATTTCAGTATTTGTTACCATGTTGAAACTTGCAGTCGCTTTATGTGTTTTGGTGGCTCACGTTGCAGGTAAATCCAAAATTAAAAAATATAGCTTAATATACATATAAAAACTAATAACTTAATATTTAGCTCATCCATTGCATGACTCCAAGATTGTGAATGGAACTATCGCAAAACCCGGAGAAATTCCATACATTGTAAGTCTTTTGTAACTGAACAATCGTCGTCTTCATAAAATTTAATTAATAACATTATAGGTTTCACTTCGTTTCTTCAACAATCATGCTTGTGGGGGATCCATTTTAGATAAAAATCACGTCCTCACAGCTGCACATTGCATTGATGGAATGTATACACAATTACTTTATCGAATCAAACTATTTTTATATAAAATGTTTTTTATTTAGCACACCAAACGCATTATCTGTCCAATTCGGTGCACTAAACATTATTTCATTTGAAAATGTAATTCCAGTTCAAGCAATCTACAAACATGAGAGGTACTCACCAGCAGATAACGGCGCAAACGATGTTGCAGTTTTAAAGGTAACATGATTTAATGCGTAATATTTAATTAATTAATTAATATAAAAACATTAGCTTGCAACAGATATTGTTTTTGGTCTAAATGCGCAACCAGTGCAATTGCCCAAGCAAGATGAAAAACCTCCAGGTGGTAACGACGCAGTTTTAGCTGGATGGGGATTAAACGAAGTAATATTTTAAAATTGCAAACATATCCTAAATAATAAAAACATTTTTTCGTGTTATAGAGTGGTGGTAACCTCCAGGCTGATTTAAATAGAGTTAATATTATATTATACACCGACGCCAACTGCAAAGCTGCTCATGGATCAAGAGTAGATGCTAGATATCATATCTGTGCTGGAGTTCCAGAAGGTGGTAAAGGACAATGCAGTGTAAGTGTTTCATTTAACTGAAATGTATTTTCTTTGCTACTTATAAATCTTAAATTTTAGGGTGACTCTGGAGGTCCATTAAACTCCAACGGAAAACAATGGGGTATTGTTTCTTGGTCTGTAAAACCATGCGGTATTCAAGGTAAACCAGGAGTTTTCACTCGTGTTCCAAGTTACGTTGATTGGATAAAAGAAAAACAGATTTTGTAATGAACTATACTACTTTTATATTTGAGTTATAACATTGTAAACTTGAATAAAAAATTTGATGTGGTTTTCGAGTTTTAAAATTGCTTGCAGCGCCAGTGGTTTAAAATTTTTCTTAAATGGAGGTAAGCAAGATTTTTTCAAAAGCGAGGTAAATTGAAATGCTTTTTTTCCTTAGTCCTTTCGGGGTTTAGCTTCGATTTTGATTAAATTTAAAAAAAAGGTTCATGGTGTCCACCCAAAGATTTTTTGAGCGGTTCAAAGATATTTTCTCTGCTTCCAAACTGGTTTTTATGTAGGTTAGGTTTGATTTTTTAGTTTGATTTTAAATATCTTGGCTTGAGATTTATGTTTTGGCAAAAACCTAGATTGCCGATCGATTTGTACTATCTGATGCGCATCCAAGTTTAATTATTTTCAGTTATCTATGTTATCATATCATCCTCAAATTTCCTCTGGTTATCTATTAATCATATTCTTGATTCTCCAAATACAAATATAAATTCAAAACTTCAAATTTACAAATAATGCTTTGTTAAAAAGCGAAACTTATAAAATTTTATTTACAAATAAAGGCTACTGAGTTTCTATGGGATTACTGTCGAAACACAAACCTAAAACAGAATAAATAAATTTATAATTTAGCAATGTGAGGAAAGCTGACTTACCCCTGTAATTTAATTAAAATTAAGGTAATCGTACCAATCGGGTACCATCAACACAATGCGGTTCTAAAGGATTCAACTTATAATAATACAAAAAAATATAATAATTTACCACAAGGAACAATAATTACTCTTACTTAATCACTTTTACTGAGCACAATTTATGGATGATTGCACAATTATGTAAATTATTTGGTCAAAATCAGACGATCGCAATTGAATCAATCCAATAAATTATTTAAAATACGCGGATATTACAAGAATTGAGTATTTTTATTATTTATGTTGGCATTTTGCTTTGAAAGTCTTAACATATTATATTTATTTTGAGTATGTGCGTATTTCATTGTTTTCAAAAATGTAAACGGCTTTAAAGTGCTTTAAATTAATTAAAATATAAAAGTTATTGATTCCAAAAAACGTAGTTTCACTGAGCAGAAATGTTTAATTCTTTTCTGAAGAAAATTAAACACATTATCCAAGAGGTTAACTCTACAAATTCTACCCCGAAACTGTCGATTATTTCCTGGTTTTTGACAAAAAACAATGTAGGGGGAAAATAGAATAAAACTTATTTCTTCATAAAAGCGGCTAGAAAATTATTTTTTTAAAAGTGTAGATTTTACAAGGTACAATTAGAAATTGATGAGTATGATAATCGAGTAAAAGACCGTGTTTATACCCTGTAACTCAGCGGGGTGCGTTCTTAAACATTATGTGTAAACATATGCCTCGGAAATCTAGAAGAATTTCTGTTTATTTAAATTTTAAAAACCATTTAATTTATGACTGTGGGAAAAGAATGTGCGTGAAGTTAGCCGTACCATTTTGGAAAAAATAAAAAATAAAAGTTGTGCTGAGTTGTGCTCGATTTGTGCTGCTTGGTGCCGTAATTATTTTTTTTTGGCTTTTATAGACTGGATTTTGAGAGTGGAAGTTATCTGTGCCATTTTAGAAAAATAAAAAAATAAAAGTTGTGCTGAATTGTGCTCGATTTGTGCTGTCCTGTGCCGTAAATAAAAATTGTATTTTTAAAAATAAAATTTTTATGACCGAAAATGTACTTTATCGATGGAAATTATCCGTGCCATTTTTGAAAAATAAAAAATTAAAGTTGTGCCGAATTGGAGCTCAATAGCTCAATTTGTGCTGCTTTGTAGCGTAAATAAAAAAATTGTATTTTGAAAAATAAAATTTTTATTGACAAAAGTGTACTTTATCGATGGCCATTTGGTAATTTTACACTTGTTATATTTTATTTTAATAATAATTATATTTTAATAACTTTTTCTTATTTTCAAAATGTCGGCTGCGTTAGCTGGATCAAAAACTAAGCATATGAAATATGACTCGATTTATGATGTTGAAGGAAAATGTATTTTTTCGATGGATTATTTTCAAAATTTTGTTAGTAATTTTGCGTAACTCTGTTGTAAATTTTTATTTCTTTCCTTTATTTTTTTTCTTATATTTTAAATTTTGGAATTTTTAGAATGTTTATATCATGTCCTTCTACACCTGCAATTGAAATACACGCAAATGTCGTTAAATTGCAGATTTAAAAATGTCTGTTTGCTCCGAGGAACACACGTCAAATTTTGTTTTTATTTTTGGGTCACTCTGTTGTAAATTTTTTTAACCAATAGCACGGCAGTAATTTTTATATTATAAATGTTTATAATATTATTATTATGTCCTACAGTTTTGATTGAAAAACACGCAAATATGATTAAATAAAAATTTATTTTTAAAATTAATTAGCTTGCAAGGATATTAATTTACTAAAAACATCTTTGTAAAAAAAGTATCGAGGGGTTAACCGCTGGTGAAGTTTTTTGTACACATCTCATGAAGTACATGACATCTCATGTAAAGTACATGAAGTACTTGTGAAATACATAAAGTACTTGTGAAGTACTGGTAAAATACATGAAGTACGGGTAAAGTAGGTAAAATACGTGTTAAGTATATTGAAGTACAAGTGAAGTATCATGAAGTTAGTACATTTTTGGAATTACATGAAGTTGAAACTAGCTTATGCGCATGCGCTACGGTCAATGTGTATCATAGATAAGACACGTGTATTCAATAATAATTATTTGATAGCAAATTATCTTACATCAGTAGATTTTCTTAACATTTTTTTATAAGGATAAGGTGCGTATCATCAGCCCCTTCCATTGCGAATTTTTAATTCAAAAAAGTCTATTGTGCATTCTCTATTTTTGGTTGGACCTTTTTTGTTTTTGAATTATTTAGAAAACTAGTTAGGGGGGGGGCGGAGACCTACTAGCTCCACCTCTCGATTTTGAAAATAATCTTAATAATCGTTTGTGCATGATTGTATATAATTTATTTTGTTTTACTTTTTTTTGTTACCCCCCGTTCAAGATTATATCATAATTTTTTTTAGAAAACTAAAACGGTAGCGGAGAGTTTCTACTAAATTTTCAAACCTTTAATATGTTTGCCTGCATTGTAATATTTGGGTACTGAAGGGTGTTTCACATCCCCCAAATCCCCAGATTAATTAGTTTATTTTTTATCAGAAGTAAACTGTAGATTTCTCCATACTTGGGCACTGGAGGGTGTTCCACACCCCCCAGACCACCCGGATTGAGTAGTTTATTTTTTATCAGAAGTAAACTGAAGATCTCCCGTTGCAGAGGCACTGGAGGGTGTTCCACACCCCCAGACCCCCCGGTTTAAATAACTTATTTTTATTAAAAGAATTAAATATTTAAGCATATCTCAAGTTTATTAAAATTAGCTATGGCCAAGTAAATGTGTTTAATTCGTAATCTGACAATTAATTATAAACTGCGCAATTATATATTCCGTACCCCTGGGAGGCAGATCTCTGCAATATAATAAAAAATAAACTACTTAATCCGGGGTCTGGGGTGTGGAACACCTCCAGTGCACAAATTTTGGAACGAAGAACATTGCAGAACATGCAGAACCTTCAGACCGTGTAGTTTATTTTTTATCAAAAGTAAACTGACGATCTCCGTGGAGAGGCACGGGAGGGTGTTCCACACCCCCAGACCCCGGTTTAAATAATTTATTTTTATTAAAAGTGAATTAAATATTTAAGCATATCTCAAGTTTAATAAATTTAGCTAGGCCAAGTAAATGTGTTTAATTCGTAATCTGACATTTAATTATAAACTGCGTAATTATTTCTCAAATTTTGGAATCTCAGTAAGTCTCTGAAATATTAATGAAGTACGTGAAATACAATGAAGTATCGATGAATTAGCTCAAGTACCGTGAATTATTGATGAAGATGAAGTACGTGAAGTTAATTGTACATGATTTCTAGCAGTTGACCCTCGGAAAGTATCTAACCAACTTAATTTTATCACTGGACTATAGGGTCTACCAATCAGGGTTTGTTTTAAATTTGGTTGAAATAGGTCAAGTAGGCAGTTCTGTTATTCAGTTTTTTATCATATGTATAATAAAAGGTCAACATTTAATATAATGCCTTTGATTTCGCTCGAAAATCGTGTTAAGATAATTCAAATCCATTATGAAAATGGTCGATCCGTGAAGACTACATTTCGCAAAATTCGCGATATTTTTATTTGTAACGATCGTCCATCTGAGACTACAATTGCGAATTTAGTGCGAAAATTTGAGTCCACCGGTTCAGTAGTAAACGTAAGCACAAAAATATGTGCTCGTCCATGTCGTTCAATCGAAAATATTGCTGCAGTACGTGAAAGTGTCACAGAGGACCCAAATTTATCGGTTTCACGACGTTCTCAACAATTAGGCCTGTCCACAATGACCACATGGCGAATTTTACGGAAGGATTTAGCTCTAAAGCCTTATAAGATACAACTGGTACAAGAATTAAAGCCAGCAGATCATTCTCAACGTCTTAGATTTGCTGATTGGATCATTGAACGTGGTGCTTGTTTTTCAGAAAAAATCATCTTTTCGGACGAAGCACATTTTCACTTAAACGGGTATGTTAACAAGCAAAATTGTCGAATTTGGGCTTCTGAAAATCCAAAAGCAGTTGTTGAACAACCACTACATCCATCTCGTGTCACTGTATGGTGTGGTTTATGGGTAGGGGCATCATTGGTCCCTATTTTTTCGAAAATGAGGCTGGTGCTTTCGTTACTGTCAATGGAGTTCGCTATAGGGATATGGTAACCAATTTTTATGGCCTATTTTGGATGATATGGGTGTGGAAGACTTGTGGTTTCAACAGGATGGAGCTACGTGCCATACAGCGCGAGAAACAATCCAACTATTGAAAACTAAATTTAACGGGCGTTTAATTTCGCGAAAAGGTGACGTCAACTGGCCAGCAAGATCCTGTGATTTAACGCCATTGGACTTCTTTTGTGGGGCTATGTGAAAGATAATGTTTACGCGAATAATCCACAAACAATTTCAGAACTAAAACAAATATCGAAGCCGTCATCCGAGAAATAAGTTCGCAATTATGCAAAATGTATTCGAAAATTTTGTTAAAAGAATCGACGTCTGCAAACGTAGTCGTGGAGGACATTTACCGGATATTGTTTTCCATTCATAAATGTTCAAGCCCCTACAACATATTTCAGTAGAGAATTAGAAAATTTTCATACAAAATATGTGTTTCTTTTAAAATTTAAAACAAACCCCTGATTGGTAGACCCTATACTATGTATTTATACAATAAATTAATTATTTATTTTTACTTTTAGTGTTTTGAGTTTGTATACTAATAAAAATCAATTTTTTGTCACAAAAATTTAATTTTGCGAAATACAATTTTTTTATTTCTGGTACAAAATAAACGAGGGGTCAACCGCTGGAGGAAATCGTGTACAATTAACTTCACACTTCACGTACTTCATCATAATTCTCCATACTTCTTCGTACTTCATGTAATTCAGCAGTAATTTACGCAACTTCACGTACTTCACCAGTAATTCACCGTACTTCATCAATAAATTCACGATACTTCACCTAATTTATCGATACTTTTAGTATCAGAGACTTTCAATTTAAGAGACTTACTGATATACCAAAATTTGAGCACTGGAGGTGTTCCATACTCCCCACACCTCCCGGATCGAGTAGTTTATTTTTTATCAAAAGTAAACTAAAGATTTCTCGTTGTAGAAACACTGGAAGGTGTTCCACACCCCCCGGATTAGGTAGTTTATTTTTTATTTTGTTGCAGAGATCTGCCTTCCAGGAGGTACGGAATTTATAATTACGCAGTTTATAATTAATTGTCAGATTACGAATTAAACACATTTACTTGACTAGCCAATTTTAATAAACTTGAGATATGCTTAAATATTTAATTCACTTTTAATAAAATAAATTATACAAACCGGGGGTCTGGGGTGTGGAACACCTCCAGTGTCTCTGCAACGGGAGATCTTCAATTTACTTCTGATAAAAAGTAAACTACTCGGTCTGGGGGTTCTGCATGTTTTCATTCTAAAATTTGTGCACTGGAGGGTGTTCCACACCCCAGACCCCCCGGATTGAGTAGTATATTTTTATCAGAAGTAAACTGAAGATTTCCCGTTGCAGAGGCACTCGAGACACATTTACTTGACTATAGCCAATTTTAATAAACTTGAGATATGCTTAAAAATTTAATTCACTTTTAATAAAAATAAATTATACAAACCGGGGGGTCTGGGGGTGTGGAACACCCTCCAGTGTCTCTGCAACGGGAAATCTTCAATTTACTTCTGATAAAAAGTAAACTACTCGGTCTGGGGATTCTGCATGTTTTTTATTCTAAAATTTGTGCACTGGAGGGTGTTCCACACCCCCAGACCCCCTGGATCAAGTAGTTTATTTTTTATCAGAAGTAAACTGAAGATCGCCCGTTGCATAAACCTACCTCCTAGGGGGTACGGAATTTATAATTATGCAGTTTGTGATTAATAAAAAACGTTTAATAAAAATAAATTATTTAAATCGGGAGGTCTGCGGAGTGTGGAACACCCTCCATTGCCTCCGCAACGAGAGATCTACAGTTTACTTCTAATAAAAAATAAAATAAAAATTCCGAGGGGTCTGGAGGGTGTGAAACACCCTTCAGTACAATTCAATTCAATTCAAATATTACAATGCAGGCAAACATATTAAAGGTTTGAAAATGTAGTAGAAACTCTCCGCTACCGGGAGGATGGAGCTAGCAGGTCTAAATAATGAAATAATGAATTATCAAACTTTTTTATTAAGCTACCAAAGCTCCATGATATTCAAATAAATGAGCTAAAAAAAATTACAAAATTAACTAAAGAAATCTAAGTTTAATTTAATTAATTGATTACTATTAAACTAGCAACTACCAAAACTTTTGGGTGCGGTTCGAATTACCGGAACGGGATTTTTACCATTTTTGAAGTGGATTATGAAAGACGAGGGTCTAAATAGCATATAAAAAAAATAAAATTTGCGGTCGGATCACACAATTTTGAAAAAAACGGCATTAAAGTTTATAGGAAATGAGGTACTCCCATTGGTTCTTGCAAACCGATACCCCGCCCACCTACATTTATTCCCATAAAAGCGCTTGAAAATGTGAATTTTACCCTTTCTACGTTTAACCATCACCATGAACGTGTCAAATATTTATTTATTTATTTATTTATTTATTTATTTATTTGTTTATTTATTTATTTATTTATTTATTTATTTAACGGGTAAACCAATTTACATAAATATTTATTTATTTAACGGGTAAACCAATTTACATAAATATATATTACAATACAATAACACAACTGAAGTTACTTGAACAGCATGACATTTATGTCCCACATGATTTTCCTTTTGAAATTAAGAAATGATGATTGGGACATATCGAAACCTTGGGTCCCATTCAGTCTGTTCGCCAGCCGAATCATTCGGGGAATTGGGCTGTTTAGACCATAATTAGTCACATGCTGCGAAGGTTTAAATGAATTTGGATGCCTGGTATTATGAGCAGGCACAAATGGCTGGAAGCACTTCCGAAGGCGATCGCAGTCCAGTTTGCCATTAACCAATCGATAAATAAAACATAAGTCGGTGACTATACGCCTGTATTCCAATGGTCTGGTATTACATATATTCAGGCAAATGGTACTGGAAAATTCTTCTGGGGTATGTCCTAATTTGTAATTTAGGTATTTAAGGAACTTGCGTTCCACCGCTTCCAATCTGCTGTTGTAAGTTTGGTAAAAAGGAGACCAAACACTTGAGGCATATTCCAGTTGCGATCTTACATGAGCGAAGTAAAGCAGTTTGACTGTGTTGGCAGAAAAATGCTTACTTATAGAAGATGCTTATATAGAAGATATAGTACGAATTTTCAACCAAGACGATACCGCAGTGGTGGAAATGCTGCAGAGGTTTCATTATTTGCCATTAAATATGCGTTGCAAAGTTCGCACTTGCAGGCGATATTGCAATGTGTTACACGATGGTGAATATTTGTTAAACCACTCCTTCAGATGTCCGGGTTGCAAAAAGAAGTACCGCCTAACCGAGAATACCTTCTTCGACAACCGCATGCTACCCCCGAAGACGGTGTTTTATGTTATGTGGCTATGGGCGTGCAATGCAAGGGCTGGGGTAGCTGCGCTTATAGTTGGCCTTCGCCGCCAAGCTGTGTACCAGCTATACAAATCCTTCCGGCGTATCTGCTCATGGACGCTGATGGCAAACCCGATACTCCTCCAACTCGGTGGCCCGGGCCAGGTTGTACAAATCGATGAGTCCGTCATAACAAAGCGGAAAGCTGGTGTTGGACGGATACCCCCCCGCCAACAGCAGTGGATATTAGGGTTGTATAGTGTGTTGGAAGGTAGGGGCATCGCACTATACATCGGTAGTAGAGATGCCGCTACGTTAAGGCGGCTCATCCTTAAGTACATTAGACCTGGTACCGAGATTTGGACCGATTGTTGGAGGGGATATTCGGGTTTAAATCATCTGGATGGCGTCTCGCCCTATATTCACAAGACAGTGAACCACAGCTCCAATTTTGTGGATCCCGTTACCGGGACTTGTACAAACAGGGTTGAGGGGTATTGGGCCACTTTAAAGATGTATTGCCGACGGTTAGGGGTGTTATCTTCCACCATGTTACCCGAACATCTGCAGGAGTACATGTGGGTGTCCATTTTTGGTCGCACAAATAAAGAACGCTTCGAAAACATGGCCATGCAAATAGCGGAGCGGTATCGAGTGTAACTGTTTGCAGAGCTGCTGGAAGAGTAAAAAATCGGCCCTTTTCAGGGCCACAAATATTTTTGAATGAGGTTTTTAATTTTTAACGTGAATTCGTTTCGGAGGTGGTTGCACTGTCAAAACCTATTCTCCGCACCCCTACGCGACCCTCCGGGTCGCTCCGGGGGCTCCGAACGGTTTTGACACGTGCTAAACTCATTAAAAACATCCCTTAAGCGGCTCCAACTCGAAAATTTTGAAAGTTGACGCGACGGATCTTTGAGAGCGACTGGTATCTCCCCACCACTAGTCACTGTCGACCCAGGCACAGCACACGTACCGCCAACAGAATAAATGATACCTTTTCATTTTAATACACTTACATGTATTTCTTATGGGAAATTTGCAATTTTCAAAATGAAATTGTGGCCTTATTACAACTCCGACAAGATTGATCCTCACCTTAAAGAGCTTGTATTTTTGCGTTCTTTCGTTTTGTAAAGCCATTTTTATAGGAAAAAGTGTATTTTCGAGTCCGGTAAATCGAACTCTACCAAAACTTTTAATTAGCGAAATAATGACCGCCAAAGGTCTATTCAACGTTTAAGATAAAAAAATGTTAAGAAAATCCACTGATGTAAGTTAATTTGCTATCAAATAATTATTATTGAATACACGTGTCTTATCTATGATACACATTGACCGTAGCGCATGCGCATAAGCATAAGCTAGGTCAACTTCATGTAATTCACCAAAAATTTACGAACTTCATGATACTTCACTTGTACTTCAATATTCTTAACACGTATTTTTTTTTATTTACGGCACAAAGCAGCACAAATTGAACTCAATTCGGCACAACTTTAATATTTTTATTTTTCAAAAATGACACGGCTAACTTCCATCCATAAAGTACATTTTCAGCCATAAAAATTTTATTTTTCAAAATTAATTTCTTATCAAATACAAGATCAAATTATTACATAGTTATTACGTTGGAAAGTTATATAATCTAAAGATCTTCATAAATTTATGGTTTCCTTTATTTAAATTTTGAAATAAGAAGAATGCTATATATCTGGATTTGTTTTTTTCTTCGTCTTTAATTTTGGAAGATCCATTTTGACCACATAGTTTCTCCTGTTCGTCGTATCTATTAACCAAGTAGATCAAGAATGTGATTCTGTAGTCAGCTCAGGTTTTTAGGGAAGAAAAAATTTCACATCCAAATAAAATTTCTAACTTCGAGTTTCTGTTTCTAATCCTAATGAACGGGAAAGACAGATTAATTCAAAACTCAAACTTGATCTATTTTTAGGTATAATTAGAAACGCGTCTCGAATAAATAAAGGACTTGGAGAAGAAAAAGGCTTTTGTTTTTATTTCGTTTTAGTAAATAATTAGTGTGTTTTATAATAATATACTGGTACGTAATATGTATAATAAGAAGCTCATGCTTAAATACGTAATAAACGTTTTATAATAATTTTAGTGAAGATTGCAAACATTTTCGAAAGTACATGATGCAAGTGCACTTGGCAAGACTCGCTGCAAGGTCGTTTAGTCAATGTCCTCTTTTTATAACTTTCTTGAACTTGAGAACGGAGTGCGGATCGTATCTAAATAAACAAATTGACTTAAACGTCAAATAATCAGTGCATATTATTCCCATTAAGGATGGAGGTTTTGTTAACAATGTATTCGTGATGCTGATAGTTTTAGCGATTGTTTCTACAATAGACTCATAAGTAAACGTAATACACCATAATGGCCATCTGAAGAACGCGGGTAGTTAACTTACACACGATTTTTATAAAACCACCTTCATACCATACACATCAACTCTTGATACTTCCGTTACCACCTGTTTGATTGTTGAAATTACACTCTTTCGAGATAATAAATTAAAGTGTAACTAATATTATGCGGAATAGCAAATACTATCCCATTTATTACTACAAATAATTTCATGCATGATATACATAGATAGAAATCGGTTCGAAATTGCATTATAAGTACTTGCAAACACTTTTTATTTTTTATTCGTCGGAAAATTGCTTTTATTTCATAGTTTTATAGCATGCCGTATCACTTAATATGAATCTAACTTCAATATTGCAAATATTGAGTTCTTACTTCTTACCTTATAATAATTCTTATCATCAAACCGCAGGGGTTAGTTATGTAAGTCGTTTATTGAACCGTACACATTTATATCGATAATATTCCCGATACATGGATAATGCATTTTACAGTTTAAACCGATAATATTACAACTTACAGGTCGATGGATATTATGATCCTTGCTAAAAATATTACCGATGGCTACTTTCTTTACCTTGCTAATTAGAAACTGAAAACGCAACAAAATATAAGCGAAAATTACTTAATTTACAGTACCAAAATCGAAACCGGAAATTTAAATTTAAATATTTTATTTAGGCGCCACGTTAAAACTTAATAATAAAAGTTAAACAGACAATGCGGAACGATTTCAGGTGAAATCCAAACTTTACTATTCATATTTTACATTAACAATTCATAAGCTAGAATCCAATATTTGATTTAATTTAGAATACTTTCATTTTTGATATTTGTTACCTTGAACGGACATTGAAATATCAAACTTGAAAAAAAGTTAAAAAAAAATATTTTAGAGGAAAAATTTCAATTTTCCAGGATGATAAAAAATGTCGAACGATTTTCATGCATGTCGCATCGCATTTCTAGAAAAACTGGTTATTAATTATTATTTATAACAAATGCTTTGAAATTATATTTTCTGTAATACTGTATTATTAGATAAAAAGGGTTAATGGTATCGGAAATTGGTATTACATTTAAAAAAATGTTTGATTTCCTTGCTTCCTGTGGATACATAATAATTCTATGCTATTATAATTTTTACACAACTTCCATATTATAAACAATGCGAATCTTGACTAAAATTACGTGATACGCCCTCTTGCAACTAAAGGTCAAGCTTAAAGGTATGATTTTTTTGTATAAAATAATAAAATTGTTCGATACAAAGTATGATACTTTATTACTAGTTTCAAATACTCTTCCCAGCATCATTGGTGAACGGTATTATAAAAAAAATGTTTTGCGATATTGCGGTAATTTTCCGAAGTACAACAAACTTTTTTTGTAGATGAATCATATTATCCTACTATAATAACATTTAAACACTAAATACGGTTTACTTAAAAACGATTCAGTCTAAATGTTTCCTGAACGGCAAAATATTAATTTCAGGACAAAGATGAGGAATAGGAACTAAGATTAGGAAATTATTAAAATTTTATGTCTCATTTCCTTTCCTCGGGCTAGTCCACTTTTATAATCTTATGTGGCGTATAATCCTCGTAGTAGATACGTACTTCACAGTAGATATCCGTATCAGGAACATTTTAAAACGTTTGCTAAGTACCATGCACACGAAACTTGAATATATAATAATAATCAAGTTAAAATAACAAATGTTTTATTAATTACTTACAATTTAATTGAAAGTTGGAAAACTATTATGCAAGTTATAATACTGAAACTAAAATAATATAAAATTTAGTATTGTAAAATCTCGTTTATCCGGCCCTCGGTGATCCGGATAATCTCGATCAGGTTTGTAGACCTTAACTTTAGTAAACAATACTATGTCATTTTGTTACAAAACAGTTTTTTATAAACGGTAAGTCTGCTTAGTTAATGATTTTGTTTTGCTTATTATCCATATTATCCGGATTTTCTATTGTCCAGATTACCTATGGTCCCAGTTAATCCGGATAAACGAGCTTTTACTGTAAATTTATATTTATTTATATTTTCCCCAGTCAATTGGAAGCATGGTTTTCAGAAGTTACAATTCCAACTTATTAATAATGTTGTTTGTTCCTTACAATGAAGGATTAAATTAATAAGGTCATTTAGTAATTATTATTATATTATTGCAACAGTGCTTATTCTAAAAACTAAATTTTTGTAAGATCGAAGAACAATGAAACTTTGTGGAAATCTGCCAAAATAAAAAATATTTATATCCTGAAAACTTAAAAAGAATTAAAATCTTTTTTTTAGCAGAGAAATTAATGTTGAATTAAGATTTTAAAAATTACCAGGTTACATTAAACAATAAAACGAATTTTTTTCAGGAGTTTTCTGAAAGCTATATCCGATAATATGTATTATGGTATGCTCTATATTATTATGTGTAGTGCTATTATCCAGAGCGTTTGCATGAGGGGGCAAGCGCGTATTGAGCTCCAATAATAACATGAGCAAGGTGCAAACAGGGTTGTTAATTCCGGCTAAAGAAATTTTTTAAAATCTCAACTTAATTTTTTTGTAGTCAGAATCGACATTTACTAACAAATACAATAAATTTAATTTAATATCGTAAAAGACAAATAATACGAGGGAAGTGTAAAAATTTCTCGTCCTAACAATCAAAGAAGAATTTTTTGACTTAAAATATGTTTTATTTTTTAGTAAAATTTCAATACGCTTTTCCAATAATTCAACATCATCATAAAAATAAGATTCCGGAAAGTCTGCAAAATATCCATCCACACCTGCAATAGCCATGTCATTTAATATAAAACGTTTTTCAATCAGGAATTTTTTCAGGTTTGGAAACAAATAATGAGAGGGAGCCAAATCTGATAAATACGCTGGATGTTCTAACAATTTTTACCTTCTTCAAAAAACTTGTAAGAACACGTGCTTTGTCTTAATGAAAAATGATTTTCTTCTTCTTTAAAGGAGATGTACTCTCAAGTTTATACTCCACCCGGGTTTGAACCGGGGCCGCTCGGCTTAGTAGTTAACGCATTTAAGCGCCAAGCCGTTTCAAATGCGTTCAAACCCAACCCGTTCCAAGCCGGGTTCAAACCCGGGTGGAGTATAAAACTTTATTCTGACCGTCTTACCTGGCAGTAGGTATAAAACGCACTCACCAAGACGCTTGGCCAGCGTGGTGTTTTATGGCTAATACTCCCCAATGGGGAAGGCCTATATCCAACAATGGATGTTAACAGGCATTATAGTGATAGTATTCTCAAGAATTTTTGCATCCAACTGATCCAAAAGGTTACAATAATGCAGTTAACCTTTCTGAAGATAACCAATGATCAAAACACTTTTGTAATCCCAAAAAACTGTTTTCTGCTGATGAAACCGTCTTTGCCTTTTTCCCATTTCTTTAATCAGTTGATTAACTGCTATTTTCGTTCTGATATCCAAGTTTTATCGACTTGGTTTAAAAAATGCATTGTATTTTGCTTAGAGCGATCTCAACATGTTTGTGAATTACGCATTCAAATGCGTTTTTGGTCAACTGCTAGCAAATGCGACACCCTTCTTGCACAAATTTTTTTGATATAGAGGAGTTTTACTAGTTTAAAATTTTTCAAATAACATATATGTAGGTAAATATGAAAGTCGGATGATAATGCAGGATACTGATACAATTGATTGGTCTCAAAATTGCCCGTACAATTTAAAAAAAATTTGAATTAAAAAAAAAATATTTAATTTACCCGCGGTGATTAACTAATCTAAATTAAACGTGGTTGTGCGATGTTGCCTAAGTTGGTGGCGGTCAGATATGACACGAGTTTTGCATTATAAATAAAACAGTAATCGTGTGTATTTAATGATTATCTTCACAAAATAAAAATACATAACGTACATAACCAAATAATTCTATTTGCAAACAATTGGCGACCATTACAAAATTAAAATAGAAATTATTTGCATTACTAATAGTTATTCAAAAATCGCTTGGCAGCATGGTATTTTTCCTTAATTCTGATTGGTTTTTAAAACCCCTTTGGTTAGGCCGACTACGCCATAACCCTGACTCTTTTTGAATTTTAATAATTTTTTCCTCATGTAAAACTCACTTAAAAGAATTTTAAAAACTGATGTTTCAGTTTGACCTCTACTTGCAACCAATCATTCTCTTAACTTCTAGGACTAGGTCCTGTAATATCCAACAGTAGCCTCGGCAAAGTTTCAAGCCATTGCTAGTACGGTGAGCATACTATTTGTTTTAAATTTAAAGTAGGCTGCTAGGCTGGCCTCAGATGTGCCTGTTATCCTATTTTATATTGTTAATGATGACAATTCATTGACATAGGATGACCACCGTCTTTACGCGCCTTTCGAAACACGGAAACGGCCATAAAAATTAAACCTCTACCCGGATTCGAACCGGGGCGTCTTACGTTAGCAGTTGATCGCGCTAACAACCAGGTCAACAACCGTCTCAGTTTTAAATAATAAAATAAGAAAAAGTAGCAATATTCCTTCCGAGGGGCCAACCGCTAGAGGAAATCGTGTACAATTAACTTCACACTTCACGTACTTCATCATAATTCTTCATACTTCTTCGTACTTCATATAATTCAGCAGTAATTTATCGATACTTTCAGTAACAGAAACTTTCAATTTCAGAGACTTACTGACATACCAAAATTTGAGCACTGGATGGTGTTCCACACCCCCCACACCTCCCGGATTGAGTAGTTTATTTTTTATCAGAAGTAAACTGAAGATTTCCCGTTGCAGAGACCCTGAAAAGTGTTCCACAACCCCCAGACCCCCCGGATTAATTAGTTTATTTTTTATTTTGTTGCAGAGATCTGCCTCCCAGGGGGTACGGAATTTATAATTACGCAATTTATAATTAATTGTCAGATTACGAATTAAACACAATTACTTTGCCATAGCTAATTTTAATAAACTTGAGATATGCTTAAATATTTAATTCACTTTTAATAAAAATAAATTATTTAAACCGGGGGTCTGGGGTGTACAACACCCTTCAGTGCCTTTGCAACGCGAAATCTTCAGTTTACTTCTGATAAAAAGTAAACTACTCGGTCTAGGGTTCTGCATGTTCTGCAATATTCTTCATTGCAAAATTTGTGCACTGGAGGGTGTTCCACACCCCAGACTCCCGGATTGAGTAGTTTATTTTTATCAAAAGTAAACTGAAGATCTCCCTTTGCAGAGGCACTGGAGGGTGTTCTATTCCTCCCAGATCCCCCGGATTAAGTAGTTTATTTTTATCAGAAGTAAACTGAAGATCTCCGTTGCAGAGATCTACCTCCCAGGGGTACGAAATTTATAATTATGCAGTTTATGATTAATTGTCAGATTATGAATTAAACACATTTACTTGGCCATAGCTAATTTTAAAAAACTTGGGATATGCTTAAATATTTAATTCACTTTTAATAAAAATAAATTATTTAAACCAGGGTGTTTGAAAGATGTGGAACACCCTCCAGTGCCTCTGCAACGGTAGATCTACAGTTTACTTCTAATAAAAAATAAACTAAAAAGTCCGGGGGGTCTGGGGAGTGTGAAACACCCTTCAGTACCCAAATATTACAATACAGGCAAACATATTAAAGGTTTGAAAATTTAGTAGAAACTCTCCGCTACCGTTTTAGTTTTCTAAAAAAATTATGACATAATTTTTAATCTTGAAGGGGGGGGGTAACAAAAAAGGGTAAAGCGAAAATAAATTATGTACAATCATGCACAAACGATTATTAAGATTATTTTCAAAATCAGGAGGGTGGAGCTAGCAGGTCTAAATAATGAAATAATGAATTACGAAAGCTTTTTATTGAGCTACCAAACCTCTATGATATTCAAACAAATGAGCTAAAAAAAATTACTAAATTAACTAAAGAAATCTAAGTTTAATTTAATTAATTGATTACTATTAAACTAGCAACTACCAAAACCACAAACTACCAAAAACTACCATTAGTAAAATAATAACCTCCAAAGGTCTATTCAACGTTTAAGATAAAAAAATGTTAAGAAAATCTACTGATGTAAGTTAATTTGCTTATCAAATAATTATTATTGAATACACTTGTCTTATCAATGACACACATTGACCGTAGCGCATGCGCATAAGCTAAGTTTAACTTCATGTAATTAGCCAAAAATTTACTAACTTTATGATACTTCACTTGTACTTCAATATTCTTAACACGTATTTTACCTACTTTACACGTACTTCATGAATTTTGCCAGTATTTCATGTATTTCACAAGTACTTTATGTATTTCACAAGTACTTCATGTACTTCACATGAGATGTCATGTACTTCATGAAATATGTACAAAAAATTTCACCAGCGGTTAACAAAATGAAGACGATGCATCCTCATACACTTAACAATTTGGTGAATCTGTTTTTGAAACAAACGCAAACCAACTTGATGAAAAGGTGAAGAAACAATCGAATAAACTTTTGTTGGTGTTAAACCATTCAAAACACAGATGTTAATCACAGCATAATATTTAATTTCTTCCATTTTAAAAAATCAATTACTCGTCAACATAAAACTGGTTCCAATATTTGAAGGAATTGCTTGATAGAAATAAAATTTTACATGTGTTTATATAAAGAATGGAACTTTCCAACACAATTATGTTGTGTCAAGCCATCTCTGTGCCAAACAGAAAATTTTTAGGACCACCCTCGTACACATGTTACAATAAATTTGAAGAAATGGCAATCGTCTGATCATAACCGGATACAGATAGATATTGAAAGAAGAAAAAGAATAAAACAGCTTCGTATGCCTGGCCATCTTATGGGAGGGGGCAAAAGAAGCAGCCTCCCTAAATTAAGGCTAAAGAAATTCTTTTGAAATTAAAATCAAGTTTATCTCAAGTGTAAAATCAACATTTATATACAAATATAAATTGAATTAAATTTGTTAAGGCAAATAATATAGATGCAACCGAGGGGTCAACCGCTAGAGGAAATCGTGTACAATTAACGTCACACTTCACGTACTTCATCATAATTTACCATACTTCTTCGTATTTCATATACTTCAGCAGTAATTCACGGGACTTCACGTACTTCACCAGTAATTCACCGTACTTTATCAATAATTCACGGTACTTCTCCTACTTTATCGATACTTCATTGTATTTCACGTACTTCATCGGTATTTCACAGACTTTACGTGTTAAAAATATTACCGATTTTACAAAAAGTAATGTTAAGTAGTATATGTTGTATGTGTCGTTTGTGTTCGTCACAATTTTTAAAACGTAACGGGCACAGGTAGCGAATCCGATTAATGGGATAATTATTATGACGAATAATTAATAATAATTATTTGGATATATTAGGCCGTTTCTATGGTAACGTGACATTTTTATAGTCATTATTGCAATACAAAAAGTTGCATAAAATGAAAAACAACCAAACAAATGATAAATATGCTGTATTCCGTACCCCTGCGGTACGGAATTTATAATTATGCAGTTTATGATTAATTGTCAGATTATGAATTAAACACATTTACTTGGCCATAGCTAATTTTAAAAAACTTGAAATATGCTTAAATATTTAATTCACTTTTAATAAAAATAAATTAGTTAAACCGGGGTCTGGGGTGTGGAACACCCTCCAGTGCTCTGAAACGGGAGATCGTCAGTTTACTTCTGATAGAAAATAAACTACTCGATCCGGGGGGTTCTACATGTTTTGCAATGTTCTTCATTCCAAAATTTGTGCGCTGGAGGGTGTTCCACACCCCAGACCCCCGGATTAAGTAGTTTATTTTTATCAAAGTAAACTAAAGATCTCCCGTTGCAGAGGCACTGGAGGATGTTCCATACCTCCAGACCCTCCGGATTGAGTAGTTTATTTATTATCAGAAGTAAACTAAAGATTTCCCGTTGCAGAGATCTACCCCCAGGGGTACGGAATTTATAATTATGCAGTTTATGATTAATTGTCAGATTATAAATTAAACACATTTACTTGGCCATAGCTAATTTTAAAGAACTTGAAAATGCTTAAATATTTAATTCACTTTTAATAAAAATAAATTAGTTAAACTGCGGGGTTTAGCAGTTTTTAACCCCCAAATTAATTTTGTAAATAATTTAAAAACAAAAGAAGTCCAACCAAAAATAAAGAATGCACAATAGATTTAGACTTTTTTAAATTAAAATTCGCAATGGAGGGGCTGAGGACATGCACCTTATCCAATCCCATCCAATCAGACCACAACAAAGTAACCAAACACACAACAAAACAAAAACAAATCAAACACCTGATTGGTTATTTCGTCAATTTAACTTTAATGTATTTTAATTGATAGTGAACAGATAGATAATCGACTTTTTCAAACTTTAGTAAATCGGGTATAAGAAGATAGTTTAAATTACATTATCATATTCTCTGTATTTATTGTCGCCGTTTCTGTAAAAGCGGGACAAGCGCGTTATTTTCGCTTCAATGTAATTAATTAATGATGTAAGTTAATTTGCTATCAAATAATTATTATTGAACACATGTCTTAGCTATGATACACATTGACCGTAGCGCATGCGCATAAGCTAGGTTCAACTTCATGTAATTCACCAAAAATTTACTAACTTCATGATACTTCACTTGTACTTCAATATACTTCACACGTATTTCACCTACTTTACACGTACTTCATGTATTTTACCAGTATTTCATGTACTTCACAAGTATTTCATGTATTTCACAAGTACTTCATGAGATGTGTACAAAAAACTTCACCAGCGGTTAACCCCTCGGATGCAACAATAAAATAAGTATAAAATTGATGAATTTTATATTTTCTATTATAAACACAATATAATTTCATTTATTTTAGGTTTTTGCTACTCAAAGTAAATTATACGCTTCCTTTTTATCCCCTCGTAGGGTGGGGAAACTTAATCAAAATTAAGAGATTAAAAATTACAATTAATAGTTTATAGTTTTGTGTATATGTTTTTTCCCTTGAAAAAATTCTATGAACGACCATGGTTATCATACCCATAGGGAATTACTTTTAACTTGAAATCTAAACTATAGAAGTGTGATATACTTCATTCTATAAAGGATTGCTAATGCCCAATTTCTTTACCTAGAGATATCTGTTAGATAATATATTTATAAGATCAATTAACCAAGTAGCCAATCATATTTTTAATTTTGATTGTCGGTGAATCATTTTGCCCTATTTTTGCATCAAAAAATAGGGTAAGTCAGTGCAAATAGCAAAAAAAGTTAAAAACACAAAAATTGTTACGTTTTATAATATACAAAATGGTTACCACAAGAAAATCGTTAAATTGTTATGGTATTTTTAAAAGTACCTACTGAGAAGTATTCACAAAAGTTGCACGTACCTTATTGGAAGAACTCCCAATCACGAATGTAATCAGGTAGGGCGATAATCTGAGTCTCACTTTATTCCTCTCAAGTATGGAACAAATAATTCAAAATATTAATTACAGAATATACAACAGCAGAATATTAATTGGGTCCTACCGGATCACAAAGATAAAAAACGACTTCCAGCAACTTTTAAATCAATAATAATCTGCCAAGTCTTCAACATGAAGATATCAAGTCAAAAAACAAAATCTATGGTGACATCGAAATATGCACTAGGGGATCCGCAAAATTCATAAACCTTGAAGTGGATGGTGACTTTGAATAGAAGATCGAAGTACCATCTTAAAGATTCGCAATATTTGAACTTCGAACAAAAACCCATGTATTGAATGAGAATCTACAAAGGCTAAGTATTAGGTTGTTCAATAAATAATGTCGTTTTTTAAGAGAGTTTTTATTAGTTTATTTTACATAATTAAAGAATATTTAATTTAAAAAGTAATTATCATCTGATTTTATAACTTTTTGCCACCTGTCAGTTAACTTTTGAATCCCATTGCGATAGAAATTCGCTGATTTGGAATTGATAAAGTTATCAATATCATTTTTTATATGCTGACAGCTTGCATATTCTTTTCCATTTAAAAAATGCTGGAGGAACCGGAATTGATGTAAATCGCTAGAGGCAATGTCTGGTGAGTATGGAAGATGTTGTAAAGTTTTCCAACCAAAGCCAGTAATTTTTTTGGACGGTGATTGCTGCAGTATGTGGTCTTGCATTGTCGTGTTGCTGTATTACAGACTTCCTATTGACGAGGACCGCTCTTTTTTTAATAAATTTTTGTTGAAGACGGCCCTTCTGCTCACAATAAACATTTTCTGTTATAGTCTGCCCTTCATTTAAAAGTTCATAGTGAATAACTCCACGAATATTCCACCAAATGCACAGTAAAACTGTCTTTGGATGCAATCCCCGTTTAAGTGTGGGAAGTGGTTGTTGTTTTGCCGATAACCACTGCTTTTTCTTTGTAACACTAGCATAAAGAACCCATTTTTCAACCCCTGTAACAATTCACTCAAAAAAAGTCGTTGTTCTTTGTCTATTTAATAATGAAGAGAAGATTATTACTCGTTGCTCTCTCTGCCTATCGTTTAAATCATGCGGCACCCATACTCCGTCATAATTCGAGTTTTTCATCTTTTTTAGGTGGTTAAAAACAGTTGAACTTCTATTATTGGTTAAAGTGGCAATGTATCGACATGTTAATTGTGGATCATCTTCAATTAAAATTTTTATCTTATCGGAATCGATCTGAATTGGGCGTCCCGATCGTTCTTCGTCTTGAATAGAAAAATTCGCACAGCGAAATTTTTAAACCACTTTGACATTTTTATGTGTTGACAGCATTCTCACTAAACACTTGACACAGATTTTTTGCTGAAGTTGTGGCATTATTTCCATTTTGAAATTCATAAAGTAAACAATGCCGTAAATTCTCTTTACCCTTATCCATGCTAATAATGTTATTACATTTAACCCTCAATATTTTTTTTTAAATTTTGCTGGAAACTAAAGATTATACATGTGTGAACCGACCAATAACTAAAACTGCAACTGAATCTTTTCGGTATTGCAGTTGCCGAGTGTTTATAATATGATAGTAAAAAACGACATTACTTATTGAACAACCAATACAACAATCATAAAAAAACACAGATGAAAAAAATAGCTGAACTTCAGAGTTAGAGGAAGGCAATATGCCTTGGGGTTTGCCTTCTTGAAATCTTTTTAATCTGTACGTGAATAATTACTTATGGAAGCAGTTATAATAATTATTGTCATTTGAAACATTCTAGATAAATACTATCTAAGATTATTTTGCGTATCTTTTAATATTTTAAAAATTTTGAATTAAGAATAACCCAATTTTCTATCAAAACGGAACAAATTAAATTATTATTGGTTTTCCAAAAGGTTTTTTTCTCTTTAACGTGGATTCCAAACCACGGGCTTTGGAATACATTACATTTCAAGAAGGTTTTCATTGGAGATTACCCTTGGGAAAAAATACGGCACCAAAACAAGTTTTGGTCCGCCCGGGCGCAAATCGGAGATCTCGGCTTTGCAGTCATCACACTGAACCGCTACGCTGTAACCTTCCGCTACCGTAAGTATTACAGTAGGACAAAAAATCTTGAACAGCTTACCTACTTATGTATTGCTAATATGTAAAACAAAACTTAAAGTCAAACTCAACATATGTAAATCTGGCTACCGCAATATTATAAAATGAATATGTAAATTAAATTTTTAATATCTCAATAGTTATAAACTATTAGGAACTAAAACATAATAAATTTTAACTGCTTGGTATATTTACGTATTTTAGTTATTTGATTATTAAATAAATTTATGTTATAGGTACTTGTGTATGTGTGTAATTGAAACTATTACTAGTTTAACGCTTGTTTAAGTATCTAACTAAAAATAACACATCTGTAATAATTACAAGATATATTTTTTAATACTAAAAGCAATTTTCCTAAGCTTATATTTGCATTTTAATCATTAAATATGCTCAACAGCCTATTTCGAATTCATTTAAATATACCTACCTATAGTTTTGTATGTAATTTGTACAAATTTATATTTGTAATTCAGTCATTTAATAATTAAATTGCATCTTGTACTATTGCCGATAACCTTTTACAAACTTCATAACAATTTTAATAATATGGATATTTCTTCGGGCTATTGAAGTCTACAGTAAGTAGTACTTACATAAACAACACTGGTTTAACACAATTAATAATTTATTAGAAGATATGCTGAGCGTTGCCTAGATTGTTAAGTAATCTTTATAACTTGTATATTGTTCGTAAACTATCTTTGCAAGAATTAAAATGGGAGCCATATTATTTCTGCAGTTCCGAGTAGCGATAAAGATCTGTACGAGTACATTTTTACTTCTTTTCACTGAAAATTATGGAGACTACTTCGCCAACCATTAAAATTTATAACTACTTTAGCGTCCAAACGTCTTGCTCCGAGAAATGCATTCTAGAATGATAATCCTTCGTCGTTAAACAATAGGTCCCCCATGTAAACTCTCCCAAGGTCTCCCATAGGACAGAAATTCACGCCTTGGTGTGAATCATTTTAATTAAAAGCGCTCCAAGCGTTAAAAAAGTACAATAAGCAGATATGAAGCAGAACGGCCTATTCGGTGCTTTGGCGGATAGACAGCGTGTTGTTAAAAAATTGGTTCTATATTTAGAAAAGTCTGGGCAATTATAAAGACGTCAATGTTAAATAAAAATAGTGGCCATAAAAATGGCTAAAATTGTTCACTAATTGGCGAATTACTTAAGTTATGAAACATCAACTACAATAGTTGAATTTTTTATCAATTAATCTTTGAAGAAGACATTTTAGCATTTAATTTGCAAACTATAAATAACTATTCGTTTTTTATAATAATTCATCACAATCGCACATACAATTTAAACTGTCCAAATGATAGATTGTGCACTTATATCTTAAATCTAAACGTGTCTAATTGTATTTAAGTATGTAGTCGAATGAAAAGTTATAACTGTGTTAATTTTTATTTTTGTTAGAAACAAGTACATAAAATAGCTAAGTATATAGCAAAACCTATACATTATTTTGCTTGTATCTCCAATAATTAAGATGCAATTTCACTGTTGACGTTGTGCTTTTTATTGAATTGAAGTTCTACCAGCTATTAAATCTGTAACTTCTTTCTATTAGAATTAATCTCGGTTTAAAAAAAAACACACCGTGGTGACGTTATAATGTGATACTACCATTTAGTCGTAATGAAACCGGATTGAAGAAAATATACGTTAGGCAAAAATGCAAAAGCTACATGAAAGGGCACTTTAAATAATATTCACGTTTCGGTATTTTTGTTGTTTTAACTAAGAAAAAAAGCCGGTGGTAATAATATCGTGGTGTGAGGTTTTTTAATTTAGAGTATAAATTTTAAGCTTTTAAGTTTTTAATTAAGATGTCAGAGAGTTAAATTAAAAATTAACATATACCAAGTTATGCTATTATAAAAGTCAGCTTAAAGGTACAAAAAAACTTAAAAATAAAAATATTTTTTAGTCAATTTTTCAATATCAAATCCAAATTAATAAACTTCATGTGGAAATCATTGAAACAGTTCATGCAGAAAATAAGTCGATGTCGCGTAACGAAGTCCAAAACGATGATTCTGAGTGTATTGACAGGTTGTTCAAAATAATAAAATTAGATAAATACCTCATGGTCATTGCTCAAGTTGCACTTAGCCTTAAATGAAATGGAAAACAGGATTTCGGTTTATTTCAATTAATTGCTTTATAACTGCAAAAGATTTTTGAACTCATTTGAACAATAATGGTGATCATATAAAATTTATTGTTAGTTAGGTACACAACTACAAATTAATATCTTGCAATATTCATATAGTGAGTTCGTAAAGATACATTTCGTCGCCCTCCCCCCCATCGCGAATTTGTTGGTAAAATTAGTCTCAAACGTTTAAGCTTCAATGAGCTTCCATTTTCATCGTTTGAACCACAACTCTCGCGGAGTTATTTGCAAAACTTTGGAGGGGGGGGGATGCAGCCCGCTATCGCGAATTTTTAGTAAAATTGGATCAAATTTGATAAAAATTTCAGTGGAATTTTCTCAGAAAACCCTTGGACACCTCACCCTTTTTTCTGCCATTGACATTATTTTATGGTGTTTTTTTGAACTGTGATGTCATCGCAAATTTTTTAAATGGCAATCTAGTTTTTTTGTACGAATTTGATCAGAGCATAACTCTTCGAGTTGTTACAAAAGGGTAAAAAATTAGTCTCAAAGTTACAAAAATGACTTTAATAAATGAAAACAATACGTAGGATTTTTGCACAAATTAATGAGATAAAAAAGAAAATCAAATTACATGTAGCCTCCGTCAACTTCCTAGTACTACCCTAGTCCTAAATTAAGAAAAAGAAATTTTTACATTTTCATACTTAGGGTATACTTTAGGGTTGCAATTAAAAACACTTACGCTGACGTCATAGATCAAAAACAACATAAAGCTAACCAGTTCGAAGGATTTTATGAGAAAATCCTTTCCCCTAAAAAATGTTCTCTAATTTTTTCAGAATCATTTGACGGTTGGGGTTGTTCTGGTTTAAGAATAAATTAAAAATCATCTTTGTCTGATCTGGATCTGAGGAGAAAAATTTACATTTATCACAAGCAAGATCTGAACTACTGTCATTCAATGAGACAATATTAAATTTATAAAATTTTCTTTTAGTTTTTCATTCAACGATGTTTTAAAAACGGCCTTGCACGTTACATGTTTTTTGGGGTAAAATATCTATCTACTTGTAGATTTGATCAATAACAACACTTGCAACAATATCATTTTCGTCATTCAAACTTTGGAGTCAGTTGAAAAACGTGATAAAAAGATTTTTTATTTTTATTCATCGCTCTGGGTTTGAAGAGATCAATTCCATGTTGTGGATAAAGTCGAAACCGCGGTCATCCAGTAAGATTTTCTAGAAATTATAATTTTTGTTTGCTATTGTTTTCATTCGACAATGCTGCTAAATTTCCTGCTGTTTTTGAATGTTTTTGTTAGTAATGCGTTATAAAAAGATATCTACTATTACGGAATTTTCTTAAATTTTGTTAAACTCCGTAAAACTCGTTGGAACGAACTATATCACGTAGAATTTCGAATTTTTAATTTATTTTTTTCGTATCGCGAATATGGCAATTAAATTGTTATTTTCTACATTTCGCTCGTGCAAGCCAGTTTATAGTTTTATTTACCTTCGCCATTAAAAATTGTTAATGGGTAAAAATTCTTATACCGTCTGCGAAGAGGGGTAGATGTTTTTACTTTTAATTTTTTTTAGCGATTATCCGGTGGTTGTATTTTTGTACCCGTGATATGGATTAGAAAACTTCAGTTGCAAAAAATTATCCTGTGTCATTTTCGTAATTAGTTTTTTTGATTGATCTTTAGAAAATGTTGGATCTCATTCTGGAAAGATATTTTTTATGGATCCGTTTTATTGTAATTTTTGGACGCTTGTTGGTTACCATATTGGCGCATGGTATCGCGTTTATCGAATATGGAATTTTTTGAAACAGCAGTTTTCATGGCGTGATTTAATTGCGAGAGGCGGCATTAGTAAAGGTCGACATATGGGATGGTAGCCATCAGTTCCATCGTCCATCTTGACCATCGTCGTATTGACGGATTTTTATTTTGTTTCCTTTAATACTGTCTCGACGGTGTGTGCTTCCAGTTTCTCTTTGTTGCTGGACACCATGGTTGGTGCTAACGCCTTATTTAAGATCCGGACGTATTTTTTGGCTTTCCGGAAGGTGGTTGTGAGCTGACCACTACCAGATGTGACCATCGTAAATTGATTATATTTGATGCTGCCTGCGATAATGATTTGCTCTCATTTCACGAATATTTATCATAAGACCGGTTACAGGTATTTCTGATGTGTTTAATGAGATTTTTGTGTGTTCTTTAGATTTAGAATTCTACACTCCTCTTCAACTCAAGCCGGAGTTCATTGACATTGAACCAGGAATATACCAAAGTTAGAAGAATTCCCAATGACAATGGATATTTTTGACAAAATTAATACGATTCTCTTGTGCAGAGCTGGGTGAGTTTTGAAACATTAAGGCCGTGTTCGACTTGGGCGTTTACAACGCTGTTGGTACAAACTAGCGCAAACGCCAACGCTTTAAGCGTTTGACTTGGACATATTGGCGCTTACAGCGCAGTGTAAACACCACCGTAACTGCCATTTTCTCACGCTCACAACGCTTATTTCATTTAGGTAGGGCAGCGCAAGTGTGGCGCTGTAGAAATAAAAATTGTAATTATTTTTGAATTTATTTGAAAGCTGAAGTTAATCTAAATATTTCAGGTTTACTTTTTAACTTTCTTTCTTTTTTCTTTATTAGCCTTTTTTTCCATCCAGTGTTGGATATAGGCCTCCCCTAAACATAGGAGGTTTAAGCATTAAGGCCCCACGGTTGCTAAGTCCGGGTTGGGGAATTTGCCTGGAACCCTTTTCATTGTTGATGATGGCAGTCATCAACTAAGGGGGCGCCGGCTTTACATGCCCTCCGAAGCACGGGAAACGGTCGTAGATAGAAAGAAAGTCATAAAGAAAATTTTCCTTCCTAGACTCCTCCCGGGATCGAACCGGGTGCCTTTGCATCAGTAGTTGATCGCTCTAACTACTAGGCTAAGACCGTCTTCTTTTAACTACAATATTTAAATTTAAACATAAAATTACTTATCCTATATTAATTATTACTTCAATAATTTATTGCCCTTGTTTTGTTTTATATAAAAAAAATGAGTGACAAGTTTGTAAATAAAATTAATTGACCCAAAATAAATTTTTGTGTGAAATAATTGTTATTAATTTGTGAATAAAATACCTAAAAATGTAATTACATTTAAAAACAGTAATTCTTATTTTAGATTGTTTAAATATTTTATAGGTTAAGTAACTTTTTTGCATTTAAGTTTATTAAAATTAGCTATGGCAAGTAAATTTGTTTAATTCGTAATCTGACAATTAATTATAAACTACCTAATTATAAATTCCGTACTCCTGGAAGGTAGATCTCTGCAACAGGATGTTACGGTTTTAGTCGGGGCGATGGAATGCCCAGATGTTAAGATGACTAAAACCTCGCAGCCGCTAATCTCAGGGCGGCTGGCAAAAAAGACTTGCCCCCTTCGCTAGCTCGTGAGCAGGAGACGCCAACGGTAGAGCACTGAGCCGGTTCTTCTTCTCGATGGTACAGAGTTGTACAGGGTGCGCTAAGCGATACGCTCGAAAGAGTAAGCCGTGAAGATATGGTTTGGGCGCCACGCAATTTAAAACCACCCTGTAAACAACACGACAGTAAACCCCCAAGAAACTGCGAAATCGTATCTACTGGAAAAAAGAACTAACCGGGTCTAATGCCGCAAGTATCAAGACGGTTGATTTGTTTTAATCACAGATTTAATTCGTAAAAAAAAATTACAGTGAGCGCAATATTGGGTTACCCTTCAGATTCGAAATATGGTTGCTATGTAACGCGATTATAATACTATGTTAAAATAATTACCCCGTATACGTATACTAGGCGCACACGAATTGTAACAAAATCACAGCTTTCAAAGCAAATAGCTGGCTTTCAGATAAAATAAATGTGTTCAAAAGAACGACCCAATATAGATAACCCGCGCAATAATAATTAAAAGGTAACAAATTAAATCGGACGGCACAAACAAAAATCTTAACTTGCTGGAGTCTTCGTCCTTGACAGCTGGACGAGTTTGATAGTAACGGAGTGGATTCGAGCGGACCTCGTATTGACGAGTTGTGATGGATCCAAAAAGGCTTTGACCAGGCTTCCTTTCGTCGATAGCTCAAAAACTCGATTGGCAATCCAAAGATATGGTTTCGCACACGAAAGAAACCAAAACGGGTAAAAAAAACCTCGAAGATGTTATTGAGGGTTTCAACAATTTCAGCGATAATTCTAATTCTTCCAGGATGTTAAAACTTGGACAGATAAATCCTTCCAATGAAGTTTGGATAATTCCTCAAAATTGCTTACAAAAGCCGGTACAGAAAATATATCCAAAACAATGACCAATATAAATCCCAAACAACTTGGATTGAAAAACTCAAAGTTCAATCAACAATTGGATCACTGTAACGTCCAAAAACTAGATTTTTGTGCAAAATTGCAATACGCACAACTTTCAGAATTCGAAATCAACAGCTGATAATTTTCAATCTAACACTTGGCGATAACTAATATTTAGAAAATTAAATTTAAAATTTAAACTGTGTTGCCGCATATTGAGTTTTATAAAATTACTATAAAGGAATCTTCGAAGTAATAAAAGTATCCCTGGCAAAACAGGACCGTAACAAGGAGATTTCAGTTTACTTCTGATAAAAATAAACTACTTAATCCGGGGCTGGGGGAGTGAAACACCTCTAGTGCCTCTGCAACGGGAGATCTTTAGTTTACTTTTGATAAAATAATCTACTTAATCCGGGGGTCTGGGGTGTGGAACACCCTCCAGTGCTCAAATTTTGGTATTTCTGTAAGTCTCTTCTGTAAGAAATATGGAGAATTATGATGAAGTACGTGAAGTGTGAAGTTAATTGTACACGATTTCCTCTAGCGGTTGACCCTTGCTTGTTGGTTACCATATTGGCGCATGGTATCGCGTTTATCGAATATGGAAATTTTATTTTGTACTAACAGGTTTCATGGCGTGATTTAATTATGAGAGGCGGCATTAGTAAAGATCGACATATGGGATGTTAAAGGTGCATCGATTTTAAAAGTTTAATTTGTTGGATAGAACTGATGATAGCCATCAGTTCATCGTTCATCTTGACCATCGTCGTATTGACGAATTTTTATTTTGTTATTTTAATACTGTCCCGGCGGTGTGTGCTTCCAATTTCTCTTTGTTACTGGACACTATGGTTAGTGCTAACGCTTATTTAAGACCGGACATAGTTTTTGGTTTTCGGAAGGTGGTTGTGGGCTGACCACTACTAGATGACCATCGTAAATTGATTATATTTAATGCTGCCTGCATAATAATTTGCTCTCATTTTACGAATATTTGTCATAAGACCGCCTACAGGTATTTCTGATGTGTTTAATAAGATTTTGTGTGTCTTTAGTTTAGAATTCTACACTCCTCTTCAACTCAAGCCGGAGTTCATTGCATTGAACCAGGAATATACCAAAGTTAAAAATTCCCAATGACAAAGGATATTTCTGACAAGATGAATGCGATTCTCTTGTGCGGAGCTGGGTGAGTTTAGGACATTAAGGACGTGTTCGACTTAGACGCTTACAACGCTGTTGGTACAAACTGGCGCAAACGCCAACGATTTAAGCGTTCAACTTGAAATGTTGGCGTTTACAGCGCAGTGTAAACACAACCGTAACCGTCATTTTCTCACGCTCACAACGCTTATTTCATTTTGGTAGGGCAGCGTAAACGCGGCGGTGTAGTGGTAAAAATTGTAATTATTTTGAATTTATTTGAAAGCTGAAGTTAATCTAAATATTTTAGGTTTAATATTAACTTCAATATTTACATTTAAACATAAAATTACTTATCCTATATTAATTATTACTGCAATAATTTATTGCCCTTGTTTTACCCGCTTAATTTTTATAACAAAAATGAGTTACAAGATTGTAAATGAAATTCCTTCCTTCTCAGTCCGTTTACCCTAAAGAGGGTTTGGTGACTCTATTTTTAGAGTTCTCTTGGCATTCTACCTCGGTGGTTTGCCATTGCCTGCCAAGGAAAGACGGTCAGAAAATTCTCATTCCGTCCGGATTTGAACCGGGGATCTCGGTTTAGCAGTTGACGCATTAATAGGCTGCGACCGTCTTTATGACCGTCAAATGAAATTAATTGACCCAAAATAAATTTTTGTGTGAAATAATTGTTATTAATTTGTGAATAAAATACCTAAAAATGTAATTACATTTAAAAACATAATTCTTATTTTAGATTGTTTAAATATTTTATAGGTTAAGTAACTGTCACTTTTAATTGCAGCGCTGATAGTGCTAACATATCGTTCAATATGGAACGTCAGCTTGAGCGTTATATACGCGTATTTTCCAAGTCAAACGGCAAAATTTGCGTGCTATAAGCGTTTGCGTCCGTTGGTACCAACGGCGTGTAAGCGGCCAAGTCGAACACGGCCTAAAGAATCTGCAATGCTTGTTATTTACTGATGAAATCCTGTAGGCGTTTTGCCATTCATTTTTGGTGTCAACCGTATTGTTATGTCGACGTAGCATGTCATTGTTGTAGGGCGGCTTATTTCGTTTATTTATTTTCCTCTTCAGGAAACCAAACTGTATTTTTAAATTTTTGGGTCGCTGGAAGATTGCTGCTTGAACTTGTGGACTCTAGGTCTTCAACCTAGGTGCACTTTTACTTGCTTTGTTTTATGTTTTTGTATTGTCTCATATTTTGACATTTATACAGACGCCTTCCATTTTTTTGGAGAATAAATTTAGACTATTAGTTCTTTGTTTTATTTGTTCGTCCCTATAGGTTCACGGCCCTCGCATACCGTCGGAGGTTAGCCATTGCTAGGGCAAGGGGTAAACCTAATATTTTAAACAAGAGAACCCACCTCTTGATATAACATTTTCCTCCCGGACTACCTGGTTTGGTTGGGAAAGGGAAAACTGTTTTACTACTTGTCACTTTTTTTAAATTTATAATTAAGATCGACTGTTTTTGTCTTTTAAATTTCTAAAATTTACTTATAATTTTTTTAATTTCTCCGAATTCAAATTTTGGTGCCGCTATTAATTGCATAATTTTAGTATTAATAATTCATTTTTTGGAGATTATTTTATTTATTTATATAGGTTTTACTTTATGATTATAAAGATATGACCCCAGTAACTTGGATATAATTGCAAAGTGCATGCCCCTCTGGAGGCAATGTAAAAAATTAAATAGTTCAAAACCGCCATATAAAAAAACTTTATGTTATAGCATAAAGATAAAGAAACCGAGCAATGTAACCAATTACATCCAATTTTATAATTAAAAAAAAAGAGAAAACAATTAACTTTTTAATGATATCCTAACAAGTTTGCTTTTTTCAAGTAAAATTTTTATACTAAAAGTGTAAAAACAATAACATTCGCTTTTTAAATTTCAAAATAGATGTCAGTGCACATCGCAATGGCATTAAACCATTAAAATCTTTGATGAGATCAATTAAGACTCAACGTTTATACTGTTTTATAAGTACAAATAACCAAAACTATTTACATAAACGACTTCTACTATAGTAGAAACCATTTAAATACTCACACAATTATTATGAATATTTAAATGCCTTTCCAAACGGTACTTTGTTGGACCTTTAAATTTACGAATTGCACAGAGAGAAACATTTTCCGGAATAAGTTTCAGAGTACGATGATTTAAAAATTCCTTAAATCACGCAAAAAGAGATACGGTAGCAAAATTATATAAATGGCTGTATGGTTGAGCGAAGGTTTAGCGTTGCTGTCTGTAGGAACCTTTAAAATAATAATTTTTGCAGATACTGGATTTTCCCCTACATAAGTTATTCTTAAAAATTGTTACTTAGCTTTTTTATAGTGATGATAATAATTAAAATAGTTTATAGTTTATGATCTATGCATTTGCTAGACTCATTATTTCCGCTGCATAATTGCAAAATATGAAATAATTTATAAATCCAAATTTTTCTGTTTTTACAATCCTTTACAAGTTTATCGGAATTTTATGTTCTTATGTAAGAATTATCATCAGTAAGAAATAATATAATCAGTGAGTGTAATAGACATAATTATGGACTTAATATCTTATAGATTAGTGTGATATTATAAATTATGATGGATAATTTTGTATTTTCTCCAATTCAAATTTGATGGTAATTTAATTCAAGCAATAAATTAATATTTTCGAATATTTAAATTGAATTATAATGATAACATTTACTTCACATATTAAATGCTCTATTTTATTAATTTAAACAATCTAGATAAATTTATGCACTCTCAGTGGAACTAAAGTTTCAATTAACTTACTATTTTTCTACATTTATTAGAAGTAATTTTGAATTCACCTACATAACTAATTTATTCGTGATATAATTATTTAAGTTTGCGGTATTTGATATTTTGATTTAAAATGGATCTGGCATGATTGCATATGCTAATATTCTAATCCTACCGTTTAAAACTTTTTAATCCGTAACATTGATAGTGCTAATAACCATAACCATAGCATTTTTACACATAGAAATGCAAATAATTACAAGTATATTAGTATTATATTTAAATAAAATCGTATTTAAGAACTTCTTCTTATTCAATTATCGAATTTTAACACAGCAATGTGTAATGCAAACATAGTGTAACTTTAATTATTATAGAAATATTTAATAGGTACCTAATACAATGTAATATACTATATTTATCTTTTATGATATTGGTTTAACTTAATCTATACGAATATCTTGCTGATATTAAAGTTATAATTTATAACTGGAAACTTTAACTGAAATATTCTTAAAAAATAACTTTGCGAGAGAGTTTACTAGGTCAAAGGTTAATTGTAGTTGGTATTGTAAAAATTACTCTTCCAGTTTTACAAATTCGAATTATTTTTAGGTTAGAAAATTATCTTTTCAGTAATCGTATGGGAAACTCCTTGTGTCTTATACACTCGTATTGTTTTGTGAAATTCGCTTCACTTGCAAACTTTTTTAAATTGATTTTACATTTAATTAAAAAAGTTTAAAAAATTTTTCTTTCTCGAAACTCAAAAAAGTTATTACAATTTTTAAATCTCCAATAAGCTTTAAATGTATCAAAATATTTTGGTTTGCAAAATAATGCAACCATAATTCTTTTTTCCGAAGATTTTTATACAGTACATATTTAATTAACGCAATTGCTTTGTACATTATTATAATATTTACAAAATTAAAACAAACAGAAAAATTTCCATTTTAAGAAATTTAAATTGTTATTCATTGCATTAGATTAATTATAATTCAGTAAAATTAGTTTACTACCTTCTAGTAGTTTTGTTTAATTTGTAACGACAGTTTTTTAAGACCGAATTAAGTACACGTGATTGGTTGATTTAAAAAAAAGTGCGACAAACGTGGTATAAAGCTACAATGGCGTATAATTTATGCAATTGAATTGAAACAAATGTAATGAAAATATAACAATTGATTATAACCTCAACCTGGCATTGCATATCATTTCGAAATTATAAATAATTTTAAATAGTACAAAATAATTTTTCCTGTCGATGGCAACGCCCTATAATTTTTGGATAATTTTAACTGAAATAAATTGTAATTAATTAAAATGTTTTTGTATTATTTGGTTTATGAAATAAACAATATTATGTTTTTTCTAGAAAATAGCTTACGTGCCATTGCGGTCAACACGTTTTTTTAAAAAGTGGTACTTAAAATTGTTCATTATTGAAGTACCAAGTATAGAAAGATTAGCTGTTCCATTTCTTAGATTGGATTTTAAATGTAAATTTATGCATAGGATAGTTGAGATAATTGTTTGTATGTTATATTATACATATGTCGGTGACAGTTGTTCCAGAGGTGTATTATATATAACGCATATTACAGCCTCTTCACTTGAGCTTTTCGTATTAAAAGTTTATTACAAAGCTGCACGAAGAACCTTAATTGTAAATCAAGTCAACTTAATGCAATTTATTTTTTAGCGCCATAAGTTTGCATTAATTCTAAGCTGAGTTTATTTAAGAACAACTTGTTTTTAGAAATAAGACAAACGAGATTCATTATCTAAATTATACAAAATGAGCAATAACTTAAAATTGTAATTTGTTTATTCTTTGCTTGCAATGTATAATCGGCCAATAAGATACCAATGATACGTTCGGTTTTGCATACAAATTTTCAAGTGTTGAAATTCTTAAACGTAGCAGATGTACTGATACAACGTAGGTGCACTTAAATACCCACTACATAAATGATACGATATTATCATGTCAGAAGTTGTAACAAATATTCAGGAAAATTTTTAAAAATATCTGTTACAGATGCAGATATTATTCGTTATTTTAGACAGAGCGGTAGTGGTGCTTGTAAGTTTGATCATGAATTTAACAGTTTCCGTTAGCCAGCTTGGGTTGGCAAAGTCGTCAACGTCATAGCAAACATCCCAGCCCCTGCTAGGCCTATCTTTTCTAAAAAGTATGTAACCAAATATGTCAACCAATCCCGATGGATTATCTTGCGTAAGCCAGCTTTCAGAGACAGAGGTGATTTGGAAGTCTCCAACGGTGATAGTACTAAAATCATCAAAACTATTTAGGAGTGACTCACTAAAAATGATCCCTTTGTGGATTTCGAAGTACCACTATTAATGTACTGCTTAAGTTCGTCACTTAATTGGGCGAGTTTAGACTACTGCTTTGGCTGAGAGGTACTTTTTTAGAAAATTCTGTTTGTGAATTAGTTACTACTAAGAGTTCATATACAACATATTGTTATAGTTTCCAATAAAATTTTTATATGATCAATGGCTTCTAATATTTTCTCTTCTAACGCGTGACTGCTGCAAAAGCAGTTGGTAAATGTAGATATTTTCAATACTTTTAGAATTTCATGGCCGTACCAGTAATAAGTCATAGACGGTTTATTTAATTATTATGTTTTATCGATTGTTAAATTCAAGTTTATTATAAATCCATATACTTACTTAGATACCATAAAAAAGCAATTTCATCTTACAAACCGTTCAAGAATTTAAAATTGTCAGATTATACCTCGATGTGGCTTTATCAGTAATAAGATATTTAATGGTTCTCTTGAGCACATTTGGTAGGTATTTTACAGAAATGCCTTATAAATGGAAAAAATAAAACCAATTATTGAATGCATGTAAATAAATGTACTGAAAAATATATCTTGTGCAATTAAAAATCGAGATACCAATAATAACGGGATCAATTAAATCAATTTGATATTAAAACTGAAACCACTCAAAACATAAAAATATATTACACATAGACTACGTATAAAATTTTTCGCAGTGGCACTAAAAAATATAATAAAACTGGTCTGTCTCAGCAAGAAGATCTCATGATCATAAAAATGTAATGTGGTATATTTTTTTAATAATTCTATTCAACATATAAGATGTCCCGTAATGGTATTGAAATATTTTAAATTATTTAGGCGTTTAAAATAAGCAATAAAGTTGCTATAGGCATATGGTCTTTACAATCTCTCATTAAATCAAACAAAACAGTTTATTTTAATATTGTCATAAAAATGGCAAGGAATAACTATAACATGGTACAAGAAGAAACTTAAAAATCGCCAACAGCAATGTATTTCCAGCGACCAGGAGTGCAACCGCGGTTTCCTGCTCTCTAACATTAAAGCACGCCAGATGAAACCTAGCCACTCTACTTAAATTTATATTTATATATTATTTTCACAAAATAATTAAATAAAAAAGCTAGTAGTGAAATTTTATTAAATAACAATAATTATATTATAAGTAATTTATGGAATCACTGCCACGCAGCTCGACGCATTTATCACTAATGCATTACATCTGTAAGACGTAAAATTTAATTATTAATATAATTTTCTCTGTAATTTTGCAAGAATTTTTTATTTGTAAAAGAAAATATAAACACACAATTCATAAAAACAAAGCTATAATAAGGATAAAATAATGCAGCATAATAATTACTGATTCTGAACATAAAATACAAATGAATATAGGAAAACTAATTATTGTAATTTAATATTGAAATTCTTCAGCTAATTAACATAATGTAAAAGCTATCGACTACTTTTTGCTATATTAAAAATTTAACCAACAATAAAATTATTTCTCCTTATTTTTTAAAGAGATGAATGAGAAAACTCTAACGCGAAAAGTGCGGGCGCCAGGACAAGAAATCAAATAAATACAATTTGATTTCTGGTTATTTGTGTTTAAACTCAGCATATTTCTACTTTTATATCAGGTTTTGCAGTAAGCCTACGATAATATTATACTAATGTTGAATAAAATATTTTAACAATTACAAGTTTACTGAAATTTAAAATTTTCCAACTTACATTTTAGTCTAAAACTCCGTTGCGCATAAGTGATTTCGTCTTTTCAAGAATTCGTCAGTTAAACTATCCCGAAATGAATGAAAATGGATTCAAATCCATTAAAATTGAAATCACCAAAAACATCAATCAATCTTTTGTCAATTTCATTTAAAAAGCGACTAAAAACCTTCTCTCTACAAATAAAAATTTTTTCTTAAAATTGCTTTTTAATTACTTAAAATATGTATTTTATTAGCTGAATATTAAGGATGCTGCTAAGGATAATGTTTTATACTAATATCAGATCTAACGAAGTCTTCATTCTTGAAGTATTTATCAAGATTAAGTAAATCCACAGAATAATATTTCTAATTAAGTACAACATTTTAAGCTCCAATCAAAGATAAATTAATTTAAAATACGAGTAGTTATATACTACAAGCAGTATCTAATAAATAATGCTTAAGAAAGTAAATGCATAGTTTATATTATATCATTTTGAACATAAGAAGATGGAAAGTCATATATAATATTTAGGAGTTACAGTTTATTACGGATGTAATTAAATATTTTAATTCCTCTACTTAAATTTCTACTCAACTGATTTTGATTTCATAATAACTTTAACAGAATATTATTTTTTCATATAATAAATAATGTTTATTAACTTGGGAAAATATAAATTAACAATTATTACAAGTTTAACACAATTTTAATCGAATTTGACCGTTAGTGAAGTTTTTTTACAATTATCTATTCAGTCCGTGGAATAGATGATTTTCCAAAAGAATAGGGAAATATTGTCTTTTTTAAAATAAACTTTTTGGTTCAATATTATTCTCTACATTTAATAAGATATCAAGTAAGTTAAATAAAAATTAATTCATTGACATCTCAGTTAATAAATAAAGTATTTTTTCTTTCATTTACATTTTAAAATAAATTATCAATCTAGATTAATCTGAAGATTTTCGATAGAACGAAATATAAATGATTATCTATATCATGGACTAAATAAGTGCGGAAAAAATTCACTAATCATCAAATTCAATTAAAATTTCACTAAATTTGTAATAATTAACAATTTAATACTTAAAATATTATTTTTATATTTTATTTTTTTACTATTTTAAATATTTCGAAGTCTCTTTTAAAAATTAAGGTTTCCCAACTGATTAAGTTTGATCATGATTTAATAAGAGGAATTTTTAATTCTTAATTTAAGTATAGATAGATACATTAATATAGTACTCATGTTAGGAGCGATCATATATTTAATTTCAGAGAAAATGCCATTTTTGGAAAATTACAGATTACGGTAAATATTGCTATGGTTTAGTTTGTTTATTATTAAATTTTGATTGATGTTTGAGCAGCATAAGTCTCCGGTTAAATCTCCTTATTTCTTTGTTGGCAAATTTTCAACAGCTTATCACTTTTCGTTCGGTGGCACAAGAATTCACTTTTATCTAATTTTAAACCTTGCTATCAATAGGGAAAAAAATTAAATCATTTTTTTCTAAATTGTACATATTTAGTAAACCCTTTTTAATTCTTGAATCTTTTATTATTTATGACTTGTGTCTAAACTAAATTTAAGGTAATCTAAGTTTGAAGTAAAATTGTCTTAAAATATCACCCAAAAACTTTGCTTAGATGTTCTATCAAAAATTATTGTTAAATCTACCCTAAATATAATGTACAAATGTGAAGTTTAAGTGACCACTCTATTTAATTTTAAATTGACTTTATTAATTACTCGTAAGTTCGATATTTTACACCAAGTTTTGTGTTTAATTTCTTGTTGTGTCTATCATCCATTACTTTAAAAACTTTATTAGAATGTATTAATCTACATTCCATTTATGTATAAAAATGTTTTAATCTTAAACTAACCTTCATACAAAGAAGATCATTAAATTTATTTTGATTTCTTTTATTTATTATTTGAATAACATCCATTTATTTATTGGAGCTGTCTAATTATGTTATGTTATCAATTTCAATACAAAAATCTTCATTTTTTTATCTTGATCAAAAATAAACTCAATTTTAACACAAATTTTTGTATTTGCGCGTCATGGCTACAAATTCTAGAAATTATACAAATTAAATTCTTTTGGTTTTTATTTATTCCAGAACTTCCCGAATGGTCATGAAATTAAAATTAAATTAACAAATACGATTTTTATCAATACAAAACAATTTCAACAAATAATCAAATGTAAAAATTACATGGAGAAATTTACAACATTTTTTTTGTGCAATTCATCGAGAAGTAAAACTGCTTCCTGAATTTTTAAAGAAAACAAAATTAAATTTAATTTAATAGTGGTAAGTCTAGAAAATGCAACAGGTATGCTATTGTTACACCTATAACATTAGGGAACACTGTCGACGTATAGTTTTTGTCTCAAATATGGTAATGTAATATTACATGGCACAATTACGATTTTGATAAATCAATTTTCTACAACTAGAGTTGAAAATCATATTAAAATAGGTAGCGGAAAATGCTAGTAACTATATGCAGATTCAATCAAATGAGCAAAAAAAAATTTTAACTCAAAAACCCAGAGGTCAAAAACCTAAATATATAAAAAAAATTATCTCAATGCAGGTGTGAAATATCCGGTAATCAAAATTTATATAGCATCACATTAAATTGAAAACAATGTAAAAACTAAAAAGTTCACTTTTATTGGAAAACTTTTAGTCACCATAAAATGTAAAAAACTTTGGTTGCTTTTTAGTTTTCAGTAATATGGCAAGTGGGCTCACGTAAAGGCAGCTGCCAGTTAAATTAGCATCTACTGTAGTTAACCGAAATTTTACTTCAGCTATCAACTACAAGATTTGCATTAAAAACACAATAACCACATTTTTCTTACTATCTATTTAGTGTGATGTTTGGCAAATCTGAGCATATGAAGAGTTGAGAAAATTTATAATGTGATCTAAATATACTAAGATGCTTCGCAGCATTTACTTATGTTGTCACGCCAGTTATCTTTATTTACCTCAACAAAGCAAAATTAATTAAAACATGCATTGCATTAGTCTAAAAAACTAGCAAAAAAAGTGTAAGTGAAAATTTTATTTTTATAGAGCGTTCCATTCGCTTGAACTCCAACTAACGACAATTACTCCTACAGGATCATAGCGGCTAACCACTTATATTTTTTGTCATTTTCTTTTAAAGATTATGTAATAATATATTATTTACCTGCGGTTTAGTGTAAAGTATACACCGGCCGAATAAAAATCGGGAGACCGCGGTTCAAATCCTGGTCGCGTCGAATACGCTGCTGTGATCAAAGGTCAATCTGTGGAATGTGGGAAAGGCAACAAGAAACCACCCCATTAATTATATTCTTTATTAAGGTTAGCTTGGCTTCGGCTAAGTTGATCGCCTACGCACTGTAAAGTGTATGGCAATCGAAGAAAAATAATATATTTAATATTTTTTGAAACTAAATGCTTAAATTTTGAAGTAAGTTTTTCCTGAGTATTATTTGAAAATAATAGCAAAGTTATTTAAAACAATTGCCCCAGCAAAACTAATAATTGCACTGGTTGAACACGCTAGTGGAGGATTAATATTTAACTCAACTCGCACAACAAAACTGGTATTGGATGATCATTGTTAATAATTTGTTATAAGGTACGTAAGATTGGTACGAAAGATTCAAAAACGTATTCTTGACAAAGAGTCCCCGAGCATGGTTCATCGCACCAACCCTAGCTGGAGTGACGTGTCAAAATTTTAAATTAAATACTTTTAATGCAGGAACTATGAAAAGCACATCGACACAATAGAATAAGCCGCCACTGGATCTAGAAATTGTAATTAATCATGGGGTCAATAAAAACACTTTGCACTAACTGAACAGCTGATAGCAAAACTTATTAGGACTTTGAGCTTATTTTCTTTATTTTTTTAATTAAATTTAATTAAATGTAAAAGTAAGGGTGTATAGGGTTACGCTGCAGAGGTAGCATCTTTTACCGAGACGGTTACACCGAGGGTTGCTGTCTTTGGGAACTGGTCCTTGCAGGGGACCCAATTTACTTATGGCTCCACGTGCCACACCTTGAAAACTGCGTTGTCCCACAGGCAAAGCTAACTGAGTAGAGTCAGATATGGTGAACGCCAAAATACTACTATAAGTAAAACCTTGAATGACCAACAGCTCCGGGTAGATGAACCAACAAGTATAAGGCACCCTCTTGTCTTGGGTGGAGAAATCCTTCCTAAACGGATGAACCAATGGTATGGTCAACGGCATAGGATGCAGAAGGCAACGGAAAACCACTGCATTAAAGATCCAAATGGATATTCCTAGTAAATCATCAACATGGCTATATTTGATTCAAAATGTTCCGGAGTTTCAAGTCCCCCAATCGGATCTCCGGGGGGGTGTTGAATAGAGCTGTGAATGGAAGAAGTAAACAAAAGCCAATACTTAGAATTGAACGTGGAATGTGCGAACAATGTTCCAGGCTGGAAAAATACACAATGCCATACAAGAAATGCAAAGAATGAAGATCGATATCATGGGCATTAGTGAAATGAGATGGCCAGGTGCGGGATACTGCAATGTTGGGGGTTCTAAGGTGTACTACTCAGGAACAGCGGACAACACGCACCGACGGGGAGTTGGAATGATTATTACCAACGACATAGAAAGACATGTAAACAACTTCGTGCCCATGTCAGAGAGAGTTATGCTGCTTCAGATAAATGCGAATCCTGTGGCAGTTAATTTAATTCAAATGTATGCTTCTACAATCGACGGAACAAAAGAGGAGATAGATGCTTTTTACAACAAAATACACCGGTTGTCCCACAGGCAAAGCTAACTGAGTAGAGTCAGATATGGTGAACGCCAAAATACTACTATAAGTAAAACCTTGAATGACCAACAGCTCCGGGTAGATGAACCAACAAGTATAAGGCACCCTCTTGTCTTGGGTGGAGAAATTCTTCCAAAACGGATGAACCAATGGTATGGTCAACGGCGTAAGATGCAGAAGGCAATGGAAAACCACTGCATTAAAGATCCAAATGGATATTTCTAGTAAATCATCGACATGGCTATATTTGATTTAAAATGTTCCGGAGTTTCAAGTCCCCAATTGGATCTACGAGAAGGGGTATTAAATAAAGCTGTGATTAGAAAAGTAAAGTTAATACTTATAATTGGAACGTGAAACGTGCGAACAGTGTTCGGCTAGAAAATACCGAATGCCATACAATAAATGATAAAGAATGAAAATCGATATCATGGGCATTAGCGAAATGAGATGGTCAGGCGCGAAATGCTGCAGTGTTGGGTTTTATGGAATACTACTCAGGAACATCGAATGATACGCACCGAGTGGGAGTTGAAATGATTATTACCGATAACATCGAAAGACATGTAAACAACTTCGTTTCCATATTAGAAAGAGTCAACCAAATAATTGAAGATATTAAATGCAACACATTAACACCAGATGGAAAAACCAAAAGAAAGACTTAGATGACCAGTGAAATCCTGGAGATGATGGAAAAACAAAAAGATGCAACATGTCGATCCAGTGAGATATAGAAAATCCAAAAACAATTAGGAAAAGAGAAATGTACCAAGATGAAAATGCTATAGTATAGCATTATAACTTTAATATTTACCGAAAATAAAAGAACTAACGGGAAGATATAAATATACAAAACTGTAGTCACAATTACATACGATAACGAAAGAATAATAATAGATAAGAATGAACGAAAGAAAACCTGGAAAAGATACCTAGAGCAGCTTTTTAAGGATGACAGAGCAGACAGACCCACAATACAAGATGAATCAGGACCGACGATCATGATAGAAGAAGTCGACAGTTCAATAAATAAAACGGATGGTCCCCAGGACCGGATTAAGTTCAGGCAATTTTTAATTAATGAACGAAGATGGAATAAAATGGCTAACAAGAAGTTAGAAATATACCATGCAGTGACTAAAGTCAGAGTTTATAGCAATACCAAAAACCCAATGCTAGAAATGTAAAGAGTATAGAATTATCAGCTTGATGGGTCATTTTTAAAAGTGCTTTTGAAAATCATACACAGACAAATATATAAACTTTGCGAAGAACAAAATAATGTCGTCCACACAATTTGGATTCTGAGATGCAGTGGAAGCAAGAGAAGCTCTCTTTTCCAACAACTTTTCTTGTTACAACGATACAACATCTTCAATCAATCTGTTGATACAACGACGCAGAGATTGAACTGTGATTGTACGTTTGCTTCGTGAACTATCGGAAAGCGTTTGATAGAGTTTGGTATGGGAAAATGATGGAAATTCTAAGAAACATTGGGCTAGATGGAAAGGATTTAAGAGTAATAGCAAACCTCTACTGGAACCAAGAAGCAGTAATGCGTGTGGAGCGGGAGAAGACAGAGAAAGAACGTATTATAAAAGGAGTGAGACAAGGTTGTGTCTTGTCGCTTCTATTGTTCAACCTCTACGCCGAATATCTTTAGGGAGTTCTTGATGGAACCGACGAGAATATAGTGTTGAATGGTGAACGACCAACTAATATAAGGTACATATACTGACGATACAGCGATCATAGCGGATAGTATACAGGGATTGCAGCAGCTAATAAACAAAGTGGGTCAAAGTAACAGTCAATATGGGTTGGATATTAATTCGCAAAAAACTAAATTTATGATCATTAGTAAGGATAACATCAGAAATTGTCAACTAAATGTTGACAACCAAGCAATAGAAAGAGTACGCAGATATACATACCTGGGCACCATCATTAATGAACAGTGGGACCATTCCCAAGAAATAAAGTGTCGCATCGAGGAGGCAATACAACAAATATCAAGAAGAATAATTATTAATAATCCTGCAGGTATCCCATCAGTAAAGTAGTACTTAAGGTAGTTTACTAATACCGTACTCCATGATTTATTTCGGAAGTCTTACTGAAAATGCGCGAAGCGCCTCGTAAGAAGAACGTTTATGTTTAGACAACTAAAAAATAGAATTAACAAAAGTGGCTGTAGAAAAACAAAGTCAATCACCTGTAAAGCTTTTTACATCTTCAAGTAACCAGATGGACTATTAAAACCGAACGAATTATTTGGAACTTAGCGACGATGTCGTTTCGCTTTCGCTAGTTACACTCTCCAAAGATCAAATTATGAAAATGAAAATAAAGTAAAATATTATGTCGCCTAATTAGGATCACAAATGTGGTGGAGGAGGTGTAACATACAATGCAATTAAGTTTGTATACTGATGCGATTAAATTAACCAACGGTACATCAAATGCATGATGTGTGTTTATTTCTTTTTTATTCTTATTATTTTTTATATATCCAAGGAGAGAAACGGATGTCTAATGAAGCACCCCCCGTGTGCGGGCATGCATTCAATAACTCAAGCTGAACAAAATTTGTAGAATCAGTTGTCAAACGAAAATAAATCTGGAAACACGATTTATCATTGCAATAAATTTAAAAAAATTAAAATAACACTGATTGGTAATTTAGGGGTGACTTACATAATTTATGTAATTACTAGTATTAGGTATTTCCAATTTTTGGGAAACTCATTGCCATATAACTAACCTCAACGTGATTTTATTTATTTATTAGTACTCGAATACATATCATATTTTTTTTCAATAATTTTTTATGTTTTCGTTAACCATCAGTATGATTATTTACGTGCTAGAAAAAAAAACATTAAAGCGATTTTTGAACCATGAAATTAACATAAAATTAAAGTAAACACGAAATTTAAATTTTACCGCAAAATATTTGATCAAAAACAGAAAACAAGAATAAAATATATTAGAACAGTTACAACTTTCTTCAAGTGATGCCTCCTTCCTAACGAGATCGTATTCCTGTTTTAACGTTGGTTATTTCGTCGCATTTCTCATTATTTTTTGCAAAGCTTACACTTTCATTTAAGGTCATTGAACACATCATTAAATAAATGTTGAAGATTTTTGTTTTGCAACTTATTAGTTCATAGAACAAGAATTTCGATGATAATAATAATGAGTAATGGTAATTTAGCCGTGGACGCAAACTTATGGAGTTTCTTGGCAAATAAACGGGAACGAAAAGCTTATAATGAAGGGCTATGGATTATGCATCTCTAAATAAAAAGTCGAGGAAGAGCAATGCTTTTAAAATACATTCCACATTTTATACTAAGCTAATTCTTCTTGTACAAGTGCATCTAGATAAATAACTGTTTAGTCGACCACTACGTACATAAAAAAATAATGTTACGACCAATGGTAACTGAGGAATCTTCTTCTCAACCAATGACCATCCTAGCATAACCAACGGAGTTGTAAGTATAAGACAAGGCACCTGTACATTGGACTCAATTCTGTTCGTATTAGAACCGCGGAAGACCTGCCGAAGACACTAAAGACGTATACAACGGCGGCAGTGAACTTACTCTTGAGTTTGCAGTTAGACGACAGTGACTTTGGTGTTGTGTTGTGGCAAGAGTGAATAAAACTATCCTTATTTTTCAAGGAAACGCATAAATTTTGAAAAAGGTAATTTTACAATGTAATAGCAAAAACTTAAGGTACTTTTTAAATTGCACTATTATTTATAGTGAGTGAGGTTTGTGTAGGCGCCTAACATCGAAGTTTCCAATACCATCAACTATGATTAATCTTTCTATTGCCAATTCATAACGGAATACAAAAGTTAATGATATGTTACTGCCGGTACTAATTTTTTGTTTGTTCTAAAAATAACGTGATGGATATAATAAAAAAGTTATATTAATTTATTTACTTAATTCATGAAAGAGTGTAATTAAATTTTCTCGAGTTAATGGCTGCAAATCTTAAAAACGTTAATTAAACTTCCTTGTTTGAAAATATAATAATCAAGCTTTCTGCTTTTGCTAAAAATTATATATAAATAATTAAATATTCAGATCTCGTGCCGGTTAAGTCACTGCTTAATCTTAAGCCGGTATAGATTTTGATTTGTATAGCCAATTAGGGTTTCTTTTGAAATCTAAAAGTACAGAAGCTACTGTGCTGCGGCAGTTACAAGTTCATTGACAAACATTTTATAATATTTAATTATGTAAGACGCTGCTCTGTAGCGTTTTATTTTATTGTTACTTACACTTAAAACAAACCATTTTCCACTTAATTAACAATCATTATATGCTAATTTAATTGCTTACAGAAACCTTATAATTTTCAACTTTAAAGGTACTTGAACTTAAAATTTTATTATCTTGGAAAAATTTATTAAAAATTTAAATTTGGATAATTAATTGTCGTTCTTGCTATCTTTTAAATATTCAGCTTCAGGAAGTATATTTTATATTTTTCCTTCATATAAAATCTTATAATTAATGATGTAGTAGGTACTCGAATAACATTTTTTAGAAATACTGAAGAATGTCGTTTATCGACCTTCATTTAACTGTACATATTTGCAAATGGTACATTATGGTTAAAAAAAAATCTGATAATTTTTTGTTTAAATAAAAAAACTTGTGAAATATTAATTTTTACTTTTAAGTTTCGATTAATTTCAACCATCAGGTATAAAATGGTTCTGCAAGTTTTTACCGTTAGTTCATAAAAAGCTTAAACGTTCTGGCTTATTAACAAAATTTGATGTAATTTATTAAGTATAAAAGTTTAATTGTATTAATTAGAAGAAACTGAAAAGCTTATTACTTATCTGTCAGGTAGTTAGATGAATTATTCAAGATTTATGTAATTACAGAAGATAAAAACTGCCTTGCTGATGTTTGAAATACTTACTGTATGATTTTTACGTCGAAATATTATAATATAATGTAGTCAAATAATAAAGTTATATTACATTTTGACAAATTTTCAAAATTAATTTATCAAAACCAGTTTCTTTCAAACTAGACAATTTGTTAAAATTAGATATAAATTATTATTAACTTGCACGCTATCGATATAAACTTGTACTTTTGCATTCTCTACATTTTTAGCAATTTATTTAACTCTTAAAAATAATATACAGATGTAAAAAAAATAAAACAGCGCCAAAATCACCGTTAGAATTTTTTCAAATTATCTGATTTGCGAAGAGACATTTTTTAAACATGGAATTTGACAAAGTTAATAAATTTTCAGCTGTATTTAGGAATTTTGGTAAATAATTGAATTTTTTTGTAAATCTTAAAAGTATACATAATTGGATCTTGTTTACTATTCAATTTTCTTGTTATAAAAACTATAATAAACTTCCATTATAAATATACGAAAATTACAAGTTACGGTTTAAAAATTAAATAACCAAAATACAGACAATTGTACCAGGGTTTCGACGAGGTAATTTAAGGAGAGACCGCACAGATTGCGGAAGAGCTCAAAAATTTGATTTTCAAACGAATTTACATAATGAAAAGTCAAGCTCCATTGAAAATTAGATTTATAGAAAACGAAAATGTAATAAATTCATTTAACTCATGCACTTCTGTAATTTCTGATCATAATTACTTTAATGTTGGAAGCGCCGAGCTAAAAAAAAAAGTTTTATGAGATATTAATGAGGGCAACTACAGCAATGTTAGTATGTTCAATTACGTTTTGAACTGGTTTTACATCCTTATCATCCAGAATGCAAATCTGGTTACAATTACCTTCCTATTAATTCATTTTATGCATTCATTAACCCAATAATACTAGTTCATTTGCATTTCCTTGTTTCTAACTGCGTGTACATTTCCCCTTTCCAATATAATATAAAAGACTGACTTGTACGTCCAAAAGAGCATTCATTTAGAGATTAGTTGTTGTATTGCAACCAGAGAGGTATAATATAAATACTTTAATTTTATTGGTTCTTGCAAACTTTTACAATACAAAACAATGTACAATGTGAATGCAACTTGAGTGATTCCATATACCATGAATTAATTTAAAATAAATGAATGCATTTTGGCTTGTAGCGTTTTTCATGGTTAAATCATGATGGTGAAGAATCAAGTTTCAAAAAGCATGGAAGTACATTTTTTAGCCGAGAAAAAATTGAAATATAAGAAGCAATTGGAAAATACTACCTATCTATAATCAATGTTTGGGTGTCTAGTTATTCAATTTTGTAAATACCCCGAAGCAATAATTTTACATCTTATTGTATAACAAAGACATAACGTAAATCAAGCATTTCATGCAGACACAAAGAACATTGAAATCAATGTACAAATGCTAGTACATCTTTAGGCTATTTCATGCACAGAATGAAATAAAAAATGATTACCATCTTCATCGCTGCCATATATGGAAGTGCATGAGCACATGAATTTACATGAGTTGGCTAGCATTAAAAATAGTACTCCTGGTGCACTGATTAATAAATCATAAAAAAACGCTTAGTGTTGGAAGTTACTGACCCAGCATGAACTCCCAAGGTCGTCTAAAGTAGTTATTAATAGAATCTTAGTTATACCTATACAAAATATAAGACATCAAACCGGTTTTTACTTTTTACTCTACTTTGGTTAAATAGTAATTTGTCATGTACACCATAAACAAAAAGTAACCCATTGTGACATGGCACTATAGCTACTAATGGCCGAGACATTATGCTGAAAAAATGAATGAAGCTCTGAAACGTTATTATACCCATGAGCAACAAAATATTCCTGTCGGGTGTTGAACAAACATGAAATTAAATAGTAAATCTAAAAATTTAAATTATGTTTGTGGTATTAACCATACTTCATTCCCAGCAAATTGAAAGGTAACCACATAGCAAATTTAATTATAACTCACCAAATGGTTAATAAATAATAAATCTACGTAATAATAATAATTAATGGTTTTAAATCATCGGCTATGAATAAATATAAGATCTTATTCTATTCGCTGTTGTAAAGAACTTTTAAGCAGTTGATGTTTACTCTAAATCTCTCCAATCGCGTTTACGCGTAGGTCATTGCATAGACTATAGAAAGAATGGACATAGCATGTCCTATTCGAATACACATAACGTTTTGATGCCATCGTTCGGCATTGATAAGAAAGGCGGGAGGTAAACAAAGTCCTGATGTTTATTTTGTATGCCACAGGCGTGCGTGTGGGTTCGCAGGTACTTGATTCAATGTCAAATTAAAATTAGGTTTCAACATGTAAACAACGAATAAAATTCATTTTAAATAATAAAATAAAATTTTATAATTTCATATTACCGAGGCACTCAAATTACTTGAAAGACACGTTAAACAAATTGTTTTCGAAATCCTAAAAATTTATTGTGCGCCACTGAAATAGTATACATTATAACAATTTACTTACCTACGAAAAATAACAACTTTTTCGTTAAGTTTTGACTTTTACACACTATACACAACATATTCAGCAGTATAAATTTATAACGGAGCTATATTTTTCAAGATAAAATAAATTTTCTGAAATGCGGACAACCTAACCCTATTAACAGGCATAATGTACTGTAGTTTCATAACAACATTTCAAAACAAAAACACGGTTTTGGTCACATGATCATGGTTACACTAAAATATGTAAATAGCTGTGTCCATTTTTCTAATAGTTATGGTCATTTGCAATCATTAATGAAAATTTTAATTACATAATTTTTAAATAAATTCAAATCATGTTTTTAATTTTTAATTATTAATGCTGTACCGTACATAAATTTTAAATTATAAAACTCATTATCAGTGACATAATTTGTTCACGTTAATTATGTTAGAGAATAATAAATTTTAAGCGTTTGAAGTTGATCCTGGGTTTGTTTACATCAAGAAATATTTAAATTTGCATTATTTACAATGGTTCTTTAATTAATTTTTAATTGCATGGTGTAATTATTTCCGAGATTGATTAAATGTGTAATATGATTTATGATTCTTTAAAATTAAGAATGAGTTAAAGCTTTTAAGCTTCGTGATTCTTGAAAAAAAATTCTGTAGCCATACAATTTTTTAATTAATTGAATATAAAAATTAAGAATAATACCGACGCCGACTATCTCAAAACGTACACATTACTATACCAACTACTGTCGTAATTGGAAGATCAAAGAAAAAATGTCAAAAAATTTACTTTATGAAATTTGAGCTGTTGATTATTTTTTATAAGTATTGTCCTCGAGGGGTTCTAAGAATATGATACTTTAGAACTGACTCTTGTTCAAATTTATTATTAGACCTGCAGCCAAAACCCTTTAGTGTCCAATGTGATGAATACGATTTTTGTGAATAGTCTTGGGCCAAATACTAATACTCTGTCAGGATCCTTGGTTTTCCATGATGGCTGCAGGGTGGGAAATACGCTGATTCAACCTAGAACAGGTATCAAGTATTTTTCCTACCCTTGGTGAGTAGCTGTTCTGCTAAATGAAAAAGTTCACACAAATATACAATTTCGTATTTACGTGTAACCATTTCGTGCTGATAATAAAATTTTATGCTAATTATAAAATAACTGACAGCTGGATGTGTAATCAGCTACGGTTTATTATTTTATATCCTTTGAAGACATCGAAAAAGCAAAAAAAATCTTAATATTTTACCCATGATGATTTCTTACTTCGTTAAAATTTTATATTTCTCCTTGCCATTTTTAACTGTTCATTGGAAGAGTTATCGTACCGATTATTTGAAGAAATATGTTTGCTTCTTTAAATCTCAATTAAATACCTTCAACTGAATACCAGTTTAACTAACCATACATTTTAATAACCTTCGTGTCTGATTAAACGTATCATTTGCAAGAAAAATAAGTTTACATTCTTAAGACTCGCTGGAAAATCTATGGTCTAACCGCATTCTTAGGAAACTTGCCCATTATATCAAACTTTTGATTTATTGTTTCTTAATTTACTACTTAAAAAGGTTCCCAGGTACACAATATGCAAAAAAAAAAGGATCGCCAGTATGTCACGGTTAAACCTGATTTTATGCGGTGCGTTTTTTGGAGCTAACTGTAAACCGGCCTCATATGGAAACATCAACTTGTTATTTTGAATAGCAATCAAAAATTTAAATAGAAGATTAAGTTGATTGCCGTATAAGAAAAGTATTTAACAACGACAACACTTTCGTTGACCGATATATCCAATTTTCGAAAACAACCGTTTTACTCCAATTCTCAAACTTAAATCGATGTTTTAAAGAGTTCAGATCACGCGCGCAAAATATTATCAACCAAGTTCGTGAAAAGTTAATTTCTTGTTTAAAGCGAGGAATTCCGGTTTAATAAAGTTTAAAAATGTTGCGAAACATTAAAATTAGCGAATGATAATGAAGAGGTTTAACGAACTTGTAACACACTTTATAAACACAAAATAGCGCAGATTAATAATTCGTTGCATTTTTACGTGAAGCTGAAAAGCAAAGTGTTAACTGTAAATTTTTTGCATGCAAGTAACAAATAAATTAAATTATCCATTTTTTTATTTATTAATTTGCTGTGAAATTATAGTTTTTTGTTATTACATGAATTCTTCAGTAAAGCTATTTCGAATTGGTTTGGTTCTGCTCGATTTTCATTTATTCACGTTTTTCATTTGATTCTCAGTACAGTTTCTAATAAAGGACATTCCGATGCGAATACATTGTCAAGCAAACGTTTATGGTTTAACGCTATTAAATTGTTTCAAATTCATTCTTAGTTTTACAGTTAATATGAAACTGTTTCTCGAATTCGTTCGTAACTATAACAATAAAAAACCAATATATACATTTATATATTTTTTTAAACCCATTTTTGCGATGCTTTGGTCATACTTCAATATTTTACCTCTTCCACAATTGCAATATTATGGTTATGCAATAACACATTTGCTATTTCAAAATTCGGGATCAAAAGGATATTATAGAGTCTCCAAGGTACTTTTTCGGCGAGAAAGGATTAAAATGCAAACCGTCAAGAGACTAAATGCAAATTACAACTGATTAAGATGAATATCTACTTTTCGACCTCATTTAACGTAACGTAATTGCGGTAGGTACTTTCTTAGCTAATGTTACCTGACAGTTTACATTCACGGGAAATCACTGAGAGCTTGCATATAACCAAGACCTTGGCATAGAGTGGGTCAATAAACTTCTTTGGCCTTCGCGTTTTTTTTAACCTGTACATTCGGAAGATTTCCGGTAAGCCTGCAGACCTACTTTTCTCACCCACACGGAAACCGAAATTAGAAAAATTTCGTGAGTGCTTATTACACGCACACGCATGGTTAGGTTTTTCTTAAAGTTATTTAATTCAAATAGGCATCTTTTTGTTATGTAATTTCATTAAAATCGTAATCATTAGCATACTAAAAACCTTTATTCAAGATTATTTTCTATAACTTTTATTATAAGACTTCAAATTACATTCTAACTGTAATTCACATAGGGCGACTACAAATAATGCATTAGCAGAAGTAATATCTATATTATGTAGTACATAATTGATTTCTTCCGCATATAGTACATAATATTATGTATTTATTAATTTTTATTGTTGATGTTTGAAAATATTCTCGTATAACAATTAATGTCAAAATGGTGCTCATTTCAAATATTTAACGTTAAATTAACGTTAAAACTGAACGTGATATACTATTAGTATACTAAGAGTGAAAACTATAACTAACCCAAATTAACTAACTTTTATTCGTAAGATTTTAAAAAGTGTTTGCTCAAAATAGCTCACATTATATTTTTTTTTAATAAAAAACAAAGAAATAACAGATATTTATATTTATATATTTTTTTCAGACATAATAATATTATATTTGCCACATAAAATACATAATACTGATAAAACAGAAGAAAAAGTAACACTGAATCTGTATTCGAAGCATTCGCGTTTTGTCTTACTTATAATACGTGTTTTTCAATATAATATCAGCTCTAGAACAAATCGAGAAACCAATTGGATTTTATTTTTCTCTGCTCTCAAAGATAGATTTTTTAAGCTTTACTTTTATGATCGTACGTAATATGTAACGAACAAGTATTTGCCATAATAGTAAAAACCACGATATCTCAAGTATGATACAATCCAGTGTTTCTCTAATAACTCGAAAACTGTAAAAAGCACAAAAAATAAATAAAATAAAACGTGTTTGTCTTTTCACGCTCAACATTGTTGATCTGTTCCATATTAATGAAATAATTTTTTTAACTTCAAGAAAGAAGCACTTTTCTGATGGAAATTCCCTGGCAAATGGGCAATTAACCTCCACCTTTACATAGTTCAGGACTGAGGTTAATCCTCAACGCACCATGAAACTGTCTAAATGATAGTCCTTCATATTCTTGATGAGAAAAGTGCTTTCAGTTACAGGAGAAAACAAGTTATAGTCGTTATTAAGTAAATCATTGATTTTGGATAAATCTTCAAACGTTCAATAAAATGTTTACTATAACCAAGAAATTTTTTCCGTGGGCCACTGATAAGAATCGAAACAAGCATCATATAATCAGTCATCACGCGCTTCAATTGTAGTGGACATGATTGTTTAATTTGAGGTGGAATCCAATAAACCCAATGATTTGGGAGGAATTGGGAATTTATTTTCTGCTAACCTTCACTCAGTAATTTTTCATACTATAGCTTCTTGTTCTCTTCTCATTGTAGGATCCAACCAAATTATTCTTTACGATTTTACGAATTTCACTAAATTTATTTCTCCATTTCCTGGGTTATTATCTGTCTATACTCATTTTCGTTGATCTTTTTTGAGGGCAGAATAGTTCTGATTATCTTCCTTTTGAAAAATTTTTAGTTATCTTATCAGACACAACACATAGATCACAACCGGTCGCACTAAAACCTTAACTTGGTGGTTTCGTTCAGATTTCTATTTTTCAGAAGCCTTTTATTATGCTTGCAGTTTTTCGGCAATTTCCTTTCTTCTCCATAATTCTAGGAATTTGAACTTCAAAATTGAAAGTTTCTATTTCAATGCTACTTATTATAACTCTTTGGTAATCTGTTTTCTCATCACCATGACAAACCAGACGCAGACAGCGCATCGTCTGGCTCCTGTATTTCGGTTTCCCAGTTATTAATTTTTCAATATTTTGTGCTAAACTGAATACAAGATCGTTTCACACCCTAACAGAATAAATTACCTGGTCAAACTGTGAATATAAACTGCGGATGTATGAAGCCGATGGCCTCATTACCGTGTAAATATGCAAACAAAAAGATAAAAATATTTTCCAATAAATTTATTTCAATTTTATGAAGCAAAAATTAGTTACAATTGTATGGACAACATAAAAAGTAACGAGAAGACTATGTATTTATATGATGAATTTATTTATTTCAACTCGTCGACTCTTCTATGTCATTTTTTTAAAGGCATAATAATTAATTTATATTTATCCTTCCATAAAGTATTTGTATTTATTTTAAAATTCTTAAAAGAGCACTGAAACGTACTACGTGGTTCTCGAAATTAATTAGTAATTCGCTATTCGTTTATTATAAGCTGATTTTTTAAAGAAAATAAGTTCTGCTCACATAATATTCAATTAATTAAACATTGCTTTAAATATTTTAATAATTAAAGCTTATAAGTCAGTAAGACTGTATAAGTGCCGAGCAGAATATTATTATACTTGCAAGCATCAGGAGAATTTTTGAAAAAGTAGGTTTAATTTATATTCGCTCATTTTTTAGGTCGTAAGGTCAATGTGAAGCCTTCCAACGAAATAAATGTTTTTCAATTTGATGCAACCCAACTCGACCGAATAAAATGCGAAGGAAGACACTTGCATTCGTTTGCTTAACATTAACACGTTTACATTTTAATTAGGTTACATTCGTCGATTTAAATGGACGTAATAAAGAAAACGTGCTTCGTCTGGTAGTTTTCAGTATATTGAAAATATTTCTACGTTAGATGTCTTAATGGGCTGTAAAAAGAAGCCATGGGAGAAATTTACAATGTAGAACATTCAAAAACGACAAATTTTTCTTTTATATATTTTTTTTTTAATTCGCATATTGGAAACTTGACAAATTTTGTTCTCGTTAACTATTTGCTAAATTATAAATTTAAACAATGAAGCCTTGCTTGAATTTTTGTAATAATATTTATGAATCATTAAGCAAACCACCCCGGTACAATTTCTTCATTGTTATGATGAATTTAAAATTAGTGCTTAAAAGTTAGTATTATTAGCTTAAAAAGTTAATATTATTATCCTCATACAACACCGTATTTATTCTTGTTCTTCGTTCCATATTATATGTAGTATGTATTCATAATATGAAACATAATTACAAAAGTTTACGTAAATATACCTTATCAAAATCATTTCGCTTAATTAGTTTTGTTTAATTAAATTCTTTATTTAGCGACGCTGTAAATTAAATTTAAAATAATAAAATCGAACAAAACAAAGTGGTTTAATTTGATTGAAACCTTGAAACTTGATAGAAGTTATATTGAAAATCGATTTTTAATAAGAAAATTGGTTTTTCAACTACGTTTAAGTGAATTTAATATAATTTCTTGTACATAATGCAAAATTAAATTTTAATATGAATGCATTTTCAATATGCAAAATGGTATTTTGATTCAATTATGAGAGCTGCATAATATAAACCAAAGCAACTTATAATTTATTTTATTATGGATTATCTTGGTTCGTATTTAATTAACTGTGTTTATTAAAACAACTAAGACGCAATTTAGTGCTTCAATTAAACGTAACTAAAACTTTCCTATTATTAAATTAATGTTATTTTACTTAAAATTCTAAATGGTATTTAATTTTTAAATTTTAATATAAATATAAAGTTCTAATTAGATCAATTATTCTGAGCATGCCTTATCGAAATTAATTCATTTCGCTATTCTTACTTCGTATGGCCGTGTTTGCTATGTTATATTTATTTGGTAGATCAGGTCCGATAAACTAGAACTGAATTTTTTATCGGTTTACTTTAGATAATTTATTAATTATTGGACATTAGTTTTTTTTTCAATTTGGTATTGACAAGTTGTAGCCTCCGTCTGTTCAAATATTAATAAATTTAGTTTCTTCACCTTTTAGCGCGCTTTTTGCTCCCCGATGCAAAAGAAAATGTTGATATGTTTTATAATCAAGGTCAAAAAACTAACCAGATCGTTAATTTAAACAACAAGCAAAATTCACAACAACTGCTTGATAATTAGCACATCAGATTTCATATTATCAAATTTGCACAAATGTTCCGACCATTACTAGAATGAGAACCTATAAACCAGGTTCCGCTTTTAAGTGTCAAACAGATGGGACATTTTACAACAAATTCGTATAATTTAGTTACTTAATCCCAAATTAAGTACCTACGTCACGCTCGGCAATTTTATACAAACATACTAGATTTTTACCTCAAAGTACCTTGGAGTTTATGGTTTTTCTTCGATCACATGAATGTTAAAAGACAACTGTTGAACTTAAATTATTCATAATATTCGATAATTAATTATTGAGGTTTAATTAACTGCACTTTTTGCGGATACTTACTGCTGCTGTTATTTATTTAAAGAAGAATAAATTGTGAATTACGTGCTGCTGGATTCCTTTCAGAAAACGGTAGCTCGAAATATAAAGTGGAATAGCTTTTAAGATGCAGTTATTGATCAAAGATGTGTGTCAGGGTATTAAAAATACAGGTGTAAATGTATATGTTTAAACAAACATTTCCGTTAAAAAATATTACAGTCACCATGTATAACGAATAATATAACGGGATGTTATGATAAAGAGTAAATTATGATTGCATCTATATGGGTCTGCTTTTTAACAGTTGAGATAATTATGGATTACTGCGAGCACACAGATCTCAAAGTAAATTATGTCAAATTTAGCATTTTCCGTATTGAGAAAATTGTTTAAAAACAAAGTAGTGAGCACTAAATTTTCTTTAATGACTGTAATGAAGCTGTACGTTTATTTCGAAAGTCTAACAAATTTTATAATTGAGCTTTCCTGCAACACAAGAGCAATTATGTTTCTACTTTCAAAGCTTCACTCTGAACGTACCCACTTTTATAATGCACTCGAACATTTTAGTGTGGTTTTACCTCGTAGTTTAAATTTTGCTTTATTAAACGTTACATGTTAAAATACAAAACGTAAAGTTATAATATAAACTAAGCAGAATTATTATTATTGCATGTGAGGCATAACCACACGTTCTTAATATTCAAATTGAAAGATTTAGTAACGCATTTTTCATTAACAAGCCGCTTACAATAATTTACTTTAAAAATTCAAATTTATGTGCGGCTTGGTATTATTATAATATAATTTGAAAAGTACAAATTGTTAATTTATTATAATTGACTTCACACCTTTGAGAATTTTTCCTGCAATTCGTTCAATTAACTTACGAGAAAATTAAAATTTTACAAATGCCAATGAACTTGTTCATCGCATATAGTACATTTTTATTATCAAAGAATAAATTTTTTAGTTTTATCATATCATCCCTTTGTCCAGGAACAGATTAAAATTTAATTTGCATGCCCTTTCAAAGCTTAAATTGAAATTTTCTATTTAACATAATACAATGTTTCGTTGCTATTGTAATATAAATTATTTAATTTCCCATGATTTCCTTTCAAGTTGTTCTAATTCCAAATCAAATTAATAATTTCACTTTTTCTGTTAGTGAAGCCAAAAATAGTAAATCCAAATGAAAATTTAATATACTAAGAATTCATTAATTACCGGTTACGGTAAAAACTTTTATTTCAATTTCAACAAATCCTACGATGTGGTATAAATTAATTAAAAATCACTATTTGACTATTTCTGAAATAGATGACGGAAAAGAGATAATATTATGTATTTATTTACACTCTATAATTTAAAATTTCCTGTATATATGAAATCAAGTTGTAATTTGAGGGTATCTCTCCTGTTTACTTACTTTTTCACTAGCAATACGCGTCATCGTTTTACATCCACTCACTATTGATCAGGATCACTAATGTAAATTATACCTTGCACAAGTCAGCATGAAAATAAATTCAAATTCTTCTGTTAATTATTATTTAATTTTATATTGTATGTCATAATTACATGCTCCACAGAAAAAACGCTATACACCTGCATTATTGATTACATTAAAAATATTCTATCGTTAGTTGCACATTAAAATAAAAATGTATATAATTACTATCTCACTGACACTTGAAATCATTCTTATCGTAGATCCTCCTAGTTTTCTTTGCAAATAAACTAATGCCTGTTCCGGAACCAATCAACATAATTGCAGGGTATCCTGTTTATTCTTATTAGTATTTACATAAAACATATCAAAAGCGCGTTTTATTTCTAATTACCTGTTAATTAATGATTACAAACTTGGCGATATTTTGAAAGTTTCACCGAAGTATGTTGCTCTTTAAATTTGAGCCAATTAGCATATATAACTGTTATGCAAAACAAAGCTTTTTATTTATATTGTGTTTTTCACACTTTGTTAAAGAAGATTGATAGGGTATTGTGTACTTAGTCGATTTTACTGTTGTATTTTATTATAAACTTATAAGATTACATCACATAACGATAAAGTTATGTATTTGCATAAAAACCGAATTATTTTGCTTTATTTAAACAAAAAAGTACCGTTCTTAGCAAGCTAATTTAATTATTTATTGTTTCAGGTAATAACCAAGGGAATTGGATCTGTAAGAGCACTTTTCGAGGAATTAACACCTAAAGATAATAACGAATAAGTAAATAAAAATCATTTTGATAAATGTAATTCGTTTAAGCGAAGAGCATCTAATTGATAAAATAATTCTTAATTAGTGGAGAATTCAAACTTCTCGAGTTAAGCGACTGAGCAAGAAAGATTAAATTATATTAAAAGTTTCAACGTTTAACCGATTTTCAAAATTCGATTGGTAGAAAGTACAAATGCAATCAATAACACTGAAATGAATTTCGAATTAATAGGATCGCTTTAACAATTTTTTGTTTAAATAGAATGAATTTTTGATTGTGTTTGTTTAATCTGTTAAAAACCCCAAGTTGTTCAAATAACCACAAAAAATATTAATTTCATCTCAAAATTGTTTGTTTTAATATCGCCAACTGTGGGCACACAAAAAAAATTAATTTTAAATTACCGTTCGTTCATACGTGCAAGTTGAGCAAAAATTGTATATTTTTTTATCTGGTCTAGTTTAAGTGCAAAATTTTTAGTCATGTTGAAACCGCACATTATGGTTGAACGCACCCTAATTGAGTTGCGAGCTTCCAGAGTACAACTCTTGCAAATTGAGTTATCTACTAATTAATTTTATATTTTAGCAAAACATTCTCTCTACCAAAAATATAATAAAAACTTTAATGAACTAATTTTGTGAGAAAATTTCAAAAGAAAGCTTAGCTAATTGATCACATAAAATGTAAAAATTTGATAATGGAACCATTTCATTGTTAATTATTCACTTAGTTATTAATTTTTAAACTTCGTAGTGTTTTCTTTACGTTGTCGTTAATAAGATCCTTTTAAGCAAACGGGCAGTTTTTTTCTTAATTACAATGCAAAAGGCCAATAAATTTATCCAATAAAATATAGAATTTACACAAGTTTGTTTCAATTGCCGCAAAGGTAATTTATGCGGGTCAATTCCCTAAACCTATCTTGTAATTTAGTGGTAAGGTAAGATAAGTAAAACATAGTTAGGAATTCTCAAAGTACAGAGTGTATAAATATAAATTGTAATTTAAATAAATGAATACAGATTCCCGATTTGTATCATAAATTTGCTGGTTTGCGTGTTATGTACTTTTATATTGAAATTTACAGCGAACAAGAACTGTCAAACTGAAGTTGCTTTTGCAATTGCCTTTATCTAACTTCATTCACATTAGGCAAAAATGAGCAGCACAAGATTTATTCAATTACAAACTTACTTCAAGTAATGGTGCTTGCAAGATGCTAATTATTTATTATGGACCATTAAACAGCAGACGTGTAATTAGTACGCCATCTTCATTCATTTTTGCAATTTTTGCTTTGTCTAAGCTCTATCGGTAATTTTAATAAAATAGATAATTTATGATACTAACTCTTCGTGGAACTAATTATTGCAAAATTTTATTATTGTAAAATATCAAACTCGAGACATTATATTCGTCATAAATCATTGTTGGTTATCTGCAACGAGTGGATAGAGTAGGATTATGGACCTCATAAGTGATCAGTTAACTGATTTATATTTTTCTAGTTCATCTCCACGCTTTAATTCCAACAATCCATTCATTAAGCCACAATGCCCTGCGATTATTTCTTTCTCTTGCGATTATTTACTCAGTTCAGCGGTAGTCGTGAAGTTTAAGACAAGTACCTTTCAACATCAATTTGGCTTGTACCATATAATCAATTTAATATGCGTCGGACCCTATTCAAAATAAAAGTGAAAGCACACCCAACTGCATTTTTTAAATTTATTTAATTAATCACTTGGCTTGCTTTTCGAAAAATTATATTATATAACACATTCCTAAACCATAACATGTTGCCTGATGCATCGCATGGCACTTCAAAGATTAAAAAGTAATCAAAAGGTATTATTATAGTATAACCGTTAATGTCACTTTAAATAATGGTGATACACACATTAATAAATGGTAAACCATAAAAAAACTGCATTCCATGTATGTTCAAGTTGGAATTTATTACATTTGCCTATACCATTCATCATTTTTGCATAGAAATTATATCGTGATTATGGTCAATTAAGTCATTTACAGGTTAATCATATCACCAGGAGCATTTTTCCAAAAACCAAAGTTTCAACTCGGATGACCGCATTATTATATACAATTTCCTTCTTCTTCTCTTTTTGACCTTGGCCAGAACCGGCGATCACACCAAAAGCTACTGTTGCGGTTTAATTCGGAATGGTTCATCTGATAAGTTCGATCAGATACAGATTCACTGTTCTTCTGGCTTTTAAAATTGCATCATGAGCCATGTGGTCAAGGGCGTCCAGAATAGTTTGTCCAGTTATGCGAGCTAACAGATTTAAGCTAATTAGGCCAGCTTCCTCACTTGATTCAAATATACTACATATTTTAATATAGTAAACGTTGCCACCTTCGTAGAGATTAGATTGAATTGTGTAATTCGAAAATGTAATGAAGACATAAAAGTTCTAACGGAACAATTTTTGAAGTTGACTAAATCAGAAACAAAGTGGGATTATTTTCGGTGACTGAAATATTTTAGAGCATGACGGGTAATTGTGTAACATAAACGGTACTCGACGGTCAGACCGTCTTTGCCATACCAACTGACGCGTGACCGACCTGTGGTGGTACAAAATCTACCGTTTGATGAATAATGTTTGTTCTATTAAATCATTCAATATTGATTTTAGAAAAAAAAATAGATCACATCAAATCTGACGTGTTTCGCTTAGAATGAACCAAATAATTTTTTTTAAATTTGCATAATGGTAATATAAATTAAAAAATTAAAAATTTTTTTTTTGAAAAATATTTAAGTTAAACTGCACGTCCATGGGTATACACTCTCATTATTAAGAAAAACAGAAATGGAATCTGTATAAAAACCACTTACTACTAATTTCCATTCACACTACCCAATCAACTGAAAACGAAAATTATATCTTACCTCCTGGCTATGTATATATATTTATTTTGAGAATGGTTTTATGTAAATTTCTTAGGCTTGGCAAGTTAGTTATATTGAAGAGTTGTTTACTTGTGGAGTCTCCACTAACTAAATGAGAAATACCCATCATGGTAAATAGTACATCGCATAATTAAAATGAAAGTAAAACTCAATGTTCATAAATACTACAAAAATTTGTTAATTTTTTAAGCATTGCTGTTTAATTAACTAGTTAATTTTTAAATTTTCTTTTTCTTCCTGTGTGAGAATTATCGTTTTCTTAACACATATTTTGCTTTACAATTGATTTTTCCTAAAATGGTATGCTGTAATTGAATAAATTCCAAATTAATGCAATAAATAGAGGAATTTAACCAATATAGATCCATTGTATTTTAATAAATGGAGCTAATAACAATACAATCGTGATGTTATGGAAATTTTAATTATCTACTAAGTAACCTATTTGGAAAGATAACGATAGCGTGCCACATTGTTATAATCTGATACCACCTACAGTGTTTGGTATCATTTAGCGATATTACCCTACATTTACTATTTTGGGTATATAGGTTTAATATAATTAATTGAGGATTTACAAAATTTCTTCCTAATTAAACCAAGTTCGAGAGCCTACACAAAGAACTTTAATTTTTAAAACATTTTCGTAGTTAAAAATTAAAACTGTTGCTACCCCGATGATTTTTTAATTTAAACAATTAAATAAACTTTTTAATTAATTACAAAAAAAATTCCAAACCGTATCCTTTAATAAATTTTACGAACTATTACACAAAATTTGATCATAAGAAACTTTAATGTTTACCATGAGGAACATTAGTAATTTTGCTAATTAAAGTAAGACGATTTACCCTTGCAAACTAATTTACCAAGTTCAAATACTACATTAGGCAAGTATGGCTAAAATTTAATACAGAAGAGAATTTATCAAATGGAATCCGTTGTATAACAGGCTAACAGGCTCGGAGATATTTATAGAACTTTGCTTAATATAAAGCCTTTATTGTTGAAAGTAATTTTAAAAAAATCGGCCAATATTTTTATTCTTTCTAATTAAAAAATTCTACACCGTCATGATAAAGGAACATATTTTTGATGAACAGGCAACCCCTGTTATGTACTATAGGAGTAATGAAAAGATTAACCTTATTTATACAATTTTTTATTTAAATTACTTCTTAATTATTTACGGCACAACTGTAGCGTAGAAAAAGAGTTACTACCTAGTACTAATACTATCTTTTCATTGTCTGGTGTGGAGCTTTAAGTGTAGCTACCATGGTTAAATATAAGGGTCGGAATACAAATTACTTACAATTGTAGCGGAAAGCTTTGATAATTATTGTAAAATTGCACCAGTGGGAATCACAAAAGAAGAATTATCAAATGCAAGAAGTAACTTAATTGATGATTAGTTACTGTGAAAGCAGCATACGTTACGTAAGCATTTTACTTTATATAAGGTAGTGAGATACTCTTTTTATAGTCAAAGGTCACACCGAGCTTACCTATAATGAATACACACAAGGGTCAACGTACCACGTTCTATTATCGTGATGAACGGATGAACTGCAGCAAATATATGATTTTCATATCAAAATTTCCCAGGCACCGAACGATTACTACATCCTAGATGTGTTTGCGAGGCAGTCGAGATTAAACTACTCAGATCGATTTTCAGGAAGAAAAATTGTTATAATTATGAGAGACGTTAACAAAAAGTTAATTAAGACCTAACCTGTGAACAATTAGAACTTAATTTGGTGATGATAATGAAGGAGTAAAAATATGAGCCATCTGCAATGTCAGTCAACACAATGGCTCTCAAGATCGTGATAAATTAGTAACATTATGAAATAAAATAAATTACACACAACTTCCGCTAAGAAATTAATCGATATCATAAATATCTCGGGAATGAAATTTAAACTTCAATGTAATTTTACAATAATTAAAAATACAAATTTTAGTTTTTTTTCCAAACTCGTTTAACTTGCTAAACAAGCGACCCTAATCTTCCAAACTTTAAATTGGTATTTTTCGATTTTCCTCAAATCCTGCGCGTGTAAATACAATTGATATAACTTGAAAGCTGACTTTATTGAAAATAAATAATGTCGTAACAAAAGGAAGTCGTAAAATTATGTAATAATCTTCTTTATTACTTGTATTCTTTTTTATTCGATAGTTGATCGATTTAATCGCTACACCGCGCGTCTGTATGACAAAAGCTCAAATGATATCAACTCGTATTGCATATATGGAAGTTACAACGGTTGAATCATTAAATAACCATGAAAATGCCATACGTATAACGTACGCTGTTTAATTTAAAAACTGTTATAATGTTCCATATATTTGTGGATCTTACAGTTAACGCTTACGCGCCATTATTGTAGAAAGTTTTTATTTAAATAATTTCACACTTAATCTATCGCCAATTTACTGCAACTGTGTGGTAAAACGTAAGCGTCTAACATAAAATGTTTATCGTAAAGCTCTCAGCACTACAAGAAAAGGTTTTACTCTTTTTAATGGCAAGTGCCACTAAATAAGGTATTGATTAACTTTTTTATGGATCTGCTACCAAGACGAGAAATATTTCGAGACAAATGAAATTGTAACGGCATTGGACATCGACAGCTCAACCCTATACTTTGCTTCTAAATCCTTGATGAGAGGGCGAGGTAATTTTTGAAATTCGCGATAATGTTGCTCGGTAAAATTAATAAAACAGCCAAAGAGGAAAGAGTTTTATTATTTTTATTATATATAAGTATTGAAGGAATTAATCGCGAATTACTTTCCCTGACCGTTCCTGCTCAGCTCACTAGAGGGAGGTTAACTATAATTTGCGAATAATAATAACAAAAATTAGATTAAGGCATAAATTAACATATTGTATCATTTTCCAATCGAATATTGAAATTTTCTCTGATAATAATTTGTGCTTTTCATTTCCTTCCAAGAAAAGCGGTCGGAAATACAGCCATTTCTTCTAAATTTAATACACATTTGATTTGAAACAAAATAAAAAACACATTAATACATCAGAGAGGTTACAATAACAACAGTTTTACCTAAAGGGGAATATGTCAAATACTTTTACTTCCAGGATAATCAATGAATAATAAATACTCAAGGGCGGTTTTTAACTCTGAGTTGCAGACATCAATTTGAGAGATTCTTGTTTTCCAGACATTCCAGAGTTAGTAACAACAATAAGCCAATTTTATTCTTCCCTGCAGAGAAGACCCAATCTTAATCCCAAGTATCTCCTCCATAGATCTAAATTCCGATACTTTATGGGCACACACAACCAGATCGCTATTTCTAGAATCAATAAACAGATCTTCAATTCAGATCAACAGCCCGGAACTACAGTTAAACTGATCAGTGAGTGGGCATAATTTAGCATATTTAAAAAGCATTTTCCTCATAAAAAAAGTAAATTTTCCAATTTTTACGTAGTAGATTGTTTTAAATACCTGAAGTCTTACATTTACTTAGAATTTATCGTTTAAAGAGTACAGAAACCTCATCTTCTTGTTATAATAAATTTAGTAGCAAAATTGGAAAATGAAATTTGTTTATATAATTTATATCGTATTCATCGTTCAGGTACCTGATATGAAAATATTTTAAATCACAGTATAATAAAATTTTCAAATGGAAAGCTCTGCAGTACAACCGCAATTCAATTTATTGTAGAAAATCAAATTAAGAACTTTAAAATTGCTTCAAATCGACATTATTTATGAATAAACTTTCGGTATTACAGGATTTGTAAAATTAAAAGTTTCATGAATGAAGTTTTTATTGGTGGCCAATAAATTCCTAATTAAATGTCCATCAATCAAAAATAAATTATGCGATTAATTGTTTCAGAAACCGTAACTAAACATGGATGCATTTGATGCACGATTGAGCACACCGTAACATTTCAAATTATTAGTCAATTAAAAAAATTCTAGTTTGCAAAAAGAAGTTGAATGTGTTTAAGTGGTTTTTAGTGTTTTTGACCACATAAATGAGTTTTGTAATTGTGCAATTTCTCGGTACTCCTAGAAAACATTTTTTTAAGTATTACAATGAAATTAGAGTGGCGCAGGGAAGAAAATTCTTTTTTTTATTGTAATTTTATATTGTTAGACTTATCTGATGGTCTCGCATTTTCTCGTCTTGTCAAAGCAACTCAATTTTCTAAAAGTTTTTCGCTACAAATGGATCAAAGATTATTTCGGGATTTTAAATGATTAAAACCCGACTGTGGATGTTCTCATTTCTTAGATAAAAGTCAAAGGTCCTAATCAAACCTAAATCTTCAAAGAAAACTGCTGCTATTATGATGTTTGTTAATTTAAAATTCAAAGATTAATATTGAGGTAAATACAGGAAGAGATAAATTGGACTGAACCATTTTAATTATGTAAAAAGCTTTCCTGATAACATAAGGTCCTTATGAGAATTGCGGTTAAGCAAATAATATATCTTTTAAGCTGTTATTGTCCGTTTTTGTAATACATTTACCGAACCAACCGACTTTAAAAAACTAAAAATCTCGAGTTTTTACTTTTATTGCACACAGATAATTTGTCAAAACACATTACAACTTGTCAAAAGTGCTTCCAGTAACTCAAACCGAAATAAAAACAAGATTTTCAGGTTATATTAAGTTAATTAAAAAAAAGGTAATTAAAATAAATTAACTATGGAAGCTCAATTTAAATTACCCTATAATTTTACATTAATTAATTTAAATTGAACTGAAATAAGATTTATAAAACTTCGATAACTTTAATTGCAAAATTAAATTACACTCGTTTTGAGTCAACTTGATGTCTTTAACGGTAAATTAAACTGTTAGATTTAAGAGTGTTACTTGCTTTTAATAATATTGAAACTGGTAATTTTCCAACTACCGGGATACGTCGATTATCCGATTTGCCATTTAAGTATTCTCCATAACTGGCGTCATCAAATAAATACGTTGCATGTTTTAAACAGGAACAGAAACGAAACAAATTGGCCTACAAGCCTAGAGGGACCTTTTCCAATCAACTAGTTTGTTTTTTTAGATTCGACATAATATTGGAAACTTTTTAGCGAACAACTTCTTGTAAAACAACAAATGTTGAAATTTTTCATCCACGTTCGCAATACGCTTTGTAATTTTGTCTATAAGGTTTGAGATATATTAGAACCTCAAACTTCTCCAACCACGAACATGCTTCCTTTGTAAGTTTGTTCGTGAAAGGCTAAAGCGTATATATTGTTGTCGAAAACAATTTACTTTTGTTGTAATATTTTAAATATCCGCCTAAATATATTATTAAAAAATATTTTTCTTAAAAGTAATTTCGAGATTAGACGCTTTGAAAAATATGATGCATTCAAAAGAATATACGATGATAGACTTGAACACAAGACAAGATAAAACGTAATGATAGCGTTGAGGTGAATCCTATAATAATATTGAATACAACGAGGCATGTATTTTTACAGATTTGCTAAAATACCCAGCTTTAATACAAAAGATAAAAAACACTCCAGGTTCTGGGGATTTTATTAAAACGTGAGCAAAATGTTGCAAAATAAAAAACAAACAAAAATATTTTCGTTGAGAAAATTAAGAAAAATTGACAAGAAAAGGTTATAAATAATTAAAATCAACTAATGAGCTAAATGCTTTTCTCGTAAACACATCGATCTATTGCATGTTTCGAAACAGAGATAGCGTTAGTTGAATAAGGATTGGTACCCCTGGATGCATATTCCAGAATTGACACAGTTATCATTGAACGATCGTAAAAGATATTTAATGTTTTGATAACCAATGGTTTAATAATATATTGATTCAATTAAGGACAAAAGTGAGCACGAAATTCATGATCACAGATTACATAAATTACAGAAAAAGAAGATTTTGCTATACAATATTTATACTTAGCTAACTAATTTTTTGCAAAACTAAATTGCGTTGGGAATTTCTTGGCAAAAACGATCTTGTCTATTACACGTAATGGTAATTGTAGCTCCGGTAAGTAAACGTTTGACTACCAAAATTACCTTTAACAACACCAAATCACGATTATGATAAAAATTATGAAATTATGTTACTCAGTTTTATTAATAAATGAGGCCAAGCTCAATTAATTACAAAATGTTATAAATCATACTTTTCAGATTATTTTTTAATGAAGTGTTTCCTGAATGTGTCCACTACACATTTCGTAGGAAAGTGCACAAAAAGATCACTTAGCATTAAGCAGCCCAGTTTCCATCATTCCTAAAAAGAAGTTGTAACAGTCTTGCATTATTAGAGATAAAGAAATGTTTTCTCCTCCAAGAAAATACAAGATATCTTGAATTTTCACGTAAAAGTAATGAATAAAAAGACGCTTGGGGTATATTACAGACTGCAAAGGTAATTTCTTATATGTTGGTCTTTGGATTTATGTTTCTCATTCTCAGCTAAATTTTCTTATATCTTCAATTTTGTTTTTATTTTAACTCTCAGTATAAATCATTTATTGGTTTTGGCTCTTCGTACTCGCTAGCAATAATATACTATAAATTCATCGATGATAAGCAGGACTGTCGGTTAAAACTAAGTTTATTCATATTATTTCACTAATGGCAAAGCAAAATCTAGCTTCATTTTAGAGATCACTGCTGCATTTCATCATCTTGCTCTATTTTTACCCATCGCGTAAGACAGAAAGAAAGTTTTTACAAAAAATGGATTACTATAAAACTATAAGGCCGATTTCGTTTCTATGTAATCAGAAAATGCACTTACAACTTATTTTAGTGCCAAGTGTCATTAAAAGATTAAAAAACCTGGATGCTAACATTTTAATGCATAAAAAATTCAAACCGGCATTCTGAATTGCAAATTGAAATAATGTTGGGTGCATCACGTTTTTTACAATTTGATGGCATCTGAGAATTTTAGTTATCGTGTTGAATTATCGTTAAGGCTGCACCTTTTAACTATCAAAAAGAAAGATATTTATTATTTTCGATATTATCTTTAATTAGGTTTCTCCTTTGGACAAAGACTGGGTTGGTCTAAAATTTGGCAAATTAAAGTTGGCTTTGGATTATTTAACTTTAATTAACGTAGGTGAGAAAGCGTTAGAAAGTAACGTAACACCTTACCGATGTAACTGTAAATTAAATGATTTATCCGCAAAAAACTGTTCTAGGCAGTCTAGAAGCTCGACGAAAAAGTCATAAGAGCATGACTCGAAAATTTTTAGTGTAAATTCATTTTTACTTAGTAGCAGGAAGTATAAATAAATAACTAATCAAAATAATGAAGCAATTTTGCTTGTTTTGTAGTGAAACTAAAAGCCACTTTGTTCGAATATTAAACAGATTGAAATATTAAGTATTGATCGACAAATATCTAAAATACTTGAACTCATCAACTATCCATAACGTTTACGTTTAAATACCAATACACAACCATTATAATTATTGTGGTTGAACGTAAAGGAGGTTCAAAAAAACAGTAGACAGGAAATTGTCTTGAGAATTAGCTAACAACGTGCCTAAAAAAATAATAGAATTTTTTTTATAAATTAGGTAGTTCGAAAACGTATCGAGTTTTTGCTATTGTTTAAAAGCGTTACGGTTTTTGCGACGATAAATTTTGCCAAATACGTAAAATTTTCTCAACAATTCGCCTGTTTCCTGATTTAATTATTCAAAGTCAGACTTTAAAATTACAAAATTAGTTTCTGGTATAATAGTCATAGAAAATTTAACACTGTTATTTTCTTTATTGTGTTATTACCATTTGCATAAGCTAATTTGGTTAAATATAATTACTATTTTATTACCTTCCCAGAGAGTAACGTTATGCACATAAGTATTATTTAAGAATAATAAAGTATTTTGTTGCTTGCTTAAGGTGTTGGATCGAATCAAGATTGCAAGATGTTTGAATTGTTTTTATTTTTAATTGTCTCCTCCGGGTTTTAAATACTAAAGATTTGCTCGCCAAAAAATTCCTGAATAATAAAAAAATAGTTTCTATTATATAGGGTTCGCCTAAACAACAAACCAAAGCCATAATAATTATTATGTTATGTACGACAATTTATAATTATTTAAACTAACTTTTGATTTATTTAATAATTAATTGTTTTTCTTTCAGATTCGTTTCAACAATGAGGCACCACACGTTAGCGTTATGTGCAATTTTAGTTTTCACAAACATCTATGGATCTCTAGGTAAGTGAAACGTAAAATTGGACGAATAAAATGATTTTTTTCTTTATTTGTCAAGAATTACTTTAAATTCCATGTAGGTAGTTATTAGTTGCTTTTATTTATATGTAGTTCGTAAATGAACTGATAACCGTAATTTAACGGTTCTTCTTTATTTCAATGTTGCTTAATCATCGTTTGGTAATTTCAAGTCCTTGCAGCATGCATTCTTCTTTAGTAGGTCATTCATCATGATATTGTAATGAAACAAATTCGATCTTGTTTTTATCTTTTATGCATCTTGGTGGTTTAGATAATTTTAATAAACTCAATGATGGAATTGCAATGTCGGAATTTTCTTTAGCTTAAAGTGATAACATCGCTTCCTAAAACAAAGAGACAGTTCTCATAAAAGGAAATGTTCGGTTTAAAGAAGATAATTAAAGTTCTTGAGATGTTATATAAAAATATGTTATATAAAGCTCCAGTCGATTATCTAGATGGCAACTCAGTGCTTGCGCTCCCTTTGGATTTCATTTATTTTCAGCATGGTAGAATTCGTCTTACCTACATTTCCAGTTCTAGTTTACTGTTATTTTTGTGAGTGCTATAAAATTTGATGCGCTGAAAAATTCTTAACGACCTTAGAGCACAGATAGTAGATGCAATTTTTGTATTACACAGTAAACTTTATTACATTTAAAATAAAATAAAAGCATATGGCATAATATGTATGTATGTATATGCAGTATATTCCAACTAAGTTTAGTTTTTTTTAATAAAGCAATGACAATAAAATAAAATAAAATCGAAACAACAAGGTTTCCTTGGCAAACATTGCAGAAATTCAATTGTATATGTAAGAAATCAAATATATTTAGTATTTCCAGAACATGTAAGGAATATATTGAACTATTCCTTTTCAATATTGTTATTGTCGACGTAAATTGTAAAAAAAACTAAGCAATAAGATCAGGCATAAAAAAACTGTTTTGTATTATTATTAAATTCTGCATATTTCCAATACATGGTTTATTAGCCATTTTAGGATGCCTTACCCAATTGGACACGCTAAAAGTTATCAATTTTTATATATTGAAACAGAAATTCAATAAGCAAGCATTACATACATATGAACACTGCAATCTCTCGTAATCCACCAGTCATCCAATTTATTTCTTTCAAATTGAAAAATCATTGTTGCTTAAAATTTCAACCCTTCTACTTTATAACCGCTAATGAAATGTCACTTCTACTGTGCAAATATTATAATAAAAATAAAAATAAAATAAAATAAAAATGAGTATTAAATTTAATGCTATAGAATATAACGACTTGATGCAATTACTAAGTGCACGCTACTCATCTTCCAGTCGCAAATCCATCGAGACACTTTTGTGTTTATAAATCTGCATACATATCTCTTAATAATAATTCATAATTCACATATTTACATACAAATATCACGTAACAACATTATATTAACATAAAATTTTATCAAGATGCGTCCATAAAGAATTTTAAATTATTTTTACAGGAAGAATAGCATTTGAAAAACTGACTGATTACGATTATCGAGGAAGTACATATTACACCGTTCAAAATTTATCTTTATACGAATGTCAAGGGTGGTGTCGTGAAGAGCCGGACTGTCAAGCTGCAGCTTTCAGTTTCGTCGTGAATCCCTTGACGCCTCAACAGGACACGCTCTGTCAACTACAAAATGAAACGTCGGCCAATAACCCCGCCGCATTACCACAAAGATCCATCAATATGTACTATATGACAAAAATGCAAATACGATCTGAAAATGTTTGTCTCAGACCGTGGTCATTTGAGAGAGTACCTAATAAAATGATAAGAGGACTCGACAACGCTCTCATTTACACGTCCACCAAAGAAGCTTGTTTGGCCGCTTGTTTAAACGAAGTAAGTTTTTTTTAACTAATCAGAATGTATACAATATTTACGTCTCTCTATTTTTCAGCATCGATTTACGTGTAGATCGGCCGAATATAACTACGCTTCGCTTCAATGTCAGCTAAGCGATTCGGATAGACGTACGACCGGACAATTTGTGCAATTCGTGGATGCTCAAGGAGTCGATTACTTCGAAAATTTGTGTATTAAAAGTAGTCAAGCATGTAAAGGCAATCGTGTGTATCAAGTTCCTAGAATTGGAGTTTCTGAAGACAAAGTCGCTCAATATGCGGGTTTACATTACTACACGGATAAGGAACTTCAAGTAAACAGCGAAGGAGCATGTCGATTAGCGTGCGAAATCGAAAACGAATTTCTGTGTCGTTCTTTCTTGTACCGTGGAGCACCGCAAGGTTCTCAATACAACTGTCAACTATTCCACTTGGATCACAAAACTTTGCCCGATGGACCTAGCACTTATTTAAATGCCGAACGTCCACTACTCGACGATGGCGAACGAGTTGGAACTTATTACGAAAACGTTTGTGAAAGTAATACACGTTATTATGCTCGCATGCAAGTTATTTAAAATAATATTTCTTACAGAAACAAGCGGCAGTACAGGTTCTCAGCCAGATAGCAATCTTCCTGTTGTCTTCGAAGCAACAGAGGACCCGACTCTCAGTAACTTAACTAAAAACGATGTAAATTGCGATAAAACTGGAACTTGTTACGATGGTAATACACAATCTATAGGCCGATTTGCGATACGATAACAAATACTTTCCATTTCAGTGTCTGTTAACTGCAAAGATACCAGAATTGCCATTCAAGTGAGAACGAACAAACCTTTCAACGGTAGAATTTATGCCTTGGGACGATCGGAAACTTGCAATGTTGACGTTCTTAACAGCGATCTCTTCAGACTTGATTTGACTATGACTGGGCAAGACTGTAATACACAATCAGTAGTAAGTGCATCCATTCAAATTGGAATTGCTAATAACATCTAAGAAAGTTGATCTGTAATTCTAATTTCTTTACAGACCGGAGTTTACAGCAATACCGTCGTATTACAACATCACAGTGTAGTGATGACAAAGGCAGATAAAATCTACAAAGTCAAGTGCACGTACGACATGTCATCTAAAAACATCACATTTGGAATGATGCCCATCAGGTAAAATGTTAACACTACTATATTAATAAATTTATGGTTGCAGCATCTTTTTTAACTTAAGAACAAATTTTTTATGAACGGTTGTCATACAGTACAATCCCGAAGAGTCCCATAATTAAATTGTTTAATGTTATTCAAGTTTGCTGTAATCTAGTCGCATCTAACCCAATTTCCATTTCAATTGAGTTATAGCGGTTATGTAAACGTTATACTCTCTCGCGACTTACCTAAAGCATTAATGGGAAAACCTACTCAAAATTCGTTTAAAATACCATTATGTTTAAACTTGGATAGAATAAGTAAACAGAACACACACGCACAACGAATTATGCAACTACAAATTTTTAATGCGATAGTTTTAAAAAAACTTTCAATACTACCCAGTGCTAAAAATTTGAATTACACTTGACAATGTTATTAATATTGCAGAGATCCAGAAATGATCAGCATTACGTCTGCACCAGAAGCTCCTCCACCAAGAATACGCATATTAGATAGCCGTTCCAGAGAAGTGGAAACTGTCAGAATCGGAGATAAATTAATGTTTAGAATAGAAATTCCCGAAGACAGTAAGTTACCACTTTGAAATAAATTTTAACATAGATTTCAATTTTAAATAACTCTTTTAGCTCCATATGGCATTTTCGCTAGAAGTTGTGTAGCCATGGCCAAGGATTCGAAGAGTACCTTCCAGATAATCGACGACGAAGGTTGTCCGGTCGATCCCAGCATCTTCCCAGGATTTACTCCCGACGGTAATGCATTACAATCCATTTATGAAGCCTTCAGATTTACGGAATCATACGGTGTCATCTTCCAATGTAACGTCAAATACTGTTTGGGACCTTGCGAACCCGTGAGTATTCTCTAACCCAAAAAAAAATGTGAAATCAAATTTTTTTTAATTTTAGGCCGTATGCGAATGGGGACGTGAATCGATCGAATCATTGGGAAGGAGAAAGAGATCCGTCGGTAAATCAAATGCAACAAATGATGAAGAAAAGGAGAAGATATGTCTATCAGTCAAGAAATATTAGTTCTCGACTTTGGCGATGATAAACAAGCCGAATTTTTGAAAACTGACACTTCCAGCACAGATTTTGGAAAAGATAAAACAGTAACGATAATTGAACCATGTCCTACTAAAACGTCAGTTCTTGCCCTAGGAGTCACATGTGCCTTATTAGTTCTACTTTATCTTAGTACAATTTTCTGTTACTACATGAAAAAGTGGTTAAATCCTGGAAAGCATATTGCTTAAAATATTTAAAAAGTGATAAGTCCGGTGCTTATACGTAATTTATCTAAGTAAACAAAAACGAAGTATTATGAAGTCAAAAATGCTCCTTTAGAACGCTGTACAGGGTGCATTGATGATTACCGTTTGATCTTTCTGTTGAGTTGACTTTTGTAATTACAAACGGACGGTTAACTCAAGAAGAGATTTCAAAACAATAGGGATACAATTAAATTAATGTAAGAACACATTTACACTAAAATTTCGGGACGGTGGCGGTCTTTGGTGAAGGAAATCGCTTTCAACTTTTAAAAACATTCAGATACTTTTGCCATAACAAAAATTTACGGTAACTCGTAAATTTAGAAAAATTTCTCTTTACTTTGTTCCTAAATCGTTAGTTTTGTAATGGCAAAACCAGTGATCTATTTCTTTATATTTCTTAAAATCGTCTTAATTTATTTTTAGACTTAGGTGATTTCTGTAAATATCTAAAATATTTTAATATTTATTATTTTGTATACGCATCTCATATTTATAAAACAAAAACGTAAATAAAACTAATAAGAACGTAATGCATAATTTTATTACTACAAAATAAAGTAAAAACATTATAATAAATTACTCGTTATGCTTCATTTAACAAGTTTAATCGATGTTGGGTCAACAGAGCAACGTCCACGATGGCTTCTGGGATAATTAAGTCACCAACGGTATACTTTAATGATTCTTCAAAAGCATACAAAATACTGGTATCGTACAACATCATTTTGCATTGAGCTAATGCTAAAATACAATTGCGCAATCGAGCGATTGTTTCTCTATCCGAACGTGGAACCTCCTGCAAAGTAATATAACGTGATTAATTTTTATAAAAATAACAATCGAAAAAAAAAAAATTAAAAGCCAAAACATAGGTGTGGTTTTGTTAATAAATCTTTACCTAAAAAGGCCGTCGCTAAAACTGGACGGTCAAAATTAAAATATATGTAGAAGTTTTGCACCAGTTGGCAAAGGCTCAAAATTCAAAGTACTTGAAATATTATGTATATCAGGAGACAATTTATGAATGAATAGGAATATGGGTCCATATTATTGAGTTCTTAAAGCACAAAAGTGCATCCATTATTTATGACGTTGCTTATGCTCTTATGCTTACGTTCATCTTATATTAAAAATATTTTCGTCCAAGTACCTTACTCATAATATCAAAATCAATACTACCAGCATTTCTACGATAAAAAATACATAAAATATTTTATAATGTTAAAAATGACCACACAGCAGGTAGACATTCAAATGTATGTATAAACCGCCAACCTTCCATTAAATGTAACAAGAATTCAACGATACAAAACGAACAACTGTGGTTTACTGATAGATATTTCCAGTCCACTTCAATTTATTAATTGGTAAAGAACGTAATTCAAATAACCTGGTTAAACTGTCACATAATCGACAATTGAAATCTGAAAATGTATCCATGCACAATGTATAATGAGATATGACCTACATAGTTGCAGATTTTTTCCAAAAAGATTTCCTATTTGTGGTATACAGTTAGGTGGCATTATTTTTCTCTAAAATGTAACAAATTGTATATTGCACAAAAACGTTGTTGCATTCCTATTAAATAAAAAATAAAACTGTCGATACGATCGCACCTTTATTTTAAATTCGTTTCCAGCTCGACCTCCTTAGAATTTTAAACATGAACTGCACAAATAAAATGGTTGAAAATATGCTACATTGAAAAGAGAGTTAAAACTCAATCGGCCGTATTTGGTTATCTAATTTATCCAATCCTCGATTGAAAATTAGTTTCAATAGCGAAATTCGTGGTAAAAACGATCGTTTGCAACCATGTAATAAATAGAATTCGTTTTTCATTATAAAAATTTGCGTTTAATTTACTTTCTTCCTTACCCATACTAAATTGAAAGTATTAAAACCCTTACAAGGATAGAAAACGTCAAGAAACATAATTGTTTTCCACTCATTAATTGATATAAAATAATCCTTGTAATGTGCACATTATTAAAAACGGTCGCATTTGTCTACATTAAATTTGAACAATAACTGCAATATTGTTTGGAATGGACCAATACGGAAAATCGTTAATTACCAGAACAAACTCGGTTAAATGGGATGAACTTTTGCCATAAAGAGACGTGTAAACTAACACAAAGATAATGCAACATTTCCGTCGCGTCGGTTCGAAAGCTACAAACAATTACTTCATATTTTTAAATTTTGTTTCTTCCAACGAACTTACTTTTATATCCAACCTAAATTTTGCAAAATAAAAGATTTATACATCAAAATTAGATTAGACGCTTCCAACTTAGATTTTTCCAAGTGAATGGAAAAGATTATCTATTTATGATTAGTAGATATTATCTGTAAGTACTTGGAATTATTCGAGGATTTTTCTCGACTGTGCCAGGAAACTACGTAGTTTTAAAATTTTCTTACAAGAAGTAGGTTCATCGTCCCCAAAAATGTTCTAGTCCATTAATTGATTGTTCCAAGAGTAATCTTGAGTTTCTAGTTTCACAATCATAAAAAAAATTGCACCGGCTAAATGACTTCAAAAAATGACTAAACCAAAAACAGCAAAGGAAGAAAATATTGAATATTATAGGCATTTAATATAAGAAAAAATTCCGTTTTAAATATGTTTTAGTGACCAAGATCCCTAATAAGCACATAAGTAAACGTTATGAAACTTAAACAGTAAACATAATTATATAAATTAAAATTAAATGTTTATAAAAATTTTTTTAAAAATTGTATTAAAACGGCCTTAAATGACACTTGAGCATTTTATAAAATCGAATAGCAAAATTTAGATTTATACGGTTTATCACTTGAGCACGGTAACAAATCAATAACTAAAAAATTTTTCAGTAATCAAAGCAGAGCAAAAAAATTTAGTCATAAAAGATTAGTACTCCGTGAAATTTCAGCGCACGGCTCAAAGCCAAATTTTGATAATTTCAATCTAATAACCACCATCCGTGCGTACGTTTTGAAGTGGATTCCACTATAGTTTGTGCAAAACAGTAAAATTATAACACAAATTTATTTCAATGGCTAAAGAAAATTGGATAGTGTTAAAAAATTGATTAATTAATATTTGATAAGAATTGAAAGATTTCGTATTTAAGGGAATTTATGAATATTTAGCGAGTAAAATCAGAATTTTATAACTTGCAGAAACTCAGTTAATAAATTTAGAAAATATGAAACAGATTTGGATTTTGCAAAAGTGGATATTGGACTCAACAAAAGGAAAATGAGACAAATTGGTACCTAACAAAAAGAAAACAACTAAAAATACAACACAGCACGGTAAACAAACAATAATAAATAATTTAAATAAAATCTTGAGTAACAAAAATTTAAAAAAAATTTAATAATAAAATTTGTATACTTTTAACATAAATCGATTGTAAAATGATTAAATTAAAATTATTTGGACACAAAGAAGTCAAAAGGATATTTTAAATACCCCAAATTAGACTTTAACCAGTAGCATCATCGTTGGAACCATAGCAATATTTTTTTTATATTATAATATGCTATCATATCTGTGCCTCTGTTAGTAATACATAAAGTTAGCCTTGAGCAATAATTATTATGAATGCAGAAACGCTCCACGAAGGTTGTGCGAGTTGGAATCCATGGAGCATCAGGCAAAGTCAAAAAATATTGAATGACTGAGACAAGGTGCTATTCGAATGGCATAAAAACGAAAGAAAGGAATTGCGGAACAAATTTGGGCAAGACCAGCTGTTGATGACAAAACTGTGATGTACTTGACAAGGACGCCTTTAGAGGCTAGACCAATGAGCATTCGCTTATGTACAAATTAGATCATAACCTCTTTTGTAAAATCATCGGATTTCAATTTCTGAATTAAATTAAGAGAAAATATTCAACTTATATTTTTTTTTTCAAACCCTGTATCTTTTAAACGATACTTCTTACAAAAAACCACTAACTAACCAGTTTGGAATAGCAAATTTAACGGGCTATAACTTTAGTCTTGTAAAAATTTGGAAAACCAACCGATTTACAGAAAATTCGAAATAATGAACATAAAAAATGTTTTTAACATAATCTTCCTTACTTCATTAACTCGAAATTCATTAATTCTATACATAAAGAGTTAAAATTAGTTTGTTGATAAGCGTGTGCTCTTTAAAAAGTCACTAATCCAGTAACACTAAAAAATCAATAGATTCGTTGCTATGGCCGTTTGGAGGCAGAAATTGAACTTTAAATGAGGTATACAGAAAAATGAAACACTGCCAAAATTCAGTGCGCATTCGAAATAAACTTGGTAAAAAAATTTGTTTCTAATTTCTAAATTCTGATTTTTTTACATTCTTTGCAATATTGTTAGCGTCTTTTTATAATGCAAAAATGTCATGGTTTTTAACCAAGACTATATCATTAGTAATAAAGGAGAACCCCGCGATGACCCTTTTAAAAATAAGTAGTTTTTATAGCTACCTACATTTTTTATTCAACTTCTTCGTTATAAATTTGCATCATTATACTACTATAGGCGAGTCGTAAAAAGAAATAATAAACACTTTACGACTACAAACTATAAACACTTTGAAGTAATAGAATTGCAAAATTAAAACTTAATTAGACTAAAAATATTCAGTAAAGTAATAATCATTATTATATGTAAACATCTAACAGAATTGTAAACTTGTCCTACAAAATTTAACTCATTTACATTAACTTCAAAATTAATGCAAAAGTCATAAGGCAACAAACCCTTTAGTTTACAAGGACAAGTTTTGAAATAAGCACGCAAACATTAAGGACAGCTTTATATTTACATTGTAAGGCATTTAACCCTTCCGTAGGGTTGTTATCGCATTGGGAGCGGCGCTGTTAATCAAAAATCCTTTAATGCTTCAATTTTTAAATTTGGGTATGAAGACACAAACATAAGAAAAGCTTTTGACAAAAATATTCTGAAAATCCTTGGCAAAGTCACGTATGAAAACACTAACTTTTAATGAATTTAGTGACGCCCATGAGTGGGCGCGTATTTTTCGTTAACCTATTTGTTTATTTCAAATGGGCAGGAGTACTCCCCTTGCTCTTGTTTGTCTTAACATCTTTTATGCATACAACGCCATCTTTACACCTTTTGACACTGCAGAGTTTTTTGCAATAGACCACATAGTTACTCCCAACTATTTATCAATATGTATTCACCCATCTGACAATTTCATCGGCAATCCTACAATTTCTACAAAATATTTTGCTAAGGTAGCCATGGGAATCTATAAAAGGAACTTGCATACCACCCCCTTGATTTCGCCATACTTTTTTTTAGAAATTTACATTAGACTAATTTTTAAAGAGATTTACAAATCGTATTTTTTTGTATATTTAAAATCTAAATTTACTTGTAAATGAAAATTTAATTTAATATCCCAAGACAAACAGTACAAATGCAACAAAAATACAGTTGTCACCATGAAAAAAGAAGCTGACGTCATTTTCAATATTGTATGAAGTAAGTCAAGAATTATGAGTCAAATAAGTATTTGTTATAATAAATTTAAATCATAATTATAAAGCAGAAAATTAATATGGCTGTCAATATACAATTAATCAATCATAAAATAATTTTAAACCTATAGTGGCGCTGCTCTGTCGGCCAAGTTGAACAGAAGTAAGGTAAGAGAGTACAGCTCTACCAAGTAAACAATAATTTTGAGTGGGCGTGTTTGGCGCTAGTAGAATTATACGTTCATTGGTTCAACTGTGCGTAGCTGCACTTTCATTGGTTCATTCAAATTTTATTACATTAGTTCGCGTATTTTCCGAAATTATTGTTAGCTTGGTGGCACTGTACATACAAATTACATTCAGTTTATGTATAACGCAACAATTTGTTACAAGTAAATTGTTAAAAGAATAATTGATTTAAAAATATCGTCAAGAAATTGTTGTGTAGTTAACTGCTATAATACAGAAAAAATAGTCCACATTTATCATTTTATTGTTTTCCTGGTAAAGACTATCAGATTGAACAAAAAAATATGTGGATAAAAGCTGTCAGACGAATGAAGTAAGTAAATCGTATTAATTTATAAAATGCACGTGCTATATAACATAATATGAAAAATATTTGTTTTAAATTTTCGTTTTTTTATTCAGAGTGGTGAAAAACCATAGCAACCAACTAGAAACAGTCGTATCTGTAGTTCGCATTTTATTGGTGGTGAAAAATCTAATATTTTAGATAATCTATCTTATATTCCAACAATTTTTCACCTGCCTATAAAACTTCAGTCATATCAGAAGCAGCCGTATACAGGGATGAGCAAATTCGAAAATGCAAGGAAAATAGATATGATCGAGTTAGAGAAATATCCTTCCTTCTCAGTCCGTTTACCCTAAAGAGGGTTTGGTGACTCTATTTTTAGAGTTCTCTTGGCATTCTACCTCGGTGGTTTGCCATTGCCTGCCGAGGAAGACGGTCAGAAAATTCTCACTCCGTCCGGATTTGAACCGAAGATCTCGGTTTAGCAGTTGACGCACTTAAGCGCTAGGCCGCGACCGTCTTCATAGAGAGAAATATGAAGATGTCGAAATGGGTAAAATTAATTGTGTGGTTCTTATATTTAATTACCTTAAACTATTATATCTTTTAGACTCAAATGAAATTGAAACAGGAGTAGAAACTATGAATATGAGTTGTCAAACAGATCCATGTGATTATGTGAAAGAAAATACATTATCAAAAACAAAAAAAATTCATAGTCGATGGCCACTTAAAATAGTACATGATAAAAGATGTGGACCTGATACGACACCAAATCCTGGATTTTCGAGCATTAAAACAGATACATTTATTTAAAAAAACTGCATTATTAAGCCAAAAATATTTGATTTGTGGAATGAAGTTAAATTGTTGAATCAAGGATAATTGAATTATTGAACTAAAAACAATTGAAATTTTATACAAAAACAATTAAATTATTAAAATAAAAAATATTTGAAATTCTGAACAAAGCAGTTGAATTATTAAATAAAACGGCTGAATTATTGACAAAATAACAAAAATGATTAAAGAAATCAGTAGAATCCTTAACCGAAAAATTGAATTATTGAACAAAGCAGTTGTATTTTTGAACAAAACAATTGCATTGTAGAACCAAAAACAACTGAATTATTAAACTAAAAATAATCGAATAAACCAAAACCAATTAAATTTTTTTTACCAGCATTACAGCGTAAGGTATACACCAACCGACTAATAGAAAGCGGGAGACTGTGGTTCAAGTCCTGGTCGCGTTGGATATGCTGCTGTGATCAAAGGTCCGATATCAATCTTTGGACTATGGTGAAGGCAATAGGAAACCACCCCATTAATTATATTCCCTAGTAAATCAGATTAGCTTCGGCTAAGTCGCCTAAATTTTTATTTTTCAAAGCTACATAGAATTTTCGCTGACTTGTTTAAAACTCAAAATTTTAAATTCCTTGACATATCCAAGTATTCCAGGTGAGTGGATACCCTGTACTACCAAGCAATGGACTTATTAAAATTATACTACTTTCCATGACTTTCGTGGGATGGTTTCCCGTTGCCTTCTCCACTCCCAACATTAGTACAGTGATAACTCATTTTTGCAAAAAATCTCATTTACCGCATTTGTGGACTAGACCATTGACTTAATTCTCAAAGTATGTCTTCATCTTTATGCAAGTAATTCATGGATTTCAACCGGTATTTCCAGTAGTACTTCACAGATACAAAAAATTGAGATGACTTGGGGGTAGAAATTTTCTATTTTCTACATTTTGAGAAAAGGTTGATTTTCTTTGTGGTAATATATTTTTAGTATTCAACATGGAAAGAGAATATTATTGAAAATTTGGTATTAAATTAGTACGATTTGGTCCCTGATATGATATTCTGCTAATATTAGTGTAATAATATTATATTCTTGAGCTAATATTAGCCAAATGTAATTTTGCATAACAATGCATAAAATCTATTATAATCTTAGAGTATACAAATCTATAGAATTCACATAAATTTATAAAAGATACATTTTCAGTAATCTATTTACAAGATGAGGTTGTTTAAGCTTTCAATGATAAATATTTTCGAAACATTCTGACAAAAAATAATTAACAAATTTTAACAAAACTATGTCATTCCATGCTTTACTATATAATACATAAACTGTTTATAACAAAAATATTGTGGTTTCTTTATAGTTTTTTATTTTTCTATTGTTGTACTTTTTTCATCCTAGAGAAAAATCCACCTCTTCGGTTTAAAATAATTTTTGGGAGATTTATTTACATTTCAAAATACATCTTCCCCTTAATATGAAAGAGTCCTTTATAGATCATCTACAAAATGCCGACGCTAGAAAGGCAAAAATTCTTAATCGCCATTTTTGAAGAATGAGTTATACATGTATATCATTGGAATCATCAAATTTTTCTCTATCGAATGATACCGGTTTTATTAAAATTTGAAAATTTCGGTGGCGCTTAAGACAATGAAACAAAAAATGTGTCATATTAAAAATTGCGTTCTCTGATGTGGAAGATTTTTTATCAATTAGAAATATCTTTTAAAATTAGTATTTACAGATAAAACACTTTGCTTTTCTATTAAAAAATGTACTTTGAGTCTTAACGTTATATATTACCAAGGACTATCACTTACATAAACAAATTTTAAAATAAAACTTTGAACGGCTCTCCTGCAGTAGCCCTTAAGAGTTTTTGCCTTTCCACCGTCAATGTTATGGGTTGGTTCTTCTGCTGAGTGCTCAAATCTCTCCAGAGTACCTTCCACTGAGGAATATAACAATCACAAAATCTTCAACAGCATCATTATATGCACCGATTTTGGTAGTACAATGGATTCACAAAACATGCAATTAGTGCATCAATGTGATTGGGTGGGAATATTTAAAAAAACTGCATACCATGGCAAAGTATGAACTACAAAATATAACTGTTCAACATCTCTAACTGGTAATGACACCTACTATTTCAAGTAAAAATCAACTAAAAGTAATAAGCAAAGCTGTTTAATCGGAAATAAATATTTACCAGATTACCCTGATGAGCCAAAATTATCCCAATTTACCACCATATTTCATCAGTAGTTTACCCCTTAAAATATTTTATTAGTATCTATCAGGGTATTATAAATATTTTGCATACCGATTTGTAATTATATTCGATTATATTTTTTTTTGCATATTATTCGAGCTCGATTTCCATGTTTATTTAATTTGAAATACTCTCATTTATCGAATGGCTCAGATTTGATGTACTATAGAATTAGTACTATGTTAGCGCTAAAATTAGTCTAATTTCTATCAGTTATGAAATTGTATTATTATTAACTTATTAATTATCTTACCTGTTCTAAATTTTGAACAAATGTGGCTGAACTGCTCTGCTCATAACTTTGCAGTTGAGATATCCAAATAAATCCATTACTTCCTAGTATAACAGTAGCACCCACTGGTAAATTGTGAATATATGATTTGGTTTTTTTAATAAGAGAAGGAAATACTTTCACAAACAATCCTTGTCCCAACTAAAAGTACAATAATTTTAGAAATACTACATATTAATACATTTAAGAATAATTTGAAATTAGAATTGGTAACGATTTCTTCATTATTGAATGCAACTTATTTAATTTGTATTAAAAATATTCTATTTCAAATATAAGAACATTTAAAGACAAATTAATCAAATAAGAACGTTTATGAATCAAGATCAAAATGTAATCCAAAACAAAAATCATATCGACGCAATAATATTATCTACAACATACTTTTCCATATTTGGCACTTCTCACATGTAAAGACAAAGCTCCATCCGAATAAATGTTTTGAACTTCTGCACTAATTAAATCTCCTTCCTTTAAGTATTTTCTCATTGCACGCTCATCTTCTGTCGACCGCCTCCTCTAAATTATAAAGAAATTACAACAAAAACGTATAAATAAAACAATTAACCAACCAATTCTCCTCCAGGTAAATTAACACATTGAAGTGGTAAAATTGAATCTAATCTGCTATTTGTATCTACTTTCCAACGTTTGTGTTGCACTTCTGTGACACGACCAACAACCACATCTCCAATTTCACCATTGTACCGACTCTTTAACGGCTGTATCGTTATTAACTTGTGAATTTGTTCCTTAACACCAGCTACAGAAGCTTTCAAATATCCATCTTCCTCGTACGTTCCATGACCTCTACATAAGTTACATCAAATTATTATCATTAAACAACAAAATTTGAACTTCTAACCTCATAAAATCTTTCTGTTCTGTTATAATTTCACCGGGAGTATATATTTTTGGCACTGCAAGATTTACTCCAACAGAAGTATTTGGGCGATCTTCAGCAAGTCGAATATTAATTTCTTGTATCATTTTAAAGACTGTAATTCAAATTAAATTTAAGGTTATGTATGTTAAATGTGCGTTGCCTAAAGCCGAGTCCCCATAGTATCAGCAGTTTCAAATCGGCGACGGAAATATTAATTACATTTATTAAAAAGTAAAGAATTGATTAAAAGAAATGTAGTGGGAAATAATAAAAAGTTGCAAAGTGATATGGAATGAGAAAAGTAGTTGGTGAAATGGATCCTTAATTTAGGTATTTATTCTTTTAATTTTATGACAAAAATTTTAATATTATGCATGTTGCTTGTTTGGAATACTTTGTGATGTTGATGGAATCTAAGTTTGAGTTTATCTAATCATAATATTAATAATGTTGTTGCCAAACTTGAAGTTTTCACCGATGGGGGTGGTACAAAAATTAAAAGGTTGTAAACCCCTGGTATATCCTCCATTCGCGGTACGATTAGGCACTGTTTAAAATTTGTAGGTTATAGTGAAAATTCGTTCGTTAAAATTCATTAGTCATTTTGCATTAATGTGAAAATTGTCGTTTTTGTTGTTTATTCATATTTTACAATGTGGGATTTAGTTTATATAGTACGTGTTTTCATTAAAAAGTGTTTTAGAAAACATTAAAATTGATGTGTTGTTAAAATGAGTGATACTATCTTGCGCTTTCTTGATCAGGAAGAGAAAAGTAAAAATGAGAAGATTTGAAAAGGTATGGAGAAGAGGCAGAAGAATGGACAATAAACCATGAACACTGAAAATGTATGTATGTACATTTTTTAATTACTCGAGAAATCATTGATTGGTGGATCTCTATTTTATATGTATTTATGTTATTTTAGGTATCTTTGATATGTGCATTTTACATGCATAATTAAGAGACTCGGAAGTCATTGGGTGTAAGTGGCTAAACGGAACAACTAAGATAATTGTACCCGTACTTATAGTCGTTACTTCAGCTTAAAGCTGAAACTCTTTTGGCATACTGTCACATTGGGTTAGAATTTTTATTAATTTTAAAATTGCCACCACAACATCACGAGCGCCGCTTGATGTTTTACGCTGCGCTTTGAAGCGAGAGAAACTTTCATTAATCTTGGTATAAATGTAGTTTTTGTTTTTCAAGATCTTACAATAATCCTCATTATATTTGTAAATTTTTGCACAAGTTATTTATCAACTTACTATTTCAACTTTTTAAACAACATTTTTCTACTGCTACTAAGTAAATTTTTAAATATTCCAAGTAATAATAAGATTACCTACCTTTTTGTCAACCACTACCTAATTTTGGAATCATCCTGATGAAAATATTGGTTCCAAAACGATGGTACAACTAAAAGTATAATAATAATAATAATAATGAAGTCTTTATTTGGTAATAAATACCACTATTTACAACACAGATAAACATAATCAACAGAATGCTACAAAATAAAAAATCTATATAAATTGGAACGCTACATATTTTTTAATTCTCCTTTTAAAGGACACCAGCTCAGTCTCCAATTTAAGATCCAACGGCAAACCGTTGAATAATCTCAAACCACTGTACAAAATCATATTCTGAGCCCTGTTATTTCTGTAAAGATTCAACCTAAAGTCATGCACATTACGCACCAGGTATCCATGAGAATCTCCAACATATGACACGTTATTGGACAAATATTCAGGTAACAACTTATTTTTAATTTGAATACAAAATTAAAACATTTATCACAATTCTCTGATATACACTGTGCCACCGCAAAGTCTCAAGCAATACAAACTTAGACACAAATCTACTAACTTTCAAAATAATTCTCATTCCCTATTTTGAAGTTTTTGCAATCTACTTAACATACTATTGTTACCCACAAACAAAACAGAAGAACAATATTCAAAATGTGGCTTCAGCATAGTATTGAAAATTTTTATAGCACTTAAAACTGACACATTCTTTCTAATTTTCAAAAAAAGTACAATTTTTTTGCAATCTTTCTACAAATGTAATCAAAATGTGCCTTAAAATTTAATTTATCGTCCAAAACAATACCCAAATATTTAATTTGAGTCACCACCTCAACCGAACAACCCTCCATCACTACATCAAGATTATTACACCCTTTATTATTAATAATCATGCATTTTGTCTTATTCAGATTGAGTGCAAGTCTGTTCATCTGAAACCAGTGACACAAATTCTTTAATACCTACCTGTTCGAGACGCTCTACAAAATTGATTCAATTTCTGATTCTTCAAATCACTCAGCTCACTCGAAAACCACATACAACCACCGGTCGAAACCCTCTTAGTCTTAACGAATTCCTTAATAAGCCGCTGTAAATTTTTATCGAAAGTTTCTGCTTTATAATTACAATCACCGTAGTAAGTGGTCACAATGTCACTCCTAACAACTCTGCTTCTAAATTTTGACCTGTTGTAATTCAGAATATTAATATATTTCTTGTTCTTACTATCCACCTTTGAATTTTGTTTAATTGATACTTCAATAGTCTCATGATCACTTATTTTCATTTCGCTATTAATACTTGCGCTAATGTTATATCCGGCATTAACTATTATGTAATCAATTAACGTCTTTGATTCACTTGCAACTCGAGTGTATTGGTTCACTATCTGGCTAAAACCACTATCTATGATAATCTCGCCCAGCCGAACTCTAGAATTTGAGTTACCCAACCAGTCAACATTGAAATCACCCATTACTATAACACGACCATTTATTTCGCTTAATTCGTCCATGAAGTTTTCAAAATACGCGTAAAATTCAGAAGCCACATTTAAATACTTAGGCGCTCTGTAAAGCACTGCCAAGTAAATAATATCGCTTCCATTATCTACTTTTACAACTAACCACCAAAAAATCCAAATCGATAGCAATATTCTTAATTAATTCAAACTTCCACGATTTTTTAATATACAACATTACCCCGCCCGTGTGACGAGATACCGAATCGACTCTCACCACATTGTAACCGTCAATCTGAATCAGGCCGTCCTCATCCATCTCCGATAAATGAGTCTCACTCAAGCATACAAACTCCAAGCAATATTCGTTAATTAACAGTTCCAATTCACAAAAAATTGTTGATCACACCTTGAATGTTTAGATATACACATTTTACAATCGCTGATTGCTAATACATTGTTTTATGCTTTTCAATGTTCACCTTCCTCTTGTATGCTGGACAATCTGTGCTCCAGGTTCCATGGCTGACATCAAGTTGCAGATTTAGCTCCTTGTTGGCTTTAGAACAATTGACACATTTAGTGTCCACCTCCGAACAGTTCTTGGAGATATGTCCTTCTTCTCCACACTTGTAGCACAATGAACCAACCGTACAATTCCGTGCCATGTGGTTAAAACCACCACATTTCAAGCACCGCAATACTCCAACTTTCTCGTACACACTACATCTGTCCCACATTATATTAATTTTTCCACTTTTAATACTTGTTCGAATGCTTTACCATCCATTTCTAAGATAGCGTTAAAAATCTTATCGTTCTTATAAGATCTGTATATTTTAACACAATTTAACTCATTAAAGTTTATATCATTTTGAGCTTTAACTGCCTTCACTATCTCATCCTTGCTCATCTCTTCATTCATGCCAACTACCAAAATTTTTGGCTTTCTCACATTAGAAACCCTTACATCGTAATCCGTTCCCAGCTTGCTGACAATTTCTTTTTCGATTCTCTCAGCTGACTGCATACTGCTGCAATTTATCGAAACTGCACCATCCCTTCTTAACTGCGCAATATTATTCACTCTTGCAGATATTGCAGAAGGGTTTATATTCTTTCTTATATCATCCATTGTCTTTTCTACTTTCTGAGATTTCTCCTTAGGTTTAACGATTACTGGTAATCTAAGTTGGGTCGCATATGTCGCTATCGTCCCAATACTTTCAACACTCGCATTGTTATCTTCCACTTTCAAATTAAATTCATTTTTAAATTCCTTCATTACAGTTTCTACTTTTTTAAGAATATTACTCGATTTTTCATCTATTAACTTTTTCATGTCCACTTCATATTGTTTCATCTCTGCCAAGATATTTTCTTGATTAGACTTTAACACTTCAAAGGCATTGATGCACGAATCACAAATAAACTTAATGTTTGAAAACTGGTTGAATATATTGAAATCTCTCTCAGCAATACCAAAACACTTCCTGGCGTGGAATGCCTTTCTGCAGAAGCCCGCACACATCAAAATACATGTCTCCTTTCTCAAACTACCACCACACTTTCCACAATCCAACTCCATCCTACTGGAGCCAGATTCACTTGCTATTTTAAAATATAGCCACCAAAAATCATCCAAAAAATATCCAATACCAAGCGCACGCAATAAACACGTCCTAATTGTAATACCAAATATTTGTAAGTAATAAGAATGGTGGCGCTAGTTATATCTACTAAAAGCACTTATAAGTGTGTAACAATCTACAAGTATTTTGTAAATTGGAATTTAAAGATGTAATTTGATTTTACAGCTAGTAAATATGTTTAGAGATTTGTTGTGCTAATCACTTAGTTTTTTTGAAAACAACAAATTGAGCGACGTACTTTTTGCTAGTCACTTATAGTACGAGATTCCACTGCGTGATTACTACGTCCATCTGTTTTTAATCAAAACACAATTTTTTTAATTAATTATTAATAGAGGAATACGATTTTGTCGGGTTGCCTATCAAAATATGGCCGCAAGTAGGGTTTTTTTAACTGTTAAAGATATACAAGAGCAAGAGAGAGTTGGCCCGTTGTAACTTTAAACATTCATAACGTATTTTAATAAATTATATATCAAATTAAAGATAATTTTTATCTCTACGCGATGACCTAGGGTTGCCTACGCACAGGTGGCCGTAAGTAAAGATTGTTAACTGTTACAGATATATAATAGCGAGAAAGGTTTTTTTATTCTAAAAAAAATTAAACAAAACATCAAAAAAATTATTTAACAATTTTATAAGTTATATTACAATATCGTTTCATTTAGTCGTTTATTGAGTCACTCTCGTAGCTACAAATATCCAAATCATCATTCTCAGAAAATTCCTTAATAGATTCGCAAATCACGTCTTTGGCTTGCAGTGGTGAAGAGTTTCCAACAAACCATGTAGGTTTTAGATAATTATCTAAAAACCAACCGCAGTTTTCAGCGCTAAACTTTATGCAATTCAGCTCGGTGGCATTTTGCCACATTGAATTAATAAATATCGACCTCAACAATTTTTGTTTCAAGGATTTCCAACATGGTGGAATGTTGGTCGAGTCAAAACCTTTCACTTTTTTCATAAATTTTTCGTTGGTTTTTTGTCGTCGCATACATGTTATTGAAAATCAGATATCTTGCAGTATTTACACTTTGACAATTTCTTATTCCATATATAAAAGAAGTAAATTCCTGGACTACTTCAATTTTGTTATCATCAAAAATGTCATTTGGATTAGATAATGACGCAAAAACCTGCTGAATTTTCGGGTTTTTAGAAAATAAGTTGAAAGGCCGGACTTTCCCTTTGTTAAAAAACGAAGCCGTATAGTCGCAACCTGTGAATGCATGAAATGCTGGCAGCGCAAGACATAAAATCGGACCTAATTTCTTTGATAATTCCGTACAGTTTATGCAGGTTTGGTCTTTATTATTGACTTTTTTTGATGTACTGTTTTCCAACCAAATTTGTAAATTGGAAAATTTGTGCAAATTGCCTAGCAAAATGATTAAGACGTCAGTGTCGATCGCTTTCACTAAAATTTTCGATGCTTAATGCATTGTGCTTATATGAAATACAATTCTTGTGTCAGCTTCCACATGTTGACATGCTAATTCAGTTTCTTCTTTTTTGATAACGGTGTTTCCAACTGAACAATATGAAAAACACAGTTCTCCGACTGTAATAAAAACTATTTTGTTTTTTAATACCGAAGCAAAAGAGTCGTCATCCCAGTGATTAGCTAAAAATTTAACCAAAGCTTCTTTAAAACGATAATTCTTCAAACTCGTTGAAAAATCTTTGGGTCTAGGTTGCAACGGACCATTAATCGTATAGGGAATATCAATTTCCTTTCGATTCTGTCTTTCGCAATCTTTGATGGAAACCGTTAGGTATCTATCAAATATGATATGTATCTCACGGGCATTTGTTGAACAAAGCTTTATGAGTATTGATTCAGCTAGCTTTCCAAATGTTTGTGGTAAAATGGAGCCAATATGATACATATAGTAGAAGCCATCAATTATTTCTATGTCGATTTGTCCAGGATTAGCTGGTTCAATTTTTGACTTCAATTGTTTACTCAATGCAGACTTGTCCGTTTTGAACATTTGGCCAGTACAGTGGAACAGTGCAGGAGGTACAGGTGCAAGAGGATAGGATAAGCAGTACTCAATGTCAACTTTTTTATCAATAGCAATTGCCAACAGTCGTCCGAAAATATCTCGTTCCATTTTCATTAATGCTTGTTTGCCTTTGATGTTACTCTTAATTGTTTTTTTTACACAATCAGATGCTGATGATCATTTAAATTGTAAATAAAACACAGATATTTAAAAAAAATCGTGAAACTTTATTATATCGTCAAGTAGACAGAATGAGGTTATGTATGGAACAATATATCCGGCAGATGGCCGCCGCGGCTTTGCTGGCACACATGCGATCTTTTAATGAAATTTTTAATGACCGTTTTGCATAAATGCTGCGGTATTTCATTAATGCAGCGTCCAATTTCCTCTTTTAAGGCTTGAGTCGTCGTCGGCTTATTCACGTAAACCATAGACTTCAAAAAACCCCAAAGAAAAAAGTCTAATGGTGTTAAGTCGCACGATCTAGACGGCCAATTCTGGTCTCCAAAACGCGAAATAACACGATCGGGAAATGACTGATGCAGCAATTGAATTGTTTCTCTGGCTGTATGACATGTGGCGCCGTCTTGTTGAAACCACATGCCCTCCACATTCATTTCTTCAATTCTAGGCACGAAAAAACTGGTTATCATTTCACGATACCGAACACCATTGACTGTTTGCGCTTGACCTGCCCCATTTTCAAAAAAAGGTGCAATGATTCCTCCAGCCCAAAATCCACACCACACAGTGACACGTTGAGGATGCATTTGCTTCTCGTGAATCACTCGAGGATTTTCCTCACCCCAAATGCGACAATTCTGCCTATTGACGAAGCCATCAAGATGAAAATGGGCCTCGTCACTGAAGATGATTTTATCGACAAAATCAGCATTTTCATGTTGTCTCCAATACCCAATTAACGAACTCCCTTCGCTGTCCATGGTCAGCTGGCTTCAGTTCCTGAGTCAATTGAACTTTGTATGCATGAAGATGCAAATCTTTCGTCAAAATTCGCTGCATAGTGGATTTGGAGACACCAATTTGCTGAGCTCGGTGTCGAATTGAGGTGGTTGGAGTTTGAGCGACATCATCACGTACAGCTGCGACATTTTCGGGCGATCGACCTGGTCGAAGGCGCGTTGTTGTCTTTACATCACTAACAGACCCAGTTTTGGCAAATTTATCCATTAATCTCTTTACAGTTGACTCTTTTGGGGCATTATTGTGACCCCAAATTGATCGCAATTTGCGAACTGTAGCCGCAAAACTTTCACCATTTTGGTAAAACAATTTCACAATGAGAATGCGTTGTTCAACCGTGTAGCGCTCCATTTTTACTAACCTCGTACCTTCTACTAGCAAACAATAACAATTGTTCAAATGTCAAACAATGACACTGCGAATGGCGCCAAATTTAAATCTTGCGTTCTTGTTGGGACACCCTTTAGAAGTCATTGGGTGCTAAATCAGCGCTGTACGGCGGATGACCCATCAATTTGACGTTTTGAGTGCTCAAATAGTCGGTTGTTTGAGCCGATGTGTGTGAACTCGCATTGTCATGATGGAGAATGATCCGTCTTCGGGGGTTGGTTTTTCTTATTTCTTCGAAGACTTCTGGCAAACAAATGGTTGTATACCATTAATAATAATAATAATCTTTATTTAGTCACAAAATACAATTTACAGTACAATCCTGAAAATACAATTTTGAGCATAAAAAAGTGGAGATCAGCTGCTTGCTGGTTTTCATCTCAACTCAGGGTCAGTTGAAGAACTCCGTTACCTCGTAGAGAGCTTTCTCTACTAAAAGTTCTTTTGTTCTTTTTTTGAATGTGGTCAGGGGGAGGCTTTTGATTTCCTCGGGCAGCTTGTTATATAATTTGATACCTAGGTTCCTTCCTTCACAACATTTCAATCGGGATCGTATTGTTTGAAGTTGGTCCTTGTGTCTCGTTTCATAGGAGTGAGCGGCAGTGACGTGTGCTGTGGTATTTGTTTTATATACATTACGGCGGTGTATACGTATGCAGAAGGTAGCGTCATTATTTTGAGTGCTTTGAATAGCGGCTTGCAGTGGGCTCTGCTCGGTAGTCCTTCCAGAGTTCGTATTGCTCTTTTCTGCATTATGAAGATGCGATTTAGCTGTGTTGAATGACCCCAGATTCGAAGACCATAAATCATTCTCGCGTGGAACATTGAGAAATAAACTAGCCTTGCCGTGTCTTTTCCGACAGCGTCTTTTATTCTTCTTATTGCGTATAGGGCTGTGCCTAGTGATTTTGTTAGGTTTGTTATGTGGTCATTCCAAGTGAGGTAAGTGTCCAGTGTTATTCCCAGATATTTTACTGTCTCTTGTTGATGTTCGTTTGTCCTGTTTGTTGTGAAGGTTATCTTTTGCGTTTTCTTGTCGTTCAGAAGTAATCGATTCGATGCATACCATTTTGCTGCAGCGTTTTGTTGGTCATTGGTTGTCGTGTTGTTTGGATGTTCTTCTACGAGAGCTGTATCGTCCGCAAACAGCACTGTTGGGCATTTCATATTTGCTGGTAGGTCGTTTATGTATAAGACAAAGAATAGTGGTCCTAGGATGCTACCTTGCGGTATACCGCATGTCATTTTCCTTCCTGACTCCGTTCTTCATTCCACATGATTGTTTGTCTTCGGTTCGTTAGATATGACTTTGTTAGATTATAGGCCAATCCTCTGAATCCATAATGTTGGATCTTATCAAGGAAGATCTTATGATCCATCGTATCAAATGCCTTTGACAGGTCATTTAAAGTGACCTGGCACTTTCTTTTGCTTTCCAGCATCTCGTATATGTGTGATGTCAAATACCCAATTGCGTCTGTCGTGCTTTTTCCTTTTGGTAGCCGAATTGATGCTTCGTGATTGTCTCTTTCTTACTTAAGAAGTTGAGAGCACGGTTGCACAACAATTTTCAAATATTTTTGAAAAGATGGGTAGTATCGATATAGGTCTGTAGTTTGTTGCTTCGTTTTGTTTCCCTTTTGTATATTGGAATTGTTCTTGATATTCTCAGAGTATCTGGAGTATCAGAGTATTCAGAGTTGACCGTTCTACGTTGCTCTAAAGGCACGGTTGCCACATGACCATTTACACCGAAGAAACAGCAACCTTCTTCCTGTCAAAATTAATAAATAGTTGTATGTTAATTGATGGTATAAAGACGTAACTAAAATAATAATAATGCTTTTCGATAGTTTCGTAAAAAATTATTATTTTAAAAAAGTTTAAATAATAAAATATATGGAATAATATTATATCATTTACAACAAAATAAAACAAAAGTAGCTTAGTTTTATTTGGTATCCGATGCATTTTGTTCAGTTGCATTTGCAATACTTATTTTATAGTACTCGGACATTGGTCATTTATTTCTTGACGATGGACACGTTGTAGGAAAACCAAATTTCTCGGGGAAATTTAGGACGGCGCTGAGCTAGCAAAAGCCGGAGAACATTAATTTCTTGAAGACCCTGCCGGGGAAGGAGGTTCACTAATACCTTGACCTGCCATCCTTTGCAAAATAAAGATCAATTTAAATACTAAATTTTAATAAAAATTAATTTAAATAATTACGTGGATAATTATTCTCTCTTGAGAGAATAACTAACCAAGTACTAATAAAACTAAAATTACCTAGCTAATAATTTACAGGCTAATATTTAAAATTTAATCTAATTAAATGTACGCAAATAAAAATATAATTAAACCACTTAAAACTAACACAAACAAAATATACTCTAGTCTATAATTTAATATGGCTTACCAACTTTGGGGTAATCACTATGTTTAAGTGTTGTATGCACTATAAGGGCCCTTTGGGGGTTTTGCGAGTTCATCGTCTTCAGTACCGGGCGAAACGTCACAGATAAAAATTTCTTCCACGTTATCCGCGATAAGATTATCAGCTTTGTTGTAATCCTCTTGTTTGTTGATTTCGTCATACATTTGCTCGAGAACAGTTTCCGTTTTTTCCTCTTTATCGTTACAAGTTCCACTAGAAGTACAAAGTGTATAGGACTTTAATCCAGCCTTTCTGCATCTACAGGCTCCCCGACATCCTTTTTGCATTTGCAAGAAATAAGTTTTAACAAGGTTTTCGGAGCTGGAGGCTCGAGTGTGGTGACAGGAATTAGCCCATTCTTGCTTTGTTTCCATCCCCATCGCTGTGCATTTTGTTCAACTCCATACGCGATAGGTGATAGGTTTAGAAGGAATGTTATCGTGCTGCTGCTTCTGTTGGTGGCATTGATGCAATATTAAATTTATTTTTATATGATGATTTTTGAAATGCCAGAACTTCCAACTTCTTGAGACCTGTGATAGTTTATCTTCTCATTTCTAATAATTCCAGTGCTTATCGACATGAGTTCCTTTACTTCTGGAAAAGGAAAATGTTGGCATAACCAATCCATTAGTTTTTTAAGTCATCATTGTCACGATTAATTCGCGAGCTTCTCATTTCGACGTATTGCTCGGAACTAAAAAACTACGTTGCAAAATTTTTCAACTTTGTCGCAAACATTGTGCAGGAATACCATTCCCAAAGCCTACCTGAAGAGCACGCTGTCTTTGACTCCTTGCCCATGAGTACGGCCGCCAAAACATTTCATCGTTCTCATCAACGATTGTTCAATCGTCATATCTGACCACGTATCACACCAAAATTTGTCAGAACGTCTAATTGTAAAGTATCCTTTAGTTGTAAAAAATTCGTATTCTTCAGCTGTCATTTTTAACTTCAAGTCAACCATATCTTGAAAATATAGGTGGCAAGATTTTGCGTATAAGAAGTGGCCACTGGCATGAAAATAATTATTTTCATGCTTCATTTTTTGAATAGTATCATGATATAAATTCCAATTGCCCATTCTTGCTGCCTCCATGAATTGTTTTACAAGCATCAACATCCGGAAATATTGCACTCATAATTTTGCTGTAGAACCACGTTGTTCAAATTCGACCAGTTGATCTTCAAATTTCTCAGCAAGCTCTTTTGCAGAATTCTTCCTGATCCAGCATTCCTGATGCTCTACCATACAATAATTTTAGGGGCGTATTTGGCGCTAGTAGAATAAATTATTATACGTTCATTGGTTAAATTGTATGAAACTGCACATTAATTGGTTAATTTAAATTTTATCACAATAGTTTGCATATTTTACGAAATTATTTGAAGCTTGGTGGCACTGGACGCGTGTTAGTGTATACGTGTGTTGGTTTGCGGCGCTCGTACGCAAAAACTGTTCATTTTACAGAAAAAACGTTAGCAGATAAATTATAGGAATTTTCTCTAGTTTAATTTATTACATAGCTATTTTTATCGTAAAATAAGTCGGAAAGAAGATATTGGCAAAAAACTGTTTTTGGACGCCATTTTTTCAATATGGCGGCACGAGCGGCAACGATACGAGGTGGCAAAGTTAAAATTCGAAAAGAGCACGTTGAAATCTATAAAAATACCAATTTTCAAAACTCCCGGAAAACTTTCCAGGTAACCCCTTTTGAGCACCAAATGACTGGACTAATAAAATTATTATTTAAATTTATTATAAATATTTGTGTGAAATCTATATAGTATATAAAACAAAGTCGGGTTAGTTACACCATTTATAACTCCAGAACGGCTGGACCGATTTTAATGATCTTTGATTTGTTGGATTCCTCTTTGGCTCGAATAGCAGAATAACTATTAAAATATCGGAAAAATTGACGAAAATAAAATAAAAGTAATATAAATAAAAATCAATAATGCTGTTAATTGGTAAGCGCATAACTTGAGAACGGCTGGACCGTTTTCTTTAATTTTTATTAAATAAGCGTAATAGTCCGAGTAAGATTTGTACATAATGAAAACTTGGAAAAGTTGCACGGAAAGTTAGAAATTTTGGGAAAAATTGGAACTGCTTTTTTTATGAACACCCTGTATGTTACTATCATATTATCACAAACGCCCTGTATGTTAAACCGAAGAATAGAATACAGTCTAATCACAGGTAAAATATGAACACCATCTACATCTGGAAACGCAAACAATCGTATAGTAGACAACCCTGAAACGAACCAAACTTATAAAAATCAAACCTATGTAGACAGAATGAGGTTTCTGAAATGAGGTTATACGGTAACAACAAAGTGAATCAATTTTCAACTTTTAGTTATAGATAATCATGGTCAATTGTACGTGGCATGTTCACGTGTCGGCAAACCATCCGCTTTATTTGTTCTTGCGCCTGATAACAAAACGAAAAATGTCGTATATCACAAGGTGCTTCACTGAAAAGAATCAATCCGAGTGCAACCCATGCGGTAAAATATATAGCTTCAATAAAGCACATGCCTTGCTGAGAAAATATAATTGTCTTTTTTTATTTTTTTTATATATATTATTATCATAAAAAACTCCTGAATTTAATAAATTTTTGGTATTCATTTTATTACGTTATTAATTCTTCTTAGTCGTTAACTCGATTCTGGGTATCGCTCTTCCGAAGCACGGAGACGCCATTGCAATGTGAGCTATACCCGGATACGAACCGGGAAGACTTACCTTAGCAGTTTATCGTACTAACAACCATGCCAATGACCGTCTCACGTTATTAATAATGCCTCCTCTATTTAATTCTTCGTCATCATCTTCTTCACTTTCATCATCCTCTTCACTTTCATCATACTCTTCGCTTTCATCGTCCTCTTCACTTTCATAATAATACTCATCACTTTCATCATCCGTTGACATTAATTCTATAATTTCTTCGTTTATAAAATTTCTAGTATCTTTTTTGTAATAAACACAATTTACTTCCTCAAAAATTGTTACTGAATCAATCATTGACCTGCAGAGGGACACGTTAATTCTCGCTTGCACCACGTTTCCAAACAAATTGTACAAAATGGATGTTTGCATTCGTCTATTACGCCACCTCCTGATTTTTAAAATGTTCCAAACAAATTGAACACGATGTATTATCGCCTTTGCAAATAATATTTGTGAGATTCATCTTCGCTAGAAAAATGCAAATTTTATTTCGATCAAACGATTTTCTTATTTCACGGTTTCAGTATTCAACGTTTTCCTTTTTGAAAGGTTTACATCATTTATATAGAGAAAACGCCAATGCAAAGCGGATAATCTCATAAAACCATGAAACCTTGAATGTGTGAGATTAACTGCTTAGACTATGGACACGAAACTTATTGCAAAAAAAAACCTTCATGAATTTGATAATAATTATTATGTAGCGCCCAAATTAAGTTTAGCTAAAAGCTAACGCGACATTCATTAACTCTTAGGCGGTACGAAGTTTGCCTAGTCTTTGCCCGAGATGAGATTTGCCTTTCCGTGCATATTCCCATGGTTGGATTGTGGGAACTGGATTTCGAGCTTGATGATATAACACCTCTCTGCCGAGGAAGAAAATTACGGGTGGCGTATATTTTGTAGGCCGATTTGTTTAATTGGGATGTTTTGTTTGATGGGTGCTTCCTTCTTGAATGTGATAAATTTGGGTAGAACATAACATACTATAATAACGATTACAACAAAATATAAGGTGATTGTCCATCCGCTTGTTCGGTGGAAGTAAATTGAACTTGGAACATCTTCGTCGATTTTGTTCTCCATTTGATGTAGCTTGACGTCGGTGCTTTTAGTTCGTCTAAATTGATAGAGTTGCATTGGTCGAAATTTGATTTCCATTTTAGAAGGATCGAATTCCATCGACAATTTTGGAACGTGGATTATATTTGTAATTTGTTTGGTTTCCTGACTTTTAATTGATTTAGAATTGATTTTAATGTTACAATTTCCATACATTGAAATAAGGTATGTCTCATTGAGCGATATTGATTCGGATTTGAAGTCGCATTCTTGTCTTACAATTTCTTCATATTTCGTAATAACGAACGAATAATAAATATTAATATTTACTGTTTTGCTCCATCTAACTTCATCTCAACATTTTAACTTGAACACGAATTATCTAATTTCATCTCGACATCTTAACTTGAACACAAAATATCTAGCTTTACTCGATAACTAGATAATAAACTTAACCTTATGCATGGGACTCTAAGTGAGATCCATCCCTTAAGAAGACACTATAATAATTTACATGGTAATAAAAAATCTTAACACCTAATTATTTATAAAACTTTACGGGGAATGTAGTGAAATATCCTAAATTTACAAATGATATAACAGTGACATCTAGTCGGTAATATCAAAAAAATTGGGATTATCTAAAAACCATTTAAGTTGAGCAAAATGAAATAAAATTAAGGGAAAAAGAAATAGCGGATTGGTCTGGATGGACTAATTCTTCTAATATCTAAATAAATTATCTAATTGATTGCCTAAATTTCTCTCTTGGAATCATGAATTTCAGAATGTAAAAGACAAGCTAACTGGACCTCAATAACTTTCAAGCGCGCCCTGAAAATTATAAGTTTAACTGTATCCATCAACCGTGAAGAATATAGATCTGGATGTCAAAAAACCAATACAATATTCTAATCCTTACTACTCTAAATTCCAAAATTATAACAACAAAATCGAAAAAAAAAAAAATTATCTAAAAATTTAACATGTATTAAAATGGACAGTACTATTGATTGAAGATAAATGTTATTATGAAAATAATAAATCCAAAATTTTGAATTGATTTCCTATTTAAATAAAACAGGTAAAAAATATTTATATTTATTTCCCAAAGTGAGTTAGTTCTGCATATTAAAAATTTAAAGTTTCTATTAGAAAGTTTGCAGGAAAGCTCTACTATTTAAAAACTAAGCAAAAATTTAAAATAAATGTAAGAAATTAATAAAATAGATTCCGATTAATAAATCTATTTTAAATATAATAAATGGTTAGCTGGAGAGCCATACACTAAAGGCTCTTAGGGGGTATCTACTTTAACTCAAAAGTAAACCAACAACAAAAAGCAATAATTGGAAGAATAAAATAACTAAATTAAAAAGAGAGGGGGGAGAAGTAAGCAATCTAACGCGAGGTGTCATGGGCGGTTATGAGTTATGTAATATAACCAAGCAAATTAATAAAAACTTGAAAATAAAATAAATAAACTAAGAATAAAAAACTAAACTGAAAGAACGGATAGTAAGCAGTTTAACGCCATGCACCATGGGCGCTTTAACGTAACCTAATCTATCTTAATATTGGACCTAATGAAATATAACAGAGAAAAAAAAACTTTCTTAAATAATTATTATTCACCTAAGTAAGGTTTTAGGTCCTTTACATGCCAAATGCCTACGTTTTGGCCTTCCTCATTCCGCAATTCGTATGAGAGGTTCCCGATTTTGCGAATTACAGTACAAAGCAAGTATTTAGGAGCTAATTTGTGGGCAAACTGTTTTGCTTTGTCGGAAAGAACCATATTTTTCTTCCACACCTTTTGGTCAATTTGAAATGCCAAGGGACGTTTTCGCAAATTATAATGTTTTTTGCTAGTGTCGTATGATTTCTTTAAGTGTGCTCTAACTTGTTGATACAATAAGGGAAGGGTTTGTTGATCTTCCGTACAACGGATCTGATCATCTATATTTATAGTATCTGTATCTTTAGGAGTTGGACCAAAATAGGATCCATCTATAGGGACATATCGTCCAAAGGTAAGGAAGGAAGGGGTATATTTAGTGCTATCGTGTTTGGCAGTACGAATGGCTTGTGCTATTTTAAAAATATTTTCGTCCCATAGAGTATGATCTTTCTTTATAAATGAGGAGATGGCTGCGACTAAAACCCGGTTCACACGTTCAGTGGGATTGACCTGCGGATGGTATTTAGCATTGAACCAAATCTTTTGGACATTATAAGATTGAGTGAGTTGCTTAAACTCTTTCGAAATGAACTGGACCCCGTTGTCACATAATATAACTTGAGGAACACCAAATATTAAAAATACTTGATTCTCTATAAACTTTACAACAGCATTAGCGGTGGCCTTCGCCATGGGTTGTACCAAAACAAACTTAGTAAACCAGTCCGTGACTACTAACAGGTGTTGGTTACCTTTTTTAGAGCGAGGGAAGGGACCTAACAAATCTACGGAAATCAATTGAAAAGGATAAGCTATATTTTATATTGCCCCATTAAACCGGGGCGGGCTTGATTGGGACTTTTTTGAGATCCACAAATCAAACAACTATTTACATAAAGTTTCACATCTTTGTACAATTTAGGCCAATAATATAGTTCGGCCACACGGGCCATAGTTTTACTCACTCCCAAATGAGCAGAGGTAGGGTTATCATGGCAACTTTTTAAAACTTCTCCACGATTAGCACTAGGCACAACAAGTTTCCATTCAGGGCAATTAGACTTCATTGGATTTTTATTGGGGATAAATTTAAAAATCCTTTCCTCTTGGAGTCTGAAGTAAGGATAGTTTTCAGGTTTCTCTGTAATTAATTGAGCTAAATCTAAATACCATTCGTCGGGCTGAAGGTTATTTAACTGAAGGGAAGCTATATCTCGAGATAAAACGTCCGGGACTATATTTAATTTACCAGGTCGATGGCGGACCTCAAAAGAGTATTGAGAAAGAGACATTGACCATCTAGCGAGTCTACCGCTAGGGTTCTTAAGAGTATGTAGCCATTTTAATGCTGAACAATCTGAAATAACTACAAATTGAGTTCCATCTACATAACCTCTAAATTTATTAATAGCAAACATAATTGCTATTAATTCGCGCTCGGTAGCAGAATATTTTTGCTCAGACGCGGTTAGGGCTCTACTAGCGTAGGCGACAGGATGTTCTAGGTTTCCTTGTTCTTGAAACAGTACTGCCCCTACACCAACCAATGAAGCATCGGTTTGTATGAAAAATGGTTTTTCAAAATTTGGGCTAATAAGAATGGGAGCACAAGTGATCAATTTTTTGATTTCTTGAAAAGCCGACTCCGCTTCGGGGGTCCACTGTATGGTTTGCCCTTTGCGTTTATTTTTAATTAGAGCTGTAATAGGCGAAGACACGGTAGACAAATTGGGCAAAAAGATTCTATAATAACTGACAAGTCCGACAAGGCGTTTGACTTCCGTAGTGGTTTTTGGAGTCTTAAAGCGTTGGATGGACTCCACTTTATCTGGATCGGTACGGAGACCTTTTTCATCTACTATAAATCCTAGAAATGTAAGTGACTTGCGACAAAATTCGCACTTATCTATATTGATTTTGAAACCTGCTTTCTTTAATCGCTCAAAAATAAGATCTAAGGTGGACAGATGTTTTTCAAAATTTGGAGAGGCCACAATAATGTCATCTAAATATACAAAGGCGTCTTCCTTATGAAGGACAGAGCCCAAAGTCCGTTCCATGGTACGTTGTAGAGTTTGAGGAGAATTCGTAAGTCCAAAAGCCATTACGTTAAATTCAAAAAGGCCTCGTCCTGCTACGCAAAATGCAGTTTTTGGACGCGAAGATTCCTCAAGAGGAATTTGCCAAAAGCTTTTCGGAGATCTATCGAAGACAAGAATTTTGCATCGCGTAACCTATTTAATATACAGTCGGGGCGGGGTAAAGGGTAGGAGTCCTTGACTGTCACAGAATTTAATTTCCTGCCATCAAAGCAGGTCCGTATTTCTCCATTTTTCTTTTGATTAAAACTAAAGGGCTACACCAGGAGAGTTTGATTCCCGAATTATTTTATCTTTCAGCATTTGATCTATCTCAGCTTGGACTTTACTCAACAGAGGGGGGCTCAAAGGATAGTTACGTTGTTTTATGGGAACTGCATCCTTAGTATCTATAATATGAGACACTCCTTGTACACATCCGCTTTCATTAGTCGCTAAAGATCTAAATTTTTCGATTACAACATCTAATCGGGTTTGTTGTTCCTGGTTTAAGGACACTAAATTTGATAAGCCTTCCACTGTGGCTACTTCAGTAGTAGGGTTCGCTTGGTAGGAAAATGTATTAAAATGTAAGGACAAGTTAAAAATTTTGCAAAAGTCTGACCCTAATAAAAATTCTTGGGTTAGATCAGGTACTACTAAAAAACAAACTTTTTTAATTAATCCGTCTAATTGAATATTTAACGTTAAGGTACCCTGTACTTTACTTAAGCATCCATTAGCTACCTGAACTTCTCTAACTTTACTTGGAATGATTTGCTTTAATGTGCTGGGATCTAATAATTTAAGTCCTTTTCCTCCGATTATGGAAGACATGGCCCCGGTGTCCAGCAATGCAATAGCTTTAAATTTTGATATAAAAATCTCTAAGTGTGGGCGATTATCTTAAGCATCCTTCTACCAATTCACTTTAGGTGTTTTAACTAATTTAGGGGTCTTTATCTTAATCTTTTCCTAATAGTGAAATTATGGACACTTCTAACCAATTTTTCCACTCTTTAGGTGTCGATTTAAAACTTAATTTAATGGGGGTCCTTTATCGTTATGGCATCTAATTTCCTAATAGTGAATTTATGGACGACTTCTAATTTCCATTAGTGTCGATTAACCAACTTCATTTTTGGGTGTCAATTTAAAATTTACTTTGAAGGGGGGGTCTGGTGAAAAATTCTGTCGCGACTCTGCCCTTGGCCTCAAGTGCGGCTTGGCATAACGGTTTTGTATTCGTTGAGCCGATTCTCTACAGGGCTTGCTAATAGGGTTGGGTTGTTTGTGCCCTTGTTTGAAACAACCGCGTTCTCGTTTCCCGCTCTTAGGGTATTTAAGGGTAATCGGGTTGATGAACATTTAGAGCAATTAGGGCTCATTACATCTCTTTTTCCACAACCATAGCAAAAAATATGATTACGCTTGCTTTCGCAAGCATTAAAAGAATGACCCTGAAGTCCACAATTCCAACAATTAATTGGAGGTATCGTTTCTGAATTTACTTTTACGATTCTATCTATATTTACTTTATCGACCTTAGAAATTGGTTCGACTTCATTTAACTCCCAATTAATAACTTCATTTATTTTTGTGGCGCATTCCTTTTAAAAGATGTATTATATTGAAAGGGACTCTTATAAATGGAAGTTTCCTTATATTTATCGTTCTTATCTTTTAAATCCTGAACGCGTTTGCAACGATCCTTTAATTCCCTTAAAGACTTGTAGTCATTTAAGGCTACATGGGAAGCAAAAAAAGGGTTCAAATTTCGTAGTATTTGATCTATAATAGTTTTTTCTGATACACAAGGATCTAATTTACTATACAACGATTCAATAGAAGTTATGAACATTTGTACATTTTCATTAACAGCTTGCACGCGATCTTGCAACTGTTTTCTTAGTTTATATTCATAATCCCGCGGTAAAAATTCATTTTTAAGTTCATCTACTAGTTCGTTCCAGGTGGTGATTTTAGATTTCACGGTTCGCAGCCAAAGGGTTGCATTACCAGTAAACAGATCGTGTGCCGCTTGAAAAAGGTCGTCATCAGTAATTTGACGACTCTCTTTCAAATCATTAATTTTTGCAAGAAATTCAAAAATGTCTTGCTTATCGCCGTGACCAGAATATGATAAATTTAATTTATATACGGGTATACTTTTCCGATACGCGCCCCTTGAATTGGTATCGACTGTATTTAAGCTAGTGCCCATCGGATCATGGCTTGCTTCGATTTTAACCTGATGATCTACTCTAATATCCGGAATTTCGCTTAGTACCTGTATCAAAGCTATCGTTTCTTTTTCAAAGGTAGCCAGTAAGGCTTTTTCAGATTCTTCTTTTGCAAATGGCTCTAATAAAATAATCCGATTGTCTAAATGTTTAAATCGCGATTCTAAAATATTTCGCTGTTCCGCCGTAATTTCTTTACAATTATTTTCTAAAATTTGCGAAATATTTGTAACCGACAACAATAAATCACCTTCTTCTTTGTGCCAATCAACTTTATCCAAAGAAGGGACAATCATGTTTTCCTCTAAAGCTTTATTCAATTGCACCTGTCTACCCATATGAGTGAGACTAGGTTTTAAATGGCGACATTTCAGCTCGAAAGTTAATTCTAACGCGGTTAAATGTTTCGCGTCCATTATGATTTAAATTAAAAAATAAAATTAATTAGCAAAAAAAAGTAAATCACCGATATTCCCTAAAAAATCTAACTTGAATTTTTTTTAATTAATGACGCAACGTACGATAACGCTGTCATAAACAATTATTATTTTTTTTACTAAGTATTTGTTTCAAACCGTAACTCATAAGCGCATATTTTCAAAGTCGAACGTCAAAATTTGCGTGCTATAAGCGTTTGCATCCGTTGGTACCAACAGCGCTGTAAGCGTTCAAGTCGAACACGGTCTTAGCCAGTGATTGTGTAGGATAATTGTTTTTCATCCAATCCTCATAAAGCTCGTAGAGTTTCGAGAAAGTAAGCTGTTCGTCAAAGTATTTCTTAACAGATTTTTCCCTAATATAGTGAGATTCAACAAAAGGTATCTTAGATATGTGTGACCTTACCGAGTGATTTATTTCTTCAGGTATTGCATTTGGTCTGTTGGAATGATGTCCGCGTTTATCACTTAGGTCAGTGCAAGAAGAGCCTTGAAGATCTATCTTTTTGTAGATTGTTGAAATCCATTTGTCATTTATACCTAATGTACGAAGGAACATTGTTTTACCAACCCGATGTATGATCCCTTTTACAGTAAACGAAATTTCATTAATTTTCCTTTTCTGTTAATAATCAATGGTGTCGTAATTAATACCTGGTTTATTGAGCCTCACGTTCCTTTTGAATTGAACCAAGTCGTTTCCTGTTCCAATAATCGAAGTACTGAAATCTAATCTGTTATGATTATATTGAAGATTTGTGTTTTCATTACTTGAACCGTCTAAGTGACTAGGTAGTAAGCCGTTAACATCCAAATCCAATGCGTTTATCATACTTTGATAAACAGTATCTTCAGGCGCCTCACTTGATAATATTCTGAATTGCACTTATCTTGTTTCTTCCCATTGCACAATTCAAGAATTTTTTTTCCTCTTGATGATGCCATTTTCACTTTCTCACTTGCAATTACTTTTAATTAACTTAAAAGTTTGGAAAGTTTGTTAACTTGGTTTTCGAGAAGTTCTTTTCTTTTTGGTAAATACCGAATGGCGTACCCATTGAAAGCTCTGTGGGTTTCCATGTTTATCTTACAGAGTACTTCTAGCAATACCAAATATTTTCGAAACCTCCTGGTACTTCTACCATTGCGAATGGCTTTCGATGCCACTTCCATTTGTTTGGAAGATCATGCTGCTTTTAAAGTTTTCCTAGTGTATTTAATAGAAAATATGTAATTGAAATATAGAATGAAGATTTAATAGTAAGCAGATAAAGTGAGTATTATTGGTCAGCCGGCATGTACAAACCGAAATGCTTTCACGAAGATGAGTATTTTTTCGTTGAATTTATAGTTTCGCTAGTTGTAATAACGCATTAAAAGTTTTAAAATGCATACGAACGAAGTTTTTGAATAACTTCATCTTCAATTCTTAATTCTTTAAAAATCAATGATTCTGCGTCTTTTCCAAAATCTTTTCTAAAAGTATTTTCGTGACCACAATCTTTTTTCTTCGAAGAAGTTTGCACTATGTACCTACTGCACCAGGAATGAATATATAATCTTTTGTTTTACAGTATGAACAGTACACGATACGTATACAGGTAATACGATACATATAATCCAAACTCACATATTATGTACACGGCACATGTTTCAAAGTTTTAGGAAACTCCTGTGTGTGGCTATGAACGAATAAACAAATTTGAGCACAAACCACTTTAGTTTATTCAATTTTGGTTCAGTCCTGAGGGCTCCTCCGTACGAAGCCCTAGTAAGAGTAAGATTTGCACAGGAAATTAATTCTGTAAGGGTGGATGTGCTTGGTTGCATGTCTACCAGGGGTTAAAATATAGAGTAATTGTATAAATATTGTGTGTATAGCTGGTTATATACCTAATTTTAATAAATTTTAGGATTAACAAATAAAATAAAATAGAAACTAAATTTATTATTTATGTACCGGTTTCGACTTAAAGTCATCATCAGCATAATCTATAAAGAATTTTATATAAACAAGACACTACATTGTTGAAATTATATCCTAATAAAAATAAAATATCCCACCGTTAATATTCTATTTCACAATGTCATAAAATGTTAAACAGCAATTCAATTAACTATCCAAGGTGATAAATTAGCCCAATCTTAATTTCTGTAAAAGTTACATTTTTGTTTTCGTTAAGACCTGGATCAGTTTCGTATTACTCGTATTTTTAGAAATGTTGTGTCCTCTCTGTAGGAGATGTGAGGCAGTGGAAAACTTGTTTTTATTCTTATGTTCGGTTAATCTTGTTAATCTTGTTAATCTTCTCCTATTAGGAGGAGAATCCCAGGAATTAGGCGACTTACAGTAGCGATCTAAAGTAAGTTGGCAAACAGTTTTTTTCAAAGTTCAATATTTTGCTTTAATTTTTCAAATATTTATTCCTTAAAAGGCTTTAAATTAAAAATATAAATATAATTTTCTAGAAAATTTATTAACGTGAAAAATTCAAAAACGAAAATTTCGAAATATTTCTATTTATCAAGTTATGACAAAACGCTCTTAAAACAAAAAAATAAAGAAATACATATAGTAACAACTATGGATTAAAAACATTTAGTACTTTGTTGCAAACCCTTTTGCAGCGATAACAGCTTTACATCGTGATTGCATCGAGTCAACCAGCTTCTCTAAACGTTCTAATGGTATTTTTGACCATTCTCTCTGCAATGCTTCCCATAATTTAGTGGTATTACTATAATTTTCACTTCTTATTCGACGTTCGAGCTCTTCCCACAAATGCTCTATGGGATTCAAATCTGAGATTGACTGGGCCACTCTAAAAGCCGAATTTTAGCTTTGTCCATGTACTGCTTAACATGCTGTGAAGCATGTTTTGGGTCATTATCCTGCTGAAATATCCAGCCGCGCGGCATTTTCTCTTGCCATGTGGTAGCATATGATCCCTCAGTATGTCGGCATACATAAACCGATCCATAATGCCATCAATTCTGTGTAGAGATCCAATGCCATCACGAGAAAAGCAACCCCACACCATGACGTTCCCTCCACCATGTTTTATAGTAGGAACTTGATATCTAATATCATATCTTTTACCTTCTGGACGTCGAATATACTTAATACCATCCGAGGAAAACAAATTATACTTACTTTCGTCACTCCAAAGAATTTTGGACCAATCTTTTTTCCCAGTGTAAGTGATTTTAGCAAACTTCAGACGGGCTATCCGATTCTTTTTTGATATAAGTGGTTTCTTACAAGGACGTCTGCCAAATAGTTTAGCTGCATATAGTCGACGTTTCACTGTCGAAACATGTATATTTTCTTCGCGATTTTCGTTAAAACTTTGAACAATTTGTGTAGCCGTTACACGAGGATTTTTTATTGCTTCACGAACGATCATTTTATCTTCTCTTTTGGTTGTTTTTCGTGGTCGCCCTGTTCTTGGGCGTGTCTCTACTGATCCATATTTATTATATTTGTGACACCAGAGACTTATTGTTTGATTTGGAATGTCAAATTCGCGTTCTGCTGCTCTCAATGAATTTCCATTTTTTAACCATTTAAGAACCGTGTTTTTTAAATCTTCTGAATACTCTTTCCTTCTGGGCATGTCGATGTATTATCAAGAAAGATATATTTCAATCAAATTAACTTTTATGAACGCTTATTATTGTTTTGATATTGTTTGGATGTTATGCCAATTTTCTTTTGAACCCTCCATAAAATTCAATTCGCTTATATACTTCTTTGTTTTATACCAACTGCAAGTTTTATACGTTAAACTACGTATTAATCTACATACTTTTAGAAAATATATGATAGTCCACTAAATGATTTCTTTTCTAATAATTTTTTGTAAAAACTGTTTGCCAACTTACTTTAGATCGCTACTGTATCAGAATTTTTCCTCTTCTTCAGTCAAAGCTGTCTATAAAAAACAATGTAATGGATGCCATGTTTACTCACTGCAATTCGAAGGCTGAGGCCATTGCCTATGTTTGCAACGGCTTTCTTTAGAAGCTCTGGATTCTGTTTTTTCTTTGATTTTAGTGGTTTTCATATGTACTGAAAGAAATGGCTACTTTATAGATTTTGTCAAATATAATACCAATAATGTGTAATATGTAATATAATAATGTAAAATATAATATTATGAGATACTACTCTTGTATCATTGTCTTTTTGCCGTGACTATTAAAAAATAGGGTTATGTTATGGACACATCCCAAATATATGTCCTAAACTCGAAAAAGAAATGAAACAGAAAAATCGTATTATTTACGCATCATTAAAGTTTGTAATCCATATTTTCTATAGGTATGTAAGATACTCGTATAAAAAATATCGTAACCTTCTGAAGATATATGCGGCCAAGATATATCTCCGCCAAGTAAGTTTAGAATTTTCTTATGGTCCTCGAGCTTTGTATATAAATCGATGTCTGACCTCTGATATCTTGAAAGTTACTGGATTTTTAGTAGTTTTTCTGCAGTCGGCCTGAAATTGGATTAAATTCTAATCGGCTGTGTAACCTTCCGAAGGTAAATCCGGGAACTCCTCCGCCAAGTAAGTTGTTTAGAATTTTCTTGTGGTCCTCGAGCTTTGTGTATAAAGCCTTATCTGACCTATGCTTTCTTGAAAGTTACAGGTTTTTAGTATTTTCTGCAGTCAGTCTGAAATCGGATTGAGTTCTAATTGGATATCGTTATCGATTAAGATGACGTAAAAATTCAAAATATAAATAAAAATGTTTTATACAGTCGAGTAATTTGAGGAATGGAATGATTGTAATTTTTTTACCTCGAGCTCATCGAACAAAAGCTCCAATTGTTTTTGTTAAACCATATTAATCGCTTTGATGGCGTTCAAGTATTACGTAAGCAAACTTTCAATGATTTTACACCTCAACCCTTCATGCTGCCCCTGTATAAGCAGAAATAAGAGCGTACAAATACATTAAAGAATACAAATAATTAAAATGAAAATATTCATAATTATAATTTTTTCATCAAAAATTAAAATTTATTACAATCGATTGATTTTTAGTTTTATTTTCATTTTATTGTTATTGTGGTTGGTGGGGGTGTTGTTGGTTGTCTGTTTGTAGATGTTTTTGTCGTATCCGTCGTAATTGTCGTTTTTTGTTAAATTTATTTAATGTGGGATGGAGATCCCACAATAGTTGACGTGGAATTGTAGCCACGGCGCCGGCGGAATGCTATAATTTTTTCTTGTAATTTTTTTTAGAAACTATTGCTTGTTGGTGTATCGTCCTGGGCCATGACGTCGTGGCTTGAATCACCATAAACGTGCTCGACTCCACAAAACGGACTGGTGAATGTGCCGGTATTTTCTGTCTGAAAGTTCAAAAAACAATTGTAATGGATATAGCACACTTATTTTTAATAGGTATATTACAATAAAATCGTAAAAATTTTAAGCAAAATGGAAACGGGAGTAAACGGAATTTTATAAATTACAGTGATATAACATAAAGTGAATTTTCAATTTTTCCCTTAAGAAATAACAGTGGAAAGGGACATTGTCAAATACTTTCAAGACTTGGGCAACATATCTCGTTTTGCTCCTTTTTACCGTTTTTACCTCGGTTACAATAAAGTCGCCAAAATATTGGTAATTTTTTGATGGTGACGTGTCTAATTTTGAGCTTCCACTTCCTTATGGTCCTCTTCAGCTTCATTCCCAATCTTGTCATTACTAACATCATAAATTTCGTATTGCGGATTTCTTCCAAAGTATAATGATATTGCAAATGCAAATACTGCACAATCATACATATTTAATTGGCGCTGTACGATTTCAAGCACATTACGTACATTAGATGAATACATCTTTTTAATGCTTTCTTCACAACATGGGTGAACACTATTTTGATTTAGGCTGTCATATATGATTTACTTCTCCATCATAAAAAGTGCAAATCCAATAACCAACCACGTCTCTCTCATATGTACGAGTATTACTATCTGCTGCTTTTGATCTATATTTGATACCATCATGTTGATCAATTCGTTAAAATTATCGACAACTTAATTTCCTCTACAAATAAATATATTGCTTCTTTCGGTACCTCAAGTTCGTTTACTTCTCGGCTTTTTATTAAAATAATGTCGTATGTTCACATTTGTCCAATTGCTACATTATTTAAAGCTGTTGTAAATTCCACACTCATAAAATCTAAATTCGTCCCATAGAGGATTTTCTTCAAATAGCGCTGCCATTTCATGTTTCTTTGGTATTTTATAAATTGGACTATCCATCACTGGTGGTAGTTGTATTAGATTTCCAACGCTAGTATCCTGACTGCTGACTTAACACCATAGTTATAATTTTCAGATCTCCACAAAGCTGCCAACCGTGTTCTTCATATTTAATTTTATCTAGTAGTACTGTTTCCAAATTTTCATAAGTCTTTTTTAAATGAACAGAGTGAGCGACAGGAACAGAAGCATACTGATTAGTATTGTGTAAAAGAACACCTTTTAAACTCCGTTTCGAAGAATCTATAAAAAGTCTCCATTCTTCAGGATCATATTGCGTTCCTAACTTTTCAATGAGATCAGGAATATTGTGGCAATAAACTAATGATTCTTCTTGACTGAAAAAAGGTACAAATTCTTCTTCACGCTTCCTATACCAAGCAAAATGTGTATCAGGAGCTAACAGGTGTTTTGCATGAAGTCTAGACCCAAGAAGTTGAGCAGATTCTTTAGAAAGATTTAAATCTCTAATTAAATCATTTAATTCACCTTGTGTAAATTTCTGCGGTTGATTTAAAATTGGTTCAAAAACTTCATTTGACTCTTGACTCTGTGAATTTTGTTCTGACGATGTTGAGCTGAGATCAGATATTGAACTTGGAAGGGGCACTGGAATTTCTGGACCGTGTGGAATGGGACGTGTAACTGATGTTACATTTGCGTAGGCTATCTTATTTTTATTTTTAGCATTAAAACCTTTCACATTGGTACAGCAAAAATAACAATCATCAATATGATTAACTTGCTCTCTCCAAATCATAGGTCTACCAAAAGGTAGAGATTGTTTTTTGCGGTATGTCCACTGCCTTAATTGTTCAACACAAATAGTACAAACTAACTGCGGCGTCCACAATTTTAGTTGTATTTTGAAGCCAAAATAAGCATTATACGTATTTTCCACAAACTCAGTTATTTTCAGTTTTTGCTTTGAAGCCATAAAGTTTCCACAAATGTAACAAAATGTATCTGGACTACTGTGACACTTTCTTGAAGACATTATGTTTTTTAGACGTTTTTCAACCACAAATCGGTAATTAAATATATTAAATACCAAAAGTAAAACGTAAACAATTTTTTTAAATAAACACTGATTTTAGTAAAAAGTTTGTAAACAAAGTAACTATAACGGTTTCTTTCCATGTAACGCGTTTCGAATGGGCGTATCGTTGTTCTAACTAATATATTTTTTCACGAGAGGTCGCTTAATTCAAGGAAAGAGCGCCAAAACTCGATAATTTAAATTATTTTTACTGAAAAATCGAAAATAGCGAATATATTAATTTTACTAAAAATCTGATGTGATACGATAAAATTAGGTCTGATTTCGTAATCAGCACTACAAAATTAGTGGAAAAAATTAATTATATCTTGGACAACAAAAATCATGTCGGCCGGTGTAATGTTTGCTATATCTGACGCCAATTCCAACATGTCATGTGAAAATTGTGTAATTAGCAATGCAGTGTGCAATGTTACTCTGTTTTATAACCAACTAGCGACCCTCCCCGGCTTCGCACGGGTGCAATGCTGATACTAAATTAAATACACTACAGAAAAACTATGAACGTTGTATATAAAAACATAGCGGCCCGCTTCGACTTTGCACGGGCATAAAATAATATGCCCGACGCGCTATTTATAGGCATGCCTCCCCGCAATGCCCCGTCCGACCGGTACCGCCCGCCGCAAACGCAAATTTTAAAGTTGTAATATCTCCGAAAATATTTGTTTAATTTACATGCTGTAAGGAACCATATTGATCTATATTAATTGCACACTGTATTAAAGGTACTTAATTCGATAAGGATTAATGCCGTATTGCTTAAAATAGCTTCGTAAATAAGCCATTTTTTCACGTAAAAAGTAAACAATAAAAATGGTTAATGTGGGTTATCCCTAAAAGATAAACATATACCATCGCGAACTTTTTTGTAGACCTTTTTATGGTGTACAATACTGTAGTACATTAATTTGATCTAACTCGTAGGGTTTAGGCAGCGTTTTTGCTAAATTGCTAAATAAGCCCAAAAAATTACGACATCACGTTAGAAACCTCTAAAATTAGCAATGTTGCCTTAGTATATGATGCATGTATTATACATATAAACCTTCCTCTTGAATCACTCTATCTATTGGAAAAAAACCGCATCAAAATCCGTTGCGTAGTTTTAAAGATTTAAGCGCACATAGGGATATAGGGACAGAAAAGGCGACTTTGTTTTATACTATGTAGTGATAGTGATACTATGTAGTGATGCTGCTTTTCTTGGTGGTGCACATAACACTACTAAAATTTTGTCTAAATTTTCTCCAGGAATATTATCAAAATAATGTGTTACTATTTGAAATATTGAATTGATCACTCTATCTTTCCAACATACAATTTCATTCTAAAGGTTTGTTCTTGGTCTTATCAAATTAAAATAACATGACAAATTTCCATTTGTTTTATTTATTATGAGTGTTTTTCATAGTTTTTCTGAAACTTTTTTGGAATTATAAATCTATTTAATTTGCTCGTGTTTTAGAAGTTCTAGTTCATTTTCTCTATTTAACCATAAATTAAGCTATTTTTCGATTATTCGATGTGATTATTAGATAATTCAAAAAGTCGTTTTTCTTGAAAATTTGACTGTCTTACATAAGTACTTTATTAAGGTGGATTAATTCTTTACACTTTTTACATTTACAAATTTTCATTCGTTTTTCAGAACTATTCTTCTCCATTTTACCTTTTTAATTTTTCTTCCAGCATGTACCATTTAATCAATATAATAGACACTTGGTCGTGCGATTCATGTTCCGCCTTTTAATAGTAGGTTTCGAGGTGGATTAACCCTTTAATTTTTCATTTTACTGATATTTCACTCATTCTCATCCATGTAGGATTACTCTAATTGTTGTGCGTTTTTAAATTTTAACATCATATTGTCTATAAATATATAGTCAGAATTAAACTTAATCTTTCCAAATCTTTGTGTGATTTTATCATCAATACACATTGATTAATTGGAGAAGTATTAATAAAAACAGATGCTTTACTGCTTTTAGATAACGGTAACGACAAAACGTGATAAGCTGATTCTAAGGCTGACATTAAATTAGAGTTTATAAATGCATTCATAATTTTTCTTTTATATAAATATACATTGCCAGAATTTGCATTATCTCTTAGATGTTTTGAAAGTCCTGCATCTACTTTGAAACATAATTAATTACATAAGAAGCTATACCATATTCTTCTAAAACAATTTATTCATATGTTTACATGATAATAATGTGTTACAAAATGCAATATAATAAGGTTATTGTTTGTTTAATGTTTTTGCCATATGTAAACACTAGAGTAGTGTCAATCTAACTCAAAGCGCAACATTCAAATATACAACACTTTGCTGCATGGTATAATTGGAAGCGTCACTTCATATGTATGTAATTGTGTTATTCAATTTAATAAAACATAAGTTTGAAATTAGAAGTTTTCATACACATAGCGCAGCACTTAATAGTATAAGGGTAAGTGTAAATGACTTCCTCGATTTCTTGCAGAACTTGATGGACTTCCGTCATTACCAATGGTTATACTTTTCAAATAATTCTGTATGTTTTTATTGATTTCCTTAAAAAAAATATATTTTTCTAAAGATTACATAGAAGCCATATATTATATACATAGTATAAGAATAGTCGGCACTCCATTCCATGCAGAATTTCGCCACGTTGTTGGACGTTCATCAATCCATTTTCTAGGGTGCATTAGCCTCTTTTTTTCTCTTTTCCTTTTTTTTCTTTCTCGTTCACTCTATAATTTTCTGTGGTTTTTTGCATCTTCAACTATCTTTCTCCATTTTTTTCTATTCAACACAGTATTCTTCTATTTTCCAACTCCCATCACTCTTAGGTCGTTGCAAATCTTATCTTCATGCAAATCATGACACTCCTTGTCGTACTAGATCCACTATTGTTTTTCTTTGCATTTCATTTTCTATTTCATCATTCGATCTCGCTCTGTACAGCTCTTGCCTAACCTTAACTGGTCCTAAGATTTTCCTCATTATTTTCCTCTCAAAACAAATACAATAATTCTCACAGGATCGTTCGACAGATTCTTGAAAAACTTGAAAAATATCATTTTTAAACTAATTTTTCAGTTTTATTATTACAACTAAAATTTCCCTTTTAACCCTTGGTGGTTCAAATTTTACGATGGCATTCATAATACGATCAATTTCGAGCACTTCCTTGTTATTTTCTTTTGGTTGAAGTTCAACATAGAACATGCGTAACGGGTTCTTGTCGATTCGATGTTTTATGTTGCTAACATTAGCAACCGTGTGACCCAGTTTTTCCATTTCCACTTTGAATTGTTCAAGATCTGTTGATGAGTGTAGGTTTTTCAGTACCACTCGATAGTTTCGATCCAGCTTGGGTTTATAAGCATGGAAGTCAGTTTTCTTGTCTTTCAGTCCTTGTACTATTTGCGTATAGTTTTCTCCAGTTTTTGGTTGTACCCTGACCTGCTCACTACTTATGGTTTTAATAATATAACTGTCTCTGGCTATAAGATTCAGTAGTCCGACTAGTGGTCGTATATTTTTTACTCCATCAACAAAGATTGGTGGTGGTTTGGCTTCCTCTGGCTCTTCATTACCTTCTCCTAGTGATGTGAATCTGTTATTTGTGTTGATGGGAGAATTTAGCCAGTAGTCGCTCATTTTTTTTGTAGCTTCTGGTGACTTGCTCGGGGCTTCTATATCGCTTTTTAGGATTTTCTACAGTTATCCAGTTCGTGCTTTTAGGTAGCGGTGGGAAGTCAGAGTTTCCCATAGTCGTGTAATGTTGGGCTGGTCCAGCGTACTGCTGACTTGACATTTGCAAGGGGTTAACTTGTGACGTACTCGGTATCGACAGTATTTGTTGTCCTGGATATTGTACAATTGAGCGATAGTTTTGATTGTAGTATATATCAATGGGGGGGGGGGGGCTGGTGTTGTAACTGGGGCAAATACTGCCCTGGCCCTTGATGTTGGATTAGTGGATTTGGATGAATTATTTATGCGTTTGGCTCCGCAATAAAATGGTCGTTATTCAATATTTCTGTACTGGGCTGATTTGACCACGATTCATCGCTATGTGGTTCACTTACTTGTGGTGTTTCCTTGGAAGGCAGTGTGCGTATCATTGTGTTGTTTACATCCTAACCTCACTTTTATTCGACTACTAATAGTGTTTAAACTAAAGATTTTTGTGGGGAGATAATAATCACTCGACCAATTTATTGATCTATCAGATTGACTTATCACTATATCACTATTATTTACAACCTAATATAGCAATATTTTAACAAATTTCAAAATCACCTATTTTTTGACACTTGTTCATCAGTGGCGTACATATAATTAGTTGTCTCGATAAAGTTAACGTTAAAATCTCCTGTTAATACTAATTTAGTTTGCGATTCATGTGTTTTGGTTATTTCTAAAATAACGTCTTCCAAAAGTTTCAAAAAATTGTCTGATTTACCAGAGGGTGATCGGTATGTTGTTAATATCACGGTATCTATTTCTTTAATATGACAGGCTGCGAATTCACCTTCGATGTCTACTGATTTGGCCGAGATGTTGTGCAGGGGTGTACACTTCCAACTACTTTTATGGGCAAATATTGCAACTCCTCCGTGTGTGTGTGTTTTTTTCTTGTGTAGTATGCTATTAAGGTATAATTTGCTATATTGCACATGTTTATATGTTTATATTTTCCGCATGGAGCCAGTGCTCATTTATGCAAGCTATGTCAATTCTTTCTTCATGTAACGTGTGTTCTAATGATGCTACTTTGTTCGATAGGCATTGTACATTGAGATGTAGTGTATTTTTATTTTACTATTTTTCAAATTAATATCTTTTTGGTTTAAGCTGTTATTTCCGTTATGTCCTCCATTGTTGTTAATATTTGTTGTCGAGTTACTTTGCTCACTGTTGGTTTGAGTTGTATTCGCAGAGATTGTTTGTGTGTTTATCTTTAGGTTGTGATATGCTTTTCCTGATTTTTTCGTAAAAATCGTCCTCCAGTTCTAAAATCAAAGCGTGTTAAATAATTTAGATTGTTAAATATTTCAATAAAGCTTTTGAAATATTTGTTAGTAATATTTTATTTGACGTTACGAGGTACTCCTGTCAGATCAATAATTAAAAAGTTGACATTTAAACTTCACGTTTCTCGGGTTGTTGATGTTGCCATGTAAACTTTAAAACACGCGCGTTTTTAAAAGTTGGATTTATACACGCTGAGGCGTACTTTAAACAAGCAAAACAAGGTACCAATAAAAAATTATTTCTACACATAAATCAACAGGTAATGAGAGAAAATTTTTTTTAACCATTTTTTTCCATTTTATAATAAATTCACCAAATTTTTCTAGGGAAAATCGCTTTTCACTTCCAAATGCTGCAAAAATTAAAAAAACTAAAAAAAATAAAAACTTCCTTTGACTACCTAGGGAAACATATCAGCTTTTAAACGCATTTCGATTTTTTTTTTAAATGATCCGGTAACGAGATAGAGTTCACCGTATAACAATTTTTTTTTGAGGCGCCTCCGGAGATTCGCTGTCACGGAGTTATCTATTGATATTTTTAATTGAAAAATTTTCCAAAAATACCTCAGATGTTATACTATAATGTGTATATAAAATAAAAAAAACAACATTAATCATATCTCCAAAAAAAACATGAAAATATGCCCTTTTCGCCTTTAAAACCTTACCCCTTAAAGCAGCTTGAATTCGATGTGGCATGCATAAATTAAATTTCTGGGAACATCTACCAAAATTCATTCTTTATCGATTCCCGACCACAAATCGGCCTGGTACGTTGAAGAATTCGCGTATGCATTAAACTGTCTTTTCAAGTGACCCCATAGATGTTCAATGGGGTTAAGATCCGGAGATTGGGGTGACCAATCTAAGACTTTAAAATTTTGTTGATTTAACCCCAAGTTTTTACAGATACGTTTACCGTATTTTACAGATCATTATCTTGTTGAAAGATAATGTCCAAAACATTCATGTCCCAGTTATCCAAGCTGTTTTTTAAATGAGTATTCATAATACCTTTATAATACTCTGCGTTCAGTTTCCTTCAATTCAGCAGCAACTTCCAACACCTTGCATTAATATTCAACCCCATAGCATGATGTTGCCACCTGCAAATTTCACGGTTTGTTTAATGAGTCGTGTACTTAGGTTTTCATTTTTAGCTTTCCAAACCAATTCACGTCCATCTGAACCTAACCGATTAATTTTGGTTTCGTCGGAGAATATAACATTCCCCCAATCCTCATTTGTGAAGTTTTTAACTCTTTTGTAAAATCAAGCCTTAATTTCTTGTGCTATCGGTAAGCATAGGTTTTTTCACCTTAACCCTACCTTTCAGACCTGCTCTACGAAGTACCCTTCGTGTATTTTGAGGGAGCCGTACACATTATTTAATGTGGCGAGTCTCCTCTGCATTTGTACGGCATTATCAACTTGCTCCGATGTTATATCTCTAAATATTTTTCGCGAAAGAGTTTTTCCAATCTTTGGTTGCGGACCAGATTTATGATTTATTGTTTCAATATTTAAAATATCTTTATATTTATTTATTGTTGATTTAGAAATTTTTAATTTTAACGCAATTTCTCTATATGTTGATCCATTTTTTAACATGCAAGATAATTCTTCTTGCATATTTTTGGGTATTGTTTTCATCTGGAAAGGTGATATAAAAACCATATAATTTACTTTTGTTGAATATTAATAATTTGAGAAAATTATTAAAGTACATTATAAATAAATAAAAGAGCAAAATTAGGAATCACACGTATGAAATTTATTATGAAAATATATGTTTTTGTGTTGTGGATGAATGTGTTGTAGAGGTTGGTTTTTAATATTTATATTTTCTTCGTTTCGATGGTCCTGGTTCACAGTCTTTGTATTCAGAATACTCATCGAATTGTGGAGATTCTTCAACTACAACAGATAATTCTTCAATAGTAGATTATTCTCATCATCCTCATTGAGCAGTATGTCGACTTTGGCAACGTTGTTGCATGTTTGCCCACTGCAATTTATGCAAATAATGGAACAAGCAATCCCTGCTTTTCGGCACCCACAGGCAGCTTTGCATTTTCCTTTGCACTTGCACGATATGAGCTTTAAAAGCTCAGATGGTGCTGGCTCAGCTGTGCTGGGAACCGGTTCAAGTCCATGTTTTGTTCGTCGACAACCCCATTCCTGAGGATCTTTGACGTATTTCTGGCAGATGAGACCAAATGTTTCAATACGACCCCAAACAACTTTATGCAGAAGAAAACCAGCGTTAATTATCTGAAGATGTCTGTTACCAGATTGTAAATTTGCCTCCACAGGTTCAAAAGCATTATATAACAACGACTTGGTTCCTTTCCGCATTCCTTCTTCGGTGAATAAAGACAATGGAAATGGAGCGAGCTCGTATGCCAGAAAATGTTTCATATCACTCTCGGAGTTCTTCGCAATGCACATTCTTTGGAAAAGTAAGAGTGGATTAATCGTAACTGGTGACGCGTCGATTTTAATGCTGCTGTTGACTGCCGATATCGGAAACACTTTATCCTTTCTTTTGAACGACATGGACCCGAAATTTGCTTCTATGATTTTAGTAATCATGTTGCAACCAACTTTGTTGCACGATGACAATTAATGTTCTGATTTGCGATAACTCCTGTACTGATAGAAATTAATTCGTTATTTTCGGGAAAAGATTATGTCCTATGAGTCACATGTCTAATTTTTATGTCTGAATTGTCTCGAGAAATCCGCGTGGGTCTCATGTCGATGTGCTCCTTGAATGTTGAGTATGGTACTCCGGAAAAATGTTCAATTTGTTCGCAAATATTTTCAAGCTGAACCATGCCTCAAGCCCACGATACTATTGTGCTGTCAGTAATTCCACGTCCCTGAGTTAGTCCTTCTGTTGTCTTCATAGATCGCATAAGAGTCTTCTCTATTGTCATGTCCGACATAATACCAGACCAATATTTTTCAATTTTTCAAAAAATAGTCACGTCTTGTGAATCTAACGTAATCTTTGTTGGATATCTCTTCAAGCAGAGTTCGCATGTCCTGCAAGTATAAACGAGCAAACTTCGTATACAGGAAACTATTGACATTGTCTAAGGTAGCTAAATTTTAAATACTTACTTTTAATGAACCAAATTTAATAACTTCAATCGAATATTATTCGAAAAGGGAAGCAGTAATAAAAAAATTTTCATACAAAAGTTGCTTATTTTTAAAGATCTTTTCAACAATACCACATTTGATATAATATGGTGCCATTTAAAATTCGAAGTTCTGGACATTCTGGAGCCATCTACTCGGGATCCCGACTTTTCCGGGAAATAATAATATCACCATTCGATTCTTCACTACGGTTTTTGTCATAAAATTTTTTGACCCAACTCTCTACGACTAACCGCTTTTGAAAAAAATGACTGATACGAGTGGTCTCATTCACCCTGTATAATGACTGAACTATAAAACTGCGTTAGTTATGAAATCAAAATTTTACGAGGATTTGCCAATTTTACAGGATTCTAAAAGTTGAAATCTTTGACTAAAAATAAATACAAAACGACTGCATTGTAGATATCAGCATGCTCTATAAGTTTGATTACAGACATTTTTTCGATATGTATCATAAGAAAGAAGAAAACATCAAAAAACAAGTTTCAATCTCTTAATTTTTACTTTATCATTCGATATCTCTGCAACGATCAACGATAGGTGAAAAAATTATATGACCTAATTTGTAAAGCGTAAAAAGGCAACAAAAAAGTATATAATCGCAATTTTCGTATCATGGCGGATAGCCGAGTTATCGTAAGAAATCAAAATTTACACCTTTTTTCAAGATGGCGGAGAAAGCTCATAGGAAGTCTTGGTCGACAATTTTCTGTCGACCAATGTACATGTTTGTGTGATGATGGGACACGAAAGTGTTCAGCGTTTTAAGTAATAAAAAAAAATATCTAACCTTATCTCAGACGACTGGTTGATTTCTCACAATTTTCCGGCCTTTCAATAATTTTCATAAAACAAAATGGTCCTCAAGGATCCAAAAAAATATGGCAGCAAAACTCCAAAGCTAATACCTCGAACGTCAAAATCAAAACATTACATTCCGAATCCCAAAATCTGGAAGATGCACACTTGAACGACCAAAGTTGCAGATCAAAACTTGAAATTGAAATTAAAAGTTAAATTGAAATTTGAAGTTATAAGGTAGGTTGACCGATTAACGCCCGGACCCTAATTACGCCCAAGTAACAATATCCAAAGGCACATAAAAGATACTTCCCATTGAGTTTAGGGGATTTACAGGGATCGGTGTGTGTATTCAGTTATCGCGTTAACATTCCGCTGACATGACACTATTCATTATTAGAGAGAAAAATCCTACGAAGACTTGCTGCATGTCGTCATTTTGTTGTTACACAGTGAATCGAAAGGTAAGTTTTTTACATAATTATGCATATATTCCTTATCATTTTTACTTAAAATTTTAAAAATGTATATGATTTTTTATAAATTCGTTAAAAATTACATTATTTTTAAAGGATTTTACTAGGGCATGATTTTTAGCGTACAGTGCAGTTGTGCCTAATAACGCCCACTTTAAATGAGTGTTGGGCGTTATTGAGAGCAAGTAAAAAGTTATATTCAAATGTGCATTTAATTTTTTTTAGAAATCAACAATGAATAAAGACACAGAGAAAAAACAACGACGAGGACAAGGATGAACCGAAGAGCAAAACTCTCTCAGCGAGAAGCGACAGTAAAATATAACATACCAAGGCGAACATTGCGTGATCACTTGAAAATTGGGTTTGAGAAAAAACTATTTGGACGTAAAACTACGCTGACACCGGAATTAGAAAATGATTTAGTATCTCGATTCATGCGTTATGCTAATATAGGCTTACCTTTGACTCCTAATCTTCTACGCTATCAAGCATACAAGTTCTGTCACACAAATGGTATCCCGCATCAGTTTAATGCACAAACCAAAATGGCTGGTCGAAAGTGGTTAAAATTATTTTTAAGAAGGCATCCCGAAATATCAATGCGAAAAGCTCAGATGATAAATCCAGCAAGAGCTCAGAAACTAAACAAGTCGATTGTCAAAGATCATTTTGATAAATTGACAAATTTGTTCGACAAACTTGACTTGAAAAATAGACCTGAAAAGATTTACAACATGGATGAAAAAGGCTGCCGAATCACTTTGCATCATCAACAGGCTGTATTGGCTGCCAGAGGTTCAAGACGTGTTCATATGGTCGCAAATGAGCACGCAGAAAATGTCACAATTGTTGGATGTGTCAATGCGGTAGGTTATGCAGTACCTCCTATGATTATTTTCAAGGGCAAACGAATGAAGCCAGAATTTACTGACAATTTACCACCAGGTTCTATTGTCAGAATGTCCGAGAAAGGATATATGAATTGCAACTTATTCAACGAATTTATCGATCACCTTGGCAAATATAAATCAACTGGTCCATGTCTTCTAATCTTTGATGGAGCTGCTTGCCACCTTGACTATTCCATAGTAGAATCTGCCGAAAAATATGACATTGCACTATACTGTTTACCATCAAATACGACCCACGAACTCCAGCCACTTGACAAATCGGTATACAGATCTTTCGAGCATCACTGGGATCAAGAGTTACTGAAATACATAGACCAAAACCCTGAAAGAAAATTGAACAAATCCAGCTTTAATATAATTTTGACCAAGGTTTGGCCAAAATGCATGACTCAAGATAATATATGTAACGGTTTCAGAGCCTGCGGAATATATCCTTTGATCCAGATGCACTTCCAGAGACAGCATATGCACCTGCAGCACTTACAGAAGTGATCGAGCCCGAAGCAGTGACACCACAATTAAAAGTTAATACCGAAGTTATCAATCTAGAAAACCATTCCGATTCTGACGATAATCTACCCTTGTCGGTTTTAAAGATCGTATTAACAATGTTACTTCTAGTAAAGCAACAACGAATACCGCAGAAGTTATTGCGAGTACATCAACCAAGTCACCATTCCAAAAATTTTACCGACACCACAATTCAAAAAAGAGAACAGCTCATCGAAGAAAAGCAATCAATTATAAAGCACAGCTGGTAACAAGAGATTTGTTTTCACAAAAGAATAGTAGTAAAGGCACCAAAGAGAAAAATAGTTCGACAAAAAAAGAAGATAAAGGTAACTCGAAAGAAGATTGGTATTGTCCAGCATGTGATCAAAGTAGAATCGAAGACATGTGTCAGTGCCAGCAATGTAGTGTCTGGTATCACGAATTGTGTGTTGGTCTGGATGAGAAAAACATGTATTTTGATTGTCCTGGAGGCTGTAACTGAATTTGCTCATGTATTTGAAAGTAATTGATGCCAGTAGTATTACTTCACGTTATATTTTTAATTATTTTAATATGGGCGTTAATAGGTTACACTGTTCTTAATAACGCCCATAAATATTGTTTTGGTTTTTTTAAATTAAGATAAGAATTTTTGTATTTTTGTTGGACTAAACTTAATTTTTTATAAAAAAATAAAAAATTTTATTGATAATAAAAGTTGTTTAAATTTCAACAGTTAGATTTTTTGAGATATCAGATAAAACCCTTAGGTGGGCGTTAATCGGGCAACCTACCTTACTCGAAATTGAAGTTATACTTAAAGCATAATATGTCGATTGGACTTAGAGAGACGAAATTAAACAAAAAAATTATATGTTAACCAGATAGTCGGTTTCTATTAAATTAAAATTTAGTTCGTTTCTAAAATTTTTGGTATATTTTGAACTAAGATAAAATCAAAAACTCTATCTAACCCATATGGCGGCCAGTATCCTTAGCAACAAATATTTCTGCGCTAAACTTATAAATTATTCTAACACGCAGAGGTTCTATTACAACGAGGTTGTTTTGGCAAAAATATAAGTGAACTGTAATTATGGTCGATTGTATGAATAAGATGTTAAACCTGTGTTGATTGGATGAACCACTTCCTTTCCTTGGGTAAGGGAAGACAAAGAATACACTGATAAGCACTATGATGATGTAGTTTACAATTATTCAGAGGGTTGGATACAAAAACACTTATTAACCAGGTGGTTTTATTTTGGAAAACAATTTACACACTCGGTTGGTTTATATCACAATAATGATGGCGGATATTATCAGTCTTTTGGTGCACTACAATGTGCGCATCAGGACGAGGGCTAAAGCGGCGTCAACATCTTGCCGGCCCGGGCTTGAATTCTTAATTCTTTTATTTATTTTATTTAAACTTTTATTTAAAGTGACGTGTTTCCAAACCAACCCACTGCAATTTTTGAAAGGTTTACCTAAAAATAGAAATTATATAATTTGATTTGCATGTTGTTAATTAATAATTCATTTTATAAAATTTTTTTAATAAGTTTACATAAAAAAATTGGGTAGAGTTCGATTTACCGGACTCGAAAATACACTTTTTCCTATAAAAATGGCTTTACAAAACGAAAGAACGCAAAAATACAAGCTCTTTAAGGTGAGGATCAATCTTGTCGGAGTTGTAATAAGGCCACAATTTCATTTTGAAAATTGCAAATTTCCCATAAGAAATACATGTAAGTGTATTAAAATGAAAAGGTATCATTTATTCTGTTGGCGGTACGTGTGCTGTGCCTGGGTCGACAGTGACTAGTGGTGGGGAGATACCAGTCGCTCTCAAAGATCCGTCGCGTCAACTTTCAAAATTTTCGAGTTGGAGCCGCTTAAGGGATGTTTTTAATGAGTTTAGCACGTGTCAAAACCGTTCGGAGCCCCGAACGAGCCCCGGAGGGGCGAGGGCGGGTGCGGAGAATAGGTTTTGACAGTGCAACCACCTCCGAAACGAATTCACGTTAAAAATAAAAAACCTCATTCAAAAATATTTGTGGCCCTGAAAAGGGCCGATTTTTTACTCTTCCAGCAGCTCTGCAAACAGTTACACTCGATACCGCTCCGCCATTTGCATGGCCATGTTTTCGAAGCGTTCTTTATTTGTGCGACCAAAAATGGACACCCACATATACTCCTGCAGATGTTCGGGTAACATGGTGGAAGATAACACCCCTAACCGTCGGCAATACATCTTTAAAGTCGCCCAATACCCCTCAACCCTGTTTGTGCAAGTCCCGGTAACGGGATCCACAAAATTGGAGCTGTGGTTCACTGTCTTGTGAATATAGGGCGAGACGCCATCCAGATGATTTAAACCCGAATATCCCCTCCAACAATCGGTCCAAATCTCGGTACCAGGTCTAATGTACTTAAGGATGAGCCGCCTTAACGTAGCGGCATCTCTACTACCGATGTATAGTGCGATGCCCCTACCTTCCAACACACTATACAACCCTAATATCCACTGCTGTTGGCGGGGGGGTATCCGTCCAACACCAGCTTTCCGCTTTGTTATGACGGACTCATCGATTTGTACAACCTGGCCCGGGCCACCGAGTTGGAGGAGTATCGGGTTTGCCATCAGCGTCCATGAGCAGATACGCCGGAAGGATTTGTATAGCTGGTACACAGCTTGGCGGCGAAGGCCAACTATAAGCGCAGCTACCCCAGCCCTTGTATTGCACGCCCATAGCCACATAACATAAAACACCGTCTTCGGGGGTAGCATGCGGTTGTCGAAGAAGGTATTCTCGGTTAGGCGGTACTTCTTTTTTGCAACCCGGACATCTGAAGGAGTGGTTTAACAAATATTCACCATCGTGTAACACATTGCAATATCGCCTGCAAGTGCGAACTTTGCAACGCATATTTAATGGCAAATAATGAAACCTCTGCAGCAATTCCACCACTGCGGTATCGTCTTGGTTGAAAATTCGAACTATATCTTCTATATTTGACACGTTCATGGTGATTGTTAAACGTAGAATGGGCAAAATTCACATTTTCAAGCGCTTTTGTATGAATAAATGCGGGTGGGCGGAGTATCGGTTTGCAACAACCAATGGGAGTACCTCATTTCCTATGAACTTTAAAGCCGTTTTTTTTCAAAATTGTGTGAACCGACCGCAAATTTTATTTTTTTTATACGCTAATTAGACCCTCATCTTTCATAATCCACTTCAAAAATGGTAAAAATCCCGTTCCGGTAATTCGAACCGCACCCAAAAAATTTAATCAAAGATAGATGTCGGAACTGTGGGAAGGCCAATCTATAAATGTCATGTTATGGTTGTTAAACCAATTTTTGGTAGTTTTGGCCGTATAACATGAAACGCCGTCTTGCTGGAAAATAAATGACTCCGCTAGATACAAATACTTAATACTAGGGAGCAAGTTATTTTCCAGTATATCTTGATACTTAAGTGCGTTAATAGTTCCATTTATGAACTGCATACTTTCTACACCTTTAGCGGACATGCAGGGCCAAATCTTCCTCCAAATCTTTACTTCCGAAACAAACTTAACAGTTTGTTTTAAACAGTCTTTTTGGAACACTTCATTTTTTGTTTTTATTACTTTTTATCGATTATCTTCTACATATCGTATAATATGTTAAATTTGGACTTATTGCTAAAAATAACCGAATTCAACTGCTCATGTGTGCGTTCTTTATACCAATTCAAGCGTTGTTTTTCTGAACTTCGATCAACAATGGCTTTTCTTTAGTCTAAACCATTGTATTACAAGTATCTTCTTCTTTTTAGTAGTTTAACTCGATTCCGAGTATCGTGACCCCTCCCTATAAGGGATTACTTGGTTAATTACCTCGGCGAGTAGTCATTTTCTTCAAGGAACGACGGTTAGAATAAATTTGTTTACTCCACTTGAGACCACTTTTATGGATTCATTTTCTGCAAGTTTCCCTGAAAAGTGTTAATTTTGTAGTCCCATTCCACTCAGATGTTATTTCTCTTACAGTGCCTCTTATGTTCTTTTTGCAGATTTAAACTCTCTTTTTTGACGATTTTCACATAAACACACGTACGCCCTAGACTTTTTCCGTTAACATCGCTGTTACCGCTTTCAGCATAGAATTTTATTATGGAAAAACCGTTGATTGTGATAATAGCAAGTCTCTAGCAGTTTGTTTTATTTTTTCTCCTGACCAAACATGGTAATTATTAAATCTCGTACTTTTTTAGGACAGGCAAATAACCAGAAAACCAAAAATTAAGATTTACAAGTCACTAATAAGACCAGTCCTCACCTATGCAGCCGAGGTAATGTGTGTTAATCAAAGAGAAGAACAACTGCGAATATTCGAAAGGAAAGTTCTAAGAACTATATTGGGTCCCAAGATTATAAATGGGGAATACAGAGAAATGATTAACTTTGCAGAGAGATGGAAGGAGAGGATATTGTCAAATATATTAAGCCACACGTATAAAATGGTTGGGACATATAATGAGAAAAGATAATGAGGAAGAGATTAAGATGTTAACGATGTGGTGACCCAGTGAGGCGAGAGTTTGGGGAAGGCCTAGGATGCGTCGGTGGGATGGGGTGATGGGTGATCTCGAGAAGATGAGAGTAGGGGGATGGAGAGGCGTGGTGACAGAGAGAGAAAGAGATATGGAGAAGAATAGTTAATGCCAACAGGACATACAGGGACCTGTAAAATGATTTATATGCAAAAGTAATTTATTTATGTTGTATTACGAGGACTGATTCTCTTTAAACAAGGATTTTGTAAGTTCAATAGAACAGCTATATTCTAACAGGAATGTAAAGCTATAATAACAATAATAACTTTTTTAGAGTTGTTGCCCCTCGAACCATTTTAAAGCAAATTAGTCACACACAGTTCTTGATTGGGCCGGGATCTGTGAGGCGAATCACCGCTCGGTCTAGAACGGCCGCTACGTTTTACCGTGCTTACCGTTCCTAACGTTGCGATAACCCGGAGCCTTGTGGTTGATTATTCAAAACCGGCTCGTATTTATACCCAGCCAACATAAGTTATTTTTACGGTCGGTAAGCCAGAAATTGTGAAGCGCAGCGGCCTACTCCAGATTTTGGGTGCCAGAGGCGTAACTGGTGTGTAGTTGGTGCAGGTGGTGTAGTTTCCGCAACATCCAACAAAACAGTTTTGACATTCCTGCAAAAAGATCAATTCTGCCTTTTGGTTTTTTTTCCACTGAGATATCACTTGTACAGTTTATTATTTAAGTTTTTACTTTTAAAACAATTGTAACTACAAGAAAGAGGTAAGAATCGACATGATTGTACTTAGGACCAGTTGTATAGAAGTTAATCCTCGGATCACGCTGATCTGTGGATCAAGTTCGATAATTGGTTGGTTTTTAAATTTTCAACCAATCACCGAACTTGATCCACGGATTATAGTTACCTCAGGATTAACTAATGTTATACAACTGGCCCTTACTATGCGTTGTGACAATAATTGCATAAATATTAATTTTTCCACGCTAGCCGCTTGCTTGATCGTGATGTTATTACACGATCGGCTAACTCTTATACATTTAAGTATTTAGTCGAAGTGCGAGGAGTGGTTCGAAAACCGTCGTGGATTCGTAATTAAAATGCATTGCTCAGTATGAGGAAAAATGATGTAAATGAGGCGCGAGCTAAAGTAAATAAAACGTATAAGAAAGGAAGAATTGTTTAATTTAACGAAAGCAAAGATAGTAAAGAGGTGTTGTGACATTTATTCTCATTTCCTTATCAGAACAAACACATAATAAAAAAATAATAAAACAAAGCAAGTAACATTAGCAAGTAGCTGAAGGCTACAGGCTAAAATAATAAAAAAAACAAGGGTTAAATAAGTAAGTTTACCTGAGGGGTAAACTTCTTAAGCAAAATACAACCACACTAGCTGAAGGCTAAATGATGGTTCAAGTCGACTCCCCATTACTATGAATTGTTCAACAATTGAATTCTTGTTAAGAAAACGTTGACGTTAAAGCAAAAGTCCCCCCTGAAGCGCAGTTAAAACACCCACCCCCTGCATCTCTACTGACATAGCTCACTTACTTAGAGACTTCCAAAATGATGGATCGATTCTTTAAAATTCCTTCCATTTTGGGTTACCTTCCGTTTCAGAGTAAATCATGTCATCGTCCCACATCAGGTTATCTCCGGAAGTTTACTAAAATCAAATAAAGACACAAGAATGGATTAAACATAACTTCAGGTCGACAACCTGAATAAAATTTTACTGTTGAAATTTTATTTAATTAAAAAATAAATTCCAATTTGAAATACTTACTAAAATTGTAATAATTTGAAAAAAATACCAAAATTCAAAAGTTACGTCTTTTTGAAAATCTACTTATGTTGGGATTTGTACCTAAGGATTGTGTTAAACCGTACAGGTGTCGAAAAACCTAAAAGATTGACCAAAAAATAATTTTTTCTTAGTAATATCTTAAATTAGATAGTATTCGGATTTCATTTCACACTACTGTATATATAGTAGTATATAAAACAAAGTCGGGTTAGTTACACCATTTATAACTCCAGAACGGCTGGACCGATTTCAATGATCTTTGATTTGTTGGATTCCTCTTCGCCCCGAATAGCAGAATAACTATTAAAATATTGGAAAAATTGACGAAAATAAAATAAAAATAATATAAATAAAAATCAATAATGCTGTTAATTGGTAAGCGCATAACTTGAGAACGGCTGGATCGTTTTCTTTCATTTTTATTAAATAAGCGTAATAGTCCGAGTAAGATTTGTACATAATGAAAACTTGGAAAAGTTGCACGGAAAGTTGGAAATTTTGGGAAAAACTGCTTTTTTTGTATTAACACCCTGTATGTTACTATCATATTATCACGAACGCCCTGTATGTTAATCCGAAGAATAGAAATACAGTATAATCACAGGTAAAATATGAACACCATCTACATCTGGAAACGCAAACAATCGTATAGTAGACAACCCTGGAAACGAACCAAACTTGACCAAACTTAAAAAAGTCAAACCTATATAAACAGAAATGATGTTTCTGAAATGAGGTTATACGGTAACAACAAAGTGTATCAATTTTCAACTTTTAGTTATAGATAGTCATGGTCAATTGTATGTGGCATGTTCACGAGTCGACAAACCATCCGCTTTATTTGTTCTTGCGCCTGATAACAAAACGAAAATGTCGTATATCACAAGGTGTTGAAGAGAATCAACCCGAGTGCAACCCATCGGTAAAATATATAGCTTTAATAAAGCACATGCCTTGCTGGGAAAATAAAAATGTCATTTTTTTTTATAATAATAATAATAATTTATTAACACTAAAAAATACAATTATATACTAAAAGATTTAAAAACATTAATAGGCGAATGTTCAGCAGAGCTGTTTTTCAATGAACGCCTAACACAACAATAATTGTTGTGTGTTCAGCAAACATGCTAGTTTGCTCTTGAAAGCCATCTTCGTTTGGCAACTGAGATACAATTCAATGTATTTGTTGTAGCAAAGGTAGGCCATGTACTGGAACGATCTCTCAAATTTAGCCGTCCTGTGCATCGGCACCGATAACCGCTCTGTGTGTCGTAGATTTAGAGCATGACAATCCAATCTTCGAACCAGGATGTTAAACAGGTATCTCGGAAGTTCAGATTGAAGTATTGTATACAGTTGGACTGCAAAATGTAGTTCATACCTAGCCTCGATCTTCAGAATATTAAGAGAGCAGTAGAGTGGTGTTACATGTTCTTTGTATCCACATTCATAGGCAAACCGCAAGCCAGCGTTTTGCAAAACCTGCAGTTTTCTTTTCGCATTGTTAGTTAGGTAGCTATAGTAAACCGTTATACAGTAGTCGATGTGACAGAGTACAAGGCTTTGCACTAGCTTCCACTTTATATCGGAAGGAAGAAATTCCTTAAATCTATATAAAGACTTTAACTTGAAAAAGCCAACAGAGAGCACTTTGTTTACGTGGTCCATAAAAGTGAGGTGGTTGTCAAACATCAAACCCAGATTCCTCGATTTATTGCACAGCTCTATGACACAATCGTTAAGGAGGATGTCGGCATTACGTACTCTGGCGCTGCTTCGCAGTTACTGGAACTTCCCAGGCACATACTAACAGTTTTACGAGGGTTCAAAAGCAAACCATTTTCACAAGACCAGCGTTGGATTGTTTCGAGAACATTATTCATATCTGTAATAACTTCGTTAATATTGGAAGGAAAGCCTGAAATGTACACCTGGGTGTCATCCGCATACATGTGACAATTGCAGGAGCTTGGTATAATTCGTGGAAGATCTGCAGTAAATACTGCAAATAACAGCGGACCAAGTACGCTGCCCTGCGGTACACCACGTTTCGGAATGATTTCTAGAGATCGTTGGCCATTTACTTGTGTTTGCTGTGTTCTATCGAGCAAGTAATTCTTCAGTAGCGTAAGAGCTGAGGGACTACACCCATAGTATGCTAACTTAGCAATCAACATTTCGTGATTGATTACATCAAAGGCTTTGCTGTAATCGAGCAGTGTAAGGATCGTAATTTTTGAACCATCCATATTCTTAACGATATCGTTTGTTACCTTGGTTAGAGCTGTAGCAGTGCTGAACTTAGAACGAAAGCCAGACTGAACTTCGGGTAGAATTTTGTTCATTTCAATGTGTTCCACGAGTTGATCATATATTATTGTTTCCAAAACTTTGGACATAACAGGTAGAATACTAATTGGTCGTAGGTCCGCAAAACTACTGGCACAGTTGATTTTGGGAAGTGGTGTAATTAGTGATTTCTTCCATAAGTCTGGAAAAACCGAATTAACCAGGCATAGGTTGATAATTTCAGTCATATATACCAAACAGAAAGGCAACACAGCTTTTAACATTTTAGCACTTATTCCATCCACTCCTATGGCGTTTGAACGTTGTTTGGCGATTGCGTCAGAGACATCCCGAGTTGAAACAGAATGAAACACCATTTCTTCAGTTACCATCGGATGCTTAGCGCGAGTGAAGGCATTGGTCACATTAGGGTCGATGTCCGTTTGTGGCGCAGAGTGAATGAAATAATTATTTAAAGCATCTAGGTCAATGTCCCCCAGTTGCAACTCTTTTTTTGATTTGGTGTGTATACTTGAATCGTCAAAGAACTTCCATAGCTTGCGAGAATCCCGTTTATTAATTTCCACTTGGTGTCTATAATAAGCCTTTTTCTCATTAAGAACAGCTTGGTTAACAATGTTGCGGAGTTCTTTGTAATACTGGTAGTCGGTTACCTTCCTTGTTTTAAGAAAACATTTGTGTGCTTTCTCTCGGAGTTTGATCATTAGACGTACGGTTTCCGTTAACCATCCGGGACGTGGTTTACTAAACTTCACCAAACAATTGGGTGCATGCATATCAAAAAGATAACCAATTGTAGTATTTATGTAATTAAGTTTACCATCAATGTCACTAATACTCCCTACCAGTGACCAGTCCATGTTTAAGGCATCATTAGAAAAATCGTCAAAGTCAAAGTTTTTGAAGCTACGAAAAGTTACTGACTTGTTCTGTGGCTTATCGATATGTAGGTTCAGATTACAGAAAACAAGTTTATGATCTGTTGAGCCAAACATATCGAATGTGTCCACCATCGAATAAGACATCCCTTCACTGAGACATATGTAGTCAATAAGGGTTGCCGAGCTATCAGTCACTCTAGTTGGTTCCTTGACAATTTGCACCATGCTGAAACAAGCCAAAATCGAGTTAATCAGGTCCACTTGTTTGCTACTCTTGAGTAGGTCTATATTAAAGTCACCAAGGAGTATGATGCCATCATGTTCAACGTAAAACCTTGATAATGCTAATTCAAGTTCTTCAAGAGCCGACATTGGTACAGCTGGTGGTCGATAAATTGTGCCAACAGCATACCGCCGTCCTTTGATGGCAACAGACAGCCATAGCTGCTCGAGTGTCTGTGTCAGTCTCGAGCTGTCGACATTTGATTTCGCAATCTATATAACAACATAATCCTCCTCCACGAGTTGAACGATCATTCCGAAATAGCGTGTAGCCAGGAATTGTTATTAAACTTGATGGAAAATCGGGTGTTAGCCAAGTTTCTGAAACGGAGAAAATTTTGAATTTTTTATCTTTAATTACACATTGCAGGTCGTCCAAACTTTTGTTTAAAGATCGGATGTTTACATGCCCTATTCGGAACGTATTAGGTTTACCGGAGGGCAAGTGCGTCGTTTTACTGGGTAAAGCTTTTAGGCTGGCTTTTTCGTGATTCACGAAAAAAGTTATATCGCCTGGTTTTTACGTTTTTAGGCCAAGATTCGGGTTTAATTAGAGTGTCGTGTAATTTGAAGTCGGCCCCAATTTTGAATGAGGCGGTGTTGTTGAACGAGCTTAATTTATTACATTCAAAACTTTGTTCTGGAAACTTATTCTTTAAAAAGTTTAGAATAATATCTTCTGTGACTGTAGCAGTTACACGAGATATGTGGAGCCAGCATTTGTTATTGACTCCACTGAACTCAGTAGTACCTTCGGCAGAGCCTACAATGCTTTTACTAGGTTTAGGTTTCTTACCTTTCTTATAACTGACGGGAAGGAAACCATCGTTATTAGAAGATGAACTGGAGTCAATATTAACAACTGGGTGTACACTTAAGTTTTCTTTAACAACATTTAAGCCTTGATCAACGGACATTGGCCTGGGTGTTAGCGCAAGGACTGCTAATGCAAGGCGCCCTGGTTCAAATCCGGGTGGAGTTCACTTTGCAATGACGTCTCCGTGCTTCGGAAGGCACGTAAAGACGGTGGTCCTCCTATGTTAATGAATTGCCAGCATTAACAATAAAAAATAGGGTAACAGGCACATCTGAGGCAAGCCTAGCAAGCTACTTCAGATGTAAAACAAGTAGTGCTCAAGGTACTGACAGTGGCTTCGGATATCGCGGATGCTACTGTTAAGTAAAACAGATCTGTTGATCAACAGATCTGGGCTCACAGGGTTATCCCTAGCCAAAAGTAGAAGAAGAAGAAGAGCAACCGTGTCCTTATTTTTCATGTTAGAAGCGATAATTTCTTTCAGCTCAGGTTGGTTAAGGTAGTTTGTCACATCGGTTGTCGAAATAATTTGCGGCGATTTACATTGCGAACTATTTGAGGTTATCGGTTTCACAGACGGCTTCGAGGTCAAATTGCTGGCTGCGTTCAGTTGAGCTGACTTGCTACCTGTAGCGCTAGCTTGGGTTGCATTCTCTCGTGTGGCAGCAGAACTGTTGTACGTTAACACGTTTTTATTTTTGATTTTGAGGTTGGCTTGTTGTTTCGTTTTTTCTTCATTAAGAAGCTGTATAATTTGATTCTTGTCTTTGACACTTTCATTAAGCAAGTGAATTTATTGCTTCAATATTTGAATGACTTAATAACTAGTAGGCTTGTACTCCTTATTTTCACTTACACTAGAGTCAGTAGAGTAATTTTCACTTTTATCCACACACGTGTCAGGACCATTGTATTTAAACGCAAAAGTGCAGTAGCTTAAGGTGCTAGATCAATAGGCGTTGAGCTGGTGGCAAGCAAATCTCAAAAACTAATAATCGCAGAAAGTTGAAATTTTCAGAGCATACTTAAAATTCTATTTTACTTAACGCCTGCTATTTTTTATTTAAAAAAATTTAATATAAAAAATTTTTTTTGTAAGTTTTCAGTAAAATACACTTTTGTTATAAATATAAAATAGGAGGCGTAAAGTAATGCCTACCATACTAATCAATCGAAAAAAAAAAATACCATTATCTTTTTTGGTTTGCCTTATTTGCTTGCCACTAGAATTCACGCAATCTACATGAAATTTCAAATTGGCGCCATGGCGTTACGTCAAATTTCAGTTCAAGCAATTTCAAAGAGAGGTCAGCATTCAAATTTGAAGCAATGACACAAACCATAATACCTATTGTGTAAAATCAGGTAAAATATAAGCGGTCATTTAAACACTTAAGCCACCCCATAGTTGCCGTAATTTATAAGCTGTCTTTTACCTGGTTCTAATGCCTATATCAAGTACATAATACTCGTATAATATTTTGTTATAATAATATTTTTTTTAAATTTAATTAAAAACCCGAAAATAATTATTGAGCCGCTACGCGGAAAAACCACCTAAATAGTGTACAGGGTTAACAACAAGGGGAACGTAGGAGAATAAATAAAAACAATTTTATTGACATTTACATTCCTCAAGAAAACAGAGGCCGGACTCAGTACAATTTTAAGTACTATCATATCAGAACCGGCCTATCCCAAGGCCGGTTCGTGAAATTACTAGAGGTTTGGGTTTAATTAGTCATATTGAGTTTAAATGCAATATGTGCGATATTGAAATTGTAAAAGCTACCGAAGATCCTACTTTCCAACAATCTGTAATAAACACGGGCGCGGTATGGGGTACTTTAGCCACTGGAGGTACATTTGGTCAATTAGAAGAATTATTAAATTGTATGAACGTTCCCTGTTTAAATAAGTATACGTACTCAATTAAAGAAAAATCACTGCAAAAATTATGGCACGAAGAAATTGAAACAGAAATGTCTAAAGCTGGTAAAGATGAATATGATGAAGCCATACGTAAAAACGACATAGATGAGGATGGAGTACCTTTCATTACTGTATATCTGGATGGTGGATGGTCAAAACGATCATACGGTCATAATTATAACGCAGCATCTGGAGTGGCAGTTATAATTGGGAAATTCACTAAAAAAGTTTTGTTTATGGGGGTGCGAAATAAATACTGTACTGTTTGTGCCAGGGCAGCTAAAAAAGATGAAGAACCGAAAATCCACGATTGCTTTCGTAATTGGTCTGGCAGCTCTTCCGCTATGGAGCAAGATATAATAGCTCAAGGTTTCTGTTTTAGCGAAGAACAACATGGCATTAGATACAAAAATTTATAGCAGATGGTGATTCAAGTGTTTTTGTGCTATCAAAAACATGTAGCTATGGCGAGTCTATTACCAAAATAGAATGTGCAAACCATGCTATAAAAAATCATGGTAAAAAACTATATAATTTGAAAAAAGATAAGGCGTTATCTGATGTTGCTCGGAAGCAACTTACAAAAAAAATAATTGAGGATCTTCAAAGTATTGCTCAGTCATCTATTTATAACTGCAGTTTTGAAGATAACCCACTAGAGTCACTTAGAGAAGATTTTCAAATTGGCTTTAATCACACATTTGGGGATCATTCAAAATGCAAGCCATATTTCGGTTGCGAAAATAAAGATACCTTAAATAGCAATATAGAAGCAATAAAACAATCGGGCTTGTATCATCATATTGACGAAGCTATAGAAAATTTGCTGAAGAAATCACATATGCTCATCGATAATGAAACCAATAATCGAGCAGAATTGTTTATGAGCATTCTGGCAAGGTTTAATTGTGGTAAACGGCTAAATTTGAGTGGACGAGGTTCTTTTGATATGAGGTGTGATTTGACGGCACTGAGATATAATTTGGGACCATTGTGGCATGTAAATTCGTACAAGCGCGAAGTAGGAATGAGCCCCGGAAAATATTTTCAAAATTATATCGACAGATCTGTTCGAAGCAAAACTTTGAGTGCCACGAAACCCCGAAAAATAGTCGTAGCGTAATTAAGTTGCCGGTTTTAGAAAAAAATGTGGATTATGGAGCATATGCAAAACAAGTGGAACCTACACTAGAAGAAGTAGAAATATCAAAGAAGCGCATTTTGGAAAAACTGCATGTAACTGAAGAACAACGTAACGATATTGCTATGTCAACAACAAAGCAATTTGAAAATGATCGTTACAGAGCAGAAAAAAAATCGTCTCACGGCATCAAGATTTGGCGCAGTGAAAGCTAGAAGAAACACGACCAGATGTCATGGACTTGTAAAAGACATACTTTATCCATCCGAGTTTCAATCTGAATCCACTTTATTTGGGAAAAGATATGAAACAGTTGCTCTGACCATATTAGCAAAACAGCTTGGCATTGAAGAGGTGACAAAAGCAGGTTTGTATATTGACACAAATAATTGCTTTTAGGTGCATCTCCAGATGGGCTAGTTGGAAATACACATTGTGTTGAAGTTAAATGCATACCAAAATTAATTAAAAGAATCTTACTCTAAGACAAGGCACAGAAAAAAGCTTACGTGTTTAAAAATAAACGAAGATGGTCTTATGGAATTAAATCGGGATCATGCCTATTATTATCAAGTCCAAGGCCAGATGAACATTACTGGGAGAGAAAATGTTACTTTATGGTCTATGTAACGGACGACGATACTTTCGTAGAGGAAATTTCGATAGATCGGGATATGTGGCATAACGTCTTGCTTCCTAAGTTGACAAAATTTTATCATGATTGTGTATTGGAGGAAATAGTCAGAAGAAGATATCTTAGAAACATGAAGTGTTACGATCCGCCATGGATCGAGTTAGCTATCTCCGAAAAATCGGAAAGGTCGACTAAAAAAAACAAAAAATTAGCAACATAAATATAATTGCAAATCTAAAAATTTGTCAGTTTATTTTATTTTAGTAAATCTTTACATTTTATCGGTGATTTCTTTTAAATAAATTTTGTTTATACTCAAATTTCGAACTCCTTTATAATTCTAATTTGAAAAGCGTGGTTTACATGCGTCCCTTTTACCTATGCAGGTACTTCTACCTAGCTTACAAAGGTACAATAGTATGAAGATCCAGGTAGGTTCAATTCAAATTTCAAATGTGATTATAATATACCTTTTAAAAGGTGTGCATCTTAGATAAAATAAAATATTATACAACAACTAGTGACATCTGCAAGATTTTATGAACTAGTCCTATTTATCTTGGGCCTTAACATATTATTACCCTTGATTTTGTTAGGGACACAATTTCTTAAGACTAGTTCGACGATTTCATTTTTCGTTAAACTCTTTAATTCGGCAGCGATTGAATTTATGGTTTCACTATCCATATCCATGGTTGACATAACCTCTATGGTTGACATAACCTCAACATCGGATGTGCGTGAAGTTAGCCGTGCCATTTTTGAAAAATAAAAAAATAAAAGTTGTGCTCAATTTGTGCTGCTTTGTGCCGTAATTTTTTTTTTTTTTTTTTAAAAAATAAAACTTTTGTGGCCAAAAATGTATTTTGTTAGCCGTGCTATTTGGCAATTTTAAACTTCTCATCAGTGAGCCACTGCATCAATGTATATTACTCGATGATATTTTTGGAAATTAAAAAAATTAAAGTTGTGCTCGATTTGTGCTTATTTTGAAAAATAAGTAATGTAACGTTTTATTTTTATTAATGAGATATATTTTTTGACAACACCTTGTAATTGCGCTGAGTAATTATATTTCGGCGCATAGACATTAATTTTGAGTATAGCGCAGCAATAATTTGTTGCTAAAGCGATATGCCTTCGATATGGTTTAGAGAGCGATTTTGATTATTGTATTAGTTCGAAACACAGCAAAATTTTAGAAACGAACTAAATTTTTATTTAATAGAAGCCGACCATCTGGTAATTATACTTTTTTTGTTAAATTCGTCTCTCTAAATCCAAACAACATTTTAGGCTTCAACCTGGCTTCACTTTGCCTTCAATTTGGTTTCAATCGTGATTCAATTGGAATTCACTTCCGCTTCAATTTGGCTTCACAATTTGGCTTCAATCCGATTGTGATATTTTTGTTGGGTCAAATGGAAATTAGCGTTACCTTGTATCCAGTTTCACGGAATCTGGTCCTTTTTGTTTAAAAACCATTTATGGAGGAATTTCTTTTGGAACCGAAACCTTCATGAATTTTGGATGTATTTGGAAGTCTAATCAAGTTGTAGAATATCACCAACACGTACGATAAGGTCAGACAAATATTTTCTTAATTTTATGCGACGCCGAATTCTACGCCGATCACACACCGAAGCGTCGTACACTGATCAAATTAAATTATCAATCACCGATAAGATCCACCAGTCAGATTTGTTCAAGTTCAAGAAGAAACAAAACTTTGAGCAATTTTTTTGAGTTTACATACCACATTTTGTGAACAGGTATATAGCTATATACGCGTGGGTAAATAATCAATTTTGTAATTATTTACATGTTAAACTTGCAGCACAGTTTATCTTCGATTTGTTAATGAATTTGACTGTAAAAATTTCTTTAGTAAACTTTTGTTTTTTTTACGTTTATGAAAGACTAGTCAATTTGATAATTTGCGTTTACCTAAAAACTTCTGGCGCCCTACATTATTCTTTTTTGAGTAATCCACGACTCGCTCTACGACACCATCTGAGCTGCCGTTCGCAATTTAGTGGAAAGTCTTGGAGGATTGGAAACCCTCAGGACGGTGCACTAAAAAGTGGCGCACAACGTGGAAAGCCTGATCAAATTGTACGATTTTTCGGTGAAATTTTTATAAAGTAATTTGCGAGACCTTATATTTTTGAAGTTGTTTATTTAGAATCGCGAAACAGTGTTGATTTTGAAAACAATTTGATTTTCTTTCAAATCCATATTAGTAGTTGAAATTTTTTATTTCCAGTTTTCGAAAATTTTCCCAATTTTGAGTAATTTTAGAAAAACTTAGTTTTCGTTTTGAGTTCGTTTAGTTATAATTTAATTGTAGAGACGAAATAAGGTTGTTCACCTTGAGATAAAATTATTTGCGTTTAGTTTCGAACAGTCTTTTCTTCGCTTATCAATTGATATCAATTTAGAAAGTTTTTCGATATAGGTACATTTTAAGTTTTGGTTTTGAATAAAGTAAATTTAATTTACTTTAATTTAAATATTATAATTTTGATTTATCGCTTTATCATGGAGCAAATAATGCAACCAATTTATTTAGAGGAATCTGAATTAGATTACGAACTAAGTATAAGAGGTGTTAATGCAGGTCGTAAAACATTTAACACAAGAAGAAAAATTTTACGTAATGCTTTAGATAAAGAAAATAGAAATCGCGATATTAACGTATTAGAATTTGAGATACCAAACTTTAATTTTGAGACAGAAAGAGACAATATAAATAAAATTTTGGAATCAATTTGTACATTGATTATAGATTTCGAGGGAGGTCCACCGAGTGACTCATTTTATAAAAGAATTTGTACGAGATTAATTCTAATTAATAGAGTAATAAGGTTACCGATATCTAATGACGCTACTGTTGCAATCGAGCAACAAGATTTTAAAGATGACTCTTATGCTACCTGTTTAGAATTAGAGGCCGATTTAGAAATTAAATTAGTTCGCGAACGTCTCTCCATTTCACACACTAGTGCAGTGATTGAAGAAGCAACAGCATCGGCTCCTATAAATAATATTATCACAAATGTTAGTAGTAAATCTATCCGATTTATAAATGGGAATAAAATTCGATGGAAATCCATCGAAATTATATTCATTTTAGAGAAATAGAAGAACTAAGGGTGTCGCGTCGCGTTAGCGAAAGTGAGCTATTTAATTCAGCTCATGAATTATTTGAGGGTTCAGCCAAAATTTGGGTTACGACAAAACAAATCTATTGTACCGACTGGTCTTCATTTGTAAAAGATTAAGACATTTTTATTTACCTAGCGATCCCGAAGAAAAATATGGAGAGAGATAAAGTCGCGTTTACAAGGTCCAAATGAACCTACCCACGTTTTTGTATCCGTAATGGAAACACTTTTAGCCGGTTGATAACCGAACCTGCAGAGGTTACAAAATTGAGTCACATAAAAGTAATTTATTAGAGAAGTACTATCAGCCATTGGCTTTACAAAATTAAATTCGATAGCTGAATTATTAGAGCAATGTCGCACGATAGATGAAGAAGTAGAAAAGAGAAAAATGCGCAGTTACGAGCTAAGTTAGAATCTGTTTCTCTAGATTCATCTCTAGCGTTTGTGGGTATAAATTCCTCAACTCCTTCGACATCTTCAAAACAGAGACATCACATTCTCGTGCAAAGTCAGTGGAAATGATAGCCATCACAGATCATTGGGTAATAATTCTCATAAATTATTAGATAATAAAAGAACAAATGCTTTTAATTGTTGGAACTGTAGCGGGTAGGTCATAGTTTTCAGCGTGTCCCAGTAAATTGAGAAAATTTTGTTTTAAGTGCGGAAGTCCTAACTGCACTTCAATTACTTGTAAAAACTGTTCAAAAAACTTAGAGCGGAAATGAATCCATATGACCGGGATACATTTCGTCGTGATGATAAGGTCATACGCCGTAGATTTTCTTGTTTTAATAGAAATAACCCTGTAAATAGAAAAATCAATCCTGTAAATAGTAATGATAGAGTTAGATATGTAAATAGTAAACAAAATTTTGTAAATAAATTAAGAAATCAAACAAATAAATCTATGAGTCGAGATGTAAATTTGAGAAAAGTTGATAAGTTTAAGAAACCTTCAACAAAAAATTTGCGAGTTGATAGAATTTGTGCTACCATTTTAACGCAACCTTTTGATAATAGACCGTATATTTCAATTTCAATTTTGGATCATGAAATAACTGTTCTTTTGGACACTGGTGCAAATAAATGTGTTGTGGGTATAAAGGTATAGAACTTTTGCGAAAAATAAATATTAATATTCAAATTCTTAGTGAAAGATATGTTGCTACCGCAGACGGTAAAAAACATCGTGTTTTAGGTTCAGTTTGTTTACCTGTTACTATCAATAATAAGTCTAAGATGATAGAAGCTTTAGTTGTGCCAACATTAGATTATGACATTATTTTTGGAATGAATTTTGTGATCAATTTGGTTTAGTAGTAGATTTTCATTCAAAATCATGGCATGTTCGTTCACAAGCGAATAATATTGAGTTAAACATTTTGTCTGATAGTACAGTGGAAACGAGTAATTCAATTCAAGTTTGCGGCAAGAACAACAAAAATTATTGAGAAATTTCAGAACTATATCGTTCATTGAGTGAAGATAATAAATTGGGCAGAACAAAGGTTCTGGTCCAAAATATAGATACGGGTGGCGCAAAGCCATTTAAGCAGAAACAGTATTTAATGTCACCGTTCATGCTGAAGCAGTTAAATATAGAACTGGATAAAATGTTAAAGTTAGGTGTAGTTGAACCATCACATAGCGATTGGTGTTCGCCAGTTCTTTTAGTTAAAAAGCAGAATGGAGAATATCGGTTTTGTTTCGATGGGCGAAAACTAAATTCAGTAACCAAGCACGATTCTTATCCCATAAATCATATCGATAGGATATTAAATACTCTTCCTAATGCAAAGTATATTTCGTCTATAGATTTAAAGAACGCGTTTTGGCAGATACCGTTAGACGAAGAGTCTAAAGAAAACCGCCTTTATAGTACCTGGTAGAGGTTTATTTCATTTTGCGTGGTACCGTTTGGCCTTTGCAATTCTGCTCAAGTCCAACAGAGGCTGATGGATAAAGTTTTAGGTCCTGATTTAGAGCCCTTCGTATTTGTTTATTTGGATGACACAATAGTGTATCTCCCACTTTTCGGCAACATGTTGAAATCCTTAGAGAAGTAGCAAAACGTTTAAAAGCGCGAATTTAACAATTAATTTAGAGAAATGCAAATTTTTGCAATCGCTTAATATTTAGGTTTTATGTAGATGAAAATGGATTAAGGACTAATCCAAAAAGTAGAGCCATGATTAATTATCCCCCGAAAACAAGTACCAAATAAAAGGTTTATAGGTATGTGCTCATGGTATAGACGTTTTATACCACATTTTCAATTAGTTCCCACTTAATATCTGTAAAGAAAAGAAATCAGCAAATTAATTGGAGTAATAATGCAGAAAATGCTTTTATAAATATTAAGCAAGCTTTAGTTTCGGCACCTTTTTAGCTATGTGATTTAAGTACCATTATGTTATGTGATGTAGTATACTGGTTTAGTGGTTTTTAACAAATTAAGGTGAAGAAAAAGTAATTTTATGCGATAGAACTTACTGAAAGAAACTAACAGTGAAAAATTAACTATTAAAGAAAGGTTTAACCTATATCGAGGAACAAAATTTAATAATTAAATTTAGTTTTTTTGAAACATGAAAAACATTAATTTGTAGATTAAACTTCAACAATATGATTTGATTTTGTCCATTAAAGAATTAATTAGTACAGAGTTTTCATTTGCTGTATACCCAACAACAGTGTGTAAAGTTTATTTGATTGAAATTTGAGAAAATATGTTTTCATTTGTGAAAAATTGAAATAAGAGTATAAAATTAGAAATAAATAATTTGAATATATGTTCAAAAATGAAATTTATTTAGCTGCAAAGATTCCGTTGCGATCTAATTTATCCGATGGAAATTATTAGTTCCAGAAGCACAACGAAAACTGTTCTTAAGTCGTGTCATGATGAGCCAACAGCTGCTCATTTTGGGTTTATAAAACATTAAAGCGTTTACAGAAGAGTATTATTGGCCAAAAATGCGTGAAGACGTATTAAAGTATGTTAGGTGTTGTAAAGTATGTAATGCGCAAAGGTTTCTAACCAACCTCATATGGGTTGATGGGTCGAGAAAAATGTTCAATTTCTGGCAAATTATTTCTACTGATATTATGGGACCATTACCTAGGTCTAGTGGAGGCTTTTCTTATTTATTAGTAGTTACCGATTGGCTAACTAAATATGTACTTTTGCAACCGTTGAGACAAGCTACTGCTTCTAGTATAGCGCGTTTTATTGAAAATCAAGTATTTTAGTATATGGAGTACCACAGTTTGTCATTTGTGACAACGGTTCTCAGTTTGCGGGTTCAGTATTTAAGAAGTTGTGTGCCGAGTACAAGGTCCAAAAGATCTGGTACAACGCCCGTTATCACGCGCAGGTGAATTTACAGAGCGTGTGAACAAAACGTTAGGTCCAGCTATACGCAGTTACATTACCGATAATCATCGTCATTGGGATAAAAATATTCATAAAATTGGCTTTGCGATAAGAACTGCAGTACATGAGGTTACAGGATATAGTCCTGCGTTTTAAATTTTGCTCGAAACGTACCTCGTCAGGAAATTATTACGGTCGAGTTTCTTCTACCAAAGGTATAGAACTTCAGCCGGTAGAAAGAAAAGTTATAGTTGACGAATTTAGCGATTTTGGCAAAATAATGAACAATGTTCAAGAGCGCATTTCTAATGCATACAATCGAAATGCATCGCGGTATAATTTGAGAAGACGTGAAGTCGAATTTAACGTAGGCGATAAAGTTTGGAAGAGTAATAAAGTACTCTCTAGCGCGGCAAATCAGTTTTCGGCTAAACTTGCGCCAAAATACACATTATGTACAGTTGTTAGAAAAACTGGTAAATTAGTTTACGGATTAAATAATAGCGATGGTAGCGACGCCGGAGAATGGCATGTGAAAAACTTAAAACCGTATTATGGTTCTAATTCAGATGTTTCAGTAGGATAACACTGATAATATTTTTATTTTTTTAAACTATATATTTTTAGTTAACAACAAATTATGTTTTGAGTTCCTTTTTGATAGTTTAGATAGTTTAGCTCTTGAGTAAGAGATTATGAGTAGTACTTTGAAAGTACAATTTTTCTTTTTGTTTCTCCTGATTTTCAGGAAAGTTTTGTAATTTGTTAACTTAATTAATTAACAAAGTAGTTGAGTATTTTGATCTTTATAGTTGAGTAAGAGATTGAGTTTCTAGTTGAGTTAATCCTTTTATTTTGAGCACTAATGCATTCAGTTGTAGTTATTAGTTAGTAGATATAGTTATTTTTTGAGCACTTACAACTTTGTAATAAGTTGTGATTATTTAGATAGAGATTTTTCTTTTGAGCACACATAACTTTGTGATAAGTTGTGTTTATTTAGTTGAGTAGGATTATTGTGGTTCCGTATTTTTTGGAAAAAAGTTTCTCTTAATATTTACGTTTTTGTTTTGTTCACATTTAAAATAAAATCAATTCTTCGACTTTATTTTATTTTCTTTAGGAGGGAGGTAGTGTAACGTTTTATTTTTATTAATGAGATATATTTTTTGACAACACCTTGTAATTGCGCTGAGTAATTATATTTCGACGCATAGACATTAATTTTGAGTATAGCGCAGCAATAATTTGTTGCTAAAGCGATATGCCTTCGATATGGTTTAGAGAGCATTTTGATTATTTATTAGTTCGAAACACAGCAAATGTTCAGAAACGAACTAAATTTTTATTTAATAGAAGCCGACCATCTGGTAATTATACTTTTTTTGTTAAATTCGTCTCTCTAAATCCAAACAACATTTTAGGCTTCAACCTGGCTTCACTTTGCCTTCAATTTGGTTTCAATCGTGATTCAATTGGAATTCACTTCCGCTTCAATTTGGCTTCACAATTTGGCTTCAATCCGATTGTGATATTTTTGTTGGGTCAAATGGAAATTAGCGTTACCTTGTATCCAGTTTCACGGAATCTGGTCCTTTTTGTTTAAAACCATTTATGGAGGAATTTCTATTTGGAACCGAAACCTTCATGAAACTTTGGATGTATTTGGAAATCAAATCAAGTTGTAGAATATCACCAACTCGTACGATAAGGTCAGACAAATATTTTCTTAATTTTTATGCGACGCCGAATTCTAAGCCGATCACACACCGAAGCGTCGTACACTGATCAAAATTAAATTATCAATCACCTATAGATCCACTAGTCAGATTTGTTCAAATTTAAGAAGAAACGAAACTTTGAGTCAATAGTTTTTTGAGTTTATATACAACTAGCGACCCGCCCCGGCTTCGCACGGGTGCAATGCTGATACTAAATTAAATACACTACAGAAAAACTATGAACGTTGTATATAAAAACATAGCGGCCCGCTTCGACTTTGCACGGGCATAAAATATATATGCCTATGTCACTCAATGAAAACATGATTAAAATCGATCCAGTATTTTTGATTCATTCATTACTGCCCTTGGCCTGCACGCATTAAATTTGGAGTAAAACAATTCCTCTTTCCCTATACTTACTATGAAGATTTCCTGCTATCTTTGGAATATCTAAATTCATACAATTTTATTACATTACACATTTACACACGGGTTTTATCAAGTACTGTTATTTTCCTCGCTAGAGAGCTCCGATAATAAACGCGTCCGATTGCTGCTAAATTCAAAGTGCTATAGGGAGAACCGCGGCCTCCGACGCGCTATTTATAGGCATGCCTCCCCGCAATGCCCCGTCCGACCGGTACCGCCCGCCGCAAACGCAAATTTTAAATTTGTAATATCTCCGAAAATATTTGTTTAATTTACATGCTGTAAGGAACCATATTGATCTATATTAATTGCACACTGTATTAAAGGTACTTAATTCGATAAGGATTAATGCCGTATTGCTTAAAATAGCTTCGTAAATAAGCCATTTTTTCACGTAAAAAGTAAACAATAAAAATGGTTAATGTGGGTTATCCCTAAAAGATAAACATATACCATCGCGGACTTTTTTGTAAACCTTTTTATGGTGTACAATACTGTAGTACATTAATTTGATCTCACTCGTAGGGTTTAGGCAGCGTTTTTGCTAAATTGCTAAATAAGCCCAAAAAATTACGACATCACGTTAGAAACCTCTAAAATTAGCAATGTTGCCTTAGTATATGATGCATGTATTATACATATAAACCTTCCTCTTGAATCACTCTATCTATTGGAAAAAACCGCATCAAAATCCGTTGCGTAGTTTTAAAGATTTAAGCGCACATAGGGATATAGGGACAGAAAAGGCGACTTTGTTTTATACCATGTAGTGATATTTTGTGAACAGGTATATAACTATATACGCGTGGGTAAATAATCAATGTTGTAATTATTTACATGGTTAAACTTGCGGTACCGTTATCTTCGATTTTTATAACAATACAAATGAATTTGACTGTAGAACTTTATTTAGTAAACTTTTGTTGTTTTTACGTTTATTAAAGACTAGTCAATTTGATAATTTACGTTACTAAAAAACTTCTGGCGCCCTACAATATTTCCTAGATTTTGAGAGTAATCCACGACTCGCTCTGCGACACCATCTGAGCTGCCGTTCGCTTTTTAGTGAAAGTCTTGGAGGATTAAAAACCCTTCAGGACGGTGCAGTAAAAATTAATATTAATTTATTGTATAAATACATACATGTGCATGAATTTTTGTATAATTTTCAACCATAGATGACTTCCCTGCCTTGTAGTCTCCATCAAATTTTAGCCATCATTCGTCTAGTTTTATAAATGCAGTGTAATGGCCGATAGAAACTACTTTGAATGTGCCATGGTACGCAACTACACCTGCCAAAATAAATTTTTTTACTGCAAAACCTTCTAATAATTCAATTTCGGGCGGTATATCTTGCAACTTGATAAAATTCCGATCGCCAGTGTCAGTATCAACTATTACTGTCGGTCCATATTGCCTAATAATATTCTTTGTTTCATTGCAACATAGTTTATTTGGTTTGAAATAGCCGTTTTCTATTGCTTCCCCGAGATTCGGAAACCCTTGATCTTTCAAGATGTTGTGATTTACATCAACAACAGGCGAGATTGTTTTTTCTTCTGCGTTACATTTTTCGCACTTGTACATTGTAACGCAGCTGGGAGTTTCAGATAATATATCTTTCATTAAATTTGAAACATTTACCGCAGCATTAACTTTAATAATGCCAAGAGATAAGTCAATATTAAACAATTTTAATTCGGAGAGTATTTTGCTCTTTGTCTATAGAATTTTACTTTTAAACCCTCGTCAATTAATATCCGAGCGCACTCAAAATTGGGTTGGTTATTTGGGCAATAGCTTGTTCATAATTGATATTATTCCTCATACTTGTGGCTAGTATTTGACATACACTATCGAATGCACAGGTATTCTTAACTATAAAATTTTTTATCGTAATCAATATTTTTACAGAAATTCCCATTGACGATAATAGGTAGCATGAGTTTGCTTGCAAGCGTTGGATCAAACAGAGGTAACGGATCACCGTACCTACGAAATTTTTTTGGAGAATTTTTGTTTCTCCAGTTTAGCTCACATTGCAACTCCTGTAAATCGTCCAAAAATTGAAGTTCATCTGATGTTTTTCGCTTATGACCGTGATTTTCATTATCGTTATTGTCCAAATCAATTTCATTTGAAAGAGAAAGAGAAACCTTTTCATCAGTTGGTAAAATATTTTCAGGTAAACGATTTCATTACATTCTTTGTCAGCCACAGCAAGTTTTAATTTTCCAGATAAGGTAGATAAGTGGCGAGATACAAAATAATCTACTTGCATAGGTCTCTGATCATCTTTTAAAAAGACAACATTTATTTGTAAAGTGACAAACATCTAAACGTACAAAACAAGATGGAGTTTGGACGGTTCTGTTTTGAATTGTGTTAAAACACAGCGATAAATATTAATCAGCGAGAGTGTATTGTTTTGCAAATGCTCTTACTACTGCACCCATTAAAGCACGGTCAAAATCTGTTACGACTATTTTGGGAAAAGGAAAACTAGCTTTGTGCAAAGACCCTATTCTTAAAAATTCCATTAGCCATGTAGTAATAGAATTCGTATTTTGGACGGATGAGACCGTTTGAAATACAGGACCAGTTTTATCTTCGATCTTAGCAACGGCTTGGTATAAATAAATATGTGAACTACGTTCTCCATTCGGTAATTTTAGACTTCTCATCAGTGAGCCAGTTGCATTAATGTATATTTCTTGATGGTATTTTTGATATACAGCTAGTTGTTCGTTAGTCCAATAATGAACATATAAAGGATCTAAACCTATATTTCTAATGGCTCCTTCAGTTTTTGGACTATATTTAAGTAAATGCAAGCTTTCGTAGATATTATTTTTTAAACCCATTACTTTCTGTTGACGTTCTTGTTTAGCCTTTCTTAGAGTAGTTAGTGTAAACAAATGAGGAAAAAATTCTTTTCACTGCGGTCCAATGCGCCTTGCATGGATTTTTGTTAAACTTGCTGACGGTGTTAACTGCGTGTGCTATGTCGGGTCTTGTTACCTGAGATAAGTATAAGATACTCCCCACTGCCTCTTGGTAAGGTACGTTTGCCATTTCAGATGAATCACTGTCGTTGGCATGCATATTTTTCGACAAAACTTGGTTTGGATCTAACGGTGTATTTGCTGGATTAGAATCGGACATTTTGAATTTTTCTAAAATTTCCTTAATGTAGCTTTCTTGGTCTAAATACAGTTTTCCATTTTTATAGTCTCGCGTGATTTTCAAACCCAGGCAGTAATGAGCTTCTCCCATGTCATTAAATTTTGATTGTAATTTGCTTTTCAAATTATTTCGCAAATCATCATCATTGAAAAATATCAGCAAATCGTCAACATAAACAGCTACAAATAATATTTTATTTTCATCCACTTTAAGGTATACGCATGGATCGACCTTTGATTGTCGCAATCCTATTTCCTTCAAAGTAATATCAAGCTTTATGTTCAATTGTCGACTCGCTTGTTTTAAACCGTACATGGCTTTATGTAATTTACAAACTTTGGAATTGCTGTTGAAACCTTGCGGTGGATTCATGTAGATTTCTTCGTCAATTTCTCCTTGTAAAAATGCGGTCACAGCATCCATTTGATCTATTCTCAAATTATACCTTACTGCCAACGCCATCAAGTATCTGATTGAGGTATACCTGATTACGGGAGAATATGTTTCTTCGTAATCTATTCCTCGCTGCTGTGCACATCCTTTAATTACAAGACGGGCTTTAAATTTGTAAATTTGTCCTTCGGCATTTCTTTTCCTTTTGAAAACCCATTTGCAATTTAATGCCTTCTTCTTGGCTGGTAATTCAGTTAGAGACCATGTGTTGTTTTCAGTTAATGAATCCATTTCTCTTCGCATGGCATCTTTCCAAGAGGCACTATCCTCTCGACTGAAAGCCTCTTCTACTGTTAATGGATCACATTCGCTGTCGCAGGCACGACCAACATAGGACACAAAATCTTCACGTATGATCGGTTTCGGAACTCGTTCTGATCTTCTTAAGGGTTGGTTGATTGGGTTTATAGCATCGTCAGGAATGTAGTCTGGGTCATCGCAATTGTAGGGGTTCTCCACAACTTCAGGAATTTCTTCGGTAACCCCTGAATTATCGTCCACTGCATTCCCCACTTCGTCGATTTCTTCCTCAAGTGTTTCGAATTTATCATCGGTTGATGGACCTTGATCTTGTGTAAGCAATGGCTTTTCGGTGCTACTGTTTCTTTCTTCAAAAAATATAACATCTCGACTTTTGACCAAACGCTTTGTGGCAGCATTTACTAGTCGGTAGCCTTTAGTTTCATCACAATATCCAACAAAAATTAATTCTTCCGACTTTGGATCCCATTTCGTTCGCTTTGCTTTCGGAATATGAACCATTGATCTACAACCGAAAACCTTTAAGTAACTTAAATCTGGCTTCTTACCTGTCCACATTTCTTCTGGAGTCTGGTTAAATTCTAGTAGGGCTTTGGTAGGTGCACGGTTTAAATGAAATTATTTAGGGTGTCCATAACTAAGATCCCAATAATATTTCAATAGCTCACATTAAAATATTACCTGTAGGAACTGATTTTGAGTCGATTCGATTTCGCATTTTGAACTAGAAGACTCTCTGGGTCATAATATTTACTGGCGTTTGAAAATATCAGATGGATATCTTTGATGCAAGCTCTTCCACGGTCATAAAAATTATTCTTCAATCTCGACTGCACTGTCTTGAGATCCATTGGATTTTGAATATTTTTATTACGCTTGATAGTAATAAATTCAGTTGCAATGTCTTTCACTATTATTTCTTCCAATAATTTTCTTAAAAATCTCAACTGATTCGTTTTTTTTATTTTTTGATTTGCCGGAGGTATAACAGGGAGTCCGTGCGATGCCATTGTAATATTAATTATTTCTGTAAAAAACATTAAAATATTAGTTTTGTCTTCCGGCGTCATCAGGATAGCAAAATACATGGAGGGAACCGAAAGTTAATATAAAATTGTACTTACTAAACCAGAATAATCCAAAAATCATAAATCCATTGTACCGATGTTATAATATTGCATAAAATGAAATTATTTAGGGTGTCCATAACTAAGATCCCAATAATATTTCAATAGCTCACATTAAAATATTACCTGTAGGAACTGATTTTGAGTCGATCAACTAAAAAAATTAAAAAGATTAAAATAAAATTTTTTGAAACAAAAAATGAGTACTTACCAGGATTTACACTTATTGTCGTTTTAATAAAATTCACTGCGTACTTCTTACTAGACTCTGATCAAATGACCTTTATACAAACATGTTAATTCTTTTTCTGGTGGTATTTTTTTGCGGCATACGGTAGTTCCCCACGCTACCGTACACTGGGTCTCCTGCTTTACGTGGCACCCCATCTACCACGGAACAACGGCGAAAATTGACCGACCGCGTCGAGATTCGAACCCACGTTCCCCAGGCGTGAGCTATGAATTCGAACGATCAGACCAACTCCGTGTTCTGAGTCGATTCGATTTCGCATTTTGAACTAGAAGACTCTCTGGGTCATAATATTTACTGGCGTTTGAAAATATCAGATGGATATCTTTGATGCAAGCTCTTCCACGGTCATAAAAATTATTCTTCAATCTCGACTGCACTGTCTTGAGATCCATTGGATTTTGAATATTTTATTACGCTTGATAGTAATAAATTCAGTTGCAATGTCTTTCACTATTATTTCTTCCAATAATTTTCTTAAAAATCTCAACTGATTCGTTTTTTTAATTTTTTGATTTGCCGGAGGTATAACAGGGAGTCCGTGCGATGCCATTGTAATATTAATTATTTCTGTAAAAAAAAACATTAAAAATATTAGTTTTGTCTTCCGGCGTCATCAGGATAGCAAAATACATGGAGGGAACCGAAAGTTAATATAAAATTGTACTTACTAAACCAGAATAATCCAAAAATCATAAATCCATTGTACCGATGTTATAATATTGCATAAAATGAAATTATTTAGGGTGTCCATAACTAAGATCCCAATAATATTTCAATAGCTCACATTAAAATATTACCTGTAGGAACTGATTTTGAGTCGATCAACTAAAAAAATTAAAAAGATTAAAATAAAATTTTTTGAAACAAAAAATGAGTACTTACCAGGATTTACACTTATTGTCGTTTTAATAAAATTCACTGCGTACTTCTTACTAGACTCTGATCAAATGACCTTTATACAAACATGTTAATTCTTTTCTGGTGGTATTTTTTTGCGGCATACGGTAGTTCCCCACGCTACCGTACACTGGGTCTCTTGCTTTACGTGGCACCCCATCTACCACGGAACAACGGCGAAAATTGACCGACCGCGTCGAGATTCGAACCCACGTTCCCCAGGCGTGAGCTATGATTTAAGATTTAAATATTCTTTATTAATTCGTCGATACAAATATTTGTACGAACAATCAGCTTACAAAGTTAATGCCGATTGTCCGTACATTTTAATTAATTTTACAAATCAAGAGCTCCTCGTGAGTTCACATATCTCCAATTATATTTATAATAACCGCGTACGGTTTTACAAAAATTAATAGGGGTACAGTTAAGTTTTACATTGTCGTATTACAAATAATTTACTAGTGTGGATGTTGGAAAAATTGTAAAAAAACCAACTCAAAATAATTGTGGTGTTTAAGGGAAAATAAAAATATAAATAATGTACAATAATAGCAGTAGAATTTGAAAACATAACAGTATTAACAAATAACAAATATAACAATTAACAAATAACAAATGGTTAACAAAAGAAAAATAACAATGACGCATTTAACTATAGAAGAAATGCTAAGTATCGTAGTGGCTTACGCTTTACAGCTATTTATGGAATGTAACGGTTTTCACACGCGTCATCCCAAGTTTCAAAAATACTCTGTCCATTGGCGTAGCAGCTATTTGTTTCGTCAGGGATCGTTGGGGTGCAGGACCGGATTGGAAAATGTTGGGAGCGTTTGGAAGGGTTTTTTATATTTGCGTAATGTGTTGTCCCGTGTCATGTTAGTCGTTAGCGAGCTTTTGCGCGTTTGTGTGTTATAGAATTTCTCAGATAACCGAGTTACGTGGTCTCTGAGAAATTCCACTTGTGCGTCGTCGTGTATCGTCGTCAGTCGCGTATAACGATCTGCACCCGTGACGAGTCTGAGGCAGCGATTCTGATAAACCTGCAGGGGTCTGAGACGTGTCTTGGACACCCCCGCCCAAGCAGGACAAGCGTACGTTAGGATCGGTCTTAGCACGGTTTTGTATAACGTACGTTTGTTTTGAGAACTCATCTGCCCCCCCCTCATCAAGGGGTAGATCTTGCGCATAGCAGCGTACCCGAGCTGTCTTCTTTGCTTCAGGTGAGTATCGAAGTTCAGTCTGGAGTCCATGGTGACTCCCAAGTATTTTACGTTAGTCTGTGGCGTAATTGTCTGTCCGTCTATCGTCAGTTTTGAAGACCTTGTGATTGGTCCGCTTTCTGGCGAAGACTATTGTCTCCGTCTTTCCGGCGTTCAATCGGATCTTCCATTTGTCGAAGTATCGTTTTATTATGTCCAAGTGTATTTGTATTTGTTTTGTGGCAACCTGTGCGCTGAACGAGTGCGCATAAATCGCTGTGTCGTCAGCATACAAGGCTACCTTAGTTTTCGCAAATGTCGGTAAGTCATTAATAAAGATGTTAAATAACTTAGGTGCGAGCACAGAGCCTTGGGGTACTCCTACCTGTATGTTTTTGGTGTCTGAGATGGTTTCGTTGACCTTAACCGCGATCAGATCTGCCCGTGAGGTATGAAAAATTAATTTAATGATCGGCTTGCTGAACCCGTATTTTAGCAATTTGTGAATAAGACCATCGGTCCAGGTTCTGTCGAAGGCTTTTTCGATGTCGAGTAGTGTCATAACCGTCACTTTGTCGTCGTTAAATTGTCCAATCACGTCGTTAACAATACGGGTCACTTGCATGGTCGTGTTATGGCCGGCAGTGAACCCGAATTGATAAGGATTGGTGATGTTTAGTCTCTTTTGTTCTCTGTCGAGTCTCGTAAGTATAATCTTCTCAGTTAGTTTGGCCATCGTGTTAAGTAACGTGATTGGCCTGTAACTGAGCGGTAGCGTAGGGTCTTTATTCGGTTTGTGGATGGGTATCGTCAGTCCGTGTTTCCAGGCTTTCGGAAAGCATTGTAGCTTAAAGATTGCATTGATGATGTAACTTAGCTGCACAATTGCTTTCCGCGACAAATTTTTGAGAATCTTGTTCTCAATTTTGTCGGGGCCTGGGGCTTTGTTGTTTGGGAAGGATTTGAGGATTTGGACGATTTCGGAGGGTTTGTCAGTAGTTTTTCGTATTGTTTTGTCGGTACGTCGTATGATTGGCTTAAAAAGTCAAGCACGCCTTGTTTGATTTGTCCCTGTTCGGGGGTGTCCGTATCTTGTAGCGTGTGAATGCTTTGAAAAGTTGACGCCAGGAGCTCCGCCTTTTGGGCGTCGGTCATGGCCGTCTGTAGGTTGTCTCGCAGGGCCGGGATGGGCTCGTACGATTTTCGTAGAATTTTCTGTTAATTTCCATAAGCTATTGTCTGAAGGACTTAGGGAGGTCAGAAGGTCCTCCCATTGCTTATTTTTATGTTGCATAATTTGTCGCTGTGCTTGTCTATTTAAGTCAATCATGGCGTTTTTGTACCGTATGTCCGCAGTCTGTTGCCAAAGCTTTCGATTCCGCTTCCGTTCCTTGATCAACAACTGGATGTCTTCGGGGAAGACATCCCTGTTGTTTTTCGGCGTGAACGTTTTGGAATTTTCGGCCTTGGCTTTGGTAATGTTTTGCGTCAGTAATTCAACTTCTTTGTCTAATGTTTCTATGTTTGTAATTTTATTGTTAATCGTAATGAGGTCGTCAAGCCTTCGACGGAATCTGGACCAGTCGGTGTCCTTGAAGCTAGTAATTTTTCTGTCCGAATGATTTCGCGTAACGTTTTTGACGAAAAATTGAACGATGTTATGATCCGACATAAGTTTATGCTTAGCGGTCGGTTTCGTGACATTCGTTAAATTTTTATTTAAAATTAGATCGATCGTGGTTGCGGTCATGTTGTTCATGGGAACGTGTGTATGTGTATCTGTGTGTAAAATTTCGATGTTTTTGTGTTGGCAAAAATTTAAAAGTGTATTACCGTTTGGATTGGAGTGGTGGCAGTTCCAGTGGCCGTGCTTGGCGTTAAAATCGCCCGCCACAAGAACTTTGCCATCCAATCCAAACAGCATATCTAGGTCGTGAAATGAAAAGTGATTGGTGGGTTTATTATAGACTGTGATTAGTGTAGTGTTGTCTTGGAGTTTAATCCCCAAGACCTCCATACTGTTACCTTGCGCTATTTGTATCCGTCGGTGGGGTATGTCGTTTCGTATTAACGCTGCTACGCCTCCTGCTCCGTGACCCCCCCTGTCTTGTCGATGGACGGAGTATCCTTGAACCTTGAGGTTTTTGTTTTCGTTTAGTTTAGTTTCTGTAATTAAAAAAATGTCAATTTTGTTTTTGATTAGGTGATTTTTGAGTTCATAAATTTTGTTACTTATCCCGTTAGCGTTCCATAAATTGACTTTCAGCTTAGCAACCATAAGAGTTTATGGTTGAGAAGAACTGTAGCGTAGCTGTAAAGCGTTCGGTTTTGCTATTGCAGTTCTTGAGTAGGTTGTTATAATCCTTTAGGGCTTTTAGCATTTCTTCTATGTTAGTTTGCTGATTTATTTCGTCGCAGATTTGCGCGAATTCGGCGAAGGCGTCTCCAACGTTTGCTTGGGGCGTTGCTGTGGTTGGCTGTACCGGCGGTGGTGGTGGTGGTGGTGTTGTGGTGGACTGCGCTGTTGGGCGGGCTCCTCGAGGCACTCTGAGTGGGGGAAAGGCATTATTGCAGTTAATTTGCGCAGGTGGGGTTATTGTCGCCGCCCTCTGCCAAGCTGCTGTAGATGGGAGGGGGGCAGGCACGTATCGCGCGGCACTGACTCTTTCTGGATGAGTCCTTGCCTGCCTAGATTGGTCCAGTTGTCGAATTTTCCTTGCGTATACTTCGCAGACTACATTATTTGCGGTGTGGGCCCCCCCACAGTTTACGCATGTTGGTGTTTGTGTTGTTGGCAGAGTGCACTCTTGGTTGCGTGGCTTTGCGCGCACTTTAGGCATTTAATTGCGCGCCTGCAGTTGGTTGTTGCGTGTCCCCACTCCTGGCACCTGTGGCATTGTATAATTATTTTATTGTTATAATGCCTTTCCCATTTTACCCTGGCGTCTAAGAGTTGGGTGACAGTGGCGTTCAAAAATCTCTCGGTGACTGCGTTGTTGGTCACCACTAAGAAAGCAGCCGACCTCGTTCCATTCATTTTGTACACTTTTTTTGTCGTAATGTTTTTGGTGTTTAGTTCGGCCTCAATTTCTTCCAAAAGAGCGTCGCTCGTAAGTCCTTTTAGGACGAAAGCATGGGTTCTTTCGTCCCTTGGCGTATACGTATGGTGTTCGAAATTTCGGTTTCCGAGTTGCGCCAGGAATAGCGCATACTCGTCTTTGTCGTTTATGTGTACCGCCACTGTGTTTGTGCGGTACGACAGTTGGAAGCCCTTTGTAGCGTATATTCTGACAAGAGCTCGTAGGTCTGATTGCTTGTATTTGCTCAGCGCAATTACGATTGGCGGTGGTTTAACTTTTTCGTCGTGGGTGCGCTTTCGACTGTTGTGTTGTCTGCGCGGGCTCCGTTTCCATGGCTTCTTCGTTCTCTAGCGTCTGTGTATCGCTTTCCTTGGCCAGGGGTGTAAATTTATTTGCTATTTCTGTCAAGACCGGGGTGGGTAACGGTTTGTATTTTCGTTTGAATCTTTTCGATACACGACCGGTCATTATGAATTCTTCGATTGCCGCTGGTACGGCACTGCGTTTTTGTGGTAACGGTATTCCCGTAGGGAGTACCGTTACGATTTTTGCAACCACGTTTTCGTTTATTTCTACCCGCTCGTTTTTTTTGTTAGTTGGCATTTCGCTAATATTATTTTCGTCACTAATTTTGTTACTCACATTAATTTCTCCGACGTTTGTCCACAAATTTTCGGAGTCATTGTTGCCGACATTAGCGTTGTTCGCACCTTCACTCATGGTGAAACCCGTTTAAAAATTAAAAAATAAAATATAATTACGTCTCTTTCGTATCACTATTCACTGATTGGTTAAGATAAACAAAAAAAGTTCATAAAAATTGTTCGTAATTTTTGTACACCTCGTGTTTCACTGCACTTAAAATTTACCGTCATGCGCTCTCGTACACACGTCCGCACTGTAGCACTGCTAGGTTGCGACTGTGAGCTATGAATTCGAACGATCAGACCAACTCCGTGTTCTGAGTCGATTCGATTTCGCATTTTGAACTAGAAGACTCTCTGGGTCATAATATTTACTGGCGTTTGAAAATATCAGATGGATATCTTTGATGCAAGCTCTTCCACGGTCATAAAAATTATTCTTCAATCTCGACTGCACTGTCTTGAGATCCATTGGATTTTGAATATTTTTATTACGCTTGATAGTAATAAATTCAGTTGCAATGTCTTTCACTATTATTTCTTCCAATAATTTTCTTAAAAATCTCAACTGATTCGTTTTTTTAATTTTTTGATTTGCCGGAGGTATAACAGGGAGTCCGTGCGATGCCATTGTAATATTAATTATTTCTGTAAAAAAAAACATTAAAAATATTAGTTTTGTCTTCCGGCGTCATCAGGATAGCAAAATACATGGAGGGAACCGAAAGTTAATATAAAATTGTACTTACTAAACCAGAATAATCCAAAAATCATAAATCCATTGTACCGATGTTATAATATTGCATAAAATGAAATTATTTAGGGTGTCCATAACTAAGATCCCAATAATATTTCAATAGCTCACATTAAAATATTACCTGTAGGAACTGATTTTGAGTCGATCAACTAAAAAATTAAAAGATTAAAATAAAATTTTTGAAACAAAAATGAGTACTTACCAGGATTTACACTTATTGTCGTTTTAATAAAATTCACTGCGTACTTCTTACTACACTCTGATCAAATGACCTTTATACAAACATGTTAATTCTTTTTCTGGTGGTATTTTTTTGCGGCATACGGTAGTTCCCCACGCTACCGTACACTGGGTCTCCTGCTTTACGTGGCACCCCATCTACCACGGAACAACGGCGAAAATTGACCGACCGCGTCGAGATTCGAACCCACGTTCCCCAGGCGTGAGCTATGAATTCGAACGATCAGACCAACTCCGTGTTCTGAGTCGATTCGATTTCGCATTTTGAACTAGAAGACTCTCTGGGTCATAATATTTACTGGCGTTTGAAAATATCAGATGGATATCTTTGATGCAAGCTCTTCCACGGTCATAAAAATTATTCTTCAATCTCGACTGCACTGTCTTGAGATCCATTGGATTTTGAATATTTTTATTACGCTTGATAGTAATAAATTCAGTTGCAATGTCTTTCACTATTATTTCTTCCAATAATTTTCTTAAAAATCTCAACTGATTCGTTTTTTTTATTTTTTGATTTGCCGGAGGTATAACAGGGAGTCCGTGCGATGCCATTGTAATATTAATTATTTCTGTAAAAAAACTTTAAAAAATATTAGTTTTGTCTTCCGGCGTCATCAGGATAGCAAAATACATGGAGGGAACCGAAAGTTAATATAAAATTGTACTTACTAAACCAGAATAATCCAAAAATCATAAATCCATTGTACCGATGTTATAATATTGCATAAAATGAAATTATTTAGGGTGTCCATAACTAAGATCCCAATAATATTTCAATAGCTCACATTAAAATATTACCTGTAGGAACTGATTTTGAGTCGATCAACTAAAAAAATTAAAAAGATTAAAATAAAATTTTTGAAACAAAAATGAGTACTTACCAGGATTTACACTTATTGTCGTTTTAATAAAATTCACTGCGTACTTCTTACTACACTCTGATCAAATGACCTTTATACAAACATGTTAATTCTTTTTCTGGTGGTATTTTTTTGCGGCATACGGTAGTTCCCCACGCTACCGTACACTGGGTCTCCTGCTTTACGTGGCACCCCATCTACCACGGAACAACGGCGAAAATTGACCGACCGCGTCGAGATTCGAACCCACGTTCCCCAGGCGTGAGTTATGAATTCGAACGATCAGACCAACTCCGTGTTCTGAGTCGATTCGATTTCGCATTTTGAACTAGAAGACTCTCTGGGTCATAATATTTACTGGCGTTTGAAAATATCAGATGGATATCTTTGATGCAAGCTCTTCCACGGTCATAAAAATTATTCTTCAATCTCGACTGCACTGTCTTGAGATCCTTTGGGAATTTTGAATATTTTTATTACGCTTGATAGTAATAAATTCAGTTGCAATGTCTTTCACTATTATTTCTTCCAATAATTTTCTTAAAAATCTCAACTGATTCGTTTTTTACTTTTTAATTTGCCGGAGGTATAACAGGAGTCCGTGCGATGCCATTGTAATATTAATTATTTCTGTAAAAAACATTAAAAATATTAGTTTTGTCTTCCGGCGTCATCAGGATAGCAAAATACATGGAGAGAACCGAAAGTTAATATAAAATTGTACTTACTAAACCAGAATAATCCAAAATCATAAATCCATTGTACCGATGTTATAATATTGCATAAAATGAAATTATTTAGGGTGTCCATAACTAAGATCCCAATAATATTTCAATAGCTCACATTAAAATATTACCTGTAGGAACTGATTTTGAGTCGATCAACTAAAAAATTAAAAGATTAAAATAAAATTTTTGAAACAAAAATGAGTACTTACCAGGATTTACACTTATTGTCGTTTTAATAAAATTCACTGCGTACTTCTTACTAGACTCTGATCAAATGACCTTTATACAAACATGTTAATTCTTTTCTGGTGGTATTTTTTGCGGCATACGGTAGTTCCCACGCTACCGTACACTGGGTCTCCTGCTTTACGTGGCACCCCATCTACCACGGAACAACGGCGAAAATTGACCGACCGCGTCGAGATTCGAACCCACGTTCCCCAGGCGTGAGCTATGAATTCGAACGATCAGACCAACTCCGTGTTCTGAGTCGATTCGATTTCGCATTTTGAACTAGAAGACTCTCTGGGTCATAATATTTACTGGCGTTTGAAAATATCAGATGGATATCTTTGATGCAAGCTCTTCCACGGTCATAAAATTATTCTTCAATCTCGACTGCACTGTCTTGAGATCCATTGAATTTTGAATATTTTATTACGCTTGATAGTAATAAATTCAGTTGCAATGTCTTTCACTATTATTTCTTCCAATAATTTTCTTAAAAATCTCAACTGATTCGTTTTTTTACTTTTGATTTGCCGGAGGTATAACAGGAGTCCGTGCGATGCCATTGTAATATTAATTATTTCTGTAAAAAACATTAAAAATATTAGTTTTGTCTTCCGGCGTCATCAGGATAGCAAAATACATGGAGAGAACCGAAAGTTAATATAAAATTGTACTTACTAAACCAGAATAATCCAAAATCATAAATCCATTGTACCGATGTTATAATATTGCATAAAATGAAATTATTTAGGGTGTCCATAACTAAGATCCCAATAATATTTCAATAGCTCACATTAAAATATTACCTGTAGGAACTGATTTTGAGTCGATCAACTAAAAAATTAAAAGATTAAAATAAAATTTTTGAAACAAAAATGAGTACTTACCAGGATTTACACTTATTGTCGTTTTAATAAAATTCACTGCGTACTTCTTACTAGACTCTGATCAAATGACCTTTATACAAACATGTTAATTCTTTTCTGGTGGTATTTTTTGCGGCATACGGTAGTTCCCCACGCTACCGTACACTGGGTCTCCTGCTTTACGTGGCACCCCATCTACCACGGAACAACGGCGAAAATTGACCGACCGCGTCGAGATTCGAACCCACGTTCCCCAGGCGTGAGCTATGAATTCGAACGATCAGACCAACTCCGTGTTCTGAGTCGATTCGATTTCGCATTTTGAACTAGAAGACTCTCTGGGTCATAATATTTACTGGCGTTTGAAAATATCAGATGGATATCTTTGATGCAAGCTCTTCCACGGTCATAAAATTATTCTTCAATCTCGACTGCACTGTCTTGAGATCCATTGAATTTTGAATATTTTATTACGCTTGATAGTAATAAATTCAGTTGCAATGTCTTTCACTATTATTTCTTCCAATAATTTTCTTAAAAATCTCAACTGATTCGTTTTTTACTTTTGATTTGCCGGAGGTATAACAGGAGTCCGTGCGATGCCATTGTAATATTAATTATTTCTGTAAAAAACATTAAAAATATTAGTTTTGTCTTCCGGCGTCATCAGGATAGCAAAATACATGGAGAGAACCGAAAGTTAATATAAAATTGTACTTACTAAACCAGAATAATCCAAAATCATAAATCCATTGTACCGATGTTATAATATTGCATAAAATGAAATTATTTAGGGTGTCCATAACTAAGATCCCAATAATATTTCAATAGCTCACATTAAAATATTACCTGTAGGAACTGATTTTGAGTCGATCAACTAAAAAATTAAAAGATTAAAATAAAATTTTTGAAACAAAAATGAGTACTTACCAGGATTTACACTTATTGTCGTTTTAATAAAATTCACTGCGTACTTCTTACTACACTCTGATCAAATGACCTTTATACAAACATGTTAATTCTTTTTCTGGTGGTATTTTTTTGCGGCATACGGTAGTTCCCACGCTACCGTACACTGGGTCTCCTGCTTTACGTGGCACCCCATCTACCACGGAACAACGGCGAAAATTGACCGACCGCGTCGAGATTCGAACCCACGTTCCCCAGGCGTGAGCTATGAATTCGAACGATCAGACCAACTCCGTGTTCTGAGTCGATTCGATTTCGCATTTTGAACTAGAAGACTCTCTGGGTCATAATATTTACTGGCGTTTGAAAATATCAGATGGATATCTTTGATGCAAGCTCTTCCACGGTCATAAAATTATTCTTCAATCTCGACTGCACTGTCTTGAGATCCATTGGATTTTGAATATTTTATTACGCTTGATAGTAATAAATTCAGTTGCAATGTCTTTCACTATTATTTCTTCCAATAATTTTCTTAAAAATCTCAACTGATTCGTTTTTTACTTTTAATTTGCCGGAGGTATAACAGGAGTCCGTGCGATGCCATTGTAATATTAATTATTTCTGTAAAAAACATTAAAAATATTAGTTTTGTCTTCCGGCGTCATCAGGATAGCAAAATACATGGAGGAACCGAAAGTTAATATAAAATTGTACTTACTAAACCAGAATAATCCAAAATCATAAATCCATTGTACCGATGTTATAATATTGCATAAAATGAAATTATTTAGGGTGTCCATAACTAAGATCCCAATAATATTTCAATAGCTCACATTAAAATATTACCTGTAGGAACTGATTTTGAGTCGATCAACTAAAAAATTAAAAGATTAAAATAAAATTTTTGAAACAAAAATGAGTACTTACCAGGATTTACACTTATTGTCGTTTTAATAAAATTCACTGCGTACTTCTTACTACACTCTGATCAAATGACCTTTATACAAACATGTTAATTCTTTTTCTGGTGGTATTTTTTTGCGGCATACGGTAGTTCCCCACGCTACCGTACACTGGGTCTCCTGCTTTACGTGGCACCCCATCTACCACGGAACAACGGCGAAAATTGACCGACCGCGTCGAGATTCGAACCCACGTTCCCCAGGCGTGAGCTATGAATTCGAACGATCAGACCAACTCCGTGTTCTGAGTCGATTCGATTTCGCATTTTGAACTAGAAGACTCTCTGGGTCATAATATTTACTGGCGTTTGAAAATATCAGATGGATATCTTTGATGCAAGCTCTTCCACGGTCATAAAAATTATTCTTCAATCTCGACTGCACTGTCTTGAGATCCATTGGATTTTGAATATTTTTATTACGCTTGATAGTAATAAATTCAGTTGCAATGTCTTTCACTATTATTTCTTCCAATAATTTTCTTAAAAATCTCAACTGATTCGTTTTTTACTTTTTAATTTGCCGGAGGTATAACAGGAGTCCGTGCGATGCCATTGTAATATTAATTATTTCTGTAAAAAACATTAAAAATATTAGTTTTGTCTTCCGGCGTCATCAGGATAGCAAAATACATGGAGGAACCGAAAGTTAATATAAAATTGAACTTACTAAACCAGAATAATCCAAAATCATAAATCCATTGTACCGATGTTATAATATTGCATAAATGAAATTATTTAGGTGTCCATAACTAAGATCCCAATAATATTTCAATAGCTCACATTAAAATATTACCTGTAGGAACTGATTTTGAGTCGATCAACTAAAAATTAAAAGATTAAAATAAAATTTTTGAAACAAAAATGAGTACTTACCAGGATTTACACTTATTGTCGTTTTAATAAAATTCACTGCGTACTTCTTACTAGACTCTGATCAAATGACCTTTATACAAACATGTTAATTCTTTTCTGGTGGTATTTTTGCGGCATACGGTAGTTCCCACGCTACCGTACACTGGGTCTCCTGCTTTACGTGGCACCCCATCTACCACGGAACAACGGCGAAAATTGACCGACCGCGTCGAGATTCGAACCCACGTTCCCCAGGCGTGAGCTATGAATTCGAACGATCAGACCAACTCCGTGTTCTGAGTCGATTCGATTTCGCATTTTGAACTAGAAGACTCTCTGGGTCATAATATTTACTGGCGTTTGAAAATATCAGATGGATATCTTTGATGCAAGCTCTTCCACGGTCATAAAATTATTCTTCAATCTCGACTGCACTGTCTTGAGATCCATTGAATTTTGAATATTTTATTACGCTTGATAGTAATAAATTCAGTTGCAATGTCTTTCACTATTATTTCTTCCAATAATTTTCTTAAAAATCTCAACTGATTCGTTTTTTACTTTTTGATTTGCCGGAGGTATAACAGGAGTCCGTGCGATGCCATTGTAATATTAATTATTTCTGTAAAAAACATTAAAATATTAGTTTTGTCTTCCGGCGTCATCAGGATAGCAAAATACATGGAGAGAACCGAAAGTTAATATAAAATTGTACTTACTAAACCAGAATAATCCAAAATCATAAATCCATTGTACCGATGTTATAATATTGCATAAAATGAAATTATTTAGGTGTCCATAACTAAGATCCCAATAATATTTCAATAGCTCACATTAAAATATTACCTGTAGGAACTGATTTTGAGTCGATCAACTAAAAAATTAAAAGATTAAAATAAAATTTTTGAAACAAAAATGAGTACTTACCAGGATTTACACTTATTGTCGTTTTAATAAAATTCACTGCGTACTTCTTACTAGACTCTGATCAAATGACCTTTATACAAACATGTTAATTCTTTTCTGGTGGTATTTTTGCGGCATACGGTAGTTCCCACGCTACCGTACACTGGGTCTCCTGCTTTACGTGGCACCCCATCTACCACGGAACAACGGCGAAAATTGACCGACCGCGTCGAGATTCGAACCCACGTTCCCCAGGCGTGAGCTATGAATTCGAACGATCAGACCAACTCCGTGTTCTGAGTCGATTCGATTTCGCATTTTGAACTAGAAGACTCTCTGGGTCATAATATTTACTGGCGTTTGAAAATATCAGATGGATATCTTTGATGCAAGCTCTTCCACGGTCATAAAATTATTCTTCAATCTCGACTGCACTGTCTTGAGATCCATTGAATTTTGAATATTTTATTACGCTTGATAGTAATAAATTCAGTTGCAATGTCTTTCACTATTATTTCTTCCAATAATTTTCTTAAAATCTCAACTGATTCTTTTTTTTACTTTTTGATTTGCCGGAGGTATAACAGGAGTCCGTGCGATGCCATTGTAATATTAATTATTTCTGTAAAAAACATTAAAATATTAGTTTTGTCTTCCGGCGTCATCAGGATAGCAAAATACATGGAAGAACCGAAAGTTAATATAAAATTGTACTTACTAAACCAGAATAATCCAAAATCATAAATCCATTGTACCGATGTTATAATATTGCATAAAATGAAATTATTTAGGGTGTCCATAACTAAGATCCCAATAATATTTCAATAGCTCACATTAAAATATTACCTGTAGGAACTGATTTTGAGTCGATCAACTAAAAAATTAAAAGATTAAAATAAAATTTTTGAAACAAAAATGAGTACTTACCAGGATTTACACTTATTGTCGTTTTAATAAAATTCACTGCGTACTTCTTACTAGACTCTGATCAAATGACCTTTATACAAACATGTTAATTCTTTTCTGGTGGTATTTTTTGCGGCATACGGTAGTTCCCACGCTACCGTACACTGGGTCTCCTGCTTTACGTGGCACCCCATCTACCACGGAACAACGGCGAAAATTGACCGACCGCGTCGAGATTCGAACCCACGTTCCCCAGGCGTGAGCTATGAATTCGAACGATCAGACCAACTCCGTGTTCTGAGTCGATTCGATTTCGCATTTTGAACTAGAAGACTCTCTGGGTCATAATATTTACTGGCGTTTGAAAATATCAGATGGATATCTTTGATGCAAGCTCTTCCACGGTCATAAAAATTATTCTTCAATCTCGACTGCACTGTCTTGAGATCCATTGGATTTTGAATATTTTTATTACGCTTGATAGTAATAAATTCAGTTGCAATGTCTTTCACTATTATTTCTTCCAATAATTTTCTTAAAAATCTCAACTGATTCGTTTTTTACTTTTGATTTGCCGGAGGTATAACAGGAGTCCGTGCGATGCCATTGTAATATTAATTATTTCTGTAAAAAAAAACATTAAAAATATTAGTTTTGTCTTCCGGCGTCATCAGGATAGCAAAATACATGGAGGGAACCGAAAGTTAATATAAAATTGTACTTACTAAACCAGAATAATCCAAAAATCATAAATCCATTGTACCGATGTTATAATATTGCATAAATGAAATTATTTAGGTGTCCATAACTAAGATCCCAATAATATTTCAATAGCTCACATTAAAATATTACCTGTAGGAACTGATTTTGAGTCGATCAACTAAAAAATTAAAAGATTAAAATAAAATTTTTGAAACAAAAATGAGTACTTACCAGGATTTACACTTATTGTCGTTTTAATAAAATTCACTGCGTACTTCTTACTAGACTCTGATCAAATGACCTTTATACAAACATTTTAATTCTTTTTCTGGTGGTATTTTTGCGGCATACGGTAGTTCCCACGCTACCGTACACTGGGTCTCCTGCTTTACGTGGCACCCCATCTACCACGGAACAACGGCGAAAATTGACCGACCGCGTCGAGATTCGAACCCACGTTCCCCAGGCGTGAGCTATGAATTCGAACGATCAGACCAACTCCGTGTTCTGAGTCGATTCGATTTCGCATTTTGAACTAGAAGACTCTCTGGGTCATAATATTTACTGGCGTTTGAAAATATCAGATGGATATCTTTGATGCAAGCTCTTCCACGGTCATAAAATTATTCTTCAATCTCGACTGCACTGTCTTGAGATCCATTGAATTTTGAATATTTTTATTACGCTTGATAGTAATAAATTCAGTTGCAATGTCTTTCACTATTATTTCTTCCAATAATTTTCTTAAAAATCTCAACTGATTCGTTTTTTTACTTTTTGATTTGCCGGAGGTATAACAGGAGTCCGTGCGATGCCATTGTAATATTAATTATTTCTGTAAAAAACATTAAAAATATTAGTTTTGTCTTCCGGCGTCATCAGGATAGCAAAATACATGGAGAGAACCGAAAGTTAATATAAATTGTACTTACTAAACCAGAATAATCCAAAATCATAAATCCATTGTACCGATGTTATAATATTGCATAAAATGAAATTATTTAGGGTGTCCATAACTAAGATCCCAATAATATTTCAATAGCTCACATTAAAATATTACCTGTAGGAACTGATTTTGAGTCGATCAACTAAAAAATTAAAAGATTAAAATAAAATTTTCAACAGCTATTTCGGTTTGTTGCAACTCAATTTCTTTAGGTATTTTATCTTCATCAGAATCGATATGTAAGCTATTGGCAGGCGAGTTGGAACTTTTGGATGATAAAACTGCTAAAGGCATATATTCTGACCTATCTGAAGAAAATAATTCTTTTCATCGTCGGAATCAATGGTGTCGTAATTAATACCTGGTTTATTGAGCCCCAAGTTCCTTTTGAATTGAACCAAGTCGTTTCCTGTTCCAATCGAAGCACCGAAATTTAATCTGTTATGATTATATTGAAGATTTTTGTTTTCATTACTTGAACCTTCTAAGTGACTAGGTAGTAAGCCGTTAACATCCAAATCCAATGCGTTTATCATACTTTGATAAACAGTATCTTCAGGCGCCTCACTTGATAATATTCTGAATTGCACTTATCTTGTTTCTTTCCATTGCACAATTCAAGAATTTTTTTCCTCTTGACGATGCCATTTTTCACTTTCTCACTTGCAATTATGTACTTTTAATTAACTTAAAAAGTTTGGAAAGTTTGTTAACTTGGTTTTCGAGAAGTTCTTTTCCTTTTTTGGTAAATACCGAATGGCGTACCCATTGAAAGCTCTGGGGCGTTTCCATGTTTATCTTACAGAGTACTTCTAGCAATGCCAAATATTTTCGAAACCTCTCTGGTACTTCTACCATTGCGAATGGCTTTCGATGCCACTTCCATTTGTTTGGAAAATCATGCTGCTTTTAAAGTTTTCCTAGTGTATTTAATAGAAAAATATGTAATTGCATTTGTAATTGAAATATAGAATAAAGATTTAATAGTAAGCAGATAAAGTGAGTATTATTGGTCAGCCGGCATGTGCAAACCGAAATGCTTTCACGAAGATGAGTATTTTTTCGTTGAATTCAATATAACTATAAAATTATAGTCTCGCTAGTTGTAATAACGCATTAAAAGTTTTAAAATTCATACGAACGAAGTTTTTGAATAACTTCATCTTCAATCTTAATCTTGTATTAATTAGACTCAAGTTTTGAATTGCAAGTCGTTCTGTTCCAATCGAAAAATTTATTCTGTTATATTTATTGACCAAATGTTTTTCATTCTTATTCTTGAAGAGTAAGTCCTTAACATCCAAATAATCGTTTATCATCTTTGTGTATTTAGGCGCCTCAAAATTTCGAATTGCATTATGCTTTCATTTGCAAATTCAGAAGTTTTTTCTCTCCATTTATTTTCACTGAATATGTATTTTAATTCTTAAAATATTGGAAAATTTATGGTCGATAAGTGTTCGTATTTTGGTAAATACGAATGGCGTAACCATCGTTCAATTTTAGTCTTAAAATCGCAATGAAGTTTTTCAAAATTTACTAAGCGAATTTTATAACTTCTTTTTTAAGATCATGCTGCTTAGTTTATGAAATGAATTATTCGAAGAAAATAGAAATAAATTTAATAGCAGCGGAAAAGTCATTACTAACTGGGTCTGTTCTGCTGACCGACGGCGAAGCCGGAGGTCAATCAAATTAATCCAGTTGTAATAACGCTTTTTACTCCGAAGTGATACTTCTTTTTTGCCAATCGAAGTTGGGTTGGTTTAATGGAAATAATGCGTTTTCAAATTTATATTAAGTTATGTCATATTTGACATTTGTATCAGCGCCTCTACTTTTAATAGCTCATATCACGTTAGTGATAATTATTTTAGTAGGCGTCAAAGCAAAATTACCGTGCGTTTTTTGACAATAATTAGTATTATTGTTTTTGTCGCTTTGTGATTATGAGTGAATTATCTTGTACTCCACCAGAGCTTCGAGAAGTTGCAGAAAATGCAGTAGGTGATTTGTTACCCAACAAAAGTAAGGCAAGGTATGAAAAAGCCTACAAAGCTTACATGGATTGGCGTTGCAATAAACAAGCACGGAATAATTCAGAAAGTGTGGTGCTTGCTTATTTTAGTGAATTGTCGAAAGACAAAAAACCTTCTACGTTATGGGCAACTTATTCAATGCTACGAACAACATTCAATATTAAAGATAATACAGATATTTCAAAATTTGCGAAATTGAGAGCTTTTTTGAAGAAGCAAAATGTTGGGTTCAAGCCAAAAAAATCAGGTGTTTTACATAAAACTGAAATTGATAGATTTTTAAGTGATGCGCCTATAGAATTTCTTCTACAAAAGGTAAAATTATAAATTTTGTACTCACATACAATGAACATAATTGTTTAAACTTTCTAGGTTGCTTTAATAATCGGCGTTAGCGGTGCATGCCGAAGTGATGAGTTGTATAAAATGAAAATAGAAGATGTAAACTTTTTAGAAAATAAAATAAGTATCCACATTCGTGATACAAAAACCTATCATTCTCGATCATTCTTAATAACGCGCCCGGAATGGATTGTAATTGTTAAAGAATACGTAAATCTTCGGAAGGATATTGAAAATGATAGGTTTTTTTTACAGTACAGGTTTGGAAAAGTAACAAACCAACCATATGGGCACAATTCGATTGCGCAATTCCTTAAAAAAATTGCAGAATTCTTAAAATTAAAAAATGTCGAAACATACACTGGACATTGTTTTAGACGAACATCGGCTACTCTATTAGCCAATACTGGAGCAAATACATTGGAATTAAAAGATTAGGTGGTTGGAAATCCAGCAGCGTCGCAGAAGGTTATGTGGATAGTTCAATAGATGGCCAAATTAAAATATCGGAGATGTTATCTAGAAATACAAACATAGATGGTGAAGGAACATTTGCAGCTTCCTGTTCTACTTCAATGCCTTCATGTTCAACTGCTATGCCATTATGTTCTACTGCTAAGATTAGGTGGTTGCATTCCAACTTCGTCGCAGAAGGTTATGTGGATGCAATAAATGGCCAAATTAAAATCACGGAGAATAATCTTCAAATTCTAATGTAGATAAAGGAATATTTGCAGCTTACAGAACTACTTCAAGCCTTCATGTTCAACTGTATGCCATTAGTTACTCTTAAGTAATTGCTTATATTTCAAAATTTTCAAATTCGACACATCAAATAAATTTTATTTAAAAATTAAGGTGGTTTTATGATAACGATAAATAAGGTTCAAATTCTGGTGTCACAAAAAAGCAATAAATAATTTACGGACAAATCAGAGCTGCTATTGGTCAAAAACTGCAAACCTTAGTTATCTAATAATTTTAAAAATAAATTTCAAAATTTACCATATTAAATAAAATATGTAAACTTTAGTTGGTTTCATAATTGACGTAATCTAGGTATTTGAAATTTGATTAAGCTAACTTACGACATCGCAGAAATTCTACAACTCGACACACAAATAAATTTTACGAAGAAATTAAAAAGGGCATTAAGCTCACATAAATAAGTCAATTCAAATTCTAATATAAATAAATGTTTATAATTTCAGACAAAGATTTCTAATTTTGTTTAAACATTATTTACTTTGTAACTCTTATATTTTAAAATTTTCAATGCATATATTCATAATAATTATTAAACCGGTTGTTTTAGTAGTTACAATAGCACTTTTTTTAAAAGTCGGGAAACGAGAATTACGGCCAATGAATAAAATTTTACAGATGGAAAGAATGGAAATTTTTCTTGCCCCATTGACTTATCAAAAATTTAAGTTATTTAGATTTAAAAAACCGTGTGAATCTTAAACCGGAAAATATTTTAAAAGCAACCAAATAAACTTCAAATTTATTCACAAAATAGCAATTTTTATTAAAGATAATTTGAGAATTGATTTCTATTATTTTTAATAAATTTGAAAACCTTTATTTAGTTAAAATTTATTCATTAATAAGTATGTTAACTAAATAAACAATTATATAACATTTGGACTTAAAATTTAAATAATGATTAAATAAACAATAATCAATTTGTTACAAATTTTAATTGAATTCATTATATCATTTTAATAATCGTTAAAAATTAATGAACATATAATAATTTATATAATTTTACAATTTAAGACAATTAAAGATAACTATTATAAGTCATTAATTCATTAAATTTTTCAGGAAAAACTGTAAAATTTTCAAAGCAATATAGAAATTTCAATTAGTAATAATTTTAATTTAAATATCTGAAATGAATACATGTCAAATTATTAAGCAATATTTAAACAAAATTGATGGTTACGCTATTATTACTTTTAATGTTGCTCTAAACTTGTAGTTAAGCATTGATTGCAGTTAAAGTTATTTTAATTTTAACATAAAGTAAGTTTTACGATTATAAAAAAGAAAGACAATTCTACAAATTATTTTAATAAAAAAGTTCAGTAAATTTTGATGAACAGTTTTGGCATTTTATACGACTTTACGATGGTTACGCCATTTGACCTGACTCTAAAATTAGGCGAACACTTACGACCAAAGAGTGTTTTCCAATGATTTTAACGCATTAAATTCATAATTCCGGTTAAAAAATGATAGAAAAGGTGCGTTACGACATTTGGGACCCAAATATATGCATAACTCAATTTTCGAAATTTTGAGGTTACGCCAATTGACCTATGAAGTGTCGATATAATCCAAACTCACATATTATGTACACGGCACATGTTTCAAAGTTTTAGGAAACTCCTGTGTGTGGCTATGAACGAATAAACAAATTTGAGCACAAACCACTTTAGTTTATTCAATTTTGGTTCAGTCTTGAGGGCTCCTCCGTACGAAGCCCTAGTAAGAGTAAGATTTGCACAGGAAATTAATTCTGTAAGGGTGGATGTGCTTGGTTGCATGTCTACCAGGGGTTAAAATTGCCACGGTAAAAGTTGGTATCAAAGGGATTGATGGTATTTTCCCAAATCTCAGGGTAAATATTGGCATATGCTCCTATGGCTAGCTCAATTGGAGCAAGAAAGAAAACTTAATTTTTCAAGCAAAAAAAACTAAGGAAAGTAACTCAATTTGCCCTAGGCGCCACGTGATTATAAAAAGTTACTCCCCAAAAAAAACTCTACTACCCAAATCACGAAGAGTAGCTTTTAGAAAAGAAGTCACCCGATATAAAATAAAAAAAATTGCAAGAGCTGCAAGAGATACGCTTGAACTGCAAACAAATGAATTTATTATAAAATTACAACGGCACCAAAGTTTGATTCGAGCAAAAAAATAATATATAATCTCGTTTGTGTTTCTTGCAAAAGCAAGATTTCCCCGCGTATAGCTATATTTAGGGTTACAGTATGATGGTAAAAAAATATTATATATCCGCACAAAGCATAAAATTGAATAACAATAAACTAACTCGCAATCAAATTTTTAGCGCAATAACCACGCAACTTACAATAATTAACATAAAGACAGCACAAAACACTTATCTTAAATACAGACTTCGATGTTGCTGTGCAAAATTTGGTTGGGATCGGTCGAACGGTTTAGGAGTTATTAAAAGACGAACAAACAAACAAACAAACATTCAATTTTATATAATAGATTTAATATAATGTTCGGCAAGCAATCTCTCCTCCGCTTTGGCAGTAAGGAATAAATAAGATAAAATACGGTAAAATCTTCAAAATAGTTTTATCGATAAAAAAAAATATAACAAAACGTACTTACGACCAATGGAGGATAGTATTAATTTCACAATAATCACTTTTTCTTTTTAACTCCGTAACTTAACTTTTTCTTCTTTTTCTGTTTATGTGTGTTTCTTTTCTTTCTGTTTCTGTTTATGTCTTTACTTTATATAACTAAAAATATTTTTTCTATGTTGGTACACCTTTAGGTTGAGCTTTGCAAAAGGAAAAATGCACATACAGAGGGAAAGAGAAATTAGGTTGGCTAAGATACTACTAACTAAATACTACCCTTAATTGCTCGTCTTATGTATTATTAAATGTATATTTTCAATCTTTCTGAGAGATTTTCTTAATATTTTTTCCGTAAGAACCTTGTACAGAGTGTTAGAAAACTACAAAAAAAAATCAGCCAAATCGGTCAAGCCGTTTTCATGCTATGTCGTGACAACGAAAAACGGGTTTCATTTTTATATATATAGATGATATTATAGCACAGAAACCTGATTAAAATCAGTCAAACGGTTTAGGAATATAGAATTCCCATGTTATTTCCCTATGTTCTGATTTTAGCCGGTCACCCGGTATAATTTTTCCATTGTCGCGCCACCTGTCGGCGACACAATTGTCACCAGATTTCCAAAATTACGGGAAATCTCTCTTACCTCTCGCATTTTTAACGATATTATAGCACAGAAACCTTCCCCAAGTCCTACCGAATCGTTGGAGTACTCGTTGATTAAAATCGGTCAAACGGTCTGAGAGTTATTAAGAGACGAACAAACCAACAAACATTCAATTTTATATAATAGATGTACCGGTTTCGACTTAAAGTCATCATCAGCATAATGTATAAAGAATTTCATATAAACAAGACACTACATTGTTGAAATTATCTCTCTCTTCGATCCTTACTCTTAAAGTGTGTAGTGGCATCTTTGAACACACAGTACATCAAACTACACTGTTGACTATTAGCCGACATTGCTCCCGGTCTTGGGAACGCTGTGATACTTCCGGCAGGTTCTCATCTATCAGCGGTTTTGCCTGATCCACCCATCGCGTTGGAGACCGTCCTCTCGGTCGTCGTCCGTCCATCTTCCCCTGTACAATGAGATTTTCCATTTTGCCTGTTCTTCGGGCAACATGTCCGAGATAAACAAGATATTGCTGTCGTATTCTGGTGAGTAGTCGCTTGGTTATATTTAGTTCTTGTAATATAGAGACATTGGTTCTGTGTGCCATCCAGGATATTCTCAACATCCTCCTATAGCACCACATCTCAAAGGCATTTATTTTGTTACTATCTGCTTTCCTGATGGTCCACGTCTCTGCAGCATAAGTAGCAATTGGAAACACCAGGGCATTAACAAGTCTGAGTTTTGTGTGCTTGCTTATTGTTTGGTCTCTCCATATTAGAGTCAATTTACTCATAGCTGATCTTGCAATAGCTATTCTTCTGCGTATCTCCATACTGCTACCCCCCTCATTGGTGATCATTGATCCCAGATATTCAAAGTGATCTACCACATCAAAGCCAGATATTTTTCGTATATGGGGCTGGTTGTTATTGGCTCTATCTACTATCATTACTTTAGTTTTTTTAGTATTTAATTTCAGTCCGTATTGGCCACTAACGCTCACCACTCTTCCCACTATTTCTACCAGTTTGTCTTCATTTGCTGCTAGTATCAAGGTGTCATCTGCATATCGGAGATTGCTGATCTTCTTTCCACCAACAACTACTCTACCACTCCAGTCATCAAGAATTTTTCTTATTACATACTCTCCATATATGTTGAACAGCATGGGGGACAGTATACACCCCTGTCGTGTACCTTTGCACATTTTGAACTCTCGTGAGATAGTTCCTGCAACGTCAAGTGTCGCAGTATTTTTCCCATATAGCTGCTTGATAAGGTGTATTAAATGTTTGGGACATCCCATTTGTTCAAGAATTATCCATAAGTCACTCCATATTATGTTGTCAAAAGCCTGGGTATAGTCCACAAAACACATATATATTGGTACATTGTATTGAAATTATATCCTAATAGAAAATAAAATATCCCACCGTTAAAATTCTATTTCGCAATGTCATAAAATGTAAAACAGCAATTCAATTAACTATCCAAGTTGATAAATTAGCAAAATCCTAATAATCCTAATTTAATACAACGCCTAGATTATGCTGTCAAAAATTGCTGTAAAAGTTACATTTTTGTTTTTATTAAGACATTATAATGTTGGGGTCACGTTGTATTCCTATCTCCGTGAGTTCTGGAAGATCTTCTCGTCTGGATCAGTTTCATACTACTCGTATTTTTAGAAATGTTGTGTCCTCTCTGTAGGAGATGTGAGGCAGTGGAAAACTTGTTTTTATTCTTATGTTCGGTTAATCTTGCCTTTATTCTCCTTCCTGTCTGACTAATATATGGGAAATTGCATTCCTCCCAGTTCACGAATTAAACGGGTAGCCCCAACCAGCACAAATAATTGGGCGACTTACCAGAATTTTTTCCTCTTCTTCAGTCAAAGCTGTCTATAAAAAACAATGTAATGGATGCCATGTTTACTCACTGCAATTCGAAGCTCTGGATCCTGTTTTTTCTTTGATTTTAGTGGTTTTCATACGTACTGAAAGAAATGGCTACGTTATAGATTTTGTCAAATATAATACCAATAATGTGTAATATGTCTTGTGGTCTTCGAGCTTTGCATATAAATCCATGTCTCACCTCTGATATCTTGAAAGTTACTGGATTTTTAGTATGTTTTCCGCCGTCAGTCTGAAATCGGATTGAGTTCTAATCGGGTGTGTAATTTTCCCAATGTATATCCGGGAACTCGTCCGCCAAGTATGTAGTTTAGAATGTTCTTGTGGTACTCGAGCTTTGTGTATAAAGCCTTATCTGACCTATGCTTTCTTGAAAGTTACTGGTTTTTAGTGTTTTCTGCAGTCAGTCTGAAATCGGATTGAGTTCTAATCGGATATCGTTATCGATTAAGATGACGTAAAAATTCAAAGTATAAATAAAAATGTCTTATACAGTCGAGTAATTTGAGGAATGGAATGATTGTAATTTTTTTATCTCGAACTCATCGAACAAAAACTTCGATTTTTTTGTTAAATCATATTAATAGCTTTGAGGGCGTTCAAGTATTACGTAAGCAAACTTTCAATGATTTTACACCTTAACCCTTCATGCTGCCCCTGTATAAGCAGAAATAAGAGCGTACAAATACATTAAAGAATACAAATTATTAAAATGAAAGTATTCATAATTATAATTTTTCATCAAAAATTAAAATTTAATGCAATCGATTGATTTTTAGTTTTATTATCATTTTGTTGTTATTGTGGTTGGTGGGGGTGTTGTTGGTTGTCTGTTTGTAGATGTTTTTGTCGTATCCGTCGTAGTTGTCGTTTTTTGTTAAATTTATTTAATGTGGGACGGAGATCCCACAATAGTTGACGTGGCATTATAGCCACGGCGCCAGCGGAACGCTGCAATTTTTTTTTAGAAACTGTTGCTTACTGGTGGGGTGTCCTGGGCCACGACATCGTGGCCTGAATTACCATGAGCGTGCTCGACTTCACAAAACGGACTGGTGAATGTGCCGGTATTTTCTGTCTGAAAGTTAAAAAAAACAATTGTAATGGGTATAGCACACTTATTTTTAAAAGGTATATCACAATTAAATCGTAAAAATGTTAAGTAAAATGGAAACGGAAGTAAACGAAATTTTATAAATTACAGTGATATAACATAAAGTGAATTTTCAATTTTTCCCTTGGGAAATAACAGTGGAAAGGGACATTGTCAAATACTTTCAAGACTTGGGCAACATATCTCGTTTTGCTCCTTTTGACCGTTTTACCTCAGTTACAATAAAGTCGCCAAAATATTGGTAATTTTTTGTTGGTGACGTTTGTCTAATTTTGAGCTTCCACTTCCTTATGGTCCTCTTCAGCTTCATTCCCAATCTTGTCATTACTAACATCATAAATTTCGTATTGCGGATTTCTTCCAAAGTATAATGATATTGCAAATGCAAATACTGCACAATCATACATATTTAATTGGCGCTGTACGATTTCAAGCACATTACGTACATTAGATGAATACATCTTTTTAACGCTTTCTTCACAACATGGGTGAACACTATTTTGATTTAGGCTGTCATATATGATTTACTTCTCCATCATAAAAAGTGCAAATCCAATGACCAACCACGTCTCTCTCATATGTACGAGTATTACTATCTGCTGCTTTTGATCTATATTTGATACCATCATGTTGATCAATTCGTTAAAATTATCGACAACTTTATTTTCCCTCTACAAATAAAGGGTCTACCAATCAGGGTTTGTTTTAAATTTGGTTGAAATAGGTCAAGTAGGCAGTTCTGTTATTCAGTTTTTATCATATGTATAATAAAAGGTCAACATTTAATATAATGCCTTTGATTTCGCTCGAAAATCGTGTTAAGATAATTCAAATCCATTATGAAAATGGTCGATCCGTGAAGACTACATTTCGCAAAATTCGCGATATTTTTATTTGTAACGATCGTCCATCTGAGACTACAATTGCGAATTTAGTGCGAAAATTTGAGTCCACCGGTTCAGTAGTAAACGTAAGCACAAAATATGTGCTCGTCCATGTCGTTCAATCGAAAATATTGCTGCAGTACGTGAAAGTGTCACAGAGGACCCAAATTTATCGGTTTGGCGAATTTTACGGAAGGATTTAGCTCTAAAGCCTTATAAGATACAACTGGTACAAGAATTAAAGCCAGCAGATCATTCTCAACGTCTTAGATTTGCTGATTGGATCATTGAACGTGGTGCTTGTTTTCAGAAAAATCATCTTTTCGGACGAAGCACATTTTCACTTAAACGGGTATGTTAACAAGCAAAATTGTCGAATTTGGGCTTCTGAAAATCCAAAAGCAGTTGTTGAACAACCACTACATCCATCTCGTGTCACTGTATGGTGTGGTTTATGGGTAGGGGCATCATTGGTCCCTATTTTTTCGAAAATGAGGCTGGTGCTTTCGTTACTGTCAATGGAGTTCGCTATAGGGATATGGTAACCAATTTTTATGGCCTATTTTGGATGATATGGGTGTGGAAGACTTGTGGTTTCAACAGGATGGAGCTACGTGCCATACAGCGCGAGAAACAATCCAACTATTGAAAACTAAATTTAACGGGCGTTTAATTTCGCGAAAAGGTGACGTCAACTGGCCAGCAAGATCCTGTGATTTAACGCCATTGGACTTCTTTTGTGGGGCTATGTGAAAGATAATGTTTACGCGAATAATCCACAAACAATTTCAGAACTAAAACAAATATCGAAGCCGTCATCCGAGAAATAAGTTCGCAATTATGCAAAATGTATTCGAAAATTTTGTTAAAAGAATCGACGTCTGCAAACGTAGTCGTGGAGGACATTTACCGGATATTGTTTTCCATTCATAAATGTTCAAGCCCCTACAACATATTTCAGTAGAGAATTAGAAAATTTTCATACAAAATATGTGTTTCTTTTAAAATTTAAAACAAACCCTGATTGGTAGACCCTTTATATTTATATAAAAGAAAAATTATGAATGCATTTATAAACTCTAATTTAATGTCAGCCTTAGAATTAGCTTATCACGTTTTGTCGTTACCGTTATCTAAAAGCAGTAAAGCATCTGTTTTATTAATACTTCTCAATTAATCAATGTGTATTGATGATAAAATCACACAAAGATTTAGAAAGATTAAGTTTAATTCTGACTATATACAGTAGCGCTCATAAAATGGTTGCACTCAATTTTTAGCAAAATTAATGAAAGCAAAACTTATTTTGCAAATTGTTGTATCATTCCTAAAAGTAAGTAGGCTAATACAGATTTTGACGTATAAAATTTAATGTTGGTAATAACGTGAACACTATAAAAATAAAATTATTTCTTATTCAGTATCCAAAAGTAAAGTGGCATATTCTTTAAAACGTCAAAACTGTAAATAAAATTAATTTTTCGAAATAAAATTGTTAGAGTAGTTGCTTCAACAGTAAGAATCATGGTAAAGACGAAAGAATATTCCGAAGATCTGAAAAATGCAATTTTGAAATCATTGAAAAATGGAGACTCTTTAAGGACAGCAGAACGCAAATTTGGTATACCAAATCAAACTATAGGTCGTTGGATCCGTAAAATAAACCAATATGGATCAGTGGCCAATCGACCAAGAACCGGGCGACCACGAAAACAACCGGACGGGAAGATAAAATGATCGTTCGTGATGCGGTAAAGAATCCTCGTTTAACAGCTACCGAAATTGTCCGTGATTTTAACGAGAATCGCGAAGATAATATTAGTGTTTCGACAGTGAAACGTCGACTGAAGTCAGCTGGACTATTTGGTAGGCGTCCTTCTAAGAAACCAATAATTTCGAAGAAGAATCGGATAGCCCGATTAAAATTTGCCAAAGATCACTTAAACTGGGGAGTTCAAGAATGGTCTAAAATTCTTTGGAGCGATGAGAGCAAATATAATTTGTTTTCTTCTGATGGTATTAAGTATATTCGACGTCCAGTAAATAAAAGATATGATGTTAAGTATCAGGTTCCCACTGTAAAACACGGCGGTGGAAGTGTCATGGTGTGGGGCTGCTTTTCCCGTGATGGTGTTGGACCTATACACTTAATCGATGGTATTATGGATCGGTTTACGTATGCTGACATATTAAAAGATCACATGCTACCACATGGGAAGAGAATAATGCCACGCGGCTGGATGTTTCAGCAAGATAATGACCCGAAACATGCTTCAAAGCATGTTAAAGAATACATGGCGAAGGCTAATATCCGCCTACTTGAGTGGCCTAGTCAGTCTCCTGACTTAAATCCTATAGAGCATTTGTGGGAAGAGCTCGAGCGACAAATTAGAAGTGGGACATACCAAAATAGGAGTCAGTTATGGGAAGCTTTAAGGAGAGAATGGCAAAAGATTCCATTAGAGCGTTTAGTAAAGCTTGTTGACTCTATGCCTTCTCGATGCAAAGCAGTTATAGCCGCAAAAGGTTATGCAACAAAGTATTAATTGTTTTAATATTTATATTTTCAATAAAATACATTAAATTTTGTTTTAAGTGCTTTTAAAATACTTTATTATAAGAAAATATTTCCTATTTTGAGATTTTTAAATTTTACTTGTTTATAAAATTTTTCAAATAATTTTAATTATGTGTTATAATTCCAAGGTATTTAAAGAATAAATTTTGAAAATTTAGAAAAATTTCCTTGAAATTTAAAAAAGTTATCACAAAAAAACTAAGTGCAACCATTCTTATGACCGCTACTGTATTTAGACAATATGATGTTAAAATTTGCAAAAAGACCCCAACAATTAGAGTGAATTCCTCATGTGATGAGGAAGAGTGAGAATGCGGTAACAAGAATAATCGCCGAATGGCGACCCACTCAAAACCGTACCAGAGAAAGGCCAAACGTGAGATCGCTCGACCAAGTGGTCGAGGATGTGAGAAGAATGGGGACCGATGGCTGGAGAGAAAAGATAGAAACAGGCAACAATGGAGAAGAATAGTACTGGATGCAAGAACAAATGAAAATTTGTAAAATGTAATAAAGTGTAAAAGAGGATTAATCCACCTTCAATAAAGTACTTATTAAGACAGTCAAATTCTCATAGAATAAACGACTTATTTATTGTTATTCTAAAACACATCGAATAATCGAAAAAAAGCTGTAATCATTAGGTATAAATTAGAGAAATGAACTAGAACTCTAAAACACGAGCAATTAAATAGATTTATAATTCCAAAAAGAGTTTCAGAAAAACTATGAAAAACCAACTCGCATAATTAAATACAAAACAAATGGAAATTGTCATGTTTATTTTAGATTTGATCAAGACCAAGAACAAACCTTTAAGAATTGTTTTAAGTAACTCCACTGGAGTTGGAAAAAATATAGTGATCAATTCAATATTTCAAATAGTAACACATTATTTTGATAATATTCCTGGAGAAAATTTAGACAAAATTTTAGTACTGTTATGTGCACCACCAAGAAAAGCAGCATTGGTTATAAAACAGAGTAACATTGCACACTGCATTGGTAGTTACACAATTTTCACATGACATGTTGGAATTGGCGTCAGATACAGCAAACATTATTAGTGAAAAATTATTTTATTTGAAACTTTTAATTATAGATGAAATAACAATGGTAGGTTTAAGCCATATGAATACCAGATTACAACAAATAATGGACAATAATAAAGCATTCGGGGGAATCTCGATTATTTGCGTTGGAAATCTAATACATCTAATACAATCAATCTAATACCACCAGTGATGGATAGTCCAATTTATAAAATATCAAAGAAACATGAAATGGCAGCGCTATTTGAAGAAAATCCTCTATGGGGGAATAAAATTTAGATTTTATGAGTGTGGAATTTACAACAGCTTTAAATAATGTAGCAATTGGACAAATGTTAGCATACGACATTATTTTAATAAAAAGCCGAAAGTAAACGAACTTGAGATACCGAAAGAAGCAATATAAAGGGTCTACCAATCAGGGTTTGTTTTAAATTTTAAAAGAAACACATATTTTGTATGAAAATTTTCTAATTCTCTACTGAAATATGTTGTAGGGGCTTGAACATTTATGAATGGAAAACAATATCCGGTAAATGTCCTCCACGACTACGTTTGCAGACGTCGATTCTTTTAACAAAATTTTCGAATACATTTTGCATAATTGCGAACTTATTTCTCGGATGACGGCTTCGATATTTGTTTTAGTTCTGAAATTGTTTGTGGATTATTCGCGTAAACATTATCTTTCACATAGCCCCACAAAAGAAGTCCAATGGCGTTAAATCACAGGATCTTGCTGGCCAGTTGACGTCACCTTTTCGCGAAATTAAACGCCCGTTAAATTTAGTTTTCAATAGTTGGATTGTTTCTCGCGCTGTATGGCACGTAGCTCCATCCTGTTGAAACCACAAGTCTTCCACACCCATATCATCCAAAATAGGCCATAAAAATTGGTTACCATATCCCTATAGCGAACTCCATTGACAGTAACGAAAGCACCAGCCTCATTTTCGAAAAATAGGGACCAATGATGCCCCTACCCATAAACCACACCATACAGTGACACGAGATGGATGTAGTGGTTGTTCAACAACTGCTTTTGGATTTTCAGAAGCCCAAATTCGACAATTTTGCTTGTTAACATACCCGTTTAAGTGAAAATGTGCTTCGTCCGAAAAGATGATTTTTTCTGAAAAACAAGCACCACGTTCAATGATCCAATCAGCAAATCTAAGACGTTGAGAATGATCTGCTGGCTTTAATTCTTGTACCAGTTGTATCTTATAAGGCTTTAGAGCTAAATCCTTCCGTAAAATTCGCCATGTGGTCATTGTGGACAGGCCTAATTGTTGAGAACGTCGTGAAACCGATAAATTTGGGTCCTCTGTGACACTTTCACGTACTGCAGCAATATTTTCGATTGAACGACATGGACGAGCACATATTTTTGTGCTTACGTTTACTACTGAACCGGTGGACTCAAATTTTCGCACTAAATTCGCAATTGTAGTCTCAGATGGACGATCGTTACAAATAAAAATATCGCGAATTTTGCGAAATGTAGTCTTCACGGATCGACCATTTTCATAATGGATTTGAATTATCTTAACACGATTTTCGAGCGAAATCAAAGGCATTATATTAAATGTTGACCTTTTATTATACATATGATAAAAAACTGAATAACAGAACTGCCTACTTGACCTATTTCAACCAAATTTAAAACAAACCCCTGATTGGTAGACCCTTTACATTGCCAGAATTTGCATTATCTCTTAGATGGTTTGAAAGTCCTGATTCTACTTTGAAGCATAAAAGCTATACAATATTCTTCTAAAACAATTTATTCATAATTATGTTACATGATAATAATGTGTTACAAAATGCAATATAATAAGGTTATTGTTTGTATAATGTTTTTGCCATATGTAAACACTAGAGTAGTGTCAACTAACTCAAAGCGCAACATTCAAATATACAATACTTTGCTGCATGGTATAATTGGAAGCGTCACTTCATATGTAATTGTGTTATTCAATTTAATAAAACATAAGTTTGAACTTAGAAGTTTTCATACACATAGCGCAGCACTTAATAGTATAAGGGTAAGTGTAAATGACTCCCTCGATTTCTTGCAGAACATGTTTAGCTTGAAGGCAAGCAATGGTGGACTTCCGTTTTTACCAATGGTTATACTTTTCAAATAATTCTGTATTTTTTTTATTGATTTCCTTAAAAAAATCTTTTCTAAAGATTACATAGAAGCCATATATTATGTACATAGTATAATTCCATGCGGAATTTCGCCACGTCGTTGACGTTCATCAATTCATTTTCTAGGGTGCATTAGTCTTTTTTCACTTTTCCTTTTTTCTTTCTCGCTCACTCTACAATTCTCTGTGGTCTTTTGGATCTTCAACTATCTTTCTTCATTTTTTCTATTCGACACAGTCTTCTAGCACTTTTCAACTCCCATCACTCTTAGGTCGTTGCAAATCTCATCTCGTCCTAGGTCTACCTCTCGGTCTCTCGATGTTCGGTTTCCAATTCATGACACTTCTTATCTTACTATCCTTTTCACCCTCACAACGTGTCCATTCAACCTCAGAGCTATGATATGATCCACTATTGTTTTTCTTTGTATTTATATATATATATATATATTTGCGAATTTTTTACAGCTATTATAACTATTATAACATTATTATTTCAATAGCATTACAATACGTCAGCGCCGTGTTTCGCATCCTAAGTGCCAGAGGTCTCTGTTCTGCCATAGATCCTCTTCCAACTGCCTCTTTTCCATGGCTTCTTGTATCTCTTCATTCCATCGTCTTGGAGGTCGGCCTCGTTTTCTTCTTTCTGGGGGAGTCCAGGTCCATACTTTTTGTGGCCACCTATGGGGTAGCATTCGTCGCATATGTCCATACCATAACAGCTGCTTTTTTTCAATTTCTTCTGTTATTGTTTCATTAGTTCTCATTTTCTTCGTATGTCTTCATTCCTTATGTGTTGCAGTCTACTTATCCCACAGCTTCGTCGTAAAAGTCCATTTCTGTCGCCAAGAGCCTATTTTTATTTCTTTTGTTATTTCCCATGTTTCTGAGGCGTAAGTGAGAATGCTCTTGACCATACTATTATATATTCTTTTTTGTTGTTTTTCTTAGATCTTTTGACCAGAGAAGTGAATTTAGTCTTTGCGTTACTTGTTTAGCTTGCATTATTCTGTTCGATATTTCCTTTGGCAATTTCCTTCTTCAGATATAACCACACCCAAATATTTGTACTCCTGTTTGCTTTTATAGTTTTACCTTCTATGTTTAGGTCTCTGCCTTGCCCTCCTGCAACTAGATATTTTGTTTTGTCGAAATTTATTTTAAACCCCATTTTCATAGGTTTCCGTCAGTTTTCTCATCATGTATGTGATGTCGTCTTCGTCTTGGGCTATTACTATTTGATCATCTGCAAACAAGAGAGTATGAAGCATATCGCCGTCTATGTTTATACCCATTGGCCTACACTTTCTTTGCCATTCTTTTAAGACTGCATTAATATATATTTTAAACAAAGTTGAGAGAGACAACAACCCTGTCTCAGTCCCTTATTTGTATTAAAGACTTCGGATACGGTTTTTCCGATTTTCACCATACCTTGATTTGCACGATAGAGGTCTCGTATGGCTGCAGTATACTTATCATTGATGTTTGATTCTTCAAGCATTTTGAATAGCTCCGAAAGAGGGACAGTATCATATGCCTTCTCAAGATCGACGAAAATTAAATGCGTCTCTCTCTCTTGCTTTCTTTTTCTAATAGTTGACGAATTGAAAATATGTTTTCTTTGTATTTCATTTTCTATTTCATCATTCGATCTCGCTCTGTACATCTCTTGCCTAACCTTAACTGGTTCTAAGATTTTCCTCTCAAAACAAATACAATAATTCTCACAGGATCGTTCGACAGATTCTTGAAAAACTTGAAAATATAATTTTAAACTAATTTTCAGTTTTATTATTACAACTAAAATTACATAGAGAATCAAAATATTTATAAGAAAAGATTTTACTTAGTTTGTTGTTATCTGAAAAATAAATTCATTAGCAACGCACATTAGAACGAATTTATTTTGCAATTAATATTTTGTCTGGCCACCTTTGGCCTTTAATGAGGGGTAAGGTTTTAAAACTTTTTATTGCATTTTTTTTATTTTTTTTCTGAATGTACAACATGTCGAGAGTATTGTGTCAAAATTTCAAGTGAATCGGAGCAAAAGTAACGAAGATACAGCGTTTCAAGCGACTAGTCCTCATATTCGATTTAAAATAGCTATTTATGTAATGAGTACATAATTTAGGTCTTTATTGGACGAAGCCTATGGTTTATGGCAGAGCGAGCTTGCGAGCGAGGCCAATAAATAGGCTGAGTCCAAAAAGCCTAATTATGTGCAAATTACATACATAGCTTTATGTTCGACTGCACCGTAGAAGATTTTCTTTTACATTATTTGACGTAATATTCGAAAATCCACTTTGACATTTATAAATTTTATAATTGCGAAGAGTGCTTTTCTATTTTCCTGGTTACTATAAGTCCTTTATTGATTTGTTTTAAATTGTGTGAAATTATTTCGAATTAGCTAAAGTATCGCTTCTTCCGACCAAGTCGAAATATTTGTACGAAGAAACTTACGTCTAATGCTGTACTTTACAGATGTTCCTTTGCAGCTACATTAAAATTTCAAATTTAAATAACACTTGGACATTAATTTTGACGTTTATTTCATTGACATTGACAGGCGGCCGTTTTACTTTATTAATAAAGTAAAATGAACTAGTACTATAAAATAGTATCTTATGGCCGCTAAGTGATATTGTAATCATATTATTATAATGCAGTCGTACATAATAAATTATTATGAGAAATAATTTATAGGATTATTTATTTCTAATATTTATAATTTATAATTCCTAATTTATAGGAGGATATAATGTTATAATAGCTATAATAGCTGTAAAACAATTTATTAAATATGTGTTTGCGCCATGTAAGTCTTCTATCTATGGTTAAACCCAAATATTTGGCGTCCTCAGCCTGGGGTAGATTGCAGCCATTTAAAGTTACAGGTGGGCAAGTATCTCTTCTCATGGTGAATGTAACTTGTTAAGATTTTGTTTCGTTGGCTTTTATCCTCCATACTTTGAGCCACCTTTGGATTTTATCTAGGTTTTTGTAAATTTGTTGAGGCGACTTTTGGATCCATATGTGATGCAAACAAAGCGGTATAATCAGCAAAAGTTGCCACCGTTGTCGATTTAGTCGCTGGAAGATCTGCAGTGTACATCAAGTACAAAACTGGACCCAAGACATCAACCCTTCCGGTACACCTGACTGGATTGAACACATTTCGAGTATTCTTTACCATATTTAACTAAAAGTGTCTGTTGGATAAGTAGGATTTTAATACCTGATAATAATTGTGCGGTAAGTTCTTCTTTAGTTTGTAGAATAAACCCTCGTGCCACACCACTTTGTCAAATGCTTGGCTTATATCTAGAAATGCCGCAGAGCAGTATCTCTTATGTTCCAGATCGTTACTGATTTGCTTTATAATTCTGTGGACCTGCTCGACCGTACCGTGCTGGCTTCTAAATCCGAATTGGTGGTTAGGAATGAGGAATCTTTTCCAATATTGGTTTTAGGCGTTTGTGAAAAGTTTTCGAAAATTTTTCCCCAGCACTGGCAGCAGACTTATTGGTCTGTAAGAAGTTATTTCTTCTGGTTTCTGAATTAAGATAATCTGTGCAACTTTCCATAAGTTCGGGAAATGTTTTAATCTTAGTATTGCGTTATAGATGAACGTAAGCAGTGTTAGGTACTTGGGAGTTATTTCTTGTAAAACTTGACCCGTAATCAGGTCAAAACCGGGTGCTTTTTGGGATTGATTTCACATAGAATTGTTTGTTTAAGATCTTGCAATTTAAAACTTTTATTGGTAAATCCATTTGAAATGGTGCATCAAGATAACTATAGATGTCATTATCTTCTAATATCGATGTTGATGGAAATGGTTTGAAAACATCAGAAAGGTGCTCGTCGAATGCTTGAGCTTTTTCCTTGTCGCTTCTAGCCCACTTACCCATATCATCTCTACTGGTGGTATCGCCTCTTGTGGGCACTTGAGTCTTCTTGTGGCTTTCTAAAGCGAGTAGTCGTTTGCTCTAGTAGCTGTTAGATTGCTAAGGTAGTCCTGAACAGATTGGTTTTAAGTTGTGACAGGAGGATTTTAAGTTGTTTAGCAGCTTTGTTGAATCTTGCCATTGTTTTCGAAGTTTTCGTTTTTCGGAAATTTTTTGTTTAACTGAGGCGGGGCATGATTCTTCAATATGAGTTATGTTTTGATCAGGTGTACTTTGCCATGCTGCATTTTGAATTGCTATAGTTACCTTTTCCACTGCATTGTCAAGATCTTCTTCTGTTTTCAGAGGAACCTTCAGGTTTATTTGCTCATCTAACTTTTTTGAATAATCCCCAATCAGTTTTTTTGCTAAATAAAGTTGGCTGTTTTGCTTGTAAACAATTTGGAAGTGAATTGTTAGTATGATGGGTGTATGATCGGAAGTGAGATCTAATGTTGGTTCCACTTTGAGTTGTTTGATATTTATACCTTTTATCACGTAGAAGTCGATTGTGTCAGGTATTTTAGCTTGATCACTTGGCCGGGTTGTCCAGATGATAAACTTGCCATTCCATTAGATGTTATTGTTGCAAGCAGTTCTCTTCCTTTGGTCGTTGTTCGTCTTGAGCCCCAATGTGTGTGCTTGGCATTAAAGTCACCACCAACAATGAATCTGTTTCCAAGCGTGCTAAAGAAGTGTCCATACTGTTCTTTTTATTGTTATGTTTGGTGGACAGTAAATTGCTGAGACCACTAAATTTCCCATGCCATTTTCAATAGCTACACTAGTAGCTTGAAGATAATCTTGTTGATATTTTTCGAGTTCAAAATGTTTAATGTTTTCTCTGATAATTACTGCCGAGCCACCATGTGCTTTTCCATTTGGGTGTTGAGTATTGTATAGTTATTACAAATTTGGGGATTTTTAAATAGCTTTTTGTTGTAAGATGCGATTCTGAAATTAACATTATATCTATTTTGTGTGATTCCATAAATAATTGAAGTTCTTGTGCATGTTGGCACAAGCCGTTGGCGTTCCATATTTCAATTTTAATTAGCTCGGGCATTAACCCATTTTACTGACCAGTGTTGTTAGCAAATTAAGCATTGTGCATCATGATCTTGAGTTCTTCAAAATCATTGTTTGACTGTTTTATGGTATGGCTTGATTGACTTGACTGGAATAATTATTAGTTGATTGATTGCATGCCGGTTGACTTAAAGACTGTCCCAGATGAAATCCGACCACTTTGTATTGTCCATTAAATGAAAACTAATAATTATTTTTTAAAAATTTTTTTTTATTGTTTACCTATAACATACTTCTATGCATAAAAAGTAAAAGCAAAATTTTTATAAAGGGCCATAGAATTTTTTACTTTTGTTTTATACCCTTCATTAACACTTGAACATCACGAATGCTAAATGAATCGGCAGCATTTTTATATTTTCTTCGGTAACAAACAATGTCGGTTGTTGTCCTTTTTGTTTTTTAAAATTTTTGTTTAATTTGGGCCCAATAGTTTTCTATCGGACGAAGTTCTGGGCAGTTAAGCGGATTGGCAATGTTTGGTACAATATTTATTGAATTGTCTGTATAAAATTTAATACATCGTTTGCTGTAGTGACATGTCGCAAAATCTGGCCAAAACAAAGAGGGGGAGAAAGTGTCATGTAATACCAGAAAGGGTAACAAGCGTTTCTGAAGACACTGCTTTAAATAAATTTTGGTATTTACCGAACCTATTGTCACAAATTGTTTCGACTTTAACCCACAAGAACAAAGCGCTTACCAAATCAGGTACTTTTTGGGAAATTTTGAAATTTTTTGAGTTTTATTAGCTTCAGGTACCTGTCCTCGACCCGAGGCAACATAAAACTTTTGTCTTGGTAGCTGCTTAAAATTTGCCTTACAGTAAGTTTCGTCGTCCATAACAACACATGAAAATTTTGTTTAAAAAAATCGTCGTACAGCTTATGTGCTCTAGTTTTTGCTGTTATTTGCTGTTCTTCCGATCGGTTAGCCATTTTTACACTTTCAATATTTATTTATTGTTAATTTAGAAATTTTAATTTTAGCGCAATTTCTCTATATGTTGATCCATTTTTAACATGCAAGATAATTCTTCTTGCATATTTTTAGGTATTTTCATCTGGAAAGGTGATATAAAAACCATATAATTTACTTTTGTTAAATATTAATAATTTGAGAAAATTATTAAAGTACATTATACCTAAATAAAACAGCAAAATTAGGAATCACGCTTATGAAATTTATTATGAAAGTACATATGTTTTTGTGTTGTGGATGAATGTGTTGTAGAGGTTGGTTTTAATATTTATATTTCCTTTGTTTCGATGGTCCTGGTTCATAGTCTTTGTAATCAGAATACTCATCGAATTGTGGAGATTCTTCAACTACAACAGATAATTCTTCAATAGTCTAATTATTCTCATCATCCTCATTGAGCAGTATGTCGACTTTGGCAACGTTGTTGGCTGTTTGTCCACTGCAATTTATGCTAATAATGGAACAAGCAATCCCTGCTTTTCGGCACCCACAGGCAGCTTTGCATTTTCCTTTGCACTTGCACGATTTGAGCTTTAAAAGCTCGGATGGTGCTGGCTCAGCTGTACTGGGAACCAGTTCAAGTCCATGTTTTGTTTGTCAACAACCCCATTCCTGAGGATCTTTGACGTATTTCTGACAGATGATATCAAATGTTTCAATACAACCTCTAAACAACTTTATGCAGAAGAAAACCAGCGTTAATTATCTGAAGATGTCTGTTACCAGATTGTAACTGTGCCTCCACAGGTTCAAAAGCATTATATAACAACGACTTGGTTCCTTTTCGCATTCCTTCTTTGGTAAATAAAGACAATAGAAAGGGAGCGAGCTCGTATGCCAGAAAATGTTTTATATTACTCTTAGAGTTCTTCGAAATGCACATTCGTTGAAAAAGTAAGAGTGGATTAATCATAACTGGTGAAGCGTCGATTTTAATGCTGCTGTTAACTGCCGATATCAGAAACACTTTATCCTTTCTTTTGAACGGCAAGGACCTGAAATTTGTTCCTATGATTTTAGCAATCATGTTGCAACCAACTTCGATTCCACGATGACAATTAATGGTCTGATTTGCGATAACTCCTGTACGGATAGAAATTAATTCGTTATTTTCGGGAAAAGATTATGTCCTGCGAGCCACATGTTCAACTTTTCAATGTCGGACTTGTCTTGAGAAATCCGCGTGGGTCTCAGTCGATGTGCTCCTTGGATGTTGAGCATATGGTAGGTACTCCGGAAAATGTTCAATTTGTTCGCAAATATTTTCAAGCTGTCAGTAATTCCACGTCCCTGAGTTAGTCCTCCTATTGTCTTCATAGATCGCATAAGAGTCTTCTCTATTGTCATGTCCGACATAATACCAGACCAATATTTTTCCGTTCCACGAATTGTAAAATAGTCACGTCTTGTGAATCTAACGTAATCTTCGTTGGATATCTCTTCAAGCAGAGTTCGCATGTCCTGTAAGTATAAACGAGCAGACTTCGTCTACAGGAAACTATTGACATTGTCTAAGGTAGCTAAATTTTAAATACTTACTTTTAATAAACCAAATTTAATAACTTCAATCAAATATTACTCGAAAAGGGAGGCAGTAATAAAAAAATTTTCATACAAAAGTTGCTTATTTTTAAAGATCTTTTCAACAATACCACATTTGATATAATATGGTGCCATTTAAAATTCTGAAGTTCTGGACATTCTGGAGCCATCTACTCGGATCCCGACTTTTCCGGAAATAATAATATCACCATTCGATTCTTTACTACGGTTTTGTCATAAAATTTTTGACCCAACTCTCTACGACTAACCGTTTTTGAAAAAATGACTAATACGAGTGGTCTTATTCACCCTGTATAATGACTGAACTATAAAACTGCGTTAGCTATGAAATCAAAATTTTAGAGGATTTGCCAATTTTACAGGATTCTAAAAGTTGAAATCTTTGACTAAAATAAATACAAAACGACTGCATTGTAGATATCAGCATGCTCTATAAGTTTGTTTCCTTTCTTTTGAACGACATGGACCCGAAATTTATCCATGAAGTAATCTTTTCAACAACTACGGTTGCAGATGACAATTAATTTTTCTTATTTGCGATAACCCCTGTACGAAATTAACGTTATTTTGGGAAAAATTATGTCCGGAGTCACTTAATTTGTCAATGTCGAACTAAAACCGCGTGGGCTAGTCGATGTTTTATGTTGAGCAAGTAGGTACTAAATGTTCAATTTTTCGCAAATATTTCAAGCTGCAGTAATTCAGCCCGAGTTACCCCTGTTGTTTATAGATTCATAAAGTTTCCCTATTGTCATGGCCGATAAATCCAGAAATATTTTCCGTTACAATTGTAAAATAGTCACGTCTTGTGAATCTAACGTAATCTTTGTTGGATATTCTTCAAGCAGAGTTCAGCATGTCCTGTAAGTATAAAGAGCAGATTTTGTATACAGGAAACTATTGACATTGTCTAAGTACTAAATTTTAAATACTACTTTTAATGAACCAAATTTAATAACTTCAATCGAATATTACTCGAAAGGAAGCAGTAATACAAAATTTTCATACAAAAGTTGCTTATTTAAAGATCTTTTCAACAATACCACATTTGATATAATATGGTGCCATTTAAAATTCAGAATTCTGGACATTCTGAAGCCATCTACTCAGGATCCCGACTTTTCCGAAATAATAATATACCATTCGATTCTTTACTACGGTTTTTGTCATAAAATTTTGACCAACTCTACGACTAACCGTTTTTGAAAAAATGACTGATACAGTGGTCTTATTCACCCTGTATAATGACTGAACTATAAAACTGCGTTAGCTATGAAATCAAAATTTTACGGATTTGCCAATTTTACAGGTTCTAAAAGTTGAAATCTTTGACTAAAATAAAACAAAAGACTGCATTGTAGATATCAGCATGCTCTATAAGTTTGATTACAGACATTTTTCGATATGTATCATAAGAAAGAAGAACATCAAAAACAAGTATTCAATCTCTTAATTTTACTTTATCATTCGATATCTCTGCAACGATCAACGATAGGTGAAAAAATTATATGACCTAATTTGTAAAGCGTAAAAAGGCAACAAAAAGTATATAATCGCAATTTTCGTATCAGTGGTATGTAAACTCAAAAAAAAATGTCTCAAAGTTTTGTTTCTTCTTGAACTTGAACAAATCTGACTGGTGGATCTTATCGGTGATTGATAATTTAATTTGATCAGTGTACGACGCTTCGGTGTGTAATCGGCGTAGAATTCGGCGTCATAAAAATTAAGAAAATATTTGTCTGACCTTATCGTACGTGTTGGTGATTTCTACGTTGATATGCTTCCAAATACATCCAAAACTCATGAAGGTTTACGGTTCCAAAAGAAATTCCTCCATAAATGGTTTTAAACAAAAGGACCAGATTCCGTGAAACTGGATACAAGGTAAGCTAATTTCCATTTGACCCAACAAAACATCAAAATCGGATTGAAACCAAATTGTTAGCCAATTGAAGCTGGAAGTGAATTCCAAAGTGAAGCGGAAGTGAATTCCAATTGAATCACGATTGAATCAAATTGAAAGCAGGTTGAATAAATTGAATTGATCAAATTGAAGCTAGTTGAACTCAAATTGAAGTCAGTGAACCAATTGGATTTAAGAGACGAATTTAACAAAAAGTATAATTACCAGATGGTCGGCTTCTATTTAATAAAAATTTAGTTCGTTTCTGAACATTTGCTGTGTTTCGAACTAATATAATAAATAATCAAAATTCTCTCTAAACCATATCGAAGGCATATCGCTTTAGCAACAAATTATTGCTGCGCTATATTCAAAATTAATGTCTATGCGCCGAAACACAAATAATCAGCGCAATACAGGGTGTTGTCCAAAAATATCAAATATCGTTATTAAAAAAATAAAATTAGTCGACATATTCTAAATGTAACAAAACAAAAATCAGAGAAATCTTATACGTGAACCAAATAATCTATAACTAAAAAACAAACTTACACAAGAGAACTCTCTAAAAAAAATACGGAACCAAATATATCTACTCAACTAAATAACACAACTAATAGCAAAGTTGTAAGTGCTCAAAATAAAATTGATTAACTAACAAACTAAGAAATAATCTCTTACTAAAACTATAAAGATCAAAAATACTCAACTACTATGTTAACTCTAAGTTAACAAATTACAAAACTTTCCTGAAAATCAGGAAAAAGATAAAAAGAAAAAATTTATACTTCCAAAAGTACTACTCATAATCTCTTACTCAAGAGCTAAACTATCTAAACTATCAAAAAAAAGGAACTCAAAACATAATTTGTTGTTAACTAAAAAATATGTAGTTTCAAAAAATAAAAAAATATTTTCAGTGTTATCCTACTGAAACATCTGAATTAGAACCATAATACGGTTTTAAGTTTTTCACATGCCATTCTCCGGCGTCGCTACCATCGCTATTATTTAATCCGTAAACTAATTTACCAGTTTTCCTAACAACTGTACATAATGTGTACTTTGGCGCAAGTTTAGCCGAAAACTGATTTGCCGCGCTAGAGAGTACTTTATTACTCTTCCAAACTTTATCGCCTACGTTAAATTCGACTTCACGTCTTCTCAAATTATACCGCGATGCATTTCGATGGTATGCATTAGAAATGCGCTCTTGAACATTGTTCATTATTTTGCCAAAATCGCTAAATTCGTCAACTATAACTTTTCTTTCTACCGGCTGAAGTTCTATACCTTTGGTAGAAGAAACTTGACCGTAATAATTTCCTGACGAGGGTACGTTTCGAGCAAAATTTAAAAACGCAGGACTATATCCTGTAACCTCATGTACTGCAGTTCTTATCGCAAAGCCAATTTTATGAATATTTTTATCCCAATGACGATGATTATCGGTAATGTAACTGCGTATAGCTGGACCTAACGTTTTGTTCACACGCTCTGTGAAATTCACCTGCGCGTGATAACGGGCGTTGTACCAGATCTTTTGGACCTTGTACTCGGCACACAACTTCTTAAATACTGAACCCGCAAACTGAGAACCGTTGTCACAAATGACAAACTGTGGTACTCCATATACTAAAAATACTTGGTTTTCAATAAAACGCGCTATACTAGAAGCAGTAGCTTGTCTCAACGGTTGCAAAAGTACATATTTAGTTAGCCAATCGGTAACTACTAATAAATAAGAAAAGCCTCCACTAGACCTAGGTAATGGTCCCATAATATCAGTAGAAATAATTTGCCAAGGAAATTGAACATTTTTCTTTCGACCCATCAACCCATATGGAGGTTGGTTAGAAACCTTTTGCGCATTACATACTTTACAACACCTAACATACTTTAATACGTCTTCACGCATTTTTGGCCAAAATACTCTTCTGCTAAACGCTTTAATGTTTTATAAAACCCAAAATGAGCAGCTGTTGGCTCATCATGACACGACTTAAGAACAGTTGTTCGTTGTGCTTCCGGAACTAATAATTTCCATTCGGATAAATTAGATCGCAACGGAATCTTTGCAGCTATATGTTTGTAAATACTATCGCCCTCTACTTTCCATTGTGGATATTTGTCAGGATCTCTATTTATTCTTTCCCTCAAACTAACATAATATTTCTCTAAATTTTTCATATCAAAAGTAAGGACGTCAACTACGTTGGGTATACGAGAAAGAGCGTCTGGTACTACATTTAATTTACCTTTACGATGGACTAAATCAAAATCATATTGTTGAAGCTTTAAGCTCCACCTACACAATCTACCAGTGGGTTCTTTCATGTTTCGTAACCACAATAAACTAAAATGATCGGTAATTACTGTAAATTTTGTTCCCTCGATATACGGTCTAAACCTTTCTATACTAAAAATGAGAGCCAAAAGTTCGCGCTCTGTCACTGTATAGTTTCTTTCAGCTCTCGACATGCTTCTACTCGCATAAGAAATAACTTTTTCTTCACCCCCTTGAATTTGTGTTAAAACACCACCTAAACCGGTATCACTAGCATCACACTGAACTGTAAATGGTAGCTTAAAATCAGCAGTAGCTAAAATAGGTGCCGAAACTAAAGCTTGCTTAATATTTATAAAAGCATTTTCTGCATTATCACTCCAATTAATTTGCTGACGTTTCTTTTTACCTTTTAACAGATCATTAAGTGGGAAACTAAACTTGAAAATGTGGTATAAAACGTCTATACCATGAGCACATACCTATAAACCTTTTATTTCGGTACTTGTTTTCGGACGGGGTAATTAATCATGGCATCTACTTTTTCTGGATTAGTCCTTAATCCATTTTCATCTACAATAAAACCTAAATAGTTAAGCGAATTGCAAAAATTTGCATTTCTCTAAATTAATTGTTAAATTCGCGCCTTTTAAACGTTTTGCTACTTCTCTAAGGATTTCAACATGTTGCCGAAAAGTGGGAGATACTACTATTGTGTCATCCAAATAAACAAATACGAAGGGCTCTAAATCAGGACCTAAAACTTTATCCATCAGCCCTTTGGACTTGGCAAATGCACAGGCCAAACGGTACCACTGCAAATGAATTAAACGTCTACCAGGTACTATAAAGGCGGTTTTCTTTAGACTCTTCGTCTAAGTATTGCCAAAACGCGTTCTTTAAATCTATAGACGAAATATACTTTGCATTAGGAAGAGTATTTAATATCCTATCGAATGATTTATGGGATAATAACTTGAATTGGTTATGAATTTAGTTTTCCCCATCGAAACAAAACCGATATTCTCCATTTGCTTGTTTTACGTAAGAACTGGCGAACACCAATCGCTATCTTGATGGTTCAACTACACCTAACTTTAACATTTTATCCAGTTCTATAATTTAACTGCTTCAGTCATGAACGGTGTACAATTAAATACTTGTTTCTGTTAAATGGCTTTGGCCACCCGTATCTATATTTTGGACCAGAACTTTGTTCGCCCAATTTATAGTATCTTCACTCAATGAACGATTAGTTCTAAATTTCCTCAATAATTTTTGTTGTTCCTTGCCCAAACTTGAATTGAATTACTCGTTTCCACTGTACTAAGTAGGTGAATGAAATACTGAACGTACACCTTTATTAAAAACGAACAATACTCTTACAAAAACAAAAACACGGCAGCAAGTTAACTGTCTGTTATTTATAAAATAAAACTAAGATTGTCTGTCAGTTAAAAATTAGTTATGAAAATGACACTAAACTTTTGCTAAACCGCTACAAATTAATTTGTAAATTTTGTAAAGAAAATTCAAACAAAATTTTAAAAAAGAATTTTAGGCATTTTAAGGACATGGGTTTCAAAAAAAAATTTATCTAACGACAATAAACTTATTTAAGAATAATAAATCAATTGAAAGTAAATGTGGATTAGGTTGGAAATGTAGTTTGCAAACTCCAAAGTTCGTTAAAACTAAAAAGTGAAACAGCAGGTTGCAGTGTAAATTTAATGCCAATTGGGTAAAAATATAATTTACAAATACACAATTAAGAAATATTTAGAATCGATGGGAGTCCAGAAAAGAAGAAAAATACACCATTTACTGCTGAAACACAACAGAAGGGTATAAATGCAGGTTACGGAGCTGTCCAGAAATTACTTTTCTTGCTCATTAGAGTACAAATGCGTAAACGTTTTGACTTCTCAATTTCAACATTTTGGAAAAATGTGGCAGAAAACTTATTGTGGTCATCCAAATAAACAAAAAAGTTAAATCAGGACAAAATTTTATCCATCAGCCTCTGTTGGACTTAGCAGAACTTGCAAAGCCCAAACGGTACCATAAAATGAAATAAATCACCAGGTACTATAAAGAGGGTGTTCCAGACTCTTAGCAATGTTTATCGAAAACGCGTTCTTTAAATCTAAGACAAAATATACTTTGCATTAAAGGGTATTTAATATCCTATCGATATGATTTGAAGAATAAAAATAGAACTTGGCCACGAATTTAATTTTCCCAAATTTTCGAAACAAAACCGATATTCTCCATTCTGCTTTTTAACTAAAAGAAGGCGAACACCAATCAAGCTAATGGTTCAACTACAAAAACTAACATTTTATCCACATATTAAAACTGCTTCAGCATGAACGGTGACATCAAATACTGTTTCTGCTTAAAACAGCCAATCTATATTTTGGACCAGAACCTTGTTCTGCCCAATTTATTATCTTCATTCAAATGAACGATATAAATTCTGAAATTTAAAATAATTTTTGTTGTTTTGTTTATTCAATACTAGTTCGTATTTTATTCACCATACGTTATCAGACAAAATGTTTAACTCAATATTATTCGCTTGTGAACGAACATGCCATGATTTTGAATGAAAATCTACTACTAAACCAAATTGATCACAAAAATTCATTCCAAAAATAATGTCATAATCTAATGTTGGCACAACTAAAGCTTCTATCATCTTAGACTTATTATTGATAGTAACAGGTAAACAAACTGAACCTAAAACACGATGTTTTTTACCGTCTGCGGTAGCAACATATCTTTCACTAAGAATTTGAATATTAATATTTATTTTTCGCAAAAGTTCTATACCTTTATACCCACAACACATTTATTTGCACCAGTGTCCAAAAGAACAGTTATTTCATGATCCAAAATTGAAATTGAAATATACGGTCTATTATCAAAAGGTTGCGTTAAAATGGTAGCACAAATTCTATCAACTCGCAAATTTTTTGTTGAAGGTTTCTTAAACTTATCAACTTTTCTCAAATTTACATCTCGACTCATAGATTTATTTGTTTGATTTCTTAATTTATTTACAAAATTTTGCTTACTATTTACATATCTAACTCTATCATTACTATTTACAGGATTGATTTTCTATTTACAGGGTTATTTCTATTAAAACAAGAAAATCTACGGCGTATGACCTTATCATCACGACGAAATGTATCCCGGTCATATGGATTCATTTCCGCTCTAAGTTTTTTGAACAGTTTTTACAAGTAATTGAAGTGCAGTTAGGATTTCCGCACTTAAAACAAAATTTTCTCAATTTACTGGGACACGCTGAAAACTATGACCTACCCCGCTACAGTTCCAACAATTAAAAGCATTTGTTCTTTTATTATCTAATAATTTATGAGAATTATTACCCAATGATCTGTGATGGCTATCATTTCCCACTGACTTTGCACGAGAATGTGATGTCTCTGTTTTTGAAGATGTCGAAGGAGTTGAGGAATTTATACCCACAAACGCTAGAGATGAATCTAGAGAAACAGATTCTAACTTAGCTCGTAACTGCGCATTTTTTCTCTTTTCTACTTCTTCATCTATCGTGCGACATTGCTCTAATAATTCAGCTATCGAATTTAATTTTTGTAAAGCCAATGGCTGATAGTACTTCTCTAATAAATTACTTTTTATGTGACTCAATTTTGTAACCTCTGCAGGTTCGGTTATCAACCGGCTAAAAAGTGTTTCCATTACAGATACAAAAACGTGGGTAGGTTCATTTGGACCTTGTAAACGCGACTTTATCTCTCTCCATATTTTTTCTTCGGGATCGCTAGGTAAATAAAAATGTCTTAATCTTTTTACAAAAGAAACCCAGTCGGTACAATAAGATTTGTTTTGTCTTACCCAAATTTTGGCTGAACCCTCAAATAATTCATGAGCTGAATTAAATAGCTCACTTTCGCTAACGCGACGCGACACCCTTAGTTCTTCTATTTCCTCTAAAAATGAATATAATTTCGATGGATTTCCATCGAATTTTATTCCCCATTTATAAATCGGATACGATTTGCTACTAACATTTGTGATAATATTATTTATAGGAGCCGATGCTGTTGCTTCTTCAACCACTGCACTAGTGTGTGAAATGGAGAGACGCTCGCGAACTAATTTAATTTCTAAATCGGCCTCTAATTCTAAACAGGTAGCATAAGAGTCATCTTTAAAATCTTGTTGCTCGATTGCAACAGTAGCGTCATTAGATATCGGTAACCTTTTACTCTATTAGTGACATGAATTAATCTTGTACAAATTCTTTTATAAAATAAGTCACTCGGTGGACCTCCCTCGAAATCTATAATCAATGTACAAATTGATTCCAAAATTTTATTTATACTGTCTGTTTCTGTCTCAAAATTAAAGTTTGGTATCTCAAATTCTAATACGTTAATATCGCGATTTCTATTTTCTTTATCTAAAGCATTTCTTAAAATTTTTCGTCTTGTGTTAAAGTGTTTTACGACCTGCATTAACACCTCTTATACTTAGTTCGTAATCTAATTCAGATTCCTCTAAATAAATTGGTTGCATTATTTGCTCCATGATAAAGCGATAAATCAAAATTATAATATTTAAATTAAAGTAAATTAAATTTACTTTAGTCACTGGTGGACCTCCTCAAAATCTATAATCAATGTACAAATTGATTCCAAAATTTTATTTATATTGTCTCTTTCTGTCTCAAAATTAAAGTTTGGTATCTCAAATTCTAATACGTTAATATCGCGATTTCTATTTCTTATCTAAGCATTCGTAAAATTTTTCGTCTTGTGTTAAATGTTTTACGACCTGCATTAACACCTCTTATACTTAGTTCGTAATCTAATTCAGATTCCTCTAAATAAATTGGTTGCATTATTTGCTCCATGATAAAGCGATAAATCAAAATTATAATATTTAAATTAAAGTAAATTAAATTTACTTTATTCAAAACCAAAACTTAAAATGTTCCTATATCGAAAAACTTTCTAAATTGATATCAATTGATAAGCGAAGAAAAGACTGTTCGAAACTAAACGCAAATAATTTTATCTCAAGGTGAACAACCTTATTTCGTCTGCTACAATTAATTATAACTAAACGAACTCAAAACGAAAATAAGTTTTTCTAAAATTACTCAAAATTGGGAAAATTTTCGAAAACTGGAAATAACAAAATTTCAACTACTAATATGGATTTGAAAGAAAATCAAATTGTTTTCAAAATCAACACTGTTTCGCGATTCTAAATAAACAACTTCAAAAATATAAGGTTCTCGCAAATTACTTTATAAAATTCACCGAAAAATCGTACAATTTGATCAGGCTTTCACGTTGTGCCACTTTTTAGTGCACCGTCCTGAGGGTTTCCAATCCTCCAAGACTTTCCACTAAATTGCGAACGGCAGCTCAGATGGTGTCGTAGAGCGAGTCGTGGATTACTCAAAAAGAATAATGTAGGGCGCCAGAAGTTTTAGGTAAACGCAAATTATCAAATTGACTAGTCTTTCATAAACGTAAACAACAAAAGTTTACTAAAGAAATTTTACAGTCAAATTCATTAACAAATCGAAGATAAACTGTGCTGCAAGTTTAACATGTAAATAATTACAAAATTGATTATTTACCCACGCGTATATAGCTATATACCTGTTCACAAAATGTGGTATGTAAACTCAAAAAATAGCTCAAAGTTTTGTTTCTTCTTGAACTTGAACAAATCTGACTGGTGGATCTTATCGGTGATTGATAATTTAAATTTGATCAGTGTACGACGCTTCGGTGTGTATCGGCGAAAGAATTCCGTCCATAAAATTTAAAAAATATTTGTCTGACCTTATCGTACGTGTTGTGATATTCTACAAGTTGTATACGCTTCCAAATACATCCAAAAAACTCATGAAGGTTTCGGTTCCAAAAGAAATTCCTCCATAAATGGTTTTAAACAAAAGGACCAGATTCCGTGAAACTGGATACAAGGTAACGCTAATTTCCATTTGACCCAACAAAATCAAAATCGGATTGAAACCAAATTGTAGCCAATTGAAGCGGAGTGAATTCACAAGTAAAGGGGTATTAATGAATCACGTTGAACTCAAATTGAAAGCAGGTTGAACTCAAATTGAAAGCAGGTTGAACTCAAATTGAAAGCAGGTTGAACTCAAATTGAAAGCAGGTTGAAGTCCTAGTGAAACCTAAAATGTTGCTTGGATTTAGAGAGACGAATTTAACAGAAAAAGTATAATTACCAGATGGTCGGCTTCTATTTAATAAAAATTTAGTTCGTTTCTGAACATTTGCTGTGTTTCGAACTAATATAATAAATAATCAAAATTCTCTCTCTAAACCATATCGAAGGCATATCGCTTTAGCAACAAATTATTGCTGCGCTATATTCAAAATTAATGTCTATGCGCCGAAACACAAATAATCAGCGCAATACAGGGTGTTGTCCAAAAATATATCTTATTAATAAAAATAAAACGTTACACCTTATCTCAGACGACTGGTTGATTTCTCACAATTTTCCGGTCTTTCAATAATTTTCATAAAACAAAATGGTCCTCAAGGATCCAAAAAAGATATGGCAGCAAAACTCCAAAGCTAATACCTCGAACGTCAAAATCAAAACATTACATTTCGAATCCCAAAATCTGGAATATGCACACTTGAACGACCAGATTGAACCGACCAAAGTTGCAGATCAAAACTTGAAATTGAAATTAAAAGTTAAATTGAAATTTGAAGTTATGTATACTCGAAATTGAAGTTATACTTAAAGCATAAAATGTCGATTGGACTTAGAGACGAAATTAAACAAAAAATTATATGTTAACCAGATAGTCGGTTTCTATTAAATTAAAATTTAGTTCGTTTCTAAAATTTTTCGTATATTTTGAACTAAGATAAAATCAAAACTCTATCTAACCCATATGGCGGCCAGTATCTTTAGCAACAAATATTTCTGCGCTAAACTTATAAATTATTCTAACACGCAGAGGTTCTATTACAACGAGGTTGTTTTGGAAAAAATATAAGTGAACTGTAATTATGGTCGATTGTATGAATAAGATGTTAAACCTGTGTTGATTGGATGAACCACTTCCTTTCCTTGGGTAAGGGAAGACAAAGAATACACTGATAAGCACTATGATGATGTAGTTTACAATTATTCAGAGGGTTGGATACAAAAACACTTATTAACCAGGTGGTTTTATTTTGGAAAACAATTTACACACTCGGTTGGTTTATATCACAATAATGATGGCGGATATTATCAGTCTTTTGGTGCACTACAATGTGCGCATCAGGACGAGGGCTAAAGCGGCGTCAACATCTTGCCGGCCCGGGCTTGAATTCTTAATTCTTTTATTTATTTTATTTAAACTTTTATTTAAAGTGACGTGTTTCCAAACCAACCCACTGCAATTTTTGAAAGGTTTACCTAAAAATAGAAATTATATAATTTGATTTGCATGTTGTTAATTAATAATTCATTTTATAAAATTTTTTAATAAGTTTACATAAAAATTTAATCAAAGATAGATGTCGGAACTGTGGGAAGGCCAATCTATAAATGTCATGTTATGGTTGTTAAACCAATTTTTGGTAGTTTTGGCCGTATAACATGAAACGCCGTCTTGCTGGAAAATAAATGACTCCGCTAGATACAAATACTTAATACTAGGGAGCAAGTTATTTTCCAGTATATCTTGATACTTAAGTGCGTTAATAGTTCCATTTATGAACTGCATACTTTCTACACCTTTAGCGGACATGCAGGGCCAAATCTTCCTCCAAATCTTTACTACCGAAACAAACTTAACAGTTTGTTTTAAACAGTCTTTTTGGAACACTTCATTTTTGGTTTTTATTACTTTTTATCGATTATCTTCTACATATCGTATAATATGTTAAATTTGGACTTATTGCTAAAAATAACCGAATTCAACTGCTCATGTGTGCGTTCTTTATACCAATTCAAGCGTTGTTTTTCTGAACTTCGATCAACAATGGCTTTTCTTTAGTCTAAACCATTGTATTACAAGTATCTTCTTCTTTTTAGTAGTTTAACTCGATTCCGAGTATCGTGACCCCTCCCTATAAGGGATTACTTGGTTAATTACCTCGGCGAGTAGTCATTTTCTTCAAGGAACGACGGTTAGAATAAATTTGTTTACTCCACTTGAGACCACTTTTATGGATTCATTTTCTGCAAGTTTCCCTGAAAAGTGTTAATTTTGTAGTCCCATTCCACTCAGATGTTATTTCTCTTACAGTGCCTCTTATGTTCTTTTTGCAGATTTAAACTCTCTTGTTTGACGATTTGTACATAAACACACGTACGTCCTGGGCTTTTCCCTTAACATCGCTGTTACCGCTTTCAGCGTAGAATTTTATTATGGAAAAAAGTTGATTGTGATAATAGCAAGTCTCTAGCAGTTTGTTTTATTTTTCTCCTGACCAAACATGGTGATTATTAAATTATTTAAAAAACAGGCAAATAACCAGAAAACAAAATTAAGATTTACAAGTCACTAATAAGACCAGTTCTCACCTATGCAGCCGAGGTAATGTGTGTTAATCAAAGAGAAGAAGAACAACTGTGAATATTCGATAGGCAAGTTTAAGAACTACGAAAAATTGACGAAAATAAAATAAAAGTAATATAAATAAAAATCAATAATGCTGTTAATTGGTAAGCGCATAACTTGAGAACGGCTGGACCGTTTTCTTTCATTTTTATTAAATAAGCGTAATAGTCCGAGTAAGATTTGTACATAATGAAAACTTGGAAAAGTTGCACGGAAAGTTAGAAATTTTGGGAAAAATTGGAACTGCTTTTTTTATGAACACCCTGTATGTTACTATCATATTATCACAAACGCCCTGTATGTTAAACCGAAGAATAAGAATACAGTCTAATCACAGGTAAAATATGAACACCATCTACATCTGGAAACGCAAACAATCGTATAGTAGACAACCCTGAAAGGAACCAAACTTATAAAAATCAAACCTACTCGTATATAGACAGAATGAGGTTTCTGAAATGAGGTTATACGGTAACAACAAAGTGAATCAATTTTCAACTTTTAGTTATAGATAATCATGGTCAATTGTACGTGGCATGTTCACGTGTCGGCAAACCATCCGCTTTATTTGTTCTTGCGCCTGATAACAAAACGAAAAATGTCGTATATCACAAGGTGCTTTACTGAAAAGAATCAATCCGAGTGCAACCCATGCGGTAAAATATATAGCTTCAATAAAGCACATGCCTTGCTGAGAAAATATAATTGTCTTTTTTTATTTTTTTTATATATATTATTATCATAAAAAAACTCCTGAATTTAATAAATTTTTGGTATTCATTTTATTACGTTATTAATTCTTCTTAGTCGTTAACTCGATTCCGAGTATCGCTGTTCCGAAGCACGGAGCCGGTATTGCAATGTGAGCTATACCCGGATACGAACCGGGAAGACTTACCTTAGCAGTTTATCGTACAAACAACCATGCCAATGACCGTCTCACGTTATTAATAATGCCTCCTGTATATAATTCTTCGTCATCATCTTCTTCACTTTCATCATCCTCTTCACTGTCATCATACTCTTCGCTTTCATCGTCCTCTTCACTTTCATAATAATACTCATCACTTTCATCATCCGTTGACATTAATTCTATAATTTCTTCGTTTATAAAATTTCTAGTATCTTTTTTGTAATAAACACAATTTACTTCCTCAAAAATTGTTACTGAATCAATCATTGACCTGCAGAGCGGACACGTTAATTCTCGCTTGCACCACGTTTGCAAACAAATTGTACAAAATGGATGTTTGCATTCATCTAATACGACCACCTCCTGATTTTTAAAATGTTCCAAACAAATTGAACACGATGTATTATCACCTTTGCAAATAATATTTGTGAGATCCATCTTCACTGGAAAAATGCAAATTTTTATTTCGATCAAACTATTTTCTTATTTCACGGTTCAGTATTCAACGTTTTCCTTTTTGAAAGGTTTACATCATTTATATAGAGAAAACGCCAATGCAAAGCGGATAATCTCATAAAACCATGAAACCTTGAATGTGTGAGATTAACTGCTTAGACTATGGACACGAAACTTATTGCAAAAAAAAACCTTCATGAATTTGATAATAATTATTATGTAGCGCCCAAATTAAGTTTATCTAAAAGCTAACACGACATTCATTAACTCTTAGGCGGTACGAAGTTTGCCGGGTCAGCTAGTATAATATAAAATATATAATACATTTGTTATTAATCGGTGATGTAAAAAATCAGTTTTCTATTTATTATATTTATTACCTTATTAATAATACACACATACAATCGGTTTTAAACGTCTTGCGACGTTGTCCGATACCCTATAAAGAAGCGGGTTTTCTTATATAAGGGTACAACCGAAGTAGTTTACCCGTCCCCTCAACAGGCACTCTAGCTATTATTGCCTCGCAGATGTCGCCAGAACCTTGTGAGAAAAACACCGTCTTTACATACCTTCCGAGGCACGGAGACGCCATTGCAATGTGAGCTATACCCGGATACGAACCGGGAAGTCTTACCTTAGCAGTTTATCGTGCTAACAACCATGCCAATGACCGTTTCACGTTATTAATAATACCTCCTGTATTTAATTCTTCACACGAAATTTAATTCTTCAACTCCGCCTGCAGCTGTGACTGGATGAATCGAGTAGTTCAGTTATAGTTGTTGCCGGTCCCAAGCCCGGATAAAGGAAGAGGGTTCACGGGTAAGGTTAGCAACCTGCCCGAGTTAAAAAGTATACATGCTCACAGAACCAACAATAAGCCTTGGATAAGGACGGAAAATATGTTGACGGAAACGGCGAGAAAACGGAAGTTGCGAAAATGGAAGCAATCAAGCAGGATTAGAATAGGTACCTGGAACGTCAGATCTTGGAATACAAGTGATCAGGAAGTCACCATAGAACTGGAAAGACATAAAATTGACGTTTGCGCAGTGTCTGAGACAAAGAAAAAAGGAATAATCCAGTGCGAAAACTACATTCTAATATATAGCGGAGTAGGAAAAGAAAAGAAAGCCAAAGAGGGAGTTGGACTCCTGCTACACGATAAATATAAAAACAATATAGAAGAATGTTGCTATATATCGCAACGTATTTTACTAGTCAAATTACAGGCTCAAAAGAAAATTAACATAATCTCAACATATGCTCCGGAAGACTGCAAACCTTCACACGAAAAGGATGGATTCTACGAAGATTTACAAGAAACGATATGCAATATAAACAAAGAAGAAATAATAATAATACTAGGGGATCTAAATACACGAACAGGTCAAGATATAATCCCAGGAGTCAAACAACGATTCCACGAAGAAACACAAAATGACAACGGTGAACGCCTGATCTCGTTCTGTGCTCAAAACGAAATGAGAATCAATAACACATTCTTTGATCACAAAATGCAGCACAAGTACACTTGGGAAAACACCAGAGGCACAAAAGCATAATAGACTATATAATAACTAACAGAATTATCCAACCTGCCCAAGTGTTAGATGTTCGATGCCTGACATCAGCCGATATAGGAAGTGACCATAAACTAGTTCTGGGAAAACTAAGACTATCCTTACAAAACCAAGCTAAAGAGCAACCAAAATATGAATTAAAATTCAACATCGAATCACTTGGAGAAGAAAGTGTCAGAGAACTATATAGGAAAAAACTCGCTGAAAAGGTGCATCAAAACGAAATACTGCAAGAAGACGATGAAAATACGGCATGGGAAAAATCAAACAAAACATAGTAAGTGCCGCAAAAGAAGCAATCGGTCAAAGAAAAGTGCTAATAAATAAAAACCAATGTAAAAGAAAGAAAACACCGTGGTTCTGCGAGGAAGTGAAACACCTGGCAGAAGAGAAAAGAGAAGCATACAGAAAGTACCGAGACGGGAAGACACCGGAGTCATATCAAGAATACAAGGTAATCCGAAACATGGTTAATGAGGAAATTAAAAAAATCAAAAGAGAATATTGGGAAAAATTCTCAAAAGAGATGGAACACGACTTTTTTGGCTTACAAAAACAAATCTGGAAAACAATTCGCAATCAGAGAAAGGAACTAAAAGAATGCATTGAAACCCAAAAAATATCCCTTACTCAATGGATTGAATACTTTACACACCTGTTCCACAACGAAGATATACAAAACCAAGTAGTGCCTACAGTAGAAGATAATGTAACTGTCGACATCACATTACATGACATAGATAAAGCTATAAAAAAACTAAGGAACAGGAAGTCAACTGGAGAAGACGGAATCAGTAACGAACTGCTAAAGTACGGAGGAGAAACACTGCACGAACAAATAAATAAACTGCTAAATAAAATATTCGAGAAAAAGAAAATCCCTGACGAATGGAAAACGAGCATCCTGATACCGATATTCAAGAAAGGCGATAAAAAGAACCCAGAGAACTACCGGGGAATTAACCTACTTAATGTGACCCTCAAACTCACCAAAAAAATTTTGGCTGGAAAAATCATCGAATATGGAGAACTCCAAGAAAGCTATGAATGCCCAAGTTTACAACGAAAAATATGTTCCAGCACTTAGCAATTTTATCGAAAAATATCATCAAAAAAAAAAAATTTTTTTACCGGATTTGGCGTTCTCACATAACGCGAAATCCACAATAGAGAACTTGAAGAATAAAAACATAGAACTTGAGCCAAAGAAAATGAACCTCCCAAATGTTCCACAATTGCGATCTATTGAAACTTTTTGAGCTAATCTGAAAAGAAAAGTTTAAGAAAACGGATACAGAGTTAAAAATGTTGATTCCTTAATTCTATAAATAAAAAAAGAGCTGAAAACCATAAATACAAAGGGTATTTAGAGGTCAATGAGTTAACTACCAAAGAAAATTAGGAAAATAAACCGCGACGGAGTCAATTTTTTTTGTAAGTGTTCTTTAACATGGAAGCATTAAAAATAAATAAAACTTAATTTAAAATAATTTTTATTTTCACATGTTTTTGTTAATTTTATACTTGTTCGTATTTTATTCACCATACGTAAAAGAGAAGATAAAGAAGACGATCTAATTCTTCCTCATTATATTCTTCACTTTCATCATCCTCTTCGCTTTCATCATACTCTTCGCTTTCATCTACCTCTTCACTTTCATAATATACCCTTTCATAATACTCTACACTTCCATCATCCGTTGAAATTAATTCTATAGTTTCTTCTTGTATAAAATTTCTAGTACCTTTCTTGCAATAAACACAATTTGCTTTTTCATAAATTGTTACTGTATCAATCATTGACCTGCAGAGCGGACACGTTAATTCTCGCTTGCACCACGTTTGCAAACAAATTGTACAAAATGGATGTTTGCATTCGTCTGTTACGACCACCTCCTGATTTTTAAAATGTTCCAAACAAATTGAACACGATGTATTATCACCTTTGCAAATAATATTTGTGAAATTCATCTTCGCTAGAAAAATGCCAATTTTTATTTCGATCGAACGATTTTCTTACCTCACGGTTTCAGTATTCAACGTTTTCCTTTTTGAAAGGTTTACATCATTTATATAGAGAAAAATCCAATGCAAAGCGGATAATCTTATACAACCATGAAACCTTGAATGTGTGAGATTAACTGCTTAGACTACGGACACGAAACTTATCGCAAAAAAAAACCTTCATGATTTTGATAATAATTATTATGTAGCGTCCAAATTAAGTTTAGCTAAAAGCTAACACTACATTCATTAACACTTAGGCGGTACGAAGTTCGCCGGGTCTTTGCCCGAGATGAGATTTGCCTTTCCGTACATATTCCCATGGTTGGATTGTGGGAACTGGTTTTTTGAGCTTGATGATATAACACCTTCCTGCCGAGGAACAAAATTACGAGTGGTGTATATTTTGTAGGCCGATTTGTTTAATTGGGATGTTTTGGTGGATGGGTGCTTCCTTCTTGAATGTGATAAATTTGGCTAGAACATAACATACTATAATAACGATTACAACAAAAGATAAGGTAATTGTCCATCCGCTTGTTTGGTTGAAGTAAATTGAACTTGGAACATCTTCGTCGATTTTGTTCTCCATTTGATGTAGCTTGACATACCTTTGTGCATCTTAACTGTCCAAATTTCCAGTTATTGATTTCACTATCGATCTGAGTGCATTGATTAATCCTCTTTTTTGTCTTTTTGATAGTTATGGATCCAAAGGATCGAATTTTTTCCAATTTGTTTTATTATTATACTCTAATAGTTTATTAAAATTTTCCATTGCTCTCAAATGACCTTTACCGTTCTCATTCCTTGCATATACTAAAGTTATTGATTTGAAATTATCTACTAGATTAAAATATTCTAAGTTGTTCTAAGTCTACTATTTTAATTAAAGTCCAATAACTATCTTTATTGGTAATGATTCCTAATAAATTTGGAAGGATTCCGGGGTTGTCATCTAGTTTGTTGATGTGGATGGCTGCGGAACATCTTCCTGTCCAGCATCTGTAACAATAAGTCTTCTTAGTAACCTCAAATGAACCCGTTGTACCTGGTTATTATTATTATTTTTTATTTCAGCGGTGTTGTCAAAGATTTTTGTATTGCATACGGTCCATCGAATTTGTTTCTAGTTTTTCCCCTAATATTGCTGGTTCTTTTTACATATAGTGTTTAGTTGAGCTTGAAGGGATGAACTTCCGTTGGGTTCCGAGTTTGCGCCACATTTTCTTTTGTTGCATAAATTTTTTCCTTCACCTTTTTGTAGATAAAATTTAATTTGGTTATATGATCATTAATGTACTCCTTATAAAATTTAGTATCCAAAAATGTGTCAAATGGGTCTCATAAAAATTTTAAAATTTCGTTTTCGCTTCCTGTATTAGGGATGTTTACATATTTAATTATTTTCTTAAATAGTTTTGTGAATTTGAGATTTTATCAAGTTAATAATAACTGCATAATTTATTATCAAGAGTAATTTTTCCAAAAAGTTTAAAATAGTAAATAATGGAGTTTGTTTGAATTTGTTTTAAATTAGAGAGTTTTCCTTTTCAAAAGTTGTTGAAGTTAATATTTTGAGTTTACTCCTTAAGAATCGATTTTCATATATAAGGCCCGGTATAAAAAAAATATGAGAGGTAAAATCTACTGATGAATGACCTCGTTATTTTTTGGTGCGCACCTATAGTGCGCAACTTTCTAATTTGGTTGTGAGTGTATTAAGACGTACATAGTGTATGCTGCAAGTTTTATCATTATATTTCGCTAAAGTGAACTGAAAGTATTTTTAAATAACTATGGCAGAAAGGGTGTAGATAATATTGCCTTTTCAAAAGTTGTTAAAGTTAATATTTTTGGAGTTTACTCCTTAAGAATCGATTTTCATATATAAGGCGCTCGGTATGAGAAAAATATGAGAGGTAAAATCTACTGATGAATGACCTCGTTACTTTTTTGGTGCGCACCTATAGTGCGCAACTTTCTAATTTGGTTGTGAGTGTATTAAGACGTACATAGTGTATGCTGCAAGTTTTATCATTATATTTCGCTAAAGTGAACTGAAAGTATTTTTAAATAACTATGGCAGAAAGGGTGTAGATAATATTGCCGGAACATCTAACAACCACGTGGGTAAAATGTACGTTATAATTCATGTATTATATGCATGAGCATGTGCGATTTGTATTTATTAAATATTTAATAATTATCGATGTAGTTCATATAAATATATATTTGAGAATAACACTTAAAATTAGATATTTAATCCTTCTTCTTCTTCTTCTTCTTAAATTAGGACTAGGTCCTGTAATATCCAACAGTAACATCGACAAAGATCCGAAGCTACTGCTGGTTCTGTGAGCATATTATTTGTTTTACATCTGAAGTAGTTTGCTAGACTGGCTTCAGATGTGCCTGTTACCTATATTATTGTTAATGATGGCAATTCATTAACATAGGACATAGGTTTTATTTAATCCAATTTAGACAATTTCTAACCTAACCAAAATTAATTTTTTTTTCGATGTCTATAAATTCCTCCAGGTTATTATGATTTATTTTATGAATAATTTTTAAATATCAATAATTCAAGTCAATAATTCGATAATATTATCTGAAAAATCAACAATATTTCTTTATTATAATGATGATTATTTTTTTTTACTGGAGTAAACTCCAGTCGTGCGTCGGAGCTGACACACACGTTTTTATTTAATTTGGTTTAAATATAAAATAAGGATTTTGGTGGTAATAAAATTGAATAAATGTCAATGAAACGGTTATTTTTCTTCGTTTGTGGTTTTTTGTTTTAAAAATTTTAAGAAATTTAAAATTACAAAACTGAAAAGTTGACAGATTTCTATCTTTTGTTATTGGTTTGTCTTGATATTTGAATTTTCTTGAAATTGGAACCAAGTTTTGCTTCTTGAAATAATTTTTAATTGAATTTAAATTTAAAAAAGTTTTTGATTTGAATTTGAGATTATAATTTTTTATTTATATTTTTTTGCCTTTTTTCGGGAATGTTTTTCGATAAAATTAATTTGGTATTATTTTCATGATTTAATGATTCTAGAAGCTTTACCGTGCTATTTAAATTTTGGGTAACCTCGTGTACGTTTTGTTTTCTTTTAAATTGCAAGTTTTCAGATGATTGTTTATCGAAAATTTCGTTTAATTGATTTTATAAAATTATTTTGTTCCGAACTTTGAGTATCATGAATTTCATTATAAATTTCTGTGTAGTTCTCTAAATGAGTTTCATAACAATTTTATAAAGATGGTTTTAGAAGTTCGGTGTAATTGGTTCCAACATTACTGGTGTTACAAAGTTGATTTCTTGAATTTCATCTGATGAATTAATTATGGTTGTGCTAGTATAATTATTTTTACATTTTACAAAGGATTCTGGAATTTCAATTCCATTTTTTAATTTTCGGTATTTAATTATTCGATTTTGGTTGTTTAAGTTGACTGGAATTTTGACTACCTTTTCGGTACGTGGCTTCATCATAATCTGATAAACCTCGTTTTGTTTGTTTTAGAAATAAAGAGGAATTTTACCAAATTTTGTTTTTAATATTTTATTTTTAAGTCAATATCTGCATCGACCATTTTAAGCCAGTCTAACCCCTCCAATAAACCATCGTATTGTTTGTTAAAATCAAAAATGTAAAACTTATGTTGAAAATTTACTGCAAAAAGTGACCTTAAATTTACGAAGGTTACTAAATCACGTTTGGTAGTTTGATGAACTGTTTTAATTTGAAAAGGTTCGTAAAATGTTTGTGAAGGAAAATATTTAATTGCGTTAACTCTATTCAACAATGACCTTGTTGACCCGGTGTCAATCATTAATTTAAAATTAAATTCAGGAACTATAATGTAGGTTAATTTTGAATGTATCGTGGTCTGGATCTGGATTATTTGTGGAAGGCAAATTGCTTCGTACGCACTCAGGCCACAAAACCGGGCCCATTATGCTACCTCCGGGTTTCAGTAGTAGCCCTCCGCCCTCCTATACCCCCAGCCATCCTACATCGAGGATGTACTCGAGGATCTTAGAGGACAGGGTGCCACAAATTCTGGCCATGGTGGGCTAGAAGTCCCCCAACATGGATCCTCTTTTGGACGCTAAAGCCGGGCATGTGCAAAGCACATGCTCCGCAGTTTCGTCTGATAAAGCACACCATCGACAGGTGGGGCTTTCTACCAACCCCATTGTGTGCAGGTGTTTATTTAGTTTGCAGTGTCCCGTCAGGACCCCCGCTAGTATTCGTAGCTTATCTCTTGATAGCTGTAGAAAGTATTTGGAATGTCTGCTCGAGGGCGCACGTATTGCTCCCCTTGCCTGTCGGCATTCTTTGGTATTTTTCCATCTACTGGTGTGGAGTTTAAGGGTTTCTTCAGTTAGGAGAGCGTTGAAGAATTCGACGGCCGGCATTACGAAGGGCTCGGGCCCACACGGTGGTGTGCCCGCACCCATTCTCGCCAGCGCGTCCGCTCTTCGTTTCCCTTGTCGTCTTGATGCTCTTTGACCCATCTAAGAGTTAAGGCATTATCGTTTGTCGATATTTCGTTCAGCATCCGTATGCATTGCAGCACCAGATTTGAAGTGATCCTATGACGGTTGAGTGTCAGAAGAACCGCTCTGCTGTTGGTCAATATCTGCATAGCCAAATTTATCACATTCAAGAAGGAAGCACCCATCCACCAAAACATCCCAATTAAACAAATCGGCCTACAAAATATACACCACTCGTAATTTTGTTCCTCGGCAGGGAGGTGTTATATCATCAAGCTCAAAAACCAGTTCCCACAATCCAACCATGGGAATATGTACGGAAAGGCAAATCTCATCTCGGGCAAAGACCCGGCGAACTTCGTACCGCCTAAGTGTTAATGAATGTAGTGTTAGCTTTTAGATAATCCTACATATTATAGAGACGAAAAAAAAGACGATTTAATTCTTCTAATTCTTCGTCATTATCTTCTTCAATTTCATGATCCTCTTCGCTTTCATCATACTCTTCGCTTTCATCGTCCTCTTCACTTTCATAATACTCTACACTTTCATCATCCGTTGAAATTAATTGTATAGTTTCTTCTTGTATAAAATTTCTAGTATCTTTCTTGCAATAAACACAATTTACTTCCTCATAAATTGTTACTGTATCAATCATTGACCTGCAGAGCGGACACGTTAATTCTCGCTTGCACCACGTTTGCAAACAAATTGTACAAAATGGATGTTTGCATTCGTCTGTTACGACCACCTCCTGATTTTTAAAATGTTCCAAACAAATTGAACACGATGTATTATCACCTTTGCAAATAATATTTGTGAAATTCATCTTCGCTAGAAAAATGCCAATTTTTATTTCGATCGAACGATTTTCTTATTTCACGGTTTCAGTATTCAGGTTTTCCTTTTTGAAAGGTTTATATCATTTATATAGAAAAAACACCATGCAAAGCGGATAATCTCATAAAACCTTGAATGTGTGAGATTAACTGCTTAGACTATGGACACGAAACTTATTGCAAAAAAAAAACCTTCATGAATTTGTTAATAATTATGTAGCGCTATATGTAGTGTTAGCTAAAAGCTAACACTACATTCCTCACTCTCCTTCTTTCTCTTGGACGGCTATCTCTTGCCTTCTTTACCAATCTGGTTTCGTTCATCCTATTTATATGCTCGTTCCATAACCGTCGTCTGTCGGTTATCCAGTCCGAGATGTTTGTTACGTTGCAGGTTTCTCGTATGTTTGTGTTTGGTATTCTGTCTCTTCTAGTTTTCCCAAGTATTCTTCTTAATGTCTTCATTTCTGCAACTTCAGTTTGTCTTTTCGTTGACGCAGTGTCCGATCTAGTTTCGGCTGCGGCGCCCTTCGACACTGCCAGTAAGCGATGCTCGCTTTTTCAGTTTTACGGCTGATATGTTTTCCCCAATTGAGCTTTGCGTAAAGCACCACTCCCAGGTACGTAACCTCAGAAGCCAGCTTAAGACGGGTTCCCATTAGGTTTGGTATTTTTATGCCTCGCAGTTTCCGTTTTTTGGTGAATAGAACAAACCCAGTTTTGGCCGGGTTGACCGAGAGGCCACCTCGCACAGAGTGTTCTCAAACTTTTCATTTAGCAGTATGACAATGTCATCTGCATATCCGATAGTGTAATATCCACTTTCGTTCAGGCGTTGTAGGAGGCTGTCTACCACTAGATCCCACAGTAGGGGAGAAAGCACTCCCCTCTGGGGGCAGCCTTTAGTAACAATGCCTTTTGTTGTCACGCCTCCCACATTGAACTCAACCACTCTCCCCCTCGACATTGAGTTGATCCATCGTATGATGGAATAGGGGACGTGGTGAGACTGAAGTGAGACGTTTATGTTTTCAAAGGTGGCCTTATCGAAAGCTCCTTCTATGTCGATAAATGCTCCTAGGGTGCATTCTTTGTAATGCAACGATCTCTCTATACGTTTCACCACTTCATGAAGTGCGGACTCCGTAGATCTCCCTGGAACATATGCATGTTGTTTCGGATGTAACGGCGTGTTGACAAGCGCTACATCGCGAATTTCTTTATCGCACAATCTTTCTAACGTCTTCAAGAAAACAAACGTGAGACTTATTGGCCTAAAGGATTTTGCCAGGGAGTAGTCCCCTTTACCTGTCTGGGATATGAAGACGATTCTTACCTTGCGCCATTCCCTTGGCGTATAGCCGTGCGCAATGCACGCCCTAAACACCTTCACTAGAGGCTGCAGCAGGTCCTCCAGTCCCCACTGTAGTAGGGCCGGAAAGACACCGTCCGGTCCCGGCGATTTAAAGGGGCGAAGGATTTGATTGCCCATGAAGTTTTGATCGGATCTACGATTTTTTTTGCAATTTCCCAATCTGCTTCGGTCGGTGGCCGAGTCATATGCTCACTCCACGCATAGTCCGTCACAGTTTTACTATCGGCAGAGTGTATTTTTAGCAGTATTTAAGCAGTCTCCTCTGGACTCTCCGTATAGGAACCGTCACTGCGAAGAACGCTGCCTTGCTGCTGGTATGGGTCCTTGGAGAGAACCTTCTTCAATTTGGCAGCATCCGTGGTGGTCGCTACCCTACTGCATAAGTCCCTTCAAGATTTTCGTTGTTTCTGAAGACTCAGTCGTCTTGACCCTCTTCCTCTGCTTGAGAGGCGAGGGCATAGAGTCCTGGGACCTAAACCTTTTTTTCGATGCGTCGGTTCGAGCGGAGGACGTTTTACCATCCCTCCCCCATTCCGTCGCATTTTTGCTGCGATTTGCGCCATCAGACGGTCCACCCGCACCTTACGGTTTGGACGGCTCTGCCCGTTCGTGCGCAGTTTGGCTATTGAGACCTTCTGCGGTATTGCGTCTCAGTGCTTTGGCCTTTCTGCGCCTTTTCTTCTCCGCTCCGCAGAGGCGATGCTTTTTAGGGCATCCCTCAGCGGCGGGTCTGTGCTGGGCATTCCCAGAGGAAGCGCCCGCACTTGCAGAAACAACCATATTAGTACTTTTTGTGGGTGGGACATCTTGAGATATACCCACCTCTGTGTTGGTAGATGGAACATCCGTTAAGGACATACCCATCACACCAGTGTTTGGGGCATCCATAAGGTGCGCTCCCGTTGTATTTTTTGCTAGAATGTCCGGGAGCACACCAGCTTGCTTGTTTAAGTTTAAATTTAAGTACATCCATATGGAGAAAATTTATTTTCACCCCCCCAGAGCTCCCCACCCGTCACAGAGTCCAACATGGGGACGCGATATAATCGGCGCCAGGGCTACTCGAGGGGTATAGTTCCCAGGAAGGCACAGTGTTTACACACCACGATCTTCCTAAAGAGCTCGTCCTGCTGATCCTCTTACGGATCAGCTCAGCCGATTGACCCAGGTGGACTAGCCTAGTAACATTTTGATACAGGCTGAAATTAGTATCAAATGATAGGTCAAGTATAATATATATTTCAGAGTCAAAAAAACTCAGGACTGAAAGGCCCAACCACCGCCCCAAAATTTCAAAGGTCCACAACTTCTCTCAAACATTTTGATACAGGTTGAAATTGGTGTCAAATGACAGGCAATAGGGACAAATTCAATATATATTTCAGAATCAGATTCTGAATGACTTAAGAATTTTAAAATGGTAAAAATGGTTTATTAACAAGTTATTACGTATACAATTCTAGTCGTTTGCTGTTAGTAAGTCATAGTGGATTGTTTCGAGGTGATGCAAGTCGCTATATTTCTGAACAATGTCGATTTCACCATCTTCCATTCCATAATACTTATAAATAAGTTTTGCATTAATAAGACCTAGTAAGACGAAACAAACAAATTTATCTTAAATCTTTTACATTTCCGTGCTTTAATATGTAGTGACACATACTAACAGATTTTTGTATAGGAAGGAATGGCACGAAATAATCACACTTTAAATGTTTACGACATTCTTGTGTTACTATATATCGTCTACATTCAATATTGGTTTTTCTGGTTTCGTAAATGTTTTTTAAAAATTTCAGGGAAGGATTTTTTTTTTATTTTGTTGTATGTTTCATTTTCTGTTACTGATTAATATTTGTCATTAATTTTAACCTGTGTCAAATTATTTTTGAAAAGTAACAGACCGGCAAAGTTCTTGAAAGTAGAAGGGACCTTTTTATCATTTAACCGTTGAATTTTTTTCTTATTAATTTTTACTTGCATGTTATCATCTTGAGCACTAAAAAATATTATTTAACGACCTATTATTTAAAATAAATAAATTAAAAAAACTTTAATTATTTATCTGGTCCACTGTAAAACTCATATTTTTGATTCTAATTCTGGTGCTGTCTTTAGCCACATTAATTGACAGTTCATTATGCCTAACTTTTTGTATAGCCTCTAACATATCATAAACGGACCACTTTCTACGATCTGTTTTTCTGTCGTAGTAACGATCTCTTTTAATGAGACGAAATAGAGAAGATCAGCTTATTTTATCATAACAAGATCAAAATAAACAATGCACTAAATTTATGAGACATATAAATTCTGAAGTTGGGACCTCCGAACTTAGAAAATTCCATATGTCCCATTTTGAGATTACTAACTAAGAATGTGTCTTAAACCGAACTTGATCCATGGGTTAATGTGATTTGAGGATGTTTGGAACTTTTCTAAAGAATAAGACATCAATACTTCTTGAAGATTTATTTGCACAGTTAAGCAATCAATCTAAATCAATTTTGAAATACATCTATTTTAACAAGGGCATTTCTTGTAGATTCTAACGCAATACATTCTGCATCATTCAGCCCGCTTAATGCTTTTGGGGGTAGATTTCGTGCGATAAAAATAGGCGTCGGTATATGCAGGTAGCCTGTTGAGGCTTCTGGTGCACGACTTCCGATGGTGACACCGAGTTTCTGTATTCCGTGGTTCGGATTCCGCGTTACCAATGTAGGTCCATTATAGTTTGTATACTCTGCTGACGTCGAGGATACAATAGAGCTTTATCGTGTCTTCTGTAGCACTTAAAACGCCGAAAAAAAAACCCAACGTTTTAACAAGTTTTATAAGATTTAATTATTTGATATGAAGTACATAGTTCTAAAATAGTTTTTTATTTCTGATTGTTGTTATTATCAGTATAAGCAAAGATCGAGATAACAGCCAAGGTACAACGACTCAATACAACTGTTAAATAAACTATAACCAACATTTTGTATTAAATTTTTAATTAAATAAATGTTACCAGTTTTATGATACTACATTGTTCAAATTTTTTTAGTTCTTTCTTCTCATTCCCGCCATTTTGTTTTTTAAATCAATCCAATGGGATATTTGTAGAAATTATAATTTCTGCTTGATAAATTTTTCATTCCACGATGTTGCTGAATGCGAACCTGTCGTTTGGATTTGTTTTTGGTAATGTGTTATGAAAGAAATTTACTTGTTCGATTACACTGACCTAGCACCTCAACTATGTTTATTTTGCAAGACATGATCTATATCTATGTATATATATAAAAATCAATTGCTGTTCGTTAGTCTCGCTAAAACTCGAGAACGGCTGGGCCGATTTGGCTAATTTTGAATTATTTATGAAAGTCCAGGGAAGGTTTAAAGGTGAGTAAATATTAAAAATATTTTAAACAACGTTTTTCTTAAACGTTCTTGAAGGTTCAATTATTTTACCATTTCTGTACATAAAGTTTTAAATGTTGGTATTGTTTTTTGTATTTTATTTTTTAAGTGAAGAATTAGATTTGAAGATTGAAAGAAAAATTACAAGTAAATCAATCTACAATTCTAGAATACTATAATCAATTTTGTTTAGATTATTGTAAAAGCATAATGTTACGCGTTATGATACTAGATTCTAATTTGGTATATTTTGGCTTTAATTATTTGTAAATAATCAGGATTGTACGTCAGTTTATTTTGGAAATTTCTACATTGACGCTGCATCTGTGAATTAAAAATTAAATATTTTAATTTTTGACCAAGTTATTTGCTATTAGCTGATAATCTATTTTAAGATCATGTCAATTATCGTTAAATAACTTCCATAGAGAGGTTGTAATAGCGACAGTTTTGGTAGTTTAAATCTTTTAAACCATTGCTTTATAATCAGATTAACGATCATTAAGTACTTCTGTCATCTGTAACTTATCATGCTATGTATTCGAGTTGGTTCAGTTTAATATCTATTGCAAGTGTGTTCATTGATTAAGACTAAGCAGTAAGCAGAATTCAACTATACTCTCATTAATTAGCAAATTTGCTGTGTAAGTTGCATAAGCCGCGAGTTATAACGAATACCGGCAGTCTCAGATTTTCAAATTTTAACATTTATCGATCTAGCACATCTATTGCCAGCGCATTTATAATCTCATCATTAACACATTCAGCAACGATATGCAGATTTCAGCTTGCTATTTCGCATCATTGAATCCCCAAACGCCTTGTGGTTTAATTATCGACAAACGTTCGAACGTTGTGGTTAATTATCGACAAACCTAAGCCTGGTTTTGGGAATTCCAATGATGGAAATACGGCAAGGCGCTTTTGAAAATCCTCAACTGTCTGCTGAAATAACTTTAATTGATGTAGATCTTATTAAAAATGCACGTGATATTAATAGTTGTGGCTTCTGGATACGAAATAAATGTTGAAAGATTTCGAAAATACTGTCACAACACTGCCCGGTACTTTGTTGATAAATACTGTGGTACTGTATGCCACCTACCATACACAAATTTTTAATTCATGGCCCGGAAATAGTTGAATCTGCCTTGCTGCCTATAGGTCAGTTAAGCGAAGAAGCACAGGAAGCTTGCAAAAGGATTTTAAGAGGTATCGTGAACACAACTCGAGAAAATGCAGCCGAGAAAGTTCAAACAGAGACGTACTTAATGGTTTCTTTTATCCTCTGACCCGGTTATAACCAGCAAGAGAGACTTTCCCAAAAGAATTTTCGACACTTACCGAAAGAGGTAGTAGAATTATTGAAACCACCTACTGTGGAAGCCAATGGTGATCATAACGACATTTTCGAGGCCGATGATGTTGATGATGATGACAATGTACATGTAGAGATGTAGATGGTACAAAATTTATATCTGTAATCTCGTTAATCTATTCGTGCGCGTCAATAGTGGCAAGATTTGGCCATTTTTTTAATCTATGAATTTTTAAAATATTATTGACAGTCCTAAAAATAGATATCCAACTTAGAAATCCGTATAAATAGTATTTGATTTAATGCCAGCTTTGAGGCACATGTCGGCGGTAGAAATTAGGAAGGTTTCTGTGCTTTAATATCTTTAAAATTTGAATTTGAATAAAAACTATATTTTTTGAACAGTCAATGTCATCAACGGCAAACCGTAAAGTACCACATCAAGATCAGAACGAACTGTTAGTAGACAGATATTGACATCCTACTATGCTTCAAACAAAGGCAAAGTATTTTATTTTTAGTGAGACCCCGTGCGAAGCCGGGTACCCAGCTAGTATATATATAAAAATGAATCCCTATTTCCCTTGGTCACGCGTAAATGGCTGGACTAATTTCGCTAATTCTTTTTTTGTTGTGTTTGTTATTGTCAGGAGAAGGTTCTTATGAAAGAAAAAATTAAGAACATTGCGTGAAACATTACAAATTTTAAGAAAACTTAACGGCCCATACATTTTTTTTGATACTGTTGGTATTATTACAATAATTATCTATTGTTGGTATCACAACAATAATTATATATTATCTATATTATAGCAATCCGGCATTATATCTAATGTAATTATTTTTATAATAAGACAATGTTATAAAAGGCAGGCGAAGATTATAGAACATAAAAAATATCGGTTAGTTTTACTAATTTCTAATTCATTTTTATATATAAAGATTAAGATTAATGTTTATCTGAAATGTCTTTTACAATTGTTAAATTCGATAACTTGGTTAAATTTGCAAATATTTGCCTTCCGAAGAACGTAGACAGTATTGCAAAGTGGGCTATACCCGGATACGAACCGGGAGTCTTACATTAGCAGTTTATTGTGCTCACAAGCATGCCAAAAACCCTCTCACCTTATAAATAATGCCTTCTGTAAATAATTCTTCGTCATCATCTTCTTCACTTCCATCATCCTCTTCACTTTCATCATCCTCTTCACTTTCATTATACTCTTCACTTTCATCATACTCTTCACTTTCATCATATTCTTCACGTTCATCATACTCTTCACTTTCATTATACTCTTCACTTTCATTATACTCTTCACTTTCATTATACTCTTCACTTTCATTATACTCTTCATTTCATCATCATACTCTTCACTTTCATCATCCTCTTCACTTTCATCTACCTCTTCACTTTCATCTACCTCTTCACTTTCATCATCCTCTTCACTTCCATAATACTCTTCACTTTCCTCATCCGTTGACATTAATTCTATAATTTCATTTTTTATAGCATTTGTAGTATTTTTCTTGCAATAAACACAATTTACTTCCTCATAAATTGTTACTGTATTAACCATTGACCTGCAAAGCGGACACGTTAATTCTCGCTTGCACCACGTTTTCAAACAAATTGTGCAAAATGGATGTTTGCATTCATCTATTACGGCCACCTCCTGATTTTTAAAATGTTCCAAACAAATTGAACACGATGTATCACCTTTGCAAATAATATTTGTCAGATCCATCTTCACTGGAAAAATGCAAATTTTTATTTCGATTAAACGATTTTCTTATTTCACGGTTTCAGTATTCAAGGTTTTCCTTTTTGAAAGGTTTATATCATTTATATAGAAAAAACACCATGCAAAGCGGATAATCTCATAAAACCTTGAATGTGTGAGATTAACTGCTTAGACTATGGACACGAAACTTATTGCAAAAAAAACCTTCATGAATTTGTTAATAATTATGTAGCGCTATATGCGAGTTTGACCGCTTACGCTGCCTCTTGTTCTCGATGGTACTGTGAGAAGCTAGTTTCGTATTTTTCATACACAGTACCGAGAAGCGTAGCTTAGTTGGTATTGAAGAAAACTGCTCGTAATAGTAAGGGTAGCTCCAACAGCATAATTCGAACTATCCGCCAGAGTCGACCTTCTGGGACGTAGTCTGATCTAAAGCAATCAGTGAAACCGAAAAAATGTTCTATTACCTGTTTGCCAAGAGCTTCAATGAGCGATCTAAAAAATGAACTTCTAAATCTGCTATTCCGTCCACTAATGGTTTAACTGACAACAGGTATAAAATCCTATCAAAGATGTTTTTGTTGTGTGGAGTCAACAGCTAAACGATGGTTATCAATTTGAACAAACAGATTCAGGTGAGAATGGCACTAAATGGATAATTGGATCACCAACTTCTAGGATTGTTGAAACAACGAGAGTGCTAGTTACAATAAATTATCACTGGCAATCCCCAAAATGACAAGAATCCAACGATTGCAATATAGTATGTACATCCAACCAATAAATTGAAGGAATCAATTTCCTCAACAAATTTATTAATGCGGATTCTAAAGAATTTCTGAATATTTCGCCAATCTACCAATGCAACGTAATTTCTACAAAAAAATTCATAATTTTCGCGAAATTTCAAACAGTAGCACTTTTATCACAAAATTAATTCGCTTGCAAAAATTTTTAAACGCCCGCTTATCTTTCTGACCAGGGAATTTTTCAAAGTTTTAGTCGCTTCTACCAACTTAAAAATTTCAAAAACAAAAATCGAAAATTAGGTAATTGACTGGTTTTCTAACCATCAGGCATTAATTTGAATTAAATATGTAATAATTGCAACATCAAGAAAATTACCGAAACTTACATTTGCAATGTTACAATTATAGTTTTCTTTATTTTGCATTTCTCGTTGATTATGAAAAATCCCGTAGCTCTAGTGTCTATTATTCAGAATAAACTTCACGCTGAACGTATTTTTAGTAATACTCTGTCTCAGATTTCACTGATTTCAATTTTTTTATAACAATCCATTACAATCGAGGGGTTGAACACCTGGTATATTTGGTATACATAATTTTGTAAATGATTTGCAATTGTTTGCAAATTTTGAAATTATTTGCAATTTTTTGCAAATTATTGTAAATGCAAATTTGGTGAACACATTTTTGGTTAGTGGTCAACCCCCCGATTCCAATCTTACCATAAAATCTGATTTTGTGTAATATTCTTTTTATGGGTCCTATTTTTAATTATTATATCCACAATTCTTTCATAGTACTCATTATTCTTAGCAATTACTTTTATAGTTCCATTTTCAAATTATATATTTTATTCTAGGATATGTGAAAACTGTCATAAAGGTGGAAGGCTATGCTTAACATAAAGTATAGATAAAACGTATTTCTTCATTGATATTCAATTGTACGGAGACTTTTGTTTTGAAAATACATTATAATATTTGCTATGAATTACATTGGAAGTTTTTTTTGGTCCTAATAATTATTTTTAATTTTTGTTTCTCATCAATAATTAATTATTAAGATTTATAGTTTTGAAAATAAATTATTTTTCCTTTTTTAAATAAACAAAGAAATTATTACTCATCAGTAAAAATGATTGGTATAAATTATTGACCATGGAGCTGGGAACTGCACTGCCGGTTTACATGTTGCGTACCACTGAATTTTTTGTGCCCTCTAGTGATATTCATTAAAACCACATATTAACTTTCATTTTATAGGTTAAACCAGGATAAATTAAACTAAACGATATTTTAAATCGAGTTTTCTATTTTCCACTTTAGTTCCGCAACAGAATTTTATTAAATTTACAAGCCGCCTTTTTTTAAACTTACATACGCCATTTCATAAATGTCACAAAATGTTACCTATTTTTGTAGTTCATTTGTCCTGTATTGACGATTTGTAAAATATGACGTTTACATTGTTGGTTAAATGAAAATTTATCTACTTCATATCGGAAAAATTATAAATAATTTATAAAAGTACACGTCACAAATATTTTAAACATGCTTGTGCCGTTTTTGATATACTTAACTTTTCAAATACTCGAAGCTCACGACATCAAAAGTTTCGACGATTCGGTGTTGTATGATATTAATTGGCCTGGAAAGGATTTTCAGGAAATCGATTGGGTAGATGCAGAAAATTTAGTAATATCAACAGCGTATAAGGAAAAGTACAAATGCTTGCTGCCCAATGTTCAAGAAAAAAGTTCCAGTGTATCGGATAATTATAACGGCCCCTCTGCTTTACAACTCATTTCTCCGTTGTTCAGCCAAGGATCGTGTTCGTACAGGTTGGAGTCGTATTGGGCATACGAGGTTTGTCACGGTAAACATATAAGGCAATATCACGAAGATCGAGAAGGTAAGAAAGTTAAATTGCAAGAATATTTTCTCGGATATTTTGATAAAAGTCTTTTTGCATTGAACAACGAGGAGAATAGCAAAGATGATCCATTGCCAATGAAGAAAATCGATGGAACTAGTTTACCGTATTATCAAATTACCATGGGTAATGGTACCCGCTGTGAGCTAAATGAAGATAAACCGAGAGAAACTAAAATTCTTTACGTTTGTTATGTGCATGGCAAACATGAAGTGTTTTCTATAAAGGAGACTTCTACTTGTGCTTATGAAATTATTATTTTATCGCCTTTGCTATGTTCTCATCCTAAGTACAAGCCACCAGAAACGGGAGATAATCAAATCAACTGTTTACCTTTAGATGATAATCCAAATAAGCCTCGAAATTTAATGGTGATGAAAAATGAAGCTGCAAAATTACGTCGAAAATCTGATATTGATCACATTCGTGTTGAGTTTCATCCGTTGGATCTAAGTGAGAAGGAAGAAACTACCAAAGCACCTCCACCTCCTCTTGTTGACACGTCTCCAGTTGAAAGTTTTCTAGCCGGAAGAAACTGTCTTCATGGGGGTACCGGATGGTGGAAATATGAATTTTGCTATGGTAAATCGGTCAAACAATATCACGTAGAAAAAGAGGGTGTTAAAACAATTATAAATTTAGGACGTTTTGATAAAATCAAACACCTTAATTGGATTTCACAACATAGAAACAAACTTCCTAAACCATTAGATCAACGAACCTACTTAACCCATTTATATTCGGGTGGTGATATGTGTGATAAAACGGGAATACAAAGAAAAACTGAAGTTAAATTGAAGTGTTTGAAAGAATCCTCTAATATTAATGCAGTTTCGTTGTATTTGTTGGAACCAAAATATTGCGAGTACATTTTAGGTGTCGAGTCGCCGTTGATTTGTGATATTTTACATCGTGCAGATGAATATGGATTGGTAGCAAGTAATAATGATGATGATGGTATCATCGAAGATGAAATTTCTACAATAAACATTGTTCGAGTTTAAAGATTTGTGATTAGATTATTTATGTAAATACTGTTGTGGAGTGTACATTAAAAAAATTAGTAAAATTTTTTTTTCTTTATAAAATTTATATATTTAACTCTATTAACTTCATTTTGTGTCGTTTTTTAAATTAAAATTAATTGCTTTGTTCAATAAATCAACTGATTGGTTCAATAATTAACTGGTTTATTCAACAATTTAAATGTTTTGTTTAATAATTCAATAGGTTTTGATTTAATAATTCAATCGTTTTTTGTTTAATAATTCGGTCTTTTTGGTACAACAATGCAATAGTTTTGTCCAAAATGCAACTTTTCTGCTCAATAATTCAACGGTTTTCTTTAATAATTGAACTGCTTTGTTCAGCGTTTCCATTATTTTTAGTTTATTAATGTAATTGGTTTTAGTTGAATAATTCAATCGTTTTTGGTTTAACGAATCAATTATTCTTGATTCAACATTCGTTTAATAATTCCGCTGCTTTGATTAAGGGCAGGGTAGGGTTTTAAAGGCGAAAAATATGCATATTTTCATGTTTTTTTTGGAGATATGATTAATGTTATTTTATTTATTTTATATCACATTATAGTATGGCATTTGAGTTATCTTTGAAAATTTTTCTATTAAAAATATTAATAAATAAGTCCGTGACAGCTAATCTCCGGAGGCGTCTTGAAAAAAAGTTGTTTTACGGTGAACTCCATAACTCATTACCCGATTATCTGAAACAAAAAATCGAAATGCGTTTGAAAGGTGATATGTTTCTCTAAGTAGTCACGGAGAGTTTTTTTTATTTTTTAGTTTTGGCAGCATTTGGAAGTGAAAACGCGATTTTCCCGAAAAATTTCGGTGAATTTGTTATTATAAAATGGAAAAAATGGTTAAATAAAAAACTCTCCGTGATTACCTGTTGATTTATGTGTAGAAAAAATGTTTAAAAATTCAAAAGATCGGTCAAGTAGATTTTGAGTTATAATGTTCACCAACTTCAAAAATGACGTTTGCGAGAAAATCGATTTAAAGTTACTCGAGCATCCAAAATTAAGCATCAATAAACGGGTATAATATAATTTTTTATACATACACAGAATCATCAATGATAACTCCGTACAATGAAACACTGTCATTGAGGATGTCCAAAAAGCCCCAGTCAGTAGAATATGCCTGAAAAAAATGTCTCGATCCATTTTTCATAATTAATTTTTTTTTAGTCGAACATGAGGACCAGTCGCTTGAAACGCTGTATCTTCATTATTTTTGCTCCGATTCACTTGAAATTTTGACACAATACTCTCGACATGTTGTACATTCAGAAAAAAAAATTTTAAAAAATTGCAAAAGAAAAAGTTTTAAAACCCTACCCTGCCCTTAATAATAATTCAACTGTTTTGTTCAATAATTCAGCTGCATGGTTCAACAATTTAATTATTTTACTTTATCATATGTAATATGAGAAAGTATTGTTTTCGTGCAGAAAAAAAAATTTGAGATTTTGATGGATTTACACTTTTTGAGGTCCCCTGAGTAAAATAAGACCATTTCCAAAAAATGTCTGTGTGTGTGTGTGTGTCTGTGTGTATGTGTGTGTGTGTGTGGTCAAGTTTTGTGTGCGACCTACAGCAAAAACTAATAGGAATTTTCAAACAAAATTTTGGATTTTGTATCCTTATATTGAGACTTAGAACTGATTAGATTTTGGCTAAAATTGATTCACGGAAACTATTTTTTTTTATTTTTTTAAATTTTATTATTTAATATTAGTTTTTAATTAATATTTCAAAAACTAATAAGAATTTCAAAACGAAATTTAGGATTTAGGATACTTATGTTGAGATTTACAACTGATTAAATTTTAGTTAAAATTTTTTTATGAAAACTATTGTTTTTTAATTTTTTTAAGTTTTATTATTTAATATTAGTTTTTAATTAATATTTCGAAAAGTAATACGAATTTCTAAACTAAATTTAGGATTTCGCATATTTTAGTCGACATTTATAACCCATTAAATTTTAGTTAAAATTTGTTTTTATTATTTTAAATTTTATTATTTAATATTAGCCTTTATTTAATATTTTAAAACTAAAAGGATTTTCAAAACTAAAGTTGAAATTTGTTATGTTTATGGCAGGAATTAGAGCTGATTAAATTTTGATAAAATTGGTTCATGGAAGCAATTTTTTCTAAATCTTTTATTTATTATTTATTTTTATTAAATATTTCAAAACTAATGAGAATTTCAAAACTAAAGTTAGTATTTTGTATCTTTATATTTAGACTTAGAGCTGATTAGATTTTGAGTCACATTGGTTAATGGAAAATATTTTTTCATTTTATTATTAAAAATTATTTTTAATATTTAATAAAAGTATGATAAAGTCATGGGCATGGCCACATCCGATTTTTTCATTTAGTAATTTAAGTGTTTTTATAATAATGTAATTGTTTTTGGTTTAATAATTCCTTTATTTTTGTTCATCAATTCAATTATCCATTTGATAATTCTAACAATTCAACTGTTTTTGTTCAGTAATTCAGCTGTTTCATTCAACAATTCAGTTGTATGGTTTCGTAATTCAACTGCTTTGTTCAAAAATTTAATTATTTTTTATCTAATTGTTTTTGGTTTCATAATTCATTTGTTTTTCTTTTTCAGCAATTCAATTATCCTTGATTCTCAATTATTCAGCTGTTTAGTTCAATAATTCAACTGTTTTGTTCAGCAATTCAACTATTTCTTTCGCAATTCAACAGGTTTTCTGTTTTATACAATTCAACTGTTTTATGATAAAAGCTAATACCAAAAGTGCAACTGTTTTGTTTCTTTGTTTAGTAAATTTAGCTGTTTTGTTTAATAATTTTACTAGTTTTGGTATAATAATTGACCCATATTTGGTTTTTGTTTATCAAGTTTCGAAAAGTCAAACTTAAGCCAAACTTAAACAACTGGGAATAATTCATATGGATTTAAAAATGAACAATATAATATTGGTGGATTGCGTAAATCAACCATTTAGAGTCAAAATGATAGACTTTGGGAATGCAATGTACCCAGAAGAAACGGTGGTTGGGGGCTACGGGTAATTGCTAAGGTATCACGCTCCAGAGCTTATGTTGGGTTTACCGATGACTGAGAATATTAATATGTGGTCGTTGAGCTGCATAATAGGTCATTTAATTTTAAAATCTGGTTTATACCAAGGATCTTGCGAATACGACCACCTACGAATTATCTCAGAAACTCAAGATGTACCACCCACCCAAATGCTGAATAGAGGAATGCAATCAAAACTTTATTTTAATAAGTATAGTGATGGTTGGCGCTTGAAAACACCACCACAATACAAAGATGAACAACCCAAGAAGTACTGGAAGGAAGATTCCAGTCGGCTTGTACTCAAATCTTTGGATGAAATGGCAGAAGTTAAGACTCCTACTGATTTATCCGGCGATCAATTGTGGGCCGACAAGTTTTCAAGAAAGTTGTTAGTGGATCTGTTAGAGAACATGCTCTAATGGGATCCAGAGTGTCGCATCACTCCCTAACGAGCATTGCTTCATAGAGCCACGTCACAATACGTACCATCGCAGGTAATTTTGGATTTGGAAGAATTGGAGAGGTCCAAAAAACTGACTCAACCAAAGTTGCTCGCAGATCGACCCCCAACCGAGAAAAGAAGTAACCTGTAGTGGTTTGGTAATTCCCCATTAATTATAATCCCTAGTAAGGTCATCTTGGCTTCGGCTAAGTTGATCGCCTATGCACTGTAAAGTGTATGACATTCGAAGAAGAAGATAAAAAAGTAATCAAGAACCTAAGCTAACAAACGCTTTATTAAAATAAAATTTAATTTAACATTATAAAATATATTTGGCATTTTGGCAACAATTGTTTACAAATATAACACTTACATCATATTATTATTATGTTTATGTTGTGTTATACATTCTTAACGTCAAAACTTTCATTAAATTTTTCGACATATAATACGGTTTTTGTGCAGATCCATCGTTTCGTTCCAAATCTTGTACTATAATAATATTATCAAAGTTTTGTATTTTTATCTACTATTTATACTTACAAAAACATATAAATAATGTATCAACTCCCATAGAAAAGACAGTGAAAAAAAGTGTTGCAACTAAGAATGCAATGATTCCTACAATCGTAATAGGTAACCAATTAAAATGAAAGGCATTAGTGTCACTGAACGATATAAAATATGCCAATGCCATAACGGAAGTAGCAACTACTAATTCGTTCACAAATATCAAAAAAGAAGTAATCTAAAATTATTCAATTTTAAAAACTTGAGTTTAGAAAAATTATATATTAAATTATTACGTTACGAATCACCATCACTTGAACCAAATTCCGCATAATTAAGAAAAATGCGTTTTTAGCACTAGTGCAAAAGTTCGTTCCATGAATGGCGCACATTATGTACGCATTCCTATTTATAAATTTGATAATGTTCTCCAAGCAACTCATGCAACAATCGATCAAGCAGAAGCACACTTGCATGGCTAGGTTATTGCCGCCAGCTTCTTCCTTCTGTTTCTTAATGTATTCCAATATTATACGTATTGCTCTAATTATTGCTACTATAAGTGATCCAAATGCTAAAGTTCCTATGTGATATCTAAAAGATTTTAATAAACAATTGTAAGGAAAATAACTAACAAATTAAACCTCAATGTTATCATCATAGAATGGAACACTGCAAAAAAAGGAACATCGTCTTTGTTAAATGTGAAATACCACATCGCAAAAGTTCCTGCCAATACCATTTGTCCAAAAGCGGTCAGAAAGAAGGTGACCCATAGAAATCCAAAACCATTGATGGCTAAAACAATTATTACAAGTATGGTTGTTTCTAGAAGGAACGCAGCATCACCTACCATGCAAATAATTCACGTTATGCTTCGGACTGCAACTTGCAGTTTTACAAGTTTCGCCTTTTTCTTTACATAAATTTGTAAAAAGCTTAGGACTGCAAATCGAACCGTCCTAAAATAGACATAAATTAATCTGTTTGAAAATTAAAAAATAAATCAAGAACCTTGTAACCAGACGCTTCTCCGGTACATGTGCAAGATGAAGATTTAGAAGCATAGAACCGATATTCGCTCTCCACGATAGCTACAATGTAGAGGGCGACATACACTGTAAAAACTAAAACAACTAGTTGAAGTAACCAAGGGAGCAATGGAAAAAACAAAGCTGTTATATTTGATAAAACCGATCTAAAAATATAAAACTTTATTGAAATTTAAAATAAAATACAACTGACTCACTTGCTGGTTTCTTCAAAGATTGCTATGGCTAACAAAATTTTTTTTCTTAAAAATATAACCATAAGTAACCCGAAAACAAGCATGATGGCAAAGGTTATCGTCAAACCAAGCCAGGCATATTTAGACCTTTCCTCAGACGCATCGGGGTCGGTGGGATAATTTAAGTATTGTTTTGTACAATAATAAAGTCCTAATTAAGAAATAATTTTAAATTTCTGTATCATGGGAGTACAAAAACTCACCAAATCCACATAAAACAAGTCCGCCGATTATGCAACTCCAAGTAATAATTCCGGTAAACCATTTCATCAAAAATATGATCAGGATTGTCATAAATAATGAAATTATGGCATATAATATAAGTTCTTTCCAACAACTCGACAAATCTTCAACTACTTTTTTGAAATTCTAAAAATTGGAATAAAAATTTAATACAAAGATAAAATTAATTTTGAAAACATTGAAACTACATGTACCTACATGCAAAGCAAAATTAAAACAAACTAATTACAAAGAAGCATTTTGAACTTATTTTTAACATATCTCGTGAGTACTTATAGCCCAGTAATTTTAGGATTTCGCTTCCCAAAAAAGAGTTTCTACCCGATAATTGATTGATTGCAATGATCATCTCATAGAACTATCATTGCTGATTATTTGATTATAATAGTAGCAGTATCGCATTCACATCTACCAACGGGTAAAGATGCAAAAATGAGAATATTTATTAAGAATTTTAACCTAGGTTAGTAAACATGCAGAATATAGGTACAGCCAAGAAAACAAACTGTACTGACGTGCAGCATGGCTTTAACAACGTCCTCCGTAAAATTCTTCTTTGATTATAGGATTGAAACCTCGATTTCCAACCTCATAATCTGTCAATGTTTGTCCACCGCTGTCCATAAATCCACTAATACACTTCCAAATTCTTTGAACCTGGAACCCATGCTGCGTGTCAGTATAATTCTTTTTCTTGGATATCTCAAAACCTTAAAAGATGCAGACGGAAATTAAAAATGCATAAGTAAGCTCTAACGATCTAACCCATTTTGGATCCAAGATTTGAAATGAAGGGGCTAGTCGCCCCCAGGTGGTATTTTAAATATTCCGAGAACACAAAGTACAATCTAGACTATTATGGATTCAAAATTCTAAAGGGAGAAGCTAGAAACATACACCTAATAACATTCCGTCAGAGCGATCATAAATGTTCTTACTTGGATCGATGATATTTTGGATAGCCCTGGACCAAAATGCTACTGATGCACGCGTAATAATGTGGAAAATGTTTAGTTATCTCTCATAAATTTACGTTTACGTTTTAATGAAAAATAACGACTAAATGGGGAGGGGGGAGATGTAAAAAGAGGTCAGAGCAGTGGCAACTTGACTTCCGATGTACATATTTGGTATCGTGGAAGGGTTTTCTGGATGTATACCAAATGTAACATTGGAAATACAATTATTCTTCTACTAAGTTAACTAATGGGGAGATTTTTACAAAAACCATTCTTTCACGAATTTTTGCATATCCAAAACTTGGGTAGATACAATATGTTATCGTATTAATAAAAATGGATGTATGTTTGTGTGTGTGTTTGTGTGTTCCTTATAGACTCCTAGACCGTTCGACCGATCCCAACCAAATTTTGCACAGTTACTCTCTAGGACCCTAAAAAGGTTTTCCGCTAAAAACCGGGACCGAAAAGCTTAATTTAAAAAAGTGATAAATTGCGGACGAGCATGAATGGATTAACGAGATTCCCATCGCCAATACCTGTAATTGATATATGGTAATTTTACGTTGGTATATTCACATTCAGTACCTACACTATTATAAGTGATTTGAAATACTGGAGAAGAAAAGCTGTAGAGAAAATTGTCGAGTACAATATAAACCGTTCTGAAACACTCAACAACGGGAACACTAAAATCATTCTGAAACGCTCTAGCAACGGGAAGCAAGATTTCGTCGAGAAGAAAACCTAAGCGAAGCAGGATACTGGAAAATCTAAATACTTTACACAAAGGCAAAGTATTTTAATTATAGGAGACCCGGGTGAAGCCGGGTATCCAGCTATTCAATCATTCAGACAAAGGCAGAGTTCCACCTTTTAATGAGACCCCGGCGAAGCCGGGTATCCAGCTAGTTATTTATAATAACCAACTTTTTCTGTATTTATTTAACTTTTTCTTGTTTTGTAACTGCTCGGCACGACACTGTACAAAATAAATAATATAGGCTAATATTATGTCAATGGTTGATATAAATATAGCACCACGCCGACTAAATACCCCTCCCAAAGGAAATCCCAGGTACGCTACCGAATACGGGTCTAAATACATACACCAAAACTTACAGAGAAACTAATTTTTGAAAATATTTCAGCGAATTCAGCTAAAATAACTGGACTACTATTAATAATTTGTACAAATAAGTATGTAGGGGTTAAAAGAAGAGGGGTAATAAGTTCAGGGTGTCGTGCAATATGTTTATTCGTTTTCATACGTTAAAAAGTATGGAAATACAATTTATTAAACAATAAATTGCATAATTTCTGCGCAGAAGATAACGCTCTAAACTTTCTGCGTAAAAATTGTTTAATTTGTTGTTCAATAAATTGCGTCATGGTTTACAGGTTTATTTTACATAAAGTTAGATTAACATTATAGGAATTTTGTAAGCCTTGATTCAAATTTATTTTCCCGTCAGTAGGTAAGTATTTCCAGCCAATGGTAAATCATGATTGATGATGTTGGATGACGCACGCGACGCCCTAAATGAGAAATCTCCATGTGGGATCACGACAGGCCAAAATATAAATTCCTGACTTACCAATTGGGAGGAAAATAAATGTGAATTGTAAATAGCTTAGGTTAACGTTTTTCAAATAAAATTTTCTGTATTTTGTAAACTTTTTAAACCATCTTTTTTTAATTTATCTTAATTTGTTCTCCGGTCTCAGTGGAAAAATTCAACAATATGATAATTATTAATGCAAATTTTACTAGAAGCTTTTATGGCGTGCATTACAAAAAAAACGCTTACAATTAAAATTGCTTAAACAAACTCTACCTCTTCGTCGTTGCTCGCGTCTTTAAAATTTTTTTTCAGTACATCAGTAGACAATGCACGGTTAAAACGATTACTTAATGCAGAATACTGTTCAACTGCATTATCTAATGGAAGGCACCGCATAAGTACTGGAAAATAGCAATAAGTATCGTAAATTAATACCAATAAATTTTAATTACTGCAAAACTATTGTTCTTTTGTAAGGTACCACTTTTGATGTTATTATCCTTCGCAAATTTTAAAACGGAATTTGAATTTTCATGTAGCTGTTAGATATCCCATTGTAATGTATTTACTTCAGTAGGTTTATGCACAACGTCGCTGACATGCTCTCCACAAACAGGGCCTAATACAATTCTATTTATGAGTTTTCTACATTTTTTCAGTCTTGACTTAGAACATTAAATATTTTCCTTTTTAACGATTTTTATTAGCTTTAAATTTAAACTATTTTCATGGGATAATGGAAATATACAAAACTATTCTGGTGCTTTGTTTCATCTCGTGAAGTTGACTCACACGTCGATGTTTGCGTTTGACGGCGTTGTGTATAAACCAACCTTAAATTGGACGGAATATTTTGAAAATCTAATTAAAACTATAAAAATACCCAAGTATGAAAAAATAAATAAACGTCTCCCAGTTATTTAAAATTTCCACTGTCAAACTAAGCTAATTCCCACACCCAACTAAAACTAAGAAATACCTAAATAATTGAAACCTATTTATTAAAAAGTGAAAAATATTGACTGCCGTATTTATACTTTATACCTGCATAAAATATTCGTTTAACGTAAATTCTCTTTCGATTGAATCCAAAACAAGCTTCGGCGATTTGTTGGTTAAATTAAAACGATTTTCTATTATCGATATAGCGTGCATTTCATTTGAAGTGAAAAGCTCTCCGAGACTACCCAGACACCTACCTAACACTGCACAAAACAAACAAACAAACAACATTAATGCTGCATTCTTCAAAATTTGCGAAAATAAAAACTGTGAATGTTGCAAACACTTTTAATTACTTATGCTTTTTAAAAAAGGGCACTAACCTGCTTTACTTGGTAAATAATATCGAGCACACTCTCCACTTCGTATTCTAGCGTCTGCTTCAAACATATCTCTTGGAGCATTTACATGCTCTTGGCATATTAAATCGTTTGGATTAAAGGACGATCTGTTCACTGAATCCCACAAAAATGGTTTGTCGGGACATTTTTCAACGCATACCTAATATGTGATACATTTACATTTTCAAATAAAGTTGATAAATAAATTAATTTACCTGAGGTGTATTGCATCCAATGCCTGGTATTGATTTAGTGCATTTAGAGAGATCGAAAAACATCAAGTATGGTTTGTTTCTGACGCCCTCATCGTAGCCACACAGTTGTTGTCTAAACGAACTTTTTGGAGCTACTACTTTTTTTACGTCTCCATTATGAACCGCTGTAACATTATTTAATATTATGTACCGAAACGATAACTATGTCATCTTACCATAAATTGCCACCCCTATCCATAATCCAATATAAACTATGAATATAAATAAGAAAACTACATCTGTACAAGATCGTTTTACGTTGCGTGGACCTTAAAATTTGGATCATATGCAATCTTCTCTCCTGTAACAAAAAAAATACAATTATTACAAATAAACAATCGGCAAAGTGCACTTTTCCTATATGGGGGATTCCCCAGACTAACCACTAACCGCTATTATTAAAGGGTTGATTTTCTTATCCACGGACTAACAGACAAAGTTTAAGGTCTGAATCATGATGACAAATAAAGATACATCGTACATGTTCACCCATCCAAGGACTATAACCGCAACTGCTGACCGACTTGGTTGAAAATTAATTTCATTTTGATCGTCATGTTGATCAAAAGTGCCGTTATACCGTTTCAAGTGTGCTACATGCAAAAATACCTGCGGTATTCAAAATTTAACTGTCTATTTTATGAATGTTGGAATCATTTTTGTTTTTTGATTGTAATTATTGTTTATTTATCATTTCAGTTTGGTTTTCTAATTTTATAGCTTTGCAGTGTTCATGGGATGCATCGCCGATTGACCGATGATGGACCGCAACAAGATCAGATGCAGAGTATCGCTCTTGGATAGGTAAATTTTAATCAGTTGAAATAATCAAAATTTATATTTAAAAATACCATAAAAACTTTATCTCAAAACTACATTTTTTGAACTGGCGTAAATTGTATCTCATATGCTAATCATATATTATTATAAGCTTTACATTCCGTAGAATATTACTCTCCTATTGCTAGGATTTACAAATCGTTTTAATGAGGAGGATTAGTCCCCGTATAACATACATTACAATTGTCTTTTCAAGATTCGCTTTTTTGGTATGCTGTCTAGAGTTTCGTGTGGATCAGCGCTTCTTTCACTATTTCCCTCCATGAAGTCCTGTCCTGTACTTTCTCCCGCCACTCGTTAACTTTCATCGCCTTCAAGTCGCACAATACCTGGTCCCACCATCTAGTTCTTGGTCTTCCTCTCGTTCTGTTGTCAATCGGTTTCCATAGGGTTATCTTTTTCACCACATTGTCGTCGTCTCCTCTCATGACGTGACCCATCCATCTCAGTCTCTGCGATTTAATGAACTTGACTATGTTTTCACCCTTCATCTCGTCTTTGATTTCGTGGTTCATCATCTGTCTAGATTCGCCCATTTCGTCTTTTTTAGTGCCAAGTATGGTACGTAATATCTTTCTTTCAAGAACCAATAGTGTTTCCGCCTCCATCTGCGACATGCAAATCGTCTCAGCCGCATACGTAATTACCGGCCTGATCAGCGTCTTATAGATCTTCAGTTTCGTCGCTCTCGTTAACATCTTCAGCCTTATGCATAGTCAGAAAGTTGCTTTTAGCGCGCTACTAACTAACTAGTTAGTAGCCAACTGTGTAAACCGTATGCATAGTCGCGTTAAAAGGCTACTATCGTTAGCAGAATACCAAAATTGTTAGTTGGCTGCTAAAAATTTTAGTGACACTCCTGGGCATGTTTAAGACCATTTTAAGCTTTATTTTTAAATATAAGTAAACAATTTTGTATATTTTGAAGGTTAAATTTTGTTACATTATTCTTCCAAATAACATTTATCATAATAATAATTATTTTTTTATAAAAAAAATCAAAAAAAATTATGAAATTTTTTTCCATGAAATGATTATATTTGAAATACCTAATTATGTGAAATAATTGATATGAAATATAATTTAAAAATAATTATTATGAAAATTTTGAGTGGGTTACTATTACCATGCATTTTACTTTAATCTTCGTATAAAATTAAACCTGTTGCTGAAATTATAGCTGTACATCACAATAAATGTATAAAATTTCTAGAGACGGGTGCTGAGCTAAAGCCGTTTAAAGCCAGATTTTTACATTCTTACAGATTGTCTCATTATAGTAGGGTGCATCGATGAGACTCTTATGAAAATTAAATATCCAAGTGTTGAATATTCCTTACTCTCCTTATTGATAAGAAAGAGTCACTCTCAACAAACAAGTTGTAAACGATGTGAAGTGCAGAATTTTGGATATTGTGAACCGTTGAGAGATGAAGTCCACAATTAAAGAATATCGAATGGAAGATTATTGAAAATTCAAATTTGAAAAAATTAAATAAATGGAATGTTATTGGGTGTTAATGAATATGCTTTCGAACCCGAATTACTAATATTTCAATATATAAATAAATTTTGATGCCACCAAATATAAGGGATAAAATATTTTGGCAAAGCTGTATAGTTCAATATTAGGATAATTTCATTATTGTATTAAGATTACAACAACAAAAAGTTCATAGAAATTTTATAAAATATTTTATTGTTTTAAATTTTTTTCTTATTGTATAAATAAATTTTATATTTAATTTTTAAATCGTAGAGGTTTCTTCTTGTTTAAATGTTATATATCATATAACAACTATTCTTCTATTTTCTTTTTAATATATGAACTTCGTCCAATTGTGTCTCGAGCTTATTTGATTTTACGTCCATTTACATCTGCTTCTCGTATGCCTGTTAATTCATCTAGTTTTCCTATAAAAGATTGTTCGATAAGATTTGAAATGAATAATAATTAAAATAGTATAACTTACGAATTCAACTAGCATTTTCCATTTTATGTTTCCTTGCTCGATTTTAGTTTCATTTACATATACTCCTCGTGTGCCTGTAAATTTATCTTTCACCTAGTTTTCTACATAAAAGGTTGTCCGATAAGATTTGAAATGGGTAATAATTAAAATAGTACAACTTACGAATACCACTAGTATTTTCATTTTATCTTCGATCACCGTTAGATGTGGCTTTACAGCCACTATGAATATTTTTTCCTGATCATCCCAATTTGACGCCCTTTGCCTTTTCAATCTAAAGTAAAACAATCGTATTATTACTACATTGTAACATGAGTACATAAATTACTGCATTATAATAATTTTTATATAATAACTTACCGACATAATTTTAGTTTTTATATTATAAGTAATATATGAATTAAATTTGACTTGTAGATAACATACACATAAAATAAATGTAAATCCGACATGAAAATAACATAACATAACCATTAAAAATCATACATAAATAACAGCTGATAGTTATTTTACGGTGTTGCCAAATAAATACTTAGCAAAGGTACAATAAAATGAAACTAACTAAAATGTTACTAAGTTTCATATCAAGAGGACTATGCATACCAAAAGTTAAAACGGCTTTACACCATTTTAAGAAGTATCGTTTTAAAACCATTTTAAGAGCACGACTATGCATAAGGCTGCTTGTCTTTAAGTAGGGGTTTGTTAGTGTAGTACGCTCTATTACCTAATTGGACTCTTCTTCTGACTTCCTTCATTCTATTGTCATTTCTGTCAATATTTATTCCAAGGTAGTTGAAGTCTTTCACTTCTTCGAATGAGTAATCGCCTATCTCTAGATCCTTCGTACTATCTGGTGGATCTTTTGTGCACAGCATATATTTTGTCTTCTTCTCACTAATCCTAAGACCCATTCGTTTTGCGGCTTTCTCCATTTCTTTAAATATTTCTATCAATCTCTTGGGTGCTCTTGCTATGATCAAGATGTCATCCGCATAGGCAAGTATCTGTCCCTCTCTAGTAGTAATCGATCCTTTGATGTCCATTCTTTGTGTTATTTTCTCTAGGACAATGTTAAAGAGCAAAGCCGATAGAGCGTCGCCCTGTCTCACCCCGTTGTTTATCTCAAAACTCTCCGTTTCACCTTTCGCTGTTCTTACGCTTGCCATTGTTTGTCTCATTGTCATTTGGGTCAATCTTATTAGTTTGCTAGGGATCTCCATTTCTTCCATTGCTTTAAACAGTTTCTTTCTGTCCACCTTGTCAAATGCCTGTTGGAAGTCTACAAATAGCATATGCAGGTCGATATCATGTTCCTTCGCTTTCTCTATCGTACGCTTTACAGTGTGTATCGCACCTACTGTTGACTTTCCTTCCATGAAGCCAAATTGGTACTCTCCTATTATATCCTTCGCATATTCTTTCAATCTTTTATATATCATTGTTGACAGTATTTTATATGTGGAATTGAGAAGAGTTATGCCTCTATAATTTGCACATTGTTCAGGATCTCCTTTCTTTTTTATAGGTATTATGACACCATCTCTCCATTTTGTTGGCATTCTCTCTTCGGTCCACACCTGCTGAACCAGATCACACATTCTATCCTGAAGTTCTACCCCTCCGTACTTAACAAGTTCTATACCTATTTCGTCTTTTCCGGGTGATTTTCCATTTTTCATTTTATGTATTACTCCCATTATTTCTTCGTGTGTTGGTGGGGCACTCGCCTTTATCGTCTTTCGCTATTACTTCTGTTACTATCTCTTCCTCTTGTTCATTTAGCAGTTTTTGAAAGTGGTCGATCCAGATCCGCTTAACTCTATCGGTATTGTGTTGTACTCTGCCTTCTTCGTCTTTCATCCCTCTTGGTTTTACTTTATTTACTTGTTTTTGGTTTTTTAACAATTGATAGAAAGTTTTTGTGTTGTTGAATTTGTTACTATTTTCAATTTCTTCCATTTTTTTCATAAACCATGTGTTCTTTTTTGTTTATATTTTTTGTTTGCTAGTTTAGTATATTCTTTGTAGTTGTCCAAGTCTTCCTGTGTTCCCGTTTTCAACCATTTACGTCTTCTCTCTGATTTCATTCTGTTGTATTCCATGCACTCGCTGTCGAACCATTCCTTGTCTTTCTTCACTGTTCTGTAACCCAGCGTTGTGCTCGCGGCCTCGTGCATACTTGTTATGATGTAGTTTAGTTCTTCTTCCATATCACTACTCTTTCCTTTATTAAGTAGATTCTCTCTAAGTCTTTCTTCGTAATGCTCTCTTTCTTCAGTGTTTTAAGTTCTTCAGTCGCAATTCTTCTGTTAAATACTCTTGTTCTGTTATGTTCCGTTGTTTTCTGTCTTATTTTCGCAATCACTAAGTAGTGGTCGGAGTCCGCGTTTGCCCCTCTAAATGATCGTACATCTTTCACCATATTTTCTCTGTTTTTTGATATTAATATATGGTCTATTTGGTTTCCGTCTTCTCCTTTTCATCTCCTTTAATCATATAATTACTATGAAATATTCAGAAAACATTTTACAACACTGTACTGAATTTTCCATTTCTAAAACTTTTTTCAAAAAAATAAAAAATTTCCAATTTTTAGGCGAAAATTAAAATTTTAGTTTCAATCCCAAAATTTCGTAAAAATTTAATTTTAAAACTCGTACGCTTACCGATAATCGCATTAATTTTTTAAGCATTTCTCGATTTTTTATTTCAGAAAATCACAGAATTATATAGCTTTTTTATAAGTCAACAAAGGAACTTCCATTATTCCAGCAATCGGCCCTGTTCCCCCTTAAATAAAAAGTTCAATATAATATAAACATTATAATATTCTGTATTTAATAAAATATAATTCATACAGTCGACTTCGAAAACAAAAAAAAAATCGGATGTGGCCATGCCCATGACTTTATCATACTTTTATTAAATATTAAAAATAATTTTTAATAATAAAAGAAAAAATATTTTCCATTAACCAATGTGATTCAAAATCTAATCAGCTCTAAGTCTAAATATAAAGATACAAAATACCAATTTTAGTTTTGAAATTCTCATTAGTTTTTGAAATATTTAATAAAACTAATAATAAATAAAAGATTTAAAAAATTCTTCCATGAACCAATTTTATCCAAAATTTAATCAGCTCTAATTCCTGCCATAAACATAACAAATTTCAACTTTAGTTTTGAAAATCCTTTTAGCTTTTAAAATATTAAATAAAGGCTAATATTAAATAATAAAATTTAAAATAATAAAAACAATTGTTTTTATAAACAAATTTTAACTAAAATTTAATGAGTTCTAAATATCGATTAAAATATGCAAAACCTAAATTTAGTTTAGAAATTGTATTACTTTTCGAAATATTAATTAAAACTAATATTAAATAATAAAACTTAAAAAATAAAAAACAATAGTTTTCATAAAACAATTTTAACTAAAATTTAATCAGTTCTAAATCTCGACATAAGTATGCTAAATCCTAAATTTCGTTTTGAAATTGTATTAGTTTTGAAATATTAATTAAAACTAATATTAAATAATAAAATTTAAAAATAAAAAATAGTTCCGTGAATCAATTTTAGCCAAAATCTAATCAGCTCTAAGTCTCAACATAAGGATACAAAATCCAAAATTTTGTTTGAAAATTCCTATTAGTTTTTGCTGTAGGTCGCACACAAAATTTGACCACACACATACACACACACACAACACACACACACACACACACACACACACACACAGACATTTTTGAAATCGTCTTATTTTACTCAGGGACCTCAAAAGTGTAAATCCATCAAAATCTCAAATTTTTTTTCTGCACGAAAACAATACTTTCTCATATTACATATGATAAAGTAATATTAAAATACATTGCAATATATAATAAAATTAAATTACGTCATATCCGTTAGTGAATTTTCTTAAAAATTTACGAATATAAGTTTGTTTTATGTGTTCTTGATATTTTTTTACGAATGAAGAATGCAATATATGTAGTTGAATTATTTCTTGTCGTGAATGACACGGTTTGTTTTCGCAAATTTTATAATTGTGTTGTACGCTGCAGCAGCACTTGCCCAGGCAGCATCTTCATTTGTTGAATCTTCGTCGTCGGAAGATTCATTTGCAATATTTGAAAGTTCGGTATCTTGAGTTATTGAAAAAGTTCCACCATCACTTGCACAACACAGCACTGTAAATTTATTTTCTTTGGATTCGAATCCGTCAGCAGCTTCTTCATCACCTGCAACAAGAGTTATATTTGGCGAATTTGGCTCGAGCGATGAAGAATTTTCTTCGAACAATTTGGTAAATGTGTCGTTGCATCCTTCAGCACTATCCGACGATTTTTGTTCGTCGAAAATGCTCATTTTACTGATGCCATGGCGCGATCTAAAGCCGGAGAGCCAACCATCCGAAAAAGTACATTTTTCGGTGAGTTGCATTTCTTCGTAAAGCTCCTTGGCCTTTTCCTTAAGTATTGGTCCGGTAATCGATGATCCTTCGGATCGTCTGATTACAAACCAGTCGTATAAAATTGTATCTAATTGTTCTAATTTTGGTTTCCGTAAAGTTTTTCGATGTTTAATTGTTTTTGATGATTCAGACGTCGAATAAAATTTCTGCAGTTCATCTTTCTTCTTCAGAATATCGTACACGGTAGACGATCCTATACCGTACTGTTGCATTATATTTATTCGTTTTTCACCATTTTCAAGTCTATTGCATATATCAATTTTATTTTTAATTGTTAATATCACACGTTTTCGCTTTGTTTGTTCTGCCATCTTAACATGGCGTAGTTAACTACGCCACTGGATAAAGTAAATTTAATGCAATGCGAGACAAATTTCAATGCACACGAGATACATAATGTATGTAATCACAGACGCGAGATAATAAATAATATTATATTGTATTGCACTAGGCGACACGTTATTTATTTATGTTATAACATCTGTTTTTAGTATTTTATAACACAATAGTTTTGTCGAATCGAACAATTTGAATGTACCGGTTTATGGGGCGTGGCGTTTAATACAATGCCGGATAAATGTGCACTGTATGATTGTATTGCGATCCTAATGTATGTCGTCGTTCACCGGATGGTCGAACTGAGCTACTCGGCTAAGCACGAGAAACAAACCTAGAATTTCCGCTCTGCTATTGATAAGTGGAGGAATAACAACATAAAATACCTACTCGAGTATAAGATTTATTTAATTAATTACTCCTATTATTGATATTAAAACACCCAAATTCACATTACAATTTACTGAATCATATTTACAGTTTCTATTATAAGTATATTCTAATTAAAAACCAATAAATAAATTAGATATAATGAAAACAAAGCTTTAGCAGTGGCGTAGTTAAACATAGGGGCATCGCGTCTCTCAAAATCATGATTTTTAGATTTTATCAACGGTTCATTAAGTTATTATCTGTCTTATACCAAAGTTATTTAAAATTTTTACATAAACAAAAAAGTGCAAATTAAATTTTTTTGGTTATACCAAAATGATGAAGGTGAAAGTGAAATAATGCTCGATTTCTTCACCTTAGATAATTTATCTATTAGATAAATTAACGAAGTAACCAATTAGAGGGCAGCAAAACAAAACAATCATATATATGATTGGCTACTTTGTTAATTTATCTTATAGATAGATAATCTAAGAGATATCTCTAGGTGAAGAAATTGGACATAAGTGAAGTAAGTCAAGAACGAGAGAACAAAAACAGTAAAAAAATTGATTTGGTGAATTTTAAATTAGAATTGAAACTTCAAATGCACTTTACTCAAAGGTACGTTCGTGGCTTTGGTATAAGTTGGACGATATAATTAAGAATGAAATTTTTTTGGCTACCTATGCCCATAGTCTTATCATCAAAGTCGCGAAATTCGAAATAATTTTGTGGTTTAGGATGTCCAAATGAACTACGGCACTGACTTCTAATTTTTTTCTTATCTTATCGTGATTTTACCGTGCTGTATTTATTACAGAGTTAAATTTAACCTACACAAAGTTACATGACAATAATTAAAAAAGAAAATAAAATACTTGTTAAATAGAAAAATTTTAATTCCAAAATGAATTAGTGTTATTTCATCAAGTTTTTATTGTTTTGCTTCTTTTTCCAACCAATATACTACGAGTACGATTGACATTTTTTAATCGACATGGCGGTGCCTCGAAAAGAAATTAAATCAAGTTTAGAAAAAAACACACATTGGAAATTTGGTACTAATAACCACATCTTATTTTTCCTTTTTAATCAAAATTTTCTAATAATTATTATGATAATGAGTAATCTTTACACTTTGTTATTGTTTCTATTTAGCGTTTCTTGGTTTGTTTGTTTTTCTATTTATTTCTTTGTTAGGTAATCTACAATTATTATTTTTGCGTTGAAAAACAAAATGGCGGGTTTAAAATGGCTGAATTTGGAATTAAAATAATGCAATTTTATTTAAATATTTACAAATTATGTTAGTACAGGTAACTCCAGTATAACACGTTAGTTCGGTTCTTAAAAACGCCGTGTTGTGCAAATTCGTGTTATACGAAGCAAAGAACTAATGCAAAAAGTAGGGTTAGGTTCCAAAATTAAAAAAAAATAAAAGTAATTTAATTTTACAACTAAACGAAATTTTTACTTTAATTTATTAAAGCAATGATTAATAAAAAGTTATACATAATATGTATTACATAGGGTCAATGTTCTCGGACAAGAAGGATAAAGTTAAATAACAGTAACCCCATAAAATAACAATTACATAATAGTTTTGACAATACAAAACAAATCCATTAAATTGATTTTTTGAAATTGTTATTTTATGGGTTTCTATTACACTCAAACATATTTTTGTGCGGGGATAGGAACCGCATAAAAGGAATCCTTTCAAAAAAATATTTTATTTTTTATTCATACTTTGCTCTTGATGGAGTTTTATGATTATCGCACAAAAATATGTAAAAAAAATCGGTCATAAACAATTCCCCATTTAAAAACACTGCATAAAAACAGGTTTGACTGTACTTAACTTGTCCGAGAACTGACATATGGCCGCGAACAAGCACATTGACATCAATGTCTTCTTTATCACTACTAATTATCACGCGAGTGCGTTTTCTTTTTGTCGAAATATCTTCTACTCTTTATTCAGCAGCATCTTAGTTTCATCCTCTATATTTTGCAAAAAATCTGTTATTTTAGGTTGTTTGGTTGAGAAATCTTAATAAATTTCGTTATGTATGGAGCCAATTATTTGTGAAGTTTTCTTTTAAATTTTATGCTTCAATGAAACTGTGTTGTAAGAATGCCGTGTTATAAGGGGATTTTCACTAATTCTTGAACCGTATTAGAGTGAAACCGTGTTGTAGGGATACCGTGTTATATAGGGGTTACCTATATTACAATTCAAATATTGAAGATATCTTGAAGATTCAAAATATAAAATAAAGATTCTAATTTTAGGATAAGCCTTGTTTCGTTCTTACAGTAGCATCGGCGATGTCCGAAGCCACTGCTAGTACTGTGAGCATGATTTGTTTTACATCTGAAGTAGCTTGCTAGTCTGGCCTCAGATGTGCCTGTTAATGGCAATTCATTAACATAGGAGGACCACGGGCTTTACCGAAGCACGGAGACGGTCACAGAGAGTCAGAAAGAAAACTTTCTTCTTTCTAGCATCAGTAGTCGATCGCTCGAACTATTAGGCCCGTGACCACCTTTAGGAAGAATTTTAAATTTAATTTTAAAGGTAAATATTGTAATTAAAACTCCTTAAATTTTGGAAAATATAAATATTTATGTAGATAAAAACGGGCTATTTTTTGGATATAAAAATTAGGTTTTTTATCAAACTTTTAAACAGCTGTAATTTCGTCTAAAACAATCATATACGGTCAACAAACAAACCAAATTAAAGATAATTTTGTTATCTTAAAAATATTTCTATATCTTTTTTTGTGAAATTCCTAATTTCTACGATATTTGCAAAAAAGCCAAGAAATATGCAAATTTTGGTTTTTTAAATTGTTAAAATTTTTCCAAAATAGAAGTGATTTTCAAATGCTTCTTCTTTGGTGATTATATTAAAGAGCTTATAACAAATTCGAAAAAAATGTCAATTTTGCCAAAAATTTTCAATGCAATAATATCATTGCTAACTTTTTGAAATATAAAGACTACAAACTCGCGGGGAGTATATATATTTTATAGGATTGTATTGTGAATTTTTTGGGTTTTTCTAGATTTGTCAATGTATGTTGTGGATTTTTTTTTAAGTTTCAACAACAAAGTAGTTGAATATTATATTGCGTGTGCTTTTCAATTATTATCGATTATCCTGAAGGTGGCATAAAGCCGAAACCGATTGACAAATTAAAATTTGTAATTTCCTCAACATTTATAATACTTGCTGTATTTCAAATGGTTTTATAATCGCATTTATTAAAACATCAGGTGAGAAATTTGGAAAAGTATTACTATGGGCGTCGAGTGCTTTAATATCAGGATTAAATTCTAAGATTTGCTGCTGATGATTTTAGTCAAGTCGATTTTAAAATCCTTTTGGATGCAGGAACAAAAATTACAATGTTGTCACGAACGATTAACCTCCAGAAAGGAAAACTTTCACTTAATTCTGCGGCTTATTGTTCATTTGTCACTTTCTGTTAAATGTTTTCTTAAAATAAAATTTTTCCTTTGTTTGACTGCAAACAGCTGATCATTTTAATTGAATTTGTGCAGCTTACAACACTGCATATAGCAAGCTAGAGGTATAACTATACAAATCTATAATCCAGTCGGATATTACTGGATATCGTCCTAGAAGGATATATCACAGGAACTGTATTCAAATGCTCAATGGAAACACATAAATATATAACTCAACTTGAGTTTTCAATTAATAAAAACAGTTAAAAATTTACTAAAATTCATACCATAATATTCTGGATCGTCCGACATTCTTATAACACTTTTAAATTAAATTATTCAATAAATCTAGTTCAATTTCACCAAAACGTCACAATTATGCAATCAAACAAAACAAACTAGGTACCTAAGGTATCTAATAATAAAAAATTATACTTTTATGAAGAGCAAATAAAAATTAACTAAAAGCAGATAACCTTTACTCCTTACCATCATTAAGTTACAGTTTAGTTATCTGGGCAACACTGATGGTGAGTTAGAAACACATTCCAGTATTTTTTTTACTTTATTTTGATTTAGTAAATTGGGCAGATGTAAATAAATTTTTTAATCCAGAATTTTAATTATAAATTGTTTAAACTTTTTATTCCACGGTGTCGTTGTGTATATTCCATAAAGTTTTCGTTCTGTAACTCAATTAGTTATCGCACCAAGCCAACGAATGTTATGTTTGGGTTTTGGAATGAGTCAGGGTTATATTTTATTTTTGATGCATTAAACCACAAACAAAACTATGATAAAATTAAATTAAATATTTTAGAAACAATAAGATAATCGAGCAATAATTAAACCACAAATTCAAGAAAAGCATTGGATATTCAAATTGTTAGAAACCTTTCGTATACCTATGACTTATAGTCCAGTCAATAGAAGTTTTTTGCCCTACAAAAGGTAGGGTAGAAATGATTTTGATAGATGTTATTTATTTCCGGGGCCCCGATGAAAAATACAAATTTTCAATCTTGAAGGAGGTCGGCACGGTCTGCCTTCTTGGATTAAAGGTACAAAAAATTGTTTGTTTTTTTTCAAAATAGTTCCCTAACCGTTGATCCTAGAACAAAAATGTCTGATACAAATTTGAAAAAGACTTAATTTTCTACATTTTTTGTACGAATACTTTCTTCTCAGTCTGATGTCTAGCGAGTTACAGCGGCGGAAATGTGAATATTCTTCCAAAAAAATCGTTCAATTCCTCGTTTTTCTCATTTCAAGAAATTATTTGTAGCTATTCATTACATGTTTATAATAATTTCTAAAATTCAAAGTCAATTCATTTCCATACCACCACGAGGTAGAGTAAACGGCTTGTTTCTTTTTAAATTGTGATGCCCCAGTAGCCCAGCAGAGTAGGGTGTTAGAAAACTTAAGTGACTATGAATAAATTTAATAATCTCAGATACGAATTGTATACGCGCCTGTTGGGCAGAATAAAACAGAAGAATAATCCATCTCGTTTAACGGATTGTGAGGACTTCCAGACTGGAAGTGAATGAAAAAATCAGTGAATGAATGGTGTCCCCAGTAGGTCTTATCCACAGATGTTCTATTTTGCAATTGAATACGGCTCGTATTCTGTAATTTATGTATCCGAATATATTTCTATTATTTCTTTCTTTTTGATAGTCTTCATTAGTATTCTTTAGTCTTCGTTAGTATTATCCTCTAACCCATTTTCCGCACTCAGAATCTGGGCTTCCGTCTATGTCATTGCTTCATCTTCGTTGTCGTTCTCGATGATTCCTTTTTCTTCTTCTTTAACTCCTCTGGGATCTGTTGATCTGTTTATTCTTAACTGTTAGTACTGTAAGCATTTCTTGCTTTACATCTGAAGTAGCTTGCTAGGCTCAGATTATTGTTAATGATGACAATTCTTTAACATATGAAGACCACGGGCTTTACGGGCCCTCCGAAGCACGAAGACGGCCACAACAAAGTGAAGATCTGCGCGGATTCGAACTGGATGCCTTTAGAGTTAGCAGTTGATCGCGCTAACAATCAAGCCAATGACCTTCTCTGGCCCTTTTTTGTAATTGCATGAAATGTTATTTAATAAGGTATCTGGGGCAGGTTTCTTTGACATTGGTACTGGAGTTAGGCCATTTGCACCAACTTTCCAGCCCCAGCCGGATTAATTATTTTGGATTCCACACCATCTTGTATCGTGCAGCGTCTTTCGTTGATGGTAAAGAAGCTAGGTTGAATTTGCTTTCTATTGTTGATTTTACGAAACGTTGGTAGCGGACTTTTTCCAAGGTTTCCTCTTTCATGCTGCCACTATACAAAGCAACGAGAAAGCTTCTCTGTTCTTCCTTGGTTGAAGAGGAATGAGTCGTGTCAAGCCATTAATCGCGTGTAAAAACAGGATATTTTCACTTTCAAACTACTCGCTTAATACACTCTTTCAACAGTGTTGCCTCTCCCCTGTTTACGAAGGTAGATGTTGGTTTTGCATGATTTAATGCTGTCAGCAGAACTAAAAAACCGATATCTTCGCCAATGATAATAACAGCATCGAAAATCGCTGTGTTGATAATCAAGACATCAGCATCTTCTTCAGCCTTCAGTAAAAGCCGCCTGTTCGAATTTTTTGTCAGCATCAAAATCAAACGCGTTTTATTTTTTCATTGGCCATATTTACCATTGGATTGGAACACTTACAATTTTAAATATAAATGATAGGTATTATTAATATTACAATTTTTAAAGAATTTATGGTGTCAGCATCAGACTGAGAAAAAATATTCATACAAAAAATGGAAATTGAGTCTTCTTCAAATTTGTATCAGAGATTTTTGTTCTATGATCAACCGTTAGGGAATTATTAAAAAACAATTTTTGTACCTTTAATCCTGGATGACGGACCCCGCCGACCTCCCTTACAGTAACTTGATAGAGACAGTGTGACCAATGTTGCCATATTGTTGTTGTCGCCAATTTTGAATGGAATTATAGTCCAGTCATTTGGTAGTTTTACCTGGAAAGTTTTCCGGGAGTTTTGAAAATTGGTATTTTTATAGATTTCGACGTGCTCTTTTCGAATTTTCACTTTGCCACCTCGTATCGTTGCCGCTCGAGCCGCCATATTGGAAAAATGGCGGCCAAAACAGTTTTTGACAATATCTCCTTTTCCATTCATTTTATGATGAAAATAGCTATATAATAAATTAAACTAGAGAAAATTCCTATAATTTTGTCCTAACCTTTTTGTAAAACGAATGGTTTTAGCGTACGAACGCCTCAAAGTCGACTCCTACACACCTTTTGCCAAAAACTCATTTCCACGCCACCGATGAGGTAGAGTAAATGGCGCGTTTTTTAATGGTATCCCCAGTAGGCCTAATCCACGTGTAAGCAATATTACAAAATTTAGCGCATTCTCATTCGCTTCCCTATCCTTGATGGACCAGGTTTTGCAAGTTCATCGTCTTCAGTACCGGACAAAACGCCACAGATAAAATTTTTTCCACGTTATCCGCAATAAAATTATCAGCTTCGTTGCAATCCTCTTGTTTCTCGATTTCGTCATACGTTTGCTCGAGAACAGTTTCCGTTTCTTCCTCTTCATCGCTATCTTGTAATGGCACTTGCGAATTATCACAGGTACATTGCAATTCGTGCAAATAACGGAGCACATTAATCCCGCCTTTCTGCAACCACAGGCTTTCCAACATCCTTTTTGCATTTGCAAGAAATAAGCCTTAACAAGGTTTTCGGAGCCGGGGCTCGAGTGTGGTGACAAGAATTAGCTCATTCTTGCTTTTTTCCATCCCCATCGCTCTGCATTTTGTTCAATTCTATACCACTGCTGAACTGGTGATAGGTTCGAAACGAATGTTGTCGGGCTGCTGCTTCTGTTGGGGTAACGATGCAATATTAAATTTATTTTTATATGCTGATTTTGTAAAGCATGTATATCTATAGTTGTTTATGATATAATACTTTTCGTGCCACTACAACCGTACTATAATGCAAGGAGGAATCGTTCTCCAGCTTCAGCAATGATCTGTGGGTCAGTATTTTAGTTTTGAATATCTAAACAAACTTGTTTAAATCTGGGTTTTGTCGGAGTACATTAACAAATTTTATTTTTCTTTATTAAAGAGTGCAGATGTTGTATCACAGCCACTAAAAGCGTGTAAGAATAATATGTTACTGGATTAATGGGGATAATGTCGTCTTCTATACGGATGCCTGCATTCATAATGCCAAGTGCTTTTACTCTGTCATTCCGTTTGAATTTTAGGGTATAAAAATCCCCACCGATGATTTTTGAAATGTTGCTTTACGGCGCTCGTACGCAAAAACTATTCATTTTACAAAAAAAAGGTTAGCACTTAAATTATTTTCGACTGGTACTAAAGACAATGAACTCGCAAAACCTGGATAGGGAAGCGAATGAGAATGCGCTAAACTTTGTAATATTGCATTACATGTGGATTAAGCCTACTGGGGACACCATAAAAAGAAACGCACCATTTACTCTACCTCATTGGTGGCGTGGAAATGAGTTTTTTGGCAAAAAGGTGTGTAGGAGTTGACTTTGAGGCGTTCGTACGCTAAAACTATTCATTTTACAAAAAAAAGGTTAGGACAAAATTATAGGAATTTTTCTCTAGTTTAATTTATTATATAGCTATTTTTATCATAAAATGAATGGAAAAGGAGATATTGTCAAAAAACTGTTTTTGGCCGCCATTTTTCCAATATGGCGGCTCGAGCGGCAACGATACGAGGTGGCAAAGTGAAAATTCGAAAAGAACACGTCGAAATCTATAAAAATACCAATTTTCAAAACTCCCGAAAACTTTCCAGGTAACCCCTTTCTGAGCACCAAATGACTGGACTTTAAAATGTTCACATTACTTCTGCTGAAATAAGTGTTATTTAACAGTTATATTAAATTTAAAATCAGTAAATAGGGAAAAATAAAAATTAATAATTTTATAAATAATTACATAATTCGATTGATATGGCAATAAGGATAAGTTATATTTACTATTTTTTTGTTTATTAGCACTAACAAACACTAAAATCAAGATTTATAAGTACACAACAACGTAATCACAATGTAAACAACACAGATATTGGCAACAACATGGCGGAAAATTGCTTTGACCAATAGCGACGAAGATATACGTATGGCCACACTGTCTCTTTCAAGTCACTGTAACCCTCCCCCAAGGTCGAAAATTTGAATTTTTTATCGGGGCCCGGAAATAAATAACATAATATGTCAAAATCATTTCTACCCCACCTTTTGTAGAGCAAAGGCCTTTTTTAATTTCTATTGACTGGAGTATTACTTCAGTAAACTGAAGGTGGAATCTAAAATTATAAATTTAATGCAGAGTGAACTTTTTAAATTATTTAGTATTCTAGTAATAGCTGTTGTAGCCAGGGTACTCGATAATTTAAGGTTTGAAGAAAATTATCTTAGGAATAAGATAATTTTTTTTAATTTTGCTAAAGAAAAACTTAAAAAAAAATACGTACCATATTTTTTTTCTTCTTTATTTCTTTCTTCCACAGCCATTAGTTATCACAATAATAAGATGAAAGTGGAAAACCTACAAAATAAAAATAAATTAGTTGGAAATTTTAAAATGTACATTCGATAAGATAATGTAGTTCAAAAATTTCGATAACTGCAGCTTATTATTCTATGTTCAAATGCAATAAATTATTTCATTCAATAGGTCTAATAGGTACTCACAATGATGTAAAATTATTTTATATATTTAAACAATATAAAAAATTTAGAAACAATCGGTTAAAGTTTAAATACCTCCTCTGTTCAAAATTAATTTGAATAAATTTTAGAAAAAATGTTCAACATCTAATAGTTTCATTAGTGCCATCAACAAATTATTTTACATATTAAAATATTAATAATAAATCTGTATTGATCCAACTCATTACTTACCGGTTAAATTATACATTAACATTCACCTACTTAAATCTAAACGCAACTGTTAAAATGAGATGATTGGGTCACGTAATTAGAATTTTACTTTTATTTTAGTATTCTAGAATAGGTAATCAACTTGCGTTAGTTGACCACTAAAGGAAAGTTTACGACTGAATAAAACAAAGCAAATAATCAGTGTTGGTATTCTATTATAAATATGTATTAATTATTACAACCTTTTTTTTTGGTTTAAGTTTTTTGCTGGAGGGTTATTTGATAAAATCAGTAATTTACTTCCTGTAGTCGGTGCTTAACTCAAGCAATGCTTGAGTACGTCTCAAGTACGAAATTGACAGTTTTGATTAGTCGATTTCGAAGAGCGAACCATCAACAAGGTATAAGCATTGTTAGGTTTCGCTAAGCACTATTTGATTTAAAATATAAAAAAAAATTAATTTTAAACGTTCAAATATTGACATTGTTATTCTTGATCCAAAGTACAGAATTATTCCCGGCAAATAAAAAAACTGTAAGTCCTTGCTCGTCCATTGCCTTTTCCTGTCGAAAAATAATGCTTTGTTTCTAAATTTATTATAACGTGAATGAACTGTTTCAAAATTTGTTTTAACCAATCTGTTGATAAACAAAAATTGTTACTAATTATTTAAACGAGGCAAGCAAATATGTTTAGGACTTACGTTTTTTGTTTTTCCAAATAAAAACTACAATGTTATAAATGACTATAATAATGCTAATGCGTTTCTGAGTAATAAGTATACAGTAGATATAAACAAAAACTGTTGCAATTAAATTATTTTGTTATACATTTTTTACATTCTTACAAAAGCTTATTCATCACCATGCCATAAATCGGTCTATAGTCATAGGTTCATTATTAAATAATTATTATTGTCGGGCGCCTTTGCCTATCTTTTTTTATCAATCTACACCAAGCTAACAAATTACGACGTGTTTGTATATATAATTAAAAATACATTAATCTGCGGTTTTGGTGATACAGTGATCCGGCTATTCACCTAATCAAAGAAGCGTAACACGCTATCAAAAGTGAGCTAAGAGGAAGGCAATTGGTAACTAACCCATTAATTATACGCCAAGTCAAGTCATCTTGGCTTCAGCTAAGGCAATCGCCTACTACTGCATAAATGTATGGCACTCGAAGGAGAAAAATGCATTAACGAGATTCCTGCTATCTCCACACAGTTTTTTCTTCATTCTAAAATTCTTTGTTTTCATCGATATCTTGGCTGAATAAATCCAACGATTCTGACAAATCCACATACTTTTCTTCTTTCCATTTTCGACAACGGATTGCCTCATAAACCAAAAAAATACACAATAACAGAAAAAACCAAAAAAAGGATGCAACCAAAAACTTCAAACACAGCTTGAAAGACGGGCTCCTCATGGCCAGCAAGAAAATGCGGAGCATATTTATTTACAATTTCAGGTCCAAACAACAAGACAAACTCCAACTTGATCTGTAGCCTTAAATGCTACTGGTTGAAATTTAACTGCTGTCAATAACATTTTATGTGTCTGATAATTTTGTTACTACTGGCTTAATATCTAAAATATGAGCTAAAAAGTGAGATTAAAGAACCACCTGGAACATGATATTACGTACACTTTTGGAAACAGGAAATACATCTGAAATGCAACACTTTTGACAAAACATTCGAGCATGCAATTCTACATTTCAAATGATCCTATTGAAAATTAATTTCATCTCCAAACTCCAACATTGGCGCAACTCGTAAAAACATTGGGCCAACCTTGGCTTTTGTTGATACATACATTGGACGAACGTTGTTGGCGCCAACGTTGGCTCCCATGTGTGGAGCCGGCGTTATTGTCATAAATACCATACTCGAGAACTTAATAAAGTACTTCGTGCCAGCAGTAGAAAAATCAGAATTTAAGAATATTAAGTATATATTAAGTAAATATAAGTCTGGGGTGCTCCACACCCCAGACCCCCGGTCTAAACCACTTTGGTTTATAATTTGGGTTAATTGGGATATTAGTTACTTTAGTGTGACTTGTTAAAGTTAGGATTAATTAGTATTTCTAGAGATGTTTTCTAGATCGGTTATGCTGATGTCTTCAATTTATTACTAATAAAAAATAAACTGCACAAACCAGGGGGTCTGGGGGGTGTGGAACACCCTCCAGTGCCTCACTGGTGAAAGGTATAAAATTCAATGTTTACAGATTATGAGTAGGGTTTATTATAGCGCTTTGGTTTTCCTGAGAACGACGACATATTATACTGAGGGGAATTCATAATCCCCCCCCAATTCTTGGTCACTGCTTTATATTTTTTGTGCTAAAAACTTGTACCATTATCGTTTAATACTCGGTACAAAAACAAATAAAAATTCAAACAAATTTATTTTAATAAATTTTCAAAATGGCTACCCTCATTTTCAGCACACAAATTTGCTCTTTTTAAAAGGTGTAGAACAGTATTATTGATAACGGCACATTTTTTCATTCATATCCGGCACATCTAGATGTCGATCAAATTCAGATTTTGATTATCAAGAGATAATCTCTTGAATTTATTATATTTTTTGTGCCGACCTTGTTCATTATTTTAGGATTTTCTATGAAATGAGTTGGTTTTTTTAAAAATTTTAGTAGATTAAAGTCATAGCCCGTTAAATTTGCTATCCGAATTGGGCCGTTAGTTTTTTTGTAAGTAGTTTCGTTTAAAAGATATAGGGTTTGTAACAAAAAAAAAAAATTAATACTTAGAATTTTTTAACATTTTTTCTCTTAATTTAATTCATAATTCGAAATCCGTTCATCCTAGACAATAGGAGGATATAAACTAGTTTGTAGATAAGTAAATTATCTTTAAAAAATCACTAATCTATTAATACCATTAAATCAATATTTACGGTGCTATGACTGTTTGAAGGCAGAAATTCAAAAAATTGCTTTAAGAAAACAAAAAATTTTGATTAAAAATGTTTCTTAAAAAAGTGTCTTCTATCACCATCTCAAAAGTTTACCATGATCACGGGGCACCCTGTATATTAAAACGTTAATGGTCATTTTACAGCTATGTAGTTTTATAAAAAAATTCCAAATAATCTATATCCTAATTTAGTAAACTGGGTAATTTTTCGCAGGGTAGAGTTCGATTTACCGGACTCGAAAATACACTTTTTCCTATAGAAATGGCTTTACAAAACGAAAGAACACAAAATACAAGCTCTTTAAGGTGAGGATCATTGTTGTCGGACTTGTAATAAGGCCACAATTTCATTTTGAAAATTGCAAATTTCCATAAGAAATACATGTAAGTGTATTAAAATGAAAAGGTATCATTTATTCTGTTGGCGGTACGTGTGCTGTGCCTGGGTCGACAGTGACTAGTGGTGGGGAGATACCAGTCGCTCTCAGAGATCCGTCGCGTCAACTTTCAAAATTTTCGAGTTGGAGCCGCTTAAGGGATGTTTTTAATGAGTTCAGCGCGTGTCAAAACCGCTCGAAGCCCCGCACGAGCCCCGAAGGGGTGAGGGCGGGTGCGGAGAGTAGGTTTTGACAGCGCAACCACCTCCGAAACGAATTCACACAAAAAGTGATTTTTTTTCGGAAATTTGTTGTCCGATCACAAATTTAATTCTTTTTATTAGCTAATTACACCATTATCTTTCATAATTCGTTGTAAAAAATGAGATTCTGGTATATTTACAGTCGCCACATCCTCTTTCAATTTTGGGGGCGGGGTTACAGTTCAAAAGAGCCAATGATAAAATTGCATTCCAAATTAACTTTAAAGTCGTTTTTTTCAAAAATGTGTGAACCGACCGCAATTTATATTTTATATTGTACGCTAATTAGACCGTCATCTTTCATAATCCACTTCAAAATGGTAAAAATCCCGTTCCGCTAATTCGAACCGCACCCTTTTCGCAGTTTTTAATTTGAAGTATTAGATTTTAAGTTTAACTCGAATTAATTTTTTTGTCGACCATTGTCTACCATTTCCAAATTTTTAAATTTAAAATTAATCAATATGGGGATCTAGCTTATTATAATCAATACAATGACTCGGTTAACTGGGACTTTCATATGGGGTAGCCAGAATAGGAGTAAATCAAGTCCATAAATGTTGCATAATTAAAATCAATTCTATCAAATAATTAAAAAACAAAATGTGAGTTGATTTACTTTTGCACTAACACTAAAGTAAAGTTATGCAGTAGACGTTTAGGAACCATAACACCAAAAATCACAAAAATGGACTTGATTCGCACCTGTTCTGACCACCCCTTATGTTTTTTTTGAAAAAAATGTGTACCCCGAATAACGAAATTGAAAACAAAATAATTCAGGAACTAAGTTTATGATGACAAAATTATGATGACTTGTTGGTTTAACATTATAAAAATATTAAAATATTCTTACCAATTTTTTTTTAATTTAAAAACATCGAAAACGCTAGAAATAACTTGCTAACTGCACAAAGAGCACTAACTTTCTGTACTGTTCTTAGATAATAATATTCTGTACCGACTGCGACAGTTGTAAATATCAGGTAGGTGAATATTTTCTTTTCTCTATTTCTTTTTATCTACATACCTGTTAAGAGAAAAAGAAAATATTTACCTACCTGGCATTTAGAGACTCATGTTTTATGTTTATTAGTCATAATTACAAACAATAATAGATACTAATGATAAACGCCACGTTTAAATTTAAGTGATCCCTAAAAATGATTTTATAATCTGAATAATCCAAAAGTATGTAAAATTCTCTTCAAAAGCTTAAATTTCTTTCTCTTGAAAGAGAGAGGAGTCTAGGATAATAAGATTTTAAATAAAATAATGATACATTCAAATGGCGGACAATAATGTTTAGATTGAGTAACTAAATCTGATTTTTCATAAAAGCGAATTATTAAATATTTACTATAAAACGAGCATTATTGTTGATGGTTATGATGGTCATTAACGCAGGGAGACTATCTGTCGGATTAATGTTCCCTCGTAAGTACAGAGACTTGAACCACGGATTTGAATTCTGTACTTATAGATCGCACTAACTACCAGGTCCATGGCCGTCGTCATTTGCAGATAAAATACTAGAAATTGCACTATTAAATTATTACCATTAATAGCTGATTTCATAGTTAAATTTAATGGGACAATTAAAATCAAAAACAATAAAATGCACCACTCCTGACTTAATTCTCCCGTTAAACATTAACGTCAGATTAAATTTGATTATCAAATCGCCTCATATTATTATTGCTAGGACATTATTACAAGTACTGCGCATAGACGTCGATCGTGACCTGGTAGTTTAGCACTAACTTATGAAGGTACTAACAAGGGGCAACCGGCAACTTTCCCTCACTTGTATCGTATTGGACTTCAACAGGTGCAAGTATAAGAACACGCTTCTTTGCCAATTTCGAGAAAATTAAATTTGAATAATTATATATTACTGATGAACTGCATAAAAATTAACATAAATTTGGTAAGTTGTTAATGGAATTGCGTAAGATTGCAAAAAAATAAAAACATATGCGAAGGGTACTGGGATCGCATCCAGCTCCTGCCAATTTGTTTTTTATTTATTTGATTATTAATTCCCCCCAGTATAATTTATGTCATCGTTCTCAAGAAAACCAAAGCGCTATAATAAACCCTACTCATAATCTGTAAACATTGAATGTTTTATCTTTCAGCAGTGAGGCACTGGAGGGTGTTCCACACCCCCCAGACCCCCCGGTCTCTACAACTTTGGTTTATAATTTGGGCTAATTGGGATATTAGTTACTTGACTGTGACTTGTTAAAGTTAGGATTAATTAGTATTTCTAGAGATTTCTTCTAGCTCGGTTATGCGGATATCTTCAATTTAGTACTAATAAAAAATAAACTGCACAAACCGGGGGGTCTGGGGGGTGTGGAACACCCTCCAGTGCCTCACTGCTGAAAGACAAAACATTCAATGTTTACAGATTATGAGTAGGGTTTATTATAGCGTTTTGGTTTTCTTGAGAACGATGACATAAATTATACTCAATCAATCAATCGTGCAGCTCTACAACCCTGGGTGGGTCTTGGCTGACTTACATAAATCTGTATATCTATATACATAAATTATACTGGGGTGAATTAATAATCAAATAAATAAAAAAACAAATTGGCAGGAGCTGGATGCGATCCCAGTACCCTTGGCATATGTTTTAATTTTTTTGCAATCTTACCCAATTCCATTAACAACTTACCAAATTTATGTTAATTTTTATGCAGTTCATCAGTAATATATAATTATTCAAATTTAATTTTCTCGAAATTGGCAAAGAAGCGTGCCCTTATACTTGCACCTGTTGAAGTCCAATACAAGACCCACACACACAATGAAAATGAATTAATTCAGTGAGGGGAAGTTGCCGGTCTCCCCTTGTAAGTTTAAATTTGGGTGGAGTAATTTTCTTATGTCCGAGAAGGCACGTGAAGCCGGGGTTCCCCTTGTTTTGATGATTTCCACCAATAACAATAAGAGCAGCCGTGAAATCTTAATACAGCAGTGGATGATGCCTAAACCACGTCAATTAAAATTGGCTCACTCTAATAGGTAAGTTTGGCCCATCTGAACTCGAAAGTATGACATTATCATCAAGATTATTTTATGAAAAATGGTTTTACCAGAAACATCTTTAATGTCACACTTTTATTTTAGGACGCCAAGATTAAAAATTATCATAAATTATGACACGACTGGGAATTTTTGCGATAGAGATAAAATTTCCTTTTTGCTGACAATGTGTCGCAATCAATTTCTGATTAAAATGGTTAGTAGACACAATGTATAGCACTATTATATTATTGCCATTGGAAAATTAGTGTATAATAAAACTTAATTTAAATAAATTCGTAATCACATTAATTGTATAAGTGGAAGCGTTATGTGTCTCATTTTCTACGTTCTTCAAGATATTATTCAACAATTCACTATAATTATTATTCCAAATTTTTGCCTTTGAACCAATTTTCTGCTATAAAAAGTAGCAATAAATTTTTTTTGCGAAAATGAATTTTTGCTTATTTTATGCTTAAAAGGCTGCATTATAATAAATTCCGATATTGCTTTTTTGGGAAAGTCAATTAATTACCTAAGGCCGGGGGGGGGGGTCAGAAAATCTTACGACTATTACGTAGGAGAGTGCCAGGGTAGGTTTTAAAAGGTTTTTTTACGAAAGTTTTATTTATACTCGGGCGGTGCTTTAATAAATTCTTTGAATGACTAATGCAGAATTTTTTTTCACTTTCCAGAGATTTACTTCCGCAATCGGACCGTAGAAATTATACCTTGAATTAAAAAAATATTTTACTTTCTATGTATGACATTGAAACTGTGGTAGAACTTGTTATATAATCTCATTTTCATGCAAATCTTTGCAAATTATGCTTAAAAATAACAAACTACACAGCATTTTTAGAGGTAGAATTTTGAAATAAGCATTTTAAATATTTATTGTTTGTCCGGCAATATTAAGGTCACAAAAAAATTTAAATTGTTTTCTTTTTAATTCGGAACTGTACTGCCATTGGTCTGAATTTTCTTATAACACAAAGACCAATTTTTTATCTCCCCTATATCCCTGTATGTAAATGTACTCCAAAAATTTAAACTAATCAGTATTTAACCACCCAAATATAGATAACGCAATCAAACCGCACATTTGTTTGGGGAATTTTAGAATCGTACTGTCAAAAAATGTAAATACAAAAAAATTTACATATTTTTCAAAACACAGTGTACATTACAATAAGTAATATTTAAATTATTGAACGATATTAAATTAATTTTAGCACGCCTAAGTTAGATCAACTTAATAAGTTACATCCGGACATGAACCTATTTTCATTTCTTTTATCACAAATATAAATAACTAAATAAGATACTACCTATTTAATTTTAAGAAATTCTTACCAAATTATAACGGGATCATAAAATTGCTCGTGCCCGACACAAACTTAAAATTAACTTAATTCACCTCATATCAACCAAGTTTATTTAACAAATATCAACAATAATAGTGCAGCGCACAATGAAAATGTAGATGCATTGAAAATAACATTTAATAATAGTGGAGGAGGTAAGAACGTTGGCGAGAGTTGTAGCCTCCAGCATTATTTGTAAACAACATCCAAATCTGGATTTAAATTGTAACCTTAACGGGATACTATTTTTAAAAACTTTATCGTTCAAAAAACCTATGTACACAATTAAATGTAGGAATTTAATTAATTCCTGGGAATTTTCAAAACAATGTTTAAATGTGGCACGAAATTTTTAACCGTAAAAGTCATAGATGGCGCAGATATGATTACCCTTTTCACCGTAGAAGTAGATGTGGTAGCAGCATAAGCGTGGCTAATAAAGGCACAAAACGGTGAGATTTAGACATTTTCTAGTTGAAATAAGGACGCTATTAATCGGTACTTATCATTTTCGTTTTTTTTAATATTTCGCTGTCATTACATATTTTGAAGTTGTCATAATTTGCTTACGTAGCGTAACAAACTAATTGTAAACATAAGATTGTCATTAGATTTTGTGTGCTGCACACCCACTAGCCGTGCAAATTTTATGTTTTTGGTATATTTGTAACATATTTTAGAAAAATGAGCAGCTCAGAAGAGGTTTCATGGATTTCTTGGTTTTGCGGTTTGAGGGGAAATGAATTTTTTTGTGAGGTGAAGTTGGAAAATTTAAACGAAAAATGATATGTTTATCGACATCTTAATTTTAGGTTGACGAGGACTACATACAAGATAAGTTTAACTTGACTGGTTTAAACGAACAAGTTCCTCATTATCGTCAAGCGTTAGATATGATATTAGATTTAGAACCAGGTGAAATTTTGTATTGCTTATTGAGGTTATGTTAGCAATATTTGCTTTTTTAGATGAAGAATTGGACGATAATCCGAATCAGTCGGATCTTATAGAGCAAGCTGCTGAAATGCTATATGGTCTAATACACGCTAGGTATATTTTAACTAATAGAGGAATTGCGCAAATGATTGAAAAATATCAATCGGGCGATTTTGGTCAATGTCCCCGGGTGTATTGTGAATCTCAACCCATGCTTCCTCTAGGTAATAAATCGTCTCGAAATTTATTTAATTTAAACTGAAAATTTTGTTAGGTTTATCTGATGTACCTGGAGAAGCAATGGTCAAATCATATTGCCCCAAGTGCATGGATGTCTACACACCAAAATCATCGCGACATCATCACACCGATGGTGCCTACTTTGGTACAGGCTTTCCACATATGTTGTTCATGGTGCATCCCGAGTACAGGCCAAAACGTCCTAATAATCAATTCGTACCAAGGTGAGTAAATTGTATTAACGTCTTCTCGATTCTTTAAGCTGATTATTTTTATGTCCAGATTATATGGATTCAAAATTCACCCATTAGCATATCAGCTGCAACAACAGGCTGCATCTACATTTAAAGCACCTTTACGTGCAGTGAATTACAATAACGGGAAACGTTAATAAACAGTGTACAAAATTATTTTGTGTATTACTGAACAATAAATAGGCAACACTAATTTTGTATATTCAAATTGTGTAATATTTATGGTTACGTTACAACATGTATTTATTCTTCATTTATTGTTATAAGACACATAAATTGCATGACAAAATTGTTGTTGCTCAGAAGTTCAATAAAAATTAAAAGATTTTCTGTTCTGTGCTAGATATTATTTTTTTTTAGTTGAATTGTATTTATGCAATTAAATTGATAAGTAGAATATTTAAATTAATTAGACAAAAGTTTAATATGTATGGTCTAAATCACTTTATCGGTGTACTTTTCTTGCATTTTTATTTTTCTTAATATAAAATTCAAATTGGAAGTAAAGTTTATTCGTTTTTTCAGTAAGAGGTGCGATGTAAAGTAATTTTTTACAGTAATAAAGAAATTCGTTAATCAAATACATATTATTTATTTATCCAATTATGTTATTCTCAAAATATTTTAAAGTGGTAAAATCTCACTATTATGAAAGCAATTATTGTCTGTGAAACCCATGCGGTGCATTTTAAAAATTAAATTAATTTCTTGTTATTTACATTGACTTTTATACATGTAGAACTTGGGAATTTCAATGGTTTCTTAATAGAGATTATTATGTTACAGTAAAAGTGGAACCTTGTCAATTGTAAATATTGACAAGGTAACATATTTGAGGGATTATATGCCGATTTATCTTCGCTGTAGTTGAAGGTATACACTTCCTGTGTTAAACCGTAGTTCCCCCTCCAACATACATAATATAAAATGACAGCATCTTCAGTTTAAAAATTTGAACATACATATTTTAAAACTTGTTTATAAAATTTGATCATAGGAGAAAATAAACTTTTCTTATTTGTAGTTAGTCTTAAATAGCTAATCACATAATCTTACGAATTAATTCTTAAAATTTTAAAGTTGACCTGAAAAAGGAAATTAACATTTTTGATTAATTGACATTTTATTTAATATATTTTAAATTTTGATAGCATAAATTGAAGGCCAAATGAAAAGGTGGATTTCAAGACTGCAAAGAGGAAATCAGAGCTGTTGCCAGCTTTAACGCCGCTACAAGCAAGATTACAATCAGCCACTCTGGAGTTACGAGAAAATAGCGAGCATTAAGTTTTTCAAACTGAATTAAATAAAACACCACAAAGTTTGTATGTTTGTTCCATCAAAATCTCCGGAATGGAAAGCTCTAACGAAGTGAAATTTTTACTGATGATTCTAATACAAATTCTAAGGCGAACGCTGCTATCCCCAGCTCTACACAAATTTCCAAAAATCTTTATCTCAAAATTTTTTATCTATAAAATTTGGATAAAAATTTAAATTACAATAAAATGCGATGTTATCAAATATGTTATCTTAATATATAAAACACAAAGTTGGTTTTATAAACTTACTAACACGAACGCCCTTATTTACAACGCTCCAAGAAGTTTTTTTTTATGTCTACAAACAGCAAAATTAGAATTTTAGAACTACTCTTGTTGGTTAAGTTTTTTGTTGGCTTAAAATTATGAGCAATTAACCGAATTCCACTGTCTGGAATTCACTCACTAGGAGATCATGGCGACCGATAGGCTACCTGACCTGCTAGTTAGACATATTATAATCACTCAGTTTCTGAATTTCTCTAAATCCATAAGTGTTTTATATTTTGAGTTAACGGTACGACTTAAACTTCTTTTTATTCTACCCTATCACAAATGCCGTTTTATGATGAACAATTTTTTCCTGTTTTTTTTATTTTAAGAATGATTTTACTGAGGAACAAATAGTCTCTTGCTCTCTTGGAGGGGAAATTGTTATAAATATAGTACAATATTGAGTTCTAATTTAGATAAAAATAATTGTTTTTTTTTTCTTGTCAAGTTTCAGAATTAGGGAATAGTTATGTTTCTATTATATTAAATTTATGGTAGTCAGTTGGATTTGTATCGATGGCGTGTAGTTCACCACATTATTTTATATAAGAAGTCGAATTTGTTGATCGTAAAGTTAAATTTTAAATGAGATTATTATTTAAATTTTTAAGTAAAATAAATACTTCATCTCACTTTTTCTTTTGCTTTCAAACTCAACAATTTGTAGTCATTTTTATGGTATATTTTTCAAGGACATAACTTTTGAATTTTAAATTGTGTTTTAGTCCCTCCCTTTCTTATTTTGTGTATTTTATATTTTTGGTGTACATAAATATTATTTATAAACAATAAATAATTGTTAAATTATAATTAATTGCTTTATATTGATCAATGAAAAAAGTTGAAGGGGGCCAAAATGAATTCTTACACAGGGCACACGAAAAGTTAGTTACGGTTTTTTTATTTCATAAATGATTTTGCCCGAAAAGTAGGTGCTTGCTTCTGGCACCTCGAAGTCTAACAATTGAATTACGCAAAATAAAGTTTTTCAGACGTTTGGAAAAAACAATTTTATATTTAATCGACGCATTAAAATAAAACAAATGGTTGGAGGCGGCTTTAAAGTGGTATCTAATATATACTATGAAGTGATACTTTACTGCCGCCTGTTGCCGGTACTAAAGTAAATCAATTTCTAGCATAAAAAGTGGAGTACTAAGAAATTCATCGACTCCCTAATTTATATTGTGCGTAAAGAGATCTTGATTTTCATCTTGGAAAATGTTTTACTCTAAAAGTGTAACTTTTCGCTCGATAACTGTTTGAAAAATAGTACTTTTAATGTCCATGGAGAAAAGCCATTAAATAATGTGTAAATATTAACAGACTAATTTCTAGTCTCAAATGAGTCCAATTAAAAAACTTATTTACTCAGGACTAGGGGCGGTAAATTTCAAATCCTGCTTAGAGCAGCATAAAAGCTGGCGCCGGTTCTGGAAAATAAGCTTTATTTTTAGATTTTTAGTAAATTATACAGGAGGGGGGGCAAAGCAAAACTATTAATTTAGTACTAATATTAATATAGCATTATTAAACTATGGAAACTTTAAGAGGGGGATCTTTCAAAGAAAAAATGTCAACAGGTGATGCGACAATAGAAAAAAACAAAATAGAATCAAACAAGTTTGCAGATGAAAATCTTTTTGGAACAATAATGCATAAGAAATTATTTATTTTCAAAATGAGGTGATTTAAGCTTTTAATCATGAATATTTTCAAATATTTCCGACAAAAAATAGATTTTAACAAAACTATGTCATTTTATATTTTACTAAAAACAATTTGAAAAAAAATATAGTTGAGGTGATAGGCTAGTGTAAATCTAACAAGCAGATATCTTTTCACAACACAAACATTCAAAATAGCAGGGCCACATTCAGCAACTTTATCGAATGAAAAAATAGCAAACAAAATTATAATTATATAGGTATTTCTTGTTTGTTTTGCATTTGTAAAAATTTCCAAAATTATTTTAGAATTTTTTTTATTTCTCCAAATTTTGGCGCTGCTATTAAAGAAACAAAGTTTAATTTCAATATTGTAACAACAATATTTTGGTTTCTTTATAATTTTCTGTCAAAGGCAGTCAAGATGGATTATTGGAGACGGACTTGTGACGTTACGAGGCTGGATCTAGCTAGAAATGACAAAAAATAAAATAAGAAAAATAGAAGTAAATTAAAAAGAATAGGGAAAAGATAGGCAGTCTAAACATTTATGAGTAATCAAGTCTAAATATTTAGACTTCAACACCAGTCCAGAAAAGAGAAAAACCATGATGCACCATATATAAATTTGTACAAGCCACCTGGACAATTTTACGTAAACACTTTCTTGAACTATCTGTAATAAAATTTCCTGAAATCAACATCAAATCATTTATGAGAGAATAAAAAATATTTATTTTCTACTAACTTATCGTGCAGTACATAAACCAATTTGAAACAACAAAAAGAGACGAAATGGTTGAAATCTTTATTTTTAATATTGCTAATTCATTATTACAATAATTCTGTTAAACTTAACCATAACAAAACAATAATTCCAGTTATTGATTACAGTAAAGTAAATTCTCGACAAACAATTAACCACTTATTAAAATTATATCAAGCAAAATTTCTAGTCGTTCTTTTAACGAGGTTTAATAATTTTTAGTAGGTCAAATTGTTATTGAATAACAGCGCAGTCATCAAAACCATTGTTTCTTCTTTTAATTAAGAATACCATAAAGACGTTGATTATTGCTAGCTATCTCCCTTTTGCAATTGATTTTGTCTCTCCAATAGTTGTTGTAAAGGAGGTGGCTGACGTGAAAAAAGTGACTGATGTCTCAAATTATTCATTAAACCTTCCGATGGACTAGTCGTATTTCTATATTGGCCGGGAATATTTGGAGACCAAACGGTCGAATTGAATAACGAATATCCTGGTGTGCTAGTTTGAGGTGCTTGAAGGTTTTCGCTTTCCTAAAATTCCAAAAGTAAGCTATAATTTCAAAATAATACAATTTGATTTTTTACCCTGTTACTGTTTGAAATTGGAGGTAATGATGCCACATTTTTTGTTTCTTTCAGCATTGCCTGACGAAGCGATAACGATTGATTCGAATAATTGTGGCCTATGATTCCATTACTTGGGGTAACATTGTTTGGAGTGGAACTCCATGGTGAGCTAATCATGTTTGGTCGTTGATTGTTGGGTGGTTGCTTGTTAAATTCCATGTTTTGATGTGTATAGGGCAAGTTGTTTATAAACGGATAGTTGACTTGAAAATCTCTTTGTGGATAGTTTGTAGAAACCGGTTGAGGGGAATTTGGCCACCAATTTTGTTGTGGACGTTCTTCCTGTTGCCACTTTTTAAATTCTTGCGAATTATTACACTGCGGTAAACTGGGATATGACATTGACTGGTTCGATTGTGGTGGCGGTCTCGACAGAGGTAAAGTTGGTGGAAATCCTGTTGGCGGTGGTTGATTCATGTTTGGTATAGGAGGAGGTGGCGTATTGAAAAGGTGATTTGGTGGGGTATTGAAAAATTAGGAGGAAACGTTTTTATGTCACCAATTGGTGCATCAGCCTTTGCGAATGGAATATTTTGTACATTTCTCTCGTACGGTGGATTCGAGTAACTTTGAAAGCCATTTTTAAAATAATCCGTTTGCAAGTCATTTGTGGTGGAAGAGTTTAGATTATAAAGGGGATTTGAAAATGCAGAATTCCCTAATGCTTTCATTGCTGAAGTTTTAATTTCTAATTTTGGAGATTTTTCACTTTCCACGTTACCCATATCAAATTTAACCTAAAAATGAATTAGTGAACATAATATAAACAAAGAGGAAGTAGAAGTGATTAGTAGTAAGTTTACCTGCTTATTTTCTTCCAATTTTTTAAAAATAGATTGGAGAGCCACGTTTTGACTGGCACGTTTAAGTTTTGATGTATCCTGCTTTATATTTGGCAAACTGCTCCCACTAGAAGATGCATTTAGGTCTGTCAATCCTGCTTCTTCCTGTTCTTTGCGTGATTTTTCCAATGAACCTTGAGGTTTTAAAATCCCACCCCGTTTTTCTGAACCTACAAATACAAAAAATTAAATTTAAACATAACATTTTAATCGGTCCAGAACAGTTTTTCTTTCTAAGATCTAAATTATGCTCACCTTTACTCTTTGTAAGTTGAATGGTCTCTGCTATATTAAAAGATTTCATTTCTTCAAGAAGTTCAGTGGTTGGATCAGGTTGTACACATCCAGGTTCAAAAGTCAAACTTCCATCATCAACATTTTCCCTAAAAAAAGAATGTACAATTAATAAAAATTTAAATTGAAAAAATACAAAAATGTATGCTTAACCACTTACTTGGTAACAATTAATTTAAAGGTACTGACATCAAAAGTCGTTAACCACATTCCAAACTCAATCAATCTTTTACATCTGATTAGTTTTTCTGTTTCACAATCTTCTTCCATTTTCTCCTTATTGAAGTCAAATTCTGCAAAATATTCCGAAAATGGTAAAAAGCCTTGAAGGTCCACATCCTCCGACAGTGGAGTTTTTGCATCTAAAAAAACTTATATTAACACACTGCACTCAATACACTTTTATAACTTACGTTTGCTGTAATCAAAATCGTCCAAAAAATTGTATGCTGTTTAACAGTTTACATAGTCCTGGCCAAATTTGAAGTCTGGTTTGAAATACAGATTCCTTCAAAACTTCCGGTTCAGTTTTTATCCAACATAGAAGGAACTTAACTACAAAAAAATGATCAAAAAAAAGTCACAAAAACCAAATAAAAACGTAAAACTTACTTGCAGCTAAAGCATGATAATCCAAAAGAGAAGAATCTTCATTTAGCGTGTAAATGGGTAACAAAAAAGCGCTCAACGATCCGGCCAATAAATCTAAAACTAAATGTCTGATTTTCTTCTCATCTTCAGTTAATTCATCAATTTTTAATGTGCCTGCACCAACTGTATGTCTCAATGCATACAAATTAATCACCGTCATTTGTATCAATTTGAGTTTGGTAAAACTATTAGTTGCTACTAAAGGTGTAAGGGTCATATTTAAACTTTTAACTTGCAATTCAGCTTGAGGTAAATCTGTAGCTGCATACATCAAACCATGCACCGTTACAAACATACGAATAAATTCACCCACCGTTAACTTTGTTTGAACTTGCGTAATAGCACTAAAATTTGAGCTTTAAAAATCAAATTCTATTTTTCAAAGAAAACTACTTACTTATCTTTATCGACAGCAACCAAAAATGTGTTTGCTAAATTTGTTGCTGTGGCAGGAAAAGGATTTTTAACTGCAATTCCCCTAACATAATAAAAAATTGCTGATAGTTTATCGCCTTGACTCGTCTCCAATAGAGCAAGTTGGTTATATGGTTGTCCACTTGTAGGTGACAATAGTACGGCATGCCTGTAAAATAAAAATTTTGTGTTAGAATTTTTTCACGGCACAAAAAGTTTCATTTACTTGTAAAAGCTTTCGGCTTGGTTACGCTGGTTACGATATCTTGCAATATCGCCTAAATGCACAAGACAGTATTGGCAAATGTAAATGCAGGACGAAGCTTGTGGTGGATTAACTTGTTCGGAACTATTCAACAATTTCGTTTGACATGAATTAGATAAGCGTTTTCTAAATGGTAAATCTAAGTCAAAAGCAATGCACAATTCATGTAATAATGTTAAATAAAATCCAGATGCAGCTTCTAAACACCACGATAGAAGGGCTTGTGCTTCTGATCTATGAGGATCCTAAAAATAATTTGTGAGTTATTATGTAAATCCAGTTTCTTACTTTTTTTAATCATGTTTTTTGAGCTGAGATGTGGGAAAAAAATCTAATATGTGTTTTTGCGTAATATTGCATAAAATTAACACTTTCTAAATAAAAATACTCTTTGGTGTGCGTAGGTCAAAGTTGACGACCTAATATTGTACTTCCTTATTTGCAACACCAATTTGTGTAAGCAAAACTTCATAACCTTAAAACTGCTGGACTAATTAAATATTATTTCCTGTACCTTTTTATTTCTAGCTTGTTCCTGCAACGTAGATATGTGATTTTTAAAACCAACAGTCCACAGTTCCTGTTCAACTTTCTTATCCAATGCGTATTCTAAATCTAACACCAAAACTTGATGATAAATGGTTTGAAGTTGTTGCTGATCGGTCCATGCTTGCGAGTCACTCAATAAATCACATTTCCGGTAGATTTTCGACTTAAGAACATCAGCCTTCCTACAATTTACGTCATTGAATAAAAGAATGATAGCCAAATTTGTTTACTTACTGTAAAGCCTGAACAGCTGCTTTGCATCCCATATTGTAAAACTGTGTTTGTGGTAAACGCACTAAAACCGATATAACCGTTCAATAATTGTAACATTCAGAAGATTAAATTTCAAAATTCTTTACTACATTTTAGATATCATTTGCTTGTAAATATTTTTTATTTGCTGTTGATTATTCTTACCTCATCACTCAATTTTGAATGACATTCAAAATATTCTAATCGTTGTTTACGTGCTCCAATTCTCATTGGATACAATTAATAGTAGGTTACGACACGAGTGTTAAAGGTAGAGTTTAATAATTTTTTAAAAGGATCATGTGGAATATCACGAAATATATTAAAAACATTATTATCTTTAAATTTCAAAGCCAAATCTTATTTTTTTTAAATTCTTATATTTAAAGTCATTTGGAAATGCGCCTACTATTTTTCAAAAATTGTTATTTTAATTTTTAAAAAATGCGTAAAAGTATAAAAATTTTTTTCATACGTTACCTAATTTTTCTTTATTCATCCTGCAGTATCAAAAACGTACAAGTGTAAATATATCGCAAAAATCAATTTTAATAAATTAAAAATGTTGTTTGTCACATTTACTTATATTAATGTATAATTTGATACCAACCAATTAATTTTTTACAATAAATATCCGTTAAAATTAAATTAATTTGTATTTTTCTATTTGTAATTTGACTAAAATTGAAGTCAAAATGCGATTATATGGAGATAGCCACCTGTATCATACTTTAAATTGGGGAGGGAAGAGATTAATTTGGAGAAAACCCAAATTGCAAATTTATTGTTAAAAGTAATTATGAAAGATCGTCAGAAAATTTACGCTGTGTGCTCTTTCAACGTTTCTATAGGAAAAATTCTTGAAGATAGAACAAAATCAGAAATAAACAATTTGATAGAGCGTTCCAAGTTATCCATTGTTACCAATGTTAAACATTTATTTTTTATTTGAGAAATATAATTTAAGAAATACAAATGCCAGCGGTAGCGATATTATACCGATTTCGGTTCTGGTCAATAAGAATCGGCACCACCCTCTTATTACAATCCGATCAATAGTAATAGACGGTACTTCCTAATTACGGTCCTGTCTAGTCATTAGATATGTTATCCCGTTATTCAGATTCGACCAATAGTAATAGATGTCACCCCTTATTACGAACCTGGTCGAACAACCTTACGTAATCGTTGCGTGAAACCTACTTAATTTTGGTATCATTAAGTTGAAAAGTAAAGTTAAGAATCCAAACCCAACAAGCCAGCATGAGAAATAAACAGAATATTATTAGAAAAAATAATGAGATAGTCTGCAGATTAATTATGACTTTTAAATTAAAAATAAATGGAAAAGTTTCTTAAACAACATAGTCGCAAAATATTGACTTAACTCCTTATTCGCGCGCAGTAGCGCTCATTTAAGATTGTAAATGAGATTGTAAGGGAGAAGAGGGAGTAAAAAGAACGTAAATCTATTCATCGCGCTAACATAGATTTGATTGGATTATTTCTAAAGGTGACTTTTTTAGTTCTAATATTTGGACCTAAAGATAAAAATATGTAAGGTGAACTTTATAAAATTGAATTTTCTAAATCGGGCGTGAAATGTTCTTAAGAGTCATGAAATCTATTTGAGGTCTGCCAGATGGCGACACAATCAAAAAACATACAAATTTCTAGGATCGTTTTCACTTTACTAAGATAGAATTCTTATAAATTGAAATAGCCATTTTAATAAGCGATAATCAACTTGACGCTTGATATATTTTAAAGCTTTCAATATTGAATACTTTCGAAACTACGAGCTTGTAAATAATCAAAATTTAAAAAAAAATTCACAGAAATTAACCAAACTAACTAGATTTGAGCTTCACTCTATTTCAAATTTTATTTGAAAATTTCAGATGAATCGCACGTCCCGATTAGCTTAAAACCATCTTTTGTGATCTAAATATTTACAATAAGTTTATTTGTAAACCAAATTTTGAACTCCCTAAAAGTAGCTGTGTAGGAATCAACCGTGAGATGACACTATTTACGTATACATCATCGACGTACGTACGTACCTAGTAATTTTATAACGTATGTCGAATACGACCTGTCATCTGTTGATTTCGTAACCTATAACTTTGTATTTCAAAGAATCAATTTTGTAAAATGTATGTGTTGTGTAATTAATAATTAATTGTAATAATTTATGTAATTAATTTGTGTGTTGACAATCAAAATGCAAGAACCGAGATGAAGTGAAATTTTCTCTTGTTTTACATATAAGTAGAAGTATGGATAACAATGTTTATTTACAATTTATCTCCGACTTTTGTACATACATTATAGTTTAAATAGAAACACCAATTAAATATATGTAGTAAGTATAATACTTTTGTTTTTGAAGTTACACGTTTTTAAATTCTTTGTGTTTTCACAGCTATTTCGATAACCCAGAAGATGTCAAACGGAGCGATTTGTACACAAAATTAACTAAGAAAATCTTAAAGTTGATCAAAAAATTGTCAAGTAATTAGTAAAATAATTGCTGACCCACTAAAAGTGCAGTGTTTTCGACTTTCGTGTCAAGTGAATAACCATGTTTGTAATGTTCTTCAAAATTCTTACAGGATAAGTACATATCTTACAGGATGTGGGATGACATCACCTCAGTGCAGTTTGTTTTATCGGCGAATTTTATAGTGTTGTATGTACTATATTTATGTGCCGTTTTTTATTATTGTTAGGTAAGTAAGAAATAAAACATAAATAACGTATGTCTTTATTTAATCAGAAAAGTACTAGCTTTGAAATTACAGCATTTATTTCTGCATTTATCGTCTGAATCCGAATCACGTTGAATCACTATTTTAGAATCGAAGTAAGTACTTTATTGTTTTTGCTTTTTTAGTTTACTTGCAAAAGAATTTATTTTTAAAAGTACTGGGCCTGTTACATTTTTATTGAGAAATTAAAAATTCCGCTCAGGGCGGGCTTTACTTTATTTTTTATTTAACCTCATTTAATTAATATTAAATACAGTGAGTAAAAAAACGAGTTGGACACCTAAGAAAATTTCAGTAAATCGTTTGTATTTCAATTATTTCTGTAGAAAATTAATTAATTTCAATGTTAGTTGGTAAAGTATTGAATGTACTAATTAATATAATAGTTTAATTTATCGCCCATACTTTCATTAGCGATAGTGGACGTTGAAATTATTGCAACGGACCCCAGGACTTTACATTTACTGTATTACAAAATAACTAACTATAACAATTTTCTTCTAGAAATGTCAGCCGAAGAAACGGCAAAAATTTTCCCTATACGTTTTCCAACCCGGCGCCAACTCCACCACCAACCCCGGCGCCAACTCCACCACCAACCCCGGCGCCAACTCCACCACCAACCTCAGAAAGAACTAAAAAAAAAAAAAAGAAGAGTTCCAATAGACTTAAGATTAAAATTAAAGGCCGTAAATCCTCACAGGCGGCGGTCACCGCCTAGTCGACGGCGGTCACCGCCTAGTCGACGGCGGTCACCGCTATCGGCATCGATCGCCAAGAAGGTCGGCGCCCAAAAATATTTTTACATTTACTAAATGCTTAATAAAAATAAAAAATTACTAAATAAAAACTTCACAGTTTGTTATATTTTTATTTGCTGATAATAATAATGATGATGTTTACTAGGTCGACAGTCATAAGTTGTGGAGAGCTACTAGTTGCTCCTGATATCTGTCGGTATCCAAATTTTGCTGGGCTTCTTTCTTGATGTCAATTAGAAATTTTAAACGTACTTTCAAAATTCAAAATTTCCAAATTTTGCTGGGCTTCTTTCTTGATGTCAATTAGAAATTTTAAACGTACTTTCAAAATTCAAAATTTCCAAATTTTGCTGGGCTTCTTTCTTGATGTCAATTAGAAATTTTAAACGTACTTTCAAAATTCAAAATTTCCAAATTTTGCTGGGCTTCTTTCTTGATGTCAATTAGAAATTTTAAACGTACTTTCAATATTCAAAATTTCCAAATTTTGCTGGGCTTCTTTCTTGATGTCAATTAGAAATTTTAAACGTACTTTCAAAATTCAAAATTTCCAAATTTTGCTGGGCTTCTTTCTTGATGTCAATTAGAAATTTTTAAACGTACTTTCAAAATTCAAAATTTCCAAATTTTGCTGGGCTTCTTTCTTGATGTCAATTAAAAATTTTTTAAACGTACTTTCAAAATTCAAAATTTCCAAATTTTGCTGGGCTTCTTTCTTGATGTCAATTAAAAATTTTTTAAACGTACTTTCAATATTCAAAATTTCCAAATTTTGCTGGGCTTCTTTCTTGATGTCAATTAAAAATTTTTTAAACGTACTTTCAATATTCAAAAATTTCCAAATTTTGCTGGGCTTCTTTCTTGATGTCAATTAGAAATTTTAAACGTACTTTCAAAATTCAAAATTTCCTAATTTGAAGTTCTTGAAGTGGAAGGTTGATCCAAAATTTCCACATGTGCTGTGTTTCTTCTTTTCTTCTTTTCTTCACTAAGCTTCTTTTTCTTCATAAGCGGTAATTGCTCTTGTAATATATGGAGGATCAACGCATTTTTTGTTTTTCTTCAAATTTCCTCTAATTATTTCAGGAGCTATACATTCTTGATAAAATTGACACAAAATTGGCAACATTTTTGAAATCCAGAAATTTTCATCTCTGTCTATTATCTGGATATGAATAGGATCTTGTCATTGACATAAACGACAAAGTAGCATTTACTTCTTTTGGTGATATTCAATTGTCCTTGAATCTAACAAATAAAAAATTTTAAATCTTTAAAAAAATGAAATTAAAGCAGTAATTACCTGATAATAATAATTATGCCGTTGTTTTAAGCATATGCCATTATCATTTTTAATTAAAAAGGAATTTTTTAAAAGCGGAATCAAGTTCTCGATACTGTGAGCGTCTTTGTCTGGGGCATAAATACATTTCACCTCCACAATTGCATCTTGACCAACCAGTCCTGCATAAAAAAATGTAAATAACATAAAAAAGGATAATACAGTATTTTCAAAATTACCATCTGGCGAAGCACCCAAGAAACCATACTGTTCGTCGATCCAAAAACCTGAAGGTTGAACAATAATATCTAACATTTGCTCTAATTTCAGTATTGCCACACTTTCTTTGGCTATACCATATTCTGTGGCATCAGTAGAAAATATGGAAGGCATCAAGCATGCCTTAACGAAAGAGTTACAAGGTGTATGCGGTCTCCTGTTTATAACTTTTCCAAACAATGAAGCTGTCAAACGCATCTTTCGTTCAGTTTCATATACTTTATTACCAAATTGACCAACCGATTCTTTTTGAATATTATCAATTGCATCTTTGGAAATCTAAAACATTATTTTTGCTATAATATTATTAATATGAAAACATAAAACTCACTTGTAATCTTTCAATTACCAAAGCGGATTCACTCAAAATGACTTCTAAGTCTTCCTTAGTTTCGAATATTTCTGCATGGTCACCATAATCAGTATTTTTTTCAACTGCTGTTTTTCTTTTTTTCCTTGAAAGGTTATCTGTTTCATTACCTGAGAATAAACGTTTTCTTGCTTTTTTGATTTTATTGGCAGTTTGCTTTTCCATATACAAGGAAAAATGTTGGCCAGAGTATTTCAGTATAATTTTTCCATGGGCTGCGATGCCAATTAAAAGCTTTATTGAATCGTAATCCTGCAAGATGAACACGTCGCTCGTATGATCCCCTTTGGACCAAATTTAATCTTTTTCATTCGGAACAGTTTCATAATAAAGAGGTGTCTCCATGATTCTAAAAAAAATCAGAAATTATGATTAAATCAAAATATACTCGTATTCGTTCGTAAAGACTTAAGACCAAAAATTAAAAAAATTTTAATTCTAAGATTTTTTTAGAGTTCCTGTTTACGAACGAATACGAGTATTGTTTTGTCATAAGCATAATATATTATTAATTCAAAATAATTAATTTTTTGCCGTTATATTAAAATAGTTCAAACGTTTTTGTTAGCGGTGCAACTTTCTGAAACTTCAGTTTTTCTTAAGTAGTGCGATGCAAACAGGCAAAATTACTTAAAAGTTTGACTTAAGTCAAAAAACGGTGCAAACGGGTATCAATTACTTACTTGTGACATTCTGGAGACGAGATTATACCACTATGTTGAAAGGATGTTAATTTATTCGTTTTCACAGCTGGGTAGGTTCTTGAGCACCAATTTGGATTTCTAATAAGAACGAAACAATATTACATCTACAATCGGTTTTAAAATTAAATTTTGATTTACAACACAAATATTATTGCAGATAATTTTATCTATAGTCCAGTTTGAATCTTAGAGCGATGTAAAGTTTTTATTCAAAACTGTCAACACTACCCAAAATAATAATTTCAACTTATTAATAAATAAAAATCTATTATCGTGCACTTAACTATGTCACTGTATAAATTTATTAATTTACATACCTATCAATTTCACTCTCTACCTCTGATGTTAATTTTGCATGTTCTAAATTGCATGAATTCGATAAAAAATTACTAAAAAATATTACATTATTTTAAATTATCTTAATAATAAAAATACAATTTACCTCTCCGGTTGTACAATTTCAATGTTACGATCTTGGCGATAAATATTTTCAGTCGTACTATTGTTAACATCTTCAAAAAGTTTGTTTTCCCCAGATTTCATTATTAGCTTTCTTAACTTCCACATACGCTTATTTGCCTTGGAGGCTTTACTTCGTTTGGTTTTTTTGCCAGTATTTTTTGTTCCATTGCCCATATTGCAATATTACAATATAAAAATGGTTTCAAAATTAATAGGCTAATTATACATACAACATATAAAAACTTACCTGTATGTTATATATTTATATTACATATATAATGGAATAAAATTTTATAACACAAACAAATTAATGCTTATAAAATGATAAAATAAATTTGTTGGTTATAAACACAGAAAAGTTTAATTATATGTATAACAACAGCGCCATCTTTTCGCAATTTTTTTTATGAATAGATAACATCGACAAGTTTTAAACCACGATATCACAAATACAAAAATTACGAAATTACGTGAATTTGACGCACTGAGCGCCATCTACAAAACCAAGAAAATTTTTTGTCGAACCACAGATAAGAAACAACTTCTCCCACCACAATTTTTCCGTCCTTAACGGACGATAAGCAAAATTTTACCTTAAATTTATAGAATTCTGCGTGCAGCACTAAAATTGACTAAAATGTTGAGAACCACTGTTACACAAATTAAAAGGTTATGTTTTCTGATTTTTAAAAATATTTCAAAAATTATTAATGATTTATAATGAGCGCTCTAATAAGAAATGCCAGGATATTAATAAAAAATTCTACTTTGGAAATAAACTTCCTGAAGGTTTATAATATCAACTTCTGTAAATTCAAATGTTAAATTTCAATTTCTAGGTTTTTAAAAGGAATTTATCCGATCGCTTGGAACAGCATAAAAGAAATGTCATGGCAAAAGGTTTGCCAAAAGTAAAATCTATCTCTGGAGTAAAACATGTTTTGGTCGTTGCTTCCGGGAAAGGAGGCGTTGGTAAAAGTACCACAGCAGGTTGGTGTTACAAGCAATGGAATTATAAAACACTAATATTATGTTGCTTTTAGTAAATTTGGCAACTTCTTTAAAATTGCTGCAGCCAAACAAAAATGTCGGAATATTAGATCTCGATGTGTTTGGACCGTCGATACCATTAATGATGAATCTGAATCAAAGTCCTCTGTTAACCAGCGATAATTTAATGGAACCTTTGGTGAATTATGGCGTTAAATGGTAATCTTTTTATACAATTTTTGTTCCTGATATTTTGGATTCTTAATTTTTAGTATGTCTATGGGATTTTTAGTTGCCAAAGGTGCACCCGTTATTTGGAGGGGTTTGATGGTAATGCAAGCTTTGGAAAGACTATTTAGGGAAGTTTTTTGGGAATCAATTGATTATTTGGTAGTCGATACCCCACCCGGTACAGGAGATACCCATTTATCACTTATACAAAATATTCCTATAACTGGCAAGTGTTGTTAGAAAAAACTTAGGATACATGTGCACTATGCGGCCAGCCGTCTGGTTAACTGCAACCGATGAACTATATGTAAATTCCGTATACATAAAAATTTGTATACGCAGTAAGTTCCGTTGCTTGGAGCACTGCGAACCCATCGACGGCTCGCTGCCATGTGACTTATAATCTGTCAATTTTATAATATTATTAACGTATACATGATAGTACGCATGATAATGATAATACGATAAAAGCGATGGGACAAACTCATAAATGTTTGTTCTATCCACAATTTATTATTTTAATTTTTTCTGCAGATTCAACCGTACACTGCGGGCAGCCCGCATAGTGCATATGTACCCTTACAGTTTCTAATACCTGTTACCTTTCAGGTGTCATTTTAATTACAACTCCCCAATTGGCTGCTATACAGGTAACAAAAAGGGGTGCAAAAATGTTTCAAAAATTAAATGTACCAATTATTGGTATTGTGGAAAACATGAGTAGTGTTACATGTCCTAATTGCTCAACCGAAGTTCAACTCTTTGGAGACGGCTCATCCACCTTGGCAAGAGAAATTGGCATAGATATATTGCAAAGAATACCGTTACAACAGGAAATTTCAAATAGTACAGATCAAGGAACTCCTGTTGTTATTGCAAAACCTAATGGCGTGGAAGCTGCTGCATATAAAAGCATAGGTCAGCAAGTTATCGGGTTTGTAGATAAATTAGAAAATAAGCACTTTAAATTTTTGTGATAAAATATTTTTGTTTTAATAAAAAATGAAAACTTGCACTTGTTTTATACCGGGTATTCCACTACTTAGTAAAAATTTCATGTCATAATGATATCAATGTTAACATGCACATAAATTGATTGATAAATTAATTACAATCAATTACTTGATACAAAGTTTTAAGTTTTGTTGAGTAGTCAATAGATTTATTATGCAGTAACTTTTTACGTTTTGCATTAGAAAAAAAAAAACTGGCACAAATTTTGTTTTATTATGCACACATATACAAACCCCTGAACACGAGAAATTGAAAAAACTTCATGTACATAATTACAAATAGATTTTATTTTAAAAAAATATTCCTTATAACAACCCCTGGCATGTGCAAACATAGATAATAAAAGTCGTATACAAAATATTTTCTAAAATTGCAATAAAATAATGAAAATACAAAAATTTTTTACAAGAAATAAATTTAATATATTTATAAATGTCTTTTAATAAAAAACAATTACACTGAGGTACGTACCTAAAGATATAATTACAACAGTCCAGTCAAATTTTCATAACAAAAAAATTACATTTGTGAAGGATTACGTTCGGTTACATTTCAGGTTCATTGTTTTGAAAAATCTAATGAGCTACAATAAATTAAAAAATCATTATTACAGTATTACAAGAGAATAATAATTTTAATTACATTGGCTTATTCTAGTGTCCTGTATATAAAATTAAATATCTGTTTAAAGTTTGATATCAAAAAAGTTTGGAAAATTTTAATTTATTTTTACAAATCACAAATAAACTGATAGTCCAATTAATTGTCTATATTTGGTTACATTAATAGTCCAAAATGACGAAACACAATCCCAAAACATCTCCTTTACCATCGCTTCTTATGTTCATCCATCGATACGCCCCCAGGTCCAAGATACACTATCATCAAAAGACCTCCAACGACTGATAACGTCTAAAAATTTAAATTGTTATCTAAATGTGCACAACAAAACTTTGTTGGTTACAAACCTGGAAGAAGTCATATTTTAAGAAATCCCTTAAAGGTTTATATTGTGGAATATTCCACCAAGCGTTGTGATAGAAATTTAGTGTCGTTAGTAATAACACCAATATGAGCGCCGATAATTTGGTTTTGTAGCCCACCGTTACAGAAAGCATTAAAGCTGACCCCACGATGTCCAATATAATCTGAAATTTGTTGTTACTAATATTTTTAAAAATTAAAAAAAAATGTTCACTCACTTGGAAGAAACTAAATTCAAATCTTATGAGTGTGATGAACATAAAAGCTAATAGAATACGTCCGGTTAATTGAAGAATATTTTTAGGTCTGTTATCGCCCAAACTTGGAACACCCGCAAATAAACTTTTAGCTTCTCCTCTACTTTCTGCTAAAACCAGGAGTAACGCACCAATGAGAGCAAAATTTCTAAATAAGAATTGTATGTCCCATAATATGCTATAAGCAAATGTCTGAAAAAAGAGAGTAAGTAACATTTGAAAACAATCAAATATCATTAAAGTTACCTGTAAAACTACGATAAAAAATAAAACCCCACATGCAATTGTAACTCTGTATCTGAATATAACCATACCACAACCACCCAATTGACCGATTAAATTAACTATCACAAAAAGTGTTGCTAAAACTTTTCCACAACCCCAGGACATATCCATGTATTCTCTTTGCTCTGACCATTGAAACCACATTCGAAGGCCATCTTCCAAAAATGTCGAAATCAAACAAAGGCGTGCAGCAGTTGGAAGAATATATTTAAGCTTTCTTATCACCTGAAACAAATAATTTTGACTTTAAAATATATTTTTTTACCAGAATCTTTGATTATATGGTATCAGATGAGCAAACCTTATAGGAACACCATGGTGTGCCTATCTGATACCATCATATTTATATAAAAAAACTGATAATTTACAATAATCAAAAGGTGAACCATTAATAAAAATTTATTGAATCATAAAATTAATGACTGAAGCAGTATAAAAAAAAACTACATAAAACCACCTACACAACAAATTAGTAAACTTGTGGGTTAATTAAATTTGATAAAATTGTCAATACAGTAGTAATGTAAAGGCAGTATTTATTTGCAGATAAACCATTTCAAATTACAAATTTGTTTAGGTAATAAATATTCTAATATTTACAACTATTTGATTTGAGGCATTATTGTGGGTAATCAATATAACTCATATTGCAATCAGCATATAAACCAAATATAAACTTTCAACATATTTTATGTAATGGTAATTTTATGTACGTAATTATGTAATAGTAATGCCCTACAATTTCTGTCAGGTCTTCCTCAGTGAGCCAAGGCCGGAACAACAATGTCAAAAGGATTAGCCGCCGAAAATTAAGTTTTAAAACTTAATATAAAATCAATCGAGTTGTACATCAATGAGTTCCATTGTATTCACTCACCGGGAGGTCTTGTAGCCGATTGGCTATAGATGAATTTAAAATATATATCGATTAACAACTGAAATATTTGATTTTAAAATTACTATAATTTCCTATAGAAACATGGATTAATTCTAAATTCTCCACTTTTTGTTGAAGACGTGTACATCTGTCGTACATATACTCACACTTGCGGCGCTTCTAGCTGGCATATAAGCCCCGAACCCCGCATCATTAAGATTCACATTTGGAAGATCTGTTTTGATTTCATGGATATTTTTAACAAATTTACAACCTGCTAGGCGACGGTACCTTCAAAATTATTATTATAAATAAAAAACACTATATACACACTGCACTGACCGCTGATATGAAAAATTAAAAACTAATTTGCTATTTTATTAATTTAATTAATATAAAAGAAATTATTATTAATTTCGATCTTTTATAAAACATCGATGGTGCCTATCCTAAGCTGAAGCCGAAATGCTAAGAAGATGCGAAAGAAAGATTTTGAGAATTATCCTGGAACAAAAAGGGATGAGAATGGTGAGCATAGAACCTGGATGAATAATGAAGTATTACAGGAGTTTAAAGGGGAGGATATAGTGAAATTCATCAAGTTGCGGAGAATACGTTGGTTGGGTCACATAATGCGGGGTCAGGACGAAGACATTGTAAAAAAGATAACATTATGGAAGCCAAGTGAGAATAGGATACAGGGTAGACCACGGATTAAATGGTGGGAGCAAGTGATGGGGAATCTGAGGGTGAAGGGGTGCGTGTGGGGACAGGCGGAGGTGAGGGAGATAGTGGCAGAGACTGTTGTACATAGAAAATTATGAACTTATTTTTTTAGGTATAGGAGAAATTTTGTTTGTATGGGGGCTGTCCTCCCCTATAAGTGGATTTGTGAATCCCGAGCGGGATAGCTATATTTCAAACAGAAATGTAAAGCTATAAATAATAATTTATTTTATTTAAATGAAACAAATTTTATTTTGATTTAAATAAAATTATTTTAGCAATCAAACAAAATTTGTTATTTCAAACAAAATTATCATTAAATTTTTTTGTTTAATTTGAAAAATTGTAGATTACTGTAAATAAAATATCGTTCTTGAATTAAAATAAAATTTTGGTTGATTTAAATTAATACAACTTTAAAAGAAGAAAAGTATGTTTATGTAGGTACTATTTATGCCCGGTTTCTTCACCTAGAGATATCTCTTAGATAAACCATCTATGTATTAGATAAATTAACGAAGTAACCAATCAAACAGTAAAACAAAACAATCAGAAATGTGATTGGCTACTTCGTTAATTTATCTTATAGATAGATTATCGAAGAGATATCTCTAGGTCAAGAAATCGGGCATTAGTTGCTTTAAAATAATTTTAATTAAATTAAACAAAATATACACTTAATTCTACATAACTTTTATTTAAATTAAATATTTAGTCATTTTAAAACAGTTTTTTTCTTTGAAAGTCATATTAATTTTAAGCAAACAAAATTTTATTTAAATTCAAGACCGATATTTTATTTATTTAAATTTTTTTTAATTAAACAAATTTTTAAAAGTAAATTTTGTTTGTAATAACAAATTTAGTTTGATTGACGGAAATAATTTTATATTGTTTACTAGTTGGATACCCGGCTTCGCCTGGGGTCTCATTAAAAGGTGGAACTCTGCCTTTGTCTGAATGATTGAATAGCTGGATACCCGGCTTCGCCGGGTCTCCTATAATTAAAATACTTTGCCTTTGTGTGAAGTATTTAGTTTTTTCCGAGTATCCTGCTTCGCTTAAGGTTTTCTTCTCGACGGGAAATCTTGCTTCCCGTTGCTAGAGCGTTTCAGAATGATTTTTAGTGTTCCCGTTGTCGAGTGTTTCAGAACGGTTTATATTGTACTCTACAATTTTCTCTACAGCTTTTCTTCTCCAGTATTTCAAATCACTTATAATAGTGTAGGTACTGAATGTGAATATACCAACGTAAAATTACCATATATCAATTACAGGTATTGGCGATGGGAATCTCGTTAATCCATTCATGCTCGTCCGCAATTTTTCACTTTTTTTTTAAATTAAGCTTTTCGGTCCCGGTTTTTAGCGGAAAACCTCTTTAGGGTCCTAGAGAGTAACTGTGCAAAATTTGGTTGAGATCGGTCGAACGGTTTTGGAGTTATTAAAAGACGAACAAACAAACAAACATTCAATTTTATATAATAGATATAGATATAGATGATATTATAGCACAGAAACCTGATTAAAATCAGTCAAACGGTTTAGGAATATAGAATTCCCATGTTATTTCCCTATGTTCTGATTTTAGCCGGTCACCCGGTATAATTTTTCCATTGTCGCGCCACCTGTCGGCGACACAATTGTCACCAGATTTCCAAAATTACGGGAAATCTCTCTTACCTCTCGCATTTTTAACGATATTATAGCACAGAAACCTTCCCCAAGTCCTACCGAATCGTTGGAGTACTCGTCGATTAAAATCGGTCAAACGGTCTGGGAGTTATTAAGAGACGAACAAACCAACAAACATTCAATTTTATATAATAGAAGATTAGATTCAAACAATTTTGACTGAGTAGTCTGCTTGTAAGACAATTCAATTCATCAATTAGCATTTAATCAATAACATATTGCATTGAAGTTGCACTGTACTTTGTCAACGATTAAATTGATTGGTTTTCATTTTCAAAAGATAAGTTTAATTTTTCCCCTCAACCAAAATTTTTATTAAGAACTCATCCCATACAAGGATCAAAAAACCGATGAAATTTCAATCTACAACAGCAAAAAAATTAAGTGGTAAGGTTATCGTTTCTGGCGCCCAGAATTATCTTTCAATCGGTACCAAACACAAAACAAACCATAGCAATACATACACCAAAACCAAACGGTGTAGTCCTTGGTCGTAAAAAAATTTATAATAGCATAATGTAGTTTCTGATTACAATAGAATATAATATTCTTTAAAGACTGTCGATTATAATATATTATATTATCAATGTCATGAGGAGCATCTGTTTTTATCTGTTTTTACAGTAAGATTGAAGTAGTGGTTATCTGAGTAGATAATTCACATGTCGAGTATTTAATAATGCATAAATTAGTATCTTGATTTACGTAACCACACATAATTTGTTCTAACACACGCGGTTGGAATTAGAAAAAGAAATATGAAGAAGCATCAAAATTATAATTCACCACTGAAATTTTAGTTTTGAAAAGAAGTTTAAAATGCTAAAGGGAGATAACCATGTTATATGGTTCACATCATCAGTGACTTTAAAATAAAAACCAAGATTAATAATATGTAAAGCAAATACTATTAATTGTAAAATTAAGGCAAAATGCAACAAATTACACATGACGTGAAAGGGATTGTAATTTGCTACAATCGTAACAAATTCTTTGCACTTTTCACTTCTATGAATATTTTTGTTTTAAATTATGTAAACTGTTATTTTTACGAATTAATATTCTAATCTGAAAATTTCGAAATTTTGCGGAAATAATAAATAATTAAGATTTAGAACCAGTAGCGATCAAAGTGGTTTTTTAAAAGTAGAAATCGCTTTTTCTGTGAGATTTGGCCCTGCGAAACTGGAGCCGACTCTGCTTACTCCTATGTATACCCAACTTTTAGATTTATTCTTAAAATTTAAAAATATTATAAATTATTCAACATTTAAACAAAAAATGTATTAAAACACAAATTATTGTGTAACTTTCAAGGTATCCAATCGAATTTCTAAATGTAAATTTATTTTAATAATTTAAGGTAAATTGCTATTAAATTCAGTGATACTGCAAAGTTTTGTATTTAAATAATACAATAGTAACAATGAACAACAGTAAGCTATTGATTTATTACTGCACGTGTAATTGTAAATACACTCAGGTTAAAATAATTGTTCAATAGAAGATTAACTAAGCTCGTAAAATAAATAATAACAACATTGTTGCGCATTGCATTATTATTTATTTGTCCAAAACCATATTAAATTATAAAAAATTCTGTAAAATTTAATTAATATACAAAAATTTTGATTACATAAAGTAATAAGAAGCGAAGAAAGATTTACTAAGTTCAATGTCCAATTCGAAAAATAATAATATAAAAATTCTGAAACTTGAAAGATAAATCTAATTTAACAAATGTAATCTTCAAACTTGCGACTTACATCATAAACATTTTTCGCCAATGAAGTAATACCAAATGTGATTTATACATAAACAAACGGCTTTTATGTACCTATTACAAATATTTTGGGTACTTTTGCTTCGTAAAAGGTTTTTTTTGAGTGTAACTCTCCGACCTGGCAATTGATTGCAATCAGATACTGAATGGGACATAGACTCAAAGGGTCCTTTCTATTTATTGGCCCAATGAATACTAGATCAGCGAAAGAACTGACAAATTAACGAGAAATTGCCCCCTACCAGCTTAAAACTGCATTTCAGCAGATGATCAAATGGAATTCCATTTCGTTCGAAAACGAATAAGGTAGATATTCCAAATAAAACAAGACTAGATTGTCCCCATATATCCAAGAAACCAGTAATATAAATTTTATAAATTCACCAAAACATTTTACAAAAAACGATTCGTAAAAAATAATCCTAAATTATCAGTCAACAAATCAGTTTTTGTAAAATTTTGTGATGAATTAGTGCAATTTATAAAATTTATTTTACTGTATTCTTGGATCACATCGACTATAGCCTCTTCCCCTTCCCTGCAAGCGTTTGAAAAATTTCCAAAACAAAATGGTTAAGAACGAAAATAAAAGAAGAATAAATGACGGATATGTAGGGTGCTATAGCCCCTATAGCTTAAAAATGAAACAAACTAAATTCAATTAAGCATAGAAATGATAAAATATTAAAGTATTTTGTGTTGAATTTGTGTCTCAAGCCCCTAACCATTAACAACTACGATGGAATTTAGTACCTAGGTTAAAATTTCAATTTCTAATTTTATGAAGCCCACCCCGCAGGTTGGTCCTAGATACGCCTCTGGGAACAAACGTTTTGTACCCAAAATTTAGAGGGAAGACTGACATGAATTAACAGGTTTATTTCTCATTAAATTTACATACAATAGTTTACTCCGAAAAATATATCTTTTCAAACTAATATTTAATTTATTGTTTGCTATAATAATATTACACCAAGTTCGAGTTGTGAAGAATGTCATTGCACTAATCAGAAATTTTATTTGTCTTTCAGTGCAGTGTATTTAGTTTCTTAGCAACAAATTTTTATTAAACATACCTACTATACTTTAGCCGATTTTAATATCTCTATAATAACTTATGTTACAAATAGAAAAACTAACTATTGATTTGTATGTGATCAACAAGTTAAAGTTCAGATTGATGATTTTTAACAAAAAATTAGTACCAGTACAACTTGAAATGATTACTTAAACGTAAAACAATTAAATTAATTGATGTATGTAGCAAATTCAAACCATATGGACATTATTTGCAAAATTGGTTAACTTATATAACCTAAAACTTAAAACAAAAAATCGAACATCTTTAGAAATAAAACTTGGGGCAACGTTAACTGAAATAGTTCCTTTACCCCAAATAATTAAATTTAAACTTGAATAATGGGACAATTATTTGAAAGTGAAAGTCCTTTGGGTGACGTGTAGTCCATTTGAATTATTTTGTTAAAAAAAATAATTTTTGGAAAATAGCTATGGAATAAAAATTAGATTTGTTATAAAAAATACCGTACTTGATCTGCCGTATCCTCAGCGGTCGTAATGTATTCATTTGGAATATTCATTTTGAAGATAGTTCCTCCACGCACGCACACACAACACCAATACCAATGCCCTGCAAATCACATTTGACAACATATGGTTTGATTTGACATTGGGACAAGTTTCAAAGTGTAAGTCAAACGATCTAATATTTCGTTTAAAAGACCTAAAGGTGTTTGTACATATTTTTCAATCAAGTTTGTAAATTAATTGTTAACTCGTAATAATTCCACTGCTATTTTCTTTCCAAATAACTTCAGGTAAGCTGAAATTGCAATTTCATGGAAAATTTTTGTAACTTAACCTCAATTTTTTGTTGTAGAAAAATGATCGAAATTACGTGTAATGATCGTTTGGGAAAGAAGGTTCGGGTGAAATGTAATCCAGACGACACAGTGGCAGATTTGAAAAAGTTAATAGCTGCACAGACCGGTACCAAATGGGATAAAATTGTCTTGAAGAAGTGGTACACAACCTTCAAGGACCACATAATGCTACAGGACTATGAAATTCACGATGGGATGAACTTGGAGCTGTATTATCAGTAAATAAACATTAATAATAACTTTTTAATTTTCTTCACGATTCCGATCTGCTTTATAATAAATTATAACGGAAGAGAATGATATTTTAAAATTTAATTGCTTCGTTAATCATAAGTTTTATAATAAAGTATTCATAAGTAGTAATTATTTTTTTTATTGTTGCAGTCTAATTTTTTAGATAAAATAGTCTTTACAGGTAGTTGGTATAGTACCTACATAGCTTTGAACCGAAGGTTATAGGTTTGAGTCGCAGCTGCTATCAAATTATTTGTGTTGTATTTTCATATTAACCTGTGGGTTCGTGTTTGTATTTAGTTGGCAAGTAATACCTACTGCTGTATAATTAAAGGATTTTAAATTATATTTTGGAATAAGAAATTTTATAGACCAGTAATAATACACGAATAGAATTTTGTGTTTCTTGTAAAATATTTTCAAATTTGTCAAATTATGGGTTATTTAGGATTGATGCGTGACATGTAGAAATGCTCTTAGGTCTGCGATTGGCTCTTATTGTAAGAAGTTTATTACTGTTTTTTTTATGTTTGAATTAGGTATTTTTACTCTTATTTAAAAAACTACTTTAATTTGGACTGTAAGGTACCAATTTTGTCAAAATCTAATTATCAGTCTTTATAATGTTAGACATCTACTAACACTTGGGGTCACCAGGTAGACAGGTGGGTGTAGGGTATCTCATGAAAGTTGAACTCCTGAATCTCGGCCCAAGACCTTTCTCTGGTTTATTACAATTTTATACGCCATTGGTACCATGTAATGTGTAATTTCAACAGTGGCTACTTGCCAAAGTCCTCAACGTACATGCATCTCAACACGATCTATTATTGTGCCAAGATCAGTATACATTTGATTAACCACATGCTAATTAAATTGCAACGGACCATAGTGTTTACATCTACGTATTTAAAAAATTCCGGGTAAAAAATTTTAAACCGTAGGGGAGACTGTTGTACCTAGAAACGATCTCAATTTTATATTAGTACAGTTATCTAGTGGCTAACCAGCAAGGTTTACTATTTCGTTAAACCGAACCAATTACTGTATTACAGTTTCATATTTTTACAATGTGTTTTATGATTTTCTGGTGCGAAGATAGTTTTAACAGTTCAAAAGTAAATATCTTACATCTACTTTGAGTTTAAATATTACTGTTTACTGCGGGTTAGCGAATAAAGAGTAAGTTTTACGACATTCCCTGGTTTAAGGTGAGTAGAAGTCAGGTGTTATTTTTAGTTTTTAAGATAACGTGTAAGGTAGAGCTCAATTTTTGTTCACAGTAGCAACCTCTTTTACCTTGAAACATAAACACATCTTGTACCTTGAAACGTTCCCAGGTACATGTTTTTTTTCAGATCTCCAAGAAACAATGCCATGTAGCAACAGTGGCATATTTAAAAATGCCTTTAGAGGGACAAACCAGATTATTTTTAAATTCTCGTTAATCTATTCATGCACGTCAGTGGTAAAAAGTGACTGACAAATTCAAAAAAATTAAATGAATTCAAAACTTATTTCGAACTCCAACTTATTTCAATTTTAAAACCGCGTGGTAAACGTTATTTTTAGCACGGAGGGCTTCAGGGATACAATCCGAGTCATCCTTGGGAGGGGGGGGAATTTCCCCCTTGCCCACCCCTAAATACGCCATTGGGTAACAAGATTGGTAAAAAGAGGACTTAATAGATTCAACTGCTTTAAAGGCAGTAAATAACCCAAATTCTGAAAAAGTTGTCTTACTGGGATTTTCAATAATATTAGTGTATTTTCGTTAATTTTTAATGAAATAAACGCTATGTTGTGTGAATCTTAATTTAAAATCATTGTTCTTCATTTGTTTCATAATTTTCCCTTTGTTTCAAGGTACCAGAGATATGTTTCGGGGTACACGAGATCTTGTACTCTTCAAAGGTTAAGAGAATATGTGATTTCGAAATGAGGCAACATTTTGACAACTGAGGGATTCTATCGCCATACACTGAATCCTCCGTTTACGCGAAAAAATTTAGCGTAAATGAAATTACGAACTAAAGTAAGACCCCCATTAAAAAGATGCAGCGCCTTTTCTTTAAGTTCAATTTTAAATTTTGCTGCCGATCTTGTATAATGTGGACTTTTGTCAAAAATTAATTGCAAAGGAATTAATTTGCATACTCAAATGTTCTACGAGTGGGTTGTAGATACAGTAGTTCTTCTATAATCCGGCATCTCACTTCCCCAGCCCTCCCAGTAATCCGGCGTTTTTATAACCTTCCCAATACAACCGACTGCTTGTCGTGGGGCCAATAACTGCTGTGTCAATCTGTTCCACGATGTGCTCGCTCGCTAACATGCTGTATTTCATTCGCATTTTTTGTATGTAGTAAAACATAGGTTCTGCCATTTAAATGCGTCATTATTAGTGATTTCCAGTAATCTGTCAGTGCTCTAGTCTGATATCTGCCGGATTACTGAGGGACCACTGTACCAATATATAAAAAGTATTAAAATTTGACACACAATGTGGTCAGATTTTCGGGAGTCAGAAAAATAAGATTTAATACAATAAATTAAATTTATTAAGCAAATTATAATAATACACAAAGTTAAAAATTACATTTGGCTAAAATATCACACCATAAAAAAGTACATCATTTGTTCAGTATAAATAATAATTTAAACTATTCTAAGAGATATTTAAAATTTGCTATTGATTTAATCAAAACCACAATAACGAAAAAAAATAGTTTAAAAATGTTAAGTACAAATAACAAAATAAAAGTAATTATCCGCTACATTCTAAATTTGCGGTTCTAAAATTTACGATTTTAGTTTCCTCTAAATACCTAACTTGAAATTCTATGTACCAACATAAGCTAATTAAAAGTAAGTAAATTATAAGTTCTCGATAAAATTGTAACGATACTATTATATTTTATTTAAACGAAGAAAAAATTAATGAGGTCGTTTCAAATGACCGTCATTCGAACTCGCTCTTGCTAATGGAATATGAATCGGCGAAACGTTATTAGAAATGGATTCAATCGTCTCTTTAAGTATTGGCTTGTTATTTAACAAGTCACGAATGTGCTGAACTATTAAATCAATGGCCACTAAAAAGAAAAATAAACATTAAGATATTTGCTTTAAAAATTTTTATTACACTTTTAAAATTGACATTCATTAACACGGATAAAATGTAAAATTTTTATTTCAAATAATACAAAATATAAACCTAACTATTTAATTCATAGGCAACTATACAATCTAGTATTTTTGGTGGAGTAACACCTAAAACTAAACGATAAGAAAGTTTACTCAAAAGTAGGAAATGCATTGCAATGATAAAAAATCTTAAAAATTATTAAATTACTTGTAATTATTCCAACGGAAAGTTTAAACTTTCACATCTTTAAATCTTCTACGAACATCATCACATAGAATTTATAAAAAATAATGCTGTGTCTACAAGTGCTCACGAATTATTCATTAACAGTTGTATAAATCAGTGATTCTCAAACATCTATGTATCTTTTCGAAATATCGTCCTAAGGTCTGCTGCTTTTTGGCATTAGCTAATCAAAGTTTGAGAAACATTGGTGTTGTTAATAATAATTTTATTTCCTACAAATTTATAAAAATTGTATTTACAAACTTCCTAAAAAATGTTGTATAAAAAATTCCTTACAAATAGAAAAATCAAATCACAATGTTTTAAATTATTTTTGAACACCCTGCACAATTATTACATGGATAAAAAAATTAAAGGCACAAAATTTACTGTTTGCATTAAAATAATTGGTCAAATCTCAGTCTGTTGAATTGACAATATGCATTGTTATGTGTGGTTGAAATAACACAAAAATCACATTTATAAGGAAATATTACAAGACTTAAAAAAAAATTAAGGTAATAGCCGATATTTTAAATAATTAAAAATCTGCATTGACACAATATAATTCTGTACAACAAACTTGGCACTTTTATAACAGTGATGTACCTACATGAAAATGATAAATATTTGAAATTGTAATGAAGCTATTTATTGTAAGTCTTACCAGCTCTCTCATTTTGAACATCATAAAATTTTATGGTTAAAAGCAAAAATTACAGAGCTTTTATTATCGTATTGTCGCAAAATTGTGGCTAATGTAACACAGAATTATATTGAATTGTGCTATGCACATTTTAAACTACAAATCTACAAACAATTAAAAGTAAAACAACAAAAGGTAATAACATGACCTAGAAATCTAATTGATAAATTAAAAAAATCTTATCAATATGTAAATGTTAAACTAATATACAAATAATACTCTTAGCAATTGTTAGTTTTAAATTCTTGCAGTTTTTGGTATGCGAAATTATCAGTCATCTGTATTTAGTTTTATAATGTAAAAAAAAACTTTTGTGATGTAAAAAAGGATTAGGACAAAGGGACTTTTTTAAATTTTATAATAAAAAATTAGATTTTATTATTTAAAAAATGCAATTAAATGTTATGAGTTAAAATCATATCATAAAATAAATTAGAAATTGACATGTATAGATCAACTACTTAAATCACAAATTACCTCAATAACATCACAATACAATATTATCAAGAAATTTTTCATGGTAAAAAAAAAGGATTTTAAAATATGTAATTACATTACTTCAGATCTACACACGTTTTAAGTACACTGGTGTAAAAAAATTCACAAAACTTACTTTTACCGTATTGTAAAAATTTTAATTTACGCTTAAACAATTAAAGAAACCTGTTCAAAAGTTTTTAAAATGAACCATTCATGAATCCATTCTTCAATAGTGTTGGCGTGTTCCAATTATGTTCGTAAGGAAATGGTTTTCCATGCAAAATATCCCAGATGTGATGCACTATAAGGTCAATAGCCACTGCAAATAAATATATTTGTAGCAAAAATTGCTAAAGAATGTTTTAAATTAACTATAAAGGTGTACAATGAAATAAAAATGTAAGGTTTTATAACGCACATGAGGATCTAATTTAATCACACGAATCAATCAATCACCTTTCAAATTTATAGCATGCAATCAAGAAGGAAAATGTAATGTACAATGGCGTCAGATTAATGAATAATTACACCCTCTAATTATTCTGCTCAATGAAAATGTATAAAATTAAAAAACAATTTTCAATTACAATGCTTTGGATACTTTCAAACGTTCTACAACCAAGAGAAAGTAATGGAAATTGTGCTATGCACTTGATATCACTCTAAAATTCAAAATATGCATACTTTTGTTATTTAATTTGTGCCGTTTTCAATATTTGAATTAATCTCATGCTAAATACGTGCACGATTGCATAATTTAAAATTACAAATATTTTACTAGTGTTACCTACCATCATCTATTAGTATATTTTGGTGAATAAAACAAACTAAGTACATACAACACAAACTAAATTAACGTTACATTGTTTTTCACAAATTAAAAAAAATTAATAAGATAAAGGTAATGTTAAGTTTTAAAGAAAATGTCAATCAAATATAAAAACAATATTAAGAAATGTCTTTAAAATTAATCACTACCCCAATCAAGACAATTTTATAGAACCTTGCCCGAGCCAGATCTACGGTTAGGCGAACCCTATTGCCCGGTTTCACAAACATTTAAACTGCAATTTCGGATTAAATTTAGGTTTAAATAATTTAATCGCAGTTTAAACGTTTGTGAAACCGGGCATTAGAGCATCAAATTAAATACCTCTCCATTTTACTATATAGCCACTTTTACATTTTCATGGCAAAAGCGTTGGTGGATTTGGATATTTTTATATTTTACTTAACTTAAATTTAAACCAATTAAGCTAGAAAGTAGTTTTGATTGAAACGATTTGAAAACTCCATTTCGAAGGATATTCTTTCCTATATTGCCGAAAATCCGGCTCTAAACCTTGTTAATTAAAGTTAACACTAACATCTAAAGATTATTAAATTATTTACAAAGATATGTACATTGTTTTAAATTAAATATAAACATGGTCGTAAAAAGTGCCAAGAATATTATTTTCACTTGCACGTTATAGCAATTACTAAATCCAAAGAAGTGAAGTCGCAGGCCGAGTGGTATTCCCACTTTCACCAAGTACTTCTAAGAGCTGTTTTTTCAAATATAAGTTTAAGTTCCAACTAGGCTAACCAACAATTACCTTATGAAATTCAATTTTTCAATACCAGATTGGCAATCGATTATTAAAAATTTTGGACAATTCAAGTATAATGACTTAATTAAAGTCAATAGTGTTCTCTAGCGGGTTTTCTTGTTAATCAATAATTTGAGATTTAACCAAGCATTGAAAAACGGTTTTTAATTTTCTGCCCCCTATCAAACACAAATTAAAGATATACAAAAAACCCTTGTTTCTTGAATTCTAAACCTTACTACAAGTTGATAAATATAGCTAGGCTTTAAAAGCGATACAAACAACAGTTTTCCTGTTGGCGATACATTTTTCAAGTAGCACAATGAACTGTAAAGATACTACCATTTATCCATAGTTCAAGTCGCGATTTCTTTCTTCGTGCAAATAGTCTTAATTCGCCATTCCAAATTGTCACAGAAATGTCACTTCAATAGTAGATTGCCACAACAGTGGCCATACGAAAACGCTATACAAAAATAAAAGCAGTTTTGTATTAGGTGCCCGGCAAAAAAATCCATAACAATTTGAATATGAATCGAAATAATGCGGTGCCTTGGGTCACTTTATTAAAACCCATTTTCTCTGATAGATATCAAATTTATTCACCCAAGTTGTAATAACACCACATTACTTTGATTAATATTGAAACTATCAAGAAAGAATTCCAACGTACCTAATTATAAAACTGTTATAATTTTTTAAAAACATTTTACGACGAATGCATTATGTTAATCTCATCACTATTGCATAGTGTGAAAAAGATTTTCATGGTCCACCTTGTATAAACAGGATTCGAAGGCTGTTTTATATAATTGTTGAGTTGTGATACATTTTATATCATAAATCATAAAATGTTACATGGTAACATTGCTTCTTTTTTCCAGATTTTCCCGACTAAAATTCTACACAATACAATGTATTTATACTAAACAAAATATATTTTTCATTTTACAAAGCTTTGTAAAACGGAAAATATGTACTTAAATTAAACAGCACACATCATCCAAAATATGATTATCATATCGATAACATAAATATTAATACAAAATAAAAATATATTGCTGTTTTACAATGTAGGAGTTATAAGAGCGGTTCATATCATGCTTCAAGTTAAGAAAAATTCATTTTTGATTTGTGCGACAGAAAGGTTGAATTTGGAGTTAATGAAATAATTTTATCAATAATAACTGAAATTAGCGATAAATTAGAATTAAAAAAAAAGTTTCTAAAAACTAGACATTTCAACATGAACTATGTATTTTGCTAAATACAAAATAGCGGATTGTGTTCCTTACGCTGTTTTATATATTATTCTCCCAAAAGTTTAAAACAATCCGTCCAGCCTTTTCTGGTGAAATACTACAAAAGCAGTACTACTTAACCGGTTGGTCATTTCAAAAGTAGCCAATCAAAATAACTTATTTTGTGTAATGTTAGAAAAGGAAAAAACACATTGATTTAGATAGCAAGGGAAATGTTCAAAAGCAATATTATGTGAATTTTAAGTTTAACCCTCCCCATCAGCTAGTCCTACTTTGAAATTTTAAATAGCATTCCCTAACTTGCGATACATCATTTAAAAGTTGAAAAAATCCTCGTTCATCCACAATAAAAAATTACATTTAATGGATCCTTTTACGAGTAAAGAGGTAAAAATTGAAAGATTCGGAAATGATTTTATTTTTACAAAAAACACGTTAGCACTGATAAACACGTGCACTCCACTATCACTTGAGATATTAAAATAATCGATTTATAATCAATTATTTGAGTTTTAACACTTGAAAACTATAAAAAAATAACATAATATTTCTTCTTCAAGTGCCATACACTTGACAGTGTGTAGGAAATCACTTCGCCGAAGCCAAGCTGACCTTACTAGGGAAAATAATTAATGGGGTGGTTTCCCGTTGCTTTCCCCATATTCTAAAGATTGATATCGATTGATCACAGCAGTGTATCCGACATAACCAGGACTTGAACCGCGGTCTCCTGCTTTCTAGTCGGCCGGTGTATACTTTACGCTATACAGCTAGTTTTAAACATATAACACATTAAACATATAACTGTTTGGTAAATATATATTTACAGAGCTGAAAATCGTTGTTCTCGTAGAACTGCCCGAATTTTCAATGAAGAAACCGGTTCCGTATGCATAAAAATTAATAATCAATGCAGAATTTTGGATTAAGTTTTGCAGATGGAAGTACTGGGTTATTTTGCAGAGAATCTTAGCACCTTCATTCGAAAGGTTGCTAAGTCAACAAATATTTCAAATGGCTCCATACATAAAATGTTAAAAGTCGACAAATTACTTCCTTATAAAATTCACCAACAACTTGCCGAAGACGAGGTTGATATCTCGAAACTGATATTCCAGAGTTGTTGCACTTATCAATCAGTCTTTAGAAAATCAATTTAATGAAGAAGAAAATATGTTGCTAGATAAACAAAATTTATGTTTTCAACAAGACAATTATGCATTAAATGTGTGACAATGGTTGAATGAAAAATTTTCTAGCAAATGGATTGGTAGGAGAGGTCCGATGGAATGGTCGGTGAGATCTCCCGATTTAACGTTGCCTGATCTTGAAGGATATTTGAAAACGATAGTTTACCAAACTCTTTCCGAAAATCTTCAAGAACTGAAAAATAGGATAACTCAAGAATGTAAGCGGATTAGTTCACAAACAAATCGTGCCAAAATAGGTTGTACTATTGTTGGGCCAATAATGAAAAACATTTTAATAATTTCTTTAAATATAAAATGATGTATCGCCAATAGTATTTGAAGGTAGAGGGGTAAAATTTTAAAGTAGAGGTAGCTGGTAGGAAGGGGGTTAAATTTAAAACAGTATTGGTTTTGAACGTCCCCTCGCCATCCAAATCGATGTGTTTTCCCTTTTTCCCACATTTACCCAAAAACAAGTTATTTTGGCTGGCTATTTTTACAAAGAACACCTGGTATAATGGAATTGTGTAATCTGCATACCAAATTTAAGTGAAAATAAATAAAAAATTTAAAAAGAACTTGAGAAGTTCAAGATGTATTTTTATCCTTTTTTCTATTAAATATTTACATTTATTTTTTATTATTATAATAAATTATTCTGTAGTTTAGCTACAAAATATTAAATTATGTATTAGCAAACTAATATACAAACTCGAATATTATTTTTATGCATAAAATAAATGTAAAATTTTATTGTTAAAATAGAAAAAGAAAAAAAAAAAGGTGATTCATACCTATTTTTCTCCATAGTCAATCAAACTATATTTATCAGATATTTACAAGTGCCTGTAAATACCAGAAAGCAGTAAATTTAATGTGAATTAAGAAACCTTACAGTTATTAGATAATGATATTACAGATATCATAAAGATGAATCTATTGCAGTGACTATCACCCAAGCGCAGAAATTAATAAGGTAAAAAATATACAATACACATTTACACTTTACATTGGTTTCCTGTTTTCTCCAAAATTTACAAAATTATGTTTATTTAAATAAGTTAAACTAGTTTAGAGGATGAAATTTGTGCAGGAAAAAAAAATGATAAGTGGATATTACTTAAGTCTTGGAATTAATTAACCTAAAATGGGGTTATAATAAGGCTACTTTTGGGAACTTGAGTATTTGCATTCAAGTTGAATCCCAAAAATTGCAAAATATTAACTCTATTTTATGGTAGTGAGGTGATTTTACATCTTAGCACTAATTAAATAATAAATTTTTTCTATTTCGTCCATATTGTAGTATTATTTGTGATTGAATCCAATAAAAAGTTGCTCAGTATCATATTCATCCAAGTTATCTTCTACTTGATTTCCGGTGCGATATCAGTTCTTGTATACAAGTTGAATTCATAGCATCCATTTCCTTAATTACCATTCAAAATATCAATAATATTATGAAGTATTTTTGTTTTACAATAACCTACACAAGATTTAAAAAAATATTCAAATTTTTACTGTTTTGAAAAGTTTTTATTCTAAAATTTTGTTTGTCAAACACATAAGATAAAAACGTTCTACTTTTTGGTTTTTCAAAATTTTAATTATGTCTTCATGTTGACCTAAATGATTCAATTTGATTTATTGGGCTTTGAAGATCTTTCAAACGAAACAAATATATTAAACAAAATTTTGAACTTAAAAATAAATAAGTAGGCAATCTTACAGAAACTTAATTACGTTATCTTCTTAGGAAACAGAACACTCTGTATAGTAAAAAATTATTTTTAAGTTATTTACAAAAAGCAGATAAAATATTATTTTTATGTCAATAAATGCAAAATAAACCTAGCAGTTTCGTAATTTTAACTACCGATAATAACAATTAAGCATTAACAATATTAAAAAACAATTATCTTTTAATTAAAATATATTTTTGATATTTTGAATGGTAGGGATGGAAGAAATTCATCCTGTCTTGTTTATTTATATTGTGCTATGCTTCATACTTTTGTGTAAATTATGGTTTAATTTTCCCATTAAAAAGTTAAAAGTATAATTTTTCAATTTGATTAAAGAATAAAAAATAAAACTTTAAATTAGTGATATTAGCCTACATAAAGAAATAATTATAACTACCTAATAGAATGCAATTGATAGAAAATGACTGACCATATAATTTTAAAGTTCTGATTAGATAACTTATTCGTATTACTATAATTGCAAAAATTAATCTATTTTTTGAATAATAATTATAAACACCAAGTTATCACAAATGATATAATTGAAATTTTAAAAGTGATGTAATATTTTAAAATATAAACAATTAATATTGTTTACACAACTATAATTAGGATGTAGGCACAAAAATCTGGCTTTTTGGGTCATATGGTGTTCACGATTAGATTCAATTTAATCAAATTTAATAATACAAAAAAAGTAGTTTACATATTTAAGCCGTGCATTTTCTAATAGCTATAAATTTGGCATAATTAACTTTAAAATATTTACGATGAAGTTCAAGAGACAAAATTATGGTAAAATTAAATTTTATAAAACATTATGTGGCACTGAAAATCACTTTAAAATTTTATTATTTTAGTTACATTACGGTAACGTTGAATTTTTAAATTATAAAATTAATTTTTATTTTGAATTATACTTGCAATTTTGCATCTAAATATGGCTTGACGAGTTGAAAAAATTGTGAAAAGTGTACAATAAAACTTTCTATTTATTTATTTCATTAAATTTAATTTCTAATTGATAGTTCCAAGTTAGGTTTTCTTTTCTTCAGCTTTCACTTTCATATTTTTTTTCTTGATTTCATCAATTCAAACCATGACAGTTTCAGGTTTTCTTCAAAGACTTCTTATGCTAATTAACTTCGATTGATTCTTTATCAATTATTATTAATGATTTGAGGTTGAAGAATCAATCACAAATTTTCAAATACTACAAATTCTATTTCACCAACTGCACTTTATCATTAATTATTTCGTTAATTATAGATAACCTGATTATGCCAAAAAGTATTTATTCCTGCATATCATTTTAATAATTCTAAACTTTAAACTGATATACGCAAATGAATTATGAACATGTAGGGATTTACACTACGAAAACCTTTACTTACCCATATTATCAGCTCCTCGTGGAATGATTATATCCGCAAAAGTTTTAGTCTGAAATATTAAGAAATTACAAGTGTAAACGTTTTACGTTCTTAAAGAAAATAATTAAATAATAGCACTTAAATAATATGAATTTCCTGTTTCCTGTAAAAAATTCAGAATCTATTTCAAATCAATGATTAGAAACAAGAAATTTATAATGCATACACAGGACAAGCGTAATTGTGTTAAAAAATATGAACGAATTATACTTACAGGTGAACAAAATTCTTCAAAGGCAGGTTTCACATAATTAATGTATTGCTTTAAAACCTGATCCAGATCTCGGCCTCTTTCATTTATATCCCGTACAACTATAATCACGAAATGAACAATTTCATTCAAAACAAAGGAAAAAATATTGTACCTCTACGAGCAAGTCTTGTGTCAGAATCAGTGTCAACAAACAATTTCATGTGAAATAAGTCTCGAATTTCTGGATAATAAAACACCAAAATGCCTTCAAACAAGACGACATCGCCTGGATAAATTGTTACCGTGTCGTCCGTCCTTTTATAAATAAATTAAATAGCTTTATATTTTTCACAAAAGAAGTTAGCGAAACTTACAAAACATGATTCCTGTAATCGTAAGTTGGAATTTCACATTTGTGTCCGGCTACAATTGCCCTGATAGTTTTGTACATGAGTTGTTCATTAAATGCTGACGGATGATCAAAATTAAACTGTCCTTTTTCTGCCTTAGCTATTTCGCTTGCATTAAGTTGTCGATAAAAACTATCCTGCGAAATGCAAACCACTTGCCTTTGTGTGTGATCCATATTGACTTGGCCTAACTTTTCCATTATTTTCTTACAAACTGTGCTCTACAATACAAAATTCCGCGATGAGAAATGCTATATAAAACTTGAATACAATTTACCTTTCCACTGGCAGTTCCACCAGCAACCCCAATTAAGAAGGGAGTTTTAATTTCTAACCCGTTCATTTTTCCGTTTAATTTTGGCGTATCACTCATTTTATTTACAATAAACTTAATTGAAGACGAAGAAATGTTGGAACTTTTGGACACTAAACTGTAAAAATTTTATTACTACGTAGACGGATCAATAGAATTTTTAGGTTATGTCACCAGCATGCATTCACAAAACTTTTCGCTTATTAATTTTCCGAGTACCTTGTACTCCTTTTAAAGCATTCTGCGCAAGTTTTTGATCACGTGCAGGAAGCAATGTCCTAACGTCAACTTTTTATTTTAACTTACCGCTGAGTTAGCAAAATTTTGGAAACATATTTCAGCAGCATTTCCTTTATAGCGAACCGAAGGAGGAAATGTTTACATTCAATAATTGAATAAACAAATTCCAGCTGATAAGTCCAGTAAACAGAAAACCGTATACAAGTTGCGTCAAAATATTTTTGTAATATTAAAAACTAAATTGTTGTTTGCGGTTGTTTTGAACTTTGAAATAAATTAATAAAATTAAAATAAATGTTTAAAAAAATTTAATATACTGACAATAACTTCTATTAAGCAAAAATGTAATGCTTAATTAAAAACGCCCCTATTGGATTTTTTCAAAATAATTCAAAATTTTTTTGAAATTTTCCGGGATGAGAATTACTTCTCCTTCTGACGAGCCTTCTATACAGGCAAAACATATCCTTTCAATTTGTTCAATTTCAATTTGTGAAAATATATACTTTATATATTTTATTTATAATATTGAAAAAGTAAATTTTAAAAATTTCACAAATAAATTGAATAAAAATCAATCAATGAAAATCTAACAAGTAGACACCTTTTTCACAACACACTACCAACATAAACATTCAAAATATCAGAGTCGCATTCAGCAACATCGTCGAATGAAAAAAATAGCAAACAAAAATTATAATTTCTACAACTTACTGGATGACCTAGGTTTCGTTCTTATCCACAAAATTATTTAAAAATTTTTGTTTTAATTAATTTTTCTAATTTCTAAAAATTCAAATTTTGGCGCTGCTATCGATGTGATCAAAGCTCAAAATAATAAAATTTTACTTTATCATATGTAATATGAGAAAGTATTGTTTTCGTGCAGAAAAAAATTTGAGATTTTGATGGATTTACACTTTTGAGGTCCCTGAGTAAAATAAGATCATTTAAAAAATGTCTGTGTGTGTGTGTGTATGTATGTGTATGTGTGTGTGTGTCAAATTTTGTGTGCGACCTACAGCAAAAACTAATAGGAATTTTCAAACAAAATTTTGGATTTTGTATCCTTATATTGAGACTTAGAACTGATTAGATTTTGGCTAAAATTAATTCACGGAACTGTTTTTTTATTTTTAAATTTTATTATTTAATATTAGTTTTAATTAATATTTCAAAACTAATAAAATTTCAAAACCAAATTTAGGATTTACCTTACTTATGTCGAGATTTAGAACTGATTAAATCTTAGTTAAAATTAGTTTATTAAAACTAATGTTTTTTATTTTTAAGTTTTATTATTTAATATTAGTTTTAATTAATATTTTGAAAAGTAATACAATTTCTAAACTAAATTTAGGTTTTCGCATATTTCTATCGATATTTAGAACTGATTAAATTTTAGTTAAAATTTATTTATAAAAACTATTGTTTTTATTGTTTTAAATTTTATTATTTAATATTAATCTTTATTTAATATTTTAAAACTAACAAGATTTTCAAAACTAAAGTTGAGATTTGTTGTGTTTATGGCAGGAATTAGAGCTTATTAAATTTTGGATAAAATTGGTTCATGGAAGCAATTTTTTTAAATCTTTTATTTAATATTAGTTTTTATTAAGTATTTCAAAACAAATGAGAATTTCAAAACTAAAGTTGGTATTTTGTATCTTTATATTTAGACTTAGAGCTGATTAAATTTTGGGTCACATTGGTTAATTTTTTTATTAACTCCTTCGGTACAAGCAATCTATCCTAGGATAATAAGCTCTTTTACTGACAAATTATAATAACATGCAGAGAATCGTTCCAACGAACGATCTCTTGATACAATTCACTAATTATATAGTACAGTAGAACCCCGATTATCCGTGCGCGGATTAGCGGTTTATCCGTGGGCCCATTATACATCGATTATCGTCAGATTATTATGCGTGCGGCGGCTTATCCGTGCGGCCCCAGCGGTTTATCCGTGGACATTCGCAACTTTAGTAGTATACTATGTGAAATCAAATGTATAGAATTTATGCTTGCTTCAGAGCTGCACTTGGATTACATACAAAGCTGTTTAGTGTATTTTTTTTGTAATAATTTAACAAAAAACGTTAATTATTATTATCCGTGTTTTTCAATTATCCGTGCCGAGCACGGTCCCGGTCGGCCCGGATAATCGAGGTTCTACTGTAATAATTTTACTAGCTAAACACAATCTTAGTGTCTGTTTACTAAGTCAGCCGGCTGATATCGTTTTAATCTACGCACTTCACTTTCACCATTGTTAACTAATAGCTTGGTAGCAAAAACATTGGGGTGATTTGAGAGTCTCTCCTGATATTTGTCGCTGTATCTTCTGATTTCTTCCATGACGGAGGGCAAAGGGACGTCTCGTAGTATGACCATATTAGGTACGTAATATGGTGCGTCGACGATCATGCGAAGAACCTTGTTTTGAAATCTCTGTATTATATCGATACTTGAGTTGGCAGCTGAGCCCCAGAGCTGCATTCCATACGTCCATATTGGCTTTAGTATGGCTTTATATAACAGTACCTTGTTTTCGATAGATAGTTGAGATTTTCGTCCGATAAGCCAATACATGTTTCTAAGTTTGTGTCCAAGCTGTAGTCTTTTAGTCATTATGTGTTTTCTCCACGTTAAGCGTCTGTCCAGTTGCATACCCAGGTATTTGGTATTCTCAGTCTGTGGTAGTTGGCAGTTGTTGAGTTTTACAGGTGGACAGGTATCTCTCTTCATGGTGAAGGTCACATGTGTAGACTTGGTCTCGTTCGCTTTTATTCGCCACTTTTGCATCCAATCCTGTATGCTGTTAAGGCAACTCTGTAAATGTCTAGATGCCATAGTTGCATCTGTATGTGAGGCAAGTATTGCTGTATCGTCAGCAAAGGTGGCGATTGTAACAGATTTTGTTGACGGTAGGTCGTTTGTATATATGAGATACAAGAGAGGACCGAGAACGCTTCCTTGAGGAACTCCGGAATTAATTGGGTGAAGGTTGGTGTAATCATTTTGTTGTTTGATAAGGAAATGTCTGTCACTAAGATAGGATTTAATGATCTGGTAGTAGTGATAGGGAAGGTTGAGTTTTATTTTGTATAATAATCCTTCATGCCAGACCTTGTCAAATGCTTGACTTATATCTAGGAACGCGGCCGAGCAGTAACGTTTACTGTTTAAGTCTCTGTTTATTATATTGACTATTCGATGGACTTGTTCGATGGTACCGTGTTTATGGCGGAAGCCAAATTGGTGGTTAGGTATGACGCCTCGATCCTCCACTATTGGTCTCAGTTTGGCTATAAGCACCTTCTCAAATACCTTAGACAATAACGGAAGCAGGCTGATGGGTCTATATGATTTGACATCGTTTGTGTTTTTCCCGGGCTTCGGGATCATTACTATCTGAGCAACCTTCCATTGACTTGGAAAGTGATTGATACCAATTACTGCATTAAATATTTGAGTTATTGCCCTAAACCCATTTTCGGACAATTCCTGTAGGACTTTCCCGGTGATAAGATCGAAACCGGGTGCTTTTTTTGGGTTGATTTCGTTTTTAATAGTTTTTTTGATATCTTTAATTTTGAATTTTGAGATTGGCAGGTCCATTTGGAAGGAGCTCTCAGATATTCGTAAATTTTATTCTCTTCCTCTACTGTATTCGAAGATGGATTAGGTTGGAAAGTCTTTGCCAAGTGTTCTGCGAAGACCTCAGCTTTCTGTTTGTTGTTTCTGGTCCACTTGTTATTGTGGTCCTTAATTGGAGGATTAATATTTATCGGCTTCTTTAGCTTTCTTGTAGCTTTCCACAGAGAATAGTCAGTTGCATCCGTTGAACTCAGATTTTCGAGGTAATCCTGAAATCCTTTATTTCGAATATCGGCTAACATTTGTTTTAGCTCTTTAGCGGCTTTATTAAAATTGGTTTTAGCTACTGGGGATTTTGTTTGTTGCCATCTTTTCGTAGTTCCGCTTTTCAGATATTTTCTGTTGTACTATGAGTGGCGTTATTTCTTTGATTTCATTATCATTGATGTCGGGGGTAACCCTCCATGCTGCTTGCTGAATGTTGGTCGTCAGTTCATTAACGGCGTTTTCTAGGTTCTGTTCTGACTTTAAAGAAATTTTTAGATTTATGAGTTGGTCCAGTTCTTCTCTGAAAGCATTCCAGTCTGTTTTTTGCTCGTTAAGGTTGGTTGTTTTTGTTTTCTTTGTATTTCAGAGTAAATAGAGAGGATTACTGGGGAGTGATCAGAGGAAAGATCGAGGCTGGTTTCTATTGATGTTTTTTTCATGTCTATACCCTTTGTGACAAAAAATCAATTACATCGAGCTCTTGTTACATCATACGGCCAATGGGTTGGATCGCTTGTAGATATGGTTTGCAAGGCTTTGGCATATATAGTTTTGATTAATTCTCTTCCTCTCGTAGTGGTTAATTTGGAACCCCATGCTGGGTGTTTTGCATTAAAATCTCCCCAACAATAAACTTCTTCCCCAGGGTGTTGAAAAATTCATCATACTCGATTTGTTTGATTGTGTGGCCTGGTGGGCAATATATTGAGGATATAAGGCATTCCCTAATTTGTCGTTTAGAATTACACTAGTGGCCTGTAGATGGTCTTTTTCATATTTTTCAGTTTCATAATGTTGTATACTATCGCGGATGACTATGGCTGTACCTCCGTGGGCTTTGCCCTCCTTTGGATGTTTGGTATAGTATATTTTATATTTTGGAATTTTGATATTATGTTTGTCGGTGATTTTTGCTTCAGATATTAACAATATGTCAATATCTAGATCTATTAAAAATGATTTTATTTCAAGAAGATGTTGGTACATACCGTTAGCGTTCCAAATGCATATTTTGTATTTATGGCTTATTGGCATATTTGGGTTTTGTTGACGAGAGATGTTAAAAGATTTAGCATAGTGCTCATATTTTTGGCGTTTTCTCTGTTTTGTTCAATCAGTTCTTTTAATAAATCTTTGAGTTCTCTAATATCATTTGATGGTTGATTTTGTGCGCAATTTTGCTGGGTTTGCTGTACATCGCCTCTTGCTGCGTTCAAGTATGACGTTACTGGCTGATTTGGTAGGCTTGGATAAGAATTGTTATAATTAACTGGTGTTCTGTAATAAGTTCTAGTTCTGTTTTGTTCTTGATTATTTGTATTTTCTACTGGTTGGCTTTTTTCCTTTGTTCTTAGGGCAGGGTGTAATTTTTGTTGCAGTTGCTTATGAACTGCACATCCGCGATAATTAGCTGGATGATTACCATCACAGTTAGCGCATTTACTTGATTACTTCGTTCCAGTCGTTTGCATTCTCGGGTCAGATGATCTCCTGCGCATTTGACACAACGCGGTGTTTTTCGACAAAAGTTCTTAGTATGGCCATAGTTTTGGCATCTCAAACACTGAGGGATCTCACGTTTAGGATGTGGTGGCTCGAATTTGACGCTTGAGTGGTTTAGACATCTAACTTTGTAAATCTCTTTAATATCCTTCCTAGTTTCAAATCCACGTAAAACATTGGTAAGGGTATGTAAGCCGTTTTATTATTTATTATTTCTTTACGTTTGATGTTCCGTACATTTGTAGCTTCATATCCTAGCTTGCATATCCTAGCTAATTCACGGGAACTATTTTTTTATTGTTTTAAATTTTATTATTTAATATTAATCTTTATTTAATATTTTAAAACTAACAAGATTTTCAAAACTAAAGTTGAGATTTGTTATGTTTATGGCAGGAATTAGAGCTTATTAAATTTTGGATAAAATTGGTTCATGGAAGCAATTTTTTAAATCTTTATTTAATATTAGTTTTTATTAAGTATTTCAAAACAAATGAGAATTTCAAAACTAAAGTTGGTATTTTGTATCTTTATATTTAGACTTAGAGCTGATTAAATTTTGGGTCACATTGGTTAATGAAAATATTTTTTTTTTTTTTATTAAAACTTATTTTTAATATTTAATAAAAGTATGATAAAGTCATGGGCATGGCCACATCCGATTTTTATTTAAAGCTTAGATAATAATAAAATTTTTTTTTGCTTAACTTCTCGTTGGTGTTCAATTAAGACCTGAAACCTGAGACAGATAGAATTGATAAAATGTTGGTACAAAGATGAAGACTCATTTAAATTTGAACAATATAATATATCTTTGAGATAAAGAAAGATGCAATAAACGAACCAATAATTGAGAAATTTCCAAGTGATCCAGAACAAGAATAAACTGAAAGGAAGAATATTGACAGCGATGTGATAGTAAAAGAGCTAAAAATACAAAATAAAATTTTCTAGTTTAAGGAAGCAAATTTTAAGGAAATCTGCTGTTCAGGTGAGAACAACAACAAGATTTAAGAAGAACAAGAAGGGAGAAGGGTTAAAAACCCCTGAAGCGCTTAAAAATTCATAAATAACTTAAAAATTAATTTTTATATCTAAAACCATTGAATTTTAAACTGTCTTACTTTATTTACTATCATAATTATTACAAGAGATCTCCTCAAATAATGGTATATTATACACCAAGGTAGTGAAGCATAGTGTTATAACCCTAGCGCCAGATTAAATCCCAGGTGCTACGCTACGCCAGATTAAATCCCAGGTACACGCGGTAACGAGGGTTATAACACGCTTCACTACCGTGGTTTATATACAATTTTTCCACTACTAGGATTGTTTACTCTTATAATAATAATTGTTAATGAATAAAGTAAATCGTTTTAATTATTTATTTCAAATTATAAAACAAATGATAGTTTTTTGTTTTGATGTTGACACTTGCTTGAAAATGTTTAATTAATTTTGACATAAAGGTTACATTAAATATCGAATAAAAACTAGTGAACGTGGAATACAAGTATATAGATGTTGACGAAAACTATTTTGTCAAAAAATGTACTATTTGTAACGATAATTGATTGTAATAATAATTATTAATAATCAATTTATAAAGTTTCCAGTTTCAGCTGTCATAATTAATTCGTTTTCTCATTTCGCCTAATTGCTAAACGTCACAAAATTCCAATTTAATCAACATTTTAAATATCAAATTAATCTTATTTATAGACCGACTTTAATTATTTAAACACTATTGATAGCATTTCTTGGTTATGCTAATTCGTTTTACACATAAATTTTCTTTCAAAATGGCCCGAAGTTTCCGGAAAACGCATTTATGTTCATTATTAACCTCAGGTGAATAATAAAAAATTATTCACCTCAGGTGACAGAAGGCGTGGTTCACAGTTCGATCACTTACGTTGAAATGATAGTGTTTATGGCTAGTAGTGGAAAAAGTTTATTTCTTACCCGGGAACGGTCAATAATCCCGAATTTGGAATTTCATGATTTTGAAGTGAATTATGAAAGATGAGGGTCTAATTAGCGTATAAAAAAAAAATTTGCGGTCGGTTCACACAATTTTGAAAAAACGGCTTTAAAGTTAATTTGGAATGCAATTTTATCATTGGCTCTTTTGAAGTGTAACCCCGTCTCAAAATTGAAAGAGGTTGTGGCGACTGTAAATATACCAGAATCTCGTTTTTACAACGAATTATGAAAGATAATGGTGTAATTAGCTAATAAAAGAATTAAATTTGTGATCGGACAACAAATTTCGAAAAAAATCACTTTTGTGTGAATTCGTTTCTGACGTGGTTGCACTGTCAAAACCTACTCCGCACCGCCCGCGCTCCTCCGGGGCTCGGACGGGGCTTCGAGCGGTTTTGACACGTGCTAAACTCATTAAAAACATCCCTTAAGCGGCTCCAACTCGAAAAGTTTGCAAGTTGACGCGACGGATTTCAGGGAGCGACTAACACCTACCTTACGCTGCTCTAGTTAGCCCGCCTTTAGGTAGATCCGGTAGTTGAATCTGCACGTACTGTTACTAAAATGCATAAAATTATTGCGTAATATTACGCAATAATACACTTACATGTATTTCTTATGGGAAAATTGCAATTTTCAAAATTAAATTGTGGCCTTATTACAACTCCGACAAGATTGATCCTCACCTTAAAGAGCTTGTATTTTTGCGTTCTTTCGTTTGGTTAAGCCATTTTTATAGGGAAAAGTGTACTTTTGAGTTCGGGATTCTTGACTCTACCCTTACCCCTTATATTGACATAAGAAGCGGAGGGGGGTATCAGTATTGAATGATCAATACAAAACCTTTTTAAATTGATTTAATATATAAATTGCGATACGAGAAACGAAGGATGATACATCTTGCCAGATTCTAAAAATGATCTAGGGGGCCGTCAACAATAGAAAAATTTTGAGATCGGGAGATTGGGGGGTATGAAATACCTCCAAGTACATGTGATTATTTTCAATAAAACTAAAAAGTGTCTTGGGTCCCTGTACTGTTGCACTGGAGGGTGTTCCACACCCCCCAGACCCCCCGGTTTGTCCAGTTTGCTTTTTATATATGCAATTAGTTTGAATTATCAAAACTAATCACTTCCTTGTTTTAAAAAATAATTAATTCAAATGACCTAGAGGTGACAGGTAGGATACCCGGATCGCGATTTTACCATTTTTGAAGTGCATTATTAAAGATGAGGGTCCCAATAGCATCTAAAAAAAATAAAATTAGCGGAATATTCACACAATTTTGAAAAAACGGCTTTAAAATTAATTTGGAATGCAATGTTATCATTGGCTCTTTTCAACTGTAACCCCGCCCCCAAAATTGAAAGAGGCTGTGGCGACAGTAAATACATTAGAATCTCGGTTTTCACGACGAATTATGATAGATAATGGTGTAATTAGCTAATAAAAAATTAAAGTTGTGATCGGACAACAAATTTTCGAAAAAATCACTTTTATGTGAATTCATTTCTGAGGTGGTTGCACTGTCAAAACTCATTAAAACATCCCTTAAGCGGCTCCAACTCGAAAAGTTTGAAAGTTGACGCGGCAGATCTCAGGAGCGACTGACTCGTTTCTAACGCTGCTTTAGTTGGCCCCGCCCTATGGGTTATTCACGTATATGAAATTGCAAGTACCGCCAACAGTATGATTCCATATTGGGCACTTTAATACACAAAAATACATTTACATGTATTTCTTATGAGAAAATTGCAATTTTCAAAATTAAATTGTGGCCTTATTACAACTCCGACAAGATTGATCCTCACCTTAAAAAGCTTGTATTTTTGCGTTCTTTCGTTTTGTAAAGCCATTTCTATAAGAAAAAGTGTGTTTTCGATTCCGGGTATTTTACCTCTCACCTGACCTAGAGAGATGTTAACAATATAAAATAAAGGATAGAAAACAGGAGACAGGTGGGTATTTTATACTAGATAAATCTTGTCTAGTTCTAAAAAATATCTAAATAATTGTAAATGTTTATTAACTTGTGAAATTATATGTTAAATAAAATATTAAAATATTTAGCTGATGAGTTCTTGAAAAGACAAAACCACTTATGCGCAACGGGGTCTTAGACTAAAATGTAAGTTGGAAAATTTTGAAATTTTTTAAAAATATTTTATTCTAAATAAAAATTATTTAGGGGGTTTAAGGAAACTTAAACGGTATCATAAAGCTTTACGATTTTTGCACAATTTTTAAATATTTATTGTCTTGGGGGCCTGTATTGGTGCACTGGAGGGTATTCCACAACCCCCAGACCCTCCGATCCATGCATTTTATTTTTGTATCATTGACCCCAGGATATATCATTCTTTCAAAGAATATTAAAGCCGGATTATAAAGCTCCTATACAATTTTTAAATATTTAATGTTCTGCTTCCCGGTACTAGCGTACTGGGGGATATCCCATGTGGGAGGGTCCAGACCTCCAGTTCATGCTGCTTGATTTTATCAGGAGTGAATTGAAGATATCAGTCTCTGCTTAACCGTGACATTATTAGTCACCAAAAATTAATTTTTTGGTTTCTTTTGATACAAAACCAAAGAAATGCTGTCAAAATATCTGATTTATTTGCAGTACCAAATTGAGTTTCACCAAATGAGCGTATAAAGAAACGCAAAAAAATTAATTTAAACATTGGAAAACTAGCAAAAATTTTAAAAGATAGAGTAAGAAGATGGATCATACACCAACATCCAATTTTCAAGATCCCACCAAGGCTGTCATCTTGACTTGGCTATTACTCTCGTCACTAAAAATCAGAACCATTGCTTTTCCGATACAACAGTTTACAATCCTGGATGTAAAGCTCTGGACGATTTTTAAATATTTATTATTCTTCGTCCCTGTACTGGTTGACTGGAAAATTTCCACATCCCCAGACCCCCCGGTCTATGGAGTTTATTTTTTCATCAGTAGCAAATTGAAGTTTCTATCATATTGGCATTGCCATGGCTATGACAAACAATTTTTGATCACTATAGCGACACAATCAATAAAATTTTACCCAGCAGCTTTTCAGTAAAAAATAATGAAATATTTCGGTATATCTGCTTGTGGATAAGGGGTGACACGCATCCATTCATTTGAACGACAACAGGTGAAGAAGAAAGGACAAGGGAAGGAGGTTAACTTCCTCTGAAATAAGGTTCAAATTCTCTCTGCTCCCCAAATTAATTATTTATAAACTCAAGACATAAAATGTTAGATATTTTTATATTTTCTGGAGTATAGTTTTAGAAGGATATGGAATACTTCCATTCATTTTGTTCTGAAAAGTTTTAGGAACACAGGGAAGAAAGAAGATATTGCTATTATGTGATTAGAGGCGTTCAAGTATTATGTAAACAAATTTTCAATGATTTTAGACCTCCACCTTCCCCGTATAAGCAAAAATAATAAAATTGTAAAACCTCCTCCCCTAGCCCTCTCCCCAAATAGATAAGACGTAAGAATTTTTTCAAAACTTTTATTAAAAATCAAAATTAAATTTTTATTATTTTGTTATTTTATTATCTCACATAATATTTTTAATATTTTTCCCGTTCCCTTTGTCAGCAAAATAAAAAATTAAACCCCCACATTCCGCCCCATCCTTGCGTTGACGTAATATTAGTTGAAAATTTTTTATATCAATTCAAAATTTAAATCTAATTTATAAATTTAAAATATATTTAATAAAAATAAATGTGAAGAAAAATTAAAATAAAATTTGAATTTCAAATAGAAGCATTTTGCAACATTGATTAAATTGATTTAGATTAAATTGAAAAAAATAGGTTTGAAATAATTTGAAGAGCATACTTCCCGCAATATTGGAAGATTATTTTGAGAAGCAGGAAAATTTCGTCACTATAGATTATCATCAAGTGATAACGACTAAATTCAATCACCAACTTCAACAAAAATTTAAAACAACATTTAATATAAATTAAAATCAGTGATCTAAGCCTGTTTTAATGATTCATTTTTCCTAAAATCAATATGAAGATAATAATTTTGTATTTTAAATAAAAGAGAATAAATTTATCATTTTATTAATAATTTTAAAAGCGAGTTTTCACCCAAATTCAATAACAATAAAAGTCTCATGCTAAATAAACATTTTTACATTACATTTATTATTAAAAAAATTGTATAGTACCTAATTAAATATAAAATAACTTAATTTTTAAAAATATTTGTGTTATTATTGTTTGTTATTAATTATCAATAACAATTTATTTTTGTTGACCACGCGATAATAATAATATCAAATAAAAAGAGCAACAAAATATTTAAATTCAAATTAATTAATAGTCATGCACTTATTTATTTTCAATTTCAGTTCCATGACTACAGCAAAGTAATTTTCGACATTTTTATTTAGTTTCTGCCGTTACAAAGCATGAAAAATTAATTTTTTAAATTAGTAAATCCTCATTAAGGCAAAGAAAAATTTTCAGAGACGTTATTGGCTACTTACTGGTAAAACCAAAATATTATTAACTCATTGGTGAAAGAATCAGTGTTCCCATCTGAATTTTGCCTGCTTAATTATTATTATTTTGTAAATTTTTAGTTTATTGAAGAGAATATGAGGATTTAGCATTCCCTATGCTTTGTAACTTGTGGGTTTGTTTTAGAAATTCCACCAAAGCTCCTGGTAGAGAACATAATTGTTCGTACGATTTAAAAATTTTAAAACTTCACAATTTTACGACAGATCTCGGGGTTCAAGGGATGCACCCAAAATATTAACGGTATAAGTTCATACGATAGTTTAAGTCTGAAAATATGTCTCTGTGAATGGTATTTCTTTTGGGTAATACCAAAACTAGTCATACAATAAGCTCATATGATTTTTACTGCTTTTTACTGCTATATGCGTTTATATCCTACACGGAAGGCGTAACTCGTCGCATAACTTCGCGTTAAGCTTTGCATATGCATTGTGAAGGAACTATCTATCATTGATGGATCAACCGTTTTATTGTTTTTTATTTATAAATTGTGGTCGCTTTGATTTTAAATTTCCAAATTTTAACGTTTACGTTTTTATAAATATTTCTTTTTAAAAAATTTAGAATTTAGTTTATTGGTATAAATTAATACAAAAGTTGTCGTGTCTACAAATTAGTGTTTAAAAATAAGTTAATTAAATAAATTATTAAAATCGATTACTACAGTTTACATAATTATTACCTATTCTGCTCATAATAAAAATTTTATTCTGAAATCTATTTCGTTCAAATAACATTTTCTGGTTCATCACAGCTGTGTACGTTAGAATTAAAGCGTAGATTGTTTTCAAAATATGCTCTCTTTCTGAGAGCACTCAACATTTTCAGGCCAATCACAATAATTTTTATCTGGATTAAAATATAAACCTGCGGGACAGTCTTGTTCGATTTTATTTCCTAAATTGCACATGTAAAATTTACTGCAATCGGACTCGTGAGGTAGCAGTATATCTTCTTCCGGATCTTCTTCAACGCTTGGACACGAATTTCCCCGATCGTGGCCATTCTTCCATTCTTTAATACCTTTAGTATGTTCCAAAGTAAAACTGGGATTACTAATTTTGCAATTAGCTAAATGATGATAGTCGCAATATTGCTTATCTACATTAAAGTGTAAATTATCTGGACACCTCATTAAGACTTTGTTCCCAAAGTTGCATTTGTAAAACAAATTGCAATCACTTTCGTGCGGTAATAGAATATCTATTCTAGGATCGTCTTCATTATTCGGACAAGAACCTGTGGTGTTTGTAGAATTTTGACCCCAGTTGGGATCGCATTTTGCAAATCTCGGCCAATCACAATAGCGTTTTTCAACATTGTAGTGTAATCCACTAGGACAAGGTATTAGTACTTTTTCTCCAAAATTGCATTTATAAAATTTAGTACAATCGCTTTCATGAGGTAACAAAATATCTTCTTTTGGATTTTCTGCAACAATAGGACAAGAAGTAACATTTAAATTAATTTTACAGTTTACGATATGCGGCCAATCACATTGTTTGCGCTCTGCACTAAAATGTAGATTTTCTGCACAGGAAAATTCCATTTTCTTTCCAAATATACATTGGTAAAATTTAGTACAATCAGATTTGTGTGGATATAAATTATTTTCTTCTTCAGCGGTACACGTATCTTCTGGTGAAGGATCTTCACCAAGTTTACATTTAGCGTTTCGAGGCCAATCGCAGTAACGCTTTTTTGGGTTATAATGTAATCCATTTGGACAATCCATCAGTATCTTTTCACCAAAGCTACATTTGTAAAATTTAGTACAATCTTTTTCGTGAGGAAAGAGAATGTCTTCCTCGGGGTCTTCTATTACTGACGGACATTCGTTTTCGAAATTTGTTGTACATTGAGCATTTTGAGGCCAATCACATAAATTTTCTTTCTTATTAAAGTGTAAGTTTATTGGGCAGGATCGTTCAACTTTTTTTTTTAAATTGCATTGGTAATATTTATTACAATCAGATTTATGTGGAAATAATTTGTTTTCTTCGCTAAGAGAACATGAGTTTTCTCCAGTTGTTGAGTTGCCGTTGCCGTTTCCAAGTTTGCATTTTGCGTTTCGAGGCCAATCACAATAACGTTTTTTGGGGTTGTAATGTAATCCATCGGGGCAATCAAATTCAATTTTTTTGCCAAAACTACATTTGTAAAATTTAGTGCAATCTGTTTCGTGGGGTAATAGAATGTCTTCTTCTGGATCCTCTTCTACTATGGGGCAAGTGTTGGGGTCTGTTGCACAAGAAACATTTTCGGGCCAATCGCAACGTTTAGTGTTTACGTTAAAATGTAAATCTTCTGGACACGAGTGTTCGTATTTTACTCCAAAAGAGCATTGATAAAATTTAGTGCAATCATATTCATGAGCAAGTAAAATATTTTCTTCAGTTTCTTCATGTACTATTGGACAAGTTACTTCATACACTTCATGATTGGGCGTGGCATCTAAAATGAGAAATAGGTATTTTTATAGAAAAGAAAATAAAAATAAGATTTTATAACTAAAATAGTGCATTAAGTATCAAAGGGGGTAAGTGCATCTACCGGTGATAATCGAATTTAATAATTTTTATATTTTTTATATTTTTAATTTAATAAATCTTTAATTTAATAATCTAAAAGAATTTAATAATCAAATATCTTCAGAATAATTTTAAATATAAAATTTTCTTTCGGAAATTAAAAATAATTCATGGTTACTTGTGTAAATTACTCCTTTAGTACAATGGCGACATCTCATCAGTATTTTTGGCAACCTTAACTGAAAGCAACTATAATTGTTATAAGAAACGACCAACTTAGCATACCAATTTACTGCTATGATGGGTACAATGTATTTTGTTTTTCTAGTTTATAAATAAACTACTTACTTAAAATTGATTGGAACAAAGAGATAAACACGTTTAAACAATTTATTGTCTGCTACATGAATAAATATTACTATGTAAAAGTATTTTTTTATTATTTAATTATTATTATTATTATTATCATCAACAAATTTGCTTTTTAAAGTTTGGAATTATAAAATAAATTTAAAAAAAGGATATTTAATATCTGGTATATTCAAGAACTATAATTGCCTAAACTTGAACTTGAAATCTGTGATTTAAATCGTATGATAAAAACTATTGCAAAAAAATTCCTCTGACTATTTGCTCTGCCATGCTTTAGATAAGATAATACGTAATAATATGTATACGTAGTTAATTGAATTACATATTTTGCTGCTACTTCATAGTTAAAAACAAGTTCAAGCATTTGAAAATATTTTTTTCATGATATTGTAATATTTAAAATTTTGTTGCCCACCCCTCACCCTTAGCTTGAATAATATGCAAAAGGGGTCTGTTAACCAATAAATACATCAAACAAAAAAACCTTTTTACTGAATACAATTTGAATACATAACTAAATTTTTAGTTAGGTACCTTATTGTTTTATTGGCAAAAAGAAATAGTATATTGTAATTTAAGTGAGTAAAGTGTAACACATACTACCGTATTTGATAAATCAAAATAAGAAAGATAGTTTCGAATCCTACAGAAAAGGTCCTATCAGCCTTCATAGTTTTATGATTAACATTTTTAATTAATTACTAAATTATCGGCCATAACAAATAACTTGAACAGCAACATTACTCATGCTAGAGCGTGCAATTTTGATACCTTTTAGGTGTTGGTTGGAAAATAAAAATTTATATCAAAAAAATATTTTAGCAAAATTATTTTAACTTACCTATTTTCCCAAAGTTAAACGAGCCAATGATGGCAAATAAAATGACGATGGTTCCTTTGGAGCCTACAAATAATTAAATTTCGAATTAATTTAATGCAACGTATAAAAAAATAATTAATTTGTCTAACAGATCGGTTTAGCTTACAGCCCATGTTCTTAAAAGTTTACATTTACCATTTTACTTAGTTTTGGCTTAACAGAAACCTAATCTAGCGCGACAGCGAAGGCTACCTCATTGAATCCAAAATTGCATCCGTAACTTTTGAGCAGCTACATCAAGAAGACAATTAACGGGTATGACCCTCACTTAACTTTTAACTTGAATTAGAATAAATCCGTTTTAATACTTGTTTTATTACAGTAATTTTTTTTTATAATTAGGAATTAGTGCTCAAGCGCTATATTCACTGTTGAGCTTAAGTTTTATTTTTAACGATTAAACGAGTGTCTTATTTAATTATTTAAATAATAAATTATTAAGAATAAATCGAAAATAATTAAAATATCATAATAGCAAAAAAAAAATTATTGGAAACGTACCTATCATTTTATTGTCGGCGTTACTTTAATCAATAATTATTATAACAAATTGAATTCTTGTTTTTCATTCGCAGAATTAAATAGTATTTCTTATCTAACTTGTAATAGTTATCTATTAATTAATAATCGATAACATAAAATTAAAGAAACGTGCAAATTTAAGTGGAAAACATAATTTTTTAATTAGGGTAATGATTTTCTACATATTTGAACAAACCAAAAGACTTTTGGTTAGCATTTCCAAAATTATTCACTATAAAACTTTTAGATTGAGTTAATGTGTGCCAAGTAATGAATATTCCGCGTTTTTGCAATGCATCAAAGTTTGTTTGTCTGTAATACCAACTCCTAACTTATTTGAACTTCTTCCCAGTCGAAATGAATTTTCTTGGGGTTTTAAATAACAGACATATTCTGAAACTTATTCCAAGTTCAAATTCTGCAATTAACTACTCCAAGGTTAAATAAACTATGTAAACAAAAAAATGTCACCGGACGACTCTCTCAGCCATATTTGTCATATTCGACTTATCTGAATTGGCATTTAAGTATGTACTAGATTTGATAATTTCCTAAAACTAAATTGTATTGCAGTATTTCAAACTTGAATTTTGTAATACCATGAAACAATTATTAAAGTGTGGCTAATCCTCGACTTCGTAATATGCTAAAAATAAAAAAATCAGTTTTAGATTGAAAATTTGATATTCTATATTATTATTGGACTTTCCTTACCCAATGTTAATTCTAGTTAATTCCACAGTTTATGAATATATTGTAATGTCACGATTATATGAATTCCAGATTTAGTTACTTCATGACAAATTTTGTATTAAGTAAGCTTTCAGCAAGAATAGGAAAAGCCTGTAAAATTAAAATTCAATTTTTTTGAAATCAAAAGGTAACGTAACTTTCCAGGAATTATTGTCAGGTCAATTCCATTACGACATTTTTAGCAGATACAATTTAATTTATCAATGGACGGCCAAAATTGCATTGTTGGTTTGTTTCCGCAAAGCAGTAAATGGACTCTTACATCACAAAATTTCCATTGTTAGAAAATTTGAAAATTCAAGTGTTTAATTGTAAGTTTTGTAAATATTTAGTTTTAATTTAGATAAGTAAGTTGAGTTTGCAAAGACGATTAGTGCTACAGGTAGATAAACAATATTTCGGGTTAATCAAAGTGCCGCGACTCGTTTCAAACAATTTTGGCGATCGTGATTTATGAAAAAGTGTAACGGTCAGCAAATTGAGGAACAACGCATTTATGCCTCAGAGTATACGATAATTTAGCAATAAAATCATCAATTAAAAGAAATAACAATAATCAAATAATTAAAATTTTTGGAAAAATTAAAGTTTCACTAAATGTTAATGTGAAAAGATAAATCCGCGATAAAATAACGACCGTTATTGTTGGCTGCATTCGCATTGGTTATTCATATTATGGCGTGTTTTGAAGATCTAACAAGAACAGATTAGAAATCCGCGTGAACAAAATACCGTTAAATGATGACTTGGACGGATGACCAAAAATATAAAAGGGCGAAAACATAAAAATAACCGTTGGCTTGTGAATTGGATAAAGTAACGACTTTTGTTGCTGAGTTAGCTCTTATTGGTCACTTATATTAGCGTGAGAATTTGAACCAATAAAAAGCTAAGAAAAGACGCGCGAAATAAACTTAACGGTTAATATCGCGTGGCTGTAGTAGGAGGCCGACAAAAGTTGATATAAAAGAGGCAAAATTAAAAAGATTAAATTCCAACAGCTCAACGCAAGAAGACGCAGAATACGAACGATGAACAGTAATTTTGAATAAAAAAGTGCAATATAAATTAACTTAAAAGTTGACAAATGCAATAATAGTTGCAAATTTTTTGCAAATTTGCAAAGTTGCAAATTTTTGAATAAAGAATATTTATTCAATTTAATAAAATAGGAACATGCATGAATAAAAAATTTAGTTAAAACAGTATTTTCCGATTAATCCAATATATTAAATGTCAAATCAGTAAAAATAATTTCTATTTATTGTATTTTGTTATAAATAATCGATTTTAAAATTCAATGGTAATTTAAAATAAATCATGTGACCATAAACGCATCGCCATTGGTTTGACGTCATAAGGCTCTATAATGCCTTTTATCTCGTAATGTACGTTTAGTTCGTCTTCTTGTTGGTTTCCATGATAATAACAGCTTTTAACAACTTCAACTTTCAAGCTCAAAACTGCACAAAACAACTAGCGGTGTTTTAAGTTACCAAGGTGTAGTAACTACTGTAACTAACTGTAGTAAGCCGTGTGACGTCACTAGGAAATAGGGACTTACGCGGTTGTTTCCTTCTATTCAAATTGATAGATTTTAAATATTTTTAAATTATTATCGAAACCAAAATAAATAGTATTAATCAGTATCTTTAGATAATTTTATAAAAAAATTTATGCATCTTCCTAGTGTGAACACGTCGGTGAACTCAACAAACTAGGTTTTTTAATTTTAATTAGTTTTTAAATTGTAAAAATTTTATTTTTAGTTGTTTTATTATACTTCGCATGAATCATCCTGTAGGTGATGAGTTCAAATGTATGATTTTACTTACCATTAACTTTATTTAGGCGAAGTTGATTTGATGGTGCCTAAATCAATTAATTCAAAACAATTATTGTTTTTATTAGCCTATTATAGTTATTTTATTAAATTAAATTGTGAGATTTTATTTTATCAAATTTACAGGTTAGAAATTGTAACTGAAGAATTTGTGGCTCTTGTTCCCGAGGGTCAATTTTTATCAAGTTTTTGTTTCATATATTAAATATCTGTTCACATATTCAAGATTTTTTTATTATTGACAACATTTTTGTAAACGTTCATCACAATTTGGCTTCACCAAAGAGGAGAAGTTTATATTTTTCCACGTTTTAATATGTAAATATTAATAATACACTACAATATTTATAAATGATTTATTCCATTATAGCCTTCTCCGCCCACTTTTGAGCATTGGCCTCTTTCTCTAATGGAAAGGTTTAAGCATTAAGACCCCACGGTTGCTAAATCCGGGTTGGGGAATGTGCCTGTAACCCTTTTCATGATTTATTAACTTGTGCAATTAGAAAAGTTGTAAATATTTTCAAATTAAGTGAAATTTTAATAAATTTTTTTAAATATTAAATTTTCTACTTACATATTTTTCTTTAATATTTTACGGAAAAAGAGACCAGGAAGACCCCGAAAAAGATGGCAATAGGAAGTCGAAACAGGCCTTAAGGACTAATCCCTAATGTGAAGAAGAAGAACATATTTTCAGTTTAAGACATTATTGTGCAATCTTGTTTCGATGTTCAATCGAATCATTGGTTGAGTGATATTATTCAAATAACCAACAGATTTTCACCATTAACAGAATAGACAAAAGAAGAAGAAAATGAAGAACAGGCTATAATTGAACCTAAACCACAACCAATTTTTGTGGAAAACGTACAAAACATACGACCACTGTTGGAATCATTAAACAAAGTAGCAGAGAACAGCTATACTATCAAGGCTCTAAATGAAGACCAAGTTAAAATACAACCAGTAAATAGAGATATTAAAAGTACCCACCAATTCTATTTCTGGTAAAAATTTTATTCAAGGTTAAAGGTCGTAAAAATCGTTTTCTGCATTTTTCTCGGAAACAGTAAGTATTATTGAAAGAACAAGTCAGAAAAAAGTTGTAGATTATGCAATATTCTCTGCAAAAATTGTTTTTAAACTTTTTTTCAACAAATTCCTGAGATATCGCAATTTCAAACATCGAAAATATTTGTCCACCCATTCCAGTCTTTTGTTTGTTTATGCGTTGCTCACTTCATTTATTTTTTTAATTAATATTTTTAAACTTTCAGCGCCCTTGGCAAGGATGAGGCTGTCATCTGCAAATCTGATGTTGTTAACTAGTCTTCCATTTACCTTAATTCCGTGTTGTGCTTCCTCGAGAGCTTCCTGAAAATTAGCTTCTGAGTATAAGTTGAAAATGAGGGGTAAGACATCCCTGACGAACTTCCTTCTGTATTTCAATGTCTTCGATTGTAACATCTCCAATTTTCAGTTGAGCCGATTGATACCAGAATAACTTCTGTATAACATTGATGTCTTTGCTGTTGGCACCTATTCTTTGTAGCAAGTCAATGTCGAGTATATCATGTCTCACAGTGTCAAAAACTTTTTCATACTTAATAAAGCAAGCAAAACGTGGCCGCTATTCATCAAAACATTTCTATGGTAAGACTTGAGTAGAAAACAGGGCTTCTCTTGTTCCTAACCCATTTCTGAAGCAAAATCGAGTATCCCGTCAATCCTGATTTCGATTTTTACTATTATTTTTGCAAATTATAAAAGATAATAATGCCAGATACACATAAAAAAAATAAAATTTGCGGACCGTCCACAAATTTGGTTAAAAATCGGCTTTAAAAATTAATTTGGAATGCAATTTTATCATTGGCTCTTGTGAACTGTAATCCCGCCCATCGTAATTAAAATGGGTTGTGGCAATATTTAAAATACCAGAATCTCTGTTTTTACAACGAATGATGAAAGATAATGGTGTAATTAGCTAATAAAAAATTAAATTTGTGATCGGACAACAAATTTCGGAAAAAATCACTTTTGTGTGAATTCGTTTCTGATGTGGTTGCGCTGTCAAAACTACTCTTCGCACCTCTACGCGACCCTTCAGGTCGTTTCGGGGCTTTGAGCGGTTTGACACGCGCTTTACTTACTAAAACATCCCCAAGCGGCTCCAGCTCGAAAATTCTGGAAGTTGACGCGACGGTTCTCAGAGAGCGACTGGTATCTCCCCACCACTAGGCACTGTCAACTCAGGCACAGCACACGCACCGTCTACAGAATGTTTACCATATTTGGCATTTTATTCTGAAATGCCAGTGATTCTTCAGCGACGCTCCTCAGTCCATTTCTGATACTTGTCCATATCCTTTCTATGTTATTTGTATCTCCTATATTCATCATTTTGTTGCTGATCTTATTAGAAGCCACGTTTTGCACGATTGGATTTTTCAATTTTTGTAAATCCAACTTCCCTTCCGGTAACTTTGTTTGCCAATTCTTTAATTTTATTTTAACTTTTGCTATTAGGTTGTTATGATCCGAATTCAAATCCGCACCTGGGTATATCTTTACAGACAGAAATGACACTTCAGAATCTGGAGTTAATCATAATGTAATCTATCTGCTTGCTGATGACCGCCTCGGGTTTATCTTGGGGTGATTTCCATGTGTAAAGCCTTTTAGCAGGCAACTAGAACCAAGTGTTAGTTATAATAAGTTTGTTTTCGTGACAAATTTGTGTTAATCTATCACCTCTTTCGTTAAACTGTCCCTATTCAAATCCACCCACTGCTGTTCCTTCTCTTCCCATGCCAATCTTAACATTAACGTCACCCATCACGATGGTAACATCTGAACTATTTGTTGTTTTTATTAGGTCTTGCATATGTTCTTCGAATCTTCAGGAGCATACTATATCTGTAAATCCGTAAATTTGATTTTGAAATTTTTGCAGTTAAATATATTCTTAAGCAATATATACGTAAGCAGACTTAGAAGACGGAGGAGTTTAATTTTTGCTTACTTTTGGTAACAAAGGACGAGAAGTATTATAAATCTTACGTAAATAAAAAAAATTACAAAAGAATGAAAATTTTAATTTTGATATTTAATAAAAGTTTTTAAAAACACAAACAGTTGTTTAGCTTTACTGTTGGACACGTTTCTCTTCGCATTGTAAAAGTTACATGGGTAGATTTTGTTTCATTGGCCTGAAGATTTTTAGAAGCAATCCTGGACTCATACAGCTGTGTCATAGCAACCGTAGCTATTGCTGCGAATCTTGTGGTTGGCAAATCTACTGTATGCAACAAATATAGCACTGGTCCCAAACCACTGCTCTGAAGTACTTCTGAGTTTATTGGGTGAAGGCCAGTATATTTTTCCGTTGTTTTACTAAAAGTGTCTTGTCTAAAAGGAAAACTTTTTGGCTTATAGTACAACCCTTCATGCCACACCTTATCAAAAGCCTGACTAGTATCTAGGAAAGTAGCAGAGCAATATCTTTTGTTTTCGAGGTCATTGCTGATCTTTCGGCGACTTGTCGGCAAAAGCGTAAACAACCCTTAAGGATAGCCACCTGAAGCGTTTAAACACTGTTCCAGGCTGGGAGCTGGCGAATGCGGTGCAGGAAATGGAAAAACTCGAAGTGGATTTTTGGCATGAACGAATTGAGATAGCCAGGAAGCGGACGATGCACTATAGATAGAGGTACACTCTACTATTCTAGAAGTGAAGAACAAGTCCAAAACCATATGAATAGAAAGGGTGTGTTGATCTCTTGAAGAATGGAAAAATTTGTTTGTGGTTTTATACCGCCATTTTACGTACTAAACTAGCATTTAAAAGTTCATATACCTTATAACTTAAATTTGAAATTATTTCAAAATCTCAGGAAATGCTCGCTGTTATTTAGTTTAGTTTGAATTAATTTGGATTATTGAACCCCAAGAAACATGATGCCAAATAAAATTTAAGAACGATACAACACTGACATAACCATTTATGTAACAACCATTTATGTAACAAAATAGATTTATTTACTTTAAATGGGTATGAATTAAAAAAAATTTTAATTTAAAAGATATTACTATTAAAGTAGTAAAAAACTTAATTTTATTTTCAATATCATACGTACTTTAAATTTAACAAAACATTTTTCACAAAACTGCTGCTGTAGTGCAACAGGTTATGCTTAGATTAATTTTGGTAACCTTAATATTGTATAATAGTTGAAAGCTACTTGAATACAATAAAGAGCTATTTTATGGTATTACAAGTCAGTTTAAAACTTAAAAAGGTTTTCAAACAAAAAAAAACTTGGAGAATACTGAATTATTATTCATTTGTCGTGTTTCCTACCTTCTATAAAAAACAAATTTAGCAGATTTTAAACAAAGTCTTACAAAATAAATATAAATTACGTTTTCAGTAAGATAAATTACTAGGTTTGGTATCCGAAAGAAATAAGGAGGTGCCATGATAGGGCCATTCAAGATTATTAATTACACGAATGGGGAAGGGGAACTTACAATATTCTTTTAAGCTTTTTTTTATTAACATCCCGGGAAAGAAGTTTTTGTATTCCCTATAAAGTGTAATCTCTACACTTTTATAAAAATTTCACATATTACAAACATAATATTCTTGAATCTTTTGAATTGCATGGAAGAAGGGTCCAGAACCACTAGATGTGTTTTCACAATTGATTTTAAATGCATATTTAAAAAAAAGTTATACATAAAAATAGTAATAGATATCGACTTAATTTTATTCTTGCAAGATAGTCGATGATATCAAAATTAAAAAATTTTTTAGCAGGAAGCAGTGGCGTAGCGATGGTAACGTACGGCCCTTTGCTCACAAAACTTGTAAAAATTTTGGCACCCCATGTTGTCAAAATGCTCACATTAGTTTAACAAAAATTTAGCAATTTTAAGTATAATTCGTTTGCTGCTGCAGCTTGCTGACAGTCATACATTTAGCTGCAGAACAGCTAATTAACTGCTGGCTACCGCAGTGCGCTATTAGCTACATAGCTAACAGTGATGCAATTGTCTGGCAGCATTCCAATGTATTTGTCCAGCTAATAAATAAAATTAAATAAATAAAATGTCCAGCTAATTTAAATTAAGAATTTGCATGTGAAATCAATTTAAATAATTTTATTAGCCACCTTGGTAAAAACAATTTATTTTTTTATTTTAATTAATTTTAAAAATATGTAGCTCACTTATGCTAAAAACAGTCAACCATTGCTGGTTTTTATTAGCTATTTTGCTGAATTCTGCAACTTGTGCAGTTGTCATATTCAGCTATTAACCAATTACTAGCTATTTATTGGCATAAAAGTGCAACTTGGATTGCCTTTGATCCAACCCAAAATTGATTAATTTTATATTGTTTTTACACCATAGGAAGCAAGTTTTTCTCCCATCTTCTCGGTAACGCCACCACTGGTTAAATAGGGGAAATATCTATTAAAATAAATTTTAAATCTTAAATGCGTATTTTCGTATATTGAAATTCATTAAAATTACATGAAAAATATGTCAATAGAGTGAAGGTGACAATCAATCAAAACATTAAATATCAAATTTAAATGAAACCAATCAAAATCAAATGAACTTCGTAATGAAAATAAACAATCAAATTGTCAACCAACCGATTTACAAACAAAGAATGCCGAATACATTAACAATACAAATAGCAAGCAACATAATCGAGGAGGTAAACATAATCGATCATGAGGACGTCAATTACAAAGAATACTACAAAGAAAAACAATGGGTCACAAGAATGCGGAATATTAAGAATACAAATTGGAAAATGCAAACATTCTGTGTGAAAAGGACGAAAATTATGAAGAATACATCAGCTTTTAAATAAATAGGGGATTGACTTGCAGGATAAGCTGTATCACTGCTGCATTTTGGCATTCTAACAATGTCTTATATCGACGTCAAAAGAAAACTTGCCACTTTTAATCTACTTCTGAAGAGAACAAACGCAATAAAATAGTGTTTGCTGAACAAAGAGCAAAATATTATTTTTTTTTTAAATTGAAGAATTAAAATTAAGATTTTGTTCTGTGCTCATAAATTGAACAGGTTTATCTGCAAGCCAAGGGAAATATTTGTGCTGTAGTGCACAAGGGTGGCAACCTGAAAGCTAAAATTTCAAAAGGTCGATTTTAGATATTTTTAAAAATTTGCTGTAAATTTTTATTCTTTTGAGAATTGAAATGATTTCTAGCTCAGGATTGTGGCTTTTTACTTTTTTTTATGACGAGTTATGACCAAAAAAGCTATGGGGTGGCAACCTCCAATTCCCCTGCATATGTATGTATGTAATGTAAATTAGAAAAAGAATTTTTTTTCATACTTTTTTCTGTTTATATTTTCCCTTCAGGAAAAGTAAACTGTATTTTGAATTTTGTTGCCTTTTCAACTTCCATCGGAAAGTAACGTGGATTTGTTTGAATTTTAGGCTAAAGCTTAATCCAGGCTTTAAAGGCTTATTTTACATTAAGTTATTGTATTTGTCTCAAGAATTTCTCTTGGTTTGCTACTCCACGTAGCTTTTGATGACTTTTTTGAAAACATTTTTATTATTTTCAATCTTTAAAAAACACTGCAAAAAAAATGCAGATCCTTTGTCAAAATTTGTTGTAAACTGCTATAAGAAATATTTAATTGATGTTGATGGATTATTGGTTACATGTTGACACACAGAAGCAATTTTTTCGCGCGAAAAAATCGAAAGAGCACATATTGGTGTTTTCTTGTTCTCCATGGATTATTAAATGTTGGCATGTAATTTTGAGGAAATATAAAGCGAATTTTACACAAGGCATTTTTTGTAATAAATTTTCCCAAATTCTACGCGTTCTTTTACAGTGTTTATCTCTTCATGATTAAAATTTTACATCTGCATACATTAGATTTTGATATTATGTCACCATTTTAAATTTTACACATCTCAAATGGCGCGAAATTGGAGATCTTATACAGCAAATCTGGCAGAAACGTTTTTTAAATTAACTTTTACTTTGTCTCCCGACTTTGTGTTGCGAGAGGAAAAGTGACACTTTAATTCCATCAAACTGGAAATAAAGTATATAGCCACTTTACTTCTCGAAATAAAAAATAGTAGTTTATGATATGAGTGTTGAAAGATATCATTGTCAATATTGTGAAATATTTAGTGAGTCGTAAAGTTTCAGTTTAGTTTCTTAGATGGATGACCATGTTCAAAAACATTGCGTGTTGCTGCTCTCGTACTAATTTGCACTTTGTTAGGATGCCAGGGTATGGTTGAATTAATAGAGGAAAAGTCTGGATTATCAAGAACAAACGCTAAAGGATATTTTGTCGTTAGGCGACCCAAAGGCACGTATTTGTATTATAATTACAAAAAAAAGTTTTCACGAAAAAGGAATATTTACAATAGGTACTTGCTCCTCTAATGACTTGATTGAGGTAATTTATTTTTTGATAAATTTTAGAATAAATTTTAGGTTTAGAAGAGAATTAAAAATTTTGTAATAATCTGTATGTAGAATGTATAAACAACCGATTAAAGTAAGATTATATGTATATTTCTTCAAAAAAATAAAACGAATAAAAGTATTAAAAATAAATATGAATCATCCAAAAATTTATTTATATCTATTAAAGTTTGATAAAAATTTTTAATTTTAAGTAAAATTTTACGAAAATCCCCGTGACTCATATTTTAAGAGCTTTACATGCATTATCGATAGATATCTAAATAGATATATACTCGTATATACATAATTTTCAGATTTCATAGTTCATTTAACTAGAAAGAAAAATTGATAAAGGGAAATTTTCTTAGCAGCTTGATTTTATTTACATAGGGGAGAAAAGAGTAAGTTGGCGATACTAAGCAAAATTTTATTTTTCAACTTTTGTATTAAGCATTTATTTTTATATTTCTATCCATTTGAAGGTTTGGAAAAACAAAGAAAGCACGAAATGTTAATTAAATAAATTTTGTTACCTTAAAATAAAACATTGAAAACAAATTTCAGAAGATTACATTTACAGCAGAGTGACCTGAACAAGCTTCGTGCCACAACCTCTTACATTGTGAACACATAAGTCAATTTGCTATGTTGGCTCTTTAGAGTTTAACAATTTAAACATGCAATATCACCTTAGCTTTTATTTTTTTCTGTTATAATATTTGAACTGTTTCTTCCCATCACATTTTTCTCTCCGTTCGATTTGCAATCTTTGTGCACATAAGTGAACATATAAGATCAATAGCTTATAACTAATAAAATTAATTTTTTATTTCGATTATAAACACAATTGTTCAAAATGCCCAACACAAATAATAGCTTTTTTTAAACAAAAAAGAATAAATAATTCTTTAAAAGTGAATGTGATGAACTCTTTTACTAAGTTAATTTAAGTGATATAACCGTACGAATAGGCATTTTCGTAAAGTATACGATTTTCACATCAGTTGGTTTTCCTACCCCATTCTTTAAGTTACCCTCTTCTCCCCTACTACTTTTTGAGATTATCTCCTTCAGTGAACATAACCCTCTTGCGATAAGATTTTGCTGTAAATTAATGTATATTGATTGACATCTATGTGTTAAATTACAATAATAAATATTGGATTACAGAAAATGTAAAACAGATCCAATTTATGATTTTGCACAAATTCAAATCGAATAGATAACTACTCACCTAAAAAAATTAATTAAAATTGGTTTATTTGCTTTCTCGTGATTTTTATTCAAGGGGGAAATTGACATTTAATGTAGGTAAAATAACAGAATATAAATAATTAATCGTAGAAATGTAATACACAATAATTATTGTATAAACATACTTATGTGTAGGCATATATTTCCGAACTGCTTGGACTTTTTTTGCAAAAGCAAAGATATCATCAAAAACTTTTTAATTAAAAAATTTAACAGTAAATCTTTTAGTATTCTTTTAAATTAAAAATTAAAATAATAAAATGAGTATAATGTGTGCTATAATAGTTTATGTTATGCAGGTAGGCATAAAAAATAATTAAAATTGGAGTAAATAAAAATATATAATTATGAAATTATTAATTACGTAAAGAAAAATAATAAAACATGAAAATGTAAATCCAGAAACGATTGTGAAGTTTAATATAAAATTGGGAAACCTGAAACTCGATTACATTAATATTAAATTGATTAAAATAATTTTATGTCAGGTAGATATTTATGTATCACACACTTGAATCCTATGTAGTATGTACATACATACATATATCAACTAAAGAAATTATTAGTTCTCGTGTTATTTATGGTTTTAACAAAAAAGTCAGAGGTGAAAAGTTACAAAGTGTAACACCTATTTCAATTATTTAAGTTTACGATAAGCAGGAAACTTTTGTTGGAAAAATGTAGGCGATTTGTTGGTTGTCTAAACTCGATAATATGGTTCAAAATTAATATACCCTCAGCATTTAGGCCTCAACATTAAGGTATTTGCTAATAGATAAATTTATTATTAAAAGATAAAATAATTTAAATTTTTAAAATTGAATTTGATGAAAGGACATATACATATATTATGTAGTAACAACATTTGTTGTCGCAGACATACGGTTTGGAAATTTTATGCGTGGAACTCTTTTGAATATCTGATTCGACTTTTATTGCCTTTTGCGTTTGTAAAATGACGGTTCGTATAAAAGAGCAATAAAATTTAAAGAGCCTTGCTCTTCTTGTCTGTAAATGAAATCTGATATGCGATGGTCTAGCAACCGTCTTATTAGTAATTGATGTAAGATATTTGCTGATTGTTCAGCATTTTACTTTTATTGAGAGATATTAATTTGATTAACCCAAATTAAAAGTTTGACGTATCAAAAATTGCGATAATTGTTTAATTCAATTTTGAAAACTATTCGCTACACTTGCAGCACGCTATGATGATATCAGAAAATATTTGCCCTGGGAAGAACTCGAAACCTTTTCACTTATTGTTAAACCAAATTGTGTTACATCAAGAAAGCATAGAATATTTTTAGCTGCTTTTGTAGTTTTCAAGAACTTTCATTAAATTAACTTTGTAACAAAATTAAATTATTTCCTTTTAGATTTTATGCCATTAAAGCAAAGATTAGTTCATTAGAGCGCATACAAAGAATATAATAAGTTTTTCCTTTATTGCTAGTTTATAAGATGTTATCATTTTATTAGGAGCCAAAATAAAAACTTAAGTTGTCATGGTATACTGGCTAAAAGCAATAAGTTAATTAAAGTACCTGATAGTAACCTAATATATCAATTAATCATTTCTTATCAAGATTAAATAAAAGTATATTAAAAGATTAAAATACAGCACTAAAAATATATTGTGTATCCTATTTTCAGTTCAAATTTAAATAAATTGAACAAAACTATGGATCTCTGAATCGATACACTCCTTCCATCTTACAACTATCAGTGAAAATATAATTAACAATAAAGCTCGCACTTCCATAATGTGACGACTATACAACAAAAAAGATAGCAATAATTATTAACTTAGAGGCTTGTTTAACTTTTATCGTAAAATGTAAAGAACAAATTGATAATTTAAATAATAAATTAGATAAAATCATAACTACTATACAAAATTTACCTCAATTATTAAACTTTATTTTCAGCCATTTGAATTTATTATTTTATTTTACACGAAAACGTTACTATCCCAAATGACGTAGTAATATTTATTTTTCCTGATAAGAACTTTTTGATTCGTATAAGGTTCGAATTGATACTTTGGAATTATTTAGAAATGGAAATTTATTTTCAGGGTTCAATTCGATAATCAAAGTTCAAAACATAGTTTATTTGTATGACGTACTGCGATAGAAAATACTTTTGAATGGATAAAAAAATAAATACTTCTATTAATTATAAAACTTAATGCAATTTTTCAAACTTGTTTTAAAAGTAGAACATTGAAAGGCATGGAAAATTTTTGCCAACTGCCAGCAGAAAATAATATATTAAATAATAAACGGAAGAATTACAACCATAATGATAATAATAATTTAAAATTTTTTATGGTTTTATACTTTTATGATTTTATTTCTTTTAGGAATTTTTAATACTGATAAGTAAGCGATTATAATGTGTTGAAACTTTGTTACTGATATTATTATACCTACTAATTCATTTTTTAATTAATTATTATGTACATCATAGCTTCAAAAATAACTTCTATTGCGATAATCCTGTAATACTGCAACGAAACTTTAAATTTCCCTCTTTTTCTAATTTCTAACTCTAACCTGATTATTCCTAAAGCTCAATTTTAGATGGTCATCATGTTTGAGATGAAGGAAAAAAACAGTATTGAACATCATAAAAAATACAAACAGGGTTAATTGTAGAAATTGAGATTAACTCAATGAAAGATTTACATTAATGTGTGCTGTAATTTTACATAACCGAAATAATTGTATAATACATTTTATGTGTATTTGCGAATATTATCATAATGATTTGTATTGTAATAAATTTGTAAATAGGTATAAATTAATATTAATTAATTAAATATTGTCGTATTAACTATAAAACTCACTGCTAAACTGTCGAACTTATCAAATATCAAACACAACACGACGCACTTGACGCCGTTGAAGTTCCTGTCTGACGCTCGTAATATAATGAATAAAATCAAAATTTTACAAAAATTAAAGGTTTTTATAATTTGATTCAAATATTTGTTCAATCTTTGCTATTATTTATCGTTTACAAGTTAGTTTAGGTTCAGTTACCATTTAAACAAATCAAGTTTTGTTCAATTTGAATGTTAATAGTTATTTATGCACCAAGGTGCGTAAGTGGCAGTTTTTTGCGGTCCACAATGTTTTCGCTATTCGAGAAGTTATTCCAGATCAAAAAAACGTTCACACAACATTTTTTCTATTAGCGGCCAAAAGATCTACATTTAAATAGTTATATATTAATATCCTTAAGTATTATAATGTGGAACAATTAATAAATTTTTTGCATATTAAAAGGCATTGCGCCTTGTTACTTATTTTCCCTATGAGAAAAAAAGTAAATAATTTTTACCTGCTATCCTTAGTAACTTGTAAACAAAACAAAGTTCCGCTGACACCGCGCACATAATAGGCGATAATGATGATAAAGACGATAATTAGTAAAAATAAATTTTATAGTTACATAACGTTGTTATGTGAAATCATAATTGCACTGATTTCGCAATATACGTAATCAATTTTTATCAATTAGGCTGGTACTTTGCATTATTGCAACAATGGAAAATTATTGAAACAATAAATTTAAAATTTACAATTAAGGAATGAGGTCATTCTAATCTGCAAAGTTGATGTGCCGTAAAAAAGCATCCGACGTACATTCAACATCGGCCCTATACTTTGATGTTTTTTGAGATTCGAATTTAGAAAATACATATTAATTTACAATATATAATAACCTAATTCCTTAATCAGTCGGTCGTTGGCCTGGTTGTTATATGTTTGGGGCAGGTAGCAATCCTTCATGGTTACTGGTGAGCTGCTATCTCTCCTCATTGTAAACGTGACGTATGAGGACTTTGTTTCGTTGACTTTAATTTTCCATTTTTTAAACCACGTTTGTATTTTATTTAAATAGTCTTGTAGATTTTTAAAGCGGTTTTATGATTAATGTGTGACGCGAGAATGGCCGTATCGTCGGCAAAGGTTGCTATTAGTGGATGATATATAGGTCCGCTGTGTACAACAAATATAAGGTCGGTCCCAATACCGTATCCTGCGGGACACCTGAGTTAATTGGAAATAATTTAATTGTTCATGAGGCGATTTATGTTATATATTTCTCCATTGTTTTCTTTTGATTTTAAGTCAATTTAAAACATTGGCAGTGAATCCTTGTTAATTCTGTATTTATTGTTACCTATACTAACCACAGTGTATTCCAGTTCAAGAAGCTCGCTTTTAATTGTTTCTACATTTCACGATGACTGTAAATTCTTCAGAACAATTCGAAAGCTTCTGTCCTGTTTAGGTTTATATGCATGAAAGTTAGTTTTTTGTCCTTCAATGCTTGGATGATGTCGGTGTAATTTTTACCAGTGCTTGACATAATTTTTACTACATCATTGCTTGTTGTTTTTAGCGTGTAGCCATCTTTGGCCACCTCTTGAGTTTATCGGTTAGTAAGTTTATGTCGAAATATAGCGCAAACGAAGAATAGGTCTTTCGTGGACAGCTTTCAGAAAATTACGGTATATACTGAGGAGGCAAATACCAATCTGACTTAAATGAAAAATATATAACCAGTGTATTCTGCCGGTGAAGACTTACGGTGCGGAAACTTTGACAATGACTCAAAAATCGGCGGAAAAACTAAGAAAAGCTCAATGAGCCATAAAACGGGCAATTCTTGAAATATCTCTCAGAGATAGAATCACCAACGAGAAGATCAGACAAAATACAAAAGTGGCATGGTTGAAATGAAATTGGGCTGAATACGTTGCAAGAGTAAAAAATGAGCATTGGACAAGACGTATATTTCAGTGGAGGATTAGAGACACGAAAAGAAACCGCGGAAGACCACCTACTAGATGGACAGATAACCTCAGGAGAAGTGCTGGAAATTGAATGCAAGTGGTCCAGGATAGAAAAAATTGGAGCAATAAAGGGAATGCCTATGTTAAGCAGTGGACCCAACGGGCTGGTTGATGATGATGAATAGTGTATTTCTCTTTTAGTGTTGCTTCTTAATACTTTTGTTAAAATCAACTTGTTCACAGTGTTATTGTTTAAAGATTATTTTTCAATATCGCAAGCAAGGCAATTAAATTGTTATTTCTGAGTAACACTCGTGCACGATAATTTGTATTTTAATATTACCTTCGCCATTAAAGGATTTTTAATGGGTAAGAATTGTTTTACCACCTGAGAAGGGGTAAATGTTATTACTTTTATATTTTTTAGCAATTTTCCGGGGGTTAAATATTGTACCTGTTAATATAAATTGGATGACTTAAGTTTGCACAAGTTTGTTCTATGTACTTTTCGTTAATTGGTTTTTTTATTGATATTTGGTAAATTTTGGATCGCTTCATTTGGAAGATATCTTTTTATGGATCCATCTATTGTAATTTTTGGACCCTTGTTGGATTCCATATATGCGCGTGTTATCGCGATTATCTTATATGGAAATATATTTTAGTCTCAGCAAGTTTTAGTTTGGATGCCATATGAAGTATGGCGTGATTTTATTCCGAAAGGCGGCGTTGATGAAGGTCGATATATTGGATGTCAGGGTCGATTTTAGAAGTTCCAGTTAGTTTGGATGAAACTGATGGTTAGCCGTCACTTGAGCGAGAGTTTGGACCATCGTCTTATTGACGGACTTTTATTTTTTGGTTTCTTTTTATACTGTTCCGGTGGTGTGTGATTCCAGTTTTCTTGTTTTATTGCTAGACTCCAGGGTACTACCGCTTTATTTAGAAACCCGGATGTATTTTGGTTTCCCGGATGGTCGTTTGTGGGTCGACCAATACCAGATGTAATTTAATTATTATGTTTGATGCTGCCTGCGATAATGATTTGCTCTGATTTCACAAATAGTTTGCTATAAGACCAATTACAGGTTTTTTTCTTTGCTCATGAAAAGCCGGAGTTCGTTTTCCGTCCAACCAGGAATATACCGGAGTTAGAAGGATTCCCAATAACAAAGGATATTTTTGATAAGATAAATACGTTTCTCTTGTGTGATGCTGGGTAAGTTTTAAAGCTTTAAGTTTGTGCAATACTTGCTATTCAATGATGGAATCCTATAGGCATTTTACTATTCATTTTACTGTTGACTGTATTCGCTATGTCGATGAAGCATTTTATTGTCGTAGCGTAGCTTTCTTCGATTGTTAGTTTTTCCCCTTCAGGGAAACCAAACTGTATTTTATTTTGTTTTTAAAAACAATCGAACTTTAGGTCCTCAATCTGAGTTTATTTTTACTTGTTTTGTTTTATGTTTTGAGTTCTTATATCTCATATTCTGCATAGTACACACGCCTTCTATTTTTTTGGGGGAGAATAAATTTAAACTTTAGAGCTGTGTTTTATTATTCTTCCCTATAGGTACCTGTTGGATTTGCGGTCCTCGCATACCATCGGAGCTTAGCCAATGCAACGGCAAGGGGTTTAACGTATTTTTTTTAACAAGAAGCCTCACCTTTTGGTTAATCATTTTTCTCCGGAACTACCTTGTGGTCAGGGAAGGAGTTAAAACTGTTTTACCACTTTAGATATCATAACATTTTAATTAATTGTGATTTTGTTTTGTTTTAAAAGTAGAAATCAAATTGTCCAGATAGATCTCAGAGAGTTTTTATATAAAATTGTAGAGAAGCTTTTCTCGATCTTTCCATTTTTGAATCGATAGTTTCTACCTCCATATGAGTGTGTCTTGTAAAATATACCTACATATGTATATGTTTAACGCATCTTATAGATGACTTTAACGCAAGGATAAACAGATAATCATCTGATGGTTTCTATTTTTTGATCGCATTTATCACTCCAAATAACAATTTTCAAAAGATTTAACACCATTTTATTTTCACCACTTCCTGCTATCGATTCATCCCAGGTAAAACACGATCCTACTGTCTCTTTTGCATCACAGACTGTATAATTTATTTATTAGGACAAGACAAACACCTTTGTAAGTCAATCGGGAGAAATTTTTGCTTTAGCCTGTGTGTTACAAGCCTGTTTTTACTTTATCATATGTAATATGAGAAAGTATTGTTTTCGTGCAAAAAAAAATTTGAGATTTTGATGGATTTACACTTTTGAGGTCCCTGAGTAAAATAAGACCATTTACAAAAATGTGTGTGTGTGTGTGTGTGTGTGTGTGTGTGTGTGTGGTCAAATTTTGTGTGCGACCTACAGCAAAACTAATAGGAATTTTCAAACAAAATTTTGGATTTTGTATCCTTATGTTGAGACTTAGAGCTGATTAGATTTTGGCTAAAATTGATTCACGGAACTATTTTTTTATTTTTTAAATTTTATTATTTAATATTAGTTTTAATTAATATTTCAAAACTAATACGAATTTCATTACAAAATTTAGGATTTAGCATACTTATGTCGAGATTTAGAACTGATTAAATTTTAGTTAAAATTGTTTTATGAAAACTATTGTTTTTTAATTTTTTTAAGTTTTATTATTTAATATTAGTTTTTAATTAATATTTCGAAAAGTAATACGAATTTCTAAACTAAATTTAGGTTTTCGCATATTTTAATTAATATTTATAACTGATTAAATTTTAGTTAAAATTTGTTTATAAAAACTATTGTTTTTTATTATTTTAAATTTTATTATTTAATATTAGCCTTTATTTAATATTTTAAAAACTAAAACGATTTTCAAAACTGAAGTTGATATTTGTTATGTTTATGGCAAGAATTAGAGCTGATTAAATTTTGGATAAAATTGGTTCATAGAAGAAATTTTTTTTAAATCTTTTTATTTAACATTAGTTTTTATTAAATATTTTAAAAACTAATGAGAATTTCAAAACTAAAGTTGGTATTTTGTATTTTTATATTTAGACTTAGAGCTGATTAGATTTTGGGTCACATTGGTTAATGGAAAATATTTTTTTTTTTTTTATTTAAACTTATTTTTTTAATATTTAATAAAAGTATGATAAAGTCATGGGCATGGCCACATCCGATTTTTTTATGTCGTTGTAGTTTATATCAATTATCTGTATCAAAAAGATGTGCATCAGAATTACTTCAAAATTTAAAACATTCTACCTGGGACCTGTAGACTCTTTCAGTTTAATAACGTATTTTTATCACATTTCATATCGGTAACCGGATAGAACTGAACATGGAAAACAGAACAATGAAAAAAAAGATCATTGAAATTTTGTCTTTTTTTTGTTTTGTTGTTGTTCTGTTCCTTTATGGAATTCTTTAGAAATTTGGTTATCTACACATGGAAACATCGATACATTATTAATATATTAAGATTATAATTATTATACTAAACGGGTGTGGTTCTGTGCCTATTTGTACTGAAGCTCTAAGCTTATTCTTTGTTTTCCTTCTCAAATCTGGTTTTCTCAGCCAAGTTGAGTATGCAGCTAATGGGTGGTTGTGGAATTTCTTCGGTTACCGATGTTCCGCCTTTGTTTTTTTATGTCCTGGGTAGGTAAAACTTATAGTAAAATAGTTTAATAGCAGCGCCAAAATTTGAATTTGGGAAATTAAAAAAATCAATTAAAATTTTTGTTTAATACTTTGTAGAGCCAAACGGCAGCAATAGTTATTTACATGAAAGTCAGGAAAGTGATTCTTTACTGACTAGGCGACAATATTGAGTACGAGGCCGCGTAGCGCCGAGTACTTAATTGTCGCCGTGTCAGGTAAAGACACTTTCTTGACGTGTATGGAATACTATTTTTCTGAAATCGCGAGATTAATCGAATTCAATAGTTCGATTTTTAGTTATGGCTAATCACAATTAAAATTAAATAAAATCAAATAAGGCGTATTTCTGCTGTTGCCATAGTTTTGATAGCCTGATCCTGCAATGACAGATGACGATGTGTTGTAATATTATAATATCAGAGTGGTCTGGCCTTTACTGCGTGAGTCCGGTAATGGTTTACTTTCCTGCGCCGAAAAGTTGCAGTAATTGATCAAGTATGGCCGATTTCAGAAAAAGCTTTTAATACTGTTTGGTTCTATTCAAAAGATAGCATAATTATCAATAATTTTGGCCTTTTTTGTAAACAAACAAAGATTGATCTTATATACACATATACTACGTATTACCATTAAAAAGAGTGGAAAAATCTACTAAAAAAGCATTTAAAACCTCGAAAATGAAAAATAAACTTCATACAGTGTGGCTCTGATGTCCACAATTATGATTGCTTTATGTAAATGATGCATATAATTTTCTGTTATCCGTTAACTACAGGATACCCTGTATTAATTTATATTTTTAGTTACTACTTACGAGTAACTACACATTGCATTTTATTAACATTGTGCGATAATAGTTAAATCGTGTAATTAATTTTGTACTAAAAATTACACTTGTAGTAAATATATCTAATTTAATACATTAATTAATGAACATGAATCCGCTCTTAAGACATATGCATGTATATTCCACTACAATAATATAATAAGTTGTAAGTTTCTTCTACCGTTCTACTGTGATCCCATTATGCACAAAGCGTAATTTGGTGTTTAATTCTAAAACGCAATTAATTATACAGGTACAGTAACTTGTATTCTTAAAACATGATAAAGAAAATTCTATAGTTAAAACAACTATTACTTTTTATTACTACCAGAAAAAGTTTAATATTAATTTATTATAAACTAAGAAATTATAAAATATATTGGACATTTTTCTAGATAAAAAATCTTAACTCCTTTCGTCCAATTTTTATTTTACCGCAAATTTTTGATTCTGGTGACATTCTACATCGAAAAACTTCTGTCAAGAAAAATTAACTTTTAGAATACTAATAGGGGTTTAAACCTAGCAGTTATGGATAGCAGCGCCAAAATTTGAATTTGGAAAAATTAAAAAAATTAATTAAAACAAAATCTTTTTAAATAATTTAGGAAATTTTTAGAAATGCAAAAAAGATAAACATAGTCGACCTAAATTATAAATTGAAAAGAAAATATAGTTGAGGTGATAGGCTAATGAAAATCTAACAAGTAGATAGCTTTTTTACAACACATTGCCAACGCAAACATTCAAAAAAGCAGAGTCGCATTCAGCAACATCGTCGAATGAAAAAATAGGAAGTAAAAATTATAATTTTTCAATTTACTGGATGACCTAGGTTTCATTCTTATCCACAAAGTGGAATTGAGCTCCTCAGACCCAGATTGATAAAAAAAATACAAAAGCTACTTACTACCTTTTGCAACCGACACCGAAATTTAGGTCATCCAGTAAGTTGTAGAAATTATCAATTTTATTTGCTATTTTTTCATTCGACGATGAATTCAATTTTCGACGAGATTAGATTAATGTAATTTTTCTAATCATCACTCAGAGTTTTCAATACTCCATAAACCGTAATTCAGAAGAGAATTTAACATCGGTGCATGCTAAGATAAGATTATAGTGTGTTGTGCTGTTTAACGACTGTTTTTATTTCACTTAGCATGTATTATTTGTTATGCTATCATGGCACATCGGTTAAAAATCTTTTCAGCAAAGAAAAGACTTAAGAAATAAAGCTCTTAATTCACCCGGAATCGAGTACTCGGCATTAGCAGTCACTCACTTAACCGCCAACCTAACGACTCGAAGGTTCAAAATTCTTAGTAGTTACAAGGTTTTGATCTTGCTCTACTGATGAAAGTAACCACAAGTAACTTCAGGTTTTGGAAAAACTACATTTAATTTATATTGGCACTTAACAACTGTGGCAACCTACTTGAAATCAAACATCCTTTAAATAATAAACGAAAATATTTTTGGACAAATTTATTTACCTACGTAATAAGGATAATAACTGGTAAAATGAAAAGACATACGTAGGTATGTACATACGTATACATTATTATAATAACACCCGCTGACGATATTTAATAAAATTAAAATCACAATAGGAAGATTTCGATTTTCAATAGCTTTTCATTTCAAAATGCTTTCATTTTTATTTTGATTAAAATTTGTACAATACATACAAATACCTATGTAAATAAAACTAACAGTTGTATTTGTTTTATTTGAATATTTTATTTAAGTTCATATGTAAATCAACAACAATTTGATTTATTTGTCTACTCTAATGAATTTGGAAACTTCATATTTCACAAAAGGTAAATTGATTAAAGAATATATTGTCGAACTACTTCATCTTATTTTTTTTTTACAGTTTTGCCCTGAAAACTTTATTTTTAAATTTAATTGATATAATATGTATCTTATTGTTAGTTCAGTTGCTATTATACGAAAATAATAAAGTGATGCAAATTAAATATGTAGTACATTCAATTCAACAATTTTCTTTTCCCAATCGTTGGGAGAGGTCATTGGGGTAGAGGTAATATTTCTCAAAAGTACATTTTTCCTATAGAAATAGCTTCACCAAATGCAAGATGACATTATTACAAGACTTTCAAGGTGAGGAAGAATTTGATAGGTCCTATATTAAGCACATAATTCAATTTTGAAGTTCACGAAATTTCCACAAAAAACATATGGAAGCGAATTATTACGCAATATTGTGTCATAAGTAAATTCATTTTGGTTATAGTCCGTGCATCTAGCTTGGGTGTTAACACTTACGCTCGACAAACTTTTGCATCCTTCTGCTCAATTGACCATAATTTTGAGTTTTGCCGCACTCAGGGATATTTTTACCTTTTCTAGGTCCCCATGGCCCAAAGTTTTATTAATTTCTAGATTAGTTTAAACAAAGTTTCCCTTTTCTCTCCACTGGCTCTTAGTTTGGCATCTGAGTTAATCTTTCAAAAAAGGTGGACAACCTACAGTAAAGTAAAAGAGAGGTGTGAATGATTTATTCTTAAAATCATTGGACAACTGTGTCTTTAAAAAACGTAAAACTCGAATTTTATTATTTTTGAAATCTTTTTCGCACCACCACAAGGGTAAACTTTGTGTCGATCCAGCTACCCGTAAGCTAGAAACAAATGTAAAAATAAATAATTGATCAAAACATTTTACCTGTGTTGATAATTATAAATTCTTCTTCTCTTCCGCTTCTCTTAATTTAGGATTAGGTCCTGTAATATCCAATAGTAACCTCGGCGATATTCCAAAGCCATTGTTAGTACTTTGAGAATATTACTTATTTTACACCTAAAGTTGATTACTAGGTTTTTTATTTTAATGGTGGAAATTCCATCGGTTTTACGTATTTTCCAAAGCACGGAGACGGTTACAATAAAGTCAGCCTCTATCCAGAATAACCAACTTTTAATTATAAATTAGATTTATTTTGATAAAAATATTTTTTCGGCAAAAAAACGTTTAATTTTTCGATTATTCTCGATATACTTAGTCCAGCGGTCTTCCAATTTTTTTCCTTTCCAAATAATAGGAATTCTGAAAGCTTCCAAAATAGGCGTTTGTTTCAGCAATGACCTCTTCATTTGACTCAAATCTTTTACCGCCTAGCCATTCTTCAGGTTTGAAAACAGAAAATAGTCGCAGAGGGCTACATCTGGAGAATATGCCGGACGGGAAGTAATTAGTACCCTAATTATTAAAATTTTGCAATGGCGATGACACACGTGTGCACCCGTGCATTATCCTGGTGAAAGGGCACTTTTTCTTCGCTCAATACGGTCGTTTTTGCTTCAAATCAATGTCGAATCGGTCCAACAGCTCTGAATAGTATTTGTCGGTGATCGTTTTACCCCCTTCAAGATAATCAATGTGAATTACCCTTTTGAATGACTGAATGAGTGAATTAACTTTTTTGGCCGACAGACGTACTTTGGCCTTCGTTGGTGCACGTTCACATGGAGAAGTCTACTGCTTTGACTGTTTCTTGGTCTCTGGAGTATTGTAATGGATCCATCTTTTGTCCACGGTTACGAAATGGCGCAAAAACTCGTTCTAATTTCGGTCGACCATCGCAAAACACTTCTTTGCAGTGATCACACGGTTGCGCTTAGGGTTGAGTGTAAGCAATCGCGGCATCCACCGCACGGATAGCGTTTTCATGTTCAAATATTCATGTAAAATGTTATGTACCCGTTCAGTTGAGATACCTACAGCGTTGGCCATCTCACGCACCTTAACTCTCCGATCGTCCAAAATCATTGCATGGATCTTATCGACGATTTCTGGCGTGACGACCTCTTTTAGGCGACCCGAACGTTGGGCGTCACTTGTGCTGGTACAATTACAACGGAATTCAGTAAACCACTTCTTCACCATTAAAATTGATGACGTAGAGTCCCCATAGTATTTATCAAGCTTTTTTTGGTTTCGGTGATGGTTTTGCGCAAAAAATAATGCTTAACGAGAATACGAAATTCACTTTTTTCCGTTTTCGTCTAAATTCACGAGGTTGTCTACTTTCAATGGCTGTCAAACACAAACTAAGTGACGCAGCTTACTCAAAATTTGACAGTAGTATATCGACAGATGGTAATTCACAGGAGCAGTGTTAAATATGAAGTTACAACGCGGGAAATTCAAAAAGTCATTGACTTATCAAACCGCCCTTGTAATATACAAGAAGGGATGATTTTGTACTGTAAGGCGTAGGAAGACAACTCGTTCTGTTTCTAATAATATATCCGCAGAGGATATATTTAAAAGGCCAACTATGTGAAATTCAATAAATGCAAAAGTTACCTAAAAATTTAAATAAATTATCCCGGTTGATTAAACTAATAACAACGAACATGAGAAAGGTTACCTTAATTAAAATAACAAACGACGACAATTCCTAGACCGGAACAAAGGTTCTTGACCACATGTAAATTTACAAATTTCTTAAAATTGTTAAAACAAATGGAAATCGGTAAAAATAAAAACAAAATAACGAACAACTAAAACCAAAAATGTCATTAATAAGAAAATTTTTACTTATCAAATTTGAGGTGGATAAATAAAAAAAAATACTTAACGATAATCACTCACAACTGCTGATGACTTTGATCGTTATAAAATTAGTTGATTATGAAAAAGGTACAAAACAATAAAAGTTTTATTTTGCAAGGTAAATTTAATTTAATTTGAAGGTGTACATGGTGTTTCACAATAAATAGTTGACCATAAAATATTGTAATAACTAAAATTTTTATCAAAATCTTGATGTCAATTCTTTTCAACATTAAACACAATAGGAAACGAAATGCTAGCTGGTGTTTCAGCATCATAAGCAAAACAAAATGTGTGAATCTGGGCATAATAAATTACATTATAAAAATGAAGAAATGTACTATGTAAATAATGTAAAAAATATGACAAAGGGATAATGAATATTCTTGTGGCACAAGCGGTTGGCGAGTGTTGTAATACAGTTGAGGGAGTAATCGCTTTACGAGAAAGTTGTTATTTGACGAAAAATTACCTTGACGATGTCGATTCTAGTTAATACTTTCAAAATTAAATGCAATTAAACTTTAATTAACTTAAATAAACCAATAAAAATTCAACTTTAATTTACAGGCCAGGATAAAATCAAAAGGTTGGCTTCATTAGTGAGCTTGAAGTACTTAAATCTTTAATATTTAATAAAATGGTCAAAATTGGTTTATTAGAATCTGTAATTAGTCAACTAGTACAATTAGTCACGTTTTCAAGGTTCATTATTCAATACTATAGAGCAATGAATAATTATTCAATATTGTGCGCGAATGATGACTATCATTACTTTAAATAACGTATTACTCGATAAGAATAGAAAAAATTACGCGAACAATACATAACGATTAATTTGTTTGTTCTATATTATTGACCAACATCTTGGAATTTTCTCGGTTGCAACAAAAGAAGAAGGCGAAACATTCGAATACTTTAATCGGAGGAAATCCTTTACAGGAACAATGAAACAACAGCATTTATCTATGCTAAATACAATTTTTCTTAGTTGTTTTATAGTCGCTTATAAGCTGCGTACTAATTTTAGACGCTACAAATTTTTCTACTTAAAAAATCAATAGCAAATTTAATTAACTCTCATCTTAACAACACATTTTTATACTTTATTGTGTGTAGCAATAAATAACTGTTTATTAAAGTTTAATAAACTTGAACACCACAAGCAATAAAAAATCTATAATTGAATTAGCCGCAGTGGAGTAGTACACAAACGCAACAATTCTTCTGTAAAAGCTTTTAGCTAACTCACAGCTAATGATTTTATGTGTTTAAATAATCAAAAATTATTTATTTCTTTGTCAAGTGAACAATTATTTTTAATTTAAAAAATATCCTTAAGCCAGGATTTTACACTCTACAAGGATAATACATTTTTTCATAATATTTGAATAAATGAAAATTTAGTATAGTGAGTTGCTATACTTTGAAGAAAATCAATAACTGCAGTATTCATAAAATAATAATAATAAATTTTAAAAGTTGTAATTGTTTGGGTAAGAATAAAATTATTTTATTTGAAAACCTTCAATATCAATTAAACCATATTTTAACTTTTTCATTTTAATAGCAGTTTCCAGAATCTGCAGATCAGAAAAGTATTTAATAATTAACTATCTTCTTTAGATAATTAAAAATTCATATGTACATAACCTCAATGCCCACGTTCGCTCTTCTACGGTGAAATCGTGAATATCAGTGAAACCTGTCATCTGTAAATCGAATCGACTGTTATCTTTCATTTAAACTGAACTACTCATTTAAAAGAGATTATAATGATGGAGGCATTGATTACCCCATTTATAGTACTGCTCTTATTAATTTATTGGAGCAGGAATAAATTTTTGATGGAAATTAATCCGGTTCTCAGAGACCACTTTTAATTAGATTGAAATGATATGAATTTATTTTAAGATAAGTTTTTTTTAATTTAGGTTATTTCATACATCGAAAAGAAAATTTTGCTTGTTGCTCCTGATTATCCAGTTCATGAAGTGCATGTTTAGACGTTTTGTTCTGGTTAACGTCTTAAAGTTGTTTTATGCAGTTTAATATAAACTAATTCGGTATTCTGCGTAGGAAATTGTCATAAATAAAATTGACCCAGAATGTCGTTGATCTCCTTTATATCTTTGTCGTGTTTTATTTCTTTTTGTTTATTTAACATTTCGAGCAAATTGTAAATTTATATAATTATGTAGGTACATCAGAATTTATTTATAACAATTATTAATAAATTATTTTATACCAATATTGTAAACGTATCAAATTTATTAAATTCGATGAACGGTTTATTATCGTTATTGTTCTTATTTAACTTTTAATCTACAGGATGCTTACTGAAAAAATATTTGAAAGGAAATTCTGAAAAGAGACTTATTTTAGTTTAATCTGAATACACGATGTATTCAGAGCAATGCAAATATTTACACTTTAAAATCATCTTTGCAAGAAATATGGCTCCTTTGAAAAATCTAGATTATTGCAAAGTTCAATAACGCATTTGCTTTATAAATTGAAATTTAAAATATAGTTAAATTATTTTCCTACTTCAAAGATATATTTTTTTAAATTAGATGTAACTATATACGCATTCTAGAATATAAAATCAAAATTAACTCTCACACGTGATTTATTTTAAATTAACAGAAGAAGTTTTCCACTCCAGATATACATAAAGAATAGAAAGTGTAGAAAGCTATTTGAAAACCATTGTTGGGAGTGCATTTCCTCTTCAACCGGAAACGTAAAAAGCTTTATAATATAAAAATCTTATTAACCAAAGAAGGTTTTATCTAAAATTAGAAATAATGGAATTTCAAAAATTAAGAATATTTAAGTTTTCAAATTAATTTTTTTCTGCTTCATATAAAATAAATAAATTTTTCAGTCAATTTAATCATTGCTAATATTTTTAAAATTATTTATTTAAAGAAAATATAGAGTATTTTTCGATAATTAATAGTTATTTGTTATTAGGATGTAAGGACCTTATTAACATTCAAGGAAGGTTAATATAATCCGAGGCGGAAGCCGAGGATTATATTACCTTCCGAGAGTGTTAATAGTCCTTACATACCGTGTACTTATTATATTTTCCGCTACTGCAATGTACTAGTTTAATGTAATTATTTTAAAAACAATTTTGACATCGACTGTCATAACTCGAATTCGAATTTTCGTTTCGTTACTTTTATTTTCTTAGTTTGCTTTGTAATACAATTTGTGTGGGACTGATTTTCTGGAAAACGAGCATGTAATTATAAAAAATTCTTCGTTTTTAAATTGTACATTTAATTTTCATAAATAAATACTCCTAAAATATTAATTTATCATTATTTTATTATTTTCCTAGGAGTGTAAGTGACTATTAAGTTCCGTCGTCAACGAAAATTATATAAACAAATGTTATGATCAACTTACGTTTATTATAACTATGGAAATAAGGCATACTTACGTCAACAGTAGCGGGAAAAAGTTTTAAGTCGACTTAACTAACTACAACGTTTTGTTTTATAAGTTTCAAGTCCTATTAGGTGTACGTACACGGTATAAAAAAGAAAATCCACTAAAATAAGGCTTTGTAAAGTTCGAATGCCTCAATTAATTTAAAAAAGTATTGATAATAAATTCTATAGCACCAATGTGGGTATTTAGTAAATAATAATTACCGATATTTTAGTTTCAAAGTTGCAAAAATCGTGCAGGAGTGTCATTGGCTAATAAAATTTTAAATAATTTCTAATTTATTGCGTCAAAAGGCATTTCAACTTTTAAGTAGAAAATATTGCAAAAGTTCAATGTTTGTAGGAATTCTTTGTCACCAAAGCCGCAAAAGTAAATTTTTAGCATTTCAACTTTAATTTCTCATACTTTCGTACGAGGTCTGAAAGCTCTACAAATTGAAAAGCGTTATAAATATTTCCAGCAAAATTAAATTTTCTTTGGTAATACCTAGCCACATACCAAATTTTTGATTTTCTGCACGTTGCGCAAATTGAATTATTTATAAAGTTTTAAGAGTAAGAGTTAAATAAAATTCTGCAGAGGCATTTTCCATTTACTGCGTTCTAATACTTTTATTTGTATTTACTTTTGAATCTTTGGAGTACGTCTTGAGACACAAAAAGATAAATGATAACAATTCAGTTTATGTCGGTGTTGGTACTATAAATTGCATTTATAAATCTTTATTTGAAATAGTATTTTTATTATCAAATTAAGTCTATGGAAAAAAATTCTTTCGGAATTTTGAATATATAAACCAATAAAAATTGAAATTTCCTTTCTCATCACTAAAAAAAATTTACATGCCGCACATTTTAAAATTAATTAATTCATTCCTTCATTGCGTGCCGTGTTTCTTAAAATTCCTTTGACACTAAAAGTAGTAAATGTAGAAGTTCAGCAAAGTTTCTCGTTGAATCTATAAATGAATGGCATTTGGCATTTTAAAAATATCCATTACCATGTACGCAGACGAAACCGTAATATACGCAGAATTGCCCTAAATACATTTGCTTAATGCACAGAAAGTGCAATGTGCAATATTTTGCATTTTATTTCATTGGTGTGTGAATTGATTTTTATCTCAAAGTTCATTTGTGCAGTTCGGTGGTAGTCGTTATTTTCGATAATTATCCTTGTTTTGTCTTCGAAGATGAGTCTGTACAGAGCAGTAAACAAAAATTATAATAAAGAAACAGACGACAATGTGTAAAGAAAAACAAACTTTTAACGTATGCAACCCTATTAACATTGTTGTATGAAGATTGCGTATCGTCAGGGGCTGCATTTGTGCAGTTAGAAAAGTGATAGGAATTCAAGGTTTGATTTAAATATAATTAAAAGTTTTGATTATAAGTATCCTAAAAAAAATAACGTAATAGAGTTTAATATTTGCGTTATTAAATATAGAAAAATTAATTTCAAAGTTTGAAAATAAAATTGTCATGTAAAAGTGACTAAAACTTTTTCGATTATGATATAAGTACCTACTGAAGAAATTATCAAACTAAACAACAGCTCGCATAAAACTTTTAAAATTACTTTATAAGTATCTAATTTGGGATTATCTTGTCATTTTAAGTAATTTGTTCAATCACACCTGCAATATTGGCAGGAAAGACTTAATAATAAGACGAAGAGCAATTCGGCATTGTTTTAAGACTATTGGAGAAATGCGAAGTTACAATGTATTTATTTTTCAGTAATTGATTGGTTATTTTTAGAGAAGGTATTTTTTTCTATAAAAGAGATTTTGCTGCGTAGTAAGTATCACAAAACGTATTCTTTTAAGCCATTGTTGTTGCTGAGTTTGTTTACAATCTTTCAATACGTCCAAAGTACTATTTTGAGAATCTTATTAAATTTCACTTGCTAAAGCTTTATAGATTTTCACATTCATTATTTAATAACGTTTATAGAGTGCCCGTGGTTTAATTTTCACTAAGGCTTATAATATAATACAATTTCCTGTTCCTTCATACAATGTTTACACCATACATTACCTGAAAAGGTTTCTAAGCATAAAAAATCCTTAGACTTTTATGTAAGTTTTTATTAACAATTACTTCAATTTGAGACGTTGAATAATCACCACAGCTAGAAACTTGATAGTGTCATTGTTTGTCTGGTTTCAATTAAATGCTCAGGTTCTTTGTTTAAATTTAAGAAGTTTGTATAAGTGGCAATAATACAACACAAATATTGTGGTAAAGTTTCTTCTGCCTTGTAGGAAATTCTTGAATATTTGTTAAATTGGTGTAAAAGAAAATTACTGAAAACTTGAAAATCTTTAAAGAATTTATTATACACTTCCTTATAATATAAAAGTTTTAATGTTGTAAATATATACAATAATAACATTATTATAACTTTTATTTAAGTTCTGTTAATGGTTTTTGCAAACCTGAAGCAAAGTAATTATTCGAAACCCAGTTATTAGCTACCACAGCTACGAAATCTATCAAACTAGCGCAAACAAAAGTAAGTTTACACCTACGAATGTCAATATAAATACAGTGGGCACCTTCAATTTAATCACTTATAATAAATATTGTATAATATGGATTTGTAGTCTAGATGTGCTATATTTAAGTTGGAAACATTTCTTTCAACCCAGCGATGTTTCAATTAATAATTTTTGCCGAGTTTGAAAATTGGTTTTATAACTAACCTCTTTTCTTTTCCCATAAAGTAATAACATAGAAGAGAAGATTTTTATTCTTTAATTTTTATTAGGTTATGACCTGTTTTTCTTTAGATAATTTACCTCTGTAGTGTTTCTATAGAGGAAGGAGGATATCCAGCTCTCTCTCCATGGTTTTGGGGTGTTTTACTGCCCTTTTCTTCCGTGAGGGTTCCCCTCCCGTACGATTTTTCTATCCACATGTGCATTCCATTTATTTCTTTAGGTTTTAATTCCGCATTGTTGACGAATCTTTTTATTAGGAATTCTATTCATCAGAGTTCTACCCGTAATATTTTTAATTGTTCTCATTTCGGTGGTTCTGAGTAATTGCTTTATTTTTGATGTCTAGGCATGGGTTTCTGCGGCCCATGTTAGCACCGGTCTTACTGCTGTCTTGTAAATTCTGATTTTGTTTTTTACTGACATGTGTTTATTTCTCCAGAAGATGTCCAGAAGGCATCCCGATATCATGGTGTCCTTTAGAGTCTGCTGCTTTACCTCTCCTTAAATATTCTGTTCTGTTGGTTTTCCTTTGATTTATAGTTTGCACCTTATCGGTTTTTGTAAATTATTAAGCATTTTGTTTTTTCTTTAGATATTTCCATATTATATCGTTTTGCTGTCGTGACAACTGTGAAGTTCACCTTCATTATTAGCGATTAATTCTTTATCATCAATTCTAAAACCTTGTCTGATTCTGAAGGTGTTGATAAATCAATTGCCAAATTAAAGACCATTAGGGTCAGCAAATCTCCTTGTTTGACTCCCGTTGATATAGGTATTTTTTTGGTGGCGATGTCTCCAGTTCTTATAATTGTTTCAGTGCCTCGGTATAGTATGTTGTTTATTAGATTGATAAACAGCTTAGAGACATTTCTCTCGGACAAGAGAGTTTGACACATATGCACAAAGATTGTTTAGACACCTGCTCCTTATGCAATTTGGCCCAAGAAGTCTTTTGGTGTAAGTAAAATTGAGGTAAGTCTACTGATTAACTTTTAATGGCTTCTTTAAGATTTTTAGCTATAATCTTATCCTGAGAAAGTAACGACCTTGGCAAAAATTCACAGATATGCAAAAGGACTGTTTAGACACTTGTTTTTATGCAATTTGGCCCAAAAAGTCTTTTGGTGTAAGTAAAATTGTGGTAAGTCTACTGGTTAACTTTTTATGGCTTGTTAAAGATTTTTAGCCATAATCTTATCCTGAGAAAGTAACGACTTTGGCAAAAATTTACAGATATACACAAAGACTGTTTAGATACTTGTTTCTTATGTAACTTGGCCCAAAAAGTCGATTGGTGCAAGTAAAATTGTGGTAAGTCTACTGGTTAACTTTTTATGGCTTCTTAAAGATTTTTAGCTACAATATTATCTTGAGAAAGTAACGACCTTGGCAAAAATTCACAGATATGCAGAAAGATTGTCTAGATACTTCTTCCTTATCAAGGGGTCAACCGCTAGAGGAAATCGTGTACAATTAACTTCACACTTCACGTACTTCATCATAATTCTCCATACTTCTTACAGAAGAGACTTACAGAAATACCAAAATTTGAGCACTGGAGGGTGTTCCACACCCCCCAGACCCCCCGGATTGAGTAGATTATTTTTATCAGAAGTAAACTAAAGATCGCCCGTTGCAGAGGCACTAGAGGGTGTTTCATTCCCCTCCCCAGCCCCCGGATCAAGTAGTTTATTTTTTATCAGAAGTAAACTGAACTCTCCTGTTGAGAGAGAGATTTACCTCCCAGGGAGTACGAAATTTATAATTAGGTAGTTTATAATTAATTGTCATATTACGAATTAAACACATTTACTTGGCCATAGCTAATTTTAATAAACTTGAGATATGCTTAAATATTTAATTCACTTTTAATAAAAATAAATTATTTAAACGGGGTCTGGGGTGTGGAACACCCTTCAGTGCTTCTGCAACGGAGATCTTCAGTTTACTTACTCGGTCTGGGTTCTGCATGTTCTGCAATGTTCTTCATTCCAAAATTTGTGCACTGGAAGGTGTTCTACACCCCCCTCCCCAGTACTTCATGTACTTCATTAGATGTGTACAAAAAACTTCACCAGCGGTTAACCCCTCGTTCCTTATGCAATTTAGCCCAAAAAGCCTTTTGGTGAAAGTAAAATTGTGGTGAATCTACTGGTTAACTTTTTATGGCTTCTTAAAAATTTTTAGCCATAAGCTTATCCTGAAAAAGTAACGATTTTGCCAAAAATTCACCGATATACAGAAAGACTGTTTAGACACTTGTTCTTATGCAATTTGGCTCAAAAAGTTTCTTGGTGCAAGTAAAATCGTGGTAAGTCTACTGGTTAACTTTTTATGGCTTATTAAAGATTTTTAGCCATAATCTTATCCGGAGAAAATAACGACCTTGGCAAAAATTTACAGATATGAAAAAGGACTGTTTAGACACTTGTTCCTTATGCAATTTGGCCTAAAAAGTAGATTGGTTGACCACCTGGTATATTTGGTGTACGTAATTTTGTAAATGATTTGCAATTGTTTTGCAAATTTCTGCAAATGTTTGGAAATTTTGCAAATGTGGGTAAATTTTTGCAAATGTGTAAATTTTTACAAATGCTGCAAATTTTGCAAATGTTTGTAAATTTTACAAATGTGTGTAAATTTTTGCAAATGCCTGTAATTCTTTGCAAATGAGTGCAAATCTTTGCAAATGACTGTAAATTTTTGCAAATGTCTGAAATTGTTTTGAAAAAATCTGTGTAATTTGTTGCAAATTTTTGCAATTTCATGCAAATTATTGTAAACGCAAATTTGGTGTACACATTTTTGGTCAGTGGTCAACCCCCCGCTGTAAATCTTGCAAATGACTGTAAATTTTTGCAAATTTATCCAATTGTTTGCAAATTTTGCAAATGTGTTTAAATGTTTGCTTTTGCAAATGTGTTTAAATTTTTACAAATGTGTGTAAGTTTTTGTAAATGTCTGTAAATTTTGCAAATGTGTAAATTTTACAAATGCTGCAAATTTTGCAAATGTTTGTAAATTTACAAATGTGTGTAAATTTTGCAAATGCCTGTAATTCTTTGCAAATGAGTGCAAATCTTGCAAATGACTGTAAATTTTGCAAATGTCTGAAATTGTTTTGAAAAATCTGTGTAATTTGTTGCAAATTTTGCTTTTGCAAATTATTGTAAATTCAAATTTGTGTACACATTTTTGGTCAGTGGTCAACCTGTAAATTTCTAAATGACTGTACATTTTTGCAAATTTATCCAATTGTTTGCAAATTTTGCAAATGTGTTTAAATGTTTGCTTTTGCAAATGTGTTTAAATTTTTACAAATGTGTGTAAGTTTTTGTAAATGTCTGTAAATTTCTATAAATGACTTTAAATCTTTGCAAATGTCTGTAAAATGTCTGAACTTGTTTGCAAATATCTATGTAAATTTTTACAAATGTTTGCAAATTTTGCAAATGTGTGTACATTTTTACAAGTGTGAGTAAGTTTTTGCAAATGTCTGTAAATTTCTACAAATGACTTTAAATCTTTGCAAATGTCTGTGAAATACCTGAAATTGTTTGCAAATATCTGTGTAAGTATTTACAAATGTTTGCAAATTTTGCAAATGGGTGTAAATTTTTACAAATGAGTGTAAGTTTTTGCCTATGCCTGTACATTTTTGTAAATGTCTGAAATTGTTTGCAAATATCTGTGTAAATGTTTACAAATGTTTGCAAATGTGTGTAAATTTTTACAAATGTGTGTAAACTTTTGCAAATGTAAGTTTTTGCAAATGTCTGTAAATTTCTACAAATGACTTTAAATTTTTGCAAATGTCTGTGAAATACCTGAAATTGTTTGCAAATATCTGTGTAAATGTTTACAAATGTTTGCAAATGTGTGTAAATTTTTACAAATGTGTGTAAACTTTTGCAAATGTAAGTTTTTGCAAATGTCTGTAAATTTCTACAAATGACTTTAAATTTTTGCAAATGTCTGTGAAATACCTGTAATTGTTTGCAAATATCTGTGTAAATGTTTACAAATGTTTGCAAATGTGTGTAAATTTTTACAAATGTGTGTAAATTTTTGCAAATGCCTGTAAATTTTTACAAATGACTTTAAATCTTTGGAAATGTCTGAAATTGTTTGCAAATATCTGTGTAAATTTTTGCAAATTTTTAAATTATTTGTAAATTTTTGCAATTTTTTGCAAATTTTTGCAAATTATTGTAAATGCAAATTTGGTGTACACATTTTTGGTCAGTGGTCAACCCCGGGTGTAAGTAAAATTGTGGTAAGTCTACTGACTAACTTTTTATGGCTTCTTAAAGATTTTTTTATGTATTTTTTTGAACTTGGGATTAGTTTTTTATCTAAGTTTTTTAAACATAGTTTCTTTTTACGAGGATTGTATTTTTTTACCACTTTACAGGTGACTTAGTTCTGGTAATTTGTTTATAACTTAACAAACTAAAAGATTGAGCAGCTTAAAAGTCTGTCAGCTGACTGTCCCAACAACTTACAGTAATATCTAAATTGGTTTAAAGTGATAACTCAAAGCTGCCTACTGCAAAAGTATGAATTCCACTTTTGAACAAATGCAGTGAAGATTTAAAATTCTTTACACATGCTTAAACTGCAAAACTTTTCATTAACTTATCGAGTTTCTTAGGTTTAATAATTGAAGCTTGAGAAGGATTTAAATTTATATCTAAGTGGTTCAATTTGTTTGTATCAAAAGATCAAATTTTGTAAAGGAGGTTCAATTGCGGTTTTGTTTTCAAGTTTCAATTACTCCTGAGTTATGCCTACATGAATTCACATGAAAGATTAACTTGTATTAGCACAACTATTCTTAAAGGATTAAACATTTAAATAGTTTTCACGAGATAAATTAATATAATATACTATACCTAACCTACTGAATATTTTATTTTTTTTAATATTATAAAATAATTTTTTCCATGAGATAGCGATAATAAAATGTTACATTTTTGAGTAGCAACGATTGCTAAATCGGTCTTTTTTTCAAATTCTATAGTGACTTGACTACTTGACAAGTGTCTCATGGTGAATAGATTCAAGTCCGATTGCTTTGGTATAAAAAAATACTTGGAAAACTTTAAATCGAGATAGTAAAGAAAATTCTATCTATATTCTATATCTATATATTATAGAAAAATTTATATTCTAAAGCTAACAAATTATGTTATTACTATCAGGATAATAAATTAAACAATATTTTGAAATTTAAATTTTGCAGCACGGTACCATCATTGTGATGGAAGGTCGGAGAAATATAAAAATTTCTAAATTATCTTGGAAATATTTACTCGGTCGGGGAAAATTCACTGTTACTCTTGGGTTTATAAAATTAACAAAAGTTGATTTAATTTTGTATCGCATAAAGGAAGCATATTCGTATAATTAAGGGTTAACAAAGCAACTGGCACAACAATTTATAATTTAATTACATGGTTGTCATTCGACTATTTCGTCGAAAAGCATTTTCGTCGTCAAAATTTAAATTTAAGGATAAAGATTCCCTATGATGAAAATATTAAAAAAGAACTATTGGACAAAAGTTGAATAGCGAAAACATCGTACAGCTTTTATCTCGTAAAAAAAGTAGCAACTTTTTTGAAACGTGCAGCAGAAAAAACAAATAAAATTGAAGGAAATGGCTTTAGTAAATTTAAATTAAATTTTTTGTTTTCATTCAAGTGATACTTGCAAGTTTTATCTGACATTAGTTACGGTTTATAGAATTAAAAGAGGATGATAAATGTTAAAATTTTGATCATTTGCTTGCTTAAACGTTTCAAAAAATATATTTTGAAAGGCGATGGAATGAAATTTGCATATTAATAGCAATGATTAGTTGCAGATTCCCATTAGCATTTCTATTTCAAACTTCCTAGTATTAATTGCATAAAGTTAAAGTTAAATAGGAAATTCCTGAACGTTTACAGGATAACAAGCTTTTTAACTGCAATAATCCGATAGTGATATATAAAGTTTAAGCACCAACCACAACAATTAACTATAACTTGATAACATTAATCCAAGTATGCTGCAATTATCACGATTACAACTGTTAAATGTTCATGCCGAACATGAGGCTTAAAATTTAAATATTGAAATTAGACCTGAAAGAGAAACTTGTAAATAAAACTAATAAGCTCAAGGGGAGGTTCAATATGGTTCAATCGCAGTAACTTCAAACTTTGTTACCCAACCGTTAGGTTAAACTGGACTGTTGGGTACAAAGAGATTTCCGTGCAAGTCATTTGGTTTGATAAACAGAATGGATTTAGTAAAAAGAAATTTCACTTCACCTAAATGAAGTTTAAACCAAATTTTTATAAAAAGACTTTTATTATTTTTGAAACTTTAAAACTTGCTTACATGATTGACGTTTATTTTAATTTCCTGATTGTGTTTCGTTCAAACTATTCCTGTAATTTTACAAATTGCAGTAAAAATAAGAATGTTTCATTATTTAGAAATAATTTTAGTAACAATAATAAGTGATAAAGTTTTACAGCTTTCGGTTTAATACATTTCATTGAGTTTTGTGTAGTCAGCTTTAACAATATTGTTGGTGCATCCCACTAGTACTCTTAAGTTAATGTACCTACCACTATAAACCCACTACATTTCAAGAAAAGAAATATAAAAAAAGCAACTTTGAGAAAAACTTAAGATCTAATAATTACAAGATGCACAGTAGAATATTTTCAAGTTAAAAGTACATTATGAAAGGTTCAAACAAGTACAAGTTCATTAAACTTGTTACATTTTTACATAAAATTTGATTAAAGTTAATGATTTCTTTTAAATACTTAAAATTATGTATAAAGTAAAATTTAAGGTTTAATAAACTTTTCTTACCGAGTGGAGTAACATGTAGGAGCTTGAAAGGTACTACCAAAAAAGGATGAAATAAATGAATTTGGAACTACTTTCGAGTAGGATGCAACTTTTAAACAGCTTATGAAAAAAACTGAAAATAATCCTGGTGAACGTAAACTGTACCCGTCGGTGGTTATTTAGTTTGATACTGTTGCGAGATTGTATTTTCACGATAATTCGCATTACCAAAAGGATAACTCCCGGAGGATAAGTTCTAGAACTAGTATACTTAATACATATTAGATACACTATGTAAACTGTCAAACAATTTGTGTTTTGCTAATACTGCACCGTGTTATGTAAATTATTGATATTGTCTACCACATTTTCAAAAAAAAAGGTATGTACATTCCTTTACCATGTTCAATGGCGCGTATTTCTTGTATGTATTTATTCCCTCGTCTGAATAAACATTAGCATTCAATGTCTCTGATCCGCAACTAATCATATGTCACGAACGAGAAAGTAATTGGACGTTTGAAAGATCGTGTCGATAATTAAGAAAACTATGTATCAAGTTTAATCTCTTCGGAAGTAATAAATAATTAAATGACTTTCTTGAAAGTGACCACCTTTTCAGTACTTAATCGATTAACCGATGACAAAATTGTATATTCTAACACAGGTTTGAATGATATAGATTATAGAAAACCTATGGGTTTTGGTAAATTTTTTAATTTTATTAATTTAAATAATTTTGATTTTAAGAAAAATTTATGTAAATAATGTTTTTTATTTTCCAAGTGAGACATGCCAAATGAAGCTGTCTTGTAAGCAAACAGACAACCATTTTGTTTAGTGCAAAAAGATTTATTGTCTACCACAAAATTTTCTTTTCATTAATTTTGTTGTCGAATCTTTTCGTGCAGCTCAATTTATACCTACTACATTTAAGTAACCGTAAGTTAGGAACGGTTGTTTTATAAATATTAAATTTTTATAAAAAATTAAAATTGCAATTACTCACATTAAAATTTATAAATTTTACCTTTCTCTCATAAAACATAATTGTTCTGTTCATTCCAGATTTTGCTTTATTTTTGTTCATGAAAATTAAGAAAACGTTAAAATTAAGACATCTGAGCAGCAGCTCTCATCAGCAGGTTTTTCACGAAAGAAAGTTTAGCTTTCTAGTTACATGAAATTTTGTCAATGAAACACAATGGAAATTAGACCAATGTATACTTGAGTTTAAAAAAACTGTTTGTATTTTAAGGAAAAATGTAACAACTGCGTGTCGAGGAAGTGATTTATGATTCCGCTGAAGTGAAGAAAAACGCCCACTATGATAAATTAATCCGTTCATTCGGGACGGTAAGAACAGATCGTGGTCAAGCAATTCTGTTTGCATATAATTGTGTGAGGTGGTACTTGCTAGCAATATTCAGAAGTTAAATTATTGTTGGAATTTATTATCAATGTGCAAACTATTATAACAGCGGAGGTACTAACGTAGGTAAATAACATGGTTAAATGCCACTTCAGTGAACAATAACTGAAACTTTTCCCTCAATGATGTTGCTGCACTTACTATTAACAGTTTCAAACCGAAGTACAAGTTCTAGGATCCAAAGGGGTTAGATTGTGAATTTTCAAACTAAGTTCATATGCATTGGTTCTAAATAAAAATGAGAGAAATCTAATTACAAAGAACCCAATGTATGGTTTTAGTGCGTTATGACGATGGATCTTAAATAATTGCTCCCGTGGTAAACAACTAACGCACTGCAACGATTAACTAAAATATTGTAATGTCGATTCTAAAATCTCACCAATTGGAATCAATTTCTGACTCTGTTGAGAAACAAGACAAAACTAAACAAAAAAGTCAACATATTTAATATAATATATTAAATAGTATTATTGATTAATATTAATACCAATTGACGTCTGTCGGTGAAATACGCTAATAGCAATAAAAAACATACGTTTGCACTTTAATCATAATTAACAAATAACTTCAAACCTTTAGCTTTAATATTGGAATTTTACTATTTTAAAAAATGTATTCAAGATGAAAGGAGATAAACTAACTCAAATATTCGTGCGAAGATCGAAAAACTGTAGTTAAAAGCAATAAGAAGGATACCGAGCTGAGAAAAGCTGAGAAATAATACTTTTACTTACTTTCCTATATAAATTCTGCATTTTTTCCCATAACTGATACGTTTTGCTAATTTTCTAATTTGGTCAATTTCTTTATTCCAAATATGACGTTTTTAGCCATATCCTACATTTTTTTGTAGTGTCATTTGGTTATTTAACCGTTCTGGGAGGCTGAGATCACTCTTTATTAATATAATACAGAGCACTTTTGCTGATTTTATTTGACCGATTAATGTCTTCACATGTATTGTTTTATATAAAAATTCCTCTGTGCTGTAGAAAGTTATTTCTGTGAGGTAGTGCTTCATCTTGTGTTTGAAGCTGCATTCATTCAGCAGTCTAAAGTCATCTGGAAGTTTGTTGAACATCGCGATAGCCGCTGGAGTCTAGGAAATCAGCTCGTAGATCTTCGTTTTTCGTGAAATAATTGTTATAATCGTTATTTGTCGGTAGAATATAGATGTTTCGCTTGATGTATATTGTCGTGGCAAGTATTTTTTGCTATTCGAAATGGGTTTGTCAATCTTTACGACACCCTAATCCAGCCGGAACTAATAGACGGTATTTCTGAATCTAAAAGACAATTTCAGTGTGGGCTGAATGACTTCAGTTCAAGATGACGTAAGACATGTTGTAATGGAAAAGAGCAAAATAAGCGATCCTGAGGTACTTCTTTGAGAGACACTTTCTCAGTGACCTCAAAAGACGATCGCTTGGATTATTTTACATTTAAATAATTGATGTATGGGTTTCAGGTCAAACGCCCAAATACTTCACCGCTTCGTTTTTCTGTTCATTAGAGCTTAAAGGCTCAAGTACACAGAGCGACTTTAGAAGCCAAGAAACCGACTTGTAAAAAACAGTACACACAAAATTGCCAAAAGCTCACTAGCCAAGAAGCTGGCGTGTGGAAACCACGAATGCTACTAGCCGCTTGTTGCATCGAAACCAGTTTTTGGTTTAAAATTTTGCGGTTTGTGAATTATTTTGTAAGTCAGTTGGGATGGAGTTGCTTTAGATTTTGGCAGTGTCATTGGTAAATTGGACAAAAGTAAATGCTGAAAAAGAATTTCAGGACTGAAGTTTTTAATGTCGTTGTTGTATACACATTCTTGATATATCAAGAATAGCAAAGGAGCAAAAACAAGGTCCTGGGAGACACCCATGTCGACAGTCATCCACACGAAGGTCTCATTTCCGATTTTTACGCATTGTTGTCTATTCCACAGAAAGGAATCCACCAGTAAAACACTATTAGCGGAACAGTTGTAGTGAACTAGTTTCTGTGCCAGCAGTATAGCGCAAAGCATATACGGGTCGACTAAGAAGCGTAAACTCGCGGTTCAAACCCTGCTCGCGTTAGATAAACTGGTGTAATCGGAAAGTCCGGTATCGATCTGTGGACTAAGGGAAGGCAACGGGAAATAACCCATGAATTATAAATACTCCCTGGTAAATTAATTTTGGTTTCGGCCAAGTCAAATTGCCAACGTCTGGGGAACCAGATATGGTACATGACAGAAGAAAGAAGAAGTTTCTGTGTTAGAATTTTGAAGTTTACGCAGTCAAAGGCTTTTGAGAGATGACATCAGTGTATTGGCGTTCTTGATAGTTTTTCAGTATAGTCTGTACAAGTTTACTAATGGCAAGTGTGATTAACTTTTTACCCTGAAGCTAAACTGACTGGAATTAAATAATATAAGTGATTCGACTCAAAGTGTTCCAATACTTGCCGTTTCAAAATGATCTCTAACACTTTAGCGAAGACAGGCAACAAAGAAATCGGACGATCATTATTAGAGTCAATGGTGTTACCCTGTTTGTGGGTAGGTATTGCCAGATTGAAGGCTTGTGGGAAGTAATTGACTCTACAACATTTGCTGAATAGGTTTGTAAAGGATGATATTATAATATTCTTGATAGTTTTAATTATTTTAAAGTTCATGCTATTTATGTTTCTGCTTTTGAAGCTGCTTAGCTTATGGATTCCCCTTTGATCTGATTTGGAGCAGAAATTTGGAAGATTTTTATTATGTATATTCGTGGAAACATTAATGAAAAAGTCGTTGAGTTTGGCAGCGCTCAATTCCTTGATAGGCCGGGACGATTTCGTCGTACAATTTCCTAAATGGTAGATTGTTTGTTATTGGAACTGGCTATAAATTTGAACATTATCCTTAGTTTTGTTTTGTTTTGTCTGATTGATTATTATTAATTTGTTAATTTAACGAAAAACAAAAATATGTTTCGAACTTGTACAATAAACAACATTCAAAGCAGGAACGAATCGAAGTTAGTTATTTGACAAGAAAATTCAAACTTGAAACACAAATCATAAAAAACCAAAATAGAGAATTGAGATGTAGTTTTACAATAATTAGGTAGACCACTGTTTAAGCCTTTTTTCAAAATTTTGTTTTTTCATTTGCTACCTAGTTTGCTGATCCTAAGGATATCTTAGATAAAACGCCGTACAAATGAGTCTGTTTTTAAGCATGTTGATACCAAATACTGAATTCTGCGAGACGTCAGCTGTACATATTTTTGATATCTTAGAAATATAACAATGAGGAATGGTAGAAGGTAAAATTTAAGGGAAAAAACTCTAAAAAGATGAGTTGACCAAACAAGAAACCCATAAATCGCAAATTAAATAAGACAGTCCGATTGGACTGTGATCGAGAGGCATGGAAAAATATCTCAATATCACCAACTCCTCATTAGGGTAAAAAGACCGATAAAGAGGTTATGATAGATGTAATTTTAAAGTGTTAAGTAGGAATGGGTTCATTTGTTTTAATTTTGTACAGCAATTCAGCATGTAACAACTTATCAAAACGTTGCGTTACAATTCAGCAATATAGTGTAATGTCGCCTCGGCTAGATAATTATCGCCCCACGTTGGTGAAGCCAAATTTGTAATGTCGCCTCGGCTATTAAAATAATAATTATCGTTTGTAATTATTTGTAAGACAAATAAACCTGTAATTAAATATAAAATTGCTAATGGTAGATAAAATGTTACCTGGGATGTACTTACTTGTACTGCTCTCGCTGCAATCTTGAAATAAAACTTTGCTCCTGTTAATGTGAATAAATTGTTTTGAAATCTTTAAATAAACCGCCACAAATCTTTACCTTTTGTATTAAACTTTGTATTAAATTGAATAAATTTTTACAAATGACTAAAGATGTCACCAACATAGCCTCTTTCTTGGTACAACTTACTTTATTAACCTAATGTGTGGAGGTGTGAAGTGTTTGTGTTTAAACTAAGAAAACAAGTGATCATTCAAAATTAAAATTACTTAAAACTAATTAAACTTAAGTGTTGCAAAATCGTTTATGGTACGAGTTTAAATTAAAGACAACTAACCCGTGTTTCACAAACAGCTGTTAAACCAGGTCATTGATCCCTCTTCGCATACAGTGGTTCCAAAAATGTAGGCTTGTTGTCAATCGTCATCAACATTTTCACAGGTAAATACGAAATTTTTATTTATTAACTTTTTCTTCGTTGTATTTTCTTGAAATTCACTTTTTATTACATTAAATATCCATGACGTCACTAATAGTTGTACATTGCATGTCGACAAAATTATTTTATAGGTTATCGTTCATTTTATAAATTTTTCAGGAACGAAATTTTACATGTTCACTGGACTAGTGAAATGGGTCGACTGAACGTATTTTTCGCATCGCGAAGCATATAAAATTGGAATTTCCAACTTTTTATTTTGGGTTTTTCCACAAATGGGCGATTCCTATTGGCTGGGTAATCCTATCTAACGGAAGTCCATGAAACTTTCAATGTTTACAAGTTTGCTAATGGCAAGTGTGATTGAATTTTAACCCTGAAGATAAACTGACTAGAATTAAATAATATAAGTGATTCGACTCAAAGTGTTCCAATACTTGCCGTTTCAAAATGATCTCTAACACTTTAGCGAAGACAGGCAACAAAGAAATCGGACGATCATTATTAGAGTCAAAGGTGTTACCCTGTTTGTGGGTAGGTATTGCCATATTGAAAGCTTGTGGGAAGTGCTTGACTCTACAACATTCGCTGAATGTTTGTAAAGGAAGATATTATAATATTCTTGATATTTTTAATTATTTGAAAGTTCATGTCATTTATGTCTCTGCTGTTGGAGCTGCTTAGCTTATGGATTGCCACCCTTTGATCTGATTTTGAGCAGAAATTTGGAAGATTTTTTATTATATTCGTGGGAACATTAATGAAGAAGTCGTTGAATTTGGCAGCTCTCAATTCCCTTGGTGAGCCGGGACGATTTTGTCGTACAACCTCCCAAATGGTAGATTGTTTGTTACTGGAACTGGCTATAAATTTGACATGAGCATTATCTTTAGTTTTGTTTTGTTTTTGTTTGATTATTAATTATTAATTCCTTAATTTAACGAAAAGACGAAAATATGTTTCGAACTTGTACAATAAACAACATTCAAAACAGAAACGAATCGAAGTTAGTTATTTGACAAGAGAATTCAAACTCGAAACACAAATCATAAAAATACAAAATGGAGAAGTGAGATGTAGTTTGACAATAACTAGGTAGGCCACTGTTTAAGCCTTTTTTCAAAATTTTGTTTTTCCATTTGCTACCTAGTTTGCTGATCCTAAGGATATCTTAGATAAAACGCCGTACAAATGAGTCTGTTTTTAAGCATGTTGATACCAAATACTGAATTCTGCGAGACGTCAGCTGTACATATTTTTGATATCTTAGAAATATAACAATGAGGAATGGTAGAAGGTAAAATTTAAGGGAAAAAAACTCTAAAAAGATGAGTTGACCAAACAAGAGACCCATAAATCGCAAATTAAATAAGATAGTTCGATTGGACTGTGATTGAGTGGATTGGAAAAGGGCAAAAGACCGATGAAGAGGTTATGATAAATACAATTTTAAAATGTTAAAACAGGAATGGGTTCAAAAATTTGTTTTAATTTTGTACAGCAATTCAGCATGTAACAACTTATCAGAACGTTGTGTCACAATTCAGCAATATAGTTTCTTTTTAAGGTCTTCATTTATAATTTGAGTGAGTGGATGCACCGTTTATGGTGATCTGTTGTTTTCTGAATCTGAATTGATGTTATGAGATTAGCTTTTTTCCATCAAATATAGCTATAATCTCTTTAGAAGTAGTTTTTTAAAAATCGTGAACATAGCTAACAAAAGACCAACAGGTCAATAGGATGTTACCTTTTCACGACGTTTTAGTCGTTGAGTTTTTAAATAATGAAACATACTTTCTTTATTTTCACAAGCTTAAATTGAAGATCTAGCTGAATTCGTGCTTTCAGAAGTGGTTCGATTTTGTTTTTTTTCTCGTGTTTGGCAGGAAACGGTTGAAAAACATCTGCCGATAGATTCACAAAAAGGGGTGATTTTTCTTCAGTCTCTTCCTTTATGTCATCATTTGCCATGCTGAGCTTTGAATTTTGTTGTTTTAGACTCCTTCAGTTGTGTTTTTTTCATTTTTGACGATGGTTGGTTGAAACAATACTGTCATCTACCCAGCTTTAAAAACTTGTTTACTTTTATGCTTTTATACAGAGTAAAAGGCTTTTCTCTGCGAGTTAATCAAAAACTTGTAAATCTTAACATTCTTTTGTCTATTATTTAAAGAGAGAATTCAACAGCAGTGATTCGTAATCAATTTAGCTAAAGAAGCACCATTTTAGTCAAGGGAGGCACATGCCTCTATTTTTAAATTATACTCCTACGTAGAGTGGGGGTTATTGCAAGAATCTTTGAGTGCCATACAGTGCGTAGGCGATCAATTTAGACGAAGTCAAGCTGACCTTATTGGGGTTGTTTCCGTTGCCTTCCCCACAATCCAAAGATTGATATCGGATCTCCTACTCTCTAGTCGGCCGGTGTACACTTTACGCTATACTGCTGGTCTAATATTCTATGGTATACCCCTACCCGGTGTTATCACTCCCTAGAACACTAAAGCGGCAGCATAAAGTTAATGCATAATTTTTAAGGATTTAATGTTATGCCTCCCGGTACTGGGCCATTGAAGAGTATTGAAGAGCGAATTGAAAATTTCAGCATATTGGCCGTTGGTATGGTGACATAACTTTTCACTGTTGCGATAAAATCAATGACAAGTGGGCAGGGAAGTAATTTTTATAAAAAATTACCTACCAGCTTTTCAGCAAACGGCAGTAAGTAGAAATTGAATCTACTAATGGGCTGACATAGTAAAAAATTGTATATTTTTTGATAAACCCATAAAAGTTTTAACACTGTTGGTACATTATATGAAATGGGCAATATATATTGCGCATGCGTGAGATTTGGGGGCTATTTTAAATTTTGTGTATGTAGGTTACTCCACGCCAAATCGACCAAGTTTTGGAAGACCACCAGCGATTGCTGAAAATTTTGTTTCATATTCTACATGAAAAATAAGGAAACCCGTATTTTTGGTTAGTCGAATTATGCTCGATTTTTTCACTCATAGTTATCTTCAAGTTAGCGACAACAAAACAAATAAATCAATCATCTGATTGGTTATTTCGTCAATTTAACCTGAAGTTTGCTAACTTCAAGATAACTATGAGTGAAGAAATCGGGCATTAGTCGACTAATTCTCTTTTCTTTGCAAAAATCTGCAATAAATTGAACTTTCGAAAAAAATTTGATGATTTTTCCAAAAATAAAAGAAAATGTTCAAAATATTAATATCAAAATGATTTAAACAAAAGTTTACATTAAAAATTTATAAAATTGTAAAAATCTTCAAAAATCTGTAAAATTGCAAATATCTTAAAAGCAGTTGGTCCTACAAAAAATGTTACTTGGGCAAAATGTTTGTCATTACATTTTGCTTTAAAATACATTCCCAAAAAAAGATTTTGCTTTTTTTCCACAAAGGATTCTGCATTTCGGCAGGATTTTGGATTCTGGTTTTGTAAATGCTGTCGAGTCATGATGACGTGTTTCCTCTTTCCTGTGGGTTTGAATGTTTCCTTCAACTCTACAATTACCTCAGGATCTGCTACCATGCATCGCCAAAGAGCATTATCTAGGATTTTAAAAAGTTTCCTTAATAATCGCTTAATAATAAAAGCCCTAAGCTCGCAAATAATTCTATTACGATTGGAATATGGCTGCGGGCTATTCCATATCCCCGACCCCAGAATACTAAAACTATATTTTTGTTTAACTAATAGGATTAATTATAAATGTTTATTATTAACTTCTTGAAATTATATGTTGAATCAACTAATAGTTAGGATTAGTTACTTAAGTCCTAACCTCTTCCGATGGTCAACTTTTAATCCTTTTTTTCTGCACTTACTTTTGCATTTTGCAAAAACTGACCATCAGAGCTAGTATAACTAGTACATTTATTAATAAAATAAAAATTTTATGCACATTAAATTATAATATTTAAAAATAAATTATATTTAATAAGTTTTTTGTGAAACTTGGTTTGGTGAGGCACTAGTTACTTTGCCTATTTCGTCAACCCGCCACTGGAATTCAAAGTGATATTTGACTCAACCAACCCCAAATTGGTTTATGAGTTGTGAAAACTTAAGTGGATTGTGTAATTGTCAATTGCGTAATTTAGATGTTAAACAAATAGCAACTTATGAATGGTTGGTCGGTAAGATCTGCTTCTTGCTTCGGATAACGGATCAAAACGGGTTTAAAGGCAGAAGATATATAGAATAAACAGGTATAAGTACTACGATAATGATTATTCGCCGGGTTGGTTGGTCGGTTAAACACAAAACACTTTACGGCCGGAAAAGTGCTTCGATTAGGGTCAAAGATTCAAAAATTGGTTGACTTTTACTACGGATAATACTTATCAACTACTTTATTGCGCTTGTTGCCTTCTTGCACAAGAAAATGGGTTAAAATCGGCGTCAACAGTAATCTCTCCTTCTGTACCAGATTTAGGCATTAGGGATTGCTATTTCCTACAATTTCATAATCTTGGAAAAATTCAGTGCAATCTCAATTGTTTAACTTTTTACCGAATTTTTTTAATTTATTTTGATTTACCAAATAATTATTTCAAAGTTTTAATTGAAATAATAATGGTACATATCTCTTTCAGATTAATCAATTGTTTGAGTTTACGAGCTGTAGTGATGTAAAACTTGCAACTATTCTATAATAAAATGTAGGTAGGTACTTGTAAATTAATGTTAACTATAAAAATTTGTATTAAAGTGAAATTTTATCTAAAATGTGATATAAAAAGTAATTTATCTTTTTACGCGTCAATTTTTCATTCAGGTTGGTTTTTCATATATCATTGAATGTCAAACTAACTAGTGGGTAAAATTTATGTTGAATAAATTAACGTGGTATTTTAGGGAAAGTTAAAGTAATGCCCAAGATCAACATACTTATTCCACACATTAATATTAACATAACAGCAGAAATAGCTTTATCTTTCAGGTTGAATCTTTTGTGATGAATAGTCATAGTAAAATTAGTTAACTTTAGTAACTAAATTAGCTTGAAATTTCTATTAAGTTTAATCAACGGTGTAAAGCTTGTCCCTTTAAGATTTAATTGTATACACGCGCATTATTGATTATCCTAATTAACAAGTGGAGTGTAAAATAGACAATTAGCAATAATTGTATAAATCATAAAAAAATTCAATTTATATTTTTTACTACAACCCCACTGTAAGTGCTTATTTTTATTCTTGGTAAGTTTGAAGCAAATACTAAGTACTACAGCAAGTTGAGAAAATTATAAGTTAACTAAATTCTGCGTAACCCTTTGTATATCCTTCACATTAATATTTAGTCACGAATAACTAAAGCTAGCTAGAATTAATCAAATTTGAAGACGTTTCGCATAACATATTTGTTTAAGATTTTAGATTTATAGCTACTGTAGGTGTTAGGGTTAATTAAGGGTAATCCTCATATGTTTAAAGGAACATCTCAGCATCAAGTGCAACGTTCTTGTCAAGAGCAGAATCGACTTCAGTCACTTGTACGTAATTTGTAATTGCAAGTATTTTAACAACTAATTATTTTGCAAACTTTAAAACTCTGTCATTCTAACGGAGTTTGTTTTATTTACATTATTGCATTTGTGACACAAAAATACTACCACACTTCATAAATTGCATAAAATATTCCAAGCGTTACTATTGATTTTGTCTTTGTTTGTTTTCTATTGTCTCGTTTTTAACATACAAATTATTAATAATATTTATATTTGAAGTTTATAAATATAACCAAAATGATCTTAAGGATCCTACAGACGAACGAGATAGACCATGCAATGGGTTAAGTTATCTATCGCTACTTGTTATCCATGGGGGAGGGAAACAAAATCTGTTCATGTTGCTTGTTACGTATTACGTCGGAAAATCTATTCATATATTTAGTTTGTGTTTTCTGACAGGATTAACTGCAAATTATAATACATTTTCATGTTTGGCTGGTTCCATAGCCAGCAGGTTATTCAATATAATTTTATAATCTCGCTTAATTTAGAATAAAAAATGTCTAGTGTTTCTCGCGAATCTCGCGAGAAAATCGACCGATTTTTATTTCTTTGCGTCTAAAAGACAGCCATTTTCTTATGGATTTCGTTTGACGTATCTGTTGGAAAAGGTACGATATCATTATTATCTTAACATTTCAATCCAATTCAAAATTATAATTTTAGATATCAAATTATATTAAAAATATTTGAAAAATTTTCGTCTTTAAGATTACAAATTTATGAAAAGATAATCTTTAGGAATTATACACCGCGATAAATTTAATTAAAATTTGATATAATTTTGATTCAAATTAAGTTGGGAAATGAGAATTTGAAGTGCAGCTAACGTCTATAATATGAATTTTGTGCGTGTTAAAATTATTACCTAATTTTAAATATAATTAAAATTTCTTTGACAAAATAATATGTATCTGCTATAGTACAAACATTTTCTAGGTGTCTTTTGACTGTATATGCGCAAAATAAGTCGACTACTTCTGAAGTGAGGGTAACGTCTTCAATAATTAGAGGTTAAAGTCCTCATGTAGAAAATGCCAAGTGGGAAAAACGTACATTATATTGCTTTAACACATTTTTTTTATTATCACAATAAAACGAAATTGCAGTACATTATTTGAAATTTACACATAATAAAAGATGATTGTTATTTAGAAATCGATGGATTATTGCACGATGATGGGATATGATTTAGACGAATTTAAATCAAAGACAATAATAATATTTATTATTTTAGAAATTAATTCGTTTTTAATACCTACAAGTTGCTATCAATATCAGTAAAGCGTGTTGGAATTTTTACTTCAGAATTGGGCGAATATGGAGGTTATAAGGACACCGATAACTTAAAGCTTTTTCAAGGTTTATTCTGCACGTGTGGATTTATTTATTTTAAAGATTGCAATAGCATTACCTATCCTGGGATGTACTTTTAGACGTCTACACGTTTTAAGAGTTAATTAAAAGAAGCAAATTCCGACGGCCGATTTATTAATTCAAATGTAAATAGTTTCTCCAATTCGCTTGCCATACCGGAAAAAATCAAGTGGTTTTATGTTTGGCCAGAAATACCAATAAGATGTTCACGAATAGGTAATTCAACAAGCTTCGGAAAAGAATTTCAACTATTCCCAGTAGAATAATATCAAAGTAAAATTGTTGCAGAGCCTTTCAAAATATTGTAGAATTGGTTGAGCTATACTACATACCCAAGAAAACTCATTATTTACATTATTAGTTTATTACACCTATAGTTACATAAATACATACATACAAAAGATGTTGCTTTATTATAATGTAGGTAAATGTACATATTAGTCTTCTTAATGCAAACAAACAAATTTGTATGTGTTTATTTATTACAAAGAAAATTAACCTGTGTATATAGATAGTACCAGAGGGTATCTCATCGTCTCAGCACAAATTATAATTATCTGCAAAATTATTGTTACTTTTTCAACTTTCATATTATAAACTTTTAAATATATATCTTCACAAAAAATACGGAAGTTGTTGGTAGTCGCTAGGCTTGCGTTATTTCTTGGCATTTCATTTACATTCCCTTAAACTAAATTTATTAAGCTATAAACTCTCACTCCTTAGAACTATTTTTATATAATGGAACCTAAAATTAGTTTTAGAATACATTATTTTTTTCTTTGTCTTTATTTATCTAGTTCAATTTCATAAATTTTAAATAAATTATAAATTACGAACATATTTTACGTAATAATGCACATCCGTTTTGGTAAATTCAAATTTTCAGGAGATTTAAAATGTAACATATTTTTGAGAGTGTCGTTTAGATGCTGATATCCTCATATTACGATAAAAAATTTTCGAACCACATTCTTATAAGTAAATGTTTTCCTTCTGTCGTCGCAAAGAAATTGCCGTTTACGAATAAACCAGAAAAGTCAAGCTACATACTACAATACTTACTCTAGCAATCAAAAGTTATTCATTACCAGTGACTTTTAACATAAATATAATTGACCTACAGTGAGAGTCAAAATGTATGAACCATTTTTAAATTCTAACAGTAGTAGTTAATTTCTTCAGCTTTTTTGTGCGCTCTTGAACACTCGGCCTCCTTCTCTAGAGAAATGTTCTAGCATTAAAACCTCATGGGTACTGAAATCGGTTTGCCTGTGACCTTATTTTTCGTTGTTGATGACGGCAGTCATCAACACAGAGGCGTAGTAATACGAGAGAAGCGTTTAGAAAAACTACGGAAATATTTGTAAGAAAAGCAGACTGATGTATTCATCATATATTAAATTAAATTAATGTTTTAAATTTCCACCAAAATTTTATTTTGGATTTAATAAAATACATAGTGATGCAAGCAATAAGAATGTTAATCATAATATTACGCTAGAGCTGAAAGCTGTACATCCGTACCCCAATTAATTTTTTAAGACAAAATGTATTCGTTTACAAGATTATTATTATATTAATATTGAAGTAAATATAAATACAAGCAAAAAGTCTTTTTAATTTTAATACAAAGGTTTTTATTAACAAGTGTTTTTTAAATATAGAATAAAATTGTTATAAATTCATGAAATAACAATTTTTGCTATGCTTATAAACTTGCCCTTATAAGACAAAGGATATTGTCTTCAGCATTTTTGATTTACGGATATTAAAGCGGCCAAACAATTTAATGCATTATAAGAAACTTTTTATATTTTAAATCTTTGTACAGCTTTACATAACATACTATATTGCGAAGGGTTAATACGTCCATAATTAAGTGTACGCAAGAATTTCTAAAGTAAAGAATTTCCAGGAATTCCTGAGATTTTTAAGAATTTTAAAGAATTTCTGAGATTTCCTGGAAATTCGGAAAAAATACCTAAGAATTCTGATCTGAAGAATTTTTAATTTGAAATTATTTATTTTACGTTATTTTAGAGACTACTTTTTTACAAATTATTTGCTTACACAAATTATATTGGAAACTTGAAAAAAAGGCATTGCGAAAATTTTTATTTATTTATAAAAGTATTTACATTTGCCTCTATGAACGAATTTTATTAAAGGAGTAAAGAAATGTAAATACCTGGGAGTAACTTTAAAAAAAGGAGGAAATAGCGGGGAAGAAATAATAAACAAGATAAATAAAGGCAGAAGTGCAATAGGATTCCTAAATTTAGGGATAGAAATATAAAAAAGGAAACAAAAAAGAGACTATATAGTAATAGCATCATCTAAAGCATAACCTTGTATGAAGCAGAAGTTTGGGATGTTAATAGTGCAAATAAGGAAAAACTGCTAACCACAGAGATGGATTTTTTGAAAAGAAGCTGTAAAAGATCGCATTTGGAGAGAGTACAAAATGAGGTAATTAGAAATCCGATAGAAATGGAAAAAAATATAGTACACAAAATCGAAAGAAAACAACTAGTGTGGTTCGGATATGCTAAAAGAATGGACGAAGATAGATAGAAGATAGCATGAGAGGAGAAAGAGAACGACTTAGAAAAAGTTGAAGGGATCATTTCTATTATTTTTTGTGTTCCAAAAATTTATTATTGGGTGGAATTTTACTAAATTTTCGCCAAGAAAACTAAATTTTTCGGTTTTTTTTTCAAAAACGCCAAAGTACTTTTTAATTTCATCTGCAGATATTAAGTCTGAAAGGGCAGTTTTTGCAAAAGTTTGAATATTATTATCTTCCGTCAATTGTCAATTAGGAGTTATGAAAACTAAGATTATGTAAATATAATGTTAAATTAAAATTTTTAAAATTAAAAGGTTAAATAAACAATAAAACGAAATATTATTCGTAAGCTTTCAGCAATGGTTTTAAATTTATTTTATTCATAATATAACTATAATAAAATAAGTTTTATTATAATTTAAGTTTTATTAAAATTTTGTTCATAATTTTGAAACTTAGTCTTTTCTTGATATTTCTCTTGACTATGCTCTTATTGATAATTTTTATTTTACAGAAATTTATACTGATTCTTCTTAATAAATAACTAAAACTAAATTTATTATCGAGCGTCCATTAATTACGTTTTGAGTTTTGTAAAAGGAAGAGTTAGTTACTTTATGAAAGTAAATTTCGCCTCTTACCTGCGCATATACAAAAAGTTATAATGTTACGGCAATTATTCCCCAAGATTTTGCAAAAGAATTGCAAAATATGTAAATTAGCATGAAAATAGAGCGCTATTACTGATTTTGAGTTAACGAGATTTATTGTACCATGTAAATATGTGCAAGAGGAAGAAAAAAGTCATCCGAAAGTAAACGAAGAAGAGTAGTATCACAAAAGAGTAGTATAAAATATTTTCTTGTCTTAGTTTTAAAAATATCTCGAGGAGATATTTTGAAAATTATACACATAATATACATAAATTATACATATAAAGCATATAAATAATTAAACGTTTAATTATTAAACGTCTGATGACAGCAGTAACCATTGCTGAAATAATCTTCCACTTAAAGAAATGCTGCTGCTGAAATAATGTTTCGTTTTATTGTTCATTTAACCTTCCAATTTAAAAAAAATTTGAATCAAATATAAATAATATAAACTCGCAAATATTAAAACCAAACAGTATTAATTACATAGAAAAATATTAAAATTGTGAGTGCGACAATTTTTAAAAAGTATTATCTCACGATTAGTTTCAAAAATCAATTTTATAAAGTAAATTTCCTTATTAAAAGTGACAATATAATGTGATACATGCACATTTTGCAATTTATTTAATTTAATTAAAAAAAAATTTTTTTTAGGTACAATTTAGAACATATACAAAATGTGTGCTTCAACATAACAGTTATTAGTACTAAAAAACCGGAATGGGTAACAATAACAAATTGAGTAATAAATTAATAATGTTAAGAAATATTAATATTCATTTTCTTTTATTTTCATGAGCTGAACCTTAACTTTCGAGAAAACTTGGAGAAGGGAGCTAGGAGAATGTTTTTCCATTTCCTTCCCATTAAGAATTTCTTTCTGAAATCGATATCAATTTATAAATCTTTGATTTTGAGTTTTAATGAGTTTCTATTATCATATCTTTAATTTCATTTTTACGGAGTAAGGTTTTTTTTTTTTTTACATAACTCAATTTATTAAGCAATCTATCTACAAAGATAACAAGCTAATTATTTGACAAAAGCAATTTGACATGTGCATAATGTTCCCGTGAATATTACGCGTTTTTTACATTAGCCGAAGCGTATAAATGACTAACACTATCTCTTGGCGAGGTCTTCCGGTAAGAATCTTTTAGTCTGCGTGCCTCGCAGCTTGGTATTGTCAGTTGGTAAGCAGTTGGGTTGGGATGTACTTCCAGTCTCTCTTGGTATCTTATACTGAATCTTCTGATTTCCTCTTTAATGGTAGGTATCTGTATGTCATTTTGGATGACACTATTTGGCATATACCATGGCGCGTCAACTATTATACGCAATACTTTGTTCTGAAACCTTTGGAGAATTTCCAGGTTTGAGTTTGCAGCTGTTCCCCATAGCTGAATTCCATAGGTCCAGACTGGTTTCAGTATAGTCTTGTAGACGAGTATTTTGTTTTCTAACGACAGTTGAGATTTTCTGCCAATGATCCAATACATACTGCTTAGTTTTATCCCAAGTTGTTTCCGTTTAGAGAAGATATGCTTTCGCCACGTTAGGCGTCGATCCAGGTGCATACCCAGGTACTTGGCATCTTCCGCTTGCGGCAGTTCACAGTTGTTCAGTTTAACTGGAGGACAGGTGTCCCTCTTCATAGTAAATGTCACGTGTACCGATTTTGTCTCATTGGCCTTGATTCGCCACTTTTTTAAGCCAGTATTGTATTGCATTCAGACAGAGTTGGAGGTTTTCTGATGCCATTGTTGGATTAATATGACTCGAAAGGATGGCAGTGTCATCTGCAAAGGTCGCGATCATGGTGTTTCTGGTTTGCGGAAGGTCTGACGTGAACAAAAGGTACAGGACCGGGCCCAGTACACTTCCTTGTGGGACTCCAGATTTAATGTGGTAAAGGTCGGTGTATTCACTATCTTGTTTGACGAAGAAGTGCCTATCACTTATGTAAGATTTAAACAAAAGGAAGTAGTGGTATGGAAGGTTTTTTTTTAATTTGTATAGTAGACCATTATGCCACACCTTATCAAACGCCTGACTAATATCTAAGAAGGCCGCTGAACAGTATCTTTTATCATTGAGATCTTCGTTTATTTTTCTGACTACCCTGTGCACCTGCTCGATCGTTCCATGTGAATTACGGAAGCCATATTGATGATTTGGTATTAAATTATGATTTTCGATAATGGGTTTTAAACGTGTAAGTATTAGCTTTTCTAGTACCTTGGATAGCGTAGGAAGGAGGCTAATTGGTCTATAGGACTTTACTTCGTCAGGTTTTTTTTCCAGGTTTGGGTAACATCACAATCTGTGCAACCTTCCATTGACTTGGAAAATAATTTAGTCTAATAACAGCGTTAAATATTTGGGTGATAGCAGTTAAACATTTTGTACTTACTTCTTGTAGTACCTTTCCTGTTATTAGATCGTAACCGGGGCCTTTTGTGGGTTGATTTCTTTTAGAATTATTTTCTACCTCCGTTCTTCTAAATTTCCGCATTGGAAGGTCCATTTGAAAAGGAGCTTCAAGGTATTCTTCGATTTTCTTCTCTTCTACTGTTGTAGTCATAGTTGGAAATGGTTGGAAGGTGTTAGCCAGGTGAATTGCAAACGCCCTAGCTTTTTCTTTATTACTCCGTGCCCATTGGTTGCCCTCGGTTTTAATTGGGGGAATCGATTGTTGTGGCCTCTTCAACTTTTTTGTTGCTTTCCACAGAGAATAATTAGTAGCCTGCGATGCGGTTAAGCTTTCCAAATATGCTTGTATACCTTGGTTTTTGGTTTCTGTCAACAGATGTTTTAGCTCTTTTGATGCCTTATTTAATTTAGCTTTATCGCTTTGATGCCTTGTTTGTTGCCAGCGTTTGCGGAGTGCTCGCTTTTCTTTTATTTTTTCTTTTGTTGCGTATGGCGTTTCTTCTCTTATTTCCGTAAATTTTGCATCCGGCGTTGCCCACCACGCCGCTGATTGTATGTCATTTGTTAATTTGTTTACCGCTTCATCTATGTCCTGATCCGTTTTTAAAGGGATATCGAGTGACACAAGTTGGTCCAATTTTTCCTTGAAGCCATTCCAGTCGGTTTTCCTGCTGTATAAGCTTGGTAGTTTTTCCTTATTTATTATTTCGGTAAAAATTTTGATAATTACGGGCGAGTGGTCAGAGGAGAGGTCTAAGCAGGATTCGGCTTTTACTTTTTGATGTCAATACCTTTTGTAATGCAAAATCGATTACATCTGGTATTTTTGTCTATCCGTAGGCCAGTACGTTGGTTCACCGGTTGATATGCATTTAAGGTTATTAGCTTGCATTGTTTTATAAAGTTCTCTGCCTTTTGATGTTATAAGCCTAGATCCCACATCGAATGCTTGGCATTATAGTCGCCGCCTGCAATGAATCTGCTTCCAAGCGTTTTAAAATAGTGGTCATAATGCTCTTTCTTGTTGTTATGCTTGGGGGCAGTAGATTGCCGAGATTGTGAGATTTCCATTTTGTCCTCTATCGAGATGCTTGTAGCCTGTAGATGTTCTTCTTGATATTTTTGTATTTCGTGATGTTTTATAGTTTCTTTAATTATTATAGCAGCTCCGCCGTGAGCCCTTCCATCGGGGTGTTCAGTGTGATATATTTTGTGCTTGGGAATTCTCAAGTGACTCCTATTTGTAAAATGTGTCTCGGATACTAACATGATGTCAATATGTTGATCTACTATGAAAGATTGAATTTCTTGTGTGTGTTGGCTTAGTCCGTTTGCGTTCCAAACGGCAATTTTATACTGCAAGTGCATTATACTAATTTGTTGACAACCGTTGTTAGGAGGTTGAGCATAGTGCTCATTTGTCCCATTAGTTGTTTCATCATGTTCTTAAGTTCATTAATATCACTTGTTTGTGGCGCTTGTGCTTGTTGACTATTTGGGTATTCATTCAAAATATTACTATTATTGGTGTTGTTGTTGCTTGCGGCTGCTTGGGCAAAATTCATGGTGGGTTGTATTAGATTTGTTTTTATACCAAAATTTTGATTTTCTGTTGTATTGGGGTTTCGATTACCTTTCTGTCTAAGGGCAGGGTACAATCGTTGCTGCAATTGTTTATGGACCACGCAGCCACGGTAATTGGCAGGATGATCTCCATTACAATTCGCGCATTTAACTTGATTGTCTTTTACCTTACGTGGACATGCGTTGGTATCGTGAGATCCTGCACATTTCACGCATTTTGGGGACCTATGACAAAATTCTTTGTGTGGCCATAACATTGGCATCGTACACATTGGGGAATTATACGTTTAAAGTGCGGTGGTTCGAACGTTACACTGGAATTCTTAATTGACTTGATTTTGTAAACTTCTTGGTTATTTTGATTTGGTTTTAAGTCCACGTAGAACATTGGGAGTGGTTGTTTTGTTGTTTTATGGCGAATGTTCCAGATACCGCTCACTAGGTGGTCGTTCCTTTCTATCTCGTTCTTGATTTCGGCTTTATCAGTGGAGTGGTGAACATTCTTAAAGTTCGCTGTCTCGGTTTGAATGTATAATATTGTGTGTGCTTACCATCGAGAGCTTGTATTACTTTTACAAAGTGCTCAGACTTGTTCAGTTGTAATTTGACTTCACCATTGCCAATTGTTTTTACGGTATAATCGTCTTTTGCTGTTTTATCAATTAATTCATGCAGTGGGTTTATATTATCCACATGACAGATATAAATGGGGGGTGGTTTTCGTGTGGGTACGACTTCTTGTTCGCTAGTTCCTTCTTGTTCGCTAGTTCCTTCACCTGTTTTACTTTCTTCTTCCTTCGAGGTGGCTTCATTAGACAATTCAGCAAATCTGTTTTTTGTTGCTGTTGCTGTGGGTTGTTGCAGCCAGTAGTTTGTGAGTCTGGTCTGCTTGCGGGCTTGTATCAATTCTGGGCTTCTCAATCGTTTTTTATTATTCTGGACGGTTTTCCACTGGTATTGTGATTTGTCTACAAACATAGGTTGATAAGTGTTTGGTACTACCTGTTGGAAATTTTGAGGGGCACATGTTTGCCCTGGTTCCGTTTGTAGCAGCGGTGGCATCGGTTGTATTAACTGTGCGCCGGTCGAAGGGCCCATCGATTGTATTAGAGGCTGTGCCACTTGCACTGGTTGGTAGACATATTGCAGTTGGCCGCTCGGGTCTACGTATTGTTGTACGTTTGGTTGAATCTGCGGGGGTATGGTAAACATGTTCACTCTGTCGCTTCAGGTCCAATCCGCAAAGTAAAGTACTGGCATCTCAATTTAGGTTATGTTTCCAGAGACTCACAACCTGCACACAAGAAGTTATATATACTACCCCACCGTTGTGAGGGGCTATTGTTGTGTGTATAATACCAACTCTGTTATTTATTAGTGTTAGTTTCAACTTGAAAACAATTTTAAAAATTAGCACAATTTTCGCATCTGGAAGTGTCTAACACCACGCCAACATTTTTTTACGGAGCAAGGTAAAAAGTTTTAACTGATACTTTCAGTCTGGATCCATGCTCTTGGTGATGCTCACAATCTCCCTCCATTCCTGTCTATGGTGAAACTTGGACATCCAATCACCAGCGACCATTCTTTCGAGATCTCCGGTCACCTGGTCCCACCATCTAATCCTCGGACGCCCCTAACTCTATCCCCCACTGGTCTCCACAAAATAATCATCTTCACCAAATCTTCCTTGCCTCGCGTAATACGTCCTAACCATCTTATTCACTATGACTTTATAGATAAATCTCACATGAAAATACGAAATAGAACGTAACATGCAAAAACATTATCTTCTCCCGGTTTTTGGGAATAACTCTACGGTTCAATTATTGATCGGAGTAGAAACTCAAATGATGCTTAACCATTTACCATCAACTTCACTCAAAAATGAAACTTTCGATGTCATAAAATACAGAATAACAAGAAAAATAAAAAATAATTTTTTGACATTTCTTTACTTTAATCCAAAACTCGAAAACCCTTAATTTTAAACTTTTAATTTTAAAATTTAGAGTTTTAATTTAATTTGTAGATAATTTTAAATTTTTGTAAAATATATACATCATATAAAATATATTTATATAAAATTATAAAATATTATTAAACCTAGTTGCACTTTGAAATTAATAAAAATTTAATTCTGTAGTGGTTATCATCACCAATACTATGGATTCAGACACAAATTTTTATATATAATTTCAGTGCATAGAATATTATCGATCATTTGTTCGATTACATATTTTCGACAACAATCGGCCCGAGTCGCAGACGAGGCCGATTGCAATCGAAAATATGTAAGAGAACAAATGATAGGATAATATTCTATGCAAGAGGGAAATTCCGAGGATTATCTCCCGATAATTAATAATTATTATAATTCTTCATAAATGTCTTTTAATCTATAATTTGTTATTGATTATATAATTATAAAATGTTTATCGATTGTAAAATAAAATTTTTTAAAACTATTTATTTTATAAGAATTCATTGTATTTTTAAATTAAGGAATAAAACTTTATAATAGTGCGTCATGATTATAAAAAATTATCGAAAATGATCGGTAATTCATTCATCTTACTCGTGATTGGTAGATTTCACTAGGCACCTTAAATGCTCGCTAAATTGAAATCTGATTGGAGTACATTTTGAAATTAGATCTCGTGATTGGTCGACAGGCTAGTTATGACATCAGAGAGATAGTCTATAAATTATTGTGATTCGTAGTTATTTAGTTACTACATTTTTATTTTCGCTAATATTTTTTGTTTTGCGGTTGTTATTTCTAAAATACCTAGAAACAAGGCAATTTGCTGCAATGTCAAATTTTGAATATTTTGACATAGACTCTATCGTTGTTACACAGTATGCAGCCGAGTAAACTGAAAAGAAAAATTTGGGAAATGTTAAAATAGACGTTTCCAAATATTGCGTTTTGAAAATGGACTATTCGATGTTATTTGTTCTGATGTTAATTTTATGATTTTAGCAGTTACTGTAGTGCAGAAAAATTATTCAGCAAATTAAATATTAAACTTGTCTTAAAAGACTTCGTACATTTTTTTTGCAAATTTGCAAGCTCTTAGTAAGGCCTGGGTTCTTAGAAAGACCCATTTATTATAATTATTTCGATTCATGTTTTGTTTTTAGGTTTTTGAAAAGTAAAATTACTTTTTTCTTCTTTGCTAAAAACCTATTCCCTAATCAAGTTATTTCATTGGTTAATCAACCCAAAATCTAAATGTTATTATAATATTATACTGTAGGTACGTAATATAAATAAATTTTCTTCATAAATATTATATAGGTAACAGTAATACATTATTGGGTAAAGCGTACAGATTTTTGCGTATAAGCCCAAATTTTCTAGTTAAGCCATCGAAGCTATTCAAAATCTATCAGCAGACTACCAGTTGCCAAATGCATTGAAGTGTAGAAAGTATAATTTCGTGTGCAAAGCGTGAAAATGTAATTATTTTTAAAGTAAAATAGTATTTATTCATCGATAGTATTAAATAGACAAAAAATGCTTTAAACTTTTTCAATCAACATTTGCATAACATAATTTAAATAGTTTGTTAAATAGAGTTAAAATTTAGTTACATTTAAATTACGGACAATTTTATTTAAATAATTTAAACGTTGGTTGTTTCCAATTGTGTGGCTCTGTGGAATAACGAGGTAAGTAGAAAATCATAGTTTTGAGATAAACGCAATTAAAGGTTTCAAAGGGGTTATTATAGAATAGGAAATGTTATTATTTATCAGAACATTTTTTTTTGTGTTAAATAACTTGTTGTAAATTGAAATCTTTTATAAAATCAAATTATTTTAAAATATTTATTGCTTTTTAAAATATATTTCTCAAAGTTGATTTACCTCGTTATTCCACCCATACAAAATATTCAATACCAAAGTGAAGATGTACACTTTTATATACCAAATACCTGCAGTTAATTTTATTATTATTTACTAAAATAATAGATTGAATTAATTTTTAATCGTTTATTTAATAATTAATTACTGATAAGGCACAATACAAATAACATTTTTAATCAGAATCAGTGATCATATCTTCTTCCTCATTAGTTACTGCTTCAGAGGCAACTAAATTTAACCAAGTTTAAAGTCAAAATCACTATCACTAGTTGAAATGCCACTCATTTTTGCACAAATAATTTGTTTTTGATACCCAAAGTTATTAATGTATTTCACACAAAAGAATAAATGGAACTAAGTAAAAATAATATTTCTTTCCTGCAAAAGCTGTGCTTTATGTAGGTACTTCTTACGGGGAGGTAATGCACAGTTGGAAATTTTAAAACAGATTTTGTTTTAGTATATTTTTGGTAAGTACAACATTTGGAAAATATTCTTTGAATATTTCAGGTAAAACAATTAAATTTTGCGGAAGTTTTATTAGTTCAAAGAAGGCACCGCTCAAACCGAAAGTAAGCTGCTGGATTCACAACATCTGGGAATTCTTTCAGTAACCATTATTTATTTTTATAAGCCCTAACGGTTAATTTTTTTTAAATAACACGGTTTGTTATGTTTTTTTAAATTAGCATACAATGTATCAACATTGTTGTACTATTACTTTCCTTTAATTTTTGATTATTTGTGTTTTTGAAATTTTAATTTAATGAGAACAGTTTTATTTAATTTTTTGTTAGTGTGTTTTCTTTAAATTATTTTATAAACTATCTATGCAGTAAGACGTTCGAACAATAATAATCTTCGGGATTATATTAATATTAATTATACCTATATTTATTAATAATAATATATAATTATTATTATTAATAAATTATAATATATAAATAATAATATATAATTATAATTATTAATAAATTTAATAACAAATTAATAAAATTAAATTGTTTGAGTAACAACTTTACCTTTTATATGTTTACTAATATATACCAAATATTTATTTATATTTAATATATTATAATATTTATAATAAGTCTTATATTTCATAACAAACGCATTTCCCAAGAATAGTTTAGAATAGTTTTTTATTAATAACTACATATGTATTCTATAATCCGATACTTACCGGATAAAAACGTGTAAGTATTAGCTTTTCTAGTACCTTGGATAGCGTAGGAAGGAGGCTAATTGGTCTATAGGACTTTACTTCGTCAGGTTTTTTCCAGGTTTGGGTAACATCACAATCTGTGCAACCTTCCATTGACTTGGAAAATAATTTAGTCTAATAACAGCGTTAAATATTTGGGTGATAGCAGTTAAACATTTTGTACTTACTTCTTGTAGTACCTTTCCTGTTATTAGATCGTAACCGGGGCCTTTTGTGGGTTGATTTCTTTTAGAATTATTTTCTACCTCCGTTCTTCTAAATTTCCGCATTGGAAGGTCCATTTGAAAAGGAGCTTCAAGGTATTCTTCGATTTTCTTCTCTTCTACTGTTGTAGTCATAGTTGGAAATGGTTGGAAGGTGTTAGCCAGGTGAATTGCAAACGCCCTAGCTTTTTCTTTATTACTCCGTGCCCATTGGTTGCCCTCGGTTTTAATTGGGGGAATCGATTGTTGTGGCCTCTTCAACTTTTTTGTTGCTTTCCACAGAGAATAATTAGTAGCCTGCGATGCGGTTAAGCTTTCCAAATATGCTTGTATACCTTGGTTTTTGGTTTCTGTCAACAGATGTTTTAGCTCTTTTGATGCCTTATTTAATTTAGCTTTATCGCTTTGATGCCTTGTTTGTTGCCAGCGTTTGCGGAGTGCTCGCTTTTCTTTTATTTTTTCTTTTGTTGCGTATGGCGTTTCTTCTCTTATTTCCGTAAATTTTGCATCCGGCGTTGCCCACCACGCCGCTGATTGTATGTCATTTGTTAATTTGTTTACCGCTTCATCTATGTCCTGATCCGTTTTTAAAGGGATATCGAGTGACACAAGTTGGTCCAATTTTTCCTTGAAGCCATTCCAGTCGGTTTTCCTGCTGTATAAGCTTGGTAGTTTTTCCTTATTTATTATTTCGGTAAAAATTTTGATAATTACGGGCGAGTGGTCAGAGGAGAGGTCTAAGCAGGATTCGGCTTTTACTTTTTTGATGTCAATACCTTTTGTAATGCAAAATCGATTACATCTGGTATTTTTGTCTATCCGTAGGCCAGTACGTTGGTTCACCGGTTGATATGCATTTAAGGTTATTAGCTTGCATTGTTTTATAAAGTTCTCTGCCTTTTGATGTTATAAGCCTAGATCCCACATCGAATGCTTGGCATTATAGTCGCCGCCTGCAATGAATCTGCTTCCAAGCGTTTTAAAATAGTGGTCATAATGCTCTTTCTTGTTGTTATGCTTGGGGGCAGTAGATTGCCGAGATTGTGAGATTTCCATTTTGTCCTCTATCGAGATGCTTGTAGCCTGTAGATGTTCTTCTTGATATTTTTGTATTTCGTGATGTTTTATAGTTTCTTTAATTATTATAGCAGCTCCGCCGTGAGCCCTTCCATCGGGGTGTTCAGTGTGATATATTTTGTGCTTGGGAATTCTCAAGTGACTCCTATTTGTAAAATGTGTCTCGGATACTAACATGATGTCAATATGTTGATCTACTATGAAAGATTGAATTTCTTGTGTGTGTTGGCTTAGTCCGTTTGCGTTCCAAACGGCAATTTTATACTGCAAGTGCATTATACTAATTTGTTGACAACCGTTGTTAGGAGGTTGAGCATAGTGCTCATTTGTCCCATTAGTTGTTTCATCATGTTCTTAAGTTCATTAATATCACTTGTTTGTGGCGCTTGTGCTTGTTGACTATTTGGGTATTCATTCAAAATATTACTATTATTGGTGTTGTTGTTGCTTGCGGCTGCTTGGGCAAAATTCATGGTGGGTTGTATTAGATTTGTTTTTATACCAAAATTTTGATTTTCTGTTGTATTGGGGTTTCGATTACCTTTCTGTCTAAGGGCAGGGTACAATCGTTGCTGCAATTGTTTATGGACCACGCAGCCACGGTAATTGGCAGGATGATCTCCATTACAATTCGCGCATTTAACTTGATTGTCTTTTACCTTACGTGGACATGCGTTGGTATCGTGAGATCCTGCACATTTCACGCATTTTGGGGACCTATGACAAAATTCTTTGTGTGGCCATAACATTGGCATCGTACACATTGGGGAATTATACGTTTAAAGTGCGGTGGTTCGAACGTTACACTGGAATTCTTAATTGACTTGATTTTGTAAACTTCTTGGTTATTTTGATTTGGTTTTAAGTCCACGTAGAACATTGGGAGTGGTTGTTTTGTTGTTTTATGGCGAATGTTCCAGATACCGCTCACTAGGTGGTCGTTCCTTTCTATCTCGTTCTTGATTTCGGCTTTATCAGTGGTTATCATGTATAATATTGTGTGTGCTTACCATCGAGAGCTTGTATTACTTTTACAAAGTGCTCAGACTTGTTCAGTTGTAATTTGACTTCACCATTGCCAATTGTTTTTACGGTATAATCGTCTTTTGCTGTTTTATCAATTAATTCATGCAGTGGGTTTATATTATCCACATGACAGATATAAATGGGGGGTGGTTTTCGTGTGGGTACGACTTCTTGTTCGCTAGTTCCTTCTTGTTCGCTAGTTCCTTCACCTGTTTTACTTTCTTCTTCCTTCGAGGTGGCTTCATTAGACAATTCAGCAAATCTGTTTTTTGTTGCTGTTGCTGTGGGTTGTTGCAGCCAGTAGTTTGTGAGTCTGGTCTGCTTGCGGGCTTGTATCAATTCTGGGCTTCTCAATCGTTTTTTATTATTCTGGACGGTTTTCCACTGGTATTGTGATTTGTCTACAAACATAGGTTGATAAGTGTTTGGTACTACCTGTTGGAAATTTTGAGGGGCACATGTTTGCCCTGGTTCCGTTTGTAGCAGCGGTGGCATCGGTTGTATTAACTGTGCGCCGGTCGAAGGGCCCATCGATTGTATTAGAGGCTGTGCCACTTGCACTGGTTGGTAGACATATTGCAGTTGGCCGCTCGGGTCTACGTATTGTTGTACGTTTGGTTGAATCTGCGGGGGTATGGTAAACATGTTCACTCTGTCGCTTCAGGTCCAATCCGCAAAGTAAAGTACTGGCATCTCAATTTAGGTTATGTTTCCAGAGACTCACAACCTGCACACAAGAAGTTATATATACTACCCCACCGTTGTGAGGGGCTATTGTTTTATGTATAAAACCAACTCTGTTATTTATTAGTGTTAGTTTCAACTTGAAAACAATTTTAAAAATTAGCACAATTTTCGCATCTGGAAGTGTCTAACACCACGCCAACATTTTTTGACGGAGCAAGGTAAAAAGTTTTAACTGAAACTTTCAGTCTGGATCCATGCTCTTGGTGATGCTCACAATCTCCCTCCATTCCTGTCTATGGTGAAACTTGGACATCCAATCACCAGCGACCATTCTTTCGAGATCTCCGGTCACCTGGTCCCACCATCTAATCCTCGGACGCCCCCTAACTCTATCCCCCACTGGTCTCCTCAAAATAATCATCTTCACCAAATCTTTCTTGCCTCGCGTAATACGTCCTAACCATCATATTCGCTATGACTTTATACATAAATCTCACCGCATCCCTCCTTCACATGAAAATATGAAATAGAACGTAACATGCAAAAACATTATCTTCTCCCGGTTTTTGGGAATAACCCTACGGTTCCATTATTGATGGGGTAGAAACTCAAATGATGCTTAACCATTTACCATCAACTTCACTCAAAATGAAACTTTTGATGTTATAAAGTACAGAATAACAAGAAAAATAAAAATTATTTCTTTACTTTAATCCAAAACTCGAAAACCCTTAATTTTAAACTTTTAATTTTAAAATTTAGAGTTTTAATTTAATTTGTGATAATTTTAAATTTTGTAAAATATATACATATAAAATATATTTATATAAAATTATAAAATATTATTAAACCTAGTTGCACTTTGAAATTATTAAAATATAATTCTGTAGTGGTTATCATCACCAATACTATGGATTCAGACAAAAATTTTTATATATAATTTCAGTGCATAGAATATTATCGATCATTTTGTTCGATTACATATTTTCGACAACAATCGGCCCGAGTCGCAGACGAGGCCGATTGCAATCGAAAATATGTAAGAGAACAAATGATAGGATAATATTCTATGCAAGAGGGAAATTCCGAGGACTATCTCCCGATAATTAATAATTATTATAATTCTTCATAAATGTCTTTTAATCTATAATTTGTTATTGATTATATAATTATAAAATGTTTATCGATTGTAAAATAAAATTTTTTAAAACTATTTATTTTATAAGAATTCATTGTATTTTTAAATTAAGGAATAAAACTTTATAATAGTGCGTCATGATTATAAAAAATTATCGAAAATGATCGGTAATTCATTCATCTTACTCGTGATTGGTAGATTTCACTAGGCACCTTAAATGCTCGCTAAATTGAAATCTGATTGGAGTACATTTTGAAATTAGATCTCGTGATTGGTCGACAGGCTAGTTATGACATCAGAGAGATAGTCTATAAATTATTGTGATTCGTAGTTATTTAGTCACTACATTTATTTTCGCTAATATTTTTTTTGTTTTGCGGTTGTTATTTCTAAAATACCTAGAGACAAGGCAATTTGCTGCAATGTCAAATTTTGAATATTTTGACATAGACTCTAAAGTTGTTACACAGTATACAGCCGAGTAAACTGAAAAGACAAATTGGAAATATTAAAAATAGACGTTTCCAAATATTGCGTTTTTGAAAATGGACTATTCGATGTTATTTGTTCTGATGTTAATTTTTATGATTTTAGCAGTTACTGTAGTGCAGAAAAATTATTCAGCAAGTTAAATAGTAAAATTTGTCTTAAAAGACTTCGTACATTTTTTTTGCAAATTTGCAAGCTCTTAGTAAGGCTGGGATTCTTAGGAAGACCCATTTATTATAATTATTTCGATTCATGTCTTGTTTTCAGTTTTTTGAAAAGTAAAATTACTTTTTTCTTCTTTGCTAAAAACCTATTTCCCAATCAAGTTATTTTATTGGTTAATCAACCCAAAATCTAAATGTTATTATAATATTATAATGTAGGTACGTAGTATAAATAAATTTTCTTCTTAATATTATATAACAGTAATACCTTATTGGGTAAAGCGTACAGATTTTTGCGTATAAGCCCAAATTTTCTAGTTAAGCCATCGAAGCTATTCAAAATCTATCAGCAGACTACCAGTTGCCAAATGCATTGAAGTGTAGAAAGTATAATTTCGTGTGCAAAGCGTGAAAATGTAATTATTTTTAAAGTAAAATAGTATTTATTCATCGATAGTGTTAAATAGACAAAAAATGCATTAAACTTTTTCAAGCAACATTTAATTTAAATAGTTTGTTAAATAGAGTTAAAATTTAGTTACATTTAAATTACGAACAATTTTATTTAAATAATTTAAACGTTGTTTCAAATTGTTTGTTGCAATGTAAACTATCGATGCCTTTTTTTGTTTATTTAAAAACCATTGATGAATACAAATGTTACTTCAATATTTAATTTTATAATTAATTTTAACTTTATTCTCTGTAATCGCTGGAAATCTCCAGAACTACATCTCGATACATTTGGCAACTACTACGTAATCAACCGATTGATTTTGCATCAGTTTAAAGTAAATTTATATGCGAGCAATAATAAAAAGCGTCATAATAACTAATATTGCAAAATATTGTAGTAACATAACTAGTAATAACATATAATGCGGTTTTAAATGTACAATATAGCTTTAAATTCAATTTTATTTCAAATTTTACTGATTGATTAGTTGACTACATAGTTGGCAAATGCATTGAGGTGTAGTACAGAACGTTCATGCGATTACAGAGACCAATTAAGACATTCAACGAATGTTTAAATTCCTTAAAGCATTAACATTTGCAAATAAACTGAAAATTCATGTACTCACATTTTTTTGAAAGTATAGTAAAAATTAATGTGACATGTGAGATGTGTCAATTTTTTAAAAATTTTTATACATATTTTTCCGAGTGTCAAAGTAATGTAACCCCTTAATATAATATCAATTTGTAGTATGTAGTGTAATTTTGATGTAGTAATTCAGTAATTCAATATATTGAATTTTTAATTGAATTAGTGAAATATTTTTTAAAAGATTACTTATTTAATTATTAGCCCATGATATATCATTATGTAGATGACCACTTATATTTCGTTCTATTGGAACTCGTCAGATAAACCTGGACTGATAATAATATTATTAAACTAATACTTAAAATATTTTCACCAGCTATTAAATTATTATATATAATTTTTTAAGTAAAACATTAATTTGTCGATGGCTTTAAATAGACGAAACTGCATCAATAGTTTAAATTGCAACAACAAATTTGAAGCAACTTTTAATTACGTAAATTAAGTAGTTTGTTACACAATGCAAAATTAAAATTTTGTAATTAAAAGTAAAACGGTACGCCCTAGATCAGGAAGTTAAATAAAGAATAAATTTGATGAATTAACAATATAAGACCATACCATTTAACAAATTTTAACATCGGAAAAATGATAATAATTAGAATGAAAAACTTTGCAGAAACTTTGATAACTGCGTTTTTGTTATAATGCATTACATTTTAAATCCTAGAACATTGAAGATTTATTATGGTACATAATGAGTTTAATAAGAATTTTCTGGTGGATTATTAATTTCTGTAGGTATACTATGACTTCTCTTATTGGTTAGCATCAATATGCATTATACATTATTGTACAAGTAAATTAAGTACGTACAGAAGTTGCTACAAACAAAAGCTTTTTGTCACCAAAGTAGCAAAGCTATTCTATTACGAAATTGTAAGCAGCTCGTTTATTACGCAATGAATTGATTTAAAGTGTATATTGGTATATCAATATCAGTTACATAAAGCTTTAAAACCGAAATAATTATATTGACGAAATATATTAAAAGCTGAGAGCAGAAGCTTTCTATCTCGATTATTTTGCTTCAAATAGTTTCAAACGTCTTCATAATAATAATTACTTTTCATGTTCATTAATTATATAATACAATTAACAACCAGTATATTCGTTACAAAATATTATAATGAATACGGAATACTTTTTATAAATATACTATCTACCATGTATTTCTATGTATGTAAATTGTAAAAGCACAGTATTACGAGGCCATACTTTATGTATACGGAATAATTATTTTAAAGTTTCTCTTAGGTATACTGTTATCAGTCTGTTTTTATCTACTACTGGAGAAAAAGATTTAGCAATAAAATCTCACGGTTACTTATATCGGGTCGGGGAATGTGTCTGTAACCCTATTTAGTGGCATTAATCAACATCGGGGGAGGACCGACGGTTTTACGTACCCTGCAAAGCACGGAAACTGCCAGGTCACGACCGTCGCCATTCGGTATTTTATGTGTAAAAAATGCAATGTAAAAATAAAATACCACAAATAATTAAAGGCTTTATTTAAGCTTCAATTTAAGAGTACAAATATTTTAAAAATACTGTAGACTTCAATTTTATTTAATAAAGTTTAGCTAATCATTTTAGTTTAAGTTGAACATTATTTATTTATTTAATGTTTGAAATATGAAATTTGAAAAATATAATTTAACTCGATCAGTTAAATTCTCAGATAGGTAATTTTTTACCAACCAAACAAACAAATTGTAATTAAAATTTTTTTTTATTAAATTTAATAAAAATTCTAAAAATTGTTCGGAATAAAAATTGACTTTGTTAGTAATTACCTCAAGGGAATGTTTAATGTTTAAACAAGAAAAAAAAACAGAAAGCAAAACAGTATAACATAATAAAAATAATTTATTGAATTCATTAAAAAAATTATAATACAAAAAAAAAACAAATTAAAACAATGTTATTCAAAGTAATATTTATTTTTTTCTTTTTAAGTTTCCTTGGGCAACTTGAACGTGAGTATTCAAGCACGGAAATTATACAATAAAATAATTCTTCCTTTTTAGATTTTGCTGTTGGATAATTTTCAAAATTGTAGAAGCGCAAAATTTACCCAATTAATTCAGAAATCTAATTATTAGTTTAGAAATTGTCTTCACTGAAAATAAGTATAAAAATTGTAAAAAATCGGATGTGGCCATGCCCATGACTTTATCATACTTTTATTAAATTTTAAAAAAATAATTTTAATAATAAAAAAAAAAATTTTCCATTAACCAATGTGATTCAAAATCTAATCAGCTCTAAGTCTAAATATAAAGATACAAAATACCAATTTTAGTTTTGAAATTCTCATTAGTTTTGAAATATTTAATAAAACTAATAATAAATAAAAGATTTAAAAAATTCCTTCCATGAACCAATTTTATCCAAAATTTAATCAGCTCTAATTCCTGCCATAAACATAACAAATTTCAACTTTAGTTTTGAAAATCCTTTTAGCTTTTTAAAATATTAAATAAAGGCTAATATTAAATAATAAAATTTAAAATAATAAAAACAATTGTTTTATAAACAAATTTTAACTAAAATTTAATGAGTTCTAAATATCGATTAAAATATGCGAAAACCTAAATTTAGTTTAGAAATTCGTATTACTTTTCGAAATATTAATTAAAACTAATATTAAATAATAAAACTTAAAAAATAAAAACAATAGTTTTCATAAAACAATTTTAACTAAAATTTAATCAGTTCTAAATCTCGACATAAGTATGCTAAATCCTAAATTTCGTTTTGAAATTCGTATTAGTTTTGAAATATTAATTAAAACTAATATTAAATAATAAAATTTAAAAAATAAAAAAATAGTTCCGTGAATCAATTTTAGCCAAAATCTAATCAGCTCTAAGTCTCAACATAAGGATACAAAATCCAAAATTTTGTTTGAAAATTCTATTAGTTTTTGCTGTAGGTCGCACACAAAATTTGACCACACACATACACACACACACACACACACACTACACACACACACACACACACACAGACATTTTTGGAAATCGTCTTATTTTACTCAGGGACCTCAAAAGTGTAAATCCATCAAAATCTCAAATTTTTTTCTGCACGAAAACAATACTTTCTCATATTACATATGATAAAGTAAAAATGATTTAACTTATTAAGTTAAATCGCAAGAAAATAAGTTTACTTCAGCAGTTGAGTTCCTTTTTGAAAATCTGCCAATTTGCAAGGAGTTTTAGTACACATTTGTAAATAACAAGACCTAATAGTCTTGAAGAAAAGGAAGAAAAATATCTGTTATTATATTATGAATGTATGCACATAGTATATTAATTTTGCTTTATAACAATAACTCTTAAAATTGTTATAAATGTTTATCGAGAGAGATACATTTTTAAAAAGGTTTTTAAATTAATGAAAATAAGAATAAAGAAATAATACTGCCATTTGATATATAAATATTCAAACATGTTACGACAAGGGTTTAAATATAATGGAAATATATGAACTAAAATTTTATTTCTGATATCATTGTCGTCATTTGAATTTTTTAAGAAATAAAATTCCAAAATATTTAAAAACTTGAAATTCTACGTAGCATTCGTTATACTCGTAATTACGTTTATCTGTCGCACCTGATTAGTTTGCCCCATCTTTGATTGGACACGACATTAACAAAGCCTTCAAGCAAAATGTTCGGTAATTAATTGAATTTGGTCAGATATCTATTTAAATTGTTAAATGTTGTTGCGAATAATTAATGTTGTCTTCATAACCCTTTGATTCAAGATAAACTTTGACAAAATCGCGTACGAGATAGTTACAAATCTGTGTTCTTGGCGCAGAATGTATTTCTACGACTATTTAATTACCAAAAGTCTACAGTAAGAGCCTCTTCAATCCACTTACCTTAAAGATTTTAATTATCCTTGAGAACGATTACGTGTAATCATGTTACTGCACTGCCAAAAATGCATTTCGCACGTCTTATGAAAATTCAAAAGAAAACAACAGTCAATTCCAAGAAGTTCAGTCAAGCCAGTTTGGTCAAACCCGAGTTCAATCGTTTTTGAGTCAATCATTCAGTTCGTAATTTTATCGATCAAATTAACAAATTTGTGTCAGTTACTTTATCTCAGTATAAGTAATTTTAAAGGAATAAGTAAGAATTTTCACTTTGTCACCTGTATTCGCAAAATCGAAATTATTGTCCTCCTTTGCATCACAGTAAACCCGTAGAAATTGTTTAGGCTTTAAAGCATCAATAAATGATATTTCAAAACAATTCCATCTTTTATTAAGTATTTTTTTAGTGTAACAAGCTGAAAACATACAAAATATCTCCGGCTGACAATCAGAGAGCTGAATCGAGCGTGAACCATGCAATAGTTTCTAGGTTAATTAACACATGGATAATTAATAGGTCACAATAAAATAACCTAGGAATATAATTATTTAAGAATTAATTATATTGGCAAAAATAAGAGCCCTACCTAAAATGTAAAAAAAGCAAAGCAAAGAAAATTTGAATTACACATTTGTGATTCATACGCACTGGGTCAATTATTTTGTTTCACAAAGATTCTTGCACTTGGTGATTTTGCAATTTCTTATACGCACCTGGAGAGCTTCTACCATTTTATTTTTATTAAATAAATGTTTTTGTTTTAATCATTTGAGTTTTATTTACTCATCCCTTTTGAAGAAGCGAAAGAACAACGTAAGCTTAACGAACTCAAGGACCCTAGTTTCCGCTACCATCAAAGCTAGTTCTAAACGACCATCAGGGCAAACACGTATTTATAAATTTGTGTTATTGCGAGCGGAGGTAATCCTAAATTACCGTACGTTCAAATATCAAACCTATAAATTAAGTTTACATTGCGGCAGAGTCGTAATTCGGAAATTTTTTAATTAAAATTATAACTTAAAATGAAGCAAAACGTGTTTTGTTACATTATCATATACGAAATTTAGGGCCAAAAGTGGCCCAAAACGAAAAAAGAGAATCATCTGATTCCCACGTCCACCGTAACCTTTATTTAATTTCTCCTAGAGAAAGTGGAGACACCATCCTACGCTACTCAAACACCCTTCTTTTAAATTACTTTTTTCCGCTTTTCTCTTCTGGTTACATTGGCATTAGCGGCAGAAAACACTCTAGAAATGGTTGAAAACAATGATTTCATCGTATTTATTTTCAGCACGAACATTCAATCGACGATTTGGCTAAATTTGTTATCAAAATGTACTGACGCTCGAAATGAGATCGTTAGATAGATGACCAGCGCTTTTGAAAATTGAATTTTCCTACCGAGTTCCTCGATAATCAGCTACCATCAGCAATGCTTCCTCATGTACTTCTCCTTGGAGTGATTATCATGTGACTGAGAAACCTCAATCATAAGAATGAATTATGCAAAGACAATTGATACTTGACATTACTAATAACACACATACCACCAATTCTACAATAATATTTCTACAAACTTTTTTTATATAAAATTTTACAAAAAACTTGACATAAAATATTATTTGAATTTTAACTACGATAATTTAATTTTTTGTTAAAACTTTTGTAAAAAATAATTGTAAATTTACCTCCATTTTTACTCTTTTTGTTTAGTGGTTGGATTTGCTGAGCTTATTTATACGAAATTTATTAGGTAGCATAGAGTTAATCAAACATTTTAAATAAACATGTTATTCTTTGAAGCTGAATTGAAGCATTCAGATTATTTTATTAAGATACTTTCAATATTACATAAGAAATACTATTTCTTCTTATCATAGGTACTTACATGTATCGTTATATTTTTTTCCATGTGTAATCCATTGGGAATCCGTTCCATCCTCGATAGGATGATATGTTGGTTAAATAATTTGGCTTTCGAGACGACTTTCCAATAAAATTTTTAATGGTCATGCCTTCACTATCATGCTGTTCAATCATTCTCAACAATGAATTTTTTTCATTTCAAAATGAATTTTTTATTTTCTAAATGATGTATATATGTTTTTGACAGATTTTGAGTCTATTTACCCTTTCATTTTTATCGCTGAAGTAAATTTTACTTACAAAGCCATGGATTACTTGCCATATTGAAAGTGTTTGCTTAAAAATTGTCTGAAGTAAATTTTATGTTAGAATCGAATAAAAATCGACTGTTCGGAATAATAAATTATTATTACCGACGGAGAATTTTTCAAAAAAAATAATGTTTTAATAAAAATCATAAAATATTACCCAATTTTGAAATATGCAAAATAATTTTAGTAAGATCTATTTATACACTCAGTTGTGAAATCAGATTCTTTTACGCTCGAGGAGGGAAGCTTTTCCAATTTACCCAAGCTGTATAATACTTTTTTTTTATAACAAAACTTGTGTTTTTCTTTTAATAATTAACATTATGAAAAAATCTTAGTTTTAAATTAAAACAAATATTTGAATGGGTAACTATAATTACGTTTAGGAAGTAGTAGGTAAAGAACGATCATTTCTAAACTAAAATGACAATCCAAAGGTTAGGATATTTACATAATAAAGTTATATTTCCTTCCAATAATCTTATTATAGTACGTAGTTTTGTTGTATTATTTTTGGAAGATACATATGATTATAGGCAATACCTTGCATTATATAAATTTAAAGTTATTATTGCAACGAGTTCAATTTCATGTTCGTTGTTATAAATATTAACTTCAGAACTGAATTTGAAGTTACGGATAGTAAAACTATTACAGCGTCCAGACTGCATTTTTATCCGCTTACATCTACAACAGAATAACAAATTATAGTTGATGCTCCGTATATTTGCTAAATCCCTCGATTATTTAGTAGAACAAATCATTATACTGACCCTAAAACTGCTAATTTACTTATTAGCTTATATAAAATTATCGCATTTAACATGTCTCGTTTAACAATTTTGTCGTAGTACATAAATTATTAGTACTAACTGTTGCATGTCAAGTGGTTCAATCACGCTAATGCAAAGTCTGAAGGTTATGAAATAATGGAATACCAATATTTTTATTTTGCAATAAATCGTATACGTACAAATTTCCTCAGAACGGATATAACGCGATTGTAGTCTCCCAACGGAAATGGTTCTGCGTGTTTATGGAAAGAAAAGAGCTATTATTATTTTTTTATAAGTTTAAATAATAAAATAGCACTCTTGAAGTTCTACTAAAATTTATCACTAGAAAATCTAACAAAACGCCAAACCGTCGCCGTCGTGTTTATCGTTGACGTTTGTTAATGCCATTGAAGGATTCACGGCGTTGTGCATATACCAACTTGATCCCCAACAAAACTTCAAAAGAATGAAATCATTGCTGATGTTTAAAAAAATACTGTATTATAAAAAAGGGAAATAGACTAATAACAGATACCCATCTAGTTTGTGATATAAATAGTTAACGATGCTCTATGTAAACAATTAATTACATGAAGGTAAACAAAATACTCAGCTTTATAAAAATTAATGGCTTTTTAATTGAACAGATATTTCTTCATACATTTTTTTTATTATTAATTGAAATAATTGCTTAACCGTTAATAACCATTACTAAAAACAATTAGCTTTGCACACCTCCAATTTGGGACGATTTCCATAGTCATTGAACTTTTTGGAGTGCTGATGTCCTTATAAGAAACAGATACAAAAGGAATTTTAAATTGTGCTGTTTACCAAGTGATGGATGCTTGATTAATGTAATTGAATTGAAACTTGGTAAGTTCCAAATAATAAATTTTAGCTGTGTTAAAAGGTATAAATTTTAAACAATTACCTCCTGTACTTGTAAAGTTACAATTATTGAAAATCTCTTTTGTTGTGCGATTCTTTCAAATCAAGATGTTAAGTAGCGATAAATGTTCGATAGAAAAATTACCTTGTAAGATTACTTTTTATGTAAAATATTAAGGTAAATGTGTATTTAAGAATCTAAATTCTCATTATCTGATTAGGATCGCAAATGTATTAAATTTTGTTCTCAGTGACGCACCATTACTTCTTGTCAAAGAAACAATAAGTCGATTACGTTAAAGTAAAAAGAATTATGCTGTGTTTATAAAGTTTATCCTTTTAAGCAACCGAAAAGTATTAGCAATTTGCACTAAGTATTTTATGGTACAATTAAAAGTTTCATAATGGGATAGTTAGTTAAGCATTTAATAAACGTGAGATACTGCTTATCGTTAGTAACATTTTCATTAAGTTATTTTAGGTGAAAAACATGGCTTTAAATTTAATTAAGTTTTCCTAGTTACATGAAATTTTTTACTTTAAAGCCAAATGTTTGGTAAGATAATATAAAAAAAAGAATTTTATTAATCTAACTCGTTGCCAAAATTTTTTTAAATAATCTGTCATTTCAAAATCCGACGTATATCCTGAAAGAGTAACCAAGTTAATTTGATAAAATATTACTTTAAAAGTATTTAAAATTGAATTTTAAATTAAAAGAATAAAATTTATGTTTGTACCGAGGTTTTCCCTGCAAATGTTGATATAATAATAACAAAACCTTGTAAGAGTTTAATCTGAAGGAAGGTGAATGCGATTCTTTTACGATATTTTCATAACTGTAAGTATAGCACCAATAATTAACTTTCTTCCGTTAACTTCTTTTAATTAAGAATTTTAAATTAAAATCTGCTTTTTATAGAAATTTTAATGAATCTTGGCAATTCTGAAAAGCTATCGGTATGGAAATTCTGCTAAAACAAATCAGCATATTATAACCAAAAATATATTTTTCCATGTGTTAATTTTTAAAATTACTGAATTATTTAAGGTTTATGTAATTTTTACTGATTATTATGTTGCATTTCGTAAAAACAACAAAGACTGCAGCTTTGTCTTTATAAAATTTACTGTGATAAGGTGAAGATGAGCAATTCTGAAATTCACATTTGTTTACGTAATTTACCATGGTTGGGGTAGCCCACACCACGATTTTAACAACAAACTACTTATTTATCCTTTGGTATAATGTACATTTTCTGCTATTGATTAGAACAAGGAAAAGAGTGGCATTAGGATAACCATAGTTCTTAGGCTTTTATACAGCTACCTTTCTGGTTAAAATTTAAATAATTTTTAGTAGTAATTTTTTAATTTTCTGTCAGTAGTAACAGTGACTCAGATAATCAGATAATAATTTCAAGTTCAGAAATAGTAGAACAGAAATCTGGTTATCCGAATCTCGTTAATCCGCTAAAGATCACAGAATCTTGATTGATTCTATAAAGTTTCAAATCAATATTTTATTTAAGAGCACGCTTGATTTAAAACTTGAAACGCGATATGACATTTTTAAAATTGGTGACCACGATAATTATATTAAAAACTACTGCTTCAGTTTGTTTCAAACTTGACGTTTTCTTTCTGATAGTTTTTCATAATCTGCCGGATTAGCAATTAATCCTTCATTTTTTCATTTTGTAAACTGTAGTTTTTACGTGAATACTTGGCTCTCTCACAACTGTGTTTGTTTCCTTCATTTATTATCAACCCAAAAAAAGAGAACGTCTAATAAAATAATCTCATAAACATTTTTTGAAAAGCGTTCATAGTTCTGTCCGTCTGATCTCCATTAATTTTGTTGTGTTTTTTTGAATCTTGTTAATTTTTTCATGTATCCGTCCACATTATTCAATTAAACAAGTGCCAGTTGTATTTGTAACAATCCAATTTGATTGTATTTTTACAATTAATTAATTTATTTATTTTCAAATTAAAATTTTTAGTAAAGTTATTATTTGTTAAGGTTGGTACTATGTATGTGAACCAACAAATTAAATAATGTCAGTACCATCAAATACTACAGATGATAATACGTCCAACTTCGACGAAAAGTGGTATCAGCAGCACAATAGCGCCAATAACGACTCGAAGTTCTATTAATCAGTTTTATTGTTGATTTTGACTTTTCAGGTTATGTTTAATAGGTTAGGTTAATATCATGATACCATATACAAGATATAACATATCCAAGTATTATTTTGGTAATTTTTACGTCACGTGGCTAGTAATATTCATGGTAATATTGTCATTTGCAGTTGCAATAATTATTATCTAATACAAAATTCTTTTTGCAAAGGAAGAAATATGTAATCAACCTTTTATAATAAAAAATATGCAGTCTTCGCCCAAAACAATTTACCCTGCAAAATTACTAACGTCAATTTAGCGGAAAAATTCCAAAGCTTATGTATTGGGTTGGGTCTGCAGAAGTTTGCCGTATGAAGAGTGTAAAATGCATTATGGAATTTGAATATTGATTTCGATATCTTCAACATTTTTATCAAGTTAAAAATATAAAAATCTTCAAAATTGTATTTTCCAAATGCAATTGCTAAGGCAGCATCCGATATTATAAATCATACATTTAAAATTACGTTTAATACACTTTTAGAAGAAAATGTTAATAATGTCAAAGCTATTTATTTTAAATTACGTGTTCCAGAGTTTAATAAATAAACTCTCGTATCAGCCAATGCCGCTAATTTTATTTTACCCAAAATTCTATTGTATTTGCCATAAGTTGAGTTATTATCATCTATAGTATTTGGTACCATAGGTAAGAGAGGACCCAACGTGATTACACCACATTTTAAAATCACAAGTAATTACTATTTTAATATTAATAATATTATTTTGACGATGATGTCTAAAATGGCTATGATTCAGACAGCAAACGGCGCAATGGTAACCAGGACAACGGCGTTTATACAACGGTGTAGAAAGCTACCAAAACCACTACACTATTTATTCTCAGAAAACTCAACATGGCTAAAAATTAAACAATGGCCCTGAAAACGGACGCCTTTTCAATGGAGCAGGAATGGAAAAATTTTACCGTTTGGCCAAGAAAATTGCGACATGGAATGTTATGTTTCAAGCAGGAAAGCTGCAAAACACAATGCAAAGATTGCATATTGACATAATTAATTGGTATAAGCGAGAGGCGATGGCCAGATAGCGGAAAATGTAATAACCCAAACACCAAAATGGAGTGGAAATTATAGTATTCAAAGGGATGGAAAAATCAGTGCAGAATTATGTTCCTTATTCAGATCGAATAATATTACTACAGTTACAAGTTACACCTGTAGACATAAACATCATTTATGTTTATGCTCCTACTGCAGATAAAGATGAACGACTTCTGAAGGAATTTTACGACCTGATGAAAGGAGTTTTAAAGCTAATAAAATTTCGAGAAGAATGCGCTATAATAGGCTATTCAAAGATTAAAAAGGAAAACAAAAAATTTCGTGGAAGAATATGAATTAGGAAGAAGAAATGACAGAGGAGATTGTTTAATTCAATATTGTGAAGAAGAAGATATGGTTATATCAAATTCGTTTTTTAAAAAGCCGCCACGCAGACTGTATATGTGTAAAGCTCCGGCAGACAACGCTTACTTAAAACTTGATAAGAAATCAAATAGATTTCATAATAATTAATAGACGCTTCAGAAATAGCATAAAATCTGTTAAAGCATATCCAGGTGCAGATGTAAATTCAGAAATTCAATAATCAATTCAAAAAAGTTCGCTTAAATCGATGCATGGTTAGAATCGATATTAATAAACTGAAACAACTAGAAACGCCAAAAGCTGTCCGAGAGGAAATTAACAGGGAGATAACGGAATTGATTGGAAGACAAATGGAAAATGTTAACAATGTCGATACTACATGGGAAGAAATGAAACTGATAATCCACAAAAGTTGTAAAAGAACTTGAATAATAATAATAATAATAATAGAATTTATTAAACAATATGCACATCATACAATTTACAAATTATATAAAAAGAAAACATAATAGTTTAAAAGGTAGCTGGTTCAGCAAGCTGATTTTCAACCAGTACCGAAGGAATTAAGTTCCATCAATTTGAGCGACTAACAACCGATTCATCACTTGCTTCTTAAATATAAGCTTAGACTCTGCATTTTCAAAGAGATCGGAAAACCTGTTGAAGATTTGGAATGCACGGTACTCAAAAGATCCTTCGAACTTAGAGGTCTTGTGCACAGGTACTGAAAGATTACCACCATTCCTCCATTGAAGACCGGAGTTTAAAGAAAAAGAAAACTAGATGAACAACGAAATTCTGCAATTAATGAATCAGAGAAAACAATACAAGACGATAGACATTTAGAAATATAGGAAGATAGATCGAGAAATAAAGAAGAACATAAAGAAAGCAAAAGAAAAATGTATGTCGGAAAGGTGCAGCGAGATAGTAGATTTAGAAATAGCCATGGAACTAAAGTGGCATTCTTTTCCATGAATGTGTTGGTCCAGCGATGTCGAGACGTCAATAGTGATGTATATTTATGTTTATCGATTATCAGAAAGCGTTCGATAGGGTACAACATGAGAAACTCGTTAAGATTCTGCAAGAAATAAGATTGGACACTCGAAACTTTAGAATTATTGCGAACTTATACTGAAATTAGCGAGCAAAGGTTATGGTAGAATACCAAGGAAGAAATCGAAGTTTTGAGAGAAGTTCGCCAAGATTATATGTTGTCGCTTTTGCTTTTTAACCTCTACTCGGGGAGAATATTCAGAGAAGCTCTTTGTGATCGAGAGGAAGGAATATGTAGTATAAATCGAAAGATAATAAATACGGATACGGATTTGTTGGCCGAATATGCAGAGAGCCCACAGATCTTGATTGATATATTCAATAATGTCAGTAAAGAATATAGGCTAAAAATTAACACCAAGAAAACTAAATATATGGTCATAACCCTGATGGAAAATATCCAGAAGGAAATGGTGGTGGAAAATGAGCCAATTCAAAGAGTGGCAAGATATAAGTATCTGGGTTGCAATCTATACGAGCACTGGGAACACCATCAAGAGAAGATATTATCTAATCGCGATTTTAATATATTATATAGATCTAAGAAAGCGAATTTTGAAATGTTACATCTTTCCTATCTTGCTATATGGTGCTGAAGCGTAGACCCTTACAGAATATTCGTCTAAGAGAATAGACGTATTCGAGATGTGGAGGTATCGGAAAATACTGCGAATCTCATAGATGGATCGTGTCACTAACGTTGAGGTGCTTCAAAGAATGGGTACTTTATTAGAAATTATGCACACGGTGAAAAAACGTAAATTGGAATATTATGGGCATGTCATGCGAGGTGGAAAATACGAACTGCTTCAACGCATAATTCAGGGTAAGATTAATGAAAGAAAAGAACTTGGTCGTCCCAGAATTTCATGGCTCAAGAATCTTAGACAATGGTACGGTAAAAGCATAAGATTGTTGTTTCGAGCTGCTGTATTAAAGATACAAATAGCTATATTGAATGTTAACCTCCGGTAAAAGAAGGCACATGAAGAAGAAGAAATTTTAAATTCCATCTACCACTTTTTTACCGTCAGATTTAATTACACCTGGGTTAATTTTTTTGGACCTTTAATTTTTATAATGGCGGTACTTATCGTTTATTTTTAGTTTTGTCGCTTCGTCTGGGAGGCAAGCGAAGATTTTAGCTTCTCGAAGTCGATATGAATCCGATAATGGAATTAGATTAGTTATATATTTTTGTAAAATGTAATTTCCGGATTTTATTTATCTTCTCTACAACTTATAGTTGCTTCTCTAATTGGTTAACGAGAGTAGTTTTGAAGCCTTGGTCCGGCACTCGAGTGTATACCAACGGGACCATAATGTGTGATTAAAGACGATCAAATGCTTTTTAAGCTTAAGTTCCATTTTGTATTTTTATCAGAACAAGATAAGATTAAGATTGTCGTTATGAATATGGTTGTTTTGAATTCATTTAGCGCTTGCTGTTGAAGTATCCACCTAAAGTTGTGTCTAATCTATTTTTGTGTTCTTCATTGTTTTTAGTGAGCTGTCGGAGATGACCTGATGTGTTTCGATGACGTAATTTATTTTGACATAGAGGAACCGATATGGAAGGTAATTTAAAGAGTCGAGATACCATCTTAGAAATTTCCAGTCAAGTGAACTATTAGCATTGCAGATGAAATAAGGGAGGCCTTTGAGTTAACGTAAATTTTTATCCTAATATTTCTCCTCCAGGAATGTTTCCATTTAACTTGTGTTTTATATACATTCTAGACATCTGAACGACCATTTGTCGAGAGTTGTAAACATAAAAACTACAAAATAAATGGGTGTTTAGAAGCGTATTGGCTGTAATAATTCCAAAAATTTACATAGAGATACATTATTATGTATCTATGTTGCGACGTTGAGGTCATGTACTTAGGTAACTACTTCTGTGAATCGTAAACAAATTTGTTTACTAAGCGGTGATAGACTTTATAGCGTTCATGTAAACATTTAATTTTGTGGAACAAAATAATCTATAATAAAAGGGCAAAATTGTATAAAGAACCAAGAATTGACATATTATAATAGAAACACCCCGTTCCCATCAGAGCAGATTATTGGTGCAACAAATAACTCGACGATTACAATTAGATGAGCTATCATTTCTAGATCATCTGCTCGCTGCATACTTTTAGATTAAATGTGAAAGTGTCAGGCTACATAAGTTCCCTGCCATTTATAAAAAAAAGAAACATATATAATATTTGCTATAAGTAGCAATTGGTGTTTGTTGCTGATTTAAAGGATAAAAAATGATTTTTTGTTACGCCATGTAATATTCGAACAACTGCGTTTTAGCTAGAAAAGCAAAATTGTTTTTATGAGTATAGACATTTCCTTTACCATCAATCATTCTGCACTAGAGTGAATAATAGTTCTAGGATTAATAAATACGCGTTTTCCTGAAGAATGATGATATATAAATTATATTCATATATACTTATAAATTTTCAATATTATTGAAAATTGTTTTAATAAAAAAAAACTTTCTTATATTTATTTTTTGATAATTGATTTTGAATTATTTTCTTATTTTACTGTGGAATACACAAAGTGCAATAAAATTCACCAAGACCAAAATGCAAACATTCAAAAATTTATATTTTATGCAAACAGGATCCAGACTGATTTTGCTGGCTCTGTTAATTTTTACAAAAATCTCAAGTTTTTACTTAGAGATATTTCATTAAAAGACAAATTTTAAATTTTGGCTCCTTATTGTAAGGTTATATAAGATTTTGGCTATGTTGTTTGATATTAACAGCAAGATGTTGTTAACCTTTACGTAACGTAAGTTTAATGTATACCGCCTGCTAGAAACTTTTATTTAATTTTCTTTTATAATTGGTTTTTCAATATTTTTTTTAATAATTTTATGATTTATTAACTTGATTAAAATTAAAATAAATTAATTTTTTTTGTAAAACTTTTCCTTTACTTTTAAATCAGATTTTTTTTAAATAAATTAGATCTTGTAACTAAAATTCAATAAATAAACAATCACTTAGCACAAATTTAAGCTATTTAATTACAAAATAAAAGTTTAAATTAAAATTTTCTGGAGTATAAAATATAATTTAATATTTTTACAGTACAAGCGTAACAGCTTATAAAAACACGACAATATTTTATGTATATATGTTGAATAAAATACTTTAACAATTGAATGATAATGAAAAACCACTTATGCGCAACGGGGTCTTAGATTAAAAATTAAAACAGAATCTACTTCTCCTACAATTCAACAAAAAATCGCAGAAAAAAGGAAACTTAAAAAACAATGGCAGCTAAAGAGAACGGCAGAAAATAAAGCCAAGTTAAACAAATCAACTAGAGAGCTAAAAGATATGCTACTGGAAATTAAAAATCAGGGTATTCAAGACTACTTAGAAAGCCTAACTCCAACAGACGCCACAGATTACTCCCTCTGGAAGGCAACAAGGAAATTAAATAAACCACAAACACATAACCCTCCAATAAAAAACGAAAGTAACACATGGGCAAGAAACGACAAAGAAAAAGCTGAAACATTCGCTAAACACTTGGAAAAAGTCTTTCAACCACTTTCGTCAATGTCAACAACGGAGGAAGAGGAAGAATTAACGAGTTATCTCGAAGCCCCATTCCAACTTAGTCTTCCCGTTAAGAAGATTAAAATTCAGGAAGTTCAGAATACTATACAAAGAGAAATCAACACAAAAAAATCTCCAGGTTTTGACTTGATTACTGGAAAGATTCTACAAGAACTACCTGAAAAAAGCATGAAACTGATCACATTTATATTCAATGCCATACTACGCATACACCATTTTCCAAATTTGTGGAAGGTAGCTCAAATTATTCTGATACCTAAACCTGGCAAGAAACCCGAAGAAGTCAAATCATATAGGCCCATAAGCTTGCTGCCAGTTTTCTCAAAGCTTTTGGAAAAAATTTACCTAAAAAGACTGAAACCCATATTAGAAGAACAAAACGTCATACCAAACCATCAATTCGGTTTCAGGGACAAACACGGAACAATAGAGCAGGTACACAGGCTGGTGAACGTAATCAATAATGATCTCGAGAGAAAAGATTCTGCTCGGCTGTATTCCTGGATGTTAGTCAGGCATTCGACAAGGTCTGGCATAAGGACTACTATATAAAATAAAAAAATGTTTGCCTTATCATCACCTACTAATATTACAGTCATACCTGAAAGGTAGACATTTTCTGGTAAAACAACAACAATATTACACAAAACTACATCCCATCCTATCAGGAGTGCCACAGGGCAGCGTGCTTGGGCCATTACTCTACCTGATTTATACATACGATCTTCCAACCACTCGCCTCACTACGGTAGCTACATTTGCGGATGATACTGCAATACTGGCATCTCACAAAGACCCAACAAGAGCATCAAGGAATCTGCAACTGTTACTAAATAAAATCCAAAAGTGGCTGCAAAAGTGGCGTATAAAAGTCAATGAAGCTAAATCTTTTCATATTACTTTCACCATGAATAAACCAACTTGCCCACCAGTTGAATTAAATGGCGAACAAATTCCACAGACCGAAGAAATCAAATACCTCGGAATCCACCTTGACAGACGTATGACATGGAGAAAACATATAATCACAAAACGGAAACAGCTCGGCATAAAATTTAATCAAATGTACTGGCTCATTGGCAGAAAGTCAAAGCTCAGCCTGGAAAATAAGTTGCTATTGTACAAGGCAATCATCAGGCCGATATGGACATATGGAATCCAGCTATGGGGTTCAGCAGCCAACTCGAACTTAGAGATTATCCAAAGATTCCAAAATAAGGTCCTGCGAGTGATAGTTGACGCACCCAGATATGTAACCAATGAACTGATACAGCGCGACATAGAATTGCCCACCGTTCGTGAAGTGATAAAAACATTTAGTATTAAATACAGTGATAGACTTGATCACCACCCTAACATTTACGCAAATAAATTACTCGTGACAAGTAGTGAAGTGCGAAGACTGAAAAGACACCAGCCTACCGATTTAATTCAGAGATTTCAGTAACACCATAATATCTAATTGAAAATTTAATTAAACATAAAAACATTATAGTTGCTATAGTATAGAAGTTGTTCAATGGAATAATGTTCTCCGAATGATATTGTTAACCTGTGTTGTCAAAATAGACGCCTAATGCCTACGGGCAAATTGCTGTATATAATAGAGTTAAATAAAAAAAAAACTTAGCACCAATTTAAGCTATTTAATTACAAAATAAAAGTTTAAATTAAAACTTTTCTGGAGTATAAAATATAATTTAATATTTTTACAGTACAAGCGTAACAGCTTATAAAGAAACACGACAATATTTTATGTATATATGTTGAATAAAATACTTTAACAATTGAATGATAATGAAAAACCACTTATGCGCAACGGGGTCTTAGATTAAAATGTAAGTTGGAAAATTTTCAAATTTTACTAAACTTGAAATTGTTAAAATATTTTATTCAACATATAATTTCACAAGTTAGTAAACATTTACAATTATTTTATATATATCTAATTATACTGTTTCCTTATGCAGTAGATAAAAAATCTACGCATATTGTTCAAAAAGATCTAAATGTTTTTTAGCATATTTAAAAGTCAGAGAAACATCCAAAATAATAGACCAAAGTTGTCCAAGTTGACCAAGAGATGTCAGGTTTTATATTTCATAACGTGCATACACATCAACATGGGCATCAAATTCAATGTTTGATAATGATGTCTGATTCGTACTTTGAACACTAAATACCCAATAGAAAAACTAACTCAAATAAAAATTTTAATCCAAATGAATTCAAAATTTAAAACAATAAAAGCTTATTACAGTGTAGTTCAACCTAAAACTCAAACTTTAAACAAATGCTTAATGTATTGTAAAAGATGTTAAAAAATTTATAAACGCAGCGATGTGACTTTTTGAAGTTACATGCTATTACATTAAATTCACAATTGTTCCAATTTAGAACAAAAACGTTTACATTTTTGTTTGTTTAAACTTTTAAAGGTTACTCTTGCAAATTGCAAATATTTTTCATATTAAAGCAGAGAAAGGAAGAAGTGTAAAATTACTAAATGCCGGATATTTATCTTATGAAACACGAGAATTTTGTATTAATGGTCTCTCGTTTTTATTACTTTACCTACTTGTTAATCATTTTTATTCACCAAATTTAATTTATCAATTAATGTAAATTTTTAACAAAACAATGAATTAACATAGCAAGTGGCGGATTTATCATTAAAATGTTTACAGCGTCAAATGTGTAAATATTTTCTGTTGCCGTTTCTTTGATACCTAATTAATGGTGATTTTAAATAATTGTTGTTAAAAACGTAATTTCACTGATTTGTTATTTGAAATAAGAATGCAGTAAACATTTGTAAGGGCGACGCGAAGGAAGATTCACAGCTACAAGAAAACGTCAAAAAATTAAGGCGAATGTCCACTTAAAATTTTACAAAACAGATTATGAGAAGATAACTTAAATTTTTGTATTTCACTTTTAAAAACTCTACAAAATGCATGATTTACAATAAAATCGAAAAAATCGAAATTTTTTTTCGTTAATATTTGATTTGTGAAATGGCAATCGCAATTAAAATTTCAGTAGTGTAAACTTACATAAATCTGATCTAATCACGTTGCAAGGTCATATTTCTAGTACAAATTTTTACTGCATTCTTGTTTCAAACGAACTATAATTTTCATAGCCTTAGAGGTGGCATTGTCTGTAAATAATTAGCAGCACTAGTAGAACTACTACTTTGTTGTCTAATTAGACAAATAACTATTATTGGACGGAATTTCTATATTACAGCTGAAATTCAAGCTTCCTAATATTGTTGAAGGACCTGCCTGGATCTTCTTGACAACCTAGTACTTGATCCTCCTATTATACTTTTTTATTAAAACATTAGTGGATACTGGAGTAAATTAACTTCTAATATACTCTTGTTGTGATTAATTTTAAAAGTTCTATTTTGTTTGATATCTTACCTTATTGAAGTCGTTTGTATTACAAAATGGAAATTTTAATGAGATTTACTAAAATTAAAGGGAAAACTGGGCGTATATAATATTATGCATTATCTACTTTGTCCGTTTTTAGAACAAATCTAATTAACGTAATTTAAAACTTAGTTTGAACTTTGAAGTATGTAGAATGATATTATAATACATTTTTCTACATCAGTGTAAATTACTACATGTAAATTTACGTAGTAGTAAATCTATGTAATTCAATTGTATTTACAACTTTACATAGATTTATCATGTAAATTTACATTATAAAATATTGATAACTAACACTGATTTTTAACAGTGTACTACAAAATAAATAATAATACTTAACGGGGTTGAGCAGTAGCCACTCCCGATATATTAACCGTGAGTTTAAAATAGTTTAAAATTGTCATCATATGATCACACTAAATTTAAACTCACCCACAAGCACTACAAGGAAATGTTGGTCAACAAATTTATTTTTGTATTAAAATTTGACTATTGAATCGAGGATTCATAAAAATGCTAACGTTCTTGTAATTTAAATACATTTTCTGGCATTGTTAGGTGAGACGAAAATATTTGTGCGTTCCACGCGATTTTTAACAAATTTTGTGTCTTAACTATAAAATTTGTTCAGTATTAAATCGAATCGAATTTGCTATAATCATGATCCATTACAACTGTAGCAGTAGCTATGGCACAAATTAAGTTAGTGGTTTAAACGCAAGTTCCCTGATCTAATAGAAAACAGAAATTATTACGGTAAAAGAGAAAAAATGTATTTTATATTTCGGTAAAACTGTGTTTCAGGCTTTGCGGAGTTTAAATAATATCAATTTTTCAATTAAATAATATTAATGGAAAAGTGTTAAATATCATAATTCCCAGGAGTAGGTTTTTCATCAAATACCTTCAAGTGCTTAAGCTTAACAATTTATTACAAAAAATGCCTGCTTATAACAGAGAAATTTATCTTGGTGTTAAGGATTTATAAAGACAGTTTTATTTTGTATAACAGCTTTTATGGCTTTGTTCACTTCCATTTTTGAAATAAAACCAGTGACTTTGAATTGCTACTGGCTTGTTTATCGAGAGTTTAATACAAACTCCGCGTTCTCATCTAATCGCTACTTTAAAAGTATGAATACATCGCAAGATTCTCAGATAGCAATTTAGTACCAATTAGAGGACAGATTAAATATCATAAATGTTGCGAATTTAAGAAATACTTGATTTCATTAATTAAGTTAGTGCAAAATTAATATTATTATTTTAATTGGAGATTTTGATAACCAACATCATTTGCTACATTTAGCCAATATGACCACATGGTTGTCCATGGTTGACTACATTGATTCAGTAATATACTTAAACTTAATTAAATACTCTAATATTGAAAATATAAAAAGTGGTTGATCACTTTAAAGTGATCTCTATGAATGTTTACAGTGTCCCTTGAAACAGATTCATAATATACAAATATATTTCATTGTATGGTTAAGTATCTACGCCCACTCAACAGGCGGAGATGTAATTTAAACTGACAACTGTTAGTTAGGTTGCGTATCTTGTTAAAAATATATAATCAATGACTTAAGTCGAAAATACTTAATTCTTACGACTGGCTTCCGTACCTACCTTTACTTTATTATTGCCAGGTGTAAAATTTAATTTAATTTGAAGTGAAAAAATTCTGTACTGATAAAATAATATGTTACAGGTAACACCAGTGAAAACGAAAAGTACCCCCTGAGAATATCATTTGCGGGTTAGGTTTTTAACACGATTTAGCTACGGCAATTCGAATAATCGTGCTTAATTATTTAAGCGAAAAGGAGAATCGAATTGAACAACGTATGATTTAAAAATAGTCTCGGTGGTTTGGAATATTTTGTCATTTTAAACGGAGAGATATAAATAACGTATAATTATAAAAATAAAAATTTTATTAATAACATAAAAGCTAAAATAATATTTACATTTAGAATTTTGGAGTAATATCGCAGGTAATTTAAAAATGTTCTTTCTAGACACCAAAACAAGCAAATCGGAGTTTCCTCAATGAATTTTTCTGTCTTATATGCGGAGCTTTCTCTCATTTCATTCTGTACCTTTTACTTGCCCTTTATTTCTATAACCTCATTTGGACTGTTATTGTTCATAAATCTCAACTTTTTTTTTTTGTTACTTTGCCACTGCTATTCTTTCGATACCTACCTCTCATTTTTTATTGCACTCTCTATTTTATCTAATAAAGATTTGATTTTTTTTGAAAATTGTGTTCATTTCTGCATTTACGTGATATCAGTTTTAGGGCTACCTCATAACTGAAATTATTTCATCAAACTTTAACCTACTACATTTCATTGCGAAAAAGTCATTTTATAGTAATAATATAAAATTAATGATAATATGGGGATAATACATACACAACATGCATTATGAACAGGTAATCTATGTATAAAGAATTTTTATTTTTTCTTCTACGTTGGGAATGTGTTTGTAACATAAAACAGGCAATTATTTGATTACAATCCTCTGTTGTTCAAACCCGTGTGACTTCGTCTGTAACTTGCTAGTTATCACGAGTCTAAACCGAAAATTTCAGTAAAAGGGGAACAAAAGTAGTGCGAGATTCTGTTCTCTCATTTTAATTGTCACATCTCGAAATAAAGCATTCTGCACGAAAGTGCAAACAATATAAACTAACTTCCTTATGACAAAGAAGCAGTTAGGGTTGGTATGTGTTCAGTAAGTATAAAAAACACCGAATTCGTAACATTCCAACTACATATTTTAGGCCACATTTAAAAATAAAATTTTTACATTATTGCAAAAACATTGTTTAATTAAAATATGTATTTAGTTAGGTAGTCTTTGCACGATTCAGAAAAATTATCATAATATTATATCTTACACGACATCATGAACAAATTTTTATTGTACTTTGATCCTGGATAATTTTAAAATTAATTGTAACGAAAGCTCTAGTTGACCTTTCTGCATGACATTTCGGAATAAAAATACATTGGTTTAGTGTAATGTATACTATGATATCTTTTTTAGATCACATAAAAATTTCAATATTAATTCATATTCCGGAACATTGTTAAACTTAGGTACTCCATTTTCTTTAATAACGAAATCGCATTGTGTACAAAATTCTTGAAATTCATGAAAAATCAGCGGTGATTATTATCAAAAGGACTTCATTATTTTATTAAAATTAATAACTTAACTTTTCAACGGAAAGTATTAAATGAATTTATGAATATTATGTGGTCGAGAGAGATAGGTATGAATGGCAAATCTGATTAGAGTGGTTAATTTACACAAAGTTTTGCCATCTTGATACTCTCATTTATTATATCTGTAAATTTGCTAGTATTCCTGTATAGTCAGAGAGCTGCTGGGAATTGCAGCATACAGTCGAAAGCTTTCTTAGAGATTGTAACAATTTTAGAATTGTTCCATTACTTTTTGCAAACTTAAAATTACAGAACTTTTAAGTCGGATTGGTTTAAATTATGTATGTTGCTGAGTGGAAACTTTTTTGAATAATTTGTTTCCTATGCTTGTTTGTATCGATTGTCTTTGATGTAATTAAAATGAAGTAAATGTACTTTATTATAGAACAAAATAAATTAAACATGTTTACGAAAACTTTGATATGGCCCACATATAATTTCAACCGTTTGAGTTTCGACTTGGCACGAATTTATAACTACAATCTGGTAAATATTTAATTCGAAGCAATGTATTATATTAGCATTTTCATTGAAATTAATTGTAATTTACGTTAAATTACAATAACAAACCATCAGTTGTGTTTTATTTCGTTAAAATAATTATTATAAAAGTTGTACCTACTTTTGTATGAATTTAAATCTTCTAAATCTATACTTGAAAGATGTAAATAATATGACGTTTGTGTTTCCTACTTTTTGCCTATCATCAGCTGGATGTAATCAGAACTTTCCTCAAAACATTACTTATTGTGGGTTGTAGCATATGTGCCCACTTTTGTTCAACTAAAAATTGTAATCGCTAGCACCTGCTTACTGTCATCTCGTCCTTTCTTTTTTTGACTTTTATTAAATTTAATTAATTTTGACTAATTTATAATTGTGTCGAAAGTAGAATGTAAGCCTGGATAATAGTAAGGGCAATAAACTTTTACCACCTGTCACAAGTTTTTAGTCGAAATAATAAAATTGATTTCCTTAATTATAAATTATATACAATATAATATGCAATTAATTATAAAGGATTTAATGTATTAAGTCTTTTAAACAAAAAAATTTTAATTTAAACAAAAAATAAACAAAAATTTAAAGAAAAAAAGTTATAAAAAATTCAGAAACAAAGATGTGGTACTTAATTATATTTAAGATTGTAGTATAAAATTATAAATTTCAAGAAAATTTTTCTAAATGCTTAAATATTAATAACCTATTCCTGCCCCATCAATATCCTTCCTTTTTTCCAGATACGTTTAAATATAAAAACCAAGTCCCTGATTAAACGAAAGTCAAACATGGACATTAAAAACTATGACATCCGACAGAAAAAATTTTTAATATGACGGCCTAACACCGAATGCAAGAAGGAAAAGCTAACTAACCTAAGGTAAGTTGCAACGGTTGAACTCATTTCACAGCACTAAAACGTCAGGACATTCATTTTCGGCCAAATTAGGAAGTGCCGATAAGTACAGTTGGTTTTTTTAAATTGTTTGCCAATACTTTAAAATTAATTAGATTTACGTGATCATAAAATTTTGCACTAATTTCAAATGGTTTATAATACATAATAATAAACTAATAACATTATAATAAATTATAATATTATAGTAAAAGGTGATATTAGCATATCACAGTATATATTTCATGGTACTCAATTGTGGGTCAGTTTAGTACGCTTTTATTTAGTAAGAACATTTTAAAACACACAAAATTTATAAAAATTTTACTGTTATAGTTTATGATGCTTCAACATGAAGAGCTCGTCAATTATTCATTGCAATATTATGAAAATATTTTTTTTTATTTTGGATAAATACTCTACTAAATCAAGCTGTCCATCATAGCCATCCGGTTAAAAACTGCAAAATTGGTCACCGGGATCAACCTAAAGCAACCAAACGTCTTCGGCAAGACCTTAAACTGGCCCTGGTTCGTGCGATTTGAAACTTAAAACTGATTACCAAGACAGACATGAGACAACCGAACGTCTTTGGCATGACGCTAAACTACACCGTGTTTGTACCCGGCATACCGCGGCTGCAACCAGGCCAAAAGCGTGTGAGCCACCGACACAGATGTACAAGATCTGCAATGTACTTGTGAAAATGCAAACCTTTTGTGTATGGCTGAGAATAACTAAGAAAAGAACGCTTCCGGTTTCATGTCGCAGTTTTTGTAAAATGCGCGGAAATGGCTTAGTAAGATATCCAGATGTATGAGGCTATTGAGAATCATCCAGTTTTTAAGACCCCAATTACATTATAAGCTCTGCCTCATCATGATAAAAGCACAAAGATCCCCAAGGAAAAGAGAAACTCAACAGAAGTCTCTGTGTAGTTTCAAACCTGCAGACCAGATAAAAGAAGGGATCTTCAGATAAACGTCTTTGAACGTCTAAAGTACTCTAAGAAAGAAACGGAGAAACCCAGACAGTTTGTAGTCTCTGTGCAGACTCAAGTACCACTGTATCCAAAAACCCATCTAACCAAAATTTACAAAGATCGCTTGTCGCAGGAATTTAAGAATTCCTGTGGGGGTTTGGCTTTTCTCCATTTAACATTTTTATATTTTCTCTTCATATACCATCAAAATCCTGCAATTAACCAGCTTAAGCCACAGATAATAAACTGAGGACACTCAAAACAACGGAAAAGCTGCATAAGTGATCGAGAATCTTCTCTCAAAAATCCCGAGATCAAATCAAAAAGGTGATACAAGGGATCCCACCAAAAGGCAACAACCTACACGACTCAGGTGCCAGCACAACAGATGAAAACCAGAGGGCCTAGCGAATCTTTTTACACTGGTGCTAAATTTGAGCCTGTCATAATTGACTAGCCAGTAGAAGTGAATTAGAGGGCTTCAATCAAGTCCTTCCGCTCTGCTCTAAAATTGCATCTGCTGCATTTGCTCTGAAATAGAACCTCTCGAAGAAGATTTCCAAAAGAGATGAAGAAGAAAAGGATTGCAACCTACGCGCTCTAGTACCAAGCTCACACATTTTCTCCATTAAATTTGATGAATCTTATATTTTATCAGGGGATAACGATGAAATTCCCATACCCAACTGACGATTCAAACAGATGTAAACGCAACTTGGAGTCATTTTTAGAATGAGAACAAAAGAAACCTAAATGAACTAGCAATCCATAATGCCTGGTGACTAACTAATTATGGTCTCTCCTTCAGCGTCATCTCCAAACTAATAGAAAAAGAGATAAACGCCGAAGAAGAAAAGAGAAAGGAGAACTGCTTAGTCCAGTATTAAGAAGAACGAGAATCTTAGACGTGCCTGTCTTCATGAATGACCCAAGGGACTCAAAAAAAAAAAAACTTAGATGTGCCGGTTGATTGTAAATGTTTCAAGTGTTACTCAATAAATGGAGAGAAAAGATAATTCAGATAAGTTATACCTGTCAATCACCTCTGTATAGCCTCAAGAACCCCAAGTTCTCAAAGGAAGAAGGAACTCTTAGATGTGTGCGTTTATGTAAAAGTCTTAAATACTCAATCGGAAGGAAAAATATAAAACTACGTTTACTCAGTAATACACGGTAGTAAACGGACCAAACTACCGTGATGATTTGCCGTTTCTGGCCAAGACAAGACGCACAGTGTAGCTAAATCGTGTTTTTTGGTTTTCAAGCTTTACATTTGATGGAAAACACTCTGAAAAAATTTGAAAGATATCTTACTATATTTCGGATATAATACAAGATAAAAAAAGTTCACTGTGAAAAGTGAAGAAAGAAAAATTTTGTTTTAAAATTATTTTAATGATTATTTATTGCTATTTATAAGGTTTAATTATATATATATTTATATGTACTATCTACTTTTGTTTTGTAGCAGGGCTAATGATTACATGTCAAAACGTCGAAATTAAAAACACCGAAAAACAAAAACATCGAAATGTAAACAATCCTAGCGTCTTCGAGGGGTCGATGTTTTCCTCGTCGGTATCACTGCCACCACCTGATATTGTTTATACTTTGCGAGAATCAGGAAACTCGCCGGTGAGCGTATCTAGAAGCGGCCTTATCTCGGAAACGCAGGGTAAACACTTCTCTTTCAACTTACCTATCTTTTTTAAAAAAGGGGTTGGTCAAGGAATTAATTGTTTTATAAAATGCAAATTGAAATTAAGATTGTGTATTGACTTTATATTTTTTACATACGGTACTGGACACAAAGGAGATTTCCAACTAATAGAATACTAGATATTTAACTTTAATTTAGGACTTACCTTGAGTAATTCGTTTACCGGTACTACTGGTCTATCTGGACGCTGTAGAACAGAACCTTAAGTGGCGCGTTAACGTTTTTAATTTTGAAAAAGAAAATATAAATTAAACTCCCGAATGATCGAATGAATTTCTCGAACTGTCGTATCTCGAATGAATGCCGAATTGTGAATCTTAACTTTTGTGGATGCCGAATTGTAAATGCCGAGTTGTGACTAACTGTCTAAGATTTAAAATTACATATATTTATAATCTCGGCACCCACCTTTGTTTCATAAGGGTGTGACCCGGGGTAAGTTTCCCATGAATTTCTAATTTCATATCTTTAAGCGTCCAGATGTTGTGGTGATGGATATATTATTTTTAAGGTGTGACATCCGCTTAAGTCCGGGATAGGCCAGATCTTAATGGCTTTTGCAGACATTTCGAGACACTTATCTACTTGGTACATGCAAATGCCCAGATAAGTGTATCTAATACCTAGAATCTCGATAATACTTAAGCAGATGTGCCTCATAAATCCTTTAACAGTTTCGTTTATTTCATCCACTCCCAGTGAACGTACCAAGTAATGTGAATTACTACAGAAAATGAATTAATCGAAAACAAAAACGCCGAAAACAAAATTACCGAAGTCAAAATGCCGAAGGAAACACCGAAAAGTACCACTAATTAAAAAAAGGGGTTGGTCAAGGAATTAATTGTTTTATAAAATGCAAATTGAAATTAAGATTGTGTATTGACTTTATATTTTTTACATACGGTACTGGACACAAAGGAGATTTCAACTAATAGAATACTAGATATTTAACTTTAATTTAGGACTTACCTTGAGTAATTGTTTACCGGTACTACTGGTCTATCTGGACGCTGTAGAACAGAACCTTAAGTGGCGCGTTAACGTTTTTAATTTTAAAAAAAAATAAATTGGTCAATAATTTTATGAATCAATGAATGAATTGTGAATCTTAATTTGAATGAGCTGAATAAATGCGAGATTTCTAATGTCTAGATTTAAAATTACATTATTATAATCTCGGTACCCACTTCTGTTTCATCAGGGTGTGACCGGGTAAGTTTCCATATTTTAATTTCATATCTTAACGTCCAAGATCGTTGTGTCTGTATGATCTATTATTTTAAGTTGACATCCTTAATCTGGTCCGATCTTAACTTTTGGACTCGCCTATTATGGTAATGCAAATGATTTAAATTATCTAATTTTATAAATCTCGAAACTTAATGATTTCATAAGTTACAGTTTCATGATTTTAATTATCACTCATTAACGTCCAATGTGTGTGAATTATAAGTGTTAATCGAACAAAGCGCCAAACAATGGACTTTCGACACGCTTATATGGTCATCAATGCCAAATAATTCCCTAATACCATAATCTAAATGAAAATCCCTTTAGAGTTAAAATATTGAAATATAAAGATATCCACCACAAAATAAGGACACGTATTCTATACTACAAAATTACTTTAAAAATCGCGAATCCAAATCACGAAGTCTTGTTTATACCTTTAAAGAGTCATATAGAATCTTTGCAAATGCCAAAAGGTAATGAAATGCTCAAGAGCGAGGACCGCTGGCAAGTTGTAATCACCGAGATCATAAACTAAACATAAAGAAGAGGTTAACAGACAGTCGCGCTGAAAAGGAAGAAGCGCAATACAGTTAGTTGAAATGAGGTGGTGAACAAGTGCAACCCCAACAGAAAATACGAAGACAAAACGAATCAAACAGCAGGACGAAACACCACTCCTGATCTTGGAGTGGTGTTAAACCAACGCAAGAAGAGAAAAGTCCCGAAAGGGCGGAAAATGTTGAAGAGCGGCTGATGTACGGAAGTAATGCCTTTGCGATTCCGGCAACAGCCTTGGAGTGGGGTTTAGTGAGTAAGAATCTCACACTATCACCCAAAACATCTGGGTAGTGCCTATGTAAGGTTTCCCACTCCCAGCGCACAAAAAAAAAAAAAAAGCTTGTCACATTTTCTCACCCTGTATATATAGAATATGAGTATTATTGGTGCTATTTAAAAAAAATAAAAAGTGGTGATTTATTATTTTAAACAAATGTACATATAGGAAGTAGTTCCTTATTTTTGGTCAAAATATCTTTTATTATGTCACAAACATATTTTACTCTAAAAGAGGCATCTTATTTGGATTAGTGGTACTTTCGTTGCTTTTGTTTTTGACGTTTTGGCGTGTTACGGGGCTAATTATAGAGATTTCAGTGTATAAAATAAAATTTTATTCATCCCCGGGCAAGTCTTAAAGAAAGTTTAGGAGAAGTTAAAATTAACAAAGAAATTGAGCCATTACTAAATTAAACCCTCAAAACGTTAAAAATGTAATTATTTGTGTAATAATTGCATTAGTTATCTAGTGAGCAGATAAAGAAATAATACGAAGAGTTAAAAATTGTCAAAAAATCTATCCAATGCTGTTTTTGTAAGTATATCATGATTGCAAAAATTAAAAAAAATTAACTGATGCATATTGATTTTGCCAAATACCTGCACGGAAGCGTAATGCCAGCCAAGTGTGTAGAACTATTTTAAGTGAAGTTTCCTTATTCAGAGAATCAAGTTGTTATTTCCATTATTCATATTCCAGTTAAAAAATTTTTTAAGTTCCCCAACTTGAGTTGTTATTTTTAAATGTATTTGTTGGCATTCAGTATTTGGTCATGATTTCAAAATTTAAATGTGTGACCCTAACTATTATTTAATATTTTCGATAATATAATAATATAATAAATTAATTACTTTTGAATCAAATATTTTAAAAGGTTTCAAGTTTAATAAAATGTGAAATTTTTATACAATTTTAATGAAATTTGAAAATTTTCCAACTTACATTTTAGTCTAAAACCCCTTACGTAAAGTGGTTTCGTCTTTTCAGGATATCATCAGCTAAACTATCCCTAAATGTTTAATAATAAACATTTATAATTAAATTAATTACCTAAATTGTCTTATTAACTTTATCTGGTGCTGCTTATTCCATAATTCGATAACAGCTGAGTATCAGAACTGACGAAAATGGGATTTTCAACGCATGGTGCATGGAAGAAGTACGCGGGTTATCGCTACTTACACTACTTTTTATTTTACAAAATAAAAATTACTTAAATTTGGAAAACCGAAGGAAATTGAAACATTGTGTACGCAGGATTTTAAATACAACGGTAGTGTCGCTTTTAAAGAAATTTTATTTACAACCTTCGATTCATTTTAAACCCACGTGAAAGTGCTTTAAGTTTAAATTTACGTTTAATAGTACCTATGAGTTTTTATTTATTTGTTTATTTATTTAATAATATTCCTTCTAAAGTAATTTTAACTTAATGGAAATTGTTCAAATATTTTTACTTTTTACTTATTTTATTATCTTTCGCTAAAATATTTCTAGTTCTACCATGTCACAAAGGCAAAGTGGTAATTAAAATACCTTGAAAAGTGCCTGTAAATTTTTTACGTATTTATCTTCACTTACATTTAAAATCAAAATATTCTAGCTCTTAGTTAATTTTTGTTAAAATTTATAAAATAATAAAATTGAAATCTTCGCTGTAAAAAAACTAAAGTAAAATGTATCTGTAAAAAGTTTGCATCGAAAGCTCACGTTTGACTTATCGCATTTCAATATTGACAATACCACAAAGTTAATACAGTGGTATGTAGGATTCATTAATGAACTTGCATCACAACAATATTATAAGATGTAGATTTTTTATGTGATGCAAAAGACGTCAAACACGGGGGCGTCTGTGCGCCGTTGATTATCGCCGCGACGACTGTTTATAGCGCGCAGTCGTGCGCGCGACATCTCTGCAACTGTTCCTCTATATCGTCAAAATGCAACAAAGTTTAACTTACGAAACTAATAACAAACTATTGAACAGTTAAATTAATAATTAAAAAAACTTTAAATAAACTTAACAGTGTAGTTTGACATTCTTTACTCGAAGATTTGTTGTGATTGTTGCTAAACTAAAGTGCGAGTAAGTTTCTTTAAACTATTGTAACTTATTCAATGAGACAATTATTTAAATTATACAGGTCAGTGTTAAATTTTAAATTAAAAAGTAGTTAACTAAGATTATAAAAGAATAAAATCAATTCCAAAGTTTACTATTGAAAATTATTAAAGAATTTAAACGTTGTTGCCAAAAGTTAAAGAAATTTTGATAATCGAATTTATTAAAATGTTCTTGGCAAACTTCATAGTAAAATATTATTAACTTTTTGAGTCACTTGAAAGTTAATTAATCAGGCTTTGATTACGCTTAGTTGTATGGTAATTTAACATCAAATAAAAGGCTTTAACGGGATTCTCTTAAAAAGAATTTATACTTAATTACTCTACTTGTTACTTTATTTAAAAGATGTAATAAATATTACTTTACAATAAGAAAATTTATATTCGATTATAATTTATTAGTAATTTCAATTTTTAACTTTTGTATTAAACGAAAATATTTTTCTGATGCTCATTTGCAAAATAGTTCTTTGTATAAATACAATTTTTGCACATAAAGATTATTTTTACTTTGAAATGGTTTGTAATCAAATAAGGACGATCTTTGCTTCTTTATTGTTCAAGTACTCCGTAATAATTTGAAATTTTAATAAGATGAAATGTAAACACTTTAGAATATATAAACCACCTCCATATTTATTTTACAAACAAATATTTTCAATTGAAGATTAATTGCGCATGAATAAAAATTAATCAGATTCATTCGTAAAAATTTTTTTGGGAAATTTTGATTTAAGTTAAAAGCATAAATCTTCAATATCGAATTCTATAGAAAATTTTTCAATAAGTTTTTTCAGCGATTTCTAAATGCCCTTTATTCTTTTCTTGAGGTTTAAAAGAGATCGAACAAACTGTCATCAACAATTTTATTTGGTATTTTGTTATCAGGAAAAACTTGTTGAAATTCTTAAATATTTTGGGCACATTGTTGTAAAATAATTGTCTTTTGATGTGAATTAGAAATTTCTGCGTCGCTCGTCTGTAAAATCAAGTTTTTGATTACAATTTAACCCCGAACGAACTCTTATTGTGCATCAATTTGTTAAAAGTAACTGACATTTTCAGTTTCCTCCAATAGCTTCAATGGCATCCTAAAAATTTGCTTTTTCATTTTTATCTTTTTTTTTGATATTATTACGATCACATTATTTAAATATTGAAAATAATAATAGAGTAGTTTATTTTAATTCGATATTTGCATATTACATCTCATTAGTTATTTAAATTTAAATATGTGTCTATATTAATTACATCTCAAAGGAATTAAAACATTTAGATCATTAGTATAATAAACCAAACGACCTTCTAATTTTTCAATACTTCATACAATTTATTGAGTTATTTTCGATTATGGTACGGAAAACATTAATTTAGCAATAAAAAGCTTTTATGCAGCATTAATGTCCTGATAGTCGGAAGTGAATTGTATATTATATTTTTATCCTTTTTTCGAGTCCCACTGCTGTGGTAAACAAGAAAAGTGTATCTTGAGTGTAATGTATTTGATGTGTTATTTACATTGACTTTTACACTATGAGTAGGTACAAATATATTTGAGCAAATAAAATTTAACCTTAAACTTTTTAAATTACATAATAATCGTTTTTTTTCAAACAACGCAGAAAGCAAAAATGCTTTCCTAAAAAGCTTCACGAGAAAAAAGTGCTTAAGCTTCCCGATTTGGCAAAGAGGTTTCAATGTTAATTTAAATAAAAAGTTTAAGCAAATCCCAAAATAATTTTTTCTTGCCTTTAGAGTGAATAACAAATATGTTTGTAATTTTCTTTAGCATAATAAAATTATTTTATTGTCCCTTGTCGTGCAAAAATTTGTAATTAAGGTGAAGTATAATGTTGTACAGTTGCACGAATTAAAAAAACTGGTAATATTCCAAATTTTTTCATTCTTTGATTACAATCAATTTAAAAGTATGTCACTAGAAACAAAAAACGGATTTGCTTATTTTGGTTTCTTGTACTACGATGGGAAACCGTATTTGTACTTTTGAAAACAACTTAGTAAACAAGTAATATTATTGCGTACCAGATCGGGAAATTTATTATTAATTTCTTTTCTTTTTAAAAATGGATATACGCAATTAATTTAGTTCAAAAATAAATTTTACTTGAACTACCAACAATTTCATTGTGAGCTGCGCGTTTTTAAAATTATTCTAAAATATCACAAAGTGAAATTTTCAGAGGTTCTTAGCTTAGACCTTCAGATTGAAAAAATGAGACAATTTGTGGTTGCAAAAATAAAAATATATTTAAACAATGGCATTCAGAGCTATAAATAGCATGTAAGCCTATTGGTTTTACCTGTCCATAAGAAAAAAATTACTTTGAATAAGTAATTTAATATTTTATCTTGACATTATTTTTTTTACGTACGATGTACAAATTGTACTTATTTATATCATATTTTATATTAATAAACTTTTTTTACAAATAATTTTTATTTTAGTAATTTTCTATATTTAATATTAATATTTTTAAAAACAATCGCTTAAGGTCTCTTTTTTAAAAATTTCTATGATCTGGTGGTAACTACTAATAAAATTTAATAGTTTTTTGTAAAACTGAGGCTAAAATAAAACTGATTATTTTCATCAGTTAGTTGGAACTAATTAAAAAATTACCAGAATTTTCCAATTTTGGCTCGTGCATTAAAATTTCATACCTACATAGAACCTTTAATTATAAATAAACTACCCAATGAAAATTAGCAGTTAATTTTAAACACGAAACTAAAATAAAAATATAAATCATCAGTTTTAAAAGTAAATCTGTTGATTGTCACTAGTTAATTAAAGAAATGAGCAGAGTCGCCTTATTAATAATATTAAAAGTTTCCAAGTGGGTATCATGGGACCGTAGAGTATATTGCAATATATTTTAGAAACTTTTAGTCCTCCGATTACTTGCAGTAAACTCCACGGTAGACTACGCTGTTATAATTTATATTATTTGCTCGAGAACGCTCAACGGGCTTGACCCGGCTCTGAACACAAAAGAGTATTTTATTAGAAGGATCACATATTCAACGATATATTACAACATATTTTGTGTTTAATTTATTTTTTGTTCGGAAAGTTGCTTTTCAATAGCTAATTGTCTTCTATTACCTTATTCCACTGCACCAGGGTTCTTGTAAGCTTTACTATCAAAGTCAGTAAGCCTCGGTAAGTCAATATAGCTAGGAAGTAGGATAAAATGTCCAACTAATTAAAAAATTACAGGAAAGTCAGAGCACCAAAGCAGATAATGCATTATCTGTGTAAATTTCATGCCATGACAGGTAAATTTCAGATTTACATACTTTTGAATTTTAAAAATGGCATGTTTTGCTACCATCCTAATCTTGAGTACTTGAACTCTCCCGGTTGGTTTATAGGGGTGAACTACTGCAACAACAAAAAATAAATAATTTTTTGAATTAGAAAAATTAAAACACCAAGTTCGACTTAGGTTAAGGATTTAACAAAATTATAACTATAACGTCAGCAATGCTTCAATCCAGTTTAAGCTGTTATGGGATCTAAATACTGCAATTTTTCTTTAGGAGGAAAAACCAATCAGCAAATGCAAAAGTGGTTAAAAAATATGGCTATGATGCAGAAATATTTTGTACAACAGCAATTTCCCCTACAGGAAACAAATGACCACGCCGATACCAGAATTGCTGCAGCTGCAATTAAATGATCTTGTTTAACGGTTAATATCATGAAAAAGAACGTGAATTAACCACCATTGCACAACTAAGTGACTTAATAAGTCACTTAATAAGTCACTTAGTTGACATAATATGTTAAAATATGCCCATATAATTTTTTTTGAATCATCTGGCACCGAGGAGTCAACCGCTAGAGGAAATCGTGTACAATTAACTTTACACTTCACGTAATTCATGATAATTCTGCATACTTCGTACTTCATATAATTCAGGAATTTATAATTACTCAATTTATAATTAATTGTCAAATTACGAATTAAACACATTTACTTGACGATAGCTAATTTTAATAAACTTGAGATATGCTTAAATATTCACTTTTAATAAAAATAAATTATTTAAACCGAGTCTGGGGTGTGGAACACTCTCAGTGTCTAACAGGAGATCTTCAATTTACTTCTGATAAAAAGTAAACTACTTGATCTGGGGGTTCTGCATGTTCTGCAATGTTCTTCATTCCAAAATTTGTGCACTGGAGGGTGTTCCACACCCCAGACCCCCGGATTGAATAGTTTATTTTATCAGAAGTAAACTGAAGATCTCCGTTGCAGAGGCACTGAGGGTGTTCCACGCCCCGAGATCGAGTAGTTTATTTTTTATCAGAAGTAAATTGAAGATCTTCCGTAGCAGAGGCACTGGAAGATGTTCCACGTGAAGTACTTCATGTACTTCACATGAGATGTCATGTACTTCATGAGATGCGTACAAAAAACTTCACCAGCGGTTAACCCCTCGTATGGCACAGATAGAAACCCAGTTTCGACATTGATATCATCTGCACAAGATTATTATTTGTTGAATATGATGTTGGAAGGATGCGTTTCGATCTGTCATGGATATTAATGAAGGGGATTCAGTAATGAAGAAAATGTTAATCGAGAAACAAAAATAGACATCCAGATCAAAGAGATGTAAGCACCTAAATCAATTTTTACTCTGATACTATTTTGAAACATTTTTTACAAATATTCTATCAATACTACAAAAAAAATTTCAAAGAAAATTTCTGATCATTGAATTTCACATAAATCAAATTTTCCATAATGTTATAATAAATAATTGATAGTTTAATCGGTTTGAAATGATCGACATTAGATAAAATAACATTAATGAAAAACTCTTATCTGTTTGTACTTGAAAACAATAAACAACAATAAAATTCAATTTACTGCGAGTTTCTTTTTACTTTAAGGGTTGAGAGAGTAAAAGCAATACAGTAAGAGATTTTTTAAACTACATTTGACGCAGTCATTTTTTAGAAAATTAATGGCTAAGTTCCAACTGAGAATTATGAAAGATAGTTTAAGATAGACACAACAAGATTTGAATAATAAAGTTTTTAAAAGATTTATGATTATGTATAAACGATTAGGTAAAAAAAAATTTCAAGATATATGTTAATAAAAGTTAATAAAGTATATTTGAGTAGCAAACCAACTGAAACTATCAGTTGTGATAGGTTTTTTATCCAAATTCTGACGTCGACGTTTGTATGTTTAGGTAAGCTTCTTTAATTTTCAGTGCAAAATAAAATAATTTTTAACATAAAATGTTTGAAATAAATAAGAGCGCTTCACGCATTTTTAACCAGACTCTCGAAAGTTTTCATTAATTGAGGTGATAGTATGTCAACTCAAAGATTTTATTGGTCTCCGATTAGCTTTTGCAGGTATTCGAAGGCTGTTCAGAATCTACTTTGACACATTCCGTTTTTTCTAAGTGTGATGAAATTCGGCAGTTCATTTTCTGCATCAAAAGCTAAGCTTCTAAGGACTTCTGGCGGTTTGTTAAGCCACGGTAGCACTGCAAGAAATAAGTTTAGTCACCACAGATGATCTTTGTTACTTCGCTTCTCTGTTTTACCTCATCTCGGAAGCTTGTTTAACCCAACAGTCTTCATTAGAGTTTGTGTTCGATTAATCCAAATTATTTAAAACCCAAAACGCTGTTGAAAGGGTAATTCTTCCAACTAAATTGTAAAATTAGGAACTTTTGAATCCTAAAAATACATCAGAAGTATTCGTCAGTTAGTTGAAGCTATAAAGGCAATTACAGTATTTCAAAAAAATGTGTTTAACCCACCGGTACATTTCCGCTTCTAAATTGTTTTAACACTTTCACTTAGTATTTAATTCTGAATTACAACTCCTCTTTAAACATGATTGCAAAAATATAATCAAAAAGAAAAGTTGCACTTCTAAATATTTATTTTTAATTCGACAATTTCGATTTTATCAAATTGGTATCAGATTTCACGCAGTCACTGTATACTGAAAGATAAATTACTAAATTTTGAAATTTTATTTGAAAGATTTTTCTTTGAAATTTACTTGACTTCCAAAATATATCAAACCGCAGAACATACACATAATATAAAGGATTATTCGGAAACCATAAAAACAAAAGTTTATTATATTCCTTAGTTCGTCAAACAAAATGTTTAAACTGATGTAATAACGAACTTCTCTTGTAATCCAATTTATTGAAATTACGAAAAAAGTTGCGCAAAAATAAAAGTCTTCTGCTGTTATCCTACATTTATTGTAATGGTAATTAAGTGGCTACATTACCACAAGAATAACGAAACCATAAAGCGCAACTTCACCATACGATTGTTAGTAAATTCTTTATAAAATTTTGTAACCAGACAGTAATAAATCTAATTAACTTGGACTGTAAAACTAAAACTAAAGAAACGGTTATTTATGTACTATATCCTACATGGAAATAGGAAATACAAATATTTTGCAGTATAAATTAATGTTATGTGAAATTGGTTTCGGTTTTTTAAATAAACTTCATCTTCAGAGTTAAGATTATTGTATTATCTATTTTCTGGGGTTTTTAAGCAATAAAGCTTATCTTTGGTTTTAAATTATTAGCAATTAGATAGTGCACGCTCCCTTAACGGTACGATCACTAACGATGTCAAGTTTTCCAACTTTAATTGGCTACTTTAAGTTAAATTTGAAGATCTTCCGTAAACGCCCTCGTATATACCACGATAAGTTTACTCAAGTAATTTACTATATTATAATGAACTTCCGCAATTTAACACCATTATTGATACACCGTGTATAACGTACATTGTGCACTTTAAATCAATGACCGTACACAAAGTTGGCAGAAAAAAGTGATTAATTACAAATTCTATTTCCTTTATCCTTTGACTTTATTTTAATCTTCTCCCTGCGTTAAAAATTTATCTTTTTAGATCAAGTGCAATACATTTCCCTGAATTTGCGCTAAGGAAATCTAATTTTTCGCCTTTTGCAATAGTTTCTCTTAATCAATATATTCTGAAAATTCGATACATTTTTCGCCTGCGTTGATACACGATAATAAAAAATTTTAAGTAAAAATAATAGAAATAAATAAATTGTTTTAATCTCACTCTAATCAGAATTAGTATTAAAGTGAAACATTCAAAAACAGCGAAATTAACATGCAAAGAAAGTTAAATTTTCGGTATGCTCAATCTTTAAAAGATCGTTAATTAAAATTCCAGCTTCAACGAAAATGAAATAATTTCGTTTTTGCAAAGAAAAAGTTCAACAATTTAAGATAATTTACTGTTTCATTAATTTTCGTAATGACATTTTTGTTTTTATAGGTTCATTTGGAAAGGTACCTATCCCATATAAATAGTGCTAATTGAATGGAGGACAAATTAACTGCTATATAAAGGGTTATCAAATTTTGTTACTGTCGACAGACACAAAAGAATACAACAGGAACAGTAATCTACTGTAAAATTGTAAAATTATAAATTCAAAACCGAGTAATTGGAATAACACACTTACATGTGTCACTTGTGATCCAATTATAAAATTATTCTGTTGCGCTAAATTGGGATTTAAAAATTAAATAAAAATTCATTACATTGCGCTTTATTTAGATAAACAATTTGTCTCAAATCGGACTGTGATGAAAGTGTAGAAATGAAAAATAAATCGAATAATCTAAGCTGCATTCTTTGTAAAATTGGTTTCGTGTGTTCACTGAAGCGGATTTTATTTTCGCCAATGAAGACAGAACGTCAGATTCTTTTATCGCACCCTGTTAATAAAAAAGTTCAATTAAAACTAATTAGTAGAAGCTAAAAAGAAATAAAATTCCTAGTTTTGAAAGAATTGCAGGTGGTGTAATTTTAAGAGTAAAACTTTTAAACTGGAAGAAATTCTACATTCATTCACTAATTTTATTTTCTTTAGCCACACCAGGACTTGGTTTAATCGCCAATTAAATGGCAGCGGATATTTCAGATTACCGAAATTTTCAATTTAATATCACATTTTCTTTTTTGTTCTACCCTCGAATAGGAAGGGACCTTCTGTGTTTACAATAATTTGTGCCTATGTTTACATAATAGTTTCCAATTGGCGAGAAGTCAAGAAAAAATAAATTTCCGTTACAATTTTTTCATTTTAATGTCATGAAAAGTATAACAGGAATAAATAACTTCTAGGTTTGCGCTTGAAGTTCATTTTGTTAGCAGGTGCATTTTTTTAAGTGGGTTAGTTTAATTTTCTAAACAGTTTATAAATAATATATACGCATAATATGATCGACCAATGCGTGTAGTGAACTACACGCACCTATTCGTAAGCAAAAAAGGCGATTTTTTCTCAACACCGCTGACAGCTATGACAGTCATTTTAAGTTTCATTTTAACGACAAAATATGAATTTTCCAAAATATGACAAGCGTTAAAATATCAATTTCTTAAATTTAGATTTATTATCGAATCCGTCATGCATTCACGATGCATCACGTTCACACATTCGTGTAATTTGTTCCTTGTAAATGAAAGAATTTTTAGGAAACATTTTAAAAACCATTAAATGATTAGCGAAATGTAGTTTAGGTGTAATGAACAAAATCCTGCAAACAATCATTACTGTGGCTCTGAATGTTAACTAAGAACAGTTGCGTCAATTACTTTTAAACAACTGTTGATTAATCTACCAGAAGAAAATAAACGTCGCCTTTTAACTTGAACAGTTTCAAATATCCGCTTATTGCATTTTACAATGCCAAGATTCGCGATTTAACATGCTTTAGGTTGACGACCCACTTAAAGTTTTTATATTAAAAAAAAACTAAAGCTTGGAATTAAAAATTGTAAACAAATCATTAATTAAAATAATTTAATATTTCCAAAGTTTTAATATTCGCAAAGTATGTGTTTAATCTCTCTGCGGCTTTATCTTCACTCAAAGTTACGCCTACTTAACGATGTCATTCTCATAACTTCTTTGGAAGATATTAAAATTGTAATTTTGAATTTAATTCGACAATTTTAACGTTATTGCTTCTTGTTACAGCATAATAACTTGTCAATTTCCCGATGTAACTTTTATTAATTGAGTTACATTAATTTATTAATTGTTTAATGAACGATTACATGGCAAGAGAATTTAAATGATGTTGACATTAGAATATGTTCAACGTTCCCCAAATTAATAACAAATTGAAATGTCGACGGTAGCAATAATACGAGTAATTCCTCCGTAGCGTAGTATTATGCGGGCCCTTTATAGTTTGAACTTCGGACAGAGGTTCAAACCTCAAACTCATCTGTGCTTTTTGCTCCAAAGCTGCTGTTTCACTCACACCTGTCCTAATAACATCTTCACATCCGTTTGCTGTTTAATATGATTATACCCTAACTAATTTATCTTCTTCCAACTGCCATTCATTTACCACAGTTATGTCTTATTGGGTATTATCAATAGTAAATAGCACTTGCCTCAAACATGCAGTATTTAGCAACGTTTTCCATAACTGTGATTACGTCAATTCAAGATTTCCACTTAAAAATTCCTTTAAAACATGTTGTGTATTACATTAAATTTTTTATAAATAATGTTCTGTGCTACAATTAACAAATTTTAATCAAATTTAACAATTGTGCTTTGAACGGCGATTCTATAATGGACTCTGCATTCAAAAGAGTTTATAATAGAATTTATGAAAACATCAACATAGAAGTTTAAAAAAAATGCTACTATGAGCTTCAGCCGCTATGGAACCGAGGTAAAATTCCAAAATTCTCGGTCAATATAATAATTAACTTTATTTTAAAAGCCCTTTGCGATGTAGAAGCCATTATAAAGTCATTGTCCAACGGCCAATAGTTAAGTTTAATTAAATTTTGTTAATAATTATAATACAGCAAAATATATAAAATTAGGTTATAAACATATTATGAAATTAGATATTTTGCAAAAAATTTTCTGCTGAAACAGCAAAATCTAAAATATTATATTATACATAAGTGCCATATTGTATAACAAAATGTAAATATTCTGTAGAATTTGTACATTTACGAAATGTTTGATTTTTATATATTGAAATAAAACTTTTGTATTTACACATGTTCCGTCTCAATGGTAACTAAAGTAGAATGTACTATATTACCAAATAAAACGTACATATTTACCCCGTTTAATTTTTAATAAAAATATTTATTTTAGCACTGTGGATACGAATTGACGTCATGTATTATAAAGTATAATAATATCATAAGCTAGTAATTATTATAAAAATACATACAAGCTGTAAATTTCAGGCTCTGAGGAGCTGGACCCGACCCTGAGCGTAAGCGGAAACTACATTATCACAAAGTTATATTATAAAACATCAAAGTAAGGGTAGCTGACGGTGAAATGTGAAACTTAAAATTCAATTAATATTTATTTGAAACTTTCCCGTTAATATCAAAATCGACGTACCATACCCAATTTTTATTATATAAATCAAATTTAGTTAAAATCGATAGTTATTCAGACTGGCTAGTTTCCAAATGTTAATTGCTATGTTAAAAAGATTATACTTCAATCTATTCAATTGGACATTAAGTAATGAAGATTGCATGCAGAAAACTGTCCAGTGACTGTCCAGTAATATACTTTTTTATTTTTAATCACAGTAATGACTATATTTGACTGCGGGCGCCAAATCATCAAATAAGTTTACAATTTCGACCTGCACCATTAAAAAGATTTTTTAAAACAAATACATTGATATGATAAGTTAATTATTATTAATATGATTTTGAAATCGGACTGTCATTTCTGACAGGAATACTTTCATAGTATTAAATAATTAAAAAATGATGTTTTTAATTAAGGAATAAGAGAGACAATGGCGGATAGAGCAATAAAAGAGGAAGACTGTCAAGATAGAGAAGTGTGGCGATCGAAATGCGGGATGCGGCAAAGGCTATAGGAACCCCGCCTATACTATATTATATTATTATATGTTTTTATTTTGATTTGATTTGAGCAGCCAAGAAAAGATTCATAACTTGTTTTTTGAACGTGAACTTCGACTCGGCATTCAGAAAAAAATCAAAAAACTGTTGAAGATGCGAAATTCAAAAGTTATCTATATTTCTAACGACATTACTCGATATTTCAGGCAATGCTAAAGTAGCGGTAAAGCCAAAACGCAATACAAATTAAATTTTTGAAAGAATGCCAATTTTTTCAACTGCCAATGAATAAAAGATTTGAAAAACTTTGAGAACTCAGATGCTGATGGGGGTTAAGTTACTATGACGCTATCTAGAAACAATATTTGATTAAATGAGTAATGATTTTCCAGAAAAGAGGTAGAATGAGTTTCCATCGATACCAATTGCAATAGATTTCAACCCAAGGATAGTATGAGCAACTTCATCAGGACTAACCAAACAAAATACCAATTTATCCGTGATCCATGTATCACTATACGTAAAGTTTTCAATAATTTTGCGATCAATAACGGGATAAATTAAAACAGAGTAGATATAGAACCTATTGAACAAGTCAGATGGTTTTCTAGGTTTATTACATTTTTAGATTAATATCTATATTTTCTTAATCTAAAATATTGCAATAATCATTCCAACTCCAAAATCGATAATTTTGCGAACACTAACGGGATAAATTGAAGCAGAGTCGATAAAGAACCTATTGAACAAGTCAGAGTAATTGTTTTCTAGGTTTATTACATTTTGGATTAATATCTATATTTTTGTCTAAAATATTGCAATAATCATTCCAACTCCAAAATCGATAATTTTGCGATCACTAACGGGATAAATTGAAGCAGAGTCGATAAAGAACCTATTGAACAAGTCAGAGTAATTTTTGTCTAGGTTTATTACATTTTTAGATCAATATCTATATTTTTTTAATCTAAAATATTGCAATAATCATTCCAACTCCAAAATCAATAATTTTGAGATCAATAACGGGATAAATTAAAGCAGAGTCGATAAAGAACCTATTGAACAAGTCAGAGTCGTTGCTTTCTAGGTTTATTACATTTTGGATTAATATCTTATTTTTTTGTCTAAAATATTGCAATAACCATTCCAACTCCAAAATCGATAATTTTGCAATCAATAACGGGATAAATTGAAACAAAGTCGATAAAGAACCTATTAAAAAGTCAGAGTCATTGTTTTCTAGATTTATTATATTTTTGGATTAATATCTATATTTTTTTGTCTAAAATATTGCAATAATCAATCCAACTCCAAAATCAATAATTTTGCAATTACTAACGGAATAAATTGTAGCAGAGTCGATAAAGAACTTATTGAATAAGTCAAAGTTATTGCTTTCTAGGTTTATTACATTTTTGGATTAATATCTATATTTTTTGTCTAAAATATTGCAATAATCATTCCAACTCCAAAATCGATAATTTTGCGATCAATAACGGATAAATTGAAGCAGAGTCGATAAAGAACCTATTGAACAAGTCAGAGTATTGCTTTCTAGGTTTATTACATTTTGGATTAATATCTTATTTTTGTCTAAAATATTGCAATAATCATTCCAACTCCAAAATCGATAATTTTGGATCACTAACGGATAAATTGAAACAAAGTAGATAAAGAATCTATTGAACAAGTCAGAGTCATTGTTTTCTAGGTTTATTACATTTTTGATTAATATCTATATTTTTTGTCTAAAATATTGCAATAATCATTTCAACTCCAAAATCGATAATTTTGCGATCAATAACGGATAAATTGAAGCAGAGTCGATAAAGAACCTATTGAACAAGTCAGAGTCATTGTTTTCTAGGTTTATTACATTTTGGATTAATATCTATATTTTTGTCTAAAATATTGCAATAATCATTCCAACTCCAAAATCGATAATTTTGGATCACTAACGGGTAAATTGAAGCAGAGTCGATAAAGAACCTATTGAGCAATTCGGAGTCATTGTTTTCTAGGTTTATTCCATTTTTGATTTTTATCTATATTTTCTTGTCTAAAATATTGCAATAATCATTTCAACTCGAAAATCGATAATTTTGCGATCAATAACGGAATAAATTGAAGCAGAGTTGATAAAGAACCTATTGAACAAGTCAGAGTCATTGATTTCTAGGCTTATTACATTTTTGGATTAATATCTATATATTTTTAGTCTAAAATATTGTAATAATCATTTCAACTCCAAAATCGATAATTTTGCGATCAATAACGGGATAAATTAAAGCAGAGTCAATAAGGAACCTATTGAATAAGTCAGAGTCATTGTTTTCTAGGTTTATGACATTTTGAGATTAATATCTATATTTTTTGTCTAAAATATTGCAATAATCATTCCAACTCCAAAATCGATAATTTTGCGATCAATAACGGGATAAATTGAAGCAGAGTCGATAAAGAACCTATTGAACAAGTCAGAGTCATTGCTTTCTAGGTTTATTACATTTTGGATTAATATCTATATTTTTTGTCTAAAATATTGCAATAATCATTCCAACTCCAAAATCGATATTTTGCGTCAATAACGAATAAATTGAAGCAGAGTCGAATAATAACCTATTGAACAAGTCAGAGTTATTGTTTTCTAGGTTTATTACATTTTGGATTAATATCTATATTTTCTGCTAAAATATTAAGCTTTAATCAATCAATTCATAATTCGATAATATTACCATCATTACCAAAATGCGACACATTAAAATCAAAACTATTGAAAATAATAAGTACTGTTTACATAAAATGTCAACCAATTTACAAAATTAAATTGTTTAAACTAACAATAAGGACGAAAGTTATACGATGAACGTTGCACAAAGAAACCAGGTTTCTAAAACACTATGGTACTTTACTGATTTAAAACAACATTCATGCATTCAACAAGCTTAAAATCCGAAAACAAAATGCATATTCAGATAAATACGCAATAAATTCTAAAAGTTAATATGCTGGTATTTTTACTTTAGTTTATGGAACAACCATTTAGCTTGGAACTGCACAAAACACAGCAAGAAGCAAAATCCAAAACACGCAGCAAGATGAATTATTGCAAATAACAGCAAAAACTGTACATTGCTGGCTATGAATAGAAACGAAGATATCAGAGAGGAACTGCAGATATTTTCTGTGAATGACATGATCTATGACTATAAACGCCAATGGAAGGAGCATGTGCAATGGATGGAAGATCGGCATTTGCCAAAAAGTGCCATGCAGTATGATGCAAGCCGAAAGAAAGACGTTAGTTAACAGAACTCAGGAATCCAACTACCTAACATCTGGTTCTCTTCCAAACACAAAAGATGTCGTCGACATATCTTTTCCAACCTTTTATAATTTTGGAAGTGAGAATATTATTGAATATTTTTCTTTCCAGACATATAAAGAAATCCTCGTCTATGTAAGTGTAATAGGGGAGTTTCCCATAGACAGGATCCTATTTTGATGATAAAATTTATTATTAAATTTGAAATGATTTTCTTCTACAGTTATTTTAATTATTATCAGTAGTTCTAACTTTTGCATTGGCTTTAATGAATCGAGTCAGAAAACCCGAACTTGAAAATACACTTCATCCTATAAAAATAGCTTGACCGAACAAAAGAGCATTAAAATGTCCATGATACCAAAACATCGCGATTGCTAAAACTCACTGACCCCATAATATTATCTATTAGATTAAGGGTATTCTTCATGTTTCTCTTGGCAGTAAAACCTGGGATCCCTCGTAGCATTTCGAGTAGTCGTCTCGATAATTATTTATATGTAAACAAAGGAGTATCTACTATATGGTTGAAATATGCTTTTTTTTAAATAGTTTTCTTACGAAGTCAAGCAGTTGAGATCGATGAGGGAAGCCAAAGTGGATCATGGATTCGAGAAAGCTAATCGATAATTTGCACTAAATTAAATAATAAGAACAGTGATTTTATAGCACCACAAAGATTGGAATAACAATTTTTTTTAAGTTTGAGACTAAATAAAAGCTAAAGGTTGACGTGGAATCCAAAGAACGGCACAGTATAACAATTCAACAATACAGGCTGATCATAATAAAAATTTTAAAAACTTTCGAGAATTCAAGAGCGATTTAATTTACGATATTATTACTATGAAGTTAATATGTTCTATTATTAATTTTAATAGTCGATAATCATGTTTCTCAAAGCGGAAACTTACATCAAATATTACTTGGCAAATTATAATTTATTTCTTTAGTTTGTTAAAGTGGACGCACATATTAAGCATCAGAGACAATGAAATATAATTGAATTAGGCTTATTGTTCTTCAAGTAGCAACACTTATTTGATATATTAATTATACTACTTAAAATTGACATTCAAGAGTTAGATTTGTTTAATTTTGTAATAAATTGACCACCGATTATATAGAAAAAAAATCTGCGTGTTAATAATTCAAAGACAAAAATTTGTCGTTAATACTATCAATTTCATCGATAATAATCTTAGATTGAAAAAAATATCAAAAAAGTATTAGAATCTAACAGAGAAATTTAATAACTCTACTTAACAATAAACTCAATTATTTTTTTGCGGGTACTCCACTACCTCAAAGTTTTTATTTTAAATATTTTAATTAACTATTTGAAATAAATCAAATGTTATTTAAACATACTCAAATGTGATTATATTTTAATAAACTGTACATCTATTTAATCAGTGGCATACCCCTAATTTTTTCGTTTCACTGAATTCTTCCCTCATTAAAAGTGGCGCTCGAGCGTAAACCGCCCTCCTCGCTTCCCAGTAAATATAAAAAATTAAACGACAATGTACAACCAAACTTTGAATCGCAAGTCAAATTGACAAATATTTGTTGTAATACTCCCTATAATTTTATTATTATACTAACAACTACGCAGGGCGCTGTATTATTATTAAAATATAAAAGCACTTTGCTACATTTCTAAAATAAATATACTTTGTTTATTACTACAAAAATTAAACAATTTCTTAACAAAAGTTTCGTGTTAAAGTTGTAAATTAAAATTTAAGTGGAACTTGTAGCGTTATAATAATTAAATTTTTCGTATTCTTCTATTCAAGCCACCACTTATTGTTAGTTACGTATTGTTAATAACTCAAAACCAAAAACTTTTAGGTTAAATAAAACAAGAAGTAATTTTCCTTTAAATATTTATGAATGCATTTGGTTTTGAAAACATTTGCATTTCCATCGCCCATTGAAAGCTACAGAATTGAATCATTGACCAATTCACACAAAACTCGACAAGTATTTTTTAAATTGTTCAATAGATTTTTTTGTCAATTTAAAAACTAAATTGCTTTTAATGAAGCTTCTACTTAATAGATTTTTAGTATTCAGTAAAATAAAATATCCATCGAAAGCACACTTTTCATAAGTGAAGGCAGTATTTTTCATTTGGTCGTTTCTTGGTGACGCTGCTAAAGCCAGAATAACTACCTTACAGTTTCTGAATTTAAATGTCTTATAATGTACTTATCTCAGCCAATATGAAAGAGAATATTAATATAAAACTAACGTACAGAATGAAAAGTAATTTTGAAATAAATTTTTAATAGAAAATTAATGGTATTACTCGTTCACATCACCATTAATTTTTTTACGTATACCGCTTATACAAATTGAATTATTTAATCCGAAAGCTTTTTAAAAATCTACACTGTTAATCTCTCACGATTTAAATTCCATTGAGTTAAAAATTAATGGTGGTATTCAAAATATGGAAATCGAATATCTTTCGCATTTTGCTCCCGATCAAATTTTATTAACCGCGGTTCTTCAAAAAACAAGATTTATTGTACTCAAACTACCTTGCACACCGAGAAACCGGAAGAAACTTAATATTTTCTCTTGATATTCTACGTTATTTGAAAGTACATATAACGAAACCTTTTATTTAATGTTGTAAGCTCCGCAAACAACATTTTCGACCTCATTATTTTGCTTGGTTTAACTAAAAAACTTGGAACTTGAAAATTTATTTTCAAATCGAAAGTTTTGTTAGGTTTCCATCACACGGGTAATTTTTTAACCTAAACAAATTTTATCATACAAAAAAATTGAAATACTCGTAACTCACATATTCATGTAGATCATTTTTATCTACCCTTGCCTGGTTCCTCTGCTTTCTTATCAATTTTTTCTTAAAGCTGGCGTGTTATCACTTTAATTGCCTATATATTACATTTTAGGTCCTTTATACACCTTGAAAATAAAATTTCCATTTAATATGTTAAAAGTTTATATTATCAACAATGCAATTTTTTAATTCCTTTCTTTTTAATATGCTTTGTATCTACTTCATTAATTTTATATTGAGATTTTTATGTAAAACTCTTTTTAATTTAACTGTAATTTACAGGGTAATTTACATAAGCCAGGAAATTTAGTATTATTAAACACCGAAAATTTAATTTTTTGCGAGTTAATTAATGAACCACATCTTTTTCTTGACAAAGCATGAGTACTTTATAAATCAGCGAGTAAGTAATTTTAAGGGTGCATATTTACAAACGCAATAGGGAAAGTGATTATACTGACGCTTTCTTTAATAACGTTCGTAGTTGAAAGCTTAAAAAGCAAACAGTCAAAAATATATAAAGTCGTTATGATTTATAACCTTTATATAAGCGTTAACTTTTAATGTTGGTAGACTTATTTTGAGACAAATAATAATTTATTTAGTAATTTTTTTAATCTGATGTTAGTAACGATCAGCTTAGTTCTTTCAATTTAATTGTCACCGAATTAAAATTTTGTAATTTATTTCAACAGCAGAGTTTGAATGTCAGCCGATGTAATCTCGTCTGTTATTGTACTTTTTACACAAAAGTTTGTATTTTATTAGTAGGCAAAATCATCAATAATTTTTTTAAAATATGATACACGTGCTCTTCATTTAAAACGTTTTAAATTATCCATTGCGATTGTGCTTACTTAGCTCAGTGAAGGGGATTTTTCGCACCGGCTTTAGTAATTCGCAAATGAAAACTAAAAAATTAAGGTGCAGTAATATTAAAGATAAATCAAAGAACAAGATCATATTTGAATGGACATTTTGAATAAATATCCTTTCGTTATCTAAGCTTCGTTTCCGTTTGCCTCAGGACAACCCTAAATTTAGTTAAGCAATATTTACTGCAATGCAGTGAAATTAAAACAAAATAAGATTAAACCCAACAACAAAGCAACCTTTTTAATCACTTACTTGATGTAATTAACCGATTGTTAGCTTTTTTCCACATATAAACTTATTCTTTCGTTGAAAAAAACTACTTGTAAAGTGTAGCGTTTTCATTGGGTAATTAGAAATTCCAACAAATCTTCACATTTGAAAATCTCAAATCGACAGTTTTGTTTGTCAGTTTGACTGAGAATTCCTCAATAAAATTACATTTGAGCTTTCAGAACCGTAAAGTTGTATGGTTCCTTTGAGCCTGGTATTGAATAGAAAAATACAATAATTGAACTAAATATAAGAGTTTTCAGTTAGTCTACACTTAAAAAAATAAAATTATTTTGTAACAAACGGTAGTTGTACTAGAATGGAAATATTTTTATCCCTCTCGTTCAACTGAAATATTTGTTGGACAAATAATAATAAAAAAAGTTTTCCACTTCTAAAGAGTTTCCTACTTTTTTACTATTCCAAATATAAGCGTGACACAGTTTCATAAATGCTAAAAGAGATAAATAAATTTGTTTTTAGTAATTGTCATTATTAAGGTTAATAATTATATTTAATTTTAATAATTTGAAAAATCCGACAGTTCGGATTTATTCTTTTACCAATTAAATAAAATTTAACAATTCAAATTAAAATATAGTATGCGTCATGTTTTATAGAAACAAAGCACAATTTTCTGTGTTGGCAGTAAGTCTCACAAACACAAACGAACTACAAAAGAGTTTTTTTTGTCAAAAATACTTGACTGTACGTCAAGTAATTCAATCGAAAAACTTAAATAATTTTAATTAAATATAATTATAAATTATAACTCCGGTGAAACAAATTTTTTTTTTCTTGGAAAAAGAAAATGTTTTATTCGTAGAACTTTTCGTAGCTAATCTGTAAGGTTGATGATGAGTGCATAGAGTCTTGTATCACGTACAACGCAACATACTATTAAACGTTATTTAAAATGATATAATAATAATAGTAAATGTTTATTATTACTTGTTGAAATTATATGTTGTATAAAATATTTTAAAAGGTTTCAAGTTTAATGAAATTTGTAAAAAATTTTATTATTTTTTGTACAATTGTAATGAAATTTGAAAATTTTCCAACTCACATTTTAGTTTAGAACCTCCTTTGCGTAAAGTGGTTTTGTCTTTTCAAGCAATCATCCGCTAAACTATCCTAAATGAATGAAATAGATTAAATCAATAAAATTAAAATCAAAAACTATATTGGAAAATTTTTTATAATAAAATTAATTGACATGTGTTTTGACAAACCTATATCGATATAGTATTTAGATTCTAAAATTGAATGTCTGATTGATCACTGAATTGATTCATTTTCATTGTGCGTGTAAGTCTTGTATTGGACTTCAACAGGTGCAAGTATAAGGACACGCTTCTTTGCCAATTTTGAGAAAATTGAATTTGAATAATTGTATATTACTGATGAACTGCATAAAAATTGACTTAAATTAGGTAAGTTGTTAATGGAATTGCATAAGATTGCAAAAAAATAAAAACATATGCGAAGGGTACTGGGATAGCTTCCAGCTCCTGCCAATTTGTTTTTTTATTTATTTGATTATTAATTACCCCCGTTTAATATGCCATCGTTTTCAAGAAAACCAAAGCGCTAAAATAAACCTTACTCATAATCTGTAAACATTGTATGTTTTACCTTTCAACAGTGAGGCACTGGAGGGTGTCCCCCCCCCTCCCAATCCTCCGGTCTCTACAACTTTGGCTTATTGGGATATTAGTTACTTGAGTGTGACTTGTTAAAGTTAGAATTAATTAGTATTTCCAGAGATTTTTTCTAGATCGGTTATGCTGATATCTTCAATTTATTATTAATAAAAAATAAACTGCACAAACCGGGGGTCTGGGGTGTGGAACACCCTCCAGTGCCTCACTACTGAAAGGTAAAACATGCAATGTTTATAGATTATGAGTAGGGTTTATTATAGCGTTTTGGTTTTTTTGAGAACTATGACATATTATACTGGGGAAATTCATAATCCTCCCATTCTTGGTCACTTATTTATATTTTTTGCGCTAAAAACTATCACCATTATCGCTTAATACTGATAACCATAAGTTTGCAAATTTATCTATCACAGTTTGAGTATTCCTGGGGGGTGCTCCACACCCCCCAGACCCCGGTCTATAAAGGTTTGGTTTATAATTTGGACTAATTGGGATATTTGTTACTTGAGTGTGACTTGTTAAAATTAGAATTAATTAGTTTATTTAGAGATATTTTCTAGATCGACTATACTGATATCTTCAATTTATTACTAATAAAAAATAAACTGCACAAACCGGGGGGTCTGGGGGGTGTGGAACACCCTCCAGTGCCTCAGTGCTGAAAGGTAAAACATGCAATGTTTACAGATTATGGGTAGGGTTTATTATAGCGCATTGGTTTTTTTGAGAACGATGACATATTATACTGGGGAAAATTCTTAATCTCCCCCCCTCTTCCCAATTCTTGATCACTGCTTTAAATTTTTTTGTGCTAAAACCTTTTACCATTATCGCTTAATTAAACCATAAGTTTGCAAATTTATCTATCACAGTTTGAGCGTTCCTGGGGGGTGCTAAACACCCCCCCAGACTCCCCGGTCTCTAAAAATTACGTTTATAATTTGGTCTAATTGGGATATTAGTTATTTGAGTGTAACTTGTTAAAATTAGAATTAATTAGTTTATCTAGAGATTTTTTCTAGAACAGTTATGCTGATGTCTTCAATTTATTACTAATAAAAAATAAACTGCACAAACCGGGGGGTCTGGGGGGTGTGGAACACCCTCCAGTGTCTCACTGCTGAAAGGTAAAACATTCAATAATGTTTACAGATTACCGGTAGGGTTTATTATAGAGCTTTGGTTTTTTTGAGAACGATGACATAATATACTGGGGGAAATTCATAATTCCCCCCCCCCAATTCTTAGTCACTGCTTTAAATTTTTTGTACTAGAAACTTTCACCATTATCGCTTAATACTCATAACCATAAGTTTGCAAATTTATCTATCACAGTTTGAGCATTCCTGGGGGGTGCTCCACACCCCCAAGACCCCCCGGTCTTTAAAAGTTACGTTTATAATTTGGGCTCATTGGGATATTAGTTATTTGAGTGTAACTTGTTAAAATTAGAATTAATTAGTTTATCTAGAGATTTTTTCTAGATCGGTTATGCTGATGTCTTCAATTTATTACTAATAAAAAATAAACTGCACAAACCGGGGGGTGTGGAACACCCTCCAGTGCCTCACTGCTGAATGGTAAAACATTCAATGTTTACAGATTACGAGTAGAGTTTATTATAGGGCTTTGGTTTTCTTGAGAACTATGACATAAATTATACTGGGGGAAATTAATAATTAAATAAATAAAAAAACAAATTGCAGGAACTGTATGCGATCACAGTACCCTTCGCATATGTTTTTATTTTTTTGCAATCTGATGCAATTCCATTAACAACTTACCAAATTTATGTTAATTTTTATGCAGTTTATCAGTAATATATAATTATTCAAATTCAATTTTCTCGAAATTGGCAAAGAAGCGTGCCCTTACACTTGCACCTGTTGAAGTCCAATACAAGACCTACACGCACAATGAAAATGAATTAATTCAGTAAGTGGAAGTTGCCGGTCCCCCCTTTAAGTAAACAAAAAAAATTTCAAAAAAATGTTTTATATTTCAAAAACCAAGATTACCTTTTTCACCGTCCATGGATTTTACACCTAATGAAATAATAGGTTTTCTCATGTCCTTTCATGTGAGTTGGAAAATTTTCAAATTTCATTAGAATTGTAAAAAAAATAATTAATTTTTTTAAATTTTATTAAACTTGAAACCATTTAATATATTTTATACAACATATATTATAATAATAATAAAATTCTAAAATAGCTATCTGTGCAACTAGAAAGAGAAGTAACATTTTTTAAAATTCCGTTATTCCTTTACGAGCACTCAATACTTCTTTTACAGTTTTCCAGGACTATGTATTATTCTCGGCCATCTACATGTATCTCTCCTTCATCTTAGTTTAAATATAAAAGATTTTCTGTGAAGTCTGGCAGTAAAATTTAATTAGCAATTCAATCGTAAATAATTGCATCGACTAACAAATTGACTAAAACTAAAAAGAATTTTTGCTTTTTTTACTGAAACTAATAGATTGTTTTGACAGGCAGCTAACACGTAATCGATGTTAATTAAAACTTTTACAAATAATAATAAGCCATTCTGCGAGTTAATTTATTTTGAGATAATAGTAATTTATTGTAATTAATTGACAATACGAAAATTATGAATACCTCTCCTATAACTACAGAATGACAATAGCTTTCAATTACTTATTGTTACCAAAATAATATTCTACATTAAAATATAATTAATGACGATTTATTGCGATACTGTCAAATTATACTACTTTGTATTTATTATATCAATTTTCATTACTAACAAAAAAATTTATTGTGATTTATCTTTTTGATTTCCGGCGATATAAGAAAGACATAACACTAATTTGACTTAAAAATATTAATATTTCTCCAATTCAGTCCAATATAACAAAATTGGATTTCGTCTCGACATCTTTCGAATGTATCTATCAACACATTGAAAAGAATCACTTACCGAAATTCAATATAGCTTGTTCCGTGTCAGTTCAGTTAAATTGGAAACTAAATGCTAATTATAAAATATACCCTAACTACATTATTTGTACCTACTTACCTTTTGGGTAAATTCATTAATTTATAGGAATTAATTTTCCTAATAATCTCGGTAGATATTCTTCCGTGCATTATTAAAAAGAAAAGTTGAAAATAAATCTAATTATTTATGTTATTAGTAGTAACACGCTCCACTGACATCTCTCCAACTTAAATTTAATACATACGTATTTTACTACCCTGGATATTAAAAAAAAACAATTCCATATTATGGCATTGAACTTAAAACACCCGTGAAACAAAATTAACTTAAATTTTGAAATAAATGAGCTTTCGAGAAGCCTGTCAAATATGTGTTTTCAGTAAGCCTTTATATGAAACTAACGAAACGTGAAAGTAAAACGGGAGCCTACAGGATTTCGTGCTTACATTTTATTGCGGAAGCAAAACTGTATGCTGTATATGCATTAACAGTTCTCGTATATCTCACGGAAAAAGAAGTACGATTATCGCATGTGAAAAGTGCTAGCAAGGGGCGCTCTTATGCATAAAATAGAGAATTACAGCACGCACCTAAGTAACATTCGGAAATATTTTGTATAATATTGAATAACAGGTCAAAAATGTTTACATCCACCCGATAAATTTGACACTTACGGTAATTTATTATAAACAACATGGTATGCATACAATCTGGGTAAAATCAATTATATTACCATATTGTTGTCGTTTGCAGATGATACAATAATTATTATGTATTTGGTCCACTAGACCAAATTGCAAATTATAACTGATTTAACATAGTATAAAGAAATATCGTAGAACTATTTGTTGTACTTGACAAATATTTGTCACTTAGGAATACTTACGAACGAATATGCATAAATGTTGGTCATTGTTGCTAACCACAATAGGACGTCCAAGTCGATAAGTAAACAAGTTTTCAAATAACTGCAAAATTAATTTATCCCTCATGAATGTTTAGCACTGAAAATTAATTGTGTAGAAATTGAACGACGGAAAATAATATTTGACAAGTATTTCCAAACGAATATTGTCTAAATGCACAAGACGTTGGAATAATTACAGAATTATTCACTTCGGTCATTGTGAAATGCACAATTGAATTGAAAGTTAAAAAATAAATTACTACTAATCCGAGCCTGTAGGTATAAAATTTTTTTATTGTATATTATGTTTTGAAAAGTGCGGGCATCGAGTAACTCTTTAGTTTACCCTCATCAATCACGAATTTTAAAGGTGTTGTAAGTTTTAAACTTAATTAATGTTCTAACATTGAAATATAGTTTCGGAAAGCGGTAGTTATTGCATACATCCACAATAGCTTACGCTATAATAATGCTTGGGTTTTTGACAGGCTAATATATTCACAAAATAAATGAACAGATATTGGCTTTAGAAGTATACAAAGCTGTAGAATATCCGCAAATTATATAATTATACAAAGAGAACGAATTTCTTCATTTTCAGCAATTTGGTGCTATGCTAGCCACGATCCCAAAATCTAGGCTCGTCAGCAGCCTTTGTAGTTTCAATTCTCAATAACGCAGCGTCATTAATTGAAAAAATATTAGTTTTCTAAATTTAATTTCATGGTTTTTTGGCTAACTGTACTCAATACATACTAATTTGACCTCACTTATTTTAAAATATCGAAACACTCGTTTAAACATTTTTATGAAGAACCAATTTCAGTTTATGATTATAGGAAAACCCTGGTGATATTGCCGTAGCAATAGCTTACGCTATAATAATGCTTGGGTTTTTGACAGGCTAATATATTCACAAAATAAATGAACAGATATTGGCTTTAGAAGTATACAAAGCTGTAGAATATCCGCAAATTATATAATTATACAAAGAGAACGAATTTCTTCATTTTCAGCAATTTGGTGCTATGCTAGCCACGATCCCAAAATCTAGGCTCGTCAGCAGCCTTTGTAGTTTCAATTCTCAATAACGCAGCGTCATTAATTGAAAAAATATTAGTTTTCTAAATTTAATTTCATGGTTTTTTGGATAACTGTACTCAATACATACTAATTTGACCTCACTTATTTTAAAATATCGAAACACTCGTTTAAACATTTTTATGAAGAACCAATTTCAGTTTATGATTATAGGAAAACCCTGGTGATATTGCCGTAGTCATTTTCATGGCTAAAACTGAGTTTTAAGAGCGCTTATTTGACGATATCTTTTAAAAATTAATCAGCGTGAGTACCGCCAAAGGAATTGATGTTTCCCACGACGGTTTAACAAAAAGATAGCAGAGCTTTGATTGTAATAATTATTTTTAAAACGTAGCATTTCATAGGTTTGTTTATTAGACAAGGGATTTAAAAAAAAGTAGTAAGATGTGAGATTTAAAAAAAAGTAAATCAATACAAATGTACATTATTAATTTATGTACGTACATGTAATGAATTAAGATTAAACAAATTAAGATTATAATTGCTGGTCTAATGACTGTTTGAGATAATCAATTTTCCATATAAAATATAATGATGCCCAAAGAACTTAGAAAACCGTGAAGGAGACTTGCTGTTTAACGTGGACTCAAAACCACGGAATGTCTACACTTTATTCGTGCGGTTTTGTTATTTCATAAATTCGAAAAAGTATCGAACAGGAAAAGAAATTATTATTTTATTGAATAAAAGGGGGCGAGTATGACATTTAGTTCTGAATATAACAATTTTAAATTTAAATTAAAATAGAAAACCATTTTATAGCTTTGTAGCAAGAAAGAAGGAAAAAGCCAAAATAAAATTTAAAATTTCTTCGTCTTTACTTTCGAGAGATTACACTAACGAGTAGTATTTTAAAGTTGTTGAAAGAAATTAGTTAAAATATATTATAGTAATGTTACGATTTCATAAATCCCAAATTTTAGTCACTTCATAACATTATTCGCATTAAGTAAGCTTTCAGCAAGTACAGGAAAAACCTAAACATTTAACATTGAATTACTTAAAATTGGAAGGTAACTTAACTTACCAGAAATTATTGTCAGGTTAATTCCATCACGACACATTCATCAAATACAGATTATCAATGGGACGTTAAAATTACATTATTGGTTTGTTTTCGCAAAGCAGTGAATAGACTCCCATACGTTGACGAGATTTTGACGTTGACGAGACTTGTTTCAAACAATTTTAATGACAGCGGTTAATGGAAATTTACTTGGGTTAAGATATTAACGACAAAAAGTTCAACAGCCAGCAGAATCAAGTAATAACGCATTTGTGCCTTTGACGAATCAAAAATGTAGCACTACACTTAGAATCTGAAAGAAAGTTTTAACACCATAAGAAAGGCCAGAAAATTTGCTTTAAAGAAAGCATCACTTCAGGAAATAGAATATAAAATAACGTCACAGGAAGCCAAAATGTCACGGAAAACATAACAGTGAACGAAAACTTAGAGACAAAATCTTTAATAAAAGACGAAACGACAATCAATCGTCATAAATAAAATGTTGGAGATAGACAATTTGGCGCCCAACGTGGGGCTCGACAGCTATTAGACGTAGTCAATATTGCATTTAGCAATTAACATATGTGGCTGGGATTGCGAAACTTAGTTTGCAGACTCACGATTCGGGATTTTAGAGATAGTATTTGTCGGATTAGGAGGTTAGAAATTTTTAAACATGGAGACGAGAAGCTGAACTTTGTCAGATAGGGAAATAGAGAGGCAGAGGAGATATCAGAATTACCTAGCAATGTAAATGTAAGTGATAGCGAGTCGGAAGAGACTATCGCAGAGTTAGAAGGTGAAAGAGTGACTAGTCCGAGGGTAGTAAAAAAGGTAAAAGAAGAGCAGACGAGCAGGTAGACATGAGAGGAATGTTTGAATTTATGATGCTAAAATTAAATAAAAATCAAGAGTAAGTGAATCAGTTAATAAAAGAAAGTATAAATAAGAAATTTGATTATAAATTTGATCAACAAAGTATAAACGAAAATTAGATTAATTTAGAAATGATATGAGAGGAAATAATGTAAGAATGGAACGAGCGATTCATAAAAAATTTATAATAATGCAGGTAGAGAATAGGGACTTAATAGAGGAATTTAAGAAGGACATGAGATGCAAATAATTAATGGTCCATTGACAAATTAAGTAAAAAACATATAGAAGTGCAGAAAAATGTAGAAGAGAAAATTCGCACGAATGTAGTTACAATCGAGACAGTGAATTAAGTAAATTAATTAACTTTGTTAAAAGTAAAAAGTAAAAAGTAAAAGTAAGATTAAGTAGTGAGATCAATCAGATAGCTGAAAAGGTAGAATTAGTTAGGTTAGAGGTAGCTTCTAAAAACAGGGTTGATAAAACTGTTTGGGAAACGAAAGAAACAGAGGAGATGGAGCTCTGTAACAAAAAAGAAATTGACGATTTAAAAAGAAAGGTACAAGACAAGTCCATCGGAGAGATCGGGGAGATATTGAAAATGCACCTTACTAGAGATTTTGATACCAAAAAATGTGCAAAATTCTATGGGGATGAAAGAATACACCTCAAGATATTTGTCAAAGGATTAGAACAAAATTTGGAGAGAATAAAGGATAACCAGAGTATCAAGAATATTATCCGAAGTATCATGAAAGGGAAAGCGAAAATGTGATACTCCATTATCGAAGCAAAGATTAATACAACAAACGACTTCAAGGAGATGTTCTTAAAGAAATATTGGGGTAAAGTTGAACAAAACAAAGTACGAGAGACGGTGAACTAAGGAAAATATGGGCAGGTCCAGAGAGAACTATGCCATACGAATTGTAAACTAGGCTCAGCAGGTGGAACCAAAGTGTGACGAGAAAAGGTTAATTAGGTCTATCGCACGACATTTTGAAAGAGATGTAAAGGCTCGAGTGCGAATTGAGAAGATAGAGACAATAGAAGAATTTCTTGAGTGCTGAAAAGGTTTGACGAGTCAGTAGAATTTAAACTATAAAGACCACGAAAGAGAGAATAGTAACGAACAAAGGCCCAGATATAAGGGTAATCGTGGTTGGTATAACTATAACGTAAACCGTGGCAGAAGAAACGGTCGAGGAAAACCAACAAGCTCAAAAAATCAAACAAGCACAGCGAGAAAAAGATGTTAATCAAGTAGGATTAACAATGACAACATTGGCAACGAATAATGCACAAGCTGGAAAAGCAACGAGCAGAGGTTCGGATTTTTAAACCAGGACAGTCTGAATAATAAGATGAACATAAATTCCTGCAAACATTCTAGAAAATTTATCGGTGATGACATTGAGCTAACCCGGAGGGGGGGGGGAGTTATATATTTTGCCAAAATTTTTTGTTTACATTAAGGGAATCAAGTTATTAGTACTGATAGATACTGGTGAGTGGGTGTCTTTATTGAGCGAAAAAGCAATTTTACAGAACACTGAATGATTGGAATCAAAGTTGATTAAAGTTAAATTTGATAACGGCAAACAACAGAAAAATGAAGGCCATAAATAAAATATTAGTAGCCAATATTACAATAAGGGATAGTACTCGGTTGGAAGGTCTATTAATCATGAAAAATTTGAAAATGGAATGTTTTGTAGGAATGGATTCACTTGGAAAGTTTTGCCGTTTCCGAATTCAGGGCTGTTCCGTGTTTTAATTAGCCTATCGCTTTCTTGGACGTCCTACATCTCTTTTTCCACTTGGATTGTAGCTTATTGCACTTTTTGGCAGTCGCTGGTCTTCCATTCTTTGCACCAGCTTCTTCTATTGGCATTTATAATCGTTAGCATTGTCTTTTATAGAAAAGATCTGCAGTTCTTTTCGGATATCTTCATTTCTATTCCTGTTCAACAATGTAGAACTTTTTACTGCTCGAAGAAATTTCATTTCTGCTGCTATTAATTTGGCAAGTTTTTTGAAAGATAACATTTTAATTTTATTAGTTTTTAAGTTGTATACAATTTGTAATTTACTTACGGTCCATACTGTATGTAGGTAAACTTAGATATAAGTTATTTATGCATTTATCACTTTTTTTGTATCTAGTAAATGTGGGCAACGTACAGTCAAAGGACAAGTTGAAGTTAACAGTTTCAGTACACATAAATTTTTTTAAAAATTACAAGATGAATGAAATTTGAAACTTTTCCTTCGTCTAGGACCCCGTTGCGCGTAAGTGGTTTTGTCTTTTTAAGAATTCATCAGCTAAACTAACCCTAAATTCAACATGTAATTTTTCATTTATTGCATTCAAACCATATTTAATATTTTAAAGATTATATTACTCCATAATATTTCGTTCTCTTCACTACAATATAATTACATATAATTAAGAAGTAAAGTTTTCTTGTTAGCAAGTGTGATGATGTTTATAATAAGATGATTTCAACAATGAAAGCAGAAGAAATATACATTATAAAACAGGAAAAAACAGTAGCGAGCAAAAATAAGAAAACTTGAATGGAAGAAATTCAATGAGGTAACGAAATCAATTACGGATTAAATAGTAATCAAAATTTTAAAAAAAAATTATAAATAAATTGTTATTAAACGTCTGATGACAGTAGTAACCATTGCTGACAGCTCACGAATAATTTTGTTTTAATGTTTAATTAACTTATTAATTTTGAAAATTTTACTTTGATATAAACGAATTTAAATTTAAATAAATATAATAACCAGTAGAGTGGCGTGTTGGAATACTTATGCGACTACAAATAAGTAGACGCAGGTTCGAATTCCACACGCGCCTGTTGGCTAGAGTAAATCAGAGGAGTAATCCATCTCGTAAAACGGATTGTGAGGACTTCCAGAATGGAATTGGTTATATTCCAATAGGAATTGAAAACCAGTGATTAATTAATATATAAATTTCAGAATTCAAAAGTAATTGTTGCACATTTTGGCGATTGAACACTATTACTTTTATTATTGCAAATTTGGTAGTTTTCTTAATTTTAAGACTGAATTCTATTATTTTCAATAAATGTAGGTACATACTTTATATTAGTAAAGTGCAAACCAGGCTATATTTTTTTTTATGTTTACCATTACTTTCACAATCACAAAGTGACTAACTTTTAACTTAATAATTATTAAGTATCTCCATTACTCTAAAAACTAAATCATTATCCTAACGACTGGATAATTACGTCCCACTTCAAAATACGAACAAAAACAATTTTCTATTAAAACTCATCTAATTTTAATCTATCACATCATTTATTGTGTAAATTTCGACTGAATTGTATTTCCTATTTTGAACAGAATGCATTCTTCACCTTTTTAAAACTCGATCGTTTTATATTTTTATTTGAGAATTTTCCAAACTATAATTTATCAAAATCCTAATTCATTATATCAAATTGCACTAACCATATTTCAAGAAAATTGGCATGGATAAAATCTACCTTATATTACTGTAATAAAAATAAACAAGCTAACCATACAATAACAGCTTTATTGCATTAAAACAAGAGTAAAGGATTACTTTTTAAAGTGTTTCCAATTAATTAGAAAGGCTAACAAAGTGTACTTAAAAAATGTCTTGCACAAATATTTTTCTGCCGCCAAAGATGCGGTTTTCATAAAATAAATCATAATTTATCAAGATAAAATTTCTCGATTTTAAGCTAAAATAATTGCATCGCCTTATCAAAACGAATATATCATAATGTTCGATTTACTAACCGAATTACAACACAAAACAAAGCAAACTTATTTAGAATTAATTTAATAATTTTAAAAGTTAGCTTCCCATAATATAATTAATTTTTTAAACGGCGAGTTTCCCAAACCTAAAAACGTGCACTCTTTTTCAAGTTTAGCATTTTCTTTTTACACTGTAAGTTGCCAAATTTGTTACTATTTTTACCAAGTAATGCATTTACTTGGCTGGTTTGTTAAAAAACACTTTTCGAGCTCTTGATTACTATCCAATAGCGGTCGCGGATTTTATAAATATCATGAATGAAGTAATTATTGAGTATACAAATATTTTCTTTGTTAGGAATTTTCAATTTATACAAACTGACGTTATTAAATTTTTTTTCTTAAGCGATTATGAATCAATAAAGTGGGAAAGTATCAAGTTTTATATGTTAAATCGATAACTTGATGATATACCTACCTACCTAGTAAATACATATATTTAAGATAATGTGATGGATGCAAGTGCCTATCCTGCGATATTAACACCTCAGCATAGTAATAATATAGAAAGTGTCACGGTATACATTTACATTCTTTTAAGTTCCTTCATAAACATATCCTGTTTATTATGATAACAGAATAATATAAAATAAAATATAAAATAACCATCGTCGAAATATTTGTGTTTTTTTTGTATCGCAGCATTAAGTCGTTTGCTCAAAAAGAAATTTTATAAAATTTAGTAAAGAAAAACTTTATTTCCTACTGCAAGATATAAAGAAATTGACGTTACAACCAAGTTTCTTTATTGGTTTCGACAAAATGTACGATAAAGTGAACAAATAAATTTTTTGCTGCTGTTCTTGAAATATTTATTTATCAATTAGGTAACTTTATGAAATATAAAATAAACAACATCAAATATTACTTGCTATGATTGATAATTATTCAATATTTAAAATTGCGCTACATACAGCATAAGCGAGCAGATAAAGCAACAAAAACCTAATTTTATATTCAATTTTATCTCAGGCTAACAGCCGTTACAAATCGATGTGCGTGGGTAATTTTCAAAAGATATTGTCTAGAATTTCATTGTAAAATTGCGCTGTGATCGTCTTTGTGGTTTTAATAAATTCGAATAAATATTAGAAAATTAGTTTCGATTGATTAATTTTCACTTCTTTCTAATGACATATCTCGGCAATTTGTATTTGAGTTAAACATAATCAGACACTTGTATTTAAGAGACAATGCTAATTGAAGCCTTTTCGAACCCCCTGAAAGTGGTATGGGTAAGTGATCTATCTGGCAGTGACGTGACAAGTGGCATACTACCAATTTGGCTCGCTTATGATGTCGTTTAAATGTATATAAAAGTTTTTAAAAGGAAATGAAAAACTTTTTCCACTCGGGAAAAGTGACAAAAAGTGCATCCTACAACAAACATTTTCTTAGCATGTGGTTTACCCATCAACCACATCATAATAAAAGTAACTTGCTTTCAAAACTGATTTTAATTTTTGGCTTTGCCTTACTCAGTAATAAAGTCTTAAAATTATTTGATGAATTTTCACGTAGTTATGACGTCACAAACGTATACGTTGGTACGAATGATAGTTTTAGAATAGGACTCCCGCCTGGCGCATTGCTTTCTGTATAAAGTAAAAATCCCTATATTTAAAAAATATTTTAACCAATAAATTACTTAATAAAATGTTTAGAATTAAAATTATTACGATAAATAGCTTTTTTAAAAGAATGAATTTACTTAAAGTTTATTAGATTATTTCTTCTGTTTACTCAAGCACTACTTCGTTATTTTGTTTAAGTTTTGTATGAATTTTGGAAACTAGTTGAAAGTGTTATAGATTATATTTAACCAAAGTTCGGATACACTTACTCTTTGAGTTTCAAGATAGCTATCCAGTTTTGAGATGATGTCAATACCAACAAACTTGAAGTATTAACTATATCAAATCAAGATTTAACTTGATATCCGGCAATCATTGCGGTATGGTGATATTGTGATTATTTGACATACATTTGTTGGATAATAAATTTATCGCAGAAATATTGCAGGATATCTTGAAATTTAGGTTAACATAAAATTGCAAATCAATTGAATTGGTATGGATGAGAGTTTAAGGTATTAATAATGACTCGAGATGGAAATTTAAATCAGAAAACGTAAATTGATCATGTAAATTACTTGTTAGGTTATTTTGCTGTTATTCTATAGCGTGGTTCGAATCTTCCAATTAATTTAATCGATTACGAGGTTAGTATGGCTTCGAACTATTTTCAAGTGTTACTCTCGGTAATGTCATTATGTTATCAAAGCTATAAATGTTTGTTTAATAATGCAAAGGGTCAGTTTATTAGAATTGTACAACTGGTAAAATAGATTAAATCTATTCTATTTGTACAAAGCGATTGTGATATTACTGTCACATAAAATTTTTATTATATTGCTTGCGTGATTAGAAGAAACGTTTAGCTGTAATAAATTTTAATCTTTTGAATTATTAAGTGGATGCTTACTTTTAACCCTAAAAGGAGTGCTTAATTAAGACAATGACGGGAAATTGTTATCTATTAGATGCTATCCACCTAACGCGGCTAAAATTTTGAGTAAAAAAAATTACAAATTTATTCAGTTTCAAAATTCAAAACAAGACAAATTTACTAACAAGGTTTATCAACCGTGACGACAATTATGTGGGTCACGTATTTTAATTTATTTTTTTAGATATGTAGGCCATCATTTCGGCAGATGTTTTTTTTTGTATTTCAAGTTAATAAATCTATTTAATCGCGACTGATTAAGATTAATAATCTCTTCTGTTCCTAAAATTACAAAACCCAGATTTTCGAAATCGTTATGTTTTAAATCAAAACGGGATTAGTAGCCCCTATGTAGGAGGAAAACAACTTTAAAATGATCAAACTTGGTTAAAAATTAGGTTAAACATTGAAAAACTGAAAACGTTGCATTACTTCTTCCATCGGTTCGGATCCTGTCAATTAAACGTATTTGCTAAATAGATTATTTTACAAATGCAATGCTTGCAATTATCTATCGATTTAGTCAATAAATTTACGCAAAGATAATTAAATTCTCTCTTGTAATTTCTCTTTGATATTCTGATAAGGGTGCAAATATATTTGCATGACCAATGCTGAACACCATACCCAACGAAGGGTGGTTCTGGTGAATTATACGTATGCAAACATTAAATTTCATTTTAAATTTTTAATCTGATTCAACAAAGACGTTCTTCTTATCTCAGTCGCAAACTTAATTTTCACGTAGCTTTTCTATGACGGCTTTAATCTAGTAAAAGCTACTTATGAAGATATTTAACGCGACAAAGGGATGCTAAATATTCTTTAGCACTATATCGGTATGGCTTTTCGTCAAATTTTATTTGCTATAAATAAATTTCGCTTTGCGGTTATCTCAAAAAAATACACCAGAAAGTTTGTACCGATAAAGTTGAATTTATTTATAAGACACTCTTAATTTAAAAATGACTGCCAAGGTTAAAAGGATAACTTACTATATTCATCTGGTTTTAATGAAGTGAATATTTGTTTGGTAATTAGCCAAAAATTAACACGATTTCGGTAACTGAATTACGTAATAACTTTTCAGTTTAGAACTGAAAAGTCAAGTTTATACACATCGTTTAAATGTTACGACAAAGTCTGGAATGGGATAAAGACAAGGTTAAATAATGATTTTGAAAGGATTACAGATGTTAACTTTCGTCCTAAATATTTTTAAAAATATAGGTCAAAGTTAAGTTAATTATTGCAAAAACTTGTCAAAACATTTTCGGAAAGTTCTATTCGCATATTTGTTTAGGTTATAAATTTGAAAGTCATTAAAATTCTTTATTTAAAGAAAACAAAAGTATTTTACGAAACTTTATTGCTATTAGTACATAGTACATAGTATCAAGGAATAAATAATTTTGTATCCCAATTTTTGCAACTAAAATTTTTGGCATGACTTCATCTCTTTACACAAACTTAAAATTATCTGTAGTCGGGAAGATCGGGGCTAGTTGGCTACAAGGGCAGTCTAGCCGTTTTGGTAGATGCGTAGTAAGTGTGATGTGTTGTCCAACCGAATCGTAATTCGTCGCATTGTCACGATGTCTTGAAGACTAATTCGATGTCTTGTTTTTCCTTAAACTGCAATTTTTACAAAAAGGAATGCACGAGCTTTAGTGCTGATCGTGGATGAACGGTAGGAATCGGATTACCTCTTGTATTTCTACTACTGAGTTGGATAGCAAGGGTTTCAAGATGTTCGGCTTCGTGGGTTCTTTGCAAGAGGATCTTGGCTCTACAAAGAAATGTAGTTGGAAGTCACATAAAGAACAAGTTCTTCGTGAAGAGAATTTATTGACAATTTTAAAATAAAAGAACAGAAAATTGGTACCATCCGTATAAAGTAACATTTCACAGTAAAAAATTTTTTGATTATTAATTTACCAATTACGGATCTCTTTTCACTACTAAATTTGAAAAGCAATCTCGTAGATTAGTGCCTGGTGCCAATGCTTCTACAAAAAACAGTACGCCACTGACGGTGGCTATTAAACGAAATTTGTGCACCTGTCAGTGTATAAAACATTAACCAACAATATTTTAAGGTAGCAAGCACCAAAATGAATCTAATTACAAATCTTGTGACTAAGTGTTTACAAATAATAAATATGGATTTTACGAGGGTTAACCGCTGGTGAAGTTTTTGTGCACATCTCATGAAGTACATGAAGTACTTCACGTGGAACATTCTCCAGTGCCTTTGCAACGGAAGATCTTCAATTTACTTCTGATAAAAATAAACTATTCAATCCGGGGTCTGGGGGTGTGGAACACCCTCCAGTGCACAAATTTTGGAATGAAAACATTGCAGAACATGCAAAACCCCCCAGACCAAGTAGTTTACTTTCTATCAGAAGTAAACCGAAGATCTCCGTTGCAGAGGCACTGAGGGTGTTCCACACCCCAGACTCCCCGGTTTAGATAATTTATTATTATTAAAAGTGAATTAAATATTTAATTTGACAATTAATTATAAATTCCGTATCCCTTGGGAGGCAGATCTCTGCAACAAAATAAAAATAAACTACTTAATCCATGGGGGGTCTAGAGGTGTGGAACACCTTCCAGTGCCTCTGCAACGGAAATTTTCAGTTTACTAATGATAAAAATAAACTACTTGATCCGGGGTGTGGACCTCCATTGGTCAAATTTTGGAATCCCGTGAATTACTGCTGAATATATGAAGTGCGAAGAAGTATGCAGAAATATCATGAATTACGTTATGTGAAGTTAATTGTACACGATTTCCTCTAGCGGTTGACCCTCGGATTTTACCAAATCTATGCAACTACTGCAGCTCCCTTCCAAAATCGATCAAGATACCCAGATGACTTACGTAATGGCTCTTGATGGTTAATATTGGGCGTTCCTACCTTGCTTTTTACGGTTATTTTAAAGAAGATTTGCCATTAGCAAAGCTTGACAAAATAGCCAAACCAATATTTTCACTGGTAATGATCGATATTTCAATGAACTCACTTCAAAAACTAATTTTCCTACGCTATCAGTTCAAAGGTATTGCCAAAGACAACCTCTTTCGTTCTTTTTTTCTTGAGGGAGCAAAAGAGTCATCGAGGATGCAAAATTACAGCAAGTCTACTGGTTGAATTTTTATAGCCTGTTAATGAGATGCTATGAGCACTGTTAAGCCCTAGAAGTGCAGTGGTGCAAATAAATCACTTTGAACCTTGTTACATATACAATTCAGCGAAACAAATCGATTGACGTAAGTAAAATTGCCATCACTTTCAAATATGGTCTTTGGTCTAATCTAAAAATTGTGTTAGGCTCAAACCAATCGATATTACGTGACTGGTTTCTTATGTTAAAAAAATAAGATGTTAAATATAAACGACGTCGCTTAAAAGTGTGTAAGAATGTGCAATAATTATATAACCTTATCTCTCAACGCCTATCTTAAATTGACTTGGGCTAAAAATGATGCCGCTACGTATTATGGCACATTTTTTTTTATTCAATTCAAAACATTAGTAATACTTACTACCTGTCACTAAAAGTAATTATGACTATCGGGCGGCCTTTCGGCTAGTATATGAGTGATTTGGAAACTGTCTTCCATAATTGGCAACAATTTTTTCATCCAAGCGTCAAAAATGAGAGAGACTTACAAATACGCTACCCACTAAATGGAAATAAGTATATCCGTCGAGAAAATCTTACCCGGTCATCTATTTTTAAACTCGCTACAGGTGTTACGATTTTCAATAGCACGGAACTCTCGAAAAAGCGACGTATTCTTAGACGATCAGTTATTTCTGTAGAAATAGAATATATAATACTCGAGTATTTAATGTAATTAGCAAGTAATTACTGTAATGTTTTGTTGCCACCCATTAGAAAATTAATTAAAGAAAAAATTGGCTGCTGTAAAATTCTGTTTTATTTTTATTTTAAACAGCTGAAAACTGAAAATAAATGATTATTGTTTTGCCAAAATAATTTTAGTAATTGAGATATGATTAAGAAATTGAAAATATACCTCGATATATTGTTGTGACAACCAAGTAAGTGCTAAAATAGAACAACATGCAATTTTTGTAACAGAAATTTCTAAAATTTGTTACTAAAAATAAACTAACTGTATTATTTGTGGGTTATTAACGAAACACTAATTGGCTAAATGGAAATCTTAAATGAAATAATAGACTATGTATCAATAGCTTTTTGAAAATTTTCGAGGACGATCCACGAGACTAAGGAATTTGTTATGTCTCCGTGAGTGGGAGTAAAGCTCGAAATTTGTCGCAATTATCAGAATTGCTAATTAGCGCTTAAACATTTAGTTACAGAAAAATTTCAGTTACCACCATTTTACTCGTAAACTGTTTCGTTTAGCTTCCTATAAAGTATTTTTTTAGATTCTCTTTATTGCATCCATTAAAGAATGATTGTTTCAAAAATACTTTGATGGAACCTTTTAAAAGTTTAGGGTTTTGTAATTATTATTATATCTTTTTCATTTTATTTTTGTTGCAACCTTTTGTACGACTATAAGCGAAAACCTCGTGCACAACATTTTTTATGGTGGTGTTTCAGTGATTACTTGTAGTCCATTAACTCGAAGAACTTTATGCGAGATAAAATTAAAAAAACATTTTACTTTTAATAACAAAATTATGCCTGTATTACTTGAATTTTTAAAATAACTGCTTAAATGTGACAGTATAATTAAATTAATTAGTACTACAACAGTAAGCTGAAAACTTAATTATGAAAGTTTTCTGTATATTTTTATAGATAACTCTAATATTTATACAGTAAAAATGCATTCAAGTTGCTAAATTATTTTTAATTAAAATTTTGAATGCCATCTCCGCTTAGTTGCCAACCTTTTAAAATAAATGTTTCCTGCTCTTAATATTTATATTATGTAGGTCAAGGTAAACACAATTAGTACATCTGAAATTTTTAAAACATGCTGATGTTCTTTTATACCTTGTTGGTAGTATACTTTTACATTTAATTCTGCATATAAATATTACCTAATGAGGCTTATTAGTTATTCTTAGTTACACTCTTGAACATTTCTCTGAAAAATGTTTTCAAAACTCATCATTTTCTCTTATATTTTCACTGTTACATTTTTTTTAATTAATCCAACATAACTTTATTTTTTTATGTAACCTACTTACATCGATGCTATCTTCGTCAGTCTCTCCAGTTTAACTGTATTATTTTCTATTTTAAACTATTGTATTCTTACCTGTTTTCCATTTTCACATATACATTTTTCATACGAAATAAACTACTGGCGCTGTGATCTATTAATCTCACAGCATACTAAGTGAGATTTGAAATTTTCAAAACATACTATGTATTATGCTACTTCTATTGCAACATTCAATGATTTAACTTCATCTTTATGCATGTTTAGTTGAGCTGGATGAGTGGTAAGATTACGACAGCATTAAAATCTTATAGTCATATAAAATATAGCATCCTACATGTATACACATGGATTAGCTTCAAGCAATATCTACATAATATTATAAGAATGTTACATTGTCTCAAAGAAAAATTTAATTTTTTTCAGTCGTCAGCAGTGAATTCAAGTTTCAGTTTAATTTAAATTTTCGTTTCAATTTATTTCAAATAAAATTACAAATTAAAATTATGTACTACGTAGGTACTTACTTTTAAATAGCTTTTTTGACCCGAATCTGTAATAAAGCATAATATGCAATAAAGCTTCATTTTATTACCATTGTTAAATGGTAACAAACAAGTTTCTCTTATTGATTTGATTAACCCTGCTCATAATGACTTGGAAAAACTGTAATCGGGTCAATTTAATAGGCCGCAGTAACCGATCCTTTATTATGGTAAGATTTTCACCTGGGGATTGCGTCTTTTATAAATCCAATATATCATAGTCTAGAACACTCCAAACAAACGGGGCTCTAGAGTCTACAGCGTGAAAACAAGTCAAGAAACTGGTTGATATAACAAAGCTCTAGGGTTTGAAGTACCAGTCAAGTAAACTAAGTTTTATAGAAAGTACTTGATTTTCTGCATTCCCTTTGAAACTATAAAATAGAGATATTACTAATACGTTTAGTAGGTGTAATAACTTAAATCGATGATTATGAATTTCAATTCCACCATACTTACACCGTTTAGAACTGCAAAATAGAAAAGAAAGGCGATAAAAATATCGAAGGTTTGACTAAAGCTTTTGAGATTATTAATTATCTTCCGGATTATTAAATTAATAGAAGCCATAATTGCATTGTCTTAAAAAGTAGAAAACTTTTTTCATCAAAGAATTAGTAATTTGATACAGCTACAAAAATTTCTAATTAAGTTAAAGCAATTCCAGCTTCCGACTGTCAGAAAAATTATTTCAAGTTGTGCTTCACCTCGCAAAAATTCGTAGGAATCTTTCACCAGTTACATATTATATTTATATTATATAAAATAATAATATTCTACTAAAATTATTGTTTGTATTGAAATTTTTTTTCATTTTATTATATGCAATACGAAAAAGTATTGTTGTCGTGCGGAAAAAAGTGAGAGTTTGATGAATATTTATTGTTCAAGTCCCATGAGCTAAATAAAACCATTTCCAAAAAACATCTGTGAAGTCAAATTTGTGTGTGTCTCAAATTTTTTCTCAAAAACAAACGGGAATTTTAAAACTAAATTTCCGATTTCGTATCCTTATATTGAGATTAGAGCTGATAAAATTTTGTATGAAATTAGTTTATGGAAACTACTCTTTTTAATTTTTTTATTTAATATTTGTTTTTTTTAATAATTAATTTTAAAACTAAATTTGATATTAAATTTGTATTAATAAAACAATATATTTATTTTAGTAAAACGGGTGTTGTTGCGAAGGTGTTCAAGGTGTAAGTGTAAAGCCGCTGACGAAAACCAGAAAAAACCTAATCGAAACTTGAAAAAGAATGGTAAATTAAATTTACAACTAAAAAATTCAATAAGAGTTGAAGAGGCGAAACAAACATAGATAGAGACATTGAATATTGTAGTAAACAGTTAATCGAATTCAACTACAAATTAAATTCAATTTAAACAATGCGAATGTTTCTGATCCGTAGAAGCGGGCATTTGAATTAATCTCGTGTCTGTAATACAGAGCAATAAATGCACAAATATTGCAGAAGTTCAAAAGAACAAAGAACGTAACAAAGAATAGCAGAAAATAAACACGGAGAAGGAAACACAGGATTTTGTATAAGCAAAAAAATAATTCGGTCACCAGATCAGGAACAAGCACAGATGGAAAGGACCAAAACTGTTAGAATCAGAAATGGAAGTAGCGAAAGTAAGATAAATGTTTGAAAACTTGATAAATAAATTCAAGGTAAAAAAATAATTAATATAAAACAAGAAGTTAGTTAGTTAGAAGTAAAACAAGAAAATATAATATAGAAGAAACAAGAAAGAAAAATCAATAAGATGACAACGGAATTAAAACAAGAATTCAGGAATTAAAAGCTCTTATCGCAAAAAAGGAAGAGGACTATGAGGCAGAAAGACGAGAATTTATCTAAAGAATAGAGACATTGCAAAAAAGAGATTAAAAAAAGACACAGGCAGAAAAACAAGAGTCGACTAACCCTGACTCGAAAATACACTTTTTCCTATAAAAATAGATTCACCAAACTAAATAGCACAAAAATATAAGGTATTTAAAGTGAGGATGAATTTGGTAGGCATCTATCAAGGCCACAATTCAATTTTGAAAATTACGATTTCCTCATAAGAAACGCAGGCAAACAAATTATTCCGTAATATTGCGTAACAATGCAAGTTTTCTGTTGACGAAACTTATAAATCTGGTTAGATTAAAAATGTAAGAGGGAAGGTACTAGTAGTACAACGCAATGATCTCGTCAATCGCTTCTTGCTATCTGTCTGATTAACATCTATATTTTGTCGAGGAGGACCGATCTAGGGAAATATTTTTAGGTAGTATGGCATTTGTCAAAACAGCTTAGAGTGTCTAGAGTGGAGGGTACGAAAGGTCAGTTTTGACTAATGCAACCATGGCAAATCTTGAATTCACCCTAAAATATACCAATAGAAGAGAAAGAGCCAATAAATGATCGCATTCCATATGAATTTTTAAAACAGTTTTTCTAAAATTTGTTGACTGTTCGCAAATTTTAATTTTACTTATCATAAAACCAAATTTAGGATTTCGTATACTTATATCGAGATTTAGAAATGATTAAATTTTAGTAAAATTGGTTTACGAAAACTATTGTTTTTTAAATTTTATTATTTAATATTAATTTTATTAAATATTTTAAAACTAACAAGAGTTTTAAAACCAAATTTATGATAGGAAATAGAGATAATTAAGTTTTTTCCACTACTAGCCATAAACACTATCATTTCAACGTAAGTAATCGAACTGTGAACCACGCCTTCTATCACCTGAGGTGAATAATATTTCATTATTCACTAGTAGTTAATAATGAACATAAATGCGTAGTCCGGAAACTTCGGGCCATTTTGAAAGAAAATTTATGTGTAAAACGAATTAGCATAACCAAGAAATTCTATCAATAGTGTTTAAATAATTAAAATCGGTCTATAAATAAGATTAATTTGATATTTAAAATGTTGATTAAATTGGAATTTTGTGACGTTTAGCAATTAGGCGAAATGAGAATTATGAATTATGACAGCTCATGCCAGCATGAAGTGACAACTGAAAACTTTATAAATCGATTATTAATAATTATTACAATCAATTATCGTTACAAATAGTACATTTTTCGACAAAATAATTTTCGTCAACATCTATTTACTTGCATTCCACGTTCACTAGTTTTTATTCGATATAGAATTTTTTGTTTGGTAAGTGTTTTGTTACATTAATATTATTAAAATCTGTATATTTTCAATTGTAGGATAACTGGATTGTGAAGATATTAAAGAAATTAGTGGTCGAAACAGAATCATGGAAAAATTTATGCGATTCGAAGTACTCGTTCGTTAGCAAACTTGTATAACCTTTACTCCATTAGAAAATTTACAATCTCCGTGCTATTGTAACTACAGTTTAAAACACTTCAAAACGCTCAAAATTTCTTATTTGATTAATTGATGTTGATTGGCTTTGGACCATACGAGCTATGCTCGTTTTAACCGAGAGTGAGTCAGCTATATAGCCCTCGGCTACCGTAGATGACTTCCAACCCCCATGTTGTTTCAACTGCAGGATATTTCCACCGCTAGCAGCTAATATTGTGGCTGAAGTTCTTCGAAGCTATGACCCGTGTAAGACGCAGGGTTTTGCAAATTTAAATACATTGCAATTTTGTTTGGTACTTGCCCTATTGTATTATGACCAATATTTTGCTTTGTAGCTTTTCCATTGCGTATACTAATAAATAATTTTTGCATGTCGGAAGTTGGTCTAATTTTTAAATATGTTTTTACAATTTTCATCCAAAGGGGTTCCATAACAACAAATTTTCTAGATGAACCATTTTACTATTACGAATGTTTATAATAATCATATCATCTTTTATGATAACATCAGAAAGAAGCAAATTGCAAAGCTCATCGCATCTGACTGAAAACGGAAGACTTCTTAGCACGGTAATTCACATTTTGGCGTTTTAAGAACGCAACTAATTTGAAAAACTTTGAAATGTCTATGTTGTCCTTTAAAGAAAGAGTTGATTTTAACATAGAATAATGTGCCCATAAAGTGGAAGCTTTTTATCATTGGCATAACTTTGGAAATATGCTAACAGTACATTTTCAGATATAACCACACTTCGCCACTGCACCAATTTTAAATGTTACATAAGCTTTCATATAAAGAGTCTTGATTTTTCCGGCAGTAGCTTGTCTGCCACTGATTCAGCAATCTCTCTCATTTCGGGTGGTGTACAACTTTCACTCATTTTTAAAAACACTCGCAAAACTTATAAATATCAAAATATTTAATGTAACCTTTATGTCAAAATTAATTAAACATTTTCAAGCAAGTGTCAACATCAAAACAAAAACTATCATTTGTTTTATAATTTGAAATAAATAATTAAAACGATTTACTTTATTCATTAACAATTATTATTATAAGTATTATATTATATTATTATAAATTGTATATAAACCACGGTAGTGAAGCGTGTTATAACCGCGCGCTTAAATCCGCGGTGCTACGCACCTTGGGATTTAATCTGGCGCTAGGGTTATAACACTATGCTTCACTACCTTGGTGTATAATATACTATTGTTTAAAATTGATTCATGGAAACAATTTTACTTTATCATAATATGTAATATGAGAAAGTATTGTTTTCGTGCAGAAAAAAATTTGAGATTTTGATGGATTTACACTTTTGAGGTCCCTGAGTAAAATAAGACCATTTCCAAAAATGTCTGTGTGTGTGTGTGTGTGTGTGTGTGTGTGTTGTGTGTGTGTTGTGTGTGTGGTCAAATTTTGTGTGCGACCTACAGCGAAAACTAATAAGAATTTTTAAACAAAATTTTGGATTTTGTATTCTTATATTTAGACTTAGAACTGATTAGATTTTGGCTAAAATTGATTCACGGGAACTATTTTTTTTTATTTTTTTAAATTTTATTATTTAATATTAGTTTTTAATTAATATTTCAAAAACTAATGGGAATTTCAAAACGAAATTTCGGATTTAGCATACTTATGTCGAGTTTTAAATCTGATTAAATTTTAATTAAAATTGTTTTATGAAAACTATTGTTTTTTAATTTTTTTAAGTTTTATTATTCAATATTAATTTTTATTTAATATTTTAAAACTAACAAACTTTTCAAAACCAAATTTGATATTTCTTATCTTTATAGCTAGAGTTAAAGTTATTTAAATTTTGGTTAAAATTTGTTCATGGAAATTATTTTTTTAATTTTTAAGTCTTATTGTTTAATATTAGTTTTAATTAATATTTCGAAAAGTAATACGAATTTTAAACTAAATTTAGGTTTTCGCATATTTTAATCGATATTTAGAACTGATTAAATTTTAGTTAAAATTTGTTTATAAAAACTATTGTTTTTTATTATTTTAAATTTTATTATTTAATATTAGTCTTTATTTAATATTTTAAAAACTAACATGATTTTCAAAACTAAAGTTGAGATTTCTTATGTTTATGGCAGGAGTTAGAGCTGATTAAATTTTGGATAAAATTGGTTTATGGAAGTAATTTTTTAAATCTTTTATTTAATATTAGTTTTATTAAATATTTCAAAAACTAATGAAAATTTCAAAACTAATGTTGGTATTTTGTATCTTTATATTTAGACTTAGAGCTGATTAGATTTTGAGTCACATTGGTTAATGGAAAATATTTTTTTCTTTTTATTACTAAAATTATTTTTAATATTTAATAAAAGTATGATAAAGTCATGGGCATGGCCACATCCGATTTTTTAATCTTTTATTTAATATTAGGTTTTAATAAATATTTCAAAAACTAATGAGAATATCAAAACTAAAATTTCGTATTTTGTATCTTTGTATTAAGACTTAGAGGTCATTAAATTTTGGGTCAAATTGGTTAATGGAAAATATTTTTCTTTTATTATTAAAAATTATTTTTTAATATTTAATAAAAGTATGATAAAGTCATAGGCATGGTCACATTCGATTTTTTTATACTACTATTATTTTACAAAATTTACAAAAAAATGGTAAAAATCCAATCCGGGTTGATAGACTCTTGCTGAAAAAATAATATTATTGTGAAAGGGGTAAGTACCATTGAGAACAATGCAGTAAGGAATTTGAAAATTTTAAAACAAAAAGTTACAAGTCAGAGTGAAATTGCTAAAAGTGATCAAATTGCGATCCAATAAAATTGAACAATAATGGCAAAAACGGAAACGTGAATAATGAAAAGAAAAATAACCAGTAATAAATTGATCATCAACAGATTATTGACAGTGATCTAACAATTCATCATCATCATCATCATCTGCACGTGTTGGACGTATTGTCCGTTAATTTAACAATTAATGAACGCAAAATACGTGATGCGGAAGAAAAGAGAATAGGAAAACGGTTTATGTCTATTTGAATGGGATAAAGTTAAACGGAAAATATAACTAAAGAAGGACGGGAAGGACGGTGTTAAAATACTAATGGTAAGTGGGAAGTACTTTGATGGAAAAACGAAAACTGCTGGAAAGAAAACAAGCTGCTGAGAATAAAATGAAAGAAAAATAATAGAGTGGGAAAATGAAATGTTAGAATTTTGCTAAAGCAAGGAAATATCATTAAAGGAGGTAGAGGATATAGACATCGCCGCAGTACAAGAAATAAGATTCAGAGGAGAAGGAGAAATACAAAATGACGAACATATTATGTATGCTGTATTTTTGAAGAAACAAGCAAGGACAAAATGTAAAACAATTTAAACCAATAAATGATAGAATAGCTTTCTTGAGAGTGAATGCAAAACCCTTCGACGTTTCTCTAATAAATGTTTAAGCAACATTAAAAGATAAATACCCAAACGAAAAAGATTAACATTATAAAGAGAGATTTTAATGCTCAAGTAGGAAAGAAAGATTATTTAAAGGAAGTTACTCGTAAGCAAACATTACATAAAAGAGCCAATGCTGATTTAGGTCATTACTTGGTAGTTGAAATTTTGGAAAAAAAGATTAATAAAGATTAATATAAAAGATTAAAGATTAATATTAAGATTAATAACAAAAAAGACGAAAAAAGATGGGATTTGGAAAACTAAGTAGGGAAGAAATAAGAAAGCAATAATATTGATGGAGAGTAGACGAGATTGAAGACAATACAGCAATACAGACAGCAATGGGAAAAGCTATAGGACATGAAAACAAAAAGTTAAATAAAAATGGAATAACGAAGCCTGCGAGGAAAAAGTAGATATAAAAACAAAGCAAAAATATATGGATAAGGACAGGAAATCAGGACAATATGAGAAATTTGTAAACAAATTCATGCAGCATTAATATTGCGCCAATATTGAATGTTGACGCGATATTGAAGATTGGGCAATATTGGTGCAATCTGGATTTCCTATATTGGCCCAATCTTAATATAATATTGCGCCAATATTAATGACCAATATTGTCTGCCGATCTTAAGCCAATATTGGTTTAATATTGATTTCCAACACTGTGGCAATATAGGAAATCAATTTTTGACCAATATAAGTTGAATCTTGGTGCAATATTACGTTAATATTGATGGCTAATAATGTTTGCTGATTTTAAGCCAATATTGGTGCAATATTGTATTTCAATATTTCAGCAATATAAAAAATTAACATTGCACAAATAGGTATAGAAAATCGACATTGAAGCAATATAAGTTGAACGTTATATTGCGCCAATGTTAAAAATTAATATTTCCTGCTGATCTTCAACCAATAATGCGCAATATACAAAATCAATATTAAAAACAAGTATTGCAAATAAATAGTAACAAAATAGAAACAAGAGTGTAAAAGTAACAATAGTCCAGTCAATAGAGACATAAATTAAGGCTGACTTTGCAAAAGATCAGGAAAAGTTCTAATTTGGAAAGCTTAAAGAGTGGCATGTTCTGATCATCATGTTAAGTTATCCGCTCGCTCCGCTATTTTGCAAAAAGCAATTTTTCGTATACATATACCTCTCTCCGCTGTTATAAAGGCTAAAAATGATTGTTGGATAAATTCTAAGAAACACAATTTTATCTAAAACTTTCTTTCCCGGATGAGTTACAGCAAAGTAAGGCGGAACAAACTTTCTCAAGAAGATAATGCTGACATTAGTCAACTTGAACCATCTAGGCATCTAATAGAACTAGAAGGCATAAATTAAGACCAAGGTGTGGATTAGGCCTACTGATCTGCTGACTCTGCCTCATGGTGCTGTAGAAATAAGCAAAAATGAAATTATTTAATAATCAATACATATTAATTGAAATTTCTACCAAAAGTGAAGCGTTTTTACAAATTTTTAACAAAAATTTGCTCCATTGTACTTTGCTGTAACTCATGAACTATTCATCAGGGAACAGAAAGTTTTAGACAAAAGTTGTAGGCAATTTTATTTCTTTTAATTCTTGTAATAACTATTTTCAGCTCACATCGGAGCGGAAAGCAGATATAACAAAAAACTGCTTTGAATTTTTATATTAAGAATTTTTATAGGAAATTAAATAACAAAAATGAACGTACAGCATAAAATCCAGAGTAATAAAAATCGATCCAGGTAATCCAGGGAATAACAAAATAACAAAAAAAATAAAAGAAATGTGGAAAACATATTTTCAGGAATTGCTAAAGTCGTACGGAAAAATTAAGAACATACAAACCTAGTAACCAAGAATGAAGACAAACAACAGAGAGAAGAACCCACACTTTAAGAAATGAAAAACCTAGTGACCAAAATAAAAAACGGAAAAGCATCTGGCAAAGATAGTATACACGCAGAGATTATAAATAACTGTAGAAACAAACTTTTAATCATAAAATAAATGAACTAATAGAAACAGTCTAGAAACAAAAAATACGTAAGGAATGGCGGACAGGGAGAATAATCTTAATTAATAAAAACAGGCAAACACTGCCTATACCTTGAAAGGAAGAAGAAAAAGAATAAAAAAGATGTCAAGGAAGTAGCAATTACAGAACCATAACTCTGCTAGACGTAGTATTCATAAAAATGCTATCATCCCTGATTCTAAAAAGACTGGAAAAGTACACAAAGCAAGTATTAGGAATTATCAATGGAAAGTCAGAAAAGATTCATCGACGATATAATTATTAAGCAATACATATTTTGAAACGGCTGACAGAAAAATTCTACGAGCATAATCTTGAAATGCATATGCGATTTCTAGACTTTTAACAGGCTTTTGACCCTGTAAATGAAAATAAACTGATCATAATTATGTCTAAAATAAAAATTTCAAAAAAAAGTAATAAACCTGTATACATGACAATAGAGAATACAAAAGGTACAGTTGAAGTTGTAAAAGAAAAAACGGAAGAATTTGAAATAATTGAAAGAGTGAGATATAGTGACGCGATATCGGCAACCTTGTTTAATTTAATGATAGAGCATATAATCAGGAATTCGAACTACAGGAGCACAATAATCAACAAAAAACTCCAATTTTTTGGGAACGATGATGATAAGAACAACAAAAGAAATGATAGAGATGTTTGAAAAAATTACCTTCAAGCAAAAGTAGTTAACCTGCAGATGAATGAAAAAAAGACAAAATATCAAGGGGTCAACCGCTAGAAGAAATCGTGTACAATTAACTTCACGTACTTCATCATAATTCTCCATACTTCTTACAGAAGAGACTTACAAAAATACCAAAATTTGAGCACTGGAGGGTGTTCCACACCCCAGACCCCAGTGAGTAGATTATTTTTATCAAAGTAAACTAAAGATCTCTCGTTGCAGAGGCACTAGAGGGTGTTTCACTCCCCAGCCCCCGGATCAAGTAGTTTATTTTTATCAGAAGTAAACTGAACTCTCCTGTTGCAGATATCTATGTACCTCCCAGGAGTACGGAATTTATAATTAGGTAGTTTATAATTAATTGTCAGATTACGAATTAAACACATTTACTTGGCCGTAGCTAATTTTAATAAACTTGAGATATGCTTAAATATTTAATTCACTTTTAATAAAAATAAATTATTTAAACCGGGGTCTGGGGTGTGGAACGCTCTCAGTGCTTCTGCAACGGAAATCTTCAGTTTACTTCTGATAAAAAGTAAACTACTCGTTCTGGGGTTCTGCATGTTCTGCAATGTTCTTCATTCCAAGATTTATACACTGGAAGGTGTTCTACAACCCCCCTCCCCAGTACTTCATGTACTTCATTAGATGTGTACAAAAAACTTCACCAGCGGTTAACCCCTCGTAAAATATTATATGCGATGCGGAAGAAAGATAAGTGGAACAACTGGAAATTTGTAAATAGAAGAATACGACTTTGAAAAGGTAAATGGTTTTAAGTACCTAGGAGTGAAGGTGAATATTGAAAACAACGGAGAAGAAGAAATAAAAAAATAAGTAGCAAGCAGAAAATATGTAGAACTTTCTTTGCAAACAAGAAAAACAGAAGCATATAATAGAAAGACAAATAGAAAAATGTGGAGATAATAGAGAAATGGGGAAAAAAACGTTTATAGAGAGAAATCACACAAAAATGATAGCAAAGCAGCATTAACATAGGAGTAATTCACTTCGTAAAAAAGATTGTGAAGACTTCTACGATGAAGTGGTTTAATTCCAATAGGAATGGAAATCAGAGATTGATTAATAAAGCTGATTAGAACTTGGTTCAAATTATTTTATGGAAACTATTTTTTTGTATTTAAAAATGTTTGTTATTTATTATTCTTAGTAAAAGTATGAACAAATCATGGGCATGGTCACATCCGATTTATTTATATTACATATTATTAATAATTTGAAAAGAAATCATTTTCTATATTAGTTACTACATGTATACTATTCAATAAATCAAAGCAATTAATATTAATCAATGAAGTAAATAATGTTAAAATTTATTTGATCTAATGTAATGTAATATGTATACATGTAGGTACTCTCTCGCATATCGAACATCTACATATGTACATGTTTGACTTGTGATGAATGCAAATACGTATGTAATTTAGAAACAACTGCAGAATGTAATTCAATTTTCAGGATTTCAATCGGCATGGTAATTTTAACATCCTCTTGAATTACTTCCTGCATTTCCTATTTCAATTATTTTCTATACTACTTGACGAACTTTGATAAATATCTCCAATTTTTTATTTATATATAAAAGTCGATAATAGTTTTTCATACTGTAAAAAGTGTAATATCTTTCAAAGCACCTGCTAACTTGGCAAACAAATAATTTTCCATTTTCAACAGGCTGTGGGACGATATTAAAATTATTTATATTATGTATTAGTATTAAAACCGTTTAAAAATCAGCATTACTTGATTTGCATCAATTACAATGCTATTTATTTAAAATTTCCTTCTGAAACATTTAAACCATGGTAAAGAAATATCGAAAAAATCAATAATTTTTAATCTTTTATTATGCTTGTCTTGTGTAATACGTGATATAAAGTTTGGGACCTTTGGAAGTCCCAAGTGAAAATTTAATACAACATAATATGTACAGTAGCGATCTAAAGTAAGTTGGCAAACAGTTTTTTTTCAAAGTTCAATATTTTGCTTTAATTTTTCAAATATTTATTCCTTAAAAGGCTTTAAATTAAAAATATAAATATAATTTTCTAGAAAATTTATTAACGTGAAAAATTCAAAAACGAAAATTTCGAAATATTTCTATTTATCAAGTTATGACAAAACGCTCTTAAAACAAAAAAATAAAGAAATACATATAGTAACAACTATGGATTAAAAACATTTAGTACTTTGTTGCAAACCCTTTTGCAGCGATAACAGCTTTACATCGTGATTGCATCGAGTCAACCAGCTTCTCTAAACGTTCTAATGGTATTTTGACCATTCTCTCTGCAATGCTTCCCATAATTTAGTGGTATTACTATAATTTTCACTTCTTATTCGACGTTCGAGCTCTTCCCACAAATGCTCTATGGGATTCAAATCTGGAGATTGACTGGGCCACTCTAAAAGCCGAATTTTAGCTTTGTCCATGTACTGCTTAACATGCTGTGAAGCATGTTTTGGGTCATTATCCTGCTGAAATATCCAGCCGCGCGGCATTTTCTCTTGCCATGTGGTAGCATATGATCCCTCAGTATGTCGGCATACATAAACCGATCCATAATGCCATCAATTCTGTGTAGAGATCCAATGCCATCACGAGAAAAGCAACCCCACACCATGACGTTCCCTCCACCATGTTTTATAGTAGGAACTTGATATCTAATATCATATCTTTTACCTTCTGGACGTCGAATATACTTAATACCATCCGAGGAAAACAAATTATACTTACTTTCGTCACTCCAAAGAATTTTGGACCAATCTTTTTTCCCAGTGTAAGTGATTTTAGCAAACTTCAGACGGGCTATCCGATTCTTTTTTGATATAAGTGGTTTCTTACAAGGACGTCTGCCAAATAGTTTAGCTGCATATAGTCGACGTTTCACTGTCGAAACATGTATATTTTCTTCGCGATTTTCGTTAAAACTTTGAACAATTTGTGTAGCCGTTACACGAGGATTTTTATTGCTTCACGAACGATCATTTTATCTTCTCTTTTGGTTGTTTTCGTGGTCGCCCTGTTCTTGGGCGTGTCTCTACTGATCCATATTTATTATATTTGTGACACCAGAGACTTATTGTTTGATTTGGAATGTCAAATTCGCGTTCTGCTGCTCTCAATGAATTTCCATTTTTAACCATTTAAGAACCGTGTTTTTAAATCTTCTGAATACTCTTTCCTTCTGGGCATGTCGATGTATTATCAAGAAAGATATATTTCAATCAAATTAACTTTTATGAACGCTTATTATTGTTTTGATATTGTTTGGATGTTATGCCAATTTTCTTTTGAACCCTCCATAAAATTCAATTCGCTTATATACTTCTTTGTTTTATACCAACTGCAAGTTTTATACGTTAAACTACGTATTAATCTACATACTTTTAGAAAATATATGATAGTCCACTAAATGATTTCTTTTCTAATAATTTTTTGTAAAAACTGTTTGCCAACTTACTTTAGATCGCTACTGTATTGAAATGGACTGAAATTGGACTTTCACGGTTTTAAAAGAGAGACGATGTGAAAATATCAATTTCAAGTTTTCTGTTAAAAAATTATTTTTATCTATTTATCAATCACAGTGAATTACAATTCTATAAATATAAATAAAATTAGCTCAAACGAATATTGATGATTCTCGTAGAACCATCCGTTGACAGATTAAAGCACAAAATTAACAATTTTCAAGAGTAAATAATAATCTTTGATTGCATAGTACGAGTATCAGCTGGGCAAACCTTATGGTAGGTTTAAAAGGGTTAATCTTTTATCGGGGTTTACTGTTTGCTTATTTGGTATTATAATTTTTGTTATATTCAAAGATTATGTACAAAATTATCAGACCATGAACCAAATTTATTATAGAATTTTTTTTAGAAAAAACACAACAAACGCTGCAGGTTTATGTAATTATAATTTTATATGTTATTATCTGCAACAGCAGTAAACTCCATTGCCTTAATTACATATTAGGAATCGTTAACTATTCACCTATAATTTGATGGTGGAATTACTATCGTTAGGTTGATAATATCACCAACCCGATTCAGTTTACATAATATGTACTTACTGATCGATCTTAATTGAAAATCCGCATGTAAATACTAACTTATTTGGGATAGCGCCTCATTACTTTAAGTACTCTTTGTCCTGGTTTGGCACGATTGGCATAACTGTTGAGTCAGGCAGGCAATTGCAATCCTATTTGCAGCTTTTCTCAACTATGTACTACATTTTAACGATTGAAACAAAGGAAAAAGTTAAACAATTTATATTTAAGAACATATGCATTCACCAATTTAACTTATTGATTTCTTTCTCTTGAAGAAATAATAAAATCATTTTATTATGTAATAATAGTAAAAATTAAACTTTTAAATTAACAAAACTATCTAGGAGCATTGTAATAAGAATAAAACCGCTTCAGTCGCCTTCGTGGTTGAACATTTTGCTGTATCAAACGAATAACCTGCTGGGTTTCCATTACTTGGTAGGTTAAACTTTCTGTAAAGCATTGTATTGCGGTACGAGAAAAATTCAGACCTAACAAACCATCTGAAACCAAACATCCAACAAACTTTATAAACCCACACTTTCCTTAAACGAACATCGTGAAGTAGTATAAATAGACATTGTCATCCATTTTACTCAAATGAAGTATTTCCAAACTTTCTTGCCATGTTTCCCGATTTTGCATTCAACATTGAACTTTTAAAATTATTAAAATCTTTTAAACTTTAACAGCCGCTATAACATTGTAGAGGTTTTGTTATTCATATTTCCCATATAAAAGTTCTAAGATAAAAGTTGCCACACACCATCCGTGTGTCAAATTTGAAAAGTCAAAGTTTATTTGGTGTTTAAATTTTCATGGCTTCAAGACAGACGTGACCGATAGTTTTAATTATTATTGTTGTTATTCGTGAGATAAGATTGCAGTATTAAATATTATTATTGTTAGTTCCCAAACTTCCATGAGTTTTTGAGCTTCTCGCTTTTTTTTAGTTTTCGACTTCATTATATTGTAAAAAGATATAAACCGGAACAGATAAGTGATTAAGGAATTAATAAGGATTCTGAAAAATTAAAAGTTAAATTTAATGTTTTCTCGACTATTACACTATAAAGTGAATGCTAGGAGCTACGCTTTGGTTTAGGAAGCAGTGTTTCGTTCCAGTTATTTATTATTGTTCTAAAAGTGTGGATTTTGATTTACATTATCTCTCAAGCTAAATTAATTTTCTTTCAGAGGCGTGTCACGTTTGTTTTCACTATTAGTTAGTTTTTGATGAAGTTATGAACAGGATGAAAATTTAATGAAGTACCGAAACTTACGTTATGTGGGTAGCAACTTGTTTCTGAGATTGCAGATAACTTAAACAAATACTGTAAAGGGTTAACAAAGCAGTTTAGAATAAGGAATTGTAATTCATTTTCTCACATAATTCTGTATAAAAATATTACAACAGAAGTATTCTTTCACTTTCTATGTATTTCGGATATATAATATACTATTGAAAAAGCGAATTTACGTTTCATCTCCCACCTACTAATACGTCCTAATTAATTAAATTTTAGATATGCCTGATACCACTATTTTGCATTAAACGTAAGTAGATGGTAATTAAATTAAAACTAATAAAACACAGCGTTCTAAAATTGGAAGTAAAAGTTTCAACTTATCATTTAATATAAGCTCGGCGGATTTTATTTTACTATAAAACTAAGTGCTAACTCAAATTGCAAATGCTTTTTGAGTAATTTTAGAATTTTAATTTAAAATTATTTCCAAGAATGAAATAATTCGATGTAAGATACCTATAAAACCTAATTTTCTTTTGTGTAATTTAGTAATGCAGCTAATTTTAAAACATTAATGGCATCGTGGCATGCTTTTATTGGTATAATATTTTATATATAACATAATTATAATTTTTGCCACACTTTTCAAAGCGCTAAAGTTTAATTTAAATTAATTTCTAATTATTACGTAAAAGTATAATTAATGTAATATATTCGTTTAATCAAACAAATTACCACTTTGTGTTTGATCAACAAGCGTCCAGTATTGCAAATGAAATAAACGGTTGCAGTGGTGGAAATTCAATTAAGCAAAATTACAATTTTTATTGGATTTTAAATTCCTCATCAATTAATTGATCCTTAGCACTTACTAATCGCTTTTCGACTTTTACAAATTGTGAGAAAGGTAACGAAAAAATATAAACATAAGATTGGATAAGCAAAGTTTGATAACTACCATAGTCGGAAAGCAAAATCTGATAACAAAAAGTTTATTTATTTATATTCTCAACTTCCAAAGATGATTTTCTGAAAATTTCTAAAACTAAATTTACAAAAGAATTAACTTTACTTTTTAAGTTTTACGCCCATTCTAATAATACTTGATGCTTTCAGAATATTTAATAAAACAATAGAACAAATATTTATGTGCTTTTAAGAAATGTTAACATATTATTCGAATATTAAAAAAAAATGTTTTATCAAATAACTCAATTAGAAATTTTCAAACTTTTAAATAAAAGACATTAAGTATTAGTTTTTTTATCACATGTATTTAGAAGTTTAAAAATTGTCATCGTTAATCAATATTTTATGTGCGAATCTCTTAAATTGACCTTCCATTGACCCAAATTTTATCACAGCATTTACTAATAAATTTAAGAAGGATGTGGATTTTGCTCCTAAATAAATTTATCAAGTATTAAAGAAAGCAGACCAGATAATATATTATTTGTACCTTAAAAACAAGCACTATTATTTGTAGATAAACATTTCGGAAATATGGTACAATGATAAGCTTGCAGAGTTTCATTAAATCTACACTTTTACAAAGCAAAAGTAATTATTTTCCATTATTAACAGTTATTTACCTAAATTCCATAAATATTTCAAGTTTTAACAGTTTTCTCACTATCGTGTGGAACTTTTAATAAACATCCAGTAAGTTACAATTTATTGCAATAGGAAGTTCCCCTACTTTACAAATTTAGATATATTGTTTCATGTAAGGTTTTAACACCTAAAATAAAAGGTACATTAGTAAGATTAATTTGCAAATAAATCAAATAAAATTTTCTTTGCTAGTTAAATCTCATTGTATTTTTTTACTTCCAACTGAAATACAACCTTTGTTAATTATTGTGACACCTAAATAGTGGTTATGGAATTCAGTATATTTTATATAATAATAAAACCCCCACGAAGAGTTTAATAAATAATATGAAATTATTTCTCAAGCTCAAAAATTAATTGTTTAATTTAGAATCACACTTTAGATTAAACAAGTTGAAAATTATATTGCTTCTTTAGGCAGCGTTTTAATTTTATTTAAGAGGAAGCAGTAATAATCCGAAGCATAGGTTCCATCTTTCTTGGTGCCGTTTTCTTATTCTCATTGCAATATAAACCGAATCTGCCCTTCTTTTGATTAACATTCCTGAGCATCCCCTTTAAAATAAGTTAAATAAGTTTATCTGGATTGATTGAAATTTACTGTATTTCCTCTCTTTATTTTTTTACGTTATAAATTCTCATTTAAATCAGCGTAAAAAATTAAAGAACAAAATGTTTACATAATGTAAAATGCATAATTGGTAATATAATAATATATACTAAACATAATTACATAATATCATCTGCTGGTTTAAGGAGTGAACAAACGACTGCAAACAAATAGTCGTGTGTTCGAATCTAAATCTGCCTAGTGGGTGATCATCCCCATTAAAGCTGTCGTAAACGCTAAATTAAATTTAAATAATAGATAAAGTCAATATAGTTGTTAAATGATCACAAATAATACACTAACAGTAGGTACATACACCAAATACAATTTTTGATATTCAACTAAGTAAATAATTGTATTGTTAATTTAATAAAATTATTTTTAAGGAAATACTTTCTTTCGGGCTATATGGGTGGGGATTGATTTAAATAAAAAAAAATGTTGTTTATTTTTTACTCAATAACAATAATTATATTCAAGGTTATAACAGTTAATAGTTAAAATTATATCTAAACCATCCATTATGTAATAAGCTCTGAATGATGATTTACATTTATAATCTGTCACTGCTAGTGCTATTTTCTTTTCGATTTTCATTATTTATAATAACTACCTCCGCCTTTTCGAATTTGTTTTTATCCTATAGTTTTAAAGAAATTTATAACCATCGTATATATAATCTGAAAAAAATCTTGAGTACATAAGATCGCATTGGGGAATATGTACTATGTAGATTTACCTTCATTGCTTGCAAATCTGTCTTCATTAACTTGATTTAGAATAACGGCATTTCGAAAAGTTTACTGTTGTTTATTTAAAACTTAAAATTATTGTTAGCTCGTATTGCAATCCTTATCGAAAACAACACCTGTAGCACTTGAAATTCTTAATTTTATAAAATCAATTAATTATTAATTTTCTGAATTACTATTATCTTCTTCACTACATCAAAAATTCTTCTATCCAATCAAATTTCACAATGTTTCAATTATTTTCCTAAATCACGACAATTAGCTGATAGGACCTAAAAACTTATAACATCGACCCACTTCTTATCAAAACTTAAAGCATTGAATTTTCGCCGTTTGGCAAACTCCGGCACATTAATTACAAGTTTTCCATGTTATTTAAAATTTTAGAAAAAAATCTAGTCGAATTGATAGGCCAGTGTAAATCTAACAAGTAGATATCTCTTCACACCACATTACCAACAAAACATTCAAAATAGAGGGCGAATCCAACATGAATGAAAAATAGCAAACAAAATATTAATTTCTTCAAAATATCTTGCTAAATGACCTAGGTTTCGAACTTATACACCTTTGGTTGGCTAAGTTTAAAACCTAGGTCATTCAGTAAGATATTTTGTAAAAATTATAAATTTTGTTTGCTATTTTTTCATTCGACAATGATTTTTTTGCATTTCTATAAATTTCTAAAATTTACTTAAACATTTTTTTAATTTCTCCAAATTCAAATTTTGAGGCTGCTTTTAAAAAAATTAAGAAAAAACTATAAATGTTATCAAAAATATTAAAGTGAACATGGAGGAAATGATTTCTTAAAAATAAAATTAGCCAGGTGTGTACCATCGCGTTTACAAAACTCTTCAAAATTGTTATTTTGAGTGGAATTGCACGGATTTCTTCCAGAATATTTTATTTTCAATTGGACTGTTGTTTGTTGTTCAATTAGTTTATTGTCGTAAATCTGACTTTTAAGTATCTCTAGAGAAAACGTCGGGAGAAGTCATCTAAAGACTCCTGGGAGACAATGTAATATTTCCTAGACGCGAAATGAGTTTTCCAGCAAACATTTCGTTTACGACAGGCAAAGATTCATTATACTTACTGCACGTGATGCCATTATCTTGAAACCATGTACTGTTGTTGTACACTTCAAAATCTTACAATTCCAAACAAAAAAAACCATGGTTGTGTACCCGTTGGAATAGAGGTCAATAATCCCTTGAACTGAAATGGCTGCCATATTGTAACTTTCTGAGAATGTCAAGAATTTTTATGTTTTTCCTGAGCTCTATATCGACAATTTTTTTATTAACAAGCCCATTAAAATGAAAATGCGTTTTGTTAGAAGAAAAAACTTGTTAAAATACTCCGAGATGATTTTGACAAAAACACGGAGTAAATTCAGATCATTCGGTTTCAGTTCTTGCTCTAATTGAATTTTATAAGGGTGCAATTTGAGATTTTTTTCTTAAATACGTGGAAAAAATAGTAATGTTGATGATCCAGGATTTCGTCACACATAAGTTCCAACTTCGTTAACCATTTTTCGGTTCTTATTGACCTTGGACAACGTGAAGGTTTCTCATTAAGGGTGGAATCTGTTGCCTCGAATTTTCTGACCCACAACCTAATCACATATTTACTGAGTCACTGATTTAGGTAATGAAAGGATTTAACTCAGCTCGAAATAAATGTCTAACAATCATGCCTAAATTATTCATGAAGCTAATTGATTTTTCCCAAAAAAAAACTTTCAGTAATTTTGATCTTAAAATAATTATCTCGGAGTTTTTGAGGTCATAGATTACGAATATAAATAAAAATACAAAATAGCGGCTTTAAAATGGACATATTTAAGCAAAATGTTTTAAATATTTAGTATTACAGTACATATGTATATAAGTACTATCTACATTAGTTATTGTAATAAAAACGACAACATTTAAGAAATTATCTGAAAATTTCATTAAATATTTGAAATTGTAGTACAGCGATTTTCGAGATACAAAATAGCAAATTATATGCATTTAAAAATTTTGCGTCCCTGGCGAAACAAGTTGAGAATCACTGCTTTAAATCAATACATATTTTTTAGTAAAGGTAAATGTTGTAGTTAACAAACTCTAAATTTTTTTTCAGGTATCTGAACGAGAAAACATATTTACTAATTATTTGTAGACAAAGACAGACTATTTTTTGATAAACCAAGCAAGCAACCAAATTAAAGGTAATTTTTTTATTGAAAAATATCGGTATATTTTTTATCGTAAAATAAGTCATTTCTAAGATATTTGCAAAGAAACTAAAAAATATGTAAATTTGCCAAAATTTTTCCCTTAAAAAAAGTAATTTTTAAATATGTGTAAATAAGAAACACGTTTCTATAAAAAACAATCAAAAAACATCTTCTGATATAGTGTTCTTTAAGAAATTGCAATAACTTTATTTTTGTGCGTATGTAAAAAAATTTTTATTTAATGATTTCAAATTGAGATTTATTTTTTTAATAATTTATTTAAAATTCAATAAGCTATTTAATCACATAAATAATCAAAATTGGTTTTATTTGAAAGATATTTTAATAAACTTAATTTCTCAAAAAGAGTTTTCTACATTTTGTTTGAATAAAAATCATTGTTTATAACAATTCAAAGAAAACTGTTAGTATCACAAATAAATAGACTTTTTTTAGGTTATAAATTGATAATTCTGCATAAAAGGAATCCATTAAGAAATATTTCAGTTTTTATTTATTTATGTATTTTTTTAAATTTTTTGATATATCGCATAAAAAAGGAAAAAATTACACAAACAATTCCCCATATTATAGAAATCGCATTAAAACAGGTTTGAGTGAATAACTTCAATTGTAATATTTTCTCTAAAGCTGCAAAAAATACATTTTTGTCAAAATAAAATTTAAGCAACTAAACTAATAATTTCGATTTTCACTTCAAAAAAGCACTTTTAATGACAAATATCTATAATTTGGTTAATTTATGCCGTAGAGGAATGGCAGAAAAACGAACTAAGCTTATATTGTTTACTATATTTTATTTAACATTTTTTGGTTGGATGTTTAGTTTTAGAGCAAATCTGGAAAACACAAATGGGTGATAAAACCTATTTCGGTTAATTTTTAACTAAATTATACTCAGTTTGTTTCCAAAGTAAGGTAATATCGTTAGTTTCAAGCTGTAAACTTAAAATTTTATTATTATAAATCATAATTTTGCTTTTTATTTGTAAATAATTACTTTAGCAGACTGCAGTTTTTGGGTAACTTTTTATTTATTCGATTCGAAGCAAAAGTCTAACCTACTCCATCTGAAATTTAAATTTCAAACCCACTAAAACTCAATTTATAAGTATAATTTGGCTTGCATATATAAATTTCCTAGATTTAGCTTTATTACTTCAAAAACTCCAAAGTAACTCTTGGCCGACTTCATATTATGGGAAATACATAACATGATAATTTACAGTCACTTATTCAAGCAACTATAACACCCGAATGTTCCAGTGGAAACCCTTCTGTAACAATTAAGCGCATTTTAAAAGATTTCCCAAAATATAAGACAGCATCATGACGTTTTACTGAAATACCCGATAAATTAGAAAAGATTTTGAAAATAAAAGGAAAACATTGAAAAACTACTACAATTTCTAAAATTATCTGGCTTTTTAAAAAATGTAAACAATTTACTAATTTATATTATTTTGTGCTAATAACTACGCAAGGGGTAGTGCGAATAAAAATAATTAAATTTATTAAATCTTGAATCATAAAATTATTGCAATTTAAAAATAAATTAAATTTATACTCTATCTGACTAGGTGAAACAAAAGTGGAACACGTGTCAGGGTTTATTGGTTAATTGTAAACTCTTAATTGAATAAAAATATGAATATAAGCTGTAATCAACTTACCCTTTTGCTTATCACAGCGGTTTCTAGTCTTGAAATTGTCACCGTTCAAGTCAACTATACGAAGGGCATTAATCTACAAAACAATAAATTTATTCTTCTCGATTTGATTGGTTGACAACTGCTTGTTCAATTTTATGTTGGTATGTAGGGAACGTTATTACGACTTCCTTTTAATATTCTAAGCAAATCTGACTACTATTAGGCAGAAGTATTATATTTGAATTAAATAAAACATTTTATTCAGACGTAAAACTTATTTGATTTCCTTTTGAATGCCTTGTTTCGTTATTACGAAGGAATACTATATATCTACAAAATATAATATAAATTTTTGTTGTAAAATTTGATGCACACGTGTCTCGCACATGAGATATTTCTGAAACGCTATTGTGTTATAACTTGGAACATGATAACCTTATTTGAAAAGTTAGAAAACATTTCAAGTTTTTAAATTTTAAATCTTGCAAATTAAAGTCGCACTAGAACTGTATGGTTAGTGCAGTAATCACTACTTTACACTGGAGCATGTGCTAAAAATAACTAAATGTGTTTAGTTTATTTTGTTAAAATAAGGATCAAAAATTGCTTCTCTACGATTTATTTAATATTTTTGTAAATTATTGTATCGACTAAACTGTTCAAAGGAACATGAACCCATAATCATTAAATTAGCTGCTGTCTAACCCTAGTTGCTCCTAACCGATTATGCTTAATTAGTAGGAATACGTGAGTAATTATATGACAGGTGACCCTTTGTAAGACACTGCTGAGTAAAAATTAAGTTTCTAAGATGTTTTTAGAATTTTCTCCTTCACTAGAGCTCTTATTTAATAAAGTCTTTCAACGCTGATAGAATGGAGAATCTACTTTTGTCGTAGGGTACAAGGGTTTTTCGTAACACTAATGAGGATTAAGGATAGAATTAAAGATAAAGCTGCAAATACAGCAGCCATACAGAAGTGTTGGAAAAACTGCTTAAAAATTTAATTAAATATATTATTACAAACTTCAACAATAAGTGTGATTTTTAATCTGTTTTTTTTTGCCAAGAAATTATTATTTGTTTTAGGATATCAATTTAATTAAATATTTACTTGAAAGGGAGATCTAAGTGCTGCTTGGTAAAATAATATTCAATAAACTTTTTGTGACAAATTGGGTTATTGAAAGACTATAAAACGCAATCATGAATATCACTTTGTTCACACTGCAATGAAAGCTTTTACCAAGGTTTCTTTTATAGAATTTATCTCAACAATTTACACTTAACTTCTTAGGAAGCTCATTATTATTTCTATTCTTTTAACACGTAAACTGATATTATTAAAAGACAGAAGTCACTCGATGTAAAGTAATATAAATTTTCGCCATCAAACTTTTTTCATGGTGGTACGTATCATTAGTGAAGCATCTTTCTTTTTTGCGTTATCAGCAATTGTAAGTTTTTCGACTAAATCCTAACTCTTTTAGAATTTTCGCCCGCTTTATCCACATACGTAGTACGTGCAATTACAATTAGCACGATGCACTTGGCCAAGACCACCATTATTTAATTCTCATTACATTGGGGTGGGGAAGGGGGTTAGTTTTGTAGATTTAAAGAAGCGAAATGAACGTAGAATAATTTAAAAATTCATATTCACGTGAATTGTTAACTTTGCATTCTGCAATTAAACTAGGTACTTCCCCAGTTTTCCCCCCAAAAAAATTATATTGAGTCCTATAATTTATTAAAACAAGCGACTTTTCTACTGTATAAGCATGTTACATGTCAAAAAATAATGTTACATTTTTGTAACCTGTGTTATATGAAATAAATGTTAATGTTGTATTTAAAAACAATTTTAGGGGTATTTTTTCGTGGTGTTGTACTGCTTTTAATAACTCCTTTAAAACTTTAAAAACAGCTTGTGTCGGGAAATGTGACGAATTTAAAATGAAAGGACTTGCCAAAATTGAATTTGTTTTGTACTAAATTTTATTGTAATTAAAAGTAAGGGCCAGAAGTGTTTTATTGCATAATCATGTAACATACTTGGTTGGGTTAATTATGAATTAGCTACAAAATTAATTATATACCACGTTCAACAAGTACGTTAGTTAAGCTTGATGCAGTAAGCTTAAATTTTCAAGCAAGTTCGTGTTGCCCACAGCATAAACAAATTACAATTAATCAAACCGTTCGGCTTATTTAATAAAATTCCCATTAATTTTCTTACTTTTATTGTTAGGAAGATTGTTTAAAAACACTAAAAACTTAATTAAACGCTAAAATATTTGAATAGTATTTAAGTTTAGTATAAATATTTCATAGAAATAGTAATTAAAAATGTTCGTTAACATAGTTTCGAGCAGAGTCGGACTGATCGTAATTTCTTAGAGGGCTGATAAAATTATACAGAATATCTTGAACCAATAATGCAATATTTCATTGTTTTTAGGTTAATTTAAAAGATTTAAATTTTAATATAATATAAAAATAGCCGTATTTGATATAGGGAGAGACTTAATACAAAATCATTTAATAATTTTAAATTTCCATGTTTAAATAAATTTATTTGCTTTATTTCTAAGCTAAGTTCCTTCTAGATTCTACATTATCTTAGAGTACAATATCAATATCGATATTATCATAGCCTGTATAATTTTATGTAATCAAAGATTTAAGTTACATTATTTAGATTTAGTTTGTTGTAGAACCCTTCGGGGTTCCAAGTTCATATTCAATAAAAAGTCTATACTTTTACGTAATATATCCTTAAACTTATATTACGGTAATATTACATGGTGTGCAAGTACATAAAATCTCATTAAACATATTTAATTATATTTTTGCATCAAAAGCTGCGTTGGAAATATAAGTATTCCAATTCAAAGCTACTAAAACTGTGTTTTCCACTAAATTCAGACTATTTCTGCAATTAGATTTGCATAATACGACAAAATTCTTGTAATAATATGGTTTTATAAATGCTACCCTTTAGGTTAATAAATATTTTACTGTCGTCCTGGACATATTCTTGTTAGTAGTATATTCAGTGTGCAATAAAAGCTTTGAAATAGGTTACCTCATTTGAGCTCATACATATCGCACAATTTCAAAGGAACGGTAATATTGGGTGTACGACTATACACTAAATTTAATATGCTTATAACAGTTTACTGTTTACTGCTACGATGATTTATCGAACTGTCCAACCCAAAACTTTAATAATGGAACTGCTGCATGGCCTCATTGATCAATGAAATTTTACTCCAATGCCACCGAAAACGATTTCATAAAAATGCAACACATTTTTCTTACTTTATTTTTAAGCTTACAAAAATTTTCTAACAAAGAATTAAAAATTACAAAAAATAAAGTTCAAAAGCGATGTTGTGTGAAATCGTAAAGGAAAAAATAAAACCTTAAATTTATACCTCCCAAGTCGTGTAGATATTCTATTACCTTGCAAGTTCAAATTTAGTAGTACAATACAATATATTTCTAAAAATAATTTTTTTGTAAATAAAACTTGAAAATTATTATTTCAAGTTGTCATAAAACAACGATTACATTAAATTGTATTGTGCTTTTAAACACGTCGATTTGTAAAAGCTTTTTGTTAAATACAGTGCATGATTTATTAACAAACAGAATAAACCAAAGTTTTAATAAATTCAGTGCTTTGTTTAGCAATTTATTTGGAAAATATATAGAATGTCTGCTACGTTGTGCATTTTTTATTCGGTCTTGTTATTGCATTTCATTCTTAATTGGTGACTGTCTAAGTGAAACTCAGAAAATCTCAACAACTTTTTTCTTTTAGTGGAAATGCTTTATTCATTAATAATCAAGTTACTAAACAGTTTATTGAAAGAAAAAGTCAGTAGATATGTATTAAAAATTGTTAACATTCCTAGAGTTCGGACAGATATCCGAAGGGGAACATTTTTATGCAATTCGCAATTGTTAGAACTAAACAAAAATTTATCGATTAAGCGATGTTGAATATTTGAATTAAATTATATTCCACCATAGAGATTCAACTAGGATAATGTAATTTTCTCAAATAGCCACATGGTTTTGTATTATGTAAAATAATAACATTCCAATTTGACCGTTATTAAATAAATGGTTTCATACTTTTTACTTTTCTTATTAGTTTTAGTGAAGTTTAAAATGCATGTTTAGTTATACGTGCGATATTATTAAAACAAAAGTTTGTTAACCTTCTCAAACATTGAAATTTTTTTAGAGAATTTAAAATTCAGATTTGTATGAAGTAAAAAGCCACTTCTGCTTTTAAACTAAAACAGGGCTGTGTATGCATATTTTTGCATAGTTTTATGTCAAACTATTCGAGGATAAATTTACAAAGTTCTGTTTGATTAACATTTCTTATTTGGTAAAAATGTATAAGAATCTTCATGAAAAACCATTTTTTAATAGTTTCCTACAAAAATGTAATTTATATAAAATTTCAGATGTCCCAGTTTCCGGACCATTTATTTCTATTATATTTTCCATTCATCAAAAAAATGTTTTCTTTGTATATTTTAAGTAGAGAACGTTTTGGATTGTGTGCAAGTTCATATAATTTATTGTGGTTATAATTTAATCCGTCTTAGGGAATTTTGATACTGCAAATAAACATATTCAATTGTATATGCCTAATATATTTTGAGTAGGTCCTGGCTAGATTATAAGGACTAAATTAACATTTCTTGGAATTTTGACGAAAACTTAACAAAACGCCGAAATATTAGTAGTATATTTAAAAAGTATATTTTAAAGACTCCACTTGTGACAGGGTAGGATTAGAAATATTTGGAATTAAATAGATTGAGTGGACATGGCGGACTAAAAGTGCCGATTGAAAAATTGATTGAAAAAATAAATATATTTGCAGATATGTTATGTGTCTTGTTTTCATTTTAAAATTATCGTATTCAGATATATAATTCAATTATACGATAGGTACCTATAAATTTTATAACTTATAAATTTTAATGAATTTTTTTTATATTATGTAAGGCTTGATAAATTGCTCCTCTACACCAACTTAATCTAAAATTATTATAAATCTTTATAATGAATAATGTAATATTGTGTTATTCGTACTGTAAGAGGGATTAATAGTAATAAATCACTTTTATTGTAATTATTGCATACATTTCAGACAATTAAGTAAATTAGTAATTTCTTCTTGCTAATAAATTTAAAGTAACTTTGAATATTATAATCTGGTGTTGCAGAAGTAGAAATTGATTTACCGCTTGACACAAAAATTTATTAAATAAAATTTCAAATAACGGTTTAACTGTAACTTTTGCTAAAATTTTGTTTTAATTATGTAAGTAATTTTTTAGAAAACTTTTCTGTCGAGTTTTACAACTACAAAATCTGCGAAGAAATCTATTGGAAAAGCTAAAAGCTTATAAAACGATTCTTTTATGATATTGTTTATGTATGTATGTACATATGTATATGTCGCTATTTTTAAATGTACGCCGTAATATTTTTATGAAATTAAAAATGTGTCATACATTATTTGATTTAGCATTTTAATAAAATTATATTAAATATTATGTTATCGTCATATTCCGCACTTTAAAATGTTTAAACAAAGGCAATTTTTGAAAATATTTAATATGTCAGATTCAGAAAAATTCTATAATCTTTATAATAAATTATGTATACGTACATATATTATATAAAAATTTAAATGTATTTCGAATACCTAGTAACTGCTAAATATTACTGTAATAACTCATTTTTACGTTTAAATTAAAAAAGTTACATAGAAGGAAAATATACCGAAATTATAATTTTTAAAAGTAGTCAAGTCTCCAGAAAAGCAATAAAAGGACCGACAAAATACCATTTCGTTTGACAAATAATATAACGAGTTCCCACATGCCTACTTATAAACCATTTTCTTATAAAATATTGAATTAATCTGAATAATTCGAATTCATTTCATAAACTTATAATTTTTAACTTTTCCAGAATATGGATAAACCAATATCCACATTATCTTTAATACACGAAATTACATGAAGCGGTAAGTAGTAAATATTTTATTTTTCGTAATTTAAATTAAATCTTATTAGAATACTTATATTATTTTGTAATAAATAATAATTATAGAATATCTTATACACTCATAATTCAATTAGATTACTCTTTCAGAACTTATTTTTAATCTTAGCATCGAATTTATGCATGGCCAATTTTCGGACATTTTATTATGAATCTAAAATTCTTGATTGCATTTAAATTTGGGCTATTACTCGACCAATTAATGACATAAATATCATTATTCATAAAGCAAGAGGTATTTGCAAAGCATAAGACAGCTGTTAATTGAATAATTTGAGATTTTTTATTTTTACTTCTTTATTCCAAAAACCGTTTCTTAAGGGCAATTTGAAGGTGTAATCTAAATTTTCCAACAGTTCCTATGCTAATATTAACATCTGATTGATTATTTATGTCTAATCCGAGAGGTCAACCGCTAGAGGAAATCGTATACAATTAACTTCACACTTCACGTACTTCATCATAATTCACCATACTTTTTTGTATTTCATATACTTCACCAGTAATTCACCGTACTTTATCAATAATTTACGGTACTTCTTTACTTGATTGATATATCGATAAAATATTACCGATTTTACAAAAAGTAATGTTAACTATATGTTATATGTGTAGTTTGTGTTCGTCACAATTTTTAAAACGTAACGGGCACAGGTAGCGAATCTGATAAATGGGATAATTATTATGACGAATAATAATTATTTGTAAATTCAGAATACTCTCTTGACCGTTTCTATGGTAACGTGACATTTTATAGTCATTATTGCGATACAAAGATGTTGCATAAAATGAAAAACAACCAAACAAATGATAAATATGCTGTATTCCGTACCCTCTGCGCTACGGAATTTATAATTATGCAGTTTATCATTAATTGTCTGATTATAAATTAAACACATTTACTTGGATATAGCTAATTTTAAAGAACTTAAGAAATGCTTAAATATTTAATTCACTTTTAATAAAAATAAATTAGATAAACCGGGGGTCTGGGGTGTGGAACACCCTCCAGTGCCTTGCAACGAAGATCGTTAGTTTACTTCTGATAGAAAATAAACTACTCGATCCGGGAGGTTCTACATGTTTTGCAATATTCTTCATTCCAAAATTTATGCAGACTCCCGGATTGAGTAGTTTATTTTATCAGAAGTAAACCGAAGATCTCCGTTGCAGAAGCACTGGAGCGTGTTCCACACCCTAGACCTTCCAGATTGAGCAGTTTATTTATTATCAGAAGTCAACTGAAAATTTCCCGTTACAAAGATCTACAGCCCAGGGGTACGGAATTTATAATTATGCAGTTTATGATTAATTGTCAGATTATAAATTAAACACATTTACTTGGCCATAGCAAATTTTAAAGAACTTGAGAAATGCTTAAATATTTAATTCACTTTTAATAAAAATAAATTAGTTAAACCGGGGGGTTTGGGGGGTGTGGAACACCCTCCAGTGCCTCTGCAACGGGAGATCGTCAGTTTACTTCTGATAGAAAATAAACTACTCGATCCGGGGGGTTCTACATGTTTTGCAATATTCTTTATTCCAAAATTTGTGCACTGGAGGGTGTTCCACACCCCAGACCCCCGGATTGAGTAGTTTATTTTTATCAGAAGTAAACTGAAGATCTCCCGTTGCAGAAGCACTGGAGGGTGTTCCACACCCCTAGACCCTCCGGATTGAGTAGTTTATTTATTATCAGAAGTAAACTGAAAATTTCCCGTTGCAGAGATCTACACCCCAGGGGTGCGGAATTTATAATTATGCAGTTTATGATTAATTGTCAGATTATAAATTAAACACATTTACTTGGCCATAGCTAATTTTAAAGAACTTGAGAAATGCTTAAATATTTAATTCACTTTTAATAAAAATAAATTAGTTAAACCGGGGGTCTGGGGGGTGTGGAACACCCTCCAGTGCCTCTGCAACAAAGATCGTCAGTTAACTTCTGATAGAAAATAAACCACTCGATCTGGGAGGTTTTACATGTTTTGCAATAATCTTCATTGCAAAATTTGTACACTGGAGGTGTTCCACACCCCAGACCCCCCGATTGAGTAGTTTATTTTTATCAGAAGTAAACTGAAGATCTCCCGTTGCAGAAGCACTGGAGGGTGTTCCACACCCTAGACCCTCCGGATTGAGTAGTTTATTTATTATCAGAAGTAAACTGAAAATTTCCCGTTGCAGAGATCTACACCCCAGGGGGTGCGGAATTTATAATTATGCAGTTTATGATTAATTGTCAGATTATAAATTAAACACATTTACTTGGCCACAGCTAATTTTAAAGAACTTGAGAAATGCTTAAATATTTAATTCACTTTTAATTATAATTACAATTACTTTTAATTACAATAAAAATAAATTAGTTAAACTGGGGGTTTGTGGGGTGTGCCACTAATTAATTTTCTAAATAATTCAAAAACAAGAGAAGTTCAACCGAAAATAAAGAATGCACAATAGATATCTTCTTCTTTCGGCCCTCTTTCGGCTCTTTTCAGCCCACTGCAGGACTGGAGCCTTTTTCTCTAAGAGAAAGGTTTAAGCATTAAGACCCCACGGTTGCTAAGGCCGGGTTGGGGAATGTGCCTGTAACTCTTTTCATTGTTGATGCTGGCAGTCATCAACTCAGGGGAACCGCCAAATTTACGTGTCCTACGAAGCACGGGAAACGACCATAGATAGAAAGAGAGTCAGAAAGAAATTTTTTCCTTTCTAGACTCCTCCAGGGATCGAACCGGGTGCCTTTGCATCAGTAGTTGATCGCTCTAACTACTAGGCCAAGACCGTCTCCAATAGATTTAGACTTTTTTTAATTAAAAATTTGCAATAGAGGGGGCTGAGGACATGCACCTTATCCAATCCCATCCAATCAGACCATAACAAAGTAACCAAACACACAACAAAACAAAACAAATCAAACGACTGATTGGTTAGGTTAGGTTACGTCAATTTAACTTTAATGTATTTAACTGATAGGTAACAGTGAACAGAGAACAGATAGATAATCGCATTTTTCAACCTTAGTAAATCGGGCATAAGATAATAGTTTAAATTACATTATCACATTCTGGAGCCGTTTCTGTAAAAGCGGGACAAGCGCATAAGCTAAGTTCAACTTCATGTAATTCACAAAAAATTTACTAATTTCATGATACTTCACTTGTACTTCAATATACTTCACACGTATTTCACCTACTTTAAACGTACTTCATGTATTTTACCAGTATTTCATGTACTTCACAAGTATTTCATGTATTTCACAAGTATTTCATGAGATGTGTACAAAAATCTTCACCAGCGGTTAACCCCTTGGTCTAACCTTAATTTTCGACGATATTCAAAAATGGTTTTATGTACTATTTTACGGAAAATTTGAATTTAGGTTCGTTTTTTTTTATTTCTCTTCAGTTCACTAAATTTTCGTTTCTGCTTCGCAGTTTGCACTCCACTATACGAGTATTACTCTTATGATCTGCGTTATAATAATTATTCGGGGCTACAACTCTTACCTACAACAAAACATAAAGTGGAATCAGCTTTTTTAAATTTGTCAATTCCTGATTGGCATTGATGTAAAGAGTAAAAATAAAACTGTTTATATTGGTATGTTAATAATACTGCAATTGAGAAAATCCAGCTACTGCTTATTCTATCAAACACAGGTTTTTAATGTGGACAAAAATAACTCTTACAGGACTCTTTGTCATGTTTCTTTCAAACAAATTGAATACAAATAATTTAAAGGACAGATTTATGAGAACAATGCAGCAATAAAAAATACTGAATCTCAAAAATGTAAAATCACACGTTGTGAATAAAAACATAGTCGATTTGTTTGGGATTGAAATGTTCCCTTTCAAAATTTAAAAATTGTAATATTTCTACACGATAAAAGTATTGACATTAAATGCAATTCAATTTCATTATACCGCAGCTTAGGTATGTTAAAAAAATGTTGAAACGAAAATTAATATGTGACGTAGAATATGAAACGAAAATTATGTAAATTTACGAACTTATATATTGCATTCACAAATAGGAAAATTAAACTGGATTTAAAACTAAAGAGGCCAACTGAATTGAATAGAATTGCGAGGACAAAGTACTTAAATGCATAATTCGTTTAACTCGTAATGTGGAAAATTAACAACTTAAAATTGTGTTAAAATTTTTGTTTTTTTTAATTAATTCAAGTCACACTTATGTTATTAATTAAAAATTTGCGTTCTTTTAAATTTTTTAAAATTTTAACATTAATGATCGAAAATGACATTTTTAGAATTTTCAGATGACTGCGTTGGTATTTCTGTACGTTACCGTTATGGTATCACATTATAAAATATAAAGCTTTTTATGAATTCCTACATATATGCGCACTAAAATTTATATTGACTTGTAAATAGCACCACCACAGGCATAGGAGCGTGTGTAAAAGCTTTAAATCCTCATTTAGGGTTTAGGGTTCTCTCAAAGTCGATATCTGAATTGTATACCATATAGATCGTACATATAATAATACATAATAAAATTTTGTGTTCCAAATATTTTTCATTTAGTACCATACGGAGAGAGTATTCCTCAACTCGGATTTTTTAAAAGGAATTATGAAAGATAATAATACAATACACGCATAAAACATTAAAATTTGCGGTCGGTCTACAAATTTTAGAAAGAAGCAGCTTAAAAAATTAATTTGGAATGCGATTTTACCATTGGTTCTTTTTAAGCTGTCTGTCACTGAGTGTCTTAATCTGATCTGATCTGATCTGAGTGTCACTTGTTGGTAAAACTCATTAAAAATATCTTCCAAGATAAAACAAGTCTAGAAAGAAATAAATCTTTAAGCCACGGGGTTCGAGATGAGGTTAACCTTATTAATAATATTTCTGGGCAATAAAAAAAGATGCTTGATCCGGGGATCAACTGGTAGTTCGTCGAACAATGAACATCTTGGCTTTACAGCGCACCAGGGCTTAGCCCCATAACTCCTTCCTCTATTGTTGCTAACTAACGGAAAATTTAACTTGGGATTGAGTTCGTTGAGAGGTAAGAGTGAAGACCCAGATGGGACTGACACCAAAATTAACAGAATTATGACGCTCTCATACAAAATTATGTTTTTTATGATAATTTCGTAAACTTCAAAATTGAATATAGAACCTATCAAATTCTACTTCAGCTAAAAGTCGTAGTTTAATATCCTCTTTCGTTTGGTGAAGCTATTTCTACCGGAAAAAGTGTACTTTTGAGTTAAATCTACCCCACGCATACAATTGACTAAGATAAAAATTTTGTTTCTAATTTTAGCTTTGCAAAATTTCTTACTTCGACCATCTCTTTTCTGATTACATGAACTGAGAAAATCGGTACCAAAAATAAAAACATAAATGATAGTGCGAGGCTGCAAAAGCTTTCTAAAGCAAATAATAGAAAACTACCCTGCAATCATACATTGTGTTACGACTGCAACTGATTAATAAAAATGTGTTTTAAGTGCTCTGTTTCACTTTCTTTTATTAAATAATAAAATTAAAAATATTATCTAAAAGTGTAAGTTTATTGATAACAAATTACAAAATCTATATACATACAGGAAAAAACAGTTTAAAATAATATCTTTCGGTCGTGATAAAACTGAAACATACGAAACGTGGACATTTGCAGGACAATGAACGCCGTAGTAGAAACATAATTCTATTATTTGTCAAATTAAGTGCACCATTTACCCAACGAACCCGAAAAATAAGAACGAAATAAAAAATTTAAGAATTGTGATAATTGTGAACCCTACACGATAACTTAAATATCAAATTGTTGAATAGTAATAACCCATTCGATCATTTTTATCTCTCAATTTTAATAAATAGAGTTTTGGATAAAACTAATGAATCAAATTAATAATTTATACAACTGATTAAATTTTAAAATATCTATACAATTTGACTTTAAAATCTAAATAATTCATATTTACATATTTTTCGTAATATCAGTATTATTATACTAATTTATTGTAATTATTATAATATTATGGCTATGTTCTCTTTAAATTCTATGTCGAAAAAAAAGAAAAGCTTATACCCTTGTCGGCCGTAATTTTTGGTTCCCAATATTGTAAGTCCGCTTCTTGCTTTCAGTAAAGAACTTTTAACCATACACTTTCCTGCAGGTCAATGCAGATTGGCAGTGGAGCAACGATATTGACGCTGTCAAGCCAGAGATAGGCCTATAGGGAAATATATAAAATCATCATTATTATTTGTATAATTCACAAATTCATAACTGTATATACCGGTGTAATTGTAAATCTCCTAATAAATCAAATTCGGTATAAACAGGTTGGATTAACAATGTCAACCTAATTTATATGCATTGGTTAGAATAAGTTTAGAGGAACCTAGTCACTGCTATACGAATGGCTAATGAAAAACAAACTAAACTATAAGTTGTTATTAAAGAAATAACTAAATCTAAAATAATGGTTTTCACTTGCAACTCCGACAGCTAAGTTAACGTTTGTTTAGAGGTTACTCGCCTGGAGGTTATACATCGGCGTCGTGGATGCCAAGTCATCGACTTCGCTGCTGTTCAATTGAATTTATTTGGAAAATACCTAACGCATCATTATTTAAACCTTTCAAACTGGATGAAAAATAATTTCCTTCTCACATTTTTTACAATAATCATATTATTTAAACTCTTCCAGCTTGGTTTATGTAATTCTGCAGATTAGAGTGAATTTTTAATTTATCACCCTTTTATCCACAATATACATAAATAAATATAATATTAATAAAATTGTAACTCGCGAACAGTTAATTATAAAGTATATTTAATTTTACAAGTTAAATACAGCCAGATTCTGATACTAAATTTGTTTTAGCTGGTTAAACTAAAGTTAAAGACAAAGTTATAAATTTAGATATCTTTATGTTTAGAATTTAATTTAAATCAGAAATAATAATTAAATGTATGTATATAATTAGTATACATAAATAAAAAACATGTATGTAAAGTAATGTAAATTTTGTTATTTCTTGCTGTTGTTGTAAGACACATAATTAACTTGTACATACACAAGATAAGAGAAAAACAACAGCTTTACACTTGTACACATCAAATAGAATACAAACAACTTAATTTTGTAAAATATTAAATATAACGTTAAGTAAATATATGTTAAATTGACATTAATGGTCGTTACGGATTGATTTTGTTTAAATTTACACAATAAATGTTTTGGAAACTATTTCGAACAAATTTGTATTTTACAAATAATAATTACTGTGGAAATTTAAACAAAATCGATAATGGCCCTCAACATTTTTGCCAAATTACTGTCAGACGAATTTACAACAAAAAATTGAAACAATTTGCCTATTCGTTCTCATTATAAAATAGAGCTGCATTTTATTTGGTTAAAACATGCTTTGATGTTAAACCTACCATATCCGTCGGTTTAAATTAAACTTGAATAATCAATTTTTTTATTGGTATATATAAGTAGATTTTAGAATGATTAAAAACTGTAATTGGAGTTTGCACGTCAGAAAATTTTAATATGAATATTAAATAAATAAGTTTTTAAATTAGGGTTGAATTTTAAAAAAGAAGTTTAATATTTTGTATTATACTCTTTCTAAAAAATTATATTATCACAATGCAGGGATGATTTAATCAAACTTTGTTTTTGTTATGAACAAAATTTGAAACTTCAATCGTTTAAAAGAAAGCCAGTGCTTGTTGGGCAAAATAAGCATTGCATGTTATGCAGAGTTGGTTTTTTTTGTTTTGTTTCGGCTATGGATTAACTAATTAAAACCTGCCAGTTGGGGTTCGTGTTTTTAATTACATTACATAATATTTTATTATTTACATTTAATAACAACAATTATTGTCCGAGAAAATTCTAAACCAGCAAAAATTTATATCTCGAATTATTTGGCTACATAAACTCGATCATTTGGGTACACCAAGCAGAAATTTAAATCTACAAACCAATTAATTTGTATATACCTCAAAAATTTCGTGAAATTTGAGTTTAAACTAGCAGAGCCAGCCATCGCAAACAAACTTGATCGATTTTTGTAATTTCGAATAATGGAAATATAAAACTGAAGAAAATCAACTTAAGAAATGAATCGTAAAACTCGAACGAGGAATAAATGAACTATTGATATAGTATTTTGCGAAAGAGAACTGCATTTGAAAATCAATACCGCTAACGGAATAAATAAGCCAAAGAAAGATGTTCTGTAATGTTTATCTTCTTCAATATAACAATAATTGTAAATTTTGTATTAACTGAAAGCATTCTGAAACATCTTATCAAGAAAAACGAGTATCATTTTTTATACACAATACCCAACTAAGCTCTCATAAAACTTAAAGCGTTACTTTTTTCTAAGTGTTGAATTCTATCACATATCACCACCTAAACATTGCGAAAATGTGACAGAGACACCCTGTATACAGAATACTTCGTATTAAGATATAAAATAATATTGTAACAAAAATCTATAAATTTCAAGTAAACTAAAAATAGCATAGCTCAAGCTTGTTACATCTCATAAATTAATATATTCGTCAAGCTTTAAATTTCATGCCAAGTGAAGTAAAATTCTTTCATGCAGAAAAGCTAATCGGTACGCGATTTGCGATAGCCTAACTTTATGTGAAAATTTTTTAAAACGTTTGCTAAAAATGCAATATATAAAATTATCTTTGAAGGTGAAAAGCCTTGTATAAAGTAACAACGATTTTATAAAGAATGCACATTTCTCTATGTAGCATTTTAATACTTACTTCCGTGCTTATGGAAGCTTTTAGTTTTTACTTAAAAAACACATAAGCAATAAAGTCAACGCTACCTACTATTGCAATATGGAAATGTAATGTCAAAATGTATGCTTCAATATTTAATTTGCTACAATAAACATTTTGTAGTATTATATTATTAAATAAGTTGCAAGATCCTCTTCACTGTTACAGGAAGTTTACTTTGAAAAATTGATTAAATTTGCATTAATTTGGATAACGTTTGCCTTCGATCAACCTTTGTAGTGGGAAGCTTCCTTATTTAACACAATAAGTTCGGATACTGTATTTAAAATTTAAACTTCATATTATAAATCAGAATAATACTCACTGATAATAACAGTTTAGCGGTTAATGCCGTCTAATCGACCCATCTCAATTTATACAAATATAGCAAACTATTAAGGTAATATAACGTGAAATCCTTTCTCAAAATTAAGTGTATTTCCTATCTCGTGGTCTGGGGACAATTTTAAACATGTAATACTTAGATTTGAATTTGAAATTCGCGCTTACAAATTTTAAATTCAAATATCAAAAACCTGGCTTAAAATCGTGATCGTCAAACAGAATATTCATATTATGCTGTGTGATGGTAACCAAACACTCAAGTTCTTTAAAATAAACGGAAACCCACGAAATGGTTTGATATTTTTTATTAAAATATTTAAAACGCACGGTAATTTTTGGAACAACAAAATATTGAACCTATTAACTTTTTATTGATAAATTAAAAAACTTAGCCGAGAGGCGTCCAACGTGACGCAGCCCAACAACTTTGAAATTTCTTTTTTTAATTGTTTTGGAAGTGCTGGTTGACATTAAAAGTTAAATTACGCGACTTCTAAAATCCTTGCGTAAAGAATTTTAATCTTGACGCGTCTTGCTCGGACAATGTTTGAAAGTATTTTCCAACACTTGAATTTGAATTAGATTAGACTAATTTGACCTTTATGTCAAATGCAAACATTTCAAATCTAAATAAAAATGTAACGAACCCAGCACTTTCGAAATAAATTACAGCACTCGCCAGCAGTTTTAACAGAAATTTAAAAAATTAAAAAAGCGAAAGTGGTTGAACCAACTTAAAGTACCCGATAAAACATTCAATTAAAAATCATAGTTGATAACGGTAATGTTCTTTTTTCGTTACATAATTAACTAACAATTCGGTTTTATTTTCCAGAGGTTACAGAGTAAGCTATGTGAATCCAATTAAATGCTAAAACTACCAAATAGTACGAGATTCCACTGCATGATTACTACGTCCATCTGTTTTTTAATCAAAACACAATTTTTTTAATTAATTATTAATAGAGGAATACGATTTTCTCGGGTTGCCTATTAAAATATGGCCGCAAGTAGGGTTTTTTAACTGTTAAAGATATACAAGAGCAAGAGAGAATTGACCCGTTGTAACTTCAAACATTCATAAAATTAAATAAATAAATTTTCATAAATTTTTCGTTGGTTTTTGTCGTCGCATACATGTTATTGAAAATCAGATATCTTGCGACCACTTGTGAGTAGGCAACCCTAGGCAATCGCGTAGAGATAAAAATTATCTTTAATTTGATATATAATTTATTAAAATTCGTTATGAATGTTTGAAGTTACAACGGGCCAACTCTCTCTTACTCTTGTATATCTTTAACATTTAAGAAACACTACTTGCGGCCACCTGTGCGTAGGCAACCCTAGGCAATCGCGTAGAGATAAAAATTATCTTTAATTTGATATATAATTTATTAAAATACGTTATGAATGTTTGAAGTTACAACGGGCCAACTCTCTCTTGCTCTTGTATATCTTTAACAGTTAAAAAACCCTACTTGCGGCCGTAGGCAACCCTAGGCCATCCCATAGAAATAAAAATAATCTTTAATTTGATATATAATTTATTAAAATACGTTATGAATGTTTGAAGTTACAACGGGCCAACTCTCTCTTGCTCTTGTATATCTTTAACATTTAAGAAACACTACTTGCGGCCACCTGTGCGTAGGCAACCCTAGGTTATCGCGTAGAGATAAAAATTATCTTTAATTTGATATATAATTTATTAAAATACGTTATGAATGTTTGAAGTTACAACGGGTCAACTCTCTCTTGCTCTTGTATATCTTTAACAGTTAAAAAACCCTACTTGCGGCCATATTTTGATAGGCAACCCGAGAAAATCGTATTCCTCTATTAATAATTAATTAAAAAGTGTGTTTTGATTAAAAAACAGATGGACGTAGTAATCACGCGGTGGGATCTTAGACTAAAATGATAGAAACAGTTTTCGAGTTTTCAAAAGCAAATTTTCTTCAAATAAATTATTATAATTAAAAATAGTTTAAATAATAATTAGTTGCAATATAAAATCCGTAGTAACTAATTTTCAAAAGTTGCTTATATTGCCGTTAGAAAGATGCTTTTGAAATGCGACAGGACCTGAGCCAGAACAGAACAGATTTTTAGGTTAAAAATCTACACTTTTAATTGTTTTGTAAATTTGATCTGATAACTTTTGGTAGCCCGAATTGTAATTACTAAAATTCTTGCCGATAGTTAAAATACCCCATCTTTAATTTATGTCTGGATTCTGGATTCTGGATTTTAGGTAGGAGGGCAGGGAGCAAAGCTCCCCACGCGCACTTAGGCCGCTAAACCGGGCCCATTGTACTACCTCCGTTATAGCGCCCCCCTCCCCGTCACTCCTCGAGCCAACCCACCGATAAGCCAAATTCAAGGATTTTGGCGGGTGGGGTGTCACTAATTCTAGCCATATCAGGCCAGAAGTCCCCTAACATGGCACCTCTTTTCGACGCCAGAGCTGGGCAGTGACATAGCACATGCTCAGCTGTTTCGTCCGTCCTTTAATTTATGTTACCAAACCTTTCTTATCGAAAGTGGAACCCGAGTAAAGGAACAGTAAAACTTCCCTATCAGAGATATTAAGTAAACTAGTTAAGAGACCAGGCAAGAGTCGACTAACCCTGATTCGAAAACACACTTTTTCCTATAGAAATGGCTTTACAAAACGAAAGAACGCAAAAATACAAGCTCTTTAAGGTGAGGATCAATCTTGTCGGAGTTGTAATAAGGCCACAATTTAATTTTGAAAATTGCAAATTTCCCATAAGAAATACATGTAAGTGTATTAAAATGAAAAAGATATCGTTCATTCTGTTGGCGGTACGTGTGCTGTGCCTGGGTCGACAGTGACTAGTGGTGGGGTGATACCAGTCGCTCTCAGAGATCCGTCGCGTCAACTTTCAAAATTTTCGAGTTGGAGCCGCTTAAGGGATGTTTTTAATGAGTTTAGCACGTGTCAAAACCGTTCGAAGCCCCGTCCGAGCCCCGGAGGGCGAGGGGGTGGAGAATAGGTTTTGACAGTGCAACCACCTCAGAAACGAATTCACACAAAAAGTGATTTTTTTTCGAAAATTTGTTGTCCGATCACAAATGTAATTTTTTTATTAGCTAATTACACCATTATCTTTAATAATTCGGTCTAAAAAACGAAATTCTGGTATTTTAAATGTTGCCACAACCCTTTTTAAATGTGGTGGGCGGGGTTACAGTTCAATAGAGCCAATGAGTAAATTGCATTATTAATAAATTTTTAAAGCCGTTTTTTTCAAAAATGTGTGAGCCGTCCGCAAATTTTAATTTTTTTATGTGTATCTGGCATTATTATCTTTCATAATTTACAAAAAGAATGGTAAAATTCGTGATCAGGGTTAATCGACTCTCGCCAGAGACCATATAAAATCAAATGTTTGCCTGCATACAGAGCTGGGCAACGTGACAGGTTTTTCTTATATTCAGACGTTTGTATGTTATAAAATATAAATGTTCCTTATTCAGAAAACTGCTCTTTAAAAATTAGTAATATTAGCGAAATATATTGTTAGATGGATTACTAGATAAAGTAGTTACAGGGGTGGGCAAAAAACATGACAAAATGTATTTAAAATGCGGTGACAGTTAAGATTCCCGAATCGCTATTTTTACCATTTTTGACGTGGTTTATGAAAAATGAGGATCTAATTAGCATATTGAATAAAGTAAAATTTGTGGTCGGTTCAGAAATTTTGAAAAGAACGGCTTTTAAAATTAATTTGGAATCCAATTATCTCATTGGCTTTTTTGAACAGTAATCCCGTCCACCAAAATTAAAATAGGTTGTGGCGACAGTAAATATACCAGAATCTTGGTTTTTACAACGAATTATGAAAGATAATGGTGTAATTAGCTAATTAAAAATTAAATTTGTGATCGGACAACAAATTTCGGAAAAAAATCACTTTTTGTGTGAATGCGACTCTTGATGTAGTTGCGTCTGTCAAAACTCACTTTCCGCACTGCGGAAAATACAAGATACAGTATTTGAAATACAAAATTTTGTATTTTAAATACAAAATACAATATACAACACTTAAAATACAAAATACGACAATTAAAGTACAAGATTCAAGATGTATTTCAACTACAAATTAAATTAAAAAATCTTTAAAATCAGTATTATAAATAATAAAAGTCATTCTTTATTCAACAGTTTAGTATACATATTCAAAAAACAAAATTAATACACAGTACCAATCTAATTTTTGGAATAAGCGACTTTCTTTCAAAAATAGAAGCGTTTTAAAATTGTTGCTCAATGTTCTCCTAGTTTAAAATGATTTAACCCTGCAAAAGAAAGTAATCTTTCTACAGGTGCAAAGTAGCCCAAACTTGTTTTAAATTTAATAAAAGGACTTTTAAAATTTGGGTAATTCTTCCCAAAAATTGAGAAGCATCGACTGTGGTAGTTCAAAAATGTTACTACTTCTATTTTTTATGTTTTTACTTGTATTTATGTATTTAAAATACATAGTAAAATTACAAAATACAATATAAAAATACAAAATACATTTCAATTTGTATTTAAAATACACAATACAAAATTCAAAATGTATTTGAAATACGTGTATTTTAATTCTTCCCACCCCTGGGTAGTTATTAAAAATTATTATAAAAGAAGAGAAAATAGATAATAAAATAAATATTTAAAAAAAATAAAGCAAAGAAAATGGAAAAAATTGGAAGATCGAAAATTGAAATATTCAAATATTTCACCGTTTCAAGTTTTTACTTAAAAGTTTTAATATTTTCTAAAATAAGATACTTCTATTTTTTACATCCAAACGTCTCCAAATTTCAAAAAAGTTATGTCCAAATGACTTTCTCTTTATATTTGCTGTGTTATTCATTGCCGTACTGTTATGAATGCTTACTTTTTGTCTTTTTTAAAACTGGTTTCGCAAAATCGATGTATCTGCTATCATTTTAATATTGAAAATAATTTAAAAAAAACAATAACAAGGAACTTCTTTTGTATTTATATAACATTGCTTGTTATTTCATGATTTTGTAATTTTGTGCGGTAATACTGCGGTGTACGTAAGTTTGAATTATACAAGAATTAATTGGAATTTGGTTACAAGATAATTTATTATTGTTCTCTGTCAAATAATGGAAAATATTATATTGTTTCATTCGGATTAAAAGCGAACATTTTTATCAAACAAAAGCTCATAAAAAACTGCTCTAACTTGTATTCCAAACGAAACATGCTAATGCGTCCGATAACATTCAAAATCCAGTTCAAAATTGAGTTAAAAATTATTTTAGAAATTTTTAAAAAGTTAAGGTGATAATTTCACTGACAAACGTTATGTATTTTTAGCTAATAATTTCTAAAAAATACATAATATTAAAAAGGGGGGTTTTTTGAATAAATGTAAACGATGCTTTGGAACCTAATCTAAATGTAGGAAGTAAGAAAAAATTCCATTTTGTTACACTCGCTGATTTCCAGCGTTTTAAAATGCAATTTTTAATCGTGGTATTTAGATAATTAATAATGAAACAGTAAATTTTTACAAAACTTCTTCAATACTGAAAATCACTTTTTTAAAATTTGTTTAGGTTGCAATACAAAAATGAATTATTTTTTACTTTTATTAGCATAGTAACACTTGAAAACAGTTATGGTTTAATCAAATTGTATGCTTGATATAACAACAGCCACATTTTTTTCACAAAAAATTCAGTAACAATAAAATTGAAAACTTTTAATGAGTAAAACGCAAATAAGTGGAAATAAAATACATCGAAGTAATAAATTATACATTCGTAATTGACCTACATTAAAATTTCAAGCAGTAAAATATTTTGCGTAGTATTATCTGATTTTTATTAGATTTTCTATTTTTCAGTGACTGTAAGTTGAAAACTACCACTGACGCTTCGTTGAACAATTTAACTTCAACAACGAAATAATGAAGTTATAAGGAAAGAACTATAAAGTTCTCTAATTTAATTAAATTTGAAAGATATTATAAGTCGTAAATTACCTTTAGCTTATAAAAATTTAATGCGCCAGCTGTTCTAATTAGCGTGCTCAATTTTCTTGTCTACGAATGGTATTTTAAAATTTCTTTACGGTATGCAGTTTTTCGTGAACAGGAATTTAAAAGATTTTATATTAAAGAAGATTGATGTACCAAAAATCTGTATAATAAAAAAGGATACTTGTAGATGCAGGTATCGAATAATGTAATTGGATTTGTTTTCAAATATTACTTTATCTTCGACCAATATTATGTAAACATGACATTTTTTCAATCATGATGGAATTCATAAAACTTTTATGAAAATTTACGTTACTCGCAAAATGTAGTTGTATAATATTGGAAGAGAAGAGAAACAACTTAAGAAAACTTATTTATTTTAAAGCGGTTACTTTACCGTAACTACGTAGTAAATCCAACGTTTATATAAATAGAGAAATCATTTCCTTTAAAGTGTTAAATTTATTTTTCACATTTCATTTACTATTTGAAACGTTTGAAAGTGACTTTAAAATTTAACCTTAAACTGAATGCGATCGCTTTGGTATTTCGATAAACATTTCATTAAAAAGAACAATAAATACTTCTGTAGACAAGAGTTTTAAAACGACCAATTTATTTAAATATTTGGACGATGTTATACTAGCAAAAGTTACCAACTTTTACGCCAAATTTTAGTTGTGTAATTGGATTAGAGATTTCGGTATAACTTTACGAAAAAATAGTACCCATTTCAACAAAACTTTTTAAATTTATGTTGTGCTTTTTGATTTGTGATGAACCGCAACGACTAACTAATAAGCATATAAGAAATATGCGTTTATTTCAGCAGTTTTTTAAAATTGTTAGTTCTTCTATTAAAATTCATAATATTTTAATGCGTTTTGCTCCTTGCTGCCGATCCCGTTTTCAATGAGACATTAATAAGTACCTACCGTTTTGCACGTTTCTTGCAAAGGTATTAATTTTAATTTAAAGTAAACATTTCAACCTAATCCTTCAAAGAAGTGATAAAATAAAAATCGTAATTTTATTTAAATTTCACACAAAATCTAATTTACTGAAAGTAAACCAATTACGTTACTTTTTCCACGGTTCACATTTAAGTAATAAATAATCGGAATTAAAAAAAAACACGAAAATATATTTTGTCAAAAAATTTCTCTTAGGTAAGAAAAAATTTAAGAAGGAATCTAAGAAAACCCCAATCCTTTAATTAAAGACGTGGTAATGTTAGGTGGTAAAATATGCTCTTAAAAAGTGTTGTAGAACTACTAGTTTGGGACTAGTAAGTATTTCCCTCATATTTTTTATTTATTGGGTGGCGCTCATTTCGATTTTGACTTTTTGATACAATGTACGATATGTAAACCGCCCCTCCTGCTGCAGCAATATCTTGAAAATTAAGTTAAATAATAGTAATAGATTTTAATGATTAAGATTCAAAAAAATATAACATAATTATATTTCTTTTCATAACTTAGCGACTAAGGTGTCAATAATAAAGGCAATATTCCATTCATCATTCAAGTTTGACCCTTCTTTTAGTTTTATAGGGTTTTCCTTCTGGTACCGTATAAGAAAACCGCTAAAAATGCTCTCCTCTTTTGGTTGGAATAAATTGAACTTAACGATCGGGAGCGAAATAGAATCAATCACTATATCTTCTGTAAGCGATTCGGTCAAGCTTACATTTCATTACGCATACACACGCATTCACTTGTGTTATATTATGTAGGTATATTTTAAATTTATATATAAACGCCCATAGAAACTACGAATATAAAATTCTTTTATAGTTTAAAAATTAATAATTAATATATTTAAAAAATGTTAACCTTACATCTAAGCGTTCTTATATTCTAATATACAAATAAAAAAGGTGAAATTACAAAATAAAAACTTAAGTGAGTAGAAAAACCAACTGAGAAAATACTATTACTGAGAAGTCATTGGTTATTTCGAAGTGGCTAGCTTAACATTTGAAGAAATCTGCTATCCTCCAGAATATTGCTTAATCAATATTACATCCGAGTTATCTAAGTATTAAGTTTAACCGTCGATGTACAGAGCGATTGTTGGAGTTTCCATTAATTTCCGGTCAGCATGATGATTTTTGTTTGCTATATTGAACGAATGAAATAAATGAAAAAAAAATTTATTCGATGTCTAAAAGGATATCCAAATTACGATTAAAAATATGCGTGAAATTTATAAAACTAATTTAAAACATGTCAACTGTTTATTAATATTTTATAAAAACATAGAAGTAACAACATTAATCATTTCGTTATGAAAGCCTCTCAATTAAACTCAACTCTTAATAAAGTGTCGAATAAAATTGTTAAATTCAAACGTACCCTTATTTCTAATTTATATTATAATACTTATATAATATCGTCAAATTTGAAATATAACGACGAGGGAATGTCTTTAAAGAGGGTTAATGACTTTAAATTGAATGTGAAAATTATGAAATATAATTTAGCATGAAATATACATCTCCGTATATGAATAGATTAGTTAGTGTCTCGAAATATTGAAGAATTTTATATTTAAACATTTTCGGATATAAAATTTTTTATTAATTAATAAAATTTTAATAATATTTCATTACAATTGTTTAATAATTATTCGGTGTTGTAATTAACAGTGCATGGCAGCATCAAACCATTCGGTCAACTGATTTACATAAATATCGTATATTATTCCGATGACGTTTTGAATAACATGGAAATTAATATTTCGTGGTTGAACCTTACTGTAGTTGATTCAGGACCTTCTGTATATCCTGAAATTATTTATTTACACTGTTTTGCAGACTACAAAAAAGTTTTAAATTGGAAAATTAAGTGTATCAATAACCACTATACTCGAATCATTTGTGGCAGGATAATGCGATACTTTTAAATAAAATTTTAATTTAACATTATTTTTGAGTTTCTAGTTGATTACAAAATTAAAAGATCTTGACAAGCTTACAACAAGGTATTGCCTAAAGTAGGATTTCTTTGAGGTATTTTGAAATTAATCGTGCTTGCTAACTTCAAAAACATTATTTTTAACTTTTAAACTAATATAAGTTCTTTTTAAGTTAATTTGAAAACTTTCAAAAAAGAAGATAACCTGTTTGAGCATTTTATAATAAACGTTGGTATAAAAAATAGAGATTTCTTAGCTACTATCAATAATTTTAATGAAAACCATTAAATTACCATAGACCAGGGTTATTCTTACAATTTCAGTCAGTTGTCTGTTAAATTCATCTGGTTATGACGCAAGAACCAAGTTTCTTGTAAACTTTGGGTTTTAAAAATTAATTGCACAGACTTTACAAAGTGCAAAAAGTTTAAAAAAGTAATTCCGGCATAAAATTTAAAATTTAAATAAATAAAAAGAAAACTAAAGTCCATAAAACAGCAGTATTTTTCTGACAAAAATCGACATCTACTACCAATCGGTATAGGGATGCATCTAACAGACACTAAGGAGATAATTAAATTTCCTGTAAATTATGCAGAGGCATACGGTTCCAATGATAAAAGAAGTTGTGGATAATAAAAGAAACACAATTTTAAACAATAAGAAGAAATTTTCATAAAAAGCTTAGTGTATTTTAATTAAAAATTAAATTGACTTGGAATTATAATTAAAACGTGTGTTTTTGTTCCGAAAAATTTTTTTTGTTAACAAGTCCGATCATAATTTTAAAATTATATTATTTATTAGTAGTATTTTCGTATAGAGATTTATTAAACTTTAATTTTGAAATGTAAAAGGATTTATGGGAAAATATCATATAATATAAATTTTTTTAAAGCAACTAAAAGGATTTTCTACGTCTCGTCTGCCACACAATGCAAATATTTAAATAAATTTAATTTTGAGATCAATATTGAAATGATTCATAACAGAATTTGTTGTTTGTGTAGTTTGAAGTGCATATTGAGTTAGATTTCAGATCGTAAAGTCATAAATTCGATTTCCAATTAAAAAAACTTTCTGGCAAAATATTTAAAATTCTTTTTTTGGCATTTGGCTTCCTGAGTTTTTCCTCAGTTTATTGTATGAAACTACAAGGTTTTTTCAAATCAACCATAGCATCAACAAAATGAATCAAAATTGTATAACCGAATTTGAATGTAAATATAAAATTGTAAATTTAGTTCTCATAAAAATTAATTTGGTGATAAAATTTTAAACTTAAACGTTACACAGTGTGACAAGCTGAAAAGGTACAAAAGTATCTCCGGATAGCGATCAGAGAACTCTAACCGGCGTGGACCATGCAATGGTTTCTAGGTTGATTTACCATTAGGTAATGAATACGACACAATAAAATTAAAAAATGAATCTATTTCAAATTATATTTACTACATTAAACCCTACCTAAAATGTAAAAAAACAAAGCAAAGATGATAACGGAGGATCAGCTTAGTGGTATTGAGTTCAGTCTCACTAACAAATAATTATGCTGCTAACCGGCAATTAAAAAGTTATTTACTAAATTCACCATTCACACTTTCCTGAGTGATGTCTTGATAACGACGACAGACGGTAATATAGATAGTAGATACCGGAGGGTTGACCACTGACTAAAAATGTGTACACCAAATTTGCATTTACAATAATTTGCAAAAAATTGCCAAAATTTGCAAAAATTTACATAGATATTTGTAAACAATTTCAGACATTTGCAAAGGTTTATAGTCATTTGCAAAATTTACAGGCATTTGCAAAATTTTCGAACAATTGCCAAATTTGCAAAAATTTACACAGATATTTGCAATCAATTTCAGACATTTACGGCTATTTGCAAAGACTTACAGACTTTTACAAAAATTTACAGGAATTTACACACATTTGCAAACTTTTGCAAAAATTTACACAGATATTTGTAAACAATTTCAGACATTTGCAAAAATTTAGTCATTTGCAAAAATTTACAGGCATTTTCAAAATTTTTCACACATTTGCAAAAACTTACACACATTTGCAAAATCTTCAAACAATTGGCAAATTTGAAAAAATTTGCACAGATATTTGCAATCAATTTCAGACATTTACGACCATTTGCAAAAATTTACAGGTATTTACAAAAATTTACAGGCATTTGCAAAAATTTACACACATTTGCAAAATTTTCAAACAATTGCCAAATTTTGCAAAAATTTACACAGATATTTGCAAACAATTTTAGACATTTACGGCCATTTGCAAAGATTTACAGGCATTTACAAAAATTTACAGGCATTTGCAAAAATTTACACACATTTGCAAAATTTGCAAACTTTGCAAAAATTTACACAGATATTTGTAAACAATTTCAGACATTTGCAAAGATTTACAGTCATTTGCAAAATTTACAGGCATTTGCAAAAATTTTCAAACATTTGCAAAAACTTACACACATTTGCAAAATTTTCAAACAATTGCCAAATTTGCAAAATTTTACACAGATATTTGCAAACAATTTCAGACATTTACAGCCATTTGCAAAGATTTACAGGCATTTACAAAATTTACAGGCATTTGCAAAAATTTACACACATTTGCAAAATTTGCAAACAATTGCAGAAATTTGCAAACAATTGCAGAAATTTGGAAACAATTGCAAATCATTTACTAAATTATGTACACCAAATATACTAGGTGGTCAACCTCCCGGTAGATACCGATGATAAACCCCAAAATAAAGAAGCGGTATTAGAAGATGCCGCAAAGTGCATTTAAAGTTAGGGCGGAAAGGTTTAAGAAAAAGATATTTTAATAAATGCTAACAAGAGGTAGCAACAGACATGGTCTTAACTTAACTTAAAAATTAAAGTTTATATTGCGGCAGGGCTGTAATCAGAAAATTTATTAACTAAAATTATAATTTAAAATAATGCGAAACGAGTTTTGTTACAACAGGGTGAATAAAAATTAAATTTCAAAAACATGAAATTTTAACGAGATTTATTCTAATAATTTTAAAATGATCTTACATCCTTTAGTCCTATTAGAGATCATCTTCTCGACTGTGAGTTATTTATGCTGAACTTTGCTGCTTTTGCCTTACCTGATCAATGGTTAGATTGGATTTGTAGTTATCCACCCCGGTGGTTTCCAATCTTCTCATCATTACCGCATACGAACCAAATATTATACTGAATGTCAGTTTTAAATGCACAAAATTAGAGATCGCAGTTACGATAAAAACTAGTGATTAAAGTCGTTCTTCGAAAGTTTTCCAATATTATAAGAGAAACAGTAATGTAATATTTTGAATTCATTCATTTCATCCCATGGGATGAAAAAATACAAATTTATATTTATTTTCAGATTCAGATGCTTCATCATGAATAATAGAAAATAGGTAGACAAATCAAATTTATAAAAAATTATGGATGTTTTAACATATTGAGCCCCCAAACTAAAAAGTAATATATTAATAACACTCGGAAACAATTACAATAACTTAAAAATGACTTTTTTTAATATTTGAAAATTTAATATTTAAGTTTAAAATTCTTCTGCATCGTATTAATATTTGGTATTAAATCAATAATGCATCAATAATTTTAATTACGATAAATTAATATTTCAACAATATTTTTTGCTTAAACGTGTAATTTTGTAAAAAATTCCGATTATTGTCGTGAGCAATAGTTTTTTAATTTTGTATCCTGCTGTCCGCCTTTAAAATTTAAAATCTCCTCCGTTTTATTTATAATTTTCCACAGAATGCTTCTAATTGTATTTTTTATTTTTTAAACTTGCATGTATGTAATATATTTTCAACGAATTAAAATTAATCCATTCGGTTAAGGTATTTTTGTAAAATTATTATTATCGATCTGAAATTTGAGCAATAAATTTGTTACTTTCATTTAAAAATATATTAAAAATAAATCTTAGCTTATCATCTTGTGTTCGCCTTGCTCAAACGAGCTTTTTTACCATCTATAGGCATTTTTCATTTGTTGTCAGTTATGGCAAAACTTGATTGTTCTACCTAAAAATCATGAACGGATTTATCTTCATCATAAAATAATTTTGTCATATCAGATTTCTAATCTCCGGTAGTCTTAATTCTGTAAGGATTCGTTTGAATTATAAGTAACCGCAAAATTTATATTTAATCACTTAATATTGTTTCCTTTTACATTATACACCAATTGCTTTAGGCATCCTAATAAAAATTTATTTCGAAAGCTGACCTGTGTAACTAAATTTGTTACACAAATAAAATTATATGAAGAGTTTTCGGATGTAAGATATTTTGTAAGTAAGAAATGTATGTAAATAGGTATTGCATTTTACCTGGCACAATAAATTCATTTTATAAAATATTCCAAAACAACTGTGGTAAACTGTTTCCATTAGGAAATATTTAGGAAGGGAGTAAAATTATTGCGAACGTAAAAATATTTCAGAAATGCATGGCAGTAGCAATATATTTATTTAATAAAGTGGATAGGTATGTATGGAGTTTTTTTTATTTAAAAAATTGAATTTCTTCCAGGGTATGGTAGATACTAAAAAATATTATTTAAAAAAAGGGAAAACTTAGGTAGTAAATAGATATTATTTACGAGGGCAGTAGAAGTCAAGCACTATTAGTTATGCTTATTTCAACAAGCAGTAGAAATTCGAACAAAGAACTTTTCATGCTAGAGACAATCGCTTATAATGCATTTAATTAATTTAAAAATGAATCCTTCTTTTTGTCATTTTCAAAAACGTAAATAATCCAGTAGTTAATAGAGTAATAAGCAGTAATCAAATAAGAAATAACGTAGCTTACAAGCAGTACAATTGCATTTTTATCTTTAAATTCAAATTTAGCAGACAATTTAAAAGAATAAAAATTGTTTTAAGTAATTTAAAATATACTGGCAACTATTATTTTTTTATTAATTCAGTCTTTCTTGGTATACATGTGAATTCTACTAAAGGTAGAATAAAACTATACCCAAGACACTCACAATTCTTATCCTAAAGAAAAGTGTGCTAAAATATCTACTTTCGTAAACATGAATGTGGGCCTCAGATAATTTTCTAAAATTTATGAGTTATTTGGTGTAACGCGGAATGTAAAGTTATGAGAATACCGCAAAATGTAAACTATTTAAATAAAATATTGCAATTTATTATCTGAAACCATCGTAGTTACTGAAATACTACTATTCCTTGAAATTATTATCTAAAATCAAAAGTTTCAAAATTGAGTTTTAGAATATTTAACAAAGCCAACTCATGGAACTACCCAAATTTTAAAATTAATTAAAGTGGAGCAGTTTCGACAACTTCCTAATGTGTCTATAAAATCCTTTGAAATGTATTATACATACGATACACAAAAAATACTTAGTCGTGCACTGGGTCGTAGTAATAGTTACTTTCAATGTCCTTTCAATGTGTGTTTGATAGGCGAAGTTGTTGGAACCGAAAGCGCCACTATCACCTTAAATTGGATTTGTCCGAAAAAAACAGTACACACATTAGAGTTTATACTAATGTATCTAATTTCATAACAATTATAGCATTATGGTTGTGAAATGGTCATATTAAAAAGCTTTTTGAATAGTTTAATAATTTGTTTCTCATTGATTTGGCCTTTTCATGAATGCGCCCTTTAACTCTTTGATACGGGGCAGTGATACTATTCACTGAATGGATAATGACTAAATTCTATGTTCAACTTATAAAGAGAAATTTTGTTAGTACCTATGTATATAACATATTTCACTAATAGTAGTTAAATTAACTACTGTACCTTCTAAGTAACTTGAAGAATTTCAAACTGACAGTAGTAAACTTAACATATAGCATAGGTAGATATTTCGAACTGGAAACTTAATAAAGTATCAAAACCTTGTCAAAATTGTCTGCAGAAGTAACATTTTACTGTGTAATAAAATTTTGTAACATAAATTATTACAAATACCTGTCGATATAGTATACTATACATATTTTAAATAAAATACTTTATACAATATTTTCAAATGTGATATCTATCAACTGAAATTTAGTTATGAAAATCAATATTTAAAAATGTATTTATTAAATTGAAAAGAATTTTTAAATAAATACTGTTCGTTTATTATCAGTACGTAAAAAATAGTATATGTGTCAAATACAAGAACCCCTACCACAACATTGCTATTGTGTCAACTTCTTTTATACGCATTTTTTTAACATTTTCAAATATTTACTTACTAATGTTATGTCCTCCTTATTGTGAAACCTTAACAAATATTTTTAAAAACGATAGCAAGGTAATTTTTATTTTACTCATTGTCATTGTGCGGTAACAATTTCATAATAATTGAGAGTAATTCACAACAGAAATTGAAAAATATTAAGAAAGCTTAAATCTGAATAATTGAAAACAAAATATTGATACTATCTCATGGAGATTTAAGAGATGGCTATTATCTAGCTTGGTTTTTAGTGCGATCAACTGCTAACGCTGTACAAATCTGAACAGGGGTAACTTTGTTGTGGCTGTCTCCGTGCTTTGAAAGCCACCTAAAGCCGGTGGTCCTTCTTTGAGGTATTAAACGCCAGGACCCTCTTGGGGGAACTGATAGACAAAGGAGCCCGATATATATATATAATGCAAATTTAATTTCAACCAAGGTCTTCTGATGTGTAACAATTTATTAACAATTAAATAGCAAGCCGTAGATAAATTTAATGTTTACTGTAAATAATTTATTGAAAATATTTTAAAAGTTCTAAACTTGTTGAACGTGGATTTGAACTTCGGCACTTGATCAAAAATAGCAGAGATACATCAAAAACTCAATGTTTAATTTAATTTCCAGTTTGCTGAGGTATTAATATAGAATGATGGATGGTGATGTTATAGCAATTTTATTGATGCCGTTGTGGTGAAAAATGTTACAAATAATTGATTAACTAACCGTATTTGAGTAAAATTTACATTTAATAATTTTATACTTCGTTTACCAAATCGAATTTTAAATTCACATGAATTTATTTTCATCTTGTACTTACAGAACCATATTGCAATTGTTATTATTTCATATTTTTTAAACATTGACGACAGTTTAAATTCTTGCTCCTCACTTACTTTTATATTCAGCATACATATAAATTTTTCATAAATTTGTTACGAGCACTTGATGCTCGCATGAATATTACCTATAACACAGAATATTCTTCATGTTATGTTGTAATGAAAAATTTATTGTTAGTGCTTTTACTAAGTGCGTGTACCATTTTTGAAACATTATATTCATATTTTAGCAACACCTTACATTCTTTTAAAAGAAACACCTCCTTTCTTCAACAAGTTGCTCTACATTTCTAAGTGGAAAACCATTCATGTTAACGCAATCGCTACTTTTGTATCATCAATATTGTAGTAGTACCTTCCTATACAAAAAACAAAATAAACCATTTGTCCCCCCCTCTCCACGTTAAACATGGACTAACGTGTTTACTTTGCTCTTGAAAATTGTAAATTTTCCCTGAAAAATAATATAATATGCATGATAATAATTAAATGTAATTTTCATTTTTTGTAAAATAATTTTTTTATTTTGTTTTAGGAAAACTGAACGGCAGACGAGTGAACATAAAAATGGAATTCTACTTGAGATATGTGCTGCACTAAATTATTACAAACGGAAATGTTTATTGAAATGCCACACTTTGAAATAAAATTTAAAAAATGAAGTTCATCCATTACTAGCAATAGTTCACATTAGTCATGAATAATAATTTAACTGGGACCGAATTACTTTTAACCACGCCTGATCCGTCAATGATAGATGTTAATGATACCTGCATTCACGAATACGATGACGAACTAGATTGCTACCGATTTTTAATGAACGGAATCCTCCTGAGCAGCATTGGTCTGCTGGGAATTCTAGGAAATATTATTTCTATGATTATCTTGTCGAGACCTCAAATGAAATCAAGCATAAACTACTTATTAATTGGTTTGGCAAGGGTTGACACAGTGTTAATAATAACGAGCATACTATTATTTGGACTTCCTGGCATTTACCCTTATACAGGCTGCTTGTTTACTTATTTTTATGTCGTGTATCCACATATTGTTCCGTATATTTATCCATTATCGTTAGCGACGCAAACTGCCTCTGCATACTTAACTCTCACCGTAACGTTAGAGCGATTTGTTGCTGTGTGCCATCCTCTTCGAGCTCGTTCTTTGTGCACATACGGCCGAGCACGAGTATACGTAATAGCTATTATGGTATTTTCGATTGTCTACAACCTACCAAAATTGTGGGAAGCTTCTGTTAAGACCCAGTGGCTTGAGCAAAGCAACATTACCATTTACTGTGTTAGGCCTACGGATTTTAGATTAAATAGTATTTATGTGAATGTGTATGTACATTGGTGTTATCTAATTTTCATGTACGTGGTTCCATTCGGTTGTTTAGCTGTGCTCAATGCTGCAATTTATAGACAAGTAAGTATGACTTCTTTTACATAATATATATATTATTACATAACATTGCCTTCCTTTGTGGAATAATTCAAAACCCAAATTTGTGTTGTTTCTCGAAATAGTCTTGTAGAATAGCAAAACTGTAAGATTTTATGAGATTAAAATATGTATATGCAAACATTTATAAAACAATATTTAAAATTGTATTTTGAATAAATTTGCATTATTCTATACGTCTGAATGTAATCGTTAAGTAAACAAAACAAAGGCAAGGTTACAGAATAGGAGAAATGTTAAGATGGAAATCTCAATTTTGTGTAATTTTCTTTTGAATCAATTGCAGACATTATGGTGTTTTTGTCTATTAAATTTTATTATGTACTATATTACAAACGCGGACTTGTAATTTCTCAGTTAAACGGTTCTGGCACCACTTTTGTTGTATCAAAATTAGGTTCTTTAATTAATTTTCCAAACCACTGGTTAACTCAAATAATTGAATTGTAAAGTAATCGTTGTCTATTATAACCATATTTGTCAATAAGATAGCAACTAATGTAGTTATTTGATAATAAATTTGTAATATGAACAAAATAGGTAAGTAAAAGCTTTACATCCGAAATCTTAAAGTATCTACTCGTGAAATTCACTTCAATATGTGTGAATATGAATTTGAGTATGTACTCTCAGATTGAGCATTATACATATATATAATACTACCTTAAAGATACATGTAATGTTCTTGATAAGAAATTAACTGCTAGATTTGGATATGAACTACAGAGAATTTCTACTCATTCAGAATAAATGAAAAAATGTTATCTTAAGAGTGTTCTGCTTATGAAATGTAAGAAAATTGTTATTTAGTAAATTTCTAACAATATAAGTACACAACCACATATTTTACGTAATATTTGTTAATATATTATTTTAATTAATTTATCTATACTGATATTACACTTAAAATATTAATTTAATTTCCAATTTATTGTATTATACAATCTGAAAAAGATATAATTATGTTTTATACGCTATAGAAACGTGTAATTATTGCACTTTGATTTAATATAATTTTTATTAAGAAGCCGTTATTTATTTGTAAGGAATTAATTTCATTGTGATGAAAGCAGTAGTAAAAGAAATCCGCATCAATTGACAATACAGTAAAAGCTCCTTATTCGCGGGGTATACGTTCCAAAATTATGCCGCGAATAAGGAAACCGTGAATATGGAATAGTGATTTGTATGGAAATGCAAGGGTTGGGTTCCAAGGTACGAAAATAAAATAAAATAGATAAAAATAAAATCAGTTTAATCACATACCTATCATTATTATTAATTATTATTGTTTGAATTATTTGGTTTAAAATATTTAGTAATTTTTCTTGCTTTGCCGTCTTTAAAATGCCTTTTAATTCCGCATGGTATTCAGCTGTGGCAACTTCAATTTTCCTTTTAAAAGGAAGGTTTCTTTCCAAAACGGGTCAATTTTAATGAAGTGATCTCACAGTTCATTTGCCATTTGAAACCTGCGGTCTGGTTTTTAAGGTGATTGTCATCGTATCATTGTAAGATGTTGAAGCTTGAAGGGTTTTAACATTTCCTGCAAGTCGGCTTCACTTAAATCTTCATCGTGTGATTGAAGCAGCTCTTGAACGTCACTCGAATCTATCTGTTCAAAACCATCATGTCCTATTCCATTAGCAATTTGTACAATTGTGTCAGTTAATGTTTTAATTTGTTTAAATCCTCACTTTCACAGACTGTTAGATCAACCTATAGTTTTTCCAATATGATTGCAATGTGATGCAATGCTTGAGCTCTTGTAACGATTCCTTTATGTTAACAATGCACATTGCTATGTTAAATTTTTCCAGAATTCCATAAAACTCACGTCAGAATCACATTCCATGATATCCAGAATGATTTTAAAGGTTCGCCTAATGTAAAAGAACTTCAAAGCTTGAATTATTCCCTGGTTCATTGGTTGAAGTAAAGTCGTCGTGTTCGGAGGCAAAATATCACCTTAATATTCGGATGCATAGTTTCAAGCTCACAAGGGTGACCCGGAGCATTGTCCAAAACAAGAACCTCCTTGAAGTCTAAATTTTTTCGTTTAAATATTATTATTTAATTTTGAGTTTTGAATATAAATTATAATATTCAAAATCGTAAATTACATAAGGTAAAACCGATAGATATGACGCGGTAGGGGATACGACGCAATTGCAAGATCTCTGTTATGTTGTTATCTATGAACCTTATTACCTAAATATCCCTTAGTTCCATTGCCTAAAACCAGATATACAGCAAGAAACTAATTGTTGACGAATCGTTTTCATGAGAGCACGCATTTTCTTCGTCTGAATCAGGTGAGCACATGCAAAAGTTTTATTACATTATTTTGAAAGTTCTGTATTATGTTTCCTCATAGATTTTTAATTCGTTTTCTGAATTTTATGGCATTGTACAACGTCTAAAATTAATTATAAATAGTTAATTTAGTCATAATGGTCTTTGTTATGATTTAATTATTTTATAAATAAAATGGTGGATAGTTAGTGATATGACGCATATTGTGAGATAGTAATATGTTTACATTAATTTTACATTTTTTTACAATTTTACACTTTACATTTAATGTTATATTTCCTAAAACCATTACCGTAGTTTAAGTGTTCATTGTTTTTTGAGTTTTTTATCTGACTATTATACTTTTCAAATAAAATTGTTTTTATTATTTTTAATCAATTACATGTAAATCGCCATAAGCAATATCCCCAACCCTCGAAGCGTCATATCCCCAACCCTCAAGCGTCATATCCCCAACCCCATCGGGGATATGACGCAAAATTCAATTTTAGAATTAATGTAATTAATAACAGTTAGCACAATCAGAATCACCTATACTTCCTGCTTAAGATACGTTAGGGTTGTAGGTACAAAAATCCTATCACCATGAGACACTTGTGAGTAGTAACTGAAAAATTGATAAATTTCAAAATGTGCGTCATATCCTCAATTTTACCTTATTAATCCGCGAATAATGAAATTTTCGGCCGCGAATACAGAAAGTGGTCTCAATTTTTCTTCCGCGAATACTGAAACCGCGAATAACGGAACTGCGGATAAGGAGCTTTTACTGTAATAAAAGAATTTCAAATAATTGTATAAGCATTAAAATAGTTGTTAAGATGCTTTTAGTACATTCTCCTGAAAATTAATGTTTAAAAAATTTTATGCAAGTAATTAAAGTATTAATTAAATGCAAGTTGCCCTTTGTATGAGTACCATGATGAACGTGGGTTAGAAAAAGTTGTTTTTAGGTATATATTTATTTAAAAATACTAATAAACATTTAGTGAAAAGAAATATAAGATGTAAAAAATCAGTAAAAGCAACATATTTCCACATCGAAAGAATGCTCAGATTTGCTATCACAAACATCTTTCCCTACTTAAAAATTGCAGTGTTTGTGTTATCAGATATTTTTCCGTGTATTCTTATTTCTCTTTGGAATCTCAAAAGAAACTTAGGAGGATCTCTCCTATGCCTTTGTGTATCTTTGCAAATTAAATTAATCTTTTACAAAGAAATTACAATTTTCTTTATAATAAAAATTATGTAAAATCAAAGTATAACAAAAAAAATTGTTGGTTTATTGTGTGAAGCGTTATAATATCTCATACCATCCTGCAATTGATTGAAAATTAAATTTAGATATCAAAAATAAATTACCTCCAAACTAAGTTTTTGATAATAAAATATTATTATTAAAAAGATGTAGGTTTACATTAATACTGTTAGAAATTCAGTAAATAGCAATTTTTTCTGTCTTTATGAACATCCTACCGAATAGAATGGGAAACCTCGCCGTCGGCGTTTTACAGTTGCTATTTTCCCACTGCCTATTTTGTTACCGTCCGTTTTACCATCACTTCAGGATAAAAAAAAGTCAAACAAAAAAATTTTTGTTTAACTTAATCTGACATATCTATCTATTTTCTATATATATAAAAATGGATGTATGTGTGTATGTTTGTTCCTTATAGACTCCTAGACCGTTCGACCGATCCCAACCAAATTTTGCACAGTTACTCTCTAGAACCCTAAAGAGGTTTTCCGCTAAAAACCGGGACCGAAAAGCTTAATTTAAAAAAAAAAGTGAAAAATTGCGGACGCGCATGAATGGAACGAGATTCCTATCGCCAATACCTGTAATTGATATAATATGGTAATTTTACGTTGGTATATTCACATTCAGTACCTACACTATTATAAGTGATTTCATTTCGTAAAAGTAAATCAAGTTATAGCAACCAAAGGACAACGGGAAGCAAGACTGGAAACCGTTCGGAAATACTGAAGAAGAAAAGCTCGGGTAAATCAACTCTGCAAAATCAAAATACTTTAGACAAAGGCAAAGTATTTTATTTTTAATGAGACCTAGGCGGAGCCGGGTATCCAGCTAGTATAATATAATTATAATTATCTAGCTCAAGTGGCACACACTTTTATTTCTTCCAACTTTCTGAAGATCTCATTTTATTTATTTGTTTGCCCCCTTTTTCAGTTTTTATTTTTTTCTTGTGATACTATTTCCAAAATAAAGCATGGTGTTGCTTCCGTTCTCTAATCTATCTTTTCTTTTAGTAGCATTTATAGAAAAAAAGTTACAATAATTTTTACTATGTGTATGTCACAATTTCATGTTCTGACTATAGACAGTCCGCTGAGCGATCAACCGTTTGAAGTTCTATCTGTCTTTTTCTTTTCTTCTGGTACTTACAGTCCCTTATTCGGTATTAGTAGTTTTAGCCTGTCCCGAAGACAAGCAAGTCATAGTGTTTGTTTTTACTGACAGTAATCTCGGTGATGCTTGGTTAGATGAACTTCTTTAAAGCAATTTTTTTAATTTCTACCTTTAAATGGCCATGGCACCAAAAATTAACTTTTTACTGGCTATGGTTAAGTGCTCTCTTAAAAATAAAATGATCTAAAAACTAGGTTCTACGACTTTATTGCCGAAAATCGGCGGCTTTTAGTTGCATGATGCGACTGTGTGACTTAAGACTATTAGGAAATTGGGTTTCATCATCCGCAGTTTACGAGATTTAGTTGCTGTTGATATGGTTAAAGATCTTGACTATGCTTATGATCATAGTACTTTTGAATATGTATCCAACATCTGGTGCCCTATCTACTAATGTCACAACAACAGTGTGGGAGCTGTACAAAGACGATTTTTGAAATATTTATACATAAAATTGCAAAGCAGATATCCGTAGATTAGTTTTGATTATCGATTGCTTTTGGGAATCGGCATTTTTTCATTTCTATTTGATGTGATACAACGTATTAATTATTGTTGTGATATCTTGGGAAGACTCAATTTCCATGTACCGAGATTGCTGCTCAGAGTTCAATAAACCGCATGTGCGGTAATTTTGTCTCAGCATCGCATTTGTTACCAAATAATGTCACCGAGATTTACAGAGAAAATATAGGGCGAGACAAAATATACTCAGCCCAGTTTTTTTAAATAACGAAAAATATAGAGCAAAAAAAAATTTTTTATTATGAAAACTATTTATTAAAACATGTAACATTATTTATGAAAAACAACATCAAGTAATGACTACCACAACCCAGAAAATCACCAACTCTACTTTAAGCGTGTAGCATAACTTTGTGCAATATTTCAGTTTTCAGAATTTGCGCAATTTTCTCACGAATATTAGCATTTAAGTTTTCTAACGTCTGTGGGCGATTAAAATAGACTTTACTTTTCAAGTATCCCCAAAAGAAAAAATTTGGGGCCCTCAAATCAGGGGACTGAGGCGGCCACTCAATAAGCTCGTTGAGTTGAAATTATTGAGAAAACGTTTTGGAAATACAATATTTAACAATTTCTGCGCGTTATTAAGCCCAATAACGCTCTTACTTTACTTTGATATAAAACTGACAGTTGTCAAAGAAATAACAATATTCTGTAGTTGGGCATATTTTGCCGCGCCCCATAGAATGAGAAAGATACTTGAGAATTGGAATGGTGACTTTACAATAAATGGAGTTAAAATAAATAACCCACGAAATTTGGACGATACGGTACTCATAGCTAGCAATGAGGAGAAATCGAGCTGCTCATAAAAGAACTAGAACATCAAAGCCATCAACATGGGCTACACATAAATAACAAAAAATCTAAAGTAATGATCATAGACAGGAAATCCGCAAATAAGCCACATATCAAACAAGTACTAGCAAAATGTGAAGTGGTCTGTCGATACGTCCATCTGGTGTCCATGATGGATATTGTACTCCTGAAATAAGACGAAGCATTGAATTAGCTAGGGATACTACAAAGGGCTTACACAAATTATGGGCCGATAAACATATCATGCGCAATACCAAAAAGATCATGATGAAAACACTCATATTCTCTATTCTTGCTTTTGAGATGTGGTGTTGGAGAAGACTGTTGAGAGTATCCTGTATGAAAAGAAAAACAAACCTCTCAATTGTAGAAGAAATCCAAGAACCTGAAAGACTGGCCCGAGTAGTCACGAGGAAAATAGCAAAATAATTTGGGCACATACAACGTAGAGAGCCGGATAACATGGAGAGGTTCATAGTCCAGGGCAAAATATAGGGAACAAGACCATGAGGCCGCTCGCCAAAAGATGAACCGATCAAATTAAAGAAACTACAGAAGCTACAGTAGAAAAAGCTACAAGAGCGGCTGTTCCGTCTCATGTTTGACTCTGGCGTCTCCCGCCCGCGCTCTCTCACTCAGCGTTTCTCCTTCTCCATCGACCTTGGACCCCACAATAATAAGCAAATGATTAGAGATGGTTAGTCTCATATTGGGTCACAACGCTTTTGTCAAGAGGCAATCGACGAAGAAGAAGAATATCGCATTTGTGCGATATACATGCCGATAAACTTAGAATAATCAAAGATTTTATGTTTAATTTTTACCATGATAAGTGATGACCATGATGTATACTATTGATTACCATGATGTATACTATTTTTTGTTTTATGAATTCTTGATGTGTTCTTATTCAATGTACATAGTTAAAATTATGAAGTACAAATAAGTTTTCGCCGTTTTTTATCAAAAATTAGGAATTTATTGTGAAAGAACGTTTATTCGAAGTATTGCCCATCACAAGCAACTACTTTTTCCCATCTCTTAGGCAGCGTTCGGATACCACATCTGAAGAACTCTTCATCTTTTGAGGCTATCCACAAATCATTCTTTATATGATCCAAAGAGCTGCTCAGACAGATCATGTGTTATCTATCGGAATAAATGATAGTCGGACGGCGCAATGTCTAGTGAATATGGTGGGGTGGGGTAACACTTCCCAATCAAGTGTTTTCAAATAGTTTTTGACCAGAACCGCAACATGCGGACTAGCATTATCATGTAGAAGAATAATTTTGTCGTATCTGGAGTAGTAATGAGCGCGTTTTTCCTTCAGAGCCCGGCTTAATCTCATCAATTGTGTTCGGTTGAGGGCTCCAGTAATGGTTTCGCTCGGATTAAGCAACTCCTAATACCCAACACTTAGCTGATCCGACCAAATGCACAGCATGAGTTTTTTTCCGTAAATATTCTGTTTTGCTGTTGATGTTGAAGCGTGACCAGGTAGTCCCCATAATTTTTTCTTTTATGGATTATTATCATAGTATATCCATTTTTCATCCCCAGTGACGATACGATAAAAAAAAACTTTTTCTTATGCCTAGCAAGCAGCATTTCACTCATGCATAATCGGCGTACAACATCTCTCGGCTTCAGTTTGTATGGAACCCTACCTTGTTTTTGAATCATCCTTAACGATTTTAAACGATGTGAAACCGCTTTTAAACTTTTGAAACCACTCACGACAAGTTCTCTCACATAAAACAACCTCTTCATATGCTTTTACAAACAATCGATTTGCCTCAGGTGCAGATTTTTTTAAATTGAAGAAATAAATTAAAAGTTCTCGCAAATGATGCTTATTTTACACAAATTTAGACATTTTCGGACGAAAAAATTATATGATGCTGATACGAAGTCAATAATACTTTAAGGTTATGTTGTTACAAAATGACCTAACTTACTTTATGCCCTCTTTCATCTGACAATTTTAACCAAAATCTTTCTTAAAACGGCAGAAACTTATTAGTACTCTAATATAACGATTTATTTTATTAATTTTGTCTTTCTGCAATTGGGTTCGCTCGTTGAAAGAATGAATAAATAGTAAAAAATAAAAATAGTAAGAAGTGCTATATTTAGCAATGGCGAAAAGGCGACCATGAGATATCGTTAAGAAGTAATAGTTTTTGTAAATCGTGCAATTCTTATTTTATGTAATTTTTTCCAGAATTCTACAGAAAATTTAATAACTGTAAGCATTACTATTAATCCAAACTAATATTAATTTCTCTCTATCCAAATCGTAGTTTACATTTTATGAAGAAATAAATCAGTTTATTTTTACTTTTTTTCATATAGAAATGTTGCAACCAATTATGAATTACTCCTTTACGACTGGATTTTCTTTATATAAACCGAAACATCGAGCACCCATAACGAAACAAAAAAATAAATACATTTTGTTCGGATTTAGGCCTATCACAAGACAATTTAATACGAAAACAAAAATATATCAGTTAAATTATGTTAAAGTGATAAGTTTCTTATTCTATTCTAAAATCCTTAAATTCTAAGATAATTTTTCACATTTATAATACAGAATTTTAATTATAATCGGTTTGAGTATAATCAGTACAAGTAGTATAACTATGATACTCTTACACCACTTTGATGTTCATAATAATTTTTCAAAGATTTTAATAGCAGTTTTCATAGTAATAAAAGCTTTCTTGTTATTAAATAAATAATTAAATAAGTTAAGTAATTATTCATTAATATATTATAAACAGTACTATTGAATGAATGAATGAATTATTTTAATGTAATCTTTTTATGTAATGCCAATTATTGTAATAATTGTGAGTATAAACATTATAATAGAAATATTTGTATATTATATTCATCTTCATGAAAGTAGTAACTTTCAGTAACAGAAATTTTTAATAAAATTATTGTTGAAGCCCAAACTCTTGAGGAGTAGCCCTGTGACTATTTATTTTTTTAATAAATTAGTAATTTTTTAAAGAAAGTTTGCTTATTAAAAAACTAGATTAAGAATTAAATTAAGCGAAAAAAGTTTAAAAAAATCCAATTTTCAGTGGTTGTAGTTTTAAAACTTAAAATTAAATTAATAATAAAATTAACAATTTTATTTATATCATACAAAAGATTGTCTTATAAACAATCAATTTTACATCCTGATGTTTTCAGTCAATTTTAAAATCTCTTTTACAAATTTCTGTGCATTTTAAAATAGAAGTCTGTTTTTCTCTGTTGCAATCAATTAAAGTTGATTTTGGTTTTAAATAACTTTGAAAAATTAGCATGTAGAAAGCTGCTTACATTTTTATTGAAAATTTTGAGAAAACTGTTCCTGAGCAGATCAATAATATGTATCGACTAAAATTTTTTTAATATTGTACAAAAAATAAGTACCAAATCAATATTAAGCATTCGATGAAAAGTTATGATTAAATTTTTTTAGAATTTATATAAAAAAATATAAAAGGAATATTTTTTTTATAACTTGATGTCTTTGAAGAAATAAATTAATAACGTATATGTTCAATTTATTATAAGTTGTCTTAGAACTTTTTCCAATTTGTTTTACACATGTTCAAATGAAATTCAACTATTGACATAATATAAAGTAACATTATCTTAATAACCTCAAAGGTCGAACCAAAAATTTTTGAATTTATAAAAATTCGAAAATTAGGATAATTTCAGTTCAGCTTAAACTATAATTAGTAACTCCATAAATAGTAATAGAAATGTCTACTTTTAGATTATAATGACCTATTTCAAAAAAATATATTTATCACAAATTTCACTGATATACATAACAAATTGATACGAACGTGCCTGTGTAACGCAGTAGAAGGATTTTGGTATGTAAATTAATATTAACTATTAGGGTGCAAAATAGAGAAAATAGGGCGCCACTATATTCCAATGACATCAACGACATCAGATTGGTACGTGTCAAACATAAAAGTTCCGGAAAGAATTTAGTTTACATTATTAAATTATCTGAGTTTCAATTGAATTTCATGCCAAAGAAATTCACTTTGTACCATCATGGTTCGACTGGGTCATTTTCTAAATTATAAAATATATTTCAAGTTTCATTTTAAATGGGTAGATTGAAATCATTTTTATGAGAATTGGCCAGTTCTTTTAATTGATAATTATGACCACGACCTGTTACATATTAAAGTTTTGGATATAATTTGTAACGGAATGTCTGTAAAACAATTTTTACAAAATTCAATATATTCTTAGTTATAATTTTTGGAAATATTTGATAATTATTAAAAAAGCGAAATTTTTTAATTCATAAAATAGTTCAAAATAATATTAAACGTCTGCACGAATTATTTCTAAGTTCAAAATTTAATTATAACTCTTATAAATTATACAAGTTTGTTCTTTGGTGGGAAAATTAACTCTTAATATTTATACGAAATTAAGTTTGTACTGGTCAGGCATTTACTCTAATCTATAGATACATACAACTTTTCATTCAAATCTTTCAAAGCAAGATTTAACTTTGAGACTTAAGCAAATAATTTTTGAGAATTTTTATAAACATTTTATTTTTTTATTATTTATCATTTTCTCTTTGTGTTCCAGGTTCGCAAAGCAAATGCAGAAAGGCAGCGACTATCCAGATTGCAACGACGCGAAATTGGATTAGCCACAATGCTGCTTGTTGTCGTTTTAGTTTTTTTTATTTGCAATTTATTACCGCTGGTAAATAACATCGTGGAATCTTTCAAAATCAGAACGGACGGTGCATTTACGGATCGTATGATAAAGACCAGTAACTTACTTGTTACCATAAATTCTAGTGTTAACTTTATTATTTATGTTATATTTGGAGAAAAATTTAAAAGGTTGTTTTTGAGGTTGTTTTGTAGTCACGGATTATTCTCTTCTGGTCGGGAGTCTCCTGATTTAGCTACCAACGACGATAGCTTTATATCAAATGGAGAACGTCAAAGTTTACGTTTACATAGACAAAATACGAGTATTAGTCGAAACGGAAATTCTGTAAGGATGAACGGGTCAGGACGTAGTAGTAGTCGTGTCAGTGGTCCTTGTGTATATTATCCTGCTAATAAAAAGAAGAAGGAAATCAGCGCCGTTACATTCACAACTCAAACCTCAATTTTAGGTTCTGAATAAGATCATAGGTATAAAATTTATGCTAAGTTTTTAGAAAACTGTATTTGCCTTTTTACACAAAATAAATTATTATTTTCATTTTATATTTCATAATGGCTATCCTCTTTGGTTAAAAAAATGTTAAATGGTTTCATTAATTGTTATATCGAAATTTTAGATTTATTTAAATTAACTTTAAAAAGAGAATAACATGTTAATATTATAAATAAAAGTTTTTTATTTGTTATACCAAAAAATCTGAATTTAGCAACGATTTACTTTAAATATAAGTATTTAATTAATACATTAACGTGTTACGTTGATTTAGAAATTTACGTTTATTCGTTCAGTTTTAATAACGTAAACATTTATGTTTAAGAGTTTTTATAACTTCGTTTATATAAAATTAAATACTTATATTTAAAGCATTTTATTGTAGTTGATACTTTACTTTAACTGAACTATATTATGGTATCCATAGAGATGATGTCTCTCAAATATCAAAGATGTCGAGGCCTGTTTAATATTTGATAGGCATGGCATACCTGGCATGATCATCTGTGAGCACCTTTAGTATCAGATTTTATGGTTAAGCTTCTTTAAGCATATTATACTCGTGTAACTTTTTGTTACACGTTATAAATAATAAAATCAAGCGTTTGGACCAAATATAATATTAATAATAAAATGTGTTTAATTGATTGAAGTGCAGTCAAGTGCTATATCAAAAATCATTATTCAAATTTAAATGTTTCCACAGGGTACTATTTCTTTACGATTACTAAATTGTACAGTAAAACTAATTGTTTAATTCCTTAAAACGTTCTAGTCATTAAGAATTTAAATGCAACTGTTCAATTAGTCTTTAGAATTTAAACTACATGGGCTGTTCAAAGAATAATTTCAAACTTGAGTAATTACGCATAAAATAATCGAACTGTGTTATTAAGAAATATTAAAATTTACTATTAAAGTAGTGAGCAATTTACACTCTTGAAGTAGTGGTTTTTAAATTTAAAAATTGCAAGTAACAAAACTCGAGCAATTTAAATAAAATCTTCAATGTGAAATAGAATTTCATCTATTGAACTGTAAAATTTTTTGAAATTATTTTTTGAGCATTGTAATATTTTATAGATATAAGACTGTGTGCTACACAAACCCGTAATTAAATAAATATCTACTACCTACATTATATTATGAGCTTTTCATAATAATTAAATGGACGTGTTAAATATCTAAGTACATAGTTTTAAAGGTTTGTATAATTTTAATTATCAAACAATAAATTTATAATACCTAATACGGGGAACGTATGCGCTCTTTTCTGTAAATATTTTCAAATTGTGAGATCTTTTCAGTTCCGGCGAAGTAAATGTTTTTCTTCAATGTACAATATCATATTGTAAACAATATTTTTGTATGTTAATCGCTACCTATTGTATAGAATAAACCAAAATCTATAATTTTAAGTCTTACATTTTTTGCAAAATGTATGTAAATTATTTTATGATAAGTTTTAGTTGTAGACGGGTACTACCTATTACCTAAGTAAGATTTCTATAAAAACGACTGAATCTTGTTACAATGCAATTTGTTCAAACTACTTCCTATTATTTATAAGTTTAATTATTGAAAAAATAAATGCAATGCACCTAACTGTTGGCCTTATTATTTATCGTAATGCAGAGAATTTTTATCAACAATTTTCGTCAAGTATTACATAAAAATTGTATCGATTCTATTTTGATATAAGATAAGGCGCACCTTGATACGCATTAATCCCGAATGTAATAAATTGTCAATTATACCAAAAAAAAAATAATATCAAAATTGGTAGTAATAAAATATTTAGGCGCACCTTGTCGATAAATTCGTAGATACAAAAAAGGTAAAAATAGACCTAACAACAATTAGCGATTTAAAGAGTTCAGAATATTCTCTTAGAAAAAAAATAAATCAGCAATTTACAAATTAAAAGCCTACTGTAATTATTGTAATTTTCGAATAGCGTACTAAAAGATCCAAATGATAAAATAGTTTTTACAAAGAAAGAAACTTGACTAAAATTTCAAGCATCACGCAACAATGCTTAACAAATCTTTTGATTCCAAAAGCAAAGATTTTCGTCAAGATTATTGTAGTGCTGAAAATTTTAGTAAGCTTGCAGGATTTAACACACAACAATATGGCTTACAGTATTTTTTATTTAGCATTATGATTCTTATAGTTTGCTAGAAAAACCATAAAAGTTAAATATTTTATGATGAAGCAATTTTTTAAGCAATAAATTACATTTCAAGATTTTTATTTTCATTTAACTTAGATCCAACTGAATCGGTTACCACTTTGGTTGCTCTGGTGAATTTTCAAAGTGTGGTGTAACACATATTATGTATGTATGTATTTTAAGAAAGTTCTCGGGTTATGGGAAGAGGTTCTTGATAAAGCTATTTAATAGGTCATCATATTCTGAAGGTATTCAATAGATAAATGTTTAAAATAAATTTTAAAAGCACTTAATATTTGGATCGCTAGTAAGCTGATAAGGTTCACAAATCGTAAAACCGAATAGAAGTAACACCTCTGACTCATGACCTAGTAGCTTGAGACCACTTGAGTCATTTATCTTGAGCGAAATTCGTTATGTCATTTAAATATTTTTATTACCACTTTCCTACTTTAAGAAATAATTTATTTCAATTGAAGTATGCATCGCTGAATTATCGATAAACCATAATTCTTTCAAGCTTTCAACGAATAACTACTACGATTTTAATTACTTGCTTACAAGGTCTAGTTGTTCAGTATAAGTTTAATATTTAAGTTTTTTTTGTAACGATTTTTCCACAAAATAAACCACGCCCACGTTTTTGTTTATCTTTAAAAATAATTTTATAAATAGAAACGTCAAACGGTAGGATTGCAGAGATTATCTTTCTTAATTTACTGTACGTTCAAGTTACACAAAATAAAACGCACAATAAAACTTAATAATTGAAAAAGTTTTAGTTTAATTATAAAAATTTAAGCAAACCTAAATTTTTAATGTACATATGTCATACCCACTAATATTTTATTGAAGAACAGCTTTCTAGTTTAACCAACAATTCAAAAATTTAGTTTAAACCAAAAATCCTGGACAACCGGACCTAACATGGAAATCAAGAGCTATGTTATTAAAAATATAGAAGGTTCATAGCTAGATGGCAACTCGATCATACAATTCAAGAACCTAGTAAGTCCAGTTACTAAAAATTGAATTTTTGATTTATGACTATCGTTTTTGATAAAGTTTTATTTAACTTTATTTTTACAAGTAAATGTAGATATACTGAACTTCACAATCACACATTTTGGTCGCTGGTAAGGAAAACATTTTTGATTCAACCAACTTATGTTGAGATTAATTTGTAAACTCCGATTTATCCTCTAATTAAATCAATTCATTGTATTATTTGAGTAAATTCAACCTTCAGCACCAATCGGAAAGCCTGAAATTAATTTAATGAATAACTTGTTTTATTTAAATGAAATCCATAAACATGAGACGGTTATTGGCCTAGTTGTTAGCGTAATCAACTACTAACGTATAACGCTCAGTTCGAATTCGGACAGAGATTTACTTTGTGTGGCCATTCTTCAGGCTTCGGAAGGCACGTAAAACCGTTGGTCCTCTCACATGGTGCTAGCAACATCTTTGAGGTATTAAATGCTCTATGACTCCTCTTGGGGGAACAAGTAAACGACTTAGGTTGTTTCATTGCAAAAAAGAAGCTCAAAATATATAAATAATAAATATAACTTACCAGGAATCATTTTATTCAATCCTATTAGGAGCGGTTTACTTGAATTCATCCTACAGTCAGCAGGAGAGAGAATATTCCCAAGTTTGTCTGGTTTAGGTATCATTATAAATGGAGTTCTAAGCATTACTGACTAATTTTCCAATATTTATTACGAAGAAATCAAATCAAATCAGTTGTAAAATATATATTTTAATTTTAAGCAGTAAGTAAGGTAAGTTGAATACAATCGACTTCAAGAAAAATGAGAAGACAATATGTGCTACGTCTATAATATGATGAATAAATGTTAAATTTTGGACACTGTTACTAATGTATAAAATTCAGTTTTCTGTCTGGTTATAGAAAAAAACATATTTTGTGATTTAAACAATAAAAACATTGAGTACTTTGATTACAATAACTGCTTAAAATTAATGAAGACAATTTGAGTGTAGGTAATTAATTGAAACTTTTAATAAACTGAAAAATTAGCTAAAACAAGCCAAAATGAAGCTTTTAAATAAAAAAAACTTCTTATATTTCCTACAAAGTAGCTATAACGAAACAAAACAACCCGAAAAATATCTAACACTTGCATAAAAACATATCAGTAGAAAGGCAAAGATAATTTCACTTCTTTAGGCCCAAAAAGAGGTAAAGTTTATTCACAAAAATAACAATTCAACGTCAAAAATCTATCAAATTTGTCACAGGTTTTCACTAATTGCTTAAGGAAGACAAACGAATTAACATAAAAAAAGTTTGACAGATGAATAATCTACGGATCCATCCATTTGCCTAAAAATATTTGAGTAAGAAAAAGTGACTTTTTCAGAGAGTTGGAAAAACTGCTTAATAAATAATAACACAGATAGGTACAACAATGATGTACGTGAAATTCAATTTATTTCTGATTGGTCTACCGGACTAAGGTGTGCATATGATAGAAGACGATTGAAAAATGTAGCGGAAAATGTGGGTCAACGGAAAAATTAAGTTAAGGATTCGGAAAAAAGGACATTTTTGGACACTTTTGGAAACGTCTGTAGTAAAATAAGCAAAAGCGAACAAAAAACTATCGAAATTTTGACGTTTGTTTACTAATTACAGTAAGTACAAACTCTCTTCACTTAAATTTGAGATCCAACATAAGACATGTTTATTTATTTGTTTATTGGGAGAAGATTAAGAAACTTGACGGTCACCTGACGGATAAAGACGGTTAAGACGTTGCGCTTAAATGCGAACGGAGTCAAAATTTCTCTGACCGTCTTTCTTTGGGAGGCAATGGCAAATCACCAAGGTAGAGTGCCAGAGAACTCTAAAATAGATTCACCAAACTCTCTTAACGGTAAACGAACCTACAAGGAAGGAAGAAACCTGAACTCCGATTTTGAAACTGTACCCGTCTAATCGAAAATTAAAATTAATTTTTAGCTCTAAAAGTAATTTTAATTAAGTACTTTATATTTATAATGTTAATTGCACATGGTACCAAAGCCAACAATAAATAAAAACTTGCCTGAGTCCGGCAGAACTTGAAATTATCTAACTTGATCCAGCAGATCCGAGGATCAACTATTAAAACTCATTCAAAATATTTCGGCGTCAAAAGTAATCTAGAAAATAATAAATCTTTGAGCTACAGGTGTTACGTAAATATTGCATTTGTTTTCATTTGTTTATTTAATACCAGTCCTGTACTGTTAAGCACGTGAGGCAGTGTTCAGTTTTGACCTTCACGCGAGACAGACGTATTTTGGGTTCAAGGTCTCGAACCTAGTTTTAAAAGTTCCTGAATATTGTTAATATTTTCTGGAGTAGAGAATATTAAAGTTGCTGTTTCGCGATGTGAATAATTAGTTCGAGTTAATTCCGACGCTACTGCGGATTTTCTATTTTATTTTAATTAAATATTCGAAATTTTTCAAGAATGGCTTTCACTATGACCACTTGTGAAAGACATTCCCGACAAATTGAGAATTTTAAAATACAACCAACTATAATAATAATAGGTTAAACTGACAACCAGCATGTAGCGTAAAGCATACACCGGCCGACTGGAGAGCGTAGACCGCGGTTCGAGTCTAGTCTAGTTGAATAATCTGTGATCAAAGGTCTATCAATCTGTAGACCATGGGAAAGGCAACGGAAACCCATGAATTATACCCATAAAATTCATCTTCTTCGGTAATTAGACGGTCAAAAGCAAATCGATTGAAGAAAACTGATGATATAAATGTTTTATCCTATTTTACATATGTCGAAGTTTCCCAAAGGATATTGCGGAAGATGCTGTATCTCGAGCGCTTTAGTTGCCTCCCGATCAGACTCAATCGGAATTGGTCGAAGAAAGTGTCTTAAGTTAGCAACCAAAGCGAGTTGAAGTGCAGGAAAGTACTAACGAGACGACGGTCTCGATGACACTACGTTTATTTAAATTATTTACAAGATTTATATACAAAATTACAAATGCTGATTTATATTGATTACATTTCATAAGTTTTGACCTATTAATTTTGATTAGTTTACTTGATATAGAATGTGCTATGAGCACTTTATTTTTAAAAATACAAAATTTTGCTTATATGTTACAATACTTTAAATAAATTATCTACAGGGTGTACTGGTTATGAAATAAAATTATAATTGTTTAATCGTAAGATTAAACAACATACTTATTACCTAACTATTTATTAACACATAACTCTGATTGTCTTTTTCACTTTTTAAATAGTTTTACCCGATTTTTATGCACAGTCACTGATTGTTCTTTTTGATTCTTTATTGTACAGTTTACACCATCACAACTAATTACCGGGAATGGTCCTTTATACCACGGTTCAAATTTCGTTCTAGCTTCATTACTAACTAACACTAAATCTCCCGACTTCACATTTAAAGTACTGGTCCTTTTATCAAATTCTATTTTAACTTTTTTTTTATAATAATAATCTTCTTTTTTTTCTCGTGATCGCAATGTTCCCCGTAAGAGGATGATCATAATACATCTCTAATAACTTCAGTTTTTTGCTGTCTTAATTATTTTGGGATCTCTAACCAATATTATTTCCAATTTTTTAAGCGCTCTTGATCCTATTTCCTTAATTTTATTAATGGTGCACCTCGTAAATATAGGATCATTCATATTCAGTTTCACTTTATTGAACAACAGCTTACCGGCCTCTAGATCTAGCCTAGACAATATTTTCTCTAAAGAAAAATTATCATTAGTAATCTGCCATTCACTGTGAAAACTGGGTTTACCACGTTTTCCCATCGTTACCCTAAGGTAGTTGGGCTTAATTATGAATTTTAAAACTGGTAAACTTATCTACAGCATTTGGAACTTCTTGAATCATTGCGATCATTATTTCTGTACTATTAACTATTAATGACTGCTCTATATCTAAGGAGTCCCTAACTGTATTAACCATTAAACTAACAAACTTATTAAAATTTAAAATAACATTATTTTTAACATCTTCTCGTATTAAATTCTGGATTTTGCGATGTCTTTCTTTAGCATCCTCTTAGATTCTCTAGTAATTGCCGCATAGAACTGAATTAACACTGCGTATGTTTCTTCCCAGTTTTTCATTACCAAAATACAACATAATATTAACTTACTTAAAAAGTTCTACCATAAATTTGTTCTGCTGACCATATTATCTGCATTCCATAAATTCTGAGTGCCTGTTGTTTTTCGTTTTTCTAATGTTTAAATGCTTGCACTGCAATGTTATTGGCTACACCTTTTTTTTAAACTCGTCAATACTCTTTATGTAGCTTCATCACTAGAACAACACTGCCACTGTGGTTATAATAACCATCATTATTTTGATGTCGTTTCGTCTACCAAACACTTGTTCGTCCACAATAACGTCAGTGTTAACAACTCCAGTGTCGGTAACTTCTGATTCTTTTGATTTGGTTGTGCCCATCTTACTAGTTAAATTTTCGAATAATTACTTGAATTCACTAACCATTTATCTTTGTTGAACTTGTTTGGACACAATTTTGTAGCATTTCTTCACGAAGTTGCAAGTTGTCACGGTCGCCATATAGTACTTCTATTGTTAAACACGTCGCCATTTAGTACTTTTCATGAAATCACTTTAATAAAATACTACTTGAATTTTTACTAACACTTTATTATTACATTACGTAACATCGAATTGTTCGACATGAACTGATTATTGCAGGACATATTTATATTAAATCTTAACCTAGACAATGCTTATTACTAATCTACTTAATTATATTACAATACGGAATTTGCTTACCTATGAGAAAGCTTATTATGCTTATTATTTATTTATTATCTAGGACACACTACACAGATATCAAGTGTTATATCGCTTTATTTTGAAAACAGAAAATTTTATTTTTAATAAATTTGATATTGTTACCAATTTTTCTGGTTTTATTGAGAGAGAGCAAATTAATAATTTTTAGGATCTACTCCCATAGCTCACCGCTAACAGCAAGAGTTAGCCGAAACGACAATCAAGGGCCCAGTCAATAATATAATATAAATTTTATGACTGCAAAGTGTTTGATCACTGAGCAAATATATTTGTTTTCACAGGGTCCTAGAAGAGGTCAAACTTATAAAAAACATACCTAAATGCGGCAGATGTCAAAATTATCTAACTTTGACGGATGATGGATGCGATGGTCGACGATAGTTTGTCGACTGTTGTGTTAATTATAACGAAATAATTATGTTACATGTGTTTCTTATGACAAATTCATGAACTTCAAATTTAAATTGTGGGCTTAATATAGAATGTATCAAATTCTACCCCAAGTTTTTTGTTTTTCACGTATTCTGGACTTTTAATTTCATGTAGTAGCTATGTACCTGTTTTCATTTCATTTAAAAAGTTATTTTCTATCTATTAATTTCTGCTTTCTGTTAATTTCTTAACAAATACATATGAATTTCCTACCAGGTGTACTGGATATTATTGCAATAAACTTTCTCAACTGTTACTACCCCTTTATATGTACATATCCCCCCAGGTTTATACATTTATACAGTAGCAAAGATTATGGTGAAAAGATAATATTTTTATATTATATAAAATGCGTAAAAAATTTAATCGATTACACCATCTACTCTGAACGTTGTATTGTTATTGAACTACTTACGTACCCTTTCATCGGACATTAACTGAGGATGAAATTTGCTGATCTTATTTCCTGCAGAAAGATGTTAGTGCTTTTAGCTTTCAGTCAAAATAAGAGACGAATATGGTTTCTTGCAATTATCTTAATTGTCAATTTACGTTATATATTTTATTGTATGTCATTGACTACATACATATTACTGTACACAAATGAAAATAACTTATGATTATTATACTAAAAATGTTGCATATTTTTTAAAATGTTGAGTATGTACAAGGTAGGTTCGGATAAATTATTTTACACTCGAGACAAACAATATTGTGTGATTAGATTAAACCTAACAATGACTTACCGCTTCACGTGGAAACCAAACCACGGCACACATAATTTTATAGCAACTGAAGATTGAACTCCACAGTATAAAGTCCAACTTCGTATAATATGTTATATTGTTCAAATTTGCTTATACTCTTTCTGGGGAAGAGGAAGCTGGTAGCTTCAATACAAGCTTCGTAGAAATTGAACAAAAAAGGCTGCTACAAGTAGTTCAAGTTTTAGGGACAGAGAAGGCGATTGCGATCGCCTCCTTGCTTCCTGTTAGCAAATTGGGTTTGGATCATAGAATCAGTCAAACTTGACAACGATAACATAAAAGTTCGAAAAGTAATGTTTTAAGGGTTCACCATTAAAAGGTTTTTTTTCAAGTTTGTTTTTCTTTAAATTACATCAAAGAGTGAAATTCGTATCTTTTGTATTTATCCCAATTAATTCCTAATAAAAACCATTAATATTAACAGGATAGTGTTTTTAAATTATATTATCATAAATATTTTCATTATAATAATATTATAGTATATTAAACTACTTAGGTACTATCTAAGTTTGTCTGAGGAAGCTATATTATAATTATTAAATTTTATTTCTCCATAAAGGAACCACGAATAGAGCGGTTAGGCAATTCAAATAACATTAAAAATAATTATTATTGTACATAATATTTCGTCTTCTCTAAGTACTCGCCGAGATAAGTTAAGTTGAAAATGCACTGTTGCAAAGTTATAGGTTTTTTATTTTATATTGATGTTTATATTGAATTTTAATTGCTTAATTGAACCACAACATATTTTACAAAAATACAAACAGAGCGTAGCCTCGCTTACAAAATTATTCATGTTCACGACTGGGGTAAATTTAAATTTTAGCTTGAAAGCAAAATAAAATAAGATTTTTCAGTTTTTGTTTTATTTACTTCATATCGAAACCTAGAAGTTTTTATTAATTTTTGTTGGAGGCAAATTTAGATTAAATTTATAAGTCACGAAAATGTAGTATTGAAAAGGAGAAGTGTCGATGCAAAAAATTGTAAGAGTTAACCCTCTGTTCTAGATCATGTAAGAGAATAAAGTGCATTGAATTATTAAATTTGGTACATTACACTAGGTACTCAATTTAGTGACAAAAAATTGTCAATTTTCAGGTAAAACGAGTTTAAACCATTTGCGTATTGTATACTGAGCAAAATCATCACCTTATGATGATTTTAATAGTATAATGATGATTCACAAGCTATGGTCATTGGCCTAGTAGTTAGTGAAGAGACTACTTTACAGGTTGGTTGTAAAGTATTGAAAGCAAAAATTAGTAAAAAATAGAGAATCAAAATTCATACGTCATTTTGATATTTGATCTTTCATATGAACCTACTAAAAATTTTATTTCGATCTGTCAATTCATTCATTGTTTACAAGCCATTTGAAGTCGACGTGTCGGTGTATTTTTTAACAATGGAAAAAAATTCTTTGTTTTGGAAGGTTTATCAGCAACAGAAATTCATACAAAAATGGTGAGCGTGTTAAAAGAATCTGCTCCTTCATTTCCAACTGTACATCGATGGGTTTTAGAATTTAAACGTGGTCGTACAAGCGTTGAAGATGAACCACGTAGTGGACGACCAAAAACTGCAACAACACCAGAAATCATTGAACAAGTACATAATATTGTTAGTGAAGATCCAAGTTTGACTAAGCGTGAAATTGCTAATACCATAGGCATCTCAGACGAACGAGTACTCTATATTTTACATAAAGAATTACGTATGAAAAAGCTGTTTGGAAAGTTAGTGCCGCATTCGTTAACAATTCAACAAAAACTCACACGAAAGCAAATTTCTCAGCATCATTTGAATCTTTTTAATAAGAATAAAATCGATTTTGTGCGTCGTTTTGTAACTATGGATGAGACTTGGATCTACCACCATGATCCTAAATTGAAACAAGAACGATTACAGTGGACTGAGGCTGGTTGTTCAGCTCCAAAACAGGTGAAGTCAGGACGATCAGCAAAAAAGGTTATGGCATCAGTTTTTTGGGATGCAAAAGGATTTTATTGATTGATTATCTTGAAAAAGGTAAAACAATTAACTCTGAATATTATTGTAACCTTTTGGATCAATTGAACGAACAAATTCGTGAAAAGAGACCCGGTTTGCAACATAAAAAAATCATCTTTCACCAAGACAACGCACCTGTCCACAAAAGTGTTTTAACAATGGCAAAATTCAATGAACTAAAGTACGAATTGCTTGAACATCCACCGTATTTGCCAGATTTGGCTCCTAGAGACTACTACCTTTTCAGAAACTTGAAACAATTTGTTCGTGGAAAGCGTTTTCTATCGAATGAAGAAGCTATTTCAGTCGTGGAACAGTATTTTGCAGAGCTTACAGAAAATCATTACAGAGATGGAATAAAATTATTGCAGGATCATTGGAATAAGTGTATTGAAGTTGAGGGAGATTATATTGAATAAAAAAAATAATTTCATTTAAAAGTTCACATTCTTTAATTTTTGCTTTCAATACTTTACAACCAACCTGTAAGTAAGGTTTTCTTTCTGACTTTTTCTATCTATCACCGCCTTCGTGCTTCAGAGAGCATGTAAATCCGACGGCCCTTGCTTTGATACTTCAAACAAGGTAAAAATCACCCCCATTCGCTGCGCATCGCCTGGTTTTGTTGGGGATTTGGGCCGGATAGCATCATCCGGTGGCTACCCAGCGGCTGCGGAAGTACCTAGCATTGGAGGTGTGCAAATCTCGGAGCTTCTTGGTTTGACCCTCCGGTGATCTGGTGTATCCGGTGTGCATTTAGAAACATGTCATATTATGTGATGATACCAAGAAAGTCATAAGACAGCGTTCTCAAAGATAATCAAAATAATCACTTACGAGTGACTCGTAACGGAAATTTCATTAGTTATACATACAAGTACGTACCACTTATGAGTTATAATACACTTGTAAATTAAAATTGATACTTAATGATTAAAAATTCCCAACTTCTACGAAAATATAATTATTATAAATAATTTATTATACTTGGTATATTTATGCAGTTTGGAAAATCTGAAGTCAACCATTTCTCGGATTTCCAGATAAACTACAAATAAATCAAATAACTTCAACTTTGTAATTGATAGGACTCTCTTTGACAAATTTGACAACTAAAATGTAAGGACCTTTTCTACTTTCAAATTAAAGGGAGTAAAATAGATAAAATTGCAATCGAAAAATAAGCAGTTTATACACCTTACTTATATAAAAAATATATGGTTTGTAATCTAAAACAATTCCATTTTTTTCGTCGGTTAGGTAGTTTTAGATTAAATTAGACATTTTTTTGAATTCAATATAATGACAAAAATATTGTGATACTCTCAGCCATGCTTTATTCCATATTCGTATTTCGGCAATGCAACTAAATATTTTTTAATAATGCAGTAAAAAATAATGGAATTACTTACTTTCGAGTTTTTATTTGTGATCGACAACACATTGGGGAATAATATCCCTTAGGTATTAGGTAAGCAACTTGATATAAAATGTGAACTTTTCTTTCCGTTTTTGACATTTGATTTCAAGATCAACTTCAATTAATTTTAGTTCGTCATTCTTGAATCGAATACTTGCTTGCCAGCATCATAAAAGTTTTTACTGTGGATTTGAAATGTATTTTTTGTAGAAAACCATTCATTTGTATTCTCAATATTTGTATTATAGGGAGTAATAAACTAATATGGCAATGTACATTAATTATTCTCAATATGATTATAGTGCATAAAATTTTATTTACTGAAAATGGCAGCTTTAATCGATAGGTATCCTATGGACGTGCGAAAAGAATAAAAATTTAAGTGTATAACACGTAGAGCACACCCCTAGTGCAAATAACAAAATTAAATTTAATTGACTGAACAATTTCAGTCATTTGATACCACAATAATAGGGAATAATACACAATAATTATCATTTGAATCTTTGTGTATGTACAGCAAATTATTCACAAACATTTTTTACATAATTATCCAGAATCCGACTGAAGGATTTTTCAATTTTGCTGATGAAAGACCGTTAAAAAAGAGTGCTGCATGAAAATCTTTGACTTCTCTGGAGCGAAAAAGTCTTTGAAAATCTGGTACAATTTTGAATATAAACTTAAAAGGTTAAATAAATAATAAAACGAAATATTATTCGTAAGCTTTCAGCAATGGTTACTCTGTCATCAGACGTTTAATAATAATAGTGTGATTACATAGAAACGGAATATAACGTATTGTCATTTGATACGATTTCTTGATCCATAAAGTTTGAAAGATAATCGCGAATTAAGGAACAACCCACTTAAAACTCATTAAATGAGAAAAACTTAACCCCAATACGATATTTATAGCTTAGATGAGTAGATGGCCGTAGATATTACTTAAACCTTCGATATCGGTTTTTCGGTTCATTGCATTCTTTTCTTTCTCGATGCATATCATTTCGTAAATAATTATGTTCTCAATGTTTTATGACGATTTTTTTTTATTTTAATCAATTTTATTTACAATTTGTATACATACAATACAATAGGTAAATTGTGTGACTGAACAAACAAACATGCATACAGAGGGTGTTCCAACGAGCACTCTCCATAAAGCATATCAATAATAATTGATAATCATGACTACATTCCATATTATGTAATTTTATTTTATTTAATCATCACCTATGAGAATAAAATAGGTAGGTCAGACAGTTTTCTTCTTTTTAGACGACGAACTTCACCAGTGTAATCCAATAGTGTGCTTGCTAGAACGTTTGGGTGTACACTTAACCTGTCACTATACTTGTTGTAGACATTAGTAATTTCTTTTTTATTGTTGTGTAGTTGTAAGAATGATTTGATTCCTTGTGTATGCTGGCACAAGCCGTTAACGTTCTATATGGCTAGCTTAATTAGTTGAGCCATTAATAAGGTTAGGCCTTGCATCTATTGCAGATAGTATGCTCATCATTGTTCCCATCTGTTTTATTAATTGTTTCATCATTTGTTTTAGCTCTACCATATCATTGTTTTGGGAAGGGTTGGTTATGAAAGGCTCATTTGGGTTGTTGTTATTATTATTGAACTGATTGTGCTGAGTTCCTCCTTGAGTACTCGGTTGTACAGCCTGTGCATAAGATACTTCTGGTTTTGTCATCCATGTTGGTGGTTTCGATCTCTTTCTCAAAGTCGGGTACATTTTTTGTTGGAGTTGTTTGTGGATGATACATCCTCAGTAGTTGGCCGGATGATTTTATTGCAATTTACGCATTTTACATCTGTATCCTTTTCTTTTTTATTACATTCTCCTGTAAGATGATTTCCAGTGCATTTAACACAGCGCGGAAGCCTTGTACAGAAGTTTTTCGTATGCCCATATCTTTGGCATCTTGTGCACTGTGGAATCTCTCTCCTCGCATGTGGTGGTTCAAATACTACGATATTATTCATTAATGCCTTGACTTTGTAGATTTTTATTGATTTCTCTAGGTATTAAGTCTACATAAAACATAGGTAATGTAATCTTGGTATTTCTTTGTTTGATTTTCTATACGTTTGTTGCCTTATGCCACAAGGCTTTTAAGCTGTCCTTTATATGTTGTGGTTCTGTATCTGAGTGTACATTTTTGAGAACCACCCTAAACGTATTGTCAGCCTTTGGTTTGTACGTATGAAACTCTGTGTTTTCCTTTTTAATTCTTGTAAAGGGTCTACCAATCAGGGGTTTGTTTTTAAATTTTAAAAGAAACACATATTTTGTATGAAAATTTTCTAATTCTCTACTGAAATATGTTGTAGGGGCTTGAACATTTATGAATGGAAAACAATATCCGGTAAATGTCCTCCACGACTACGTTTGCAGACGTCGATTCTTTTAACAAAATTTTCGAATACATTTTGCATAATTGCGAACTTATTTCTCGGATGACGGCTTCGATATTTGTTTTAGTTCTGAAATTGTTTGTGGATTATTCGCGTAAACATTATCTTTCACATAGCCCCACAAAAGAAGTCCAATGGCGTTAAATCACAGGATCTTGCTGGCCAGTTGACGTCACCTTTTCGCGAAATTAAACGCCCGTTAAATTTAGTTTTCAATAGTTGGATTGTTTCTCGCGCTGTATGGCACGTAGCTCCATCCTGTTGAAACCACAAGTCTTCCACACCCATATCATCCAAAATAGGCCATAAAAATTGGTTACCATATCCCTATAGCGAACTCCATTGACAGTAACGAAAGCACCAGCCTCATTTTCGAAAAAATAGGGACCAATGATGCCCCTACCCATAAACCACACCATACAGTGACACGAGATGGATGTAGTGGTTGTTCAACAACTGCTTTTGGATTTTCAGAAGCCCAAATTCGACAATTTTGCTTGTTAACATACCCGTTTAAGTGAAAATGTGCTTCGTCCGAAAAGATGATTTTTCTGAAAACAAGCACCACGTTCAATGATCCAATCAGCAAATCTAAGACGTTGAGAATGATCTGCTGGCTTTAATTCTTGTACCAGTTGTATCTTATAAGGCTTTAGAGCTAAATCCTTCCGTAAAATTCGCCATGTGGTCATTGTGGACAGGCCTAATTGTTGAGAACGTCGTGAAACCGATAAATTTGGGTCCTCTGTGACACTTTCACGTACTGCAGCAATATTTTCGATTGAACGACATGGACGAGCACATATTTTTGTGCTTACGTTTACTACTGAACCGGTGGACTCAAATTTTCGCACTAAATTCGCAATTGTAGTCTCAGATGGACGATCGTTACAAATAAAAATATCGCGAATTTTGCGAAATGTAGTCTTCACGGATCGACCATTTTCATAATGGATTTGAATTATCTTAACACGATTTTCGAGCGAAATCAAAGGCATTATATTAAATGTTGACCTTTTATTATACATATGATAAAAAACTGAATAACAGAACTGCCTACTTGACCTATTTCAACCAAATTTAAAACAAACCCCTGATTGGTAGACCCTTTACTATGCTTGTATATATTTCTGCAGTCTTGCTTTGAATCTTTACTTCATTATTCTGTAGTGCTTTTATCATGTATTCTTCTTTCGCTATTACGTCAAGTAAGGTTGTTAGAGGTTTGATAGATTCCACATTTGCCACGAATATTGGTGGTGGTTTTCTTTCTACAGGTTTCTTACTGCCGTGTTCAATGTCTGTTTCTTCTGTCAATTTACTATATCTATTTTCTGTTGTATAAAATATTTAAAAGAGTTTCAAGTTTAATGAAATTACACTTTTTAGCTGATGATGAAACCACTTTACGCAAAGGAGGTCCTAAACTAAAATGTGAGTTGGAAATTTTTCAAATTTTATTAGAATTGTAAAAAAAATAATAAAATTTTTTTAAATCTCATTAAACTTGAAAGCTTTCAAAATATTTTATACAACATATAATTTCAACAAGTCTCTTCTTCTTCTTTGTCAGCCCTTTCCGCCCACTCCTGAGCATCAGCCTCTTTCTTTAATGCCCAATTGCACGACCTCTCCTTAAAGTGTTAACTGTTCCTTAAATCATTAAGTGCCACCTATTCCATTGCACCACCGAATTAAGTGTTCCTTAACCGTCTTACGAACCACTAAATTTAAGCCGACAAAATCTGCGGCTTAAACTGTTCCTTAACCTTAAATGACAGAAATTGATGAATAATTTTATGGTTGTGAGGTAAATTCATGATAAGAAAGTAATGGTAAATTTATAGGTTAATAACATTAATAATATTTCAATAAAGTGTGTTATATTTGCGCACAACATGAATGAAATGATGCATGACTTGTTTGAAGACGATTTGGAAGTTTTATTAAATATTTTTAATATTAATTAAAAATTATTAAAAATTTTAATAATTAATCATGGTTTTCAAGACAAATTTACGAAAGAGCAAACTATATTAATAGTATGGATGATTTGTCGTTTTTAAAAGATTTCGACTTCAGAAGGAGACAGTTGTTAGGGTTTTGAGAGAAATTGAGCCAAAATTTGGGAATATCCATATGACAGAAATAATTCTGTATCTCCTATAAACTTGTTTTTTAGATATTTTTAAATTTCTACAATGAACAATAACGTTGAATGTAAAAGAATAAGGTTATGTAGTATATAGCATTTTGTTTTGTTTGCAAGTTTAACCAACCTAAAATTTATGTCTGTGTAAAATTCTAAAATATTACCAAAATTACTATAAAAATGCGGTGTTGCTAAATTAATCTGAAGCTTAACTAAGCCGACGTTATGTAAAGGTGGTGCAATGCAATCTAAAGTAATCTGCACCTTATAGTTAAGGATCACTTATGTAAGGGCCACTTTTAGTCAGAGGTCGTGCAATCGGGTATAAGAGAAAGGTTTCTAGCACTAAGACCCCACGGCTGCTTAGTCCGGGTTGGGGAATTTGCCTGTAACCTTTATTATTGTTGATGTTGGCAGTCATCAACACATTCGTATTAGATTGGTTGTTGTTGTTTACTGTTGCAATTGTTTCAAGTCCATTTGGTTGAGGTTCATTTCCATGTAGTTCAGTCACTCTGTTGTCGCTACTTTCATTGGGATGTACATAGTTGATTCTGCATGTTAATATTTTCACATATTCATATTCTAACCTCACTTCTGGCAAAACAACAAAGTTAATAAATTTATTTTTGCAATTCTGCAGCGAAATACAATCATTTCATACACATTACATGGCATTGAAAGCGGCTTGTTTTCTGCACGTAACAGATTACTCATGTTATTTGAGCTTTTGTCGTAATCTTATCTTTCGCGAGATGACTTCACCTTCACTTTTCGGCACTAGTGCGAGTTATATTCATATCAGCATTGTCCAGATTGAGCAACTTTGTTAAAATATTCTTTATTTACCGAATTGCAGATTTGCAAAATATTGTTCGCAACACGTACTTCAATATTTTATTCTCGGTTGATTTTGCTGACTTGCCTCCGGGCTCGTCAGCAAAATCAACCTCGAATGAAAATGTGGCCTATTTAAGTACTAGTCACGAAAATAGCTATTAACTCACGATTTTATAGTTGTTTATCACTTCTATCAGTTAACAGTTGTTTCCCAGTTCGATAGCACTGTATCTAAAACTAAACTCTCGGTATAAATCTATTTTTACAACAAGATCACTTACATTCAATCCCAGTGGCGTAACTAACGATTTTTTAACGATATTCTTTGTAAAATACGATCCTGGCTAAGGGTTGTTACCCGTTTTCTATCACTTCTTCGTCTATTTTCTACGGAGTCTTATGACAATTTCGCGTTGCAAAATACCCATATTATTCAATAAAATAACCTGGTTTCTGTTGGCAAGGTTCAATTCACTTGTTTTCGACAGTTTGTTGTTGATCAGGTACTTAAAATACCGTTTGTACTTAATTTACCCTATTTTAAAAATAATATTTTTCAAAATGCCCATTGGTCCAAATTTGCTTGTAAATCTTTTAAGCTATTGTTAGGTACATGTCCAAGCTGTATGTGTTGAAAAAGAGTTTTTAAAATCAGAAGACCGAAATTTTTGTGTTTATATTTATAAGTTTTGTTTTGAGTAGTTATGTTAATAATGACAAATGACAACACACAAATGATATGAAAACACAAATTAGAGAAAACATATAATGTCAACCCACTTTTAGAACCGATAGATCCTTTGATTTATTCAATAGGAAGGATGCGGTAAACTGTTTGTCGAGGACCGGCGTATACCACCAGCTTAACTGTGCCGAGTGTAGCTGTTTTACGTCGGAAGAACGGCAAGATCGTTTCATGTCAGGCTAAAAGAACATCTAACCTGCTAGTTTCAAGAAAACAAAATCAATATTTGCGAGCCATCTTCCAGACACAGGACATCAATATGTGATGGAGACGAGTTTTGCGCCATTAGGACATATAGGGGGCATTAGTTTATTTTTTCGAATTTTTAATAGTGTAAAATTAACAATTACTTTATTTTTTTACACACGATTAAAAATTCAAAATATAACTTTAATATGGAAAATTGTTGGTAAATAATATAATCTAAGCCATGCTTTATTCCATATTCGTATTTTGGCAATGCAACTGAATATTTTTAATAATGCAGTAAAAATAATGGAATTACTTACTTTCGACTTTTATTTGTGATCGACAACACATTGGGGAATAATATCCCTTCGGTATTAGGTAAGCAACTTGATATAAAATGTGAACTTTTCTTTCCGTTTTGACATTTGATTTCAAGATCAACTTCAATTAATTTTAGTTCGTCATTCTTAAATCGAATACTAGCTTTCCAGCATCATAAAAGTTTTTACTGTAGATTTGAAATGTATTTTTGTAGAAACCCATTCATTTGTATTCTCAATATTTATATTATAGTGAGTAATAAACTAATATGGCAATGTATAATACATTAATTATTCTCAATATGATTATAGTTCATAAAATTTTATTTACTGAAAATGGCAGCTTTAATCGATAGGTATCCTATGGACGTGCGAAAAGAATAAAAATTTAAGTGTATAACACGTAGAGCACACCCCTAGTGCAAATAACAAAATTAAATTTAATTGACTGAACAATTTCAGTCATTTGATACCACAATAATAGAGAATAATACACAATAATTATCATTTGAATCTTTGTGGATGTACAGCAAATTATTCACAAACATTTTTTACATAATTTTCCAGAATCTGACTGAAGGGTTTTTCAATTTTGCTGATGAAAGACCGTTAAAAAAGAGTGCTGCATGAAAATCTTTGACTTCTCTGGAGCGAAAAAGTCTTTGAAAATCTGGTACAATTTTGAATATAAACTTAAAAGGTTAAATAAATAATAAAACGAAATATTATTCGTAAGCTTTCAGCAATGGTTACTCTGTCATCAGACGTTTAATAATAATAGTGTGATTACATAGAAACGGAATATAACGTATTGTCATTTGATACGATTTCTTGATCCATAAAGTTTGAAAGATAATCGCGAATTAAGGAACAACCCACTTAAGAACTCATTAAGTAGGAAAAACTTAACCCCAATACGATATTTATAGCTTAGATGAGTAGATGGCCGTAGATATTACTTAAACCTTCGATATCGGTTTTTCGGTTCATTGCATTCTTTTCTTTCTCGATGCATATCATTTCGTAAATAATTATGTCCTCAATGTTTTATGACGATTTTTTTTTATTTTAACCAATTTTATTTACAATCTGTATACATACAATACAATAGGTAAATTGTATAACTGAACAAACAAACATGCATACAGAGGGTGTTCCAACGAGCACTCTCCATAAAGCATATCAATAATAATTGATAATCATGACTATTTTACATATTATGTAATTTTATTTTATTTAATCGTCAGCCATGAGAATAAAATAGGTAGGTCAGACAGTTTTCTTCTTTTAGACGACGCACTTCACCAGTGTAATTCAATAGTGTGCTTGCTAGGACGTTTGGGTGTACACTTAACCTGTCACTATACTTGTTGTACACATTAGTAATTTCTTTTTTATTGTTGTGTAGTTGTAAGAATGATTTGATTCCTTGTGTATGCTGGCACAAGCCGTTAACGTTCTATATGGCTAGCTTAATTAGTTGAGCCATTAATAAGGTTAGGCCTTGCATCTATTGCAGATAGTATGCTCATCATTGTTCCCATCTGTTTTATTAATTGTTTCATCATTTGTTTTAGCTCTACCATATCATTGTTTTGGGAAGGGTTGGTTATGAAAGACTCATTTGGGTTGTTGTTATTATTATTGAACTGATTGTGCTGAGTTCCTCCTTGAGTACTCGGTTGTACAGCCTGTGCATAAGATACTTCTGGTTTTGTCATCCATGTTGGTGGTTCCGATCTCTTTCTCAAAGTCGGGTACATTTTTTGTTGGAGCTGTTTGTGGATGATACATCCTCTGTAGTTGGCCGAATGATTTTCATTGCAATTTTTGCATTTTACATCTGTATCTTTTTCTTTTCTATTACATTCTCCTGTAAGATGATTTCCAGTGTATTTAACACAGCGCGGAAGCCTTGTACAGAAGTTTTTCGTATGCCCATATCTTTGGCATCTTGTGCACTGTGGAATCTCTCTCCTCGCATGTGGTGGTTTGAATACTACGATATTATACATTAATGCCTTGACTTTGTAGACTTGATGACTAGTAATGAAAATTGTACGTAATTAAGGTGTAAATCTCCTGCTTGATATTTATTGATTGATAAATCTTATGTGTGTGTAAGTTTACAGTTTTTGAATTGTTTATGCCACATTTGTATTTACTGGTTTTATTATAGCTTTTAGACTGAAGCTGGAAATATTGTAAATTCCCGAAACGTGGTTCTAATAATAACAATAAAAAAGACTTGAGGAAACTTTGCTTCATTTATTAGATCTAATAATAAGTTCTCCAAAATTTGGGAAAATGGGTTTTGATATAATATTATATGAATAAGAATCCTGGGTACATAATTTTTAGTACTTTAAATAATAATAAAGAAAAATATAGTGTTGTGCAGTAAAAAAGTATAAAAAATTTTGGGTAAAATTAAAAGCAATTTATTTTTTTCAAATTTTTAATCGTGTAAAAATTAAAAATTACTTTATTACTTTTTTTACACGATTAAAAACTCAAAATATAACTTTTTAATATAGAAAATCGTTGGTAAAATTAATTCATATTTAAATCAAACTTAATATAAAAATTGATGAGAAGCTTGAACAACAAGCATTAAATAAGCTGGAAAAGTAAGCTTGACGTTAGCTGGTGAAAACAAGCTTAATTCAAGCTTACAAATCAAGCTTGATGCAAGCTTGATTCAATTACAAAACAAGCTGGATTCAAGCTTGGCTTGCTATCTGGGATATATTTTAGGTATTTTTTGTTTAAATATGCAATATTAGGCTTCCACGTTAGTTTGAAATCCAACACCAAGGAATGTAACCGGGTTATTTTTTAAAGGGATGTTTGTAAATGAAAAGACTTATTTATTAGCATTGAGCCATTCACGTAGATCATTCAACTTGACTGATAATGATCTTGAAGTTTAAAGTGTCAACACTACGTTCTTGTCAAAAGTTGTCAAAATTATAGTGTTTGAACAGTTTGGTAGACTGTTAAAATGTGCCACGAACTCCATCAGATCTTTATGAAAATAAATAGTATTTAAGGTATTTTAATTAGTAAATACAAATGACTTAATTAAATTGTCAATATTAACATCTTGTTGTTTTACAGAAACAAAAATAATTAAATAGTTCAAATTTTAAATTAAGCAGTTCCAAACTGAGATTGATTGACGCAAAATTTAAATTTGTTTTTTAATTTGAAATTGGAAAGGTATGCCTTGTGCATGTTTTTTCTCACAATAAGATAGGTGTACCTTTCATTATATCTGGAACTATGCCAATAAAATATGTATTACCTCATTTACAAAACCACATGCAATTATGACAGCATTGCTAAGTTTTACAAAAAGGACAATAATACGAACTGCAAAAGAGATTAATAAATTGTAAGATCATTGCATTGACGATTAATATCTGCTTTTGCTGGTTGTTTTTTAATAATTAGTAAGGAATTATTAGATAGTATTAACAGCTAATCGATGTTTGTAAAAAATCCAAGCTAAAGAATTTCCATAATAACAACCACGAATTTCCGACCTGCACCAAGTCTCTGATATGGACTAAATTTAAATATTCTTTTTATTATTCGTAAATAATAAAAATTTGTATACAACTTAAGCAAACATAAAATATGGTAATTAGTAAATCTTAGAGTAAGGAAAATTTTATTTATTACCTTTTGACATGATATATATATGTACATACATAAGTATTTTTAATTTGTATACTATAAAGACTGCAAATGTTTTTCTTTAAATGACAGCAGTCGAAAAATATTAAAGTAAAGGTTGAATAGTCCACTATATCGTTATTATCAATTTATTAATATGTCTAAAATTGATAAAAAACATCGTTGTTTTCATGTTTTCAATTCATGCACCAGGGAGGGAAATACCTTTTCCTTGTATGGATAATAAATAATATGTATTGCTGGTGACCTTTTTTGATGTCATTTTCCATAATATATTCAATTTTAGATCGACGAAATAGCTATATCTGTCGCTGAATTTTCTATTTGATCAAGTTAAATGCTCAAAATAAATTTACTTTTTATGTAGATCCTAATTGTGCCTAAAGGAATTTTTTAATTGCATAATAATTATTATTCAAAATTATCAGTTCAATAAAATAAATATGTAAAATCGAATGTAACTATGATATTATTATACTTTTTCATTCTACCGAATGGCCTTAATCGCATTTTCGATATAACCGACATTTGAGAAAATTCAAGGACAGAGCATGTATTTTTGAATGTTGTGGTGTAGTCAAATAAAAATAGGTGCGTGCTAACTAAAACACAGCTAACTTTTCAGTCAATTTTAAGAGCTGTGTGCTTGTAATACATTCAAGAAACTTAATTTTTTGTGAGACCACGTTTAAATTACTTTTTATTACTTTCTCGCACAATAATGGACGTCGAAGGACAAAATATATCTAATAAAAAAGGATTCGGTATAAGTGATCTAAAAAGTCACGTTAAAGAGAGAGCAAATAATAGTAAGTTCAACGTATGGTTTTTCTAAGATAACATAATGATGTAATAAATTTGTTGTTTTGAATAAATTATATTTAAAAATATTTTTACTAACGCTTTTGCCTAAACATTTTTTATGCCGCAAAATATCATCCATCTATTAAATTATTTAAAAAAATGTCTTGTAAAATATTGAAGAGTAATGATACACCTATGTTACCGGAAAGGATATCCGTTTTCTGAATATCATTAAAATAAAAAAGATTAATACTCAAAAAACTAGCAAAATGCTAAAATTTACATTGCAGACAATAAACACGAAGGTGAACTTTACAACGTGAATTATTACAAAGGCAGTAATTAATTATTTAATTAACCGCAATAGTTTTGTTATTATTTGTACTACGTTCTAAAAATAAATATTAGTAAAGTTTACATTTTGAATTATCACATTAAGCTTAGATTTTAAAATAAATGTTTAAATTTACAAAATTTATTGCACACTGAACGGATCAGTATTATAGTGGTTAGTTAGGCAAGATTTATGAAATAGTTTTACGATTTATTACAAAATCATTATATTGAGGGTTAGCAAAAATTAGGAACATTTCTCTCTAATATACACATTTGCTAACAGAATTATATAATTCATTTACCCACATCACTTACGGGCAAGTTTTAAGTGTCGTGTAATAAAGCTTCCCTGCTGAATAATTAGTATACGGTTTATTAGCACACGCAAATTACTTCATGGTAATTTCTCAAAAAAGTACATCGAGATTATACACACTAATAAGATTCCTCTTCAAATAGTGAAATCTAAATTTTAATGGTTTTTTTACCAAAAAAAGAGACCTGCAGATAGTCGACTTACTTTCTGCTATTCAGTCACATGTTGAGAAGTGGAAAGGTTTCTTTAGATGGCCTACACATTGTAGGATGAGGATACATTTCAATATAAAGAGAAGTATTTGTATAAGAACACTAAAAGGAAAAGTTGGGTCCGTGCTTGTCTCAATTTTCACAACTTGACCAGTATTAGATAAAAACTTAAGTGAACTTTTTTATATTAAATAATACTACATAGTCGGTACTATTTAATTACATAATTAATTATTGCACAAGTTCTTCATGTATCAAAATGTAAATTTCTTAATATGTTTTAGCTACCGCAAGTGGAACGTTGGTATTGTTCTTAATAGTTAACATTATTATGTTCCTTGTTGGAATAATAAAAATAAACGAATGCCCAATCAGAAGACTTGTTCCTATATATCTTATAGTTGCAGGTAAAATTAATAATAACATCATAATTATAATAATAATTAAGCGTTTAACTGCTTTAAGGAACTATCGGGATCCTATCAAAAGTACTACCTTTCGTAAATCGTAAACTTGAATTGAAATTTATTATATATTTCCTATCGATTTTATATATCTTCGAAATGTTCTGGATGGGAGCAGGTAGGTAATTCTTTGAAAATATGATTAATAATATCCATCACTTTCTGCTTTCCAATTTATTATTTCAAGTATTTTATTTACTAATATAATTGAAGTTTATTTTTATTTTTAAAAGTTTATTTCTATATACTTTTTTAAATTTTACTATTGCCGTCATTTAATTATGGATAAACCGATTTGTATCTCATTTATAAATTTTCTCCAAAATGCAAATTTTACTAATTATCTGCTTTTCAATCCAAAATCTATGCCAAATAAATTTGATTAAACTGCATTAAATCACTAAACCGACTCCAAAGCTAATGTATCAGTTCTTATTTACATATATGTATATACTGAAAAAAACATATTAATGCGATATACCTACCACCTTATTTAAAAAGGAATTAAATTTTATTATTACAGTTATATTTTTATAATTTTATAATTTTAGGTTCCTATTGGGTATACAGCATCTACAAACCAAACTTTGACGAAAGTCAATTACTTTATTGCAGTAAAACTGCATATTTATTAGCATTTTGGCTACTTACTATTAATTGGATTCTTTTCATACTTGCCATAGTACTCATTTGTTGTGGAATGGCCTATGCAATGTTTTGTGTAGAATAATTAAATTATTTATTTTTAAGTAATAGCATCTACTACTAAAGCAATCCATGTTTTTTATAATTATGTAAATCATGTAAGTATTTATTACTTTTATTTAAATTTTAATGTAAACTACATAATATTTATTCATGTTGTTGTTTAAAAAAATTGTATAAAATTTTAATATAAATAAATAATTTATGATTAACTATCTTTTTAAACTTTCTAACCTATTTCATATCCAAAACCACCATCTACCTAACGTTTTTTGAAACGAAATGAAGTCAGACAAAACTAAGACTTTTGGATACACTTTGGATAACACTTTGGATACGGAATAAGTCAGAACGATTGTAAAGTTTAATTTGCTTGAAAATAATACTTCTTCTTTTATGTGACTTATCCGGCCCCCCGGACGTTGACCGAAGCCAAAATAAATTTACTAGGAAGTATCATTCATGGGGTTGTTTCCCCTTGACTCCCCCATAGTCTACAGATCGATATTGGACTTTTTGATCACAGCAGTGTACCTAACGCAAGCAGGATTCGCACCGCGAGCTTCGATCGGCCTCCAGACTTAATTGTTGTATTAAATAGGCTTCTATTAAAAATATTACTTAGCTTTCTATACGCACGTTGCTCTTCTACGGCACTGCCTTGCAGATTGTAAGTTACCACCATTCGATTCCAATATTAACTGCAATTTTTATTAGATGTTTTAATATTTCAAAATCCAACGTCCAAACACGAAATAAACGACGCTGATAACAAAACATGTAAAATTATCAATAGCGAAAATATTCCAAAATAATTTCTTCAAAACTTAAACTCGGTTGTTTATAGTTGATAAAGATAGTGAACGCAATCAAATGTAATTAGGTAATTTAAATCTTCTTTTCGAACGTAGCAGTGATAAGTTGAACAAATTCCTATAAAGGCCGTAGGCAGTATCGCAAAAAAAATACACCATAAATACCACTCCACACTTGAATTCAATTAAGATGATCACAAAATTGGTAAGCAATTTTACTATTTCAACTCTCAAAAGAGAACAAAACTAAATCACTCTATTTTCAGTAAAAAACTGAATCTGAAAACTGATGGAAAATGGAAAAGAGAACAAAACTAAATCACTCTATTTTCAGTAAAAAAAACTGGATCGTTCACTAAAATGACGCCCTTCGAGTAGCTAATCTGGTTAGTATCCAATTAAAAGTTCTCGTTTTCCCCAACTTTTAAATTTAAAATCCACCGAAACTGTCGGTTTAAAAAATGTAAGTAAATATTTTAAATTAATAAAAAAAAATTTCGCCTCGGCGTTAACAACAAAAACCGACGGTTACAGCGATTATACATTTCTTCAAAAGTTTAAAAATTTTAATTTTTTCTTCCTGTACTATTAATTAAGTTGGCTAATCTAAAGCGAAACCTTTCGGTAATATTTTTAAAAAAATTATTTGATTTCTCTAAAATCTACGTCTGTAACTTTCGTCTTAATTAAAAATCTCGGGAAATTTGTGATTTTCAAAGTAGTGATCTTGGTTGAAGTTTTCGAAAAAAATCTGGAGATTCCAAAAAGATAGACCACTAAAAATTCTATTCGTAAGTAAGATTGCATTATAAAATTTTATTATATTATATTATATAATAATTAGTGTCCAAGTCAGAGCAGTACCTAGGTGGATCATTGAAAAATTCTTTCGTCGACTGCAGAGTTCTTATTTATCAACCAATTTTTCATTTTCGAACGGCTACGAATGCACTTCCGCACGCTTCATAAAAAGAATATTATTTCATTTTGTTGTCTCTCTAATAAGAAAGCCACAATACCCCAAATTAATTTAAAAAAACTATTTTCACGCATATTCGCTAAATTTTAATTCAAATTTTTTTTCTTAAAAATTTTAAGAATGTTTATTTCTTTGATTCGGCCGGCAATTTAGAAGATTAAATAAAGATTTTAAAGCAATCTTTCACCTAAAAATTCCAAAACAATTGAAGTTCTACAATTTTCATGAATTTAACCTAATGAAAAGATAGTAACCCGATTATGAATGTTTACATATTTCAAACTCGTTATACTTACATAATAAAACTTCAAAAACCACAACACTTCAATAACGATTTTTTAATAAATTTTTAATATTTTATCATATTCGGAAAACCACAAAATTCGCTTTTGGCCGGTTTTGTGCAAAAAATGACATCACCTTCAAATATCTGCATCATCACTTTGCCAATTATGCAATTTATTTTCTCAACCTCTTAATGCATCTGCATAACAGACATGTTTTGCGTTTACTTGCAGAATTGAACAGATGCATGAATGATATGCATCCACATAATTCCGCTTATTATTATGCAAATATTAAAACCTGTTTGTCAGGATTGATATTGGATTGCTTTTAGTTAATAATTTAGGCTTATATATTTATAAAACGAGTCGTATTTCGTTTATTTTGCTTATTAATTTTTATATAAAATAATTAAAAAAATGGTACGATTATTATTAAACGTTGGATGACAGCAGTAAATATTGCTTAAAGCTTGCGAATAATTTCATTTCATTGTTTATTTAACTTTTTAATTTTAAAAATTTTAATCTAATATTAATTTCAGAGATTAATAATATTTACAATTTTATTAATATGTTTTAGTTGCCGTAACTATAATGTTGATATTGTTTTTAATACTTAACATTATTATGTTCGTTGCTGGAATAATGAAAATAAACGAATGTCCAATCAGAAAATGTATTCCTATGTATCTCATAGTTGCAGGTAACACCAATAATAACATCACAATTACAATAATAATTAAGCTTTTGACTTTAAGGAACTATCGGAATTGCATCAAGAGTAGTAACTTTCGTTAATCGTAAACTTTATTTGAAACTTCTTGGCTATTTCTTAATGGTTTTATTGTTGGCCGAAATGTTATGGTTGGGAGTAGGTAAGTAACTCTTTGAAAATTTTTGATTAATAATATTCATCACTTTCTGCTTTCTAAATTGTTATTTCAAGTACTTTATTCACTAATATAATTGAAGTTTATTATCAATAGTTTATTAACTTGTAAAATTATATGTTGAATACAATTTTTTTTAAATTTTTACAAGCTAAGTAAAATTTTAAAATTTTCCAACTTACATTTCTACTCTAATGCCCGATTTTTTCATTCATATTTATCTTTGAGTTAGCAAACTTTAGGTTAAATTGACGAAATAACCAATCAGATGATTGATGTATTTGTTTTTGTCATCTGATTGGTTATTTCGTCAATTTAACCTAAAGTTTGCTAACTTCAAGATAACTATAAGTGAAGAAATTAGGCATAAGACGCCGTTGTACAATGTTGTTTCGCCTTATGAAGGACTCATCTATTAATTAATTAATTGACATATGTTTTGACAAACCCACATCGACACACTAGATTCTCAAACCGAATGTCACTAAGTAAACAAAAGATTGTTTATTATACAACGGTGTCCTAAGACACGTTTCACTTAGATTGTAAAAATTTAAAAAAAATTTTATTCAACATATAATTGAAGTTTTGTTGGAATTTTATTGTTATTTTTAAAAGATTATTATTTTTATTTATTAATTTTAAATTTTATTATTACCGTCATTTTATTATTGCCAAACCGATTTGTATCTTATTTAGTAACAATAATATTCTAATCTTGAATTTCTTCAAAAACGTAAATTTTACTAATTTTTTGCTTTTTAATTCAAAACCTTAGCCAAAGCAATTAAATTCAACTGCATTAAATTACTAAACCAACACCAAAGCCAATGTATCAGTTCTTATTTGCATATAGACTGAAAAATACACATTTTGGGATATTATTATTTACAGTAACAAATTTATTATAATTTTATTAATTTCAGGTTCCAATTGGGTATACAGCATCTACAAACCAAACTTTGACGAAAGTAAAAGATATTATTGCAGTAAAACTGCATATTTTTTAGCATTTTGGTTACTTACTATTAATTGGTTTCTTGTGGCGCTTTCCATACTATTCATTTATTGTGGAATGGCCTATGTAAGGTATTGTGTAAAATAGTTAAAACTAATTAAGTAATTGTATACTACAATAAAAGCAATCTATGTTTTTTCCGAGGGGTCAACCGCTAGAGGAAAACGTGTACAATTAACTTCACACTTCACGTACTTTATCATAATTCTCCATACTTCTTCGTACTTCATATAATTCAGCAGTAATTCACGAGACTTCACGTACTTCGCCAGTAATTCACAGTACTTCATCAATCATTCCCGGTACTTCACCTAATTTATCGATACTTCATTGTATTTCACGTACTTCATCGGTGTTTCAGAGACTTACCGAGATTCCAAAATTTGAGCACTGGAGGGTGTTCCACACCCCCCAGACCCCCGGATTAAGTAGTTTATTTTTTATTTCGTTGCAGAGATCTGCCTCCCAGAGAGTACGGAATTTACGCAGTTTATAATTATTTGTCAGATTACGAATTAAACACATTTACTTGGCCATAGCTAATTTTAATAAACTTGAGATATGCTTAAATATTTAATTTACTTTTAATAAAAATAAATTATTTAAACCGGGGGTCTGGGGTGTGGAACACCCTCCAGTGCCTCTGCAACGGAGATCTTCTGTTTACTTTAAATAAAAAGTAAATTACTTGGTCTGGGGTTCTGCATGTTCTGCAATGTTCTTCATTCCAAAATTTGTGCCCAGACCCCCGGATTGAGTAGTATATTTTTATCAGAAGTAAACTAAAAATTTCCCGTTGCAGAGATCTACCTCCCAGGGAGTACGGAATTTATAATTATGCAGTTTATGATTAGTTATCAGATTATGAATTAAACACATTTACTTGGCCAGAGCTAATTTTAAATAACTTGGGATATGCTTAAATATTTAATTCGCTTTTAATAAAAATAAATTATTTAAACTGGGGGGCCTGGGGTGTAACTAAACTTAATTTAGTAATTAGCTAAATAAATCTAAGTTTAATTTAATTAATTGATTACTATTAAACTAGCGACTACCAAAACTTTTAATTAGTAAAATAATGACCGCCAAAGGTCTATTCAACGTTTAAGATAAAGAAATGTTAAGAAAATCTACTGATGTAAGTTAATTTGCTATTAAATAATTATTATTATTATGAATACAAGTGTCTTAGCTATGATACACATTGGCCGTAGCGCATGCGCATAAGCTAGGTTCAACTTCATGTAATTCACCAAAAACTTACTAATTTCATGATACTTTAATTGTACTTCAATATACTTAACACGTATTTTACCTACTATACACGTACTTCATTTACTTCACAAGTATTTTATGTATTTCACATTACTTCATGTACTACTTCATGAGATGTGTACAAAAAACTTCACCAGCGGTTAACCTCTCGGTTTTTTCTAATTATGTATAATATCATGTATTTATTAATTTTATTTAAATTTTAATGTAAACTGCATAATATTTATTTATGTTGCAGATAATCGAATGTTCAAAATATTTAACCTTTTTAAACTCTTAATTTTTCTTTTCTAACTTATTTTATACCCAAAACCACCATCCACCTGCCGTTCTTTAAAACGAAATAAAATTAAACAAAAGTTACCAGAGTAGCACTTTAGATACGGAATATTAACAATATTAATAGTTAATATTGGCTCTAAGTTTTATAATATACGTTTTCTCTAAAATTGAAATGTCTACCTGCTGGCCCCAGGTTACTTACATTCTAAATGGCAAAAATATTTAGCCTCCCGTGTAAAATTTCAAAAGACAGCACAAAACGCTATAAAAACAGAGCACTGCAGTGTAAACGAATAAGCAAAACAGAAAAAATAAAAATTAGAAAAATTAAAAATCGCGAAAGTCGGACGATTGACACACGGGGAGTGGGAAACAATCGAAAAACAAAAATTTACGAATTATAAAATTCAGTTATTTAAATAAATTAAGAAATTAATCTTCCACTAATCAACATTGTTTAACAAATTCGCCTGTACTAGGCAACACTTGTTACACCTAATAAAATAATATTTACGTGTGTAGTTTCTTGATCTGATTTTATTTTGGGTTAAATTTTGTAAATGTTGCATTAAAACAAGCCAAAGTTTATGTGCAAAGATTCGATTTCCGAAATAAAATGATAGTTTTATATATTTACACAGACATCTCTTGCTCTGATAATAGAATTTATATTCTATTGCAAACTTGTTGAAACAATATCAACAGATAAAGTTGACACATAACTGAATATTTCTTGGCAAATAACTTTTGTCACGTATTTATTTTAATAAGTTTTAAATACAAATACAAACAATGGGTTTATTGTCCCTGAAAATTTAAAAAAAAACATCGACGAAGCATAAGTGAATATAATATTATAAAATAATAATAATAATACAAATAAAACTAAACAAAATTTAAAAAAAAAATAGTTATATTATGTAGAATTAATTTTGTTTAATTAAAAATATTGCAAGAATATATGTTGGAAAACCTAAGCGAAGCCCAAGATTTCCACCTACCATCAATTTCAGTATAAAATTCACCAATAGAAGAAATGGGCTTTCCTTAAATTTGTCTTTACCTCTCTTCGAAATCTGATGTAAGTAGTTTCAGTCTAAAAGTGAAGCAGTAGGTGATTGGAAAACAAAAGACTCTGAATTTGGTTTAGACCATGCTATGTTTTATCATCGGTAAAAAGCCGCAGCTCCATCAATATTGAAACGAGTCATATTTTTGATAAATAAAAATAAAGAATTGCATTTTTTTATGTTATAATCCGCTAAAAACTCTTTCACCCTTTTCTTTTCAGGCTCTTTCAATTCGGTATTTTGAAAATTTAGTCTGGAAATTTAGATTTTATAATTTAAAATTAAATTATTTTTGAGTAGAAATAAACTTAGCCAATGACCTAGAAATTTATTCAAAAATTTAAAACTTCATTCGATTCAATGATGTAATATTCGATTTGCAATAAATTTCATTAATTTCCAGTTCAGAAACATATAAATGTTTACTGCTGCATTAGATAGTCAATTAGAAATTTAATATTTTGCCGTAACAAATTTTATGTTCAAACAGCTCAATTTAAATATCTGAATTTAATAAAATTTGAATAATCTGCAATTATTTTGACCATTTCTTTTGCAGTTGTTATTTGACCAGCACATATCGAACGTCTTTATTGTATTTTTGGGCAGATCGTAGAATTTAAGGTTATCGGATTATTTTTAATCTTGACCACAATACTGCTAAATCTGTCCTTAGAAAGGTACATTCTTATATATGAAATCTCCATGTATGTGCGATAAAAAAGCACACTTTCCGTCTTAGGGCACAATATACCAATATTTAAATATATCAGAAAATATTTTTTATTAACACTAGAAAAATCAAATACAAAATAATTTATATAATGATTATTATTTTGATTATTATTATTTAAATAAATATTTCCAATGTATCGTCGTTTGTCTAAGAATTACAGTTTCCGCTATTTGACCCAGTATAATTTGCGCTCTGTAGCTTAAACAGTGATTTCACCAATCCACCCGTTGTGGACTAAATTAAATACTTATATTAGTACAAAAACTTAACTTCCCTGCTAATCAAATTTTTGATATACTTATCATAAATTTTAGAAAATTCAAGGATAAAGCATTTATTTTTGAATATTGTGGTGAAATACGGTCAGTCCAATAAAAATAGGTGCGCGCTAACGAAAATAAAGCACAAGTTTCAGTCATTATTAAAACCTGTGCGTTTCTAACAAATTCAAGAAACTTTATTTGTTGTCGGACCACGTTTAAATTATGTTTAATCACTTTTTGCAATAATGGACGCTGAAGGTCAAAATGATGCAAATCAAAACGAAATCGGTAGAAGTGATATTGAAAATCAAGTTAAAGCGAGAGCCAATAATAGTAAGTTCAGAGAAGCTTTTCTAGGATACGATCTCCTAATGTATTGGTGTAAAAGATTGGTTGTTTTGAAAAAATTAGATTTGAGAATATTTTTATTATCGCTTTTGCATCAACATATTTTACAAAACGAAATATCAGCCATCTATCATATTATTAAAAAAAAAAGTATCTTGTAAAATATTGCCGAGTAATGCTATACTGGAAAGGATATCCGTTTTCTGAATATCGTTAAAAGGAAAAAGATTAATAATCACACACCAACAAAATGCTAAAATTTACATTGCACCCAACAAACACATCGTTTATAACATGAATTATTACAAAAACAGTAATTAATTATTTAATTAGCCGCTACAATTTTGTTATTATTTGAAAAAATTACTTGAGCATTCTAAAAATAAACGACTGTTAGTAGCATTTAAATTTTAAATTATAACCTAAAATTTATATTACAATCGTACGACGCTGCCACTATTCTGACGATGAAATATTCATAGCTATTGCAAGTGAAACTTACCAGGAGAACTCAAAAATAAATTTTATTAATTGTCCAAATAGACACCAAATTGTAGTGGATTAATATATATTTACGATCTTTCAAACAGCAAATTTTTAATTTTCAGCGCGAATTACTGACCTTTCATAACTTCAAGCAAAACTTGAAACATAATATTCGCATCACGGATACCTGCAGACCTAAACCAAATTTTATAGAGCTTTTCCCTCATTAAAAATTTATTTCCTCACAATATGTTTCAGCTACTGCAACTGGAAAGTTAGTGGTGTTTTTAATAGTTTATATTATTACGCTTTTCATTGGAATAGTAAAAGTAAACAAATGCCCAATCAAAAAGCTTGTTCCCATATATCTCATAGTTGCAGGTAAAGTTAATAGTAGCTTTAGTTAATAATAATTATTGAAACGTTTAATATATTTAAGGAATTATTGGAATCTTATCAAAAGTACTGCCTTTCATAAACAGTAAACTTGAAATGAAATTAATCACCTTTTTCATATCGTTTATAAACATCTGCGAAATCTTCTGGATGGGAGCAAGTAAGTACTTCTAAAAAGATATAATTAATAATATCCATCATTGTCTCTTTCCAATTTATTATTTTATTTGCTAATAATATCTCTATTTATTTAAAATTTTAAAAATTATCTGCTTACTAATACCTACGTATAACCGACAAAATCTTATTTTTATTCAACTTTGTTAAATCAGAAAAACGACAAAGCTAACCACGTATCAAGTCTTATTTGCATAGACTGAAATATACGCATTTACAGGATATACATACCTACGTAACAATTTAAATATTTTTTTAACTTTATTATTAGTCATATCAATGATAATTTTATTAATTTCAGCTTCCTATGGGGTATACAGCATCTACACACCAAATTTTGATGAAAGTCAATTACTTTATTGTAGCAAAACTGCATATTATTTGGCCTTTTGCCTTCTTACTGTTAATTGGATTTTTTTGATTCTTTCTATACTGCCGTGTTAATTCAAAAGGGCGTAACTGCATTTTCAAGTTTGCTATTAGAAATTATTGGTCCCTGAATTCCGGACATTAAAATCCAAAATTATGTAGGATAAAAAATGTCTACATACTATTATGCTTATAACGATCTGATAACTTCGTGGCAAATCGTAAAATGTAATGCCAGTTATAGGGGAGGACAGCAAGAGCTGCAGCCTCTGGGCATCCATATAAGAGATGCCTTAATCATTTTCCGTCCAAGAAAGTTCGCAACGGAACTCGCTTACCAAATATGATTTTACCTATTTACTTTTTATAATTTATGTAATCTAGTACAATATCAGTGAGCTACTCAAGTATAGAATTCATTAAAATTAAAGATCCAGCTGTATTTTTTATGTGATCGGTGGCCCAAATAAAAATGGGCGGGAATTTTGGTATATTTATATTTAAATTTTGTTCAAGTTTGTTATCCACATTAAAATTAACAATAAAGCAGGTTGCCAGATCAAAAGAATGACTTGACTTGTCTACAAATGATCGTGAAAATTGAAGTTCATAAAAATATTATTTTATTTTAGATTTTATAACGTCGAACTTATTTATTGCACTTTTCAACCTATGCATTTCACTTGTAATCAAATTATGATTCTCCAGTATTGTGACATCCTTTGATATGTTACTTATGTCGTTAACTTTATTCGCCAGCAGCCTGTTTTTCAAGTAATACATACCCTGATGTATTAGCCCATTCTTTAATTTGCACCCATTTCCTTTGAGTTTCAATATTTTGCACGGCATTCCTCCACTAGGTTAATTTTCGATTTTGAGGTAAACACGTCGTCACTCGAAACTTCTCCATGGAAATTCTCACTCATGCTATGTGGAACTATTCAATATTATCGCCGCAACTATTGCGATCAATCGTTTTGTTACAAAAGCCACAGTTCAAACCTCGTCCGAGCGACATAATGGTACACTGACTTTTAAATTCGACAAACGCAAAATCATTTATTTCTAGAAAACCTAAAATTCAGTTACGATCTCTTGAATTAGCACGGCAGTATAACACTAATTTGTTATGATATACCTTATACCAGTACCGTAACTGACTTTTCGTGTCTCTAGTGCAAGATTTTATTTTTGGCTCCCCTTCGACATTTTCTTTAGAAAATAATAATAAAACATTTTGTAGTGTAATTTAGATAATAAATATATAATTTAGTTACTATGCAAATAGCTTAAGTGTTTTGTGTTGCAAACTTGCAAATAGTGTATTGCAATACTATAATTAAGTAGATTAGTAGGTATAAACATCGAGAGTGTCCATATGTCATGGTGTGACAGGATAAATAATCATTACAAGTCCCAAATCAGTAACAGTCAGTACTCTTGGTGGCACTGCAAAAGATGATTATAAAGGATTCGTTATCCCTTGTACCTATCCTGTATAAGAACATGTTATGATCGGATGTTGCTTAATTTTTTCTATGATTACAGCAACATCACTTATGCACTTACAACTAAAAGCTATTCCAAAGGCTTTAACAATATTTTTTTATAAGAATCAAATAAACGAGCGTCTACTAGTATAATACAATAACAATTATTTATTTATGGATTTTTAAGTTTAATGTGAATTAGATATTATAAATAACACATTTTTATTTATGTTACAGATAAATCAAACATTCATAAGTTTTGTATAAAATTTTTACATAAAAATTAATGAATATTTTTTTTAAATCGTGTAACATTCTATGCGATGTTCAAATTCCAATTCCTAGTTTAAATTCGATCTGTAATATTTATGACTAGACTACATAACATATTATTTGGGCAAATTGAGAATATGATCATGGATCGAGAAAGGACACAAATATTACAAACACTATTTTATGGGTTATGGGTTTCTATAATCACAATTAAAAAAGTTACTCACTTTTTTGTACTCTAATGCTTATCCTTGTTATATTACTCAAAAAAGAAATTTTTATTAAAAATTATTTTGAAACTGTAATTTTGTAAATAAACCTTAAAATAATTACTTATAGCAGCTCTTGAGATTACTTATTATAAATCGAAAGTTATGGCGGCTTCAAAATGGTCAAATTTAAAGTAAAATGTAATTATCCAAGTGACAATAACACTTACAAATATTTACATTAAAATTTAAATATTAGAGCAGTGGAGTTTTTGTGATTTACAATTTGTATTCTTGTTGCAACTTTCTGACGAGGTAGCTTCTTATAGAACTTTATTTTCTTGGAAAACCAGTGCGTGAGCGCGGGTGATTTGAAAATCTTCGTGGGTGCTAAACTCTTGCTTCTTGAGAAATATTCTGCAGTACCCACCTAAAAAAAAGTTCTCAACAGGTGCTAGGCCTGAATAAAGCACATAAATCGATCAAAGTGGTGTTTATTAAAGGCCTAAAGATGAATTATTAGATTTGGTTAAGCAGTTTTCAAATATACAATAGCGAAAATGCTTCTATAGGCTATAAATATCCCAAACATGGTGTTGCTGAAAGGCGTTAAAAAGAAAACAATCTTTTGCTGCTTTTAAGCATTTTGGAACAAGACGTCAATAGGAAACTGTTAACTGCAGATAATAGCCTTAATTGCATAAGTGTGCATTAATCAAAACAAAATTTATTGATGTCAAAAAAAAGTTGATAATGTAAACAAACGCGTACTAACCCAGTGTTAGATGACTAATCGATTATAGAAATAATCGCCTGGATACTTAGGGCTGAACTGCGAATTCTTAGTAAAGCTCTAATTCGAATCCGCCGTCAGATGTATTTTATTCTTCTTCTTCTTTCGGTGCCTATCCGTATCCGGATGTTGGAGTCAACTTAGCTGAAGCCAAGCTGACATTACTAGGAATATAATTAATGGGGTGGTTTCGTTGCCTTCCCCATGGTCCACAGATTGATATTGGACCTTTGATCACAGCAGTGTAACCGACTCGACTAGGAATCGAACCATGGTCTACCGCTTTAAAGTCGGCCGGTGTATGCTTTACGCTACACTGCTGGTCTTTATTAATAAGAAGAATGGTAGAATGAGGAGCAGTATTGATATAATTGATATAAATTGCTGTAACAGCAAGTGCACAGAAACAAACAAAACTTACAAATACCCAACTAAGCTTAGTAATGACAACAAAATTAACAGCAAGCAGAACATCTTAGTTAAAATTAAAAAAAAGTAGCAAATTGATAAATTAACAAAAAGCAATATAAATGAGGACAATGCAATCATGCAGTTGACAAAAAATAATCAAATTTGCAGTTGACTTCGGCGTGCACAATCCTTTTTGGATTGTTCTTAATTAGATGATTATAATAATTATTATTATTATTTTAGCCATTAATATTTGCGCAGTTCCAATGTTGTTTTATTTTTTTGGAGTATTAAAATGGTTTAATACACATTTAAATGCCATCAATACCTTAACAAGAAAAGTATACCAAATGTAGATGTTTACACGCTAAATCAGCGCTAAAAAGATTATATTATGCTTAAAAAGGAAAGTCGGACGACGTGGACTAACAAACTTACTTAATTTATGTCAATCACAACTAAATTTTTGCGTAATTACTTTTATTCATTTAACTCTCCTTATATTTCAAAAGTAATTGCTTAAGATAATTACTACTTTAGAGAGCTTAACCTCCAAATTCAAAATTTAAATTGTGGAGAAAATTTTGTTTTTAAAATTAATTGGAGAAATTGAAAAGTACAGCATGTAATGATAAATATTATCATTAAAAGCATACAGTCAAAACGTCTAGAAATCAATGTTTCACTGGGTCTTCTTGAATGTAGCAAGCGAGGAGTTAAATACATCAAAGCCAGGATAACCATTTGCATAGTTGACCAAACAAATCGTACTAGCTACAAGGCTGTAAATACTATAATTGGTTGAATGATATTCTGCTTCAAAAATTCTACTTTGATCTATCTAGGTCTGATGGTTTTCCTTAAACTAAACATTTTGTGGAAAGCATTACAGTTGACTCTATCACTAAATATACCATGTGCGAAACTAAGATCATGACTTTACGTCGGATGGTCAGTGACTTAATGTTGCAGGAGCACAGGTAAGGTTTATCATAGAAATCTTCTTTTACCCGTCTAAGTTAATAATGAAGCTATTTAAAAAACTTGTGCTGTACGCGCTCAAGCTGGGTAATATAAACTTTGTAATAGGGTGACCAAACATTGCATGCATACTCCAGTTTAGAATGCATCAACGAGAAGGAAAGCACATTCACAGTTGTGGCCGAGAAGTGATACGATAGGCGACAGATGAAGCCTAATATGCCAAAAGCAAAACTGCATATACATATGTATGCAAGCTGTGATTTTCAAATGATAAGCCAGCATCTAATCGAAACCCGAGATCATTAATTTCAGTAAGACGTTGAAGTGTTTTGTCATTTAAAGAATAATTATATCTAAGTTAAGTTTTTCTTTAAAAAGAAGATTGTAAAATCTTTATGAAAATTCAGATGTAAATTATTTAATTTACGCCAGTTTGAAAGGTTAAGATAATCATTTTGTAAAAGTATACAATCATTGACTGATTCTATCTTTTTAAAAATTTGAGATCATCAGCATATAATAAATAAAATGAATTAAGAATAAATTTGCACATATCGTTGACAAATACTAAAAACAGAATACAGTGCGAACCCTGCGGAACACCAGGCGACACATGAATATTATAGAAAAAAAAGTTGTCCATTCTCTCCTCTGAGATCTACCCATTAAATAATTGCTAAACCAATAATTAAAGATGCTAGAACCAAAACCAAGAGAAGATAATTTTGCATGGAGACCAGCATAGGAAACACGATCAAACGCTTTCGAGAAGTCAGACTAAACAGCATCCACCTGGATACGTTTCTCGAAAGTGTCAAAGCAATAGGAGGTAAAGAATAATAACTTAGAAGTAGAGCGACCAGGAAAAAATCCATGTTGGAATTCAACAATAAGATTTTTACTTGCAGACATTATTTGTTCTAAAATTAATTTATCCACATTTTTAGGAATGATTGGCTGGATAGAGATACCCCTATAATTAGAGATTCTGTCACTATTTTTGAAAATTGGCGTAATAAAGTTTTCCTTCTAAGTTTGAAGAATATTACCATTATCGATGGGGATCTTGAATATGCGGTAAATAGGATTGCTTAAAGAATATTATATTCATTTTTTAATGAAGTAAGGAGGAATACCATCACGACCTGTGCAAACTCTATCAGGTAAGTCAGAAATTCTTTCAAAGATATAAGCTGCGGGGATTGAAAGTTTATCACATTTTCTGCAACATACTGGTAAGCATTGGAGACGCTATTGCCATAAACAGTCGCAAAGTAATTGGCAAATAAATCAGTACAGTGTTGAGTAGTGTTGGAGATTTTGTCATCTAAAAACATGAGAGCAGAAAAACCTTTAATGTTTTTGCAATTGTCAACATGATGCCAGAATGTTTTTTGGATTAGAATAATTGTCATGTTCCATTTTTGAGGAATAATTTTGATAAAGCTCGAAGTGAAATGATTTGACCTGATCACAAAGAGAGAAGACAGCCCTGTAATTCTTTTGGTTGTTTTCAGCAATCAATTCCTAACGTTAAGAGTACCCTAGCTTTGAGATAATAAGCTCTTATGTCAAATTTGGTTTTCACCAAGCACTAAGGGAGTCAAGAAATTACACTTATGCACATAATCATTACAAATAAAAAATTATTTAAAAAAATTGATCAGGATCATACCGTAAATTATAACCCAATCAAAAATACACATTTTTCAAAAAAAAATGATAAAACTGATAAAAAGTTTCAAACAATTGAATTTACAAGCATGCTTTTATCAAGATTTTGCTTATTTTGGAAATACTACAATTTGTACTTATAAATTGCGAAGTCATCAGTTTTTTTCAATAAGCCGAAGAATTTAGATTTTGTTTCTCTCCAATGTTTTTGAGAGATTTTTGATTGTAATGATTGGTACTACATAAATTTGGTAAAACGTACCAGGTATTTTTGGGTGTAGAAGTAAAAAAAAATAGAATTTAACCAAGGCCCTAATACCCTTAATATTTTGTATTTTGGTTTTCTAAAACAATAGAACAAATCAGTTTTTGACCAGTAGGCGGAGCTATGGCTATTTTCAAAAAATCTTGAAAACCGATTCCACGCTAAGAAATTTTAAAGGAAACTTACTACATTTGAGCATGGCTGTATTGTAGACAAGAATTTTTGAAATTTTTTTTTAAATAATTTTTTCGCAGTTTAAAAATTGAAATATAAAATAGAAAATTTAATGAATTTTGAAATTTTACGTCACGGACAAAACAGGTTGAAAACCACTGCTTTAAAGCAATAAGCATTTTATACCTAAACATTGTAGTAAATACCCCGTTTTTCCAATACATGAATTGCAAAAATTTTAGAGTATGAAAAATTAGTTTTTTTATCAAATGTTTAAACTGCTGTAATTTTGTTCTAAAGCATCATACGTACAAAGTCAACAAACAGTTTAATTCAGTAAATTCAATAAACAGTGAAATTCCGCATTTGTAAGGTATTTTTAAAAAACTGAGAACCTTGCCGAAATTTTTCCAAAAAATCAACTTTCAAATACGTGCGTCTAATCATTAATTTTGTTGGTACTATATAAATTTTTTTGCCATAGTTGCATTTTGATATTTTTTAAAATAATTTAATCAAGATTTAAGAGATTATTTTAAAGTAATTAAGTTAAATGACATACTTAATTTCACTTGAAGCATATTTCAATAATCTTAAATTTCACGAGAAAAAGTTGAAATTTGAAAAAAATGTTTATTTTCATACAAAAAATAGACTTACGAATTATTGAATGAATTATTTTTAATAAAAATTATAAATAAAACTTCATTTGTCTTCGCAAGAACTACAAAAAATTGTCAACAAATTTTTACAAAACACTAACAATATCGATTTTCAGAACGATGTATTTGTTTAATAACAAATAGTTAACATATAGTAAATAAGAAAAGAATTTAATTAATTGCCGTTATTTTAATTCCTTTTTAACTTTGTAATTAATATTTTTTTGTAGAACCTTTACTTTTTGAGAAAATCTGATGAAACCGACGTTGTTTGAATGTTGCAAGTAATAAAACGCCGAACTATTAAAACATCTTACCTCGGTCAATTTTTGACCAAAGTAGATTAAACAATTTTCAAATTTTATTTGTAGAAAACATCGTATTTGTTAAAAAACTGATCTAATTGTAGTTAAATGCAAATAATGTTTAAAAATTGTTTATTGTACAGCGGATTTCGGGTAAATTTTTAATTACGCACTGGTACAATAAAAACGGTTCCATCCAAAAAAGTGTTGGATAAAATTTAAAATAAAAATATATTTGCAATAATAATCATTTGGGTAAGTTACAAAAGTCGAAAAATAGCAAAAGCAATAAAAGTAAAGAAAGTTCTTCTAGTCTGGAAATCTTCATCACCTTCTGGTCCATCTAACATCTAAACTGCATAATTTGGAAAAAGGTTTTTTTTTACCGTCTATAACAGAAAATTTTAATATATGAAAAAATTATAAAAATAAACAGAGTTACAGACAATATATTGTCAAATTGTGAATGAGAACAGTATAATACTCGAATTATGTAACGTAGCATTATTGTTTGTTATTGAAAATTTCAAACCAGTAATGTATAATTAATTCTCTTCTTAACTTTTTAAAATATGTGTAGTTGTCATCATGAAAAAAGAAGCTGACGTCATTTTCAATATGTGTATGAAATAAGTCAAGAATGTCTTATGGGTGCTTCCATAACATGTTAATTATGGACAAAACATTTACTGAATGTTATAATATAATGTAGCAGTTTGTAAATAATAAATGGAGTTAAAAAAAATATATACGCTTATAGTTTTTGTGAAAATATCACTCCAAATTAAATATGTATAAAATTAAAAAGCTAATATTACAAAAGATAAATACTTTTTCAAGCTTCAATTAAATCAAATGATGACCTCTTTTGTGCTTTTAAACATGTTTGCTTTTAAACATTTAAACAATTGATAGTTTGCACAGAAAAACTTTTGCATAGAAAAAATCGCACACAAAAAAACGCACATAAAAGGGCCGCATAAAAACAGGTTTGGCAAGATATGATTGTGGTATCTACCAGTTTGGTTGGAATTAAATTAAAGTTATTGTAAGATAGAACAGATTTTAGTTCGAGTTGATAAATTATTTAATTTAATTGATTTTCATTTCAAGGCTACGTTTGCGTGCTTACACGCAGTTAAAGTTCTCATTAAAAATGAAATTTGAATACCACATTTTATAAAAGCTAATCTGCAGAACAATGCCTTAGTAAAAATAAGTGTTATCAAGGTAATGGACTAACGTAGTACGCAACTAAAAGTGTGTTGAAATAAAAAACTAACAAATTGTAAAGTTGACCTAGTGACCGAATCTGTTAGCATCGCCATCCATCGCTGCACACACGCCCAGTTTCCTACTATAATTTGTGTTATTTTCAAGTTGTCCCTGAGATTCGGTCACTAAAAGTGAAATTGTAAACATTGCTCCTTCCGCAGTTTTAATAAATATTATTTAGTGCTTCACACCGTCTACATTTTTGAGCATCGAAATGGATCCAGAAAGAGGAAAAGCCAATAGAGCCGAAATTTCCCTTAACTCGGTTAAAGATCGTTTCAAGGAAAATGCCAATCATCGTAAGTATAGTTTTTTAATAAATATTGCGTTCTTGTGTTTGTTGATATTTGTTGACAAATTATTAAAATTAATTGAAACTTTTCGAATGTTGTTATCATTTGCAAAATTTTTGAAAAAGTTTGGTATTTTGAAATGTTGGAAACAAAAGAATAGTCTGCCTTACATGTTTACGGAAATAATAAATATATTGATTTAATGTTTTTATTGATTTATGAACGGATAAATAAAAATACCTACAGAGTATTTTAAAAATGTTAAATATAATTTATTTTATAAATTAAAATACCGAAACAAAATATTTTGTACGTGGTATCATACATACCATAATTAACGTATTATACAAGAGAATGACGATTGTTGAAACTCATTAACTTTAAACATACCGATGTGAATATAATTACAATAAATTATTATGTTCTATTCATCCTAGGTTCATTTAAAATTGCATTGGACATATTTCTGTTATTTGTCATTTGCAGTATTAAATTGAATATTTTATTTTATTTTATTTTATTTTATTAAATAAACCCAAACTAACAACAAGTTGGAAAGTTCTATTTACCTATATTTTAATCAGGATAAATTCACTTAAGGACATTACATTATTTATAATTATTTGAAATTATAGCCTACATCAATTACGCAATAGCCTTGATGTGTAGGTGATTTAAATTGCCATAAAGTAAGTTCAATTTATAAGAATAAGCGCACTCAAATTACGTAAAAGCGATATTAATAGATCAAAAAATTAAAACAAAGTATAAAAGATTTCTTTTGAAGCCATAAATTCAAAATAATAGCGAATCCAAATTTCATATTTTTAATAATTTAAAAATTTTTTTTTGTGTAGTTCTTCAGTTAGGTTAATTTTGACTTGAAAGGTTTCATTGTCGTTTTCAACTTTTATATTCTCCTTTTACTACTGTAAATTTGAAATTCCCTTGCATATCCCTTTTGCCCAGTTTGGCTTATGGAACTGTTAGAATTCTAATTGGTGTTTTCACCACTCATCAAGTCAGAAGGCACAATCCAAGAGTTAAGCTATTTGTTTGTTGTGTATTACTTTTGGTATGTCTCTGGTTTTTCTTTGGAAAAATGATTTGCTTTCGTTATGCAAACTGTTGCATTGTTACCTAATTAGAAGCTATCTCAAGGTAATGTCAATCAACACCCTGATTTGCAGATTTATGAAATTTCATTTAGTTATGCCATTAACGGCATCTAGTTAATTACAAAATTACCAAATAACGGTTTTCTCGATCGCTTTTAGATTTTTTTCTCAACTTTTGTTGAGCCATACTACTTGGTGCACACTCTATTAGTTTGCATTTGAGAGGAAAGAGCACTTTAGCAAAAGGTTACTATAGTTCCTATAGATTTCTCCAATTTATTGACATTGACAATTAAAATTAATTTAATAAAACATGTTACTTTCTCGATAAACATTGTAATAATATTTACAGTTTCAATAACAAATGTTCCATCGTGCCAGTGAAATCGACTTTGAGGAGTTGAAAGATGCCAGAAGTTTGCTTATTGACAGAAAATTAAATAAATACTAATAATGTTTGTCTTTATTTTTAGCAACCATCAGTGGTACTTTAATTCTCTTTTTGATATTGGACGTTATTATGTTAATCGTTGGTGCTACAAAAAAGCATGACTGTCCAGTTGAAGAAAGAATTCCAATATTCCTAATTGTTGCAGGTAAAAATAATTTAATGTTTTCATAGGTTTACATATTATTTAAATTGACATTTTTATATTTTATAGGTACTGTGGGAATAGTATCTAAAATTCTTCCATTCGTGAATCGTAAATTGGAGTTACCGATTCTTAATTTTGTGATATACTTGTTATATGTTTTCGAATTTGTTTGGATGATTATCGGTAAGCAATTAATATGAATTAAAATGAAAAATACAAAAACTAACCTACCGTAACTTTTTAGGTTCCGTTTGGGTCTATAGTATATATCAACCACAATACTCAAATATTGTACCCTCCTATTGTGATAAAACAACTTACCTTTTCGCGTTCTGGCTTCTGACCATTCGTTGGGTACTACTGGGAATTTCAATATTATGCATTTGTTGTTTTTGCTGTATTATGGGAAGTAAAGCCTAAGCCTCCCAAATAATTTATAAGCTTTTACATTATCAAAAACTTGAGAGTATATTTTTATACCATTTTTCTAAGCTGTTAAAATAATAAAACTTGAAGCTAATTACCTAATATATAATAAGAAACTGTTTATTGTGCTAGAAATATTTATTACTAATAAGTAATAAAAGTTAATTGATAATATTTAACACGAATTTGAAATTGACTACCAAAATATTTAATGTTGTGATATGCAGCTCTACAGTTTTTGAATAGCCATTTCAAAGCTAATATTCTGTGAAATACAATATCTCAAAAAATATTCATTTTTATTATGACTATGGTTTGAAAATATTAAGACGTACCTACCTATTTTGAATATTTCTAGGTTAGGTTAATATTTAAGTCGAACGTCGTGGACTGGTTTTGAAGTATTAAAATTAGAAAAATCGAAGTTTTTAAATATTGTTAATGTTGTTTTTATACTTCTACATGTCAAAAATATAGTTCTGAAATGGATTATGCGGTTATTAAGTTTGTAATTTTTTTAACGCCCCACAACTGCCTTAGCAAGCCAAATGCTATACTGTAAAGATATCGTGTAAATATTACGTTAGATTTAAAAATTTATATACCATTATTATGTACCATGTTATGAATAAAGAAAATAATAACAAATAAACTTGTGTTTGTTTATATTAGTTACTGTATAATGTATATAGTTTGTTAACCTCTTTTATTATTTAACTTTTAACTTAAAAATTAATTATGTGTTATAAGTTTGGCAATATAAATTCGGAGCAAATTATTAAAATTCTGGAAAAAATCTTTTTTTAATTCCTGACATACGCGGGCAAATTAAATTTTTCAGAACTGTACGGGTCACATATGTAACAAATTTAGAATAATAATGTCTAATTACAACATAGTAAAATCAAAACTTACTGATTATCAGTTAATAATTATTAGATATCTGTACATATTGCGCTGGAAGTTTCTGACCTAATTTTAAAATTTTGAAAAACATGTTTCTTAAAAAAACTTAAAATTAAACTAAATACGGTTCTGTACAAGAAGAACTTTGTAAATTTTGTAAAAGGAAGCGTGGACAATTTTTTATCTAAAAACATAGGAAAATTAATCTTTTTACAAATGTAAATTGTAAAGTCGTTCAAGTTTATAAATTTAAAAAGTTTTGTATAATAAATAAATAAATATTAGAGTTCTTTAATCATTTGAGACAAAATTTAAATGTCAATTTGAAAACCAATTAACGTTACTTAAAAAATCGCATAGGAATAAATAATAGAGGGCATAAAAATGCACTTATATATCTAAATTAATCAATAAGAATTATTTATAAGAAAAATTTATTAAATAGAATTAAGAATTGATTTAAAATCAAAATTGCGCATATTTTTTTTATTTAATAATTATAATAATTTAATTATAATCAGTATAATTAATCAGTATAAGGGCAATATAATAATCAATAATTTTAAGGATTTAAATTTTACTCGCTTAATAATAATAAAATCGTAGAGTTAAACATTTCGACACCTTTTTAACATTACACAGAGTGTTCAAAACAAATTTATTTCAAAAATATAAGAGCATTAAAGAAATTTTAAAGTTCAGTTGATTTAAATTATTTTCCTGATTTTCTTGAAGCATTATATAGAGTGTTTAGGCTAACCGAAGCAAAAAAGTTTTTTATATGCATGGTAAGTCTATTCAACAAATTTAATTATTTTCAAACCAAATGGCTTTGAAACATAGCAATATGCAGTATATATTTCTTACTATAAAAAATTTTGTAATTTATTTTTTCTAAGAGAGGAATGCTAAGTAATTTAAACATAACACATACATTGATCACATTTTGAGTGTCATTTCGGTAACAAAATCAAAATTGTGATAATGAGGCTTGTATTGAAATGAATTTCCATAATATGCCCGCATAAGTAAATAGAAAGCCAATAGATAATAATTCTTTTTTTATAATACGTAGTATTTTATGATATACTAAAGTATGTATACCTTTTCCTTTTTCATTATAAAAATGGAATTTATTATGCAAGAGTTAAGCATTTATCTATAGATAATAAAATTTTGGTTTAACAGTGAACGCAAACCACGAACAAATGGCGTATTACAAGAAAACAACGTACAGGATGTTCTTTAGGCAGGTCACATTTTATCCATTAAAATTTTAGGTAAAAAGATTTGCGATGAAATTTATAGATTTATTAATAAAATTGTTTTTCCACTACTAGCCATAAATACTATCATTTCAACGTAAGTGATCGAACTGTGAACCACGCCTTCTGTCACCTGAGGTGAATAATTTTTTATTATTCACCTGAGGTTAATAATGAACATAAATGCGTTTTCCGGAAACTTCGGGCCATTTTGAAAGAAAATTTATGTGTAAAACGAATTAGCATAACCAAGAAATGCTATCAATAGTGTTTAAATAATTAAAGTCGGTCTATAAATAAGATTAATTTGATATTTAAAATGTTGATTAAATTGGAATTTTGTGACTTTAGCAATTAGGCGAAATGAGAAAACGAATTAATTATGACAGCTGAAACTGGAAACTTTATAAATCGATTATTAATAATTATTATTACAATCAATTATCGTTACAAATAGTACATTTTTTGACAAAATAGTTTTCGTCAACATCTATATACTTGTATTCCACGTTCACTAGTTTTTATTCGATATTTAATGTAACCTTTATGTCAAAATTAATTAAACATTTTCAAGCAAGTGTCAACATCAAAACAAAAAACTATCATTTGTTTTATAATTTGAAATAAATAATTAAAACGATTTACTTTATTCATTAACAATTATTATTATAAGAGTAAACAATCCTAGTAGTGGAAAAATTGTATATAAACCACGGTAGTGAAGCGTGTTATAACCCGCGCGTTTAAATCGCGGTGCTACGCACCTTGGGATTTAATCTGGCGCTAGGGTTATAACACTATGCTTCACTACCTTGGTGTATAATATACTATTTGTAAAATTATGTAAAGTTGAGAATAGCGTTCACTTTAGAATTTGTAGCAGAATCACCACTTAAAATTTCATTTTTTATTATTATTTTTTATTTTATTATTATGTTATTATTATTATAATAGAAATAGTCACATTTCAAAAACTATGACAAATTATTATTGTTTATTTTTGGTAAACCAAATTGCAACTTATCTAATAAATATATTTTGATTTGATTTTGATTCTGTGTAGCACTAGATGCTGTGGATACGAAGCAGGTGAAGAGAACCGACTCCGAAGGTACCTACTGGGATGTTCAAGAACTTCAAAAATAAAATAGAATATAATAAAATAAGAAAATGTCGAAAAATTCATTTGTGGTAACAATGATACCATCTTCTATAATTTTTGTATTTTCAAATATTATGAATTTTGTGAAAAAAGTTTTAACCTCTATTCGGGGTTCTCTAACAATCTCTACTCATTTATTTTATGAAATTTACTTTTTTACTCAGTTTGTCATCATTATAAGAAAAACTAGGCTGCTAGGTGTTTTACTTTAAGATTTAAGAGACACAATTTGTAATTTTTTATCTTCTAGCATTATTGTGAGAGTTAAATTTTAAAATAACCCCTTTGTACAGCGAGTTAGAGCACCTCTACCGATTTTGAAAACCCGGCTTCCCTGATTTAAGTTCTTTTGGGGTCCGTTACCACATTGGTGACAAAGTGTATCAACCATAGTATAATAGATATTGCATACAACATCAACTAACTAAAATTATAAGTTAAAGTTAAGTTAAAGTTATAAAAGTTCTTAAGTTTTATTGTGTGCGAATTACAATGGGAAGAAAGCATAATGCTCGGTAATGATGGTAAATATAATTTAAATTATTTAAAATAAGTTTCTTATGATGTGTAAATCTTTTCAAAATTGACCAAATCCAAATTAGAAGACTAAAATACCTAGATTTAAAAAACAACGTGAAAAAGTAAGATCAAATGATAACGTTATCAAGGTTCCAATAGGATGTTGCATGATTTTGAAAAAAATTTTACAAACTTTAGGAACTGGTAAACAGCACTTAATAGATAAAAGTTTCGGAGGCCTTCAGTTTTCTCAAAAAATTTATAAAAATGATTTTTGAAACCGTGTTTTTAGCGCAAATGATGTCAAAAACTATTTTTTAACAACTGGCAACATAGCAAACGCAGTTTGTGTTGATAATGTAACCTATAGTTTGTGTAAAAATTGAAAAATGAATTTTAATAAAAACACAGAAAACTCGGAATAAACCGTTTTTCTTATACATAATTGCTTGTAACTACAGTTTGTATTAAAATAAATATATATTAATAAAAATACAATTTAAATATTAAACGTTACATTGTTAACAACTGTCAAATACAAGTAAAATATTTAACTGTCAGGTCTTTGCGACGCGACGTTGTAAAATTCTATAAAAACGTTTGGGATCACGCGTATGACGTCAGAGGCGTAATCGGCTGACCGATTCATTTTTGAATTTCAAATTTGATTTTCTTATCGCAGACCGCATTTCAAAATTTTTATTTCGGTTATAAATTTCATTTGATATTATTTTCAGAAATTAATAGGAGTTATCACTAAATTCGATACCATGCAACATCCCTATTGAAAACTAAAATGCGAGGGTTGCTGTATACAACTTGTGCAAAAAATTAGAGACATTGCGGCAGGTACATACATCAAAAGACGATATTAACTTGTAAGTAAAATTTAAAGCTTTCCAATATCGCATTTTAGAGTATACATTAATCTTTTATCGAGAACACAATAATTATTGTTCTGAATTTCCTAATTGTGAAATATCCCCAAAGGATATTTCGGAAGATGCTGCACCTCGATCGCTTTAGTTGCTTCCCGATCAGATTCATTCAAGATGGGTCGAAGATAGTGTTTTAATTTAGCAACCAAAGCCAGCTGAAGTATAGAGAAGTACTAACAAGACAAGAGTCCCGATAATATTACATTTAGTTATTAACAATAGTTACATTGTTTATATTACATTTATAAATTACATAATAATTAAGCATAATTAAAAATAATAAACATAATTAAACATAACTCAAATTAAACTCATTCCCAATTTTTAGCCCAATTTATTTCTAATTTGCTCCTTAAAACGCATCCCGTTTTAACATTTAATTTTTTTTAACTCTACCACTGCCTACACCGCATAAAAAAGTTTTTAATTTGCAATAGTTAGTACGAAGAAGACGGTCGCGGCTTGATGCTTAAGTGCGTCAATTACTAAGCCGAGCACCCCGGTTCGAACCCGGATGGGAAAATTGAAATCTGACCGTCTTCTACGCTAATATGTTCGGCAAGCGTATAACTGCCAAAACCTCTCAAGAGAACCAAGCCAATCCGTTACATAGAGGTTTGGGGAATTGGGAGAGGCTTATGTCCAGCAGTAGACGAATATAAGCCGACTAAGAAGTAAGAAAGATTATTCCTAAGAGAACACAAATGGGTTTGAGAACTATGAGTTGTTCATGTAAAAAGTTAGGGTAAGAAGATTTTTCAATGTATATTTTTAACGCATGCGCGTGACTGATTAGTCAATATACGGACAATATTACTTTTAATATTTTTTAGCTTTACATTTGTAATAAATATAGGTAACTCTTTTCCGAGATTTACAAATCCATTTGACGAGGAAGATTAGCCCCCATAACACACATTTTATTAGTAACCTGTTTTTTCTTTCCTGTTTTTCCGTTTTCTTTTCTTTCCTTTACAGTCCACAAAATAGTTGATTCTACAAAATTAAATTTACTATGGTTAAGAATCATTACGAACAAAATTTCCGAACAAATTCTGACTCGACCTACGTACAATGTCTCGGCTGGCGTACGAACGCCCAAACATGGATTTTGCGCCGCAATGTTTCAGCATTGCTGCGTTAGTTGCATAGATATGAAAGATTAGTTATACTCTGCTGAACAGTTTGGTTTTCGAACATTTCTGCTAGCAAACGCAGTCAAAGAACGAATTACGTTTGTAACCCAAGATACCACTGTATAATACTTATGTATATTGCTACGAACGGTGTTATGCTCGACTCACCGTTACGTGGCTGCTTAATTTTACTTACTTCTCTGAAATAAAACTTCTACTCGCAATGAAACTTAATTTGATTTGAAGCTCAAACATTAATTTTGAATTTAAATACTGATACTAAATTCTCGTACGTCTTATATTAAAGCAATTTACCCTAAAAACAAACAAACAACTTAATTCTACCCCTATGTTAATTAATTTACATAAATTAAAGCTATTTTTATCAAACTAAACATGTTTTTTATTTTTGCAATACCCTGTATTCTTCATGAATTTACTAAATTACAATTTGCGCATGGCACTAAGTACGTTGAACTTTACGATAATCGCACTTAAGATTGAAGCCCCGTAAGTCATCTGCGCCCCACAAGTGAAATAGTTTTTGTAGTTTGAAATTTTACCTTATTTGACGAACTGCAATTTAATCTGTTGATCGTTCTGCTTGCTTACTTCGAGCTTTCTTTCCTTAACCCCGCAATTCATCAGGTGAGTTTTTCTTTCTTGTTGCATAACCAAAACCTCGTGTTGAATTTTCTTGTAGGTCTCTTCGTTTCTTTATTAAACTATCCCAACTCACTTTTAATCAATTCGCCGTCCACCATCAGCTTCCGGCTTCCTCGTAAGTATTTTCTCTTTATTTTTAAAATTTTTCTCACTAATTTGTAATTTTAGTTGCGGAGCACAATTTAACACGTCGTCACCTCATCGCATCTCAGAGAGAGTCCTTTTTCAATTATTTTTCTATAGCACACCAATTTTTCACTTTCAATTGTTCATACAGGGTGTAACAAAGGTATGTTACGGGAAAAATTCGTCTTCGGCGCACACACCCGTAGCAAAAGCCTAAAAGTGCCGACTAAACTCGTCGCGAAGGTCTGGGTTGAACGAGAAAGTATAATTTTGAATTGCGTGCGCCGGAAAGGTCGAAATCGGGATGGTTTCCGATACTGAAACATAGAGGGCGCCACTAGTGTAATCCTAGGTTAAGATGGAACAATAATGTACCGCACACTAGATCGGTACAAACCTTTAAAATGAATTCTTAAACTCGTTATACTTTGGTAAAACTCAATTCTCTCGCTTCACTTTACAAACCAGGACCTGTAAAGAATACAAAACAAACAAACACAAGTTCGGTAAAATAACACTATAATATTTGACGAGAACACAGTATATAATACAAATAATTCGGTACACAAAGATAACAACAAAACAAAATAAATTGTAGCATTTACAATTTGGAATAATTTCTAAATGGAGTGCACTCGATATCGATATTTTTGACATTGAAATTGACGGTATAAAGTTTATTCTTAACATTAAAATTTACTAAATTAAACAAACATAAAATATCCACTTGACATTTATGATTTTTCAAAAGTGACAGTTCTTCAAACTTACTAGGTTAAGTCCAACGACCGCAGATGGCGTTCGTGGTTTTAACTTTGAATAAATTAATGTTCAAACAAAAGTGACGAAACAAATATAAAAAATGACGGTATAAACACTTGATGCACTGTTGACACAAAGTTAAATGGCGTAAATAACTAACCTTTAATCATTATGGTCCACAGCTTGGCGATTGAATTGGTTTTACGGCGGTAACTAACATCGAAATTGGTTGCGATGACTTTAAAGGTCATCAACCTCTTGAACGTAAAAATAAGGTCGACTTGCGCTGATGCGGGTGGTTTTCTAGACACGGTGATAAGACGATAATCCCTACTGAGGGTATTTCTTCCAAACGGAAACGACAAAATGGCAGAGTGCTCAACATAAAATTCCCCTATAGCGGGTTTACAGGTGTGACTCATCACACACACAATATTTTCCAACGGAAAATGCGATACGATACGATAAATTGGCACTTGCTTAAAACGATAATTAGTTCACCGGTCAGATGCACGCCTACAACCAGTATTGGTCGCCTCAAAAACAAACGAAACGGTATTACATTATTAAACGGAAAACTGAAGATGTTAAAATATTTTACGTGTTAACACACGGAGTGGATTGTTTGAAGGAACAAAACCGACTGACGATAACGATATTTACTTTATAAACCGAAATTAAAGATGGTAAAATTTAATTTAACGTGTCAAGACACGGAGTGGCTTCTCGAACAGATCAAGACCGACTGACGATGCATGCAAATGCACGCAAGAGGTGGTAATCGGAAAACGAAACGTTAAGCGGTAAGGCTTCTGGTTGGCTAGTCTCAAGGTAAACTTGGCTGAACCATTCCGAACCAGAGCGAACACAAAAGATAAAACTCAGACGGAACGACAGAATTTAAACCTTGAACATAACATGATAAATTGAATTAAATTTATCTAACTGAATGCAAAACTTCCTTCTACGGAATAAAACTTGAGCGATAACGAAATTAACTGACTGAAATTTGTAACTTTTTAAGTTTTTAACGAAATGCGCATTAGGGGCACCGTGCACTACCCTAGGGAAATGAAGTCACGTGACAGGTAATGCACGCAAATTTCACTTTTATAAAAAGTTTCTCTTTTCTTTAATCTATTGTTCACATTAAACATCTATGATCACCTAATTAATTTACAAAACTCTTAAACTATTCAAATTATACTATTTACATCTATAATTAATTAAATTTTTATTTTAGCTGTCAAATTTTTCCATAATTCAATTTTGATGTGACTCTGGCGCCATCTCTTAATAGTTTCGCTCAAATTTTTAATTATTTAAGTTTAAATTCAAAATAACTTTTACTTAATTAATTTGACTCAAGGTTTGTATTGAATTCGTTCATTTACTTATAAAAATTTTTATTTCAATTCATTTTAGGTGCACAATTTTGCCAAATGCCGAACAACTTGAATTTCCGATAACTAAGCGACCCGATTAAGGCTTTCGCCGCTTCGCTCCTTCTTGTTACTGTACCAACTCATATTCTACACTGCAATTACAGTTTATAACACAGCAATATGTAAGAAAAGAAATTTAAACTATATCTGATTAGAAATTGTACCTAGTATATTATATTATCGGGAATTACATCGAAAACAAATTAATTTAATGTTCTAGCGAAAGAGTAAATAAAAATCAATGTATGCTAAGTCATCAGATTGACTTCAGACAAAACAACTCAGCTGGAGAGAAAGTTTGACTTTTTTATCGCAGATAATATCTAATAATCGAAAACAACAGAAAACTGTTAGAAGTATAAAATAAATTTTTTTCATTGAAACGCACAAGAAAGATCTAATGAATCTGTTGTGTAAATAAAACTATTTGTTGGGCTCCACAGGTGGTGACGTATTCATACGGCATAATTTTTGCAGAATTTGGAATAATCCAATCGTAAGAATATCATAAATAAACTATGAAAAACAAGCTTTTCGGAACTTCTTGTTTGAGATTTTAGCTTAGATTTTAGATTATAAGCGTTATAGTAGTTAAAGAATTTTATGCTCTATCAAAAAAAAATTAACAATTTTGCTCTATTTAAAAATGAAAAAGAGAAAAAGGCATATTGAATACAAAAATAAACGAAAAATAGCAACATCTTCAATGGAAAACCAAACTGGTGAAGAAGAACATATAAAAGAACCAGCAAAGAAAGAGAGGTAGCGTTTATGGACGAACCGAGATACAAATAGAACAGCAGTGGATAAATCAGAGAAGCCAAATAAGAAGGCCTAGAACAAGGCGAATAGGGAGAGCACTGTTACTTTAACTCCTCTAACACCAATTGAGAATAAAGCAGTAATATAAACAAAAAATGGACAAATATAAAATAGATTATAATGAAAGCAACAGAAAAACAATAGGAAGAACTGTAAGACATAGAAAAAAGAATGGTTTCGTGCTGACTGCGAGGAACTAATAGAATTGAAAAGAAAAACAAGAATTAAATGCATGAAAACACGAAGCAAACCAGATATACGGAAGATACAAGAAAACAGAAAACAAACAACAAAATTATATAAGCAAAAAAAGCAGTAATGGATACACGGAGATAGAAGAACAGAATAGGGTGACAGTTAAGATACGCGAATCAGGATTTTTACGATTTTTAAAGCGAATTATGAAAGACAAGGATCCAATTAACAAATTCAAAAATTAAATTTGCAGTCGGTTTACAATTTTTGAAAAAATGGCTTTAAGCAGTAATTTTGAATGCAAGTTTTTCATTAACTCTTTTAAACCGTAATCCCATCCATCGAAATTAAAGTCGTTTTGGAAAGACGAGGGTCTAATTAACAGATAAAAAAATTAAATTTGTGGTCGGACCACAAATTTTGAAGAAAATGCACTTTTAAAGTGAATCCAAGATTTGCCGTGGTTTTGTTTGTCAAAACGGCCCGAAACCGTTTACTACTAACCAAAAATATCTCCCAGGCCGATTTCTATAGGAAAAAGTGTATTTTAGAGTTATGAAATCTTAACTTTAGCACAGAATGGAAACTCAAGAGAATTCCACATAAAAATAAAATGAAACCTAAGTTCACAGTCAGAAGTTTAAAGGGCAGAAACAATCAAATTAAATATGGAAAAGATTAAATCAAAAATATATAGAGAGAACACTTGGAAGAATTATTGAACGCAACTATAGAGAATGAAACAGAAGTATCAAGAAATGATAAAAACTTAGAAACCATCAGCAAACCATCATATCAGGAATTTTCTGATGCGGTAGCCAAAATGAAAAATAATAAGACTCCCAGGAACCGACAATATACTGAAACAAACTGTGTACCCCGGCTAGCATACGGAGATGTACAGAGGTCGTGAGCCACGCGATGTTCTAGACTAATGCTAATAAGTATAATTAAATAATCAACGATATGTTGAACAGGGGTTTATTTATAACTATATTTACAAAACCCAACCTTAATTAAATTGTAACAAACAATAACTTAGTCTAAATTAAATAAATCACAAAGACAATCCTTTTTACAACAACTAAACGGCTTACCGCCAATTACCCGTTAATGGTCCTTGCACTTGATGCGGTCCTTAGGTTGACCTTGAAGTTTCCTTCGGTTGAAGTTACGGTAGATACGGATTATAAGCACTTAGGTATCGAGAACGACAATGTCTTTAGGAAGTACACAAATTTACACTAACTAGTCGAACGATAACATCACACTCTAATAACGTTTACGATTGCAGTAATTGTCTGATACTTATCTTCATTTATCACGAAGAAACTTATTATTAACCAAAACATGCCAAAAGCTAATATTGCACTCAATTATTCAAAGATAAAGATAAACTCGTTCAAAAGTAAAACCAAAACTCCCCTCTTTTTCCAAAAACACCGCTTATATAGCTTTCCTCGACAGCCTGGTGCTGCCATCTTTTTGTTAGATAATATTGGGTTTTTCCCAAAGCAAAAGATAAGCTCAGTACAAAAGAGTTAATGTTCCCACTAAATGAATATTAATGGGTTTTTGGAAAAAGAAAAACTCAAAGAAAAGATGATTAGGTAAATTCCCAGAACCAGATAACCCAGGCCAGACAGGCCTATTGTTGCTGAGCGCCGCATTAACTTGAACAATACATTATTCTTTGGGCAACAGGGCAGTACTAGGTAAATTTATATTTGAATTGCACGTTTCGATAACGTGCAACGAGTTTCGTTACAATACATAAACAGCAAACTAATAAAAACCGGATCGGAAGCAGTATTGAGAAGGATATAACTATTATGTAAGATCTCTTGATAGATGAATGGAGAGAAGAGAAGATGCCGGTACACTGGAACGAAGCGTCTTTGATTTCGATATATAAGAAAGGGGACAACAGAAACTATCAAAACTATAGAGGAATATTGTTACTCAACAACCCATACAAATTATTGACCAAGTTAATACATGTAAGACTGCAATAATATGTATGTAAATGGTCGATTGGAGACTACTAGCAAGGCTTCAGACTTGGAGGATCAACGACTGATGCTTTGTTTTTAGTAAACAGATAATGAAGAAAACCTATGAATATGATAAAAGAATAGAAATGCCGTTCCTACATTTTAAACAAACGTTTTACTGTGTGAACAGAGCACAACTTGTAAAGGAAATGAAGAACTGGAACATTCCTGGGAAACTGATTCGATTGGTGCAGATGACACTCGACGGAGCGACAGCGGTGGTAGTAACGAAACAATGAAATACCGACGAATTTCCATTCAACTCGGGAATGAGGCAAGGGGTCAACTGTCGACCACCCTATTTAATGTTATCTTCGAGGGATTAAAAAGCAAGCCACGTGCAATGGAACATTAATCAATCGAGAAGTACAAATTATAGCCTATGCCGACGACGTGATAATAATATCAAGATCACACAAAGCCCACCTTCGAAAAGATTAAACAAAAATTACGTAAATCTGGGTTAAGTGTAAAAAAGCCTAAACCAAGTTTTTGAAATGTAACAGAGACATACATTCGATACATTAGAAGAAGTCAGTGAGTTTAAACACCTGGTAATGCAAATTAATAACGCTACCGAAAGAGAGGAAGTTATAGAAGATAGAGTGATGACGGAAAATAAGGCTTTTTATAGCAATCAGAATCTCTTAAGAAGCAATAACCTGAAGAAAAACACAAAGATTAAATTATACAAACCGCTAATAAAACCTGTAGTGACGTATGGCATTGAGATACTTTGTCAAACGAAAGTGGAAGAAGAAAAGCTGAGGGTATTTGAGTAAAAGGTGATAAGAGGAATTTTGGGTTTCATAAAACTGGGCGAGAAGCAATATCGAAAAAGACGAAATATAGAAATAGGTGGCAAATTTAGAGAGGAAAGTATAGTGAGGTTGGGATAGATCTTCTTCTTCTTAGTGCCATATCTTCATTAGACGTTGGCTATTAACCTGGCCCACATAACTTTATTGACCGCTGCCCTGAAAATGTCCGTGGATGTCATTCCAGCCCATTGTCTTAGATTCTTCAGCCACGAGTTTCTTCTTCTGCCTGGCCCTCTCTTGCCTTTAACCTTTCCTTGAATTATCAGCTGCAGCAGGTGGTATTTATCGTTTCTCATAATATGTCCGAAATAACTCATCTTTCGTTCTTTAACGATCTTGAGAACTTTTTTTTCTTTTCCTATTCTTTGGAGAACCGTTTCATTTGTTACGTGATAAATCCATGAAATCCTAAGCATTCGCCTGTAACACCACAACTCAAATGCCGTCAGTCGCCGTTGAGTCTCTTCCGTGAGTGTCCAAGCCTCCACACCGTACATGAGGACAGAGAACACGTAGCATTTTAGAGTTTTGAGTCTGATCTGTATGTCTAGCTGCAAGTTACATAAAACATTTCGTAGGCTGTTAAACATGTTCCTGGCTTTCTCTATGCGGATCTTTATTTCTTTGCTGTGGTCCCATTCCTCGTTTAAAGTACATCCCAGGTAAGTAATATTTTGAACTTTTCTAGTTCCACTCCGTTTGCAAACACTCTCGCCAACACATTCTGCTTTTACTAATAACCATGATCTTAGTTTTAGAGGCGTTAAGTTTCATTCCGTATTCTTCGCTACTTGCAGTTATTTGTTCCACTATTTTTTGGAGTCCTTGTGCACTGTCCGCTAGAAGAAGGGTATCGTCTGCGTATCTAATGTTGTTAATGATCTTTCCGTTAATTAGAACTCCTTCTTCCAGATCTTCAATGGCAGTTCTAAAAAGTTCTTCCGAGTATATGTTGAATAATTTCGGAGACAGCACGCACCCCTGTCTGACACCTCTGTTTATCTCAACTTCCTCAGACATTTGATTTTCTATTCTTATGGATGCTCTTTGTTTCTTGTACAAATTCATGATGATTCGCCTGTCTTTGTCGTCTATTCCAGCTGTTTTTAGAATTTCAAATAGCTTGGCATGTTTTACCTTGTCAAATGCCTTTTCGAAATCTATGAAGCACGCAAACACATCGCAATCCATATCGCGGCATCTCTGTATTAGAACCTGCACGCTGAACAGTGCCTCTCTAGTGCCCAGCCCCTCTCTAAAACCAAACTGCGTTTCTCCTATTCGTTCTTCTATTTTTTTCTGTATTCGAGCATGAATAATTTTTAGAAACATTTTAGCACATGGCTCATTAGCGAGATTATTCGGTGTTCTTGACATTTCTTGGAGTTTACTTTTTTCGGTAGCGGAATAAATGTCGACTTCATCCAGTCGTCCGGGAGTTGGCCTGTTTTGTATATGGCGTTAAAGAGATCTACTATAACATCTATATGTTGTTCTTCAAGTAGTTGCAGTAGTTCTCCAGGGATTTCGTCTGGTCCCACAGCTTTTCTTTTCTTTGCTCGTTTTATGGCTTGCATGACCTCTTCTTTTGTAATATTTGGCCCGGTTTCTATGTAGCTATCATCGGTTTCCATTTCATCATCTTGAAACAGTTTCTCGGTGTATTCTCTCCACAGCTGCAGCTTTTCTTCAACCTCCGTAATTATCCTTCCATCATCGCTTGTCAGTATACCCAGTTCTCTCTTTTTGATTATTCCCGCTGTTCTCTTTATTTCTTTATGTAAGTTAAATATATCATGCTTTCCATCCAGTACCTCAATCTCTTCACACATTTCCTTTAGCCACCTTTCTTTTGCTTCTTTGATCTTTCTTTTAATTATTTTATGTATCTCTCTATACTGTTCTTGATCTTTGTTTTTGTGTGTTCTTCTCTTTTCCATTAGTTTAAGAATCTCTTCTGTCATCCATCTTTTTCGAGGTCTGTCTTCTGTGTTTTTTAAGTACTTTTTAGAGATGCTTATTATTGGGTCTCGTATCCTTTTCCATTTCTCTTCTATTGTGTCATCCGTCCTCACCTTCAGACTTTGAAAATTGTTATTAATGTCTTCTCTTACTCTTAGGCGGGTATCTCCGTCTCTTAGTCTTTTTGTATCAACTTCTCGTAATCGTCTACTTGGTGTTATTTTCTTGAGACGGATTCTGAACCTGCCCAGTAATAAATTGTGATCCGACATTGCATCTGCTCCCGGATATGCTTTTACACTCGTTATTGCGTTTTGAATCTATTATTTACCAGAATGTAATCTATTTGATTTCTTACGATTTTGTTTCGTTTTCTGCCGGTGAGCGCCAGGTGTACAATCTTCTAGGTGGTAGTTTGTAAAATGTGTTCGTTATCACCAGATTTTGTTCTTTGCAAAATGATATCAAATTTTGCCCTCTCTCATTTTGTTTTCTGAGACCATACCTTCCTACCACCCCTTATTGGGATGGATAGGCTATGTTATGAAATCTCAATAGGGAAGACCCATCTCGGGATTGATGAAATGGAGACCAGGTGTAACTAGACCAAGCGGAAAACTACGGATGAGATGTGGAGATGGGGATACTGAATATGAAGATGTGGAGAAAGGTTGTAGAAGATACCAACAGTAAGATATGAATGAGAAAAAAAGAGAAGGGAAAGGAAAAAACGAATCAGACTGCAAGAGGGAAACGCAAAGATAGTAAAACGGGGATTAATTCACCTCAACAAAATGGAGATAAATCGTCGAAAAACATGACGATATTTCACAAGGGGTAGAAAGCCAGAAGAAGATGAACACCAATTGAGAACATTCAACAAACCGCGCACATAAATTCAACAAGAAATCTAACAAATAATGGTAAACAAAAACCACAGAAAGCCGAAAAAATGGAAGTAGAAGCAAAAAAAAATGACTGAGTTTAACTGAATCTTTATCATGCTAATTTAATCAAAACAAGGCACCTTACATCTTCTAGTTTTGACATTTTAAATAGATTGCCATGGTAAAATCATTTATTACTAGCTTAGTAAATAGTGATTAAATTGTTTAAGAAAATTTTGAAATACTTTGATGTTGTGTTTAAAAGTCCACCCTTTGGGTTGACTATTATTCAAAACATTAACAAGCAAGGTCAGGGGTGTCAAACAACTTTTGGTCTTTTAATACAACTTCTGTAGAATTATTATGATCAAGTCGAGTTTGACATATTATTAGTAATCGCAAAACTTAGAGATTAATGTTTTCATTCGGTTTTTTTGGTATTTGGCCAAAATAATTTTTCGGAATAAATACACACTGGTGTGGTTTCCATTTGATGTGTTTTGAATGTGTATTTAGTTATTTCCATATTTGCGAAGATGTATATCGTGTTATTCATAGGAACAAGTATTTATATCTATAAAGTCTAATGTAGAAAGTCGATCAAAAAAAACCCAGCCCAATTCTAAAAACTTTTTAAGTAAAACGTTATTGGGTATTGGAAGATAAGCGGAAATATTTTACCTTTATTGATATTATTTATAATAATTAGAGAACATTGTTAGAAGTACGTTTTTATTAATCTATCCTGATAGGCACCTGATAAGAATATTATCTTTTATTTGTATAATATAATACACGAGTGTATTTTTGCACTATCTCGAGCATATTTGTTGTACTAACAATAAAAGTATCATCCTAAAGCACATTTAGGCAAGTTCACACGTTGCGTGCTGGAGGTTTTGCTTGCAAACATTTCACTAGCATACACCGAAGGTTAAAGTTTCTAGCAGAGTCCCGTTGACAAACTTGAAATTATTGTATATACTAGTAACTTTTATCGGAATTTACTGCTCGAGTTGTGTTAGAAAGTGTGAAGAAAATAAACCGTAACTTTTAAAAAATGGATCGCGAAAGGGGACAAGTATATTATACTCGAGCAAGAGCCACAGCTAATCGTCGTAAGTAAAAACCATCATTAATTATAATTTAAGTTTTAATTAATTCACAACTTATGAAACTTTAATAACATGCTGCGACGTAGCGGGAAAGAATTAACTTTTCGAAATCAAAACAAAAATAGTAATTTTGTGGATCACAATTAGCTAAATTTGAATTCCGCGGAGTTGAAGTAATATTTTGAATTGATAGTTATAATATTATGCAGAACTACGTACAATATGAATATTTAATTACACGGTCAATTAATTATTATCGCATATAATTAATTATTGATATTGATTCTTGGTATAAACAAAGCTTCATGATTATTTTTATTGTCAAAAATTAAAACAGAAAACAACCCCTGTTCAGAATAATTTCAAAAGTTTAGAATTTACCTAAAACGTGAAAAATGTAATTACACCATTTTTATAATTTCAATATCAATGTCAAATTTAATTCTTTTCCACGATATTCTATTTACAAGTATGTCAGGGCTGGATTGTAAAACTTGGCAATTAAGTATTCGAAGAGAATTTTAATAACTTTGCTTTTATTTTACGTGTTGATTTTTTCAGATAGGACGGCAATTTTAATTTTTAACTTGACGAATTTTGATTAACTTTAATTAGAAAAAGTTAAAATTACTAACATTACTTTATTGAATTAAATTATTACTTTCAAAGTAAACATACTACATAAATATATATTTAGTAAAATAATTTCTGATAACAAGCAATATTATAAACGGACGGGCCCGATTGTGTAATTAAATCAATCGATAGGTATCATTTTTCTATATTAATTAATCATAGATTATAGTATCAATAAAAATTATTATTGCAAAAAATTTAACGCAATAAAGTTTGTAGCTATCTGAAAAATTTTGTTCCTTCACATAATTTAATTATAAAATTATAGATTTTTACGCTTGTAAAAGTGGATATTGGAAATTTATAAAGGTTAAGAACTTAATTTCTCAATTTACCACGTAGGTACCATAGTTTATTCATTGATTAGATACGATTCTTAATAAATGATAAATACAGTTTTAAAAATAGAAAATTGCTAACGATTAACAATTTTACCTAATACCAAAAATTTAAAAAGTGATTTGTCACAAAGGGAAATTTAGAAACTATTGAAAATCAAAAATAACGAAATGCGACTGGCGAAGATTAATCCTTTGATTCGATCCCTGAAGCACTATAGTATCAGATACTAAAAATATAGGGGAAGTAACAGGAAACAACCCTGTTATATAGGGTGTAACTATCTTAGCATCGATAAAAATGATTGCAAACGTTCACGTAGGGGATGGTGAAAAATACTATAAATTTTAAGAAAACCTTTAGTTCGTTCCGGTGACTTTTCACTTAAAATCATCGAAGGTGCCATTTTTAAAACACCAACGGGACTTCTTGCTAAATAATACTGATAACACTTTTTATTTCAGCATGTGCAACGGCTCTCATCATAGTCTTTCTTGCTTTACATCTGACTATGTTAATAATTGGCATAATAAAAAAAAACGATTGTCCAGTCCAAGAAAGAATTCCAATCTTTTTAATGATCGCAGGTAAACACATTTTAATATAATCAGTACTTGGAAATAATTTTGGATATTAATTTTAGGAGCAATTGGGATAGTATCAAAATTATTGATTTTGCTAAACCGAAAGTGTGAGACATGTCTAATCGATATATTAGTTGCCTTATTAACTTTAGCTGAGATAGTTTGGTTAATTATTGGTAAGTCAAACTTTAATTGCTTCCAATCTATTTAATTGATCTTTATTTTAGGTTCCGTGTGGGTTTACTCAGTGTATAAGCCAGATTTTGATCCCCTTAGTGACAAATACTGCAGCAAAAGTGCATATCTTATGAGTTTTTGGTTAATAACCATCAACTGGGCTTTCTACATTGTCACAACGATACTAACCTGCTGTTGCTGCTGCTGCTTTAGTCGAGATTGTTTCCAACTAAAATAATATAATTTTTTAAATAATTTATCTTACATAATAAAAATACAAATTTTAATTCGTTGAACAAATTATTATGGTCCTCGCCTTCTTTAACGATAAGCGTTTTAAAAAACATAGTACATATTTTGATTGGAAAGTAAATAAGATTGCGAAATAGGATTGTGACAAAAAACTTCATCCCGAACATGAAAATTGGAGGTTAACCGAAAACTCAATATTCATGGCTTTATAACTGCATAAGGATACTTTCGACTTACTAGCTTTCTAGTTCGAGTGGGTGTCAAGAAAACGTAAACCCTTTTATCTAGCGACCCAAAAACATTCTATTGACGTCATTTTCTTTAAGCTATGCAATGGGGGTGAATAAAATTCTTTTTCTAATCATGAGATATACAACTGGGAAGTGTGCTAATCTTATAATTAAATTCTTCTAAAGTAATAGTGAAAAATGCGAATTTAGATTATTGATTAGCTTCTTTTTATATTTGAAAACAAAGAGCAATAAAGAACAATTTAAGGGAGCGAACTTGTCACAAAGTAATAACTTTTATTTGTGTCTTGATAAAAACAAATACTAATCATATATCAACATTTTCGAGGCGACGATTACCTGCAAAGAAAAAATGATGGTAACATTTAAGAATATAAATAATTATTCAATTAACTCACTCAAGAAACTCACTTTATTTTATGCTAATCTATCTAAATCTAACTGAAAACTAATAAATTTGGTTATAACAAATTTATATTTTGTAGGCCGCACTTAAAAAATTATTCTAAATAAAACTGTCACTACATAATCGAGTTGCCATTCGGTTAACTGACATTTAACTTCTTTATTGGTTGAATGTGGAGTCTGTTAACTTCTTTTTCAGTTACGCCGTTTTGACTTTGACAGTGACAGTGGTTATTTTGGTAATTTTTAAATGTAGTAAATGTTAGGATTTAACAGATACAAAGAAATAAGGAAGAGCGACTCCTTTCCTCCTGTGAACGGGCGCAACGGGGTCCTAGACTAAAATGGAAGTTGGAAAATTTTTAAAACATTCTATTCAACATATAATTTTACAAGTTAATAAACATTTACAATTGATTGTTATATTATGTAATAATAATTTATTATAATAAATATTATTTGATTCAAACTATGTTTCCTCTTCGAGCTTTCTTGGTTTTGCGATTGCTAATAAATGTAGAATTTCTAATCAATTTATTACAAAATAAAATATTACTATAATTTTTTGCAATCAATTCTAATCCGGAGATTATCTGAAAAAATTTAATATTGGTAACGAATGATTTTTATATAAGCAATGGGAAATTTGATATTCATTTTCATAAAAACCTGATAATAATTGTTTTCCAACGTTTATCAGATAACTGATAAACAAATATACAAATGAATAATATCGATAACGACAGAAGTTCAAACAATGAAATACAAATATTAAAATGGCTAAATTTTGCCAATTCCTGTGACGATCCAATAGAAAAATTGAACGTTTTCAACAAGCTGTTGCAAGTGTTAATAACACAATCTCCTGACTTGCTGCAAAAATTCTTATGTGATATTCTGAATTTTATTACAGATATTCGCTTAGAAGTAAATGCAAATCTCGTTGATTTTATAGAAGAAACATATAAAATTAACCGATCGCTTTTACCTGGAATTATATTGAACCTGCATACGTTTCTTGATGGACCCGATGTTCAGGTTCAGAAAAAATAATACAGATTTTTACTACGTTGTACCCTAAAATATTGACGTGGATATGTGGCCAACAGAACGACTCAAATAATGAAGTTGAAGAAACTTGGAATGTAGTCAACGTAGCTAAATATAAAATAGCCAACATGATCGATAACGATAACAACGATATAAGTGCAAGTTGCATACAATTTTTGGAATGTGTAATCTTTTCGCAAACTAAAACTGAACAAGCGATAAAAAATGGACATTCTGAAGTTCTTTCCAAGAAAGCACTTGAAGAAGAAGCACATGAAATTTTTACTGCATTAGTAAAACTTATCAACAGTGAAAATACTTTTATTTGTATACAAGTTTTGTCTAATATTGCTAAACACCGTCAAGAATTTATGGGAAAAATAATTAAAGTATTTGAATTGTTAATGATCACTTCAATCAAAATGCAAGATAACGCCATTAAGAAAAATCTCAAGTCTGTTTTAATATCTCTGCTTAACCACGATGGTTCTGCTACGTATACAAAAGATATTCAAGATATGCTTTTTGTTATGGGTTCCACATTGGAAGAACTTCAAAGTATCGCCGAGAAAGATTCAATTTTAAGACTGTCAAAACGTAAAATAGAAAATGATTGTGATTTAGAAAGAAAAAGTAAACGTACTAAAGTGGATGTTCCGGCGGCTAACAAGACATTAAAGGTTTTAGATTCAAATTCAGATATTGTGCATATGAATACTCGTTCCAAGATTAATCAAATGACAAAACCATTGAACGACAACATAAAAAATCAGTTATATCTAAATTCAATGAAGAACTTATTAAATATCCCGGAAACTAAAAAAGTCGTACAAACTTTTGGGTCATCGGGTAACGAATCCGTACGTTCTATGATGTTGACATGTTTGCTCGCCGATCTTGAGAAAAACTTAGATACAGCTTTATTCTTATTACTTAAAGAATATAATGTAATGAAAGGATTTGTAAAATTACCTGGCCATCGTGATAATTATGTTTCGCTCTTTACTGCACTTATTAACTCCTGCAGCGAATCTTCGACATTTTCTTCTATTTTAATGAATGCACCTTTGGTGACAGAAGAAGCATTAATTCGATTGAATGTTAAATGTCAAGAACAAGATCATTTTAATTGGGCTTTAGATTTATTACACGATTTGGTTATATATCGAAAAGATCCCGAAAATCGGTTCATAAATGCTCTTTGTCTCATACCATCTCAGAGTTAAAAGATGTTCAAAATTATGCTATTTCCCGTATCATTAGCTTGTACCAAAATGGAAAGTTTAAATACGAAATTGAAAATTACGCAAAGCTGCATCTTAACCTATTATGTTTACCTAAACCTTCAAACGAAGAAAGCATTAACGATGTGATTGCTATTAATTTATCCCTCTTTATTGCTCTATTACATCTTAATCATAGCTTAATTCACGATTTGATTCCAATTTACATACAATCAAATGTTGAAATGAAGCGAAAACTTTTAAAGCTAATTGAAGATCCGATACGACTGATGGGAATGGATTCTTTAGAGCTGCTTAAATTGGTAGAAAATTGTCCGGTAGGTTCTGAAATACTTATAACGCATATTACCCGTATTCTGATAGATAAAAAACAACCCAGTGCCGAACTTATCCAGTCTATTAAAAGTGCATATTCAACGAAAGTAACTGATGTACGCTTTCTTGTTCCCATTCTTAACAGTTTAACCAAAAAGGAAGTTATGGATGCTTTACCTAAACTAATTAAACTCAATCCAAATGTAGTTAAAACAATACTACTAAATCTATTATCCGTTAATGGTGGTAAGAGTCCTCTGACACCTGTGGAGTTGTTGGTTGCATTGCATGTTTTGGATTCATCTCAGGTCGATCATAAAACAGCTATTAAAGCTACATCTATTTGTTTCGAACAAAAACAAATTTTCAGCAAGGAGGTTCTTACTGTTGTGTTGAATAGACTGATTGATCAGACAACCTTGCCGACGCTTCTGATGAGAACTGTTCTTCAAACTCTCGCTTTATATCCAAGTTTGTCTGGAATTGTAATAAATATCCTTGAAAAGCTAATTTTAAAAGAAGTTTGGAAACATAAGCCGTTATGGGATGGTTTTATCAAGTGCTGTCAACATACCGTACCTCAAAGTTTTTCTGTATTACTAAAATTACCGGAACCACAACTAACGGAAGTTTTGTCCACTTACCCCGATTTACATAAATCGTTTAAACAATATTTTATGAACCTTAAAGATGATGTGCGTAAGTGTATAACTTCTACCGTAAAAGAGCTTATCTTGAGCTAAATAATGCGATCTATGGAACGTACCTGGAATTGTATAATTTTGGTCTTGGTTAATGTGTATCTGTTATACATGATAATTATTTTTTTAATAAATAAATAAACTAACAAAATATATTTTTTAGAACTGAATTTATAATTTAGCTTATCTTGTGGAAAACATATATTTTATAGGTAAGCTTAATAAATTTAATTTTATTTATCCTCTTCAGGTTTGTGTTCTCGTCAGCCCAAATACCTTACTTTCCATCCACCAATTAAGTTTATATACTTTTCTTGGTCAAATTTAGATATTTTCAAAGCTTGGAAAGCTTTCCGTAGTCCTGCCTTTACTAAATCTATTCTTGCACTCATTTAACTTCTTCCAAAATATTAAAAATTATTGGTATTATATTGGCCAAAACCCAGGAATCCACCGCTAGAGGAAATCGTGTACAATTAACTTCACACTTCACGTACTTCATCATAATTCTCTATACTTCTTCGTACTTCATATAATTCAGCAGTAATTCACGCGACTTAAACACTTAAAAAGAAGTAAACTGAAGATTTCCGTTGCAGAGATACTGGAAGGTGTTCTACATCCCCAGACACCCCGGATTAAGTAGTTTATTTTCTATTTTGTTGCAGAGATCTGCCTCCCAGGGGTACGGAATTTATAATTACCCAGTTTAAAATTAATTGTCAGATGACGAATTAAACACATTTACTTGGCCTAGTTAATTTTAATAAATTTGAGATATGCTTAAATATTCAATTCACTTTTAATAAAAATAAATTATTTAAACCGGGGGTCTGGGGTGTGGAACACCTTCCAGTGCCTCTGCAATGGAGATCTTCAGTTTACTTCTGATAAAAAGTAAACTACTCGGTTTGGGGTTCTACAATATTGTTCATTCCAAAATTTGTGCACTGGAGGGTGTTCCACCCCCAGACCCCCGGATTGAGCAGTTTATCTCTGTCAAAAGTAAACTGAAGATCTCCGTTTTATAGGCACTGGAGGGTGTCCTATACTCCCAGACTCGCCGGATTAAGTAATTTATTTTTATCAGTAAACTGAAGATCTCCCGTTGCAGAGATCTACTTTTTAAAGGGCTAGGGAAATTTTAATAATTATGCAGTTGACTATGATTGTCAGATTATGAATTAACATAATTACTTGCCCATAGCTAATTTAAAAAACTTGGCATATGCCTCTTCTTCTTCTTTTTAAATTAGAACTAGATTCTGTAATATCCAACAATAACCTCAACAGTAACCTCGGAATATGCTTAAATGTTTAATTCACTTTTAATAAAAATAAATTATTTAAACCGGGGTGTCTGGGAAGTGTGGAACACCCTCCAGTGCCTCTGCAATGGGAGATCTTCAGTTTACTTCTGATAAAAATAAACTAATTAATCCGGGGAGTCTGGGGGTGTGGAATACCCTCCAGTGCCTCTGCAACGGAAGATCTTTAGTTTAGTTCTGATAAAAAATAAACTACTTGATTCGGGGGTCTGGGGGGCGTGGAACACCTTCCAGTGCCTCTGCAACGGGAGATCTTCAGTTTACTTTTAATAAAAAATAAACTACTCAATCCGGGGGGTGTGAAACACCCTCCAGTACTCAAATATTACAATGCAGGCAAACATATTAAAGATTTGAAAATTTATTAGAAACTCTCAGCTACCGTTCGTTTTCTAAAAAAATTATGACATAATTGGGGGGGCAACAAAAAGAGTGAAGCGAAAATAAATTATGTACAATCATGCACAAACGATTATTGAGATTATTTTCAAAATCGGGAGGGTGGAGCTAGCAGGTCTCCAGCCCCTCCCAACTAATTTTCTAAATAATTCAAAAACAAAAAGTCCAACCAAAAATAAAGAATGCACAATAGACTTTTTGAATTAAAATTGCAATGGAAGGAGGCTGATGATATGCACCTTATCCAATCCCATCCAATCAGACCACATCGAAATAACCAAACACACAACAAAACAAAAACAAATCAATCACCTCATTGGTAATTTTGTCAATTTAACTTTAATGTATTTTAACTGATAGATAACTATAGTTGAAGAAATCGGGCATAAGAAGATAGTTTAAATTGTATTATTACATTCTGGAGCCGTCTCTGTAAAACCGGGACAAGCGCGTTATTTTTGCTTTAATGTAATTAATTAATCATGACGAAATAATGAATTACCAAAGATTTTTATTGAGCTACCAAACCTCCATAATATTCAACCAAATGAGCTAAAAAAATTACAAAATTAACTAAAGAAATCTAAGTTTAATTTAATTAATTGATTACTATTAAACTAGCAACTACCAAAACCTTTAATTAGTAAAATAATGACCGCCAAAGGTCTATTCAACGTTTAACATAAAAAAATGTTAAGAAAATCTACTGATGTAAGTTAATTTGCTATCAAATAATTATTATTGAATACACGTGTCTTAGCTATGATACACATTGACCGTAGCGCATGCGCATAAGATAGGTTAAACTTCATGTAATTCACCAAAAATTTACTAACTTCATGATACGTCACTTGTACTTCAATATACTTAACACACATTTTACCTACTTTACACGTACTTCATGTACTTCACAAGTATTTTATGTATTTCACAAGTACTTCATGTACTTCACATGAGATGTTATGTACTTCATGAGATGTGTACAAAAAACTTCGCCAGCGGTTAACCCTTCGGCCAAAACATACCAACGCAGCTTTTCTTTTATGGAATTCTAACTGTCTTACTTTTAGTAAAATTACCTGCGATGGTTTGCCATGTTAAATGTATGTTATCACCAAAGAATACAATTCATTGCCGACAATGCAGATACAGCAAACCTCAAGTTAGTAATTTAACTTACACCCTATTCTGTAACTTTTCGTTATCGTAACGAATTTCGTTGAGTTTTGTTTCGTAGAGAAGTATTGAACGAATTCGTTCAGAATCGTATTCTGTAACCGAACTCTAACGAATTCGTTACGGGCTTCATTCGTACATGAATCTCAACGAAAACGCTAAGCGTTTTTGACACGATTAATTCCGAAGTTGTACTCGTGCCGCGCACTAGCTATCTTCGGATTTTAAATTTTAAAAATTATTATAAAAACGAAAAATTATTGGCCTGTAAAAACTTGATAACGTAATCGGATTTTGTATGTAATCGATTAATAATACGTATGTGCATCTAGCACTACATTTTACAAGTAAAACAGCACAATTCACGTGTTAATTATAATTTAACTAAAAAAATATTATTTAAATCAGAAAAATTAGTAGTTGTTTGCACACAAACTTGAAAAGTTTAACCGTTTTGTAATCAAATCAACAGAAACTTAACCTACAAATAGACGGCCTTTTCCAGAAAGAAACCAACTTACGAAACCAAAAATTTTAGTTCTTGGGAATATTTGATTCGAAATCTAATAAAGTATTGTGCAAAAAGTACCAATCCCCAGCTAAAATCCCGAATTTTATCTTAATTTTGAAGAATTAGAATGAATATTTGTTTTAGTATATTATTTGGTAATAATTGTTATTTGAATTCTTAAGTTCAAGCAAATGAAATATCTATAAAGGAAATAAAAAGTTCTAGTATTGTAGGTGTAAATATTTTATTAAATTAAAAATTAATTAAGTATAATTATTAACAATAAAATTATTTCTTCTTATTTTTCTAATTATTCTTCTTATTATTGCTGTGCACGAGCGATGTCATTTATATGGCAGCATGATGAATAGATCCAGAATGTTTTGCATTTACGGCCAGTAATTTCAGATTTGCTTCACATATTAGTTGAACATTTATACTGTGATAAGCTTTTCTATTAACACATAAATATCCCGGGAACTGTTCATCGTTGTTGGAAGGGCCCACGATTGCTATATGCGAACCTTCTATTACACAACTATGATCGGTGCAAATTTTTCATAAAGGTCGCGTTTAACTATTTGTCTTTCAGCATTAGTTAATGGAAATTGAATCCAAATGTTTAATAAATTGTTGTACGATGCATCGGTGACTTTATTGGTGCATCGGCTTACATTAGCCTGATTTAGGCCAAACAAGTAACTTGTATCTACAGACTTTTGATGGTGCTTTTTCTTCAATGTGTACCATAATTATTGTAATTAACGTACTAACCAAAGCTTTAGCAAGTTTTATCAAAAGTCAAAACAGCATTCGAAAATTATTTTCTGGCAAATTGAATAGGTTACTTCTATCTCGAAGGTGACGATGTGATTTCTTAAATTGTTCCTAAACACAAATTATAAATTATTGATATTATTGACGATATTTTTAGAAAGTTAGTGATTATTGTAAAATTTCGTTTCATACCTGTTATATTTTGTTGTTGTTCATATATAAGAATAATCTGTAACAATTCTGGATCCATTTTATATAGGAATTAACAATTATGTTTCGACTTTGTAATTATTTTTCACTACTTATATTACTTTGAATGTCGATTACTAACCTCAAAATACAATCTGTCACTTCTCAACGAATTCGTAATATGCTCAACGACACCTCAAGAGCATTCGTTCAATAATACCGTAATAACGAAGTTGGTAACGAATTCGGTTACGAATTGTCGTGTAGTGAATACCAATTCGACAACTGAACTACGTTTTCAACGAAACGTAACGAAACCGCTTAACGAACGGCTTACAGAATAGGGTGTTAATCAGTAGCTCTTCAGATCCACTACAGGATGGTTCCTCACATATATCCATAAATTCAGCTTTTGAAACTAGAGCACAGCGAATAATCTCAAAGTATCAACAAATACTGACTTTTCGTCTATATTATTCAAGTTTGTACACCCCAACGATGTCTGAAAATTAATCGTGACGGATAGATTTTTATTTCTATAAATATTAGCATAATTTCGCTTATTACACTCTTCCTGCATTTTGTCGTGCCTGGACTAATGACTTGAGTCAGCACTGCTAAACCAACGTACAAATTTTATGAAACCCAAGGCACTCAGAGTGACTCTCTCCGGATTCGAACCCAAAGGCGCTAACTGCCAATGAGCGTCTTTAAATTCAAGATTCGAATTTAAAAGTTTAAGTTTTGTTTGAATTTATTTGTGTAGTACTTTACCTATCTACAATTTATTTACATTATTAAATCGAACAAGGTGCTTCAATAAAAGCTGTTGAATAACTTGTAATTTGTAAGTTGAATATAGTTTCTACTTTAATTTAACTTGTATTATTATTGAAAAGTTTATGTTAATGTAGATATGTACATATGTATTTTGTATCTATGTACTTCAACTTATTTCTGGTTATCTACTATGATATTTATTCTCAATTTGAACATAATGTATTACCAGGAAATGTCTCTTTGTTTACAAAATAGCGTGATCTTTAAAGAGCGTTTATCTAGTACTCGATTGAGTCGTTACTCATGTTTTATGTCATTTCCGTTCCGAATACTTGTAAATTAATATAAAAATTATAGTAATCATTGATAGTTTCCACCAATTGTGAATTCAAATATACTGGCACGATGTAAATTTTGGTTATTTAAAACAAAAATTAAAAGTTACTGCGCAAAAGCAAAAGCGATGAAGTAATTGCTCCCAAAGAAAATATGAGAACAAACTCTTAGAAAATTCAAATAAATTTATTTAGTCAAATTTTGCTCAAATCTTTGGTCTCAAAATTATAAATTCAACAAGAAAGCATCGAAGATAGACAAATTAAAGGATGATTAAGAATGACAAAAGGTGATTTTATAACATTAGAAGAAATCACTGATGCTATAAAGTCTTTTTCTAATTGGAAGTCGCCAGGGTTAAATAGATTCAAAATTATTGGTTGAAAAAGTTGATGTCAGTTCATTTACCTTTAATTATTTAATGTAACGAAGCATTGAATGGATCCTTCAGTTATCTCGGAATTTTTATTTACATGTGTTATCTTAATATAATTATAAAACTAATATTTGTATGTCCGTCCCAAAAAATTCTCCCCAAGGGAAAACGCTAACGAAGTGAAATTTTAACTGGTGATTCTGATACAAATTCTTAGGTCAACGCAGCTATTCACAGCTAAACACATTCTCAAAAAAATGTTATTAATAAATCCATAAATTTCATCGCATATTTTTTTACCCAAGTACCTAAAATCTATAAAATTTTTGTAAAAATTTAAATTGCGATCGTCAAATATGTTAATAATTTATAAAACACAAAGTTTGCTTTTTTATAATCTTACTATAACAAACACTGCTATTTACATTATGCTAAAACTTTCTTTTCAAGATGTCTACAATCATCAAAATTGGAATTCTGAAACTACTCTATTATTGGTTAAGTTTTTAAACTTAAAATTTAAATTTTTTAATCATACCAAGTATATACATTAGCTATTTAAGATATGTAATTATAAGGTGGAAATGAATCACAATTGAACCTACACCTGGATAGAATTTTATATAAATTTAAACCCCGGGCGAAGCCAGGTATCCTGCTAGTATAATTATAAATATAATTTACTTTAATTTTAGATGTTGCCGCGTCTCATTAAGCAATAGCGTAGAAAAACCTCCTGAATCAAAACCAAAATCATCCCTATAATACTTTTGGCAATAGAATTAATCCCAAAATTTTCGGTAATAATTCATCTGAAACAATTATTACATAATTATTGAGAAAATAATAATAACAAAATTTCAAAAGTCAGTTATTTTAAACACCGGCAATATTAGAAACGCTTCTTGGGCTATCAAGAAGTAACATAAAAAGAAAATCTTTTTTTAATTGCCAATTCAAAACAATAGAAATTTTTCAAGCTTTTAAACTTAATTCTAATTGTAACAATTGTTTTAAATAATGAGAAAAATTAAAATTCTTGGCAATTGCCTGCTGTTATAACCAGCAAGAAAGCTGAAAATGTTTAAAATATAAATAAACAATAACAAAAATTTTCTGCAACTGAAAGTTGTTCACGATTCCTCGTAGATAATCCAAAATTGGCTCGTTTGCGTAATCATTAACAATTTGGAGTGTCTTTATACACTTTCTTGCCTAGTGAGACATCTCCTGCGACATATTGTTTCATTTTCATTTTATTTACACTATTTTTTTTCCTAACAGCTTTAATACATTTGCAGCTGCTGTGATGGGGAGCTGAAAATAAATAAGTAAAACGGAATTATTTGTTCATGGAATTTCAACGTGGAACCGTACGATAGTTTGGATATCAACAGTTTGGTGTTAATTACAACATAGAACGTTTTCGATGTTTCGATGATTTCCTCTGGCCGGTATTCTGTGACCCATCCCTTAAGTAAAGATTCTTAAAAATGATAAAACTTAGTTTACACGTAAAATTTTGACACATTTTTGACATAATTTTTTTATATGGAAACCAAACTTTTCCTTTGGTGAAAGGATCCTTTCGTAAAGGATTAGTTATAGGATACCGATCTTAACCGGAATTTAACTGAGCCTTGAAGGTCAAAAGAACTTACAAATGAATGATTTGTTTGTTTGATTAAAGTTCACTTTAAAATAATCGAGTACCTACTATATTTTTTTGAGAATTTTGTAATCTTTATATTAGGAGTATTTAATAATCCTCATTTTTATCATACAAGTATGGAAATAACTTCATAAGCTGAATAAATAAAACTTTATCAACCAGTTTTATACCGTAACGTAACAAACTTACGCAAATACTTAGTTTATTAATTATTATAGTTTTAAAATTGCATTGTTATCAAAGGATAAAAATAATAACAATTAAAATGCCGGTGATAAACTTCTTTAATAAGGTACAGAATATGTTATTACTTTAAGTAGAGTTGATTTATAATATTAACAAATTACCTAATATTAGGTAATAAAAAGTAAATAATAGGATTACTTTTTGTGACAACTATAATCGATTTATTTTGTATTTTATTTTCGGAAAATCAGTTACGGTTTAATTTTTATTTTAAGTTATAGCTTGATCTAAGATTGGTTGTTTTATTGAATTTGCTGACATAGTTCTCAATTTTTTTTAATATATTACTGTTCAACAAAATAATCTGTTGTACGCAGTATAAAATTTATATATCCCTCTTTATTTTCTGACACTGCTTTGCTCCTGCTGTCTAGGGAACGGAATCCTTTGGAACGCATTACGTATCCTAACTCGTCAGTGCAACCAGTAACGTACACGGTCTCGGCTCTGGGGAAAGGAAACATTCTGACGGTATCTCTTTCTGCGAAACTAATACAAAAAAAAAAAACCGTGGTTTAAGCATGTACGAGGTTCATTAATATGATGTTACTGTAAGTATTATTTGTAATTGCAGATTCAGACTGCAAAGAGGCACTGCATTAAATGTACTCTGTATTTCTAGTTTTGATACTTCAGGTTTAGCTCAAAATGAACCTCGTACATACTTTTATTTTTATATGTGAAGGTTTTAATTGTTTAATTAACGTCAGTGAATAGTTTCCCAGTACGTTGCCTAACAGTACTTTTAAAGCACTTACTCTTAAATTTATATTTTGCCGTCGTCGCCGTCTCGTCGTCACCATTTCGCCGTACCCGTTTTGCCGTCGTCATTTCACCGTCAAAGCAAAATCTTTCTTAAATAGTTAGGACATAATATGTAGGCAGTGAACGGTGGTGGTATTGTATTTTTATATATTATGTTATATGTTGTATAATATTTTCATTAAATTACTGCTTTGATCAACCAATAGAGGCCGATAACTTGAGTTCTATTACCAATTAAGTACTATATTTTACAAGTTAAATGTTGAATGATTACGTACTTTATTTACGCTACGACAAAATGATGACGGCGAAATACTAGTTATCGGCAAGATATCCTACACTCAAAAAAATTCGTTCTTACCAGTTAGAATATCGTTCTTGAAATTGATCCAATCATCCAACGTTCTTAAATTCATTGCAGGAAGCAAACAGCAATTTGATATCCTAACTTCAGAATACCTTGTTTTAATTTAAGAAAGTTGCCATGATTGGGTCGATTTCAAGAATGGTAAGAATGAATATCTTTGAGTGTATTAACCCCACTGGAGGTCGTTTGAGATTTTGGTCAAATTTACAAAAGGAAATCTTTCATAAAAAAAACAAGTGAATGTTTGAATATTAATTTTCAAATTTTAAATAAATGTGTGATTGAAAGTGTTAACTTGACACTGTAGGTTGTTATCACTTTCAATATATCGATAACGTCCATGATTTTAAAAATGGAGTCTTTGTAATATGTATTGGAAAATCATATCGAAATACTAGTATTGACACAAATCATAAAACATGGTGGTAATGAAAAGAGATATAAATCCAAAGAAAGTGAGAAGTAACGTAAAAAGAACCGGAAAAAAACAGAATGAAAAACTGAAGAATGAAAGACACAAGCCCGTAACCAAAAGAAGACCCCCCCCCCAAGTTAAAAATAAAAAAAATTAACTAAAAAATCGCTTGTTGATAGTATTAGGAACGACCGCATAAGGAAAGAATGTAACATGCCCTACATAATAAGATGAACCAGAATAAGAAGAAAGCTTGGAATGAGCACATATCTCGTGTGAACCAGGATTGACTACCAAAAATTGTCAGAGATGGAACTCCCCATGGAACCAGACCACCGGAAAGACCCTCCAAGAGGTGGAGGGACAGTTGGTCATCTGCTACCCCGGAAAACCAGAATTAAACAGGTCCCAGACCAAAATCAAGCAGAAAAAGAAGTAAAAATTTTAATTTCGAAAAGAAAATAAGTAGGTAAATTTTAAGATGGAAAAAAATTTGGCGTGAATACGTCTATAAAATTGGTAGCATGTTCAAAAATTAAAAAAAATATGTAACGAATATTATTGTGTGTGTACGACCAATGTTAATGTCGTTCAATAGTTACTAGGAATTGTTATCCAGTGGGCAAAACTGGCAAAATGGATGTACTTCAATCACGTATTCACGTAAAACCTACCGGCCATGTCTTAAACATGGCTTCAAAATTTTTTCAAATTTAACTGCCGTAATTTATTGTTATTTAGCTTGTCGTCTTATAGGTAGAGCCTGCTTATTCCTTTTTACCTGCAATCCATGGACTTGATAACAAAAATCCATTAGCATAACAAAACATAAAATAACATAAATAATAAAGCTAATAACATAATGTAAACATAATAGCTGTAAGAAATTGTTGTTCAACAAATTTTTAAATTACCAAAAAAAATTAAATTTTCCAATTAAATTTTGTTGATTTTTTGAGTTGATTAAATTTTAAATCTTTATCAACTTTTAATTATAACTGTTTTATTTTAAATTTTAATCAATTTTAATAGTGATAACAAAGAGTATGTATTAGGAGACGTTCAAGTATTACGTAAGCAAACTTTCAATGATTTTAGACCCCCACTCCCCTTCCCCCAAATGATAAGACGTAAGATTTTTTTTTTAATTTTTATTAAACATCAGAATTTAAATTTAAAATTTTTAATAATTTGAGAAGTTTTTTTATCTTACGTAAGATTTACAATATTAAAAAACTCTCTTTTTGTCAGCAAAAGTAAGAAAAAATTAAACTCCCCACTGCCCCTAAGGTGGTTTCCGTAATACTTGAACGCCACCTAACAGTGTGTATTTTGAACTAAAATCTTAACATAACGTAACCAATTTTAATAATATTGAAATTTGAAGTGCTGAAAAAACAATTTTATTTTTTTAAATTTTTATATAATGCGCTAATTTTTTGTAATTAATTAACTAAAACTAATTAATGTGTGACTTGATACACTTAAGTAGGGAATTTTTTTAAACCAGGAAAATGTTGTCCACAGGTGGCGCGACAATAGAAAAATAATAAAATTGCAGTTTTATTGTTTGTTGTAACTGTAAAACAGTTATTCAGATGAAAATCTTTTTCTTCTTAAGATAGAATTTATATATATTTATAGAAACCATATACATAAGCAATAATTTATTTTATAATTATACTATAACCAAATAGTATATAGATATACTATATACTCTTTGCTATAACATAGTATAAACAAGCAAGAGGATGTTTAAACTTTCAATCATGTATATTTCTGAAATTTTCTGGCAAAAAGTAATTAACAGATTTTAACAAAACTAACTGCGCCATTCCATGATTTACTAAATATGAAGTTTAATTCTAGAATTTCATGCTTGTAAGAATTTTTTCTCCATGCCAGAACCCTATTAAAAATATTTTGAATATTACCAGTGACTACAGTTACTGCCGAAAGAAGTTTTTATAGTTTAAAACGAATAAAAACTTATTTAAGAAATTGTACTGGTGAAGAAAGGTTGAATGGTCTGGCATAAATATTCATAGGGAGATAAATTAATATTCATTCCGATATTATAATAAATAATTTTGCGAATAAGAAAGAAAAACACTTAGAATTTAATTTATAAAGTAATTAACGCGAAAATAACTTGTTTTAAAATAAAAATAAATTAATTAATAGATTACCTAATTAATTTTATGAAAAATTTTAAATACAGCAGTATATAAATAAATAACTCTTAAAAAATTTATAAATAAAAAGAGAAACCTCCCAAAAACTTTACTTTAAAAAAAGGTTTTTTACAAGTGCCCTCCTCGAAATGAAATCTTGGCCATGGGCCTGGAAATACACTAGCACTATTATGTGCCAAAGTTGCAGCAAAAAGCAAAAAGAAAAGTGGGCAAATATTTGAAGCACTATACACTCATGATACTACAAATTTAAGAGTTGAGGTATCATGGTATACAGTATACAGTGGTTTAGAAATCTATTGAACAAAAAATGCAATAATGTAACAAAAAATATGAGAAAATAATAGAAAAGTAAGAATAGGATAGATTAAAACACAAAACGAAGTAGATAAAGAGGTTTATAAGGTAAAGAAAGTCGAGCAGTGAAGATATGCAAAGAAATAGAAATAGACGTACAAAGTTATGGAGAACATAGAGGAAAGCGTAATGATTTACAAGAAACGAGAAAACTGAAAAATCAGAACTGTGTCATAAAATATAAACGAGAAAATGTACTAATAAATGGAAAGGATTATACAAGAATGTACAACAAAAGAGGAACTGCAGAAATGGTAGTCGATAATCTCCGTACGAAGAATTTATACGCAAATGACGCGGAACTGACAATAGGAACATTTGAAAATGTGGACAAAAGAGAAGTTGGCGATACAATGGAGTGAAGTAGAAATATTGCGCATATTTAAGAAATGGGACACGAAAGAGTGCCATAATAATTATTATATAAAAAGATCGACAATACATACAAAATATTGATTAACCTCTGATACAAGTAAGATCACAAAACTATGCCGAAGAGTTGATAGGAGATTACCCACAAGGCTTCAGGCCGGGAAGATGTACGATAGACCACGAATACAACGTAGGTCGGGAGATGTTATTCATAGACTTCAATTGAGCATTTGATAGAGTAAAGAAAAACAAATTAGTGAAAGAAATAGAAAACATAAAAATCCCGAGAAAACTGATACAAGTGGTGAAGATGTACTACAACAAAACAAAAGCAGTGGTAGTAGCAGTAAAAGGCAATTCGGAAAAGATTACAAAGCAAGGGAGTTTACGGAGCAAAGGGGGCCGAAGCGAAGACTACGGAGAGTCGGTTTTGACTAACGCAACCACGGTAAATCTCGGATTTGCCCTAAAAATATATGCTACATTATATTTCTTTTAGTAATAGTGTAAAACCAGCAGTGTAGGGTAAAGTATGCGCCGGCCGGTTAGAGAGCAGAAGACCGCGGTTCAAGTCCTCATGGGGAAGTGTATGGCACTTGAAGAAGAAGTAATAGTTCTTAGAACGTTACTATTCAATATTTTATACAAATTACAGCATTCTCTGACACATACGTGTCGGCTGGACCCAAAAAATTGTTAAAATACGTTATTTTCGGCATAATACGTCTTTAAAACTTAAAACTAAATAATCAAAACTCATGCAAGCAATTGACAAAACTTCATCCCGATGTTCTCATTTTTCAGTGTTCTCTTTTGTCAAGGTTCTGTTATTTCAGTGTTCTTTTTTTTCCTTGTTCTGTATTTTCATTGTTGCTTTTTCACTGTTCTGTTTTTTCATGTTCTGCTCTATCGTGGAACCCAAACGTTTACATCTAAAACTTTGATATTAGCCAATTAATTTTTTTATATTTTGTAATTATGTGAATTTTATACTTATTTAATTCAATTTTCTCAAGCATCAAGATTATCTAAAAATTTAAGTTGATTAACGGTTTAAGTAGTTAATCTTTTTTAATCTTACAATTATTTAAACTAAGCGGAAGTAACTCGGCAAAATTGGGTCCAAAATGGGTGCAATATTAATTTTTCAAAATGATTAAGTCAAGGTGAACGTACCCGAACTTTGGGCTACGATTTGGGCAACTTCCGAGGTTGTTCAAAACTTTTAATGAGTAGTAAAAAACGGGTGTAAAAATATTTTTAGAAATTCCAATGTTGGGGTGCAAGCATTTCCACAGCACCCAGTTTTCGCCTTGACTTTTGGTCAACTTCCGAGGTGGTGCAGAATATTTTATAGGTTGTGCAAAACGGTGCAAAACTGGTGAAAAACAACCGTACTATTTATTTTGTAAATTTCCAATGTCGGGTTTTGTGAGGTTGACGTGAACCACATTGTAATAATAGCGAGATTGCATAGAGATATTTGATAAAATATGGAAAAAATAAAGAATAAATAAAAAGAATTAAGAAGAAAAACTGGAGTGATGTATATGACAAGAGCAGAAGAGAAGAAGCTGAGAGTGTTTGAGAAAAAAGTCATGTAAAAGATACTGCAGCCAGTGAAAATGGATTAAGAAAGGTACAGGAGAAAATCGAAAAGTAAAATACAACTGGATGGGCCAAATATAGTTAGACATACGAACCCCATGAGACCGAAACGAATCATTAAAATAGTTTTGGGGTAGAGTCAGAAAACCCGAACTCGAAAGTACACTTTTTCCTATAAAAATGGGTTTACCAAACGAAAGAGGCTTGTAGTGGTCGTAGTGAAGCGGAACGGAAGCTGTGGAAAGTCAGTTTTGATTAACGCAATCACGGCCAATTTCAAATTTTTAAAGTCGTTTTTTTTCAAAATTTCTGGACCGATCGCAATTTCTTTTTAATGTGTAGAGAACGATGTCCTCTTTCATAAGTAACTTCAAAAATCATGAAAATCCGAATTCAGGTTTTGTGACCGTACCCTAGTATTGAATTGGAAACCAAATGTAGAAAGGCCAAAGGACAGTTCAAGAGCGAGATGGCAGAAGTGAGATTTGAATGAGATGAAAATATCTGATTGGAGAGAGGGCACTAAATAAAACCCAATATAAAATGGTCATTGAAAAAATGAAGACGCAGGGAATACCCTAAAAGAAGAAAAAAAACGGAAGAAAGCTTGACCTGACTTTAGAGTTGCAATTGAAAGTTTTCCTCGTTAGATGCAGTTCGGGACTAAAACTTTTATGAAATTCCATACATAATAGTAATAATTATTAGTTCATTATTTTGAGATCATCAAACCTATATAATATTAAAAAATAAAGTAAAAATCGTAATTATTTGTGCTTTTAAAAATGCCGTGTTTCCTGCGACACGCCACTGGGTAGACATTTAGATGTTTTAGAATAATTATTCTTCGACGCAAATTCGTCTTTTGATACAAAAGAAACTTCATAAAAAGAAACAATTCTACAAGTATATTTTATACATTTTTAACTAGAAAAGGTCAGTGCCATCGTACCTCAGGATCAGGAGTGCAGAGCTCCGACGCTCCCAACATAGATGTTGCTTCTGTGAAATAACGAGAAAAATTATCGCAAGTTTTACAAAGTTTTGAGATCCACTGCATTTAATAAGTTGTTCTGTTCCGCCATCTATGTTGCAAATTGGCGACTAACACGTTCCTACCGCAGTTTCCATAGTAACGGTAGCTTTTGTTTGCTACTTTTACATGAGATTGCAGCAGACTGCGAAAAGGTGGTAAATATTAATTACGTCACCGTAACACTACCTGTATGTAGATCATTATTTAGAGTAGTAATTTGTTGTAATTGGTTTGATTTTAAATAAATTATACAATAGAAAGTAGTAAAACAAATGTGATATTAAAAGTATTCAATTAGCCATAAGTGAAATGTGTGCATTCCGATAATAATTATCCAATGTTTTTGAATAATCGTCTTTAAGGTTAGAAATATTTGCTCAAAATTTATAAATGTTTTTACTTTTTTATCGGCACTTGAAATAAAATATTACATTTTTTGTAATCGTTAATCCGTGTTTGTCGATAAGGCAGTTAATAATAATGTCGCAGTAGTTCGGTCAATAAATATTTCTTGTAAAGTTAACTTCGAAGGGCTAGAATGGCAGGCTTCGTCAGAGATAAAGAAATTCCGCAATGGAAAAAGGATTTAATTTTACGAATAAAAAATAAATACAAGTGGCCCTTGAATGAACATCAGCAGCTGTTGGCGGGGACTACACGAAATTTATCGGGTACGCTCGATCACGATGGACAAGAACCTAACCTAACGTTTTCCAATGCTGCTGCAGTCCCGGTTGTAAGCTCGAGTGGTTGTGATAAGTTAAATTGTAATGTGAATTCGTTACCGTTAAAGAGTTCAAAAATGGTTCAAGAGTGTTCGGTTGATTATGACCGGTACAATCAATATAATTCAAATAACGACATTCTCGAGAATGGAAGTGATAAAAGCGATGATTCTGGTTCGTCAGAAGAACTACATTACGGTCCTGGTATAGTAAACAAACTAAAAAACCGCTATTTAAGTTTAACTTTACGCGAAAACAATGCAAAACCTAGACCTTCAATATTATGCATGCGCAAGGCGACCTCGTTGGAGAACTTATTGGACGACGAAGTTCCAAATAAACTACCCGCAAATGCGAGATATAAAGGAAACAATGTAAATAAAAACATAGCAAACAAATACTACAATGCAACACGCGGCAGTGACCTGAAGAGAGCTCGCTCGGTGGAGGCTATCTCCAGGATTGACGACCAACCGAAAGAGCCAACAGCAACAACAATAAACGAAACCCGTTTAAAACACCAATCGTTACACGAGGATATGCTTATCATTCCGGAAGGAAATGACAAGCTTTTGGAAAAAATTTGCGATAAGAAAACTTCTGAAATTACCACAGAAAATAAAATCAGTTCCAACGCCGTTAATCACAGAATTAACAGACCTAAACGAATAACTCCAATAATGAGTGAAAAAGAAAAACCCCCAATAGATGTGGTTAAACAAACGAAACGAATTTTCGAGGGTAAACCTGATCAGCGCACAAAGGTGCCCCACCAAACGGGCGAAGTTGCTGCTAAAGTGGCCACATATAAAAATATAATCGGCCAAACGAAATGTAACAAGAAGCCAATTATAAAACAAAAGCCGGTTGTACATCCAGAGGATTGGAAAACGCCCACCTCTCCAACGAAACCTGGAAAGCTTCAGCTCAAGTTGGGAGATGGATGGATAAATAAAGAAAATTCTGTGTCAATCACCTCGCCAAGTTCTGTAGTGAGTTTAATTCCTGATGTATCTAGAATTATAAATACTAACATTGAAACGTCTTTCCATCATAACCAATCAAACATAAGTTCAAATTTATCGGAAACGCCCGATTTAATTTTACATTCTAGTCCAGTCAAAAGCGCATCTTCGCCTACTTTCAAAATATTAGCTACCGATAATTTTCTAAAGGCTGAAATTACACATTCCAATAGTGATAACCATAAAAACGAGTACAATTTCGAAGACGATAAAAAGCATTTAACGAGAATAAAATTGGCTTCGCCTACGAAAGACGAGCAAGATGCATTTCAGATTGAAGCAAGAAATAAAATTCAACCCAACGGAAATGCTTCGCCTCCTTTCAATATTTCGCCGCCACATATTCCTCGTTCCAATTTACCGGTAATCGATAACGAGTCATGCAACAATATCAAATCAAAATTTTCGCCAGATAAACATGCGTTTAGCAAAATCAACGTTAAGACTGAGAAAAATAGTCAATTAAGTCCGACATCACCATCGAAACCAATAACGATTCAACGTAATCTGTCACCACAAGAAATCGAAAAAAATAAGATAAATACCGCGAAAACTTTAGAACAATCTTACATTAAAAATATACCGAACGTTTCAAAAACTGTGGAAGAAGTGAAAAAGGTGGAAGTGCCAAAATTTACTTCGAAACCCAAAGAATCCAGGGATCAAAATTCTATAGTGTTTAAGTTTACAGATAGGAAGGATGTGCCAGATTATGTTTATAACGATGGAAAAATTCGTACTGGAAAAATAGAAAAACCAAAAGTAAGTCCAACATTTTCACTTTTATTTAAACATTACGAAACAATGCATTGTTTATTGACAATCCATGTAACATTGTGTTAGCTCTATGCAAATTTTTCTTGTTTCTCCGCTTGTTTACACATTTCAATTATTTTCTTAGATGATTTTGTATGCAAGAGTTTTGAAATTATTTCTATGCTTTGTTACTTAATTATAAGTAAGCAATCAGATAAATTTTTTTTGCAGAAGTATTAAAAATTTCCGGGCATAAATACTTTCATCGCTACCGTAATTTATTGCTGGTATCTTATAGGAAGCTAAAGCATCAGCGCAGAACCTCAGTTAAATAAGTTTTTGTTTTGGCTTTCAAATTAACATTTTGATCACACCAAAGGATAAACCCTACTTAAATTTTCAATGTCGACTGTTAATACTTCCAAGAATGCAGAGTTGCAAAATATGCCCCCAGGGGCCTTAATGAATTCATATTCCGTTAGAATTGACATTCTTTTTGGCCATAACTGCAATGTTTCTTGGAAGGCGTACAGGTTTATTCAAATATTGGATATTACATTTTTATACCTGTCCCTTTTGGGAACATAAGCCTTTCTGTCTGCTGGCTTACACCATTATTCCGTAACTGCTTCATTGGCACAACGAATTTTGATGTACACCCAAAATTAACCTTAAAATTTGAAACAAAAGCGATAAACATTTCGTGTAAACCGAATTTTACGAGCTTAACGAATTCGTTAGGATAACGGAGCAGTTACAGAATGGGGATGTTAGTCTGGATTGTAGTCGGCGTTAAAACTTTGGGAATGAACTTTCAAGTGGCTCATCGAACCCCACAAATTATTTTGTTTGATTTGGTTAATTATTGTCACAGTTCACTTCTAAAAATTTTACGCTCTACAAAAAAGTATTGGGGCAATCGAATTTCAATCCGAATAATTTTTTTTTTATTAAAATATAAGTTTTACTAATGCAGTTTCATTTGTTTTTACATAATATAACTTTAGATAGCAATCAAAACGAAATTAGCTATGGATTTAATTTTAAAATTGTTTTGTATAACAACCATATAACATTAATCATTTTATGTGCATTTTCACTTTAATGCAAATTGAATCGATGGAATAGATATTTTCTTTTTAATTTAAAAGTAAAATTTTGAAGCAAATTAAATAATGTAGTTTTTGATGGTTTTTTCGATTTGCCTTTCTAATATCAAGTAGACTTTTAAATATTACCAAATTTGAGTAGCAATAGAGAAACGGTAAGAACAAAATTTTACTAGATATTTCCACCAAGCAGAATATCTCCAAATATAATAAACTTCAATCTAAGAATACAGTTTTAAATAAATCGTTTGATTTTACGTATTTATTTGGAATGTTCTACCCCCCAACCTATTCATTGAATGTAATCAACTAATCCTGCACTTTCAATGAACAACAGATAATTTCTTATTAAATTCCCTAATAGCCAAGGCAAAAATTTTAAACCAATCGAGAATTTAACCCATTATTCTTGGAAAGTTTTATTTTGTTTTTCTCTTTCATTATAAATTTGAAATTGATAACTATTTCCCTTTGAATGTCAGGGTTCAGTAAATTCCAACTTGTTTGGTAAAACCTCGATAACAACTATTTTTGATTTTGGGAACGAAAAAATTTAAAAGAATAAATTATAATTAAAATTAATTTGTGTTAAAGGTTACTTGTACCTTTCCTAGCTTGAACAATTTTTCTATTTTAATTTTGCTTTTTAAAATTTTTAATTTCCTTCTTAAATCGATCGATTTTTTATTATAAATTGGGTTTGGAAAAATTTTAATTTATTTTAGATTATAAAAATGTAAATAAATTTAAAATATTATTCCAAAATTTTAATTTTGACCTTATATAAAATTTCGCCAAAATTCCATCTAAAACGTAACAAAAGTTATTAATTTATTTAGTTTTAAAAATTAAATTCCATAAACACTATTCCAAATATTTTTTATTTCCTCAATTTAGTCGCACCAAAGAAACTCGAACAAATTTTTGGATTTTAAAAATTCAATAGTGGTTAATTATGATAAATATCTTCCTTAGAAGTTTTCCCAAAATTATTGAGATAGAATATGCATTTCTTAAAAAAATTTAATTCCCAAAATATTATCAATATACATATCTTTAATATGGTAACCGAACAGAACATGAAAGAACAGAACAGTGAAAAACCAGAACAACAATAAACCAGAACAACGGAAAAACAGAACATTGACAAAAGAGAACATTGAAATAACAGAACCTTGGCAAAAGGGAACACTGAAAAATGAGAATAACAGAATAAGGTTTTGTCAATTATTCGCATGAGTTTTATTATTTAGTTATGATTTTGTTATGAGGTTTGAGTATTTAATTGGTGCCCAATATCACAATATTTCTTCTCCATACATGTATACAGAAGGCGTTCAACACTTCTACACTTTACCGAGTAAGACCGTTCTAGGAGGATATTTTTAGTTAGTAAAGCGTTTGTCAAAACGGCCTGTAGAAGCCGGAGGGTCGGTTTTGACTAACGCAACCACGGCAACTCTCGGATTTACCCTAAAATATGCGCTACATTATATTTTTTTAATAATAGTTCTTAGAGTGTTACTATTCAATATTTTATACAAATTATAGCATTGTCTCTGTGTCGGCTGGATCAAAAAAATTGTTAAAATGCATTATTTTCGGTGTAATACGTCATTAAAACTCAAAACTAAATAATCAAAACTCATGCAAACAATTGACAAAACTGCATTCCGATGTTCTCATTTTTCAGTGTTCTCTTCTGTCAAAGTTCTGTTATTTCGGTTTTCTCTTTTTTTCTTGTTCTGTTTTTTCTTGTTCTGTTTTTCACTGTTCTGTTCTATCATGGAACCCTTTAATACAGTTCCGGCGCAGGCTCGGACTGACAATAATTTATTTACCGGGAAACTCCTTTGAGTCGGCTTCAATCTTCAAGACATTTTTTTATAACAATGTACAAAATTTGAAAGAATTATAGAGCAAAAGCTTTCAAATCCACTTTTGGCTTTGCAACAACTTTTGAACTAGTTTATAACATTTACGCCAATTCCAGGCGCATTTTCCCACTTCCAGGCATTCCAATGCGATATAATATGCAATAAAATTGGCAGCGCATTTCTGAACATATTTTGGAATAAACGAAAGAGACTTTTTGACCTCAAATATTAAAAGTTTGAAAATAACAACTGTTTTCACGGCTTCTAATAGATTTAATGAGAAAACTTTATTGGTGCAGGAAAATTCTGCACCTTTGAAGTGAAGTTTTTCGAATCCACACTTAAAACGCTTAGCAGTTCCCTTTGAAACATTGTGCGTCGTTTGTGCCAGTCCCAAACTAATTTTCCCAGCTCCATTCATCCCAATTATGTAGTAATAAAAAGGGTAACAAAAACATTTTAAAAAAATTGAAATTTTTTGAACCCAAAAATTAAAAGCACGAAAATAACCACATATTTACTGTTTCTAATACATTTCAATCGGAAAATTCTGTTGACGCAGAAAGTATTCGATCCTCTTTCGATGGACTTGGCAGCGACTTTTGAGCGATTCAGCGACCACTTTACGACGTTTTTGCCAGATTCATGTTTGTTTCCCCAGTTCTGTATAAAATACATTACTTCCAGAGATGTCAACGTTGCATCCATAGGCCCCGCCAACGGATTCATTGGAGGAATTACGAATTCGGTCGTAATTAAATTACTTCGATATAGAATTAAGTTAATTATTGGGCTAAATTCTAGTTCAGTATTCTGGTCGCGATCCATAATTCCCGACGATGTCCATCAATGATAAAAAATTACCGAAAGGTAATTTTGGGCAACTGTCCACTCTCTTCCCACATTATTTTATAACTTATCAGGCAATATTTTCACTTTATTTTATCTTAACTTTTTGTGTAATATTTTTAGGTCGATTTTCGAGTCTAATTTTGACTCTGTTGAATTTTGCACTTTGTTCTTAAAAATCCATATATGGCAAGATCTTGAACATAAATTGACGAAACATTCTTTTCATTGGACAATAAAGCTTTTTGAAATTTTATGAACCTGAAATGCGAAGTTCAAGAAAAAAAAATTAAACCAAAAAATTCACTTTGAAATAAAAAATTAAAGATTCATGTTAATACCGTAATGCTCATACTAATTAATTTAATGAAGATTTCATCTGATCAAATATTTGAAAAGACGCGTGTGGCCTCTGCCTCCGAAAGAAGAACCGCCCTACCGGGTATTTGCTCTTTTGCCCTCTGGCACAGTCCGGGCCTGTTCAGGCCTGAATTGTTTATGCAGTACTTTCATTTCAAAACACCGTGTCAATAACAATTGATTTTCATTAAATTTGATTTAAACCACGACGCATTGGTTTGTACATCAACGGAGAAGATTAAAACTAATTTCGATTGAAATTTAAGTTTTACTTTCTCCCCCCCCCCTTCGCTCGCAGTCTCACAAATATACATTTTTCCAATATGACAACGATAACTATAAAAAGCCATTTTTGGATAAAAAATTGAAATTACAAAAAGTATTCAATCATTTTTGTTTAATAATTTTAATACTCCGCGTGATTCAGAAAGTATTAACAATAACGAATTACCTATTATACTTGTTTTTATTTTTTGATGTTCGATCTTGACTGTTTATACAAAAAATATTTTATAAAAACAAGTACTTGAAAAACTAAATATTTTGTATTTCACGCGAAATGTTCAATTTACTAAAATAGTTATTACATTTTTTGTAATTGGGGAACGTAAGCCAAAAAAATACAAATATGTTTTTTTTCTTTGTACTAATCCGATTTTGATTTTTTTTCGTCAAAAGATAGCTTTTTTTATAACTTTAGTTTAGCGCTATTGAAAAGACAATTTTGTAGTTCAAGGATGAAACATAAAATTCAATCAATATTGCTTTCAAACTGTTTTCTCAATTCTAAATCAGCATGTTTTTTATTAATATTAAATTTACTTATAATTTATTTAGATTGGATTGTTTTGAAGTATATTGTCATAATATCCTATGCTATGGTTTTTGCAACGTTCCAAGTGTAAGGTCGCTAGGTACTTTTTATTACAGTTTTTATGTTACTTTGCAATCAAAACCTCTTTTAGCAGGTGGCAAGAGACGTTTGAACGATAACTACTTAGTATTCTTATCTTTAAAATAGTTAAGAGATAATCGTCACCAATGATCCTCATATCTTCTAGATTTGATGCTTATTGAGATATTGATTTTTCCCATATCTACAAAATATCGACTGAAAACTATTTTGAAATAGTAATTTTCATTTGTAATAATAATCTTACTCTACAAGGTTGCAAAGTGATATTGGCGTGGGTATCTCGCAATATTTTCTCTAATCAACCTTTAAATGTAGTTTGACAATGCGACACACTTCATTTTGTAACAATTTTTTATCGATTAGGATTACTACAAAACTTTCTGACATATCATGATCGACCACTCCGAAATGGCTGATGTGATTAAGTTATCAGGAATTTTTAAATTGCCTATTTTGCAATATAATTTTGAAAATAAAAAATCTTTATTTAAAAGAATGAAAACTATCTTTCTTAATAAAATTAAAGTATTCATTTGACATCTGAAGTTGATGGAATTTTGAATCTTGTTAATTCAAGGTATTTCCTTACAAGATTTTATAGTTTATCTGAATTAATCGGCAATTAAGTAATACGAATTTAAAATTTGATCGAAACCAGATTTCAACCTTTGTGGCTTGGATGTTTAGTTTTTGAATTCATAATCAAAAGGAGAGGTCATTATCAGATTCTTACTTACAAATGTAGCTGTACGATATTCCGGTTTTTCATTTCAATATAACAAAACGTTACTTTTTTTATATTACTAATTTTGCACGCCGAGATTATATTTAAATAAATATTTTTTGGAATTCATAATGTACTTCAGAATGCATGACGAATATAAAATTTTTGTATTATCTATTAATATTATAATTTATTTTTTCACCTTATCTTCTATAACAGACAATATGTATAGATCATTTTTGAATTACGGTTTTATTAATTACAAGCTTTTTGAAATTTTAACATTACACTATTAATTTATTGTACTTCTAAACGAATCGTCTTCTCTCATACACATAACATAGTATTTTGTATTTCTTTAAAAGAATTCTTGCATGTATTAAATAATTTTTTAAAATTCGATATTTTATGTTCATTTTTCGTGATGATAATTTACTTATAATTTACAATTTTCGACCAAATAGTAAATTTTTGATTTGCATCTTGACAGCGCGTACTAATACGCTCACTCGATTAAATTTTTATAAATCCACCTGGGTTAAGGTCAATAAAATTTAATTTGATTTGATTCTGCTTTATCGATACAGTTATTAGGTAAGACAATAAAGTAAAATAATTGCAGGAAATTGGTTCACCGTACTTTAATTATTCACCGGTTGTTATGTATTTAAAATAGTTTCCTCCTCGTTACTCGTTATGATTTTAACAAATCGTCGTTGTATAGATAATATGCACATTGGGGGCTTTTTTAGGAAGTGGATGTTATTTACGTTTAAATTTTTGTTCACTCCAAAGCAAATTATCTATGTACATCGACCTACTTCACACTGACTTCAGATAGGGAAACATTAAATTTTCCCGAAGAAAACTCGGCTATGGTAATATAAAATGCATTATTGCAATTTTCCGGAAAGTTAAATTCATGAGCCATTAAAAAAAATTATGATTTGAACGTGCATTGTACATACAATAAATTTTGATTAAAAGAAAGTGATGCATATACAGGCACGTTAAGTGAAATTATTGTAAATAGAAATTTTTTAATCGAATTTCTAAAATTGTATATCTATACAAGGAAAGACATTGCCGTGAGCTTTTCATTTAAATAAAACGAATTTTATTAAAATAACTTATAGTACACGCTTTTACATATAAACTGAAATTTTTACACTTTTAAATTGCCTACATATTTTAAAATAAAATAGTTACTGTGTAATGGTTCCATTGCGACATTTCCGTTACAAAAATGGAACAATTATTTAAGCTACCGCACTACCGAGACCAATAGGAAGGAACTCTTCCATCCACTGTACCATTTCTTTCCGGTGTTATTAATTCGAAATTGCAAATTATATACTTCACTAAATTTTTTCGTTTTAGTTTGAACTTTTGTCTAATTTATATTATTGTCGGATGTAGTTTTTAACCTCTACGCCCTATGGATGACATTTCTGCATCAAATGACCTTTTCAAATTTTATTTTGGGAAAACTTCAATAATGATCGAATGACATTTTCGTTGATATTTAAATATTGACTGTTGACATTATAATAGTTGATTTTATTATTTAAAACGACCAACTAAAATAAATTCGACTATAATTAACAGAAAGAGAAATCTTCTTCGTTATTACATTCAGCCAGTTCCAGACAATGTGCGGTTACAATGATATTTTCATTTGCTAGTTCAGATGATTCATTTTTGAGGGTAATACTCTTATTTTTTCTCCTTTTAAGTGCATGCATTTTGTGAATCATGGAGGATTGTGTATATTTTAGGATATGATTGCATTGTGTAATATTTAAAAATCAATTGCTTTAAGTAGGTACCTGACCAGATTGTGTTATCAGAAAATTTATTTTTCGTGTAAGTTCCTCCAAAACACACATTAAGATATCGAAATTTAACAAACCGTCGAATCGTATGTACGTAAATATTTTAAGTATGAGTAAATTACCGGTAAATAAGCAACAGTTAATTTACATTATTTTGCACCTTAATGTTTTTTCCGCTGTAATGTAAACAAGAAATTTTTTTTTAAAAAGCACTCCATACTGATAAAAGATTTATTTTTAGCTTATTAACTTTTAAAATTTAACTAAACATAATTCGAGTGCGATTGTGACAATTTTAAGTTTCCATTTAAAATTTATGAAAATATTTCTTTGAATTTCCATTGGGATATTCCAATAAGGATGCGCGGGCAACGTCAGCAGCGTTTAATCAAAGTTGACGAATAAACAAACTCAAGAATGACTTTTGATTTTCTGATTTTTGCGCAAAAGTTTTCATGATCATTTGCTACTGCTGACGCTGTGCTGGTAGGGTGTCCCATCTACCATAATTTCGATTTTTTCCAGAATGAGGACTAAGGTGGTTTTAAGGTATGGATCGTGACGTTCTCCACGTACTTCATATTATTTATATTAAATGCACGAACCAAAAAAAATATGCGCGATAATAAGAATTATTACCAAAACGCCATGCACGATTACGGAAAGAGTACCAGCAGGTACAACATTCTATCAACATTAATATTTTTAATTCTCTAATTGCTTTTCTCCGGGCGTGTTTTTTGTTGTCTAGTTTTTAAATGAACACATCATGTTCTATTTCTATAATTCCATACAATATAAAAACTTGGGGGGAAATATTGGCAATATGTTTTAATTATAGGAAATACCATAAATTTGTATTAATTTTACTTACATTAGGCAGTTCACACACTACAGTAATTATTAATGGCCCCATAAAAATTTATTTTGCCAATTATTAATTTATTCATTTACTTTTGTCTCTGTATTAAAATTGGCCATACTAATTTTTAAAATAATTGTGATTCGATCACTAATTATAAACATAATCTAAAACATTAAAAATAAATGTCAAATTATAGAATGATAATTGAAGTCGACTGTTAATTACTATTATAGAGAGTAATTATTATACGGTGGTGTTATAAGTCTAACATATAATAATAAACTATTTTATTTAAATATGAGTATATACCATGAGACACAAAAGCAAGCATCACATCACCACTTACCTGTTGTAATATGTATTTATTAAATATAATATAATGTTACTATAATATTATATTTTTATTATAAAATTTCCCATTAAATTGGATAATTCTATTAAAAAATATTAAAATGTAACGTGGTTAATCAGTAGGTAACTTCTACAAATTAGTGAAACTTAATAAATTGCTCCAATTATTTCCCTATTAAATCAATTTAATTCCTTGTTTTTAATTGTTGTTTTATTTTAATTATAGCTTGCATTAATTAATTGTCATAATAAATAAAATGTAACTTATATTCTTGGTACATTTCTATTATTTGCGTTGAAAGCATTGCGTTTTATTTTATTATATTTATCATAATTATCGCGGTTTGGTAACCAAAACTTGATCGGAAATTCAGAATCATTGTTTGGTATAACTAAAAATAAATTGTTAAAAATTATGTACAATGATTAACATTTTAAAATGTTCAAAAAGATCCATCATATTACTTAATAAATTTCATAAAATTGCTTCACTTGGACCCAGCGAATTAGTTTCGCTATTTATAATGCAAATGCTATTGACATCATTTCTTTGGAAAATACTTAAATAATAACATACCAATTCCTTTTTAGATCGCTTTGTGTAGTACTGTTGGATTCTTTCAGATTCACATAATTGTATTAATTGAATTACCTATACACTAATGACTGCATTAGTTAGAAGTGCTCAACCCAATTTAGCGTCCTCGAGTGTCCTTTCGAAATTCATCATAAAACATACGACAAAGGGAAATAATTAATATTGGTTATACCGTTAAATTTAATTATTTTATTACGAAAATAAATTATCACTTTAAAACATCTCTTGTATAGTGTCAGTTTGTCTTGAAAAATTATTTTACTAAACAGGTCAAGGTACTGGTGCGGTTAGACTTGCGACTTCCTTAGCGATCGTTCCAATGATTTGAACGCAGCATTATATTCGATACAACACTTGGGTTTTCTTACGATACGATTTTCTTCTTTTCGTTGGCATACCTACTTACCTGCGTTCGAGGATGACGACATAATGGGCATTACTAATTTTTCAATCAACTTTAATTAAAAAAATATAGAACCAATACACACAATACAAATTGTAATTAAAATTTATATTGTTGCTAAAATTATTTATTAATAAGTACTATACAAGTAATATAAACCTCGTTGATGTTGAAGGTTACTCAACTTTTGATAAGCAGCTGTAATTTGATGCTTTAATATCTTAAAATTTCACAATGTTCAATTTATTGTTGATTGCAGTAACAATTAATTATAATTATAAATCACAACTCTCGTTGTTTGTTTATTTACAAATTTTCTTCCTGTTTGATATTTACTTGCATCATTTAAAAGTCAAATGTGTACTAAATAGTTCCTAATCAACATTTATATTATCATTTACTTTAATTGGAAATAAATAAATTATTATCACGTGATGGTAAAATTGCATAATAATTTTCCTTCTAGAAACTAGAAATTTTTATCAATTCGACCACGCCTAATAGTTGCAGCGTTTACATAATTATTATTATAACGTAAATTTTTTATATTGTTGCATGCCTTTGACATGTTCTGTAATTGCCAACATCCAACGGCATGTCGATAATTAAGTGCTAATTAATATCTTCATTCCGAGTGTGATGCAAATGGCAAACCATCCGAAGCCACATTCATCATAATATTTCTACTCTCCTACATTGTCGTTTTTTTCAATTGTATGAAAATCATTAACCGTAGAAAGTTTATTGAAAAATATTGAATGTTTGTACTATGTACAAAAACAGTAATAGTTACTATAAGATTATCGGGTATCTGAACTGGAAATATTATTGGATATTATTTTTATATGCATGTATCTATTCCTACTTGTAATAAAAATGGGTTAATCAAAATACCGCTGTATTTGTTAGCTTCTTAGCGGTAAAATGGTACAGTAAAGTAATTATCGTTCCACTTTGATTCATATCCATACTATACAAGAGAGTAAGTTACCATTCGACGTTTTAACGAACTAAATAAAAACATTTAATTTATGTGATATATTAAATGTTTAAATAATTACACTTTTGTCTTACTTAGTACTAATTTATTGTAAGTACATTTAGATTTTAGAAAGTAAATTACGATCGTAATAAGTTCACCCTTCTAAACACGTGGAAAACCAGAAAGAACATTACTGAAGGAATCCTGTAAATTAAAGGTTCCACAATAATATTTTTACTCCTGGGCCAACACTTAAAATACTCGGCACCAACGAATCTCACCTGCTCATTATGACTTCGTCATTCGTCTTTTTCAGTTTGTATTTTATCTGTTCTTGACCTGCTATAAAAAATGTTTTCGTGGTGATTAACTTTCGTTAATTGCTTTTTTATCTGCAATTTAATTTGATGTATAGTTTTTGTAGATTTATTGCCCCCTGTGTTCTTTGACTTATGAATGCAGCAATGCAAATGTAGTTTTCTGGAAGGGAAGCTGAAATATATTATTTTGGGTGTAAAGTACTACTTTTTTTTCCCACAAATGAAAGGAATCACCACCATTCAATCGTTTTTATTATGACTTCTTACGACAAATCACTGGAGAGAGAGTTAGTATGAGTAAGAGGAATACATTTTTGACTCGATTTTATGATATCTAGCGCCGTTTTCCAATTATTTCAAATTCAAAGTCTCAAATTTAGTTATTGACCAATGTAATTTATCATTTGCAGACAAATTGTAAAAAATAGTATATATACCTCGGAACTAAGGTGACGAAAAGTGGCACCTTAGTCCCATGATGCATAATATACTATTTTTCTTCAAATTCGTTTCCTAGAACACCGCACTTTTACTCAAGGACCAGCCCCTTCCCCATAGATTAAAAATGAAGATATTATCACCCGTATGAAATATATTCAATTTTTTATAGTAAAACTTGGATTTTTCAAATTTTAATATCAATTTCGCTTAATCGGGATACATTGGGCAAGGATATTTTGGCCTAATTAAGGGCAGATAGGCGAAGTTCACCCAAAACTTGCAAAAGTTCTCAAATTGTTCTTGTTTGGATATTCATAATGGGACGTCCATTAATTACGTGAACTTAAAATGGCGGGGGGGCAAAATCTCATTTAAAGGGAGGGGTCAATGAAAATCTCACGTGAACTTTGTAATTCAGAGAATATAAAATATTTTAACAGCTACACTGTTAAAAATTACTGGTCTGCGGTGTGGTAAAAATTGTAGGGTAAATCACACGTGAGGAGGGGGTCACACCACATCTTACTAAATCTCACCATAGGGGTGAGGGGTCCAGATTTAAAGAAAACACCTCACGTAATTAATGGACCTCTTCTAATATGTAGGATTTGTCGTCATTTCGTCCTTTATTGGTTGAAGAACTTCTTCTATAGTTAAGGTTTCTTCAATTTTCAGTTTTTGAGACGACTTTTGTGTTGTTTTTTTAGGTGAAGTGTTTAATTTCTGCATTAATGGTCTTCTGATAGGTTGATCTTCCATTTTTTTCATGATCTCTGAGAAAACTTTCGATGTATCTACCCACATTAGAGTGATCTTTTAATCTTATCATTCAAATTTGAAAACTCTCAGGAGCTAGAAAATGTATTAAAATTCTAAAGATGAGTGAAAAATTGCAAGTTTTTATCTCAATTTATTCTAAATATCACTCCACAGCCCTTGAATTTACCGGGGCGAGATAAGAAAACCATCTTCGAAAGTATTGTCCTACACAGTTTTTCCAACAAGAATGGTTCAACCAAACGAAAAAGCATAAAAATACGAATCATTTAAGGTGAGGATGAATTTAGTCGGACTCTAATAAGGTCACAATTCAAATTTGAAAATTACAATTTTCCCATAAGAAATACATGTAAGTGAATTATTGCGAGGTAGTACGTCATTGGGCGACCATTCTTTCAACAATCCGTGTGCTGCGCCTGGGTTGACAATGGCTAGTAGTGGGGAGATACCAGTCGCTCCCTGAGATCCGTCGCGGCAACATCTATACTTTTTCGAGTTGGAGATACCTGGGGGATGTCTTTAGTAAGTAAAGCTGTTTTGATAAACGCAACTACGTCAAGTGACGGATTCAGGCAAAAGTAATTTTTTCCGACATTTGTTGTTCGATCACAAATTGAATTTTTGTATTAACTAATTAGACCCTCATCGTTCATAATTCATTGTAAAAAGCGAGATTCTGGTATCTTTACTGTCGCCACAACGTATTTTAATTTAGATGGGCGGGGTTACAGTTCAAAAGAGCCAATGGGTAAATTGCATTGTTAAAAAATTTTAAAGTCGTTTTTTCCAAAAATGTGTGAGCCGTCTGCAAATTTTATTTTTATACGCTAATTAGACACTCATCTTTCATAATCCACTTTAAAAATGGTCAAAATTGGATGACGGGTTTCTTACCCGTCACCGAATTTATCTCCATATAACATGATATTTGACACTTCCACTTAATATTTTTTCCTATGGTAGCATTGCTTCAAAACATCTCAAGTGTGATCTCATCGTAGCCGGTAATTTGATTCCCAGTAATTTGATCATCGGTAATTTGATCCTCTGGTAATTTCGTCCCTGGTAATTTCACCTCGTTAGTTTGATCCTCTGGCAACTTCACCCCGGGTAATTTGGTCACCAGGTGATTTCATCTCCAGGTAATTTGGTCTCCGGTAATTTGACCCCGATAATTTCACCTATTGCAAAACTTTAAGCCTTAAATCTTACAGTAAACCTTACAGTTCAATTAATAAAATTATTATTTGAAGTTTTTTATAATAATAGTATAATTTTATTAGAGATCCACCGGTCGACCTTAAGTCAGTGTTAAGAAACTCCACATCGAGGGAGATCCACTCCTTTCCTAGTAGCACACTTTGCCGAGTAGGACCAGTCTAGGGGGATATTTTTAGTAAATTCCAAAGTAAAGCGGCCCTCCGCCCGGGCCGTTTTGACAAACGCAACCGCGACTAATCTCGGATCCACCCTAAAATCAATAACCAATAGGAAAACGTTTAAATCGTGGTATCAATATTGTTTAAAGAGAGTAGACGATCATGGTCTGGCATTTGAGTTGTCGAATACCAAACCGAGATGCCCGGGCGGAGTAAAAAATTATTCTGACCGTTTTCTAGGAAGTGGCTACCCACCGAGGTAATTAGCCAAGAAAGTCCCCCAAGAAAAATATTAACTGCAATTACATACAAAGGAACTGAGCGACAAAATAAAAAATTCATTAAAATTGTTTTTATAAGCTTTAAAATGGGGATGGGGCATTGTTCTTACTTGAAGATTTTAGCTTACTTTTTAATTTAGGTGCAAGACTAGCAAAAAGTTAAGAATGCTTTGTTTGAATTTTAAAACATTACCATGTTTGGGTCGATTTCAAGAACGGTAAGAATGGATTTCTTTGCGTGTTGTGACCCATTTTATCCTTTTTCTCATCACATATAGAGTATGTACTTCATTTTGAGAAGGGTTTTATGGGAATATCATCAGTAGTGTGATCCGTAAAGTATAATGCAAAACTATATTATTATGTAATTTAAAAAATTCAAAATATATTATTTTAAATTTCTTAAAATTTTTACTTTACATGTTACACAATTGTTATTGTATGTTTTTCTTTTATGTTTGATTTTGGCATTTTTATCGGCATGGTTGTTAAATAATTTAAAATATTATTTTGACGCCATTCAAAAACCAATATTTTCTATGCAGTTATTTTACTTTCCAAACTAGGGGGGATGATCAGGGACTTGAGCTTGATATTTGAATCGCTTATGAGATTTTTTATGAATTATGAGATTCAAAATATTTATTATTAATAGCCAAGTTAAAATTGCAATAAATTTTTACCAGTTAACATTCTCCTAAGGTGTGAATAATATCGTTGAAAGAATATATAAATATTTTAATTATAGTATCTCCCATGCCTGTGCATTTTTCTTGAACGAGATTATCCATAATACTTTTAAATTTGAAGTGCTCTCTCTACCATGCCGAAGCGCGAAGTTGGAATTGAAGTACATATTTAAATTGCGATATCTCTTGCCATTAAGCGATTTTTTGTGTTGGATCACAGAATTTCAATTTTTCATTCGGTGTTCGAAAAGTTCATTTTGAATAAAAAATTGAAACAAATTTAATTTTGACCCATTTGAATGTATAAAATTTGCTTTTAACTTTACCTTCTATTTAAATGTTTTCAAATGTTGGTTTGGATTTATTGCTGCTATTAGTTGCAATTACCGCTCATCTTTCACTTTATAAAATAATTAAGTAGCAATGAAATTTAATTTTTTTGTAGATTTTTATATTATTAATTACAGCTCATGGTGTCATTTTTAATTAAGATTACGTCTATTAGCACACTTTGAAATATTATTAAATAATTACGAATATTAGTCAAGTTCAATTACATCAATATTATGTCTAGGTGAATGTTAATTTAAATAGCCTAAATTATGATATGCTCGGGGAAAACAGAACGCCAAGTAACATTATTGGCAAAAGATGTTGCAGCGCCACTATGCAATCTGAGGTAATTTCATTTGCAAAAGTAATTTTAGTTATTTCGTAAGTAAATTTTAAATAATTTTTATGGAGTTTGCTAAAAGCATTTCTAACTATCTTCAGCATGACAATGTTACACATTTTCGTAATCGACATAATTTTTATGTGCTTATAAATTTATTTATTCGTGTTGCCATTTTCACACGCTTTTCTTTTCTGCAACAAATATTTTAATAAATTGTTTACAATAAAGCACGAGAGCAGTTTCATAATGGTTTTAAATTAACCCAAAATTGAATTGTTTTAATGGTGCCAGTGATCGATTACACGAGGAAAAAGTGGTATTATTTAAAAATTTTTTCACTTATCGTGTGTTTATTGACACCCATGTGATAAACGTTTTAGGCTTTCTATTGTAAATAAATAATTTTATTATCTACATTAAATAATTATTATTCTTTTTATTTCTGATTACAAGTATTTTTTATTTGGATATTAAATAGAAAATGTTGAGTGATACTTTCTTTTAATTCATAATATTTACGTCGTTTATCTATGGGGAAAATATATGCGTAGACTACTACTTGAAGTTTTGGTAAGCTCATATTTTCCTCTAATTACGTTTCGAGATAAGAATTTTTTATCAATGTAATCGATACCTTTTAATTTTTTAGGCATCACGTTTAAGTAGGTTTGAAGCTCTAATTGATTTTGATATCCTGTTAGGTTTGATAATTTTTAAATATTCAGAGCTCCAATCGTATGATTATAATAATAATTATAGGTATTATGAACTGCTTTGAATGGACGACATTCAATTTTACAGGTATAACTATTTTTTTTATCCTGTTGCTACAGTTCTTGACAGTGGCGTATCGTGACCACTTTAAGATGGGAAATTTAAGAACCCCGTTATCAAGTTTTATTAGTCACGTTCGATACAAATTGGATTAATTGTTATAGGTACATTAATATTTATAATGTCTAAAGTATGATGCAATAGAGATTACACGAATTGACGACAATCCTAAATCAGTTTGAAATTGAAGAAATAATTATTACAATTTCAATACACGCTGTAGTATTTTAAATTTATACGTACCGATTCATGTCGCATATTAATAAATATTTTATTTATTTTAGGTTGGAGAAGGAGGAATCACATTTCTTCCTGGCGTTTCGTTGGATGAGTCCCTGGTGGATGATGATGACGATGAAGAATGGAAAATGAGTTTGGAAGCTCCTCCTAGTCCATGCAACATTGAATTTGTAAACGATAATGTGATATTCGAGGGTCGTTCTAGTCTTAGCCAAAAAAGTAAAAAATCAAAAGAGGTAAGTTATTTAAATAATTTTTATTGCGTGTTTATTGAAAGTGTTACGTTTACGTAAAAGCAAATATTTTTTTATCAGGAAAAAGTTCTGTTAAATGAAGCGTAAATTTGTATAGTATTCTCAAATCGTACAGTTTAGAAAGTCAGCTATGCATTATTCGCAATTGGTTATACTCGATTTACTGTTGAATACTTTTGTAATTGTATTATTTGATTAGATTAGGAACAATGATTTAAATTTTAAACAAATGTTTGTTTTGAAATACTTTCTGTTTAAAATTCAGCAATGAAAGTAATTGGCGTGCCACTTTTAAGTGATGCTGTACTCGTATGAATTACACATCTACACACGCGAGTAGGTATTGTCCCATTCAGAAATGGAATGGAAGATGCAACAGAATTTAAAGAAAAAGATTTGAACGAACTTATTTTTAATTCATTCAAAATGCTGATATTTGCATTTCAAATAAGTTCTTTCAACTCCTGAACGTGTAAATTACATTTACTTTCTTATTGATGTAATTCCAATAACATACTGTCAATTGCTAATGTATGTAGAAATTGACAAAAACCATTTAAAGTAACGGTTTTCGAAATAATTAAATTCCAGGACGGTCCAACGTTTTAAAAAAGCAAAATTTCACAAATAGTTACGTTTTGTATTGACTTCACGGTTCGTTTGAACACAACTATTTCACCTACATAGAGTACTCAATGGTAATTAATTTGGAATGTCTTCTGATGAATTGGTTTCGTGTCCATTTAAAACCTTTTATGTAGTTTAAAAGTTTTGGTATAAATTCCCATTGAATATGCTACAGCACGCACGTGAAAAGACTTTTTCAAAGGGCAAAAACACTTGGGAAAGGATATGGCCAAGCGTCACTCTTTCATTAAAAAGTGAAATGCAGAAAGCGAAAAAGACGCATTTCCTTAATTTCTGCCAGGTAATGAATGATAACGATGAAGATTAGAATCAAATGTAGAAAATTAAATGATATCGAGAAACTGAGCAAGTTTGAGAATAAGCAGATACGATATTCAGAACTATAAATTATTTTATCAATTAACTACACCGTGTATTTGCCTTGGGCTTGAATCTTCTGCACTATGTTACGAGATATTGATGCTGCATATGATTCTGTTCATCGCGTGTTACATGAAATTGGAAAGACTATGAAATATCGCACCTGCTCAAGTTGTTAGATTGCTTTAAAATGCAAATTTTTTTAAATACTGATTTGCTTTTTTCACTTGCGAGAGAAGAGTCAAAATTCTTCTCGATTTTAAAAGTAATTAATAATTATAATTTATTTATTTTTAATTAACTACGGTTGTTTTAAATTAAAATTTATACCAAGTCATTAAATTGAATTTAAAATAAACCATCGGTGATTAGTGAAATAGTTGGTATGTGACGGTCCTATGAAAGCTCAATTATAATCGTGCACTGGAAGTTTCTTGAACCAAATTGTTTCTAACTACCTTAATAGCAAGATAATCCAAGAAACCGGTAGCCTACTGTATATGCTAACAGAACAAAGATCTTGAGTTCGAATCTCGGCGTTAGACAGATACCTGCTGCCTTCTGAAGTCGACGACAAGAAGCACATGCTACAATCTATTTTCTTCAATTAATATGTCACGTGTTTTGCTGCTGTTGGCTACATAAAATGATAACTGGTATTATACCGAACCCACATTGATAGCAGAGCAGAACACAATAGAAATCCAATTTTGTAGGCGGTTTAGTGCGCTTAAACTTGACAATCGTTTTGCTCACCTTTATTGTTCAAAAATGACTTTCTTTTTATTGTATAACAATACACAATTATATTTTTCAACTTTTCCTAAACGACGAAAACTGCACTACCACATAAATTATTTTAAATATTCTTGTAATATACCAAAACCAGTTTCGAATGCATATTTTTCGATATCACATTTTCTGTGACATTTAATTTTCTTTTTATTTACCATAAATTACTGTATTTTGGATAAAATGCAAATTTTGCCCGAGGTGGGTGTTTTATTGTTTTTAATTTGGCTTTCCTAATTCCTACACAATTTGTATGGTTAATTAAAAATTTCCTTTTCTGTTCAAATTTGTTTTAAAATAATCTTTTATTTTCATCCAACTTTTTATTGTTAAAATATGCTACGCTTAGTTAGTGTCATAATTTCTTGATACCGTTAACATTTCTACGTCTACTGGGCATTTTGAAAACGGTACCTACGTATGTAGTCATATACATAAATATGCAACACAGTCTATTCTATATTATAATGGTCTAGAAAGGTAAAACAGTAATCTTTTAAAACATGCAATTTTTAGTGCTTAATTATTACTTCCGAAATGTTAAAATGAATAATTTTAATAATTTTCACCACGTCGTCGTCGTCGCTATGAATGAAGAATCTGGTGGCTTGGTGTGATCGCGGTGGAGTTGCGAGCTGGGTTCTTTATTGGAATGCACGCTCTATAGCCAAAAGAATTAATTATATATTTACATAAGTCGGTCCGATTGATGAGAAGTCAAGGTCAAAAGAAACAGGAAAAGTGATTAACAACAATACATACCTGCATACTTACAATATTCCTTTATAGATAACTTCCAACTATTTAAAAGATAAGCAATCGCAAAAGGTATTAATTTTAAAATACTAATTTTGAAGTAAACTTCTACCTTGAAGCCAATAATGTACATAATTGAAGGTGAACGATTACCATTTCTTTTGTGTATATTTCTTTGTGCAATGAATGTAACAATTTAATGAGATTTTAAAATTAATAGTTGATTAAACTTAAGGTGCATATTTAAATATTCTCCGAGCACTTATTATGGGTCAATGTTAATATACTTGCAATTAAACAAGAAAAGAATTGAGAAAATGAACTTCATTGTTGATTAATTTTCTGATATGTTCAAATGAAAAAATAAAACGTTTTTTAATGTTTTTGTCGTTATAAAGCGAATGCCTATTTTTTTATGAACCTACGTTTTTCCAAAAAAAATCCTAATTATATCAGCTCTTAATTCAAATTTAAGTAACCCGCCAGTGTTAACCCAAATACTTCAAAGACATTAAATAAAAATTTTAATAGCTATTTTATCTAGCTATTTGGGTCGATTAAAATAACGTGGACAGTATAGATGATGTTGAAATTTTCAGTAAAATTTAGTGATTTCTAACGATAATTATAGCTTGCACCATTCGTGGACATCCTATATAATTAAGGCATATAAAACTGTTTGAAAGTCCATCAGTTTTGAATTTGATGCTTCAATGCTAGATTTTATAAAGCTCCTTTAGCCGACGAACCCCTCGTTTTTTTAATCTTGGAGATCTTCAATCGTATGTTAATTTTTAAATTTTCTTTTGAATTTTTTTACTTATATCACAAAAGCAGACTGTCTTCAATGGAATGCATATACTAAATCACGGCTTAACCACAGAGCACAGAAGGTATTCGTGTTGCATGTGACCTACCTGAGGAACTTACAGACTGTCATGGTCAACCACCTTTTTCAAGAGTTGCAAGCACAAGCTTCGCTGAATATAATCAAAAGTTAACTTCTTAAAAATTTGCAGAGCAATGAGCAAAGCTTTAGCAGTCAAATTTACTGCGGCAAATTACGAACTTAAAATAATGTACAAGTTCAAGAGGATGTTCTCATGTTTAGATAATGAATGGCTAGAAAAAAAATTGTTCAAGTTAACTTTCTCACACAAAAACTTGGTATGCATCCTCCTCTTATATGGAGAAGCGTGACTACCAAATGTTATCGAACCGTAATGTTATGTTTCAAATGATCATGTTTTTATCTTTCCTACAAATTCTCACTTTTACTGTTAGTTATTTCTAAGCACAAAAAATTATTATTTTCCAAGTACAAAGAACTTTGAACATCCACGTATTTAGTGTCAACCGTAATGATAGAATCGATTGATTAACCTATCTTTTCCTAATATTAGTTGGTAAAAATTTTATATTAACATAAAATGTGAGATGGCTACCCTTTACATTATGGCGTTTTGATAAACAATAAAAATCAATCCATAAAGATAAAATTTTATTATCATCCTCGGAAATAAATTTTATTATCCTCAAATTCCAATATACTGCCAAGTGTACCTATTCTTCATAAAAAAATTAAAAATTTATATTTTGACAACTAGCCCTCCCCTTTCCTCAACAACATTGAAACTGATTTTTCCTATTACCTATATCAAATAACTTCAACTTCATATCTGAGATAACATAATGTTGAAACATCGATAATGGTAAATCAGAGCAAACAAAAACATATTATGGTAAATCAAAAAATTAATCATTATAAATAAAATTGTCCTACCACACGATGAAAAGTTCCATTGTATTTAGTTTCAAATCAATAAAAAATTTAATATTAAACGTTTAATAATAATTTTGTAATTTTTAAAATGTATAAATTTAATTTATAATTTAATAGAATGCGATGTTTTATGTTTACTTAGGATTGTATGAATATACTAGATTAATCTTATCAGTTTATCTAAATTAGTAATCAATTTGGTAATAATGAAATTGAAAGATTAAAGTAATAAATTGTTACTTTTTTATTTTTAATTCAAAACTTATAATTATTTTTATTAGCCAGTACAGGAGATTATTATTACTATGCCATATCAAATTTGAATTATATTTATCAAAACTCAAAAACTCCCTTCTACCTTTCTATGTATTGCCTAATGGCAAACTGGAACTTGGAATGGAACTTTCCAGATGGATTAGCAAAGTATTTGTTGGTTAAATATCACTCTTGAATGTATAATTTAAAAAATAAATCAGGCCGGCTGCACCGGTGTGATCTCGGCTACCTACCAAGATCATTTCTCCGATAAAATAATTTAGGCTTTAGGCAGGCTGCGATAATCAAACGTTTATTAATTCAGAACACCGCTCAAATACGAAGAGAATGTATAATTATTTTTTCTTAATTTCAGATGAAAATACAGTTTGAAACTGTTCCCGACGTTTATGAATATCCTTCGGAAGCTTCACTTTTGGACGATTTTTCTTCTCCACCGCTTGAAACATCTTCTGGTCACACTGTTCCTACTATTAGTGGTATGTATCTTTTACATTTAATAATATATCATTTGTTTCTTTACGACACGAAATTCACATTTACGACGCACTTCCATTATTGCTCAATCAATTTTCTGGTTACCCGTTTAATAAGTGTATTGTAGGGGATACCTGTATGAATTCGAAGTGTTGGTGTGATCGATGGTCGAGTTACAGAATTTTTAGCTCGACCCTCCTGCTAACTTCGATGCAAATTCAAATAAAGTATAATACTATTTTCAAATTTCACATTTTCCCATATCACGTTTAATAATTTCCTATATAATGTTTATTAATATTCTATATAGCATTTTTTAATTTTCTTTACACTTATTTTGTATATGACATTAAATACATCCAAACGTCAAACTCTCTGCCATTGGGTCTGCAGTTCAGTTCCTCGCTTTCTATTAAAAGTGAGTACGTTACTTCTAATAACAAAGTTGAAGAGTAGAGAGAAGAGTAGTTGAAGACTCCCTTAGTGTATCTTTGGATTATCATTCTAATAGTTGGATTGTAGTGCTAAAGTTTGCGAATTATCCTAGTGCTTGTTTTGGTGAAGAACTGTTGGGATTGAAAGCAGTTATTCTATTTTAGAGAAATATATATTGCGGTTCTCACTCGACAAAAAGAATCGTAATAATCGCTAGTAATTTATATATTTCTCTTGTAGGAACTCCGCCCCTATTGATCACCCCTGAACCCCATTGTGGGGACTAAAAGCATTAGATTTAGTATTTACCTTTAGATTAAGTAATTGATATTTCAGCAAATATCACTAATGAAGTGCATCTTTATTTTCTTAAGAGTAAAGTACATATCCCCACCCCTTATTTTTAAAATCAATATTACACTTTTCAATTTAAAACAATTTTTAAAATTATACAAATTGTTTCTTAATTTCTTTTGAAATTGTGTGTTTATAGAAATAAAGTTTAGAAAGATTTCGAAAAGGCTATTTTTAAAACTTGAATTATTTTTTAGGTTCTACCCTATCAAATTACATTCCAAAATCAGGATCAAATGAAGACTTCCAATTAGGAATAACTCGTAGTATTATACCAGCATCACCAGTAGTTAATGAAAATTTCCAAAATGGAGAGTCATTGGAAGATATAGACGAGCCAGTCCTGTTCAGTTCTGGAACCAACTCAGACATTTTGTTTTAAAGTTTTGCTTTGTTTGTTTGCTTATTGTATCTACTAGAAATGTTGATAAAGGCAAAAGTATAATGAAATTTTCATTTGGTTACTTGTATGTTAGTGCTGATTTTAACGTAACTTATAAACAGAGGTATGTTTTTAGTCAGAGTGTGGAAGTGTATTTATTAGTTTACCGTTTTTTATTGTAAATTGTTTCTTGTTTTAAGCATTGCATAGTATAATTTGCATTTTATGAAGTTCTAAATGTCAATAATTTATTATTTGTCTTTATTATAATTGTGTGTTTACTGCTCCAGCTTCAAACTTAATAAATAAAAAATGTAATAAAACTTTCCGATTAAAGTTGCACTTTTTAAAATCATTTTGATTATTATTTTTATAAAATACATTATATCTCAATATAAACAAAAACAAGAATTATTTATGTTAATACTATAAAAGATTGCAGAGCTGCGGACAGAATATTCTGACGAGAAATTTTTATTTTAAAGCTGTAATTGAAGGAAAATCCTCATTTTCTCTAAAGGTTATTTCCATCAAACAATCCAGCCTCATAATGGTAGCTTTTAAATCTTCAATTGTCTAAAAAAAAAGCAAAATAATCAATCACATACAATATTTTGCAGGAATATTCTTAAATATAATGCCCAAGATATTACTAACAGAGATAGACTAGCAACAACTTCGTTATGAAAGGCATATAAGTTAATTGTGATTAGCACTCAAATTTCAATAAGTACAAAAATTACTGTAGAATTTTGTTTAATTTCAGACTGTAAGCTGTCTTAGAAAAAAGAAAATTAATGGTTTCTCAAATATTACGTTTTCCTCGATTATTCTAAAACTAGGCGGCCAATTTATTATTTTAACCTGAAAATCTATGTCTTTCTTTAGTGCAAACACTCACTCCTGCCGTTTCAAACAAAATAATTTCGTATTATTTGAAAGCTATGAGTTCATTTCATATTATGAAGCTATTTTGAAAAAAAAATCAATTTTTTGTATGCAATTACAATTCAAAAGTCATTATTTTAATTTTGTTTCAGTATGGCAGCTATTTTTGTTCCACAATTCTGTGCCAAGTCGAGGGTTTGTGGAAATTGAAATATCTCATCTCTTAATTATTGTCTTATCAATGTGGGGTTGAAAACAATTTATTTAGAAAGAAACAAACTAAAAGATTGTCAATTTGACATTTTTTCTCAAATGTAATCTTAAACGGGGAAGTATTAGTTTAAATTCTGACCATCCTTTTAAAAAATTCCATATTCAGGGGCAATTTATTTGCAGAAAAGGAAAGAGTTGACAAGCTACAGTAAAACTTCTCAATAGTAGACACAGATGGGGAACGTGAAAATGTCCCCTGTGAAACGTATGAACAAAAAATGTAGTGTTCGACAGTTAGCGGAGAGATTTAATGTTGGAAAAACTCAAATTGTTTTTTAACCATCTTTTTTTCTCAATAAGAGACATTTTCACGATCCCTGTCGGTGTCCGCTACCGAGAAGTTTTACTGTAATTCGTTTTTCACTAACTTAGTATTCACACACCAAATATTTGAGAATGAAAAGTCAAAGAGCATTTTCTCTGACATATTTTATTTTGTTGTTCTAAATTGTTGTCCTAAAAACTTTTCCTACTGTTTATTTGCTCTCTTCTGCAGTTCATATCTTGTTGTGGCTATACTTTATTCATATCTATCATTCGATATGTATATTTTTATATAATGCAAATTTATGGCGTGCAATGTCTATTTCTGATACGTAAAACATTTTTAGGTAGGCTTGGAGTGGAGTGATGGGCAAAGGAGCAAATGCTCTGCTCGACTTCCTTTATTTTGAAGTCAATTATTTGGTTTCATTTCGTTCCTCTCGAACTTCTTATTTCATGTTCATAAAATTAGGGGTCGAGGTTATAAACTTGAACTTAAAAGTACACTTTTTCCTATAAAAATCATTTCACCAAACGAAAGAGCATTAAAATCATTTAAGGTGAGGATGAATTTAGTCGAACTTCTAATAAGGCCACATCAAATTACAATTTTCTCATAAGGGGTCGTCAATAAAGGACGCCCTTGCCGAGGGGCAGGTCAAAGAATGTTACGGGGGGGGGGGGTAGCCCAAACGTGACGTCCGCATACAAATTTCGTTTTTGGGATTTGTAAAAAAATTGTGTTTTGAGTTTTTTTTTTCTTATAATTTTAAAATATGATAATAAATGACGGCGAGTCCTTGATTTGTGACCATTAGACGTTCCGAAGAGGGGGTGGGATCAAAAATTGTGACAAAGGGGAGGGGGTCAAAATTTGAAAAAAAATTGTGGCCGTCCTTTATGGAGTGCCCTAAGAAATACATGTAAGTGTATTATTGCGAGATATTACGTTATTATAGTACACATTCTATCATCAGTTCGTGTGCTGTAGGTGGGTCGAAAGACACAAGCGGTGGGGAGCTACCAGTTGCTCCCTGATATGTGTCAGGTCAACATTCAAACTTTTCCAAGTAGGACCGTTCATGGGGAGATATTTTTGAGATAAATAGAGTTGTACTATTTATATCGCATTGAAAGAGCTTACAAGAACCTCAAATTCGACCTAAATAATTTAATTACTTAAAGGTACCGACAACTTACTGCCGATAGCCCACGTTTATGGAAAAAGTGGTGTGCTTAAACAACTATTTCAAAACAATTGAAGATGAGTTTGGAAGTTATTGATTAAAAGCCGTAGATACCCTGTATGAATTGTTTTCCATTTGCTTTCAACCTCTAACGATATCTACTCGATGTCACCTCTGATTGTAGAGATGCGCAAATAAGCCTTATATAAAAAATTTGGGGATTGACTTATATTAATGAGATGGTCAAAAATGATTAAAAGATTAAGACATGAATGGTACAATTAACCACGTACAAGGTTCAGATAATTGTAATAAAAATGACGAACCTATAACAATTATAAATAAGTTAAATAGTTCTAGTACGCTAACTGAAACTCTAGGGTTTAAGTTAAAAAATTTCATATTATAAAGTAAAAACGATAATATGTTTTCATTAAATTGACATGTAGAAATCATGCAGATACAGAAGTTTAAAAGCAGTTACCTTCATAACAACGGCAGTTGCCGATTGGCTTTTCTTTAAAATGTCTGTTTTGAATGCCATCATGGATGCCGGGGAATGCCCCATAATTTTTGTGATTACGTCCGTATGAACATACACTTCCAAATCACCACTTTCATCTTCAATTTGTAATTTCAACAACCAAGCATTATTTGTAACAGTCAATTTTTGTTTAACAGTTTTGAATTTTGCTTTAATAGTGAATGTGCCATTACATGCACCTTTATTTTTTAAATTTGAAATCGAAATAACTGAACTGTTTTTCAATATTTGAGCATCTATCATATCTAAATGTGCATCTATATCCATATCTTCAAGTATATTCTCATCTTCAAATGCACTTACGGCATTCAATCTGCTAGGAACGTTAGAATTATTTGTTGATACTTGATTACTTTCCAATTGATCTTGCTCAACTTCCATGATCAGATCTCTTTCAGATGTCAGTCTTCTTCCTTCATCATCAGGAATACTAGTCACAGTGGCACTTTTTCTAGATGGATGTAAGTTCAATCTGGGAGGTACACAAGTACCAGAAATCACCCTGCTTGTATTTATTCTACTATCCTTCCTGAAATCATTTTCAGCCTCCATCATGCTTTCAATTTCAGAAGCTATTCGCCTTTCTTCTTCCTCACTCATGGAATTTATCATACGGACACATTTAGACTGATTTGATTTTGGAGCTGAAATGCTCAAACTATTTGACCTAACATTACTCACAGCATTTAATGTACTACGTTTCATTTCCTCTTCAGCCTTCAATCAAAACAATTTCAGAAGCCATTTGCCTTTCTTCTTCATCAGTAATTGCAATCATATTTCGGACATTGTTAGACCCCCTAGGTAATGCAGGAATTAAAAATTGTTCAATACCATTTAACCTTTGTGTAGTGGGTACTTTCGTTTCATTCTCAATAAAATTATCTTCCATCACATTAGGCTTGGGATTTTCAGGTAAATTCAAAGCACGAGCTAAAACATTTTCGGCAGCATTACATATTAAAAGATCTTCAATTTCGCCACCTAGAACTTCCACATTCTTTTCCTCCAAGAACATTTGCCCCGTCTTATTGTCGTAGGGCCCACAATTTTTATTTTTGTACCTGGCGGCAAGTTCACATGTAGCGATTTAATGGGAGTGTATTCAATTGCTTCGACTTCAGAAACTCCATCGCTGAGTAACAACAAAAGTACACGTTTGCCGTCCACTGGGCCCCATTCTTTATCGGCAGTGGTGTGATTATAAAGACTGCTGTTTCGAATTTTCTGAAGTTGCAATAATTTGGGTCGCGATGTGTCAATAATTTGCAGGATTTGTAATGAAAAATTTCCGTTTAAAATGTACTTTTTGTGCTGCGATAAATTTGCGGGCAAAGTTGATTTTTCCACATCACGTAAGTCCAATAACAACCACTGTTCGTACACTTTCAAATGTAAGGTTGCCAAAGAGCAATTGCTGCTTGGATTTTCTCCCTGACACCATTCAATACAGCTTTCCAACCACTCGTCCGATAATGTGATATCACGACCAGCAAAATATTGTTTCGTTGATAAAAAATCGTTATTCATTGTAATTTTAAAAAACTTATCAGTAACTATCAACAAAACTTTTAGGTTAAAATCACCGGTTGTGAAATTTAAAACAACAGTGCTGTAAAAACGTACTAAATTAAAGCAGCGGTTCTAAAACTTTTGCAGCACAAAAAAGACTAATTTTTATGCAGTTCATTTAGCTGACGCATTATTGATATGTAAATAATTTAAAACCATTTTCAGCGTGGGGTTTTAATAATGTAGTTACAATCGATCGCTACTGCATTTTAAAACTGCAAGAAAATTGACCAATCAAAGGTCTGTTACAGAAATCATAGATTTCTTTATAAATAACGTAATTCTTTTATTTGGCATTTTTTATCTGTAATACTCTAGAGACCTCTGAAAATATGCATCATTTTCTTTCTCCTTGATAGCTTTACGTACGATATAGGAAAATAACCAATCAGAACTTAAAACAAAATTTACATAATCTGTTTTTCTAACCAATCAAAACACTAATTTTTACATTCCACATAAACGTCGTTTACTTATCAAGGCGAAAGAAAAAATGAATATCCCCGATAATATGTGAGAGATGATTACAAATGTGTCTCGGTTTGTAGGATATCAATAAATAAATAATACTATTAACAAGTTGTATAATTAAATCTTATGATAATTATTATCACATGTTTTCAACTTCACCTACAATATTTACATTAATTTTATTCAAATTTTTAATGAAATTACATCAGTTTTTCTTGGATGCAGGTGTAAAGCTTCTCATTGGAAGACGACCAGTATCCTCAATTATTCCTTGACTTACGTATTTATTGGGAATATTGGAATACTTATAAGCCATATAAAAGCATGGTGGCAGACTTACTGATCCTTTATTGAGAACGGAAATAAGTGAAAGTTTATTTGAAGGCATAGGAGTTTGAATATATAATTCGTTTCGTTCTAAGTCAACAGTGCACACTATACCTAAACAAAACAACATGGTAAATTAGGTTAATGCAATTTTCACCAATAACTTACCCCAACCATAGCATACACCCTTGTCCGAACACATTGCCACAAGGCTCTGATCAATTATGTTTATTTTGCATTCTTTATACTGACATTTCAATTTAATGTCGGAAATATTTATTCTAAAAGTTAAGAAATAAATTAATTTATTTTAACTAAATCAAAACAATACTCACTTATAAACAAAATCATGAGTGCTTTCTAAATTCAAATCATCTTTGTTAAAAATTTTCCCAAAATAATTTAAAATTGACATCTCTCTTACATGACGTGATGACAAAAACCATCCTTGGTTTGAATCAGATGAGGAAGATATTACCTCAATTTTAAATTTAGGATATTCTTCAGTGGAAAAATACCTAGATGAGAAATACAATTTCGAATTTGCAAGTATTTCACGAGAGAGACATTGAGCAAAATTACGTGTTTCAGTTTCACTACGAATTTCTAAAATAATAGTCGGCTTTACATATAAAATAACACTCGACAACAAATTCAATCCATTATCTTTCGTTAAGCCTACATAATTTATGATTGTAGGATATCCTGCTTCTGTACCACCAAAGCGGTACAGATCTTCAACTCTATTCAAATAATTATTAGGCATGGCAGATACATTTAAATCAGACACAAACACGCTCCTAAAAATAAAAAAATTAGTAAAAGTAAAAGAAGTTTAAAAGTACTCAAGTATTATTTTTGGATTACAAAATATTAGATACAGAAATTGTTACTTTACATTCTTTAAAAGTATACCTGATAATCATAATTTGTGATCTAAAGCATCTGGTAAGGATATTATTTATAATATTTATATAAGAGCATTGTCGAGTGCTGTATGAGTAACTTGACGTTTTATGACATATATTTTCAGAAAATGTCGGTTAATCTTGAGAAATCTATTTAGGTAAACACAAAAATACACTTGATTTACACTGAACCCTCGATGTACGCGACTTTCGTTTACGCGAATTAGGTTTTGTATGCAGAGGTAACATTCAGATATACGCGAATTTGATAATTTACATTTACTACACTGATTCATCAACGCCCAGGCCAAACCGGTAACCCTAGAAATTTGAGCAGTAGCAAAATTGAGCAAGTCCCACTAAGGGACTTTATCAAAATTCAATCTTTTTTATTGCATAAATAGTTGAATTGTAAAATAATCCAGTAAAATTGTTGAATCAAGGATATTTTAATTGCCGAACCACAAATAATGAAAAAAAATTAAATGATTAAACGAAAAATAATTAAAATGTTGAATACAGCAGTTGAATTATTGAACCAAACAGTTGCATTGTTAAACCAAAAACAATTGCATTATTCAATAAAAAGAATCATAACAGAACTGTGTAGAACAAAGCAGTTGAATTATGAAACCAAACAGTCGAATCACGCAGTCGAATCATTGAACAAAGCAGTTGCATTGTTGAATCAAAACCAACTGAATTATTAAACCAAAACCAATGAAATTATCGAATCAAAAATATTTGAATTGTTGAATAAAACAGTTGAATTATTTAACAAAACAATTGCATTGTTGAACCAAAACCAACTGAATTATTAAACCAAAACCAATGAAATTATCGAATCAAAAATATTTGAATTGTTGAATCAAAAACTATTGAATCGGTAAACCAAAAACAATTAATAGAGTTTCCACCAAACTTCTCAAACAAATTCTCTGATTTTTTCGAGTTTTCTATGATTAAAATTAATAATTTTCTCTAGCTTTTCAATAGTTGGTAAATTTTAAAAATTAAATATGGGTTGACTCAACGTAACACTTCCTAAAACAGCATACCCACTCGACTGGAAAATCTGGAAAAGTCAGAAAATTTAATTAAAAAAAAATTATAAAAATTACGTTTTAATTTATTTTTTTATTTGTGTTACCAAGCTGTTTTTTATATTATCTTAGGATGTATTTCGTTTAATTAATTCATATTTAATTTTTAAAATTTACCAAATAGCGAAAAAATCAGGGAAAATTACCAATTTTAATCATAGAAAACCTGGAGAATTTCTTTTGAGGAGGTGCGTGGAAACCCTATTTAACCTTTTGGAGTACCATAATAATACCCAATCTTGGGATACCTAAACTGGGTCATTATTGACCCACTGTTTAAATGGTTAATGTACGACTATCTTAGCATTTTTTAAATTTATTTATTATATTTAAATTGAAACGATGGTTTTTAATAAAAAAAACTAAACATACTGCATTATTAAACAAATATTTAAAGTTACACAGTTACCTAAGTACAAAGTTACAAAAAAAGATAAAGCTATAAAATCTAATAATCAAGAAAATTAAATTTAATTTCACAACAATCATTTAAGATGTGTTTCAGCAAATTTGGATTTAAAATTTTCCAAAATGAGACTTGTGTTAACAAAAACTGAATAACTTTAATAAAAAAATATACAGGTCGTTTTTAAACTTTCACACACACATTAATTTACCACGTGACATTCTTAAGGTTCGGGTTGTTTTGGAGTCGGTTGCAAAAAGTGGTAAGTAGATTTTGCACTTTTCTTTATCAATCTGGGTCTAGGGAGATCAATTCCACGTTTATCGTGAATAAGGTCGAAACCGCGATCATCCAGTAGAATTGCATCCAGTGGTACAAAAATGTAAACCCGGTTGTGGTACTCCGAGGGATAATTGTTTCTTATTTACGATTTTATCGTTTTTGGCTCAACAGTGTAACATACTTTATTCAAAATTTCAACTGTTTTGTTAAACAATTCAACTTTTAAATAAAACCAGTTTTTTTTAAATAAATTCAGTTGTTTTGTTTAATAAATTCAGCAACTTTATTTAATAAATTCAACTCTTTTTCTTTAACCATTGAATTGTTGTGTTAAACAATTCCATTGTTTTAAGCAGAAAAGCTACATGGCACTATTTAGTTGAAAAATCAAATACTTTTGGTTTAGTAATTTAATTATTGCTTTTAGTATAATTATTTAAATGGTTTTGGTTCAACAAATTCAATTATTATTGGTTTAATATTTAATCTTTTTAGTTCATTAATTCAATTGCTTAAATTGAATTATCTTTGATTCAACAGATTTTCCAACAATTCAACTGTTTTATGCAAGAAAGCTACTAGTTTGTCCACATATGCAACTGTTTTATTAAATAATTAAACTGTTTTGCCCAAAAATACTGCTGTCTCTTCAATAATGTGACTGGTTCATTTAACAATTCAAGTTTTATGTTTAACAATTAATTCAACTATTTTTGGTATAATAATTAATTCATATTTGATTTTTGTTTACCAAGTTTCAAAAAGTCAGGGAATATTATCAATTTTAATTAGGGAAAACCTGAAAAAGTTGGGGAATTTGTTTTAGAAAATTCGGTGGGAGCCCTGTAAGATTACAACATAGAAAAGCAACTTAATACAAATTAAAAAAATAAAATAAATCAAAATGTAAATTTTATAATTTTTTGAATTAAATTTTATTTTTTTAAATTTCAAAAAATTTTTAAATACCTAAAATATGAATTTCCTTGACTTGCTTAAAAATCAAAAATTTTCTGACTTTTCCAGGTATTCCTGTTTTGTAACAATGCTTTATAATTACCAAAATATATGAATTAGGGGGGTTCAAGTATGTATTACATAAGCAGGTTTAGCGGTGGGTTCAATTTTTTCTTACTTTTGCTGAAAAAAGAGTGGGGGATATTATAAATCTTACGTCAGATAAAAAAAATTACAAAATTTTCATTTAAATTTTACACATTTAAGCTTAAATTTTTTAAGCATTTAAGCTTTAAATGCGTAAAATTATGAAATACTTAGTCAGCGTTGAAAGATTTCAAAAGAAAAGTACCAAACCATGGATGATATGTAATGTTTTTAAAATGAATTGTATATACAAGGCTTTGCGTTACAATATTTACATTTAGTGAAATGAATTGCGTTTTTTATTTTGTTATTCCCAAGGTTTTTGTTTTTAAATCGCATAAGAAATCCAAACTAGTTTTTTTTTCTAACATTCTTTAGAAACACTTTTATTCCAGAAAAATTAGGGGAGGGGTAAAATTCCGTGGCATAATTTGTGGATAAGACTTATAAGATATCGTTTTCTGGGTAGAGTTAAAATTCCCGGGTTCGAGAGCTCACTTTTCCCTATAGAAATGGCTATACCAAACGAAAGAACACAAAAATACAAGCTCTTTAAGGTGAGGATCAATCTTGTCGGAGTTGTAATAAGGCCACAATTTCATTTTGAAAATTGCAATTTTCCCATAAGAAATACATGTAAGTGTATTTTGTGTAGTAAAATTTCCAATATGGCGGTCATTCTGTTGGCGGTACGTGTGCTGTACCTGGGTCGACAGTGACTAGTGGTGGGGTGATACCAGTCGCTCTCAGAGATCCGTCGCGTCAACTTTCAAAATTTTCGAGTTGGAGCCGCTTAAGGGATGTTTTTAATGAGTTTAGCGCGTGTCAAAACCGCTCGGAGCCCCCGGAGCGACCCGGAGGGTCGCGTAGGGGTGCGGAGAGTAGGTTTTGACAGCGCAACCACCTCCGAAACGAATTCACACAAAAAGTGATTTTTTTTCGAAAATTTGTTGTCCGATCACAACTTTAATTTTTTTATTAGCTAATTACACCATTATCTATCATAATTCGTCGTGAAAACCGAGATTCTGGTATATTTACTATCGCCACAGCCTCTTTCAATTTTGGGGGCGGGGTTATAGTTTAAATGAGCCAATGATAAAATTGCATTCCAAATTAATTTTAAAGCCGTTTTTTTCAAAATTGTGTGAATATTCCGCAATTTTTATTTTTTTTATATGCTATTGGGACCCTCATCTTTCATAATCCACTTCAAAAATGGTAAAAATCGCGATCCGGGAATCTTAACCGCTCCCATTTTCTCATCAGCCAAGTGCCCTCTCTTACCAGTTTAGGCATAAAATATCTCTCCTGAGTTGCAATTTCCAATAAGTAAATACAGTAAAAAGTAAATTTTATGGGGCCAAAGTCCTCCAACGCATTTGAGAAGTGGAAGAAAATTTAAAATAATAGAGAACTGCAGAGAACACTGAACACTATGGAACCGATTCAGGAAAGTAATGAATGATACTGCAAACTCGAAACTAAAGACAAATAGGCAAAACAAGAACAGAGCTTGGATGACAGATGATATTCTAGACCTAATAACATCAAGACGGAGATATAAGAATAGGGATGAGTGTAAATACAAAGATATACAGAAAGAAATTAGAAGAAAGATACGAGAAGCAAAATCTGATTGGTTTAAGGAGAAGTGTCCAGAAATAGAAGGATACAAAAGAAGTATGACGCATTTCACTTACATAAAAAGGTGAGAGAAGTTGCTGGATTCCGAAAAAGAAATGGTGTACATACAAGAATTGCGAATGAACATGGAAGTATAGAAAAAAAACTGAACATTTGGAAAAGTTATCTTGAAACACTCTTTCATGATCAAAAAAACCCACGACATGGAATGGAAAACGCTGCAGAGGGACCTCTCATCAGTATGGAAGAGATAGAAAAGGCCATTCAAATATCAAAAATAGTTAAGCAACGGGGCAGATGAAATACCATCTGAATTGCTAAAGGTACTCGGAGAAAGGGGGAAAGCAGTTTTGATGAAGATATTTTATGATATATCAAACAAGCTGTATTCCAACTGACTGGCTGAAATCAACCTTTATAACGTTGCCGAAAAAGGGAAATGCAAACAAGTGCGCAGATTACCGCACAATAAGTCTGATGAGTTATGTCTTAAACCGCAGAGTTGAAGAAGATATGAGTGAGACTCAGTTTGGATTTCGTAGCGGTGTGGGAATGAGAGATGCTCTGTTCGGAATCTAAGTCCTTATCTAAAGATGTCAACTGTGACATGCACTTATGCATTGGAGATTTTGAAAAGGCTATCGAGCGAGTGCAACATGACAAAATGATGGAAATATTAAAAAGCGTGGGAATTGACGGTAGGGACCTGAGAGTTACAGACGGTGAGATATCAAGGAAGATGGGAGATACTGCGTGGGGTGAGGCAGAGTTGCATATTGTCGCCATTGATATTTAAGATCTATTCTGACAAAATTTTCTCAGAAGTAGTAACTGAAGTGGAAAAAGGCATAAAAGTAAATGGGGTTGCCGTGAAAAATATTAGATATGCAGATGATACGGTCTTGATAGCAGATAATGTGGAGGACCCACAAATACTTCTAAATAGGACTGTAAATGTTTGTGCGGAATATGGTTTGAAACTTAATACGGCAAAAACTAAATGTATAAATAACGCTAACCTTCAAATGAATAATGAGCATTTGGCGGGAGTACAAACAATCATGTACCTCAGCAGTACCATCAACGAAGAATGGGATCACTCAGTAGAAGTTAAGCGTCGGATCGAGTATGCAAGAACAGCATTTCTCCATTTTAAAAAACATACTGTGCGAGCACAATGTAAATGCACAGTTCAGATGCTATGTGTTTTCCGTCCTCCTGTATGGAGTTGAGTCCTGAACTCTTACAGAAAACACATTGAAGAGACTGGACGCATGTTGCAAATGAGCTGGATGGACCGAGTCCAAAACGTCAATGTGTTTAAAAATTTATCTACAGGAGAAGATCAAATCACATGGACCAGGAAGACGAAGAACATCGTGGTTGAAAAACCTGAGGCAATGGTTTGGAATGAACCCAACATCACTTTTCAGAACAGCTGTTAATAAAGTTTGTACACAGATAAACAGAAATTGAATAGCATTGACCGCTTTTTTGGAATTTTTGATTGACAAAACTATGTAGTCGTTTTGCTATAAAACGGAATATATTCCATTTCTGATAGTTCCAATGATGCTTTCTTAATATTCACCAAAAATTTGAAGCCAATTAGTTCAAAGGTTTTAGAGATATGAATACCAGTTGCAAAAATGCTGTTTTGAAATTTATCAACTTTGTTTTTTTTATTTAAAAGTTCTATTACTCTTATTGAGATACACAGTTAGAATTTTGAGAGACAGACACAGAAGCCTAATTTAGGTATACTTTAGTTAGGGTATACTTTTTTAGATATACTTTCAGGTAATAAAATAAAACATTACCTGTATGATTCTCTCAAATGAGTATAATTTGGGCCAAAAACAGGTTCCTTTATAATATGCACAGAAATGCAACCAGGTAGTGTGAATTCTGGCTGGCCTGGATCCAAATCAATCACCGTAACTGAAGGAAATTTTAGCAGCAATTTATTAAGGATGTAACGTAACGTAGTGCTCTTTCCAACACCTTTTCCCCCTGTAAGTAATAACTTGGAATTGAATGTCATTGAATCTGCAATCTTGTTCCATTTAGAATTAACATTCAATACATTCCAACCGTCTGTGGAGTTTCTAAATGTGCATCCATGTTTGGGGAAGAGAGTCTGATCAATATGTTTTTCTACAAATTTTATTTCTTGTTGTTCGAGGTTTTTATACATCAAGACACAACTGTTAGTTTTTGCAACCTTTTTGAAAGTTGCCAACTTCTGTTTTGGAATTAATTTGTCTATTTTGCTAATATCATCATCACACTGATTATCTACGCAAGGTTTTGCTTCAAAATACAAATGTGCAGTTCCACGTGGTGAATACACATTTTGATTACCAGACGAAGAAGTTAAAGTGTACCCCAAAACTTCCACCTTACCATGTAAAACTGTGATGGACATTAACCCATTAAAATACAATTTACTGTTCGGTTTTAAAACAAGAAAATTGACGTCATTATATGTCAACAAAGTATAGTTTTCAGTGCTATTTTCGTGCATTTCTTCGTCATTATCATATTCCATATTATATTCTTCCTTAGAAGAAACGTCAATATTTTCAGTTTCAGTATTGTTTAATTCTTCAGTTGTCAAGTCATCCTCAACAGGTGGAAGTGAATTAACAGTTATGTCCAAATTATTAAGATTAGTTGGAGTTGAATTGGAAAATAATAAGCATTTATTAGATTTTCTCTGAGACGCTTTCCTCTTTCTGTTTTGACTTTTGATCTTATCAGGAGAATCATTATCAGATGAAGGGTTAAACACCTCCGAGTCTTCAGAACTGCTATCTCGAAACTCCATTGTCAAAGAATTATTGTTTTTATTGCAAACTATTTCTTGCACCTCAATTCCAGTTTTGGAAGACGTACGAATTTTAGCTTTTTTTGATTTCCCCTTGCCGGTTAAAAGTGGAGATGAATTTGCTTCTCTATCATTCTTATCCTTGTTTGCAGAAAATAAATCTTTCCGTAAGTTATTGGAACTGGTAGAGAATCTCGTGTTTATGTGGTATGGTGTGTCTTGCCTCTTTATTTTTTTTTCTGTCCGCTCATTTTGTTCTACCATACTATCATCAGAATCAAATAAAACTTGGCTATTTAAACTAACAGCAGCTGATTTAACAAATTTTGTTGCATGAGGAGTTGCTTTCCTTTTTTTAATTTTATTTCTTGGGGTGCGATTGTTACCACCACTGTTTCTATCGTTAAATTGAACTACTTTCTTATTCATGATTTAATCTAAAAAAAATGTTTTGTTAATATTAATTTCTTCGTAATAATTGACGCACCCTGTATAGGGGTAATGAAATGTGGGGTTGAATTGCTGGTTTATTGCGTGTATTATGTGTTTAACTTTTTAATTTATGAAAATGTAACGTAATATTCTAAACGAAACGTTTTAATGTTAACATAATTTTGAAAATTTGAAACTGAAGCAAGTGTGCTTCTAGATGGTAAGTTTTCTAACCTAAAAGTAATCAAAAAATACTTACATATTTTTTAAATTCAATCGATTAAATAAATCTTTTTAATAGATTTAATTGTTACTGTTACATGAGATTAAAAGCACAAACATAAACTTGATACAGTAAAACTTGGAGTTTTAGTAACCGGCATGAATTCTTGTACACACGTAGATTAACATTTGGAATGGTAGATGGCACTCAAAAACATGGTTTGGAAAAAACAAAATTTTGCACCAAAATTTATTTTGCAAACTTCAAAATACTTGTAAAATACCCAAAAGTTATAAATTAAAATAATTTTATTAAATTATGCGGGACAGTTTCGGAATTTACAGTTAAGTTTTTATGAACTTAAATTATTTTCTATTAGATGTCAGCATCACTTCTACTGCTATGTATAATTTTTTATTTATAAAACAGTAAACACAAGAAGTAGGAGTTGTTAAAGCATGTAGAAATAGATAAGACATTCGTCGTTCTGATTAGTCGCTTCTCTGATCGGTGATGTTAAATCACGGTGATTCAAGTTAAAATTGCTTCGTATTTTTTAATGTGACCGACTGTCCTCAACAAAAATTGATGTAAGTAATTTCTAATAATAATTTTAACAGAAAAACGCATTTACCATTTTTTTAAAACAGCAAACAAAAATTTTGGAAAACTTTAGTGATTTTAAAATTTTAGTTCTATTAATTTTTGTAATGTTTCAATCTATTTAATTGGTTATTTATTAACCTAATTTAGTAATGAGTTCATTGTATGATGAATTATCTGAAATTTAACACAAGTGTTTTTACACTTTACATCCGTCTACGTCCTCTCTTCTATGCAAGAACATTTAAATTTTATGGTAATTTTTATTTGAATTGCCGCATATGTTCTTAGAAAAACTTTTTTTTGGGTCGTTAAAAGAGTTTGGTGGTTTCACTTAAAAACAGTTTTTCACAATTTCAAAATTAATCATTTAAAACTTTTTATGAAGTGATAAGACAATTTCTTATCGCTGTTCCTGATTCAGAAAATGCTTTCTTCGATGATTTTAGATCAAAAACAAAAAACATAAATAAATTTGATAATTTAAATATGCAAATATTTAAATAAATTTTCTAATATAAAAAAATTATACTTGAATTAATCGGGAGGCTGATAAATTAAGATATGGAAAAGTGTAACTTGCGGTTATCGCCGTTTGGGCTATCGAGCAGAAAGTCCGGATTTGAATCTCATTTTTCGACGACCGGGGTAATTTTATTTTACCAAAGCAAGCTTATTTTATCAAGTTTTGTAATTATTCATTTGTAACTTTTGGTAATAATTAAGGGGGTGAAGCGCACCGAATGCCCGCACGTTTTTCCCATGGCAATCTCGATTATCACACGGCTGATTCATAAACAACACTTTTGCCAAGTGTTCCGGCCTTTTAACTATTGAATTTTCGCCTCTGAAGTACTACAAACTTAGTATTTGTCTGTGAATCCAGGCGTTGGATGCCGATGCGAACTCAAACCAAGTTTTAACTGCCCGTAGTAATAATTACACAGATTTTAGAGACACGAAGTCGGTTAAATTAGAGCAAAGTTGCACATTTCTATTCTGATCAAACATCGAAAATGATATTTGATAATCACAATTTTTAATTTTTTTAAAACTGATAAAATCAGGCATTTTCAACCAACAAATTATTAAAGCATTTTTTACGGGGAATCCAAATATATCCCATGGTTACCATGCACCTTAGGGCCTTTTGTCTTCATTATCCTGCTGATCCGCGATCGCAGGCCACCCACGTGAAAAAGCTCTAACGGTCAACTTTCGTTTTTCTTGCCCGGATGCCCACTTGGATTTTCGCATTTTTGAATGCAGGTATTTTTTACCTATGATGGTATAATTTTACATTTCGGAAAAAAGTATCAATTTTTATAAACTGCTTCAAAATCACCGATTTTCTTCGAAAGCAAAATTTTGACAGCTCAACTTAATTTTGAGTCTCGACGAGACCGTTGAAATGCGATTTTCAAGTAAGAACAGCGAATTTTGCTAGAAATTTATTATGCTTTGCATTATGTACAACAAAATTAAAACAACGAAAAGAACAAAACGGAAAATCATAGTAGATGATTAAATGGTTCACTTTCCACCGCCAAACGCAATTTCTCGTTTCCTTATATTAGAAATTGCTCTTCTTATTTGATGCCATTGAATTGTGAAAATATATTTCTAATAGGAAACTTGTTAATGTCAACTGTGGCATGGTTTATATACTTTATCTTTCGTAGTTTTCCAAAAAAAAAGTCTAAAGGAGATAAAAGCTGGTGACGGCCCTGGCCAATATACATCACTATTATTTGCAATAACTTCATCGGAGAACATTTCGGACAGTCAGCAACTCTTCATATTTAATTTATAGTGGAGAAAATTTTCTTCCTATTTTTTTGTTTGAAAATTACCTGTTCGTGGTGAAATTCGCCGAACCGAAACTATTAATTAATTATAACTAAAATCCAGAACTTTCGAGTTTTAACTAAAGTAAGGAAATGTTAAACAATCATTTTTTATTTTTGTTGTTACCTTGTTTTTTATTTGGCGTCGAAAGCCGAATTTTAAAGCTTCATAAACCTCCACTCCCATCGATGGAACCATAACAGTCATAGAGTTATTCGCAAAAACTAAGGGGGATGTTCCTTTATTTTCGTTTTGATTTTTGTGTGAAATTGATACTAAGGCTTTTGAACTCGGTCTAGGACATTTCAACGCCGCCATTTCGACGCCAAAATCTTTTGACGCGAAAATTAAAATTAAAAAATTAGATCTTTTGTCGCGACAACTCGGATGGCGAAATTAAAATTTTCTTACAGAAATTATGAATAATTATGATAAAATATAAAAAATATACGAAAAGGAAGATCATAAACTAACCTAACATAGAAAATCCAACTCGAGAGCGTATCATACTCAAATTTATAATCAAAATCAAAAATACTTTTGAAAATGAGAAGAAGAAACGGCTACAAAAATATCCAATTTTTTAATTTTAGTCTTTTAAATGCCTTGAAACGGCGGTGTCGAAAAGGCGGCGTCGGAAACGTCCCAATCCGGTTTGACTTTGTATAATCATATTGTTTATTTCATTTTGTACAAACTTATGTGTTTGCAATTGTAGTTTCATCAAATAAAATATAATTAAAGTTCGGTGTTACCACGTGTAACTTACTCGAAATTAATATTAATTTCAAATGCTCGTAAGTTTGTACAAAATGAAATTAAAAATATGTAATAAAGCTTCATTGTAGCTCAAACGAAGCTCCATTGATATCAAATACAAATTTAACCTTCCAACACACAATCTCTTATTCTTCTTTAACTTTTATGAGATCTGTTTTTATCTTAACAGCAGCATCGGCGATATTCCGAAGCTACTGTTAGTACTGTGAGCATATTACTTGCTATACATCTGAAGTAGCTTGCTAGGCTGGCCTCAGATGTGCCTGTTACCCTATTTATATTGTTAATGATGGCAATTTATTAACATAGGAGGACCACCGGCTTTACGTACCTTCCGAAGCACGGAGATGGCCACACAAAGTGAGCCTCTGCCCAGATTCGAACTGGGCGCCTCCGTCAGCAGTTGACGCGTTAACAACCAGGCCAATCACCGTTTTTAAGTCTCTTATTATGACTCCTAATAATTCTCTTATTAAGCTTGATTTTAAATTCGAAAGTTAAAAAATAATAAGTAAAGATTTTCTCAGCTTCCCCAATAGTTTTAGCGAATAACTTTACTATCGTTCAATCTTCATTCAAACGATGGACATAGAAGTTTATTGAAGTTCAAATTTAAAATCAATTTTACTAAAACATTCAAAAAAGTTGACAAAATTGGTTAACAAATCAAGTTTGTGCAAAATGAAACAATGTATATGATATAATATGTAAACTCATTGAAGCTCAATCGTTTAATATCGATTTTACACAAAAAATTCGAAATGGGACGAAAAATAAAAGATTCAAAATTCACCCCTCTTCTTAAGTTTTAAAGGTCATGGTTCAAATAGTGAAGGTACATGTCCATTAAAACATAACAACGCTTAACTGTTTGACACAAATTTCACCCAAAACAGCTCGGAAGCCGTTTATTTTAGAATTGGACAATAAACGTTTATAATCTCTAATTTGTAGATAATTTTGTTTTTAAAAATCATATAAACCTTACTAGCACTTAAAAAATCAATAATTGCAATTAAAAATTAAAATAATTTGAAGTGGCTACCTAGGGTCCAGAAAAAAATTTTAGGTAAAACTTTTCTGTATTTTGATCAATATACTATTTCTGTTATCAATTGCTCGAAGTTGCCGAAAATTTTCAATACCCATAACTTGGTGAAAATTAAAACTAAAATTATGATGGTAGAAGCTCATTAAAGCTTAAACGAAGCTCTGTAGATTGACATTAATATCACAAAAAGAACGAAATGAGAAGGGCCATAGATAAACTTTCAGGAAAATTTTAAAAGTATTTACAGGTTAGTGACCACGGCTTTCGGTCATGGAACTTAAAAGCATATTTTCGTAATTTCCTGTTTTTCCTAATTATTTTAGGCAAAAATCTTCAAATATATCAGTTACGTCTTAAAATTTTACATCTAAATCAATAAACAAAATTGAATTACATAATTCAATTTATTATAAAATAACTTTTTATTTTGTAGAAATTATTTGTTTTGCTTGTTATTTTTAATCCAATTTCTGAGATTACAAAGCAAAAAAATAATTCGTTGTATTGCCTAAAAGCATATTTTTTACTTTATCATAATATGTACTAATATGAAAAAGTATTCGTTTGGAGTAGAAAAAAAGGTGACCGGGTAGAACAGAACAGAACATTGACAAAAGAGAACACTCATATAACAGAACCTTGACAAAAAAGAAAAACACTGAAAAATGAGAATAACGAAATAAAGTTTTGTCAATAATTATTCGCATGGGTTTTTATTATTTAGTTATGAATTTTGATTTTTTAATTGGTGCCCAATATCGCAATATTTCTTCACTACATATGCAGAAGGCATTCCACACTTTGCTGAGTAGGACCGGTCCAGGTAGATCTTTTTAGTTAGTAAAGCGTTTGTTAAAACGGCCCGTAACGGCCGGAGGAAAGGCTGCAGACGGTCGGTTTTGACTAACGCAACCATAGCAAATCTCGGGTTTACCCTAAAATATGCGCTACATTATATTTTTTAAGAATTTCAAATTGACAATTATCCGCATGGGTTTTTATTATTTAGTTATGAATTTTGATTTTTTAATTGGTGCCCAATATCGCAATATTTCTTCACTACATATGCAGAAGGCATTCCACACTTTGCTGAGTAGGACCGGTCCAGGTAGATCTTTTTAGTTAGTAAAGCGTTTGTTAAAACAGCCCGTAGCGGCCGGAGTGGAGGCTGCTGAGAATCGGTTTTGACTAACACAACCACAACAAATCGTGGATTCACCCCAAAAATATACGCTACTTTATATTTTTTTAATGATAGTTCTTAGAACGGCACTATTCAATATTTTATACAAATTACAGCGTTCCTTTATAAATACGTGTCGGCTAGACCAAAACAATTGTTAAAATATGTTATTTTTTTTCGGTGTAATACGTCCTTAAAGTTCAAAACTAAATAATCAAAACTCATGCAAACAATTGACAAAACTTCATCCCAATGTTCTCATTTTTCAGTGTTCTCTTTTGTCAAAGTTTTGTTATTTCAGTATTCTCCTTTTTCCATGTTCTGTTTTTTCATGTTCTGTTCTATCATGGAACCAATTACTATCTACGTGTACTTGGGGAGTGCTCCACAGCCACAGACCTCTCGGTCTATTGAGCTATATTTTCTAATTTGTTAGAAACACATTACAGTAACTGCAAACAAACTACAATGACCGGGGGGTCTGGGGGTGGAACACCCAGGTACACTTAACATGTAAAGATAAACTCCAAAGTTATGGTTGGTCATGAGATCACTATTTACGTGTACCTGGGGTGCTCCACACCCCAGACCCCCGGTTTATAGAGCTATATTTTCTAATTTGCTAGAGGGACATTACACGAACTGCAAAAGTACAACTTAACATGTAAAGATAAATTTCCAAACTTATGGCTGATCATGTGATCACTATCTACGTGTACCCAAACTAAATAATCAAAACTCATGCCAACAATTGACAAAACTTTATCCCGATGTTCTCATTTTCAGTGTTCTCTTTTGTCAAGGTTCTGTTATTTCGGTGTTCTTTTGTTTCGGTGTTCACTTGTTTCCTTGTTCTGTTTTTTATTGTTCTGTTTTATCATGTTTTGTTTTATCATGGAACAGAAAAAAAGATTGAGATTTTGATGAATTTACATTTCTTGAGGTCCCATGAGCACAATTTCCAAAAAATGTCTGTGTGTGGTTAAATTTTTGTATGCGGTTTAGTTCAAAAAGTTATAGGAGTTTCGAAACCAAATTTGGGATGTGGTATCTTTATTTTGAGACATTGGAGCTGATTAGATTTTGGTTAAAATTAGTTTATGGAAAATATTTAAAAAAATTTTTTTATTTAATATTGATTTATATTTAATATTTTAAAAAGTAATAGGAATTTCAAAACCAAATTCAAAATTTATATTGAGACTTAGAGCTGATTAAATTTTGGTTGAAATTGGTTCGTGGAAACTATTTAAGAGTATTAGTTTTTATTTAATATTTTAAAAGCTTATAGGAATTTTAAAACTTTTGGTATTTCGTATCTTTTTTTGAAACTTATTGTTCGAGCTGATTAGATTTTGGTTCAAATTGGTTAATGGAAAATTTTGTTTTCTTTTATTATTAATAATTGTTTTTATTTTAATATTTAGTAAAAATATTATATGTCATGGGCATGATCACATCCGATTTTTAAATCTATTTATTTTAAATGTTTTTGTTTAAAGTAGAGAAGCAGGAAATTACCAAAGTATGATTTACCACATTAAAATCCTACAATGGAGATGTGGTCACCACCCTGTACCACCTTGACCAAATACCAACTCATTAAAACTAATAAGTTTTAAAACGATAATTCTGGGTCGATAATAATTACCTACTACAAAATGAAAATAATTCCAACTAGTAAATTTTTGAAGATGAAAATAATATGCTGTCGGGGACTTTTTTGTAAGATGTTTAATTCTTGACGAAATTTTATTTTATCATCTTATGTATTATAAAAATTTTGATTATTTTAAATTTAAATTACATTTAAGGGTTTTACTAATAGTAACGTAAAATCCCCAAAGTATTACATTTCTCCAAATGTGGTTTATTTTATAGGAAAACGGTTTGAATAAAGTAGAAACAAAACGTTATTGAAACTCGTAAAATATAATAAATAATATGCCGAACGTCTTATTTATTATTACTTATTTTGAATCTGCAGGGAATTAAAAAATGAATTGTGTTTTTTTAGTTTCAAATAGCACTTTTGATTTCATTTAGATTTCTATTTATTTTGGAGTTCTACTGCTGTTTTTCACCGGGTAAAAAACAAAACAAAAACGCAGAATGATGTACGAGAGTTGGTAAAAGCACTTAAATTTAAACGCGAGAAGTGTTCGTGACATCAATTTAATCAAAAATAACATCAATGTCCTAGTAAACCATGCTACTGATTTAACCAAACTCGTAAATGCTTTCTTGGAGCGTACCGAATCGTACAGCACTTAAATCTCTGCCGTTATTCCAGTTTCTAAAAAAAAGCGCTCTAGTTTTTAAACTATCGATCTACCCTTGTTAGATAGATTTTACTAGAAAGATGCATTTAAGAGCAAACTTGTAGATACTTATCAAAATTTAAACAATAGATCTTCTAATGCGGATTTGCAGCGCAGTGCTGGCAACTGCTGAAATAGGAAATTGCTCAGATATTCTAACAAAATTTCTATATACTGTGCATTCCTAAAGTAAACCCTTGAGTAGCTACAGTCCCTTGAAAGGGGTGGCTAAATTTTTTTACTAGCTTTTGTAAACCCGACTTTGTTCAGAAATTATCACCTTCAGCTTCAATGTTCCTTCCTTGTTATAATTTTTTTTAAGATGCATTGTTTATTTTCACTATTACAACTTCTAATATGAACTAAAATTCGTACTGCAAAAATTTCAGGAGGGCAAACTTGAAGATATATAGTGTAGCTAATATTTTCAGTATGCTTTCACCGAAATACAATTTGGTGTGCGCACACCTGCAAATAAGATTTACAAATTGTATAGTGAGACATGCACGTTTGTTGTAGAACTTTCTTTAATATTAATTAAAATGAAATAAATATAGTGCGAATATAAGCCTATAATACAAAACATATGTTGTTCTAGCAAAATAATAATAATTGTAAATGTTTATTAACTTGTGAAATTATGTGTTACTAAAATGTAAGTTGGAAAATTTTCAAATTTCATTCAAATTGTAATTTTTAAAATATTTTATTCAGCAAAATAATAATATTTTCTTTCATTTTACAAATTATAATCACTAATTGAAAAAAATTAACGGTGGAAGCTTCTCGCCAGTTTCGACAAAAATTCAGAAAAACATTTCTGTTTTCAGGAAAACTTAATCTTATAGATCGGAAAATAGTTTACTGCTCAAAATACAGAAAATGTTTTAAAAGTAGATCGTCAAACTTTCGAGATATAATATTATATACTGACGATTGCGATAAAAAAAGTTTATAAAACCTAATGATTCTGTCTGAAAAATATGAGGTTTCCGAAGTTCAAGCATTGTATAAATAAATGAATTTTAACCACCTCCTCACCAGCTTCTCGAACGGATCACATATGAATATTAGAAGTTTTTGTCTCAGGATAATCTAAGAAATTTTGCTTTTGGAAGGAGGACTATACGTTTCTAAAACATCCGGTATATTGAATTGCTTTGAATGATGGTTATTTTGTGCGATCTTGGTTTTCAGTCATACTGCGAAATTATTTTACGGAAGACGAGAAAATAAAATATTAGCTTAGCTTGTTCAGTCATGTACCTAGAAGGCAATTATGAAATTTGCTTTTAAACGAAATTTAAAAAAAAATAATTTTCGCCTCACGAGTTTCACAGTATATTTTATAAATGTGAGAGATATGTTTTAATAGTAAGTAAATACATAATAATATAAAATAAACCTTATATATTATAATTAGATTTAAAACAAAGTTACTCAAAAACAAGTAGGTATCAACGTTAATTAATTGACTTAATAAGGTATTAATTAGGATTTATATCAAGTTTCGTTTTTCTACTGCGAGGGTTGCAATGATTTTATGTTTAAAATGCAATATGTATGTAAAATAGTTCCAGGGCATTAGAAATATATTCCCTTGAGAGAGAACGCTGGCGGTAGATTAATAGGTATCAATTTTTGTTATCAATACATATTGATTCGATTTTTGGTTCCAATGTGTCAAGTAACCAATTCAGTTTTTTAAAACAAAATTAAAGAGGTATCGAGAATTATCCAAAACTAACATGTTTTATTCAACAAAATATGCACCCTCGCTATTACTCTCTTCCAACGTGATGTAAGTTTGTAAATCTCGTTAGAACAGAAAACTACTGATCCGAGACTAGAAAGCACTAATATCTTCACTTCGAGCTTTTTTTTAGTTTGGAAGGTATCTGTTATTCATACCAATGCTACGTTTAATCCTCAAGAGCAGTGGTTAAATTTTCTAAATTAATGGCAGATTCTAGGTGCATCTTATGGGCGGGCGTTCACTTACGTTAGTCTATTTTCTCCAAAAGCTTTGCATATCTTACGACTCACCTGGGCTGCCTTAGTACCTACCAAGTTTAAACTCGTAAAGCAAACAAGCTCGAAAAGCACTATGATGCAAGGCCATATTTGGGGTCACTTAGCTCAGTATAAATAGGGATTAGTACATTAGTTCTTGTAAAATAAACTTGTATAGGTTAACAATTTATTGAGAATATCATATTATAAAATATGGAAAAAGCACGGGAAGTGATTTATCGAAATGGAAAATAATACGTACGTAACTTTCAAATGTTTAAATTTCACCCCATTAACCTTACAATCTTAAATCGCACCCTCGGCTTTTCAGTATGTCAGACGACAGCTATAAAAAATGCTATTTTTGAAGCATAAAAATTTTAATCGGTCCATTCGTTCTTGAGTTATTAAAAAATACATTTAATATTTTGTTGGTAATTTTAACATCTCGCGTGATTTAGGAAATATTTATTCCTTCCTTCTTATTCCTTATAAAATAGGAGTAGTTTTTTATTCTAAATATTTTCTGAAACACGCGAGAAACTAAAAAACTTGTAATTTTTAAAAATTAATATTTTATTCAACATAAAAAAGTTATTTAATATTTTTTGTAATAACTAGAGAACGAAACCTTTTCTGTGTCAAAGAACAGATAGCATTGTTTTAGCTTTTATTTGACGTAAATGGAACGTGTGGTGTACCATTTAAGATTCTAAAGTTACAGGACGAGAGCGTGAGATATATTTTCATGTCGGTAAAGTACATTTTTCTGGGTTTGGGGAATAGTTTTCAAGTAAACACCACGTACTACATATATCGAATACATAAAACTCGACAAGCTGTGTAATAACAAATTATACATGCTAGAAGTAATATTAAACAATACAACGTCGAGTTTATTCTGAATTTACTAATTCAAAATAAATATTTTATTTATAATTAAAACATGCACGTCGAAGGAAAGGATCTGATTTTAGTTTTTTTTTACTACAAATTTTGTTGGTTGCACAACATTGGAATTCGGTATGAGACGAAATAGTAATTTACCTCAAAAGCTGTGATCCTAAGCGTTAGTTTAGAGCTGCCGTGGCTTCTACACATTATTATCGACAAAGTTGGAGATACCCAAGCCAAGTTTGCTACATTATATCGTGTCATAATCCTAGCACACTTGACTTACATAGTTTTTTAGATCTCTTCGTCTTCCTAAAAGCTCGTAGGGTGGTTGCTAGACTGAAATGTAGAGATGAACAGACACATTTTTATGGAATTGTATATCTCGATTTTCTTCAGTTTCTATTCTGAATTGTTTCTTCAGACTCGCATCAAAACTGAGAAATAAAGAAATAGCTAAACCTATTGCCGCTTTAATTTGTTAGAAATCTACCAAAGAGGTCAACGAAGAGTGAACCAATTCAAGAGGACTTTTTGCAGAATTTTATTGTGATGGATGTGCAAAGTACTACACGATTTCAATTTTGCACTTGACGCTTTACAAAAGTAGTTCTCTAAATGTTGATTCGATTGCTTTTTGTAAAGCACGGTTCGAAATCGATGTTACAGTGTAACTTCTCACTCCATAGATTACAAAGATAATTTTTACTAAAATTTACGGTACAGCCCTATATGCTACGCAATACCTTTAATTAAATGCGCCTTTGAAACTTTTCTAATTTTTTTAAGATTAGATGAGATGTATTAAAAGCGTAAAATAACATTGCCTCTCGGGAACACGTCGCGTTGCTCTGCTTTCTCACTGCACGAATATGCACACAATCCCTTCATTATTTTCAATAATATTCGGTTTCCTAGTTTGTACTTTTATTAACAAAGTGAAGGTTCTTCGTTAATGATAGGGAGAAGCAGCGCAATTTTTACTTTGGTGTTCTATATCAGAAAACATCAAATTAGTGTTGCAAACTGCGAGGATAAGAGCCTACTTTTTATGTTAGTTTGAACATCCGCAGGAGGTTTTTCGAAAATTTTAAGGACAATTCCATGTACGTGACTCTACATTGATTACATTTCGTTTAGCTGTAAGCATTGTTTGAGAAATCAAATTAAAATGGAAGTATAAAAATGAATATCAACATAATTAGTTATACTCTCTCGAGGGAGAGATGTCAGTTCTCAAGACAGATAAATATCATTCAAATTTACAAGCATTGTAGTGTCGTGCATAATATCTTTTATTTATCATTTCACACCAACAACTATGCAGAGGCACACGATTATTCATCTGTGGTACGAAAAACGGCAGTGATCAATGAACGTTTTCTAATTTCTAGAGATTTTCTTCAATGCAAGTTGAGCGTTGTCGCTAACGTCTTTGTTACATAACCTGGATATAAATTTCCTTTTTATGCATGTATTGTAGTCAGTTACACATTGCTGGATTTGTGTTTCTTGTTATTTCGCGCTTGGTTCTTACAATACCACAATACAATCAAATCGATAATGCCTCACACTGTTATACATATCGAAACAATAGCAAGTGATAACAATTTTGACGAAGGTATTTTCGTTAATCAAAGATCAATAATGTAGTAATTTAAAATTTTAGTTATAAAAAAGTGGTTGTAGTTCGTATACTGTTCTATCATTGATTATAAACTTGAGAAAGATACGCAACCTTATTGTAAATTATGTATCATAATAATTAACCTGTTGCTGTTCTGAAAGTTTACAAAACGTTTTTTTGATTCAATTACAGCGACAAAGTTTGTCATCAAGTTTCTTATCTTTTCGAAATAATAACACTGTGCCCAATAGTATTAAGGACCTTAAATCTATAATATATTAAAAACTTGGTGATTAATGTTATACAAGAGGGTTCACAGTGATGAAACGCCTCTTTGCACGACTGACAATTCAAGAAGAAGGAAACTTTCTGTGAGCAAATGTAATAAATGACACATATTTTTTTACCTATTTATCATTTATGATTGATGGTGAGTTACTAATAAATACCTTCTTTACTGACAACTAGAAATGCTACCTTTTTCTTATTTTCTTAGATCTTGCTTAAATTACTAATTTATATTTAATATTGATCAATTGCGCGATTTGTTGTTGAATTTTTCAAAAAGAAAATGTTTTATCATCGGCCAGAAATCTATTTTACATTTCCTTTACGATGAGTTTCGTAATTAACATTATAAATGATGCCTTGTAAACATAATCTTCCATTTCTACCAACCTAATAATTTTCATTGAATTTGAAATACCCAAATTTTAATAATGTGGGAATTTCTGAAGAAATTCGGAAGCAGTAAAGCATGTTTTATGTATGTGTATGTACTATACATATGTATACCGAGTATAATACCTATTCACACTATGCTTTCGTATTATATGTAATATTAGGGGTGTTTTCTGTTTAAAACATAAACTTCAGCCACTTGTTAAACAATCAATTATCTCTTGTTGATGTAAGAGATTATTACATGTTTAATTACTAACTACCACAATTTGGTTTTCTTTTCATTAAAAAGTGTAATTCATATAACAAATTAGAAGTGGTTTTACCTTTTTTTTAATTATACGTAAATTTATAAAGAATTAGAAAATTAAATCTCTCTAGAAGCAATCCGATGATTCACATCCTGATTATATTTTTGAATTTGCTTGTAGATTATTTATTTTAGCATTCATTCAGTTTATTTCGACTTTTTGCTATACTTAAAAGGATTTAAATAAGCTATTTAAAATGTAATTTTTCAAAGGATATGATTTATTTGAAATTTAATAAGCCTGTAGGATATGTACCTACTATCCTGATAGTGATAGCAAATTGTTAATCAACACTATTAAGTTGTTTATTTTGATATTAATTTTGCAATCAGCCATAGTCCTGCGCTGCTACGTCGCTTTATTTACTCTAAATTGCCGCATAAAATTAATTCAGTAATTTTTCCAGTCAAGAGTGGGAGTTCGAAATTAAGAAAGGATATTATGAAAAGCTACCATTAAAAGAATGTTCTACTAATTGAAATTGCCTAACAATTTTCATTAATTAAGCAAGGATATCCCTACCAAAAGAATGTTTAAACGAATTGACAGTAATAATTTAAACCCTAACTTTCGACATTACTTTCTGAAAAATTTGATAATAATTTCTTAGGTATGTACGTTAAAGAAAATTAAATATTTAAACTACTTTTATAACATCTTGCAGGCCAATTTAAATTGCACCATTAAAAATACAGGAAATTAATGAATACATTATGTTTTCGTTTACTAAACTTGTTAGGAATAAAATGTTGGTGAAATTCAGTTTTGAAACGAATTGTTTAAACTCGGCGACGCCGACGTCGAAATTACTTCAAAGCTTCCAATCTCGAAAATTAACTTCACTATATCATTTTTAGGAGTGCATGCACTAATATTTATAGGTTTGTTATGATGGCTATAACTTAAAATATTTGAACTTTTCAATTGTTGCCGTTACGTATTTCAGTATTTAAGTTCAGGATTTAAGTTATAAAACTTTCGTACTACAAATTAATGCATTATGCATATTTTTTTTATAAAGCGATTATGAGGTGTACTTGTTACTAGGGGGTAGCGTAAATATAAGTTGAAGGAAATATAAAAATTCATAAAATATTTTACTAAGATTAAAGCCGACCATCCAAATGGCAGCATAACTGAATTTTGGATAATATGTAAATTAAAAATAATTGGAAAGGGTTTTGTACATAAGTGATAGAGCTAAAATTGATTGTATTTGTGATTTAGTGAAGATAATAATGTAATGTAAACTTACCGTAATAATTAATAAGAAAAACCACGATTAACATTTTTCTCGCTTTAATAATAATTAATAATTACGGTAATGTTGCATGTTAAATTAATGTTAAATTAAATTATCATTTAATTAAAGTCACAAATTAGGGTTTACGAGTCTCCTATATTCAACCCATTTCTCCTCTTCATATTGAAGGATCATAATCTAATGAGACAAATCTCATTCATTTTTACATTAATTAAAAATTATAAATCCATAAAGATATTTTTAATTTAAAATTTAGGTTGGTAACAAAATTTTAAAAATACTGTGGGTTAAGGTCATTTTTAAATGCTTTCCAAAATTAATCCACCCGTTAATCCACTCATACGACGCTTACCAAGGAGGATTGGAAATTTCCCCTCCTGTGGGTAATTGAATATTTCAAAATATCACGTCCGGGATCAAGTGCCAACTTTTTGTGTTGGAATTATCTGGGTTAGATGTGTCTGAAGACAACGATACTCTACTATCATATTATGTATTACAAAAAAACGCATATATTTTTTACGAATATTAAATCTGGCAACCCTGCAATTGATCCTATATATTTACTATAATTAGTAAATTAATTATTATGTGATTATACCCAATAACAAAGATATTTTCGCTGTATCATTATCGATACTTTTTTCAATATTGCCCAGCCTTATCCCTTGTCTCGGGTGTAGCGGTAGACCGAGGTTAGAAACTTATTCAGTTCCAATATTCGAACCTAGAACTTTGACGGTAAGCCGAAGCTGTGGTCAAGTTTTGTACAAATTCTAAAATGTTTTGCAATAATTGCGTTCGATTTCCACGTTGCTTATTTAGGAACTTTTTTTTCTTGTATTGATTGAAATATTTTATACGTTGTATTTTACCAAAAATTTCTTTATAATTAAACCAGTTTGATAATAATTTTGAGATCATATTTAAATAAATTAAAATAAATAAATTAAGCTCATAGGGCATTCACAAAGGATGGATACTGTTTATATTTACTTTTAAATTAATTATTTAAAAAGAATTATGTGAAAAATAATATAAATGTAAATTTATTTTACAAACTTTATTTGCAGGCCAAGCTTTTGTATACGAAAATCAATATTAGCTATGCTTACAACATGAAAAGCCAAAATGAATATGATGAATTAAAGCATTTTGAATAGTTGGACTTTTATGCATGTAATGCTAAGTCTCTTAAAAATTTATCTAGTACATCTCGTTAAAACTTTTTTATTAGTTTTGTGCTCCATTATGCCGAAAGAGAGGAAGATATTACTTTTATGAAGCCGCTTTTAATGAAACTATGAAACTCTCATAATAGTTTGCAATTTACAAAACAACGGGAATATAATTCGTAACAAAATTAAAGTTTTAGTTATTTAGGAAGAAGCTAGGAAGCCACGTAATTGCAATGTTCTTGTTACAAATGATTTTATAATTATGCACTTCTTGTAGCAATAGAAATTTTCCCTTTGCAATTTTTCTAGTTTCTAGTAATCAACGATATGAGATCGCTCTTTAAGTGAATTTTATAAATTTTGTTATCAATGGTTAACTTTCTACCAAAAACTCACATCCATTTTATACGACTTCAAGTTTAATCTTATTTCCCAATGGAAAAAATCTTATATCGGAGCTTTCTTTATACTGGAAGTTAGTTTTCAAGATGTTTTATAAGCAACTGATTTTTTCTGTTTCTTTGTCTACTGGTTAGAAATGGGTATTTATAGACATTTTTGTTTTTCTATTGTTGTGTGATACAGAACGGATATCGCTTTATAGTGCAAATATGAATTTTCTTCATTCTGCACAATATTTATACATTTTTTTGTGTACTGCATTGTTCGTTATTTATGAAAACGTTGGTTTTCCTTGTTTTTTTGTTAGAGCAATAACTTGGTACTTATTTATGTACATATGGAATTTATGAAAACATCGCAATTTATATTAATATTGATGAGATATGCATACAACATGCAGCGACGTTTTTACCTACATACAAACTTCCAACAAAGTGTCGAAAATAAATTTAGCTTACAAATTAGGCATTTTGTTATTATGAAAATGTCAAATGAAATTTTCAAACTGTTAGAAAACCTTGTTTCGTCCGCAATTAAAATAAATTTTAATTATTTTCCCACTTTCCACAAGTACGCATTTTAAACAAAAACCGTTTTATTCAGACATCCTTGCTATCCCTGCATAATATAATCAACCTCTTCCTAACATATCTGAAAAGAATATTATAATAATAAGTGGCTATTCTCTAGAATCTATAGGATACGTTTATCAATTGTTTTACGAAACAAAAGCATTGTTGGAAATTATTCAATCGGTAACTCCATAGCCTTAGGGTTGCCGTAAATTTTTTTCTTGTTAGTTTTCGGTTTTCATTCAGCAGGAGATTAACTACGTAAAAACGTATTATTTGTAATTTAATTTATTTTTTCAGATTGGCGAAGATGGGTTTGAATTTTTAAAACTTATTTCTCTGATCCAAATGTTATGAGCACAAAAATATTATTTCTTGACAAGTAATTAATTATTATTGGTTCATCTTTGGATAAAAGCCTTCTCTGTTACAGACTGAGTTGCGGTAAAATACTGGAACTTACTGTTCAACGTCAATTCTGAACGATTTATTAAGTTCGCGGTTGTAACATTAAATCCCGCGGCTGCTTACACCCTAACTAACACTAAAAGTAAACATTGCATAATGTTTTCGAATAACGGCAAAACATGAAATCTAATATTTAACTAATAATTTATTTTGTGGTAAAACTGACTTTGTTTTCTATTAATTTGAAATAATAAGCAGAATATTTAAATGAAATGCTCACTTCATCCACTTTTCTTGCAAATTATTCGTATCTTTTTATGTCATCGCCATGTGGGGGCGCTAAAGAATATAAACGCCAGTCCGTTCCTGTTTCATTTGTCTTACTTTTCCAACATCTCTGTTACGCCTATATTTTATTATAAACCATTTAATTACATTTGTTTTTAATTCCATTTAGGTTTCTTTGAACTCACTTCTAAATAATTCAAAACTTCTCCGAATTTCTACCCACTTCAAACTTAATATTTGTTCTGTGGTATCTTTTATTGCCTTCCTTACTTACATTGGATTTTCTTGTATAACCTTTTCATTTATCTATCAATTTGTCATGGATTTGATTCATAATTTTAATTGCAAAATAAATATTTTCGCGGTTCCCTAATTTCTTAAACAATCATAATTTTTTTATCACTTTCGATCATAGAAATTATCAAGACCAAAATCAATCTCCGTGAAACACTGTTAAATAAACAATACGAATTTTTTGGCATAAACTTTCAGCAATATGTATTTGTAAGATGTTTTCATGTTGTTGCCTTGTTAACAACTTCTCAAAACTTTTAAAATTAATTTTATAAAACTTAAAAATTTTACCAACGCTCGATTCCTTCACCTCAACCAATCAGATAGCAAAAAATCCAAGCCGCACGAATTATAAATCTGACTGATTACTTTTTCTCAGTCATAAAATAAAATGCATTAAACAGCAAGATTTATAAGTTTATTAACTAAAATCCCAGAGTAATAAAAACTAAATGAGATTATTCCGGAGTAATGGTTTTTCTTCTTGATAATGCTTTAAAAAATTTTTTAATTTATCCTACAAACTAAAGTAGTGAAACTATGCGACCGAAAATTTAGCACAAATACCGAAGCTGTCAGCTGCTTGGATTATTTTAATCAAGAACTTGAAAAGGGGTTTGCTGTTAACTATTTCCGTAAATCGTTGGTTAATAAACTACTTATTAGTCAAAGTATGAAATTCAGCCATGAATACCACATTCACTAGACTGATAATCTTTTAAGTTCGGGTATTCACACGAATTCACAAGTCCCTATAATTTCGAATGATTAAAGGATCTTTATCCTAAGAGACAGCGATTCTGTTTGAAAGTTTACATCGACCACCGCTTCCTTTCTAACCTCCTTTCGTGATTCTAAGAGGAAAACCTTTTTATCAATCGTTTAAACTTTTAAATTATTCGGAACTGTTTTTCCTTTAAAGAATATTTATGGTAATGCTGGATTTTAATTACGCCTTTTTATTTTCCTAAAAATTGTTAAAGTGTTTTTGTATAATTTCCGCTTTAGGTTTTATTCTTTCTTGAATATGACACAATTTTAGTGCAAAAAGTATATGATGGAAAATTATTTTCATAAAGTTAAAAAAATTGACATCTTTATCCTTTGGATATGAACGTGAATTCGTTTTAGATAAGCCACAATGGTTAATTAAGAGTTTTTAAATTCCATTTTGAATTTATAATTTAATCCATTTCACTCGAAAAAATATTGACATAGCTTGTTTAATTTTTTGTTCTTATATTAGGTTCATTTTAATAATGTATCATTTTTTTGCATGGTGTAGTTTCAAACCTGTTAAGGATTGTCAATTGGAGCTTACCTAGTTCATGGCCACTTAATAATTTTTAGATCAAGTTGGTTTTCTTTTTTCGATGAAGTATCTGGTAGTAAGGTGCATTATTAAAAAGTGATTTTAGCTTCTAGTTTAAGAAACAATTAGTAATACGTTTATTAAAATTTAAATCACTGTCGTAAATTAGCAATGACTTTTACTGTTGCATGCAATAATGGCAATGTGAAAGTACATCATTATTTCAAAGCTTCGTTGCAAACAATAACTTTTTGAAAATATATTCATCAACTGACTGACTGCTATTGTTGGTAAGACAATGTTATAATGTTCTTTATTGCTTACAGTAGGTACTCGAAATTATTGATCTAATTTTAACACGAATTTAGTTGTAACTGTCTAAGCAAAACAATTGGCGTAAAGTGAATTATTGTAAATAAATTTAGATTGTTTAGTACGACTTTTATTAGGAAATATTCAGGATTCTCTTTGTTTAAGCAATGGTATACAATTTCATAAAAATTTAAATTTGGTGATATGTAAAACTATATTTCATGCAAATGTATGGTAAGTCAGCTTCAAGATATTACTACAACATGGGCGCAAATGGTACCTGTTAAACAGAGTTTTACTGTTTTATGGGTATGTATAATTTGAAGGATTAACTTTTACAAGCAGCAGATTTATTGATAAACGTGGATTTCATATTTGGATAATCAACAAATAAGAAGAATTCATGATTATTACGTTTAATAAACAAAATATACATACAAAAGAAAAGTGAAAATTATTTAACATAATTTATGTATTTTGATATAGGAACCCGGGGCAGCGCGGTCCCCTCGACGAAAATCTCGTGTGCTGTCTAAAATAAAACAACAATAAAACTTAAATTTAGTAATTTTTATTATAAAAAAAATTAATCAAGATTAAGGTCACATGTTTGTACTAAGTAATTGACATTTCTTGCTTTGTTTCACTCGACACGCATTTCTGTTAACAGTGTCACTTATCTTTTTATCGCTATAGGATTACTGAAGCAAGTTTTTTCTAACTCACTTGACACATGTGTAAGTGAGGATGTTTATACCCCCGAATGACCACAATGTCTTAGGTATTAATAAATTAATATATTATTTCAATTAGTTACTATCCTCGGTAAATTATAAAAATTAAATAAAAAAAAAATTAAATTAAAATTAAATTATAAAAAAATTGACTCATGGAATCAATTTTTACTTTATCATTATGTAATATGAGAAAGTATTGTTTTCGTGCAGAAAAAAAAATTTGAGATTTTGATGGATTTACACTTTTTGAGGTCCACTGAGTAATATTAGAAGATCAATTTACAGAATTAATTTAATCAATTAAGAAGATTACAGCAAAAACTAATAGGAATTTTCAAACAAAATTTTGGATTTTGAATCCTTATATTGAGACTTAGAGCTGATTAGATTTTGGTTAAAATTGGTTCATGGGAACTATTTTTTTTTATTTTTTTAAATTTTATTATTTAATATTAGTTTTTAATTATTATTTCTAAAAATAATAAAAATTTCAAAACCAAATTTAGGATTTAGCATACTTATGTCGAGATTTAGAACTGATTAAATTTTAGTTAAAATTGGTTTATGAAAACTATTGTTTTTTTATTTTTTTAACTTTTATTATTTAATATTAGTCTTTATTTAATATTTTAAAAACTAACAGAATTTTCAAAACCAAATTTGAGATTTTTTATCTTTATAGTAGGAGTTAGAGTTATTTAAGTTTTGGTTAAAATTGGTTCATGCAAACTATTTTTTTAAATCTTATTATTTAATATTAGTTTTTAATTAATATTTCGAAAAGTAATAGGAATTTCAAAACCGAATTTAGGATTTCGCATACTTATACCGAGATTTAATAATGATTAAATTTACGTTAAAATTATGTTATGAAAACTATTGTTTTTCTATTTTTTTAAATTTTATTATTTAATATTAGTCTTTATTTAATATTTTAAGTTAGCGCTGTAGAGCGGTGTCTTAAATTAAAAATGTAAGTTAAAAATTTAACAATTTAATAAAAACATGTTTACTAAAATTCAACTTAGCTTGAAAAATTTAAGAATGAAAAAAACCCAGAATTAATATCTGCACGAATTGCGCCACCGGCGTCGGCGCCACCACTTGCAAGGTCGCAAGTCTTATATTATTGTGTACGATGCGTTTTCTGCAGAGAATTACATTTTTTATTATTTAGTTTAAATCAGCCGCCACAGAAGTTTCAAAATTAACAGTATTCTTCTCTAGTAAATAATTTTTATTTGGTGTTAATTTTTTAATGAAATATTTAGTAAGTTCTTTATGTTTTCTATCATGTTTTCTATTTCTTTCTGCTCTACCGGCCACCATTTTTTGAATTTTATTACTAAAAAGCGATTTCAATTAATTTATATAACGCAGTTTGAAGATCATTTTCTGCCCGATTTCTCCACTCACGGTTATCTTCTAGTTAACAAACTTTAGGTTAAATTGACAAAATAACCAATCAGATGATTTATTTATTTTTTTATTGTCATCTGATTGGTTATTTTGTCAATTTAACCTGAAGTTCGCTAAGTTCAAGATAACTACAAGTGAAGAAATCGGGCATTAGTCGTATAATTACTATGATTGTTGTTCATTATTCTACAATAAACCACAGCGCATTAACTTTATATTATAAAATTCTTGACTACAATCTTATCGTAAATTTTAACATCGTCATAGTGAAACATTATCTATTCGATTATACTTTAGTTAACTAGACAAAGCAATAATTACATTGAATTAATAAATGATGTTCAAAACTATTAATCTAATTTTTGCAAATTATTGTTTTATGGATTTTCTATTATTTAACTTTTTATCTTTCCTATGCCGAGGATCGGCACAGGCCACGACTAGGCACATTCACCTTACTACAGGCCAGTGAAAATATCTCGTAAAAGAAGTGAAAAATGAAAGATAGCTTCATTCTCAGGCGTTTATTGTTTCTCAAGCAACATGTAACAAAAAGCCTAGCGCCATACGCAAGCACCCTCAGGGGGTGAAAGTTGCGCTAAATAGTTTTTTGCAACTCGAAACCTACGGAAAATATAACAAAATTGTTTAGACAAAAGCTAAAGCTGACGAAATAACCTACAATTTGGGTTTTTAAATTTTTTTAACGATAAAAATTGACCGAGTCGTGTTTCTTTCAATGTTATAGTGTGTGCGTGTGAATTTAAGATAAAAATCATGTATGCAAATTTTATTAAATACTTTAAAATAATAAATAATATTTAAGTTTGTTACGAAGTGTTGGTTAGAAACAGAAAAATAATCCTAAAAAAGGGAGAAGTTTAAATATTATAGCACAGGGGTGTTGAATGCCGAATTTTGATCCGATATAATTTTTATTACGCAGGCAATTATAAAAATAGGGAAGAAAACGCTGGATATAAGTAATATATCTTAATTTTTTTCAATGGCATAATTTTCCTTACAATTAACCTTATGCCCGATCAAATTACAATAAAATCCGGTTACGAAGTCAAATAAAAACTTAATGACCTGACAGATGAGACTACGACCAAGATGGAAGAATAACATAACTCACAAATTTGCTAAGCCAAAAATAATAAATAAATTTAAACCAAGCGTTTTGAGAGAACACAAATTTAATTTAATTTCAAGAGTAATCAAACGAAAAGAACCAACCAGAAAATTAAATTTAAGTAACACTGAAAATTCAACCTTGTTAAGCTGCAAAAAAATCGAAATTGTTTGCGCTAGGGTAATAAAATCATTTAATTTAATCAGAACCACTGCGGTGGCCTGTCACAAGGACTTTTACACAAATTAAAATAAAAACGGAAGGGTAGAAAAAAATTCAAACCCCACTAATTTTCCCGCAAACGCGATGGAATAAAAGATGAAAGTTAAGTGTATGATACATATTATTTTTAATTTTTATTTAAAATAAATATTAGCTTCGTTGCAAACAATAACTTTTGAAAATATATTCATCAACTGACTGACTGCTATTGTTGGTAAGACAATGTTATAATGTTCTTTATTGCTTACAGTAGGTACTCGAAATTATTGATCTAATTTTAACACGAATTTAGTTGTAATTGTCTAAGCAAAACAATTGGCGTAAAGTGAATTATTGTAAATAAATTTAGATTGTTTAGTACGATTTTTATTAGGAAATATTCAGGATTCTCTTTGTTTAAGCAATGGTATACAATTTCATAAAAATTTAAATTTGGTGATATGTCAAACTATATTTCATGCAAATGTATGGTAAGTCAGCTTCAAGATATTACAACAACATGGGCGCAAATGGTACCTGTTAAACAGAGTTTTACTGTTTTAGGGGATATATGTAATTTGAAGGATTAACTTTTACAAACAGCAGATTTATTGATAAACGTGGATTTCATATTTGGATAATCAACAAATAAGAAGAATTCATGATTATTACGTTTAATAAACAAAATATACATACAAAAGAAAAGTGAAAATTATTTAACATAATTTATGTATTTTGATATAGGAACTCGGGGCAGCGCGGTCCCCTCGACGAAAATCTCGTGTGCTGTCTAAAATAAAACAACTTAAATTTAGTATATTTTTATTATAAAAAAAATTAATCAAGATTAAGGTCACATGTTTGTACTAAGTAATTGACATTTCTTGCTTTGTTTCACTCGACACGCATTTCTGTTAACAGTGTCACTTATCTTGTTATCGCTATAGCATTACTGAAGCAAATTTTTCTAACTCACTTTGGGGAGGATGTTTATACCCCGAGTGACCACAATGTCCTAGGTATTAATAAATTAATATATTATTTCAATTAGTGCCTATCCTCGGTAAATTATAAAAATTAAATTATAAAAAATTGATTCATGGAATCAATTTTACTTTATAATATGTAATAGGAGAAAGTAGTGTTTTTGTGCAGAAAAAAAATTGAGATTTTGATGGATTTACACTTTTGAGGTCCACTAAGTAAAATTAGACGATTTTCAAAAATGTCTGTGTGTGTGTCTGTGGTAAAATTTTGTATGGACCTTACAGCAAAACTAATAGGAATTTTCAAACAAAATTTTGGATTTTGAATCCTTATATTGAGACTTAGAGCTGATTAGATTTTGGTTAAAATTGGTTCATGGGAACTATTTTTTTTTTTTTAAATTTTATTATTTAATATTAGTTTTTAATTATTATTTCTAAAAATAATAAAAATTTCAAAACCAAATTTAGGATTTAGCATACTTATGTCGAGATTTAGAACTGATTAAATTTTAGTTAAAATTGGTTTATGAAAACTATTGTTTTTTTATTTTTTTAACTTTTATTATTTAATATTAGTCTTTATTTAATATTTTAAAAACTAACAGAATTTTCAAAACCAAATTTGAGATTTTTTATCTTTATAGTAGGAGTTAGAGTTATTTAAGTTTTGGTTAAAATTGGTTCATGCAAACTATTTTTTTAAATCTTATTATTTAATATTAGTTTTTAATTAATATTTCGAAAAGTAATAGGAATTTCAAAACCGAATTTAGGATTTCGCATACTTATACCGAGATTTAATAATGATTAAATTTACGTTAAAATTATGTTATGAAAACTATTGTTTTTCTATTTTTTTAAATTTTATTATTTAATATTAGTCTTTATTTAATATTTTAAGTTAGCGCTGTAGAGCGGTGTCTTAAATTAAAATGTAAGTAAAAATTTAACAATTTAATAAAAACATGTTTACTAAAATTCAAATTTAAGAATTAAAAACCGAATTAATATCTGCACGAATTGCGCCGCCAACGTCGGCGTCACCACTTGCAAGGTTGCAAGTCTTATATTATTGTGTACGATGTATTTTTTGCAGAGAATTACATTTTTTATTATTTAGTTCAAATCAGCCGCCACAGAAGTTTTAAAATTAACAGTATTCTTCTGTAGTAAATCATTTTTATTTGGTGATAATTTTTAATTAAATAGTAAGTTCTTTATGTTTTCTATCCTGTTTTCTATTTCTTTCTGCTCTACCGGCCACCATTTTTTGAATTTTATTACAAAAAAGCGATTTCAATTAATTTATAAAACGCAGTTTGAAGATCATTTTATCGCCGATTTCTTCACTCATACTTATCTTCAAGTTAGCAAACTTCAGGTTAAATTGACGAAATAACCAATCAGATGATTTTTTATTGTCATCTGATTGGTTATTTTGTCAATTTAACCTGAAGTTCGCTAACTTTAAGACAAGTAAAAAATTGGACATTAGTCGCATAATTACTATGATTGTTGTTCATTATTCTACAATAAACCACAGCGCATTAACTTTATATCATAAAATTCTTGACTACCATCTTATCGTAAATTTTAACATCGTCATAGTGAAACATTATCTATTCGATTATACTTTAGTTAACTAGACAAAGCAATAATTACATTGAATTAAAAAATGATGTTCAAAACTATTAATGTAATTTTTGCAAATTATTATTTTATCGATTTTCTATTATTTAACTTTTTATCCTTCATATGCCGAGGATTGGCACAGGCCACGACTAGGCACATTCACCCTACTAAAGGCCAGTAAAATATCTCGTAAAAGAAATGAAAAGCTAGCTATATTCTTAGGCGCTTATTGCTCTCAAGCAACATGTAACAAAAGTTTAGCGCCATACGCAAGCACCCTTAGTGGGAGGGGGTGAAAGTGGCGCTAAATAGTTTTTTGCAACTCGAAACCTACGGAAAATATAACAAAATTGTTTAGACAAAAGCTAAAGCTGACGAAATAACCTACAATTTGGGTTTTTAAATTTTTTTAACGATAAAAATTGACCGAGTCGTGTTTCTTTCAATGTTATAGTGTGTGCGTGTGAATTTAAGATAAAAATCATGTATGCAAATTTTATTAAATACTTTAAAATAATAAATAATATTTAAGTTTGTTACGAAGTGTTGGTTAGAAACAGAAAAATAATCCTAAAAAAGGAGAAGTTTAGATATTATAGCACAGGGGTGTTGAATGCCGAATTTTGGTCCGATATAATTTTTATTACGCAGGCAATTATAAAAATAGGGAAGAAAACGCTGGATCTAAGTAATATATCTTAATTTTTTTCAATTGCATAATTTTCCTTACAATTAACATTGGAATTTTTGACTACAGTAGCAAAAGACAGTTATACAATCAAAGCTTTACAAGGCGATCAGGTTAAAATATTACCAAAAACTAGTGAAAATTACACTAATATTGTTAATGGGCTAAAAGCAAAGAAAACAGATTTTCATACGTACAAACCCAAGCAGGATCGAAACTTTCGAGTGGTACTAAAAGGCTTACATTACTCTTCAGATGTCGAACAGCTTAAAGCCGAACTGGAGAAATTGGGACACACAGTCAAAAGCGTTAATAATATAAAACACCGGGTCAATAAAAATAAACTTTCCATGTTCTATGTTGAACTGCAACAAAAGGAAAACAATAGAGACGTGTACAAAATTAATCGCATCATGGACTCTGTCATACAATTTGAAGCACCCCATACCAAAAGGGAAATACCTCAATGTGTAAAATGTCAACGTTTTGGACACACAAAAAATTTTTGTAATAAGCCCCCGAGATGTGTCAAGTGCATGGAAAATCATTTGTCAAAAGAATGTCCAAGGAAAGAGAAAGATGCCGGGGTCAGGTGCGTTAATTGTGGAGAGGCGCATCCTGCAAACTATAGGGGATGCCTAGTCCACAAGCAACTCCAACAGCGTTTGTATCCAACCTTGAGGGACAGAAGCAACACAAACAGAAATCAAAATAACATCCAACAATCAATAGCCCCGCCGCAAATCGTACCAGGATTAACGTACGCACAACAAGCAAGCCAACCTGCACACAACCAATTTACTAATTATCCAAACCAGATAAACCAAACCATTCCAATACAACAATCAGATGACATCAAAGAGCTCAAAATATGATGAAACAACTGATGCAACAAATGAGTACAATGCTAAACCTACTGACAACTCTAGTCAGTAAAATGGCCTAATGGCTGAAATATTAAAAATAGCGACATGGAACGCCAACGGCTTGTGCCAACATGCACAAGAAGTTGGGTTATTCTTACAAGCACATAAAATAGATATCCTATTAATCTCAGAGACCCATTTTACCACAAAAAGTCATTTTAAAATACCAAATTTTTTAATTTACAGCACTCAACATCCAAATGGAAAAGCATGTGGTGGAACGGCAGTAATAGTCAGGAAGAACATTAAACATTTCGAACTAGAGCAATACCAACGCGACTACCTCCAAGCAACTAGTATAGCTGTGGAGAACTACATTGGCACTCTGACTATTTCCGCAATTTACTGCCCACCTAAGCACAACAACAAAAAACAACAGTATGGACACTTTTTCAGCACACTGGGGAGTAGGTTTGTCGCTGGTGGAGATTTTAACGCCAAGAATATTCATTGGGGTTCTAGATGCACAACTACCAAAGGTAGAGAATTGTATGCAGCAATGATGAGCAATGGAATATCAAGCCTTTCAACAGGACAACCTACATATTGGCCAAGCGATCAGGCGAAAGTTCCCGATTTAATCGATTTTTACACGATAAAAGGCATAAATATCAAATAATGCAAAATTGAGTCGTCACTAGATTTATCATCCAACCATACACCTGTCCTGCTGACACTGCACTCAAAGAATTTTCTAAAACAAAAACACCCATCATTGTATAATAGGAAAACTAACTAGGATTTGTTCAAAATAAAGCTAGACGAGCAAATTAAACTGAACGTGCCATTGAAATCCGAGGTAGACCTCGAGATTGCAGTTCAATACTTAACTAAAGCCATACAAATATCAGCATGGCAAGCTACGCCTGAACAAAACGATACGCACATCACTGAACCGTGCTCAGCATCTGTTAAACAACTAATCTCTGAGAAACGAAGACTACGAGAACGATGGCAAATCACAAGAATACCGGAAGATAAAACTAAATTCAACAAAGCTGCAAAAAAACTTAAAACGCTTCTCCTACAAATTAAAAATCAATCCTTTCAAGAACATCTTGGAACCCTATCGAGCACCAAGGATAATGATTACTCACTCTGGAAGGCTACAAGACGCCTTAAGCATCCACAGGAAGCAGCACCACCAATCAGAGATGAACATGGTAATTGGGCTCGAAGCGATAAGGATAAAGCACATGTGTTCGCTAAACATCTCTCCGAAGTATTCAAACCATTCCCATCAACATCGCCATCAGAAGACATGAATATACAGAATTATTTGGACGCGCCATTACAAATGGACCTGCCAATAAAAGCTTCAAATTGCAAGAAATTAAACAAGTCATTTTATACGAAACTAATCCCAAGAAGGCACCTGGTTTTGACTTGGTAACTGGTAAGGTGCTGCAAGAGATAACACCGAAGTGCCTAAAAATGATTACATTTATATGCAACGCAATTTTAAGACTGCAATATTTTCCTAATCAATGGAAGGTTGCACAAATTATCCTCATACAAAAACCAGGAAAAAAGTCGGAAGAAGTCACCTCATATCGACCAATAAGCCTACTACCAATGCTCGGAAAAATCTTTGAAAAACTTTTTCTCAAACGGTTAAAGCCAATCCTTGAGGAAAAATCTCTTATTCCAAACCACCAGTTTGGCTTTAGAAGTCAACACGGCACCATTGAGCAGGTCCATAGAATAACAAAACAAATTAGTGATGACCTGGAGTGTAAAAGATATTGTTCTGCGGCATTTTTGGATGTGAGCCAGGCCTTCGACAAGGTGTGGCACGATGGCTTGTACTACAAATTAAAAACTAACTTACCACATAATTATTATCTGCTATTGAAATCTTATTTATGCAACAGACAATTCCTAGTCAAGCACGGTGAAGAACTCACAGATATATACCCAATCCGTTCAGGCGTGCCGCAGGGCAGTGTCTTGGGCCCAGTCTTATATCTGCTATACACTGCGGATCTTCCAACATCCACGACAACAACGGTAGGAACCTTTGCTGATGATACTGCTTTACTCTCATCGCACAATGATCCAGAAGCTGCCTCAAGAAATTTACAGAAAAACTTAAATAAAATCCAGGAGTGGCTCAAACTATGGAGGGTTAAGGTAAACGAAACAAAATCTATGCATGTCACATTTACCATGAGAAAAGCTACCTGCCCACCAGTAACCTTGAACAATTGCGTTTTGCCCCAGGCCGAAGACACAAAGTACCTAGGTATACACCTGGATAGAAGACTCACTTGGAGGAAACATATATTCAATAAAAGGAAGCAGCTTGGCATTAAATCTAGCCAAATGTACTGGTTGATAGGCAGAAAATCACAATTAAGCTTAGAGAACAAACTTTTAATTTATAAAGTAATATTAAAACCAATCTGGACTTATGGTATCCAGCTCTGGGGAACTGCAAGTCTATCAAACATAGAAATTCTGCAAAGGTTCCAGAATAAAATGCTTCGTACTATTGTTGCGGCTCCATGGTACGTGTCAAACGAAATAATTCATCGTGATCTTCAAATTCCTACTGTGCACAACGAAATTAAAAACTATATTGACAAATATAAAGATCGGATAAACTCCCACCCAAACGAGTTGGCAAATGAGTTGCTTAATAGTACTAATGAGACCCGAAGATTGAAACGTTTCAAGCCAACTGACCTAGCAACACGTTTTAACTAATTACTTTGTTCTGGTAAATAATTAATACAAGTACTTGAAATATTAAATATTAATTAAATGTAATGAGAACATTCGCTGGAATCTTCTCAACATGTCACTTAATAGGCCAGATAATTTACTTATTGTTTATTACTAAGCAGATTGTAAATCTTAATTGAAATAAAAAAAAAAAAAAAAACAATTAACCTTATGCCCGATCAAATTACAATAAAATCCGGTTCGGTTGGTGTATGATACATTATTATTTTTTTTATTTTTGATTTAAAATAAATATTAGCTTAAATAATATGTATTTTCTTAATAATATTGGTACAAATTTACCAAATACCAGTTTTTGGTTATCGAATGCTCTTAAGATGTGGAGATTATCGTTTTTAGCCTTCCCCCCAGAACGAGGGAAGAAATTTTCTGTAGAACAGCTATAAAATAAGAATGAAAGGAGAATCTCCCTAGGGTTAGAAAGAAATCTTGAGAAAAATTTTCGGAAAGGGGTCCAAACAAATGTGTGAGGTGGGACAAAATTATACTCGGTGCATTCCCAAATTCTTGGCCTCATCTACAAGTTCAATCGTCCTATGGTTTGGAATTTTTTTTTTAATTTGGAAAGATTTTCAAAAATTTTTGCTAGTATCGGCAGGAAACTTATTGGTAAAAATGAACTGGGGCTACGTTTTCTGACTTTTTCTCTTGTTCCTGTAGAAGAATTATTTGAGCAACTTTCTGGCAGAATATCTACGACTTTTCAAGTCTTGACGATCTCTTTCATGAGGTGGACTACTTCTACGTTTCCGTATGGCTTTTAGACTACAGCATTGTAGTCGGCACGTCTAGGAATATTTCAAGTACGATAACACGAAGTCTTTGTCTGTAATGATTTAACAAAAAAAATTTCGAATTAGGTAGAGAACGTACAAGTGGAATGTACTATGGATGAAGTTGATATTTCCAATAATAACGCTAAAAATCGATTTTAAAATCATGAAAGCGGGCGATTTCTGCATTTTGTTGACGAGACGTGCGTGCTAATATACACGAATCAATCGTAAGGCGGGGTCAACTAGAGCACCGCGAGGAGGGTGTCAGTCACTCCCTGCTATCTGTCGGGTCAACATCCACACTGTTTTGGGTTGGACCGTTCTTGGGGTATATTTTTAATGAGTAAAGCGCTTGTCAAAACGGCTTGTAGCGGAGCGAAGGCTACGGAAAGTCGGTTTCGACAACGCAACCACCTTAAGAGTCGGATTATTCACCCTAAAAATTAATTTGGTAAAAATACTTCTTAAATCGACGCGGTTCAATGTTTTATTCAAATAACAGTACACATACGTGACGGCTGCATCAAAAAAGTGATAAAATACATGATTTTAGGTAAAATTGCAAAAAAAAAATTCAAAATGGGCGGGGCTTGAGGTTTGAATTTGGCCTATCATAGAAACGTATTACAATTTTTGATTTTTTAATGCCTAAACGTGAAAATGTTTGAATCATCCATAGTTGATAATCTTTCTAATTATATTCTTTTCGTAATTTTATATTATTTCTATAGGGAATTTTGAATTTTCGACTTCGTCTACTCGTACCCTCCCCGGAATATTACCTAAGTTTTTCACACCATAACCTGCCGATGTATGCTCACAGCTGATTTAAAAATAGGAAAACCATCAGGTGTTTCTTTAGGCTTAAGCAGCAATCCTATTACAACCAATGAAAGTAGTTCGTTTATTATTTGAGTCAACTGAAATTTTTTGCATTGTGACTGCTGCCTTCATCGCATGCACAATAGCTTACTTCCACTTGGAAATACATATTTTATTTGAAATAATTTTATTTTGATTATAGTATAAGTAAAATATATTTTGCAAACCAAAATATAAGTTTTCAATTTTGTTACTTTGCCACTCTTCGTGTATGCTAGTGTTGTTACATGTTGTGTTTTAATTTTGAGGAATAGTAATGTATCACACTCGAATATTAATTAATATTTTTAGACACAATGAAATTAACATTTCGTGCAGCTCTGTGTCAAGATTGATTAAATGTAATTCATCATACCGTAATTAAAATTTACTAATCACGAAATTGTTTTAGTTATATTCCCACCGTGTTTCAAGATTCAGTTTACGCGAACGCAATAAAGCAATTAAAAAATTTCATTCGATCTAAAGAATATTTAATCATTTTTTAAGCAAGCAAAGAATTTAACGAAAAACTTCCACTGTATAGCATTTTTATGTACAAACATTTTTCTATTTATCTACCAGTATTGCAAAATAACACATTTTTGTTCAAACACTTGCTTTTTATATAAAAATTGAATTTATACTATGAAAACTGAACATTTGTAAAATGAAAAATGTCTATCACGAAATATAAAACCTAAAAATTGTTGTGACAAATATTCGTGCTTTTTTCGTCGTTTATTGTTATTTTTTTGGCAAAAAATATTGCCCCAATTTAAAAATAAAAGCTGCTAAAAAGATTGTCCTGTGCACTGGTGTTGTGGTATAAAATATTTACATATTAAATATTAGGTTATGTTATTCGGAAATCGAGTTTCCATACAGTTTCGTGCACTATTTCATTTCTATTTATTATGAATGAAGGAAATCTCTTATTTTGTATTTCAAAAGCATTGGAGGTATTCATACTTGATTCGTAGTAGATTGAACGATATTTTTATTAAGTTGAAGTAGTAGGTTTATACGAATGGGTACACACGTACCTACCCACTGTAATTACACATATAAATTAATTTAAAGTACACAATGGCATGGCTTTAGTAAATTTTAATTATGAATAAAATCTTTTTATTTAGGAAATAAAAATTTTCTACTAAATAAATTCAGTTCAGGTCTGCAATGATAAATAAAAGAAAATAGTCCGAGTTCTGGTAGCGGAATGTAGAATTTTTATGTTTATGTCACGTTTTCGGTGATGGCGAATTACGTTAATTTATTTTTAAAAATTGAAGCTTTCGGGAATGAAATTTTTCACACTTATTTTAATGCAATCCAAACCAAAAATGTTTAATTTAGATGTAACACGAATTAGATAGGCTAAGCAAGAATTAGGAAGAGCACTGCTGCGGCAGCATTGAATCTCTCAATAAAATACGCCTGCTCGAAATCATTACACATTGTGCAATATGAAATGTTCAATATTCTCTTTACATGAATGCGAGTAGATTGAGTTTTGCTTGATTCTGTGACATTTCTCAGATAACACCCGAGTCTGAAAAATTATTAGTGACACAGAAAGCAAATTTTATATGCATATTTTTACTCCTCTCTTTCTATGCAGAGTATAAAGCTACTTGATAATAGTTGCATGGTTTTTATTTTAAGTTTGCTATCTGGCTAATGGTATTTTATTTTCTATTATTACATAGAACCTTGGAAGGTAGGAAACTTGTCTAGCAACATGTGGTTTTGTGAAGTCATGAAATGTTAAAGCTATTACATCAAGTAAACCCACTCGGCTCAATCACATCAGCTTGGTTATCTATGGAAATGGTCTTGTCGTTCGTTTCTCTTTGTTTACTACATTAAGATGGCATCCGATATTTGACCTACAACAGTATTTAATTGAAGTTTCTAGCAAACGTTTCGTGCATATTTATAAATTGTTTTAATAATATATGGGTTATTCGTCATAGATCAATGTATTTATTTTTTATACTTCATCGTTTTACTATTAATTATTTAAACTGAACTTTAATTGCATTTCGTTTATCCCATAATGAGATCTTTAATTAAATAACGCTACATTAATAACTTTTAATTAAATCGAAGCACTCGATATACTAAAAAATATTTGTCTTCAGGAGAAATGTCTAAAATGTGCCATTCAAAATTGGAAAAATTATTCTAGTTACGTAATATAGTGAATATGCCTGTTCGCCGCCACGACCCGTTTTCGACCATGAAGGATAAAAAGTTAAGTAATTCTATAAAACAATAGTTTTTAAAAATAACATTAATAGGTTTGGACGTAATTTTTTAATTAAATTTAATTATTACCTCGTATAGTTAACAAAGTGTAAACGAATAAAAAATGTTTCACTGTGACAGCGTTCAGATTTAGATCCCCCCCCCCATCACGAATTTTTTTGAAATAGGTCTCAAACGTTTGAGTTTCAATGAGCTTTCATTTCCATCGTTTGAACCACAACCGTCGCTGAGTTATTCGCGAAACCTGGGGATGCAGCCTCCCATCACGAATTTTTAGTGAAATTGGTGTCGAACGTTTAAGCTTCGTTTGAGCTCCAATGAGCTTTCATTTTTATCGCTTGAACCAGAACCGTCGCGGAGTTATTCTCGAAAACTTTTGGGGAGGGCTGGGTAAATATTTTTTATTTTCCGTTCTAGGTCGAATTTTTGTGTGACTTTGGTGTCAATCGATCGAGTTTCGTTTGAGCTCCAATGAGCTTCTATTATCATACCGTTAATTTAATTTTTTTATGAAATTACAGCTATTTGAATTTGCGGTAACTCCGAGTAAGTGGCGCGCTACCATTCAACTTTTAATCTATTTTATCAGATGGTATTGGATGTAACGCGAGTAATAACAAAAGTAGGAACTTAATATATTGGTACAAGGTACAAAAAATTTTGTCCGAATGCTTTGGTAGCCATTTGAAAGTTATTTTTTAATTTCTAATTTTACCATTGATTTTTTAGTATTAAATGGTTATATTTACTTCTCAAAGACGTGAAAGAATTAAATTAAGTAGAAATGTAAAAAAATAATTTTGTATTATTATATTTTCTCGAAACTTTGTTCATTTTTTTTTGGTTTCAAAAGTCGTATTTTTGCCTAAAATTGGTGGAAAATGGTTGACTATTGTTCATGCTTCACTTTGCATTTACTCCCATTATAATGGGTTAAAATAATTATTTTAACCACAACCATCGGAAATTTAGTATTACAAAGTTAATCGATTGAGCTTTGTAATGCACTTCTAATTGGTAAATTTTTGTACCAATAACATATATTATTATTAAAAATGTAATAACGACCTACGTGTATTCGAAATGCGTCTCTGATTGGCTAATTTTGTGCTAATTAAAAATTGGTTTCAAACATTTGAGCTTTAATGAGCTTCTATTCCCATCGTTTGAACCACAATCGTCGCAAAATTATTCGCAATAACTTTGGGGTTATTTTCTGAATAAATTAATTCATATTTATTCATTTCATATTTTGAAATTAATAGAAATAATTTACGATGCTTGTCTTCAAGATTCAAAACATATTACTAATGAAGGTAGTCATGATAATATGCAATATAGTCGACCGATTGCCAAAAAACTTTGGGTTTTTGTAAATTACTCCCGTGCTGGTCTGCTGTGATGCTTCCATTTTTTGGATATGGAGACATAACGCATACAAGTGCAACTTCTGAAAGTTTATTTAATAATACAAAACCCGCACGTTTCGTCATAAAAATCTACCAATACGTGTTCACTTCTACCAATACGTGATTGTGGTTCAAACGATGGAAATGGAAGCTCAATCGTTTGAGATCAATTTCACCAAAATATTTGCGATGGGGGGGGGGGGCGAAATGTACCTTTCAGATTTACGCACTAGTATAGAAATTGATATAAACACGGAAGTGCACGGTGGTTTCTTATGACAATGTCCGAGAACTGACTGATAAGCGCTTTGTGTGTTGACTGAAATTTTTTGAATTGAATGAAAATTACATATTTGTAAAGAATAAAGTCAAAATACGCTGGTAAACATTCCAATTTAGGTCCGATATAAATTTTATAAAAATACAAAGTAAAAATTTCTATTTTCCGACGTGTCAAACATGAAATTTCTGTTAAGTGGCCGAAAATAGGCACGTTCACCCTATATGCGTTTATAGAAGGATGCATGCAAGGAGTAAACACAAAGGTTTTTCTTATTCGATGCTAGCAAATGTCAAATCGTTCTAATATAATTTTTAGAATTTTATGCAGAAATTTTATTTCAATTTTAAGCAATTATGTTTACTGTAAATATTTGAGTACATTAATGCGTTTATTAGGGTTTCGATCACTCAAACATGTTTAAAACTGAGCTGATTGAATAGAACTTGTTATTTTTTGATTACACACTTTTAATTTGATGATAAATTAAAATTATGATTTTCCTAGCAGAATCTAATTGAATCGCTTCATGCAAAAGGGATATAAGTCCATCCGTGTGGTATTTAGGTTAGCGGTGGATTATGGGTTTAGAGGGGTACTTTTAACGTTTTAAACTAAAAGCAATGTTCTACAGACAATTTCTAGGGTTGTACGATACGTCATGGTTTGACCTTTCGTGCAAGAATTTAATCAATAATTTGGTTAAATTTGAATGTAATTGAATTGAATGATGAATTTGATGACCATCAGTATAGCGTAAAGTATACACCGACCGACTAGAAAGCGGGAGACCGCGGTTCAAGTCCTGGTCGCGTCGGATTCGCTGCTGTGATCAAAGGTCCGATATCAATCTTTAGACTGTGGGGAAGGCAACGGGAAACTACCTCATTAATTATATTCCTGGCAAAGTCAGCTTGACTTTGGTAAGTTGATCGCCTACACTGTAAAGGCAATTTGAGATTGCCAATTTCCATCACTTCAGCTTCTCTTCTTCAGCTTTTGGTGTAATAAAAGATTACAATTTTATCGATGGATTAATAAAACATACATTCAGTATGCGAAAGGATCCGTACTGGAACTTCCCTCGCAAAAGTGTATCTTTTGGGAAAAATTTCTTTTAAACAAGTTAAAGTCGAAGATTTGAAAAAACTTTAACCCTACATTCCTGACAAACGTCAGGCTTTTTTCACATCGTTAATGAACTTACAATTCTGATGTGGAAAAAAACGAAAATGATTAGTAGATAATTTACTCCATTTTACTTAATCTATTATTGTACTGTTTGATTTGTTTATTATACTTTTATTAATCTAAATTTGTATTTTGTTATTGCATTCACACTCTTTCATGCATAAAGGTATCTAAATCCAATGCCTTTTTTTATTTATATTCAGAGCTGAACATTCAGAGCCAATATTGTTTAAATACTGCTGATAGGTATCAACAGTGCAAAACAGTTTTTTCAATTTATCTCAGAATGCTTTTGGATGGACTTAAGTCCCTTTCAGCATGAAGCTGAAAACCAATAACCAATTTAAAAGTTGGTTTTCTCGAAACCACCTATTTCGTGATTGTGTACATGATTTCTTTCGAAACAATGCATCAATTGACTAAAACTTTTTTTAAGTAGACAGTTTTTACGTGGTTTCCTGGTGCACTAGAGCAAAAAACAGTTGTTACAAAAACAAATTTTTACTTGAAAGTGTCTTTTGCATTAAATTTGGGCTCAATCTGCATAACTTTATTTTTGATTGCAAATTTTTTTAATTCAAGGGTTTCGCTCGGAATTTACACTTTTATATCTATTTTTCTAGTTTTAAAATGTATTTAATCAGTTTAGTGTAAAAATACTTTACATGTATTTTCATTTCCACAAAAGAATCACAGACCCTGCATTTTTCAGTCGTCTAGACTAGAACATCTCCTAAAGTAGAAACACTACATCGCTACATTGAAACTCCGCAATTCAAAATGACTCCAAGATTTGTTTTCTTTTCGAAATATTTGTTTCTCTACATTTCTTCTCATTTTGAATTTTTGTTTGAAATCAATGTTAATTGAAAAACTTCAAAATCACATGCTTTGAATAAATTGATCATTTCTTCAAACAGAAGAGATGATAAAAAAACAGATTTCAGTTTCCAAATACCTAATTATTTTGTGAATAATTTCTGAAACGAGATAATTACTTGCTCTTTCTATGAGAAAACTTACTTTTTATGTGGAATAATATATTAATTTTTTATTGCTATTAAGTAATGTTAATTGTTTCTACATGTGTATTTGTGAAGAATTATTATAAAATCTAGTCTAGCAAATTAATTCATATGCTACGTAATTCTTGTGTTTAATTTTCTCACAATTTCCTAAAACTCATTTAATTCTGTACAATTTTTTTTTATTATTAGTACATTTTTAAATTAACAGCCATGATAAACGTAACGTTTGCAAATTGGTTCACATTTGTCCCTATTTTCACTCCTCTACCGACTGCCGCATAAATTTATTCCTAATTGTCTGAAATTATTGTCTAAATTTTAACTATGCTGTATTGTTACAATGTAATTAATAGTTGTAAAATTTTCGGTTAGAATATATATTATATATAACGAAGTACAGGTAATTGATGAACGCTAAAACTGAAGGCCGTTAAACTTTTGATGTTTCTTGGATTAATTACTAAACTAATTTTTCAATTAGGAATATAACATTGATTTTGGCATATTCCTAGGCTATCTGAGATTCTACGTTATAATTGATGCAATTGAAATTAACCTTTTCTTAAATCTCCGAGAGGCCATATAATTGAAATTTTTACGAATTTCCTGATCGTTTATCGACGCTTTGAAAGTGAATTGTACCTTTGTAAATAATTAGAAATTTACATAATCGACACCAAAGATAATTATTATAATAATTATATTTTTTAAGTCGTGACTTTTTTTAGTAATCACAGAGAACGTGATAAAAATATGCAAAAATTAAATTTATCCTGCAATAATAACTGAATTCCTTTTTTTATTTAGAATATTCAAATTACACTCCTTTGTGTTATTGACCACCAGCAGGATTTGTACGACGAGAAGTATAAATGACGGGGATAACAATTTTTATCCAAATAAATTGAATATCCCTCGCTGTTTAAGTTGGCATTTCAATATTTTTTCAATTACATTTATCAATTTTTTTACTGAATCAGTTTTTTTAAGTTGGATAATTTATTGTTTTCTAGTTTTTAGTTTGAAGGTATATTTTTCAAGTTAAACTTTGCATACCTGGGTTCTGAAAATCTTTAAAAAGAATTTTAGAAGTCACTTTTCATTATTTTGCATGTTTCGTGACACACAGTCGCTAAATATAATATAATTATTAAGAAATCCCGTTTAAAACAAGATTTTTGTTGACAATGATTGCTTTGGTTCAATGCTTATTAAATTATATACGAAATTTTCATATAGATTGTTTAGTATGAACAATTAAGTATATTGTTATATTAAATTAAGCATTGTTCTCTTCTTATTATCAGATACCAAATGCATTTGATCGTAATGCTTCGCCATTAGAACTTCAATTTATTACACAAAAGATCGGAAGTAGCTCTATAATTCTCGACGTATCTAACTTGAGATATTAGATTTATTTTGTTTTTCTTTAAGGTTTTCTAAGTTGTTCCTTAAATTGGTTTTATTCATCTAGTACACTACTACTAGGAATATTTTATATTATGTTCCGGAACACCATTTCTTGCTTTATGTTCTGTAACTTCAATGCAAGGTAATTTTTTTATATTGAAGGTGAAAATTAGATAATTATCTCGCTTTACAATACCATCATCACATCAAATTCATCTCTACAATTAGTACTATATCAGAATGTAAATATGAACCTTGAACTTTTCTAAAAAAAAAAACAACTCGTATGCCACGATTAATTATTTATTTAAACGCAATTTTATTTTTATTGTGCAAATTATACATGATGTGAATGGAGCACTTCAGATTCATCTGTTCAAAATATTTACATTTTGGTAAAGCATGTTTCTAATTGGATGGTAGGTTTGAGTTCACGTATCGAATTAATTACTTGCTCCGTGGATGATAATTTCATTTAAGTTTACTTTAGTCTGCAGCTGCGAAGTTCTTCACCCTGCGGTTGATTAGGAAATGAAGCATACCTATAACATACCGAACTCATTAAAAATTTGCTTACAATTAAATTTTTATAATAACAATGAGTAATTATATTATTTATTAATTTTCAAAATTAAAGACAATCAGGAATAGCATTTAATGGGCATTTAAATTTGTTCCTCCTTTTATTTCATTCTTTTGTCTCTTTTTTAAATTCAAACTCTAATTTTACGTAGAATACCTTGAAATCGCCATAGTTTTGATATTAACACCCAACAGCCCACACGCACCTTTCTTTCTCGACAGGGTCCTTATTGAATAAGTTAGTTACTTACAAATAAAATATTATTATTTTTCATTGATAATTAGGAAATATTGTCTGCCCACCGGAATATTAAATTTATTTCAATTTATTATTCAAAAGATTTTGCTTTATTGAATAAACTTTTAATATTCTTAAAAGTTTTTATTTCAACTGTGCAGAGAAACTGAAAATTTGTTACCTGTAAGATAAAATAACATCTTTTATTCTTTTCATAGCTTTCACTTCTCATCAATTCGTACGACTATCGTGACGACCCTAGGGTGTCCAGTCATTCTTTACGGACCTAATGCCCAAATATCAAAATAAGTGAATCTATTGATTTAATTCGAATCGCGTCACGTACGTATGAGGTACATTTGACAATGTCACTTCTATTATACGGAATGGAAGCAAACTTTCATTACCGGTTATGTATTTTTAAATTTTATACTAATTAAATTTACACTAAACTGAAGATCCATTTAATTTTTAATTTTAATAATCAAATCATTTGAATTTGAATAAACTTGAAAATATAAATTTTTTTGCATTAAAAATTATGTAAAAAAATATTTTCAACACAACGCAAATGGCCAAGAATTCTCTTGACAAGTAATTGACAGGTAGAAGCTACTACATGAATTCGACTGAAAGCCTTTTACTTTACTCGCTGCGAGGATAAAACATAAAAATTTCCAATATTCTATGGGTATGTGTATCATCACAAAGTCAGATGTAATCGATGCAAAATTGGAATTGGATGTCAGCATATCACGTATTTGGAGTAATGCATACCTATGAAGTTGAACTTCGGTTGCCGCACTAGATACTTGTGTAACCTTCGATATTGTCATCTAATTCTAATACTGAATTGCTAATATCGGTCTGGAGCGTTACAAATTTGAGCTGCCAGGCTTTTTCTAATTATTATTCTCATTCTACACTTATTTGAAGAAATACATTTGATTTGCACTCGTCTCCACTTGCTAAATGCCTGAAGTTTTCCAAAATTACGAATAGAGAGATTTTCTATTATTATTCATTGATTTCAACGCAATAATGACTAAAAATGTTACATTTTTGACAGAACAACGGATTTTATGCTTCCCTACTGATTTTTTTTTTATTAACATCCAAGTATATTACAATCTGTTCCTATTAGAACAACAAATAATAGTATTGACAGTAGATGAAGTTAGAGACACAGTGGAAATAAGTTTAATGTGGCTTACTTCCTTAAGCAATACAACAGTATTCTAATAATATACTATGTATTTGTATAACATTTCGAGTATTTGACAAATAATTGAATAATTCACTCTCTTTGGGGCAGGTCTACAGGGTCAATTCTCTTCCGTCTCTTTGGGGTCTTGATGAGACGCCATTATAGCGGTGTCATCCGTAAATGTGGCAATTTCCGTGTTTTGTTATAGGTAGGTCGTTTGTAAACAACAAATACAGTAGCGGACCCAGAATATTTCCTTGTGGAACTCCAACTTCTATTGGTACGAGAGTGGTGTAAGCTTTACCACGGCTAACTTGGAAATGTCGATCAGAGAGGTATGACTTAAGGATTCTGCAGTACGGGTGAAGAAGGCTGAGTTTAATTTTGTAAATTAGGCCCAGGTGCCAAACTCTGTCGAACGCAATATCGCCTACATTCCAAGTCGTTTCTAATTTTCTTTGCAACTTGATGAACTTGTTCCACTGTCGAATGCTGTTAATGAAAACCGAATTGGTGGTTTCGTTCTTCAAAAAGGGGTCTTAGTTTTTCCAGAAGAAGTTTCTCTAATACCTTAGAGAGGGTGGATAAGAGGCTGATAGGACGGTGCGATGTTACTTTTCAAGGGTTCTTACCAGTTTTGGATAAGTATTCATTGTATTGGGAAGTATCCAAGTCTAAGCATAGCATTGAAGATCATCGTAATCAGTCTGATGCCCATTATTGGTATATTCTTCAGTACTTCTCCAGTTATCAGATCGTAGCCTGGAGCTTTCTTTGGGTGTGTGTTGTGAGCTAAAACATATTTGATTTCATTAATTTTTGATATTGTATAGGCAGATCCATCTGATATGGGGCATCAAGTAGCTGGTGAATTGAATACTCTGCAGCAGTGGGAACCTCTACGCCTCTAAGATGATCAACAAATGCGTCGGTCTTCTCTTGCTCGCTTCTGGTCTATTTCCATTCCTTGCTCTGACTGGGGGTCTGTTTTCTGTGGCTGCTTGATTTTTCGTGTAACTTTCCACAAAGAATGTCGGTTGATTTAGTTGCCGATAGATTGTCTAAAAAGTTTTGACGTTTCGATTTTTGTGATTATAAAGCATTTCTTTTAATTTCTTGATGGCTCTATTTAAGTTGGTTTTATCGATTGGATTGCGTGTGGATTGTCAACGTTTTCTGAGTCTTTTCTTTTCAATAAGTTTTATTCTTACATTGTTTGGTACGAATCCAGTTTTTATCATTACTTGCATTTCAAGAGTAGCACGCCATGCTGCCTGTTATATTGATTTTGTCAGGCAATCAACCGCTTCATCAATGTCTTGCTCTGTTTTTAAAGAAATATTTGAATTTAACTTATTGGTGAGAATAGTCCTAAATTTGTCCCAGTCGGTGTTTTTGTTTGCTAGAATTTGCGACTCCATTGAGACCATAATTGAAGTATGATCTGACGAAGGATTCAAGCACGTAAGTAGTTGCGCAAAATTCTTTTTGTAATGCAGATGTCAATAACGTCGAGATATTGTTGGTTGGAATATCTTGGTCGACCCGTTGGTAAATTCTGTAGGTTTTTGCTCTGCATTCTTCTTCAGGTGGCTATCCATTCTGGATGTTGGCTATCCATTCTGGATGTTGGCTATTATGACTTTATTAACTGCAGTGCGGAAAAGTTCCGTTGGCGTCATTGAAAACCACGTTCTTAGGTTTTTAAGCCAAGATATTCTTCTTCTGCCCTTCTCTTTCCTCTATTTTCCCTTGCAATATGCACTGCAGAAGTTGGTATCTGTTTTCGTTTTTCACAATATGTCCCAAATAATGCAGTTTTCTCGCTTTGACCGTGCTAATCACCTCTGTCTGTTTCGCCATTCTTCTAAGTATCTCTGCATTTGTTACGTGTTCCACCCATGAAACCCCCAAGATTCTGCGGTAAATCCACATTTCGAAAGCCTCCAGTTTTTCGTCATTGCTTCCGTTAGTGTCCAAGACTCTACTCCATAAAACAGCACAGGAAAAACGTAGCAGCGTATCATTTTTAAATTCGTGTCTAGTGTTATGTTATGACTTTTAAAAGTTCCGTCATTCGAATAAACGTTCGTCTTGGTTTTCTATTCGAATCTTTATTTCAATTGAATGATCCCACTGCTCGTTAATATTGGTGCCAAGATATATGTATATTTTCTGACTCCTGGTTATTTACCATCAGCTGACAGTTTGGTATATTATCCTTGCTTATCACCATTAGTTTTGTTTTTCTTAGATTTATTTCTAGTCCTGACTGTTTACTAGTTTCTGTCACATTTTTCATTATGTTTTGTAGGTCTGTTATGTTGTCAGCAAAAATTACCGTATCATCGGCGTACCTAATGTTGTTTACACGTTCTACATTTAACACAATTTCGGCATCTACATTATACAGTGCTTGCTTAAATATTTGTTCCGAATAGAGTTTGAATAATAAGGATAACAAAACACACCCCTACCTCACTCCTCTCCGAATCTTTACCATTTCCGTGTGATCCTCGCCCAGTCGCAAACTTACTTCTTGTCTCCAGTATCCTACGTCAATTATTATTATTCTTAGATTTTTCCCATTCAGACCAATTTTCTGTAGTATATCTATCATTTTATCATGTTTTACTCTATCAAATGATTTTTGGTAATCGACAAAGCACAGAAACACATCGCAACTTACGTCTCTACATCTCTGGATTAGGACCTGAACACTGAACAGGGCTTCTCTTGTTCCAACTGTCAACAGTAGGTGTCATTTGTTCTTCGCACAGCCTGCGTATTCGCCTGTGGATAATCTTTAGAAATAGTTTTAAAAATTTGCTCTGCATGGCATAGTATAATTGTCTTCCACGCGGGGTATCAAGTCTAGAGCCCCAAAAAGTGTGCTAGGCGTTAAGGTCACCACCGGATATAAAACGATGGCCAAGCGTTTCGGGCTTTTTTAATGGACAGATTAGGTGGGCAATATATTGCTGAGAAAACCATTTTTCCTTGCAAGTCTTCAATTTCTACAGATGTGGCTTGCATGTTTTTTCACTAATTTTGGATATTACTTGGTGTTTTATACTGTTCTTAATTATAATTATAGTACCTCCTCTGACTCTTTCTTCTGGGTGTTGAGTGTGGTGTAGAGAGTATTCGAAGGGTTAATCGCTGGTGAAGTTTTTGTACACATCTCATGAAGTACATGAAATACTTCACGTGGAACATCCTCCAGTGCCTCTGCAACGGAAGATCTTCAATTTACCTCTGATAAAAATAAACTATTCAATCCGGGGGTCGGGGGGTGTGGAACACCCTCCAGTGCACATTTTGGAATGAAGAACATTGCAGAACATGCAGAACCCCAGACCAAGTAGTTTACTTTTTATCAGCAGTAAACTGAAGATCTCCCGTTGCAGAGGCACTGAGTGTTCCACCCCCAGACTCCCGGTTTAAATAATTTATTTTTATTAAAAGTGAATTAAATATTTAAGCATATCTCAAGTTTATTAAAATTAGCTATGGTCAAGTAAATGTATTTAATTCGTAATTTGACAATTAATTATATACTGCGCAATTATAAATTCCGTACCTCTTGGGAGGCAGATCTCTGCAACAAATGAAAAATAAACTACTTAATCCGGCGGGTCTGGGGAGTGTAGAACACCTTCCTGTGCTTCTGCAACGGGAAATTTTCAGTTTACTTCTGATAAAAATAAACTACTGGATCCGGGGGGTGTGGGGGTGTGGAACACCTTCCATTGCTCAAATTTTGGAATCTCGGCAAGTCTCTGAAATACCAATGATGTACGTTAAATACAATGAAGTATCGATGAATTAGGTGAAATACCGCAATTATTGATGAAGTACGGTGAATTACTGGTGAATTATATGAAGTACGAAGAAGTATGAAGAATTATCATGAATTACGTGAAGTGTGAAGTTAATTGTACACGATTTCCTCTAGCGGTTGACCCTCGAGTATTGTAGAATTTTAATATAACTCTTCTCTGTCATGTGGGATTCTGAAATGAGCATAATGTCTAGATCATGTATTATGAGAAAGGTAAACTGAAAAAATAAACAGCATAGTATCGGAAAGCAAAATATTAAATATTTAAAAATTATGCAGAAAATTGGGATAACTCTTTAGTTTTCTTGGGAAACACTGTAAGGTATTCCAAATCTCCTGTCTTTTCTTGCAGTTTATGCTGTTGACAGCCCCTTCAACCGTTAGTTCTATTTTTTAGAACCATGCACGATTTGCCATCCTTTGTTACTGATATTTATAGTTTACATTGTTTTAAAATGTTCTTCTAGTATTCACTTGATCCCGAAGCCATAAGTGGGCAAAAAAATTTGAAGTCAATAGTTTTAATCCGCTTGGGGGAACTTATACAAGGTTTTAGGAGTTTAATTTATTAGAAAAAGTGCACAGTTCAAACATGCACAGACCGATGGGAAAAAGAAATGGTCCCAACTCAGTGCTGTAAGTGGGGCTTTTCCCGGGGAAGGGAGGACACTGGCTATTTTTTTTACTTTTTATTAAGATAAAGATTTTTCAGAGCTTAACACATTTACCTCCAGAGGTTACACTTTTGCTTCTTATAAAAACTATGCTATTTTAATCGAAAACGAATAAAAAGGATCGTAAATTAAAAAAAAGGAATAACAAACGAGCACAAGGATGAGGTTAAATAAATCCGCAATAAATTTTCACTATAAGTGTATATGCTATTGCAAAATGGAACATTAAAAAGAAAAGATGTTTGATATGTAATCTGCGATAAGAACAGCCGACATTTCGATTCCACTCAACTGGCTAGCGGTCACGCCAAACCATTGCTGGTATTCTTTCATTTTGTATTTTGGAAGTCGTAAAACCAAGTTTTTTGTTTGTAGATTACAATGAACCTAAATTTATTGTTTAGTTGGTGTAATTTATGTGCCGGACAGGAAGTAATACAATTTGTTAATTTTGAGATTTTTTAAATTAGGTTAAACAATTGAAAATCGACTACCGCATTAACTGATTAGTAAACTTTGCAATTTTAATTTCTGCTTTATAATAAATTATGTTTTTAGTAAATAAGCTGAAGTTTTGTTTAATAAAAATAAATTACCCACATAAAATACCAAATCAACAAATTAAAATTTTTAATTTTTATGCAAGTATGTATTTAGTAGGTAATGAATGTATTAAGCAACCGTGTAGTTTCAGCAGTATAATGCACTTCAAGTTGATTATTCAAGAATATCACTTCCTTAAATGCTAATAACCTTTTCGCATTTCTTATTTATGCTTTGGATATAGCAAGTGTTGTCAAGAGGAAAAAACGTTTTTCACCTATCATGCTTTTCTTATCTTTACAGTTCACGATTTCATTTTTTTTTCAGAAAATTTATTTTATGTGATTTGATTTTTGAACCGAAAAGGTTGTTCCTTTAACCTTTTCAAATGAAAACTTGTTAGTTTTAGTTTACAGTTTTTCTTTAACAATACTAGGCGCCGCGCCGCATCGTAAAATTAGTTGTGCTGTACTTTTTCGTTTTTAAGTTTTATACGTTAAAATTGAAACTACGTTGAAAAACTTTATGAAGTTCTTCATGTGGAACATCATGAATGTTGACACAACGAAAATGCGTTCCTCGACAATTTTAATTTTAAAGTAGTATTTATGAGTTATGATGACATCAAAGCAAATTTTGGGTTATCTTAAGCAAATTTTTATAATATACATATATTTTGTCTTTTTTTGTCTACGAAGACGTTGAAATTGCACGCGAGTTAAACCAATTGATATAATTTCAATGCAAATGTAAGCCTTTTGTATTTCAAACTCAACTCACGAGATTGAATAAATTCTTTTCTTCGTTAAAGAATGTATGCTTGATGAAATTAATATATTAAAATTCAAGAGAGCTTTTCGAATTTCTATATTTTCATTTGTTTTGTGAGAGAATAATAATTCATCATATTCAATTTGTTTACGGAAAGTGATAATGCGCTGGTTTATATTTGAAAAGCGGAAAATAATTTATAATCGATGAGGTTCTAAAATGTTAAATTCTTTTCAAGTTTATTATAAAGCGGTTTATAATTTTCTATGCATTTTGTGTAAAAGCAAACTTTAGGATTAACTGTTTAAATGCAATAAAACTTCGAAGAGGAAAAATTATACTTTGTTCACCATAAACTAAGCGGTTTATTTGGTTTCTTGTTATAAATTGTGCAATTGGCACAATTAATATTTTGCGCTAGTCTCTAGCACAATCGCCCATCTTGTAAATTGGAATTTGTGCAATTGCCCCTTGCCAAGTCGGAGAAATAGTTATTACTTCCATTAGTACCATAAAATTATCTCGTTGTGGAATGGGAAACCACACGAAACAGTTAATCTGTAGATTTATTGCCTCACACTATATTCATATCGCAAAATTGATTAAGTTTTGATCAAACAGTGAATATTCCAATAAGTAATTATTGCCCCTGACGAAAATTAAACCCGAATCAAATTTCTTATCCAAATACCATGGTTAAAACTAAAGATCAATGACGATGAGTAAATCTCGTTTGCTATTGGATACGAAATTATGTTTTCATATCAACAAAATTATTTTTAGATTACTTAATGTATTTATAATTCATTATCAAGCAAATTGTTTGTTGCAGTATAAAATTAGTAGACATAATTTTATTAGTTTGAAACATCCCCCACGGTAACAATGGAAATAAAATCAATTAACACGCCAAATTTAATTAAGAATGTTAACATAATGTAATGTTATAACAACAAAGTTTACCTTAAATAAATTAATTTCTCTCTTTTGATTTTATAACCCTAATTGGGGTCGAAAAGTTTTTGTATAGAGCTGCGTGAGTTTTAAGGATTAAACTTAATAAATGAGTTTAGCTGGAACAAACCATAAATTTATAAATCGTTTCTAAATTCTTTCTTTTTGTGCCAAGCTTATTTGTTTTCTTTGTAATTAATATTATAATAAAAACCTTTTTTTTATCATAACTTGATAAATCGCCCCGGAGAGAATTTTTAGAACAGCCTTAAGTGTTTTTCCATTAGGTGTTATTTCTCTTCTAAATTCTATTGAAAAGGTGTTAACATAAAATTTATATTTCAATTAAATTTTGTTCATAAACCTGAAATTTTACTCCTAACACAAGATAGTCATTAAGTTTGAAGCGGTGTTGAAAGCTTTTGTGTACCTAAGTATTAATTTTTCTTTCAAACCATTGAAAGAAATATACTATACCGAGGCAGCCATTTTTGCTTTTTATTTTGATATTAATGTGTTTGCTGTTTTCTTTAATGTTTTGGTGGTTTGGTTTTATTGAAAACGGATCGTTATGTAGGATTAGCTAAAGTTTCTATATAACAAAGGTTAGAAGTTACGTCTTCTAATCAATTAGCAAAGGTGTGGAGGTATTATTTTGCAAGCGTGTCTTCGCCTTTTGAAATGCATCAACACGATTCGTTTTCTAATTATATACTATCTTTTTCATCGTTTTCTTTTTTTTTCAGATTTAGCCGCCAAACTTCTGTAAAAATGCGCTCCTACTTTACCCTCTGCATGACATATCTGTTATTTCAATTTGGACATTGCGAGATTTACACTGCCCTTGTAGATTTAAAGGAAGTTTTACATACGGAATCGATACTCATTGACACGTTAGAGAAATACATTTATTCCGAACAACAGAAATTGGATTTACTGCGAAAGTAATTTTACGTTTTATTAAATTATTTCATAAAAAATGATTATCGATAAATTTCTAGGTATAAAGAAGTATATCAAAAGCAAAACGAAAAGCTTCTGGGGATGTCGAAAATTATGTATCGAATCCCATTAACGCATATTTGTTAGTAAAACGTTTAACTACAGATTGGAAGGAAATTGAAGCTCTCGTCAATATAAATGTCGGTCAAGGTATTTATCATCCATGATAATTACTTTTGCATTGGTTTATGTTATGTTTTTTCAGAATTTCACAAAAATGTTTCGTCATACAGAGAATATTTAAAGTTTCCGACAGATGAAGACTTAAATGGAGCCGCAGTTGCTTTGATGCGATTACAAGACACATACAAATTAGACACATCTTCATTAGCACGAGGAGAACTAAATGGCGTTAAATACAGTTCAGAGCTAACTGCTGCAGATTGCTTTGAATTAGGTCGACAATCTTATAATAACGGCGACTTTTATCATACTCAATTGTGGATGAGAGAAGCAGACTCCAGATTAGGACGAGAAGCAAATGAAACTATCGACCAGAGTGATATTTTAGAATATTTGGCATTTTCAACGTACAAGCAAGGTAATTCATTTTTTTTTCAGAATTTTGCATTAAAATAAAAGTGAAGTACAACAAAAATTGTACGAACGTGCAGCGAAGCCTTTATCAGAATTTAGAACGATAAAACATTTTATATATCCACAATTCAGCTTCGTGAAGTCGTGAACTTAATTTAAAAGACCTTTTTATGCAATATCCTTTTCATTTTTTTGTTGTTTTAAAAGGATAAAATCTATAAACTGTAGTTTTTAATTATATTCCATCGGCGATGAAAATAATTTGTAATTAACAATCCCATGATTTTCAACTTCCATGTAATCCAGGATATTTGAGCTTTTCTGGCTTTGAGGCTACGAATTTAATTTTGTAAGCTTTAACTTGAGTTTGATTAATTACACTTTTATTTAATTACGAGTTGAGATAAAAGTGTAGGAAAGCGTCTACTTTGATGTTAGCGTAAAGCGTATGCTGTTTCTTTCATCGTTTTTACGTATTTTTTTATATTTCAACAATAACAGTGCAAAGCATTTCTTTAAATGTTGACCGGGTACATTTCGTTACTTTGCGAATTGGTTTAATTATGAGGAACATTAGAGTAATTTTATTTTAATGGTCTCTTCGTTAAACTTTCTCTTTTTCTTTTCATTGTTTATTTTTTTACTACTTATTTGTACGGGAAGATTTATGCAACGTGCTTACGCTTGATCACATAAATTTCGTTACTTAACATGGATTGAATTAAAAATGTTAAATATTCATTGAAAGACCGATGATTGACCTAAATTTCAAAATAATTATCTATGCGTAATTTGCTCGCCAAACGTTTTATTGACTAATTTTGTTTATGGTAAATCATGGTTAAAACTAAAGATCAATGACGATGAGTAAATCTCGTTTGCTATTGGATACGAAATTATGTTTTCGTATCAACAAAATTATTTTTAGATTACTTAATGTATTTATAATTCATTATCAAGCAAATTGTTTGTTGCAGTATAAAATTAGTAGACATAATTTTATTAGTTTGAAACATCCCCCTACGGTAACAATGGAAATAAAATCAATTAACACGCCAAATTTAATTAATAATGTTAACATAATGTAATGTTATAACAACAAAGTTTACCTTAAATAAATTAATTTCTCTCTTTTGATTTTATAACCCTAATTGGGGTCGAAAAGTTTTTGTATAGAGCTGCGTGAGTTTTAAGGATTAAACTTAATAAATGAGTTTAGCTGGAACAAACCATAAATTTATAAATCGTTTCTAAATTCTTTCTTTTTGTACCAAGCTTATTTGTTTTCTTTGTAATTAATATTATAATAAAAACCTTTTTTTATCATAACTTGATAAATCGCCCCGGAGAGAATTTTTAGAACAGCCTTAAGTGTTTTTCCATTAGGTGTTATTTCTCTTCTAAATTCTATTGAAAAGGTGTTAACATAAAATTTATATTTCAATTAAATTTTGTTCATAAACCTGAAATTTTACTCCTAACACAAGATAGTCATTAAGTTTGAAGCGGTGTTGAAAGCTTTTGTGTACCTAAGTATTAATTTTTCTTTCAAACCATTGAAAGAAATATACTATACTGAGGCAGCCATTTTTGCTTTTTTTATTTTTGATATTAATGTGTTTGCTGTTTTCTTTAATGTTTTTGGTTTGTTTTATTGAAAAGCGATCGTTAAGTAGGATTAGCTAAAGTTTCCATATAACAAAGGTTAGAAGTTACGTCTTCTAATCAATTAGCAAAGGTGTGGAGGTATTATTTTGCAAGCGTGTCTTCGCCTTTTGAAATGCATCAACACGATTCGTTTTCTAATTATATACCTACTATCTTTTACAGCGTTTTCTTTTTTTCAGATTTAGCCGCCAAACTTCTGTAAAAATGCGCTCCTACTTTATCCTCTGTATGACATATCTGTTATTTCAATTTGGACATTGCGAGATTTACACTGCCCTTGTAGATTTAAAGGAAGTTTTACATACGGAATCGATACTCATTGACACGTTAGAGAAATACATTTATTCCGAACAACAGAAATTGGATTTACTGCGAAAGTAATTTTACGTTTTATTAAATTATTTCATAAAAAATGATTATCGATAAATTTCTAGGTATAAAGAAGTATATCAAAAGCAAAACGAAAAGCTTCTGGGGATGTCGAAAATTATGTATCGAATCCCATTAACGCATATTTGTTAGTAAAACGTTTAACTACAGATTGGAAGGAAATTGAAGCTCTCGTCAATATAAATGTCGGTCAAGGTATTTATCATCCATGATAATTACTTTTGCATTGGTTTATGTTATGTTTTTTCAGAATTTCACAAAAATGTTTCGTCATACAGAGAATATTTAAAGTTTCCGACAGATGAAGACTTAAATGGAGCCGCAGTTGCTTTGATGCGATTACAAGACACATACAAATTAGACACATCTTCATTAGCACGAGGAGAACTAAATGGCGTTAAATACAGTTCAGAGCTAACTGCTGCAGATTGCTTTGAATTAGGTCGACAATCTTATAATAACGGAGACTTTTATCATACTCAATTGTGGATGAGAGAAGCAGACTCCAGATTAGGACGAGAAGCAAATGAAACTATCGACCAGAGTGATATTTTAGAATATTTGGCATTTTCAACGTACAAGCAAGGTAATTCATTTTTTTTTCAGAATTTTGCATTAAAATAAAAGTGAAGTACAACAAAAATTGTACGAACGTGCAGCGAAGCCTTTATCAGAATTTAGAACGATAAAACATTTTATATATCCACAATTCAGCTTCGTGAAGTCGTGAACTTAATTTAAAAGACCTTTTTATGCAATATCCTTTTCATTTTTTTGTTGTTTTAAAAGGATAAAATCTATAAACTGTAGTTTTTAATTATATTCCATCGGCGATGAAAATAATTTGTAATTAACAATCCCATGATTTTCAACTTCCATGTAATCCAGGATATTTGAGCTTTTCTGGCTTTGAGGCTACGAATTTAATTTTGTAAGCTTTAACTTGAGTTTGATTAATTACACTTTTATTTAATTACGAGTTGAGATAAAAGTGTAGGAAAGCGTCTACTTTGATGTTAGCGTAAAGCGTATGCTGTTTCTTTCATCGTTTTTACGTATTTTTTTATATTTCAACAATAACAGTGCAAAGCATTTCTTCAAATGTTGACCGGGTACATTTCGTTACTTTGCGAATTGGTTTAATTATGAGGAACATTAGAGTAATTTTATTTTAATGGTCTCTTCGTTAAACTTTCTCTTTTTCTTTTCATTGTTTATTTTTTTACTACTTATTTGTACGGGAAGATTTATGCAACGTGCTTACGCTTGATCACATAAATTTCGTTACTTAACATGGATTGAATTAAAAATGTTAAATATTCATTGAAAGACCGATGATTGACCTGAATTTCAAAATAATTATCTATGCGTAATTTGCTCGCCAAACGTTTTATTGACTAATTTTGTTTATGGTAAATCATTAGTTTGTTTATGTATTTACCGCGCATCACTGTTTTATTGGTTATGATAGTCATAAATTCACTTCCATTTTCACTTGAGATTTTATGTAATTCTAGGAAACATACCATTGGCGTTAGATCTCACTAACAAATTACTGCAAATATTTCCAACTCACAGTAGAGCGTTGGGAAATAAAATCTACTACGAAAAAGAAATTGAAAAAAATAACGTGGTTAAACGCAAAGGTGATGACGAATCGGCTGATATAATCGTTAATGAACAAGTATTGACCCAAACAATGTAATTGAAAAAAAAAATTCTAATATACAATTTTAGATACTTCACACGGGCAATAATATTCCCGAAAGGGAATTGTACGAATCGTTGTGTAGAGGAGAAATTCAAACACCAATTGAAATTACTTCGACATTGACATGTTCATATGTAAATAACAACAATCCATATTTATTACTTGCGCCGTTTAAAGTGGAAGAAGCGTATCCAAATCCTAGAATCGTTATATTTCATGATGTAATGTCCGACAGCGAAATTAAAACCATTAAAGATTTGTCCAAACCACGCGTGAGTGTTGTAAAAAATGTTTTTTTCGTGAATTCTTAAAGCTGTTTTTTAGTTTAAAAGAGCCACTGTTCAGAACTACAAAACCGGTGAATTGGAAACAGCTCAGTATAGGATAAGTAAATCAGCGTGGCTGAAAGATTTCGAGCATAAACATATTGACAGCGTATGTAAAAGAGTCGGGGATATGACTGGTCTAACTGTTGAAACTGCCGAGGAACTTCAGGTTGTGAATTATGGTATTGGTGGTCATTATGAACCTCATTTTGACTTTGCAAGGGTAATATTTATTTTCATTGTTATTTCACATAAATTTAAAATATTTTTTTTTACAGAAAGAAGAAGTTAACGCATTTAAGAGTTTGGGCACTGGTAATCGTATAGCAACTGTTTTATTTTATGTAAGCTTTCTTTCAGCACCGTCGCTATTAGTTTACAATAATTACATTGCATTTTCAGATGAGTGACGTATCTCAAGGTGGTGCTACAGTATTCCCTAATATTAACGTAGGACTTTGGCCAAAAAAAGGTTCGGCGGCTTTTTGGTACAATTTACATCCTAGTGGCGAAGGAGATTACAATACCAGACATGCAGCTTGTCCAGTTTTAGCAGGCTCAAAATGGGGTGGGTGGTTTTATAAGGAATTTTTTTTTTATTTAACTAAATTATTAATTTTAGTTTCCAATAAGTGGATACATGAACAAGGGCAAGAATTCTTAAGGCCTTGTGGAATGACACCAGCTCCCCCTGAGTTGACTGCATAAATGCAAATGTGATAAAGACTGTTCTTCATTTTTTAATTTTAAATTTGAGACACTAATCCACTACCTACCATACTTATACTATTTATTGTAAATAATTAGCTATATATAAATATATACATAACAGCAGTTGGTTTCCATTAGGATTGTTCAAGTTGAACCAATTGGATGTTTAATAACTGCAAAACTTGCCATCTTTGCAAAGTCACTAATTCTAGAAATGATTATCATGTACTTTACATAGAAATTATAGTTAATTATTGTATTACAATTCAGAATTGTAATAAATTTTTTTATTTTAATTCATTAGTTTGTTTTGTTGTTTTAATTATTTTGGATTTCATCCTTGTAGTTTGTTTTGCAATCGTTTGCTATCACATAATATGCAAAAGTATAGGAAAAATCGTTAGTCAACGCGGTATTAAAAAGATATCTGTAAATCTTTCTAATGAGAAGTTGATAGAAAATAAATAGGAAAGGAAAAATGTGGCATATATTGAAGCTTGAAAAGGTATGTAAGAATGTCAAAGATTTGAGAATAATGGTAGAAATGAAAGCTTGATTAAGTTTGATTAATTATATGCTATTCGCTATACATATAATAAACAGCTTTATGCACTCAGAAAGAAGTCGCCTGAATAGGCTTCTGGAAGTTGTAAAAGGGTGAAATTTTGTTCACCACATGTCTAAATATCATCAATATCTGAAATCTGAACAGTTCTGACTTCATGATACTACTTCACCTAGGAAGTAGTAATAGACTTCTAGTTGTTATCTTGATGATAACTACATACTATTTTGGGTGGCCCTAATATGGTGGAGTAAGATTAAATGTTACCAATCTGCCTTATATCCTTCATATATTATATTAATCTATAACATTTAAGTATCAATTAGGTATTAATTAAAAATAAATTAAATATGACCTAAGATTTTTGAAATGCAGTAATACTGCGTTTTTTTTTTTGTCTGAAAAGAACAGATTCCTTCCTTGGAAAAGGAATAGATACAGGAATACACAATATTGTTTGGATTACCCATTTTTGTTACTGCAAATATATACCTATTGTAAATTTGTTTTGTAATATAAATTATTTTTAAATTGCTTTCAAAATGTAATACATCATAGTTTTTTGTAATAAAATATTTAAGTTTAAAATTTTTACTTACAAAATCAAAATTATTGTAATAAAGCTTTTAACGAAATTGTTAAAAAGCCCTATTTTAACCATAATAGCACATAAATTAAACTTAAGTATGGTCGTGATAAACAAATGTAAATTTCGACAGTTCAACCAATAAATAACACACAACAAAGTAAAAAAATATTTAATGTAAATTTATTCTTCAAGAAAGAAAACATAAAGCAAAACAAAATTAATTGCATTAATCCAGGTTGTGTCAGGCAAAATTAAAGTTAGGCCATAACTAATTCCCCTGGTGACAGTGCTGCTTTAAAAAAAGTATAATTTTTTGTAAAACTAAATTTTTTTTTAAATATTTTTTGGCTCTCCATGTAAAAGACTTTCATTTACGGCAATGCGAATTTACGCAGATTAGGATTTGATACTCAAATTTTTGTATACAAAGGCAAAATTTATCAGTGAATTTGATTATTTATTCGATTTTGATAAGATTTACTATCGAATTTTGTTGTTTCTAGAATAACTATGTATGTCCAGTACATAATACATAACATATTCGTAGCAATTATAAATTGCGTAGACCGAGAGGTCTAAATACTCCCAGTGCCCCAATAGTTGAGCTTTTTTGGAAACGATGACATACTTGGGGAATTTGATTTGAAATTATATCATATACGGGGTTACAGTGACATTATAGGTAGAATAGCCTTTATATGACCTTTGCTCAGGCAAAATTTCTCTCATTAGCCCTGCACGTATTTTAGTGCGATAATATTATAAAAAAACCCATTTTCCTTCTGTCCTAAAATACATATTATGTCTGTTTATAAAACCAAAAAACTAGCAATGACAAAAATGTTGTAATTTTCCCTAAAAAGTCATTATATACGGAGGAAGAGGGGGGGGGGGGAATATTTTCTTAAACTATTTAAAATTGTTTTTATTTTTCTTTAATTTTTTCAAAGGTATTCAAAGTGAGAATAATAATTATAGAAAATAGCAGCTCAAACTTGTATAGACTCGGGAGCCTGGCGAATTGCCTCCAGCTCGGTACTGTACGAAGGCTCTTTCAGTTTATAGAAACTTTCTTGTTTACTCCCTGGGAAGATGAAAATAGTCAATATATGGTTACATTTTAAAACAGCTGACTATAAGCGCTCCAGAATTCTTTCAAATTATCAAGGTGAATTACAGTAAATCAAGTTTTACCCTGCATAAATTATAATATCAGCAAAACAATCCAAATTATTCCTATCTTAACAAAATAATGTCAATAAATCTTTTCTGATTTGTATTAGATTTTTAAGTGGTAAATGAGCCAACGATTGTAGCCTTGTCTTTCCTTGCCCCTCGCCTTGCCTTTGCAATTGAGATCAATTTAAAAAAAAATGTGTTGTACTTTTTCAGTTTGTATTATGTGATTATCAGGGTACAGGGACCAAATACATGAAGCACACTTTGATGGAAACGACACTAGGGACAGAGTAACAAAAACAAAATTACAATGAACAAAAGTAATAAACTTTGGCAGCGTCATGGTATCTTAGCGTAAGTTAAACAGCTTTGCATCCCAGATTTGAGAACGAATAATTATTAGTCTTTAGAATAAGATAGAAAAAAACAGAATTTTGGGAAAAATTTATTTTATTTTTCAAAATAATCTTCTTTTTGATTAACACTCTTAGTCCGACGCGGTTCAAGTTTATTGATGCCATCAGTATAATAATATTTCCCAAATTCTTCAAAATAAGCAGTTATTACTTCTTCATTAGACATAAATCACTTCCCTCCGAGCTATTTTTTCAAATTTGAAAACAAGTAAAAATTACTAGGGTTGTTGAAGCCGTTTTACTAGTCCAATTCTTGGTGTGTGCATTGGTGCATTATCGTGAAGAAACAACACTTTTTCTGATAAAAAGGTCGTTTTTCCTGAATTGCATCATTCAAATGATCCAATAATTTTGCATAGTATACCTACCTTGTTATTGTTTTTCCTTTCTCAAGGTAGTTAATGTACACTATTCTAAGAACATTCCAAAAAACAATTGCCAGAACTGGTTTTGCTTTCTTTGAAACACTTCCACCAGCTTTAACCTACTATTTTAACCGTTCTCTTGTTTCTGGGGTATAGTAGCGAATCCATGTTTCGTCAACAGCTATAAATCGACGAAAATTTCTTAAGAATTACGCGGAAATAATGCCAAACACTGCTTTGAAATGTTCATTCGATTGTGTTTTTGATCGTTTGTGGACAAATGCACCCATCTTGCTGACAACTTTTTCGTGTGCAATTTTTCATGCATAACATACCAAACACTTTTATACGTTATTGCACGTGTATGTCAACTATATCATGCAATTTCACTTTTCAATCGTTTAATACGATGTTATGGATTTTTCTAACAATTCGATGATCTTAACTAAGTTTTGATCAACTGAAGCGTATTTATTAAAATTTTCTGCAAGATGCAGATGTTACCGGGAAAAATTAGAGAAATTCTGAAAGCACTTACTTACCATATTGGGAAATAATTTCAGTACCCATTTTAAAATTAATTAATTACACTATCCTCAATAAATAAATAAACCGGTCCGAATAATAAAATTTATTGAAGAAAGTGTAATTAATTAATTTTTTGAAAATATGACTTCTTTGGTTGCGTCCATATTAAATATGAAATAAAACTTACCTAACTTTGTATTGTTACCAAAATACAGATCCTGAAGAAGAGGAAAATATAATATCCTCGAAACGTCGATCAATTAAGAAAATGTGTTTTCCTATCAGTGTCAAATATTCTCACAATCTTTTTATTTTATAAAAATATGAAGCTAAACAAAATTTATTGCATTAATCCCGAGTGGATCAGCGCAGACGATCTACATCCTAAGGAAATATCTTTTATTAATTTTACTATTGTCCTATAATATAGTATGGTAAAAGATTAATAGAATAAGTAAAAACTAGAGAAAAAAAGGCGTCAAATTAAAAGATTACTTTGTATATTGACCAATCTAACTAAGTAGAAAAATTCGAAAATTACATCTATGGTTTAAGCAATATCCACCGCCACGAATCGGTTAAATAATCCAGGCTTCTTAAAGTATTTCTTATTTTGCAAAATCTCTAATTAGGTTAACTAAAAAGAGCCAAAACGTCGAATTTTAAAACATATGCATATTTCAAAATATAAAAAACTTCAACAAAAATTCAGTAATTGAAACAAAAGTTCCTCAGAACCACAATAGTTGCGATAAATTTAGTTTTAATTTGAATTTATATTTAGAAACTCTTGGACCATTTGAGAAACATTTCATACATTTTGTATACTTTATAAAAATTGATATTTATTACATAATAAATTATAAATAATTTCTATAGTAGTAGATATGTATTGCTAAAACTTTCTACAATAAATCATTAAATTTAGAGTAACTTGCCACACACAAATAATAACGGATGATGCTTTGCCAAGAATGAGTTACAACGTATAGAACAAAAGCTGTAGGGAAGTGGAAGTAAATAAGTAAAATATTAGCCCAATTACATAATTATTATAATTTATTTCAATTTAATAATTTTTAATTATTTTGTTATATTTTTATTAATAATAAAACTATTATGTTTACTCTACTTCTAGAAGAAGCTTTTAATTATATAACATAATATTCTAACATCAATATTTTTAAAAATTTGAAGTCAGTAATTGAACATGAATCGACATAAAACCACCGATATTAAAGCGACCCTTATGAAATTTAATTGGCAAATATTACCTCGGTTCCGGTGGTAAATATTTGGACACTTAATTTTGTTTTAATGTAATTTATTTGCAATGGTTCTGCAGTAATGGCTCCCAACCCTATGTCCGTGTTAATAAAATTACAATGTAATTGAAATTTCTTTGAAACCACACCAGATACGTACTGGACGAACTTCGAAAAAATAATCTGAAAAGCTACAAAATCCACTGCATCTGCAGCCAACAAGAATGCACTAAATATTAAAAATATAGCTACTTAAAGAAAATTTTTTAAATAGGGGTGGAAATTATATTAGCATGTATACGTGTTTCACTGCAGGGGGGGCAGCAAATTTTGATAACTTATTACTTCGTAATGCTTGTATTTGTATAAGTTACAAATACAAGTTGTATTTATACAAATAAAATTTAAAAATATAAATTAAATTGAATAATGAAATTGGAAGTTCTAGTTGATAAAAGTAGCTCATCGAACCTTCAACTGCAAAGTCGCAATCGAGTTCATCCTATAATGCGATCAAATTACTTGAAAATTGGAATTTGAATGAAGAAAATTAAAAAAGAGGATACTTTCAATTGAATAAACTAAAATACATAAATAAAAACTAAATTATAAAATATGATGTTTATACAAAATTTTCAATAAAAATTTTTCTTTTTGTTTTATAAACCAGCTTTCTGCAGTTCCTATTACCTCTTTGGCAAAAGAAATTTTAAACTAAACTTTTTTTCGCTTGAAGGTGGGAAAATATGTATGTATAATAGACCGATAGATTCAAATCTAGTAAAAATGATGGTGGTTTAATTCAAACCCTTGATCACGAATTGATCAAAACAAAATTTTTTGGGTCAACATTCTACATCTTTTAAAAACTGTAAAACAATTCTAATTGTATATTTATTGTTTTCTCCAGGGTTATCTCAAAAAATACTTTTCCGGCAGATTGTTAAACCCAAAATTTTTAGAGAATCGCAGTGCTTCCATTTCATAGAAATTCAAAAAACTAAATAGGTAACTAAATGTTACGGTGTCCACACATCTTGGTTTGCTGGTGAGGAAACCATTTCAGATGCATAACCAACTTATGTTGAGAACAATTCAGGTGCTTCGATTTATTCACCATTTGAGGTCAATTACTTAGATTTGAGGCAAGTCAGTTTTCAACAAGAACCAGAAACCCTAAAACGATTTGAGAAAGTAGCTCATTTTATTTTTACAATATAACTTACCCGGAATCATTTTTGATTTAGTCCCATCAGGAAAGGGTATGGGAAGAAAAGTTAATGGGGACTTTTTAACAAAAAAATAGCTCCATCACGTCCACAACAATTATGAATAACGAGACAATACTTCTATCCTCAACCAAGGATTTACAATGAAGCATTATAACATCATCCATGTTATGGCTTATTTATTTTAAAATAAAGCTTATTTTAAAGAATACCGGCTCGAGTTAAGTTTCTTGAACTTGAAAATACACTTTTTCCTACAGAAATGGCTTTACCAAACGAAAAAACAGAAAAATGCAAGTTATTTAAGGTGAGGATGAATTTAGTCGGATTTGACAATAAGGCCACAATTTAATTCTGAAAATTGCAATTTTCTCATAAGAAATACATGTAAGTTGAATCATGTAAGTGACATTATTGCATGTCAAATATGGTAAATATTCTATCACCTGTCCGTGTGCTACTGTAGGTGGGTCGATAGTGACTAGCGGAGGGAGCTACCAGTCGCTTCATGAAATCCGTCAGTTCAACATCCACACTTGCCGAGTTGAGCCGTTCTTGGGGGATATTTTTAACGAGTAAAGCGCTTGTCAAAACAAACGTTTTGACCAACGCAACTACGGCAAGACTCGGATTCACCCTAAAAGTGTATTTTTGCCAAAATTTGTAGACCGACCACAAAATTTATTTTTTTATTCGTTAATTGGGCGGTCATCTTTCATAATTCGCTTTAAAATCTAGATTTGGGTATCTTAGCAGTCACCACTACCTATTTTAATTTAGGAGGGCGGGGTTACAGTTCAAAAGAGCCAATGAGAAAATTTCATTCCAAATTAATTTTTAAAGCTGTTTTTTCCAAAAGTTTGTGAACCGACCGCAAATTTTATTTTTTTATCTGCTTATTAGACCTTCGTCTTTCATAAACCGCTTTAAAAATAGATAAAGAATCTACACAACTACCTATTTGTGTAAAACATTGATGGAATATGATTTAGATTTTACACAAAGTTTGAAAAACCAGCTAAAGTTTAACGAAAATAGGAAAATGAAAGTGACTTTGAAACTCGTTTCTGATTGATCCCAATCTAGGTGTGGCGTATAATAGAACAATGCAAAATGCGTGGAAAATGTTAGTAATTGGAAAATTAAACTTAAAGATTCAGAAAGAAGAGGAAATTCTGTTGGCGAGGAAATATTTTGAAAATGACACGAACGACGAAAGCAAAACTGATCAAAATAACATCAGGACTTTGACGTTTCCTTATCAAATTTAGAATATAAAGAGTATCTCATGAAAAGCGGAAGAAAAAGTTTTTCAAATTTCTGCAAAAAGTCTATTGTTAGCATAAAGTTTCTACGACAATAATAAGCGAAAGCTTTTTTTGGAAAAAAATTTTCACGGTTGAAGTTTCTCTAGCGTCAGTAGGAGAATTTCTGATTGATCCAAACGTAACACATCTTTCGACATAAATTTCAAACTGGAAGAAATTGGAAATGGAAGCTTGAATTTTTATCTGATGAAAATTTAGAAGTTTTCATGTAAATGAAATTACGGTTAACATAACAGTCTCACATTTGCAAAAGATTAACCCAGTATCTCAAAGCATAGCAAAAGCCGTTTTATCACCCTTAATTTAAAGTTTTGTAACAGAGATTTGTTAAAAACAATTTCTGTTACTAATTTTCAACTCATTAGGATCATTAGGAAAGCCTTGTATTTAAATTTATTTTACATTTATTTCAATTATACCTTGAAAATTATTTCCAGATATGGCACGATTATCAGCAAGATCGAGCAACTTTTAATTGTGGGGGGGGAGAGGGTTGAATTGATACGTTACGCTAATATGGAACAACTTCGATGGCTTAACGGTTTTTAATTCCGATGAATTAAATATTTAAGCGTCCCAATTACTATTTTTGAATACTGGTTAATCTGTCCATGTGATGGCTTCTTATGGTTGAAATCGCTGTATTGTTTTTATATTGGAAAGTTTTAGGCAGTGAGTTATAACGCCATGTGTGGCGTTATCGTTTTCATTTTGATGGTTGGCTGGTCAAATGATTGAAGTCAATCGTTATTTTTTTATGGACAAAAAGGATTTCTGTTTTGGATGTTTAAGTGTTCGTGGAGGCTTTGCTATGAACCCTTGCAGTGCAATAGGTCACGGTCATCGTCATTTCGACGGAGTTTTATGTAGTCCACCAATTTGTCGGTCAAGGTATGCGCTCCCAATTTTTCCGCTAGGCTGATTATGCCATGAATTAGAGCTACCAATTTTCATTTGGTTACCCGAAGTGTGTTCCTCACCCACTTCCGGAGGGTTTATTATCTTGGATCGACCGACATCAAATGCAACCGTCACCATATTTTGTTTGATAAATGTTCAAGGCTGCGTGTGATAACGAATTGCCCTGCGTTCAATGATTTTAATTATTAAGAACGATTGCAGTACAGTAAAGCTCCTTATTCGCGGGGTATACGTTCCAAAATTATGCCGCGAATAAGGAAACCGTGAATATGGAATAGTGATTTGTATGGAAATGCAAGGGTTGGGTTCCAAGGTACGAAAATAAAATAAAATAGATAAAAATAAAATCAGTTTAATCACATACCTATCATTATTATTAATTATTATTGTTTGAATTATTTGGTTTAAAATATTTAGTAATTTTTCTTGCTTTGCCGTCTTTAAAATGCCTTTTAATTCCGCATGGTATTCAGCTGTGGCAACTTCAATTTTCCTTTTAAAAGGAAGGTTTCTTTCCAAAACGGGTCAATTTTAATGAAGTGATCTCACAGTTCATTTGCCATTTGAAACCTGCGGTCTGGTTTTTTAAGGTGATTGTCATCGTATCATTGTAAGATGTTGAAGCTTGAAGGGTTTTAACATTTCCTGCAAGTCGGCTTCACTTAAATCTTCATCGTGTGATTGAAGCAGCTCTTGAACGTCACTCGAATCTATCTGTTCAAAACCATCATGTCCTATTCCATTAGCAATTTGTACAATTGTGTCAGTTAATGTTTTAATTTGTTTAAATCCTCACTTTCACAGACTGTTAGATCAACCTATAGTTTTTCCAATATGATTGCAATGTGTATGCAATGCTTGAGCTCTTGTAACGATTCCTTTATGTTAACAATGCACATTGCTATGTTAAATTTTTTCCAGAATTCCATAAAACTCACGTCAGAATCACATTCCATGATATCCAGAATGATTTTAAAGGTTCGCCTAATGTAAAAGAACTTCAAAGCTTGAATTATTCCCTGGTTCATTGGTTGAAGTAAAGTCGTCGTGTTCGGAGGCAAAATATCACCTTAATATTCGGATGCATAGTTTCAAGCTCACAAGGGTGACCCGGAGCATTGTCCAAAACAAGAACCTCCTTGAAGTCTAAATTTTTTTCGTTTAAATATTATTATTTAATTTTGAGTTTTGAATATAAATTATAATATTCAAAATCGTAAATTATTAATCCGCGAATAATGAAATTTTCGGCCGCGAATACAGAAAGTGGTCTCAATTTTTCTTCCGCGAATACTGAAACCGCGAATAACGGAACCGCGGATAAGGAGCTTTACTGTATTTCTCATTTGTTTAATAAGATTTTGTGCGTTTTTGGTTTTAGAATCTACACTTAGGCAATGTGCAGTCCTTACAACAAACAAGACTATACTGAAGTTGAAAGGATGTCGATAACAAAGAATATTTTTGATGAGTTGAGACGGTAACTTGTGCAGAACCGGGTGAGTTTTGAATCCTTCTAAGATCGTGCATGCTTGTTATTTAATGCTAAAATCCTGTGCCATTTTTGTGTCGACTGTGATTGTTTAGTCGACGAGCAGTTCTTTGTTACATTGCAGTAAATTTTTATTGTTTGTTTTTCCCTCAGAGAATTCAAACTGCAATTTTGATTTTTGTCGCTTTTCCATCCTCAATGGAAAGCGACATTTGTTTGTTTGATTTTGTGAAAGCCAAGCCATCAGCTTGGGTTCATTTTAACTTGCTATGTTTTTGCTTTTGTATGTCTCATATTCTGATAATTACACACGCCTTCCATTTTTTAAAGAGAAATAAATTAAAACGTTTAGGTCTTGTGCTTTATTATTCGTTCTCTAGATTACCCGTACGGATTCACGATCCTCGCATGCCGTTGAAGCTTAGCCAATGCAAGGGCAGGGGTTAAACGTATTTTTTTAAACAAGAGAACCCACCTCTTGGTTTAACATTTTTCTCTCGGACTACCTAGTGGTTGGAAAAGGAAAACTCTTACAGTTTAAACCACTAAATATTAGTTTAGAACAATTTTTGGTCCATTAGAAGTTGAGACGAAGACAGTTTTAGAATTCCGGGATATGATCAGATGGCCGCACAAATGAGAAAAAAATAAAATTAAACTGCACAAAAAGGCATTAGATCAGGATCTCTTTTAAAATCGGACGATTTGGGTTTGACAATGTCGACCAAGAAGAAGAGCAGCTCTCCCAAGGTAGCTTTTAGCTTTTTGGATTTTCGATTATTAAAAGTAAACGCTCCGTTAGGGAAGTAGTATCTCAGAACAAAGTGACAGTAAAATTTATTATATCATACCAAAGTTGTAAAGTAGAATAATTTATTACGATAAAGACAACTAAAATGCAGGTAAAACAGCAAATTTATTTGCTTCTGAAAAAGGTTTATTACAAACTCAATAAAAATGTTAGTGAAAGCTCAACTCAACAGAAAAGGTTATGTAAAATGCTCGTACACTTGCTATAAATGTCAGATTTGTGTTGTATTTTATGAAATGTAGTTTAAATTTTTTGTGTGCATAACGAAGTTTTTAGGTTATGTTGTGTTTATTAATTTAATTTCGTATTTAAATATTTTTTGAACCCCCCAATTTTCACTGCACTATTATTTATTTATGTTTGATGTACATAGGATGTGAAATGTTTGTAAATTTAATGTTCGTCATTTTTGTTCTTTATTTTTTAAATGTTTCGAGCGTGGTTTCGAGTTCAATGTGCCAATATAATTTTACATTACTAGAGAGTCTTCATCAACACTTTTAACACACAAACACTTTCTCGCTTTCCGAAATTGGACCAGCAATTCTTCTCACTTTATGGCTCTCATTTCTGAATTTTCTATTGCAGAACATTTGGCGACACTTCCTTTTGCAACCTCGCAAACATATTGGAGTGTCGCTTTCTTGCGAAATGGAATGGTCTTGATTTATTAACTTACATGTTTTAAAATGGTCGGTGTTTAAGTACAAGCATTTAGCTTTGCCGTTGTCTGATTTGGAACCGGAAGAAGGACCTGGGGTTTTGGCTCTTTTGGGTCGATTTTTGAAACTTGAATTTGAAATTTCTGTTTCTACAAATTTTACTTTTTTTTTGATTGAATCTTATTGCGAGCCATTAATTATGAATATTTGTCTTTGTATCAAAAATGTTGCTGAATTTTAATATAATGATGAAATTTTTATTTATTTTCGAAAGGCAATAAAACTTGAAGTTTGAAATTTAAATAATCGCGATTGACAGAAAAATCTCATTTATTGGATATTGCGATTTCCATAATTGACAGAACTGTAAATGGCAATCTGGAAAATGTAATTTGCACGATTGAGGCCCAGTGGCGCAGTTAGTATTTTTTTTTAATTTTAAGTTTTACCTTAAGAATTGGGTTTGCACAGTTATGGATTAAGGTTCTTCCTCTTCCCATTAAATATAGAAATACTTGGATATGGTACCACTTAAGCCAAAGTTTAAGTTATTTGTGTTAATATGAATCTTATTAATGATATCAACATTCAAAATAGTGATGATGACGAAGCGTTTTTCATAAAATTTTTTAATTTTATAAAACCTCGGCGTAGCTCAGTCTCTAGGCACAGATTTAATAATAATTTTAATCAGTGGAATAACGCAGAATTTTTTAACAGATTTCACCTAAGTAAATAAAGTTACAATGTAGTTTTACCCAAAATGGAAGAAAATTTTCCTTAGCGTCGGAACCGCCTAATCAATAATTTTTTACTGCATTCTCGTTTCAAATGAACTAAGGAAATTTACTATTTTAATGTAACATAAGTAATAATTATGTGAAGTCTGAAACATTCAATTTGTGGCGGTTGTAATTTAGTGGATAACCCTGAATAACTTTATTATACAGAGTGTCCCCGTGACCGTAGAGAACCTCTTAGGTGGTGATAGAGGACACTTTTCTAAGACATATTTTTAAATAAAATTTTTGTCCAAGTCCAAACCCTTGGGAGGTACCTCACTTTAAAGCAATTTTTTCAATTTATGATTTCAAGCGGCCATTGCACCGATATTTTTGATTTTTTGGGTTTAACGGATTAAAGCTTTTCTATAGAGAATTTGAATATCTACAAATTATATTATAACCCCTTATCGCCTAGAATCAACAGATTTCGACTTATGAATTAAATTAAGGGAAAAAATGTCAAAAAAATTCCGAGTTTTATTTTTTTAATTTTTCTTGCCAACCCCGTATCTTTTAAACGAAACGTCTTAGAAAAAAACTAACGACCCAAACCGGATAGAAAAGTTAACGGGCTACAACGTTGGTCTAATAATTTTTTTTTTGGGAAACCAACCGTTTTCACATAAATTACGAAAATAATGAACAAGGTGTAGGTTAAAAAAACTAAATAAATTCACAAAATTCTAAAAATTTCAATTTGACTTGCAGATAAATAAATGCGCTTTTTAACAATGTCACTCAAACGTCAAAGGCTACAATGCGTTTTGACATTAAAACACATGCTGTATAAAACATTTACCAATATAATTTGTGATTTGTACACGCAATCTTCTGATCAATGTATGTAAAAACGAAATCCAGTCCATGTGTTATCTTATCGATGAATCTTTGGAATGTTTGAGCAGCGTTTCTTAATCCAAAGGTTATGTATGGAAATTCCTATAATCCGAACGGTGTTACTATTGCAGTTTCATGTAATATATCATTTGGATGTACTGGAATATGATAGAATGCTCTGACGAAGTCTATTATTGAAAATATCTTCTTATCATGCAATATGTAAAAAAAATTGTCGATAATTTGTAGAACGAAATACTGATCGTATTTTGTATGGGTATTTAATGCTCTGTAGTCGCCATTATTATTTTTGAGAACTAGGTGTTCAACTGCTTTTTGATAGTCGTTTTGATAGATGTGAATCATTGTTTCGAATTTCTTTTTTTCTGCTCTCAATAATTTTGGAGAAAGTTTTCTAGAACGGGGAGATTATTCGTGGTCCAACGATTGTTTCGATATTCTTTAATAATCTATTAAACTGATTGACCATTGCTATATTATTGTCTAATTTCCCAACTTCTTGTGTTGTTGTTATTGTGTCGATTAGTCTCTTGTTTTGCAATATTCATCAATAATCTAAATTTTTTTAGGAAATCCGCATCTAAAATAGATTTACTTACATCTTCAATTAAGAAAGGCCAACGAAATTCGCGTTTTAAATTGAAGTTTAAAACCATTGTTACGAAACCGTATTTGTCTATTATTGAATCTTTTGCGGCGTATAATTTTATTTCTCTACGCCTGTTGTGTTCTTTGGCTAATCGCCTTATAAACCCACAAATTCTGCTCCCATCTCTATTAAAAATTCTACCTTGCTTCAGTAATCGCGAACGTAAAGGCGAGTTAATCTGTTGCTGTGACCATGCGTTTCGTCTAATGAATGGTCACAGTACTCGTTTTTTGAGTTCTTCACATTTAGTTGATTTGTTTCTAAATCATGAATGGTACCAACACAATGCTCTAACACCTTGTTCAGACACGGTTTTAGTTTTTCTCTGTGATCTCTTTGTTAAGTTATTAATTTAATTTCGTATTTAAATATTTTTTGAACTTCCCAATTTTTACTGCACTATTATTTATTTTTGTTTGATGTACATAGGATGTGAAATGTTTGTAAATTTAATGTTCGTCATTTTTGTTCTTTATTTTTTAAATGTTTCGAGCGTGGTTTCGAGTTCAATGTGCCAATATAATTTTACATTACTAGAGAGTCTTCATCGACACTTTTAACACACAAACACTTTCTCGCTTTCCGAAATTGGACCAGCAATTCTTCTCACTTTATGGCTCTCATTTCTGAATTTTCTATTGCAGAACATTTGGCGACACTTCCTTTTGCAACCTCGCAAACATATTGGAGTGTCGCTTTCTTGCGAAATGGAATGGTCTTGATTTATTAACTTACATGTTTTAAAATGGTCGGTGTTTAAGTACAGGCATTTAGCTTTGCCGTTGTCTGATTTGGAACCGGAAGAAGGACCTGGGGTTTTGGCTCTTTTGGGTCGATTTTTGAAACTTGAATTTGAAATTTCTGTTTCTACAAATTTTACTTTTTTTGATTGAATCTTATTGCGAGCCATTAATTATGAATACTATTTGTCTTTGTATCAAAAATGTTGCTGACTTTTAATCTAATGAAATTTTAATTTATTTTCGAAAGGCAATAAAACTTGAAGTTTGAAATTTAAATAATCGCGATTGACAGAAAAATCTCATCTATCAGATATTACGATTTCCATAATTGACAGAACTGTAAATGGCAATCTGGAAAATGTAATTTACACGATTGAGGCCCAGTAGTGCAGTTAGTATTTTTTTTAAATTTTAAGTTTTAACTTAAGAATTGGGTTTGCACAGTTATAGATTAAGGTTCTTCCCCTTCTCTTTAAATATAGAAATACTTGGATATGGTACCGCTTAAGCCAAAGTTTAAGTTATTTGTGTTAAAATGAATCTTATTAATGATATCAACATTTAAAATAGTGATGATGACGAAGCGTTTTTCATTAATAATTTTATAAAATCTCGGCGTAGCCCAGTCCATAGGCACATATTTTAATCAGTGGAATAAGGCAGAAATTTTTAACAGATTTCACCTAAGTAAATAAAGTTACAATGTAGTTTTACTCAAAATGGAAAATGTCGGAACCCCCCAACAAATTTTTACTGCATTCTCGTTTCAAATGAACTAAGGAAATTTACTATTTTAATGTGACATAAGTAATAATTATGTAAAGTCTGAAACATTTAATTTGTGGCGGTTGTAATTTAGTGGATAACCCTGTATAACTTTATTATATAAAACATTTACCAATATAATTTGTGATTTGTACACGCAATCTTCTGATCAATGTATGTAAAAACGAAATCCAGTTCACGTGCTATCTTATCGATGAATCTTTGGAATGTTTGAGCAGCGTTTCTTAATCCTAAGGTTATGTATGGAATTCCTATAATCCAAACGGTGTTACTATTGCAGTTTCATGTATATCATGTGGATGTACTGAATGTGATGGAATGCTCTGACGAAGTCTATTATTGAGAATATCTTCTTATCATGCAATATGTGGGAAACGGGGTCTCGGAAGGAAAAGGCAATCCTGGCTGAAAAATCTGAGGTAATGGTTTGGTATTCCGGATGCCGGAACACTAATACGACTCGTGAAAAACAGAGACGAGTACAACATCATGGTAGCCAACCTCTTATAAGGAGACGGCACTCTAAAAAGAAGAAGAAGACAATTATTAAAAGCAAATATACAAATATATTAAATAACGTGTAATTACTACTTTTTAAAGCTAAAAGTAATTTTAAATAACAGTATTTTATATTTTTTAATTGCTAACGGGGACAATGCCTTAGGCATTGCTACGCTTATTAAAAACATCCCTTAGTCAAAATAATACTCGAAAGGGTAGATCTTCAATGCCTGGGATCTGAGAAAGCAATGAACGTATATAAACCAACCTGCACAAATTGCACGAACGATGGAATGAGCTAAAACTTCTTCTACCAGAATGCTTTCATATGTTTCTATAGTAAAATTGTGTATTTTTAAAATGATTATGACAAGCAAATTTAATGAATTTTGCTATATTTTATTAATTAATACAAAGTTTAAAAATGTTGGATTATTATTTATGTATTTAGCAAATTCAGACAAACACATGTGCTTCTTCTTGTGTACCACTGCAGTTGTTGTTAATTGTTTATTTTAGTTGTATAAAGAAACCGTCAGGTACGTCGAAACGTTGAAGAAATAAAGCAGTAGTTTTAATTTTGCAATTTGTTCAAAATCCCGTTTTCTTCAAACGGTATATCAAATCGACGACTTCAAATTATGATGTATAAATTAACAACTTCTGATCTTCAAATTGTTAACTTCAAATTTAGATTTAAAATTTTCTATAAAAATTTTTAAAATAGATAATATAATTTTACACCGTTAAAAAAAAATTAATAATTCTTAATAAAATTTTTGGGAAACTAACGGCGTTAACATTTTTTTATGTAATTCAAATATGTTTTTGGGTAAGTTTTCAAAGCTTTAACCCGGGCCCTTCGATTGTTATATAGAAAATTTCCCTGCAAATTATACATTAAAGTGAAAAATTATATAATAGAACCTCGATTATCCGGCCCCAGGGGGACCGTGTTTGGAGGAAAAATTGAAAAACCATCAAAATTGTTGACTTTTTTGGTTAAATTATTACAACAACACAGAAAATTAAACAGCTTTTATGTCATTTAATTGCAGCTCTGAAGTAAGAACGAAAATTCTATACTTTTGATTTCAACATAATACTACAAACATTTGAAAATGTGCACGGAAAAACCCGCTGGAGCCGCACGGTTAAGCCGCCGCAAACAAATAATCTGATGGTAATCGATGTATAAGGGGCCCTTACGGAAAAAACCCCTTCACGGATAATTTCGCAGGGTTAATCGGGGTTCGAGTGTACATACCTTAAGGCCTAGTCCCAATGTCACGGTTAAAAAGGAAATGTTTAATTTTTAAAATTTTAAGTCCCTCTGTTTTTTAAGATAGTTGCTATCTTGAAACCAGAAAGCACATGGCCGACAACTAAAACTTTTGGAAGGTTTTTTTCGCGGGTTAATTGTTGGCTTTTGAGTTTTTAGATGTGCCGTTTAAACGGGAATTTTAGCAATAACATTTTGCCTTTCCCTTAATTGGGATTAATTTCTGCAACGTGGTTTTTTTGAGACCTTTTTTTTACTCAGCATTGGCCAAGTGTTTGGCTTATTTAAAGTTAATAACCCGATTTTTCAATCTACGGGGTAAATGATTATACTTCAATGCCTGGGATCTGAGAAAGCAATGAACGTATATAAACCAGCCTGCACGATCTGCACGAACGATGGAATGAGGTAAAACTTCTTCACCAGAATGCTTTCACATGTTTCTATGGTAAAGTTGTGTATTTTTAAATGATTATGACAAGCAAATTTAATGAATTTTGCTATATTTTATTAATTAATACAAAGTTTAAAAATGTTGGATTATTATTTATGTATTTAGCAAATTCAGACAAACACATGTGCTTCTTCTTGTGTACCACTGCAGTTGTTGTTAATTGTTTATTTTAGTTGTATAAAGAAACCGTCAGGTACGTCGAAACGTTGAAGAAATAAAGCAGTAGTTTTAATTTTGCAATTTGTTCAAAATCCCGTTTTCTTCAAACGGTATATCAAATCGACGACTTCAAATTATGATGTATAAATTAACAACTTCTGATCTTCAAATTGTTAACTTCAAATTTAGATTTAAACAAGTAACTTGTAGTTTGAATTACAAAGTAACATCTACTGACCTTCAAATTAATAACTTCATATTCAGATTTAAACTAATAGCTTAAAGTTATTATTTATAAATTAACAACTTCGGATCTTCAAATTATCAATTTCAAATTTAGATTTAAATATAGAACTTGACTTTATGAATTACAATGCCGTATATGTTTCAGGCTGTTTTATTTGGAAACTTCATTTGGATGAAAATTAATATTTAATCTCGGACAATCAACATCGAAGTCTGTTAAATGAGATAAGTGTTTTGTGCTGTCTATTTGTTGTTTGTGATAAATTGCGTAGATATTGCGCTAAAATTTTGATTTCGAGTTAATTTATTGTTATTCAATTTTATGCTTTGTGAAGATATATAGGTTTTTACCATCATACTGTAACCCTAAATATAGCTATAAAGGGAAATCTTGCTTTTGCAAGAAACACAAACGAGATTATATATTACTTATTTTTGCTCGAATCAAACTTTGTGCCTTGTAATTTACAATAAATTTATTTGTTTACAGTTCAAGCGTATCTCTTGCAGCTCTTGCAATTTTTTATTTTATATCGGGTGACTTCTTTTCTAAAAGCTACTCTTCGTGATTTGGGTAGTAGAGTATTTTTGGGAGTAACATTTTATAATCACGTGGCGCCTAGGGCAAATTGAGTTACTTTTCTTAGTTTTTTTGCTTAAATCTTCAAATTCAGATTTAAATTTAAATTTTAAATTCCTTAATCGACTTATAATAATAAAAAATTGGTAACCCTACTGTCCGTGATTGTTGAGCTTTATTGGGTTAGATATTAAAACCCCGAAACTAACACAGATATTTAAAATATCTTTGGCCCATTTAATTGCCCTTAAAAAATGAACGTATTAATACTTTTCTGTAACTTCAAAACAACCGAGATATCGACATTTATAAAAAGTTGAAAAATTGAACTTTTACCTATAGTTCGAAAACAAAGAAGATAGCGACTATATGTTATGGCATTGAATAAAAAGGTAAAATTTGCTATTCATTTTCCATATTTTTATAGTTATCGAGTTTCCCATTAGGCCAGTCAGTAAAGGAATTGTATGATGCAAACGGTGGTGTAGAAGATTTTATTTTTTATCTTGTATAAATAGGTACAAGCATGTGAAAAACAAAATGCTAACACGGGCGACCTCGGAAGAACTTTTGGCAGCCAAAGAACTTCAAAATTTTAGGACTTTTTAGTTTTTGCATATAACTCCTAAACCGTGGATCTTAGCAAAACATTTGTGGTTTAACTAATTAAAGAGCATTAAATTCTGCGTCGAATGAGTACCACAACTTAATAATTTGGTCAAGTGGTATGGTCGAAAACTACGGTCAAAAACGACGATTTTTCTAATTTTGTCAAAACTGAGATATACGTATACGTGAGTGCGCGTCCGGCATCGATCGCGCTGCACTAAATTCGTTGTAACTTTTAAACTAATTCATGAAATTGAGCATTCAAAAGCTCAAATGAAAGAAGAAACATGTAGCTATTGGATTATTATATTTTAAAATAAAAAATGAATGTATATAAGAGTAGTATATGTATATAATTGGAACATACGGAGATATCCGATAAAATCGCTAAGAGCTATTATTATATATTCTAAAATTTTTTTTACACTAAATTTACTTATTTTTAAGTCCTATTAATAATATATGCTAGTTAGGTAGGTTAAATAAATTTTTATAAAAGTTATTAACGTTTAACGTACCTCTAATTTAACGAATTTTGGAGCAAAAATTTATTTTTATTTCTGTAAAATAAAAGGGTTGATTTACTTTTTAACCTAAATCCTCTTATAGCATCTTAAAGTACACATTCAAGCTTTAAAATCGCACCTGCAGAAATCCAATAACGCGATTTAAGCAAGAGTAATATGTGGTTAAAGTTAGGTATACATTTAAGATTTTATTACTTACCCAAAATTTTGAAATTTTGGAAGTATACATCTTCAATACTAAATTTTTGAGATTTTTTTTACTTATTGGATATTTTTATACATTACTTCTAGAGTAATTTATGAAAATTTCAGATCTTTATTTTAAGAATTGTAGAAATGGTAGAGCTCTTAGCGATTTTATCGGATATCTCCGTATGTTCCAACTATATACATTTACTACTTTTATATACATTTATTTTATATTAGAAAATATAATAGTCCAATAGCTACATGTTTCTTCTTTCATTTGAGCTTTTGAATGCTCAATTTCATTAATTAGTTTAAAAGTTACAACGAATTTAGTGCAACGCGATCGATGCCGGACGCACACTTACGTATTACTAAATCTCAGTTTTGACAAAATTAGAAAAATTATCGTTTTTGGCCGTAGTTTTCGACCATACCACTTGACCAAATTATTAAGTTGTGGTACTTATTCGACGCAGAATTTAACGCTCTTTAATTTGTTAAACCACAAATGTTTTGATAGGATCCACGGTTTAGGAGTTATATGCAAAAAACTAAAAAAAGTCCTAAAATTTTGAAGTTCTTTGGCTGCCAAAAGTTCTCCCGAGGTCGCCCGTGTTAGCATTTTTGTTTTTCACATGCTTGTACCTATTTATACAAGTTAAAAAAATAAAATCTTCTACACCACCGTTTGCAACATACCACCTTATTTCGATTCTTTACTGACTGGCCTACATAAGAACCATCGAAATTAGTCCACCCTGTACAGAGAAGGTGGTCCTCAATCACATATTTGTTGTTATTTTCTATTTGTGATACTGTCATTTCTTTGTAACAATATTTGTTTAACCGTTTCCATATAAACATTTTTTATAATTAACTTATTTATTTGCATCTTAACTAATGCAAAATACAAAAATTCGTTTTTGTTTAGAGAGTAAGGAAGGAATGAATATGTGTTAAAGTATAATTTATTAGATCTTTTAGGGACACAGTGTATACGATTTTTTGTATTTTTGGTGGTTTTGCTTTATGGAATCGGTTTCCATATAATAAGAATGTATGCACTTACAATTTTTGTAGCATTTTCCGTCATTTGCTATCAAGCTATAACGGAAATTAAAAATTAAATCGAGATGATATGGTTTGAAGGTGACAAAACAAATCACAAAAAGATACGATTACATTGGAATAAATTCAATTTAAAAGTCCGTGCTTTTCTTTGAAAAGAGATTTCATTTCTTTTGGATATTTTTTGACTCAGCATTAGCCAAGTATTTGCCTTCGTTTAAATTATACCCTCGATTACACCATCTACGAGGTAAAGTTCTATTTTTTTGCAAATATATTTTCTCAAAAAGAAAATCCTTTTAGGGTCCTTCCATAGGTCAATATTAACCAAGTTTCCTTTTTTTGGGACTGTTCGATCTTGTGGATATGAGATTTGGTACCTTTCGCATTGGAGTACCATTGTGGTTTTACGAATTTTTGTTTTTTCTGTGGATTATTATTGGTGCCGTATATGTTTTGTCAGGCTGTTTTATTTGGAAACTTCATTTGGAAGAAAATTAATATCTAATCTGCGGACAATCAACATCGAAGTCTGTTAAATGAGATAAGTGTTTTGTGCTGTCTTTTTGTTGTTTGTGATAATATTGCGTAGATATTGCGCTAAAATTTTGATTTCGAGTTAATTTGTTGTTATTCAATTTTATGCTTTGTGTAGATATATAATATTTTTTACCATCATACTGTAACCCTAAATATAGCTATACGCGGGGAAATCTTGCTTTTGCAAGAAACACAAACGAGATTATATATTACTTATTTTTTGCTCGAATCAAACTTTGGTGCCGTTGTAACTTTACAATAAATTTATTTGTTTACAGTTCAAGCGTATCTCTTGCAGCTCTTGCAATTTTTTTTTTTATATCGGGTGACTTCTTTTCTAAAAGCTACTCTTCGTGATTTGGGTAGTAGAGTATTTTTGGGGAGTAACATTTTATAATCACGTGGCGCCTAGGGCAAATTGAGTTACTTTCTTAGTTTTTTGCTTGAAAAGAAGTCGCCAATTAAGTTTTTTCTTGCTCCAATTGAGCTAGCCATAGGAGCATATGCCAAAACCCTGAGATTTAGGAAAATTCCATCAAATCCCTTCGATACCCCCTTTTTACCGTGGCACTAACAAGTGTAGAAATAATTTTAAACATAATCTTAAATTTATAGTAATTAATAGAAGATTAATATTATATAGAAGATTTTGGATGGAACATCTAGAAAGGATGGAAAACGGTCGTATACCAAAGCAAGTGTTTAAATACAGTTCTAGAGGCAGAAGAAATGTGGGGCGTCCAAAAAAGTGATGCAGCGACCAAAGAGTGACGTAACGGGCAGCAGCTCAAAACGTGCAGATGATGATGATATTAATTAATATTATTGCAACGTAAAGTTACAAATATAATATTATGTAACAAATATTATGTTTATTTTATTGTATATTATATACAATTAAAATGCAGATCAAGATTTCTTTTTTAAGATGAAGACATTGTTGTGTGGCCGGGAATTGCATTTGGACACCCGATGGCGTGTCGCAAGGTATTAAATTCTGTTAATACTTTCTATGGCGTTAAGGAATGGACTTTAAGGGTCTCATCCATTAATAAACTACAAGCTTTTAAGATGTGGATATTAAAATATCCTAGGTTGAGCAAGTTACGAACGAAGAGGTTTTGCGTCGTCTGCATAAAAACCGAGAGATTCTAACGATAAAAGAAGAAAGTGGGCTTATTTTGGGCATAATAGAGGGAATATGGTCTTCTCCAACTATTTATACAGAGAAAGATAAAGGATAAACGGGGTCTCGGAAGGAAAAGACAATCCTGGCTGAAAAATCTGAGGTAATGGTTCGGTATTCCGGGTGCCGGAACACTAATACGACTCATTAAAAACAGAGACGAGTACAACATCATGGTAGCCAACCTCTTATAAGGAGATAGCACTCTAAAAAAAAGAAGAAGACAAATATTAAAAGCAAATATACAAATATATTATGTAACGTGTAAATACTACTTTTTAAAGCTAAAAGTAATTTTAAATAACAGTATTTTATATTTTTATAATATAATTACTAACGGGGACAATGCCTTCGGCATTGCTACGCTTATTAAAACATCCCCGAATCAAAATAATACTCGAGAGGGTAGATCTTCAATGCCTGGGATCTGAGAAAGCAATGAACGTATATAAACCAACCTGCACAAATTGCACGAACGATGGAATGAGCTAAAACTTCTTCTACCAGAATGCTTTCACATATTTCTATGGTAAAATTGTGTATTTTTAAAATGATGATGACAAGCAAATTTAAAGAATTTTGTTATATTTTATTAATTAATACAAAGTTTAAAAATTTTGGATTATTATTTATGTATTTAGCAAATTTCAAACAAACACATGTGCTTCTTCTTATGTACCACTGCAGTTGTTGCTAATTGTTTATTTTTGTTGTATAAAGAAACCGTGAGATACGGCAAAACGGTGACGAAATAGAGCTGTAGTTTTATTTTGCAATTTGTTCAAAATCCCGTTATCTTCAAACGGTATATCAAATCGACGACTTCAAGTTATAATGTATAAATTAACAACTTCTGATCTTCAAATTGTTAACTTCAAATTTAGATTTAAACAAGTAACTTATAGTTTGAATTACAAAGTAACATCTTCAGATCTTCAAATTGATAATTTCATATTCAGATTTAAACTAATAGCTAGAAGTTATTATTTATAAATTAACAACTTCGGATCTTCAAATTATCAATTTCAAATTTAGATTTAAATATAGAACTTGACTTTATGAATTACAAATTAAATCTTCAAATTCAGATTTAAATTTTTAAATTCCTTAATTGACTTATAATAATAAAAAATTGGTAACCCTACTGTCCGTGATTGTTGAGCTTTATTGGGTTAGATATTATAACCCGGAAACTAACACAGATATTTAAAATATCTTTGGCCCATTTAATTGCCTTTAAAAAAATGAACGTATTAATACTTTTCTGTAACTTCAAAACAACCGAGATATCGACATTTATAAAAAAGTTGAAAAATTGAACTTTTACCTATAGCTCGAAAACAAAAGAAGATAGCGACTACATCTTATGGCATTGAATAAAAAGGTCAAATTTGCTATTCATTTTTCATATCTTTTATAGTTATCGAGTTTCCCATAAGAACCATCGAAATTAGTCTACCCTGTACAGAGAAGGTGGTCCCGCAATCACATATTCGTTGTTAATTTCTATTTGTGATACTGTCATTTCTTTGTAACAATATTTGTTTAACCGTTTCCATATAAACATTTTTTATGATTAACTTATTTATTTGCATCTGAACTAATGCAAAATACAAAATTTGTTTTTGTTTAGAGAGTAAGGAAGGAATGAATATGTGTTAAAGTATTATTTATTAGATCTTTTAGGGACACAGTGTATACGATTTTTCGTATTTTTGGTGGTTTTGCTTTATGGAATCGGTATCCATATAATAAGAATGTATGCACTTACAATTTTTGTAGCATTTTCCGTCATTTGCTATCAAGCTATAACGGAAATTAAAAATTAAATCGAGATGATATGGTTTGAAGGTGACAAAACAAATCACAAAAAGATACGATTACATTGGAATAAATTCAATTTAAAAAGTCCGTGCTTTTCTTTGAAAAAGAGATTTTATTTCTTTTTATAGAAACTACAAACAAAAGTTTTAAGAGCAAATAGTAAGCGTTCTCCGATTATCAATATCTTATTATTAGTTTAGATAAGTGACAATGTATAAGTGGTAATGAGTAAGTACGGATTATTATTTTCAAAAGGTTAAATCCAATGTCATATCTGGTACCGATGAGAAATTAATACGTTCGAAGCAGTTGCTTGCAATATATCTTTAAAATTGTTGAAAACACGTTCATAAAATAGGCAATTCAATAAAAGTTTTCCTCTTAACTTGTTCAATATGTCAATTTTGGTGTAGATAATAATTTTAACTAAATTGGAAAGTTTTTGCTAGTGCCATTAGAAGTAAACTGAAGTTTTAAACTTCATAACTTTTACTCAAAATCCCATTTAATGTATCTGTAACCATTTTGCTGTAACTACGTAGTACATACAAGCAGGTTGAACTTAATAAGTTTTGGCATTTTCTCAATACTATATTTCATCCCTTCTAATAGAAAATAAACGCGGGGTTTTGACCAAAAACATATTTCCAATATTGGAAGCTACAAGCTTTTAGTTAATTAAAAAATTGAGATATCGAAAGTATCGGCTTTCTGTGTTTTTGAAATAGAATAAATATCATGAAAAGAAAAATCAAGCACAAATTTAATACACAAATTCGATATCCAAACATAGAAAATTAGATCAAGTTTAACAAAATTAAATAAGACGTAAGGACACACATAAAAATCTAAACTTCTAGAAGAAATCGAGGTAGTGTGTTCGCAAAGATAACAATACAAACAATTCACTATTTTTAATCGAAATCTTATCGAGCGTAAAAGAATTTTGTCGAACAAAATGTTCTTCACAAAAGCCGACTCGAAACAAAGAAATCTCGATTTATTTTAATCATTGAAGAACTCAAATTTCATTTTTAATCAAAATGTCTGTTTATTAAAAAATGAAATCGATCAAATTATATTTTATTAGTATTATATTGTATAAGTAATAAAAATTTTATTAAATAATTTCCTTTCTGAAAATTTAAATAAATTATTTTTGGCAAAATAATGAATGTTGTGGGCTTGAACGCTTTGATATTGAATATTCTAAAACGTTAATAAAAAGGAAATTAAACTAAATAGACTTTGTTATAAAATTTATACATAGCTTTTGGCATTAATATCAAAATATTCTTTATTTTATAATAAATAGAACCGAAACGCTGTACTGTAATAATTTTTACAAAGCCTCCTGCGTAGGTTTCTTGAATACAGACCATAAATAAATTATTTTCACTAAAATGAAACAGCTTATTTCACTTAATTTCTTTATTACATTGGAATTTTACATGTAGTAGGATATCCTTAAGCATTTTGCTATAACTCAAGTCGGTAAGAGGGAGAGGTACATAGGTAACTGTTATGTTATATTTATTAACATTTAAAGATATGTGAATACATATAAACTAGATCTACATTTAATACACTTATAATAAGTAATACACATAATTATAGAATAAATAAATAGTTAACATAGGTGAATCGATAAAAAACCTATTTATAAAGCGCATTCTGCGCATAATTTTATAATTTCGAAAACTCACAAAACTTAAATACTACATAACGTTTTGTAAAAAATTAAAAAATTTGAACAATTAGATTTAATAACTTTTTTATTTTAAATTTTTAAAAGCGTTCACAATAAAATTATGTACCCAAAGATAGTACCTACGCTTTATTGCACTTTTCAAAAAAATTAACTTTGCATTTTACTCAAGTAAATCTGACATTATTTTCTGAAAAGTTTGAACAACAAAATGTGATTTTGATAATGCAAAAGCTCGGAACCGAGTGTGCTTTTAAAATTTATTGAATTTTTCTGTTCTTATTTTTAAACATACGTAGTAGACCAATATTTATTAGGTTACTAAACAAATATTTTCCAGTATTTTGCAAAAATTTTATTACCTATATTCTATAAAATTATATTGAAGCAGGTTGAGAAATTATTTTGTGAGATTAATTTTACAAACGTGACCAATTAAATCCTTTTTTGAAAAACTTTTACCATGTTTCTCCGATTAGGAATTTTTCATTCCTTCATAATATTTTAAAACTAAGTGATTATTTGAAAAACCAATATTGACTTGTGGAAAATAATATTTGCTTCGAGCAGGATTGTAACAAAATTTTTCTGCTACCACCAAAAAATAAAAGTTAAGATTACACGCTCTAGTTACTTATCACCTTGTTGTTGCCATGCCTGCGTGAAAAAAAATATAAAACGTGCGCACAGGTTTTTTTAATGAAATCGATTTTCCTCTTATTTATATTAGCATGTGATAAATAATGTTTGATGTTCATCCCCATTTGCTTTGCATGCTTATATCACAACATACTATTTCTTTTGATTTCTTTTAAAGCTTTAGCAACATGCTGTCGTTCTCCCCATGTAAATTATGATAAGGTAACAAAAGTTTCAATTTTGTAAGCTCTGTAGCAGTCTTTTTTATATTTTCCTACCTAATATTTGTAGAAGGTTTATTAAAATTAATGTTGACGTTAAAAGTTCGTAATTGGTTTTTGTTAACTTACGTAATAACGCAATTATAGGAAAAGTTATACAAAAGTGGTAATAATTACGTCTCCTGTGCTTTCTAACATGAAAACGTAACTTTCCCGAATAAAAACTTTTCTAGGTAAATTTCAACGATGATTCGTCAAGAATTAATAATTGTTTACGTTTCTCCTGCAAAATTTAAAAAAATTAACTTCGTCTAGTCGAATTTCCAAGTCCATTAATTATAATATTATAATTTTTTTTAACACACCATTATTTTTAATGGCTTATAAAATTGTAGTTTGTTAATCGATATATCAATTTCTCAATGAGAAAAATGTAAATAAAGTTTGGGGATTGGACAATCAGTTCAGGGTTTTAATAAAATATTTTGATGTCCTTTCAGGGGTGACCGCAGTGACTTGGTATTACGAGTTCGAATCTCTTTGCTGACAAGGAAAACTTACTTTTAAATATTTTGATATGTTTTGATTATTCAAGTTATTTTTTGATGATGTGTTCTAATTTATTTCACGGTTCAAGTGGAAAAGCCTCGAAATAAATTTCATTGTTTGTAATAACTAAATTATTTCCACTTGTTGATTTAATAAGGTGGTTCAGTAAAAGCTTTCTCACTAATTAATTGGCAATTGCGGTTAAATTGTATAAAGTAAAGAAATAATTTAGTGACCTAATTGTAATTTGATTTTGTTGCACAGAAATAATTTATTAAGGACATCAGTCAAAATTTACGTTATTTGTTAAAAGAATTGCTCTTTATAACTTCTATTCTCAAAACGTTTCACCTTTGATTTTTGAACTTTTAAAAACTGAATATAAAAATAGTTACACCACATTTTTAGGTAGAATTAATTATTATTATGTTATATTACATTTGTGTTGTTTGAATTTGAATTCATCCTTACACTCCAAAACCAAAACTGTGAACGCTTAATTAATACGTTCGAAGCAGTTGTCTGCAATTTATCTTTAAAATTGTTACACGAAAACACGTTCATAAAATAGGCAATTCAATAAAAGTTTTCCTCTTAACTTGTTCAATATGTCAATTTTGGTGTAGATAATAATTTTAACTAAATTGGAAAGTTTTTGCTAGTGCCATTAGAAGTAAACTGAAGTTTTAAACTTCATAACTTTTACTTAAAATCCCATTTAATGTATCTGTAACCATTTTGCTGTAACTACGTGGTACATACAAGCAGGTTGAACTTAATAAGTTTTGGCATTTTCTCAATACTATATTTCATCCCTTCTAATAGAAAATAAACGCGGGGTTTTGACCAAAAACATATTTCCAATATTGGAAGCTACAAGCTTTTAGTTAATTAAAAAATTGAGATATCGAAAGTATCGGCTTTCTGTGTTTTTCGAAATAGAAAAAATATCATGAAAAGAAAATTCAAGCACAAATTTAATACACAAATTCGATATCCAAACATAGAAAATTAGATCAAGTTTAACAAAATTAAATAAGACGTAAGGACACACATAAAAATCTAAACTTCTAGAAGAAATCGAGGTAGTGTGTTCGCAAAGATAACAATACAAACAATTCACTATTTTTAATCGAAATCTTATCGAGCGTAAAAGAATTTTGTCGAACAAAATGTTCTTCACAAAAGCCGACTCGAAACAAAGAAATCTCGATTTATTTTAATCATTGAAGAACTCGAATTTCATTTTTAATCAAAATGTCTGTTTATTAAAAAATGAAATCGATCAAATTATATTTTATTAGTATTATATTGTATAAGTAATAAAAATTTTATTAAATAATTTCCTTTCTGAAAATTTAAATGAATTGTTTTGGCAAAATAATGAATGTTGTGGGCTTGAACGCTTTGATATTGAATATTCTAAAACGTTAATAAAAAGGAAATTAAACTAAATAGACTTTGTTATAAAATTTATACATAGCTTTTGGCATTAATATCAAAATATTCTTTATTTTATAATAAATAGAACCGAAACGCTGTACTGTAATAATTTTTACAAAGCCTCCTGCGTAGGTTTCTTGAATACAGACCATAAATAAATTATTTTCGCTAAAATGAAACAGCTTATTTCACTTAATTTCTTTATTACATTGGAATTTTACATGTAGTAGGATATCCTTAAGCATTTTGCTATAACTCAAGTCGGTAAGAGGGAGAGGTACATAGGTAACTGTTATGTTATATTTATTAACATTTAAAGATATGTGAATACATATAAACTAGATCTACATTTAATACACTTATAATAAGTAATACACATAATTATAGAATAAATAAATAGTTAACATAGGTGAATCGATAAAAAACCTATTTATAAAGCGCATTCTGCGCATAATTTTATAATTTCGAAAACTCACAAAACTTAAATACTACATAACGTTTTGTAAAAAATTAAAAAATTTGAACAATTAGATTTAATAACTTTTTATTTTAAATTTTTAAAAGCGTTCACAATAAAATTATGTACCCAAAGATAGTACCTACGCTTTATTGCACTTTTCAAAAAAATTAACTTTGCATTTTACTCAAGTAAATCTGACATTATTTTCTGAAAAGTTTGAACAACAAAATGTGATTTTGATAATGCAAAAGCTCGGAACCGAGTGTGCTTTTAAAATTTATTGAATTTTTCTGTTCTTATTTTTAAACATACGTAGTAGACCAATATTTATTAGGTTACTAAACAAATATTTTCCAGTATTTTGCAAAAATTTTATTACCTATATTCTATAAAATTATATTGAAGCAGGTTGAGAAATTATTTTGTGAGATTAATTTTACAAACGTGACCAATTAAATCCTTTTTTGAAAAACTTTTACCATGTTTCTCCGATTAGGAATTTTCTCATTCCTTCATAATATTTTAAAACTAAGTGATTATTTGAAAAACCAATATTGACTTGTGGAAAATAATATTTGCTTCGAGCAGGATTGTAACAAAATTTTTCTGCTACCACCAAAAAATAAAAGTTAAGATCACACGCTCTAGTTACTTATCACCTTGTTGTTGCCATGCCTGCGTGAAAAAAAATATAAAACGTGCGCACAGGTTTTTTTAATGAAATCGATTTTCCTCTTATTTATATTAGCATGTGATAAATAATGTTTGATGTTCATCCCCATTTGCTTTGCATGCTTATATCACAGCATACTATTTCTTTTGATTTCTTTTAAAGCTTTAGCAACATGCTGTCGTTCTCCCCATGTAAATTATGATAAGGTAACAAAAGTTTCAATTTTGTAAGCTCTGTAGCAGTCTTTTTTATATTTTCCTACCTAATATTTGTAGAAGGTTTATTAAAATTAATGTTGACGTTAAAAGTTCGTAATTGGTTTTTGTTAACTTACGTAATAACGCAATTATAGGAAAAGTTATACAAAAGTGGTAATAATTACGTCTCCTGTGCTTTCTAACATGAAAACGTAACTTTCCCGAATAAAAACTTTTCTAGGTAAATTTCAACGATGATTCGTCAAGAATTAATAATTGTTTACGTTTCTCCTGCGAAATTTAAAAAAATTAACTTCGTCTAGTCGAATTTCCAAGTCCATTAATTATAATATTATAATTTTTTTTAACACACCATTATTTTTAATGGTTATAAAATTGTAGTTTGTTAATCGATATATCAATTTCTCAAAGAGAGAAAGTATAAATAAAGTTTGGGGATTGGACAATCAGTTCAGGGTTTTAATAAAATATTTTGATGTCCTTTCAGGGGTGACCGCAGTGGCTTGGTATTACGAGTTCAAATCTCTTTGCTGACAACGGAAACTTACTTTTAAATATTTTGATATGTTTTGATTATTCAAGCTAGTTTTTTGATGATGTGTTCTAATTTATTTCACGGTTCAAGTGGAAAAGCCTCGAAATAAATTTCATTGTTTGTAATAACTAATATTATTTCCACTTGTTGATTTAATAAGGTGGTTCAGTAAAAGCTTTCTCACTAATTAATTGGCAATTGCGGTTAAATTGTATAAAGTAAAGAAATAATTTAGTGACCTAATTGTAATTTGATTTTGTTGCACAGGAATAATTTATTAAGGACATCAGTCGAAATTTACATTATTTGTTAAAAGAATTGCTCTTTATAACTTCTATTCCCAAAACGTTTCACCTTTGATTTTTGACCTTTAAAAAAACTGAATATAAAAAATAGTTACACTACATTTTTAGGTAGAATTAATTATTATTATGTTATATTACATTTGTGTTGTTTGAATTTGAATTCATCCTTACACTCCAAAACCAAAAACTGTGAACGCTTATATATTTTTTGCGCTCCCGGGAGTAAAAGTACTACTTTACTTTTTATTTTCAAAGACTCAAGTGTCACCTTTAATTGGGGAGTAAAGTTTAACCTTAGTTACCTACAAAATTTGCATAGTGCTGTTATCGGAATCATATCATGCTTTTTTCAAAATGCATAACCGGGAGTGCAAAAAATAGTGTATATACCATAGAACTAAAGTGCTTTCTAATCCCTAGTGTAATTGTTGCCATCAACTTTCACACTGGAGATGAAAAGATCAATATTAGTCCCTTGGTGTATAATATATACTATTATAATAGTTACCTAATATGTAATACATTGTTCAATAAATTATTTACCTCAAGTTCCTAAATGATATTTTCATGTTTGTGTGGTAACTATTGATTAAGGCTTAGATGTAGCATAAATACATATGTGTAAGTCTAATTATTATTAATATAAATTTATATGGTCCGCTTTGACCCTGCATGAAATATTAAAAATATTTTTTTACATAAAAATACAGTAAAGAAAATAATATTATACTTTTATCTAGAAGTTCACTCAAGGTACATAAATTTCGGATTTAACTGTACATACCGCATACTGTAATTTCTATTCAGTACAATTTCATACATTGTTGAATTTATTTGAAATTAACTGCCATGTTGTTCCAATTTAGTCAACTAAATCCGAAATTGTATACATACCTTAAGATAACCGACTTTCGTCTTGAAAAGTGGAACAGACATATAATATAGACGATGAAATGGACGTATATTCAACGATTAATATATTTAAATCTCATAATTTCTGAATTTATTGACAATTTCACTGGGTGCTTCTGTTCCCCACGCGGAACTACGTCCACCGTAATGTAAGTTAGCTCCACCTTCGGATGCACGTCTGTGAGCTGGACTAACTCCAGTTCCCAAACTAGATGGACCAGACGAACCGCCAGAATCGGCAAGCATACGATCTTTAGTTTTAGGCGTGCTCCAATGCATCGACTGCAAAAAAAATTATATCGATAAAATTTTCGAAAAGATACAGGAAATGATACTGTCAAATTTGTTGCCAAAAAAATGTATTACATTTTAATATTAAAATTGCTCTATAATATATTTTCTAAAGGATTTTAAATTCAAATTGAATTTACTTTCTTTATGCAAAGCTTAACGATAACGTTTTATTTGGACTGCTTAAAGGCAGCAGTATTAGTTTGAGAAAATTCAAAGACTCTTGTAAGCTTTCCTCGTCAAGAACAAGATAATAGTGCTGTTGCATAATTTTATTATGTAGCTAAACAATTTACTAAATGTTTCGACTGTTTAAAGAAATAAAACGTCACCACTTTAAAGCATAAAAAAATCTTATTTTTTATAAAACCTTTACTGTCAACATACTTTAAGATCAAATAAATACTTCAAAGTTAACACCCCAGCGTTATTTAAAATGTTAAACACTTTTCTATTAAGTACAAGGCGCTGAATGCTTTCTATATTCCTTTTGAAGTGCCTACTTAAAATGTACACAAAGCAATTATTGACCCACCAAAATTTATAAAAAATTCGAAAGAGGATACATAATTTGTACTTTTATTAAATACTTGTTCTTTCATAACAATGGAACTGTTGAAAATCGCTGAGTTAAAGGATCTTATTTTAGTTTTAAATTTATTATAAGATAAACTTTCAAAAGTGTTTTGCAAGAATATGATGATGCTTTTTGTCCTTTTATAATGTGCAAAGTAGTGTCAAATTAAAATACTTGAATGGAGAATTTAAAGAGAAAAATGATATAGGATAGAAGTTAGCAAATATAATTTGTTTACAAAGAGCGGATATTTCAAAAATTTATGGAATACAAAGTATATCTTACTGTAAATTAGAATACAAAAGTAATTTAGGATTATAAGGATGACTTGCCATTCTACGAAAATATTTGCAAATGAGATTATAGTTAATATTTATTCTTTTGATACAGCGACTCCATTACCTATTAATATTTGCATTTTCTTTGTAAATAACCTTAGATAAGTGCAATATTTTTAATTAAAATTTTGTGTAATATAATGTTGGGCATATTCGCAATACAATTTAGTGTTGAAAGAGAAAGCTATTTGAAGAACGATATTATACACAGGAACGATTGACTAAATAATATGAAGTCAAAAATTAAGCTTTATTTCAGAAAACAAGATTTAATTCCCAGGATATTAGTTTTATTTTCAAACTTCATCGTCAAATTAATTTTGCCTAGTTAATTAACGTCAAGTACAATCCTGTGTATTGCAGTTTAGATTAAATTCATTAAATTATTTTATTTTATTAAATTTAAACTCATTTTGGTTGTAAAATCTAAGTTAATTTCTGTAGTTAATAAAGTACGATTTTGTGAATAAATATTTCGCTACTTATTCATAAAACTGCCGAAAGAAAATGTATCTGCTACAAATGTTATAGAATTGGGTTTTAGCCCTCTGCACGATAGGTGGCCTGTTTATCTATCAAATGTTAACTTAAATTTGTTGATTTGAAAATATCTTGTAGGGTGAATGTGCCTGTTCGCGGTTTCGGCCATGAAGGATAAAAAGTTAAATAATAGTAATTCTACCAAACAATAGTTTTAAAAAATCACATTAACAGTGTCGGACATCATTTTTTAATTAAATTTAATTATTACTTTGTCTAGTTAACAAAATATAAACGAATAAAAATGTTTCACTTAATGTAGAAATTAATACCAAAACTTTAGTGTACAGTGGTTTCTTATGACAATGTCCGAGAACTGAATGATACGCACTTTATGTGCGAGTTTTCTTGATGAAACATTTAAAAATTACATATTTGTAAAAAATAAAGTCATGGTACGGCGGTAAACATTCTAACAACTTATGTCCGATGTAAATTTTACAAATACAAAGTAAAAAATTACTATTTTCCGACGTGTCAAACATGAAATTTCTGTTAGGTGGCCGAAAACAAACAAGCACATTCACCCTAGTATGTGATTACGTCCCACCTACTTAAAATCCTAAAATTTGAAACCGAAGTACCCGACCAAAACTAATTTTGTTTCAAAAAAATTAACAGCATAATATTATATTTTATTATCAATGTTTCTATTTATTCACAGGAATATCAAATTTTAAAATCGTTTTGAATTACAAAAACAAGAACCGAAGGAGGTATAATATGTAACAGATTATTATAATAATTAAGATTGTAAATAAATTAATTTACCTGCTGTACGTGCTCTTTCATTCCTAGCCATTGCTTATAACTTATGGAAATGCCGCTATTTCTCCATTTATCATAATTGAGTTTCTTCTCGGGATTGCACAATGTTTCTTTCGCTTCCTGAAAATAATATTCTCGTATAAGTAAATTAAATTATAAATGTAAATTGAAGTTTTTAAAATTTAATTACTAAAACCATCTAATAAAAAACGATATTTTAAACAAAGCAATTTTAGAAGTTCATAGACAAAAGTAAATTTTACCGTAATTTTGAAGGCAATATAATGGAAAGTACGTTCCGCTATCGATTCTTACATAAAATGGAAACTATAACAACTCAAACGTAGAACGCAATCAAGTAGAATAATAAATAGACCTTATACGATAGTTACTGATATTTACAAATATATATCTGTTGTGTATCGGATGAATTATTAAGGAAACTACGTCTTGCTCTTAAAGCAGAAGATCCTGGTTCACCATTAAAGTTTGATAAAGCATATTGTGACAGATCTACATTTTCAAAGCAACAAAGCTGAAGTTTCTGGCTTACGATGCAACGGGAGCTCCATATTTATAAATAATGCAAATACGAATTTAATCTTTCTTTGCTGCTTGCTAGTTATAACTAGCAAAAACTAGATACACCACTGCATATAATATAGGACTGCAAAGGACTAGATGCCGAAGAATTTGTGGTTTGGGCATCTTTTGTATTTGATAGGCACGGCCACGTGTGAACACTTTAACGTAAGAAACACTTTTACAGAATTGAGAGAATAAAATCTACAATTGTATGGATTTCGAATAGGGCCTATTAGACACGAAGCCTTCTTACTAAGGGTACCTCATTATATCAATAAGAAATAGACTCGTTTCACATAGAAACGATTATCATTACCCATCTGCTCCAAAAAAAATTGTAAAATATCTTGCAACCAAATCTACCCTTATATCATTTATAAAGTTCCCGAATAACTGTTACATTATCCTTTTCTCAGAATATTTATCGCTCTATTACCTCGTATAGATAAAAGAAAGTAGAGTGAGTTCCCGATACCAAAGCATGAAATCTTCCCTCTTTAACAATAAAATCAATATTTTGTGAATGCAAAATATTCCCCAACCACATCACAAACATATTATACAAAATTATAACGGAATAGAAACTTATACAATAATTTATCGCAAAGGAAACCAAAATATTTGTTATACTACATAACTTGTTTCATTATAAAAGTTTGAACACAACGTTATATTTTAATAATCACTACCTTCAAAGTTATTTTAAAATATATGGTTTGTATAAAAAGTTGTGATTTTGAAAGGGGATTTCTGATATTTACGCTCATTAAAGTATTTTGGCTAAAACGCCGTCGGGGCTGTTTCTGGTTTTGAAACAATTTTGTTAAATTTAAGCTGATTTGGTTGGAATAGCCAGAATTTTTCGTAACTTTCAATCAAATTTTTCTCTACCAGTTTCAGTTACATTTTAAAGGAAACAAAAACATAAAAGTTTGAATTTATCAACAGTAATTATTTCTAAAATAAAATCTATTTCTAAGCGATGTTTTGATGCGCAACATCTAACAAGGATTTGTAATATCCGATTTTCTTTGAAATTCGTTCGATTTAAAAGATGTGACACCTTCAGCTCCTGAAGTATTTTCGCCGACATAAAAGAAATCGTTCAAGATTTTTAATTCTCAAATTGAAATTTGCTTTGTAAGAATTACTTAGAAACGAAACGGACGTTTTAATTAAGAAAAAGTTTTGTTTTATTGCGGAGGTCCGCCCAATTTTTCGTATATCATAATATTTTATACTATACCTAAACTAATAAAAGGAAAGTTTCCTTTTTACAACTTTTTTACCTTGACCCGAGAGAAATTTTTATGTTTCTTTTACATTTCTGATCATTATAAAACATAAACATAAAAACATAAAATATTTTTTAGTTTCTCCACACAATATTGCACTGTAATCTAATATATTGTGGAAATTAACCCAGTGTATTTATGCTGTAATAAATAAGTAAGTAAGTTTCTAACTTCACAATTTCCCATTGTCTTGGAAAAGTGTACCTAGGTAGTCCATAATGATTGTTTGTTCTCTTTCTGTTTAATTCTCGAGTGACAAAATTGTTTTTCCAAGTAGAAAACCTTGATAAGTCTTTAAATTTTTAACTGCAGAAATGCTACAAATGGAACATTTAATCTTTTCCTGAAAGATTTCTTGGCAAACAAGTTTAGAAGGGGAACGGGTTTTCCTTTTTATTTTTAAAGAGGGTTTACAGCTTCTAAAAACTTAGTTTGTAAATTTTAAATTTATGTTATAAGCAAAAACAATGGCATCGTCATATTCCTTCGTAATGCTTACTTTTTACATTTTTTAATAATTTATGATAAATAATCTTTCTTAAAATTTCCAAATAATAAAGCAACAGTTTCTGGGATATAGTGCAATTTTTTAAAAATTATAATAGTTATACGCTTTTCTGGTACTTCAAAAACTTTTAATGAAACCAGCCATCAAAATTTAAAAGGTTTCCTGAAAGGAAAGATCCTGGACTTGACAAAACAGCTTGTGGTTGTTAGGACACTATTAGGAGGTATACCAAAATATGTTTTATTATTTTTAATTATTCAAGTTATACTTGAAATAATTACATACCTGTAGCGAAAAAAAAAACAATTTGGAACATTGCTCTATAGAATACACAATCTACTTACTTCCCTTGTGGTGTAATATACTATTAAAATATTATTAATTAACACCGGAATGTACAGTAAAGTTTTTTTCCAAGTTAAAATAAAATACGGTCAGGTATGGGTAGCTTAATCAATAAATACTTATTTATTTAATAGAAGCGCATTTTTGAAAATTATGCTTCAAAACTATCTCATTCCAATTAATAATTTAAACGAAATATTGAACAAAATATAAACTTTTTGTTTTGGTAACATCGCAGCGTCTTGAGGTCCTTGCGCACTAATTTAATAATTTATATATTTAAAAAAAAAATTTCGTCAAAACTAAGTAACAAGAAATAATCAGCAGTTTCCCAGTAAAATTATTTTCTTGAAGTATTCTCGAGGGATACGAAAATAAAGTGCCTCCGCCACTAAACCGCACCGAACGACGTAACTTTCTAAATAACTCATACAAATTAGGACTTTCAGTTTAACGTGGATTCAAAACCACAATATAAGACAAATTATTGACTCAGACCCTAGACAGATACCCAACTGCTAACCTACAGCACGAAATCCTATCATTCTAAACGGCTTATAAAGACACTTGCGGAATCCATAACCGACAAACCCTCAAAGATAAAATTATTTATATGCAAGCCAGTAATTTTATTTTAATTCCAATTTAAAGGTTTCAGAAAATGCTACTTTTTGTGATTTTCCAACAATGGGGCGTAATGCCGTGGTCAATAAAAATATCTTTTTGGTTAGCCTCATATCGCAAGAAGGTATGATTTGCAAGTACAAATTAGTTTAATAGTCGCTTAAACGAAATATTTTTCTCAAAAATCCACAAATCCAAAAAAAGTTGATAATATTTTACTGACAACTGTAATGCGACATTCGTCTAAAATTTATAGCTTATACGCTCCAAAAATTACATTTTAGAAGAGGTAGTTTACTTAAATAAATTTAAAGAACCGAACCGGTAGAAATCAAAATATGCATATTTAGGTTGTTAAGCTGTCATACGAAAAATATATTTTTATATAAAAACTGTGATAAAACGCCTGAAGATAGGCAATATTTACACTACACTATTTGAATATAATTAAAATAGATGTTACCTAATAATGTCATGTAATACAAATTAACTTTTTATTTGTCACAATAATTTTTCCAACGAAATAAAAATCTGAAAAAAAAGTGACAGATAAACTTAAAAAATTTACAGAGATATAGAAAATAAATTTAAAAAAATTTTTAAATCCGTGGATTAAAAATGAATAAAAAGTGCGGTTCCTGCTGGGCAAGTGGAGAACAATTTAACACAGATTGAAAACACAATTTTTTATATTTCAAAACACAAAAAACCTATTGAAGGAAATGTTATATACATAGTATTTTAAGGAAGGGATGCAAATTGAACCTGCATTTGCATTTATGCATGTTTTTTTTAAATGATTATTTAGGGTTTGGACACTAGAACAATAAACTCGTCAGGTGAAATATCACTTTCCGTCGCACAGTGCATTGTAAGATCAAAATAATGTCCAGTAAAACTTCTCAATAGCGGACACCGACGGGGAATGTAAAAATGTTCTTTATTGAGAAGTGTCCGCTATTGAGAAAAACCGATGGTTTAAAAAAAACAATTTAAGTTTTTCCAACACAAAATCTCTCCGCTAAGTGTGGAACACTACATTTTTCTTGTTCATAAGTTTTTATGATATCAATTTTTGTTTTTGAGACGCCATAAGTAATAAGTTCATTCGTACACTTTTGAAGTAAAATTGAGAAAGATAATCAGAGATAAAAATTAACAATCAGATCGTAAAAAAGTTTACGCCATAGCAAAACCTACTTATCATAATTTTATACATCGACTTTTTGAAATTGAACACTCAGTCAGATACAAAGTAATTTTATAATGTTGATCATTAGTAAAAAGAAAGGTCATCTAAATGCATCCACATTCAAACTCTAATGTGTTGCAGGCGTTGTAAAAATTTACATAACTGTTACAGACGAAAACAAAAAATATCCACAAAATAATTTTGAATAACCGTAAAGTGAGGTTGATCGAAATAGCTCAGACTCTAAACATATCAAAAGAATGTGTTGAACATATCGTACATGAATATTTGGGCATGCAAAAGCTCTGTACAAAATGGGTGCCACGTGAGCCCATAGTCGATCAAAAACAACAACGGGTTGATGATTCGAAGCAGTGTTTGAGCTGTTTAATCGCAATAAAACCGAATTTTTGCGTCGATATGTGACAATGGAAGAAACATGGATCCATCACCACACTCCAGAGTCTAATCGACAGTCAGCTGAGTGGACTGCATGCGACGAACTCAATCCAAAGCGAGGAAAAACACAACAGTCGGCTGGCTGTATTTTTGGATGCGCATGGTGTATTGTTCATCGATTATCTAGAAAGGGAAAACAATCAACAGCGACTATTATATAGCATTGTTGGAGCGTTTGAAGGACGAAATCGCGAAAGAAACGGCCCATTTGAAGAAAAAGTGTTGTTTCACCAAGACAATGCACCGTGTCACAAATCGATGGAAACGATGGTCAAACTCATTGAATTGGGCTACGAATTGCTTCCCCTCACAGTATTCTCCAGATTTAGCTTCCACCGACTATTTCCTGTTTGCATACCTCAAGAGAATGCTAGCTGGAAAGAAATTTAGCACCAATGAAAAAGTAATCGCCGAAACCGAGGCCTATTTTGAGGCTAAAGACAAATCGTACTACAAAAATGGTATCGAAAAGTTGTAAAATCGTTATAATCGATAAATAGCTCTCAAATGTTGAATAATAAAATTGAATTTTGGCAAAAACATGTTTTTTTCTTCAAAACGATACGAACTTTTCAGCCGAACTGTATATTAAAAATGTTTTCTGTATTAAAAAATATCGAAAACAAACTCTGACTGGCATCTCCGACGTCACGATTTCTGGAAACTCGGGAACTAAACCATTTCGAATTTGAAATATCTAAGGGAGACAACATGCAACGCAACTGAAAGAAGTATAATTCAGACATCAAACAAATTTTTAAGCCAAACCCAAATGAAATGCACGAAACTAAACAAAATCGTTGCTAAAAAAACACAGTGACGTTTAGGAAGATAACACAATTTATTCCAGAATGTCTTAAGGTTTTCTAATGTTTCATGTTAAAACATCAAGCTGTCTTGTCCTGAAAACAAGCGTTGAATTTATTAAAAACGACATCAAATTTTTTAAATGCGGTATTATTTTAAATTAAATTCATCACTTAAAATTTAACGAAAAAAAAAGTAAAAGTGAAGGCAGAAAAATCTTTTCATCTGTAATATTATAACAAGCGGAGTGTCAAGTGCTGCAATTATAATATAATTGTTTAAAATCTAAATTTAGCCTTAATATTTTTTCAGTACATTATTAACAAAGTTTGCATGCTAATGATATATTTTTTTGAATATTAAATAAAGAATTTGACGTCACAAACGACTGAATCTAGTAAGAATTTTTATTTATTTTTAGCAATTAGAGATTGCAAGTCATTCGAATATTTTAACCTTGTTTTAAGATGTAGTACAGTAAAACCTCGTTTATCCGGCTCTCGTTAATCCAGATCGGATCATATTTTTAGGCATTTTTTTAATTTAATGTTCACTCCAATGTTGTTCCCCCTAGGGTGTACAATAAGACGTAACTTAATAAATATTCTTTCAATTAAAAATAATTTTGCTATTTCGTATCTTCCATGCATCCATCACGGTTACTGAGATAAATTTGTTGTGAAGTTTGATAATTATTAATGATAAACTCTGACAATATCTCAGAAAAGAATAAAATTCTTTAGACGAAGTAGATTTCTTTTCACAAAAATTTAAAAAGATGGAATAAGTAAACAATCTAAAAATTAATTTTATTATGTTTTTTGCACGATCGAGCTTTTTCGTGCAGTTACTCGCAATACTTTCAGAGCGGTAAGTTATGTTTAGAGGTTACAATTTTCAAAATTTGATGAAATAAAGATCAGTTTCCGTAACATAATATATTGAATAACATTTTTTTAAATTTTTACAAGCTAAAGTGAAATTTGAAAATTTACCAATTTCCATTTTTGGTCTAACAATAAAACACTGTTGTACAATGTTGTTTTGCCTTATCAAGGACTTGTCAGTTAAATTATCCTTATATGAATAAAATGGATTAAAATCTATTAAAATTGTCACTAATGCTCGATTTTCTTCACTCTTAGTTATCTTCAAGTTAGCGAACTTCAGGTTAAATTGACGAAATAGCCAATCAGACGACAACAAAACAAATAAATCAACCATCTTACGACTGAAATCGGGCATTAGCAAACAAATTATTCAAAAAATTAATATTTCAAAAAAACACAAGTCTACCATTTCCACTGTTCTTGGGTTTTGAACCGAACGTTTTGGCAAAACAACATTGTACAACGGTGTCTTAGACTAAAAATGTAAGTTGGAAAATTTTCAAATTTTACTAAAAATTTAAATATTATTTTACAAGTTAATAAACTATTTACGTAACATAATATATTATTGTTTAAAGATATTCAAACTCCTTCATTGGATTGACACTATTCCAGTAACCACAAAATTATAGCAAGTCACTAGAGACCAGAAATCTTATTAAATTATAGTTTTTTATCTTTGAAACCAACAGTAATGGTATTTTTCTATGCGAATTTATTAAACCAATTTCAAAGTTTTTCTAAGTTCTTAATATCTCAATATTTCTTTAGGCAATTTTTTTATCTTTGGAAGCAATCTATCAAATAGTATACCTACATGAATAATGCATTTTTATCAAATTTTTTTACAAGTTCCTAAACTTGCTGGTTGCTGGATTAAATCGGGTGTAATGCAACAGAATAAAAGTAATTTCTACAATCTAATTTTCTATTTTCTTGAAGTACGAGTTAATTCACTGATTTTTGTTGCTTAAGGATAATACATATGTATATTATGTACATAGATAAATTTTGCTGGTTTACACCTACCGTGCTTGTACAAACATTTTTTCACATAAATACGTAGGTAGCTCTAAAGAAAGTAAATCAATTTCAACAAAGTTATTGAAGTAGCAACTTCACAGACAATTATTGAAGTGGCAATGTATCAGGAAAGTGATTGAACCCAAACATTTTATGAACCCCTCCAATAAAATTCCATATAGAGTTTTACTGCTATTAGGAAGAACATCGGAAAAATATTTCCTATAAAGCAGTATGAAAATCTAAATTTATTTCAAAGCAAATATTATTTTATAAAGGTTGCTAACAATAAAGCATAAAATAGTTTTCTTATTGAGTTTTTTGTATTGCAATTGCCGGTTCAATTGAAGAATAATTCAAATAATGCATTTTATTTCTTTTAGAGAAAGAAATTCCTAATGCTGATTTTTTGCTGCAATCGAAGTCGTGGCGTCGCATTAATTGCTTTATTGAAAATCTACCACCGCCTGTTGTAATAACAACAGGGGTTTTTTTAAATCTATTTTTAATAGATAGATTTTAAATATAACTAATAGATATTACGTGACAAAATAAATTTTTATTTCTTAATTTAGTAATTTTCACCTAGATTCTCTCCGCGGAATAAATGAAATGGTAATCAGATAAAAATTAATTCCCCTGAACCCCACTTTGGGAACCACTGCGCTAAACTATCTATACAAACACATATTTAACTAATCAATTCGACCGACTAATATCTAAACAATGCAAGTATAAAATACCTGAAATTACAGTAGCTATTTTTATTTTTTAATCGATTAAATTACATATCGTACGTTTTGTAGACAGCAAGCGATTTAATGAACATAGAAAAATATATATCAATTTTATATAAATATTGTTGTATATTTATAATTGGGTAATATAAATAAATTTCTACATAAAAATCACATATTGTCTCAATATTTTGACTATTCAATAATTATTTCGAAATGCATTTTAAGTAAATAAAAAAATGTTTCATTTCTGATTCCTCTACTGCACCTAATACATAAATGCGTGTTTTGGTAAAATTTGCACATAATATTATAGCTTAAAATATAGTGACAATTTCAACTTTATTGCTAAAATTTTAAATAAAAATATACAACACTGAAAATCATTTTTTTAACAATGAAGTATGTTATTGAAGATATATTTAACAAATGTACTCATTGTTTAGAATGTACGAGCATATTATTTCAGAAATAATTTTTGCTTGAATAAATAATAAAGTTTGCAGTTTAAAAATAACAATGGCAAATACAACAGTTGTGAATAAATAATTTCAGTAACGCACGAAATGTTAAAAAGAATACATGAATGCTATATATTATATTATAATATAATTTGAAAAAGTAATTTAAAAATTAGACTAGCGAAACCCAATGAGGACGTACTTCTATTTAGGAAGATTTTTAAAATTGTCAATAATTTTTAATATCTGTAAAAATTAGGTAATACTTGCTACGTCTGAACTGATTGTTTAATTTAATACATGAAATGTACATTAATATAAACAAGGCTGCATAGAGCACAGAAAACATTTTTTTAAGAAAGTTCAAATTACAACTAAAACCATTCTGATGTTTCATAATTTCATAAATGAAAAATCGACTCAAAATATGACGCAAATTCGGTAAAAAATATCTAACGATTTAAAAAAATTAGTCTAAACGTTTTCCCAACTTGTGGGTGGATATGGAATTCAAACTCACGGTAATCGTTTGTAATCGCTTAAATTTTCTATTATTCCACTCTGCTAAGCCCCGATTGTTGATCTTAACTAAATAATCTCATGTTGCTCTTTTGTTTATCTTATAATACGATGGCACAGTGTACCTCAGGGGATTGTAATCTCGGGATTATTATCACTTGATTTACAGAGATCACGAACCACTATCAACTTATTTTGCTTTACAGATAATCTTGGTTAGGTAACTTTCAATTTCACGCTGTGAAATGTTGTATGCTAATTTTGCCTTTCAGAAACGAAACTAAGTCCAAAATTATAATCCATGAAATAATTAAACAGATCTTGAAAAATAAAATTGAGAATTTTGTTTTAATTTGGCAGTAAATTTATTGCATTACTGCTATCCGAACTTGGCTTTCTATTAAAGCCAATAACACCAGAAATTATTATTCACGATGTTTACCGTTGAAAACGAAAGTAATTTTTCAACAATTGAACATTGAATGACAAACAAAACAAAAAAATGATTTAAATATATAATTTTGTCATAGTGTCCAAAGCCAAAGTTCCTTGCTTAGGGATGATTTCTTGTTGCTTTTTATAGATCACACCAATATATCCGGTATGACCAAGAATAGAACTGCGGTTTTCCGCTTCCTATCCTATCGGTAGTATGCTTTAAACCACACTATTGGTAAAAAAATGTTTATTATTAGAAAATTGTAAAATCAAATTAAGAACTAAACGTAAACAAGAACTTCAGTTTAACATGGAATTCAACCCAAAACTAAACTCCAAAACTAAACTCCCTATCCACTACATCGCTCAACATAACCTAAATAACATTTCCGTCTGTTGCTTTGAACGGTGACATCTAACATCCGTCAATTCAATTTAATCTACTTAAAAGTTAGTAAATTAACTAAAATACACTAACGTTCACCAATAGCAAACCTGAGTAAATGTTGACAATTCGCTTATTTGTTATAAGCCCGATAGAATTATTTATATTAAAATTTATTTAGTTATATAATATTCAGTAAAGAATTTATTATTGTAGGATTTTTTTCAGACCGTTGCCGTTGTGAACTAAACTACAAAGGTGAAATTTTAATTAAATATACGTAGGTTGCTAAATTTTATGAAATCACTTCAGTTTGATTAAGAAAATATTTAATCAAGTCAATGTAAAGTTTACTTTTACAATATCTTGATTAAAGTTTGTGTAATCAGCGTACAAAAATAAATTTGATTGCATTATTTTTCAATTAATTTTACAATTAGGCGGTCAATAAATAGTAAATCAGTCAATAGCGCAGTATAAAGGATCCTACAGACCAACGCGATACTACTGCAACAGTGGAAACGCTTTTGTAGTCCAGCTGAATTAGCAAACAAGCTTGACAAAAATAATAATGAATTTTCTTTTCACAGTTATAATATTATTATCTAAGTAGTAGCGATTGACGTCCTAAATTTCCCACCTCTAGCCCTTGAGCGAACGCCGCCACCTTAGAAAATGGCGGTCGTAGCGGCTCTGAATGTTGTTTTTCGCGTTTTTCTCCAAAACCGTTAGTTGTACTACGTCAATTTTAAAAAAACCTTTTTTAAAGAGCATGAAATTTTCAATACGAATATCTAGCTGTTTTTCCGGTGCAATGCCAGATTTTCCCGAAAAAAAATTACAAAATAAAATATTTTTTTCTTGCTTGTTAAAAACGCGAGAAATAGGCTGAAATAGAACGAAAATGTATAAATAAATAAACCTAATGTATCATAAATATTTTTTAAATTAGTATTATTTTTTGAAAATTTACTATTGTTTTTATGACTTTAAAATGATCCTAATTTTGAATAATTGATCTGATATGAATTATTGCTTGAAATGAACATGATCGTAACTTGAAAATTCGTAAACGAATAAAACTACTATACTATAAGAGTTATCTATAAAAATTGCGGTATGCTCACTATTTTTCGCGTTTTCAACAAGGAAAAAAATTTTTTACTTTGTAATTTTTTCCGGGAAAATCTGGGATCGGACCGGAATAACAGTTATACACTCTTATAGGAAATGTCATGCTCTTTAAAAATGATTCTCTTCAAAATTAACGTACAACTAAATTTCTGGAGAAAAACGCAAAAAACAACGCGGAGAGCCGCTATGGCCGCCATTTTTTCAAGATGGTGGCATTACATAGCTCCAAGACTACAGATGAGAAACTTCAAGACGACAATCACTACCACTTAGATAACATAAGTGTGAAGAAAAAAAAATTGTTATTAACTTTGTCGAGCTTTCGTGTTTTTTCATGCTTATGCGACGGGACTTGAATAACTGCTTCAGTTCCGAATCTTCAATCACTGAAATTTATAGTTACAGTTCAAGTTAGTGCAAATAAAGATCAAAGCAGTTTCTGCTTCCGATGCCATAGTACGCCTTGGTGTGTGAAAGTAAATCAACGCGATACTGCAGGAACGAGAGGAACAACAGGGATCAAAAACAACATATTACTAAGATTTTCAGACATATCACCATATTACTAATGGCATAAGCACACTCTCATGACAAAGAAAAGAAAAAACTAAGAAAATACGCAAGAACGAAAAGCAATAACCTGAGAAATGAGGATTGAGATCTAAGAAATGATAAAAGATCTTTTCATCAAAACTTAAAGATGATTTTGGTTCCAATTTATAAACTAGATACAAATGAATCACACTGTATACCGTTGTAGCAGTAACACCACACATAGCAGATCCGCGCAACATAATACCAATGGTAGTACTTGCGTGTATTCACAGCTAGAACGCTCGGGTTCCAAGCCAGATTGAGAAACATTTTTTCCGCACATCTTCATGTTAAACCGTGTAGGCTTCATTACTTCTTAAAAGAGATTTAAATACAATTATGCAAAAAGTTTATAAATTTAATGCCTTGTCTGAAATGATCTAATTTCAATTTGAATATTTTGTTTGATCTGTTTTATGAATATTTAACAGTTACAAAGCGGTATTTTAAAAGTAAATATAAAACAAAAAGAAGAGGGAATAAATTCCTTAAAAATTTTATTTCAGTTCACTTTTTTTACTTTCTTAACTTCGTATCACTCATAATGGTAAATTTATACTTAATTTAAACCACATTTAATGATTTATTGACCACGAAGTGGGCTATAAGCCACCAAACAGTAGAATGTCATTAATATCGGGTAAATTACGTTTAACTATATTTGGTTCAAAGCTGATTCGTAGCATACAAATCATTAGTCCCTGGTAAATGTTGTAGTTGTTATTAGGTCTAAATGTATGCTGCTTTGTGACGATAGAACAAACATTTACATTGACCAGACCAAACGATAAGTCAAAATTAAATATTTTGAAGCAAGTTCACGTTTCAAACATAAATTCAAAGCAATTTTGCAAATTTTGTGGTAGTAAAACTTATTATGAGCGAAGAATCAAGTTGCTCGATAGTTTCTTTTGAAAATGAAAAATGTTTACATTTAAAGTAAACATCGACACTCGATTGTTATTCTTTATATTTACCCCATAGCTTTTTATGCTTTTAAAAATCTATACAAATATTTAAGCAAGTTCTTCGAATATCTTCTCTGCAATGATTGTATTGCTTTTATATAGGGGAAGGTTTTGCTGAAAAGCATTATACTAATGAAAATTCCAAGCAGTTACCATCAAGGATCACAGTTTCATTCGTTGAACGTATAGATTTTCCAAAATCGTTACCTTTTAAAAACATTTAATTTTCTTTTTATAGTTATTTCCCATAGGTATTATGTAGATCAGATCACTTCGGAAAACCAGTTATTGTAATTTTGAAAAGTAATAAAATTAAAGTTTTAAATTTTATTGCCCTTGGTTGAATACCGTCGCAGTGTTCTTAAACAACAATAAATCCTCATTATTCACTTAAACAATTTCATCAATCCCCTTAACTTTATACAATCCCAATTAATATTGTTTAAAATATTATTTGTATTGTCTTAGGTTGGTTCTATTGCATTCAAGTTCTTAGTCTATAAACTCACTTAAAAGGATTATAATATCCAAAAGTGTTTGTTTTGAAAAATTAAATTAAACAAAAAGTAATTTCTGAAAATTGCTGTCCAAACAATATTCTTTAAGCCATTTAATACTTTTAAATCTCTTCACCTAAACCACTTAAAAATTCATTTATAATTTAAAATGCATGTTCCAGTTGATTCTGTTTAAAACTTTCATGACTCATGTTTAATTTTACAAAAAGCAACCATAATCTAATAAAAGAAGTGATTTTCTAATTAATTAACTAACTAAACAAATCATCAAATTAATTTTCTGCTAATTTAAATGAGGTTACAAAAATTCCCAGTCACACTTTTGTTTTGAGTACATACTAATTTATTATTTTTAATTAATTATATTTACATTTTGTTGTATCAACGTAAAACTTTTATACAAGTGGAATAATATCAAGGTTAATTTAAATATAAATCGATTGAGATTAATATCGGGATGTGAATGGAAACAACCTGTAGCTTTTCTTACTAATTAATTTTAAAACAGTAATTTTTGTTTCTTTTCTTTTGCCTTGTTAATAAAATTTTCAATATTTTTTATTTTCGACATATTTATGCTAATATCACTTACCTGTAATTTTTGAAACTTTTCTTCGGCTTCCTTATTACCTTCATTTTTATCTGGATGATACTGCAATGCACGCACTTTATATTCGGCATTAATTTGTTCTTCCTGCGAATAATACGGAAAATTACTTCGGAAAAGTTTTTTGTGAAAAACAAAAAATTATATAGAATAATAAAACTTACGGAAGAATGTTCGTCGCAACCTAAAATTGCATAATAATCCTCATCTTCGCTACGTTTATAATTTAAAATTGCGTCGACACCACTCATTTTAAAATAAACACAAAACTTGTAACGTCGTGACACAAATGAGAAGTCTGGAGAGTCTACCGAGTTCGGCGAGCTCGGGGAAATTCCTGATGTAAGCGGGGAAATCACATTGGAAAACCAACAGCCCTGTTTAAAATACCAGTGACTGCAAAGTTGCCGATACGGACGCGAGAACAACTTGCAACGAACTATGCCACCGTTTCAATTATTTACCTTAATTATGTTCCTAGATTATAAGTGAAAGTCGTTTTGTGTAATAATATCGTTCTTGTAACAAATTTTATAATCATTTACGTCAAAATAATTTGGTGTCCCTGGTACAGTAATATATACGCGCACTTGCGCACAACACCAAAACGATTCTGTTATTAAACACAGAATCAATGATCCTCGCATCTCGAGGGCAATTATCACAACAAATTTACAATTCTCATTGATTACGGCATTAAAACATAAACAATTATGTTATAATCTACATAATTATAAAAAATATATGTTACTTAGTATTTTATAAAAATCGCACTCAAATTCATTTTTACGTGTCATGTTACCTACTACATTTTAATTAAAGATCGCAAATATCTCGATTTGAAGCATATTCATGGATAACCCGGGGCTTTCATTTTAAAATGATTAGAGAAACTCTCTGTATTAATTTCCTTTTTGTTTTAAATATCAAAACAGGTAGTTAATTAAATATCCATCAGTTGAAGGTGTGTTAATAGTACGAAGTCAGAGGAATAACAACATCAATCGGTAAGCGCTTTTGTAAAATACATGCAGATTAAACAGTTGCTCAATGGGAGGCAAGTATTGAATTTATTTTCATTAAATTGAAAAATAAATTATTCCAATTTTCTTTTGACTTTGAGAGAGCTGATATAACAGAGCGAACAGTGTGAAAAGCACTTCAAATGCGACATTTAAAACTTTTTTAAAAGTTGAATGTTAAAAAATTTAACGGTAAATTTAAAAAGAAAAATTAGATAACGAAAAACACATTTTGTCACTTGAAGATTTAATTTAATTTCTAATTGGTGTTATAATTTTTGAATTGGTTATTAGCGATTAGTATTTAGGTATTATACCATGGTAGAAGTACTATTTTAGTGTATAATAATTAATATTAGTTGTATTTATAATCTAAAATTGGGGGTAGCTTTTAGTCGCCATTTTGATAAATGGGCGCTACCGACCTAAACATTTTTTTTATTTCGAGCTCTTTAGATACAAGGATATAATTAAAGTTGTCTACTCGTTTCCCAAGGGGTATCTTAGCATTTAATGGCTCAAAGATATAGTCAGCACCTTGAGTGAGAAACATGGCCGGTTGGGGAAAAAAGAGCAGAATTTATATTGTAGAGGATAAAATTTGATACAAATTATGTTAGCAAATACTTCTATTTTTTAATAGAACCAACGAAATAGAAAAATTATGTTAAAAATTTTAGTCTTCCTCTTTACTACTATCGCCATTAGTTGATAATCCTGTGTTTGCATTACTAATTAACTTCTATGATTAATTCCAATTAATTCTGTACCTACTTTTACACATATCTGACTGTCTGAGGTTGTCATAATCATTTACACGTTGTGCTATGATATCACATTTGTTCTTGGGCAAGAATATGACATCATTACCAAAAATACTTCAGAAGAAGTATTAGACAAGTCATTAAATTTTCCAACCAATCAAGTAATATGTTATTTTTGGGATAAAAGATCAGGTTGTAGACTTTTTTCTAAATCAGAGCCTGGTAGTTAGCTCTTATATTTATGTTAACAGCAGTAGTTCCATCGATTTTATTTTAACAGAAAAATTATATAAAACAATAAATTCATCGATATTAATAAGCATTTTGGCAAAGGTAAACTGCTATTTTTCATTTCAACAATAATTTAAGAACAAAATATTGAGTGTTTCTTCTTCTTCTTTCGGTGCTTATCCGTATCCGGATGTTGGAGTCAACTTAGCTGAAGCCAAGCTGACATTACTAGGAATATAATTAATGAGGTGGTTTCCGTTGCCTTCCCCATGGTCCACAGATTGATATTGGACCTTTGATCACAGCAGTGTAACCGACTCGACTAGGAATCGAACCATAGTCTACCGCTTTAAAGTCGGTCGGTGTATGCTTTACGCTACACTGCTGGTCATTGAGTGTTTAGAAAAAAAATTTGTTTTAGAGATTTTAGTTAAATTGTTTAAAATTAGTTAGATAATGTTAAAATCGGTCTATTAAAGTAAGAATGAACTTAAAATATTGAAGAAATCGATTTTAAAGTTGACGACTTTTCTATACAAACATTTGCCACATTGGGTTGACAGTATGGTACATGTACCCAGCTTAGGTCGTTAAAATTTTTCACTCGGTAAACCATCAGGTGTCTTGGGAATCCCGCGGCTCAAAGATCCACATTTTCTATTTCTGTTTTAGTTCAAGACTATTTTTAATAAATGGGCGCGGTGCCGGAGGCACTGCCACTATTTTCAATTCTATTATAATTATAAAATTTACTAATTTTAAATTAATTTTTAGCACATTACTCTTTTGAAATTACAGTAAAACCTCGATATAACGGACCTCTATTTAACGGTTTTCGGATATAACAAACAAAAAATGTAAAAAATCAAAAACGTCCTGTTAATATTATACATGCTTAAATTCACGTGAGAGTTTATTATAAAAAAACTGCAAACTTCAAAAGTGCAAACAAAACTTGATTCCATTTTCCAACCAGGGTTACCGAAACCAAGCACGTCGATGTTAAACAGCAACGTCACTTCACGACGAGTGTTCAAAGACAATTAAATAGAATTTTGTTTGTGTTTTGTATTTTTATTTATACCTAAATAGTACATACAGGATATTTTCAAAAAAAAGTTTTTTGATTTATTTTAAACCTAATTTTATATAACGGATTTTCGGCTTTAACGGACACCTCTTCCCCTCAATTAGTCCGTTATATCGAGGTTTTACTGTATATATATAATTATTAACCTCTGAAATTAATATTGAATTAAAATTTTCAAAATTAATCGGTTAAATAAACAATAAAACGAAATTATTCGTAAGCTTTCAGCAATGGTTACTGATGTCATCAGACGTTTAAAAACATTGCTGAAAGCTCACGAATAATTTTGTTTTAATGTTTATTTAACCTATTGAGAAACAAGCAATTGATTTACAAATGTATCATAAAACTAGTATGGACATACGGAGCACAGCTGTGGGGATCTGCAAGTGAGACAAACATTATGAAAATTCAGCGATTTCAATCAAAAGTTTTGCGCGAAGTTTGCGACGCCCCTGGTATGTCCCTAACGAGGTCATACATCGGGACCTAAGAATGACAACTGTCAAGGAGGAAATAGCTTCAATAAGCGGGCGATATCAACATCGCCTCAGTGCTCACCAAACATCCTGGCTGCGGATCTCCTCACAGCCCCTAGTATCAGAAGACTAAAAGATTGGACCCGCTGGACTTACCCTCGTTGAAGTGAAACAACGTGGTGATAGTTATTGTTAGAGTTTTTATTGCTAGTATAATACTGTGTAATTGAGGCTTACTACTGAGTCAATCTCAACTGTGCCATGTCTTTGTTTTGTTTTGTTTCTTTTGGTTAGTGAGTGATGCTTATTGTTGTTTGTAACAGATTGTATCTTGTCGGGGATGTTAATAAAAAAAAATAAATAATTTTGAAAATTTTAAACATTAATCTTTCGATAGGCAGGCCAATGGATATGATTACAGCCTATCCTATAATCGGATTACAAGTTTTGGATTTTTGGCTGATTTTTTAATCATCCGAAGTTTGAAATCTTCATACTTGTATTCTCTTTAATAATCTTTTTTTACTTCTTTGGAAAATTTTGAATTACAATGTCCCTTTCACTGAACTCTCACCAAAATCTCTGTTGGTTGATACAATTTTTATTCTTAGGAGACGTCCATTAATTATGTGAGTTCAAAATGGCGGGAGGGGGGGTCCGGCAAAATCTCACCAAATCTCATAAAAAAGAAGGGGTCAATGAAAATTTTACGTCAACTTTGTAATACACTGTAAAAAATTACCGGTCTCCGGTGTGGTAAAAACTGTAGGGTAAATATCACGAGAAGATGAGGGCGGGGGTAGTCCCATCACATCTTACCAAATCTCACAAAGTGAGAGGGGAAGTCAAAATTTATAGAAAAACACCTCAAATAATTAATGAACGTCAACTTATCGGTTACATTAATATGAGTTTGTATGGCGATTGAATTATTTCCAATCTTTTAAAAAATGCAGTAAATAGCATGGTTTTCAACCAAACTTTAAAAAAATCGAGTACAGGAAACTAATGTGTGAAATTTTCTTCAAGCGGAATACACAATTCTGAGTAATCCGTAGCCAAAGTGTAAATTCGAACAATGTAAAATTAAAACGGTAAAAAGTAGTTATTTTTTACGATAAAATTCAATTTTATCCTAATTATTTTTCGCGATTCTTAAATAAGCGTAAATAAGGTACTTGACCTACCCTTGATGTTAAAATGCTACTTTGTTTTACCCTTGTAACTCAAGTGTCAGTAGTTCTATTATTTTCAGTCGAACAAATTGCAGTTTAACATAAAAAGTAGTAAAAGTTTTTTTATGGAAAAGAGTCTTAAAATAATGACATGTAAACGAAAAAAAAAAGCTATAACACCCTGCTTCGTACTCATCTCAATGAAAATACCTGGAAATTAAGTATATTTGGGAAAATCGTATATCGAGTTAACTAGGTTAACTACTCTGTAACTAAAAATGACCAGCAGTATAGTGTGAAGCATACGCGGGTCGACTAAGAAGCTTAAGCTTGAGGTTTGAATTTTGCTTCCGTTAGATACGCTGCTGTGATCAAAAAGTCTAACATCGATCTGTGAAATATGGGGAAAGCAACGAAAAATCAGCCCATAAATTATAATTCCTAGAAAATTCATTTTGGCTTCGGCCAAGTTAGGTCACGATGATTCTGACAAGAAATACACGTTGAAATAGAACTAAGATTATCATGGTTAAATGCTACCATATCATGGTAGTGTATCCAAAAATATTTGATACGCCAAATTTTCTGAAATGAAACCATCAGGGCTTAGTTCAATGTTAGTTCCTTTGTTTAATTTGTATAACTCCCCAAAAGACACATAAATTTAGTGTTTCTGCCAAAAAGGAGTTCAAAACCAAAATGCCTCCGTAATAAAAACAGAGTTAAAATATTATGTTGTTGATAGGTTTTGTCTTAACATTTTGCGATACTTGGTAGCTATGTAATATATGCATATGATCTAGGAGTTATAATCGCGGCGCCCGCTTAAAATTTGCCAATTTTACGCGACTAAAAAATAAAATTTTTATCGAGAGGTCAACCGCTGGAGGAAATCGTGTACAATAAACTTCACACTTCACGTAATTCATGATAATTCTGCATACTTCGTACTTCATATAATTCAGGAATTTATAATTACTCAATTTATAATTAATTGTCAAATTACGAATTAAACACTTTACTTGACCATAGCTAATTTTAATAAACTTGAGATATGCTTAAATATTCACTTTTAATAAAATAAATTATTTAAACCGGGAGTCTGGGGGTGTGGAACACCCTCCAGTGCCTCTAACAGGAGATCTTCAGTTTACTTCTGATAAAAAGTAAACTACTTGGTTTGGGGTTCTGCATGTTCTGCAATGTTCTTCATTCCAAAATTTGTACACTGGAGGGTGTTCTACACCCCAGACCCCCGGATTGAATAGTTTATTTTATCAAAAGTAAACTGAAGATCTCCGTTGCAGAGGCACTGCAGGAGTTTCACGCCCCTAGACCCCCGGATCGAGTAGTTTATTTTTATCAGAAGTAAATTGAAGATCTTCCGTAGCAGGGGCACTGGAGGATGTTCCACGTGAAGTACTTCATGTACTTCACATGAGATGTCATGTACTTCATGAGATGTGTATAAAAACTTCACCAGCGGTTAACCCCTCGATTTTTATTTACTTTTTCTGTCTTTCTCTCTTTATCTAAGTTTTCAATCGGGTGACTGGTTAGAAGTAGCTCTCAGTTCTTCCCGGTTGGAAGCTAATCTATCCATTCTCTCATAGCTATCAGTTTCAGTGTCTTTCATTATCTGTATTATGTATCTTAAGGGGTGCTTTCCTCTGGAGTTCCTGCATTGAACTTTACCCTCCATAACAGTCTTGAGCAATCCTTCTCTTCTCTGTATGTATTCAACTAACTGATCTTTCCTACTGACTATTTGTTTCCACATTCTTCGCCATTCTCACATCGGGTTCAGAACCTCATCGTTTGTTGTCATTTCTATCAAGCTGATTTTTAAGGCTTTTCTGTAGCACCACATCTCAACACCTCCAACGTTTTTCTATCTGCCTTCCCGATGGTCAACGTCTCACACCCATACAGCGCTACACTCCATATGTATACCTATATAAACCGTTTTTTAGTTTCTATTCTCTTAAGAAATGGAAAAAACATCTTTTTCATGTTGTTTTTGGATCGAGTTTTTACAATCGTAATTTTTAGATATGGCCGGGTTCCAATTATGCAGCACAAAATTTTCACGTGCTTGATTGATTGATAAATTCAATTATTTTGATTTTTACCCATTAACACTACAAAAACAGTCAAAGTCAGGGGTGCCAAATGCTGGGGTCTAATGTGAGATCTTTGTAATGCTATTAGATACATAATCTCAGTTAACACCTCCTTATTCTAGTATCGAATACAAAATTGTTTGGAGTTGGGCTGCACCCCAATCCCGTATCTTAACTTGTAATTAATATATTTTCTTAAATCACAATTTTAATATTGATTTATTCAATAAATAAATTTCAAGTTTGACCTGAACCTGTTAAAATAAAAGCAACAATACTATTGTTGTATTTCAAGAAACTGCAAAGAACATTTCAAATATGAGACAGATTTCAGCTTAGGAAGATGTTTAATGACCAATGGAGGATTTACAATAACTTAAAAATGTTTCATCAAGTCACATCATTAGGAAGTCGTTTGATTGTACATAGAAGTCTCCAAACTTTTCGAGTCGCGGCTTCTTTTTGAACCATGGTTTCTTCGTGGTCAATGCATAACTAATCATATGATGTATTATTAAAGAAAAACATGTATAATACAAAAAATTATAATGAACATACTATGAACAACTCAAACAACTACATTATTAAATAATTCATTCATTATGAGATGGATAAGCCTACTGATCACAACATATTTTGTTATCATATAGTGAAACTCGACACGGTCACTCTTAATTCTTTTTAAATCGATTTTGCTTGAAACTTGCTTCTTCATCAGTATATTCACAACATATCCCTTATAATAGCAATAGGGAATATTGCTCAGGACGTCGCGACGCACACTTTGGGAACCACTGGTGTAAAGACTTCTACGCACCAAACGCTTTGTGAATTAACCTTTAATTCAACTAATTAATTAATTTAACCTTTTTGTTCTTAAATAAATTACAAAATTGCAATCTTTTCTTCTTCTTCATCAGTCTACATTTTCCCACTCCCAGACATAGGCCTCTCCTAGTTCCCCAAACCTCTCTGTAAAGACTGGTTCCTTCTGAGAGGTTCTGGCAGTTACATGTCTCACTTGCCGAACGTGTTGACGCGGAAGACGGTTAGAATAAGTTTGTAACCTCGATCTGGATTCGAACCAGAGCGTTCGGCTTAGTAGTTGACGCACTTAATCGCTAGGCCGCAACTGTCTTCTGCAATTGCAAAAATAGCAATAAATTATAATACACAAATTTTAAAAATCATAAATCAGGTTTAGAATAGGTGGAACGTATGGAATACATACATATATCGTAGTGCATATATGTAGATTCGGGAGCTAACTTTTTGAGCTAAAATTGTCCTTTGGTCCACTAATGTCCGATTTTTTCACCTAGAGATATCTATTAAGTAATCTATCTATTAGATAAATTAACGAAGTAACCAATTAGATAGTAGCAAAACAAAAAAGTTAGAAATATAATTGGTGACTTCGTTAATTTATCTAATAGATTATATCTAATAGAAATCTCTAGGTGAAGAAATCGGGCATGAGACTACTCGTACAGAGGATGCGCTTTCGTTCGAATTTTGTTTGTTAGAAATACTATCCTTCGCTATTTTATTTGCATACATAAGTCTCAGATAAATGTTTGGGTGAACACAATTCGCACGAAACCGCATCCACTGCAAGAGTAGCCTAAGAGGTAATAATTATTTACCGCCAATGAAAAGGTGGCAGAATTTGGTCTAATTTGGCTGCGCGTTTAATTATCAGAGATTTTTGTGAAATAAAAGTTTTACAAGTAGCTGAAAGAAATGTGTTGCAAAGGAAAACGATATTAAATTTTAAAATAAGATATTATATTAATGTCGAGTTGTATTAAAATATGAAGTTCAGTTCAAATTAATGTCGACTCATAATTTGAAATATTATTTTAAATTGTATGTTATGCGTTGTGAATTACTTCCAGTTTATGAATAAGAAATATGCGTAGGGATATATAATTTTTTTTATACAAAAATCTGAGTTTTCATATTTTTCGAATATTTCAATGAAAGAAAAATTCTTAGGGTGGGGTCGCACTGGCGGGCGAAACATTATTAATTTGTTGAAAATAAAATTTTAAATCTCAATGAATTTTAATGTAAATGTGAGTGTAAATATTACATATTAATTTTATTTAAAAATTTAATATTTATAATGTACATATTTGAAGCTTTTTTAATATCGCGCGTTCTCAATAAATCGCTCGCACGCTGAAATAGCTCACCAGCATGCTATTGAAAATAGAATTTTAAATGTAAATTTCGATATATTTAAATGTAAATGTAAGTGTAGTCAATATTAACTTAACTTGCTATAACATTTAAAGTTGTTTTTAACAGCGTGGCCGAACTTTTAGACGTACATAGGTACATTATCTACAAAATCTCGTTGATAATTATAACAACTTTTCAACAATTTCAACTATGCGTCACTATAATTATGTCGCATTAGAGCATTATTACTTTGAACACTACCTACACGATGAAGTTTTGAACATATTCCCTGCAGGAATTCATCAGGAAGCAAATTAATGTCGGAAAAATACTAGTCTGTAAATTTCCTACAAATATTTGCAGTAATGCTTGTTAATCTAATCTACCACTTTATTTAAACGGTAAACGGTGTTTTTACAAGTAAGACCCTTATTTCTCTTAGGTATATAGTAAAATGCAATATTTGTTTTTAATTTATCTAACACATTATAGTTTATTTAACTAAGTTTGTTATCTGATAATTACAAAGCAAATTTAAACTGAACAGAAGCACATTGAGAAAAGAAGTAATATATTATATTTTTTGAAAAGCTACATACTAATTCTTCTAAGTCGTCACGAAATCTTCATTATTATTATTTTTTATAACTAAAAGGTTTCCCTCGACAGTAGAGATATAGCTTATCTGGTTTAAGTTCATTAATTTCAGAATTGAAAAATTTGTCGAGTGCACTGGAGATATAATTATTGCTTACTTGCGTTTAATTTTCAAAATATGTTATGCACGACGATGTCAAACAAGAACGCCGACGTTGACAGTACGAGATAGAACATATCACTTGCATAATATGCAACCGTTCATGTTCTTTCCTGACGTGTATAAATGACATCTGACTAAATGTATCTTTTTATTTTCCACGTGGTAATAAAATTATTTATGCGAAATCTTTGTATGAATTCACCATAATATATTTTATTAAGAGAAATATTTCAATTTTAAGAATTTTATTGTGCAGTAAGAAATTATTTGAGGGTATTCATCTATTCGAACTTTTAAAATACAATTTGTATAATATTATAAATAAAATTGCTTGTAAAACAATATGAAATATGAAAATAGCATTAGTTTTGGAGCAAAATATCATGTTTGTACCTCAAGTTAATAGCATTGGAGTACTTCCGCAGGAAATGGATTTTTATCTAAAAAGCATCGCTGATAATGTAGAGAAAATTGTAAAACTAAAACTGTACCTGAATGTCAATGCAGGTTTATTACCAGTACACATGCATTACATTTACCAAACTAATGGCAAATTCGTAATTACAGATACTTCTCTGCAAATTGAAAACTATGTTAATTAAAATTGCTTTGTAGCATTTGAAGTTGTAAAAAACACAATTAGTGTACATAAAATGTTATCAAGTAAGGGTCTGGTTTTAAATTAAAAACTAATGTTTGTTTCACTCCAAATAATGAAAAACAATAACACAATCAAAATAATCTTTAAAAAGTTTCTAAAATTTCCCAAAACATAATTATTATGTAGATTATTAATATACCGGGCCATTGAACTTTTAATAGTATATAAAACAAAGGTTGGGATAATTTCAAGTGATTTTGGGTGTGAAAGCAACGCTTGGCTTGCGTTTTGTAAAAGCAGAAATTTAAATTTGAAATTTGATAAAAAAAAGAGACGGTCGTTGCCCTGGGTATAAGCGCGATTAAGTGCTATTGTAAGGCGCCCCGGTTCGAATCCGGATAGAGCTCACTTTGCAATGCCGTCTCTGTGCTTCGAAAGGCACGTAAAGACGGTGGTCCTTCTATGTTAATGAATTTCCATCATTAACAATATAAAATAGAGTAGCAGGCACATCTGAGGCCAGTCTAGCAAGCTACTTCAGATGTAAAACAACTAATATACTCACAGTACTAGCAGTGGCTTTGAAACTTTGCCGAGGTTACTGTTGGAAATTACAGGACGTAGTCCTATGTTAAGAGGAAAGAGAAGTTAAAAAAATAATAGTAGATGAAAATAACAAAAGTAGATCGCATAATAAAGAAACCAGATTGGAGCAAAACAAACCTTTGAGCCTCCTTAAAATGAAAACAAGTCAAAATTTAAAAATTTGTTGCAAGAACTCTTCTGGATAGATTTCTCCAGCATTCTTACTAAAATCTAAATTTCCTGTTGGAAAACTTTCGTAGCAGCAAAACTTTCAACTATTACTCCTTTTTTCGGTAAAATTTCGATTTTTTAGAAAAATTCTAAAATGTTTCTAGTTTAATCCCGCCGCACTCTACCTTCTCAACAAATTTTAATCTCACATAGCAACTTTATAACTGGCAAAATAAGTATAATTTTGAATAATATTTTGTATCAATAACTATTCGTGATTTGAGAATTTTTTACAATAAATTATATATAGCGAATACACATCCAAGGCCAAAAGAGACAATGTTTTAAAATGTCTTGAGAAAATCAAATTATAGCATAAATGCTTATAATGTGGAAAAGAAAAGTATGGGAAAAAACAATCTAAATACTACTAAAGACTAAACAAATGCTTATATTAGGAAAAATCCCAGTAAACTAGTATACCTAACGCTGAGGTAATAAATATTATTCCTTAGAAAAGGCAAGGCAGCAGGTATAACAACCTGTTGGTCTTTTAGTTAGCACTCACATAAAAATCATGGCAAATCGCTTGAAAAGGAAATTCGACTTTTACCAATTCGTACAGCAGTCGGTCTTCAGAAATATTTATCTCAACAGACCACATACAGCAATAGCAAACGAATATAGTTTGCCAATCCACCTGAGCTTTATAGACTTCCACAAGGCGTTTGGCGCCATCCATACATGAGCTCTGCTAAGATCTATGAATTTAGTCATAATATAGACTCCCGGTATTAAAATATTATAAAAATAGCATATATATTTAGAGCGAATTCAAGATTTGCTGTGATTGCGTTAGTCAAAACGGCCGGTAGCGGTCGGAGCGCGAGGAGGGGAGCGGAGGGGTGGAGCGGAGGAGAGAGTCGGTTTAATAACTATCAATATCCCTTTACCAGCAATAACCAGCAGTGTAGCGTAAAACCAGCAGTGTAGCGTAAAACCAGCAGTGTGCGTAAAACCAGCAGTGTAGCGTAAAGCATACACCGGCCGACTAGAAAGCGGTAGACCGCGGTTCGAGTCCTAGTCGAGTCGAATACACTGCTGTGATCAAAGGTCCAATATCAATCTGTGGACCATGGGGAAGGCAACGAAACCACCCCATAAATTATATTCCATGAAAATTCATCTTGGCTTTGGCCAAGCTGGGTCACGACGCTTCTGACAAGAAGAAAAAACGATGAAGAAGAATGAATATCCCTTTAAACCGGTCCTACTCGGCAAAGTGGGGAAAGCTGTCTATACACCATATTATGTGGAGAAGAAATACGTCAATACTTCATTGTAGCAATCATCAATGGGAAATTTTGCAACAACGTAGTCAAATACTTTGCACTTTAAGTGCTGGACTTCAATTTCAATTTGACATCAATGTCAGACTTAAATAGGGTTTTCAAACCAGCTTCAGTGATTTTTCTTAAAAAACTGTGACAAATAGAAGTAGCGATTTTAATTTCTGCTGCCAAGAAGCAGAAATTTATGCTTTTTTCAAAATCCATAAAAATCTTCTAGGGTGCGATATTGGGCATCAATTAAATAATCAAAAGTCATAAGAAAATCATAACTTAATAATAAAAGCTCACGCGAATTATTGACAAAACTTTATTCCGTTATTTCATTTTTAGTGTTCTCTTTTGTCAATGTTTTGTTTTTTTCCTTGTTCTGTCTTATTGTTGTTCTATTTTTTCACATTTTGTTTTGCCCGATCACCGTGTTACACCAATAGAGTCTTCAGAGAGAGCAATGCTTGGTATTACGAGGGGAGTTTTTTTATGTTATCTACCTATCTATGAAAACAAGAAGTTTGAGGACAATTTTTTTTTTATTTTTTAACGTAAGAACTATTAACAGTAAGACACTTATTTTAATGTTTTTCTTATAACGCTATGCCTCCGAAAAAAAATTCTTTTGGTAGTTTTGCAAAATACGACTGCACAGCGTTTTCCAAGTCGTCATTCGATAAAAAGCGACACCCTCTCAAGTGTTTTTTAAATTTTAAAAAAAGATAATAGTCACAGGGGGCGAGGTCGCGACTGTAAGGTGGATGTTGTAATTCGTTCTTTATGCACCCTGCAGTTGTCGTGCAGAAGCAGAATTTTCTGAGCATAATTGTGGGGTCTTTTTTCGCGTATAGCCACTTTCAAGTTCTTAATTGGGGCAATGTAGACATTCCCCGTTATTGTAGTCTCTTTTGACATATAGTCAATTAAGAGAATCTCCTCAGCGTCACAGAAAACTGTGACCATCACTTTTCCCTCAGATAATTGCATCTTTGCCTTTTTTTGGTAGTGGAGAACCCTTATGAACCCTTTTCATAAACTCTTATTTCGTGGGAGGGTTCCAGTGGTATACCCAGGTCTTATCCCCAGTTACAATTCGATAGAAGAAGTCTTTATTTTGGGATAAAGCAGTCAAATTCTCCTTGGAAATTTGTCGTCTACACAGTTTTTGTTCGGGACCGAGCAGCTTGGGAATCCACCGTGCCGACACTTTGCTCATTCCCAAATCTTCTTATGTAGAATTTTAAAAACACTCGTTTCTAATATTCCTATTTCTCTAGCAATAATCGAAACTTTTACTCGACGGCCAATTAGCACAAAATCTTCAACTTTCTTGATGATTTTGTTCGTTCGTGCTTCCAGAGGTTTTCCACACTTTGGGTCATCATGAATGGATTCCCAGCCCCACTTGAACTGCTTGCACCAATATTTGACTTGAAAATAAGGCGGGATGTTTTCTACATACACAGCCACCATTTTCGCCTCTTTTAACTGATATAAAAATGACAAATGTTAAGCGATTGGAATTAAACTTGGAGATGACAATATAAAATGTACCAGAAACTTGACGTAAGAAAATTGTTGCGATAGCATATTGTTTTCATAGCTAGGTAGATAACATAAAAACTCCCCTCGTATTTAAAACATGGAATTCGTAATGAAACAAACAGAGGAGATACTAAAAGTAACTTGTATTGGCGTTGGGTTGGACATGCGGAACAATAAAAGGAGGATCGATGTTTGAGAAAAATCGTGCAGTGGCGGACATGAAAAACAAAGGAAAGCGTTAGAAGACCGCAGAGAAGATGGGAAAGATGATGTTAAGCAAGTGGCATGTAGGGAGTGGCTACAGATGGCAGAAGATGTAAATAAATGGAGGGAAAAGAAAGTGGCCGAAAAAAAAGTTTTAAAAATATAATTTCAGATTGGATTTATTTCACAAAAGCTCTCAGCTTTAATTATTTTGTTGTTGCACTTGAATCTTGAATTGGATTTCAAACCAACTAACGCAATTACCTGCAAGCCATTAACACCACAGTAAGAGCGGTTGCCAACTAAGTTTATATTTCTAAAACTTTGAAATATTTATTTTACTTTACTATAAATACAACATTAAATTATAAATTTTGGTTAACCTTTTTTAGATTAGGTATGTACCCTAAGGTACGCATTTATCAGTGCGAAAAAAATAGTGTAAGTAAGCAATGTACGATACTTTATTATTATTTTGTTCGACTTCTTACAGTTATAATTTATTTTTGTTTAAATTAAAACCTAACAGAGATATTTGTAAAATTTTAAAACCCCTAACGCCAAATTATTTATGAAACATTGCTAACTCAAGTATCTTCGATGTGATCCATGGTCATTTTAGTTATTCACCCATAATAATTATTCAATTTAGAATTAAACGATTCTTTTGGACTATCTGATTACTACTTTTTTCAAATCAGTCGATTAAAAAAATTGAAACAATCCACCAGTAAAAAAAAAGAGTTTGCCAAAGCAGAGGCATTTCAAGGATAATTTTAATTTAAAAAACAATTTTTTCTTTAAGAGAAAATGTTGTCCCAATCGATAATTTGTTGTCTGGTTTTCTAACAAACTGATTGTTTTTCTCTCCGCAGGATTTTTATTAACTACTTCCGGTGAGTTTTGAATTAGAATATTTTAATTCGGCATAGTTTCTTGGAAACCCAAAACTGATTTGAAATATGAAACCTTAAAAATAAATCTAAATTTAAATCTAAACAGTTTTTAAACATTTTTTCGTTAATATACGATTTTTAAAATTTAAAATATGTAAAAATTACTAATTTATTAAAAAATATAACGTAAAAAATATTTCTCGTCATCTACCTGTAATACCAACAATATTAAAAAATGTGACCTATATTTTATACATATTTTAAATTAAATTCGTAATACTAAACCACATTCCGTTATTTTTATAAAAAATTTAATAAAAAGGAATTACTAAGAAGTGGGTGGTAACTCCGTTATGTAGCAACCCCCGTTGGAAACCGTAGGTGTAGTTTAATAATTTCAGATTTTGTATCATTTTAAAACATAAAAGTAATTTCCATCTTTTTCATTTTTCTCAAGCGGATGTTCGATATATTTATTATTATTCGATGTTTGCTGTTAAGTAATGGAACTAACCAGAAAAGCTATATCGATAAAAATGTTTGTGATTAAATCTGTAATGAATATCAATTAGTGGACCTTGTAGTTAAGTATACACAAACATACTTCATAAATATAACTACTTAGTACATGTAGGTAGTACAAATTAAACACAAACCCTAATGAAACTCCAAGTACGACGAGTGAAATTAATCATACTTTATGAAAAGTATTAAATTATTAGAAATGAAAAACTTGAGTGGGTAACTTAATTAGAACTTTAGTTTCTAATAGACAGGAGCTTTTAAAAAATCAATGATTGTAGCATCCTTGTTATCTATTTATAACATAGAGCAAGTTGCAAATCTGTTGTACCGACGCGATGCTTAACAAACTCATTGTTCTACTTGTTGAAATTTGCAACAAGAAAGCTGTCTTGTAATTGCTAACGCTCTCTATAACTCCAAAGTCTGACGGCCTTTGATTTAATTTTAATTTTAAAACAATCCTTTAGAAAAATCTGCAAGGACATTTCAACTTGATAGTAATTGGATTTGTATCTGCAATAATTACCTATATTTAAATATATTTTATTTTCAATAGTTAGGCATAAAAGAACATTGGAAAGCTTTTTAATAAATTACTTAATCAAATTAACCCCAACATTAAAACTTAATTATATCAGCAGCAACTTTGGAATTGCCTAATTAAACCTTGTTTAGAGTAAATAAACATTTAATCTAATTTATTCATGTTTAATGTATAGGGTTACATTAAAAATTAAATTATAGTTTTGTGATTTTATTGTTAACAAAGTTTGGTAATTGCTTCAATTAAAATAAAACTACAGTACTATCCACTACAGATTAAGTTCGAATTTAACAATACAAAAGTTTTAGTTTTAGTGTTGGTCAAAAGGTTTTTGTTGATTTAATAGAGTAGTTGTGATTGAATTTTCTATCAAACCGCATTACAATAAATTCTGTTGGGATTACATACTAAAAAATCTAACAAGTGAAGTATATGTACGTAAATTTTTTGTTTTTATTAAGCTGTATATTGTAAACTATTCGAAAAAGCTTTTTAATCTAAATGTAAAATGTGAAAATTTGTTTTATTTTTAAAATATGCAAATTAGTGCTTACTTCATTAGGATTAATTAGTTGTTATTGTTGGTATTGAAAGAAAGGCGAACATTTTCAAAACAATGCACTGTTCGTTAAAAAGCTGCCTATATTTTTAGTGTATTTAAAATAGACAATTTGATGTAATTAACTACTTCCAGACATTTTTTTACAGCATGGAAAAGCTATATCTGTATAATGCTTTTACTTGTGTACATACGTATCTCGGGATACAGAAACATTACATTTCAGCCAATGTATAGGAATAACTAATTACAATTTAAGGCAAAATAATGATTTAGGTCGATATTGTTCTTATTGTCTACCAATTAGAATATTCTATTGCAAGATACTCGTGTTATATTTCCATAATATATTTTATATATACCGCAACCACTAATTATGCAAGTTGTACACTATCTTAATGCTAGAAGGCTTTAACTGTCTTTCTTTTGTGGTGAAAGGATTTTGAAACATTAGCTCAAGTTTCAAGCAAGCTTTAAATACAAACATTATTTAGTGTATTTGAGCTAAATAATTATTCGTGATAATATTTTAGCACAAATGTAATTTATTATTACTAATCCTTTATACTAGGTATAATGCAACGAATAAATTAAAATTATGTCAATACTATAGAAAACAGTACTTCAAATTTAATAATTTAATGTTATCTTCCAATAAATGGCTTACCAATTTTAAATCTATTATCCTTGCTTACATATCTTTTTCAACTGCCCAAAGCTGTTGTAGAGGGAGGGGTTAAACACTTTACAGATTCAGTATGGTATAACTTTCCAAATATTTTTGTAGTGTTATATGAATCAAAAATTGTGAATTTGGTTCAAGTTGCTAAATTTTTATTTATTAAAAGTCGAATTTTGTAATTTGGGGGTTGTCAATTTTGAATAAAAATTTCCAATCGCTCTGGGGTTACACTACTGGCCAAAATTGGCAATTTGCGTTGTATGTTAATGCACTCAAAGCCATTTCAAAATTGAATTCCTTTCCACCATCTGAAGGAGGAACTCAAATTTTTATTTTGTCTAAAAATGTATTTATTTGTTTTGCACAAACTTGATATCAAGAAATATCTGTGACTAAACGAAAATTTTAAATGTGATAGGTTGTCGGCATTTCTTTAACGGAATTTTTGGTTGGATACTTGGAGAATATTATTATTATTAGTGGCTTTTTGAAATTATGATGTCCGGGTGATTTTCTTTGACGGGATCCTGAAGCCCGGGATTTAATTATTTTGCTTCCATGCACCGAGGCGTAATTTTCTATTCGATGTTTTCTATGGGACCGTAATTTTTTATTGTTGACGTTTTTTTAAGCTTCTTACGACGTTCGTCGTTTTACCTTTTCACAATACTCTTCTTTTATGGGGGAATGGTAAAATGAAACTCAGCTAGGTTTATGTATAATTTTTTTTTCTTTTCAATTAACCTTCTTGTTTTCTGTCCACTTCTAAACAAAGGCGTCCTCTTTTCCTCCATTTCTTTCTATCCTATGCTATTTATAACCACTTTTTCCTGATTCTCTCGGAAACTATGCTATAATTTTTTCAACCGTCAATTTAATTTTAGCTTTTTTTGAGTCAATATTTATTCGAATTTGCGAATGTGTATTTTAGGCCAAGCACAAATGTCACATAATTTAGAATAGAGAAACATGTTCGATATGATTAGGTAGTGTATAAAGGGCAATGATGCGCAAAACACAGCCTCTCTAACTCAAATGTCAACCTCACCTACCGCTCTGAAGAGCTCGGTTTACCCTGTCACGCAAACGAGGCACTGACGACCGAGTCACGGCGGTATAACCGAATTAACTGGGGCTATGAAAATATAACCCCAATACACGGGAGATAACCCGACTGAATATGGCAATGGGAAACCATCTCAGTCAAGTATACCCCAAGAAAGTCATAGATTTACTCAAAGTAAAATATTCCGAAGGTAAAAATATCTCCTCCTCCCGAATAAATGGAAACCATCAGACCCGCGCACAAGGGTGGGAACCTGAATGTCCGCGGACTGTTACAGCCTGAAAAGACGGGTGTTATGGAGAAAAAGCTGGCACGTGATCGCGTGGATATTGCCGGAATTTTAAAAACCCATCGGAAGGGAAAGGGTCAGTACTCGACACTGCACGAAAATAATATCTACTTCTCCAGCAACAACACTAAGAGCAAAAACGGTGTCGCAATTTTGACATCAAGACGGATAAGTAAATGTGTCTTGGGCTATAACCCAATGAGCGATAGAATAATTTGCATAAAGATAAACTCGAAACCTATAGTAACAAACATCATACACGTATATGCACCTACTGTAAAGGTGGAGGAAGAGATAATTGAAGAATTCTATGGAGGACAGGAGACGGCTGTACAAGGTATTGCGAGAGACGAAAGATTGATAAACTTCTGCGCTGATAACAACCAAACAATCGCAAAGACGATGATTTAACACCATATATGCAGACAATACACCTGGAGATCACCAGGTGATAAATTTCGCAACCAAATCGACTACATACTTATAAGATCGTGAGGAAGGACATCAACGCAAAAACTTGCCCTGGTGAAGAATGTGGTAGTGATCATAATCTACTGATAGCTGAGTTCAAATTAAAGCTTAAACAGTGAAAAGCTCCACCATTGAATCAAAAATTATTGGCAGTGAAAACTTAAACGAGTTCGCCAGGAAAATAGAAGATAAATACAAAAAAAGCGAAATTGTCAAAGATACAAACATAACATTGGAACATGCATGGCAACACACTAGAGAGATGATTGAATCCACCATTAAAAAAATCAGTCAGCAGCACAATTATCGAAGAAACGACAACAATGGATAGCACACTCAACTCTTCAAATCATAGAAAAAAGAAAACAGCTGAGAAAAGAAAGGCATAAACACAAGAAACTAAACTGTATCATAAGACGAGCATGTAGAAGAGACAAAACAACTACTTCCAAAAAATATACACAGAGGTACTAACTCGTGATATGTTTAATGCTTACTGTTAACTGCTTACTGTTTCTTAGCGACATCAAAAGAGCAAAAATCTATTTTTTTGCAAGTATGGAGACAAAACAAACAGGTAAAGCAAGGTAATAAATAGAAAAATAAATATAACTAAGTGAAAACGTTATAATAAAGTAATTGAAATTAAAATAAAATTATAAAATAAACCTCAAAAATAAAAGAAACACTGAACCGACTAACCGGCAAACATTTATCATCTTCAATGAAACAACAGCAATAAAGTGAGTGCTGGCCAAATTGTTTCCAAACTAAAATTATCGGTTACGAAAAGATATATTCAAAAAATTTTGAGCTTAAATGAAAATTTGAATTACAAAAAACCTCCATTTACATTGGTATTTCGGGAAGCAAGGTTAAAATTTACTAGCCAAAATTTTAATTTGGAGAAATTAGAAAAATTAATTAAAACAAAAATTTTAAAATAATTTTGGGAATTTTTAGAAATACAAAAAAAGACAAACATAGTCGACCTGAATTATAAATTGAAAAGAAAATATAGTTGAGGTGATAGGCTAATGAAAATCTAACAAGTAGACATCTTTTTCACAATATACTACCAACGTAAACATTCAAAAATGCGGAGTCGCTTTCAGCAACATCGTGGAATGAAAAAAATAGCAAACAAAAATTATAATTTCCACAACTTACTGGATGGCTTAAGGTTTCGTTCTTATCCAAAATGTGGAATTGAACACTTGTTAGATTTTCATTGGCCTATCACCTAAACTATTTTTTTTTTTAAATTTAAAATTTATTCAACAACGAAAAAACGTTTAATTTAGTTTTTCATAAGGAAAATTTTTTATTTTAAGAGGAATTTTTACATAAACAAACATCAATTAAAATGAGTTGAAACCTGTTTTGGATTTTAACAAAAACGTACAGTTTTACTATTTGGCTGTAGAAATTTCGCTGGCGTTAGCAAAGTAGGTTTGAGATAGGCTGCGTTTGTTAAGTTCCAAATTCTTAATATATGAGTCAGAAACACTTACCTTAACCAAAAATTGAGCCCAGAGGTTAAAAGTGGCACAGAAAGTAATGGTATAAGAGCTACATTAGTAGATGAAGATGGAAATGGATATGGTTCGGACATGTGGAGCAACTAGCAGACTGGAGATAAATAATGAAGGTGCTGGGGTGGAGACCAAAAGCAGATAAAGCAAACTACCAACTCGTTGTATAGACGACATCAACAAAGTTACTATTATAAACTGAATAACCATTGTTCAAAGAAGAAAGAAGAAAGATTTCAGAGGAGGCTTATTGCGAAACGAAGTAGTGGATAAACTTCACTACACAATAATGATAATGAAGAACTAAAGAAAATTTTAATACTGAGTGTAAACGTCAAAGTCATCAAAAGACACTTTAGTCTTCCGGATATATCGCCGTGTAATTTTTCTTTCCAATATTCCAAAAAACTTACTTTTGATTTTGTAATAAAACAATCACCTTTCCAAAACCACAAAATTAACTTTTGTTTACTTAAATTTATAGCTGCAATACTTTTATCATAAATTCTTGAGCTAACCAAATTGCGACTTGCACCTTTAACATCAACCTACCGCATCGCTACCCCCGCTTTTAAATATTTATAATCTAAATTTTATTTTACAAATCTAACAGTCAAAACAAAATTTTTATAATTTTTGATTTCATTCATATCACTCCAATATATTATATTTTAATTTCTCTATCTAATGAGATTAGCAAGGGTCGAATTTTATGAGAATATTTGCACATTCAGTTACCAAAGTGAAATTTGATACACTTTGATGCCCAGACCTCTTTTACGATCTTATTGAGGGGTTGTTTTAATTAAATTTTGAATATTGACAAATTTGTGATGGATAACTAAATTAATATTTTCCATAGCAAGGTTGTAGTTTATATAAATATAATTATTGCAAATGTAACATCATCCTTTGCATGTGCACCAGTATCCAAAATATCAGTGATCTAAGATGGCATGATCTTGCATGATTCTCAACCTCCAAACTTTGAATTTTTATTCAAACTAGTCTAAATCGTTTGTGTTTAGTACATTTTGCAAAACATTTGAAAAATCGCTCAAGGGCAGTTAAAGACATACTAACCTCTTGGTTTAGAATTTTGAATTGAAATATAATAGTTTAGATCGTTTGAACTTCATTTATTTAACAAATAAATTAAATGTTTGCAGCTCTTAGGTTTCGAGATATTGAAGAAAACCAATTTTGCTGACACACAGCACGGTTTTACGAAATTCTTAGTTTTAAAATTTTTAAAGCGAGTAAATGCATTTGTATGATCCCCAATCTAGTGCGGCAAGCGAGGGTCAACCACTAGAGGAAATCGTGTACAATTAACTTCACACTTCACGTACTTCATCATAATTTTCCATACTTCTTGGTACTTCATATAATTCGGCAGTAATTCACGAGACTTCATCAATAATTCACGGTACTTTAGCTAATTCATCGATACTTCATTGTATTTCACGTACTTCATCAGTATTTCAGAGACTTACCCAGATTCCAAAATTAGAGCACTAGAGAGTGTCCCCCTCCCCCTGATCGAGTAGTTTATTTTTTATCAGAAGTAAACTGAAGATTTTCCGTTGCAGAGGCACTAGAAGGTGTTGCACACCCCCAGAGGGGGGGATTAAGTAGTTTATTTCTTATTTTATTGCAGAGATCTGCCTCCCAGGGGTACGTAATTTATAATTACGCAGTTTATAATTAATTGTCAGATTACGAATTAAACACATTTACTTAGCCATAGTTAATTTTAATATACTTGAGAAATGCTTAAATATTTAATTCACTTTTAATAAAAATACATTATTTAAACCGGGGGTCTGGGGTGTGGAACACCTCCAGTGCCTCTGCAACGGAGATTTTTAGTTTACTTTTGATAAAAGTAAATTACTCAGTCTAGGGTACTGCATGTTCTGCAATGTTCTTCATTCCAAAATTTGTGCACTGGAGGGTGTTCCACATCCCCCAGACCTCCCGGATTGAGTAGTTCATTTTTATCAGAAGTAAATTGAACATCTCCAGTTGCACTCTGCTTTTTTAAATGTTTACGTTGGTAATGTGTTGTGAAAAAGGTGTCTACTGGTTAGACTTTCATTGGCCAATCACCTCAACTATATTTTCTTTTCAACCTCATTGGTAATTTCGTCAATTTAACTTTAATATATTTTAACTGATAGATAACTATAGTTGAAGAAATCTGGCATAAGAAGATAGTTTAAATTGTATTATTACATTCTGGAGCCGTCTCTGTAAAACCGGGACAAGCGCGTTATTTTCGCTTTAATGTAATTAATTAATCACGACGAAACAATGAATTACCAAAGCTTTTTATTGAGCTACCAAACCTCCATGATATTCAAACAAATGAGCTAAAAAAATTACAAAATTAACTAAAGAAATCGAAGTTTAATTTAATTAATTGATTACTATTAAACTAGCAACTACCAAAACTTTTAATTGGTAAAATAATGACCGCCAAAGTTCTATTCAACGTTTAAGATAAAAAATGTTAAGAAAATCTACTGATGTAAGTTAATTTGCTTTCAAATAATTATTATTGGATATGCTTGTCTATGATACACATTGACCGTAGCGCATACGCATAAGCTCCCTCGACATAAAAAATGCCTTCAACTCAGCGAGCTGGAGGGTCATCTTGCAAGAACTACAAAACAGAGGAGTAAACGGACCTCTAATAAACCTATTGTCAGAGTATCTCAACAACAGGAAAATCACCTTCCGGGACCAAAGTTACTCGGTCTCGTCTGGGGTTGCCCAGGGCTCCGTACTGGCACCACTGCTATGGAACATCAGCTACGACAAAGTTTTCTCACTCCCAGTCCCACAAGGAGTGACCCTGTTGGGCTTCGCTGACGACCTGAACCTGGTGGTGGAGGGAGAAACGGAAAAAGATATCGAAGAAAGCGCAGAAGAAACAATCAGAAAGATAATAGAGTGGACAAGGGAAAGAGGTCTGACACTGGTTCCCGAGAAGACGGAAGCGGTGCTGGTGAGCGGAAGACGAAGGCATAGGGAGATAAAAATCCAACTAAGCGATACAGTCATAATACCAACTAGGACAATGACAGTACTGGGTGTCATAATAGATGACAACTTATCCTTTGGCCCGCACATAGTAAGAGCAACAGAAAAAACGGAAAAGGCTGCAATGATGATTTCAAGGCTCCTCCCGAACATCGGAGGACCCGGAGAGAAAAAACGCAGAGTGGTGGCATCGGTAGCGGAGTCCATCATGCTGTATGGAGCACCAATTTGGGCGGAGGCACTAAAAAGAAGAAATACGCGATGCTGTTGCTAAAAACACAAAGAAAATGGCATTAAGAGTGACGCGAGGATACCGAACCACGTCGACAGAGGCGTCCCTAGTGCTGGCGTCCATGGTCCCAGCGGACATTCTTGCAAAGGAAAGGAGAGACATGTTCAATCTGAAAGACCCAAAAGAAAGGAAGCGAGAGAAAATTCACTGGTAGTGTGGCAGACAAGATGGAATAATTCAGAAAAGGGGAGATGGACGTACCGCCTCATCCCAGACATAAGAGGCTGGTACGAGAGAAAGCACGGAGAGACCACATATGAGATGACGCAGGTGCTCTCCGGACACGGGTGCTTTGAGTCCTACCTATACAAGATGAAGAAAACATCAAACCCCAGCTGTCCACACTGCGGGGAAGAACAGGACACAGCGGAGCATACATTCTTCAACTGCCCACAATGGGAAGAAGAACGACGAAACACCGGACTCCAACTTCAACCTGAAAACCTGGTGGAGCACATGCTAACCGACCCAGAAGCATGGGAGAATGTATTAAGACTCGCCAAAACCATAATTGGAAGAAAGATAGAAGAACAAAGAAGAAACCAAGAACAAGAGTAAACCAACAAAAGAAGAAAAAAGTCCTGAAAGGGCAGAACATCCAGCGGGTTGTGTAACGGAAGGAATGCGCGAGCGAATCCCGGACGCACCAACGGGAGGGGGTTTTTAGTGGGTAAAAATCCCACACTACTACCCAGTACGGGCTGGTGGTGTCTTGTAGAAGATTTTCCCCCTACCGACGCAAAAAAAACTTTGTGATACTTAACACGTACTTTACCTACTTTACACGTACTTCATGTACTTCACATGAGATGTCATGTACTTCATGAGATGTGTACAAAAACTTCACCAGCGGTTTACCCTTCGGCGGCGAGGCATTTAGACAATTATTCCAAATTTCTGCTTGTAATACAGCCCTTTTGATGTGTTGACACAAAATGTTTTCAGTAAAGGAATATTTTCTGCATATCGGTTTTCTTTGTGAATATTCCTTATATTCGAAACTACGATTTTCCGCATCCTATGATTTCCTCTATTGTTTCACCCTCATCACTTTTGAATTACCACCAAGATTTTCTATAAAGACATCTTTTGTTCAGTTTGAATATCCGTTTCTTTAGAACCTTGGCTTTTCTTCAATACATAATTTTATACTATTTTGAGGAAAAATCTTACGATAACCACAGATCACGCGGTAAAATATTTTATTTCATTTTATTTTCAAACGCTACTTGAATTTTAATTTTGTTAATTCAAAATTAACATAGGACATTATTAACCAGCAACAGCGCAAGAATTTTCTATCAATATTAAGAAACCAGAAACCAAGACATACAGCAAAACGAAGAGGACTAATAGATGAAAAGGAAAATGGAACATAATGAGACGAAGATTAAACAAATATGGAAGAAAACTTCCACAAATTACTGAACGCTAGACAAGAGTATGAACAAGAAAATATAGAAATCACAAATGAAAATGGCCAATAAATCATACCACCAACACTTGATGAAGTAATGACAGTGATTCAAAAATGAAAATGGTAAACCGCCCTGAGGAGACAAAATATACGCAGAACTCATCAAGTACGGAGGAGGAAAACTATCCTACTACGAAGGAATATCAAACTGATACAAGAGGTATGGAGAGAGGGAGAATGTCCAAAAATAGAACGAAAGCGTAATTATACTTTTAAAAAGAAAGGGATAGCAGAGGACAGCAAGAATTATTGAGGCATAACATTGCTAAACTCATTCTACAAAATACTATTATTACGTCCGTATCAATACATATATAGAAGATTGAAAGAATACACCAAACAAGCGATAGGATAATACCAATTTGGTTTCAGCGAGGAAAGTCCACGATAGATGCAATACAGATAGTAAAAAAAATGTTAAAAAAGAAAAATTAACACAACATAGAGATTCACATGCTGTTTGTGGACTTCCAGAAGGCCAACAGAGGAAAGCTGTATAACGCGATGAGAGAAATGAAAATACCAACGAATTAATAAGATTGATAAAAAATGACTCTAAATAACACCATGGCATGTGTCAGAACTGAAGAAGGCACAACAGGATATTTTACGATTAATAACGGAGTGAGACAGGGAAATGCGTTGTCGACGATGCTCTTCAATATAGTAATGGAAAGGATAAGTGAGATAAATGGATGCGAATGAAGCGATAATCATAAAAGAGGGACAAATCATAACATATGCAGACGACATTGTAATAATAGCGAAGTCCCGTAAAAGAATAAAAGAGATGTTTGTGAAAATGGAAGGAAAAGCAAGAGATATGGGATTACTGGTAAATCAAACGAAGACCAAATATATGAAATGCGATAAAGGTATCATACCGGGCCAGAAAGAAATTAAAATAAGAAATCACTGCTTTGAAGAAGTGGGAACATATATAAACAAGTATAGCAACAGACAGGTAGAACTAAGAAAAGGGGTACAAGACAGTAGTAATCGACAAAAAACTAAAGAAAGAGATAAAGATAAAAATATACAGAACGTTGATTAGACCGGTGGTCACATATGCGTCAGAAACAATGTGCTTCCCACATGCAGAGACAGGACACCTCAGGGCATTGGAGAGAAAGATTTTACGCAAGATATAGGGCCCAAAAAAGAAGACAACGGTGAATGTAGAGCATTGATGAACCATGAAATCGAAAAAAAAATTCAAGGTGAAAATCTGGTAAAATACATCAAGGCTCAAAGGATAATGTAGTGAGAAGAATAACAACATGGAAGCCCAATGACGATAGAACTAGGGGAAGACCAAGGATAAGATGGTGTTACCAGGTGGCAGGAGACCTGCGAACGATAAAAATTGAAGAATGGCAGTTGAAGGTACAAGACAGACCGACCTGAAGGAAGATTGTCACTGAGGCCACGAGACATGCAAAATTTTAATAAAGACACGATCGACAGAAAATGATAATAATAATTGAATAATGTTACATGGGGGCAAATCCTCCCCTTCAAATGGATTTGAAAACCCAACTTATTTGGGATAGCAATATTCAATAGAATGTAAATTCTAATAATATTAAACGTTAGTTAAATTTAAAATTTCAATAAACTGGGCAGATGTGGGAAAGTTGGTTAAAAAAGGATTGAAAGAAGATCACGCAAACACACACATACAACGGTCATGCCAAGTTAAATAAAAACTTTTAAAAAACAATTTTAAGTTTGACAGAAAGTTAATTTTTTAAAAATTGCTTCGTAATCGAATTTCGGCAATTCACAATTTACTATTGGACAACAAATAATAATGTGAATTATTAAAGCAATTAATTAATTAATATGATTAGTAAATTTAAAAGTTATGTTTTTGGAATATTTGGCCTGAAGGTTAACTATGTCGTTTTGAGAGGAAAAAGTTTTTTAATTAATATCTTAATTGATTTGTCGTAACTTCGCAGCAGCAGTCAATTTAAATTATTTCTAGTTAATTGATTCTCAAATAAAATAGAAGAACATAACAATATTTAATCGGTAATTAAAACAAATTAAAAATATCCGATATTTGTCGTCGGGCAGAAGCCTTAATTTCAATAAGCATTGTGTAATTATTATTATTTCCTTTCAAATTAGTCGATAATGATCATTAAAATTTAATAATTAATATTTATCAATTTGAAACGTCTTTTTGTATCAATATATCTTAGTCATTGTTTTTCTTGCTTCATAATATACTGTAATATTTGGTGCGAGAATGATAAACAGTTACATCCTGTTCTAATAGTTACATTTTGATATATCCGATACCTTTCATGCGTACTGAAACTGAAAACTTCTAATAATTTCAGTTCCTGCCGTACAATTCCATAAATGTTTTTGGGGTCCCCTCCACATTGAGTTAACGCATTTTCGTTCAGACGACTTAAAGCTTCAAATTCAAACGCAAGTGGGTAGACGTCGAGCTTACAAAGAAGACACGGTCTTGTGTTTAGTTTTGAAGTATTAAGTACGGGTGCGTTAGACTTCAGTGTATTGACTGTTTCAGTTAAGTGACGTATAAACATTAAATGTTCGTAATTGTTACCGCAAACATCTCCTACATTTGAATATTTAATTAATTGGTAAGAAATTATTCGCTAAAAGCCTCGCGCATGCACGATTTAACTCAGAGAACAACAATGAATTTTTTGCACTGATTTAGACTTATTTTTTCTGAGTCATATAAATTGTGAATAAAAATAAACATAAACTATGTATGTTGGCTATAAATATTTTACATTTTGTACGACTCACTCACTGCTCAGCGAATTTTTAAATGCGCAAGTTAAGCACGTGCGCGAAAAATAAAAAGTAGAGAAAACTTCTTGTTCCATTGTTTTATTGCTAAAAAAAAATTTTCAAGTTTAAGGTGCAAAATTTGTATTTAGAATTCCGTGTGTGCATTTTCCAAATTTATTTATCGGTACACTTGAATTGAAAACATAATTAAATAAGCCAAACATATAATAATTTAAATTGCTAAGTATCGACCATGTGAAGGAATGTATCAATCGCAAACGTCTGTATAACGTCATTTACCGTATAAATAGTTCAATAGTGAGTGTGTTTTGATTTCAAATAAGTAAACTTGCAAAATAACTTTGAGTAGTACGTAGTTTTGGAATATTTGGTCAACAAACAGTATAGCCAGACTCCCGCTTTTTGCTCGTAAAAGGTTTCCATAAATTACTTTTGTTAGACTATTAAATTGGTTTTATTAGAACTAACAAGGTCAGACGTGTAGTATTTCGGATGGGAAATATGAAACTTTTGGCAAAAGGGGCGTAAACCCCAACACACATGATTACAAAATTCTGCGAAGAAGCCAAGTGCCTAAAACTGGAAAAAGGGTCATTTTCAAGGTGTTTGGGTAATATGAAGAGGTTAACATTGGTTATTAATTAGAAGCGCGGACAAATTTAGCCAAAATTAGTGCTAGTATACATATTGGTTGGCAACTGAGCCAAATACTAATTATATTTACAAATAAAACATGAAATCCCTTAAGAATTTCATTCATCACCAGTTGTGTGAATTAGAATTATTCCATAGTTTATTCTAACATATTTTTGAACGAGTTCGTTTCATGAATTTTTATTACACAGATTTTACGGCTTCCCCAAGGAAGGATCTTCAGTTTGAACCCTAGGTAACCGGAAAAAGGTCGAATACATAAATGATCCTTTCTACTCACGTTCTGTAAACTAAAAGTAGATGTGTGTGAGCTTTGTTGCTTCTGTTGAAGAAATATCAAAGAACAATGGCGTTAGGTGAGTAAATTATTACTTATATTTGAATTTATGATAAGATAATGTTTTTCTGACTCTTTACGCATATAAATGATGTTTTTAATAAATTTATATTATATTCCATAACTATCTCTCCAATATATTATCTATCAATACTTTATATGAATATTTTATTCGAAAAATTGAAAAACATGTTGCTGTTGGGAATAATAAAGATTGAAAAGCTCCAATGCAAATAATTATTTTTAAAACAATTCAGACATATCCAACTAAAATCGATATCACAAAAGTGTGCAAAACATTTTTTATTAAAACTCATAATATGCAATACATGCGTGCCACATATATAGATAACTATTATGTTTTCATAAATTATTTTGACAAAAAAAGTGGCAGGTAATCTTGTATCTAGATGACCCATCTATTATGAGAGTTCATTCAACAAAGGGTAACAGTGTTTTTATTAAAGCTTCTTTCTCATGGTATATATTACAACATGTGGGATTCACTTTTGAGTTTGGTTCACGTTTTGCAGTACCGTTACGTCCGTAAAATACAGGAAACTATCTAACATTCTATATATTACATATTTGCCAACTTCCTAACCATGAAGCTTATTCAATTTAGTATGCTTTGCTGGGAGTTAGAATGGCGCGCAAATTTTAATATTTGCATTATTTATCCAAATAGGTGAGCAAATGAACTTTGTATTAGAAAAAAATACTTGTTTGATTATAGATTTGTTTTAATATTCTACAAATGTACAATTTGATATTATTATACATGATTGTAATAAATTATATCCGTATATAAAAGCAATCGGTAAAGCTTTACATATTAATGCATCTATTGTTGTTATAAAATATAATTAATTATTCAACATTTTATTCAATGTGCTATATATTTTTTACAATAATTATTATATAACTTTGTTAGTTTTATTTTGGTATCAATTTATATGTAAAGCTGAAACATTCATTTCTATGCTATGTATATTTTTTGTTTATTGACTAAGTAAATGCGCAAAGGAAATTCAGGCAATTTTCCCTCGTTTCTTTGAAGTTATCATTTAAAGTCGCATGCAATTATAAAATTTACACTTATTAAAAAGTGTGGTACATTTTCATTTAGAATATTCAAACTACGTGTAAGAAAATTAGCGCAGCAATACCACCACCACCACCTAAGGAAAATATAAGACTTTTTATTTAATCACTTTTCCTAATTTAGAAAATATGAGCAACTTGATAACTCTGAAATAATTAATTTTAAATTGACAAACTGTCTATACCACGCACATTTGCAAATTAGAAATTTCAGACAAATTAATTAAAAAATGTTATAAAGTGTGGCTACGATTTGAAATTGTCTCGAATAATATTCCAATTTGCTGTTTCTGATAGGTGCGATTCTATTTTCCACGTTGTCATGTTGTAATGTTCAAAACAATTTTAAATTGTTTCTTTAATACTACAAAAATGTCCTGTTCAGTTGCAAGGATCCTGCCCTTGCAATTCAAACAAACAATCTTGCCCCGATATAATATTATTATTATTTAATTTAAGAGGGTCGCCGTTTCCCTTGTCTATATTATACAGTAATCAATTAAATTCTACCCGTTTTACTCTGATACATAATATAATAAACAAATATAATATCAAAAATCAAAGACTTGCAGTTTTTCACAAGTTTTCCAATTTAATAGCACCTGTAATTTTTTTAACATAAATAATACCTTATTTGTTAACTAACATAATTTCTAAATGTTGCATATAAAGATTTATATTTTTAATTTATCTATTGTACCCTTACTAATGCTTTTTAATCCATTCTTACCAATGCAGTTGTGATATACAACTAATTTTTTTAATTTAATGTGTTTTAATTTAATTGAAATATCTAAATTACTTCCAAAAAATTGTGGATTTCTTAAAATTGTGTTTTTATATTTTCTCGATCTCTGATCGCAATATCAAACTGAAATTGAGTAATTCATCCATAAACTAGCAGATTTTGTTAGTACAAAGAGCATTTGTCTTTTTCAAAAAAGGGGGGTCATTACATAATTATTATTTAAAGCATTACATTCCCGAAAGAATATTGGTCTTCTATTTCTAGGATTTACATATCTTTTTAATCAGGAGGATTAGTCCCGTATAATCAGTTACATTTTAACTTTTCCGTTTTCTCTTTCTTGGTATGTTGGCTACAATTTCGTGTGAGTTACCGCTTCCTTACTATTTCCTCCATAATTTCCAATTTTGTACCTTCCTCCACCGCTCATTGACTTGCATCGCTCATCACCTGGTCTTCCCATTTCGTTCTCGGTCTTCCTCTCGTTCGGTTTCCATAGGGCTATCTTTTTCTCTATGTTGTTATCATCGCTTCTCATGATGTGCCCCATCCATTTCATTTTTTGCGACTTCACGAATTTCCTTTCATCTCGTCCTTAATTTTGTGATTCATCATCTGTCTGTCACAAGGGGTCAACCGCTAGAGGAAATCGTGCACAATTAACTTCTCACTTCACGTTCTTTATCATAATTCTCCATACTTCTTTGTACTTCATATAATTCAGCAGTAATTCACGGGACTTCACGTACTTCTTCGATACTTCATTGTATTTTACGTACTTCATCAGTATTTCAGAGACTTACCGAGATTCCAAAATTTGAGCACTGGAGGGTGTTCCATACCCCCGGATCGAGTAGTTTATTTTTTATGTAGTAACTGTAAAGTAAACTGAAGATTTCCCGTTGCAAAGGCACTGGAAGGTGTTCCACACCTCCAGACCCCCGGATTGCAACGGGAGATCTTCAGTTTACTTCTGATAAAAAATAAAGTACTCGATTCGAGGGGTCTGAGGGGCGTGGAACACTCTCCAGTGCCTCTGCAACGGGATATCTTCAGTTTACTTCTGGTAAAAAATTAACTACTCGATCCGGGGGTCTGGGGGTGTGGAACACCCTCCAGTGCTTCTGTAATGGGAGATTTTCAGTTTATTTCTGATAAAAAATAAACTACTCGATCCGGGGAGGGGGTTTTGCATGTTCTGCAATGTTTTTTATTCCAAAATTTGTGCACTGAAGGGTGTTCCACACCCCCCAGACCCCCCGGATCGAGTAGTTTATTTTTTATCAGTAGTAAACTGAGAATCTCCTATTACAGAAGCACCGGAGGGTGTTCCCCCCCCCAAGACCCCCCGGATCGAGTAGTTTATTTTTTATCATAGATAAACTGAAGATCTCCTATTGCAGAGATCTGCCCACAGGGGATACGGAATTTATAAATACGCAGTTTATAATTAATTGTCAGATTACGAATTAAACACATTTACTTGGCCACAGCTAATTTTAATAAATTTGAGATATGCTTAAATATTTAATTCCTTATAATAAAAATTAATTATTTACACCAGGGGGTCTGGGGAGTATAAAACCGGGACAAGCGCGTTATTTTCACTTCAATGTAATTAATTAATCACGGCGAAACAATGAATTACCAAAGCATTTTATTGAGCTACCAAACCTCCATAATATTCAAAGAAATGAGCTAGCTAAAAAAATTACAAAATTAACTGAATAAATCTAAGCTTAATTTAATTAATTGATAGCTATCAAACTAGCAACTACCAAAACTTTTAATTAGTAAAATAATGACCGCCAAAAGTCTATTTAACGTTTAAGATAAAAAAATGTTAAGAAAATCTACTGATGTAAGTTAATTTGCTATCAAATAATTATTATTGAATACACATTGTCCGTAGCGCATGCGCATAAGCTAGGTTAAACTTCATGTAATTTACCAAAAATTTACTAACTTCATGATACTTTACTTGTACTTTAATATAATTAACATGTATTTTACCAGTACTTCATGTTCTTTACAAGTACTTTATGTATTTCACAAGTACTTCATGTACTTCACATGAGATTTCAAGTACTTCACGAGATGTGTACAAAAAACTTCACCAGCGGTTAACCCCTTGGTCTGTCATTACATATTATTCAGTCTATTAATTTTTCAAAAAAATCCGTTCACAATTGCAAATTAAAACTTTAGCGCAATAAATTAAAACAAAATAATGTTTTTAACAGTTGGGGATATAGTGATTTTGCATTTACGGAAGTTAGTACTACTTCATGGCGATTAATTAAGGAACAAATAATAAGTGTTGAGTAAGACGCGGAAAAACGTTTCTATTAATTGATATGTAGCATTTGCCTTCTTAGAAGGATTCAGTAAATGAGAGTTAACCGAAAATCTCTAACTTACACTTACTTAAATACTTCAGAATAATAAATAACAAAAATAAATTATCATGTTTGGAGCTATTTTAATTTACATTAACCAGTCCAGTCAAGTTGCTTGAATCAAATTTTTTGTATTTATTCGAATATGATATCTTTTAGTAAACTTACACACAAGTCAGTAGCTATAACAAATTCAAGTGCTATAAAATCGCTTTTTGTATTAATTGAAGTGTGGGAATTCAATTATGCACATTGCAGCTCAGTAGGTTCAGAAAAATCACTTTTAACTTAAAGTAGCTAAAGTGGTTTTTAAAAATGGTGTTAGTCATCACAATTATTTTAATAATTTAATTTGTTTACTAACGAAAATTTAAATAAAACCTCTTATTGTTTACGGCCTTTTTTTAAATTTAACTTAAATGCTAATGTTTCTACTGTCAGCTTCGCAGAGAAGTTTGACATAACTAAACTAACAGAGTTAGAAAATCAAAACAAAAAGCATTTAGTAATTAGTTTTAAAATTATCACACGATAAGTAGGTTGAATAGGTTTCAAGTGTATACAGTGTGTCCTTTTAGACTCAAGAGCAATGTGAATTTATTCCATATACTGATTCACTTCTAAATAATCCTGGAAAAGATTCTCTCTGGTGTTATATTATTTTTATAATAGCAGAACATAAAAGATTTCAAAATCAAATCATAGCTAAAATCATTTCAAGTGTTAATTCGGTGGAGGATTGGTTTTCTAGCTAAATCTCCTGAAAGAAAGTCGACCTCACTATACCAATTACTGGATTAACTCTGCTAGGCAGTTCAAGTAAAGCGATTTTTAACCCTCTTCAAGTGCAAAAGCTTTATTTAAAATTTTCGAGGAAAATTTCAAAATATGATGACCCCAAGTGCAAAGTGGGCCAGACCTTGCAAACCTATATAATCCGTTGGAAGCCTAATGCCAAAAGTACATCCAAAAATGTTACAAAAAATGTTTTTATGAAAAAATCGCTCAAATATTCGCTCTATAGTATTCTAAAATTAGCCAGATTTTTAAACTTGAAATGTGAAGCACAATGCGACCTTGATTAAAATTAACATGTGGTTTAAAAATACCACTACATCGGTAGGCTCTTACACCTTAAGGTACTTGAAAAAGTTTTCTGGAATGTTTATGATTAACTTTTATCTTCATACTTGAAAGGTAATATTAATAAAAAAGATTAAAAATTGCTACCCAAAAATTTATTACTTTAAAAAAATAGACCCATTACTATTTTTAGATATGCTTTCAAAATTTTTACTTTGCCATTGTACCTACTACATTGTTTCATACACATAATCATAAAAATATTTTTTACTTCTGAAAGAAACTTTTTATAGTTCGAGTAACTACTCTAAGCGCGAAGTTTATGTCGTAAAAAATTGCAATCAAAATTAATTAGGTACACACATTTAAAAAATGGTAAAAAAAAATAATTTCAAAATTTTATTCAACTTATCGAATCACGGATAACAAATCTAACATCGTGTACTGTTTGTAAACATTTTAACAATACCACTTGTGAGATAGAATTAATAAGTACTTCAAAATACAATCTCCAAAAGATTTAGAATGCACCACTGATTTTTATTTTACATCCTGTCGGTTCCTTGACATGTGTAGGTACATTTTCTTCATGGTAACATCTACTAACAAGTGTTGCAGCAGAAGCTCGTATCCTTAGCATCAAACTGATTAAAATTCTATTGGACACAGCTTTTGAATATCAACAAAAAATTTAAGTTTTTTATTTTCAATTTGTTTTTGTTTTCAGACAATCCTTCGTATTTCTCGCTGGCAAGTAGTTCTAAGGACGATCAAGATGCTATTTTATGCATGGACAATATCTCCACTTCGTCCGAATGTTCTCTGAACAGGCAATTAACACCACCCAAGACAGCATATCAAACTAAAATAGGATCTCGTCCTCTTCTGCGATCATCCAGTTCCAATTCTGCCGATTCAAATCAAGAACTGCTGATCATGGGCGAACCTAGATTATCAGATATTGCTCCGGATATAGCTTTTCGCTACCCAAATAACGGAGAACCACGTCGTACAAATTCATTAAAAAATTCCAACAAACCCGAACTGCAGTGTCGCGATTTATTGTACTTTCCTTTACCTACGTCCGAAGATCCCGCAATATCGGAGCAATCCGGTGACGAAGAAGTATTTATTAGCGAAGATTCGGCAAGATATTACAATGTTTCTGCAATGTCTAACAATAATTTAAACAAACGAAGACATTCTATCAGTACTTTCATGCCAAGAGAACGATCGGCTAGTGTCGCATCCTCTTCCAAGAGTTTTAAAGAAGATTTGCCCAGGCGGTTATCCATGCTACGGCTGAAGGTAAATTAGTTGGACCTTCTTCTTCGTCAATTAGCATTGACGATCATTCATTGCGACACGGATCTTATCCAAGGAAACGCTGCAATCGCTGTACAAAAAGTAAGTTAATTTAAAATAAGTACCTATTTACACTCTCCCTTACTTCGTATAATTTATAGAGCAAGCAATTTATCAATATACCGTGATTTGGTTAATAGAATCATCATTGTTTAAGACGTAAAATTATTATGTACAAGAACACTTTAATTTTATTGGTGTTAATAAGTTCGTCTTAACTAAGAACTACATACATAATTTTAACGTTATTGTTTATGAAAATTTATTTAAAGTTTATTTTATAGTCATTAATTTTAATTTAAAAAATGGAAACCGTATGGCAAATTTCAAATTCGACAGTTAAGAAATCTATTTTTGGAAACATGTATTTATTTCGCAAAGGTGTTTACAATGAATTTAAATGTAGGTGGGTGGTATTTGGGAAAATTGTTTACTTTATATCGGGAAAATTGATGAAATTATCAGTTTGTTTATTGGAAATGTTTGCTAATTAAAGACTCGTTTAATAATTTCAAAAAGTTAATTTTGATTTGAATTTCATTCCATCAAATTAATATATTTTCCGATACTTGAAATCTGTAATATAATGAATTTTTCAAGTCGTCGGATAATCGCCATCGAATATCGATTGGTAAACATTTGATGAAATTAAGAAAGCTCTTCCGTTACAAATATTAATTAAAAGCTAATCTTATCAAAATTTTAATAACAGGATATCCGTTAATTGTAAATTGTCAAGACTTTGACATATATTGATGGGTTCCATAAGTCCGATGTTCCATTAATTATTATTAAACTGGAGTTTATCCAAAAATGTGGTTTTATAGTATCTTAATTTAATATAACATTATTAGCTTGCAAGATTGATATTAAGAGGTAAAAATTAATTTAAAATAACCACTAGAGAGCAGTAAACTATTTATAAGTGGGAAAATTTGGAAAACTATTTTTAATAGTTTGTTAATATGGGCGTTCGTTGAAATATTATTTCAAACTATAAATTTTCAAGACGCTGGAAGTATTGGGTTTTATAATATAAAATTTTAAACCACATAAATTTTAATTTGAAAAATGCAGTTATAAAAATAGTATTATTATACGATACTTGGTATCGTATATACAGCGTGGAAGAAAAGAATAATACATTTAATTTATTCGTTAAATATTATTTTTATTATAGAAATTTATTTATTGATAATTTACGAATATAATAAAACGGCAATAAAAATAGGTACTTCCTTTTGATTTCTTAATTGCTTTTAAATTCAAATGAAATCGCCCGCATCGTATTGAAGTTGTAAATGCACAATAACAATAACTTCAACTTCCTGTATTTATTGCATCTTTTCAAATTAATCGAGCCTAATAAGATCTCAATTGCCTATTCAGTTGCGTAACTGCAATATTGTGCTACGACTGGCAAATGATAGAAGGCGCCAATCGATCTTGTCTTTATATTTTTTTAACGTTCACAATAAGGCATAATTTATTAGTATTTGCACGTTGTATCTGATGTCCATTTTTGCCATGCCCCACCATTAAAAAAAGCATACAAATGATATTATTAAGTTATCATTGGTCTAGACATTTTTTTCCATCAGTCTTTCAACACTTTCGATTGAATTCATGAAGAAGTATTGTTATTGTTAACAGGCAAGTTTGAGTTATAAAATGACTGCCAGATTTGAGTGTCACCACCATCTGATACGTAAGTCGTACACACATGTGTTCTCTTTAATGACTGTTCATTCATGTTTTTTTGTTATAAAAATTTGGGTATTGCTAATTACTCGGAATTAAAATGACTCATTCCATAATAGAACGCATGATTTACGTTTAAAATGTACGTACATATAGATATTCTTAAAAATATATAAAATGGCTACGTACGGGCAAACAGGATGTAATGTTTTGGTACAATTAAATAGGTTTACTTGGTTGCACATAAAGTAAGCATAGGGTGAAACCGAAGGGTTTAAATTAATAAAAAGAACCGTATCGTAACAATACTGTTTATTATACCGACAAAATCTAGGGACCATTAAAGAGACCATCTTCATTCTTGCGCGTGACATCCTGAGCACGTGCATCTTGCTTCCAGGAAAGGAAAAAGCGGAAGGCTTCCATTCCTTTAAGATGCATACTGATGTAGGTACCTACAACATTAGAAACGTTAGTGTCAAACAACTTACTTGACCTGAACCTACGTGATACAAATCGAATGGATGTTTTATTATCCCCAACTGGAGTTTTCAATATCTATAGAATCTCTAGCGTTGTCAAAATGAAAATTATAAGAGTTTCTGAAATTTCAATGTTGAACATTATTTATATAATATACTAGGTATGTACCTAAATACTAAAGTATATAAATTTATACACAAAATTGTATGGCAATTTCAACTTCGGTGGTATTGTAAAATGATATTTTCTCTTTTCTTTTATTTGTATTCATGTGGCATCCAGGGTTTAAATTGAATTTTTTTCTACTGTTGTATTAAAAGTAAATACTTGCATTACTTCGAAGGAATATTTAATATGTTTAAATTAATTTTCTTTTATGAAATTATTGAGATACAAATTCCATTTGATTTTATTAAATCTTTGCAAAGTTTTAATCCGATCAAAAGATATATTGATATCTACCTAACATATTTTTCGGCCAGATCGGTTGAGATACTTAACCTACTTTAAATTAGGTAAAACAAATGGAACAATTTCTCCAAGAACCAACATTTTTAATTAATAGGGTACAAGCATTAAATTTATGCTTCAGTCATAAAGTAAAAATTAGAACAATTTAATATAAACCAACTGATTTTATTCTGGATATAACACAATACACAAAATAAATAACATTTCGTAACGATGCCAAAAAGTTGTAGGTCAAGGAAGTACTTGTAACTTGCTTTCACAGCTGATTTTTGTTGATTATCAGATTTATAAACTTATAATAGTCGATTATGCTTACGCAAAATAAATTATCAAACGAAATTATTAAAAAATATTTTCGTGTCGTGTTTCTGAAGTAAACGAATATATAAATTTTTTATACATTCGGGATTTGGACTCAATTTTCGGTTTAAAAAAATATCTGTCGCAGGTTCGAATACCTGATCCTACCAAATTATTTGTGCCGTGGTTCGAATTTGACGTAACTATAGGTTTTTTTTTTATTCGGTAACTAACATCTACTGACTTGTAACTTGGTTTACCGAATTTATCTCAAATATCAAAATGGAAGAATACGAACACAACGATACAGATAGATGAAAAATGAAGAGGGAATAGGCATAGGCATAGATGTGAGGTATCTATGGCCTTAGGAACCTATCCCACATTTATGCAAGCGGAAATACTTGCAATTGCATCCATGAATGCCTGAAATGGAAGGTAAAGGAAAACAAATAAATATAATGTCTGATAACCAAGCTGCGATAAAGGCACCCAATGCTAACAGTTTTGAGTACCTGTCCACATGGGAATGCAGACAATCTCTCAAGAAACTGGCCATGGGCAACAAAATTGCTCTTCACTGGGTACCAGGTCATAAGTGAATTGAGGGTAATGAAATAGCAGACAAGTTGGCTAGATCAGGCTCAAATGCTGTCCCAATTGGACCCGAACCATTATGTGGGTTATCCAAAACACGCGGGAGATTGGAGGTCTAGAAGTGGGAGGAGGAGAGCATAAAACCCTCTGGAAAAATACACCAGGACAAAGACAAGCGAAAAAATTCCTTGAGTACTCAACTGCTTCTTATTTTATCAAAAAATGAAATTAGACTCATTACAGAGCTGCTCACTGGACACTGCCAAATGAAATATAACCTTAAAAAAATGAAACTGGAAGATAACGACAGGTGCAGGCTATGCGAATCGGAAAATGAGTCGACCAAACACATTCTATGCATCTGTGTTGCCCTAGCTCGGTTTAGGCAAAAAGATTTTGGACAGATACTACTGACACCCAGGGAGGTGAAAAATAAGCCTCTTAGAAGCATTCTATGTTTTGCTAGCAAAATTGAATTCTGAATATCTAATTAGAAGGGTCATGAACAAAAGATCAATACTGATCGCAGTTCTGAAAGGCTCATGTAGCCAATTGACTCCTAAGTACAATACAACGATAAGAAAGATAACGGAATGGAAGCCAAGCAGTGGTAGAACTACCGAAAGATCAAAGTCTAGATGGTTGGATGAGATAAAGCGAGGTTTGGAAAACATAGGTGATTGTAAAGAGAAATGCGGCGACAGGAAGGAGTGGAGAAGAGTGGTAAAAAAGAAGGAGACAGGAGTAATCCACCTTATAAATAAATTGAGAGGATCTCAGAATTGAGGTGGCAATACTTGCAAGAAATAAACGCCATATTGATATTGATTGATCAAAATGGTTCATCTGTAAATGACATGATTTTCCCTCAGTTTATTTTAAAATTTTTATTCAAAAATAGTTCAAGTCATATATTATTTAAATATTCAATAACTCATGAGGTTGGTTTCTTTTCGAAATTCGTTCGAGAGTTGAATTGAGTACTATCACTTTTCTACGAATCATTTCATATGATTTTGTTGTCATGAAATTTAAAATTTTAATCTGACTATTTAAAATTAGTATTATATATTTAATTTAATTGTTTAACTAGCACAATAATTGTAATTACTCAAAATTGTTGAGCAACGCATTACTACCCTCTGTATTACTATAGTAGCGTTCTGTGGTCCATCATCTGTAACACTTGCCGTGTTTATATATCCCTTAGGCGCTTAACAGTTTAAAGTAGCATGGTGCTACTTTCGTTCATTTTTAAGACAGCCGATTGCGTTCGGTGAGATGACGATTTGAAGCTTGATGAATCGCTTTTGTAACTTCTCATATCACTTTTTTTTTTTTCTTGATCGCGTCAATGTCGATGATCTGTATTTTAACCATTTCAATCAGATTTCTGACTTTTATGTTAATACTTCGCTGTATTTGCTTCTGTCTTTATATCTGCCAGGGATAATTTCCTTTCATTTTCCTTTCCGGGTTAATCTAATTCTAGAAGCTAATACATATTTCCCAGCTTTTGTCATCACATGTTCCTTTTATTTACTTTTGGATTTCCATGAAGAGTTCTTCTTTTGTCGCAATGCGGATGCCTTTTTAATTTTGTGTTTGGTAACACTTTTTTCTTCATTGACTTTTGGGTAACTCAAAGTTTCCTCTGCTTGATTGTGTTTAGCTTTATTTCTATGGTCCTTCCGCTTTGGCGTGGTTCGCTTCTCTCTTTCTATGTTGTGTAACCTTCGATACTTCCCCTATAGTGAACAGCATTAGCTGACTCACCATTTGAATATACATACATATTTATATAGCTGTTTCTTTGTGATCTTATTTTGGTTATGGTGTTGTCTCCATTATTCACTTTTTCTATCTTAACTTCTTTCCTATTCGGAATTTCTTGTTGTGGTGGCACTCTCGGAAGAATCAGATCCATTTGAATGGCTATCGAATTACCTCTGCGGGGTCTTGGCTCTTATTCTAGTTTCTCCAGCTCTCCGTTGGAGTGTTAACTATGACTTAACTTCTTATTATTTCTCTTTGCATTTTTCCCAATGTATTTCGACTAACAACTTCCCGCTGTCCTGCTCAAATTTCTCCATCTTTTCCAGTTGATTCTACTTCTAGCTTCTCTAAACGAAGAAAGATTATGTTATTTCTTTTTTAGATTTATGTTATTTCTTCGATTTCGGTCAACAAAACATATTTGAAACCAAAAATATTAAATTTTCTTGCGTTTAATCCTTAAACACCATCGTGCGATCACCATGACCGCGTTAATTGTTAACTTTTGTTTAATAGCAGTGCCAAATTTGAATTATTGCGGCTTTATTTACATCTGACGATGTTTCCTGCATTCCAATCGCCATTTGTCTCTGTCTTGGTTATCTTCATCCTTTAATTCTTTCTTTCTCATTGCCGCCATCACGTCTTTTCACCATGTAAGCTTTGGTCTGCCTCTTCTTCTCTTTTGTATTGGTATCCAATCTAGCATTCTTCTAGGTCATATCTCTGTCCCCATTTTCTTCAGATGTTCATATCATATCAAATTTGAATTTGGAGATATTCAAAAAAATTAAAATAAATTTTAGAAATTTGTAGAGATACAAAAAAGACAAACTAGTCGACCTGAATTATAAAATAAAAAAAGTTAAAGTGATAGGTCAGTGTAAATCTAAGAAGTAGATATCGTTTCACAACACATCACCAACGAAAATGTTCAAAATTGCAGAGTCGCATTCAGCAACATCGTCAAATAAAAAAAATAGTAAACAAATATTATCATTTTTACAAAATCTTACTGGATGACCTAGGTTTCGAACTTATCCACAACGTGAAATTGATCTCTTCAGACCTGGATTGAAAAAGAAAAAATACAAAATCTAATTAACAGTTTTTGCAACCGACTTCGAAGCTTGAACGACCGTAAGCCTAGGTCTTCCAGTAATATTTTGTAGAAATTATAATTTTTTGTGAAAAAATAAAGAAAACCTCAACTATATTTTCAATTTTAGATTAATTTTTGTGTTTGTTTCTTGCCGAAATTAGGCATTCGGCATCTTAACACTTTTAAATTATCTACACTTAACAATGCGGCCACTGTGACCGCAAATTCAATATTAGTTTAAAATTTAAAATTAAAGGGTTAAATAAACAATATTTAAAACGAAATTAATCGTAAGCTTTCAGCAATGGTTACTGCTGTCATCAAACGTTTTGTTTTGAAATGATTTTGTTGAAGTTATTTAGCAAGTACACATTTTTCACTTTTGTTCGCCAATATATTGCTGCGAAGCATAGTCACGATTATCTAGAACTTTTATTTTTGCTTGAAATAGACACTTTGAATAAAAAACTATTGAATTATTGGATTTTTCGTGTTGGAAATATTGCAAAGACTCGAAACAATGGAAAGATTGACTAGAACAAAAAATAATTTCAGGGATAACCACACAGATTCCGCAGTCTTAGAGTTCATTTTTTAATGTTTTATATACATTCAACTAACTATCATTATAATTGAAGTAAAAAAAAATTAGACTTTTATAAAGAGATTTAAATCTTGTTAATCCCTTTATGCGCATTAACATCTCAATTATTTTTTATTCAAGAATCGTCTAACGAGAAAGGTTCTAGCATTAAAATGCCACAGTTGCTGAAACCGGGTTGAGAAATATGCCTATGATCCAGTTTTTATGTTGTTGATGCTGGCAGGCATCAACACGGGGGACCGCTGTTTTACGTGGCCTACGAAACACGGAGACGGCCATACGAAAATTCGTGATCGTGTTAACCACCAGTTTATGACCGTCATCACCATATTAACTATAAAAAGTAAAAATTTTCTTCTGATGAATTACAAATCGCTTTTATTATACATAAAATAAACACTCATTACCTTCGAGCTTGTGCTGTTGTCTCGTCTATTAATTTGTACTAATGACTAAGTTCTTAACGTATCTAAAACAGATCTTATTTTTCAGCGTATTTTTTACCAAAAATCGATACTAATTAAATACACAGATAGCAAGCTTTTGACAAATTACTCCAACCATCATAGCTTAAAGCTTTACATAATATTATACTAACTGAGATTACTCAATTTTACAGCAGTTAGTAAATCGACTGGCATCATTTATCATTGTCTTAGAAACTCTAAGAAATGAACTAAGTTTGAAATTGTAACCGGACTAAATTACAGAATTTTATTTCGAGTTCGTAAACAAACTCAAAACATGGAGGAAGAATTTGCATGTACGTACCTATTATTTCATACGGAGATTTTTCCACTTTCCCCGTTAGTAAATCATTTAAGATAAATGAGCCGCATTATGAAATGAAGATTTAACAATTCAAAAAAATTTTCGATGCAATATATTGTTCCTAACATTCTCATTCTTAAAATAGCTACCTACTTGTTTTCGTAGTTTTCATTTTATAATAGGAACACGTATTTCCGCCTACGATTATTGAAATTTTACCCTTCTATTAAACTTAGCTTACAGTAATAATTCTTTCGATTAATAACGTTGGCTAAAAATAAAGGCTAAAACGGTAAACAGTATTAAATAAAATAGTGGGTGACAGTTTCAGCAATTATATGCATGCCAGTTTCTAATAGTTATGAACCAAAAATAGCAATGAATGTTGTTGGGATTAATATGGAACGTGTTCATCAAACAATTTCCAAGATTATCTAATATTATCATTGCCACTCAAAACTGGTTTCGATTCAAGTTTATAAAGTCTTATGATGTGTGTTATGGTTTCCACCGGACGTAAGGTTATTGATTATAAGTCAAAGCCAATGTACCAAGAGCTTCAAGTGCCCATAGAGTTATTTGTGTATTCCAACCTATCGACTTCAAGTGCACAGTTAACGTTTATTGCCTTCAAACCGAAACGTCGACTATGAATACCTAGTCAAAATCTGTTTTTCTTTGTAACTCTAATATTCTAAGTGTCCATTTCTTCTAATGCAAAAGGGACATCTGCTTGTAAAATCGTATACATTAAGGGTACACGACAGGTCAAAATCTAAGCGCACTAGGGATTTTATACTGACTTTTGGGTCCACATCTGGAGACCATTTAAAATAATATTCGTGTTTATATCCAATTGACTTTTGTCGATGTCTCGTTTTTATTTTTACACAAGTCTTGCAGTTTGTTAAATTAATTGCATAAAAAAGTCGATATTTTGATTGTGTACAGTTGATAATTGCAATTAGGTTAATTTACTAATTTTAAATTCCGCTCTTGGTTGCTTATGTTACATAGCATCTGCTACAACAAGAAAATGAGCCTAATAAATCATGGAAGTCGTGCTATGATGGTTTATGTAAAATTTTACAACTATAACTTTTACGAAAAGAAGAATGTTTATTTTCAAGATTCTATAATAGTAATCAAGCATAATAAAAAAATTTGTAGACTACGATTATAATGCAATGTTAGAAACGTAGGGTGTATGAACTTGATCGTATATATCAAAATATTCGTTTTACTTCCGCAATATTTGATCTTTAACATAACTTCCTGTATTTGCATATATTATTAAAATTAGTATTTATTTTATACTAAATTTAATTAATACTTTAAAGAAGCAGATAATTCGTATATTTTTAAAGATAAAAATTTTCAATTTGTGTTTTTAAAAAAAATTCTTTCTATATAGGCTACCTAATCCCTTTTATGTTACAATACTCACTGAGTTTGAAATGTTTTAATCTATCATTCATATCTTTATTCTCTAAAAGCTCGGTTTTCTCTTACGTATTTTTTTTCTAAATTATATTTTACAAAGTTTATTCAGAAGCATCCGATCGGAGTTTACAAAAAAATCGTTCGTTCCTATTTTGGAGAAGAACATCTAAAAAAATTCAACACGTAATTTGAATGTTTTTACCTTTGAACGTTTCCGTTTTAAAAAAGTTAAAATTGAACGTTTTTAGTAACGGCTTATGTAGACAATATTTGACAGGAAGAAGCGCGTCGTGACGCTAACTTTCACAGTTTCCGGCGTTACACATTTATTTAAATGATGTAAACGACATTGGTATTTTAGTTTTCTTCAAAAACCTTAAATTTTCTCAAATCGAGTAAATCGGTTAATTTATTTGCCATTTTTTTAAATGCGTGTAGGTAGGCAGTAACATCTCACTCACTATTAAGCTCCAACCAATTACCAACATATTTACAACGTTAATTTAAATCAATAATATGTACGGTGATGTAGGTTTCATTTAATGGAGTGCTAGCTAACATATGAGTTAATTAAATATTGAATAGCTTTCTGGAATGTTAATTTAAATTCAGAAAGTCACATTTCCTCAAATACGAAAACCTTAACACTTGGTATGTTTATTTTGTCTATTATGTGTGTAGGTATACTATAATAAAACAACCTAGGAAATTAATTTTTGTTGAAGTGCATTTGCTTCGGAAGGGTATAGTTTAATTTAAAATGTTCGTTTTAAATGCACTGGTGAAAAGCTTTTGAATTTTACTTGACCGTAAACTAGGTCGCAAGTTTTCAATCGATTTCAGAAAATGCTTGGTTGACCAACGAGATCCAGCAACACATGCTGTATATCATTTAGATTTTGTAAACTGTCTAAAACTAAATTAATTTTTAATGAGTTTAATTATAATTATCAATCAAGTTGACATCGTCACGAAACCTTTACCAAATTATTCATTATCAAAATTAGTTAACACAAATTCAGCTAACTGGTTATCAGGAAAAGCAGACGAGAGTGAGAAGATTGCAGATGCCACCCGAGAAAATAAATCAAATTTTGTTTATAGCTTAGCAAAAGAAAGTTCTTTTACCTGTGACTTACTTTAATTTTATAAAAATATTATTAATAAATATTTGATACCGGAAGTTACAAAATTAATATTTAATAAATATATATTCTGTTTACACCCGACCAAGTAAACCTTTTTTTGGTTCTATTTTCATCGTCCTGATTTTAGCAAATGGCCATTTGTGTTAATATGTACGATAGGTATTTAAATTTTATGTGTTACTAAATTAACTTGTTTGTTTAATAAAATGGCATAGTAAAGTTTTAAAATTTGCTTTTCGCCTTTTATTTATTTTTTCTCAAATTAAATCATGTGTGTTTTAAATGCCACTGTATAAACATTGTCGTTTAATTGGAAATACAGAATTAATTATATAAAAAATCAAAATACAAAAGAGCATGGAGCGGTCTGCATTTACCCCCTTACGTTTAGGGTTTAAATCGCACTGTGAAAATTATTTTCACTTTGGCATTATCGTAAAAAAATAATTATACAAGGTACGATTTAAAACCATGAATTATTTTATAATATAATTATAAAGTTGATAGATAGATTTTGACTGTTTGATCCTTTTGTAGATCTGCAACCACATGAACACCAATGATATGTTACTCAAAATCTGGTAACTTATTATTAGTATTATTTTTTAACACTCCGGCTGTTGTAATGGTTGAAATGCACGTGTTCAAGTTAATAATTTGCCAATTTAATTTTATGACTTGTAATATATAAACATAGTAGAAGGTGTAAGTGTGCGATCTTAAGATTTTATCAAAAGCTTTTAGTGCTACTCGGCTTTCAGCCACCATGTCATCAAGTTTAGTTGCAAACTTTTACTTTCCCAAAATATTTTCAGGGAATGCTTTGCTGACGTCTTTTCATAGAGCTTTTAGTCTAATAGATTTGTAGTAAATGTGCTGTAGTTGTGCTTGGAATAAGAAATAAACAAATTAGTTTCGTAAATGATAAAAGGTGCACTAATGTTATGTAGTAGTTAAATTTATAAACCATAAAGTAAACAAGACATCCGGCATGTACAATCTTCCTGGATCCGTTTATTTAAACATTAGCAAGAGTGATGAACCAAGCCATGTGCTTGCTTACCAATAATGTTTAATTTGTGACACAAGCCTAATCACGTGCCATTCACATTCTACATCATTATGTTTAATATAAAAGCGGGGTTGTTTTATAATGATCTCTTTGTTTTATTATTTAATATCCCCGAAGGCGTTTATAGTTTGTATTTACACCCATACAAAGTAGTGGTGTATGTGGGCTTAAACAAATTTTTATTATGGAGAAATGTTGAGAATGCTTATCTAGATAAGCATAATGGAACCCTAGCGCTCGTAAATTAACTAAATTATTTGAACAACCAACAGTGGTTGGTAAATACTTTAAAGGAACAAATTCACTGAGTAAATCTTAACGTGGCAACATTAAATAATTTTGTTTAATTTTTGGCAGCATTAGGTATACCTACCTGATGTAGCAATATTAACTCAACCCTAAATTCAGATTTCTAGCAGTTAAAGCTTACATCGAATATTCAACTGCCGATTAAATATTTACATAAGTAATCTTTTAATGGCAGATTCAAATCAAAGTTATCAAAAGTCAGATGTGTATTGATTGGACTGAACTGACACTCATTTTTAGCCCTTCGTGTGAAAGTATCAAGGTTTTCGAACTAAGCTATTGTAACATCGTGTAACAAACATGACAACTTCTTTAAACGTGTATAATCAATAACTGTAGATAACATCGTTGTATTGAAGAGGTTGTCAATAGCACTTCAGGTTTTGTCTCTAAAAACGCCGAGGTGGTAAAGCTTTGATTCGAGATGACAAAGTAAAATTATTTTCAAAGATTATCGTTTTAAGCATTTATTACTAAAATGCTTGCTTACAAGTTGTTTGGAGAAAAATAAATTTAATTTAGCATATTTCACTTTGTGCGAGCGAATTTTAAATGGCCACTTTACTATTTTGTAATTGGAGCAATTTACTAGTTTCTTTGATATGCGAAAGCTCCAACTTGAATAATATTATAAATAGACCGGCAACAGATTCGAACTCACTTAATTTTGAGTTTTGTTTTAAGATTCAATGAATATTATAATCAATTATCTAATTTGTAATACTTGCATTGACGCGTATGAAATACGAATGACAGACTTTGAAATGTTATTATAATCTGATTTAGGATTTTATTAAGGACAAAGCCTTGTTTATTTTAATTTTAAATCTTATTAGGCATTTAAAATTTTATTTTATATTAACATAATCCACCTAATAAGAACACTTAAATATCAACTATGGACAAGTATTAATCCAATGATAATCTTATAAATAATGCAGGTTATAGAGAAGCAAACATGGGAAAGGGAGAGAGATTATATTTTTAAATTTCTAATAATTGAAAGTTTGACTACAAATTTAAATTTAATACAAAAACAAAAATTAAGAGGAAAGAGAAGAAATAGCAATAGAACAGGCAATAGTCCTGGAAGGAGTAGAAGAGGTTCGCGAAGTCTTCTCATATTATTGACAGATTTCTCATAGTAGTTTATTGCGCCAAAAAACGATCTCAAAGTTGTTTTTTCGGTCAGTTCTGGCATTTCACGAATTGCTTCCAATCTTTGTGGATTTGGTCAAATTCCTTTCAGCTAATTATACACCCCAAATACGTCATTTCCTTGGTAAAAAGACATGCTGTCCATAATTTGTTGGAAAGTGTTTGGGGCAGGTTTGACGCCTTGCGAGAGTCTATTTACTACAAATAACCCCAAGTAGGTATTGATTGTAGAAGATTTCTTGATTCTGAATCTACTTCGACTTGTAAAAACACATTTGATAGGTTTATAGGACTAAAAAATTTCCTGGTGACACTTTTTTGTGGTAATGGAATCTGATAACAACGAGGTTCGAGTGCTGCGTTCAAACCTGTTGAATAATCGACACAATTCGTATTTTGAACTGCTGTGATAGCATCTTTATTTTCTAATCTCTTTAGCTCCTGTTCGATTGTTACCATAACTGCGAAAGCGACTGGTCGTTTTTGAACGAAGTATAGGTTGTATGTTGGGGCGTAAATGGAGTCGAACTTGAACTTTTGTACACATAAACCTAGTTTGTCTTGGAATAATTTAGGAAATTTGTTATTATGTCTTTGATCGAATTTGGAATGCATACCGTATTTAGTGGTACATTTCATAAATTAAATTCATCGAATAAATCTTTTCTTAGTAAATTTGTTGTTGTTGAGGACACGAAACATTTCCAAGGTACGATTTGATCTCAAAATGAAAATTGACGTTCAATTTCGGTGGTAAATTTTAATTGGTCTCCTGAAGCGGATTTAGGTGCTACTGTAGGTGAGTGTCCTTGAGGTTTCCCTAATTTCTTCCATGTCTCTTCCGACACAATCGTTAAATCAGAGCCGGTATCAATTTGAAAGATGATTTGTATGTTATTTACGCCTATTGTTATATATCTTCGTTTTTATAATCGTTTAATAATCAATTTATTAATTGTTACGGTTCTGATTTATGAAATTGTGTCAGAAGAGACATGGAAGAAATCAAGGACACTCACCTACAGTAGCATTTAAATCCACTTCAGGAGGCAAATAGAAAATATTACAGAAATACTTCAAACATTCTTGTTCGTGTCCGAATAAAAATACGCCTAATGAAAAATCAACATCAGAATCATTGATTGGAAGGAAAATTCGTACACTATTGGATTTAATTTTGCCAAAACCAAAGAGGGAGGACACACAAAAGAAAAATTAAATGGCAAATCAATTCAACCGCAAACATGGCGCAATACTAAGTTTTTTTAAAGAAAAAGACCTTGTATATGCAAAAAAAATAAGGCAAATACCCCAAATTGGGTTAAAGGCAGTCATTGAAAAAGTAGGAAAAGTAATGAAGTACAATAATATAACTGGAAGATGGCCTCATACGATCACACATTAACCAACTGCAACCACGCCTTGAAATGATGAAATCAGAGCACCTTCACCACTGTACATAATTTTGGATGGATTTGAAATTCCAAATTCATATACACCAACCCATGATAATAAAAGAAGAAGCTCGAAACGACCATAAATCAGTAACACATTCAAATGATCAACAAATAGCCGAAGAAGTTGAAGTAAACAATGACCCACAACAAATCACAACTACTCAATCGATAGCAAGACAATGTAGAACTTTAAGAATCTTAAGACCATTAAAAGGTACAAGGATTTCATCATAAGGGTGATGTTGTGCGCAAACCAGTTACGACAATTCTTAATTTATGGATGTAATTTCAGTTCTTTAAGTTGGTAACCATAAACAGTTGGTAATCTTGGACTTAAATATTGGACTGAAACACTTGGACAAAGGCAGTTACATTTTCCTAGCCTAGCAAGTATTAAAATTGGCTCAAGTTATCGGGTATATAATACGTCTAATAGCGGAACGTAATACTTTAACCATGTCACTAAATCCTCATTAGAGTAAAAGAACCGAGAAGTGAGAAACTTTACCAAAACCAAAAGAATGGCAGGAAAGTATCACTTTTCTTTTAGGCAATAAAAGGCAAAGCCAAACAAAAATTTGTTGAAAAAACCCTAAATTTTCACCGGTATTTTGTAAAATCTATGTAATAAAAAATCAGCAGGAGTTTTAAGGACGAAAATTAACCATCGCTGCTATTCGGCATCCGTAAAATAAAAATAAATCAATCTATACAACATAAAGGTAATAAACGCTATGTATTACCATATCATGTTTGTTATGTATAAAGGTAAGTTTTAGCGATCCTTCTAAGGCATTCGATAGTTCGGTTGGAAAAATCTGTCAAATTTGTTCAAAAAAGAGAGAAGAAAACACTTTTAGAATTAAAAATAAAGATACACTTCCTTTCCAGTGGTATTGTTTTTTCTCTTCTTCCATAATCAGTAAACATAATCCGTTTTTTTAACTTAACTGGGGCAATTTGATTGAGAAACCTCCAGCACCAGAAGCTCTATGGTTTTCGTGTCACCTCTTCTACTTCTTCTATAGAATTATCTAATTTTTTATTTACCTAGTACCTGGATATGCATATCTCTCCTCCAACAGTAATTTCTGGAATTTTTTTCATTTGTTATCTAACTTGTGCTTTGCGTTGTACTTTCCATCTGGTGGCATGTGGCAAATTTTCGAATCATCGACAAAGACAATTAAGCACAGATCAAGTAAAACTGGGTTAAACCTGAAGGTTTGCAAATTTTATACATTAAAATGATTTAATATGCAGAAGTTAGTAAAGTAAATTAATGTTTGCGTAATAATTGCAATTAAACTCATTCTATACAAACAAAGCAGGCTTGCACTGCCACTGTAAATCTCTTTGGAAACATGGGTATGTTTATATTTCATCGATTCCGAATGACAACACCAGGTGCTTTAATCTCCAAAGTCATGATGATAACAAACTCTTGTAGAATTCCGAACAGGCTGTCTCAATCAGAGACTGACTAGCTTGCTGATACCCAGGCCACGAAATTTGCACAATTGAGCGACAAGAGCTGTAGAACAATACTGATTCGACTTGAAAACCAATAAAAAGATAAATAGTCTGCATATTATTTACGTGCAAAATGTTTCCTCCGATATTAAAATTATGCAGTCATAATAAAAATGCAAATTAATTAAAGGTCATATTAAAAATTTTGAAATACCTTTTAATTTAAAATTATCTTTGTGCATGTAATCTACATTTTAGGTCAACGTGAAATTGGTTTTCAAAACGATGCCGCTTTTAAAGCTGCGCCTAAAGGCGAAAGTGAGTAAATAAAGTAAAGCCTCCATCAAGCTGTGAACTTGTGCGTCTTATATTTTACTACTTTTCTGTATATCTATTATTTACATTTGGAAAACGGGGAAACTGCTAATGGTGTGAGGTATCATAAACATCATGGATAGCACCCCAATGTCAACAGACTGTGTATAATCGTCGCTCGATTTTTACGCTTGTTTAAAAAGAGGGTTGTATTTTTAGATATTTGCAAAGTGACGCAAAATTACACTTTTTGAAACGCAAACGTGTTTCTGTTTTTTCAAATTTAATTACCTTTCTAACCTGGTCTATTTATACCTAACTCATCATGATTTCAAGATATAACTTACTCCAACTCCTGTTATCTCCAAAACTTAATGTGTATTTACATTTTATGCTAAAACCATTATTTTACTTAACAGATACGATAATAGCAGCAGAAATTATGGTAATGACGTGAATACCATAATAATACAAAACCTTAATTAGGGCAGTATTGTTTATTCTTCCCACATGAGAGTTGGTGACCCTAATCATTTCTCTACTGTACTTGCATTAACAGATTAGCTAATTCACAATTTTACGCCCTAACTCTTAATATTTAAACACATAATTTGGCATATTATTAAAGCGATAACTTAGATAAATTTTTGACACAATTACACTCTTATTTTTAGGAGCGATTAACTTATTTTTAAATAAAATAATTTAAAAAATCTAGGAAAATCTTTTATGATGTATTCCTATGAAAATAAATAAAACATTTCCTTTGAAATTGTGACCTATATGAAATAATTATCTTGTTCCTATCGGAAGTTTTTGTGGTTATCAAAAATACAAAATTTACCTGTTGTGGTCAAAAACTGGACGCTCGACAAATTTAATTTTTCAATTATTCCAATACGTCCTTGTTGATATAAGTAGAAAAATGGTTTCTTGACTGTTATTTAATATAAAATGCTTTTATTGGATTTACAATTCGAATTGGCATTTTTGCACATTTGGTAGCGGTGTAAAAAAAATTGTATTTAGGTTTGTACCTACGTCAAGGCATAGCACGTCAGAAGATTTGAAAATCTATCTATGCGGGAAGATGGATGTATTCATTGACCGGAAAACCAAGAGTTATCACAACATAATCATAAGTTATTTTTATGTAAAAGACTTTCATTTTAATTATTCAGCCTTCTCTAAAACGAAAGGATTAACAAAAGCTAAATACCCGTGACAAAAATGTAGCGGCATGCCTTTCAAAATAAATATCTAAATGTAATCATCTCTCTTATCAGACCTATCTTGGCATTCAAATGTGTTAGATCTGCTTGTAAACTTGAGTTAACAGTAGCGTAGAAGGCTTTTTCCGGAGAGATGGTTAAAGAACTTTTAAACGGTATAAATAGTTCAAAAAAATATTTAAAAAAACTAAGTTTAAATTAAAATACAAATATGAGATACATGAAACGTTCACGTGTTTTTGTATTTAGAAAGTTGTGTATAGGAAACAATAAATTTTTGTTGTTACGCTCCTGGAATTTATAATTATGTTATCATCTTGGGTCGGGACTTCCTCCCCATGAGACAAGCTTTCAGTATTCAACCGAGTGAGTAAATCATATCGCACGAGCCTCTTCACAAACAAATGTTTATTATTATAAACTGTTTAAGTTAACACACCTAAAATTGAGTCAAAATTTTACTTTTGTGCTGGTGAAGTTAATCGAACAATTTTTATTAGTGAAATCGTTTTTGAAACATAAAATTATATAATAGTTTTGTGAGTTACCTAGCAATTAATAATGTAATGGAAATCGAAGAGGGATATATGTCGAACGACGGAGGTGATTATATTTTTTGTTTTACTCTTTTTGTATATTGTTTGGTTTCTTCTTCTTTTTAACCCAGAACGCCACTATATCTTTCACCTTAGTTTAATTATCTTCGGTTATAATTAGCCAACAACACCTTTTACTCGAACTCCTCTTTTTAAAATGGGAAATAAAAAACTTTGTTTTCATCTCGACTCAAATCTATATTTGAATTCTTTATGATGAATGTGCAGTATGTGCAGTTTGAAAATTATAGAATGTATATGAACCAAAATATAAACCTTGCCAAAAATTTACATCAAACGTAATGGAATCTTGACTTTTTTACACAATTAACATTAAATAAATTTAACGAATTAAAATTTTGATGGGTTAGTTAATTTCTAGAATTTCAGCATCCGCCGATTCAAATATTTTCAAGTGCCACCTAAACATGGTTTTAGTAGTATTCATTTGAGTGAAAAATGCTATATAATGTGGCAGCTTTGAAGTTTCTCTTTCTGAAATGTTCGGAGAACTGAAAACCATGCATTCTCCTTAATTTCAGCTGTATCGGAATTTGGTCCTAATATACCTGCCTTTTCTATTTATTCAATTTTTTTTACCTCAGATATTAAATTCTCTCTAGCGGTTTAATATCTTTCGAGCTTTTCATTTCATAAAAGGTTTTTTGATTTGCCCACAGAATGAATAATATTGCGGAAAATATAATAAATTCCGGTTTTTGTGGTATTATGACAATGACTTTTATCTGTAGTTCCTCCTAAACAACCACAACCCACCGTACTTGAGAAATATTCAGCACAATACAAGTTTTACTGACATCATTTTCAATTCAAAAGTCAATTAAAATACAATTTTTCAGTATATTTTGTACGTTACTGAATTTTGATTTCATTTTGAACTATTAAATTAGTGAAAAAAGTTGAAAACTCAATTTTTTAATTGAGTGTCGAAAGTCAAACGAAAAGTGACATTTTTCAAAATACATTTTGAGTTTTTAACTTCGAACTTTTTATAAGTAAGGGCATCTCTTGGCAAATTAAAAGAAAGAAGGAAAAAAAGAAAGAAAGAAAGAAGGGCAAAATATAACATTAAAAGAAAAGTAAAAATTGTTGAATATCGTTAATTAAGTTCGTCGGGGGCATAATAACACAGTCATTATAAACTAATAATCACTACACATTAAATGGGTGCAGTAATATTTCTCTTTAACAAACTTTGTTTTATCACTTAATTTAATATTTAATTCGGCTTATTTGTATTTTATTATCTTTTATTATTTATGTAGTAAAATGAAAATAAAAGAAAACATCATCTATTGACCATATTACTATCGTTTAGTAATACATTGCTGTATTATATTTAATTACACAACCTCTAGCAGTACAAGAATAATATTAAAGATTAATATAGAATATTTCATCGACATTCATAATAATTAATAATATTTATTAATTAACCGATAGATCAATCAAAATTTTTCCGGCTTAAGAATTTTTGAAATTTTGCTAGCCAAAAAATATTTAAATATTTATATATCTTCTAATATACATATAAGTCGGATTGCAAAATTAAGTGCTAAACAATAAGTGTCAGTACTACTGGCAAATACCAATATGCGAACCAAATTAAAGAATGATTTTTTTCAAGATAATCTTAAACATTAAAAAAATTGAAACATTCTCAGAATATACAATTATGCACCTATTTTTATTTTGAATATGCCCCTTCTATTTTTAAAAATGCTAATTTCAATGTCCTTCATAATATCGGTTTTGTTAATTTCATATCTTCAAGCTAATATCTATTGTAATGTCGGATTTAAAACTTAAATAGAATTATTTGTATCATTATTCTTACCTGGATTAGCATTTCCTTATGTTCTTGTTCTAATATTTCATTTTCCATTTTTATTACTTTCTAGTTGCAATAAGCCCCACGTTGGATGCCAAATTATCTATATCGTGTTTCTCTTCTTGTACCTCTGATTAAGATAATTAATAGCGGTTCATTTCTCCATAATTATTTTTAAATAACTGTCACAACAAACTTTTTGGCCATTAACATTTACATATTTTTCAAATACCGCAAACATAGCAGTTGGTATTACTTTCTTTTTTACTAGAAAAGTGGGTAGGGACCTACTGCAATCGAGTAAAAAAATTAAAGTTGGCAGATGTTTAAGATTTCATCCTTATAAAAATATTTATATTCAAAACTAATCCTAGTTCGTTAACTTTTGAAATAACAAATTTCAAAATTAATTAGTTCAGCAAATATAAAAATACATAATAATATACTTTTACCAGTTAAACTTATAATAAATAAAAAAGTCATGAGTATACCTACCTATTGATTGTTACGTTAGATTTTTACAATATTTATTCACGGATTTGCATTATCCTTGACAGGATTTAAATTTTATCCCCATAACAAAGTTTATTACGTGATCAGAAATTTTAAAATCAAAATCTCAGTAACTACTGTTACTTTGAGTGTATAATATTTTAACATGTTTAAAAATATGTAAATATAAAAACTAGTTCTGACGTCACAAATATTATATGACGTGAACGTATTTTAATTTTCCGCAACTATACAAGTTGTTGACTTTATTTTATTACTTATCAACCACAATTTTGATAAAACAATAATATATTTAGAATAATGTAAAAATATTCATATCTACAGATTATGATAAACATTAAACCTTGAGTATATTCGCCAATATTGAGTTGTTAAAAAAACAAACCCTAATTTTAATAAATTATAAATTTCAACAACAAACTTCTTTATTTTATCAAACTTTTATTAATCAATTTGAAAAATTATACAATTTTAACATCAATTGTAGATTTTCTTGTTTTCCTGCAACACCACAGGAAACTAATCAAGTTATATCGTATTCCATCATTTTGTCATATTTCCTGTAACTTTATTATTAGCAAATAGATTATCAATTTTCGTGTTCGGAATAATTGAATCGATCTGATTTAATCAAAGTTTGTAGCCGCCAATTTTCTTTTATACAAATCCAAGATTAAGTTGACGTATAATAAAGGAAAACAAAGTTACTTTTAAAATATCTAATAGTATATTGTTTTATGAGAAGTAAAGGTAAGTTTTCTTAATGCTTGGAGAACAAAGAAATAAATATAAAACGGGAATATCTTTTTTTTGTTATTATAAAAATGCAATTTTATAATTATCGCGACCGACAGCTTCTTTGTTGTTAGCAACGTTGAACTATATTCTGAGAAATATTTACAATTATCCTAGATTAATTTATTATAAATAAACAATGGAATAATTATAATTTATTAACTTAATTATTCCGATAATGTTTCGATTCCAGAAAACTGATTTTTAATGTTAGAAATTATTATTAACAAATAAAATATTTATATTGGCAATAACTTGTGGATACCCTTCGTCGACGCGACGTAGTATTGGCAGGTTTGTTTATTTTTACGGAAATGTGGGTTTTCTTTACTTGGGGGAGTACAAACTTCCCAACGATACGTGAGTAATAGTACATTCCGCGTGATTTGTTTAATCTCATTCATGAGCGTTTACTACATTAATCGTCTATACTTCCTAAGAATGTTTAATAGGCAATATTTCATAGCAGATTAGTTTAAATATTTTAGTGTTTAGTAAATGGTATATACACAGTGAACTACTTCCAGTTGTTGATGCTGAATTTTTGCCGAAAGATTTTAGTGTAATGGAAGATATTTTTACAGAACCAATGCCAAAACGTGCAGATATGGATGACATTCTCATTATTTCTGTCAAGGAGAGTGAAGCTGCTTCGTTATGGGTCGACTATTTTAATTCATATTTTCAACATGTATGCGAACAGGCTAATCGAAAACCATTCAAGTAAGTTGAAAATGTTCTCTCTAAACAAGAAAATTCTAAATTTGGGCGTGATCGTGTTTCGTCAAAAAATTCAGAAATATTTATTATAAAATCTTTCGTTCATTATGTAAGAAGTTATGGAAGACAGTGAGTTCCTTTTATAAAGAGGTCATAGAATAAGACTAATAACAATAAGTCAATTATTGTTAAATAACCTCTTCCTAATGTTACGGAAAGGTCAATGAACAATAAATTCAAATTTTGATCTTATTTCGACTAAATGCAATCGGTATGTTGGAACGGAACCAGCGAGTTTAAAATTTTTGTAAATGATACCAATTAATTTTTTTTCCCAGTATCATTCGTATAGATAATTAACCAGATACGATGCTATTATATTTAAAAGTTTACCAAGGCAACATAATATAATCAATATGCAGTACTATTTTTATCTTTAAAAACACAAATTAGTCTCATTTGAAATATTGACCTCTACCAAACATTAATTATATATAAAGTAAATATAAACATAAATATTTCCATTGGCGCTAAAATACTCGTTCCAATTTCATGTCGTAAAACGTTTTCGATGTTATCAAAATGACCAAATAAATTTCATTCATTGGAATGACTAATTATATTTTTTTTATTAATCGGCATCAAACTATTTTACAAATATTGGACAAGAATAAGACAAACATATTTTATTTTAGAATCTATCATTTATCTGCGGAACAAATCGTGGAAGCTACTGCAAACGATAAATTAATTCAAGAGAGAGCTTCTTGTGTGAAATTGCAGTTAATCGTCATGTGTCCCAGTCTATTAGAGACGATCTCCCAAAACCCCGTCACCAGTCTCCGAATGGGAAAATTTATAATCCCCGATAGAACACTAGCACTTTTGCTTGGTGTATCTGATGATGATCTCACAGACTTGCATAAAAAAGGTAAAAATTATTTTTTAAATTTGCAACGGAGTATTAAATAATAGCAAATTTTAGCTCTCTCCACATATTCTCAATGGCAGCGCCTAAGTGTAGGATTAGACCAAGACGAGACATTTACCAAAGAGTTTTTGGGAACTGCAGTTAGCATATTATCTCGAGTGTGGAAACAACAAACTTCCATTACACCGCAACAAAAATCCCTTTTTTCTGTATTACCTAAAAAAGTCAGACAGGTGAGTAACTTTTAAAATAATTGAAAACTAAAAAGTAATCGATGCAATTTATAGGGACACAGCAGTGTCGTCATCATCCTTACCCATCCGTTACAGCGAGAAGACATTGTTAAAGTATCGGTGGAGAGAAACAACGAGATTATTGAAATAAAATCTGTTAAACGACGTAATCCGTACACATTAAAAATAACCATACCAGACAGCTGTACAGAAATGTCAGCTATTGTTCACATATTGGTAGAAAAAAACGGTAGCATTATAGGTAGCAGTCCAATCAAGTGTGAGAGTCGCCTGAGAGAACTTGAACAGATTTTACGCTCCAGTGAAAACCCTGTGGAATTTATGTGTCAGGTAAAAACACTTGCTTTGATGAGCACTTTGAAAATAATTATTAACTAGATGAAAAATTTGTATCAAACAATTAATTCACCATTGTTACAGGCATTAGGATTCAGTCCCGCTAATAAAGAGCATATGGATAATTGTCTCGTGTATGCATTTCAAAAAAATATGCCTCCAAATTTTACTTTACTTTTTAATCACGCAGTCGCTAACGGCAGTATTACATACGCACATAGGCACGGTAAGTAATAACAACTTGAAACAAGAATAATAAATAAATAAAAACTGACATACATATTTAGGGCACGAGGAATACCCAACATTACTGCATTTTGCGGCAAGATATGGATTAGAAAAGTTAGCTATGCAATTGCTCGATTGTCCTGGAGGAGATGTTGCATGTGATATCAGAAATTCTTGTGATTTAACACCTGCAGAAATTGCACAAAACTCAGGCCACACGGAATTGGCACACGTTTTAAGCGGTTACATGGTAAGTAAGATGTCATGATTGTAAAACTTAGTATGACATTACGTAATTTTTTTAGAAAATGAACGAATTTAAAAACGTTTACGAGAAACTAAAAGAAATGAGCATGGATTCGAAAGAACCAGAAAATGGTTTGTGATTTCTATTTTTAAAATTGAATTAGTATGTAAATTTCAATATGTTTTCAGATGAAGACGATTGTGGTTATTTAACACCATTAGAGGTGAACAATACTTACAAAATTTGCCCTCCTCCAAAACCATTTCATCCAGTTCTACCACCACTATGTAACGAATATTCACCAGCTATGGGTTACATGACAATGAACGTTCCTTCTTCCAAATTTAATATAGATGTTCCCCATGCTACACCATCAGTTAACAGCCTCAAGGAAAAATTAGCTCTAAGTTTAAACAATCCAACTAAATGTTCGCAATTAGATTTGTGCCCAAAACAGTCTAGTCCATTAGTAATTAAAAAAGATAGTCCTAACCTTTGCGAAGACAAAGTACAAACAGAATTATTAGAAATAATCAACGACTTTAAGAATAACGTACACTCCATATCGCAAGTCGAAACATTAGTTGGTGAGTGGAAAAACCGCAATGACGTACAAATGTCATTTAAAGAAAAACAAGAACAATTAAACGAAATGAGACTGAGATATGAAAAAATACAACAGGATCTAAAAAATAGTATGAAAAAATCCACACCGTTTGAGCGTGTCAAAAAGATCTTTTTTAGAGGAAAGCACAAAGAAGAATTAAAACTTGAAGCTACCACACCGGTTACTCCAACTTATACACCCTCATCAAGTTTATCTTACACATCAATACAAACACAGAGACCAATCAGTAGTTTAAGCTTACAGAGCACGTCAAGTAAGTGATAATCATATTATAAATAAATGAGACAGGAAACTAAACGAACTTTGCTTTAGGTTCCGGATCATCAGGAAGAATGAGCACTATAAGTGGATGTAGCATAGGAGATAGTGGCACTCATTCAGATCACGAAGAAAGAAAGGTAATAAAATATTATTTTGCACAACTTGATAATTATTAGCATTCTTGCTGTTTTCAGAATATATTAGGAAGTGCACCAGATGAAGACTTTAGGACAATCATGAATTTAAATTATACCGTTCCACCACCGCCTAGACCGTTTAATCCCACCAAATTTTCATCTAAACAAACTTTTCCCACTATACAAGTAAGTTTTTGATTATACCTATTACGTTTTGAGGTTAATTTCAATTTGATGCATTTTAGGAACGCCCTCCCCAGACAACTCCAAGACCCGCTGTCTCGACTGAAGATATGTATTATATCGAATTTCCACCATCTGGATTGCCAGTTCAAGGTAAAGGACTGAATCAATCAAAGAATTTAAAAGATTCCACTACAAATCATAATTATTTAAATTACCAAATCGAAAACATGTCGGACCAAAGTGCTGAATATATGAATTTACCTGCAAATACCTCAATTCACAATGCAGAAAACGCGGATCCAGAAGAATTCAACGAATATATGAATTATGTTCCGCCTGCGAATTGTACAAAATAAATTAATATTAAATGTTGTATGTCTTGTTTGTTATGTGTGTCCATGTGAGCATTTAAATAAAGTTTAAATTGTATTTTATTTATTACTTTTGTAATTATACTTAAATTATTTTATATATTCTCAGCATATATTTTAAATGTAATTTTTATATTTTGTACAATGTACCTATTATGTATAAATAATAAATTCCGTAATATTTTACAAGTTATTCTTCACTTAAAGCTGCTGTAAAGGTATACAGCACTATAAATTAATCGAAGTAGCAATAATTACTTCATGTACTTAATAGAAATAGAACTAAGCTATACCTACTTCAGTTCTTACATCGTCAACAAGGGGTTTCATAAAATAACTCAAAATGGGACTTACGTGTCTTAAACGTTTGGTTTAGAATCAGAAAAAATTTAAGTTTTCTACACCAAATTGTCAAAAAGTTTTGGTTTAACCATAAAAATTCAATTTAAACTAAATCTTTTAGTGAATTGCTCCCCAGTGTTAGGATGAATAATTTAGAATCTAAGACTCAAGCAATTCTAATATAAAAACATATTTCAATAGTAATGCCATAAGAGTTTTGAAATGGTGCACAGATGTAGAGAAGTGGAGGGCACAATCGGATACCCCTTTTATGGCGAGCAATTTGCGATTAGTTACAACAGTTTTAGTGTATATCTGCTTTCATATTAGCAGCAGTTTTTATGTGAAGTTTGAGTACAAGATCCTTAAACAACCAATGAAATAATAAATGTTATTTAATATATTTTATTAAATGTTGTATGTCTTGTTTGTTATGTGTGTCCATGTGAGCATTTAAATAAAGTTTAAATTGTATTTTATTTATTACTTTTGTAATTATACTTAAATTATTTTATATATTCTCAGCATATATTTTAAATGTAATTTTTATATTTTGTACAATGTACCTATTATGTATAAATAATAAATTCCGTAATATTTTACAAGTTATTCTTCAAAGGTATACAGCACTATAAATTAATCGAAGTAGCAATAATTACTTCATGTACTTAATAGAAATAGAACTAAGCTATACCTACTTCAGTTCTTACATCGTCAACAAGGGGTTTGCATAGAAATAACTCAAAATGAGATTTTACTTGTCCCTTAAACTGTTTGGTTTAGAATCAGAAAAAATTCCTAAGTTTTCTACACCAAATTGTCAAAAAGTTTTGGTTTAACCACAAAATGCGATTTAAACTAAATCTTTTAGTGAATTGCTCTCCCATGCAGGATGATGATCACGGCTCACTGGAGAAAACATTTTATCCGTTAGAGACTACCTCAAGCCAAATATTCTCAATATATAAAACATATTTCAATAGTAATGCCATAAGAGTTTTGAAAGGTGACAGATTAGAGAGCGAGATAACGATACCTTTTATGGCAGCAATTCCATTGATTACAATAGTTTTAGTGTATATCTGCTTTCATGATTAGCAGCAGTTTTTATGTGAAGTTTGAGTACATAGATCCTTACAACAACCAAGTGAAGTGATAAAATGTGTTTAATATAATATATACATTACATGTATATATTGACCAGCAGTGTAGCGTAAAGCATACACCGGCCGACTGGAGACGGTAAACCGCGGTTCGACTCTAGTCGAGTCGAATACACTGCTGTGATCAAAGGTCCAATATCAATCTGTGGACCGTGGGAAGGCAACGAAACCACCCCATGAATTATATTCTCATGAAAATTCATCTTGGCTTGAGCCTGAGTCAGACGCTTCTGTCAAGAAGCAACACGATGAAGAAGAAGATACATTACATATTATGTAAGTGATGTTATTTTGCCTTATTTTCAATCTTTCTGCAGTTAACTGATTCACACCATTCGTAGTTATGCCATCATATTATGGTTTTTAATCCAATTTAATGTATAACCATAGTTATTACTTTTTATTAGTTTGGTGCACATGGAGCAAAACCCAAGATGTAGAGGAACATTCAGGAATATTTCTGATACGTTACGATGGAATTCATTTTCAACTCCTGTTTCAAAAACTGCAAATGAGTGCTCCGACGTATCTGACAACACAGAAAGGTATCTTTTGGAGAGGAATTGTCGAAATTTTTAACGATAGTAGTAGTTAAACCAGGTTGGATCTGGCCTACTTTTGAGCAATATTTTTGTAAGTCCGAACTTGATTGACAGGTCAAAGTCATTCATTGAATAAATTTTAAATTCCGGGATGGAATGCGCGCCTCAGCCGTGGAATTACCTAAGTAGTGATGAGGGAAAGGGGAGGAGGAGGCTCATATGTAGAACCCCCTAAGACAATATAGCCCATATTTATTTTGCAGATTGTTTAAAACACATGATTTTGTGTTTATGTGATAAAGCAATCTTTGTTTATGGACTAATAATCGAGATTAGATTTATTTCTTATGTATGACCCCATTATTTGGGGCGAAAAGGTCCACTGTACCCTTTTACCCCAAATCAATTGTGTAGCTTAAATTAAACAAACCTAGTGTCAAATAACGACCATATTCCAAAAAACATTTATTTATAATAGTTGTGTGTTATTATTAACAAAAATGGTCCTTATCGTCTCCATTCATATGGTCCTACTCGCCCGAAATGCCCGTTAATGCAATAATATTAATTACCGTCCTTTACTTGAAGGTTATGTTTCGTGCAAGACTCTAAATTGTGCCAAATAAAATAGTTATTATCGCATGAACTCAAAATTATTAATTACAAAAGCATATTGGCATTTGAAAATTCGATATTTTAGATCACTTGCCGCTATTTTCGATTTTTTGATACCACGCACTCGGAGCACATCCGCAAGTGTCAAACATGATTTTACGACTGTCGGGACTGCGTACTCTATAGATTACAGGCGGTACAGAGCTAATGGCGCATAGCATAAGTGAATAAAAGCCTAGGTCCTAGTCGCCCCGGTCGTCCTCTGTGCCCCCTCCTCCCTACCTAAACCGTGGAAATGAAAGGGTTCCCTCACATGTTGCTGGCTTCTTCAGCCGCAGAGTATATCTCAGATGTTGTGATCTAACTAAACAGTTAACGGGATATCTTAGTCAACAGAAGAGATCGCTATGCCGAGATGGACTCCCATCGTCTCTTGGTCAACTTCACCCCAAGCCTATCTCAGGTTTATCCATTGTATTTATTACCTACTTTTCATATTCTTTTTGCATGTATTCAAACATGCGTAAAACCTACAGTATTAGTCTTACTGTTTTAAGCATTGGATACATAAAAAATTTTCTACTTTGAAAGATGTGCATGTCCACGAAAGTTCTTTTTTAAATATTATGTGTCATATGGATTACCCTAAAATAATCTTACAATTTGCAATAGATTATTTCAACTTCCATGTGATTCTTACCCATTTCATTTTGACACCAATTCCAATTAAAAAACGAATTTTATTGTATGCATGTGGTTAAATTTTGTGTATGCTCTACCTCAAAAACTAAGAGGAATTTCACAATCAAATTTGGTATTTCGTATCTTTATATTAAGACTTACACCTGATTAGATTGTTAAAATTGGTTTATAAAATAAATTTTTTATTTAAAATTTTGTTTCCATAAGTAAACCTGTTTTTATGCGGTTCTTATATTGGCGAATTATTTATGTGCGATTTTTCATTTTTTTATGCTATATATTAAAAAATTTCATCAAACGGGTATCAATTTAGTACTTCGTATCCTTATATTGAGACCTTTAGAGCTGAGTCATGAGCATGGTCACATCAGATTTTACTTCTGCCCGTCACAAGCATTACTGAAGGATTACTAAAATCACTGTAATGTCACGTGTCACTTTTCTTACTATCAATAGGAAAACTATTTCAGTATACCTCAAGATGTGGAGAACAAAGCCACCTGTCACAAGGTGATTTGATATAACATTAAATAACAATTTTTTGATTTTACATATTTAAAAATGTTTAAAATAAAAAATTTGATAAATTAGTCCATAATTTCGTGCTATACTTGTGTGCTGCATTTGCGAATTTTTTGCTCAAACAGATTCCTGCTAAGTTAATTTTTTATGTGGTTAATAAAATCAAGTTATAACCACCACATCATTAAATTGAGCATCAATATAATAATTATCACAAAAACCAATCAGATTTTTATACTAATTTTGTACTTTTCAAATACATTATTCAGTAATTTATTGGCCCAATATATTTCACAAAAATTAATAATTTCTCACGAACGACTCGCATAATAGATGTACATTTTGCTCCCCCTAATACGAATTTCTTGCTTAAATAACTCTCAAACGTTGGACTTCAATCAGCTTTTACTTCATTCCATTTTTAAACAAAATATTTTACAAAAAAAATAGAATTCGACCTTTTGTGATAACGAATTTTAAGAGCTACAACTTCAGCTTGTTTAGTACGTTGAGTGAAAAACTGTGGTTGTAAGATTTAGAATTTCGGTCCAGACGAAACTGAATTCTGTCCCGCGGTTTAGAATTCGCGTTAATAATGTAGGTCCACCGCCGGTATCTATTTTCTTGCAAAACTTTGGTTCAAGAATATAGGATTTGTAAAAAAAAATAAGCATTTCTTTTTAATTAATAACCCGCAATTCCAAACTAATTTAATAAAACAGCCAAGCAGGAAAGTGTGTTTAAACACACTTTTTCAATAACAAATAATTTTAGATTTGCCAATGGGAACCTAAAACTAGTTAGAAATGTAAAGTATCCGGACATAACATTTGATATAAAGCCAAAGTAGGGAAAAGACTTACAAGTCAAACTAAGAAAGGCGACGATTGCTATTTTACAGTATCGGAGGACAGTGGGGTCTTTCTCCTGTGTTTACCTTTTAGTTCAAATATCAACTGTAAATGTTCTTTCACTTTGATGGGTTGAAGTACACTAAAACAATGCCTATAACATAGAATTATTTCAGTAGAGATAAAAGAAACTGAATGCAGACAAACAAAGGCAATGATAAAAGCACTTAGCAAATCATGTAATATATTATTTGAAGTTGGTCTGAATCAATCTGTGGACAATTAGAAGGATCTTAATTAGACATTGTGAGATCAGCAGCATAGTGTGAACATACAAGATGTCGTGACGTGGAGAATCTTAAGGTGGTGATAAAGGACACTTTTCTAAGTTCTAAATTTTAAATAAAATTTTTGTCCAAGTCTAAACTCTTGGGTACCTCTTTAAAGAAATTTTGAATTTCTGTTCAACAATAGCACCGTAACCATTGATTTTATGGTATTGATAGCATTTTTTGAAAAATCATTTATTTATCTACAAACTGGTTTATAATTCTTATCTTCTAGAATCAAAAGATTTCGAGTTATGAATTAAATTGATGAAATGTCAAAAAATTGCTAGTTTCTTTTCGTTTTTCGTCTTGCGAATCCTGTATTTTTTTAAACAAAACTATTTACAAAAAACTAATGATCCAATTTGGATAGAAAACTTAACGGGCTATAATTTTAGCAAGTAACATTTTTTGGTAAATTAACCCATTTTACAAAAAATCCCAAAATAATGAATAAGGTCAAAAAGTTGCTTTAAAGAGGGATACCTTCCAAGAGTTTCAACTAGGACAAACATTTTATTTAAAAATATATCTTAGAAAAGTGTCTTCTATCGCAACCTCAAAGGTTTACCATGTACACGGACACACCCTGTATGAATATTATATTTTTTGTCCCGAGCTTATTCATTATTTTGAGATTTTCAGTGAAAAGGATCGGTTTTCCAAAAAAGTTTAGTAAACTAAAGTTATAGCCCGTTAAACTTGCTATCCGAATAGGGCCGTTAGTTTTTTGTAAGCAGTTTAATTTAAAAGATACAGGGTTTGTAACAAAAACGAAAAAATAAAACTTGGAATTTTTTTGACATTTCTTCTCTTAATTTAATTCATAACTCAAAAAGCGTTTATCCTAGGCAATAGGAGGTTATAAACTAATTTGTAGATAGGTAAATTGGCTTTAAAAAATCACTAATCTATTAATACCATAAAATTAATAGTTACGGTGATATGCCCGTTTGAATGCAGAAATTCAAAAAATTGCTTTAAAAAGGGGTACCCACAAGGGTTTCGACTTAGGCAAAATTTTTATTTAAAAATTTGTCTTAAAAAGTGTCCTTTATCACCACCTCAAAGATTCTCCACGGTCACGAGGACACCCTGTATATGGGTACAAAGCGTAAGTTGTGGTTGAATCCTGCTCGCGTTAGATACACTGCTGTGATCAAAAAGTCCAATGTGGACTATGAGGAACGCAACAAGAAACACCCCATGAATTATATACTCCCTGGTAAAATTCATCTTGGCTCCGGCCAAGTTGAATCGCCAACTTCGGGGAAACCAGATATGGCACACGAAGAAAAAGAAACATCTCACTATCCAGTAATTAGGCAGTACAGTACTCGGTAATTGGGTAGTACCCAAATCAATGGCCCGATTCCTAATTAGCTAAAATCCTCAATCCACAAACTATTAGATAACTGCATGCAATAAATGTATACCTACTGCAAAAATACATAATTATAAAATGTCAATAGTAGCTGGCATTGCACTGCACAGATTTAGTTTTTTAAGCAGAAATTTAAAATATAATCATATGTCATCATTTCAATTACTAAACTTATTGTAACATTCCAAAATAAATTACTTAAAATACGAATTACTCAATATTTATACTGATAAAACTCAGATATATGATTAAAAGCATGTAAATCGTTAGTTAAACCAAACTTTTTATTTCACTGTCTATATTCTTATAAATCACATCGATAAAAAAAGCAAGTTTTATAAAATTTGCTCTTGCATTGCACATCTTTACAATTAACTTCTACAGTTTCTTGTAAATTAGTATAAGTATTTATATATTTTTTAAATTAAGATGAAACTTGAATGACTAATCACAACAAATTATGTAGGTAAATATGAGCGTTATAAAGAAACCTTGGCACCCAGAGGTGCTTTTGACAATTGCTTTTTCTGCTGTTGCTCCCATGCCTTCTTTTGCCTCGCCAACCTTCTGCTTTCTTTCAATGCTTCTCTAGCATCAATTGTGAGAGTTTCATCTTCCCAACCACCATTCTCTTCCCATTCTTCTAATTCTTGTCTCTGAAATTTTAATGTATATGTAGAAGACAGTATTAAGAGATAACAAATAAAATGTCACATCAATATCTGACAAAATATATTTGTAATTTTCTAATGCTTACGAAAGGTTTGAGTTATAAAAGAAAACTTACTATGAAACTACTTTCGGGATCCAACGACAGTCTACTGCTTGTATTACTGTTCTCGTTATTGACATTAATAAACAACTTCTTCTGTCTAGTGATGGTAGGAACCATATCTTGGAAAAAGTTTTCTTGTGGTTCCATTGCATCGTCTAAAGGTTTACGTGCTGCAATAGCTTTTTGTCGATAATACTCAATGTGTTCTTGAACACTGTTAGGTTTAAAGTTTTCCATGTTAGTTTCATCGTTCCAATTATTCCAATTTTCAAAAGTGTTATTCTCTACTCTATTCGACACTACATCTATTTGAGTCAGTGGAAGAATTTCACTGTTTCTCCTACGTCGGCGAAAACAGCACAGAGCCCTTTTAAAAGCGGTAACAAAAAACAGAATAAATGATTTCAACTTTTTTACAACTACAGCTAAGGCCATCATATGTGTGCTTTTTAATAAGCTGATTACACAAACTTCTTCTTATTAAATTATAGCTACTTGTTACTGATTTTGTTTACCTTTATACTGATTTGGCCGCGAATAAATTTCCATCGCAATGCAAATAAAAATTTAAAAAATTTGGTTATGTTTACGGTAACTTAAACGTCAACGTTGCAAATCTCATTTGACATAAACTTCATAAGATATAATGTGTATCCACAAGTTTAGTAATTCAAACTAAAATTTCTTCTAAGTTGAAACTAACAGAAGTAAACACTTTAGTACAAGGGCGGACTAGCAACAATGTTTTTACGCTTTTCCGTGACCCTTCTGTGCCAAAGAGGTTTTTATTCATGCCCACATGATTTACTACTTCTTTTTCCTGCCAAAAAATTCATCTGTTATTCACATTTCCTGACAGTCCTTCCAGTGTATCTACCTTCCAGTATCATGGACTTCTTGTCGTTGAAGACATACATAGAAAATAATTAAATCATTTAAAACATCCAAGATAATTCCTTCCCTCCTCAAACTTCCCCAGCTTCCTAAGGAAGCTGATATTTTTATACAAGACAAAGTATTTTGGCAAGATCGTAGAAGTAAACACAGGCTGCATTAAAAAAATAAAAGATTTGCACTGATGAATATCATAGTTTTCTTAGCAATGGAAGAGGTATTCGCCCACAAAAATAATTTATACTGAAACGGTTGCGCTGTGCTGGATTCTCCAAAGGAATGTTTCATCAGCAGAAATAACAATTCAAATGAGAAATGCAATTATTGTGTTAAAAATTAAGTCAAATGTAACTCCAATGTCAATCATCATCAAGTGCTGCAGGAATCATAATAATGCTGTAAATTTGTTCATCTTTCAAATTTATTTTGTTTTTTAATTTTCTTAAAAAATTACGTTTTGGAGTAATATATTTCATTTACGTGTTTGATTATTTAAATTAGCAAATTTTGTTTTATGAGATCTAATCAGTGTTTTCCAAAAGATTAAAATTTAATCATTGGTAATTCCATTATTTTCTTTATCTAGCTTACATTAATAATTTATACTCGACATATAAAATAAAATCACCCATAGAGAGGCTATACCCGATCTAACCCACTTTTTTCAAAATTTTAATCCAATTAAAAAATTGTCCTTATCGTAGTTTGGTTGATTTCCTACAATTTGATACAACTTCCAAAGATGTCCAAAATTTAATATAGGCTTCGGAAATATCCAATTATCGTCCAATGATAACTCAAAACGCAATTTCTCAACAAATAACTCATAAACCCAAAAGAACAGGTTCCGTGAAACTGGATGTAAAACAAAAAGGACTGCATCAAAACTCAAATCACCATAGTTTCATTTGACGTCTTGTATACTCGAAGTTGGAATAAAAATCAAAGTTGGAATGAAATTGCAGTAAAATTCAAGTAATATCGGAGCGAAACTAGATTAAAGTCCAAGTAAAATCCAAATAAAATCCAAGTAAAGTTCAACTGAAGCCTAAAATGTTGTTTGGGATTAGAGAGATGAATTTAACAAAAAAATATATTTACCAGATGGTCGGCTGCTATTAAATAAAAATTTAGTTCGTTTCTAAAATTTTCATGCGTTTCAAACTAATATCAAAATCAAAATCGCTTTCTCTAACCCATATGGGCGGCATATCTCTTTAGCAACAAATTATTGCTGCGCTAAACTCAAAATTCACGCCAATGCGCCGAAATATAACTAATAAGCGTAATTACGAGGTGCTGTCCGAAAATATCACTCACCAAGGAAAATAAAACGTTACAATATTACAATAGCAGTGTTTGTTCTCCAGCTGTTAAGTTAGATTTTATGGTGAGATACAATTTTTTGAACTGTTTTTGCTATTGGGTTAGTTCTTGGGCACTATACTTGAGCAATTTGTTTGGAATTATCTGGTCCTGGAGATTTTTCGTTTTTTTAGGTTTGTTAGTGCTTGTTCAACGTCCGCTGTGGCTATTTCAATGCTTTCAGGTGTTATCTTTGGGTTATTACAATGGGTGACCGAAGTATTTCCTGCTATTTTAAATAATCGTAAAAAATAAGTTTGTACCTTATTGGTCTCGGCAATTTCATTTATATCTTTATTTTGTGCCCTGATTTGTCTCCAGATTTGATTTGGTAGTTCACAGAAATCGTTCTACATTTTTTTGTAAAACTTTCCCAATAATCCTTTTTCGGTTTTCTTACCAGCGTATTTATTTTACTTCTTATTCTTTTATAATCATGGTACTCTTCTTCTGTTTGTAGATACGTATGATCACTTTAAGTATTATTTTTCTGCCCACATCTTTCTTTTCATTTTCTGTGAAACCACGGCGTTTTCTTCTATATTTTCCTTGTTGCACTATAGGCGTTATCGGTAGTTTAAGTGAAAATACTTAAATTTTACAGTAAAAATGAAGTTTGGTAAAAACTCGTTGAAGGGATAATAATAACTTAATTTGTAGTAAGTCGACTTACTAGGTTCTTCGATTAGGTGATGGAGATGTTAGTGTACAGTACCGTGCAATCGAATTAGGGCCACCCATTAAAAATTGATTTTTAAATTTACCTATAATTTAATGCAAGAATACAACTATATTTCGAACAAATCTTTATTTCTATTATTTTAACACCTTTTGATTAATATTTCGTGGTACCACCCTAGCTTTAATTACTGCAGCCACCCTTTTCGGCATACTCCTAATACAAGCTTAAGCTACTTTTTAAATGCTCATCTGTTTTCCATACTAAGCGAATATTTTCTTTTAAAGTTGCTATTGTGGAGTTGTTTCGTTTGTAAACTAACAACTTGAATGTTTTTCAAACATTTTCTATGGGATTTTGGTCGGAAAATTACTTGCCCAAGGCAACACATTGATATCCAACCGTTTGAATGTGTCCATGAGTGTTTTAGCCTTATGACAGGGTGCTCCATCCTGCATGACAGTGTAGCTTTTACGGTAACTACCTAAAGTACCCATATAAGGTACCAAAACCGTTTCAACCACTTCTTTATACTGAATTTGGTTCATGGTTTTGGTAACAAAATGAAGTGGTCCAAGTGCTTCAGCAGTAATGGCCGACCAAATCATCACTGCCCGTGGGTCCTTGATTGTTTTACAATGCAGCACTCTTTTAAACGTTCAGATGATCTTCTCTTCACATATTGCACCTTTTTCAGTTACACACCCAAGCCGTGTCTCGTCGCTGAAAATAACCTATAAAAAATATTAATTTTTAGTAATTAATTAATTATGAATAATTATAAATTTTATGGGTAAATACCTTTGACCAATCTGCTCCAGTAAAATTTTTGTGCTCTCTGGCCCATTTAAGTCGAGCAATTTTCATTTTTGAAGTCAATTTTGGCTTCTTTGCTGGTTGTCGACTTTTATTCCAGCTTCGGAGATTCGCGATTTAAGCACACGTTCAGAAATTGAAATTTCATCTTGGTGTAGGACTCGATTAATTTTTTTCACAGTCCATTTTCGATTTTCTAATGTCCTTCGAACTATTAACCAATCTTCTGGAGTGGTAGTTTTTATTCTACCCCTACAATTTGATCGCCTGGTTGACGTTGTAGGAATATTTTCCTTAATTGATTTTGCAATCCGATTGACTGATTGACGCAAAATTCGTTCCATTTTGGCAATTTCACGATTCCTGTGATTTTCAGATCTCAAAAGACCCTCAATCTTAACTTTTTTATCCTATTTAAGGTCCTTATTTTTACCCATTACGTAAAATTAATTTTTAAAACTTGAAATTTTAAATTAACACGTGGTTGAATAAAAATATTACTCAAAGTCAAAATACACAAAATCAACTTCTTCACAACACTTGTAGGGTAGATTTAACCAAAATACAGCACAGTTATATTCGCCAGTCCCTTAAACAATGACCAACAACGGACAAAACTACCCGACGTTAAATACCCATATACCTCGAGTTTTGATATTTAAGCCGTTTTATAACTGTTAGGGTGAAATTTGATACCTGCTTTTAAAAGTGAGTTTTAATTGTTTTTGAAGTTAAAATAAATTTTCCAAAAATAAATATTAACAAATGATTAAAAAAACTAAAAATTTATGCCCTAATTTCGTTCACGCAGGGTAGCAAAATTGATTTATTAAGTTAAATTAAAAATTTAATTCACCTTTGAAATAAATATAAAAAAATTTGGCTTGGTTTTTGAAACGATTCCATTAAAACGCCGAAAACAAAAAAAAAAAACCAAAACACCAAGTGCTGCAATAGCTTTTGTCGATAATACTCAATGTGTTCTTGAACACTGTTAGGTTTAAAGTTTTCCATGTTAGTTTCATCGTCCAATTATTCCAATTTTCAAAAGTGTTATTCTCTACTCTATTCGACACTACATCTATTTGAGTCAGTGGAAGAATTTCACTGTTTCTCCTACGTCGGCGAAAACAGCACAGAGCCCTTTAAAAGCGGTAACAAAAACAGAATAAATGATTTCAACTTTTTACAACTACAGCTAAGGCCATCATATGTGTGTTTTTTAATAAGCTGATTACACAAACTTCTTCTTATTAAATTATAGCTACTTGTTACTGATTTTGTTTACCTTTATACTGATTTGGTCGCGAATAAATTTCCATCGCAATGCAAATAAAAATTTAAAAAATTTGGTTATGTTTACGGTAACTTAAACGTCAACGTTGCAAATCTCATTTGACATAAACTTCATAAGATATAATGTGTATCCACAAGTTTAGTAATTCAAACTAAAATTTCTAGTTGAAACTAACAGAAGTAAACAGTTTAGTACAAGGGCGGACTAACAGCAATGTTTTTACGGTTTTCCGTGACCCTTCTGTGCCAAAGAGGTTTTTATTCATGCCTACATGATTTACTACTTCCTTTTCTGTTCAAAAAATTTCATCTGTTATTCACATTTCCTGACAGTCCTTCCAGTGTATCTACCTTCCAGTATCATGGACTTCTTGTCGTTGAAGACATACATAGAAAATAATTAAATCATTTAAAACATCCAAGATAATTCCTTCCTAATCAAGCTTCCCAGCTTCCTAAGCAAGCTGATATTTTTATACAAGACAAAGTATTTTGGCAAGATCGTAGAAGTAAACACAGGCTGCATTAAAAAAATAGAAGATTTGCACTGATGAATATCATAGTTTTCTTAGCAATGGAAGAGGTATTCCCCTAAAAATAATTTATACTGAAACGGTTGCGCTGTGGTAGATTCTCCAAAGGAATGTTTCATCAGCAGAAATAACAATTCAAATGAGAAATGCAATTATTGTGTTAAAAATTAAGTCAAATGTAACTCCAATGCCATTCATCATCAAGTGCTGCAGAAATCGATAATGCTGTAAATTTTTCATCTTTCAAATTTATTTTGTTTTAGAATTTTCTTAAAAAAAATTACTTTTGGAGTAATATTTTATTTACGTGTTTGATCATTTAAATTAGCAAATTTTGTGTTTTATCAGATCTAATCAGTGTTTTCCAAAAGATTAAAATTTAATCATTGGTAATTCCATTATTTTCTTTATCTAGCTTACATTAAAAATTTATACTCGGCATATAAAATAAAATCAGCCATAGAGAGGCTATGCCCGATCTAACCCACTTTTTTCAAAATTTTAATCCAATTAAAAAATTGTATATACATATAAGCATCTGACCTTAATATCGTAGTTTGGTTGATTTCCTACAATTTGATACAACTTCCAAAGTTGTCCAAAATTTAATATAGGCTTCTGGAATATCCAATTATTGTCCAATGATAACTTTAAACGCAATTTCTCAACAAATGACTCATAAACCCAAAAGAGCAGGTTCCGTGAAACTGATGTAAAACAAAAAAGGACTGCATCAAAACTCAAAACACCATAGTTTCATTTTACGTCTTGTATACTCGAAGTTGGAATAAAAATCAAAGTTGGAATGAAATTGCAGTAAAATTCAAGTAATATCGGAGCGAAGCTAAATTAAAGTCCAAGTAAAATCCAAATAAAATACAAGTAAAGTTCAACTGAAACCTAAAATGTTGTTTGGGATTAGAGAGATGAATTTAACAAAAAAATATATTTACGAGATGGTCGGCTGCTATTAAATAAAAATTTAGTTCGTTTCTAAAATTTTCATGCGTTTCAAACTAATATCAAAATCAAAATCGCTTTCTCTAACCCATATGGGCGGCATATCTCTTTAGCAACAAATTATTGCTGCGCTAAACTCAAAATTCACGTCAATGCACCGAAATATAACTAATAAGCGTAATTACGAGGTGCTGTCCAAAAATATCACTCACTAAGGAAAATAAAACGTTACAATATTACAATAGCAGTGTTTGTTTTCCAGTTGTTGTTAGATTTTATGGTTTTGTTTTTGTTTGTTTTGTTTTGTTTGTTTTTGTTTTCGGTATTTTGACTTCGGTGTTTTGTTTTCGGTGATTTTGTTTTTCGGTGTTTTTGTTTTCGGCATTTTCACTTTCGGCGTTTTGACGTGTTACCCTCCTGTACAGCGGTAGCTAGGGAAGCCTTATTGCCGCCACTGGTTGAAGTATCCGTTGAGAAGGTTAGCCTAGGGCCCCAATAGTTTTACGGGGCGGGCACTAATCTTACCTTACCACGGTCCTGGCATAAAGTCTATTCCCGACTATTGTGATTTTGCGGGCTGAAGGAGTAATAAAATAATACAACAATAAAAGTTCCTATGTAAATACATTCAGAAATCAAACTTAATTGATCAACTCACACAATTTATTTATTCTTATGGACTTGGGGTTATCGTTCACACACTGGAATTTCTTAACTTATCGTCTATTAGTATGCGATTAAAAAAATTGTTTGCCGCTTTGTTGGGTTCAGTTGAGTTTATTTCTTACATTATTAATATACTCGATGTGGAACGCGATGTTTACGGATGCACGTGTAGGGAAGGGATATAATGCATGTATAACCGGTGGTGATAAGTGATAGGAAGTTCATTTCCAGTGATAAAACGTTACTTAAGTATTCATACATATTATATCAAGTCTGTTTAAATTTTTGAATTTCTATTTTAAAATGGAAAAACCTGCGGTTCTAATATTAGGGGGTAAGCAAACCGGTAACCAAAAATAACTTTAACCTAAAAATTGCAATATCAAATTTCAGGATGTGGTTTTATTGGAAGAAATTTAGTTTCTTTTTTGATATCCCACGATCTGGTCAAATTTATCAGGATCGTCGATAAAGTTCCTCCTCAAGTTGCGTGGTTAACTTCGAAACACCAAGAATATTTTTCTAATTCACTAGTCGAATTCAAAAGTGCCAATTTAATTAATGTTGGTAAGTAAAATTCTTATTTTTGAATTTTTATCACATATCTACCGAATAAGTAAACACTAATTTTTATTAAATGACTACAACGAATCAAGTTAGTGTGCTTGCCGATGAGTCATCCTGAATTTTCAAATCAACACTGTTGGTATGCTTTGTTTACAAAATTTATAAATCAAATTAATAAAGCACTGTAATTAATTTGTATAAAACTCATGTAACATTTTAATGTCATGAAGGAAAATCCATTGTTCGCCAATTTGGGCAATGCTAATAAGTTTGAATATTAAAATTGCAATTCACATTTAATAATCGGAGAATAATAATTATTATGAGAAGCATGAAGTTATGTTTGATTGAACCCCAACCTACATGATTTTAAAATTAAAAAATTCTGATTTTTTTTAGAATCGTGCAAAGCAGCTTTTGCACCTTCGAGTGAAGTTACAAGTTGGGATTATGTTATTAATTGTGCAGGAGAGACAAAACCCATTCAGGGTGATGCAGTTTACAAAGAGGGTATTTTAAAGTTGAGTTTAAATTGTGCCAACCAAGCAGCCTTAAGCAAAGTAAAACATTATGTAGAAATTTCTTCTGGTCAAATGCTAAATTGTGATAAAAATTCTCATACTGAAGATAATGAAACGTTTAATCCTTGGACTTCCGTTTCGAGGTGGAAAAGACAAGTGGAAATAGAATTGGCAAAAGTAGCAGATTTAAGGTACACCATTTTAAGACCTGCAATTGTGTATGGTTTGGCCGATAAGCAGGGTCTTATGCCACGTATTATGGTAGCAGCTACTTATAAAGTACTGCATGAACCTATGAAGTTACTGTGGAATGCAGATTTGAAATTGAATACCATACATGTAAGCGATCTTTGCAGTGCAATATGGTTTGTATGCAATCGAGACGACACAATAGGACAGGTAACTGGGAACAATTTTTCAAATCATGTTTGTCATAGAATTTTGTAATCGATTGAAGACAATACATTAATTAATTATTTTGATTCATCATTTAAAATTGTAGAAAACAACATAAAAATTCTAAAAAAAAGTTTGTAATGACCTCAGAGCGCAGCATAAATGCTTAAAATTCAAAACAGTTTGTGACAGCATATACATATTAAACTTCAAAAGTGGAGATGCGAGAAAGACTGAAAAGTGTAGATTTCAATTTTTTGTTATTTGCGTAAATGTAATTCTCCACAAAATTATTTGGAGTATATAATTTTCTTGTATGGTTTTCGTAGCGTTTTCAATATAAGGTCAAAATTACTTTTATAACTAAAAGAAAGAAATCGATTAGGAAATTTTAGATTTACAATCATATTTATGCTAAGTACCTAAAAATTTACTTATTTATTTTAGGTATATAATGTGGTTGATGATGCCGGATCGACTCAAGGAAGCATTTCTAATTTGTTGAGTGAACTTTTTAATATTCAGGTTGATTATTATGGTAATTTAATTTCGACAACTGTCGATTTAACAGTTGCTGCTGATGAAGCAAACGACAAACACTTGAAGCCTTGGGCTGAAGCATGTGGATTGGATGGTGTTCAAAATACACCCCTTTCTCCTCACATGGATTGTTCACTTTTGCTTCACAAACATTTAAATTTGAATGGAAAAAAGCTCAAAACGTTGGGATTTAGTTGTAAGATATCTAAACCTACGGTGGAGAATTTGAATGATATTGTTCAAGATTATGTGGGGATGAAAGTTTTCCCACGTTCTTTGGCTTCATAATTTTAAGATATGTTATTATCGTTACATTCCATTTTTGTACTGCTTTATTGTGATTAAATTTTTGCGAGTACTATTGTATCGCATAATTATTGTTAAGGTTTTACAATTTAATTCTATTTGCTTTGTTTTAAGGTGACTCACAATTTTGAATAGAAATTGCTGATATTCCCTTTCTGTAAAAATTTTTTAATTGGTGTGACCAATGAATTGTTAAACAACTACTAGTTTGTAGTAATTTGTTAAAAATTTGTGAGTTTTTTTGTTTAAATTGAATTGTACTTATTAGTATTCTTGACTCGTTAAGTAATCAGAAAGATAGTTTATTGTTTTTAAATCATCAATTGTGAGTTCTCAAAATGAAATTACATTTTGTTATTGAAAAACTCGGTTAAGAACGATGACAGTTCAGGTATTCTATCTTTGTGATTAATTTTTAAGTCTTAGTTTGTTCATGGGCATCCATAGGATTTTTCCCGGGGTTGAGGAGGCAAACCCAAAATTAAAAATAACTAAAGAACCGATGCTATTATAATAAATTAAAACAACTAAAATCTTAAAACTTAAGATTATTTTTGCCCTCTGTAAGTCTACACCCCTGCCTTAAGTGTGTCCGTGATTTTTTTGCAGTTTTAATTGACTATTATTACAGTTAAGTGTGTATGTGTTGTGGATAAATTTTATTGTTAAGAATTTAGTCAATCCAGTAGTGCCTTGTGATTTTTTCAAGTTCTACAAGAATGTGTCATATTTTTCAAAAATCGTAGTAATAATTTACCTATTACAAATTCGATTTTATCTAAAATATACAAATACTTAATTATACAATTTTATACCTACAATGAATGTAATTCTAAAATATTGAGTGCTTATTTTTTAGTTATAGGAAATTTTGTCTAATAGTTTTTATTATTATTTCAATGCTCTTCATGAGCTTTTTGTAATCATCACATTAAAATAAACTGACTTTATTTTCAATTCTGTATTTTTTCCCTTCAATCTTCCTACGTTACAATTGAAGAACCTAGTAAGTCCAAGTATTAAAAAATTGATTTGTTGGTTATTACTACTATTTTTTATCAAGTTTTACCTAACTCTATTTTTATAATAAAACGCAGGTGTACTGAACTTTCGAATTTTAATTTAAATTATATTTTGATGGTGTAATTAACTCAATTTTAATAACTCGCCTTGCTAGGTTCTTTGATTGTATGATAAATTTATTATAATTAGTACTCGAATGATTCTTGTATTGTATAAACAGGTCTTTCAACGTTGTGAGAAATTAACAATTACTTAAATTTAGTAAATTAATTACATAGGTAAAATCAACATAAATTACACCAAAATAGCACCAAACAATGAATTTTATTCAAGTCAAGTCACCAGTTGTTTGTTAAAACAGTTTATTAAAAATACATTTTTCTATAAGACAACAATTTTAAATATTTCAACACGAATATGTAATAGGTGTAATAATAATATTAATTTTCAATTGATCTCTATTAGATCCAATCAAATATCGACTTTTATAGTTTTTATCACCATTGGTAAACTTTTCTTCTGCTTGTTGATTAAGTTCTTCGAAAGGTATCAAATTGTCAATAACAAGCACACGGTCTTGTGCATTAAAATGATGCACCTTTTGATTAACCTGCATAATGTGTTCAGTTCCACCTTCGTTTCCATACAACAACACCCCTACTCTCACTTTAAAGTTTTCGACAAATTCACGGCACGTTAACGATAGTCTCACTGTTGATTTTACACGTTCGGGTACCTCCAAGGTACCTTGCCAAACTATTAAGAAACACTTTTTAAACAATACCCCACGTGGATACAGTTCTACAATCCATTCACTTATTTTATCCGAGTCGCATTCCGCAGCGGACATGTGCGTAGAAAATACAAAAGTCGATACATTGTAACTTGGCAAATTTGTAACATTTTCAATTAATAACATGGTGTTGAAACTGTCACATGTATAAAGTCGTGGTGTACATAACAGCTTACCCTCTTCAGATTCACACAACTTATCGATCTCTTCTTTTATGCCATTTTGATAAATCATTCCGATAGACATATGCTCCAATAAAATATGACTGTATTGTTTCAACAAAGGTGATAACAAAAGGTCGGCCATTTCACGTGGTGACATCATAGGGAATCTTATGCAATTCATTACTGCATTCACAATACTTTCCATGTGATATTTTATTTCGAGTTCGGGTAATTTGAGATCAGTTAAGCGAATGTGTTGTAATTCCAGCCAGCGCACTGTACAATTATATAAAACCATTTCGTTGTGAACTATTAAATCGCTTTGTTTTAATAAATCGCACAGTAATTCTATGTCAAAATTACTAAAATCTGGAGTGTTTGCCACCGATTCAAAATTCCACTTTATGTAATTTTGACACAACTGAGCCACATCGGTATAACCACACGAAAGAGTGTATTGCCACCAAGAAAACAGTTGATTGTGAGATGCAGCATGAGCTATATGTTTACACATGTATCGTATGCACATTCTCGTTAAACTCTACAACAGAAAATTATAATCGTTAATTAGTGTATTGAGAAAACTTATAATAATGTTACCTTGACTATGTATTTATCTGCTAGTGACAAAATAGCCATCACGTTTGTGTGAGTAATGATTATTTTTCCTGTGTAAAAGTATTCCAAAAATAGATGAAAAACTGACTCACAATGTGGCAATTCCTGTAAAACTATTTTACTTTCATGCCATTCACTCCATTCTGGTTTCATCAACATAGCCTAAATTACAATCAAAATATAAAATATGCGCTTTATGTGTGAGAAATATTACATGAAAGACATCACCCGAAGCACAAAGTATCAATCGATGAGCAGCATGCTCTTTGTGTCCCACTCTTATGAAAACATCGCACATTTGTTGTTCGTGATATAAAGCTTTGAGAGTGTTCAATATATTATCGGAATTATCAATCTAAATTAAATTAAGTAAGATATAACATTAATGTACACTGGAAGTAATTACTCACAGTTATTTGACAAGAATCGTCATAGGAATTTAAACCAATTTTTGCAGATGAATTTGACGACATGGGTTCATCGGAGTAGTAATCGTTTTGCATCATGATAATACGATTTTGGTACTTGGAACTATAGTAACTTTTAAAATTAATAATATTATAATAACACAAGTCATGTAGCGAAAAAAATTTTAAATGATATAAAAGTATAAATAAAGAATCAATACCCTTTCACAATTGTTGGTTAATATTATTGTCGATGAAGTACTTAACTGATACCATCAATTCGTTTGCTTATCATTATTTAAAAAAATAGTATATATTACAAAATGTAATGAACACATACATTTTCGTGACCTAACCTAAACGAAGTGTCAAATTATTTATCAAATTGCTGGAAGTGTCTACTGTCTGTAACAAAATTAGTAGGTACGTGGTTACCAGCACAAAAGACTATTTACAATAAGTGCGAGGCCTTTTCTTCAAATTATTTCAGTATTTCCTTTTTGCATGGGCATTTAAACGGCGCAGAGGGGGGGGGCAAAGGAGGCAATTGCCCTTCTAAATTATAGCTTTAAACATTTTTTAATTTTTAAATTTCAAGTTTAAATGTTCGTATATTCAACATTCAACAGTCACAATACAAATAAATCTAATAATAATACAGATAAAACGTATCAAAATAAAAATTGATGATAAAATTTGAATAATTTTAAGCTGTCATTGTATTGATTTGCACTTGCTTGTAATTGCAATTGGTCGTTGAGTACGGTGACGCCCTATTATTTTTACCCAACGTTTACTGAAAGAAAATCTAAAACTTAAATAATATACAGTTGGATCAAAACATAACAATCTGTATGATTCAGTACCACAGCTAAGATTTTATTTGAGAAAAGGCATTCATGGTTGGTGAAAGTATTTTTGTAAATACTGGATGGAAAAGCTGTTATGTGTTCTTTTAGCTATAACTTAGAAATTTTTGAAGTACAGTTGTAATGGAGCGTTTTTTTCCGGAAGCACTTGGTTCCAACAAGATGCGACTGCAACTCATCATAGCCAATACTATAAATTTTTCATTAGAGCTCATTTAGCTCATGTTTCCTGGAAAAGCGATCGTTCTGTTCTTCTGTTTCTTATTAGATAACTATTGGCAGTTAAAAATTGGATAGTTCATCATACAACTGTTTCAAATTTTAACCTATCTTTTGATTTTCAATCTCTTCATTTTTAACCTTCTCATTTCCATTTTCTTCATTTTCAACTTTTTTATTTCCATTCTCTTCATATTTATTTTCTTCATTTACACTTTGTTTATTTCTATAATGTTCATTTCCATCTTTATTCATTTCGTTTTTAGCATTTTTATGTTTTAGAATACAACTTCGGATTTCCCCCGAATGTCTTTTGATAATGTAACATAATACCAACCGTTTTGCTAAAGAATCATTATAAATGAACAGCATGGAAATATAGAAAGTGTGTATGAAAAAGATGGAAAGCTTTCAGAGAAGTTACATATTTTCGAAATTTTGAAGATGGAGAGTCTAATATATTTCAGAAACGCAAAAATTCCGGGGCTAAAGTGTAAAATCGTGAAAAAGGAGAGAATCGAAATGAAGAGGTTGAAAATAAAAATAAATTTCAATATTATGCAATGTGAAAGCACCAAAGATGCAGAAAATACAAATTTATATTATGCGAGATTATCAACATTTCCAATACCAACTAAACATTTTAAACAATGAAACACTTTATCTTGTAAACAGCGCTAGACTTTGAGGTGATTGTGTCATTGCTTTGGAAAAACTCCAATAATCAGCTAATCTGATGATTTGCACTAGGCGATTAATTTAATATTGCTTTGCATTGATATCAATGTTCCAAGTTGAATTTTAAAAATTTCTGTTCCTACCTGGAGTAGTGCTTTTTTTCAAATTTCCGATTTTTAAAAAAATTGGAAAGAAATAGCTGAGAAATTTCCAGAAAACATTTTCGAAATTTAGTCGACACTGCTCCGTTGCGCTTCATTAAATGAATACAATCAAACTCGCCTAGCAACAAAATCCGTTACTTTTTCTTACCAACATTTGCCAACACACTATTAGTTTTGGCGGTTTTTTATCGGTTTTCTTCTATTGATCTCGAAAAAACATGCCACCACATTGGCATCCAATACTAGTACAGCAAAAATAACGGTCATCTGGTTCTCCCGCGAAATTAAATATGTCTTTAACTTGTTATTTTTTTCAAACTTTTATTCATTTAAATGTTACTCTTTTTTTATTGTTTATAATTTTGTTAAAATTATTTCTTAATTTTGAGTCCAGCATAAATACGTCGAAATTGTTTTAACCGAACCGCGGCACTCTATTTAACTCGAAATATTGTTTATTTATGAAGCACTAATTGTTTTTGCGAACCCAACTTACTTATTTTTACTTACAACTAAATTAAAACTAAATATTAACAAAATCTTATGGCTAAAATACTTGAATTTTTATTTTATATTTTTCCAAACAATGGAAAATTCATGCTATGAGGGTTCATTGATTGCTTTTCGAAACACACCAAACTACAATTTTGGTTGTCCTTTGATTTAATAAATTGTTTTTACTACTAAATGTTGTTACGAAATTGGCCTGATACAATCCCTGGTAAGTTATGTTATCGTTTGACTACAAAATTTTGATTTTTACATTTTTTTAGGCCTTTCCGGTACACAAATTTGTCATGAAGTGACCAAATGTAAGTCATGTAATTGTGATATTAGAATATATACTCAATAGCTGGTAAAATTTAGACTGACGATTATGTCGGCAATGTTGTATTTCCCCCAGATTAAATTAGATACTGATGATACATCAGGAAGTAAATTATCTCTACTACATAGACGACAACTTCGGGTAGCGTTATTTAGCATTCGCTATAATTGTAAATAAATTTCAAGGCAGTGCTTTGACAAAGTTGTTGTATATGTATATTGATAGGCCTTTATTTCATCATAGACAGTTAGCATTACCAAGATTATCAAAGTATAATAAAAGCGATATCAAAATCAAAATGCTGAATGGAAAGAAGTTTTGCAACTTGAGTTTTTTTTTACCTGTGAGCGATGCTGGTGAGCAAATCTCCCATAGTATTATAGTAAATCGCCAAATAAGAAAGCTTGTATTCTTATATTTACTATATGCAGCATTCTGAGTCAAGTAACTTGGTCATCGCCTTTTTAGGTTTTTAAACTAATTTTTTAGAAAACATCAATTCCGACCTGTTTTAAATTCCTGAAATTTTTTGTGTGAAATTAGAGAATCAAACCACATACATTCATCCAATTAACCGAATAGACTGAATTTTTTATTTTTCTTTATTTTTTAATAGAAAAAATGAACTGAAAATAAAACTTTTCTTGGCAAACTTTGATTATTTCGTATTTTGAAGTAAAAGTTCATTTTAAACCGAATAAAGTAATATAAATGAAACAATAGTCTTTATTAAATTCAATAAAACATTTTGATTAAATCGGCAGAAACGTAAATGAGACATTTATTTTTATTGAAAATTTTGAAAAAAATTATGTGGCGCAAATTTTTTAAATTAAAAAAATTGAAGATAATCTCAACTCACTCTGTTTTTTGAGTATGCGTAGTTTGAGTTCCTCTTTTCACATAAAAAATTTTATAAGTTTAAAACGGGTCGGAATTTATATTTTCCAAAATTGAATTTAAACACCTCGATTTTGTGATAAAAATTTCAAAAAAATTTAGGCTTCGAATTAGCCCAAAAGAAGCCTAAAAATTTCTTAAACAAATCCAAAGTAGTTAAACAGAGTTAAAAACTTGATAAGTTTTTGTAGACTAATTATTGTTGATCATCATGTAAATTATGACACACATGTAATGCGTTTACTTGCAAAATTGTGCAGCTACATGTACGTCATGCACCCACATAATTCTGTTTATTATTGTGCAAATATTTTAAATATGTTTGTATTAAGTTTGATTTTGGATTGCTATTATATAATAATAACAAACTTATTATTGATTATTTTTTTACATAAAATAATTAAAAATAAAGTACTCGTAAGTTATTATTTTCTGCAAAAACAATTGTTTTTTTAACCTAAATTAATAAAAATATAGTGCTTTAAGGGGTTAAATGACAACAATTCTGTTGTCTTTTTTGTAATAAGTGAAATAGAAAAAAAGAAATTCACGAAGAAGAAAATAGAGTTGGTAGGTTCGCGATTGAGTGCAACGCCATAAACGGTTAGGTTGCTTATGCCAAGTTATTCCTGGAATTGAAAATGGAAGTTTTATGGCTCTCAACATAATATGAAATCAACTTTTGATTTGTATTTGTATTGCGTTGTATTTTTTAACTAAGTTTTCTCAATTTTTCCATACCATTCATCATAATGCGAGTCATTCCTTTGTTTCTGAACCTTAATAAATTTATATTTTTTAAATAATTAACAGAATATTTTATACTCCTATGCCCGGTTTCACAAACATTTAAACTGCGATTTTGGCTTAAATAGCACAAGACTTAAGTAATATAACTTGTTCCAAAAGTGTTCGTTGGATGTTGGCTCTGAAAAACTGTCAGTGTGACGTAATCAGAAACTGTTCAGAGTACTTCAGAACACGTACAACAAACAAACCTAATTTTTCTGTATGTTATGTATCTGGCAGATTGTGCTGTGTCTTGTAATGAACGTTGTGTTGGAAGTAGAATGTACAGCCTTGTGCAAAAGTATTAGGCACCCTACAGTTTTCAAATTATTTTAAAAAGGGGTTGTTTTAGGGGAAATCAAACTCGATATTTTTTATAAAAAGCATTAATTATTAATAATATTAATATTTGGTGGGTCCACCCTTGGCTTTTATAACTGCAGCAACCCTTTTAGGCATACTCGCTACCAGTTTCTCACAATCCTTGTCACTTATTTTGTCCCAATTTTTTTTTAACGAAGTTATAAGTTATTTTTTTGTAGTAATAGTTGTTCCCGTACCCTTTGCTTTAATATAACTTACAAATGTTTGATGGAATTAAATCTGGAGACTGCGCTGGCTAGTCTAGCAGTTCTATCCCAACATCGCCAATCCACTTCATGCTATGTTTTGATTTATGACAAAGCGCGTTGTTTTGCGTAAATTTAACCTCCCTCATATTGGTATTACCAAAACTTGGTTAAATGATGGCTCAATGGTAGTTTCTAGGACTTCGATGTACTCTTTACTGTCCATACGACCCTCACAGAGACATTTTCCTACGCCACTGGCTGCCATACATCCCCAGATCATCACACTACCTCCTCCATGTTTTACTGTAGACACCACACAGTCAGGGTTGTACGCTTCACCTACCCTTCGTCTTACAAACGTTGCTCCAGGAGTTAGAAACACCTGTAAAATATCGTTACGTATTAATCGATACTATAAGTGTTAAAACGGCAACTTCTTAATAAATTAATTTTTTTTACAAAAGTAGAAACATAATAAACGTACCTCATAGTTGGATTCGTCAGACCACATTATATTTGACCAATTCTCAATGGTAAAATATTTATGTTTTTCAGCCCATTCTAACCGCGCTATCTTATGTTTTTCTGAGAGCCATGGATTTTTCTGGCTTTGCATCCTCTCAGTCCAGCATTAGTTCACCTTCTTCTCACCGTACTTGGATGTACAACTTTTCCTTTTTGCTTCGATAAGTCAGCAGCGAGCTGGGTAGATGCTTTTTTGCGGTTTTTTATAGAGGCACGAATGAATTGTCCATCTTTACGAGAACTTGTCACTCTTTTTGCCCGTTTTATACTTGTTTTGATGAGATCCGGTTTGCATAAAGCGTTTAAGGGTGGTTTACACCCCACAACGCGAATATTTTACTCGTCTTGCAATTACAACTTGTGATTTACCATTTTGTGTAAAATCTGTATGAGTTTCCGTTTTTCCAAACTAAGTTCACTTTTTTGGCATAATTAATTTGCAAACACTATAACAACACTTAATTTAAAAATTTTTACAAGTTTATCACGTCGTCGGTGTCTAGTGAAAACCTCGTAAGTCCAAATTTGAAAAAAATTTTATTTGAAAATATAATTTAAAACCTTGTTACTCAAAAGATTATGCTTTAAAACCATTAAAAAATAAATCCCTTAATATTTTTATTTGATAAAATGAAAACCTCGTATATTTTACACTGAAATGAAAAACTCGTAAGTCTAATGACTGTGTATAACAACAACTTGAACGTTAATTATTTATTAATATTTATCTACAATAGGTAGATGTTTTACCTATAAAAAATACTCCTGACATAGTTTTTACGTTAGTATTCCAAAAGGACATAAAATTTTGATATTATAGTATGTAAATTGATTGGTAAGTAAATTTTCTTATTTTTTTTAAACTTTTATTGCTTTTATATTTTATATTTTATTTACCTTATTATTATATTATTTATTTATATTTTGAACTTCTAAGTTAATAATAAAATATTAAATTTTAAAATTTGTAGAACTTTTAAGCTAAAAATTGAATAACTTGAAAAGGCATCCAGTCGCACGAAAAAGATTATGGAATTATCCTACGAGCAAACTCCGCGAAGCTCACGTAAGTAACATTAAATCATATAATTGACATATTATCTAATATAATTGATCAATGTTTAGAAACAATTGAAAGCCCTGCTCTAATACTGTTGGCTGAAGTAGATGCTGTGTTATCTGATATACTACCAGATAATGATGTACTAACAGATAATCTTTCTGATAAACTTGAAGGAAATGCTGAAAATTCACAGGACATTTCTTCGGACTCCATTGATGATCCTAGCTTTCTGCCAGATGGTGATAATCTTTGCAATCATGACTCTACCAATGCATCCGATTCTATCGACACGCAGGACTGTGCAGTCGTGAACTTAGACTCTCAATCTATAAATATTAACATCAGGAAACGACAACCTAGTGTAAGAGAAATTAATGTTGCTCAAGTCAACAAGAAAAGAAGATTGGATGGAAAAGCGTATTTAGGCAGGAAGCAGTTCAATATCGAGCCAAAAAGAAAATCAAGAGAATTGAAACCTTCTTGTCAATGTAAATCGAGTCAAGGCATAAAACGACTTACTCTTGTGCACAGTTTTCTGAAGAACGTTTACAAAAAATTTACGACAGCTTCTGGAACCTGTCGTCATGGCAAGAGAGGAAAGTGTACGTGGCCGGTCAAATTGATGCCAAAAACGTCAAAAAAAGAAAATCCGATCCAAGTAACTCTCGACGATCTGCTTCATTATTTTATCATTTTGACTTGGATAGCACTCAAACTCGTGTTAAAGTATGCAAAAGTTTTCCTCAACACATTGTGTATCGGTGAGTGGTCAGCAAGAAGTTGGGTCACTGAAATGAAGCAGAAATCAAATGTTGACACATCGACTGTGGATACTGTGCATCCTATTAGGAATAAATTCTTCAAGAACAAAGAATCGGTACAAGAATTTCTAGCAGCTCTACCAAAATTAGAATCTCATTACTGCCAAAAAAGCACCAAAAAATTGTACCTTGAACAGCAGTGGCAATCTCTAGCTCACCTTTACGGTGAGTACAAAAATTATTGTTCGGAAAAATCCAAAGATCTGGTTAGTCGTCAGATTTTCAACCAGGTTTTTAAAGACGAAAGTATTGGCCTCTTTTCCCTTAAAAAGGATGCCTGTGAAAAACGATGTGTTGTTTCTATAAAGCCGGAAATCTTGAAGAAAAAGATTATCAAACACATTTAAAAAGAAAAGACGAAGCCAGGCAGCAAAAAGACTACGACAAAGCACTGACTACTGATGACATTGCTGTATTTACAATGGACTTACAAGCAGTTCATCCATTTTATGACTCCTTGCCGTATTAAATATATTATATTATTAAATTAATTTTGAAAATATATTCTTTTCTTAATAAAAATTTCAATAATTTTTCTATTTTCATTAATTATATCTCTTACTATGAATGAATGAAAAACTCGTATCTCTACTGATACCGCTACTGAAAACCTCGTAAGTCTTATATACAAAGTTGGATGGTAATTTTTCCAAAAAATTTAATCCCATTAAGTGTATTGGTCATGAAAAAGGCCGAATTAAAAAAAAAAGTCATTTGGCAGGGTACTAGTGAAATTAGAAAGTTTTTTTAGTCTCCTGTAAAATGTTACTTTTAGGACTTACGAGGTTTTCACTAGACACCGACGACGTGTAGTTCAAATTCAAGCAGTTATAACAGAATGAGAATTATTTCTAAAACTTTAAATTTTACACAAATAGGTCCTTAATGTTTTATTGTCCCTTAAAAACAGGTACCGTCTCCTTAAATTTTTAAGAAAACTTCAAAGTAAAATAATAGCACAGGATACAAAAGATTGTAAGATATGGTTTATGAAATTACCTGGAAAAAGAAGAGTGCCTAATACTTTTGCACAAGGCTGTATCTTCAGGTTTCAATATTTTTTCTTACTTTTGATCTTAAATGCCATCACATATTTACTATCTATATTGGCCACATCTTAAGTACTGCTAATCGATGAATTCAACATTTAAAAAGTTGTCGATTCATACACAGAAAAAAAAATTTACGATTTTAACTAAAGATTAGTTGAAATCATATAAAGAAATTGATTGAATTTTAGCCATTGAATCAAGTTGGATAATTCATTTAAACTAAATTAGATGATTTTAAGATTGAAAAAGTAAACAAATCAAAGATACAAATTAGTTGAATCAATGAATTTGTTTTAACGATTTGATGAAATAAATGTCTATAGTTTATTGAATCGTGATAGATAATACAAAATACAAAAATTAGTTGAATGTTTGAAATGATTTCTTTGAATTAATTAATATTAGATATTTTTTACACTTCGTGCGATTTCCATTATAGTATCAATATAGTAATGGAATATTGTTACAATGTAAAAGGAAAAAAAGTAATTTTTTTAATTCTTTATATAATTGAGAATTATAGACAATTTCTTCAACTTACGTATTTTTAATTTTTTTATTATTTAATTTCTTATTTACACATTATTTATACACATTATTAGCATTTCAACATTTATATTTACACATTAAATTATTAATTACTTGTATATTTCTATAAATCTCTTTGCTGCGGTGAGTACCTGTAAATAATAATTGGAAATTTATATCATTACAATTTATTATACTTACTTTTTTCTTACTTACCTTAACCGGGATTCAACCGCTGCCGCATTTCACTGCACCTTCAATGCATTTGTAAACCCTACCGCTTTAACCCCTGGCCCATCAGGGTATTTGCATATATAATGGTTTTTTGGTATTCTAATTCAAGAATTCCATAAATTTCAAAAATTAATTATTCAATTTATTAAGAAAATATGAGTGTTTTACTCTGTTTAAACGTCCAAAAAAACTGAACAATTTTCATAATAAAATTTATTTATAAATAAATTATTAAAAGAATTTCCAAAACGCGCCTCGAAAAATTAATTGTTGTTAAAATTAAAATTAATTAATAAATTATAACAAATAATAAATAGGTGTAATACTGAAGAAAGATTTAAAATTAGAAATTTTTATAAACACCCACGTGGTGTTGCGAAAATACAAAAAAAATTTCAAAAGAAACTATAATTTTGAAATTTAAAAAATATTAATATTAAAATATAAATTATAAAAATACATACAAAGATTTTTTAATTTTACAGGTTTTATTTCAATTTTAATTTCTGGGTTCTCTCTTCCGCCCGGTAATATTAACGTATTTAAAGAGTCGTTTAGTTAAATGACCAATAGAAAACGTGCATTTTAAATAAAATAAAGTATGGCACGTGTTTATTGCACGTCTTTTTTCTTCTTGTTATTATGGGACCGTTCAAGTATTACGTAAGCACTATAGGGGGCGGGGGTTTTGATTTGCTTATTTTGATGACATGGTGGGTGGGGAGTCTAGATGGTGATTACGTCAGCAGTAGTTTATTTCAACTTTTGAAGTTGAAACTTCAAATGATATGAATAAAAATAACGAGGAAATACTTACCGTAAGTAATTATTACTCTTATATAATGTATATATAGCCTTCACCAATGCCTATAGAGGCATTGGTGAAGGCAAAAGATGGCATACCACAATTGGTTGGCAAGCGGAGAGCAGGAAGATAGAAAATATTACGCAAGAGCAAGAAAAGAAGTCAAAGCAGCCATCATAAAAGAAAAAAATGAACACTGGGAAAGAAGATGTAATCAAATCAACACCCATATTGGAAGTACTAGAGCCAGCGAGTCTTGGAAGGTAATAAAAGGCCTGAAAGAGAACGATAGGAACAGGTGCAGGCTGCAACTAATTAATACAGATAAGTGGAAGAAATACTATCAGAACTTGCTAACCGAAAACCGACGAGAACTAGAAAGTACCGCTGAGGAGCTGAAAGGATGCGACACCGAAATATGTGCACAGATTACCATGCAAGAGATAAAAAAGAGCGGTTACAACATTCAAGAATAATAAGTCGCCAGGACCGGGAGGTGTAGCCATCGAGTTAATCAAGCATGCACCGGATATACTCTATGAACTGTTGACTAAACTCTTTAATAGATGCCTATATGGAGAGGGTGTGCCGGAGATATGGAAGATAGGACATATCACAAGTATACACAAAAAGGGAAACAAGAGCGAGTGTGGCAATTATAGGGGCGTAACAGTTCTCAATACAATTGGTCGAGTATATGGTAAGATTTTGAAAAACAGGATTGAAGAGTCATTTGGTGATCACGAAGAACAGAATGGATTCAGAGCTGGAAGGTCGTGTGTAGACGGAATCTTCTGCATTCGACAACTGCTGGAAAAACGCTCAGCTCGGAACTTGGAAACCCACTTGGTGTTTATCGACCTGCAGAAAGCATACGACAGTGTACCCCTTAGCAGATTATGGACTGCATTACAGCAAAATGGTGTAAAAAAATGTTACATAACGGCAGTAAAAAACATCTATAGGAACATGAAAAGCGCAGTAAAGGTCGGAAATACACTATCTGAAGCATTTAACGTCACAAAAGGATTGAGACAAGGATGCTGCATGGCGCCAACTCTCTTCAAAATTTACCTGTTTGAAGCATTAAAGGCGTGGAGAGCGAAATGTGAGGGTATGGGTGTACAGGTAGGAGATGATTGCCTGTATACACTGCACTTTGCCGACGACCAGGTCATATGCGCACAAGACGAGTATGATGCGCAATATATGCTAAGGAAACTGACAGAGGAATACACGAAGTGGGGCCTGAATATAAACATCAACAAGACCGAATATATGGTGGTAGGAGCAAAGGGCGAAGATCTTGATGTCGATGGGGGGATGGTCCGGTGCACACAAAAGTATAGATATCTGGGTACAATCATCACAAGTGAAAACAGCTACGAAGATGAAATAAAAGCGAGAATGGCACAAGGAAGAACGGCCATTAAAAGACTCCATCCCGTAATCTGGAATGACACACTAACTAAGAAAGTAAAAAGATTAATATACAAGACTATTGTAGAAGCTGTGATGGTGTATGGTTCAGAGGTTTGGACGATAACCAAGAAAAATAGAGGAAAGCTGAAGGCAGTCGAAATGGAATACTGGAGACGAAGCTGCGGTTTGACAAAACTGGATAAGGTTAGAAATGAAGAAATTAGAAGGCAAGCCGAGGTGGATATAGATGTGACGGAGACCATAGAGATGAAGCAATTAATATGGTATGGGCATTTGAACCGAATGGGACCAGAAAGATGGCCGAAAAAAATATTAAATTGGATGCCACCACAAAACGAAAACGAGGCAGGCCGAAGATCACATGGAAGGAAGGTGTGACGTCGGCAATGAAAAGTAGAGACCTAATGGATGAGGATACCCAAAATAGAGGCAAATGGCGACTAGAATGCGGAAGACGTCGTCAGATGTAAAAGAAAAGCCGCAATATATATATATATAATGTATAGTATGTAGTACATATTTCGTAAGTATAATCTCACTTTTGGTAAGAATAAAAGTTAGTTGGTGCTTATTACAACCGAGTAATTACTCGCAATTTGTTGAGTCTGGTTGTTAGCAAACTCATGCAGTATTATGGCTCAATTTATTCCTAATATAAGAGCCAAGAAAGTGTATAAATGTAGAAAAATTAGTTTTGATAATGATTACAAAGTTTTGTACTGATTGAGTAAAGAAAATGTTGAATGGTTAGCCAAATATTTTTTGGGTGAAGACACATGAGAACGTACAGGTGGTGCAATATCCAAACTTGATAAAATGAAAGTAAGTTTTTCCCAATCTTTTAGAATGATTTTTTTATTACCCATTCTATTTAAGTCCGTCTTTTTTTTAATCTTGATTTTATGTTGTTAATTCTTTTAGACAGTTTACTTGCCGTTATTTGGATACCAAACTTTTTCTCCCATTGCTTTTGAACGATTTCCATTGCTTGAGATTTTGATTTTTTACAGCAGGTGTTTGTGATTTTGAGAAAATTGTAGGAAAATTGTTCAAAATTGTTACGAATTCTACGTTGCAGAGGAAATTATTTTAGTAAATAATTACGCAGTTGCCCAGAAGAAACACAGAGATGGTATGAAAAGAAAGTTAGAAGATATTTGTCATGAAAATCCAGAAATAAAAAAAAACTATCCCTGAGGGATTCAGTGGGACGTCCTAGCCTAGAAAACGATCAACCATTAATATTGAAAACAATTGCGGATATTGCTTTATTTGGGAGTGCAGCAGATGAGAGAAGACGAACGGAATCTATTCGCAGTGTAAAAACTCTTGATGAACTCACACAAGAATTACGTAAAATAGGATTTGACATTAGTCGAAGTGGGACATATCTTCGTTTGATTCCCAGAAAATCTAATTCTACAGAGGGACGAAGACATGTATCGACAGTCCCTGTTAAGCTCACTCGGGCTCAAGCTGATCACCACAAAAGCCACTTAGATAGCAATTTCGCTGAAACATCAATCCATTATTTGGAGAACATAGCATCCATACTTGGACCAGATCAAGTATTTTTTATATTTCAAGATGATAAAGCTCGGGTCCCTATTGGTGTAACTGCGGCAAATAAGCAAGCACCTCTTCTAATGCACATGGAATATAGAATCAAATTGCCTGATCACGACTGGGTAATCGCTGAGCGGCATAAATTAATACCATCAGTTTATGCTGGTATCAAAATCACTCCAAGTATGATAGGACAACCGCAAGCCGTTGGATATTCTGGACCAACATACATCGCTATTCGAAGTGGAAAGCATAGTTCATCTACTGCTAATACTCATGCTCAGGATTTCGAGACGCTTCTTGAACTTGAAGAGTTTCAAGCATTAGCTAAAACTGACCATGGATTGGTAAAACCAGTGGTAATCATGACGGTTGATGGAGGGCCAGATGAAAATCCGCGTTATCAAAAAGTTATAGGGTTTGCTATACAACACTTTAAGCGACATGATCTCGATGCATTGTTTTTAGCTACTAATGCTCCTGGCAGAAGTGCGTATAACAGAGTAGAGCGCAGAATGGCTCCTCTTAGTCGGGAACTGGCTGGTTTGATATTGCCTCATGATCATTTTGGGTCTCATTTAGATGAACGTGGCTTTACAATTGATGAACATTTAGAAAGATCTAATTTCGAGTTTGCAGGAAATGTGTTAGCTGAGGTATGGAGTTCAATGGAAATTGATGGCTATCATGTTACTGCAAAATATGTTGGGCCGGGCGAACAAGATCTTCCTGATTTTCCAGACCTTAAATGGTATACAGAACATGTGCGTGAAAGCCAATACTTGCTTCAAATTGTAAAATGTAGAAACATAGAATGCTGTCGTCCAAGAAGTGGCCTGTTTAGGTTACTAAACAACAGGTTTCTTCCACCACCAGTAAAAGTAAAACAAATAGTTGATGACTTGGTCTTGGATGATGGAGGGCAATTTCTCAATCTTCCGGTCAATTTAGCTCTACGCTTAAATTCTTCAGTCAAAGATTTCCTGCAAATGCCCTACGATTATTTTTGTCCGACGGTAAAATTGAAGTTATCAAGTCGAACATGCAAAACGTGTGGTCTTTATCATGCTTCCGTCAAGTCACTAAATCGTCACATCGAGAAGATCCATAAAAAAGTAAACACGCACACCGATATAAAAGTTAGGCCTATAAGAGTGGCTGCCCGTCGTGCTAATGAACTGATGTGCATTATTCAAAATTTAGAGCACCAAGATGTTGAATGGCTCGATGAGAACGACGTAGACATTCCAAAATCGAATGAAAGTGAGCAGACACACAACATTGAGCAGCAAAGATCCAATGTCATCGAGAACTTAGAATCATGGATTCAGGTATCATGGACTGAAGACTGTTAATCGGAATTAATATGTATACCAAAAATTTAAAAAAGTTTGTTTTGTTCGTATTATTACTTAAGATTATAATATTTGTACCTTATGACTATATGTTAAATGCCGTGCCAATAAAGTTTGTTTAAAAGAATATTATGCGCGTTAAAGTCCTCTATCCTAAGTCTATTCTCTTATTTCAATAATTATATCTGCTGCTCATGAATCAATAAAAAAACAGAATACATTAAAAGAAAACGCATATACCAATGTTTACGTAAGCATGGGTGGGGGTAAGTGCTTTGCTTACTTTTGCTGACAAGGGGAGGGAGGTTGAAAATTGCAAAAATATGCTTACGTAATACTTGAACGGCCCCTATTGTTAATTATTGTTAACATTAAAATTAATTAAATATAACATAATAAGTAGGTGTCATACTAAAACAATGTATAAAATTAGAAATTTTTTATAAACACCCACGTGTCTTTAGAAAATACAAAAAAATTTCAAAAAAACTATAAATTTAAAATGTGAAAAATGTTTAATATTTTAATATAAATTATAAAAATAAATAATTTAAAGGGTATTTTAAAAAATAAGCATACAAGTTTTTTGCACATTTTCTTTTCTCAATCTTTATTGCAACTTTAATCAAGTTATTTAAAATAATTCAAAGTATAATTATTTTCAAGTTCCAAATCAAAATATTTTATTTATTTTAATTCAATATTAATTTTTTTAAACTATGAATTGTAATTGAATTAAACTATGAACTAAATCGGTTTTTTAAAACAATTATCTGGTCTAAATAAATTATAAAAAACTTTAAATAAACCATACAATTTCCATAAATTTTGTCTAATATTTTTTATAAAACCATTAAATTTAATTCGTTAAACTTAAGAATGGTGTATATTATAAAAATCAATGAATCTATTTTATATTTTATCCAAAAATAAATTGGTGAAATATCTACTTATATTATACAAATCATTGAAATTAAATTTCTAATAATTATAGAATGTTATTGAATGAATCAATGACAATGATTTATTAAAATAACTATTTCTTATAATTGATTTAACTAAAGTTGAAATGTTGTATCATCTATTTTAAATTAGATGAAATTACTAAATCAGTTGTTTGAAATTTATAAATATTTTAAATAAATTATATAAAACTTTAAATAAACTATATAATTTCAATTCATTTAATTTAGATTTGATGAAAATGCAAATTTATTTTTCTGTGTAATCTGGTTACTTTCGATTTAACCTGGTCAGAATTTTGTTCTGAAAATCACAAAGAGGTAGGCTATTAAAACTAGTATAACATGGAAGAGTACTTCTGTTGGTATCTATTCCAGTGCATGAACTAAAATAATACAAACAAACGTTAAGCATAAGTTCAATTCAAAATTTATTTTGTTATTATCCTGGAAACTAATCTTTTATTCATGATATATTCAATTTAAATTTATTATACAACAACGCATGTAGGTAAATATTGTTCCTTACTTGATGTAATAAGATTTTTAAAACTAAATATTAATTTATATTTTAATAAGAATGATAAATTTGAATACATATGTGACGAAACGAAGTTCCAATGAAGCGTATTTCTGATTGCGTGTAATATTATAATGCTAATAGCTAGAAATGGTTTTGGGGTAGTTTTACATTTCATATGGAGAATATAAAATATGATTTAAATTCTTCGAAAAAAAAAAAATATTAAAAAACATTTACATTTTTTTATTAATAATTCCGAGTCCAATTTACTATTTGTTATTGTATTCATAAAATAATTAGTTTGGGCTAATGTAAAAATATTAATTTATTATTATAAAGTTCAATTGAAATGGTATTAAATGAAAATTGATTAGTAAGCAAACAGCTTATAGTGCAATAAAAGATGTCTGTAGGTGTAGAAAATGATTTTTTAAATTATAATTTTGTAATGCATGCAATCAAAAATTAAAAAAAATATAAATAAGTATGAATGTATTTACTATTGTAGGTACACATATAAAGGAAACCGCAATATTAATATTTTATTATTTTTACATTTCTGTATAGGACAACCTACATACGTCGTCGATACATTTGAGAATTGCAGTTTTCATAAACTCTATTGGATTTAAAATTGCTTAGATGAAAATAACCTCTTGGGTACGAATTGTGGGAATTAAAATTTTTGATTTCACTATTGTTTGAAATTAAGGAGGGTATACAGTTTTTTTCCTAGATATTAGAAATTGTGTTTGCGTTTTTTTACGTTTCAATAATTGGTTTCATTAAATAGTAAATACAGGTATTAGTGTGGCAAAGTCTAAAGTGCGAATGGGGAAAAATTTTATGTTAATGAAATTAATGTACATATATTAAAAATTTTAGTTGTCAAACTTGAAGGTTTACTTCTTGCTGAAACCAATTGTTTTAAATGGAACAAAATATGCTGCGGCACTAAAGTACTTTATTGTCGCCCGTTATATATTTGTACTAGACTTTCAGTGGCGCCTCTTCTTCTTCTTCTCAGCCCTTTCCGCCCACTCCTGAGCATCAGCCTCTTTCTCTAGGAGAAAGGTGAACAACATTAAGACCCCACGGCTGCTTAAGTCCGGGTTGGGAATTTGCCTGTAACCCTTTATTATGTTGATGATGGCAGTCATCAACTAAGAGACCGCCGGCTTTACGTGCCCTCCGAAGCACGGAGACGGTCCTAGATAGAAAGAGAGTCAGAAAGAAAATTTTCCTTCCGTGACTCCTCCGGGATCGAACCTGGTGCCTTTGCATCAGTAGTTGATCGCTCTAACTATAGGCCAAGACTTCGTGGCGCCATCACAGTGGCGCCTGTGATGGTATATATTAATTAAATATAATAAATATTTTTTACTTGCTCCATTTATCCCCCAAATATACACACTTGATACTAAAAGTTGCACTTTTACTTCTTATCAGCATTGTATGACGTACATACATACATTTTACTTTTTTTGTAAAATGCTTATCGATTTTATTTTAATGCTTTGCTAAATCAAAAAAAAATTATCAGAAAGTCATCATTAACAACAATTTTCATTATGTTTGTTTATACAGCATGGTAATTCATTTCAAAAATATTTCGATCATTTATAAAAGCCAACTTGGAAAACTAAGCTTGCATCCACAGAATGTTGTTCAATAACTTGACTATTTCTATGGGAAGTGTTGGTATTAATTAGCTTTTTGTATTCGAACCGGTTTTTTAATTAAAAGTTGGAAAAATTAATAAATCCATTTGCATTTTATTTTTAATTACCATAATCACATATTAATAATAATCGATAAGCAAATTAAAAATATTAAATTAATAAAATTTTTAAAACTTTATGAAAGACAATATTTAAAACTATATTCAATTTGACTATAGGTCTGCAATTCGTTTTCTGCTAAAAAATAAAAGGTGTTAATTTTCACTGTGATGTTAATGTTAGAACACTTCAGTGCACCGAATACCAGAATACAAAACAGTATCAATTTAATTTTAACTTTGAATTTTGATCAAATGACCAGAATGTAGGTGTACTCGTAATAAACGGAACATTAGCCAAAAGCTAAACTTATTTGTGCCCAAGTTCATTTTACTCCCTATCACCTGCTATTGCTCGATTTTGAAATTTAGTCTTTCTGAAGAGTTATTTTAGTTTTATTAAAACAAATTTAACTTATTGTTTAGTTAGTTATCAACTAAATTTATCGAGTTACGAAGGGTTAATTTAAATTCATAAACTGTATAGGTTAGGTTCATTAATCAAATGCGTAAAATATAACAGACTTATTTAAATATTGATATTGTTAAGGTTACGCTAATTTATCATAAAGATTGCCCGTAATTAACAAATAAAATAAACATTAAATTTAATTTAACCTTTTATGCAAGGCATAATTAATAAATAAGATATTTTGTGCGATAAACAGAGAAATAGCTCACAAGCAAGTTGAGCGAATCAGAGGACATGCTAACCGCTTTTATTTTAACGACCGACTTCAGAAACTTGATAATAATTAGCATTTCAAGAGAGATTAAGTGAAAAGACTTTCAAAGACGAAAATATTAATTTTTAAGTAAAAACTTAGTAGTAGTTGGTGCACTATTTTAAAATTTAAATTTAATTTTGTAATAAAATGTTGGAAACATATTTTAATTTAATAAAAATAAAATGAAAACATGGTCGGTTCATCAAAATTGGACTTAGAAATTACTTAAATAGGCGATTGTGTACTTATAGCATAGCGACGCAGGCGATTAATGCCAATTTTACCCAACAATTTTAATTTAAAAAAAATTTGAGTTGATTTCTCTGATTTATCAATATCAATTATAATAAATTTAAATGTATTTACAGGTATTGTATAATTAATGATAAAATAATTACATATAATATTAAAATAATAACAAATAATCAGAATAGATAAGATAATGCTTACGCCTAACACATATTTGGCATATGATGCTTTTTACATTATTTACAACCACTTCAACAAATAAATAAAGGGTTTCAGTAATATCGAATAATATGTTTGCAATCTCTTGTGTGTAAAGCGAGTGGGAATATCTAATTAAAGATCACTTAAATAAAAAATATTAGCAGATAGATAATACTAAATAATTCTCAGATGAGGGTAAAAAATTCCATTTTTGTTCATTTTTCTCTATAAATTAAATTTAATTAATATCGAAATATTATAAAACATTCCTTTCAATTATTTCTAATTTTTGTAAACATCCAATACTGAATGTTCAACTGAATTTAAACTTATTCACAGTATTGTAAGATAAATTGATTATTAATAAAAAATATACGTAGTTCAAAGGACTTGCAAAGAAATTTTTCAAATTATATTATAAAAGAAATGAAGTATTTATTAAAATAAATCAAGAATAATCATCATCTAATGATAAAGAAATGTTCACTATTTCCGAGACTGCACATGTACACATCTACATATTTTTAATTCTATTTGATGATCTGTGAACGCCAAGAGTACCTTCGTGATTTTAAAAAGGTATTTTATGTATCGAAAAGAATTTTCTTGGCTTATAGGTTTTATCTCCATGACGTAATTTAATGTTTTAATTTTTCTACAAAATTGTGACGTGCTTAATATCATATGAATGTAGTTATGCACGTAATATTATGATACAATTTTTTTTAAACTTAAATAATGTGAGTAATTGTTGCCTACGTATCGATAAATATAGTAAAGTCTAAGGGTTCTTCAGTTTAAGAACGGATAATTTGTTAGAAAGATTCAGTTACAGCAGACAAGAGGATAATCGCACATATACGTATTGTTCTCACGAAAAATACAAAATTGTTTATGCCGCTTTACTAAATATAACTTAACAACCAATTTATCTTAATTCATTTTTTATATCAACTAGGACTTGGCCAAAATAAATATACAAAAAAATAAAATCCCCTAATGAATACCTACCTTTTAAAATACTGCAATAAATTTAAATTGAAGTACTCAAGAGTAAGTAGTTGACAAAAAATAATCTATAGAGAATAAGAAATAACAACTACAACTTTAAAAAACTTATGAATAAAAAAAACTTAGTAACACATATTAATGGTTTAGGATTTTATATTATGTAATTTTTTTATTTTTAATATTATGTGATGTTTGACGTATCGATTTACGTTACTTTAATTTTGTAATCCCTTCAGTAATGTAATGCACTTCTCAAAATATAAGAAACTCAAACTTTATTTACCGAATTTAACTTTTCTCTTTCAAAGCAAATTTTTATAAAAACTTTTACAACGAATGTTAGAACGAAAAACCAACCCCAGTTTGATAACTCAAAGAGCTTATTTCTTGTCGAACATAATTAAACTTAAAAGTGTGAAATCGTCGCAATTGATGTTTTTTGATTAGATTTTACTGATGTAATTAAACAAACTCATAGAAATTTATGAACAGAGGCCTGTAACACAAACCCAGTAAATTCAACAATTATTGCTGTAGAATAAAATTTTGAACTTGCACTGATTTGGTAGTATAAAAGTAACTTGTGATTCGTTGCGCGGCAATAGCTATTTGTACACAAAGTTACGAATTAAAGCTTTTTTTCCGCACAAAGCATAGTTTGTCCCGCCACCGTTACGTTTGTGAGTAAAAGATAACTTTTGTTGTTAAATTAAAATTTTAATATATTTTCGAAACGAACTTATTTAGTAATTAAAATAATTAAAATAGCGTCGGTGATCTAGCAAAAACAAATATTTTTTTCACAATACATATCTGAACAGAAAGTCCTGAAACTGAACACCGGATACACACAGAAGTCTTATTGCATCACCATCCTCAGATACACACTAACTTTGCGATAACCATGATTGAACTAAATTATTGCATTAATTTACACCACGAATACATTGAGTATAAATATAATTTTTAATTAAACGTTACAAATTTTAGAAAAATAAAATTCTAACTTCATTTATTTTGACGCAGTTTATCTGGAGTTTGCATAACAAAATCTCGTAATCATAATTTTATATCGTAATTATAATACCTACTATGTATTACTAAATCCAATAATGATTTAGTTAAATTGTAATTCTACTGATGATAATTTGCTTTTAACAGTAAATCTATTTTTACCGTTTTAAGTTCTAAATTCAATATAAATTTGAAATCAAAATCGCGTCAAATTTACATTAAGATATCAATACTACGAGTACCCACTACGATGGTAGGTTGGAAGTTTGTTTCATTTCTATTTTTAAGTTACCAAAATAATTGTAAGAAACTTTATACATGATTTGCAAATAAAATCTTCATTAATAATAATTAGATATACCTAATTACAAGAAAAGCGTGATTTAATTTCAGCTGCCAAACACAAAAGTAATTAAACTACATTACAAGTATTATTTGAACACGAAAATTAAATATAAAATAAAAAATTTAAAAGAAACTTACAAATATTAAAACTGTTAAATTAAAACTTTGGTAAAATTAAGGTGAGCTATATATACAATAATTTTACCAAAGTATTATAAAAATAATTGCGCTTACACTATTTTTGTAATATTTCAATGCCTTTCATGTGTATGCTATACCAATGACGTCTAAAAAGGCAAAACTTTTAATTTGGAAAAATTTTAATTTAATTTAAGCATTTATTTCTAATGCGTTACTTTGTTTTATAATTAAAGCTTTTTTTTAATTTTTCAAAAGTATTACATTTTTTTAAAAATTTCGTTATTTTATTTTGTAAAATAACGTTAGTAAACGAAATATTGCTAAAAAAAAGTATTAGTTTTTATTTCTATGCTATTGAGGATTTATATATTTATTTTAGGCCTGAACTGTCGTTAATATTTTTTCAGAAAACTTTATCTTAAATAATTATTACTCTTTCTTGTACTGTTTCTTTTTACAGTTTCATTACATATTACTTCTTCTAGCAATTGAAGTTGCAGCATTGGTTATAGGACTTGTTTTTAGAGGAAACAAAAATTATCATAAAAACATATACAAACCTACAGCATAGTCAAACCTGTTTTTAAGCGGTGTTTAGAGGGAAACTGTTTATCAGCGATTTTTCTTTGTTTTGTGCGGTATATTAAAAAATTTCATCAAAATACACAGTACGAATAAAAAATGAAATATTTTTTTAAAGAATATATATTTTAATTTTACATTTACAAAGTTACAACTACAAAATATTTTGCTGCAACAACCACATAAGAAATAAGGCTCGACTTTTTTTATAGTTTTATAATTTCGATAAACTTATTCCGTTGTTCCAGGTAGTTCAGAAAATACAAAGGTATAAAATTGTGCTAATACTATGTTTTGAATATAATCTAAGTTTTGAAATTAAAGATGCAATGTATTACACAGTTATAATATTAACTTTATGTTATTTATGTGCATAAAGTTGAAATTACACCTGCAATGCGTTATTCTCCCAATTGCTTTACAATACGGTTTTACTATTAACCAATCATTAACTAACTCTAAATAAGTCAACTCCAAATTATTGAACTTATTAATTAAACTTACCCAAATTCCAGAACCGGATTAAAAATTGTTTTCATAAATACATTCGTTGAACGATAAATCGGTTGTTGCTTTTTTCTCCGACTTGACCGTCTAAGTTAAATTTTAATCACCAAATTCTTTGTCGAGTATATTTTCATTTGTATTTTAATTTACTTAGAGAAGAATTATAATATTTTGTATAATAGTGAAATTATTTTAACATCGTTCTTGGTCGTTACTTTCGATTAAAAAAGATTGCTACTAACGAAACTAGGTATTTTAATTGTACACCAGAATTTACTAAAATAAATTAAAAATAATCAGGTTTACATAATTCAAATTTACCGCATCATATTTACAAGATAAATTAAAACGTAGATTTTTAACATTTTTAACAAAATATATAACACATAAAAATTATAAAAAAAAAAATAAAAACGATTTGGTGTCTAAAAATGACTATTTATTAATAAAATTATCAAACACGAAATTAAGATTGTTTTCAGTCCGGTCCTGTTATTTTCAACTCGAATCGGTACTACTGATGACAATTATTGCAACTTTTTGAAAATTACGTCAGTTTTAGGTTCTGGCAAATAAGGTTGGGTTTGGTTGCTTTTATTTAATTAATTACAAATTGATTCTTATAATTTTATAGAGCTCTGCCGAGTAGTAAAATTTAATTTGTAAGTTTTCAAAATGGCACCAACAGAACAATAACACCATGTGCCTGTTGCTACCTTTTATCGGCATTTAGTTAAATATTTTTCTTAAGCTTTTATTTATCATTTAACACCTTGCCCTTTTGTTACCTAGCCGCTTTCATACATCTGGCGGCGTCAAATTAGAAAAAACCCAATTTATCTGGTAAAAATTTGGCATCGCATTCTGTCTACCAAAAGGCATTTAAGCCGCGTTATTGCCGAAATCGAGGAGTCTTGTTTTTACCTTCGTGGGGTCTTATCTGTAACTTTGTGAGAGTCTTAGCTTTGCCCGAAAGTCTGAATTTACCTTAGCGCATTACAGTTTTTATCTTTACCTTTGTGCGAGACAATATTATCTTAACTTTGCGCGAGACAATATTATCTCAACTTTGTGGCAGAAGCAAGTGAATCAACGTGGAATCTTTCCTGTAAGCTTTTATCTTTTATTGTAAAGTCTGCGGTTTTTATTATTTAATTTAAAAACAATTAGAAAATAGTGAGTTTCAATAATTAACATTATAGATAGCAGCGCCAAAATTTGAATTTGGAGAAATTAGAAAAATTAATTAAAACATTTTTTACAATTTTAAAATAATTTTGGAAATTTTTAGAAATGCAAAGAAGGTGTCTACTGGTTAGACTTTCATTGGCCTATCACATCAACTATATTTTCTTTTCAATTAACATTATTTTGTGAAACTACCTGTAACTATCAAAGCTACGTGCTACAAAATTACTACAATTTTACCGCCAAGTTAATAAATAGGAAAGATTAACTGACAAAATCACATTAGCATTATTAGTGCATCGTAATTATCTGCAAAGATTATTATCTTATTTAATATTAACATGACTTCCACTGTGGAAACGTATTAGATACAGGTTGTTGAAAAGTACTGAAAGCGACACCTATTAAGCAGTAGAGGAATCAAAATTCATACGTCATTTTGATATTTGATCTTTCATATGAACCTACTAAAATTTTATTTCGATCTGTCAATTCATTCATTGTTTACAAGCCATTTGAAGTCGACGTGTCGGTGTATTTTTTAACAATGGAAAAAACTGAGTATCGTGCAGTGATAAAATTCTTTGTTTTGGAAGGTTTATCAGCAACAGAAATTCATACAAAAATGGTGAGCGTGTTAAAAGAATCTGCTCCTTCATTTCCAACTGTACATCGATGGGTTTTAGAGTTTAAACGTGGTCGTACAAGCGTTGAAGATGAACCACGTAGTGGACGACCAAAACTGCAACAACACCAGAAATCATTGAACAAGTACATAATATTGTTAGTGAAGATCCAAGTTTGACTAAGCGTGAAATTGCTAATACCATAGGCATCTCAGACGAACGAGTACTCTATATTTTACATAAAGAATTACGTATGAAAAAGCTGTTTGGAAAGTTAGTGCCGCATTCGTTAACAATTCAACAAAACTCACACGAAAGCAAATTTCTCAGCATCATTTGAATCTTTTAATAAGAATAAAATCGATTTTGTGCGTCGTTTTGTAACTATGGATGAGACTTGGATCTACCACCATGATCCTAAATTGAAACAAGAACGATTACAGTGGACTGAGGCTGGTTGTTCAGCTCCAAAACAGGTGAAGTCAGGACGATCAGCAAAAAAGGTTATGGCATCAGTTTTTTGGGATGCAAAAGGATTTTATTGATTGATTATCTTGAAAAAGGTAAAACAATTAACTCTGAATATTATTGTAACCTTTTGGATCAATTGAACGAACAAATTCGTGAAAAGAGACCCGGTTTGCAACATAAAAATCATCTTTCACCAAGACAACGCACCTGTCCACAAAAGTGTTTTAACAATGGCAAAATTCAATGAACTAAAGTACGAATTGCTTGAACATCCACCGTATTCGCCAGATTTGGCTCCTAGCGACTACTACCTCTTCAGAAACTTGAAACAATTCGTTCGTGGAAAGCGTTTTTCATCGAATGAAGAAGCTATTTCAGTCGTGGAACAGTATTTTGCAGAGCTTCCAGAAAATCATTACAGAGATGGAATAAAATTATTGCAGGATCATTGGAATAAGTGTATTGAAGTTGAGGAGATTATATTGAATAAAAACTAATTTCATTTAAAAGTTCACATTCTTTCATTTTTGCTTTGAATACTTTACAACCAACCTGTATTACCAATCAGAAATTGAATGGGTTTTTTTTTTTTTTATTTCTCCATTAGTCATACAATCTATCTTACAAAGACAATAAGTATTTCTTATGACAGTTTTTGACATGTAAAGAGATCCCCAGTGGTCACCCTCCATTAGATTCGAGTGTAATTACACTTTTACAAACATTTAAGCAATTACTTTTACTATGTTCCTAATTAATTTAATTTAATTATTACAGTTTAAATCTTGTTGTTAGGTCAGATGGTTTGAAACGTTTTAGTCGTCTTGGATCATCCGATTGGTCCATTAATCCATTTGCAAGTTTGTTGGGATGCTTCTCTAACCTCTTAACATATTTTTCACTGCAGTTTTGTATTTCTTGTTGAACTGAGGTCATTTTTAGGTCTTTCTGTATTGCTTTATTAGTCACATACCAAGGTGCATCCACTATTGCTCGGAGCACTTTGCTCTGGAATCGTTGCAGGATTTCGATGTTCGATCTACTGGCGGTACCCACAGCTGGATACCGTAAGTCCAGATCGGTTTCAGGATAGCCTTGTATATTAATATTTTATTCTCCAAAGACATTTGCGATTTTCTACCTATCATCCAGTAATGTTTAGTTAGTTTGAGGCCAAGCTGCTTTCTTTTGGTGAAGATATGCTTTTGCCATGTCAATCTACGGTCTAAGTGTAATCCAAGATATTTTGCACTTTCTGCATGTTGGAGCTGTTGTTCATTTAATGTTACTGCTGGGCAATTTCCCTTCCTCATGGTAAATGTCACGTGGATTGACTTGCTTTCATTTGCTTTAATTCTCCAGGTTTTTAACCATTCCTGAATTTTGTCAAGGTGAGCTTGTAGATGTTCTGATGCCGTTACGGGATTATAGTGCGATGACAGGACTCCTGTGTCATCCGCAAAAGTTGCGGTTGTAGTCAGTTCTGTAGTTGGTAAATCTGCAGTGAATATTAAGTATAATATTGGTCCCAATATGCTTCCTTGTGGTACACCAGATGATATTGGTTGTATATCAGAGTATTGGTCTTGTTGTCTGACCAGAAAAAATCTTTCTGACAAATATGATTTTAGCAATATGTAGATGTCATATGGGAGGTGTTTTTTCAACTTATAGCACAAGCCAGGATGCCATACTTTGTCGAAAGCCTGCGTTATATCTAGGAAAGCTGCAGAGCAATATCGCCCTGCCTCCAGGTCGTTGTTTATTTTGTTTACAACACGGTGGACCTGTTCAACTGTTCCGTGGTCATTTCTAAATCCGTATTGATGATCTGGGATTAGTTCATTTATCTCTAGAATTGGTTTTATCCTTTTAATTAGTAGTTTTTCGAAGACCTTAGATAATACAGGCAGCAAACTAATAGGTCTATAAGAACTCACTTCCTCCGTGGGTTTTCCAGGTTTCGGTAACATTATGATTTGTGCGACTTTCCATTCATTTGGAAAATGACCAATTTTTAGAATTGCATTGAATATTTGTGTTATAGTTCGAATAATTTTTATTGGTAATTCCTTCAGTATCCTTCCTGTTATCAAGTCAAATCCTGGAGCCTTCTTTGGATTTATTTCGTGATAAATGACTTGTTTTACCTCTCGAGATTTGATCTTTCGCATTGGTAGGCTCATTTGATAAGGTGCTTCAAGGTATTCGTTGATTTCCGTTTCAGTTTCTGGTGGTGATTCACTCGGGAAGGGTTTAAACACATTTACTAGATGGTTGGCAAAGGCATCAGCCTTCTCTTTGTTATTTCTGGCCCAGTTACCATCCTTATCAATAATGGGTGAACTTATTAATTGAGGTCTTTTAATTTTTCTTGTTGCTCTCCACAGTGAGTAATCATTTACCTCGCTAGTTGTTAGTTTTTCCAGATAGCTTTGAATTTCTTGGTTCTTAAGGTTTTGCATAAGTTTTTTTAACTCTTTTGTAGCCTTATTAAGTGCTCTCTTATTTTCATCTGTTCTTGAAATTTGCCACCGTTTTCTAATTCGTCGTTTTTCCGCAATTTTGTCTTTGAGTATTATGGGACAGTTTTCTTGTTTGGATTGGTTCTCAACTTCCGGAGTCGCTTCCCATGCTGCTTTTTGAATATTTTTGGTAAGTATGTTCACTGCTTCTTCGATATTTTGTGCAGTTTTTAATGGCACATTCAGATCTGTTAATTCATTTATCCTACTCCTGAAAAAATTCCAATTTGTATGTTTATTATTAAGTTTTGGTTGGCCTGTTGTTGGTATTATTTGTGAGTATAGTGCTACTATAATTGCTGAGTGGTCTGCTGCAAGTTCATAACATGATGTTGTTATTGAATGGGTTAATATAGTTATATGTACCTACCTACAACGTGTCGAAGCAAGCATCTAGCCACCTCCTGGCATCATCTCGCCGTCTCATCTCTCTTATCAAGGTTTTGCATCAAAGACACCGCAATAAAGATTAAAATTTGTGATATGTGCGGTAGTGACTGAGGTAAGAAAATTTAAAAACATTGTCAATTTTCTAAATATATTAGTTATAAGGTCTACCTTACGATTACCTGGTTTAGTTTGCTTATTACCTAATATTTACTCTTTTATTTTATTGTGACGTATTAATAATTATTTATGTGTAAATCACCTTTGACTATTGCATGGTCTACGCCTGATTCAGCTCTCCGATCGCTAGCCGGAGATATCTTACGTTTTCAGTTTGTCACAGGTTAACACATCGATTACAACCATTTCGGTGAGATGATTAAAATAGTACGACAAGATTTCATAATTTGATGAGTTCTAATTAACAATTTGGATTTAGGTAACAACACACGATCAAAATTAATAAGAACGTGAGAAAAATATATATTGCACATCAGCTTTTCTGAATGTAGACTGATATGAGATTTTTATACAAAATACAGTTTGACTGTTGTACCTTGTATGTTTGCTGAAGACACCGTGGTATAACGGCAAAATCTAAAGAAGGATCATCCAAGAAGGATGGTCCAAGAAATGGCGATTCGTACAACCAGCTCTAAGTCACCCAAATCAACAGGTAAAAATTTAAAAAAATCAATTACCTTGACCATATATTTAATTAGCGCTGTTTAAAATCCAGTAGATAGTAATTATCGATTAGTCGATTAATTTGTAATGGGAGATTTGGTAACAGCATATCATATATGCATTGTCATTCAAATTGCTGATATTCTCGAGTAGATTGTAATGTATTGGAATTAAAATTTAAAAAATTTGAATTCGATGAAATTAACAATCGCCAGGTGTACATTTGTTATAAACACAATGTTGGTTATAAATATTCTAAAATAAATTATATAAATTACAAGTTGTACATCTCTGTATATTTTTTTGATGACTTAACAATATCTGAAGAAGAAAATAATCTTTTACCAAAAGCTTCTGAAATAAAAAATAAATAAATTTTATATTCTACATTATATTTTTAAAATTATTAATTTAAAAAAATTAATTGTAAAACAAAACAATTTGAATAAAATTTTTTATTGGCATTTGGCTAAACACTTTGGTTAATCGTCCTGTACTAGACGAATCTGGTCCATTTGTAATTTGTTAACGTTGAATGATTTACTGTGGCTAATCAATCTGGTATTTTGACATCTCATTCGTGTAAAAATGATTTACAGCACAAACATGCATACATTGGTAGTTACCGTACCTACTGACCATCCGTTGAATTGAAATGTATGAAATGAAAGTACTTTTTCAGCAGTTCGGTTTAACCAAGAGGGTAATGTGCTTTTTAAAAATATAATAGGTACGTAAAAATGTGTAAATTAGTTTTAATTTTTTTATTAAATTTAGAATAATTTAATTTGGAAAACACTCACGTACAACTTAAAAATTAAATGAAAAGAATTTATTGCAGGAGAAAATTTTAAGAAATTGAAAGGAACTTTTTTCTTACGAGAGAACACGTTTTGGTTAAAATTTTAAAGTGAAATTTGCGTTCAATGACTTTAAGTAGTTGCACGCCATTTTTCTAATTAACAATTACAAGTAGCATAACAAAAAAAAACATTTACTTTACCGCTACGAGTGGTAGTTTGTAGCCGCCCCCGAATGCATTAGGCGCCGGCGTGCCCTTCCAAAAGTGCTATATAAGGTGATGACGGAGATATGAAGCAGTTTCGACACATCGTATTCAATTCCCATCAACAGGTGAGTAGTGTGTGTGTACACATATTTTTTTAATACACATCGTATGTCGCGTGATTTTTTCAACAAACTTCGAAAGTGCTACACTTTTTTTTTAATTTTCTGTTGTGAGTAATATTACCTGGTTAATTGTAAATATTTTGGCAACCAACCGAAAAAAGTTTTCAAGTGTTTCAATTTTATTGAAATTTATGAATTTGTTAAGTGTTGCGTACTTAGCATAAATTTCTTTTCAAGTAACCAAAAAGTACTTCTAGCTCAACATAAACTTTTAATCAAGTTTAACATCGTTTTCGATGTTATTCTATACTTCGGTTTGAAATGATTTTACTTTGAGTTTAAACAACTGATGATCGACTTGGTATGCTAATGACACAAGAATTGTATTTAAGTTTGATTAGAAATAAGATAAATAGAAGATTTGGGGTAAACTTAATGTTAGACAAAGAATATGATAATTAGCATTCTTGTAAAGAAAGACGTAAATTATAGGTACATTTTCACAATTAATAATAATGCTGCTTTTATGTTTGTATTATTTTATTATTGTAAATATGCGCGTTCATTTTGCAAAAACTTTAGAGAAGTGTGTTTTAGGCATAAAATTCCAATTAATTTTTGACTTTTTAACTAAAAGTGAATGAAATACAATACCAAACATTTATTGAGTCGTCAAGGACCCTCTCACCAAAAATCTATTTTATTCGAGTGAGCTTTTTATTGAAAACTCAATAAAACAATTCCAATAATTTTATTAGTAATTTTACGTAAATTTAATAAACATTTTGGAAAAAGTCCTTTTTTCAGCGAGGAAATTGTTAATATCTTTCTCATTATGCAAGTACACCCTGTTTATTCAGCTTCCATAAAATAGCTGTTAATGTTTAGAGGGGATCACTTACGCAAACAGATTAAAAGTATTAGGCAGATTCAAAATTTTAATCAAATTGCATTTTTATCTGAAGTTATCTCAGAATACGCGCTTGAGTGTAAACGGAAAAGCGCAACAAGTTTTAGTCACGTACTTACGCGGAACCCGTATATAATTTTCTCATGTAGCATATTTTATCGAATAGTTTTTAAATCAATCAGAACTTTAACGCATGCAAATTTGTTTAAAAAAATTGCAAACAATTTATCATTTTCAACAGAACATAAAACTAATTATGGTTTTACCGCAAAAGCTAAATTTTCAACTTTTAATTTTTTTTGTTAATACGTACGAAGATAAATAATAAATATTAACTATAATTATATCTATTAACGTAATATACTAATTTAGATATTAATTAATGTACAATCTAGGTACAGAGATTATTTTTTTAACACTTTAATGCATTTATATGATAGAATTGTAATAGTTTAACTCAATAATAATTTATCGTAGATTAATGAAGTGAACAAATTTTACTTTCCTGATATTCCATTTTAATATTTTTTTAATTTATCTAATATTGGTTTCTCAGTTTTTAAAAATTATGTGAAATACCATTAAAATAGAAAATTGTTCCAATTATTAATATTGTCTTCTTGCACTTTTGTAAACAATAAAAAAGAAATAGGACTTAGCATAGGTTTACGGTTTTCCAAATCCACAATCGAAGAGTTTCTTATAGGAAGTCCCTAAGCGATATTTTGAGATTTCGTTATATTTCAGTTTTTAAACCGTGGTTACGACTAGAGGAAAGTGTTTTTGTTTATAGCTCGATGGGAGGAAAATTTTGCATTTTGTAACAAAAAATTAAATATAATTATTTTAAAAGTAAAACTTTTGTATTTAGAGTCTTTAGAACTATGAAAACATATGTGCATTATTAAAACAGGAATTTCTTGAGAAAATTTCAAGCTCATTTTCTTAATATTGTACATTTAATTTACGTTGAATAAAAAAAGTTTTCAAATTTTTATAAGCTAAGTAAAATTTAAAATGTTCCAACTTACATTTTTTATTTAAGACACCGTTGTACAATGTTGTTTCGCCTTTAAAAGTCTCCTCAGTTACACTTATCCCTAAATGAGTGATAATGGATATGGGCATAACGGAGACTTAAACTAAAAATGTTGGTTGGAAAATTTAAAATTTTATGTGAAATATTTGAAAATTTTCCAATTATTAATATTTTTTACTTTGATAAATTCAATTAAATAGAAATAACTTACATAGTTTTTTTCATCCACAATGAGATTTCTTAAGAAGTCTAAGCATATTTAGATTCTTATTTCAGTTTAAAACTGGTATAACTAGAGGAAATTCTTTGAGCTCATGGGAGGAAAATTTTGCATTTAGTACAAAAATTAAAATAATTATTTTAAAATAAATTTTTAATTTGGGCATTTACTTAAAACATATTATTATTAAAACTAGTGAATTTCTTGGAAATTTAACATTTTCTTAATATTAGTTAAATAAAATTTCAAATGTACATACTTTAAATATTTTCCAACTTCATTTGAATTTAAGAACTTTCAATTGATTTCGAAAGTCTCTAAATTTAAATAATATAAATTAATTGATTTTGAACATAAGTGATAAGCTGAAAAGTGTGGTTGAAATTTAAATTTCACTTATTGAAAATTTGAAAACAATCAGAATATTTGTTATAAATTTTAATTATATTTATTTATCAAGGATCAAGACTTCTCCAGGCCCGTATGCATTTTATTAGGAATACTCTTTGAGGGCCCATTCTATGAAATTTTATAACAAAGTACAAAATATCAAAAATATTTTTTTTTCCGATTTTTATAATTATTAACACATAGCTAAAATAATTAAATTTTGGATTAAAACTTTTAATAGAATTAACTAAATACATCTTTAACTCTTCGAAGACTCTTTCAACTTAAAATTGAATTAATTAATTAAAAGATTTTTTTGATATTGAGAATCAATTGGAATATTTAAAATTGTCTCATCTGATCCAGCATAATATAAATTTTTAGTTTTCTTAAGACCCCAGTTTTTTTTATTTATGATATTCTAAATAAAAATACAGATCATTAAACTGTTGATCTGCTATTGCATTCATAACATAGCGCCGACTTTCCTGTCTTGTTGATTTATTAGTTATCTTCTGCTTTGTGACGTTGAAAATTTTCTTTCAATCACTGATATTGACCATGGTTGTTCTTCAATAAATAGACTTTATTCAATTGTTTTCCATTTATCTTTAACGATTGTGAAAAAACTGAGTGCATTTTCTATATTTAGATTTATTCAAAATAGTTTATAATGTGAATTGAAATGTATGTCCTCATTATATTAGATTTACTTCATTTTAATTAGTTGGGGTGGTAGCTAGAGACATGCTAGCCCCTCAATTATAAATTAAAATAATCGTAATCCATTTGATATTTGACAGATTGATCTTTCATTAATTGGTTTTTGGTAAATTTTGAAAAGTGTTTGGACTAGAGACATCCTAATTTTGAAATTCAAATTATAATTTTTGTTTTCTTTGTTTTTGCAAGCTTTACTTTTCTTTGTAGTTTTTTAGTTTTCGAAATATTCAGAAACAAAACAATACTGACAAAAATGTATTATTGAAGATGTAAATACAAATATTATTAAAACACTAAAATTAATAAGGGCAAATCGTTTTTAAAATCAAAAACTGATTTTTATAATTACTAAATAATTTATTATTACAAAAGAGGTGCAAGCGAAAATAAAAAACGTACAAAACGTAAAATCATATACAATCTATTTAGAATTTTGGATTATTTTGAAATCAAAATTTAAAATGGGGGATGAAAAACCACATCTATTTTGTACTATTATTATTCAACAAAAATAATATTTAGGAAAAGTTTTGTGCATGCAAAATAATGAATTAAAATTATTTTTTGCATATTGAATTATGTAATTCTAAACAGTTAAAAATATATTGTTAAATTAAGCAGTTAAAAAGTTCTTTTTGCATTTCTAAAATTTTCAAAATTATTTAAAAATTTTTCTTGTTCTTATTCTTCTTAACATAGGACTACGTTCTGTAATTTCCAACAGTAACCTCGGCAAAGTTCCAAAGCTACTGCAACTACTGTGAGCATATTATTTGTTTTACATCGAAAGTAGCTCGCTAGTTTAAGTTCAATTCAGAGAAGAGTTTAATTCCGCTTTGTAGCTAAGAACAAAACCTAGGTCATCCAGTAAGTTGTAGAAATTATAATTTTTATTTGCCATTTTCTTCATTCGACGATGTTGCTGAATGTGACTCTGCTTTTTCGAATGTTTGCGTTGGTAGTGTAAAAAAGATATCTACTTGTTAGATTTTCGTTGGCCCATCACCTCAACTATATTTTATTTTCAATTTATAATTTAGGTCGACTATGTTTGTCTTTTTTTGCATTTCTAAAAATTTCCAAAATTATTTAAAAAAATTTTGTTTTTAATTAATTTTTCTAATTTCTCCAAATTCAAATTTTGGTGCTACTATCTTCATTTATCCCTTTCCTCGATTTTTTTAAACTTTTGCACTATATTTATATATGTATAGTAGGAGGCGGTTCTCACGCTCTTTTGGAAGAGTAAGTGATAGCTAAAGCCAATTTTGACAAAATTTTCTAGTTGTAGAATAATAACCTATTATTGAAAATAAAAGTCACCTTAGTTATTAAACATTTTCTATTCATTTCAAAATCTGAATTATGTATTATCGAGGGTTAACTTTTAATGGATATTGGAACTGCCACACTTGGTGTTTTTTTTATGTTATTTCATTTTATGGTCTAAATAAACCACCATTAAACCTTTTTTGAAGTAAACGACAAACTTTCTGGAATAATTTAAGTTTTAATTAAAATTATAATTTAAACAACGTAAGCTATTTAGGCACGTAATATTAATTTCAGTGGTGTAACACTAAATTTCCTAGGTCTTCTATACCGTGGGAAAAGTTCAGTCCACCCAATTTTCTAACCTTGGTTTTCAAAATATAGAAATCCATTGGAAACAGATTCACAGAACAGGTCAGCCGAAGTGATAGATAAACAGCAAACATGGCTCTCGTTAATAAACCGTTTGTGAGTTTAATGTTATTTGAGCACAAATAATAGCGGCGTACGACCAATAATTGTATTTATCCCGGATCAGATCATCAGAGAAGCTTGGTTTTGCTCCCAACACCTGCGTAAATTGATCAAATTGATAAAAGACCCACGACATTTTAAATTGCTGAAGTGCTTGTTTTATTTTTAACAAAAATTAAAAAGAAAACTATCCAGTGTTGGGTTTCTTCAGACGTGGAAAATGAAATTTGTTTCGATTGAAACGATTTTCTCACTTAACCATCGAAAGCATCGGGAATCTTAAGAAAACGAATTTCCCATGTTCAAGTTAAAGACTTGGCACCTGGTATATGTGATTACTGTGTTCATAAATTTAAAGATCAATTATTAAAACGAAGCTTTTGACCAACTTCTAAAAAATAATATTTATTTTACGTCTGCTTTAGTAAAATGCAATCTATTTTTTAGAAAACATCGACGCGTAAATACTGACATGTTTTAGCTGTCCAAGTACATACGTCTTTTTGTTGCGAAAAAAGTATTCATAAAATGAAGGAATATTTAAATAAATAAATTCCAAAGTCCTTGTGACATTGTTACAGAATACATTTGTATTTCAAAAATAGAAAATTTAATCTCGCTGAGGAGCATGCACACACCTAAGAACGGGCCTTTAGAATTTAAAATGAATTAAAATGAAAACAGAATTTCGAATGAAAAGAAAGTTTTTACTTTATTCTTTTTAAAACGAATTAAATTTAAAATAATAAAATTTTAAGATCAAGCGTATTTATAGGAACCGATCCCTCTTTAACACTCGGCGGTTGTTTTTCTTGTATAAACGGATTGTTACTTTGAGGTATGTTTTTTAAGCAATAGGCCAACCATGAAATGTATCTATCAATCACATACAAATTTCTATTATTATTATCCTCAAAAAACTGTAAAACTATAATTCAAATGTAAAATTTTAGTTTATGGTATAAATGGAATTAAAAGTTACTTTTTCACTATTAATTTTCTTTGTACGCATTTCCCAAATCTCAACACCGGTAGCCAAATCAATCGCTAAAAGTAAGGTTCATAAGCATTGCAAAATTCTCCTGTAAAGAAACGTTAAAAAGCATGCAATGTCAATTTAATTTTATAATAGCTTTCGAAAATATTTCAATTTCATCATAAACTGCTCAAATTTTTAGTATTCTTAAACTAACTTGGGATAACTAATAAAATAATGATAAAATTATGAAAATAAATGTCAACTTAAAATTGTTTAGATTCTCATGTCCTTGCAGTAAAATGCAGTTGTTCAATTTATTGCTAAAAATTAAACCAACAAAATATCCCCAAAAATTTAGCTTAAAGAAAATGCACAATAAGAAGTTAACATTTTATTTTGAAAAAATGCGTACCGTACTATAATTATTTATTCATTGCTCAGGATTAAAAGGAACCACTTGCATTGAATTTTCAAAATTTCTGATCTGTATCTGCTTCACATCTAAATATTACTGAAATTTCATCAAAATTGGACAAACAGTTGTTAAGAAAAAGCGACGCTACAGTTTTGCACCGTGGAGTGGACTCAAAGGACACTTGCTAGCTCTGCACTTCAATTACATAATGGGCGTCGTGAATAAAATTATAATGCTTGTTTAGAAATTTGAAAAAATGCAAAGAAGTATGTTACTCAAGTTGAGCTTTGATATTTTTCAAGTTTAAAATCAAATTTCAGATAATAATAGTAATTGAATGCTCTCATCATTAAAGGCAGACGATGAACACAAAGTAATTTTTTAAGTTTTAGAATTTTCTAATTTTATTCCCATGATATCGTATGCATGTATTTTATGCATATGTATTTGAATTAGGTTAGAAATTTATAATTGATGTGTTTGCAAGAAAAAATAAAATTTATATCTTTTATTTTACCTTATTTTAAGAAATAAAGTACTAACTGCACCTAAACTTTAGTGTGGGTTTAGTAAAAGTTGTGTATTATAATGGTTCAGTGTGTAGATCAAACTACAATTTATTAATACTGCAAACGCAGCCAACGAGAGCGTATCACGACGACCTACAAATGACATCTGGCCTAAAGATTTAAATCTATAATTAAAAATTCTTTAGAATTATTAAGCCATTACTTGAGATTTGTTGATGAAAAATTCGGAACGGTCATATAACATAATATAATTAATTATAAAATAAAAATCAAACTATAATAATACATAATTGTATAATTAAATGTGTAGTGATAGAATATAATATAGTAAGATTTTTTAAATTGACACCTACGTCATACTAATCTAACCAATTACGGTCGCTGGTTTTAAGTTCCAAGTTCTAGATGCCAAGTTATATTATTTCTACTATTATAATATACCCCAAACAATATTCTTAACAATTAACTAGCGATATCCTTAATTAGTTTCCAAGGAAGAAATCAATAGAATGGTTTTTCGTTGATAGAAAAACTTGTTGCCGAAAACTTATGTAAACTTTAAATATATTTATATAACTTTAGAAACTTCATTTGTTGAATTTTAAATTTTTATTGCTACGATATTGTTATGAGATGAGTATACACTGGGAATTCTATCTTGAACTTCTGACTTAATGTAAATCATACTGTATTAGCCCAAAACAATAAATATTTAAATTTTGACTGATGCTGTCTAACTTTACTTTTTATTTCTATTTTTCTTCATTCCTATGTTTCTGCATTTTTATTGCCTTGCATTTGCTTGTAGAACTTCTCTAGTTTTGTCTTTAGTGTTTTTATCTAAAAAATGATCCATTGTTTATTATTTGTGATATTGAAAACTTCCAATGCTTCTACCATTATCGTCGATTGGGTAATTTTCTTTTTATTCACTGTTCAGTTTTATTTCAAGTGATTTTACTTTTTTGTTAAAGTTTCAGTAAATTATTTTATTTTCATTTTGATTTAATTATTCTTGAATTCAATCCTTTTCTAGTATTATAAAGTATTTTTTCGTAACTGTAGCACATGAAACCGTTTTACAGCATTTTTCAAAATCGTTTTGGAATAATTACAGTAAAGTAATATGTATATATCCTTCTGCCAATATTCGACACTAATGTCGAGGATAATTTAATATAATAAAGATAATGCATAAAAAATGATTTCAGAAGAAAGCAAATTCTTAAACTTATTAACACTTCTGACCACCCGATTGGGTCTATTATACTTCTTCTTTTCTTCAAATGCCGTCTCCGCTACGGAGTTTGGCAATCATCATTGCTACTATTATCTTTGAAACAGCTGTTCCGAACAATTGTTTTTTTCCAAAAGTTTTCCACTTGATCAATTGCTCTCTGTCTGTAAAATAGATTCGATATTACTTTTATATCTCGCGTATCTAGATAATTTGCTCTCAGTATTGCAACAAGCTGGTGGTGGCCACATCAAAGGCTTTATTGTAGTCAATTAAACAAGCCACTACATCCTGGTTTACATCCACGCATCTTTGGGCTAAAATATTAAATTCAAACAATGCTTCTTGGGTTCCATATCCATTCCAGAATCCAAACTACATCTCTCTTATATCTTCTTGCACTTTTTTATATATTCTGTTGTGAATAACTTTAAAAGGATCTTGAGTGTGTGGCTCATAAGGCTGATCGTACGGTAATCACCTCACTGTTTATCTTGTGACTTTTTTGGGGGTAGTGACAAATGCTGCGAATAACCATTGTTGCGGTATTCTGCCAGATTTATATATTTTGTTTAACAGTTTCACTAGTACATGGATTTGGTCTTCTTGTACCAACTTGAGTAGATCTGTTGGTATCTCATCTAGTCCTGGAGATTTTTGGTTTTTTGATGATTTGATAGCGTGGTTCACTTTGTCTTCTGTTATTCTTGGACCAATATCATTTTGCAAGTTTTTGAGAGAGGATTGATTTGAAGGCTGTCATCTTCAAAAAGTTCTTTCACATAGTCTTTTCACGTTTTAAGTTTATTTTTTATGTCGGCGACAATGTTTCCCTGTCGGTCTGTAAACATAGATGTTTGCTTTCGTCTTCTGTGACTGAATTTTTTTACTCTCTGTGCATGTCGAATGACTTTTCTTTTTTTACTCACCCATAAAATTCGCACTTCGATCGACAGTTGTTAGGTAGTCACTTGGCCTCACCATCCGCCTCGCACTTTTAACAATGGCAGACAATGACGAACAAAGAAATTTGACAGCAGAGAGGGACGCAGCCTATTATGAAAGTGATTTTTACCTTGTTTCGTGTATCAATTCAGGGGGACCATCAGCTATCCTAAATAACACTTTATGACAATATTTATTGAAATAAATATAAAACTGATATACTTTTAATATTACTATTCAGAAAAAGTATTAATTCGAGCTCTCATTCAAGGAAAATCATGGTGGACTGCTTGGGAAACACATAAAAATATGATTTTTATATTACAATACCTACAAATTCGGAAGGTAATTGATTTTACGCATAGTGATAACAACAGAGGGAGAGACAAATGATTTTGGCGTGAACTGCGGAATGAGGCAAAGCGACACACTGCCTGAAGACCTGTTAAATATCATACTCAGTGCAGAGGCACAGTAATAAATTATGAAACGCAGGTAATTCCTTATGCAGATGATGCCAAAAACGGATTGGTTGAGGTGTTTAAGTCATAGAAAGAACAGCAGCAAAAATGGGTTTATTAATAAATTGCGATAAGACAAAATACATGAAATGCGAGAGAAAATCAAACGAAAAAAAAAAAAAAAATGAACATCAACGAATATCTTTTTGAAAAGGTCGAGAGCTTTACTTACTTTGGGGTGCAAATAAATAACAGGAAAAACAGAGACACAGAAGTTAAAGCAAGAATACAGGCTGAAAATATGGCTTATGGTGCAAATAAACATGCAAAGTAAGTAAAGATGTAAATAATAAAAGATAAAAATGATAGGAAAACAACAAAGATAAAGATATACAAAACACTAATAAAAGCTGTGCTCACATACGCATTGGAGGTAATATGTATTACTCAACGAGAGAAAGAAATTTTGAATTTTTTCAAAAGGAAAATTCTAAGAACAACACTGGATAACATAAAAAAGGTGGAAAATTTCGTCCAAAGAAGAACTATGCAATAAGAAACCAAATAAACTGTTAAGATATTGTCAGGTTCATGAAAGTCCAGAAAATAAAATAATTTCAACATATGTTGAAACCGGATGAAGCAAGAAAGAGAAAAAGACCCAAATTGCGATGGTGGGACTGCGCGATGAAAGATCTAAGGAAGAGGAGGAACAAAGACAGAAGGTTAAAGACAGAAAAAATCAATGAAGCAAGAACATATCACAATCTTTAGGAAGAACAGTGAAATAATAATATTGAATCTGTAAGAGGACTAATTCACAAATAATTCAAAAATACAAAATGTAATACTAATAAAAAAAAATTAATTTCACATTTTTAAAATTATTTACAGAATTAAATAAATTTAGTTTTGAGTTTGGTACAGCTACTTTATTTATATATAAATATTATCATCAACAAGTATGTACATACATAAACTTTGTAGGTACATAAAATTGATAAGTTTATACATTTCCTTTGTTTTTCCAACAATGTTGTATTTGTTATTCACTTAATTTGAATTTTAACAATAATTAATATTTCTCATTAAGCAAGAAGTTACCAGAGTAATGCAATACATTTAATTAAATTCTAAAACTATGTCTGAAGATGACAAAACTTTCAAACAAACGTGCTAGTATGTTAGCACTTTTTTTCCTTTGCTAAATCAATTAATTTTTTAGAATGTTTCGCACCTTTAAATAAAGAAGTATGAATAGTTAAGTTTTTTGAATAAATTAAACTTTTAATAAATTCAATTTAAAATTGCATTCAATTATTAACAGTATGAATGGAAAATAAAATTGCATTTATTTTTAAAAAGCAATTCATTTCCAAGAAAAATAAAGTTTCAGGACATTAAATTTGAAAATTATAAAAAAAAACAAAGTGGGTACCCATGTATACAAATCGTTTACTGTACTGCAATAAATAGTTTTGAAATACTTTCTACAGTTAAAATTACTTATATGAATTTTTTGCACATAGTCTGTACCCACGCAAGATTATAATCAGCTCTTCTGTGTAATTTAGGATAATAAAGAGGTGTGAAGTATTTAGTTCGTTCTATATACACGTAAGAAACAGGAGATAAAAGAAAATGCCTATTATAACTTTACCGAAAACTGGCTCAGCAAGATCTTGTATAAGGCAGAGAGTTACGTTCAAAAACTTGATTTAATCAAAGCATTTGATATAAAAATTCTTTGTATGTTGAATATATGTACGTAGTGAATTATTAGTGTGATAGCAGATTTAAAACATTTCTTTGTGTATTTTGTTTTAGTTATTCAATTTACTTCAAAAATCGGTATTCTCTTGAAAACCACTTGCTATATACTAAAGGAACTTAACTAAATATTTGCTTCTGTTTGAATGTTCGATCATTACGCAAATAAGGGATGCATACACATAGATGGTAGGCATTAGCATTTAAAATCTTGAAAAATTTATGTTTACAAAGCTGAAATACGGAAATCGTAAACTTTTTTAACTTATCGAATTACACTCTTTTATACTTACTAGTAACAAAGGGTAATTGTGAAAATTTGGAAAATTTCCTTACGGTGGTAACGATGGCGACTGTTCTCTTAATTTTTAACTTTTAAAATATTTTACATTTATTACATAGTACCCAATTATTTCAGCTGATTATTCCCTTGTTTCTGTAATTAATTATAAACAAAGAAAATTAAAATAATTTTTCAATTTCATGCTTAGCTACGATTATTACCAAAAAAATGATAATAATTATATGGTTGCAGCTACTATTTCAATTTATATCACCAATATTGATCAAATTAGCCTTAATAATAGTTTTGAAAACTTAATAAGGATAAGTAGTAACATATGGCCCTGAGTATACTGGAAAGGATGCATGCATGTAATATCATTTGTGGTCTGGAAACTATCAATTCCTATTACCCATAAATACTTTTACATTTACCAAACTACTGCTTGTATTACTTATAGGACTTGCAAAACTGTCAGACGTCTAAAAATTACTTTGCGTGATATTAAAACAAAGTAGAAGCATTAGAAAAAAAAATTAATAGCGTTACAAAAATTAAAAGAATAGTCTAGGGTGGTATACTCCACTAATTTGATAAAAAAGTAGGTTTCGTAATTAGTAGATATATAAAATTACACATAAAAAAGTTTATTAAAAAATGTGCCAATTATGGTAAATAATTGTCTTAAGTTATTTAGAAAGAAAAATTATGCTTTTCTTGTACTACAAGATTGATGAGCTGAGTTATAAATTTAAAATAATCTTTCATTTTCTATTAGGTATGTCTTTTTTAGGTATTGAAATTTTTTGATAATAAATTGCACAATTGACACCTTTTCAATGAGAAACCTTTCGAGTAATTTAAAACTAATTTTTTTAATTAAGCATACGAATTAGTATATGCTTTCAAATTAAATTTTTTGTTATAATGCAAGAGCGATTTTTCGGGAAAGTACAATATTTATTCTTTCCTGTCAAGCTATTAAAAGAACGTAAAAAAAAATAAAGATATGCAGCTTAATTTTATAAGAAACAATTAGTACAAATTAAAATAATCTAAGACTAACAATGCACATTTCTGAACATAAAATCAAATGTGGTCAACCACAACTCCTTTTTCTCTCATAATATTTTAATTTTTCATTAATCATTTTAAATTATTATTTATTTTATTTTATTATTTATGTTTTTGATTTATGCAAGTGCTCTTAATATCGAGATCATAGCAGTGCTAAGTGTTGAATCGTATTAACTGATTGATTTTATTGTAAGCTAATATTTATTGGGGAATTCTTTCTAAATATACTATATTCTATAGAATTGTTGAGAATTGAAAACTGAAAATTTTGTAGACAAAATTATTCATTGAAATGCATTAGTCCCATCAAATGTTAGTAATTTTCCTAATAACAATAATAACTTGAATTTATTCAATCAATCAAACGTAAAAGCGTAGAAGTCTTGTGCTTATAAAAGCATGTTGCTTCGAAGACAGGTTAATTTAAGAAAATTGTATTTCCACCAAGTTAATTTCCGATTATAATAAAGATATTTTGCAACACTAAACAAAGGCAATTACTACGCAGTTTTTCCAACTAAAATGCATCGAGTTTTCACAATAATTGAAATACACTGTTGCGCTCTAAAAAGTGGCTAAAACTGCTTGTTGCAACGAATCTTTTTACCAACAAGCTCCAGTGCATCCTAGCCAATATTATCAAAATATAAATATTTAATTTGAATTTAGTTATTACTCCTGAATTAATAGTTACAGTCTGAAAACGCATTAGTTGGATAATACAAAAACGATGAGTGCTAAACGATAAATAATGCATAGTAACACTTATCATTAATTTAATTGGGTTACGATTAGTTCCAAATTTGACAATTATCATATTACGCCTACAATGGTCACTATAATGAAAAAATACTTATATCTTCGAATGAAATATAAAAAACAGTAGTACAGTATAAGTTTTGCCTTCCATTTACATTTTGCAGACAAGTTAATTAAACAATTAAATTTGTGTATTTCTTCCTTTTAACACGATTATGTTTTATTTGGTATTATTGTAAGACATTATAAAAATTGTATTCAAAACTCTTGAAAATTTAATTAATAAAATAAGGACAAAAAGTTATATTTCTGTTTTAAGTACACATCCTGTTCTTGAAAAAGAAAGATAATATTATGCGAAGTTTAATTTTTTCGTTACTGTAAATATTATTTTTGGAGATTAAACATAGAAAATTTTATTTTGGAGTTTTTCTTAATAAAGCGTCATTAATTAAAAAGTTAATGTTGTCGGAAACACGATGTAAACAATATAAATATTTAAAAATGACTGGAATATTTGAAGATTTCAAGAGAAATATGGAAATGTTTCTTACCTGACGTTTTCTTATAACGTGATGTTTAGCTAGAGTAACTTAATACATTAATTAAAATTATAAGCTTCTTAGATTCAATTTTCTTTTAATTTTTAATTTTACAAACAGAACTTTTATTCTGCCCCGGCCGTCAATTCTATTAAATTAGGGGAAGTAATTGAAAAAAAATACTTATAGTATGCAAAGTAGCTGTAATTTGAATTTATTAGCACTTCAAAAGTTACATGGCATACTATTTAATAAAATGGTTACAGGTAAAACTATTACACTTTAATTGTATCTCTTCGCAAAACATTATTGATTTAAATCAGGAGTTTTATCGGTTTATGTATTAAAGCTTGTACAACACATAACTGTTGGTACAAAAGTCCTTACAAAGTTGCAGCAGTTAAAATAACTGTAAATACATATTCACTGCGCCCCTATTTTACTATTTATTTAAGATGTTTTTAATTTTCCATTTATTTTTCGTAAAATACAATTACATTTGAAAACTTGTAACATGCGGCCTATTATTTCAAGGTGCTAAATTAATATTTTCTATACCTAGACATTTTCATCTTGCGCTGGTATTATGCAAATTTGCGGGAACTTTTTCCATTTTCTGGACACATCTCTTCTAAAAACATTCCAGCATGAATATAAATTATAACAGGACAGTTTTTCTGACATTTACAATGTTTTTCAAGTAATGACTATTTAATACTAATTTAAATTAAAAAAATTTTGTTGGCAGAAATTTCATCATTTTTTTATCGTATAATATGTTTTTTTTAAATGTAACAGTTAAAACTACAAAATAAATAATCACCATAATTTGTAGTTGGTAATCAAAGGTTTTATATTCATTATGCTAAATTGGGAAATAATAATTTATAATAATCAGTTTATTCTACAAATTATTTGTAAACAAACTACGAGTAATTTATACTATCCCTCTGCTTAATTTAAACCATAGTATTGCCAATTATAATTATTTTAATGTTATTAAAATTTCTAACATGTTACCATAATGCGTATATCTATAATTTGATTAAAGGGATCTTATTAGTAATTATAGTATCGAAGTTATGTTGTGCAAACGTGGTGTGAATGGCAGATATTCAATTTTGTAATAGCAAGGAACAATAAGAACGCAAATGGGTAGCCAACAAAATCTCATTACTTACTACGGTGGAAATAAAGACTCCCAGAAGAGGTAGCTGCACTCGCACCCTTATGTAACAAGAACGATTAGAAAATAACACGAGGAGTGCATCGAGTATTTCCTATATTGCCTTGCATGGAACTACTACTAGAAAAAGCATTATTATTTAGATAGATACTACAGGAAATGATACAGTGTGCTGCTCAAGTATGAAACTAATTTATATAAATTAAAAAATATTTCTTTGGAAAACATCTTGGGATACATTTATATAAAATTCAATTTTCTCCTGTCAGTCATTTTCAAATTTTGAGTACTACCTGAAATTTTATTTTTAACCAGAAAAATCTAAAACTGCTGATAAGTAATTAATAATGTTCAAACATTTACTGGTTATGAGCTAAGACTGTCTATGTTCTCCTTAAGAATTTTCAATAAATACTTAATTAATATAAAAAAAGTGGGTCCTGTATTAAATATGTACTTTAAGAAAGCTTCTCTCTTGTAAAAATTTATTATTAGGTAATGACAAAATAAGCTTTATAAATACATTTTAAATAACTTTAAAATTTTACCATCTTCATTAGTTAGTTTAAACCCAAGAAAAGATCAATTTAACTAAAAGAGCTTTAAAATGAATATTAAGAAACTATAATAATTGAAATTTATTTAGAATATTCAAAATTAACTATCCCAACAAAAACAAAAGACATTAATATAGATTTTTAAAAAGTCTTAAATGAAAACATTTTCCACTCCTAAAAAATCCGTGCGTGATGAAAAACCACACCTACACGAGGTACCTCCTGTCTAGCAAAACACGACGGATCTAGACTAGAGAAAGTCGATAAAAAATCCTTCCTAGCCAGGTTAGCTACCTACTAGAAGAGAATTAATTAAAATTAAAAAAATTAGAAGAGAATAACGCAGCAGTATACCGCCAAGTATACACCGGTTGACTAGAAAGCGAGAGATCGCGGTTTGAGTCCTGGTCGCGTCGGATACGCTGCTATGATCAAACGTCCGATATCAATCTTTGGACTGTGGGAAGGCAACGAAACCACCCCATTAAATATATTCCTTGTAAAGTCAACTTGGCTTCAGCTAAGTTGACTCCAATATCCGAATACGGATGGGCACCGAGAGAAGAGAAGAAGAAGAAGAGAATATGCTCTAAAGCTAGACCGGAAATATTATTGACGACACCCGCGAGACAACGGAAACGCAAACGGAGGAAAAGAAATGTATGGAGATTGGCATGCTGGAACATAACATTATGGAATAAACGCGATCAAGAAATTTTTATAGAACTTAACGACCACAAGATATGTGCTATATTAGAGACAAAGCGAAAGGGAAAAGGTACATCTAAATATCAAAACATATACAGTAGAACCTCGATTACCCGGGCCGACAGCAAAGCAAAAGCAAGAAGCATACCAAAAATATAGAGGCTTAGATCCGAGAGAGCACGTGAAGAATATGTTAGAACTAGAAACAGTGTAAACGTCAGAATTAAAGAAATAAAGCAACGACATTGGGAAGAGTTTACTAAGAATATGGAGGACAACCTGTATGGTACCCAAAAGAAGATTTGAAAGTTGCTACGATTAAGAAAAAAACCAATAAATGAATATTCTGAATGCACAACTGTCAGCAGAAAGTCATGGATCACATACTTCGGCAACTTGTATGGAGAGCCAGATCACGACGAGATGTGGACACTGAATTTAGCACCACCGAACGAAGAAGAGCAAGAGGTACAAAAAGCAGTATCTACACTAAAAAATAGGAAATCTCCTAGCCCTAATGGAATTTCCAATGAACTAATAAAGAATGAAGGAAGAACATCATTAAGGAAATAACACTATTTAAAAACATTCTTCAAAATGAAATTGTCTCGGACATTTGGAAAATAAGGACCACAATTCCAATTCTTAAGAAGGAGATAAGAAAGACCCTTACAACTACAGGGGAATAACGCTATTGTGCACAGTACTAAAACTATTTACATCACTGCTAACAGAAAGACTATGCGGAAAGATAACAATCGACAACGGAGGAACAAGAGGGATTTAGACGTAATAGAGCCACGACGGACGCAATTTATACTAAGTATATTATCAGACAAATAACAGAAAAGTCGATTAAATTTAAGAAATTGGTCTATATGTGTTTTATATATTTATCAAAAGCGTTTTACCGAGTCAGAATCAAGGATGTCATTGAAATACTGCATAAGCATCATATACCAGCTCAACACTGGAAACGCGATAAAAATGCGGACATAAGGAGAACTCACGAAAGAAATACCAATACCAAACGGAATCAGACATGGTGATATCTTAAGCCTCCTACTTTTCCATCTAATAATGAACAAAATAATAAAAAGACGATCTTCAACGACTGCTCAATACTTTTAAAACAATGTCAAAACGATATAATATCCACAGAAAATACCAAGTCCCTAGTAACTTCAAAATCCCAACAATATGCACGCTTACCATAGAGAACAACTCAATAGAACAAGTAGAATGTTCCGGGTATGAGACGGGTTTTGTTTTAAGCCACAAATTTTTAGTGGTTAAATCAAATCGGATGTTCTATATGCCGTTGGAAAGGTAATATAAATACGCAACTTTTATCCCAAGAAAGTTTTTGGTTTCATTAGCACACAAAATTTTATAACCAATTTTCTAAGGATAGGTTTTTCGCAAAAAAATTTGTACCAGGTATGAGACACCTAGAAAAATTCACTAAAATTGTAAAATATGAAGTAGAAACCACATATATATTTGAAAATATTACATTTATTAATTTTGAACGTCATCAGCGACTAATCTACATATAAAAATAAAATTTTATTAATTATTTTCTTCTGATTAAACATCTAAATCGCTGTCACAATGTTAGCAAGTGTAAAAGCTCGCACGCATATCTGCACACTCTAATGAACCGGCCGTTTGCATGTGTTACATTTTATGGTGTTAGCAGAGGTCAATTTGGCCGGAAAAATTTTAAACAAATGATACAAAAATCATTGTCTTCGTCCGAAGGTAGTGATGTTTTGGAATGCTTGGTTGGTGGTGTTGCTTTCTTCAGCGATGTTTTATTGGGTTTGGCCTTCTTTGCTGCTGCTTTGTTCTCCATCGCTTTTCGGCCACATTTTGAGGATTTTGGGCTAGCAGCTTTTAGTGGGCCAATTGCATCCAAATGTTACCGGGCAGCCGATCGTATGCCTATATTCTCCAACAAACAAGCTTTAATAGCTTGAAGTAGCGTATTAAAATCTTTTGTTGGTGTACGGTTTGCCTTTCTGGGGTGACATGGCTAAAATACAAAAATTGATCAAAACACCAGTTAAGTGGTATATAAATGCTTTATGCCAACAAAATGACGATATTTAAAAGTTGTATACCATTAGAGTTAAAAAAGTGTCTCATACCCGGTGATATGGTGTGTCTCATACCTGGATAATGTCGTCATTTTAAGAATAACAGTAAAAATTCTTTCCAACTATAAATTGGTATAATCCAATATTGGATTGCAAAATATAAGTAAATCACTAAATACTAATGCATTACACTTACCTTTTTCAATTGATTCGCTCAAAGAAAGAACACTTTAAAAAAATTAAAAAAGTTTTTACAATAAAATTTCCTAAAAAATATTTATAGTTGATACAAGCAATACAAGTATTGCGTTGATTCACTCGGGGTTAGCACAAAATTGGTTAATACCGTAAGGAACATTTAAGGGTAGTCATATCGGCTATGTTGACCTTGCATTATGAAAAGAACTGACTGTCTCATACCCGGAGCTGTCTCATACCCGGAAACTCTCCCTACTGTACTTCAAGTACCAGGGGGTACCCCCTTCAAGGGGGTTGACCACCGACCAAAATGTGTACAACAAATTTGCATTTATAAAAATTTGCAAATAGCAAAAATTTCCAATTAATTTCAAAATTTGCTAATAATTTCAAAATTTGCAAACAATTGCAAAATTTGCAAACATTTGCAAACATTTTCACAGATATTTGCTAACAATTTCAGACATTTACAGATATTTGCAAAGATTTACAGTCTTTTGCAAAAATTTACACAAATTTGCAAAATTTACACATATTTACAAAATTTCCAAACATTTGCAAAATTTGCAAACATTTACACAGATATTTTGAAAACAATTTTAAACATTTACAGATATTTGCAAAGATTTACAGTCATTTGTAAAAATTTACACACATTTGCAAAATTTGTAAAATTTGCAAACATTTGCAAAAATTTACACAGATATTTGCAAACAATTTCAGACATTTACAGAAATTTGCAAAAATTTACACACATTTGCCAAATTTTACACATATTTGCAAAATTTGCAAACAATTGCAAAATATGCAAAAATTTACACAGATATTTGCAAACAATTTCAGACATTAATTTACAGATATGTATTTGCAAAGATTTACAGTCTTTTGCAAAAATTTACACGCATTTGCAAACATTTGCAAAAATTTACACAGATATTTGCAAACAATTTCAGACATTTACAGATATTTGCAAAGATTTACAGTCTTTTGCAAAATTTACACAAATTTGCAAAAATTTGCAAAAATTTACACAAATTTGCAAAAATTTACACACATTTACAAAATTTCCAAACATTTGCAAAATTTGCAAACATTTACACAGATATGTTGCAAACAATTTTAGGGTAGAGTCAAGAATCCCCGAACTCAAAAGTACACTTTTCCCTATAAAAATGGCTTGACCAAACGAAAAAACGCAAAAATACAAGCTCTATAAGGTGAGTATCAATCTTGTCGGAGTTGTAATAAGGCCACAATTTAATTTTGAAAATTGTAATTTTCCCATAAGAAATACATGTAAGTGTATTATTGCATAATATTACGCAATAATTTTATGCATTTTGGTAACAGTACGTGCAGATTCATACTACCGGATCTACCTTAAGCGGGGCTAACTAGAGCAGCGTTAGTAAGGTGTCAGTTGCTCCCTGAGATTCGTCGCGTCAACTTGCAAACTTTTCGAGTTGGAGCCGCTTAATGGATGTTTTAATAAGTTTAGCGCGTGTCAAAACCGCTCGAGTACCGTCTGCGCCCGGGACGGGCGGTTGTGGAGAGTAGGTTTTGACAGCGCAAACCCCTCAGAAACGAATTCACACAAAAAGTGATTTTTTTATAAATTTGTTGTCCGATCACAACTTTAATTTTTTTGTTAGCTAATTACACCATTATCTTTCATAATTCGTTGTAAAAAATGAGATTCTGGTATATTTACAGTCGGCACAACCTCTTTCAATTTTGGGGTCGGAGATACACTTCAAAAGAGCCAATGATAAAATTGCATTCCAAATTAACTTTGGACTAATTAGACCCTCATGTTTCATAATTCACTTCAAAAATCATGAAATTCCAAATTCGGGTTTATTGACCGTCCCCCAATTTACACATTTACAGATATTTGCAAAAATTTACAGTCATTTGCAAAAATTTACACACATTTGCAAAATTTGTAAAATTTGCAAACATTTGCAAAAATTTACACCGATATTTGCAAACAATTTCAGATATTTACGGACATTTGCAAAAATTTACACACATTTGGCAAATTTTACACATATTTGCAAACAATTGCAAAATTTGCAAAAATTTACACAGATATATGCAAACAATTTCAGGCATTAATTTACAGATATTTGCAAAGATTTACACACATTTGTAAAAATTTACACACATTTGCCAAATTTTACACATATTTGCAAACATTTACACAGATATTTGCAAACAATTTCAGACATTTACAGACATTTGCAAAGATATTTACAATTATTTGCAAAAATTTACAGGCATTTGCAAAAATTCACACACATTTACCAAACATATATTTGCAAAATTTGCCAACAATTGCAAAATTTGCAAAAATTTACACAGATATTTGCAAAAAAATTTCCGACATTTACAATCATTTGCAAAAGATTTACAGGTATTTACAAAAATTTGCAGACATTGCAAAAATTTACACACATTTGCCAGTATTTGCAAACAATTGCAGAAATTTACTAACAATTGCAAATCCTTACAAAATTATGTACGGCAAATATACTAGGTGGTCAACCCCCGTTCAAGTATTTGGAAGTTGAAATATATGGAGGCGGAAATTTGGTCCCTGGTTGCTTAAGGGGCATAATCTGGAAAAACGAATTTCTAAAAGTAGAAAGCAAATCACGTATATTATATAAGGCATGTGTGAGACCCATATTAACATACGCTATAGAGGCAAGCGCACACACCGCCAAAACAACGAAAATGTTGAGAACCATCGAAATGAAAGTTTTAAAGGCCAAAACAGGAAAATCACTTGTCGATAGAGTAAGAAACGACCACATAAGAAAAGAGTGCAAAACTCCAGGATCAGAACAAAAAGAAAGGCTTGGAACGAGCACATATCACGCATAAACCAAAACCGACTCTTAAAAATTGCTAAGGATGAAACTCCCCATTAAATCAGGGCACCGGAAAGGCCCCCGAAAAGTAGGACAGTTGGCCATCAGTACCCAGGAAAAGCCAGATTTAAACAGGTCCTAGATCTAAGGCAAACAGAAGAAAAGAAGAAAAAATCCTCTATTATTCTAAATCTTAAATTTAAAAAATAAATACAAATTTAAATTATATAGTCGTAGGATCTACACGCTAAATACAAAATTTTGCATTGTCAAGGTTTCAGCTGATGCTGTAAAAGATTTGTTTCGGTTTGTGAGAAGCTAAACATTTATTCAATATGAATTATTATTATTTCTTCTGAATTCAATTTAAAAAGCGGTGTAATTTGGTTTGACGATTTTTTGTGAGGTTTTTGTCAAGCCAATGTTGCACCTATTGCACAACGAAAGATTCCGTAGCATAAAAAAACGAACTTCTTCCTATGTTTGTAGTTGAACAATTTGCTCATCATTATCAATCACGCGCACTTGACCGCCAAACCTACGACTGTTTTTTCCGCAAAGTTCCTTGAAAAGTTTCTTACAAATAGGAAATACAATTGGGGTATTGAAAAATATATTTTATTTATAGACAATTAATTAAAAAAATTAAGTTACAGTAAAATTCTCGTATCTCAATTAATTGTGAAATCAAAAACTCAAAGTTCAAAAACTTAGGATTTATTACGATATTATAGAAAAAAAATAACTTTTTAAAAAATGAAATTTCCTAATTGTTAAATTGTCGAGATTTCATGTTTTTGAAGCATACGTAATATTTTGTTTGATATCAAAAATTATGTTATGGAAGCGCAATTGGTATAATTTTATCATTGGTTTAAATTAGGTTGTTTAGGTCCCATGCTAATCAACTTAGTGAAAACTTTACATTCTTTAATGTACGATAAAATGACTTGGTTATTTGATTTGCTTAGGGTCACTTAGGGTACACATGAATAAATTAAACATAAAAGTTTTACCCTGTAAACACACTCAAATAAAAATGGTAGTTGGATAGTTTTCACAAAATATAAAATCGGCCTCCTCTTCCCACTTATACAAACTTCAAATAGTATTAAAAATTAACGAAATTGAATTAAAACCTACGTAGTATATGTATATATAGTTAGAAAAATTAATATATAATGTACAATGTATTAGGATGCTCCTTTGTTATAAAAAAAATAAAATTTTTATTGACAATTTAGCTAAGCTTTTATGACGGAAAGAACAAAAAGGTTCTCTAATTTGTAATATTCTGTGTTACTTAACTTCTTTAATTTATTTACTATACAAATATTTATTTCACATTTTTTTTTGAATGCCTTTTTTCTGGATATATTTGAACTTTGTCGTTCTAATGAACTGAATATACGGAGGTATTCCAGCAGCAGTAAAAAATTGCAGTCACAATTCAAAAGCAACAGATGCTTATCTTGAACAATTTGTCAGGTTAATTCAGTTTTATTTTCTTTTTCTGTCTAATTTCTTTACTATATCTAAAAGAAAAGTCAGTTAAAGTTTAGTAGCTTTTTCAAATGCGACATTCTCTAATATATCAACAAGTAACAAATCTACTTCAGTAATTTAATAACGTTTGACTGCATTAGTCTCCTTAACGAGTTTTTCATAGCTTTTGTTCTTTTTATTTTATTTTTCCGAAGGCAATTTAAATTTAATTGTTTTGTTTTAAATATACAAAAGAGTGGTGTTTTCGTCATTGCAATCCTGTGAAAATTTCAAATGTAATTCATTATTATAAAATAAAAATTAATTTTTTAATTCTGTTGTCATCAAAGGAAATTTTTATTTGATTTAATAGATTTTTAACATTTTTATGATTTAAACTAGATTTTTCAAATTAATTCTTATCAAAGAAAGGCAATAAAACTTGTATAGCTAGCTATGCAATTTTAAGCTTTTGTTCTGGCGTTTAGTATTGGTTCTAAGAAACTAAAACGATTTCTTTTCATTAAATTGAAACATGAAGAAATTGTGAGAAACTAATTAGAAATTGTAAAAAATAGATGCGAGATTATGTCTTTATATTACAAGTCTTTTATTGAAGGGCGATTATATGTAATTGCGTTTCAGAAGTAAAAAGATATAGCACTTTAAGTGCTATTCCAGAATTTCTATGCCGAAATTCAAGATAGTCAAGTTAATTGCAATTAGAAAATTGCGTTTTTTATTACAAATTAAGTTCATTAAAGATCCTGGAATTTAGTAGCTCATCAAATTTATTTGGAAAAGTATTTTCCTAAAATTTTCGCACATCCTAATGTGATTCTTATAAATAAATTTCAATAACGAAGCATTTGCCACTTTATAGCCCCAAGTTTTGCAATAAAAATTAATAAGACGTAAATTCGTCGATCGACATTTTAATTTAAAAAAAATTAATAAAATTCTGAGCAATCTTTTTTATGCTTTTTTGATATACCTACATAGTACTTAAATTTGTTATTTGATGCTTATACTTATTAATTTTAATATATTTTTAATTTTAGATTTACCGAAAAGAAAAGAAAGAAAGCTTAGTGATGAAGTGGTCAATAATCTGCTGGTTAACTCTCATAGCAGCTGCTACCTTATTGGAAGAAAGTGTGCGAGCAGCTCCAAATCCTCAACCAGAAGATATGTGGAAAACTCTTTTGGAACTTGATAGGATGTATTCGTCTATTGCGAGACCTAGGTAATGGAAAATATTTGTTTATCACGTTTTTATTGCATGCTTTAAAGTTGATAACTGTTTTGTCAATTTTTTATGCTTCATGCCAATTGTGCAATATACTTTTCCAAGCTAATTGTAAGTACAAGTACTTCAAGAAATTGTGTTAGTTGTCATTTAAATCCAGCACTTTTAAAACTATGCAAGAATGGCAAAAAATGCAAAAAATTTAATCGTAAAATTTTTTATGTGTTATTCCCTCAATACATGGGTGTAGGGAATAGGGAGTTACCAGTTGCTGCTAAATTATTTAATTTTAACTAAGTTAAGTGTAGGTCCTTGCTTATGATTAATCGCTAAAATAATGAACTGAATTAATCAAATAAACGTGCACACATCGAAAATTTTATATTAATTCTAACAGGATTCTAGTAAAACTTAATCTTTGTACTACCTAATTATGTACGTTTTTCTTCATTCAAAAACTTTTATCTTAAATATCTCGTTTGTATTTTGTGTACGTCAAAATAATGTGAAGGCGGTTTCTTAAAATAGACTGTGGAAAACTAATTAAATTGATTTTTTCTGTAAGGGTTTTAAGTGAACAAGTGATTAAAAAGACAGAAGTTTCTGAAATCTGAAAATGCCATATGATGGTATTTTTTGCTATAAAAAGTAAAAGTTAAATTCGATGTATCGAACAAAAAAGCAAAATTAATGGAATAATGCAAAATTATTGTCTCTATTTAATTGTGTTGTTGTACCACATATTGTATTTATGTAGTTGTTATTATTACTCAGCGTAACATAATTAAATTCGATCAAACCACTTCTCACATTATTTAATTGTTAATTTAATCGCTTTAAAATAAAATTATTGTAATTTTTGAAAATATACATTTTTTACTAAGACAAAACATTTCTAGTTATTATATTTTTATATTAAAATTAATAATAGTCAAATAGATAATAGAGTAATAGATAATCAAGCTTGGTTAGTGGGTATGTGCTTTCTACTTAATCAGAATTTTACTTGGTAATAATATTTTTAGGCAAATTCAAAAAAAAATTAAATATTAGTAAATAATCTCAATTTTAGAACACAACAATCAATAAATCACACAATTTTGAATTATTTTTTTCTGTTTTATTAAAGCTTGATTATGTGTTTTGTCTCGGATGGGTTAAAATTTTTTATTAAATTAATTATTTATTCATTAATTTAAAAATGAATGAAAATTGGGAAACGCTAATCAATGAAAATTTTGATTTTGTCAGATCACTGCCAGGTAATTATTCGTTTCTTATAGTTAAATTCTTAAACTAATTCAAATAAATAACACTAACACCATAACATGAATAACAAAAATATGTTTTGATAAAATTTATCTTAATTTACAGTAAAAATCCTCCTCTCCTTCTTGACTATACAAAACTCCCTTTCTAAAAAAAATATTTGCCGAAAATTTAAGATATTCTGTTCTAAAGTATTCATTTCTTTGATTAATTGAAACCTTTGAACTACAAGCCAAGTCAAATATATTTTACAAAACTAATAACTGTCAAGCAAGTTTATGGTTAAAAAAAACTACAATTGTGTTGAATAGAGAAATTACAAGAATTTATTCATTCAACACATTTAATAACCAAAACCACAACCAACAACCAACCTAGATAACTAAAACATTTTATTCCTAGTTGACTCTAGGTCTACAAATTTTAAAAATAGATTTTCCAAAATATTAACTGAAGGCGGAAGGGAAGAAAACAAAGCAACAGGCTCAAAACTACTAAAGTTAATATATTATTTTTTAAGTTTATTTATAATTATAATTTTATTTATCTACCCATTTTAAATTTTTGCCATTGGATGCTTTCTAAAATCACCGAATTCCAAAAAAATTAAAAATTAAAAATTATAAAATTTATATTTAAGGGTGATTTATAGATATAATTGTACCAAATCTAAAACAAAATAAGAAAAAGGCTACGTCAAAAGCTTTAAATAAATTTTAGACAAAAATTAAAAAAATGGAATTCTTTGGAAACTTGCTCAAATTTTAAAGTACCTACCTAATTCTGATGTAAGAGCTTAATTTGCCCATAGGATGATATTATTTTCTTTTGTTTAATAACCGTTACATACAGCCTTTTACAAAACTATTTGGAGTGGATTAATTTAGTATTAATAAAAATAACGTTTTTATTTCGAAAAACTGAAAAACTTTTGTAATTATTACATAATAATTTGGGTTAGTTGGTTAAAAGTGACTTGGTTTCGCAAACGTAATCAGATTCGGTTTTCTTTTAAAATAAATTTTCAAGTCAGCCGTAAACGTATTCTGTATAAGATAAGGTGACAATGTGACAAGCATTTTCCAAAGATACAAAAATCCAATTATGTACTTCTTTCTAATTTGAATGATATATGTGTCTGTCAACTTTTCACTCAAAGTTTTACAAGTTGAACGATGTAAGTGTATTTATCCTAACTTTACTTCCGAAAATATGTGTCACTTCATATTCAAGATATTTTGTAATACAAAAAGAAATTCATTGTGCTTTTATGCATTCGATTGGTTTTATTTGATACTTAGGATTTTCAAGTGATTTTCAAGACATCACATCCCACATAATACTTGCAAATTAATGTAGGCGCAGTCTCTTTGTCCAAGTGTCGAGTTAAGACATTGAGGTTCAAAAATAACCACCAAACTAAATTTAATCGGAATATATTAGATTTAATAAATATGATTTTAAAAATCAATGCGTTACTATTCAGACATTTATATTTATAACGTAAGAATGAACTTCGTGAATAACGAGAAAATTTAAGAAGACTGATAGCTTTTTGTAAATTCATTTTTTGAACAAAAATAAACACCATTCAAACCATCATCATTATTATTGAGTGATAATTTAAAATCCAAATTTCAAAATTTCAGATTTTACACGGATTCTTGTCGGGAATAATATAATTTATTATAATAATTTGGTAACCGAATAATTTTATATTCAATATCTACACCACTCGAAGTATTTTGGTGTAGGTGAGTAGCTTGTTATAGGCAACAGAGTGTAAAAAATTGAATGAATTCAATTCATAGTTCAATACTTGTACTTCAATAAAATATATAGAAGTTCAAATTATTTATTTATTTTCATATTGTTAATTAACTTTTAAGTTAACAAATGAAAATTTCAATGACTTCTCCTCAAAAACGAAATTTTTTTCTCGGTATTATGAATTAAACATCAAAGTAACAGAATCCGCAAAAATTTGACTGCTCGCGATTAGATTACACAAAAAATTTTTAATGCGGGCGGTGAGCGCTGTTGGTACGGCCCCTGCCGCGCGTCATTGACTTACCTTTTGATCTACTCAGTAATTATAAATCAGATACAATACTTTATTTTTTTATTAAAAAATAATGTTATTTAATAAATAATTTCATTTAAACACATAACATAAAATCAATTAATAAAGTATTTTTTTATTGTTAAAAAAACGAAGAAATTAAATGTTATAATTTTATTATAAATGTAGCCGTATAGCGTTATTTTTTTTATAAAAAAAACTGCTAAACTTTTGATATCTTCGTTTTTTTAACAATAAAAAAATACTTTATTAATTGATTTTATGTTATGTGTTTAAATAAAATTATTTATTAAATAACATTATTTTTAATAAAAATAAAGTATTGTATCTGATTTATAATTACTGAGTATTCTGTTATTTGATGTTTAATTCATAATACCGAGAAAAAATAATTTCGTTTTTTGAGGGAGAAGTCATTGAAATTTTCATTTGTTAACTTAAAAGTTAATTAACAATATGAAAATAAATAAATAATTTGAACTTCTATATATTTTATTGAAGTACAAGTATTGAACTATGAATCCTGAAAATTTCATTAGAATATCTCTAATAGCTTTTTAATTATCGATTTTTTAACTAAAAGTCATAAAAATTTTCATTAAAAAAAAAATTGTTGTTACAATGAAAATTTTCAAAAACTGTTTTGGGGATTCATTGTTTATAGGGAACACTTCATGAAAAAATACTCATATCTGAATTTGATAAGCAAGTGGAAAATGGGGGGTCCACTTGACATGATCTTGCTCTCATGTAAGTATTTTTCCAAGTATGTATTGCCATGATATTTGCTATCATTTTCTTTATGTCTTAATTTATTTTGTTTTTATTTTAGCTAGTTTAGCTGGAGACTCTTATATTTTTGATTTAACTTTTAAAGAAAATAAAAAATTTATAAAACAGAAACTCAACCTTTATTATCGTAAACAAATAATAAATTTATTTAGTATTATGCTTTTATAACAAAAAGATTGAAAATTATAATACCCAATTAATTCAAATCAGCTTATAGAAAATTAAACATAAATAAAATATACTGTCTGAAAACAGACTGCAATTTCTATTTCCTATTTTAATTCATAAAATTATCCCAATATAAATCTAATCAAATAAAGTATAAAAAATTCTTTTATATTTTGGTTTATAAAATGCGCAAATCGTTAATGTTCAAAATATTTACTTTGGATGTGGGTGTTAAGAGTCGATGATGAGTTGTCGTAGTGAATCTCTTGTTTCTCAAATTTATCAAACAAATTTTCCATAAATCCGGAAAGTATGTTTTTTTTAATATTTCCAATTCAGTTTCCAAATTTTAATTCTTTGTAAAAGTAAGTATATTTTATAAAATTAGTTTCCATTTAAAATCCAATTATTAAATTAAAATTCTTATCATATTCAGATTTTTTAATATTCACTTCAAAAGTTTATAATTAATTACTTCCATCAAATTTTCATAATTATTAAATTTTGATACATAATCAATATTTTGAATTTTTAACTTGGACTTATTCTATTGCAAGTACTTCTCAAAAATTAGTTGATTGCATTCAAAATCAGTTCACCATGGTGAGTACAAAACTATCTGTTTTTCCTTGGAACCATAATTATTGCCACTTTAAGGACCATTTCTGTTTAATCAAATTAACAACGTATTTAAACTTTGGTAAATCACCAATAACAATTTTTTTAAATTAAAATAATCCCTTTTACAATAACATTTTGTAATAGTCATAAAACAAAAATCAATTTATCGATAATCAAAAAATCTAATCTTGAGCGAAGCAAAATTATTATAGTCTTAAATTGAAATTTTATAATATTGGATTAAGGTCTTATCATTCTAGTATATTTCTCTCTCTCTCTCTCTGTAATCCACCTCAAATTGGTATATATTATTTTTTCTTATAATAAACACGGAGAAATATTCCATTAAAGATAGCAAGTACAAATTTCTGCCAAAATTTGCTTTTGTTTAATTTTTCAAAAAATATTAAAGTTTATTGTATAAGCAATCAATCAATCTTACAGCCCCAAAACCCTGGGTGGGTTATGGCCGACTTTTTTAATAATTTGTATAATATTAGAATCAACAGTTGTTCTTATTATTTGACTGAATCTATTTCATAAAGTGTAGCAGCTACGTAGTTACGTATGTATTAAAATTAAATTATTTAAACTACTCGAAAATTTCTGATTTAAATAATTTAAAATTATCATACAGAGTCTTAGATAATTTATATAGTAACAACTTACATAATTAATAACTTCATAATAACTTGGGTAGCTTAAATTTAACTTGTAGATAATTTTAAATTAACATATTTTATATTCGTTCCGAGAAGATTCTGTATCAATTAAATAATAAAAATATTATTATGGTGGTAATGCAATATTTTCTAGCAATATAATTAATTATAAGAATTACATATATATTTATTTTAGATTTAATTAAAAATTAATAGATAATATTGACTAAAAAACGAATTTTATGGTTTGATTTGTAAAATTTAAATTAATTTGCAAGACTTTTAATTTTTAAGGAGAAAATTTTATTTTTACTAAATGTTCATCAGAGTTACTCAAATCTGTCGGAAATGGTAAGATGATGCTAGTAGGAATTTTTATTTGAAAATTGACAAATAAAAAAATTCGTTGCGCTCAAAAAGCAACCGTTACACTTACTTAATTTCAGCAGTAATAGCCGTATTTTCATATATTTTTCAACTTGCCTGCACAGATTCAATTTTTAAAATTGCTAAATGGTTTCCGGCACATAGGACAATTAATAGTTTCTTTTATTTTCATCATAATATAAAACTCTACGTAACAGTTGTTCTTTAATCGATTTTACAAACAAAAATGTTTAAAAATTAAAATATTCAAAAAGACTTATGAATTTTTTAAGACAAAGAGAAACTTAGCGCAAGTACTTCGTCTTGTATGGAATATAAATTTTAAAATATGTATACGCCATAATTTTAATTAAAGAAATAATTTTTTTTTAATATATTATAAAAGTGGCTGTAAAACTGCTATTTTAATGTAGACACAGCAAAAGTGACACTTCAGTCTATTTGTAAATAGAACTTTTATTATAATGACTATCGGAAAAATAGTTTTTTACTTTTTCTCCCAATAAAAGATGCTTCTTTAAAACGGCAAAGTGAAATAATAAATTGCCTACACAAAAAGTATATTTTTAAAACAAATACTTCTAAAATAAGTCTTAAATGCAATTAATTGCATTCTATAAATTAAATTGACTTTCCTTTGATTTAAATAAATTCAATTTTATTATAGGCACATATTTCATTTATAGAAACGGTAATTTATAAATAGGTACAGCAATTACTGTAGAAGTTGCATTTATTTCTTGAATTACAAATGTTTCGATGGCATAAACCTATAATAAATAATGCATATTATAAACATGTAAAGTAATTAATTAATATATGCATTGCCCCTTGATCTTTGCCATACAACTTACTATATGTATGTTTAATGACAGATAAAAATAAAAGAAGGTTGTAGGGAACTACAACATTTAAAAAAAATAGTGGAAGTGCTCAACTTCTATAATTTTCTATTTTCCTATTAAAATTTTAGGAATCAAATATTTATTTTTTTTTGTTGAGAAATAGTTCAATCTCATAATTTTTTACAAAATAATAATTGTTTTTTATTTATTAACGGTAAAATGTTAAAATAACTCCAAATTCCTTCAACACCAACAGCGGTCCTATCATGTTTTACCAATTTTGTAACATTTGGATAGGAATGTTCTGAAGAACCTTAAAGTACCCACTTGGCAGTGTTGCCCTAATGTAACGAAGCTTTAAAATAACTTTTTTTAAATTTTCAGTGTTTATATAACTTATATTGGTATAAAATTAATCGTTATAAAAGTACGTAGATATATTATGTTTAAATTTAAATTTTTCAGTTTATTTGACAATAATTCTTTTACTTGAATCGTTGGCCGTATCACGCTAGTTTTTGATAATAATAATATCTTATATACATTTGGATTTAGATGCTAAGTTTATAATTATACTGAAAATATAACTGCAAAGTTAGTATTTGATTTTGCTATTATATTCGAACATTGCTTGCAAATGCTCAAGTTTTAGTTGTATTGCAGCTTAGCTATGTGACCACAATTAGCATTAAGCATCTAAAGATAATACACACATATTTAAGTAATAATGTACCGACCTCTATTATAAAGCGTAGAGTAATGCTCGTGAAATTAGTTTTGCTAAGTTAAATTACATATAATTCAAAAAATAATTGTATAAATTTGTGCGCTTCGTAAACATTCATTTTCAAAATTGTAGAAGAGAAACTACATTAAAATAAATGGAAACCAACGCAGACATGTAGTATTAGGGTTAAATTTTTTAAGTAACTAGAAGCCCTTAATCTTAATTAGAATTACAAGATTTCATCAACATGCTTATTTATAACATTTAAGGTTTTCCGGTCTGCATTGAAGTTTTGTAAAATTATTATTATAGGTAATAGTTGATTCAGCATGAAAAACCTCAAACGTACCGCATACCGCACCCTTAATTTCGCGAAAGTTCTTTTGCAAGAAAGCAGAACTTTCAATTTAAAATTAAAGCTCCAGTAATCTGTTATTTTCTGCCAACTATTTATTCACCAATTTGGTATATAAACTTGTTCAATTAAACTCCATTTACATCCGAACACCTGTAATCTTATTTCTCTGAATACAACATAGTTTAAATTAAATTTGGTTTCGAAATTAGAAAGTCTAACAAAATGCAAAATTAGTAGGAAAACTTAAGAATTACAAACGTAATTCTATAATTACGCGCATTTCAGATTTAAATAAATTGTCACGCCTTCATGATGGTTAAACGAATAACAAAGGTTAATGTTTTAAGAAAACCAATGATTAAGTAATTGGAAAATTTCAAAAATTTATTCGTATTTTTCGTATTATTTTGGATTAAATTAAAAAAAAAATAATCTCATTGTAAGATTTAAATAAAAAAAAATTGGCTTCTAAATCCAAGTTTAAATAATTTTGTAATCGGAGTAAGTACTACCGACATTATTATTTTATTGACAAGTGTACTTCACTTTGAAGCTTTTACAAGAACTTTCCATTTGATTGTTCATTGCTTGAGAATTGAAAGTGAAAAGTAAATATCGGATTTTCTTTGATTTATATCCGCTTATTAAAACCATTCTGTTTTTCGGACAAATTCTCTTGCTTTTTTATGCAAAGGAAATACATTTTTTTGTCGCAAATAATGCTTTTTATATTACAATTTGGCATTGGTTTATTAAAACAATTTATACGTGAAAATAATTCAGAATAAAATTATTATTGTATAATATTATGATAAATACGCACCTACCTATTACAACTTAAAAATAACAAGAAAACTATAAGTTTTCTTTTAGTTCCCATAAAAACAATTAAAGGAATCTTTAGTAAAGATATCTTATTTAACTTGAAACAATAATAATTATAATGTAGAACTGAGTATGAAACTTTTAAGAATAAATTTTATGATAATCAAGTTTCGTAATTTTTTATCATAAACAAATGTTATCTTTAACTTACTTTTTAAATATAACAATAATAAAAATAACCTGTAATTCAAATCAAATTTTATTCGACCAGAAACATAGCAAACATGAATGGTTTTTCAGAAATTCCAAGCTGATCAATTTTCCTAAAATAATTTGATTAAGTTTGGTTTTTGCAAGAAGAGACCAGAGTTTCTCTGGAGTGCCCAAACAATTTTTTTTCATTTTTACTACGCCAAACCGTCAAATGTGTGATCTGCAAGGATATTTTTATAAAAGGACGCATTTCAGCATCAATGAACTCGTGGAGTCCATAAGTCCCATAAACTTTTTTTGTAGAAAAAATGCTGACTTCAAACGTTTTCTGACATACTGGAAATTAATATATTGCAAGTAGATAACGATTAACTCCAAGTCTTCTGAAGAACCATGAAAATGGAATATTATGATTCCCATAATAAATATGTCCGGTGTATAACTATGATATCAATTTATAATTTTTTCCCTTCCATACGAGAAAAATTTATGGATAGAAGTTTTCATTGTTAGTTGCTTTCTCACTAATTGTTGGTACGATTGAAGTAGGTACACTGAAATAAAAACATATTATTCTTGATTTCCCAATGATCATGTGATAAATTGTGGTATTATTATGTTTTTAACTGAATAAACTTTCAACAAATGATGTTATTGATGTTATTTTAAATAAAAATTTGGGCGATCTTTATTATAATTTTTTTAATTTTATTTTCTCGCCCTTCAATTGCTACCAATATGTTAAATAATTACCTGTGCAAAAGTTGTGTCTTTTTCGATAATTTTAATCTGTGCAATAAAGGCTTTGATCTTAATATTGATTTCAAATGGAAAAAATTAATAATCACTTTCACTTTATATAATTCGGTTCAATTTTGATGTAATCAAATTCGTTTACCCTTGTCTTCTTTGAGTAAAATGAGAACTTAACGACCATAATTAAAAATTTCTAAGTGCAGCTACAAGATTTTCGGAACTTTTCAAAATTTTCAATGTATTATCGACTACAACTTTTTGAATATTATTTAATATTTTTCCTAAAATGCTAAAAAGTAATTTTAAGTTAAAATGTAATTTAACATTTAAAATTGAATTTAGGCTGTAACTCCACGTTGAAAATTTTTTGTTGTCGTAAAGCGCTGATTTTACTCAAAAAAGATTGGATTCGATTGTGTCAAATTATGTGGTCTGAACGTAATTAGTAATTTTTTATTCAAAATCGGGTTAAATTTATCGAATTCGGCCCAACATTGGCAAAAGTTATTTTTTAACACATTGGAACCAATCGAGAGTTGGAGAAAATAAAATGAAAACTGTAAGATAAAGATCACCCTAACAAAGATGTTGCATAATCCTATTTTGAGATATTTACCCCAGTAATCGTGCATGTGTTTAGCTTTTACATTTTGCATTATTCTACTTATACGACTGACTCGAATGAGTTTGAATGCTTTTGGTGTTGAAAAACGCAAGTTTAAAAATATTTAAGCTGTAGTAATTATATTAGAAGTATAAGCTTTTTATATTAATCTTATTGTGCACAAAAATTCCACGATAACTTAATAATTTTAACACCCAAGTCCATTTTTGGGTGTGCATGAAAGTTAGTGTGTCACTGGTGTGGTGGGCTAATGCGTCCTGGTGGCAGGTAGTGTGCGCAGTGGGCCGACGACCCAATCCGATATGACACCTAAAGTGCAGAGAGCCATCAACATGCTGAAACTTCAACACCTAGAGCGTCTCTACGCAGATCGAGCACGACCCAGGTGAGAATTATGCTCGCCAACATTTGAAATTATTTCAATGTGCCTACTTTGTCATTCAAACTTAAATTTATCTATTGACTGAACTGTTAAGATTATTCAAAATTTATATTTTGATTATTATTGGCTTCTTAAAAATCAAAATAAATTCTAATTTACCCTTTTTAATTAAATTCATTCAGTTTGTGCTTGGTAGTGAAACTTTAAGGGTACCCATAAACAAATTTCTTAGCAGAATAATTAGTATGTACCTACCACCGGTATAATATGCATTCAATAGAAGTAATAATAATTTAAAAATATTTATAGGAAGGCAACTCAGATGAATATGAAATATGCAATATATGTAATATTCATATTCGTGAATATTAGATTAAAAAATTGATTTACCGAAATACAGTTTTAGTTTACCCTTAAATTTGTGCGTTAAATTTAATTTAGTTATATTTGGAAACCTTATCTGCAAGACTACTTTGTCATTCAAACTTAAATTTATCTATTGACTGAACTGTTAAGATTATTCAAAATTTATCTTTCGATTATTATTGGCTTATTAAAATCAAATTAATAAATTCTAATTTACCCTTTTTAAATTAAATTCATTCAGTTTGTGCTTGGTAGTGAAACTTTAAGGGTACCCATAAACAAATTTCTTAGCAGAATAATTAGTATGTACCTACCACCGGTACAATATGCATTCAATAGAAGTAATAATAATTTAAAAATATTTATAGGAAGGCAACTCAGATGAATATGAAATATGCAAAATATGTTATATTCATATTCGTGAATATTAGATTAAAAAATTGATTTACCGAAATACAGTTTTAGTTTACCCTTAAATTTGTGCGTTAAATTTAATTTAGTTATATTTGGAAACCTTATCTGCAAGATACGACAGTCACAACAAAGTGTATGTACATATGTGTTTTAGAATGACCATTTCCATTTGAATATAAAATTAATAGATAAAACATCGCATTTTCTTTATATTATAGAAATAAATTTGAATATCGTCAAACAGCGCTTCTGAAAAGTAAATTTTAGAAATGATAATATAAGTTTTCTTTTAATAATAATCTAACGGTTATAGCATATCCATAAAATATGGAAAAAAATATGTTTTTATTAGATTTATATATTAAACACTTTTTATGATTTATTACAAAAATAATAGCATGCGGTATAATATGGAGAAAGTAAATTTCAAGTTCATAGATCGTACAATTATATTCAATTCTAGCCTACATCCAAAATTATTTGAGTCGTGGTTTGGATTCCACGTTTTGTATATAATTTTTGTGTTATTTAGTAAGAACTACTAATCTTAATTTAAATAGTGCAAATTTATTTTTACCTAAATACTTAGGTACTCATTCTTTGCGATTGATTAGAAATCACAGCAATCTTAAAATCTACTAAACATATTGAATTAAATTAAACACATATTGTTCGGTATAAGCAAAAGTAATTAATTACCTGTTAGATCTATAAAACAGACCTTCAATTTATTATAAAAAGATATCTACAGTATATCTGATATTGTATAGATGGTATAACCATCTGAAGCGAATCAATTTAATTGCTTTCCTTACAAAGGTGTACACTGTGAAAAGCGTTGGAAGGTGTCGTATGGTAAAATCTAACCACATGTACATGATGCTATGACCACATAATATACTCTCCAAAGGTGAACTATTATTCAAATGTAAATAATAATTGAAAAGTCAAGCATAAACACAAAGCCTTAGTTGGACTGCTTCTTAACATTTTGATGTGATATTTTTTAAAATTTAAAAATTACCAGGATAAATAAATGCTAAAAAGTTAATTATTTTCATAAGCTGGCAATGGTTGGGTAAACCATTAATTAAATTTAATATTAATTATACTGATTAACTTAAAAAAGAAAGAAAGAAAGACACCGCATACTATTTACGTTCAATTTTTCAATCTTCAGTTATCTCGAACTATAGGTTTATTTCTAAGGATACAATCCTTTTATAAATTATTTCTATAAAATTGTCTTTGGTTGAGATAGTCCGACTTTGAAAAATTGAACCTAACCCTTTGGTATGATTACCACCGAATAAAAGGTTTAAATGAATTTTCAAATGATGCAACTGCTTTAGATCAAATTAATAGACATATTTATAATTTGATGATATGATATATATAGAAAAAAAATATATTTTGACGCAGAAGAAATATTAGTGAGTGAGATAACTGCAATTACAATCTGGAAAAGAACTTACATCAGAGAAGTCTGATTAAATAAGAAAATGGTGCTAAATAAAGTTTTCACTTAAAAATTTTAAGCATCAAGCTTCTTCTGTCAATGACAACTGCATAATTTAGCTCAATAACTTAAAAAAAGTTCAAGTTTACCAAGCTCCAGACTATCAGCAAATTGTTTTTCCAGTGTTTTACAGCATTTCTATTTATTTATATTTTTAGTAATATAATTTATATTCATTATTAACGTATAATATATTTTTGATTAATATTAAAAGACAGTAATTATATTTATTTTTATAAATTTGCAGAAAAAAATTGGATATTATGTTAAATTTTGTTATTTATTAAATATTTTCGAAGAAGCACATTAAAGAGTAATATAAAAACTGTCTTGTTATAACATTTCTAGTCAGCCTACTCAGTGGTATGCTTTCATATAAACAGACATTTTGTTTTCACAATTTTTTTTTGCAAGAAATTTTAATTTCTTCAATAGGATGGTTTTATTAATTACTAGGTACGACTTGATAAAACTTGACACTTGATAAATCATTTACGTTTTACATACCCATACGTTTATTTCCTGTTCAATTAACCTCTTTATTTGCATAATGACTTTATTTAAATTATATAAATTATTAACCTGTCAAATCAATATTACATTTGAATTATACTACCAAAATTCCTTGAAATTCTTCGAAAAATTTTTTGCCTGTATTTTTATTTTAATTCCTTTTTAGGATGAATTTTATACCTTTATATGCAAGTTTAGTGAAATTTTAATTCTAGAATTTGTAAATTAGTAAATTTTTCAAACTTAATTATTCTCATCCAGCCCATAATCGAGATCCAGATGGACCTGAATTGATAATTGCTTTTAAAAAAAATTATTTCACTACACTTGTAATTATTAAATTCATCTTTAATACATATTTTCACAAGTTAATAAATAATTATAAATATTTTTAATTAGGTAACCGGTTTCGCTTTAACCTAACAAGTCAAGTTTTTAAAAATAATTTTTTAATAGCTATTTATGGTACTAGTGCGTTATATTGCAAATAAGTCACGCGAGAAAAGTGTTTAGCAATTTTCTTTAAGTTTAATTTTGTTTTTTAAATAAATATAATTTAAGTATGAATTTAAAAATTAGAAGTTTAGTAAATTTTTAATTGAATAATTAAATAATTCAAATTTTCTTCAACTACGCTCAAGTAATTTTCCAACAATTTTTGAAACTTGTTCGACTCTTTTAGTATTGAATAATTATAGGAATTCTTGAAAAAATAATTTTTACTTTTAAAATCAAAAAAGTTTAAAAAGTCAAATTTCAAAATTGCATTAGGTGGAGTGTGTTAGTTAAAGAAATTATAAACTTGATCATTATTTTAGAAGTAGGTGACCCTGGGTACTTACATTAGAATAAAGTATAAGAATTATTCAAAGATAATATTGCACATTTACATTATTATTATGTACTGTACATAATACATATAAATTGATAGAATTATTAAAATAGTTAGTTTAACCGGTTTTCAATTATCTCTGCATTTAACATTTAAATAGAATATACTGGGGGAGAAGGGAGTATTATAAAATAATTCAATTGTTAAATACAGGAAACATTTCAATACATTCGTTAGAATCGATGTAACGATGCTATATTGTTTTTAAGTTATTATTTATTCATCATATTTTTACGTATAATACGTGCAATAGACAGATTATGTATGTAACTCCTCTACCTAAAGAAGGAATTTTATTACATTGTTTGAGGAAATGTATAACTGGTATTTATGCATTATTAGTTTACTCATAATATGACATGTTGCGTTTTTCAACAAAAAGTAATTTTATTAAAATTAAAATAATATTCGCTTATGTGCTGATAAATAATTTTTCCAAGCTATGCATATTTTCAAACCGAAATAATATACAAAATCAGCAATAGACATAAAAAAAATTCACAAAATTCTAAAAATCTCAATTTGACTTGCAGCATGTGTTTTAATGTCAAAACGCATTGTAGCCTTTGACGTTTGAGTGACATTGTTAAAAGCGCATTTATTTATCTGCAAGTCAAATTGAGATTTTAGAATTTTGTAAATTTATTATTTTTAACTACACTTGTTCATTATTTTCGTAATTTATGTGAAAACGGTTAGTTTCCCAAAAAATTATTAGACCAACGTTGTAGCCCGTTAAATTTCCTATCCGGTTTGGGCCATTAGTTTTTCTAAGAGTTTCGTTTAAAAGATACGGGGTTGGCAAAAAGTAAAAAATAAAAGAATTTTTGAATTTTAATTTAATTCATAACTCGAAATCTGTTGATTCACGTGGGTTATCATTTGTATATTAAATTTTAAAAACTCTAATCATTAAACCAAAAATCAAATATTGGTGCAGGGCCCGTTGAAATCATAAATTGAAAAATTGCTTTAAAGGTACAAGGTTTGGACTTGACAAAATTTTATTTAAAATATTTTGAAATGCTCTATCACCACTAAGAGTTCTCAGGTCAGATGTAATAATTAAACCTTATTAAAATATTATTAAACGTTTATAAAGGATACTAGCTGAAAGCTAAAATAATTTTGTTTATTGTTCTTAACCTATATTTAATAAAAATTGAATAAATAATATTTTTTGAGCGAAACCCTAACAAATTGATTTCCTATAATATTCTATATATTCTATAATACATATTATAATATTCAAGACCAATAATGATTACCCAGTATAAACAATTTTTTTTAAATGTAAAAAATTTCAGTAGTAAAGTAATTATTTTTTTAGTGCCGTTTGTGCTCAATGCTTTGCTTTAGTACCTGCAATAAGAAGTTCTACTTTTACTCCTTACAACACAATAATAATTATTTATTTTCTTTTTTAATAATTAACTAGTAAATTTTTACAAATAAACAGTAGAATGCTTAATATTAAAACATAATTATTGCAATAAACTCTTGTTATAAAAAAATATAATAGTAGGGACCTCTGGGATAATTATTGTAAATAACTTTTGTGGTTTGAATTTAACTTATTGAAAACTAATATATTTTATTATTTAAATTCACATAATGTCCGTTTATCCCTAAACTAAGTGTTTTCCAGAGTATTTCGGTTTTACGCATTCTCTAAACTCCAAAGGTTAACATTTATCTTTACAAATTTAGCCCATAGAGGAAAATGGAAACAAGCATATTGTAAGACCATAGAGGTAATGTTAATATTCAAGGGGTAAATATGTAAAAAAAAAGAAATTAACGCAATAACACTTATACGCACATATCTCAAAATAGACTGCTAAACAATGAAAACCGCATTAGAGTAAACAAAACAGATGATTTTAATTTTAACAAAATTGCCTAATTTTGGAGATTTCGAGAAAAAATAGCATAAGGAGAAAAAAGACATTTTTTGTTCCTCTTTTGCAATTTATTCTGTGAACCGCGCTACAAAATGTTTCAGGTACTTTTTTCACAAAAAATTTATATTATATGAGGATACGATTGTTAATTTAATGCATCTAAAGGGAGAACAGCAACAAAATGGTATCGATATTTGTATTTTTATGTTCAAATCAAACAATTTGTTTGAAAATGACCGCTTGAAAACTTTCGTTTAAATTATAAGCATATTTTATGCTTCTCTAAGAACTTATAAGATTAACATTTAAAGTATTTTAGCCAATTGTAAGTAACTTCCAAATAAAGCCGGATTATATTTCTGCAGCAAGCATTTTACGTTTTCAAAATATTTACTGTTAATGTTGTATCTCCTTTATTTGCTGGTTTTATTACGATCGTTTAGATATAATTTTTCTATATAATGTATACATATGTAAGTACATTTACTAGATAATTAATGGCATAAGTCAAAGGTTTTAAAAACAAATTAATACTCGGAATAATGATACAGATAAATTGCGGGCTCTAGTATTAATTAAAAAAAACAATAAGCAAACTGTTAACTTAGAACATTACGAACCTTGCAAGAAATGCAAAAAATTGTGTAAGAAATAAAATTTTACATCAGAAAAGTATCAAGTAGAATAAAATTATATTCAATAGCTGTTGCAAATGAAATTTTTAAAGTAGCGCATTTCCATAACTGTTTTTTTTTATTATACCTATGTATGTTAGTTACTAATTTAAAAAATGGGTAGTACTATTGCTAAAACTAGAAATCAAATTGTTCCAAAAACAGCACTTTTAGTTCATAGGTAAATAAATAAATATGTATATCTTGAATTAAATTTTTACAAGCTAAGTGAAATTTGAAAATTTTTTAGTTTAAAAACCCATTGTACAAAGTTGTTTCACCTTATCAAAGACTCATCAGTTAAACTATTCCTAAATGAATGAAAATGAATTAAATTAAATTTTCAAATTTCACTTAGCTTGTAAAAAATTTTATTCAACATATTATTTTACAAGTTAATAAACTATTTACAATAAATAAATATAGTCTTAAGTGAAATTTTTGTGAACATTATCAGAAATTTTATTTGTTACAAAATCGATCTTTTAGCATTATATCGAAGTTACAATATTACTGAATTATGTATAAATTAGTAAGTCAACATCGTTGTTTTAATGTTTACAGAAAAAGTTAAAACTTTTTGTTAGCAATGTAGATTATATCTACATATATTTAATAGAGACCGAAAGAAATAATTTATTAACAAAAAAGTTATTGAAAACTTTGTGTTTTCCAGTTATTATTAATTTAAGATAAATACATTTTCATATTTATAATTTAATATATCTTCGACAAAATAAAATGTTTCAAACCTTGGAACTATTTAATTTTTTTTAATAAATTAATATTGAACCAACGCATAAAATGATGTAAATTTTTCAATGTTTATAATCAAAAATAAATCACTCATATCACGAAGTATTGTTAAAACTTCAAATCTAGGTAAATTTTATAGTTAATAAAACATCTAATTTTATTAATATACGAATGTACCTTTAAAAAGTATGGTCGTGGTTGCGTAAAAGAAAAACTGGAGCAAATTTGGGAAAAGAATAGAAAGGAACAGTAAAAACAACCAGAGGTTTTTGATACTACAATGAAGAACATAAAGACAGAAAAAAGAACGCTGACCATAGCAATGAAAGATGAAAAAAAGAAAATACTTATGAAAGAGAGACAAATTTTCTCCGGATAGAGTAAAAGCTGGAGAAAATTTTTTATGACACTGTTAGAAGACAGAGTTAAAAAGATATAAAGTAAGAAAAAGAAAAAACGGAAATTGTAAAAAAATTTTTAAATTATAAGATCAGAGGAAATATAACTGCTCTGGGATATGCAATTTTATGGAAGGAAGAAAAAGTTATAGAATATTGATGGTCTGAAGTAATAAATATAACCTATGCACAAAAAGGGCCGTTCAAGTCCTTAATTCAAATACCTGCCGTTTTCTTTATTTCATCTCTCCATCACGTTTTTAGGCGTTCAGTGCTTCTTCTTCCAAGTCTTGGTCTCCATTGTAGCATCCTCCTTGTCTACCTATCAATCTTCATTCTGGCTATGTAGAGACAATAGGGAGTAACAAACAAAAAAAACCCGACAGATTTGCCAACTAATCGAAATAAATTAAAAAAAAAGGTCGGTCGTGGTATCGCGGTTATTGAGGCCATATTCTGACATGGCGGAGAGGTTTTACGTGAATACGTCTTTAACCCGGTACATCCATTTTGCCCGGATTCACCGATTGGAGAAAAATTTCTAGTGACGATTGAACGACTTTAACATTGGTCGTGCATATTTTTTTACACACCTACACACACTTTTTGTTACATATTTATATTAAATTTATCAACATGCTACCGACTTTATTTAGTCCGGACATCCGGACACCACCCACCATCCGTTACACTTTTCGTTACATGTTTATATTAAATTTATCAACATGCTACCGACTTTATTTAGTCCGGACATCCGGACACCACCCACCATCCGTTACACTTTTCGTTACATGTTTCTTTTAAATTTATCAACATGCTACCGACTTTATTTAGTCCGGACATCCGGACACCACCCACCATCCGTTACACTTTTCGTTACATGTTTATATTAAATTTATCAACATGCTACCGACTTTATTTAGTCCGGACATCCGGACACCACCCACCATCCGTTACACTTTTCGTTACATGTTTTTTAAATTTATCAACATGCTACCGACTTTATTTAGTCCGGACATCCGGACACCACCCACCATCCGTTACACTTTTCGTTACATGTTTCTTTTAAATTTATCAACATGCTACCGACTTTATTTAGTCCGGACATCCGGACACCACCCACATCCGTTACACTTTTCGTTACATGTTTTATTAAATTTATCAACATGCTACGACTTATTTAGTCCGGACATCCGGACACACCCACCATCCGTTACACTTTTGACATGTTTCATTTAAATTTATCAAATGCTACCGAATTTATTTATCCGGACATCCGGACAAACCTACACTGTCTAACGAATGGAACACACAATTATAATTTGTGGCTTAACAATTCCAACAAGAATTCTATAAATTAAACGTCTAGGAATATGAGTAATGATGATTATTATTATTTACAGTATTTAACGACTCTAATAACAGTAATTAATGAGATCAATTACAAATTTTTTAAAATGTGAAGAATATACATAACCAATATATTACAATGATATAATTATCGTATTACACTCTATATAAAGTTAAGATTTACAAATTGCGGATTACTCATTACAATTAAATATTCGTTACTTATTCATAGTCTGGGGTGACTTCTTGTCAGCTTTACGATGTCATCTTTTCTCTTTCCATCCGTTTATCCTCATGATACTCAGGTCATGCTCCACTTGATCCCACCACTTCATCCTTGGCCTGCCCCTTGGTCGGCTCTCTCCCGGTCTCCATTGCGTAATCGCTTTTATCGGCGAAGTATCACCGGCCCTCATTACGTGTCCCAACTATCTAATTCGTTGTGCCTTGATATATTTAACTATATCCTCCCCATTCATGGCTCCAGGATTTCGTGGTTCATCATTCGTTTAAGTTCTTCATTTGACTCTCTTATGGGTCCCAGTATCGCTCTCAGTACTTTGCGTTCAAATCTTCTGAGCCGTTCCTCCTCCTCCATCGACATGCACAGTGTCTCGGCGGCATACGTGACCACCGGTCTGATCAAGGTCCTGTAGATTTTAACCTTCGTCCTTTTTGTCAGTTGTTTACTCACGAGTAGCTTTTTGTTTGCGTAGAATGTTCTATTCCCGGTTTTGATTCTTTCCTCTATCTCTTTTCTTCTTCTTCCCGTTCTATTTATATGTACTCTCAGGTAACAGAAGGTTTCTACCTCTTCAAACTCATATGTGTCTGTTTTCAATTTACTTCTTATGTGCGCTTCGTTTCTATCACATTTCATATACTTCGTCTTCATGCCATTCACTATAAGTCCCATTTTTTTGCTGCTTTGCCATTTCTCTGAATATCTCAAGCATCCTCTTCAGTGATCTCGATATAATGACAATGTCATCGGCGTACGCGTCCTGTAGATTTTAACCTTCGTCCTTTTGTCAGTTGTTTACTCACGAGTAGCTTTTGTTTGCGTAGAATGTTCTATTCCGGTTTTGATTCTTCCTCTATCTCTTCTCTTCTTCCCGTTCTATTTATCTGTACTCCAGGTAACAGAAGGTTTCTACCTCTTCAAACTCTATGTGTCTGTTTTCAATTTACTTCTTATGTGCGCTTCGTTTCTATCACATTTCATATACTTTTTCATGCCATTCACTATAAGTCCCATTTTTTTGTGCTTTGCCATTTCTCTGAATATCTCAAGCATCCTCTTCAGTGATCTCGATATAATGACAATGTCATCGGCGTACGCGATTATCTGTACTTCTTTGTTTGTTATCAGACCCTCGCATTTGGTGTCTCTAACTATCTTATTTACACTAGGTTGAACAGAGCTGCGACAGCGCATCCCCTGTCTAACACCGCTGTATTAACAAAGGCTTTCTACGCTGATGTTCTGACGCTTACCTTGGTGTTCTTCATTGTCATCTTGATTAATCTTTGTAGTTTCGGTAGCATTTCTTTTAGAATGTTGTATAGTTCTTTTCTGCTTACTTTATCAACTTCGATATTACAACAAAATCTCAATGTCATGTTCATGGCACTTCTCTATTGTTTGTTTAAGCATCATAATCGCATCCACTGTGGATGCCTTTCATAAAACCATATTGACATTCACTCATGATTATCGTTTGTGTACCTGGTCAATCTGCTGTCAATAGAGCCGTTAACACCTTATACGCTGAGTTTAACAACGTGATGCCTCTATAATTCGAACATTCGTCGGCGTACCTTTCTTTCTCATTTGACTATTTCACCTATGTTCCATTCTTCTGGCATTTTTTTTTCCATATTCTTAATATCTCACATATTTCTCTTTACAGTTCCTCCATATTTTATAAGTCAGCAACATTAACTATAGAACTAACCGATTCTTCATTTGTCTATCGTCCCATATGATTTCTGTATTTTTGAATATCTTGTCCAATCATGCTACGACCAATACTTCAAGATCTCTACAAACCAAATAAAAACAACACTCAACAGTCCTACAAGATACTAATTGAAGATATAGAATAGCCAATAACGGTGAAAGTTGAGATTTCCGGAATCGAAAATACACTATTTTCTGTATAAATGGCTTTACCAAACGAAAGAAGAGATAAATACAAGCTCTTTAAGGTAAGGATGAATGTTGTCGGACTTGTAATAAAACCACAATTTAATTTTGAAAATTACAATTTTTCTATAAGAAATACGTGTAAATGTATTATTGCGTAATATTACGCAATAATTTTATGCATTGTATTAACGGTGCGTGTGCTATGCCTGGGTCGACAGTGGCAAGCAGTGGAGATATCAGTAAAACAACAAGTGGTTTTGACAAACGCAACTACGTCAAGTTAGATTCACCTTAAAAGTGAATTTTTCCGAAATTTGTTGACCAACCACAAATCTCAATTTATTCAAGCTGATAAAATCTCAAACTAACAAAGTAGCAACTAACAGTAACAAACTAACAAGCAATAAAGCAGAAGCTGATGAGGTAAAAACTACAGGTAGTGAAAATATTCTTAATTATTAAGATCGAAAAAATAGAAAAAAACATCAAGTTATATGCTAGCAATATTAGTCACCATTCATTGATATTAAAATAAGTGAATGCATCTGATTAATAATTTTATAATAACATTAATGCAATTTTATACTTATTTTAATGGCTGTTTATGGTAGTAAGTTTAGTAGCATTTCTGATCACATGTAATTATAGGTACTAATAAAGTACATTAACTTATCTTTGACAAAATTTACAATCTAACCACTTATTCGCTTGTTCTGTAGATAATCCTTTGTATTCTAGTTAACAGTATAGCGTTTGCGTTTAAAATTAAATATTATATTTACTTATAACTTGTGCGGGTAATTTGAATTTATAATTTAATATTACAAATTGTAATATAATAATGAAGCTCTCTTTTCAGCCGGAAAATACAGTAGAGTCGACGTTAAACTTTTTTTGAAGCTTTTCATTAAGCGAACGATTGTGTATGGTTTTTTGATAAACATTTGCATTGTTGCACTAGAATATTATAAGTCATTAAATTTTTTTTTAATTTCTACATAATTTTAAATATTTTGCATATTAATTGCTGATATAATACAAACTACATAGATACTATCTTCTTATTTTACGCGCTGCATAATATTAATAATATGAAAGTGTAACCAAAAAAATATACAGCAATGTTGCAGATGTTTTCAGTCCGACTAAAAAACTCTTTAGTTTAAATGCTATATCTCTAAAATAGTGTAAATTTTGGCTTTAAATTTATGTTAATTTTATATACAGATGTACAAAAATACAAAATCATCTTTTTAATGTTGAATTTGATGTTATCTAAATATTTGTACCTAATACCTATTTTAATAATCTGAGCTCTATGATCTATCAGAATTGTAAAAAGTTAATTGTTAATTGATTTTTAGAACTGTTGAATTCTTTTCTACAAGAATTGTGAATAACGGAAAATTTTAAAGGAAACTCACAATGCTAACAATGAGGACATTATTTTGAAGTGTTAAATCTTGTTATAGATGTTATAAAAGCAATTATACTTCAAAGACAATGCAAAATTTATTAACAAAAAGCGTGGTAAGAAACACAATTTTATGAAAAGAATCAACTTGAAGATTACTTTTACAGCAAATTGATACACCAAGTTTTGTTGACAATGTTATTGTTTTTGGAATAAATCTAGCTTTTTCTGCAGTATTTTCATAATTAACATACCGGGTTCGGCTGCAGCTAATGTTACGTAATAAATCGAATAATAACTATCCAAATATAAGTACACGTATAAATTTAAGCTGTTAGTCAAAATTTTAGTTTTTAACAAAAAATTATAATGTTTATTATTGTAAAATCTTTCATTATTTTGCTATTTTCCCCACTTGTTGCATAAACTACTATTTTACTGAAATATTAGCGCCCTAGCGATTGGTCATAACTACATACTACAATAAGACAATCAATATTAAAATTTTTGTGCACAATAATACACATAATACAACATGTACTACATGTATTTATTTGGAAATATAATTTTAAATTCGTCTTTAACAGACTAATGATCGCGTATATTAAGCTAAAAGTAATATAACATTTAGCTTACTTGACAACTTTCTTATTATTAAATATTATACTACATACCTACCTGTACATAAAATTAAATTATTAAATTTTTTTTTAATTTTCAGATTTGGCAAACGTACGAATGCTGCTGCTAAGAATATGGGAGAGAGCGACTACGAAAATCACGTAAGTTATATTTTTGTATTCGATGACAAGAACGACTTCTGCAATATTAGATAATTTGAAATTATTTGACGGCAATTTAATAGATACGTTTTTATATTTATTAATTAGGAAGATAATTAAACATTTTGAATAATTAATGTATTTCATACCTACTTTTTATATTTGAAATTTTGTGCGTTGTTAGTATTTATACATTTTCTTGGTGCTAATGCTTATAATTAGCGAGCGAATTATCTGAAATTTCAGTAAGCACTTTTTGCAAAAATAATTTATGCAGTAATAATGCTTTCAGAAATGTTTAGAAATATTTGAAATTACAAAAATAAAAGTTTATGGTTGTAATTTTTGGCCCCGAACATAAATAAGCTTTGTAAAAACTGCGTTTATTAAATAATACAAAAAGTTACATACCAATATCCTTTACATATTGAATTTTTACAGTAAATGAGTAAAAATAACTTATTTTATTTTTGTATTGTTATTCAAAAGCAAATTCAGGTGTTGATCAAGAAAAGATATCTTTCTGTTGGTCCTATCCTGCTACTCCCCAGAAACAGAATAAAAAATTAACCTGTTAAATACATAATCTCCCCATAGTCAAACCAGGACTCCATGTTAGCAGTTACGTACTTAATTCGTCACATTATTATTAATTCTAATAGGCCTACTAAAATTTTATTTTGATCTGTCAACTCATTCATTGTTTACAAGCCATTTGAGGCCGACGTGTCGGTGTATTTTTTAACAATGGAAAAAACTGAGTATCGTGCAGTGATAAAATTCTTTGTTTTGGAAGGTTTATCAGCAACAGAAATTCATACAAAAATGGTGAGCGTGTTAAAAGAATCTGCTCTTTCATTTCCAACTGTACATCGATGGGTTTTAGAGTTTAAACGTGGTCGTACAAGCGTTGAAGATGAACCACGTAGTGGACGACCAAAACTGCAACAACACCAGAAATCATTGAACAAGTACATAATATTGTTAGTGAAGATCCAAGTTTGACTAAGCGTGAAATTGTTAATACCATAGGCATCTCAGACGAACGAGTACTCTATATTTTACATAAAGAATTACGTATGAAAAAGCTGTTTGGAAAGTTAGTGCCGCATTTGTTAACAATTCAACAAAACTTACACGAAAGCAAATTTCTCAGCATCATTTGAATCTTTTTAATAAGAATAAAATCGATTTTGTGCGTCGTTTTGTAACTATGGATGAGACTTGGATCTACCACCATGATCCTAAATTGAAACAAGAACGATTACAGTGGACTGAGGCTGGTTGTTCAGCTCCAAAACAGGTGAAGTCAGGACGATCAGCAAAAAAGGTTATGGCATCAGTTTTTGGGATGCAAAGGATTTTATTGATTGATTATCTTGAAAAAAGTAAAACAATTAACTCTGAATGTTATTGCAACCTTTTGGATCAATTGAACGAACAAATTCGTGAAAAGAGACCCGATTTGCAACTTAAAAAAATCATCTTTCACCAAGACAGCGCACCTGTCCACAAAAGTGTTTTAACAATGGCAAAATTCAATGAACTAAAGTACGAATTGCTTGAAATCCACCGTATTCGCCAGATTTGGCTCCTAGCGACTACTACCTCTTCAGAAACTTGAAACAATTCGTTCGTGGAAAGCTTTTTTCATCGAATGAAGAAGCTATTTCAGTCGTGGAACAGTATTTTGCAGAGCTTCCAGAAAATCATTACAGAGATGGAATAAAATTATTGCAGGATCATTGGAATAAGTGTATTGAAGTTGAGGAGATTATATTGAATAAAAAATAATTTCATTTAAAAGTTCACATTCTTTCATTTTGCTTTCAATACTTTACAACCAACCTGTAGTTGTTATAAAGTCGGCCTTTATAACTGTCTTATTTTAATTATTACTGAGTGAAATTTTACACTAGTGATTTTAATATTTTAATTAGTTGTGATTCCAAAGTTTAAATCTAATTTAAGGTAAAAAAATGTTCAAAAATCATAATGCCGAGAGGTACAAAGTTCTCGAAAAATGAAATGGAGAAAATTGAATTACTGCTCAATTGGGTATAACAAATAATAAATTTTGGGTAAAATAAAAAGGTTATGTTCAGTAATGAATAATTATCGAATATTGAAAAATTAATATAGACAAAAAAAGCATTTGGGACCCAAATCGAAAATAAGTAAACGATTTAAAAGCACAATTGTTCAAATTGAAATTTCCCATAACCACTAGACATATTTGTCAAATATTACATAATTCCTAAACAATTATAAAACGAAATATCGAAATGAAATTTGAGTAAAGATAGAGAAGTTTGTTTAAGTAAAAATTTTGGCGAAGTTAATGATATGGACAGCGTTTACATATAGAGAATAATTATCAGTTTGTTGGATTTCGCTTAAAATGAATTCAAATAACTGAAATGATCTCCTGTAAAACGTTTTAATAACCTTTTTTGACAATTTAATGGAAGGGCAATTTATATTCCAATAGAGCAATGCAGCAAAACATCGTTCAAATCATACTTTAAAGTGGTTTGACTATGGGAACATTGAAAGTTTGGAATGGCTTGCTTGTAGTCTCGACTTAAACCCGATAGAAAAGTGAGACATTATTTTTTAACAATGTTTTAAAGCCAAAACTGGCAATTCAAGAAGTTTGAAACACAATTCCTATTAAAATTCTACAGGGCTTGGCAAATTCAATGTCAGATAAAATTTTTGAAGCAATTTCCAACAAAGGTAGCTGTTTTAAGTGTAAATTTAAAAAAATTGTTTTGGACTTACTAAACATTAATTTAATTAAGGTAGCCTTATACCCATTTCCTTGACTCGACTAAAAATTGACTTTTGTTTACTTTTTTGTTTTGATAATAGTTCAAACATTTTCGGGTTTTTGTATATGCAGATGTATATTATGTTATTAAAATAAACATTTAATACGTCATATACAAAGTTTGCATTATTTTTCAGTTAAAAGTTAAGACGTAAAATTGTGCTGGCTCTATAGCTGTTTCCTCCACTGTATGGGGCCTATAAGTAATATTCTTTAATGCAGAATTCTACTAAAATCTCTCTCTATTCAGAAAAAAAGCTTGTATGGAGTAAACTGTATTTTCCTTAAGGTTCCAGCATTCCTATTCGAAACAAATATTAGTTTGCAATATGATGATATTTCTGTGTGCCTATCCATTGTCCAAACAGTCTACCCTACAGATCTTATTTTTATTTTTATATTACATTAACTATTCAAACTTAGAGTGAACTAAAACGTATATTATTTTTTTAATGTCATCTTTTACAGAAAAATGTGAGGGTGGTTGTAGTATGAATTTTTAAATTAGCTACATAGTTTAGTAGAATTCGAATCTGACATTTTTATCTAAACAGCATAATGCTTTATTATTGGGCTGACTGCACACTTAGTATATAAGTAGTAATTTTAAATAAAAGTTAGTTAGATTTGTGCATGTAACATATTCTCCTTTTATGAGCTAATTTCCAAGCCGAATAAAAATTATAAAAAGTTTTAGATTTGCAAAATTATTTTGTTATTTTAAAATATTTAAATACAAACTCATTCGGTTTCACAAACATTTAAACTACGATTTCGGGTTAAATAATGTAATCGCAGTTTAAACGTTTGTGAAACCGGGCATTAATTTTGTGAATCAATGTCAGGTTTTAGGGTAGAAATTAGTTTTAATGAATTAGCGTTCAAAATACGTTCTGGTGATGCTTCTAGGTCTAGGTAATATGTTTTATCAATCGCTAAAAGTATTTTTTGCATGTTTTTGATGCTCTCGTCATATTACTTAAGTTTATAATCAGAACGTTGCATCTCTTGAATATTGTATTTCAAAATTATTCTGCCGAGAACAATAAAGTCCACTGTTGAAGCTTTCCAAGCTTTCTTTTAGTTTTTCATGTTTTTTTTCATGTTTTTTATTACTTTTCTAGTAAGACATTTTCCTTTGTATAAATTAGATAGGAAAGTTATTTAACTTGTTGCGCTATTACACGAAAGTTTATTTCATATTTAACTAAATTGAACATTCTTGCTTATTATAATTATTATTATTGCCAATCTTACTTGATTGTATGTATTTATGAACGCCCATGATAATTTAAAAATAATAAGTCAAGTAACTAAAGACAGTACCAAAGGCATTGCATCTCGAGACAGTAAGTAGCTAGTACAAAGAAATCCATAAAATCGTCCTACCACTTCAGTAGTAAATCGAAACTTTTGGAGAGATTTGAAAGAAATTAATAATTCACAACTACTACAGCAACGTGTGTAATTATTATGCATTTATTTATTTTTTTCAAAAACCGTAATTTTATTATAGCTTATATTTTTAAAAATTATATAATATATTATTAACCTTTGAAAATAATATTAGATTAAAACGTCTGATGACAGCAGTAACCATTGCTGAAAGCTCACGATTAATTTCGTTTTATTGATTATTTAATCTATTAATTTTGAAAATTTATTCAACACTCAACACATTCAACACAAACAGCAACAAAATTTATTATTTAAAAAAATATTTAACACATATGTATATATACTACATATACTGAAGAAAACAAAATGTATAAATTAATATTTTAAATTTTTGGTTATATGAAGAGATGGAAATGTGTGTCAAACGCTCCAAAAAATTAATATTGTACAGGGAGGAAGAAGTAGCGGCCTACATACTATGTACATAAGTCCCGATGACCAGATAGACTATATCTAAAATTAATTTTCTTGTACTTGAGATGTTGATAAATACAAAAAAATTTACATATTGTGCATATGCCATGGTTATTCATAATAATGTAGGAATTGCCTCGAGCGATAAATAAAATCTGCTGAGAGAAACGCGGAAAACTAAAATTATAAAAAAAATTCTAAATGTTACAGCTTATTCACACATGCATGCATGCATAATAAAGTGATATAATATTAAATATTATTTAAAAAAAATTAAAAATGTAAAATGTAATATGAGCGCATTAAAATATTGATGATGCTAGTTTTTGTTTAAAGTTATTCTGGTAAAACTAAATATCCGATATATTATTTCAATATTGCATTGCTTTTTATTTATTTCTCACTCTTGTAGATAGCCATCTTAAGTTTTAAATTTTCCATTCCAGTTAATAAAAATTATGTTTTGTGTTTCTTTAGTCATGCTTACCTGGGCATAAAAAATTATCTAGTCACAATAATGTAAAATTACCTAATTACTTTACCGAACTTGATTGATGATAACTTAGAAACACGTGCCACCTTGAAATTTATTTACACAGAATTAACACTTTTACTGCACTTAACTGTGTTAACATTAACATTGTTACACATTGTAGTAAAAACGTGTGTGTCAGCTCCGACGCACGACAGTTTACTCAGTAAAAAAATAATCATCATTATAATAAAGAAATATTGTTGATTTTCAGATAATATTATCGAATTATTGACTTGAATTATTGATATTTAAAATTATTCATAAAATAAATCATAATAACCTGGAGGAATTTATAGACATCGAAAAAAAATTAATTTTGGTTGGTTAGAAATTGTCTAAATTGGATTAAATATCTAATTTTATGTGTTATTCTCAAATATATATTTATATGAACTACATCGATAATTATTAAGTATTTAATAAATACAAATCGCACATGCTCATGCATATAATACATGAATTATAACGTACATTTTACCCACGTGGTTGTTAGATGTTCCGGCAATATTATCTATTCTGCCGAAAGTTGCGCACTATAGGTACCAAAAAAAATAACGAGGTCATTCATCAGTAGATTTTACACATATTTTTATCATACAGCCTTATATGAAAATCGATTCTTAAAGTAAACTCAAAATTAATATCTTAAAACATTGTATGTGACATTTAATCAAATTACTACTACAGTTAACAGCTTTTATGTGTACTAAAAAATTTATATCAAATTTGTATTGTAAGATTTCATGAACCTTATAAAAATTTTGCGGTAACTTTTATTCCTTAATCGCGACAAAAATTAATTACAGGTTTATTTTCATTTTCTTATGTTTTCTTTAAAAATTCTTAGTTAAAAGTGATAAAATGTGAAGTGTACATCTTTTATTGTTTGCAAAACATATAGCACATAAATCAATGTACCTATTGACGACACATTAATAATAAATTCACAATTTGTGATAAAATTTATAATATTTGATTAATAGAGTCAAGGTATTCAACATTTAATGGTAAAATGTAGTATAAACGAGGAAGTTATCATTTTGTTTAGAATATTATTAATTCACATTAAAATATTTAAAATAGTAAATTTTAAAAAATTATTTAAAATTAAATTTAGTGTTAATTTAATATCAAATTTGTATTTTTTCAGGGAAGCATAAAATTTTCCGAAATTTTATTTTAATCGCACAAAAATTTTACGGGTTTTATTTTATTTTATTTTTTTAATTCAATTAAAATATAAAATTAATTACATTTTTTTTTAAAATATAGAAATAAAAATTCCCTTTAAAATTAATTAAATTCAAAAATTTGTTGAAAAATTTAAAATTTTGATTAAAAACAAAAACATTAATGGTAAAATTATACAAATGAAATTAATTTTGTTAGAAATTATTAATTCACATTTACAATTTTAAAATAGTAAATAAAATTTAAAAATAATGTTGTTTAATTGAACCTATGTTTTATCACGGACTGCCATTTTTTTTATTTTTATTTTCAAAATTTACAATTTTAACAATTTGCATAAATTAAAAATTTTATTATGTAAAAAAACGTGAAATTTAATTTTTATTTTCATCAATTTGAAAAGATTATTTTGGATTGTTAAAAAATGAATAAAAAATTTCTCAAAATATAAATAAATTTTTTAAATAACTTATTTTAATCCACCCATTAATTAATTTTATGGAGGGGAAATGAGTTCAAATTTAATTACATTTCCTTTTGAAGGATTTTTTTTCCAAAAAATAACCCAGAAAAGACCCAAACAAAATTATAAATTATGCCCGGTTTAGTAAGGTTACTTTTCAAAATTTTAAATTTTTGTTTGGCAATTTTTCAAAAAACATGACCAAATTTCTAAAATGGTTGGGCCAGAAACTAAAAACTTATTTTAACCCCCCTGTTTAAATGGGGCAGTTCGTTATGTTGGTAAAAAAAACAATCCTTTGGGGTACAAAAAAACTTTTACCTGATTTAGTCCACAAAATTAACAATTATTTTAAAAGGTTTTACTTTAAATAATTATTGAAAATTTTAAAATAATTTTTTTTTAAATTTTGTCGAGTATAAAATTATAATTAGTTTTAATTGTCAGTTTCTTATGTTATACCGAAAAGTGATAGAAGTTTAAAACTGGGGTTACAACTTTTTTAATTTTTTGAGTACGTTTAATACAAAAAATTATTTAAAGTTTAAAAATATAGGGTTGTGACGTCAGTCCCCCTATTTGAAATCACCAATTAGATGATAATAACGCAACGCTGTTGCCGTATCTAAATGTTTACCAAGCGAACTTAATGTTAACTGGAACGTACATAAAAAATTTAAGAGAATTTTTTAAACTGTCGTTATGGCAAGATGGTACAAAATAACGCTTTAACGTTTACCATTGCTTCATATAACCTCTAAAACACAGAATAGATATAATTTTAAATAAAAACGATTATATAATATTTTATACTTACCACTTTAAAATAATATTAATTTGATTAACAGTTATTCAAAATTTCATAAATAATTTTAAAAAGACAAAATAAGAAAACACTTCATAATTAAATTCCAACAAATCACTTGCTATAACGAAACATAAGTGACATGATAGCTGACAACGTTGCAGAGCTGCGATTAACTATCATTAGTTAGCTGTGGCGCGTAACTTAAATAATTTTTAAAAATTCAAATTTTTTTTTTAATTCTACAAGGGGTTTTTAGATCAACCAATTGTATAAATATGGATTATTTTTATTGGACTTTCATATTCATATATTATTTTAAAAATTAATTACGTGCTAAACTCCCCCATTATTGCATTGCTAATTTAGTGATAATGATTTGATATTATTTACAAAAAAATCTATGATCAGACCTTTTTTTATTTGTTTCTAACTGCGATGATTACTTTGAAACAGGTTTGCTATGAGAATTACTTAATTTGTGATTACTTAATTAATTAATTGTGATTAATTTGTTCATTAAAAATTATATCTTGCAAGGAGGATTTGGTTATATTATTGTCAGAAGAATTTAGTTTCACCTATTTTATCTCTACCCCAAGAGCTTGAAGAAAAACTGCATTTTCAAGCATCACGATTAAACAAAATACCACCAAAATACCATCCTTGCCGACCACTAAAAGCCTTCATAATACAATGAATGATCTTGGCGACTTTAATTTCTTCCACATTTAAGAAATCACAATCAGACAACTCAAAAATGAAAGAAAAACATATATGAATTTATACTGGCCGTTTAACATATCGTACTTAGGTAATCTTTTAAGTTATAAATCGTTTGTATGACACTTTAATCACTTGTTTTCGAGTGGTTAAATATTTTGGGTAGTTAACCTGTGTTAAGCGCTGACCATCGTTTGTGAAACCCAAATAGGCACTTAACAACAGATGTAACCCCTGATCAAACCAATCACTTGTTAAATATTATACCTGGATTTATGCAACCGAAATGTGACTTAATCAATGATTATCTTTCTAATCAATGGTTCAATGGCAATTCTTGTTCGGTGAAAGATACAGATTTCGGTCTTCGATGAGTTTGGTCACAATTGCCAATTTATTTATTTTTTATGCATTTAAAATTTTTTCTAAATGTCGCTGAAATTTTTGCAAAAATTAAAATTAGAAAAATAATTCAAAGTATTGTTAACAAAATAAGTTGTATAAGATCTTTGTTATTCAATGTACAGCTAATGATGTAGTTATCCGTAAATTTGAAAAACTGCCATAGAAAAAATATTCGTAAGGAAAATAAGTATACATAAAAGAAAATTAATTGTGTAATAAATTATAAAGTTTTAAATAGACACAAGATCAGGTAAATGCATTAAAAAAGTGTTTAAAAATAGGTGCTTTAAAAAATTTAAATATGAAAAAGCTTCTTTACAATACCGAAACATGGCTTTTAACTCCTTTTTTTAATAAGTTGCAGTATGAGTTAAGACTTCGTAATATAAAAATAATGTATACTTAATTAACATTTTCATTTTAATAAATTTTGGTTAGAATTGTATAGAATTGTTTAAATTCTTTGTTTTTTTTTTAGAAAAGATTTGTTATAAAATATGCAATTTAAATCAAAAGTGCATACATTTTATTGCGTTTAAATCTATAATTTAACAAAGGGTTTGTTTTATTGTGTTTCTATCATAATTTTTTAAGTATGTATTCTATAAATAATATGTACATAAACCAAAAATTTGTTAACTAACTAATTAACGTAAATCTATGCTAAAAAGCAGATATTTTGCTAGCATCTAAAATGGCTATAAAATATTAAGCAGAAAATTTTCGAAAAACTTATACTGCAAGCAGAAACCCCAAAAGAAAACAGCCTGCTTTTTTTTCCCAGATCTCTCATTTTCGATTTCCTTTATTTACTGACCGATTTTCGCTTTTTCTTTGTTCTTTTCAACTTTGTTTTTGGGTTCAGCTAAAAATCAGACCACCGACTAGAGGTAAAATACCCGGAATCAAAATACACTTTTCCTATAAAAATGGCTTTACAAAACGAAAGAACTAAAAATACAAGATCTTTAAGGTGAGGATCAATCTTGTCGGAGTTGTAATAAGGCCACAATTTAATTTTGAAAATTGCAAATTTCCATAAGAAATACATGTAAGTGTATTAAAATGAAAAGGTATCATTCATTCTGTTGGCGGTACGTGTGCTGTGCCTGGGTCGACAGTGACTAGTGGTGGAGATACCAGTCGCTCTCAGAGATCTGCCGCGTCAACTTTCAAACTTTTCGAGTTGGAGCCGCTTAAGGGATGTTTTAATGAGTTTAGTACGTGTCAAAACCGTTCGAGCGCCGTACGAACCCCGAAGGGCGAGGGCGGCTGCGGAGAATAGGTTTTGACAGTCAACCTCAGAAACGAATTCACACAAAAGTGATTTTTTTGGAAATTTGTTGTGATCACAAATTTAATTCTTTTTATTAGCTAATTACACCATTATCTATCATAATTCGTCGTGAAAATCGAGATTCTGGTATATTTACTGTCGCCACAGCCTCTTTAATTTTGGGGCGGGGTTACAGTTGAAAAGACCAATGATAAAATTGCATTCCGAATTAACTTTAAAGTCATTTTTTCAAAATTGTGTGAATATTCCGCAAATTTTATTTTTTATATGCTATTGGGACCCTCATCTTTCATAATCCACTTCAAAATGGTAAAATCGCGATCCGGGAATCCTACCTGTCACCCAGACCACCATTTACAGTAAGGCAACTGTCAAGACCCCGAATGGAGCCATCGATAGTTTTGATATCAACTCAGGTGTCAACTAGGGTGACACACTGTCGGCGACACTTTTCAACCTGGTGATAGAACACATTATGAGAAGAGTAATAGATCGAAACACAATAATTACTGGAGAAGCTCAAGTTGTAGCATACGCGGATGACATAGCCATACTTGCGAGAACAATAAGTAAAATGATGGAGATTCTTGAAAAGATCGACAAAGAGGCGTCCGAAATGGGACTGACAATAAACGACAAGAAAACTAAATACATGCTTCTCAATGGAAAAAAACAAAATGTACTACTGAATCTCAAGACGCCCAAATATAGTTTCGAACAAGTAGCAAATTTCAAGTACCTAGGTGTCAATATAAATAACAAGAACGAAAGAGGCGAGGAGATAAAAGAAAAATTATGGCAGGAAATAAAGCATTCTATGCTAATAAACAGCTATTGAGTAACAGAAATATAAGCCTAAAGACAAAAATAAGAATATATAAAAGCCTGATCAGACCAGTACTCATGTACGCTGCCGAAACCTTGTGCTGTACGGAGATTGAAAATGAAAGGTTAAGGATTTTGAGCGAAAGGTTATAAGAAAGATCGTTGGGCCAGTAAAGATGAATGCGGGGAAATGAGGCTGAAGACAAATACGGAAATCATGCAAATAATGAACGGCGAAGATATAGTGAAGTGTATCAAGGCGCAGAGAGTGAGATGGTTGGGTCATATAAAGAGAAGAGGTGTAGACGAATGATAAGAAAGATTACAGAATGGAAACCAACGAACGAAAGAGAAGGGACGCCGAGGTTGAGATGGAGGGACGAGGTAGAGGAGGATATGGCAAAGATGGGCATTGAAAGTTGGAGAGTAAAATGTAACGACAGAAAGGTATGGAAAAAGATCGTTGATAAAGCAAAGACTCATAGCGCACTGTAGTACCGTGGAAATGGAGAAGTGAGGACTAATCCACCTCAAAATCTGGATTTGGAAAACTTCAAGTGAAGTGGTTATATTCCGCCAGGAATTAGGCCGATTTTCATTCATTCAAACTAGTAAAGTAGGGGGTTTGTCGTAGACGCCTACTTCACCGTGTAGGCCTCAGACCTCTTCCGATTTCTAATCAGCCCATCGTTTTTTTGAACGCCTTACGTCTCTTTTTCCACTTGGATCATAGATCATAGCCCTTTTGGCAGTTGTTGGTCTTCCATTCTATGCACATGCTTCTTTCATTGAATTTAAAAGTTTAACTTTCAAACTTTTCAAAATGAGTCGCCAAAACGGCCTCCGCCAGAATGCCAAAATTTTAAAACCGTTTTAAGCCGGTATGCAAAATGACAAAAATTAAAAAAACTTTAAAAATCCCATATCTCTTTTATAGAGTCCCAAACGTATACCTTATTTGCTGTTGGGTCTAATTTCAAAATGTTGACTTTTAGTTTCTACTTGATTCTTTAGATCTTTCCGGACACAATAAGTACGTTTTGCTTTCTATTTTTAACCCCAGAAACGTTGAGTTTGCTTTACACAATTATTAGTTTTGGCGCATAATTTTACATTAAATTTGAATTTTAGAAAACGTCGGTAAAGAAAAACTGTATCTACAGAAATAGTCACTTGACTGAAAATGAAGAAAATCAAAACCTACAAAAAAATACTGCAATTTTAAATTTCGTCCGATTTAAGATGTGTCATATTCAAAATAATGACATTAGGTCAAAATCTAACGTAGACAGATAGGAAATTTTAATCATGGAGATATACATAGTAGAAGAACGAATTGAATTTTTGAAAATTTATTATAAAAATGTTGAAAATGTTACAAATGCATTGCGTAAAATTTGCTCTGTATTTCCTCAAAATCATGTGGCAATATTTAAAAATTTGAAGAATTTAATTGAAAAATTTGAAGAAAACGGATCTATTAGAAATTAAAAAACACCAATATATACTCGGATCTTCATTTGCATGCATTTAAAGTTTAATTGTGTTAAGAATTAAAACCCCGGGAGTATATTAATTGGTGTTTTCAAAGATTGAAAATAATTTTTGTGAAAAAAATTTATTTAGATCTTGGTGGCTTTATTATTGTCGTATTTGGGAGGCACTGAGAATCCAAGAGAAACTGTTGAAAGGCCATTGCATCTGAGAAAAGGAACTGTTTGGTGTAGATTTTGGACGGATGGTCTTTAATGCTTTGAAGATGAACATTGTTGAACTTTTACCATCTATAGAAATAGTTATGGGGTAATGATTGAAGATTTTTTTATGACCAAAATTGAACGATTTAAGATTGAATATTATATGGTTCCAACAGGATGATGCTACATGCCACATTCTAATGAAACGATGGCTGTATTGAACAATAAATATGAAAATCGTTTAATTTCTCGTCATGGTGATGTCAACTGGCCACCAAGATCTTGTTAAATTTTTTTTGGGCCATGTTAAATTTAAAGTCTAATGATCCACAATCAATTGAAGACTTGAAAACAAATATTATAAACACTTTTGAAGATATACAACCTGCATTACCGAGAGCGTTATCGAAAATTTTGTTAAAAAGATCGATAGCTATGAAACGTCATGTGGAGGTCATTTGGCTGATATATTATTTTATACGTAATTTCCAAGAATCTACTTTACGCTGATGTTAATAAAACTGGATTTTACTAAAAAATTTCTTGTTTTTTTAATTAAATTACTGTTGTCTTTCGATTTGGATCACCCATATTAGCAATGTTTCTATGAAATTTTATTGCTATCAAAATTACAGAAGTTTTGGAGAGTTATTAATGGAAATTAAAGAAAATGTATCTGTCAAAACTTTAAGGTGAATAGCACGTGAAAGTTGCTATTCTGAACTTTTTGATTTTAACAGTTTTCTGGAGAGTTTACAGTTAGTTTCCATGATGCATCTCAAAAATTTCAACTTTCTAGAAGGTCGGGAAGTGACCAAACAAATAAGCGGATAAATAGAGCCAATTTTTCTTTTATAACACAGCTTAAGGATTTAAGCTAATATATGAATAGAAAATTTATTAACAAAATGGTGTATCTAAATACCTATTTTTTTTATATGGAGCAGTAGCAGTGGAGCTCTGTACTCCTTACCATTATCTATTGGATGCATCCCACTTTTTTCGTTTTCGTTTAGAAATCTGTATGCGAGGCTAGGAGAAATTATTTTATACTTTTAGTCCGTATTAATAACGTGTTATATTAAATCTTTTTTTTATTAAAATAATTATTTTCTGCTCTTTGGTATTGTGTGTGTGAAATTTTGCAATCGATTTTAGATATTTTGATGAGATATGTGGCAAATTTCAGGTTTATTTAATTTTCTTTATTTTTTTTTGTTTTAGTTTTTATTTATTATTATTGCGTTGTCATCTAGTTTTGCGCTATGTTTAACGTTTCGAGTCTTTAAGCCATCGGAAAGTTAGTTTAAAATTGATTGCAAAATTTGTACCAAACAAACAGACAGGCACGAAAGCGAATTAATAAAACCGTAGAAATAAAAATCGATTTAAGCTTTTAATATTTTCTACGTAACAAATGTTTCCTTCTGCGTGAAAAACACGTGGAATTACAGCAATAATTGCTTTCATCAAGTTTTTTTATTGAATGACATAAATTCAAGTTTATCTTTAAAAAAAAAATAATAAATAACTATGTAACTTTTCAAATGTAAATTAGGCTTAATAACAAACATTTTAGTTACTATGTATTAGTTATAGTTGAATATTTATTCTCTTTAAATAATTTACTTAATAAAATAAAAAATTCTGTTAAAGTGCCATTGAGCTAAATGTCAGATAAAATAAAAGAGTTAAAAATTTTTACGTTTATTACAAAGAGCTCAAAGAAGCTCTTTCTTCTTGAAAGAAAATACACGTTTTTGAGTTAATAGAGACTTACCTATCCGAGATGTAGCGTTACCTGACACTTTATTAGAAGATGAAAAAACCGGACCTAAAAGTGATGCTTGTAATCAATGGTTTGACAGGTTTATAGTTAAATTTAATTCAATAATAATAATAAAGTTAAATCACTAATAAACAAACTTTTCTAATTAACTTCAACAAAATGCAGCAATTATGTTAGATCATTTACTGATTAATTTTACTTATTTATTTTGATGACACTGCAAAAATTGTTTTAATTTTCAAACATTTCCTTTTAAATTTTCATCACCTTCCCGTAGGAGAAATTCTTGAAATAATATAAACTTAAATTGTTTATTTATGTTTCTAAAGATGGATAGAAAATCTGTTAAAAATCGACCTAGTTTGAGATGTGCACTTAGCATAAAAATATTCTAACTACATAATTAGCTTAGATAAAAGAAGAAATACTTTTGTTTTCACCGCATTATGGTTTTTAATTTTAGTATGGGAAATAATTTGTATTACAAAAACTTTGACGTGGGCGTCATAATATAAAAATATAAATATTTTGATCTTGTGTTTAAATTTATGATAATATAAGTAATGTTCATTATTATATAATTCAATGAGAAATAAATCAACAAGTGAGGAATGCCAGAAGATGAATGATGTGCTAGTTTGGTATTCTATTACTGAGTATTAATATATCAGACACGGAATTATTGGATACTGAGAATAATAATATTTACTCTTGCATTTTAAAATAATATTTGTTATTTTTTCGATTTTTTATTGTAAGAATGATTTTTATTTCATTGGGAAATTTAAGTGCTATCTCTTCTCCATTTATGGTAACTTTCAATGAAGAAATAGAAATATCCAATATTTTTTTAATTTTTCCAAAAATAAGTCATCTTTGAAACACGGTTTGACTTCCTCCGAAATCTATTTCAAATAGGTTACAATAAAATATTACAAAATTTGTTGTTTTATTAAATTTATCGATAATAAGCACGCCGCTTTAATTATTTTATTAATTTGTCCATAAATCATCTTTGTAGTCTTAAAACAAAATTATGGTTTTTTAATTTGATTACTTACCAGTTACATATTATTTTTGTAAATTTTGATGTCATGTTTTTAATTAATTTTTATTTTAACGATTGATCTTTGTGTGTTTATAATTATGAATTTTAAGTATATTTTTAATTATTATTAAAGATTTACCTCCTAATAAACAGGTAATAATAATTTTAAAAACCTGAATTAGTTCTGATTTTTACACTAATTTAATTTTTTTTATGTTTACAAAATTAAACTAAAGGAGAACGGCACAACAACATACATTATTATATTTGGTTTATTTTGTTACAACACGAGTTATTTACATGAACATTGATAAGTTCTAAGAGGTGATTATTATTCCGATATACTTTCCAAATCTCGTGGGAAATTTTAATTTGAATTTCATAGGAAAGAAGGACGGAATTATGGGATGCGTTCAAAGACGCTGCTAATTTTTGATATATATTTTGCATTAAACTTTATTTATGCTTTCATTGAACTTTCTTGAAGATTATTCATAATAATTAAAATTTAATTATAACGACAAACTGTTAAGTAGAGAAAGTTAATTGCTTACAATTTTTACATACCGTTATAAATTTAAAATTATTTATTATTGATCTAAAATGTTTAAACATAATGAAATATAGGCAAATTCTAATTGTATGTAAACAAAACCATGAAGATACAATTATTATTGTATAACTTTTATAATTATATCGATAAATTAAATATTTAAAATGTTATTTATACTATTTTATTAATTTAAGGTCAGAATTACATTAAGGACTATAAGCCATATTAGTCTATCGTGATAAATTTTATAATATAATTAACTTTCCTAAAACCTTGTTCAAAGGCCAATGGCCGTTATATGTGTATCATAATAATTACATTACTAGAGGTACATAAAAAAAACTTTATTGTGAATTATTTGAAGACTTCCAAATGCTAATCCAGAAATTTAATATTTTAAAACTCTTCTATTTACGCAATAAAAGAGACTGAAGTTAGTTTTGCAGCAATTGAATAAATTTGCAATCACCATCATGTTTATGAACAAAATTGGAAATTACTAACCAAAAGGGGGTTTTACTTCCGTAAAGATGGTGATTACCAATCTTCTTCTGGATTTGCATTGTCAAGTCGAATGACTAGAAATTAAAAAAAAAATTGTGCCTTACTGATATTAATTTATGATAATATAGTTGAATAAATTTGTATTATATAATTTATGTATTTTTTTTTCAGTATCAAGTTGGTGAATCACAAGACTATTTTCCTTTACGAAGATGAGGTCAACGTAGTAGAACACAGCCTTCAAGTCCCCAGTCCCGTAGACAATCACCTTAACAAACTTGTCTTTTATTTATTATAAATAAAGTAATTGTAGTCTTAATAAAACCCATTTCTGTCCATAAGAATGTTTATTTTCTGTGTAAAATGTATAAACAATGTTCTCACTGAAGTAATTTTTATTTAAAACCATTACATGTTACATAAACTTCCTGGAAGTTTAAGGTGTTTCTTTTTAACAACGTTTCGAGGAGTTTTTCAACCTTTTTATAATGGACTTACAGCAGAACGGTTCTAAGCTAAATAAATAAATTCCGACAAAACTAAAAATTCTTAAATTGCACGTATAAGAATATATATGCTGTAAAAACGAGTTACGGAATTTATTCCTAAATTATTGTACTTGCTCCATTGAGTTTTACCACAAATATTTAACAAATAAATTTAAAGCAAAGAAATAATATAAAATTAAAAAGTGCTAAAATTACTACAATTGTTTTAATTGTGGGATTCACATCAAAAGGTTTATACTACACTTTCTCTTGGAGACATTCTACAAATTTATAACCCGCAAATTACTTTATTTATATCAAACTCAAATAATTTATTTTATTACAACTATTAACAATATTCCGAATTTTGCAATATGGTAAATTATATTCCTCCCAATGAAAATTAATTTTTTCTTGGCAATACACTGAGTTATAGGAGCAATAACTTACTTGATAATGCAAATCATGTTCGAAAACCGGTAGCAAACTATATTAAATAAATAAAAATTTAATAACACAATAAATATGTATATGATAAAATATATTATGAGTTTACTTTTTAATAGATGTTGACAGTATAATCCCGACTGCTTTGAAGTATATACTTTGGCGTTGCATCTACCCAATTAGCTATTAGGTACTACAGTGTTTTTCTCTGAAAAATTTAAATTTTCTAATAATTAAATAAATTTTATTTTTAATTAGGGAAGGTCAGAAATGAAAGGCAAAAAGGGCCAAGAAAAAAAACCCTAAATAATATAATATAAAAAATATTATTATTATAAAAATTTGTAAAAAAAAAATTGCGTGGGATCATTGCACTTTTTAAAATTTTAAATATTACCCAATAGTAAAAATAACTTTAACGTGGAAATTTATAATATATTACATATCAATAAACATTAATGATATTCAAAATAAAATTAATCAACATAATTGATAAATAATTATAGTTTATAGTTCAACAATTAATAACGAAGTCGTAAATCTTAGAAATATGGATAATTACAATTTCTATCTACCTGACAAAAATGCATTGCTCTATATGCGGTTTACAAACCTTGACATTGATCACGCTCATTGAAATTGCAGCAAATATAATTTACAATTTCACTCTTGCTCTATATTTATTATCCACTTGACTAGTTTTATCTTAAACATTAACTTAAAATTCCAATAATAACTTCACGATTTTCAATAACATTTTAATATTATTTTCTCCAATATAATTTTACAATGCTTTCGATTTGCTTTAATGTACTCGTATCTACCTTACATTATTAACAAAAAAATAAATATAAAGAAGGAACTTCTAGTGATAGTTAAATGTGGTAACTGTAATCTAAAAAGTAAAATGGCAAAGATAATAATATAATATAAACTATTAATTAATTAATGCTGGAAAAGCTAACAATTATGGAAGAGCAAAATAAAGTAAAAAAATTTTTATTTGACATGGTTAAGAAGAGGAAACCATAAATTTAATTTTTAAGGAATTGCATTAAACATGGAGGGATTTTAGCTTTCGAAAATTTATAAAGTCTAATTCAATTTAGTTGTAATAATATGTAGGATTTCACGCGTAGCTTTTAGTGGGTATTGAAAATCGCTTAATTATTAAAAGTTTCTAACGCTTTCATCCACGTAATGAAAATCGTTCAGGCTAAACCAAGTGAAGTAATCTAAACTAAGCTTGCTTAATTTTTAGCACAAATATAATCCGTACTAACTTTTGATTGGGGTGTGCAAATAGAGATGAAAATTCCACTAGAGAATCAATTAAGAAAATATTTGCCAGAAGAACCACGATCGGCTCAAATTTCCACTGTATCATATTTTCGCTACCCTTAACCATTTCCACTATAATAATTTAATGACGACCGACGGTGCGTTAGGGAAGTCTTCTATTAATTTGAAGATATGAATAACACAAATAGTGCTTTTAAAAAGTTCCAAGACCAAGAAAAAAAAATATTTCTCCTCTGGTAGGTATTTTATTGGTTTTACATTGACGTTGTTGTCCTATTTATTTTTTTAAAAGAGATTACCATAGCATTTAAATGTAGTACCCGTATATAATTTTCTTCTAATTTTAACTCTGTTTTTACAACAAAAGTTTATAAAAGTAAACCCGGATAAAATGTCATTTCTAGTTTTACTATAAAATCATTTTATAGCTAAATAGTTTTGTTACTTACGGTTTTTTATACTCGGTAAAAATCTTTAATTGGTATTCGTCTTTTAGGGATGCCAAATCATAATCACTCATTATTTCCGAACGAATAAATACTTTGGTTTTTCTCCACTATACATGAATATTTTTGCTTGACTAATTAAAACATGATCGAGGGAATATAAATTCACTGCACCAAACAGAGATGGTGATAAAACCATAAAAACATTTGTTAGCGTATAAATAAATTGACATTTATAATTAAAGCATACTTCCTTATAAAGCACTGAAGTAAAGAATTCATGTAAATCATAGAATCTTCCCGATTTTATTGCAAATTTTTATTCAAGTTTTTTAGTTCTGTTTCATCAAATGCAAAATATCCGGTACAATTTAAGAATTCATACTTTACCTATTATTTTGACAAAAACAATTTTATTTTATCATCATGGCAGCTCAGGATCATGAAACGCAGGATTTATTTTTTCATCAGGAGGATCTTTTTTTAATAATTTGAATAACTTGGTAGCATACTATTTGATTACAACAAATTTTATCTGTGATTTCTTCAAACTAGACTAATAACAATCTTAAAGGATTGATCCTTGCGTATACTCGTTTTAAACAGCACGAAGTAAAATTATTCAACGATATGCCAAAGAAATGAATTTTACCTTAGACCAAAGTTTGTCTTCAGTATTTTGAGAAAGGTGAGTTAATAATTCAATTACATATAATTTCATAATGTTTCCAATACCATGTTGTACGCCCCTGCCACTGCGTAGGCTTTGATTTTTTAGTTTTCAACAAGGGACCTGTCTGGCCAGTTGCTACCTTCTGTTAAGCATTCATTATTATTATTATTATCGCTTCCAATCATCAGGATAAGACATCACTCCAGAAAGTGTAAATAGTGATTTTAATAAATAACTTTTTAATTTGAGGTAAGCATTTTAATTGTTTGATAACGAGCTGAACGCGGGTCTCCCGTTATTATCTTTGTTTTACTTTTTGTTACATTTTAGTTAGGGTTTTTAGTTTTGTAAATATAGTTTTAAATATATTCAATTTTAATGTTATTGTGTCAGATTAAACAATCTAGAGACCATTGCAAAGCCCACGCCCGATTAATCTCTCCGAACGCTAGCCGGAGTATCTGTTACCTTTTCAGATTGTTTCAATGTACTAAGATTTAATATTAATATTAAATTATTTTAACGACGCAATCCACAGATTGAAGAAACGATTAAAAATAAAATTGATAAACTCAAGGTAAAAATAAGAAATAATATATTTAAGCGATAACAACAAACATCATTAGCGTTCAATTTTAGATAAATTATTCACTATTCACGAAAAAGCAAAAGTTTTCATTTTTAAATTTTTTATTATTTTTATTTCTGACGACTGAATTTCGACTTTGAATAAGTACTCGTACCTACCTACTGTCATTACACGAGAAAGTTAACTTTATTCAATAATTGGTCACACGCTATTGGGAATTAAATTAATTAAACATTTATATAGTAACTGATCAGTTATAGACATGAACGGTGACAAAGCTAAAATAATGAATAAATTATCTTGTATTGGTGGCGACAACAAAATATTTTCTGTAAATACAAAAGATTTTAAATTTTGAAAACTTTGTACCTACTCCATGTTCTTCTTAATCACTTTTTTATGCATATTTTTATGTTGAAACAAAGTGTAATCCGGAGATAACAGTAAAATTTATAAACTTAATCAAAATTTTATGTTGTCTTAAACGGCTAGAAAATCATTTCGAAAATTATATCTGCCCTGGATGCAGGATATGAACTGATATCAGAGAAATCAACCCTCTTCTTGTACATTTATTAATTTTACTTTGTAAACATTTAATATTGACAAGCGAAGCAATTTTTCTATCAAAAATTGTATTCCCCATTGTATTTCAAACCAACTGGGGATATAGTTTTAGAAAAGATAACTTTGTGAAATTAAAATACCTAAACCAATTTATAAAATATAATGCAAATTATTAGCGGGTTAATACACTTTATAGATAGGATCTTTACCGGAGATTGTGCACATTTACATTGTAATCAGCTTATCATCAAGGCTTTGATTGCAAATGTTAATAAGACTTGAAGAGATTCGATTTAAATTATGATTTCATTATTATACTATAAAATATAATCGCTTACAATTGCTACAGGCTATCTAAGGATTTCTACAAAGCAGTGAAATAAAGAAACATGAAAAAATCGAAAAATTTTAAGCAAAAAACTAATAAGTAAATATTTTTGTACCACCCGTATCCTGTTAACATTAATTACATCAAACTTCAAAAATATTCTTGTTAGGGATAAGTTTATGCTTATTTAATTTAAGACATCAAAGAATTCCCTTGTACCTTTGGGATTGACATTTATATTGGCAATTTAATCCTGTAGCTGTTGACAAACTAAAATTTTGACTTACGTACTATACAAATATTTTAGTACAACAATTTTTTTTATTGTTCGTCTTAGTGAGTGAAAAAAAAAGATAATACATTTTTTATATTTTTCAGTTTACCCAGGCTTAGCCATTAAACAAATTTTTAAATTAATTCGAAAATAATATTTACTACAGATGTGTGTTACAATGCAGGTGGTCCTGCTAGTATTATAATATTATTTAGGATAAATTTAAGAACACTCAAAATAAAATCAGATGTTTAGGTTCAGAAAATAACGGCCTTCATTCCGAAGGATCTCGATTCTGATGTTTTTTTTAATAAAATGCAATGTACAACGCAATTAAACCTAGTAAATGGGAAATCCATACTATGTAATTTTAACTCAATATTTCTTAATGATAGCAAAAATAGAACTTTTCATGGCGAATCTGTAGGATTGACGGACGGACACATTGCCGGCACTAAAGTAAAAAGATTAATCTTTAAGTTTGTCAATGAATAACACAATAGCAAGTTTTTTTGATTTAAAAAAAGCATATTTTTTATATTGCTTTATTTTGATTAGAATTCTGTTCAAATTAAATAAATAAAAATAGTAATAATATTGATCATAATATCGAATATGATGTTTGAGCCCCAAAAAGGAATTAGGAACTTACTGTTGAATAGAAACAATGTTGCATAGAAATTTATAATGTTTTTGTTTATATTAACGTATATTATATTATTTATATGAACTAAATTACTTTTATATGTAAATTTTTACATTAAATAAAGTTAATTTTAATAAACTAAGAAATATGTTCAATGATTTTTTACTAGCAAAAGTCTAGACGCCGTATATATTATATCTATGCCATAATAATTAAAAAAAAATAAAATTTTATTGTTTACTATTAGTTTTATACAACATTGCAAATCGCAATTATTTTCTTGTCGTTTATTAATTTCTCGTTGTGATTTTCTCATAATATAAGTTTAAATATTATTATTATGTACTATATTATATATGTATAGAAATTATATTATATATCATTAACCTCTGGAATTAATAATAAATTAAAAATTTTAAAATTTAAAGGTTAAATAAATAATAAAATAAAATTATTCTTTATTAAACGTCCGATGACAACAAATAATTTCGTTTTATTGTTTATTTAACCTATTAATTTTGAAAATTTTAATTTAATATTATATGTATGTATAATACAAAAATTTAAAACATTAAATATTTGCTATATTTTGTATTAGCTACATATTTTGTGCATTTGCTTCGTGTTTAGTTGAAGCATCAATATATCGTATGTAAGTAAGCTATATCGCATAAATTCATTGAAAATGAAATGAAATGTGTGTCGAATTTGTTGGAGCAAAGGTGATGTGGTTTTGCTCTAAAGTAGCTCTAAAGCTCTGTTGAAACAGTGGGATCAGCGAAAGAAATTGCTGGGAATTTGATAATTCTGCGGTTCGAATTTTGCTTTGTGCTCGTATTGGTTATACGTTTTCACTAATCATTATTTTAAATAAACTAGTGCAATTAAAATTGTAATTAGCAATACACAGACGTACTTACATTAAATATTCTCAACGTAAAAAATTGCTAGGTACCTATGTACCAACATAATAAAAAATATTCAAGAGTTAGCTGCGACCTTGATTTATATGTTCCGCGATTTAAGAAAACGAAACGTGCTATGTGTTTTTACTTTTTAGTGAAAGTAGAGAGTAGTTGACTGTAAACAACATAAATAGTTATTATTTTTTGTAAATAAAATTTAATTTTGCACGTTTAACTAATCAATTAATCATAATCTAATTTCCTTGAGAAAGTAAAGGAGGTGGGCATTTAGAATAGTTCATCATTAAAATACCAGGTTGACGAGATTAACCTTAGTCTTAGGTTATTAAAAGATTTAAGGTACTTTTAATGGGTGTCTAATTGTGTATGTACGAACTTTTTGTTGTGCCTTTACTACTAGCATCTGTGTAATATTTCTAACTGGGTTACTAATGGAGAGGAGGCCTAGTTATTGAATTGTTACACCCGACCACTTTCATTGTTAATCCACTATCACTCTCTTGCTCATCAGATGTTTTGCTTAGTGCGCTTCTAGGCGCAGTGCAATGGACTTCCAGTTGCACACGTTTTTAATGCTAATTTATGTGCTGTGTGGGTCAATGTCAGCGGTTCAAGGTAAACAAGTGTTAACAATTTTCCGTAATAAAATTGGATTTTTTTCAAGAATGCGGTACTAGCGTTCGTCGTTCCAGACAACCTAGAGTCGGTTCTTTAGGCCGAATCATTCATGGAAAATTAAGCGTACGAGGTGCCTGGCCCTGGCAGGTGATAAAAATTACCCAACTTATAATCATAATTTAATCTACTTATTCATAATTAATTTAATAACTTCATTTGTTACAAATGTTAATAAACAGGTCTCATTGCAATTACTTCATCCACAATTTGGTTTTCTTGGGCACTGGTGCGGAGGCGTTCTTATTTCAAAAGAATGGCTCTTAACTGCTGCTCACTGTATAAACAAGTAAGTAACTACATGTAAATAACACTACTAACCTGTTTATCATTTAATTACATAACGATGATAGCGAGAGTAAACCGACCACTTCGAAAGTTGAATTTTATTAAATAACATCTTTTATATTAAGTAAATTCTTGCAGTGATTTATTCAATCTACCTCTGGCCGCTTTGTGGACCGCTGTGTTGGGCGATTGGGATCAGGATGTTGAAGAATATTCGGAGGAAAGAATTCCAGTCGAAGAAGTTATTTTACACGAACGATTTCATAATTTTCAACACGATATCGGTATTTGTGATCAAGACAAATTTAAACAAAATTTAATTAAAATTTTTTTTATTAGCATTAATGAAATTATCCCGCCCTGTAAAAATTTCTGGACGCAGTAGAATTAGGTCAGTTTGTTTACCAACAAAGAGATTAACTCACAACCAAACTGATTTTTGTGTTGCTACCGGTTGGGGAAGAGCTTCTGAAGATGGACCACTAGCAGGAAAACTATTGGAAGCTCAAGTGCCTGTACACGATAATGCAATTTGCCGACTGAAATATCAACATGCCGTACCAATCAGATCGGGACATTTATGTGCTGGACATTTAAATGGTTCCAGTGGTACATGTGTGGTAAGTTTATTTTAATTTTACAAACGATATCTTTTCAATCTCTTATGCACAGGGCGATTCGGGTGGTCCACTGCAGTGTGCATCCAAAGAAGGCAAATGGATACTTGCCGGAATTACATCTTTTGGTTCGGGTTGTGCAAAACCTGGGTTTCCAGACGTTTACACTCGCCTATCTTATTACCTACCCTGGATTAACTCGAAAATTAATATATAACTTTTAGTATTTAATAATTAGAAAATTGTACATAATTAAAAAATGTAAATAATTTATTTTATTATTAAATTTATACAAAACTTAAACAGCAATTATTTATTTTTAACAATTAAATCTAAGTATCAGTCTCGGTATTTCAGTATCAATAATATTAACAACTCTATTTAATTACTTTAACTTCCGGAGGTAGTAATTTTGATTTTCTTCGTAATATAGGTTGGTACTTAACCAATAACGACTTGGTTTTTTTACCATCTGGAAGTAATGTCACTGCAATTGATGATCCAATTACCATTGCTGCACCAATACTAGCTAATAGATATATTACAACTTGTTGTACAACAGGTAAAGTATGGTATAATAGAGTAATATAAAAACTTATAATACTAGGAACGTCGTCTACAGATAATTCGATCCAAAATAGGGGAATTACTAAATCGTTAAATGGTTTTGTTTTGATGTTATATTGTGTGTTTGGCATAACTAGGTTAATTTGTAATCGTAACTTTGCTTCGAGGGGTAGTCCAATTTTAGGATGGATTATCATGTAAAACATATGTTTTTCCGAATCGGGAGATAAACCTTCAATTTGTTCCAATAATTTAGGATCGGCATTTAAAAAATGTGGTTGTGACATAGCGATCGGAATGTCGTAGTAACATGGTGCCATGGTTCCTAAACCTTTTGGAAAACATTTATCCGTATGGCAGTAGCATGTGTTATCTGAATTATTTTCCCATTTGTCTAAAAAGTTATCCAGAACTTGGTAATAGTAGCCTTCAAAACCGCTTTTAGTGGTAACATTATTCATATGTTCAATTGGAACAGCTCTACAAAATGCATGTCGATACATTTTAAATGTTTGATCCGGTTCTATGTTTGGAGGAAATATAGTTCCCGAAAATGTTCCTTTAACTTTATTGCATTCCGACTCGTCGTCGTTTTGCTCATCTGCTGTTGTGTAACCCCATTGGTTTAAACCTTTTAGACCATTCCATTTGTCGACAGCAAAGCGTTGTGAGTTTCTATTGGTTAATTCATCTTCTCTATTAATATTTATGGTGACAAAATCAGATCCATTATCTAACGCCATCAGCTAAAAGTTCATGAGTGTTAATAAATTTGGTAAACGGAAAAGTTATATAAAATTGACTCACTCTTTCTAAGATTCCAAACCGAGGGAAGTCGATCCAATTTGGAACTACGGTGTTGGCAAATGAAACCAGACTGTCCTCGTAACCAAACAAGTAATCGGCGATGCTAACGTTAACGAATTCTGTTGAGCCAAGATACGAACTAGCGGAAGCAACCGCTAAATTTGTAAATATTGAGTAGTCCTGGAGAGCTGCCGTAATACCCTAAAATTATAGTTTATTTACTTTAATAAATTAAAATAAATAAGTAGTTACCAAAAGTGGAATATTTGGAGATATTACAATATCTACTTTTGGATCTCCCACAGATTTTTCTGGTACATGTTCTATTAGTCGTTTTGGTTGATACGTTAACGTTCCGTTGCTATTAAAACTTGTATTGACATTATACATAATTTCTCTGAAATCGTAAAATATTAATTGGTTATTATAAAATTTAAAGAAAAATTACTTGTAAACGTAAGGTCCGATTTCTTGGAATCTTAATTTTTCTGTGCCTTCTAAGAATTCTTCAGAATTTGTTACGTTAAAAATGTAAAGATTGATGAACACATCATATGGTGGTTTTTTCCAGAGATTGTATGCAATTGAATTGGGATAAAATGAAATAACCTAAAAAAACGTTTATTAATGTGTTTGTATAAACCTTATTTCAGTTTAATTACTTTAGATACTAAAAGTTGTAGTGGATCTGATATGGATTGAGAGAGGCACACTAGCACTGATCCTAGGATGGCAATAAATATCATCCCTGGTGGAAATAATCAAATTATTAGTGTTTGGATGTTTTGAGCATACATCGCATTAAAATTAGGTGCCACCAGACGTAGTAAGTATTAGTGAATATTCTGGAATAGTACATAGTATGGAGTTTACATGATTGTATTGATTACATATTTGTAACTAAAGTTGATTTTGAGATAAGTAACGAGGGAAGTCGTGAGAAAATAAGTGAATTTTTGCAAAATTGAATTTCTTTAGTTTTGTTCTATTTTTACCAAGCTTATATTAACTTAACTTATTTCAATTATATTTCCGTTATTTACATAATACGTATAATTCATTAAAATGTAAGAAAACACAAATTCTTTAAGTTTTTAGCGAATTTCACCTATTTGGGGCAGCTTCTTAATTGGACAAAATGTTCTTGCCCAATGTGCTCTGATTAAGCAGAATTGATTTTATAATAATTAAGTTCTATTTATTATTAATCTGTGAAATTAATTTTAAATTAAAATTGTTAAAAATTAACAGTTAACTTAAAGTATAAATAAATTTTTTCATAAGCTTTCAGCAATGGGTTATTGTTATCATCAGATGTTTTATCATCTTTAAACCTGTTAGTTAAGTAGTTAACCTATTAGTTTTAACTATAATAGTAGTCATTCGCAATCTATTAATTGTTTAATTTATTCTTGAAAATGTTCGATTGTTATATTAAACTAGGGGTCATAGTGTAGTTCATCGATATTATTACAAAACAACTTACAGAGTTATAAAAATGTTTCTATCGTATAATTGGAATTTTTTTACACCAACAATAATGTAATAAAGCAAAAATTACATAGATAGTGTATTATTATGAATAAAAAACTTTGATAAAAATAAATGGATTCCTATAATATAAAAATTAAATAAAGAACTTGAAGATTTAATTTTTTTACAAATATAAAATATTGTAATTAATATTTTCGAGTTGTCAACAACTGTTTCTGATATCTAACAAATATTTTATTAATTATTTATTTATACAATTTTATGCAATTTTTATAATCAGAGAGGGTTAATAATTCAAGTCAGCTTAATAATTAATTATTATAGATTAAACGTACCTTTAATGGTATTACCAAATTATTATCAATTATATTACAAAATATAAATGACATAATATAAAAAAAAATAACAAAATAAATTTGTATATCCCAAATTTTAATATAAATATTGAAACCATAATGCAAATTCGTGCCATAATTTAATTTTTTTAATTCATTAAAGAATGTAAATATTGCGAGCTAGATAAGTTACAACATATTACAATATGTATTAATAAAAATAATAGAAGGGAATGAACTTTAAAGTCTTACAAAAACAATAATAATTAGTGTGAAGGTTCGAAGATTAGTAATAATATAATATAATCAATATTTAAATATAACAACAATTTTTTCAGCGTAAATAAAGTATTTTCTACACAAAATATTATTTTCAATTTTATTTATAAATCAAGTAGAAAGGGTAATATACTTGAAGTAACGGGAAATTACCTACTAGTAAACAGACTGGTTTTTATATAAAAAAAGATAGGTAATTGTTTAGTTCGCTTTGAAATTGTTGAGAACTTTGCTTGGTTCACTTTTATTTTGTTAATTAAATGTTTCCAAAATTTCTTCAAAGCAAAATTATAAAAAATATACAAAGTAGAATACAAGAGCTTACGATGTAATAATGTAGAACATAAATATCTTTACAAAATACAGTTTTTCAGAGAACTTTTACTTTTACTTAAATTAAAACCAACAATTTTAAAGTGCTAGGTGTCGGAAATAATTATTATTCTAACAATTTTTACGGGGGAATCCTAAAATATTACTATAACATGATGCTTTGAATAATAAACTACATAATGAGTTAGTTTTCCGACCGAAGGGTCACAAGTTCGATTTCTAGTGGCATGGTTACAGATCCTAATTATGCATAGGTAATTGAATCTTATGTATTATTCCCGGTTGTAAAATGATTTTCTAGAAAGTCATTTTAATTTTTGAAATTCTTAATTTGTTTTAGCTAGGGATGCCTGGAATTTAATTTTAAATGATAAACTTAATAATAATAATTTTTCTATTTAAGAATCATCAACGAAAGCTATATAACATTTTATTTACATCAACAGTAAAATATATTATGCTTCTATAAACCTTTCTAAATCATACATTTAAGTTTATTAATTAATAAAAAATAATAATTCTGTTAGTTTTACCTATTTATACTGAATAATTATTTCAAAATAAAAAGTTACACCGGAAGATTTTATTAAAGTGGAAATGAACTTATGGAATTTCTTTCAACAGGTTTTTATACAGTGCCTTGACTGAGATATAAGTAAACGATAGAGGTACCTTGAGTATTGACCGTCAAAATATAAATTATATTAACCATTTAACTGGAATATTGTAAATTATAATTATGGAAGTAGTTCGAGTTTTCTCTTTCGATAATTTTAAATGATCAATTTTTTGTACGTCATATATTGCAATTATCAAGCTTATCAATATTATGATTTTATTGTTGTAGTATTTAAATATTTACATGAAAAAATTCTTATTTATTTTATAATGGTAGTATTTTATATTATACAACAGTAAAACTAATTGCATTAATTTCATTACAGACACAATTTTCGCATTAGTTTATTGAAGATTGTAGAATGTGACCATGCAGATAACATTCAACATGCTTTAGGAAAAATTGTGTTTAATGTAAAATTTAAAAAATAGGATTAGTTAATAAAAACAAAAATTAAAATCAGGTTAAAGTTATATAATAATAGTAAATTTGAATAAAACTTACGCTTTATTTTGGATTTTCGTTCGATCAGCATTGTAAGTTAATATAAAACTCCACCACAATAAGTATCAACAGTTGGTAAATATCAAGATGTATTTACTATTATCACGTTTACTCTTTTATAAATATAGTTAAACAATATTAATACACTATTCCCAGGGTTTTAAGTATATAAGAGACGAGATGTTTCCCTAAGTGGGGAGACAAATATCGTCATCATTGAGGTATATCTTACAATATTTGTCCCCTCCTTTTACTCGAATTTGAATAACGTAAGTGAAGTTGTCCTTTAGTACTTCTAAATTTCAAACTGACATTTCTTGAACGTTGAAACTGCAAATTAAAGAAAAAATTATTTGCATATTTGCAAAAAGTGCATATTACAAATTACATAACACAAAATTACAAATACACCCCTGACTTTGAAAGTTTTAGCTTGAATTAAAAAAGTAATAATTTATAATTTTGTTTGCTATTTTCGTAAAGTCGGAAATTTGCATTGTGGTTTTACCATTTCAAAACGTGTTAATTGAAAACAAAATTTTTACAAGAAAATCAATAACTATAAAATATTTATTTTGGTGTAATGATGTTTGACATATACATAGGTACGTATGTTATAAACTATTTACACAGAAAAAAAGGTGACAAAATTATAAACGAACAAATTTGCAAATAAATAGATTCTCAGATTTTACAAAAATTATTGATAAGGGAAAATGATGAAAGTTTAACACAAAAACTGAAAAATAGATGAAAAATTACTATCTTTTTAATTTTATGTACTTTTTATGGCTATAAAAAATCATAACATGTAGATTATGTACCTATGTACTTTACAAATATGTAAATAACTCGAGAGTTGACTACACTGATCAAGATCGATCTTAACTAAGAGTTTTTCTGTATTTATGTATTTTCAAATTAATTGTAAATTTTGGTAGGTATACTTTTATGTTTTCAGTTCAGTGACAAACAAAATATACAATATAATAAAATTGTTAATCATATTTGAGTGTCTACAATCGCAAATCGTGGTATGTAAAAAATATGGGATAGACAGCTAAAATATAAGTTTTATTCATTACAAATTTTTTAAAAACACTAAAGCCGTAAGATACTTCTAAAATGTGATGCTTTAATGAAGGTTGAACTGAATCAGGTTCATTTAGAGCAGTTACACCTTGACCAAACCATTGCTTTATGGTAAATAATTAGAGATTGTATAACATTGACATAATCTTTAAAAATTCAAACCCAAATATTGATAAATTTATAATATTATGTAAAACAAAAGAAATTTTTTAATTCTGATAATTCAGTATTATGTATCGTATGTAGTATGCAAACTACAGCAGCAGTATTATATTATGAATCTGAGTAGTAGATCTAAACTGTATAATATGTATTATTAATAATCAAAAACAAAGGAAAGCCCTGTAATTCTTTTACTCCGTTTTTTGCTATCAACTAAACTACCACAATAAAAATACCCCTGACTTTAAAAGTAAAACCTGAAAAACCAAGTGGAATATTGCTCAAATATTGAAAAACTTGTGCAGTCTGTAATCGAATATGAATGTCGCAGTGTATGACAGAAGTACATTTCACCACTGACTGATTTTAATATAAGACTGTTGAAAATAATAATAAACGAAAGTTAAAATAATATCTTATATTATAAAATTCCAATTTTGTCTGTGTAGTATACGTGTGTTTTAGAGCATTACGGTCTTTAGAACCATATTTGGCACCGTCGCTCAATTTCAATATAACAAATTGAATACTAATCTCAAACGTGACATATGCATTTAAAATTTGCAATAACCCCCCATAGGGGAAGAGGAAGTTGGGACTGATTGACGAGATTTCTAGAATTTTAATTTTTTATTTATATATCATAACCACCGTATCCAATATTTTTATGATCCTTTACAATATAGAAAAGTAATAAACAAATTCTCATATTAACAGCGTCAATGAAATTTCCGGAAGTAAAAAAAATTATTATTAAAAATATATTTACACAAAAAGATAGAGGTTTAATAATAAATATTATTTAAGTACCTACGCATACTTTTTTAAGTGCATCATTGGTTTTTACTTTCTTCAAATGCTTGTTTATTGTTCAAGTCATAATTAAGTGTATTGTAATAAATTATATTTAATAATACATAATAAACTATAAAATTTAATAATTTGTTTCCAATAATGACACCCAATAGCGTCAATTACCTCTTATATGTTCATAACAACAAACAAAGAAGAATATTGACAATAAAATTAATTTTTATGTAAAAAATGTGTTAACATATAGTAAATAAGTATTATAGTATTAATTTTGCTACAAAATAATTTTTCTGTTAAGTACATATTTTTCTAAAAAAATTTTTAACAATTTTTTGTCAAAAAACAAATTCAACGTTTGGTTCACCCCTGAGAGGTGCCATGTGAACTGGGTAGATAAAACAATTTGAAGTCAGAATATTTAAAAATTATATGTTGCATATATATTTAATATAGGAAATGTATCTGTCTGATCATTATTAGATAAGATATAAATTTCAACTAATTAATGATTACCGTAAAATTGTACAACTAATATTATACCTACATGTATATTATGAAATAATATAAAATATGGATATCAATGAGAAATGTTCGTATTTATTTTTAAAAATTTCTGTAAGTTAACGGATTTTGCCTTATTCACATTTGCGTAACTATAACAGACAAAAACTTGAAATATACCTACATTTAATCATGATTAGCAATACATATCACAGTTATTTTATATTATGAAATACATATAATGTAATATGATATAATGGTAATAATACACCTATTTAGTATACACTAACTACATAGTTAAGATTTTTTTAAGTGAAATCGTATTTTATGATATAGAAGGCATGCTTTATATTTTTAATAGTCTAGTTTTGTAAATAATAAAATAAAATAAAAAAATTAATAAAAGTAAAAAATAAAAATTAATAAGCGTGCTTTGCTTATCAACTTATAGTCAACTTATGATTTTATATAACTACATAGTACATAGGTAGACTACATTATTAGATTTGGGTTTATCATAATGTTTGTGTTGGTATTAACTTTTGTGTCAGTATTGCTTTGTGCCATATTTTTATAAATTTATAAATTATAAATAACTATGAATTGAAAAATCTTTTTTATATATTATCAAAAATTAAATGACGTATCTTTTATGACATTTTAATTTTTACATTCTTAAATATAATATTGAGGTAGTATATTTTACTTATTTTTTATTTACGTTGTTATCTTGACTTAAAAGCTCTGTAATCAATCCTCTCATATAACACTGCTGGATGTGAAAGCCTTTAATTAAATTTAAAGGTAATATTAAAGTGCATCTCTTCCAAGTTAAAGTATTCAAATAATATTCAAATTTATTGGTTCTGTCAAGTCACGGTACTATAATATATACATAATATAGCATTTTTAATTTGTTAAGCGCGGATAGTAAGCATGTAACTTTACTTTCACTAATCTTTTTTAAAAGATAATTGAATTAAATTGAAAATCGGCACCACACTCCTCAATAACACAAAAAAAATAACACTTAATCATAAACCATGTCCTATATCAACAGTTCTATGAAATTATAATGGTTGAACAATAACGTCACAAACATGTAAAAATGATATAACATAATATAGTACTATATGACGTACACACGACGCTTTACTAATTAATTTGTCCTGCACTATGTATATTTTATAATGCAATATAAATACGAGAGGACTTCGTATTTCATCAGACTTGTAAAGACTGCTTTTTCTAAGTGAATTTATCAGAAAGTTGTTTGAAATTATTACAAGTATCCTCTAAATTTAATTAATCTTTTCATAATAATTGGGTTGCTGCTTTACACCTATTTAAAAATTTTATGAAGGATAACTTCAAGACCTGTTGATCGGCGCCAGCGTGGTATTGTTTTACGTCGTCTGCTGCAAGGTATGTTTTCAGGCTTAGATCACTTTTCTTCCAAATTCCCAAATTTATCGAATTTATAAATTTTTTAATATAGTAAAAATAATATATAAGTTTAATTATTACTATATTAGAAAATAGTCGAGTGATACTATAAAAATAATTTGGCTTAAAGTAAATAATCAATAATGTGTTTATCAAGATTGATTAATTGTAGTATAATAATGGGTATGTGTGTATCTACACATTTACAATAATTCAATTAAATACAATTTTATAAACAAGTAATAAGAAAAACATACACATTAATATTAATTAATTTATTACTGGCGTTACACGTACCACCATAAAAAAAATCTTAATGTATTTATTGTAGGGAAAATAAATTAATAACTGTAATAGCTTTTGTTATGCTGACAACTTGACAACAATTATTTGTAACTCTCTCTGTAGTTTTCAACCACTGAAGTAAACAAGGGTATTTATTTTAGTTTTGCAGTTTATATAGAATAAAATTTTAAAAATAAAGTGCTGTAATACTAGATGCACTGTTAATGGTTCATTAACTTCTTTTACATGCTGACATAATATGCAAAATACCCCATGATTCGTTTGGATGCTGAAATGCTGGTAGTAAACAGTACCGAAATGTGACAGCAAACTTATCGACTTCATTTGGAAACTTGAAGCGCTATTAATTTAGTTCCAATTTTTTCATTTTTTTCACATTATTTACAAAAATAAAAGTTATGCTGTACCTTAAAATTTCTCATCAAAACGGTAGTATTTATAGACAGGAAGTAACAATATATTAATAAATTAAAACTAAAAGGTTGTCAATAAAAAAATAAATTAAAAAAAATCAAAAAAACGGACTGCGTAAAAACGAACTAAAAAGATGAAAACAAGAAAACGTAGGAATATAGTAGAAATCAATTATCCTTAAATTAAAATAGTAATTGTTGTTATCCGTCTTGAGCCTGCCAATTAAAAGCGAATACGATAAATAATTTCAGTCAGTCGGAGGCATAGTACATGTGGTAGGAGTCGTAGTAAGTAAAACATGAATCTGACACCTCCGCCTGAAATTATTGCTCATATTCACCTTTTATTTCACCTTTAATTGGCAGGCTCAAGACGAATAATAATAATCACTATTTAAATTTAAGAATAAAGATTTCTACTATGTTCCTACGTCTTCTTTTTTCATCTTTTTAGTTTGCTTTTTATTGCCTTATTATTTTAGACTAAAATGTAAGTTAAAAAATTTTCAAATTTCATTAGAATTGTAAAAAAATAATACATTTTTTTTAAATTTCATTAAACTTGAAACCTTTTAAAATATTTTATACAACATATAATTTCAACAAGTAATAATAAACATTTAAGATTATATTATTTTAAAAATATACATACAGTCGAGTAGTACTATATAGTTCAAATGAAAGTTTTTTTCACATTCCTAATCCTCACATTTAATGAAATTCTATTCGTACTGCTTTAGTACAAAAAAATAGTTATTTGCCTTACCGATGTGCAAGTATGAATGAATTATTAACATTTAGAAAGATAAGGTAAATTGAATCTGAAAAAAGTCAAGTTAACACCATTTTACGTAATAAGTAAATTTCCTGAACAAAGAAGTAGTTTCGCTATTGTTCAGTTTTATTATATGAAAGTAGAGGTCAATCTGGGGTATCAGATTATTTTAATTTTTTTTGAGTGCGTTTAGCACATTTTTCAGCACATGGTTAGCACAAGCGGGGTTTTAAAAACCAATTAGAATAAAATTATTAAAAAGTGCAATGCTGCAAAGAAATTTTTAAATAACTGTTGGTTCCATGTCAATTTTGAAATGGTCATCAAATGTTTGTCAAGAGGATTATTTGGTTATGTACGTTATGTATTTTTATTTTGTGACGATAATAATCGTTAAATATACAGGATCACTATTTAATTTATTATGTAAAGCCCGTGTCATATCTAACAGCTACCAACTTAGGCAACATCCTACAACCACGTTTAATTTTGATTGGTTAATCACCGCGGGAAATTAAAACCTTTTTTTTTAATTCAAAAAAATTAAAAATTGCATGGAGGGTTTTGGGATCAATTGTTTCCGCATCTCACATTTTTATCCAACTTTTATATTTATATCTTATTTCAAAAGTTTAAAACTAGAAACTCCTCCATTGCCGAGCTTACATTTAGACACTGTTTTGACCTTTTGAAGGTGTCCGATCTTATCAGATATATTTTCCAATTTACAAATATGTTATAGGTACGATAATCTAAATAATTGTAATTTTCATAGATTTTCGTTTCTGAGAAAAGACGACACTAGAATTTATTTTATATGATTTTCAACCAACCTTTAAACGATACGTGTCAAAATTTGACAACGATCGGACAATTGGTTCGTGAGTTATAGCACTTTGAGTAAAACAACTTTTGTTATTAGAAAAGAAATGCATAAAAGGGAATTTCGTGTGTTAATGAAACACTGTCTTTTAATGGAAAAAAAATAGTGCTGGAACAAAAACTTGGCTTTATAAGTGTTATCCGGACTCTGATTCAGCGGAAGCAATCATTCTTGAGTCATTTGCCAAATTTTGTACAGGCCATATGAGCAACGAAGATGATGAGCGCAGTGGACGTCTAAAAGAGGCTGTTACAGACAAAAACATAAAAAAAAAATTCACAAAATAATTTTGAATGACCGTAAAGTGAAGTTGATCGAGATAGCTGAGACTCTAAAGATATCAAAGGGACGTGTTGGACATATCGTGCATGAATATTTGGGCATACGAATGTGCTGTGTAAAGTGGGTGCCGCATGAGCTTACAGTCGATCAGTAACAACAACGTCTTAATGATTTCGAGCAGTGTTTGGAGCTGTTCAACCGCAACAAAATCGAATTTTTGCGTCGATATGTGACAATGGATGAAACATGGATCCATCACCACACTCCATAGTCCAATCGGCAGTCAGCTGAGTGAACTGCACGCGACGAACCCAATCCAACAGTCGGCTGGCAAGGTAATGGCGTCTGTATTTTGAAATGCGCATAGAATATTGCTCATCGATTATCTTGTAAAGGGAAAAATAATCAATAGCGACTATTATATAGCATTGTTAAAGCGTTTGAAGGACGAAATCGCAAAAAAACGGCCCCATTTGAAGAAAACAAGTGTTGTTTCACCAAAACAATACACCGTGCGACAAGTTGATGAAAACTATGGTCAAACTCTATGAATTGGGCTACGAATTGCTACTCCACCCACCGTATTGTCCAGATTTAGTTCTCAGCGACTATTTCCTGTTTGCAAACCTCAAGAGAATGCTCACTGGAAAGAAATTTAGCACCAATGAAGAAGTAATCGCCAAAACAGAAGCCTATTTTGAGGCTAAAGACGAATCGTACTACAAAAATGGTTCAAAAAGTTGGAAGATTGCTATAATCGGTGTATTGCCCTCAAAGGCAACTATGTAGAATAATAAAATTGAATTTGGGCAAGAAAATGTTTTTTTCTTCCAAACGATACAAATTTTTCAGCCGAAAGAGTTGTTTTCGTGCCGAAAACAAAATTGAGATTTTGTTGGATCTACACTTTTGAGCCTCAAAACTTTTGACCTCATAAGCTAAATAAGACAATTTTCAAAAAATGTGTGCGTATGTGTGGTCAAATTTTGTGTGCGCTCATCTATAGCAAAAACTAATAAAAATTTTGAAACCTTGAAACTTAGAGCCGATTAGATTTTGGTTCAAATTGGTTTATGGGATCTAATTTTTTTATTAAATCTTATTATGTAATATTAGTTATTATTTAATATTTCAAAAGCTAATAGGAATTTCAACACTAAATTTAGAATTTCGTGTAATTATATCGAGATTTAATAATAATAATAATAATAATATTACACCCAAAATATTCTTGTCTGAATTTAGCGAGTCTCTAGGAGACTTTACAAATCCGTTTATTGGGGTGGATTAGTCCCCACATTTTAATAAATATTACAATCTTGCGTCTGTTCTTGCTTCAGTTACCACTTCTCTCCATGCCTCCCTATACTGAGTTCTTTGCTGCCAGTTCTCGAACCTCATATTTTCCAGATCCTTTGTGACCTGATCCCACCATCTTACTTTGGGTCTTCCCCTGGTACGGTCTTCCATCGGTCTGCATTTAGTTATGCGTTTAATAGTGGTGTCTTCCCCGCTTCTCATCACATGTCCCATCCACCTTATCCTAAGTGATTTAATTGTTCGTATGATATCTTCGCCGTTGGTCTCGTAGTAATTCATGATTCATCAATAGTCTAGTTTCCTCTTCATTGATTCGAACTAATCCCACTATCCTCCTCAATACTTTGCTTTCAAAAATTCTCATATTTTCCTCTTCTTTTTTGCTAAAGCACAGTGCTTCTGCTGCATATGTGAGCATCGGTCTTATCAGGAATTTATAAATCTTGATCTTAGTCTTTTTTGATATTTGCTTATCGCACAGAAAGTGTTTGTTTGCATATGCTTTTTTACTTAGTTGCATTCTTCTTCTCAGTTCTTCTTGTGTTTCGTTTTTATTACTTATTTATTTTGCCAAATAAACATAATCGTTTACTTCTTCATAGATTCCGTCATCGATTTTAAGTTACCTGTTTTTCTCGTATTTTTTGCTAAACATTTCATATACTTTGTTTTTTCTTGATTTATAGATAATCATCTCTGAATTTTTAATTATTTTTTCCAAAACCAGATTAAATAACGTTGATGACATCGCATTTCCCTGTCTAACTCCGCTATTTACTTGAAACACCAAATTTAGAATTTCGTGTACTTATATCGAGATTTAAAACGGATGAAATTTTAATTAAAATTGGTTTATGAAAACTATTGCTTTTTTATTTTTAATTTTATTATGGTAGGAATTAGAGCTGATTAAATTTTGGTCGAAATTAGTTCGTGGAAACAATTTTTTTAATCGATTTATTTAATATTAGTTTTTATTAAGAAAGTTGAGAAATTCAATTGCATATATGGCACAATAAGACAAACGTTCAAAACAAAGCTAATAAAGAAACTTCATTGAAAATCTATAAGACAGTATCGATACCAACTATAATATACGCCAACGAGACTTGAACGATCACTAAAGAAAATGAAAAAAGAATTCAGAGTCCGAAATGAGGTTCCTGCGTTTAGTAGCAGGATACCAAAAGATAAATCGGAAAAGAAATGCCGACATAAAAAATGAACTAAACATATTATGCAGTATCAACAAAAAAATTAAAAATTACGTTTAGAGAAACATGGAAGGGACACCTAGACAGGATGGACCAGACCCAAGTGCCAAAACAAATAATTCAATACAGTCCGAGAGAAAGAAGATGTGTGAGCCGCCCCAAAATAAAATGGAGCGACCAATTCGAGTGACGTAACGGGCCACAGGCCTAAAACCTGAAGATGATGATTAAATATTTCAAAAACTAATAAAAATTTCAAAACTAAATTTGGTATTTTGTATTTTGAGACTTAAAGCTGATTAGATTTTGGGTCAAGTTGGTTAATGGAAAATATTATTTTCTTTTTATTATTAAAAATTATTTTAATTATAAATTAAATAATAAATTAACCAGCATAGTGGCATGTTGGAAGACACGCCACTTGTATGTATAAGTACGAATACTACGATACGATACGAATGACTACGAATAAGTAGTCGCAGGTTCGAATTCCATACGCGCCTGTTGGCAAAAATTAAACAGAGAAGTAATCCACCTCGTAAAACGGATTGTGAGGACTGAAAGTGGTTATATTCCGGCAAAAATGGAAAACCGGCGATATTAAAAATTATTTTTTTAATATTTAATAAAAGTATGATAAAGTCATGGGCATGGTCACATCCGATTTTTTTAAAACTAATTCCTTGTCGATTCCATGCTTTTACTATACTGTTACTATGTCATTGAGAAAATGGAACTTAAGTGTAGCATGTGTACCCTTGGAATTACTTTATACCCGATTAACATACGACTGGCAATTAAAAGTAAATTATAAGAAGAGATAATTTGCAACCTCTAGACGCACAACTACCAAGTTCTATAAAATAATATCAATTCAAAGAATTGTTGTCATTTCATAAAAAAATAAATGTTAGTAATTATTTAACCTTTCAATAGTGTAAATAATGATTAAAGAAAATTAAAATAATGTATTTATTTTCAAAGGACATTAGAGACAATTACTAATCAGATCAAACGCACTCTCTTGATGTATTTTTACTTTACATACATACAATTTTTAATTTTCTTATAATGTTTTTTCTTGGCATAATGTGCATACTACTTTCCTAATCCATACATTTAAAAAAATGATAAACTCCACCAATTGAAATTTTTTTACTGAATTGGATAAAAATCTAGCAACAAAAAACTTTTTCTGTCTGGAACTGAATTACTTCGGTCCAAACGCGAATAAGGCATTTTTAGTGTTATTTGTGTTACGAAGTTTAGTGTTATTGGTTCTTTTTTGCTGTTATCTCTCTGCATATAGGAAAAATATACCGATATTAGCACAAAAAGTTTTGAGAGACAATAAACAAATTTCATGAGTAGGATTTAGAAGGACCTTCTAGTTGGAGAGCTGCTTGGACATTCTAATGAATGAATAAATAAATTTCCATTCCTGACGGAATATAACCCCTCCCCTTTCCGGGAGTCCTCAAGATTCATTTCCGAGGTAGATCACTCTTCCGTTGTTACCATTCTTGCTATTATAACTTTTGTGTGACTTTGCTTGGTTACATATAGCTTTCCATGTTTTCCTATCGGCACATTTCGATCTCCAGACTTCAAACTCCATATCGTTAAAATCTTTCATCACTAGATCCACCATCTTATTCTTGGTCTTTCCCTATACCTTTCTTTATCTAGTTTTCACTCCATCATCACTCTTGTTGAATCCTTCTCTGTTTTCTCATAACATGGCCCAACCAGCGTATTTTCTGCGCCTTAATAAATCTCACAATATCTTTGCCTTGCAGTTCTTCCTCTATCTCATTGTTTTTTCTTACTCTTACTTTGTTCCCAATCGTTCTCACTTTTCTTCTCTCAAAATTCTCTAGCGCACTTTTTCTTTCCATGTCATAAACAATACCACAGCTGTATACGATATCGTTGATCATATTAGACCCTTGTAAATTCTCATTTTCGTTTTTTGAAATTTTTTATTATTTTGTGTTTGTTGTGATGAGGAATTGAGAATATGTCAACCCCTCTTTAACTATTTTTGTTGTTGGTAAATTAAACGACCCTCCCTATCTTCTTAGTTTTATTTACCGGAACTGGCGCCAATTTAACATCATTTTTTCTCATACTGAGTAAATGCGTTTTGAATGAAGAATCCACGTAGGTGTTTGAACCAACTCGCCCTACGACTAAATTCTTCTGTATATAAGAGTTAGCTGTTCGTGAAATAACATCAACGATCGAACAAGCGGCACAGCGTGGCAAATTTTCGTAAAATTATTGCTACATATAAGAGAAGGACATGCATAACATGTTCTAGTAGTTTTGAGGGAAATAAATTAACTAAATACTTGATAATTCAAAAAGCTATAAATTTAATTATCCAGCTAAACAATGTTAACTTCCAGAATAATGAAAACTAAATGGAATTGCTTCATAAATTTATTTAATTTTCCTAAATTATCTTACAATTTCATTTAATATTTAATTTAAGTAGTAGAAAATAAATTACAATATGCAAGTTGAGTACCTATCTAATTAGTTCTCCTTGTAACTGCAATTTTCTTACAACAAAGTCAGCTATTGCTATTATTAATTTTTAGAATCATGCTTAAAAATTCAATTGCAAGGTTGCAAATTCAATTGGCAAAAATCTCAAGAAATGCTCCTAATTAACAATAATTAATTAAATAAAAATTTAAATAACGAATTAATGATAATAACCATTATGAAGATGCTGCTCAATATGTATACCTAAAATTTATTTTATATTTTATTACTGTAAATAGGTGATAAGAAGTTATTATTAAAAAGTATGACAAATTTTCGTCATTGAATTAGCTAACCTGTTGGCCGTTTAAGAGGTTAAAGATGGAACCAAGAGGTGTTTTCTCTTGTATAAAAAAAATACTTTTCTTCTTCCTCTCTTTCAATGGCTAAATTCCGACGGTGCGCGAGAGTTGTGAGTCGGCCAAATCTTATGGTGATGAATAATAAAATACTAACTTACATTCAATAATTATTTTTACAGAATTTATCGTTTGGTTAGAGACATCCACGAATTGGTCGTATAACCAAGCATTAAAAGTTTAAATTTTACATAGGAGTAATTGTAAGTGTAATCCTGGATGGACTCCTAATTATCTGTTTTTTTATGATTATACTTACGTTGTGGAAATCCATGTCTATCTGTGGATAGACGTAGGTGTGGATGTAATACTTAATTGTAATACTCACAATTTCGTATTTTCAAAAATTTCTGAACAGTTTGAAATTAATAATTAATTAAATGAAGTTTCATTTCTTTTATTATATTTATAATTATTAATAGAGTAATTGTACATTCAGTACGCATTAGCATATTCAATATTAGCAAACTAATAATTTACATATTGTTATATTCTCAAGAAAAAACGTATGCAATAATTTTATTTACGTTAGTAAATATTCATTTACGCTAATATGTACTTTACACACCTCTACTATTTACATAATGTACTACTTAGCCGGTCTATTACCGAAATTTTAATATGAAAAAAATTATTGAAGGAACGATTTAAAATAAGGTTTTAGGTACCTACATATATCTTTTTGTAATAATTCTAAATTTAATAAAAATAGTCATTTTCTACTAAAGAATTTTTAGTTATGTCAAATTTTTTTCAAAATTCTTTTTTGCACGAAAATTAAGTCTTAAAATGTTCTCTATTTTTTTCTAATATTTATTTTAATAAGATCAGTCAATTTTATTTTCGATTGCCACTGTAAAACTTGGTGAAATTCTAGAAAACCGCATTACAATACCAAATACACCAACGTAGGGGAGTCAATCTGATTGCTCAGACTCCTTTATTGCTTTATTTAGGGCTACTTTGCTTTTTAACCATTTAATGAGAAATAACTAAAAATTTGTAGTGCTATAACTTAAATAATTTTCCATGTATCAGTATTAGTTAGATGTATTTGGATCAAAGACTTATCCAAAATATTATTTATCTAAGATGGAACAATTATCGAGTTATCGATGTATGTCAACAAATCTTCCTTGCTTTGAATTGGTTTGTACATTTTTTATATTCGCTTGCACTCTTTTGGTTTTTTAAATATTTAAAAAAATCGCTGGGAGCAGCTGAAGACGGGAGCAGCACGTCAGAACGTCAAAAACAAAAATACCAAAGTCAAAATGCCGAAAACAAAAACACCGAAAGTCCACTAATCTAAATTAAATGCCTCTTATAGAGAGTAGAATATGTTTGCGACATAATGAAAATATTTTGACTAAAAATAAAGAAATAAAGATTTTGCAAACATTTTTTTACAATTAGAGAACGTTAAAACAAGTCGAATGTACTATGGATGTACGCGATATTTACAATAATAACGCTAAAAATTGATTTCAAAAATCACGAAAACGGACGCGATTCTGTTGGCCGGACGTGCGTCGCGATATACACGTATCAAGCGGGGCCATCAAAAACAGCGCGAAGAGAGAGTGAGTCGCTCCCTGGTCTCTGTCGGGTCAACATCCGCACTTATCCGAGTAAGGCCGTTTTGGGGGTATTTTTAATGAGTAAAACGCAATCAAGCCAAATTTCGATTTTACCCTAAAAATTATTTTCGTAAAAATACTTTTTAAATCGTCGCGGTTCAATATTTTATTCAAATAACAGTACACGTTTTCTAACAGTATTCTATAAGAGGCATCTTGTTTGGATTAGTGGTACTTTCGGCGTTTTGTTTTTGGTGTTTTTGTTTTCGGCATTTTGACTTCAGTGTTTTTGTTTTCGGCATTTTTTTTTTCGGTGTTTTGACATGGAATAGTCAGTATAATTTGTTTTTCCTTCATAAAGTACAAATGACATTTTGGATAAAAAACTCAAAATTGGTAGATGTTCCATCTCAGATTAACGACATTTTGGTTAACCCTACTTTAAAATACAACAAAATACCTTTCTGGGTTTCAATGTATATTGTTTTCGATATTGTTCATCCTTTTGATAAAAGTTCTAGAAAAAGTCCTTTAGTTTGCGCTAGTTATAATAATTATGCTATAGACAAGGGTGGGATTGGTTCTTCAAATCATCGAATTTGCATATTTTCTTCAATTAAGATCAGTTGCTTTATAAAAACATCTTTGGTTTCAGTAATTTCAATTTATGTTTTGCTCATCTGCACTGTTTTGTCAATCAGATAGCAGAGAGGTTTAGCTGTCAATGAATTTGTTGTCTTAATGGGTCTCCGGAAAAGTTATACTTTTACTTGGAGAAACTCTGAAGAACAAGAAAGATAAATTATATTCCTAGTAAATTAATCTTGGCTTCGACCAAGTTAAATAGCCAACGTCTGGGGACCGGATAAGGCACATGAAGTGGAGAAGAGAAGGAAAATGTTCATGTTAGTAACTTTGCTAACTTTCAGTGTTCCAAAGAAAAAGACGACATAATAAAATACGATGCGCACTGTGTTCCAATTTATTTAATTTTACAATAATTATGCTCTACTATTAATTTTAATTCTACAATTATTAAATGATTTAAAAAAAGTTTTAATTTAATTCAGTCATTTTTTTAGAACACTCAACTTAGCAAAGTTACAAACCTGAACAGGAACATTTAGTTTCATTAATATAACGTAAAGCAACCATAGTCCGTTTTTCAATTTTTTTAACCGATTAAGGTGTATACTTACCATGACCATTTAGTAGATGCGTCATTAGACGTGCGCCGACCTCAAGGATAACTAATACAAGATCCTTTCGTTTACCTTTGTCACTGATTGCTAATGATATGGTAAATTCGCGCTTAATTTCACATTTGAACTTGAAGTATCGAAGTTCATTTTGTGTTATCAAGAAAGCAGCACTCTCTTCCTAAAATCTTTATCACGAGAAAAATGATTTCAGCTTCTTAATCTAACGGGTCAATTTTAACCATGACGACGACTGTTACTGTACCATATGGTACTTATAGCAAAGAGCTATATAGCTCTATAGCTATATAGAGCTATAGCTATATAGCTATATAGAGCTATATAGCTCTTTGCTATAAGTTTTCAGTAGAAACTATAATATAGAAAGTCTTGTTTGGTGATCTTTTATCTATCCTCTAGGCTCAAATCTCGTATCCATAAAACACGATGAAGACAACAGCCATTTAGTAAATTTTGAAGATGGATTTAATAAGATGCACCTCCCAAACTATCCTCATCTTTTGCCGAAGGCCAGTTCTGAGGGTGGTTATTTTTCTACACACGAATTTGATGTGTTGTTGCACCGTTGGTTTATCGTTCAGGATCATTCCTTAGATTGTGTACATGTTCCCTATCCACAAAAGAAAAACTGTTTAAATTATATGTATATTTTATTAACCTGTGAAATTAATATTAATTTGATGATTTATTATCAATAAATTTCAAAAGATATTTTAAGATTTCTTAAATGATTTTGAAAATTCCATATAAAGAGTGTACTTCTATTTTTCAGTCACATAAGAAACCCTCCAAGGTATCATTTTAACCCTAAAACATCGCACCGTCGTGAAATCTCCCAAGTTACTTTTTACATAGCGATGCGGTCACGATGACCGCACGACGGTGTTTAAGGGTTAAAATTTAGTCGTAATATTTTAGTAGTTATTTTTTTAGAAATACACCTGCTTTGATAAAAATTGTTTTTAAAAATATTAAAATTTCACAAACAAATAATTTATAATACCTCCTATAACACGGTTTCGCTCTAACACGATAAGAAATTTGCGGAAACCCTCGTGTAACACTATACTATATTATTTAAAAATCTAAGTTACACATTACAGGGAGTACACTATTCATATGCATTCAAAATTAAAAAACAATTAGGAAGTATCCGACTTTTATCATCCCATCATTGAATACTACATGGTCTGGAGACAAAATTGTCTCAAGCGGCTGTCTGCGTCGAGCCATGATATGTTAAAAATGACTTTTTTTAATAAAATATTTTGAACAGAGGATATGAGGTCTAAAAGGTCTAAACGAAGAAAATATTCTGAAAGTGAAGGTGATATCGTTTAACTAAAAAAACGTTTTCGTTTGATTGTACTGAGCAGCGATGAGTAAGAAATTTATTAAATTATAAGGCCGCATTAAATGAAAATAGTATTTTTTTTGTTTTTTTTCATTTTGTATTATACATACATTTATCATTTCAATAAAACTTAAGTTGCTTATATGGAATTAAAAAAAATATTTAATTTTAATAAGTTTTCAGAACGTAACCCCTTTTTGTATTAGCTCTGGGTCTCACTCATATAACACGGTTTCACACAACATGGCATTGTTTAGGAACCTATCTACCGTGCTATAGGAGGGTTAACTGTATTTTAAAAAATAAGTTCCGATCTCAAATAACAACATAACCAAAACAAACATAAAAATGATGACAATCTCATCTTAGAATGATGAATCTGAATATTTATAAATTAATGCCATATTTTAATACGTGAACCCTGGGGTTACGAATATCTCTAGTCACTAACAAATTGGCTTATAATAAAAATTTCCGAACAAATTTTGACTCGACCTGCATGCAATGACTTGGCATACGAATGCACCTAGGGCATTTTATACAGGTCGAGCCAAAATTGGTATGGAAATATTGATTATGAGCCGATTTGATAGTGACTAGAGGTATTCGTAACCCGAGGATCCATTGTACTGCAAGTTTCTGATCCAAATAAATAAAGCAAGTATTTTGAAATTTTGGCTTATTGATTTTTTGCTGAAAAATCAAAATATAATTTTCAATATTGAATTTTTATCAATTTTTAAATACATGGTTATCACTTATATAAACAAATTATACATCAACTTAAAATTTTAAACAAGTAGTATAAAAAAATTAAATAACTAATTAATTGTAAATAAATAAATTTTATTGTTTTGTAATAATTTGCATTTTAATTTTTAAGATTGTAAATTAATATTGAAATCTTTCTATTGGAAAAAAAGATAGCAGTCCTAATGTGTAAGTTATACACACGGATGGGTATTATACATTCATTAATAAAAAAAATGGTGTTGTTTTGCAAAAATTTCAAAGCTGTGATTGGTTGGATTAAGCAATTGCAATACTGCAACACATTGGGTATAGTTAAACTTAAAAGTGCTCTCTTGAATTAGTTTGTTATTGTGCAGTCATAGCCGTTCTGGTTTTATTTTGAATTGGAAGGAAGAGCTTAAATTCGGCAGGTAACTCGTCTTCCGAATATAACCTATCGGAGAAGTACACACGTCGTATTCTACAGTTTGCATGTACTTGTACTCTTAACGTTTCTACGTAGTTAGTTCCATAGGCACGTCTGGTGAAATCTGCAACATTAAATTGAATCTGATTCCAGCCTTCGTCTAAACGCATGGGCATTGTACAAATAAAAGGTTTCACGCGGGTAGTTGATTGATAATTACTCGCCCTAAATCGTCGTCGTATATTTTTGTCATCTAAAATCTATAATAACATTAAAATCAAACAAACATTAGTAAAATTCGATACTCACCTGTACTTCGAAAGTGAAATACTTTTTTAAGTTTTTAACAATCATAACTAAAAATGGTAATTTGATACCCAACGTTTTGCGTGGATCGGCAGGACATGTAATAAATGTTGTACTAACATTAGCACCTACGATTTCCAGAACCAAAGATTGAATATCTTCATCTGTGATACGTTTTATGTGACCATTTTTTACTTTCTTGTCCCAGATTTGTAAGGGTTTGCTACCAATACTGTATAATATGGAGAGAAATCCACTTTGAAATGTATTTTTGAACATTTTTTGCAAATTACCATCGATTTGATTTATTGACGACCGAAATAAATTAGGTGTTACGTTTAAAGTAAGGTTATATTGGTTACCACATATTTAATTACAAACAAAATAGATTATATTGACGTTTCAAACGGTTGGTATTAAAGTTACAGGTAACTGTAATATAATCCAATGTATGCATAATACGCCTCCCACTTATAGATGGCTATTGCGATTATATTTTTAATAAAAATTATTATAATCTTAAAATTCATTATAATATTAATCTATAGCTGAATTTTTACTTATAGAAAAAATAGAAGCTAAATACTCGGGAGCGACGCTGAGGTCCCACTTTAAAAATATTCATCGTCTACTCTGGAAAAAGGTATTCAATTTTTATTATTTATTTATTTATCCTATCGATTAATGCCCGATTTCTTCACCTAGAGATATCTGTTAGATAAATTAATGAAGTAACCAATCAGACAGCAACAAAACAAAAAATCAGAAATACGATTGGTTACTTAGATTATTTATCTAATAAATAGTTATTTGGCGTAATCGGTTGACCGATTTATTTTTGAATTTTAAATTTGATTTTCTCAGCGCAGACCGCATTTCAAAATTTTTATTTTGGTTATAAATTTCAAGGTTTGGTTATATATTTTCAAGAATTAATAGTTATCACTAAATTGATACCATGCAACATCTCTATTCTAATTTTATTAAAGAGACACTTCCTTAACAATAAACAGCTATAATTTGGCAAATTTTTACAGCAAAAAGTAAAGAAAACTGAATTATAGAAAATTAAATTACTTTTTATATTTAAAAATTTTTATATTAGGATTTTTATTTTTGAACAAATTATGAAAAACATTAGGCGTATTCTATTTAAATTAGTAAATAAATAAAAACGTAGTATTTAAATTATGTAATGTAAATAATTATTATTCATAAAGATTACTAATATGTGTGCATGTTAGCTTTTCAAGTTAATATATCACCATTCATTATGGGAATTGCAAAGGTTTACTTTCATTGTGGGAAATGCAAAATTGTAATTTTAAGATTGAACATAAGAATGTAATTTATGCCAAGTAAAGCCAAACAAGAAACCAATTTATAAGCAAAAATTTATTGAAATACACATATACAGGGTGTCCCCGTGACCGTGGAGAACCTTTGAGGTGGCGATAAAGGACACTTTTCTAAGACAAATTTTCAAATAAAATTTTTGTCCAAGTCCAAACCCTTGGGGGTACTTCCTTTTAAAGCAATTTTTGAATTTCTGATTTCAAACGGTCATAGCTCCGATATTATTAATTTTTTAGGTTTAATAGATTAAAACTTTTTTAAAGATCGCTCGCTTATCTACAAATTAGGTTATAACCTCCTATTATCTAGGATAAACAGATTTCGAGTTATGAATTAAATTAAGAGAAAAATGTTAAAAATTGTAAGTTTTATTTTTTATTTTGCTTGCAAATCCTGTATCTTTAAACGAAATTACTTACAAAAAACGAATTTTTTTAAAACTAACTGATTTTACAGAAAATTCCAAAATTATCAACAAGGTCGGTACAAAAAATTTAATATTCATATAGGGTGTTTCCGTGTCTACGGTAAATCTTTAAGGTTGTGATAAATGACACTTTTCTATGACAAATTTTTAAATAAAATTTTTGCCCAAGTCCAAACCCTTGGGGGGTACTCCTTTTTAAAGCAATTTTTTTACTTTCTGCCTTCAAACGGCCATAGCACCGTAACCATTGATTTTATGATATTAATGAATTAGTAATTTTTTAAAGATGATTTATTTATTTACAAACTGATTTATAATTTTTATCCTCTAAAATGAACGAATTTCGAGTTATGAATTAAAGTAGGAGATGAAATGTGAAAAAATTGCAAGTTTTATTTTTTCATTTTTCTTGCAAATCCTGTATCTTTTAAACAAAACTATTTACAAAAAAAATAATTATAACCTTATATATAATTATAAAAAGGCCCAATTTGAATAGCAAATTTAATGGGATATAATTTTAGTCTAGTAACATTTTTTTGTAAAATCAACTCACTTTACAAAAAAATCCAAAATAATGAACAACCTCAAAAAATTGCTTTAAAGAAGGGTACTCCCCATGGGTTTGGACTAGAACAAAAGTTTTATTTAAAATTATTTCTTAGAAAAGTGTCTTCTATCACAACCTCAAAGGTTTACCTTGTTCACGGAAACATCCTGTATGACTATTATATTTTTTGTAGCGACCTTATTCATTATTTTGGGATTTTCTGTGAAATGGGTTAGTTTTCCAAAATATTTTAATAAACTAAAGTTATAGCCCGTTAAATTTGCTATCCGAATTCGGCCATTAATTTTTTTGTTAGTAGTTTAGTTTAAAAGATACAAGGTCTACAACAAAAACAAAAAATAAAACAGCGTTATTGGATGTACCAATCATTAATGATAATGCTACAGTTGGAGTTTGACATAGACTATTAGAAAGAATGGACACAGCTATTTACATATTTTAGTGTAACCATGATCATTTGACCAAAACCGTGTTTTTGTTTTGAAATGCTTGTTATGATCAACAGTACATTACGCCTGTTAATAGGGTTAGGTTGTCGGCATTTCAGAAAATTTATTTGTATCTTGAAAAAATATAGCTCCGATATAAATTTATACTGCTGAATATGTTGTGTCTAGTGTGTAAAAAGTCAAAACTTAACGAAGAAGTTGTTATTTTTCGTAGGTATGTAAATTGTTATAATGTATACTATTTCAGTGGCGCACAATAAATTTTTGTCCATTTCGAAGTTAAAAGAATTTCATCGGCATGTCTAAACAGATTTAAAAAATAAATCTGTTTGTATAAAAACGATTTTTTTTTTCAATGTGAAAATATGACATTATTTTCGCACCAGTGCGGATATAAGCATTATTGCGATATTCAAATGACAATCAAAATGTCTTCATTATGATATGAAATTATAAAAATTTTATTTTATTATTTAAAAATAAATTTTTTTCGTTGTTTACATATTGAAACCTAATTTTAAGGTTGAATTGAAACATTGAATCCGAGTACCTGCGAACCCACACGCACGCCTGTGGCATACAAAACAAACATCAGGACTTTGTTTACCTCCCCGCCTTTCTTATCAATGCTGAACGATGGCATCAAAACGTTATGTGTATTCGAATAGGATATGCTATGTCCATTTTTTCTATAGTCTATGGAGTTTGATCTGCCAACAGGGCTGTTTGTGCTAAAGCTTCTTTCACTTCTAAAACTGCTTTTTTACTATCATCAGTCTATTCGATAGGAACCGATTTGTTGATTCATTTATTTAATAGGCCTTGAACAGTTGCTTATAGCTTTTGGTATAAATCGCCGATAAAAATTCACCATTCCTAGAAATCCTCTTAGTTCTTTTACAGTATTGGGTGGGCTACAGTTCCTAACTACCTTACTCCATCTTGCAATGTTTTGTTTCAGTATTGTTTATGATGTTTCCAAGCAATGTGAATTCATTTGTATCAAAAATGCATTTTATCGGATTGATTATAATACCATATTCTTGCAACCTTCCAATAATTGTTGTAGGTGTCTTATACATTATGTTCTTTGTGTGTTGTTGAAACGACTAAGAAGTCATCAAGATATGCATCACAAAAATCAAAATCGCATAATATTTCATTGATAAAGAGTTGAAAAGTCTCTGCAGCGTTTTTTAACCAAACGGCGTACGTGTGAACTTGAAAATTTAAATTTGATAATGACATTCGTTACGTTTGGTTGTGCAATTGAAAAGTAGTCTTTAGTTAGCTTACGATATTCGTTTGTCCGATTCAATTGTTTCAGATTGTATTCCATACCAAGGAAATAACCTTTGCACGTTGTTATAAAAATTTTATCACAATTTATTAATCTTAACTTATTCTTACCACTGTCATTGTGAAAATTATTTAAAAAACGATAATAAAAACCCCTGGAGATCGGGGGGTTAGGTTGTTAGAGGGTTAGAAATGTTAGGCTGACATACAGTTGGTAGCTAACTAATCACTTCATGTCTATAGCCCCAGATACACGAAAATTGTTCAAGATAAATTCTTATGGCTTTCAGTATAAAGTGATCAATAATAAAACACAATACAAAATACGATCTTTGTGAGCCTGGGGGGTGCTCCACACCCCCTAGACCCCCCGGTCTCCAACGTTTTTTATTGACAATAAAATAATTATTATTAAAAATTCTCACGATAAAACTAATTTGAATTAAGATTTCCTATTTTGTGTTGCCCCTTCCCATACGATAGAATGGGGACACCACCAGACCCTCCTATTTTCCGACCGCCGTACTCTAATTGTAACCACCACATCAAAAATTATTTTGAAATGGTTAATAAAAACGCTTGGGTCCGGGGGGTCTGGGGGGTGTGGAGCACCACCCAGATACACGAAAATTGTCCAAGATAAATTCTTATGGCTTTCAGTATAAAGTGATCAATAATAAAAAATTGTATTCTCAATTGACTGCGATTACGGATATCTATTATATAAAATTGAATGTTTGTTTGTTTGTTTGTTTGTTTGTTCGTCTTTTAATAACTCCTAAACCGTTTGACCGATTTTAATCAACAAGTACTCCAAGAAGTCAGTAGGACTTGGGGAAGGTTTCTGTGCTATAATATCATTAAAAATGTGAGAGGTGAGAGAGATTTCACATAATTAGGAAATTTGGTGACGCGCATGAATGGATCAAAAAGATTTGAGTAATAATTGTGTCGCCGACAGGTGGCGCGACAATGGAAAAATTTATTATATAAAAATGAGTGTTTGTTTAAATTCTTTTTAAGTCCAAGAGCATAAAGTAAAGTACTTCAGACAAAGGCAGAGTTCCACCTTTTTAATGAGACGCGAAGCTGGTATCCAGCTAGTCTGTTAATAAATTGAAGTATTTTAGAAAGTCCGATCCAATGATTACTTTATTTACGTCAGCGATTAAGAATTTCCATTTTAATTTCTTTCTTAATCTGAGTTGAGTTCGAGAGGTAATGATCCATAGATGTTGATAACTGTGTTATTTACAGTTTATAGGTTAAAATCCTGGATTGTTCAAAAGTCTCTATATAGTGATTTCGGGTAGATGCTTACGTTTGTTCAAGAATTCATTAAATACTAAGTATTGATGGATTGCATGATGGAACAGAAATCAAATCTTAATTCCGTTTTTTTTTTATCAATTACTAATCGGCTGACTTACGATGGAATGATCAGATCCCTTACGTCGTTTTCGTGTTCAAAATTTGAGCATGGATTCTTTCGCTTTATTTCTGAATTTTGCATGGTAAAAACACATATTTACATAGCTGAACTATTGCAATTCAATGGGCTAAGACACCTAAGAATTTTAGATATCTTATGATGCCTAAGTATCTTATGACATCTAAGATATCTTCTCTAGATAACTATTCTATTGATCTGTAACAGTTTTAATATTTCAAAGAAGTTGTCATCGACCAAGAAGCTGCACCCGAGGATGCATATTTCTCGGAAAAAATTTGCATAGTACGTCACTTGTTTCTTATCCAGCAATAATCACAAGATCAGTGGTATATAATAGCCATTAAAGAGTTCTTGTTTGGTAAAAAATTACGTGAAGTATTTGGTTCAATAGTCAAATATACCAACGATATAAATCGCTTCTGCTGTCGTCAAAGCACTCAAATTTGTAAAACAAATATAAGATGTGAATTGGAATTGTTTCCCATCAAAACAGAGTTTGATATAATACCAAGCCAAATTTTGTAAATAAATAAAATTGTAAATTATAATTAAAGTTTTGCAGGTTCCCAATTGAGTAAATTATATACATTTAAAGATTTTGTTCGCCATAAATAAAAATAAAACACAATTCATTTTAAAGCATTTTAAAACGGTTCGAGCACTCTACTATACAGAGTGATGCACGTAAATCGAAAACTCTCTGAAACTACTTATAAAAATATTCTGAAACACTGATTTAGCTTGTTGCAATAAACAGATATAGATAAAAATGTAATACTTTGAATTAATTTGAAGACAAATTTAAACAAAATTTATTATTTTTCATACAGCGGGAACAACAATTTTCATACATTAACATATAACAAATAAGAGTAACAAAATGAGTATATTAGTGTAATGTAACATGTAACTGATGTTTGCTTCAAATTTTGATGCACACAATAAGTACCTATTTAATCAGGAAGTAATTAATCATTAAAGCATAGTTTCTATCATGTCAGAGTGGTGTAATACTAAAATGACAAAAAAATAAGCTTTTGTTACATTTTAATATTTAATTTTACTTGGATAAATTCTAAATGCACAACTGTATTTTTGAAATGTGATGTTTAACTAAACTTTGTAAATTACAATTTTTAAAATTGATTGGTTAAATAAACAATAAAACGAAATTATTTGTGAACTTTCCGCAATGGTTACTGCTGGAATTAATGAAAGCTCACGAATAATTATATTTAACCTATTAATTTTGAAAATTTTAATTTTAGAAGTTAATAATATATTTCAATATATTAATTTTAGTTATTAGATGTATAGGTGTACTATAGTTTGGTTGGTCCAAGAATTGCGCTAATTTTAAGAATAATTACAAAATTTTACGAAAAATTATTCGTGAACTGACTATCGCCTGAACCTGAACATCAATCGATTTTTGTAAAATTTTTAAAATTAGTGCAATTTATTAAATTTGTATTAGTAATGTATTCTTAAATGAACTATATTGCATGATAATAACGTTCCGTTACATTTTCATGATTTAACATCACATATTATGTTCGGCTATGAATGTGAACAACAAACAAATTACTTTAAAAACAGTGTCTGATGTTTTCTGTAAGAAAGTAATAATTGGCTTCCTGTAAATATTACGTAGATACACTGTTACTACAATACACACATCATTAAAGAAAGTAGAAACATGAATATTAGGGTAAGGTAAGGTAAATTGGTGATATAGGTTATTTGGTGATAGTTTTATAAAATTAACCACATAATATCCTATTGCCAAAATAGTCCAATTTTTTCTAGCAGATAGAGTAAATGGTCTACATTCATAGTTAAATGTGAGGCAGCCAGATGATGCGCTTGTTTACTCAAAACAAAACGAAATCCCCTAACCTTCATTATTAAATGACATTTTTGGGTTAATCGCAGTATCTGAATTCGAATTTTGTTGTCAAGTTCGTGCAAATAAAATTACGTATAATTTGATATGAGTGTATTCGCCATAGATTTGGCATTATAATTCACCTTTGTTTTTGAAAAATAATTTAGATTTGTAGTTGTAATAACCTTAGCCAAGTGGGAACTTAAAGTTCACGTTTGCTGAGGATTTTATTATACCGGTGTTAATTTTAAAACTTCCAGCAATTAATATCTCAAAACCAAAAGTCAGATGAAAAATATTTCGAACAAAAGTTGTATGATAGCAAAGGGGACAGAATATGACATAATTGTTTTCTTAATTTATTGACCTTTTCAAGGTCATTTGAAGGTCAACTTTGGTTTTTTAAATGGCACCTTAATTTTTTTTTAGCAGATTCATATTTTGCATAAAAAATAAACAACTTTGTAGGAAAATTTTTTTTATCCCACATTAGGATTTTCGAGTAAGATGCGTTGAAACAAAATAAAAACATTTTAATAAACTGCAGCTTTATGTTTTCAGATTTATGTTGTGAAGATTTTTGAAAATGTAAATACTTTACTAAAGTACATCTTAAATAAACATTTTGTTATTTTTGTACTGAAAACAATGTTTTTTTAATATCACCAAATAACCTAACCACTATCACCAAATAACCTAACCTGTTACCAAATAACCTATATAGGTAAGACATTTTTTCAAGTTCCAGTTGTGGCAAGCCCGATAAATTACATTCAAAATAAATTCCAAAGGGGTGTCTGAGATGTCTATCAAAGATATCTGATAACTTAAAATTATTTAAAAACCTTAGAAGTTTATAAAATGCAGTTTTCAAAAATTATCACCAAATTACCTTACCTTACCCTATATTATATTTTGACAATAGAGCAATAACAGTCGCTAGAGTTTAGCTTAATAAAATGTTTACGAGAAATTTTTTCAGTAACAATGAATGAATTGAATTTTTGAAAATGTATACAAATAATGAATTAGCTTCTTTTCTGAGCGATAAAATATAAATACTTAGCTAACAATACATAAAGTAACTTTTATGCACAATTATAAACACGAGTTAAAAATTTATCAGCATATATCACAGTGTAACTACTTAACTATTTTAACACAGTTTAACATAACAAATATTAGAATATATGGCACATTTTATTCTTAACTATTATAAATATGGACAAGATATACTGTGCGGGCTTTACTGTTTACAGTCACATTATAATACATGGTCAATAAATCACAAAGCTTATTTTGAGTCTATTGTGGAACATTAAGATGCAAAACACATATTATAACAAATAAATAGAATTAACAATCGAATAAAAGTAAAAATCAGATAACAAATATTAAAATTTATAATAATATTAGAGTGATCAAAGAGATTATGCGCAGTTTCAGGAAATTATATTATGGCTATACAATGGAATATAGTTTTGCAGAATAGTCATACATAAGCATTTTGAGAAAATGTACATCATCTTTTAATAATTGGAACAATGTCGCGATATTTAGCTACTCCGATGCTCCAATTAATAATAGAGAGTAAAATTTGTCGATCGAAAAACAGCATAACATTTTTGATCTTCTAATACTTAAACTACTAACCTTACTATACAGTTATTTACTTAATAACATGTATTACATAATTCGTTAACTACATTGGGAAAATATACATACATATAATATTGCTAATACACGACTTTTCTATGAATTTTTTTGTATAAATAAAAAAATTTAAAATCTAATTTATTGTAAATTTATTTTACAATAATTTTTGCCTACATATCTATATAATGTTTTGTACATAACATTTAATTGGATTTTGTATACAGAGAAGAAATAGTGGGAAATACTGTCCAAAATCGTGGATGAATAATTTTGTCATATAATTGAAACAAAGTGGTTGGTGTGTAAAAAAGTAATATAATACTTTCTGACATAGCTTTGCGTAAAATCCCTTTTAAATTAAAGTTTTTCTATTTTGTTTTGTACATTCTACATCGAATGCAATAACGCAAATTTACAATATGTATTAGGTCTGATAATCTCTCATTCCGCAGTTCAACAATAACTGGTTCCTATTACTTATGCTCTGATGGATTAAGAATTTAGTTATCCAATCAAGTTGCTTGTAGTTTTTTTTTTACACATTAACATAGACATTGGAATAATTCTTAAGTAATACTAAACATTTTGTGCGTATGTTTTTTCTCATTTTGACTTTGACTTATTGCCAATTAGTCAAAATTATGTAGATATAACCTTATCCACCAAGATAATAAATTAGGTATCTAATTTTTACCCAACATAATTCAGGAATATGATTCTGACCGAGGAATCGTTTAATAACAGAAGCAAGTTTTATAGTTTAATCGGAAACTTACTCAATAGTTAACCTAATTTTGGATTTCAAATGTACAATTTTGGTTTACATAATCTTATTTCTATCAAAATAAACTCGATAAGTTTATTATTGACATGCACCAAGCTGTACGGCATTAAGTACACACTGGGGAGCAAGAAATCGCGGTTCCATTTCTTTCCTCTGGTAAGTCATCTTGGCTTCGGCCAAGCGGATAACCAACATTTGTTGAATGGATACGGCATTCTAAGAAAAAATTTATTAGTAGACGTATTAGGGATAATTAATTTCGTTGTATCATTAATTGTATTCTGAAGATTGGAAATTTCATTTTTAAATTCCTTTATTGATGTATCGAAAGCATCATTTGCTTTTTGTTAACATGGGGTTTGTCTATAAATTTTTTCTGTTCAGGATCAGAAAGTCTAATAAACATACTTCCCAGCTATTTTTAGTTGCCAAGTATTATTGCTAAAAATATTTGTTGGGAAGTTCTTTTTTTGCATTATTTTTGGAAATTTATAATTTCCCGCGTTAATGAACATTTTAATATTTCTGCGTGCGTACGTCAGAACAGTAATTTTTAAGGAAATTTGCAACTCGATCTACAAAATCCATTTAAGTGCCTTGCCACAAATTGATAGAATGGGGTAATATTAAAATCGATATGTTTTTATATCACAGTAATAAAATTATGTTTTTTTCCAACAAATTCAACTTTAATAACTTTTGTTAACCCTTAAAATAATAATTGTGCCCTTAAGTATTCAATATAATTTCCCAAGTTCCTACTTAACGAAAAGGTTAACGAAGCAATTAATTTTATCTATTAAAATTATATTGCAGATAAATCTAATTCTAAAAATTAAATTATTAACAAACTTCCCGATTACCACATTTTAAGCATTTTAGCAATAGGTACAACATACATACACACCCCCATTCTATCATTACAAAAATCTCTTATGTATTTATATCTTTATAAACATTTAACATTAAGCACCTATTATACTGTTTCATCTAATACTTTTGATAGTTATTCTACTATTTTATCACCTAGATTGACAGACGTAGTGATATGCCAATTAAAGGCCATCGTTAAATTTTAAATATATTAACATATTATTGTGTATACAGCTAATAAAATTTCAATATCATAAATATCTTACAAAAAGTATAAACAAATTTTACAATGATATGTCGCATTATCTCTAATGCGGTAAAACAGTGTACACTCACTTTTATGATAACGACTAAACCATAAACATCAATAAAACATAACAAAAATAGATATAAATACATGTTTTCACAACACCATTCTTAAAAATCATTAATAATAATTTACTATTTTTGATATTTGACTAAAAGTGCTTGCATACTATTAAGACTCTCTTCTAACGCTTGGGCAAATCTAGACGTACTAGTTTTTTCCGACGACCAAAAAGCAGATAGACAAAATACTATACTATCAGCTTTAGGATTGTAAGAAGCACCATAACCGTCTAAATCTACAGGCCCATACCCCATGAAACTATCGGAAGAAGTTGCAACTTGACTTGTGCTAAGTAAAAATTTATTTGCTATACGATAAGATTCGTCTAGAAAAATTTCGGGCAAAGGCGTGGCAGCTGTAGGAGCTGTTTCCTTAGCCGCTTCTCTTAGACCTAAAAGATGTATATCGATTCCTTGACCCAATATATTATCAACCATTTCTTTTGTTTGTTCCCTTACTGCCGTGTTCCATAACTCCAATATTTTGTCATCACTTACGAGTTGGAATGTAACTTTTTTGTTATTTAGATCATCACCTTCTTTAGGTTGAGTCATCGCAGCTACCCATTCCAAAGCTTCTGGTGTAGCCGAACGTATGCAATCAACTCTTCCCAATAAGAAACGTCTGGTAGAAGCACTTTCGTAAGTCGCAGTAAGTTTTCCGTTTAACTTGTAATAAGTCAATTGCAAAGCCAATTGAATATACACATCCGGACTAATACGACACGATTTAATAAATTCTTTACCATAATTTCCGTATCTATAAATTTGAAAATCTAAATCTTTTATTAAGTTATCTAATTCTACCGCAGCTTCTTCGATTCGTTTATAATCTTCAATTTCTAAAATCCATTCCAAACGTTCTGGAGTTGGTAAGTGAACACTGTTGGCAGATGGAACTTCTGTATTAGGTGGTAAAGAATCAGCATATTTCAGTAATTGCTCCACAAGCTGAATTAAAGCAACACCTTCGGCTGCCGAGTGTTCATAACACAAACCACACGCACCGTCTCCAGAAATTATAATTTGTATAGTTTTATCGAACCACCGATTTGCGGAATTATAAGTACCACCTCCCCCATGCAACATTTGCAATGCTAAATTTGTTTCGTCTCTTCCTCCAGTCATATGCCCCTTCAATCCTCTCGATAATCTAGCATTGAAGTTAGTGGGTAGAGGTTCGTCTAAAGCGAGAATAATTAGAGAATGTTCTATTAGATATAAGTTTCTTCGATTTTGTTCGTCTCTTTGAAGAGATTCTCTTGCTTCCCACCATTTAGGTCTCTCGCATCCCGTCAGTAAACCTACCGGCGGAGGATTTGTCAAACAAGGAGCGTCGTTTAGTATATGAAGTAATTGGCTACAAAGTTCGTCTTCATTTAATCTTCCTCTGTCACCTGCTTGCACGGGCACGCAGTAAAATTGTCTACGACATATAACAACTATGTGTTCAGTTATTTGTTCCTTGTTACTTGGACGAGGCGGAATGAATTGCGAGTCTTTGTATTTACCTGGAAGTCTACATACACCTAATAATCGATAATACTGAGACATACAAAGTGGCTGTCCAGGTTCTCTCGATGTTGCTTTTTCTATAGGAAGGCTTCGATTATTGAGAACGGATTTATGACTTAATGCTGCATCTATAAGGCGTGCTGCAAATCTAGCTACATCCAAAATTGTTGTAAACTTTCTAGGTGGAAAGACCATTCCTGGATTAGAATTTATCGGCAAAGCAGCGGGGTTTGACAGATACATATCGTTTAGCCAATATTTGTAGGCCTGCAAGAAAAATTAAACCAATTTAGTTAGTAATAAAAAAAGAGTTAAGCTAACGGATATAAGATAAATGCTAATATCAGTCAAGCAGAATGATTGTATTATTTCCCCCATTGTACAATAAAACCCGCAAGTTTGTCGTGATTGGGAGTTTACTATGATGATAGAACGCGTGCGTGCGTTCTGTTCCCCACGATTGGTTACCACCCACAGTGAAAACTGCTCGAATTTCTATATTCAGCTAATTTCCTCATGAAAAATTCGATTTTATTTTAATATTTAAGTAAATTTTCAAGTTCTATTTAAAGTTTGCAAATTGAACTTGTTGCAATAAAGCAATATTGTTATATTTTGACAATGTTATCTAGTAGACGTTTCTCGACAGCATCCTAATTCTATAAACGATATTATTTTCTTAAAATTGTTTCTAAATAGAAAATTCTCGTTTATGTTTTCGTGCGCCTGGAGGTAAAAGGTAAACTTGACACGCAATGATTATAGATTATATTATTTGTTAGTTACAGTTCTGAAAATAAAAAAATTAAATTATAGCAATAATAATTTCAATTTCTTGGTTAATCTGAAATTTTTTGATTGAAAATTACGATTAGCTGTTTAGGTGGCCTTTGTAAGTATCCGAAATTTACTACATCATAATGTTGTAATCAAGCTACAGTTGGAAAGGAAATCTTTTAGATCAAATAAATTAAAAAGGAAATTTACATAATAATTGCTGCTTTTTGTGATGGAACAAATCATTGTAGAAAGATTCAATATTAATTTTCGAGTTTATCTTTTAAGTACTTTTTAACTATTTTGTGACAGTTGAAAATTCTAATGTGTACAAATGAAAAGGATTCTGAATATCTGGTTTGATTCCGGGCAAAGTGAGAGCTTTATCCTGATCTTCCTCGGAAAGCAATTTTAACCACAGAGTATAGTATAATCTGTTACGTAAAACTTTTAAAATGAAGTTTATTAATTTTGTTAAACAGTAGGTTCCCTATGTAATGTAGTGAAACTTCGAATATACACTACAGACACGAGATAGAAAAACATCAACTAGGTTTGTTTGTGTTGTTGTACATAAATCCTGAATACAAAACTATTTGTATTATTTTGTGAGGTTATGTTGAGAGTGCAAATATGGTGTAAGCTGTATTGTTACCTGGAAAATACATTTCGATGCATAATTTTGAGGTTATTATTTATTAACACGCAATTTAGAAAAAAGGTAATTTAATCTTCAGTTTACCTGCTAGCTATCTGAACCTGTAGTGATGTTATCAGGATATATTTCAGTTAGTACAAAATAATAGATAATAATCTAGGTTTTACAATCAATTGCATAAAATTAAAATGCTATCTAAAGAGTCTTGACGGAACCACTTGGTTGAGGTTAATGCCTCAATACTGAAAGAATTCATAAAAGGTAAAAGATTATAAAATATTCGAGATTGAAGAATAAACGAAAAACCCATTACTTAAATAATTAAACTGAAATGGACTAAATAGAAATAATCAATTACCTGAAAAATTTAAAGCTTCTGGAAAACTTGAATGGAACCCTACGTCGCAAGGCTCTAAGTAATCAATTCGGTTTTAATTTAAAATTAAATGACCTTGACTGTTGATGTTCTTTGGGATGCATGCTATTATGCATTTGCATGCTATATTATTTAATGTTGAAGGTAGATATCTATTTTGTAGATTAACAAAAACCTATTCTTCAATTATAATTACAAGATAATAATTAATTACAATACGATAAATATTAAAATTTAAATATTTCTAAGTTGAATTTACTGTAGTTCTAACGTGGGACATAAATCAAGATCAACAGTTTATAAACCAAAACTATCCCAATTAAACGGTAATAAAAGTAAATTTATTTGTGTGCAGAAAATTCTAAAAAGAAAATATATTTTTTGTAAGTAGAACGAATTTTTTATTACACAAAGTAACTCTTGATTTAAGAATACGTATTTTTAATAAAGAAAGTTATAACTTCGTTATGTTTTTCTTAAAACAAAACAAAAACATTTTACATTGTTATTTTAGAAAAAGTCTTTATCAGTATTTTCAAATGTAAACAGGAAAACTTAAAACAAAGTAATGTAACAAAAACAAAGAATACTAAAGTTTTTCTGAAAATCACATCTGGTAAGATCCCAAGCATCTTATACGTTTCATAAATACAATTAAATTTAAGTATTAAATTTTGCAATTATTACAAGTTACAATAAAATATAATTAAATTTGACAATTATTAATGAATTTTTTCCCACACTTAGATACATATTTAGTTTATTACATACACATGTGTACACGTATATTTCGTCTTTAAGGGTACTTGTTAGATAGGCAGGGAGTGAAAATTGAATCGTTAAAATGTAAGCAATTATGGAAGATGTATTTTTAAAAATACTCGTCCGTCTGACGAATACCTTAAGAACAAAATATACGTGTACACATAATATATAATGAATTAAATAAGTAAGCGTGAGAAAACATTCACTAATTGTCAAATTTAATTACATTTTATTATAACTTATAATAATTGCAAAATTTAATACTCAATTATATTTTCATAAGTTAATAAATATTTATTATAATATTTGTGAAAGCTCATAAATAATTTCGTTTTATTGTTTAATCAACCAATTAATTTTAAAATTTTTCTTTAACAAATACAATAAAATATATTTTAACAAATTTAAGTTTTTAAGTAGAAAAAGATTCATTTCAAAACATAGTCAGTTTCAAGAACAAATCGATTTTAAGTAAAGTTGATTAAAATAAAATTACATTAATTATGTGTTAACTTTAAAATTCTAGTTTTCATCCCCTCACTATACCACAGCTACCCCACTTTAAAATTCCAAACTTTCTGAAACATTGTTTTAATAGTTGGAAAATTTTTGTTTGCTTACGTAAAAAAACCTGAATTCGATCGATTCGTTTATAGTATAGAATTATAAATTATAATAAATATATTATTTTAGTTGAATTATTTACAATTATGTTCAAATATAAGTGTTTTTCTATTGAAAATTTTGACTAAAATAACTTATTTGAAACGATCAAGTAAACGTTAAATATGTTATAAAAATGAAAATGAAAATTTTGAAATATAAAGAAAATGCAATGGGGCGGGGGGGAAGCAGGATTGTTTTGATCTTATTTGATTTTTGCTAAATAAGCATAATAAAAATACCTGATAAAGATTTTATTATATAGATAATTATTGTTTATTTAGCTTATACTTTTAAAATTTCAATCTAATATTAATTTCAGAGGTTAATAATATGCAGCCTTGCTCAAAAGTATTAGGCCACCCCATGTTTTTGAAAACTAATAGATTAGTCCTAATATTATAAAGAATTTCTATCTGGACACGTATCTAACAATATTTTAAAAGTTTCATAAGCAAATTTGGACCAATGGGCTTTTTGAAAAATAATATTTTTAAAATAGGGTAAATCAAGTTCATCAGAATTTTAAGTACCTGATAAAAACGATATTTTTGTTTTGTGTAAAGGGTCGAATTGATATTCATTCGACTTGACGTTTCTAGTGAAAGTACAAACTGCCAAAAAAATGCCAAAAACAAGTGAATTGAGCCTCGCCAATAGAAACCAAGTTATTTTATTGAATAATATGGGTATTTCGCATCGCCAAACTGCCAAAAGGCTTAAATGTTCAAGATGTGCAGTGCAAACGGTTCTTAAACGACAAAGAGAGACTGGTTCCGTAGAAAATAGACGAAGAAGTGATAGAAAACGGAAACCCTTAGACAGGATCGTATTTTACAAAGAACATCGTTAAAAATTGTCATAAAACATCGAAAGATTTAAAAACCGACCTAGAACGTGAGTTTGGTGTTGAAATCTCGACAAAAACCGTTAGACGTCGCTTGAATGTCTTTGGTTTATTTGGTCACAAAGCCGGAAGAATCCCTTTTGAACAAGAGGTAAATTAAACCGATGCTTAATTTCGCTCAAAATTACAGAAATTGGACTATGGAGGATTGATCAAAAGTAATTTGGTTAGATGAATCTAACATAGAGGTATATGTATTTTACGTTGTTTTTACAATAATAATTTCTAAAAATTAAAAGCCTTTTAAAAAATTTTTGTTTTAGATTTTTGATCAACCTGCCCCTCCAGAAGGAGGGAAGAGAAATATAGTCTCAAGTGAATTAAACCCTCCGTCAAATTTGGAGAAGGCAGTATTATGATCTGGGTTTGCATATTAGCCAGGGTGTCGGTGAAATAAAAATATGCAAGAAAAACTGTGACACGTACATTGAGAGCTTAGAAGATAACTTAAAGACGTGAATTGTAAAATTGTTTGATTAAAATGCCCCACAATACGGTTTTCAACAAGACAATGCACCGTGTCATCGTTTCAGAAAAACTATACAGTGGATTAAAAAAAATAGCATTTCTCTCTTAGACTGTAGACTACCTCCCTCCCAAAGCCGGATTTCTCTTCCATAGAAAATTTATGGTCCATACTGAAAAGAAAAGTGGCTGTATATGACAAGAGTACAAAAAGTAGTTAAATCGGGTTATTTTGAATAAATGGAACAATGTTCCACAAGATATTTGTGCAAAATTATTTAATAAAATATCAAGATTTATCATTTGTTTATTCGAAATGTTTCAAAATAAAAAAAAACCATGAAACTTAGAAATCTCGGGGTGGCCTAATTCTTTTGAGCAAGGCTGTATATAATTTCGATAAACATTTTATTCTCATATAATTTTATATATTTTCCATTTCAGAGCCGCATCTACTTTTTAATTTATACCACGTAGAAATTATTTGTAGGCTCTAAATTTGGTAAAATGAATTTGAAAGAACATGTCGAGGAATTTATTTTAATTTTCCAAAAACAGGCAATTAATGTAAATTTTATAGAGAAATAATTCCCTAAGACAATACATTTGAAAAACTTCTTTCTAGAAAAAGATCTCTAAATTTTATTATTGTATGTCTGTAGTACCCAACTTCTTCCGGTTATTGCTCTCTGGAGTTTCATAATATACGAACAATATTTTAATAAAGGCTTTAACTAAAACAATATTGTAAAATGAAAATGGTTTTGGTGACCTAGAAATTTGTAGCAGAACCTTGTATAAAAATTTCATATTGTTCGAGTGTTCATTTACAAGTTTCTGATGGGATAAACAAATTAATGTTTCGATAAAATTCCAAACTGTAAGGAAGAAAACAATTCGACATCAAGTGAACCATTAAATAACATCTGGGTGAAGTCCCTTTTTATGTTTAACTTTTTTTTGCTTACGCTGTATATTTTTAATAAAGCGTTTCACTAAAAAATTAAAGCTCCAAATTGACAAATTTAACGGGATATAACTTTAATATCAAGTTAATTTATAATATTTTTATTTAAATTTGTTTTTAAAAAATATGTGTAATATGTACTATAATTTTTCAGTATTAATTATCCAGTACATTTCCTTCAGTTTTAAGCTAAGTTGCTTCCTCTTTGTGAAGATGTGCTTACATCAGGTAAGCCGTCTGTCGAGGTGCATTCCGAGGTACTTGGCATCCTCAGCTTGTGGAAGCTGGCAGTCGTTGAGTTTGACGGGTGGACATGTGTCTCTTCTTATGGTGAATGTTACATGTACTGATTTATTCTCATTGGCTTTAATTCACCACTTTGTGAACTAATTTTTAATTTTACTTAAGTTAAGGGGATGATATAAATTTAGATGAATAAATAAAGATTTTTGATTTATAAACAAATTCCCGGTACTTTTGCCCACAGTAGTATGTAATAATTGAATTGGCCATTTTAAAAAGGGTCTTTTCCACTTTTTTAAATTTTTCACAAGAAACAAAAATCTGTTTCGCTTTCATGTATTATTAGTAAAACTAAAGTTTAGTATTTATTATGTTTATAAGAGCGTCGATCAATTTGTATAACATTTTAAATATAAAAATATAATTTCTTTGTTAATATTTTTTGAAACTGGGGAGAGGGTCTCCAGAAAAGCTTTCCCTCTTCGGTAGATGGCCTCTTTTCAAAATAAATTAAGTTTTACATAGACAAAACTACTTTTTTTAACAACTTTATTTTGACAAAAGGTAGTAAAATAATTAAAATTAAAAAAATTAATTAAAATGGTACAAAAATGGAGTAAAATCGATAGTTAAAAACTTTTCTGGCATTTCTTCAGCTGTTGTTGTTGGCCATTCGTTGATAGCATCCCAGAAACCTTTCTCCTCACTGGGAATGCATTGATAAAGTTTTCAACTCTAATATTTTGCATTTTTTTCATATTAATAGCAAGTTTTCCTTGATAAGCAGAATTGCTTTCGGGTGATGGAATGAATAGCTGCTAGCTTTTAATGCATGCTTTCTGTAGAAGGAAACAGTGTTGTACATAGCTATCGATATAAGGTTTGGCAAAAACCACTCCTGGCCCTTTAGCCACGAACATAAATTCGTAAAACTTATAGACAGTACACTGAGTTTTTTTTTCATTACTAATTTGCTTTTCGTAACTTTCCGGTGACAGAACTTTCTTTTTAAAAAATCTGTGCACCAATTTTTAAAAGCACAACTTACACTTGGAATTTCGGTGAATTTGAAGAGGATTCAATAAATTTTGTAATATATACGATTTTTTCTATTTATATATAAATTCGGTTTTAGAACGTCTTGCGACGTTGTTCTATTCCCTCAAGGGGATACTCGAGCATTTAATACCTCAAAGATGTTGCTAACACTTGTGAGTTTTTTGTTTTTACTGTGGCGAAATCATGGTCAAAGTGATTAAAAAAAGAAAGTAAATAAATATTTTTAAATTCTTTTCTTCAAAATAAGAGCTAGAGAAAACTATAATACGGCATTGTTTCTGTTCTGTTCTGGACAGCCATCACAAAGCATGTGAAGCTTTTCAAAGTCGTATTTAATGTTTTGGTTGATGTAATTCAAAACTGCAAACTTCGTTCTGTTCGTTGTGCGTTTGTCCTTCGTGGTAAGAGTAAAAGTTGACCTTTTTAGTTTTAAAGAGAAAGAGGAAGAAAAAGACACAGAGAAAGGTTCTAGATTCTAGATTGTTTGTGGACGGCGAATCGCTTCGCATGCACTCAGGCCTCAAGCCGGGCCCATTATGCTATCTCCGGACTTTAGCAGCAGCCTGACTTCCCCACCCCCCCTTATACATCTTGAGCCATCCCACTTTGAGGATGTACTCAAGGATCCTGGAGGGCAGTGTGCCATTATCACTGGCCATAGTGGGCCAAAAGTCCCCCGACATAGATTCTCTTTTGACAGTTAAATCTTCAAAGCACATGCTCCGCCGTCTCATCTGACAGTTTCTACCAGCCTCATTGTGTGCAGGTTTTTGTTTAATTTACAGTGTCCCGCCAGGACTTTGCCATTGTCTGCAACTTGTCTTTCGATAGTTGTAGAAAGTATTTGGAATGTCTACTCGGGGTGCTCGAATTTGTCGGTATTCATTGGTATTTATCCATCTGTTAGTGTGCAATTTATGAGTTTCTTCTGTGAGGGTAGTGTTGAACATTTTGATGTCCGGCATAACAAATGGCTTTGGTCCACAAGGTGGACCTTTTCATTTCCCTCGTTTCCTTGATGTCCTTTAACCCATCTAACAATAAGAGTTATAACATGGTTATGAGTTATGACACAAATAATAAAGGATACTGGAACTGATAGCTACAAAAGATGAAAAGATTGGCTTTCAAACGAGAAGAATGGAGAGCTGCTTCAAACCAGTCATTTGACTGAAGACTTCGAGAGAGAGAGCATGATCATTTGTTGATATTTTGTTTAGCATCTGTAGGCATTGGAGCACCAGATTTAAGGTGATCTTATGACAGTTGAGAGCCATAAGCTTGAGCGCTCTGCTGTCCGTCAGTATTTGTATCTGAATTTCCTATCTCTGATTAGCTCCGCACAATATAGTACGTCTATGAGTTCTGCCAATCGGTAGCTTACTTTTAGCTCCAGTTCAGAAAAGAAGATACCCAAACCCGAGCCAACCTTATTTTTGGAGCCATCCGTATACAGAGATACATCTGTCTCGGAGGTTTCGACTGTGTTTAACAGAATTTCGAATTTTCTATCAAATAGGTACTTTGGAGAGATGCTGTCGGTGTAGAGTAAGGTTTTGCAAATAGTCAAAACATATCGCTGCTACTTTGAAATCAATTTTTTTTATAAAATTTAGAGACCCTACGTCTTGTGTACAGTCTGATCGGCAACTGCTAGGAAATCATCAGTTTCGTTTAGATGTAGATCTTCTATTTTTTAGATATTTTTTCATACTTAGAACAAACATCTACTTGAGGACGGTTAAAGAATAAGTAGAAATTGTGTTAAAAATATTTTAGAAAAAACTTGTATTTTATGTTCTTTCTACATTATGGATAATTGTTTAAGAATTTGTAGTAAATGATTTTAACATTATGTTGAGTTGAGAGAGGTTTTTTTGTAACCTGCGTAATGGTATTTCGTGTCAGAGATACTTTCAATAAAATTATGAACTTTTTGGAAATTTCACCGGAAATAGCTCGTCCAGAACGTGATCCTTTGATTTTTCCTCTTATATCTTGAGGAGATTTGCATTGACTCTGCAATCAACAAAGTCATTCGACCTTTTTACCGTTCACTTTGAAAACGTACCATTTCTCGAAGATGACTTTTTTTCTGACTGACAAAAGTTGGGTCATGTTTAACTGCTTTAGTTAGTAAGAAATAACCCGATTTCACATGGAACACACGAATAGGATTACTATGATCCTGAATCTGCTAAAAAGTGTGATGAGTTTTATGAAAAACGTGGAGAAGACTTCTTTTCAAAATGACCGATTTAATTATAGTCTGATCCATATCTGTCTAAAAAACTGATTTTAAATCCATTATATATGAGTGAATCTTTGGCTTTTAGGATTTAATAGTTATTTGAATCAAATGTATTATTTAAATCTGGTTTCCGCTTACATGTGTAATAGTACTATGTAGTATTACATAGCAGAGTGGCGTGTTTGAATTCCATACGCTCCTGTTGGGTAGAATAAAACAGAGGAGTAATCCATCTCGTAAAACGGATTGTGAGGACTTTCAGAATGGAAGTGGTTATATTCCGACAGGAATGGAAAACCAGTGATTGATTGATTGACATATTATAGCAGATCCGTGTAACAAACATCGATCACCTCAATATAGTGCAGTTGCTTTAGTACACAGTTAGTACATAAATACATATATACATAGTACATAGAACTCACATGTTTATTGTAGTTAGTAGTTTTTCAAATTTAAATTTAAAAGTGGATACTGTAAATTTCGTTAATTTTATATAATTGAGTTTTAGGAATTTTTTTATTTATTTATAATTTAAGCTTAACTTCAGCTTCGTGCTTTGGGAGTACGTGACAGCAGTCATTGGCAGTAAAAATTTTCTTAAAGTATGTGACTTGATCTACAATCATAAATCCGACCCATCTCATCTAAAAGCTGGTTTGGGTTCCTCATTGTCAAGTGGACTCCCAGCCATTGTATTGATTTTTTGTCAAGTGGTACCTAGCTCTTTAGATTTTTTTTGATTATATTTAGTACTAGCAAACATTTATAACCAAAACGAATGTGTATAGATTTAAAACAAAATTGAGAAAAATGAGAAACGCAAATATGTGACTAAATTATAATAGCTTTCTGTTCTGCCTTGAGCTGTGAGAAAACCCATTGGTTCCCGAACTTCTTGAGGTTTATAAAATCGAATGTTTGTATTGACTTTCTTACGTAAAGCAACAAAAATCGATATGCTAGGATACTTAAAATCTATCTTGGTTCGTTGTAAACACTCCTTAAATTATTATAATATTGGGTTATTTTTACAGAGGTGTTTGTCATGTTTTACTAATTCAAATACACCCCAATCAATTTATTGTCTATTTTGAAATAAACTATTGTTTTTATGCTATAACAAAAATATTAAATTTAATAATAAAGATATCAGCTTTGTATAAAAAAAAAAAAAATGTCACTTTCATTCGGACAAGGCATATGATACAATGCGCGTCTATTCGATAATGAAAGAGTTTGATCTACATTATTTGTAAAAACTCCACAGTATTTGCAGGTTGACGTGTACAAAAGGTAACAATGAATCGATAAACTCCGATATGCTTATGTTTAAATCTGAAATTGAAAAATAAATTTATTATACGTTTGCTTTACAACTGACCGATTCCAATTATTCCATAATAATAAATAAAATCATTGGAATTACGACACAAATTCCCACACAGCTATCGCCAATTTAAACTTTTAATTAGCGAAAGAGTTGCAAGTAAGTACCTATACACATATTTGTATTGAAAGTTTGTAGATGAATATTGAGGGAACGCTTGTATTTTCAACCCCATGCAATCCAATTATAATTTTTAATCCCTTAAGGGACAGCATAATGCGCTGTTTGCTCTTTCGTTCAAGGAAAGCTGGAACGATTCTAACGTTTAATAAACAGACAGACACTAGCAGGTTGTACTGAAGTTATTTATAAATTAAAACATAGCATTAGCAAAATAATACCATATGTAATTAAAAACAACAAATTAAAATCAAAAAACTTTGTACCTTTCATGAAAAAAACCTTTATATCTGGCATACTTAGTAATTACAGTTTTTATAACGAAATCCGAAACTCTTCTTTCATTTTGTGAAATTAATTAATTATTAGTTCAATTTTATGTAAGAGTAGAGAAAATTAGCAAGTTACTTTGCGACGAGAGCTTACATAAAACAGAATTCTAATTAGTTTGAAATTTAACTATTTTCGGTGCGTATTTATTGAAATGTACAGGTAAATTTAAACTATTCGTAATTTAAATGAGGGTAAAAACACCACATTTACTTTACGAATCGGTGATCAAACAATTTTCATAGCTAACAAGATCAGTGAAGATTGGGGAGAGTTTCTTGTTTCCGCTCCAGTACGTGATGCTCCAGCGAATTGCATTTGCTAATTGGAAACATAATTTATAAAAAAAAGGTATAAAAATACTCTTTGAGTTAATTAATTAACTTAAAAGTAAAAAAAAATTATGCTAGAAATAAAACAAATATACAAGCAATTTAAAATTAAACGATAAACAAAATAAAACAAAAAAATTGCAAATTAAACTTTATTTATCAAAAAATAAATTATATCCATGATTTTTTTATTAATAATAATAATTGTGTCGATGTACACGAGCAAATGAGTTTATGTATTTACACAATATTATAATTTTAATATCACTGTATAATTATTTTTGAATAAATTTAAAAACCTCTACTTTGTCTCGAAACTCGGCTTGTAAACTGCACTAGCCCGACTGTGTGCATAGCACGGTAAATTTTCGATTGTTTTCTAAAGTATGTCTAATTGTAAGACAAAACTTGAGTTTAGCGACACAATGTCAACATTTATAAAGCTACAAACCCAATTATCAAGTTTCTGTTGTCTGTCTAAAAGATATAACTGAAGCTTAGGTCCAAGTCCGCCTTCACCTCCAAACTTTTCTATTAATGTTTTTAAACGTGCTCGTCCAGTTTCATCAAGTAGTGGCCTCATTGTTTTTTCGTACTTCTTTAGTGTTTGCTCAAGAGGTGGTATGGGTAGCTTCGGAAGAGCCACAATCTGAAAACAAAAATGTTACATTACCATCTCAATTTGAAAAATAAACTATGGGTGACTATTGTATTGGGAATCGATGGATCAGAAACTCTTAACCACTTTATAAGCATCTTTAAATATGAGCTAATAAAATATTTTTCACATATTTGCAAAGCCCCGCGCTTTTCTCACTTCGTGTGGAATAATCTCGTACGAACGTTATAACGATCACACCCTTGCTGATCTGAGTAATTCAGTTTGGGAATCATCCATATATTCATAGGCGGGAAACTCAAAAGGGGATGCAGTCATGTGAAAACGGGGTGAGACGGGGCGAGATCCCAATTAACATCCCGTGAATCATTCTTACAACACCACTACCAATTAGTGTGTTTACTTTTAACGTTATGCACGTATTTATTCATTATCAACGTGTTTTTGCTTTCTAATTTAACGGTTAATTCCCAAGAATAAAAATGTTATGTATATTTTCATTTGCTTGCTTTGTTTAAATGATGCATTTGAAACATACAAAATTTAGTGCTAACGATTGGATGATACTGAAATGAATTGGTAGTCAGGGTGGAACTGATAGTAGGTTTTAAATTTCTGAGATTGTTTTAATGAAATGTTAAAAAAATTGTTATTTATTTAAAATAGTATTTTTAAGGTAAAAACTGAAATAGATTGAGGTAAAACGCTTCAATGTAAAATCGATAGAATCCATGGCAACGTGCAAAATGTAGCATGTCAAATTAATAATCATTCATGGTATGCAAATATGAAATGGCACACTTTCCGTTATCAATTTATCAAAATCCAATATAACGTTAATACAGATGTAATTATTAAATAACCAATTAAAATGGTTACATAAAACTACCCTTATGTGAATAAACTTCATAAGTATTATTTTCAGTTCAATATGTTTAATTAAGTTCTTTTTGCTGTTTCGGGTTTATGAAGACTGGAAAATTTTAAAGTAAAACTTTATATAAATAGAAAATAAAATAATCGACCCTATATAAAATTTATGCTCATTTTTTTAGCAATTGTATTTCGTATCTACCAGTTTTATTACTACTTTTAAATTATTTTATTATTAGTGCTTTGTTGAATAAAATTTTACATACTTACAAATAATCAGCTACAACGCGATGGAGTTAGAAGGGGTGGGCGCTAATTTAATAAAAAATTTAAGAGTCCCTTGAATTGTTTTTCTACTACATCGTAATAAAAAAAAACTCATTGTGTAATCATAAAAATTTCTATTTTTATTATTTATTTATTATTAATATCTAAACTATTTTTAATTGGCCAATTTGAATAATAAAGCAATCTGACAAGTCAAGTGATTATAGTGCTAGTCAAATAACAATTTCATACATGTGAGCTAAAGAGAAATAGTTATAACAGAAAATTGGAAGGTAGTTATAGAACAGTTTGTCATAATTGTGACACTAAAATGTTTTGGACAAGAACTTAGCAAATAGTAACAAAGGTAATTACTATATTCAGCATACCAGAAGATGGTTATAACAGCTACTTCGCTGTAAAGTAGCTGTCACTATACAAAAACAGTTAACTACACATAACTTTCTCATTAACATCTATGTAAGTGCTACCATCTCAGCATAAATTGAGTTGGTTCTCTTAATAGATAAAGAATTTTATCTTTTACTTTTCAAAATCAGGAGTTTTATCAGTTTCTAAATTGATTAGGTATTTTTTTAAATAGTTGCATTTTAAAAAAATACCTAGATACAGGGTGGCCCCGTGACCATGGTAAATCTTTGAGGTAGCGATAGAAGACACTACTCTATGATATATTTTTAAATAAAATTTTTGTTCTAATCCAAACCCTTGGGGAGGTACTCCTCTTTAAAGCAATGTTTTGAATTTCTCCCTTCAAACGGCCATAGCACCGTAACTATTGATTTTATGATATTAATTACTTATCCCCGATTTCTGCACCCATATTTATCTTCAAGTTAGCAAACTTCAGCTTAAATTGACAAAATAACCAAATAACCAATCAGATGATTGATTTACTTATTTTATTGTAATCTGATTGGTTATTTTGTCATTTTAATCTAAAGGTTTGATTATTAGATAAATCAACGAAGTAACCAATCAGACAGCAGCAAAACAAAACTATCAGAAATATGATTGGCTGCTTTGTTAATTTATCTTATAGATAGATTATCTAAAAGATATCTCTAGGTGAAAAAATCGGGCATTAGTAATTTTTAAAGATCATTTCCTTATCTACAAATTAGTTTATTATCTCCTATCGTCTAGACTAGAATAAACAGACTTTTATTTTATTTTTTTGTTTTTGTTGCAAAGCTTGTATCTTGTAAACAAAACTACTTATAATACAAAAAAAAACAAGTAGCTCAATTCGGTTTTGATGGGTTATAACTTTAGTTTAGTAAATTTTTTTGGAAAATCAATCCATTTCACAGAAAATCCCAAAATAATAAACAAGGTCGGTACAAAAAAAATGATAAATTCATAAAATTATTAAAAATCTGAATTTAATCGATAGCTGAGTGTGGCGGAAATTAAAGAAAAAATGCCGTTATAAATAGCATTGTTCTACACCTTTTAAAAAGGGCCTGTTTGTGTGTTGTAAATGAGGGTGGCCTTTATTAAAATAAATTTTTTTGACGTCTGCATTGCCGTATTTTTAAAACCCAACAGCAATCTTCATTAATCAGAATTATTAGTGTTACAGAAGGAATAAGTTCCAAAAGTATACGTTTTAAACACAGTTGGAAATAGCAGAACCTAGTTCTACTATTTGAAAAAGAAGAATAAATTGCACTAACAGCTTAATGTCATAATTAAATTTAATCTAACATTAAACTATTATAGAAAAATTAAAACAAAAATGAATTACATCAACATTTTAAATATTTAATGTAGATTTTAGATATTAATATGTTGATTTTTGTTCATTAAATATTTAATATTGAATTAAAGTTAACCTAAAAATTATTATCATTTTGAAGTAATCTATTTATTAGGGTGTTTATAATGGAAAACACAAAATACTACATATGACATTAACCAATCAAGATTATGTTATTATTTATATTTTTAGTACAAATAGGGTAATTTTCGTTTTATAAATTTATCAGATTATGTAATATGAGATATTACATAAGATGAGAGAGAGAAAGAGAGATGAGAAAATTACTTTATCATATTATGTAATATGAGAAAGTATTGTTTGAGTTAAGAAAAAAAATTAAGATTTAGATGGATTTACACTTTTTGAGATCCCCTGAGTAAAATAAGACGATTTCTAAAAAATGTGTGTGTGTGTGTCTATCGTCAAATTATGTGAGCAACCTACAGCAAAAACTAATAAGAATTTTCAAACAAAGTTTTGGATTTTGTATCATTATATTGAGATTTAGAGCTGATTAGATTTTGGTTAAAATTGGTTCATGGAAACTCTTTTTTAAAATTTTTTAAATCTTATGATTTAATATTTCAAAAATTAAAAGTAATTTCGTAACTTAATACAGGATTTCGCATACTTATATCAAGATAAACAACTGATTAAATTTTAGTTAAAATTGGTTTACGAAAACTATTGTTTTTTTTATTTTCTTAAATTTTGTTATTTAATATTAGTCTTTATTTAATATTTTAAAAACTAATAAGAGTTTCAAAACCAAATTTGAGATTTCGTATTTTTATGGTAGGAATTAGAGTTGATTATATTTTGGTTAAAATAAAAATAAATAAAAAAATGGAAACAATTTTTTTTAATCTATTTATTTAATATTAATTTTTTTTAAATATTTCAAAAACTAATGCGAATTTCAAAACTAAATTTGGTATTTTGTATCTTTGTATTGAGACTTAGAGCTGATAAGATTTTGGATTAAATTGGATGATAGAATAAAGGAGATAGATAAAGTCATGGACATGGCCACATCTAATTCTTTTTTTATTATTATTATAAATAATATATTAAGGCATTATCAAACTTGTTACAATTAATTAAGGGGTCAACCGCTAGAGGAAATCGTGTACAATTAACTTCACACTTCACGTACTTCATCATAATTCTCCATACTTCTTTGTCTTTCATGGAATTCAGCAGTAATTAATCGGTACTTTCAGTATCACAGACTTTCAATTTCTGAGACTTACAGAAATATCAAAATTTGAGCACTGGAGGGTGTTCCACACCCCCCAGACTCCCCGGATTGAGTAGATTATTTTTATCAAGTAAACTAAAGATCTCCCGTTGCAGAGGCACTAGAGGGTGTTTCCTCCCCTCTCCCCAGCCCCCGGATCAAGTAGTTTATTTTTATCAAAGTAAACTGAACTCTCCTGTTGCAGAGATCTACCTCCCAGGGAGTACGGAATTTATAATTAGGTAGTTTATAATTAATTGTCAGATTACGAATTAAACACATTTACTTAGCCATAGCTAATTTTAATAAACTTCAGATATGCTTAAATATTTAATTCACTTTTAATAAAAAATAAATTATTTAAACCGGGGGGTCTGGAACACCTTCCAGTGCTTCTGCAACGGAAGATCTTCAGTTTATTTCTGATAAAAAGTAAACTACTCGGTCTGGGGTTCTGCATGTTCTGCAATGTTCTTCATTTCAAAATTTGTGCACTAGAAGGTGTTCTACACCTCCCCTTCCCAGTACTTCATGTACTTTATTAGATGTGTACAAAAAACTTCACCAGCGGTTATCCCCTCGCAATTAATGCTATTAGTTCTTCTTAGAAGTTGGTGGAACATTTCCACCTGATTTACCCCGCTTAATTTTTTAAGGTTAAATTCTTTTAATGTAAAGTATCAGAAATAATTTCTATTTTTTGTTTTAGTAATCTTATTTAGTAACCATAAATTTATATTTTTTTAATACTTGTTTTTTTAATTGAAAAGTAATTATCGGGTTTATTAAAATCACTTCACCTATGCCCATGCAAAAATTTATCTTTTCAGGTTGATGTCTAGAAGTAACATTTGATTGGTTCTTTGCATAGTGGCTTCTCCTTGCATAAATTATTAAATTGACATTTAACCCTTGAACATCGGTCACCATGTGGTCATCATAACCACATTGAATGTTACTTTTTGTGTTTGTTTTTCGCCAGAATTAGGCATTGGGTGTCTTAGCACTTTTAAGTTATTCACACTTAGTGATGCGGTCACGGTGACCAAACGACGGTGTTTAAGGGTTAATACTGTTTCGATAAAAGTAATTTTCACTTTATGTATGAAAATCGCTGATGTGACCACTACCTCTGTTCTGAAGATTACTTTTTTGCAAAATTAGCCAGTCGGACCTTTCTGAATTCTTACGCTAGAATTTTGCTGCTTTTGGTTAGTTATAGCTGAAGAAAAGCATCTAACTAATAATGCAACAACAAATTTTAAACTTGAATTAAATTATTGGGAAATTATAGCAACGCATACCAATCGGATCAAATATTACATACAGAGAACCTAAAACATGAAACAGATAATATTCAGTTTTAGAAGTTCGTTCAAAAACATTTCTGAAACCGAGAAGAATGAATTAATAATTCTCAAGTTTTAGGTAATACACGAAGAAATATTCTATAGACGAATTTTAAAAAATATAAAAATTTTCTTCATTATAGAAGAGTAGTATTATGTGCAAGCATTTTCCGTTTTCACTTAAAATTGCCAGCTTAGTATTGGTCATTAGTAATAGTAATTTTGACCAGGTGGTCAAAATTAGGTTCTATTAGGGACTATAAAGTTACTATGAAACTAGCAGTATGCTGTGAAACGAACGTTAATGTTAAAGTCGAATTCCAAAAAGTGAAGAGGAAAAGTCAGCTGTACTTTCATGCTTCATGGTAAGAAAGATACATCAAAAACATATAATTTTGTATTGTCTATTGCTAAAGAATCTTGGATAAGAATGAACGTTTTCCCAGAAACCTTCGAAGTCCAATTTAAGATATCTGCTACAAATGCACATCATTGAGTTAATGTAAAAATAAATACAATCTAATCAAAATTTTTAAACAATTGATAACTTTTGCTAAAACATTTACTGACGAGATTCTACAACTCCAATATTTTGTATTCGATATTGCTATTTGTTTTTTATTAAAAAATATACAGAATCAATGATAGAAGGTAATAAGATTGTGAATAGCGGTGTAAATGTTCATATACACATACAGAACTTGAGCTGAATTTTCCCATTTATTCCCAAATTTCCTTTGCTAGAAAATAGAATAAAAATATTCATAGTCGGTTGCAAAATTGTTTTATATTTTTTTGTCAGTCTACAAAGAGTTTTAGAACTTATAATTTTATTTTGCTAGTTTTTCTATCGACTATGTTGCTGAAGACGGCCCTGTCAGTTAGATGTTCTGTTGGAAATACATATGTTATAAAAACATATCTAATATCTCAACTATAATTCCTTTTCAATTCGATTAATGAATTGTTTTTGGTTTTTGTATTTCCAATTGTTGAGTAGATTGGAAAAGTTTTTGTTTATTAAAATATAATGCTGTCGTATGCAGGCTTAAAATTCAGAAACAATAGATTGGTATATAGATTGTATTGCTAGCTCATTCACTGTGTTTATTATATTGTGTACATTTGGTCGACAACCAATATTTCCTACCTACAACCTCTGTGGTACTCCCCTCTTTTCCATTATGTTCTCTACACGTTTTTTAAATTTGCTTTTGACACCAAATTTAGTCGGACATATTATCAGGAATATTCTAATTTCTCAGAAATAAAAATGAACTAAAGGTATGACTACACTTTTCGGTTTTAGAATTTTATGAGGAATTGATTGGCGTTAAAAAATATAGACAATACACCAAGATATGCAAGAAAAAAAGAATAAGGTTTAAAGTTTTAAGTTAAAAAATGCTTTTTTTTGAGTTTGAAAAGCTAACTTTTATTTTAGTATTTTTGTAACATTCAATTTTTTAAAGTGCATTTATTTCTGTCTTTAACTCGAAAATATTTCCCCTCTTTACGTAATAAAGGTTTTATAGCCGTTTTCTAAATAAAAGAATTTTAAAATATTTAATATTAAAACTTGTAATAACAAAACAAATATCAACTGTAATTAGGCTGGCTCGCTCCCAATGTTATAGAGGTGTAGACGTAACAGAAGGATTAAGTCTGATCGTGGTATTGCTGAACCAATGCGTTTCTGATGATGGAAAGTCCTTCGGGTGATGTCGAAACCGGCCACATGGTAAGGTTCGTGCGGTATATGTTTTATGCCATGTTCTCTTGCTATATGCTATAGTCTCGCCTAATACATAATATATCATATTATTGTTTTGGATACGCATTATGAAGGATATATATGATTTGTTTAGATTTGTCTATGACGAATTATTCGACTTAAGTTACTTTTTAATTAAAAAATTTTGATTTAGAATTTTTAATTTTTAATACCAACTTCCGACTTTGAAGTTCCATATTTCGCAAAGCTTCAACTTTATTGACATTCTGACATTCAGAATTAAAAACTTCAATGAATTTCACTTCGATTGTAGGTAGTTTCAAGAGCGACAAATCCGGATATGGATTTTACACTTGAACTTTCAAAATATAACAAATTTTCAGATTTTGAGGGATAATTAAATTTATATATAATTATTTATAATGTAATACTAAAATACCTAATTGCCATTAGTATTATCTTATTTATATAGTATTTGTAAACAGAAGATTTCAAAGAAGAACATTAAATAAGTTAGATGAATTTTAATAAATATTAAATGCCGTGATGAAATCTGCATTTAAGTTAAACAATATGCCTGTTAAATTCTTAAATGAGGTTAGTACAGTCGGCCCTTAATATTATTTCAATCAATATGTATTTTTTTTAAATAATGAATATGTATTTGTCTGTTAAATTTATTAATTCAAACTTGTGTACTTTTTTATTTATAATTAATGAAAAACAAAGTACTTTCACGATGGTTGCCCTTCAAGTAGAAGTAGAAGCGCTTTAGTGTAGTACCTACACGTGCCCGTTACATCGATAGTACAGAAGTACAACACGCGTAGCGTGACAAAATATAATCACACACATACTTACAATAAGGATTTCGATTTTCTATGCTCTAGAAAACCCTTAATTTGAAAGGACAATTTAGCGTTGGTTGTCCTAATCGTTATGATTAATTGATAAGATTATTAATATTCAGAGCTTCTTCAATGTTTTTGTTTGAAATATCCTATTATTTAATATTTTAATTATTATTCCTATAGCATAGGTCAGAAGCTTCGTGAAAAATACACATCATTGATAATAGCTGACACCAAAAAATTACTTCAAATTATTTCATATCTGCCCCATTTACTGTTCTCTCCAAAAAATGCAGTTTATCCTTTTTCAACCCCAGAAAATTTGGTCATCTGGTTTTTCTATAGCTATCTACAGCAGATACGCATCGCTATATCGTTCACCAGCACATAATGAATACCATCGGAACCTCACAGATTAATTGCTCACAGTGCTTTTTAATTATTTATAAAAATAAAATAAGTACTTTCTAAGGATTATTAATTGCTTTTGAAAATGGACCGCCAGACCGCCCATATAAAAAATAAATTGGGTTAGTTTGATCTATCTAAGTAATTTGTAGGAAATTAATATTTCAAGGCAAGCTGTATATGTCTTTTGACATAAGTATTTTTTTATTCCCAGATGCGGAATCTTCAAGCGCGGAAAAAATATTTCTTCGAAGCTTTCCATATCTATCGGTACCACCCGGTATACAATATACAAATTATGTTTATAATATATGCGTTGCCATGAAAATTGTTATCACGTACAAAAACTTACTAAAAATAAAATTATAGAATGTAAAAAAAGAATTACTGTAATTTATAATGCAATGTGGGTAGCTGATTATGGTGTTGTAAAGCGGGCTTATTGATCGCTGAATTTCATTGCAATATAAGTCAGCTGATCTGATACTGCGATAATGTAAACCTTAATTCGAAATCTAAGTATATAACCTCAAAACACAGATGTATGTTAAACTACCTTCATTCGCATTGCATGATGACGAGTAAGAAAATATGTTTCACTCAAATGTTGTAGGCAGTATGGAACCTTTACCACGATAACGTTAGTATTGACCGGCAACCAAAATGTTCACGCTGCGGTACTACCATTTCGTTTTCTTTCAACTTTCTCCGTTTGTAAACACGAATCGAGAAAAATAAGGTATGTGTACAAAGAAAACTGTAACTACAATTGTGATTTTTCTGCAATAAAATTATCTAGGATACTGCAATAATTCATTTCATTAATCTAAGGTTTAGAACAAGACAATTTATTTTATTAATATATTAAACATACACATTATTTACTTTATGTAATAATATATGGTTATTATAAAAATTAAAATTTATCATTTTATAAAAACTTAAAAGTTCCTGCTGTTCGCGTAGTACTTCTCATTATTAAGTTTGAACATTAAAATTTTTTGTAATATTAAGCGTTGGGTTGCTATTGTTGTTAGGTTAGCTTTGGTGTAATTGTAAGAAGAAAGAACTTGCAGGAAAAAGTAAAAAACCTGTTTGAATGTTCTTTGTTTTTTACAACTTATTTACATGTACATATGTATGTACATGTTATATAAAATAATTAGGAGGCAAGGGGATTCCGTATCTGTATCAATTTTGTTTGTTATAAGATATCCGATTCATTGTCGGTGTTCCAGTTTTGTTCTTGTCTGAATATAGGTAAATTTTGATATGGTAGTTTATGTTGGATTCGAAAAGGTGTTTTATTGTCAAATTTTGGTGGTGCCCTTAGTAAGTTTGTTTTATTTACTAGTTTGGGTTTTATAAAATTTTTGGGAAAGTCTATTTACGTGAATTTGTAAATATTCAATATCCGTCAGTTCATTAAGAGCCGTAATTAACGGTTTTGTCCAGTTATCTGCCGCAAGTTTGTCACGATTTGCTTTCTTAGTTGTAAGTTTTACTTAAGATTAAATCTAATGTCCAAATTTAACTTCAGTATTTAACTTTTTTTTATGTAATTTTGTGTTTATCGACCGCTAGAGGTTTCAAAATGTAGTTTTACTTCGTTTTCTAGAAATAATGATTATTTCTGTCTTTTCGGAGTTTAGTTTTGTTTTCCATGATTTAAAATAACATCTAAGTATGTCGACGTGTATTTGAATTTGTTTGTTGACTACCTGTGCAAAGAATGAGTGTGCATAGATTGCTGTATCGTCTGCGTACAGGGCCTTGTTTGTATTCTGAATATTTGTTATACTACAGTATATTGATGTTTATATTTTACAATATTGAAATATTTATTTATTTCATAAATAACTCATTAAATTTGATAAAAAGGTAGAATATGAATTAAAACTATTTTGGTAGTATATTTCTAAAATTTTAAAAATAAAATGTATATTTTAAGTAATAATTTCTTTAAATATCAGCCGCTTTGAGCACATACAAATTCTCGAATAAATTGTGTTTGAAAATGATGATTACAATAATTAAGATTAAATATATAAATAATTAATTATGTAATTTATTTATTTTAACAATTTTGTTTTAAATAAAAATTTTTCATAATGGCAAAATACATAGGAATTGCTTACGGTTTGTAGGTATAATAATCAACACAAAAATTGTAGTTACTATGTTGTACATAGTAATACATAATGTAATTAATATAAATTATTGCTCGAACGTTACAGTTAACTGAGTTATAAAAAGTTTTATTAACATACGTTGTAACTGCAATATAAGTACAGTCATTCAGTTAAATATCTAGACAATTATATCATTTGACAGGAAATGATTTTCTTTAGATATAATTTAATATACAATAATATAACAATTACGTATTTTATATAACACCTCCTCTATTGGATCTTCAATATTTCTCTTATTACAGTCAAAGTAAACACATAATATGAATATGATTAATCCTACTATGGAGTACACTGTAACGTTTTCTGACCATGATGTGAAAATGAGTTAATCAATATTGAATAAATATCATGAAATAGTGTCAATATAAACATAACCAAAAAGATGTTTTGAAATAAGTTCTTCTTGTCAGTCAAAATTCTTCTCGATTTTTAAGAATATCTTTTAATATTCTATTAAATTTAAACAAACTAAACAAATAAATTAAACAAAATAATTGATTTTATTGATTTTTGAAATTTTTTAATAAATTGTATTATTTTAAAAGTATGTAGTAATTTTGATTAAAAAGTCTACAGCTTTCTTTTTTTTAAATTTATCAAAATTAATACTTTTATTCCGACTTTTTAGTAATGATTTTTTAAAGTATTTTTTTGAAGTTTTAAAGTAATGATTATGAAGGAGGTAATAGAATTGAATACGTATCAATAAAGCGATTGCTTTTCTTCTTTCGTTTCTGATTCTTTAAAAAATTTCTGAAAAATTTTCTTGATTTTCTTCAAATTGCAAAATTACAGGTGACTGTTTTTTTAAAAATTTCGGTCGATCGATTTATGTATAAACTTCTAAATATCATTACTTTGGTTAAAAATTTGTTCATAGTTTTCTAAATTTAGGTTCTATAGATTCGTTAAATTGGATTTGGAATGCGTTAAAACAGTCGCCTATATTATATTATTTCTCTGGTAATTTTTGATTTGTATTGATTAAGTAATCTTCGTTCGGAAGATTTGTGTGCGTCTTAATAACGGTTTTTGTTGACTTATGCCCGATTACCTATTAGATAAATTAACAAAGTAACCAATCAGATAGAAGCAAAACAAAACAATTACAAATATGATATCCGGTCCCCGGACGTTGGCGATTTAACTTGGCCGAGGCCAAGATGAATTTACCAAGGATTATAATTTATGAGGTGGCTTTCTGTTGCCTTCTCCATAGTCCACAGGTCGATATTAAACTTTTTGACCACAGCAGTATATCTAACGCAAGCAGGGTTCGAATCTCAAGCTTACGCTTCTTAGTCAACCTGTGTATGCTATACTGCTGGTTTAATTTGTTTAATGTAATTTATTATTTGTTACCTACATTGAATTTTAATAATGAGTTACAACCTAACCTTTAAGATAATTAATAAAGCGATAATATAGTTCGACTGAAGATGATTTTATAATGTTTAATGTTACCAGTAACTACGAGAAATTTTGCGTTTAATGCAGGGATAAAAATAAATAGTAAATAGGGGAGAACAGAATTATTTAGTTTTGTTTTCTGGTAAATAATTTTTAGTTAATTTATAAAATTGTTCCGTATCATAATTTACATTACATAATTTTTTAGTAAGTTTTGGATTTTCTTCGCATGGTAGGGTTGCTTGGACCGTTGTTAGTTCCCAATTAAATTGATTAGGTTGTTGGATATTGCGTTGCATTTGGATAGAAAGGATTCTTTGGATAATATCATTAAGCTTGTAAAATTGTTAAGCCGGATTTTTAAACGTAAACTGATTGGTTTTTACAAATTGAGGAGTTTAATTTTTAAAATTAAATTGTTTTTGCTTGTTGAAAAGGTTTATTTTTTAAGTTCAAATTTAAATTGCTTGCAGGAAAATTATTGTTGAAAGTTGTCTGTTTATTGAATAAAATTGATCTCATAATTTTCTCATTTCGATTTCGTTAAACCTTATTGCATATTTTACAACAACGTTTTCACAAAATCGTTGCAGCAGGAACTTCTCTGGATCACGATGGACAATCTGAAAATTATCTACTTCCGGATTTCTTTATTTTTCTGTATTGCTTGATTTATTACAGTGCCGATTTGTGCCTATTTAACACTTATTGCTTGCAGGTGGTTGTTTGATAAAACATTGAATCAAAAAACTTTAAGGAACTGAAGTTCGTCGAAAAGTGTCGATTTTTGAAATTTTGTAAAAGTAGGTTTTACAACTGCGCCACTAATATAATGTCACGGTTGAAAATTAGATTTTATTTATTCGAATTTTTAAGTGTGGATATGTCCTTTTTGATTACTTGCTATCATGAGACCAACACATTATTAACAACAATTTTTGGAAGGTTTTTTTTGAAAGTTAATTATTGTTAGTTGGAAAAATTGTTAGATGTGCCGTTTGCTCTGAAATTTCGGTGTATTTTTTACCGCTCCGATTTGGGATTATTTTATGCAACGAGCTGTATTGAGTCCTTTTTTACCTGCCGTTTGTTTGCGAGGTGAGATTAATTGTCTCTTTATGAGGATAAGATCATCTAGATATTTTTGTGACTCAACAATGACCAAATACTGCCTTCATTTGAAGTATACCTCGATTACACCATCTATGAGGTCAAGTTGTTTTTTTTATCAAATATATTTTCTTATAAAGAAAATCCTTTTAGGTCCTTCCGTTGGTCAATATTCAATTGTGGAGTACGAACCATTTTTTTGTTTTTGAGAATTTTATTGGTGTAGTTCATTAGTGATACCAAGCTCTCCTATCACTCTGCATGATTTGGAAACTTCAGTTGACAGAAAATTATTCTTCACATTCGGACAATCAACATTGAAGTCTTTAATTAAAATAAGTGTTTTGTGCTGTCTTTATATTATTTGTTATAAATTGCGTGATATTGCGCTATAATTTTGATTGCGAGTTAATTTATTGTTGTTTAATTGTTTATGCTTTGTGCATTTATACAGTGGCTTAATAAATTATTCATCCACTACTGAAAACTTAATATTTATTGAAATATTTTGTTAAAAAACTCAATTACTTTTATTTAATTTTTAATATATTAATTAATACTTTGTAATCGATAATATAAAGAAAATATTTCAGAAAAATTTCTTGGAAGACACAATTCTAAGAAATAGAACGTCATGACGTAAATGCATGCTCAACAATTATTCATCCACAAGCATATTAGACCTTAGTTATCAAGTTTCTACAATGTAATACTTGATTATTTTTTTATAATGATTTAAACAATTGCTTAGAAGCATAATAAACAAGAATTGCTTGCATGAAATAATTCTACTGCGTATTTTGCTAAGCTGGATCCCAAAGAAAGCGAAACTAGTATTGAAGAAAGGAAATTCATTCTTAAATTGGTTTGTCAGGAAAATTTATGCGAAAACCGTAAAATTGTTAACAGAAACCATTGTACAGTGCAGTACATAATAAATAAATTTAAAATGAAGGAAATCTTGCAAATAAAGCCAGTCGAGGGAGGAAGTGTATACTGACACCAAAGACTAAGCATTATATTATGAAGCAAATTAAGTGTAATCCTAAAACAAGTGTGCCAAAATTGACTACAGAGGTTTCAAATATTATTGGTAAACGCATTGCTACCAAAACTGCCCTAAAGTCCTTTGGAAAGTAGGGTATAATGGTACAATTGCACGCAAGAAATTATTTGTATCGAAAGTTAACAGAATTAAAAGACTTGATTTTGCGAAAAATATGTAAATGAAAGTGTCGAGTTCTGGAAAACAGTTATTAGTAATAAAAGTAAATTTAACATATTCGGATGTGATGGTAAACAGATAGTGTGGATAAAACGGAATACACAGCTGAACAAAGAAAATTTATGCTCAACTGTAAAGCATGGCGTTAGAAACGTGATGGTTTGGGGGTGCAAGGCTGCAAATGAGTTGGAAAACTTCAATTTAACGACGCTACCATGGACAAGTTTCAATATTTGATCATTTTAAATAAAAAATTAAAAACCTAGTATCGATAAATTGGGCTTACAAAACGTCTATTGGTTCCAGCATGACAATGACCTCAAGCATTCCGCTTATATTGTAAGGGAATGGTTGCTCTATCATGTGAGAAGACAGCTTAAAACCCCTCCCCAGTCACCAGATCTCAATCCTATTGAGAATTTGTGGCAGGAATTAGAAAGAAAATACGGCAGAGGCCCATTTTCTCAAAAGAAACCCTGAAAACGTTATTTTGGAAGAATGGCAAACAATTTCCGAATCCACAACTAGGAAATTAATAGAATCCATGCCACGACGCTTAGAAACTGTCATAGCTGCAAAGGGATACCCTACTAAGTATTAATTTATTATTTAAAGCAAAAATTGTAAGCCATCTGGTAGTGGATGAATAATTGATTGGCATTGTTTTTCTTAATTTTGTTTTGTTTATTAGATTAGTGCCTTTGAATTAAATTTTTTTTCATTATTTTTTGTTTATATTTATTGCAAAGCATGCTTTAATGTATTAAAAATCAAATAAATATAATTCGCCATTATTTCTAGAAGTTATTGCAATAATTTGTAAGTTTTATGTAGTGGAAGAATAATTTGGTGAGCCACTGTATGTATAATATTTTTACCATCATATTGTATTGTACGTGGGAAAATCTTGCTTTTGCAAGAAACACATAGTACGCGATTATATTTTACATTTTTTTTTACTCAAATCAAACTTTAGTGCCATAGTAATTTTACAATAAAGTCATTTGTTCACAGTTCAAGTGTGTCTTTTGCAAGTTTTTAATTTTTTATTGGATGACTTCCTTTCTAAGCACTACTCTTCGTGAATTACATTATTCGACAGGAAATGACTTCCTTTAGATGCAATTTAATAATTTATTTTTAAATAATATAACAATTACATACTTTGTATGTGCATGCATTGTACATACATAATATCATAATAAAAAACAAATTATTGTAAAATATTAAAGTCTTTTCATTTTACCCTTAAACATTTTGTTTGATTTAATGAGAATAATAAAATAAATACATACTATGAATGTATAGTTTAATAAAAGTATAATTTTAATATAATACCAGTTTCTACAAACAGAATTTAGAAGAGTGCTTTGAAAAGATGAAAAACAATAGTAATAAAAATATTGATATTTGACTCGTTTCCAGGGTATACAATTTCAAGACAATTTGATATAGATACTAGGTGGTTCGCCTTACTCCCAAACGGAGAAATATCATGGGAAATAAGAATTTTTAAGATTTCTACTTTCGATTGTCACGAATACGCCTGAAAATATAACCATCAAGAGGTATTATTTTCCTTTACTAAAAATGCAATAATAAAATAAGCACATTTTAAGGAATAATGCACAATAACTTGGAAAAATAATCGCCTAAAAATTATATTTTTTAATGATTTCTGCAGTATTATTATCCGTTATAATAGAAATCTACTTGTATTAATTTACTATGTTAATTTTTCATATTTGGATGTAACGCGGATAACCCGATATACTAGGTACATATTTTCTGTAATATATTAGGATTACTATTATTCAATTGGTTTTATAAACACGAATGAATACAAATCTACACGTATGAATATATGTAGTAAAAACTTTTTACTTCAAGTTTACTATTGATTATTTTATGTTCTACCTACTCGAAATAGGGGAACGCCATTTACCTGCATTTATTATTAATGTAAATCGTATAGACTCTTGTTTATTTAATGACCCATTTCCCTTAAATTAAAATTTTGCTGTCGGTCGTTCAATTCGGCCAACCCTTCGTAAACTAATGTAGGTTTTACGAATGATCTATAAATTATTATTTTATTTTCGAAATAAAGAACGAAGACGCGTGAATACTATTAGATATTCTATGCGTATATGTTATGGGTAAAGTTAGAAGAAGTAATAAATCTAGGATTGCCTAGGTACCTAAACTACTCGGATTTATAGATTACGAAAGGATGCAGTAACGTATTTTATTCAGAATTGGTGAAAGTTTGGTTTTATCCATGTAAAGTGCAAGTAATCCATTTGAATGTATAAACATTTCTTATCAATTTATAACAGTTTCCGTATTATTATTACTACATAACCTAGTACCTGTAGTTAAAATGTTTAAAAACATTTTTGAATCAAACAAATAAAGGATTGTATGTAACATATTAGAATAGTAGATTACCTTGCTAATATGGTTATCCACATTCTACCCTTATTTCCTAACTTGTTGCATAAACTGCTACTCAAGAGATTGATAACATTTTTAATTTATTTAATTTTGGAACCTTTGATACATATTTATATTAAGAATAGAATATACATACGATTAATAATATCCAAATGACCTATATATTGGAGGCGGGTAGAGAAGTGCGGTAATGTGTATTTATCACACTACTATACAAGGTGCGTTTACCAACTAAACCTTTAAAAAATTTATTTATAAAACATTCTGACAAAAATACATATGTCAGAATTACATTTTATGAATTTGCTTTAACCGTGATTGTTTTACATTACATGAAATCTATTTTTAGATAATCGGACAGAAAACTGAAGTTTGCACATTAATAACAGTGTCTAAAACTTGACATTTATTCATCGTGCGAGAAAGTATTTTGCGGCCGCCGCGAATTCATAAAAACGAATAAGTAAAACCGTAGATTTTTAATTATAACAGGTAGGTTTATCTTTGTTTATGTAGTGTATGTAGATAGGTATCTATTATTTTTGTTTGAAACGTTAGCTTATATTTTTATTTTACTTATATTGATTTCAAAAGGAATATTATACATATTATTTAGTAAAGAGAAGGCGATAATAGCTTCTTTTATTTAAAAGCTGTATATGCGTAATACTGTTTGTTTTTTACTGTTGACACAGAACAGTTCTGTAAATAATATAAGAGCAAGCTAACCAAGATGTATTACAAATGTTGTTGTTCTTTAAGCTGTACGAGGGTGCACACCCCTTCGATGGGGTCGCGTGAGAATACGGTAAGGCGTAGTCAGGTGTTTATGGTGTTGATGACACATATTTCCACAAACGTTTTTCTTGCATTATCCAAAATATTATATTACATTGCGCTGGTGGCATATAACCATCAAATCTCCAACTTTTATTTTAAAATTATAAAAATTGTAGATTATCTTTAGAATTGCTTAATTATAATTTGATCGTTTTGCCATTCGATAGTTATCCGCGCGAAGGTTAATTAATAACACTGTTTGGTATTGTGGTGTAATCCCCTTGCTGAGGGTTGTAACGAGGACACGTGTCTATCCTCCGCACCCTTGTACTACGTCTACATGCTATATTAAAGCGACTTTTGGAAAATGCTAAATACTCACAGTTTCCAACTTCAAAATATTGTGAATAGAAATTAATGGTTTTTGAATTTAAATGTTATAAAAGTCGATTTTATAAAAATTCTACATTACAAAAAAGTTTTTAATTAAAACTTTTAAGATGGGAAATGTTTAATTTACTTAGTTTTCATTTTCAACAGAAAACATTAAGTTCACTTAATTATAAACTTCGTTGCGCTGCTTTGTAAGAAATAAAAGTAAATAATTTCTAGTTTAAAATATTTTTGTATTTACTCCTTTATTTAAATTAATAATACGCGATAATAAACGTGTTTTAAAAAATTAAATTCAATTATGGTCAAGTTATTAAAATTATATTATTATATTATTTTATTTAATTTGACTATTATTAAAATTCATTCATGAAACATATTTTATAAAAATTTAGTACTACTAAATCCTAAAAGCGTTTTAATTTTGCGATTTTGAAATCTAATTTTAAAGCAATTTTATCTTCAATTTCATAATACTTACGTATTAATTTTAAAATATTTTAATATTTTTGAAAACAAAAATTATTATTGTATGAAAGTTTTTCCATCTACACTGGGTTTACTTATGTAAGGTGTTTTGTACCTTTTAACATCATGTAAACATATTTGTATACAGAAAAATCGATCCGCTACGGTTCTTCGCATCAGTCAAGGTGTTCGACATGGGAGCTTATCGAAGTTGGAATAAAACCCTAACGAACCGTGAACCCTAACAGCTTCTATTTGCTCCCCAATTTTTAAACTATTAAGAAAATTGGAAACGGAAGTCTAATTTGAATGATGGACGACGGTGATATTTTGTTTTCAATTGCCTATTTACCATTCAGGATGAAAATCTACAATGAAAACATGTGATTAAAATTATTAATTTACTCCCGAATTAATAAAGTAATTAGCTGCTCATCAGCTTCAGTTTTAATTTGAATAATTACGTAGTTGCATGGCACGTCATTAAATGTAATCAAATTATTTTACGCATAAATAACTGAGGTGTAGATTTTTGATTGTTAATTTTTTTAAATTATTCAACAAACAGAATTTCCACCATTACAGAATCCTTCAAATTGAAGAATTTTTTGTGTTAAATATTCTTAAAAATTAATAGAAAAAACAAAATTAAAGAATTAAATTATCCGAATTTTTTCAAATTAAAAAATGCTGATTTGTTTGATAAACTTAGTCGTGATGTGTTGGTGCTAAACATGAAACCCAAAGGTGAACTGAAAGGCTAATAGCTTGAAGTTTTGTTTTAAATATTCATGAGTGTATTTGGAGAACATTTAAACAGTTTATGATCTTAACTTTTATACCTAAGCTGTTAGTACAGTAATAGCAACTTTATTATTTATAGAAGGAAATGTGCTTCACAATTTACATTTAAGCCGATACGTAGAAAAACGCAAATTTAAACAATTTTACGTTCAATTTTACTTTTTTCGGTTAGAAAAGCAAAGTAATCAGTAATATCGACATAAATCAATAAATTGGATTATATGATCAAACAAAATCCATCCAATTCAGGACACGTTTGATAGAGAAAATGCGTTCGACAGTTACATGATGTTGCAGGGAGCTGACTTAGTGTCAGATGTAATAAAGTGAAGCCTTCCACTTCAGTAAAAGTCAGTCACAAAGGAGAGTTTATACAAAAAAGTGTATTGAATGATACTTAAAGAAAATCGATGGAAAATTGAATCACGCGGGATTGGAAAAACGAAAATTAAAAAACTTGGGTTCCATGTTTTTCAAAATAGAAAAAATTTTAAATTTCATCTAAAATTTAATAAAAATCCATTTTGGTAAATTGCAGAAAGCTATCAGATCAGTAGTAATCGAATCAGTTCTTGACGGATTGGTTGAAAATATAACAGTATCCACGTCATGACTTGAATTTAACAAAATTTCAAGATGATCTAAATTTCACAGCTTACGGGCATGCAGATAGTGGTAGCAACCCCGGCGGTTATTGTAATGGATGACACAAACCAAGAACACAGAAACGCTATCTCCATATTTGATGTCCCGCGGGACAGTGAAATACGAGGAGAGTTGCCAGCTAGATTTTCATTTTCTAAATATGTATAATTTATTTTTTAAATAACATTCATTTGAGCTTAAAAGAAGGCGTTTATTATGTGCTTAAAAATTTTAAAAACGTTTCTGCTATTGAGCTTCATCTGCCTACTTGAATAATTTAAATACAATTTTTTTGATGCTTTGCGTGAGAAGTTTTCAGTTTATATGAATTTCAATCGTGTGCGTGTAGTTGTAATCATAGAACAGTAAAGTTTTAAATTTTAAGTTAAAAATTATGCTAAATATATCGATAAGTTAGTTAAGAATGTATTACTGGATTTAAAAACTACCTTTTCCTGTAGATTTCACATTTTACCAGTGTAGGCGGCACCATCAGGTTTAAAACCTGGGTTTTCTGCTGTGTAGTTTAACCTTCCAAATAATCATTTTGAAAATTTGTTAATAAATAATAACGAATTTCAAATTGCCAATTTACTAATCACTTTTGATTTCACGAGTGAGACGTTAATTTGACATGCTTATGTGGGTACAAGTAATAATAATTCAAGTTATATGAAATTTATTTGTTATAAATCCGATTATATTATTTACACAAAATCTTGACATGGGTACCTACTCCAAACTTAATTTAACTAAAATTAGTGTCTATTATACCTATAACTTTTTTTAAAACAGATTATAAAATTAGGAACACACAATTATATTTATCAAAGAAAAAAGAAAATAAAACACAAATAAGAGTAAGAAACCCAGATGCTGATAAACTAAAAAAATTTGTGTCGGTTAAATGCCTAGCTTGCGTTATTCGATATTCGTTGGATTTTCTGAATTTTTATAGCCTAAGGGTTTTAAGCAGTACTTTTTGATAAAACCGAATTGGACAAGCGATGCTTCTCTTTAAGAAGACAGATATCACAAAAAGCAAATAACTTTCTTTAGAGGAAACACGTGAAAAGCTTCTCTAACATATCATGAATAATATAGTATGTACTTTCATTTCGTTTTATTTTTTTAAATCGATAATTACAAGCTTCCACATGAGATACTATTAGTGTTAGTGATGAAATATCAATATTATAGATGAATTCGCAATACGGTTAACTAATATTTTTAAATTTTAAGCATTTAAGGTTTTATAAAGATGAAACGAAAATAATTTTTATTGCACCTTTGGGTACCTGGTTTTTATCCGTTAACACATAAATTATAACAAAACGTCTTTTCGAGACCCCGGGAATTTGCAAGGCTCATCTGCAAGCCATTTGATTTTTTTAATTACGTATCAGATGATGATTTATTTTAAATTTTTGGTGATTTCCATATTGAAACTAAAATATTGCTAATAACACCTCAATATGTAATTGTGACGTTGAGCTGCGTATATCAAATAATACAGACATAAGTACTATAAACCTTTCCTGACGTAATCGTGTGGAACTTGTCAAGTTAATGTTCATTTTTGCAAATACCACATGAAAACAAATTCTTTGTCACCAAAACTTGGCTATGAACAATAAATAGATAAAAGGAATTTTTTTATATCTACTAGATTTAAACTTGAAATTAAATAATGAATATTGCATTAAAATACCCCATGTTAAAGTATTTCTTCAAAAGTTCAAGTCAACTTTGATATGAATTTTAGAAAACTACAAATTTATATCAGAGCTTGAAAATAAATAAAGATATTTCAAATCTGACCAGGTCTCACCCTCCTCCTCAAAAGAGTAACTCTATGTGTAAAAACTTTTCAGTTAAGTCAATCAGAATACTCAAACTGCGAATTTCAAGATTTTTAAAAGAAATTATGAAAGATATGCAATGTATGCACAAAAAGGAAAAATGTGCAGTCGGTCCACAAATTTTGGAAAAAGAGGTTTTAAAAATTAATTTGAATATAATTTTCTTATAGGCTCTTTTTTTGACAATTTTGTCAAAATCTTACGTGCTATCTGGAAGAACATTATAATATACATATTTATTGTAAAATGTGTTCTGATTGTTGATGTTAGTAATAGTTATAATAATAAAAAAAATCTGAGGTGTTTGATTCCACCAATTAAACTTTCTATTTCTGCGCATTTTTGTTTCCAAAATCTATTTTTTCTCTTATTCTTCTTTTTAGTTCCATATTTTTGTTTTATATTTTTTTCTCTATTCTCTACTGTTCCTGCAGTTAACCAATTTGAGTATAACCTTTTTTTTCTAATACCAACTCATTTACTTCCTTTGTTAACCATCTTGGTCTTTTTCTTCTATTTTTCTTATCAATTATTCCAAGAACCTCTATTGCTGCTTTGTTTACTGTTCTTTTAATATTTTCACATTCCTCTTCTACATTTTCGGTGTTTGGAGCTTCGCTTAATTCTCTATTTAATCAATTTTCATAAAGTTGTCGAACACTGGGTTGTTGCAATAAGTATAATTTATACTTTACACTGTTATCACCTGCTGGTTTCGGATTGAAATTCGATCCATATTGAAACCTCAACTTGGTCATGTCTAAGTAATGTTCTGATCCACAATCAGCCCCTTTTTTAACCCAAAAGGTTCTGAACCTGCATGATTGATGATTTTGTTTCATAATTATATAGTCCATGACCGACTTTTGTTGCAACGATGGTCTTTCCTAAGTAGATAATACATGTAGATATTCTCAAGGAAGAAATATGAGTTAACAATCTTAAGTTGTTTTCTTTCCAAAGGCTACCAATCTTTCACCTGAGCCATTCGCCGTTCTTTCTCCATATCTTTCCATTACATCATCATCTTCTGTAATATCCACTCTTGCATCCTCTCTCTCCACTATAACTTCCTGTCTATCTTTAATAATATCTTCAACTACTTTATTTAATCTACCATAGAATACATAATATATCTTTAAAATATTATATACCTATAATTAATAATTTCTTGATTTAGATGCCTAGACGCACAAAGTACTGCAAAAATAGTACATCTTCTAAAGAAAATTTGATTACTGCATAAACGGGACTTATCCTGCACATATGTTCTGCAGTAAAGTAATAATCTGATCAAGAGATGCAGTAAAGCCAAGAAAATGATGATACTTACTCTGGCGATTTGTATTAATTACATGGCTAATGTTTTGTTATCTCATATACCCGTACAGGATCTCTACTGCTTTCTTCAGCTTACAGTATGTACTTTCGGAATCCATAATTTAAAATCCAAACATATGACTTGTTATGTATACCACGACGGCAAAGCAGGCAAATGGGCAAATGATGTGTGTTCTTTTTTGAAGCGAAATTAAAAATTACATATTTTCTGCGATAATTGTTGTGAGAAAAACAAAAACAGCACAATGATTTGATTTTGATGAGCCTAGTAGAGTTTAATAAATTGGAAGACATTCAATTATATTTTCCTAAGAGAGGACATTCTTTCATGGCCCGGGACCGTAACTTTGGTCTTATCAAGATTTTTCTTCGTCATGTTTAATTTTAAATTTAAATTATGAAATACGAAAGATGACAAATTATTATAGTCGTCGTAGACCCACATGCTTTGGACATAGTACAGCCTTGTGCAAAAGTATTAGGCACCCTACAGTTTTCAAATTATTTTTAAAAGGGGTTGTTTTAGGAGAAATCAAACTCGATATTTTTTATAAAAAGCATTAATTATTAATAATATTAATATTTGGTGGGTCCACCCTTGGCTTTTATAACTGCAGCAACCCTTTTAGGCATACTCGCTACCAGTTTCTCACAATCGTTGTCCAATTTTTTTTTAACAAAGTTATAAGTTTTTGTAATTAGTTGTTTTTGCTTTAATATAACCCACAAATGTTCGATGGAATTGAGATCTGGAGACTGTGCTGGCTAGTCTAGCAGTTCTATCCCAACATCGCTAATCCACTTCATGCTATGTTTTGATTTATGACAAACGCGTTGTCTTACGTAAATTTAACCTCTCTCATATTGGTATCACCAAAAACTTGGTTAAATGATGGCTCAATAATAGTTTCTAGGACTTCGATGTACTTTTTACTGTCCATACGACACTCACAGAGAGACATTTTCTCTACGCCACTGGCTGCCATGCATCCCCAGATCATCAAACTACCTCCTCCATGTTTTACTGTAGGCACCACACAATCAGGGTTGTACGCTTCACCTACCCTTCGTCTTACAAACGTTGCTCCAGGAGTTAGAAACACCTGTAAAATATCGTTACGTATTAATCGATACTATAAGTGTTAAAACGGCAACTTCTTAATAAATTAATTTTTTTTACAAAAGTAGAAACATAATAAAAGTACCTCAAAGTGGGATTCGTCAGACCACATTATATTTGACCAATTCTCAATGGTAAAATATTTATGTTTTTCAGCCCATTCTAACCGCGCTATCCGAGGGGTTAACCGCTGGTGAAGTTTTTTGTACGCATCTCATGAAGTATATGACATCTCATGTGAAGTACATTAAGTACTTCACGTGGAACATCCTCCAGTGCCTCTGCTACGGAAGATCTTCAATTTACTTCTGATAAAAATAAACTACTCGATCCGGGGGTCTAGGGGCGTGGAACACCTTCCAGTGCCTCTGCAACGGAGATCTTCAGTTTACTTCTAATAAAATAAACTATTCAATCCGGGGTCTGGAGGTGTGGAACACCCTCCAGTGCACAAATTTTGGAATGAAGAACATTGCAGAACATGTAGAACCCCAGACCAAGTAGTTTACTTTTATCAGAAGTAAACTGAAGATCCCCTGTTGAGAGGCACTGGAGGGTGTTCCACACCCCAGACTCCCGGTTTAAATAATTTATTTTTATTAAAAGTGAATATTTAAGCATATCTCAAGTTTATTAAAATTAGCTATGGTCAAGTAAATGTGTTTAATTTGTAATTTGACAATTAATTATAAATTGAGTAATTATAAATTCCTGAATTATATGAAGTACGAAGTATGCAGAATTATCATGAATTACGTGAAGTGTGAAGTTAATTGTACACGATTTTCTCTATCGGTTAACCCCTCGGCGCTATCTTATGTTTTTCTGAGAGCCATGGCTTTTTTCTGGCTTTGCATCCTCTCAGTCCAGCATTAGTTAACCTTCTTCTCACCGTACTTGGATGTGCAACTTTTCCTTTTTGCTTCGATAAGTCAGCAGCGAGCTGGGTAGATGCTTTTTTGCGGTTTTTTATAGAGGCACGAATGAATTGTCCATCTTTACGAGAACTTGTCACTCTTTTTTGCCCGTTTTATACTTGTTTTGATGAGATCCGGTTTGCATAAAGCGTTTAAGGGTGGTTTACACCCCACAACGCGAATATTTTACTCGTCTTGCAATTACAACTTGTGATTTACCATTTTTGTGTAAAAGCTGTATGAGTTTCCGTTTTTCCAAACTAAGTTCACTTTTTTTTGGCATAATTAATTTGCAAACACTATAACAACACTTAATTTAAAATTTTTTTTACAAGTTTATCACGTGTAGTTCAAATTCAAGCAGTTATAACAGAATGAGAATTATTTCTAAAACTTCAAATTTTACACAAATAGGTCCTTAATGTTTTATTGTCCCTTAAAAACAGGTACCGTCTCCTTAAATTTTTAAGAAAACTTCAAAGTAAAATAATAGCACAGGATACAAAGGATTGTAAGATATGGTTTATGAAATTACCTGGAAAAAGAAGGGTGCCTAATACTTTTGCACAAGGCTGTATGTGTATAATATGATGAAATAGTTTTTGTGGGCCCAAAGAGCATTTTCTGTCGTAGGTGCGTAATATACTATTTATTTGTATATTAATAATATCTGCAATGATTTTTCAAATAATTTTTCTTCTTGATACAAACGAATTGATCGATTTACAACATAATGATATTATTATAATATTATTTTAGTCTTATAAATTATTTACGTAATCTGGATTTAATTTTTATACAAAAAAATATAATAAAAAAAAGAATTTGGATCTTCAGTTTTCTTACATTTGCTTTGAACCAATTCCGTATTTACAATAATAATTAGATCACGAACATATTGAAATTTTTTACTCAGAAAGTAACCACACGTGATCTTATTACAGAATACCAGAATATGTTAGTTTACCCTTAAGTATAAAAACGTAAAATATCACCTTCCAGATGAACTATTCGTTTTCTTGTAAAATACATGTCGTTTAGCAAACGAGAAACGATATTCTTTATAATAGTAATTCAAGCTTAAAAGTATCCAATCCATCCTCTTCAGAATATTTTAAAATTTAACAACCCTTGTTAATTATTCGTGTACTTATTAGTTTATTCTTCAACAATCAATAATAATTTAATTCTATTTTAACGAATTTATTCAATTTTCTTAAACAAGAAACATAAAAACGAATTTTTGTTTTCAACATTTCCAACTTTTATCCACTTTTCAATTACAATTTCATATAGGAGTTGCCCCTGAGTTGCGTAAACTGCACGTAACTTTATGCTTTACAAAGCGGAGGTCTGTATTGATCGGTAAGGGCGCCCTCATCTACCTGCCTCAGGCACTGTGACCTCAACTCTGAGTTAATTTACCGGTTATTTTTGAACGATAGAATTTCCAATTATAGGAAAATCTCTACAACAAATCTCGCATTACAATTATAGTAAGTTTCCGATAAATCAATTTTCCATAATTAGAATTAAAGAATATCATGTTTACTTTTAATTAATTTTATAAAAACTTCACGTTAAAAAATATATAATTAATATAATATTAAATTTCACAACTTAAGATAAAATTTTGTTTTTTAAAACTGGAAAATTTTAAAATTGGGGTAAGTAATTTAAAACGTACGTAAAACTCGAGAAAAATAATACGAGTAACAAAATTTAATTTTTCAAGGAAAATTTAAAAGTTCAAGTTCTATTAGAAATAAAATTTGTATTCTAGTTTCGCAAAATTTACAGTGAACAAAAAATTATAAACGACGTAGGTTAAATAAAACGTCAAGTTAAATATTAAACTTGTAAAAAGAAAGAAATGGTAGAAAATATTTCAGTTCTACGATGTGTGTAATATATCTTTGCTATACCTTAATTGAACCATAGGCCTCTTCCATTCCATAGTGAAGTATTATTTTATGTTAACCTTTTATGACTAATGAAGCAAACAATCCCTTTTCATAATTTTGTTTACCAAAATTCAACTATCGCAGACTGTTCTTGCGTGTATCAAGTTTAATCATTTATTGACGTATAAATTATGAACCGACAGGTAATGTAAAACGCCGTAGGATTTTCAAAAGAGGGAGATACGCACTCTTTTATAGAAGTTTCATAAATAAACTTGATATTTATAAACTATACAATTGGAACTTCGATAGTTTATAGAGAAGGTTTTGGAAATTTTGGGGAGACTCGACATAAAAAATGTAGTTCGATTGCACTCGGCACAGAGTATGAGTTGCCAATAACCTCTAGGATTTATCGATGAAAGGTTTTACTGTTGCTTCAACAAACTGTTACTGTAGAAGAATGGCCTTATCAAGTACCATTTAAAAGTTGCTGAGGAAATATCAAATTTTCGTAATTTAATGAATTAAAATTCTTATTTTTGTTTTGCAAAATGAATTACTTTTTTAATTTTAATATCTTGCGTGATGCAGAAAATATTTAGAATAAAAAATTACTTGTTTTGATAAAATATTTTTTATAATTCATTTTTTTGATATCGATAAATACTCGGCATAATACATTACAAGATTATACTTAGGTAGATTTATTAAAATTTTCCTATTCAGAAACATGTAAACAATTCATACCGAGTTGTGGAACACCCTGTCTAAAAGGTTTGGAACTAAAACTATATTATAACAAACATCTTCACACAACTAGGAGAGCGAATCTACTAACTGGATTTGCGGTTAAACCACACAATTAATTAATTCCAAAACTAATTTTCTGTAATTAAAGTGAACTACAATAATTTGTATCGTTCGCTGATTTTATAAACTTACTTTGAGAAAGTAGGATCAAAGCTTTCCACGATTGTTTTTGTTATTTCAAATTTTAACATAGTTTTAGTTGTTACAAAGAAAATTATTATGTATGACATGCAGAATCAAAATCCCCTTTCATACATTGTTTCTGCATATCTTCCCTATATATAAAACATTATCATGGTAAATCTGCAAGATATAATAAACGAAAGCCTGTGCGTCATCATACTAGAGTAACATCCTATTGTTCCTACTGTATTGGAACACCAGTGAGTTCACAGAGGGTCGACCACCCTTGCGCTGTATCCTGCCGAGCAGCGTTATAATACCATTCGTCTGCATTTGCATTGTATTTTAATTAATATACATTTTGATAGAGCTGTCCAGGTTATTTAGAAACACCTAGCAGAAATAACTGCAGGGGGCTAATTGTAAGTACTTTTAAAGTGAAATTATAAATTCTCGATAAAAGTTTTCCCAAAGCTATTACGGAAAATATATCATACGTGCAAAATTGCAAACAACTTATCAGATATATAAAATTTTATTTGGGCGAACTTTTATTGAGAGAAATTTATGTACGGAAACTTTAATATGATATTACAACCTGCAATATTTCTCACTCTAAAGCTCACACACTGAATGATATAAAAGAATATGGGGAAAACTAAAAAATGTATTATGGAAATCTAACCGAATCTGTCCTTTTAAAATGAGATCTTACAAGTAGTGAGTGTTAGGTACTTACAGTATCGTTATCCGACACCGAACTTGTGTGCACCAGCGTGGTTCCAGAAAGCCATTTCTTTGGCAATGCAAATATAGATTCGCGCCATCCTGTAACGAAAATACAAAATTAAAATGTGTCAATCATATTTAATCTTCACTTTACATAAAAGTTATAACATCTTTTGCTAATACTTAGTACAATCATCAATAACGACCTAAATACATCTTAACGGTAATTAAGAGAGACGTTTACAACGCTTTAATCAAGTTTCGTTAATTACTTGATATACAAGGTGTACGCTTTTAAATCGGATAGCGTTGAATAACCACCATCAGTAATCGTGTTAATCCTCGGGGAAGTGCTTAATTGCTGTTAAGTGACATTCTTAGTCCTGATTTATAGTCCTGTTCAGCTTTGACGTTTATTAGGATGCTTCTGCCCTCTCAATGTTTACCAGACTCATAATCTCGTTATAAATGCGGTTGTCTGTATGTCAGCTGCGACCCTACGCGATACAATATCAACCAAGTTATATGATTTTTTATTATCACAAGGAAACTTAAGGTAGATGTTGCATTTTTTCAAGTCTATGTTATGTTTATGTCAAAAATGTAAAATTCATGATTTACATACTACATATCATGCAGATTAATATAAGAAAATCGTACTAAAAATTAGCCACATGAAGAAAGTATAGCGTAAACAGTCACAACTCCAAACGAAGTAAAGCAGTTTTGCAAAATTTTAAACAGTTTTTTTAACATCTGCCACTAAAACGTCATTTATCGTACCGGTTTCCATGGCGCTAAGTAATCGTTTAATTACACCTGGACAATTACAAACTGTCATAAAATAATAACTAACCTCAAAGTGTAATTGTAATTGTCAACTATACTCCATTCGTTATAAGAATAAACCTTGACTTTTGAACTAAAATATAATCTTGAAACGCGATTGGTTGGTTTTCACAAATTTTTGACATTGGAAAATAAATACTGACAAATTTACAATATATTTACAACACTACAATACAGTGCAGTACAAAATTTTATAATAATAAAATCATTAAGCATTAATAAGTTTTCGTTGTTCTCTGTTTCAACGATGATTGAATCTAATATAGAATAAGATGGAATCTGTATACAAGGTACACATACGTACTTGTAGGTATATGTACATAAGCAACATATACATTTTATAAATTTACTTTCTAAATTAACGAAATATTTAATTTTTTTTTGATTTTATACTTTGGGGTCGTAGAAAAAGTATAGTATGTCACTTGTTTTATAATTTGTTTATTTTATTGTCTTATTTATGTTTTCATTACTAATTCCCGTTTTCTCCTTCTATAGGCATAAATCTGAGTTTAATACATTGTATACAAGTGAAATTATTTTTTTTCAGAATATATTCTTTAATAAATTCTATAATTATTTAATGCTTAAACCTTTCCCTTAGAGAAAAGGCCAATGCCCAAAAGTGGGCGAGAAGGCTATAACGGGATAATTATTTAATATGGTCTACAACGGTTCTGGCCTGATAATTTGCACGATCAACTAATAATGCTGGTACCAAATTTAAATCCAGAGAGGGTCTAACTTTTTATGGCCGTCTTCTTTCTTTAGAGGGCACGTAAAGCGGTAGTCCCCTGTAATGATGATTGCAATCTTTAAAAATAAAAACAGGGTTACAGGCACATTTCTCAATCCGGTCTAAAAAGTCGTGGGATTTTAATGTTTAAAACTTTTCTCTTAGAAAAGAGAGTAATGTTCAGCAGTGATAGAAGTTTAAGAAAAGAAGAAATAAATATAACAAAATCTGGTATCTATCAACAAGTATAACCCGTTTCAGATTGGTAAATTATATTTTGCCAACAATTAATTAAGTGGGTAACGGTAAGAGTCGATAAAGGTAACAAAAAGACATTAACTAGAAATTAGAAAAATGTAATTACCTACCTGTAATTTAATTTATTTTATTCCTCTACAACAAAATATTATTTTTATATTAAAAATAGCCAAATTATGAAAACAAATTATAAGGGTTAGTTATTACAACTTTTATTAATTTTCTTCAACTTAGAGTAATAGCTTTTAACTCCTTTTGCCAGTAACACAAAATTTTTTATTTCCTATTTTAAATTACTATTTTTGTGCGTTAAAAAAATGAAATAATCTCAAATGCCCCTGTGCTACAGTATTATTTGTAAATGGTTAATAAAATTTGCAGGCTCTTAAATTCCGCCATTTTGAAACCACCTTTTTGTATTTCCAATTCCAAACGTTAGAATAATAATTGATTACCACAAAAACTCTGTGCTACAATCTTCTTCTTTTTACTAACGTTTTAAGTCTATTTTTGGACATGCGTCTCTTTCTGGATTTTTCATTTTCTCTGTTTTCACTGCTGACTAGGATATGCAAAATACTCACTCCTGGATGCATTGACAATCTTTGGTCAAGACAAGTTTTTTTTGTTTTTTGTAACCATGAATTGTTCGTTATTTTGTTAAAATCGTCATGATTATTATTGAGTAAAGTAATTTAGTTTTTAATAATTTATTTTGACTGGAATTAATTTTCTAGCGGCTTTTTGCGAACTTCTTATTGACGTTTATTTTATTTGATAAGTTGATATTAGTGTTACAGAATTTTGTTAATTCTATCACTAAAAATTCATATTTTTGCTTTTGTATGCTGGAAGAAAAGAGTTATGGTCTGGCACTTGAGTGTGTGGAATACAAAACCGAGATACCCGCGGTTCGGGCCCGGGTGGAGTAAAAAATAATTATTCTGACCGTCTTTTTTTGGAGGGAAGTAGCTACCCACAGCGGTAATTAGCCAAGAAAAACAAAGCATTATAGTATGTAGAATTTTCGAATTTAAAATTATTACTTTTCATATCGCAAGTCGGTCGATTAGATTTCATTTTAAACGTTATTTCCATGCAGGCCAATTAATTTTATTTTATCTTCGCCAATAAAACTTTTTAATACGTAAGAAATTTCTTTACCATCTGGAAATGGAGTAGAGTTTCTTTTACTTTTAATTTTTTTGGAATTTCCAGAAGATTTATTTTTTATACCCGTTGATATTAGAAACTCTACGTTTGCACGAGTTTGTTCTATTGTGGCGTTTTGTATAATTCTACAAAATTTTGAATCGTTTTATTTTGGATAATAATGTATTGTTATGGATCCGTTTTATTATTTTGTATACTTATTGGTTCCCATATGGGCATGTGTTGTGCCGATCATTTGCACATTGGAATTTACTTTTGTACCAACAAGTTTTGTTTTGGCGCATGATTGATTACGAGTGGTTGCAAGATGGTGAAGGTCGGCAGATAAGACGTTAAGTGGTGCATCGATTCTGAATGTTCAGGTTTGGGTAGAACTGATGTTAGCCTTCTGCTTATGCGAGAGCTGTAGACCATCGTCATATTGACGGATTTATTTTTATTATGGTTTTTTGGACACTACGCCAGTGACGTGCGTTGCCTTTATTTAACACCCGGATGCAGTTTGATTTTATTATTCAGGTTGTTTCCCGGATGTTTATTGTGAATGGATCCACTTATGCGAAATCGATGCTCGTTAACATTGAACCAGGAGTATACCGAAGTTAGTAGGATGTCAATGACGAAGGATATTTTTGACGATATTAGCCAATAACGACTGGATGAGTTTTGAAACTTTAAAGATATACTACTTCTTCTTCTTTCTCTTAAATTAGGACTAGGTCCTGTAATATCCAACAGTAACCTCGACGAAGATCCGAAGCTACTGCTAGTACTATGAGCATAATTTTGTTTTACATCTGAAATAGCTTGCAAGACTGCCCTCAGATGTGCCTGTTACCCTATATTATTGTTAATTATGGCAACTCATTAACATAGGAGGACCACCGGCTTTACGTGCCTTCAAAGCACGGAGACGGTCATACATAAAGAGAGACAAAAGAAAACTTTTTGGAGATTCCTTCCAGGTTCGAACCGAGTGTCTAAGCATCAGTAGTCGATCGCTCTAACTACTAGGCCAGTCACCGCTTTAGATATACAATAATTAGATATCCAATATTAGAAGAATATACAATAGTTGTTATTCGCTGATGAAGTTTTGTAGGCATTTTGTCATTCAGTTTTGATGTTGAGCATTTTATTGTTGCAACGTAGCTTACTTTGATTGTTTGTTTCTCTTCTTCACGGAAACAAAATTGTATTTTGGGATATAAGCCGCTTTTTATCTTCAATGGAAAGCGATGATGATTGTTTGAACTTCAGGTCTTCAACCTGGGTTCACTGTAACTTGCGTTTTATGTTGTTTTATAAGTATTATCATATTCTGACATGTCTACCGCGTTTGTTATTTTTGGGGAAAAAATAAATTGAAACTGTTTATTTGTTTTGTTTTATTATTGAATAGCTGTTTTTGGACGTATGAAGACTGCACTGATGGACAGAAATAAATCCTTTTTTTTGGGTGTGACCGATGGTCATATGCAGATTGCATTGATGGTGGTAAGCCTGGATTATAGAGTACTAATGGGAGTACAATGTACAGCTTAAAAATATGAAACCCTGTATAAGCCTACTTATTAAAGAAGGAAACTATCAAAAGTCAATAAAATATCAATAAAATAAAATAAAAGATCAATAAATAAAAAGGTTAATAAAAGATTATTATTTGGAATGCAATTTTATCATTGGCTGTTTTGAACTGTAACCCCGCCCCCAAAATTGCAATAGGTTGTGGCGACAGTAAATATACCAGAATCTCGGTTTTCACGACGAATTATGATAGATAATGGAGTAATTAGCTAATAAAAAGAATTAAATTTGTGATCGGACAACAAATTTTCGAAAAAATCACTTTTTGTGTAAATTCGTTTCTGATTTGGTTGCACTGTTAAAACCTACTTTCGAGCGGTTTTGACACGTGCTAAACTCATTAAAAACATCCTTAAGCGGCTCCAACTCGAAAAGTTTGAAAGTTGACGCGGCAGATCTCAGGAGCGACTGACTCCTATCTAACGCTGCTGTAGTTGGCCGCGCCCTAAGGTAGATCCCCTAGGGTAAATGTGCACGGACGGTCATCAAATCGAACCCGGGAATTCGAACTCTCACCCAAAACTCGAGTTAATTTTATATAAGGATCATGTAATTAATAAATTTAATCGTATTCTCAAATCTGTAAACTCGTGTAATAATGTTTTTAATAATCAAGCAACGAAAAAAAGAAAAATGTAGCGAATAAAAAAATAATTTTTTCAAATTAATAACAGTAACCTAATTAAAAATCATATAGGTAGTCCTAAATTAAGTACCCCAATTGCCTAATGGGGTTCTTAATGACTTCAAAACTACTTATGGGTTAACAATTAAAAGATTATTTTGGGTCATAACCGAACCCAGTGCAATCTACATGCTGGATAACGTGACCCTTCAACCATCGGTGCAGTCTACAAGACCCCGTTTTTTGTACTTGAAGTAACCATGGTAGTCGCGTAACGTCAAAGCTTAGCTAATGCAAGGGCAGAGAAAATGTTTTTTTGGAAACAAGAGGGCCCACCTCTTGGTTTAACATTTTTCTTGAGTTTTCGCAGATGGGGAAATTCGAGATATTACCACGAGAAAGCTCATTTTGAAATAGTTCAGAAACGGGAGTTGTTGGTAGCATGCCATCGAATACGATATGGGATCACAGATCAGACTTATTACTTTTGAACAAGTTTTGCCTCCTTGATGTGTTGCAATGAGGTGTTGAAGGAGCGCTTGCGCTTGCTGGTTTTAAGTTCCTATTGGATGTTACCACCTATTTGGGACTTAGGACGTTGGGTTTGTTTATTTCTGGATGGCTTCTGGGAAAGTTTGGATCAATAATCGATGCGATAACGTTTGAATCGTGTTTATGTTACCCAATGCAATAAGTTAGTATTTTTGTGCATTTTCTGGTTTTAGATTTTGTCTGGGGATGGCTTGCTTCTATAAGAATTATAGATTTTCAGTATTCCAACTTATAGTTGGAATAAAAAATGTTTTATTTGCTTTCCACTACTATGCATATAAGATAGAAAAGGATAGCAATAATTATAAGTTAGACGCTAATTATTTCAGTTTCATTGTAGATTGCAATGAATTATTAAGCATTAAATATAATAAAGTAGGCACTATATATTCAATAAAGTAAGAACCAGTAATGTAGCGTAATAATAGTACAATAAATTATATAGTTGAGGGTGCGGTCATTAATAATCTACAAAGTATAGGTATATTATGTATATTCCTACACATTCATTACAAACATTGAATGTACAGAGCCATTTTTTGAAACATCGCAGAAAAAATTATAAATTAAATAAAATCCCATTAAATGATCGCGGTTTTGATCTTGTCCACGATTAACATGAAATTGATGTCCTCAGATCTACATTGACAAACAAATATTAAATAAACTTGTAATGTTTGTGTGTAGAAAGTTGTAAATGTCTTGTTATTAAGATATCTCAATTTGAACAAGTCCATCAAACCAAACAAATTAAAATGTTGAAATGTAGAATTACCAGAAATTCAACACTTTGTTTTACGTAGTTTAGTATAGCATATACCCGCAAAGCACAATATACTGAAGTAGGAAACTGCAGTTCAAATCTTGGTCGAGTCAGATATCCTTCTGTGCTTTAAAGATCAAGATCAATCGATTAGCTATGAGAAAGGCAAAAAAAATATGATTTTAGAGTCCCAAACATTTTGCACTATTTAAGTAATCAATTCGATTGAAGCCAGAACGACCAAGGTCAGAAGTATGAATAATGTTAACTACATTGTACATTCATGTATGTTAACATGTTAACTACATTCTCTAATTAGTTTAAATAAAATAGGTTTTACAATACTAACTAGAGAAAATTTCAATGATTCTGTTTTCTCCGTGTCCTAACCATAAAAAGTTTCGTTAATGTAGTGTTCGATATTACAGCGGACATAAAAAAATATTGACAGAGAGTCTATACTGTTCACGAAATTCTACCCTCGTCTGTGCTATGTTTATTTTGTCAATTATTAATTAGTAAACACAAATTAAATATTAAACATGGAATTTATCAGTTTGGCTTAAATTAACGGTTATCAATATTTAATGCATTAAGTGCAAAGCATTTGCGTTTAATCAATATTATATTATAGAAAATTGAAAAGAAGAAAGTAGTTAACCTTACAATGTACGTGTTTTCCCGTGTAGTGATGAACTCATGACAATAAAGCAACCTGACAAAGCAATCAAATGCGTCAGCTCGGGGTGTATTTTGTAAGGGACGAAAGATTGGTCAGATACGTCACGATCTCAAAAATTAATGGACCGTCTTGTACGCCCCGACGTATTAAGTGCTGACTGTAATAGTTTTTGCAATTAAAGTAGTTGTAAAAAATTTATTGCTTGTAAAAGTCTCTAAAAGAAAATTTCCTTAGTAGTTTTCCATGATTACATCACGTGAAAACGTTTCTTTGGTATAAATAGAAAGAAATTGATTTTGTAAAATACATTTTAAGTGGATTTAAAATTAGTTTTTGTTTTGATTGCTAAAAATACTCTCGACTACTTTTTACTTTAGAAAACGGTTTTTGTTAAAACCGAGGCTTAGAGAAAGTCGTAGTCGGTAGAAAGGGATTTGTTAGCAGATAAAGCCTCACCTTAAATTGGCTGTGTACTAAGGGTAAGGTGAGACGCCGCGGATCAATATAATCGTAAATCCTGCTAAGAAAAGGCAAGCAAAAGTTCTTTACAGGGTAACATTGCGCCGTAGAAGACCTGAAGGCCTGTTGATGATTATCTGCCAAGTTGTTTTTCGGTCCGTACATTCTCCGAAAAATCTACTACACTCCCCTTCTATGTCTGCCGTTCTGTTTCCTTTGTGTGCGGACAAAGTTAACGTTAGGAACTTTTTAGCCCACTTCCCTAGGGATTTACCTTAGTTACCAGACGTGAGGCGCGAGCAAATAAAAGAAACGCGTCGACTGCAGTTAGACGTGTTTTATATCCAAGGCTTTGCATTTACTCCGCTTTTTGTTGATGGGTTTTCATCCTAAATTGTAGTCGTTTTGATTCTAATGTTTCGTTTTTACATATAAAACAAAAATTTAGAGCTATACATACACATCTTTTATGAATAAATAATCTAAAATTAAAATAGAAATAGCAAGCACTTGATTTTGATTCCCCCGCACACTTTTAAATTACCCTAACGGCACTTGCAAATTATATTCGGGATAAAATAAACAGCAGTTGTGGAAGCGTATCTAAAAGAAAATTACGAATGCATATAAAAACGTTATTGTAAAAGCAAGTATTGACACAAATAATAAAAGTTGTTTTGATAGAACAGTGACATTTTCCTTTATTTTTATACGATATATAAAGAATGCCCAAGGCATTTGGAGGGTGAAATTCAGCTCCGTGTCGGGAGGCCTCTTGAGACTTTGCCCTGCACTCGATCAGCTCAGATAACAGCACTCATGTTCATCCTTTGTTTGAAGCAACTTGCACCATTACGATCTTTTCCCTAACTTTTACTAATTGCTTTTATGTATCGTAAAGCAATCGGAATGTTAGGTAATATGTTTTGAGTAATTTAACACGACCTATATTAATCGCTGTCCGACAAAGTGACCAGCTTACGTTTCACTGCAGTTTTGCAGGGAGATTTAAATTTCATCCAAACTGGACTCGCGTGTTGATGAAAGGGTTTTCTACTACAAAGAATTTGCTAATAAATTTGAATACATGTATATTCATGTTACTAATTACAATTTCTTCTGCAGAAAACCATAGAGCAATTTTTAGAAATAACTGCACCAATTCCAATTTACATTTCTACCGGAGCACCATAATAAAAATTAGAACCACCCCACCCCAAGATAATCCAAAAGATACCACCCTATATTAATTGCATTTTAATTTTTCATGCGCCTATTAAGGGTGAAGTAGCTTTACTTGGAGATTAAAAGGGTATTTTGTTAATCATGTATTGCTGCCTGGACTTGTTTCTAAGTTAATCCATAGACTTCCTACGTGGTTTCAATCTTTAGGGACAATTCAAAATTTTCTTTTGAAAAACAACAAGTATTAATATCCTTTTTATTAATATTCTTCGTTACATATTTTGTTGTAATTTACTGCAATTGGCAATAGGGTCATTTCAATTTGCATTAGTTTTTTTGACACAATATTTCTAAAAGTTGTAAATATAAAAATTTGAGTTGGTGTACAGATTTGATAATACGATAGACATAAAGGTCATATCATTTTTAAAGAGCACCAAACATCGCTACAATCCTTTTTTTTCCGTTTTGTGAGTAATCTGATACATAGAATTTTGAGTAGTTTCTCTGACTTGGTCGGACCATCTTCTTTGAACAAGTCTATTATCTCATGTATATTTATCTATATCTCAACGCTAATTTGCTGATGTGTAATGCTGGAGGAAGTTCGCAACACTGTACAAACTTTATTCTTAAATATTTTTGTTGGAAGCTGTTTAAGGTTTTGTGGCAGTTTGTTGTACAGCTGGATTTCGGTCTCGACCTTTTAGTGCGCATGTTATTTCTTATTGTAGTCTCATATGAGTGGCTTGCGGTGTCGTGTAGCATACTAGCATTGCAATGCATTCTGGTGGTACTCAAGTATACCTAGGCAGATGGAAACGTTATTATGTAGAGGTCACGAAATAAAGGTTTTCAATGAGTTCTACTTGGTACACCTTCTAAAGCTCAAAAGGCTTAGCTTATATAGCATAAAGACCTTGTGTATCTGTGACTGATTTCCTCAGACCAAGAGCTCGTATATTATTCTGGCATGGAGCAGTTATTTGATATTCTTGTTGAGCAGGGGTATGGAGCATTCTTTTTTGGCATTTTTCTTTTCTTCTTCTTCAAAAGCCATACACTTTACAGTGCGTAGGCGATCAACTTAGCCGAATGCAAGCTGACTTTACTAGGGAGTATAATTAGTGGGGCGGATTCCGTTGCCTTTCCCATAGTCCAAAGATTGATTTCGGATCTTTAATCCCATCATCGTATCCAACGTGATCAGGACTTGAACCGCGGTCTCCCGCTTTCCAGTCGGCCGGTGATTACTGCTAATATATCTTCTTTTTCTAACGACAATAGAATAGTTGTTGCCCAATAGCATTCTTTCTAATCCTAATTCATTGCTAATCCTAATAGGATTAGCAACAATGCTAATAGCAAATCAAATCAGGCTCACTGGTAGTGCCGGCGCAAAAAGAGCAGGCGGCCGTTTCCTTTTCAACAAAATGAGGGGCGTAAAATCATTCATGGAATAAAAAATAGGGCAAAAAAATTTTTCCATAAAAAAGCATTTTAAAATTGGATAAAATTAATAAATGTTTAAGTCATACAATTGATGCAGAATACGAATACTTATGAATTTAGAGAAATTAAGAAACTGTTTGGTCAAACACGACTAATTAAAAATATCAAGCCTACTACAGGATTCTCACCAAATTTTCTAAAACAATTTCTCTGACTTCTGCAGGTTCTCCCTAAAATAATTTGATAATTTTACCTGACTTCAAATCTTGGTTAACAAAAATTAAATAGTTTGGCCGCGGGAAATAATTATAATGTTCGCCCCTGACCCAACAGTGTTGCTATATCCAAAAATAGTTGAATTTTTAAACAAATTAGTTAAATTATTGATTGAAATAGCAGAATTATTGAACTAAAAAGTTGATTTATTTAACAAAACAGTTGTATTCTTAAAAAAAAATGTTTTCTTGCTTAAAACAAGAATTGTTAAAAACAGTGGAATTATTGAAAATTTGTTAAATTGTTAAATTAAAAACAATTGAATTATTATTAAACAAAAAACAATTACACTATTAAACTAAAAATAATTAAAATGTTGAACGAATTGAAGTAACTAAGTAACGAATTGAAAACAGCTGAATGTATTAAACCAAACAGTTGCGTTTTTGATAAAATAGTAGGTTTTTTGCATAAAACAGTTGAATTGCTAAATCACGAAAAATCAAGAATAATTGAGAAGTTGAACCAAAACAATTGAATTAATAAACAAAAAATAATGAAAACATCGAATAAAGCAGTTAAATTGTTGAATCAATCGGCCAAATTTATTAAACAAATTATCGAAATTTAGTAAACAAAACAGCTAAATTTATTGAATTAAACAGTTGAATTATTAAAAAAACAGAAGAATTGTTAAAAAATCTGTTATAGAAACAGTTGAATTGTTGAATCACGCAAAATTGAATTGTTAAATCAAAGATAATTGAATTGTTGAACCAAGAGATACTGAATCATTCAACAAAAATAAATAAATTATTAAACTAACAGTGGAATTATTCAACAAAACTGTATATTATGGAACCAACACCAATTTTTACGATTAAAATTGATAATTTACCCCCAGTTTTCAATATTTGATCAATTTCAAAAATTAAATATGGATCGACAAGTTAATGCAAATGTTAAAAATATTAATAAGAAACGTAATTTTCATAATGCTTTTAAATAGATCTTCATAAAATTTCAAAGAATTTTCTATGCCTAAAGTATTAATTTCTTAACTTACTTAAAAATAAAAAATTTCCTGACTTTTCCGGGCGGAAAATTTGCAATCTTGCTGGTAGCGGAGTAAAACCTAGCGCCAATCCTGCCCACTTTTCACATGTGAAAAACGAAAAACTTGCAAAGTAAGTACAACCGAAAGTCAGACGCAGATGCAAAAGGCAACAAAACTATGAGAAACTCCCAGAAGACATGGATGAACACTAACAGCATACTGAACACAAAAAACTGTCGTTAACGCCTTTTTTTAACAAAGCAATCTTTTACAATCATTTTTTAAAAGTTACACATTTATTTTGCAATGCAATTTTGACCTCTATATTCAAAACTAAGTTGATATTCTGACTGTTTTAAAATTCCATAATTCGCTTCAATTGACAGTTTTCTTTCATTTTACATTTATAACTTGATGCTTCTGTATTTTTTCATCCTTTAAAAAACGATCGATACAGTAAACTTCCAAGTATTTAGGTAGCTTTTTTGCATTATTATGTTTGAATAAAATAATATTTTCCAGTTTTACATTTTATTTTGGTTTTGGAATCGCAATCTTATTTTATAGCTGTGGAGTGCAATTGGACGAAAAAGTACGATAAGTTATAGGAAATTCACCGAAAAGCTTTGTTTATAATAGCTTTATAGAGTCATGACCGGATAAGTTACCTACATTTTTGTACACCAATTGGTTTTTGTTCTTTAGACTAAGAAACAAGAATTTTGAATGAAAATTTTCCTGAAAATGATTACTAAAAGACTTCAGGGAATTTTTTATGGACATGGACTCCGAACCATGGAAGTGCAATACACTTTATTTTTCAAAAGGTTTACTAGGCAGATTTCAGCTCGGTGTTCAGCCATTGCCTTCCGAAAGTAGTTGGCCAGAAATCAAGTTCTTACTTCGCCCGGAATAGAACCTAGGATTCAGCATTAGCAGTTATGACAAGCATTTCTATCTAAAGTTATAAAAATATAAAATGGTGACTTCAAAATGACCAAATTTATAATAAAATTTAATTTTACAAACATTTTGCCAATATTTAAATTTTAATAATAAAAAAAGATCAAATACCACAGCACTGAGGTTTTCATAGTTATGAATTATTATTCTGACGTTGAATACTGAAGATTAAATTAGCGACTTTAAAATGGTCGAGATGTGCTAAAAATAATAAAATAATCTAAAATCTACTGCGGAGGGGGGGGGCTATGACATACACATTTTTATATATACTAAAATAATGGTGTCGAGTTAAGCTGCTGATATTGCTAAAGGTTTACTTTTCAAACTAATTGTGAACACGAAAAGCGGTAATTTGTTTAAGCTGCACTAATGTAATGACAAATAATTGTTTGTCAATGCAACGAAGTAATCATTAATTGCTAAATAAGTGGAAAGCAATAATCATTATGAGTTCTGTTGCCTATTACTTTTCTAATTGTTCGTATTATTATTTCTATTTTAAAATATGTAGGTATTGTGTTCGATTACTTCTATGTAATGTACTCGTAAGCATGTATATTTCAAAGAGAAATGTACAATGGTGCAATATTTTCTATTTTTAATGATCATTTCAATATTTATCAAATAATGGTAAAGTACTTACGATATATTTGACGTACGAGCTACATAACGAAGGAAGGAAACGAAAGGTCATGTTCTATTTTTTGCATCTTCATTTCTTTTGTTGTCCTGCTCGAGTTAGGTATAAAATTGCCTTGATCGATGGCAAGCTTTGTAGAACGTGTTTCCGAATTGCCTACAGCCCTGGATTACTTTTCTGTTCAGATTTACTCTGACTTGAGATGTCGAACAATGCATGTCCTTCTGCCTTGGTGCTCTTGAAATACAAGAGGACGAACTCAATTATTTCAGTTCTACTTAATTTCAATCGATGATGTAAAGGTAGAAAAATTTATTTTATTTGCAACAGTGAGCTGCTTTATTATTCATGTGGAATTTGAAACATGGTTAAAATTTTGCTGTTTTAAATTTTTATTATATTGAACATTTCAAAATGTGAATTTTCATATTGCCAACATTAGACGTTTGATCCAGATAACCTAATAATCTCGATGTAATATAACATGGTTAATAATATTGTGAGTGGCGGCGTGAGGATTAAGATTAATCTTATTCGATGCACTTTGATAGGCATCTTGCAATACATGAGGGTAACATAATTTATTATTACGAACACGACTGTAGATAGATAGAAGGTGTTGGATTAGAAAGGTAATTCTCATAATCCCAGGTTTAATGGAACGAAAGCGTAAAAAGTTATTATGTATTTAAAAAGCTCAAATGAAAATTCAAATATCGAATACTTCAAAATTAAAATTGCAATTTTTCGACAAATATGCGAAAAGTAATTTAGTGTAATGAAGAATACAATTCATGTACCTACCTCTATTTTGAAGAGCAATTGTAGTAATAAACGACTCTCCGAAGGATAAAGCTATCATTCCCTTTACATTTTCTCTATTCACCGTTACGCTTCTCCACGAGGGGCTATTCCACCACCGAAATGTTCTTTTGTTATTGCTACAACTTGAAATTCTTGTTTTAAGTGTTCTTATATTCAAAATTAAAAATTCTTTTATACGTTTACAATCACAAAGTGAATATTGACAAAATGTAATTCAAGTTTCCTCGACAAACATTCATAATTTAATTTTAATGGTACTTTGTTCTGCGATGAATTGAGAGTCGTTATCGAACGTTCTGTAGAACTAATTGCAATTCTGTTCGTGTATTTTGAGTAATCACCTGAGCGGCAATCCGTCTGCATTAGAACTTTACGTTGCAGAGGCCTCTGGAGAGTTTGCCCTTCACGTTCCAAACTATACGGACCCTCGCCTGGTTTCGTGAAATTGGATTAAACTAATCGATGTCACAGTATTAAATAAAGTTATCTATAAACGGCAAAACATTACATTTCTGATTTCAAAAATCTAGTTCAGTTTGAAAACAAACGCCTTTTTGAACTTTTATGTATACAATAATATTATTATGTTATTGATTATTTTGAATTGCATGTTTTAATGGACGACAGTTCAGTGATTATTATAATAATAATGGAAATCCATTTTCCCAATTTTTAGCTTTTCATCTTTTACCTTGTATTTTGGACGTGTGAGTGTGGCTTTAGACACACTGATAATTTGGATGAAAAACGTTAAATTTAAATCTTGGACGGACATAGCCATTTTAAAGTTTTTAGTTACCCAATAGTGGAGGAGGAATTTACCATTGATGCCTGTTGATTGAGTGGATTAACGAGATTTCCACAATAAACTAACATAAACGTTTGAAGAACAGGGTTAACCTTTTGTAAATAAAATAAAATGCTAAAAGCCTTTTTCTCCAAATCTTTTTCATTTTCGACGATTACTTTTACGTTACATTTTTAAGAGGCTTGGAAGTATGGTGTTGTTGGTTGTCGCTACAAGATATGGGAAGATGGAGCAGCTTTGCAATGAATAAGGTTAATGTATTTCTGTTTGTGAAATTTGGGAAAAAGAAAATCTAAAGCAAATTATCTTTCACTGCATCAGTCGAAAAAAAAATCGTCAAGAGTCTTCTGGCCTGTCTGCTTTGCTTGCTACAGTAAATATGATTCCCTAAAGATCTTCTGTACAGAGAGACAACAAAGCCGTGCTACAAACGTTGTCACTTGCGTTCATTAACTTTAATTTTAACGAACGAGCCTTCAAGGGGGTAATTATGTACAAAACAAGGTCACCGTTGAACCTTCTTTGCACAAATTTTTATTCTTTGCTATTAGATAATGGCGTTTTTTTTTAAATGTAATAAGTAAAATCGCTGTAATATTTATTTATATTTATAACTTTTAAATTAAATTACCAAGACCTGTTTCATGAGATGGTACAAAATCTACATTGTTGTACACCTTTCTTTTGATTTTTTACAAAACAAAATCGAAAATAAAAAATAATTTGTCTATGGTCAATATACCTACGTATCTCTAAATATAGAGATGATTCAAAAATTGGAAGCACTGATAACCAAGACAACTTAAGATACGCAATTGGTTGCTTTGAGATGGGTGAATGCACATTGCAGTTCTGTCAGGTACTCAACTAAGCATAGCAAATCTATGTAGTCAGTTCCACAAGGAGATCACAGGTGGAAGTCAAATAGAATGTATTATCTCTCGCGATGGAAATACTTTGTCCTGATGAGTAGACATTGGAGGACTGACTGCGGTTGGAAGACCAACTGATCTAAAAACGTTTTGGCAAACTAATAGATTTAATAAGCTATCAATCGAATGGCAAATACCATGATTCGTCTTGTGAAGACCTTCATTTTCTTAATTTTCTTCCTCTTCTTCTTTACAATGCATACTTCAATATTATTGACAAGTGATCCAAAAAAAAGATTGACGAAATCTCGAAAAACTGGTGCTTTAAAACCATGTGGAAGACGAAACCTAGTAAATGCCTCGATCAAATTAAACAAAACAAATGATTTGCAGGAGTAGAAGTTCTGAAAAGTTGAATAACAAGCAGATGTAGTAAATGCGACATTGGGATCATAATTTCTCATTTGTGAAGATGTAACAAAAAAAAATTTTTTATTTATTTATTTTATACATTGAAATTACAAAATTAACGAAGTGGGAATTTTAAAGATGTTTTTCAAAATGTTACGGTTATTAGTTATTAATGGCTATAAATTTTTAATGTAAAAGTTGAGTCTTTCATTAAGTGTACTGTGAAACAATGAGCAGGAGGATACGTAATGGTATATTTATTTTACGAACCACAGGGGTGCGCAATATTAGCTTTTGTATTTATGTTCACGGTTTATATTAGTATTTGCCACCACCCTCCCTGTCGCATCGATACAGGGAACTGTCTCCTGCAGTAGTATAAGCTTTTATACCAGCTTCTGGTAAATAATAGATGAATACCTTAGTAACTGAATTATAGAAATTGTATGTAGCCTAGGGGGTGGGTGCTTTTAGCAATGTGATGCAATAAAAAATGTTATAATTTGAAAAATAGCTCCAGCAGAGACACTTTTACAGCTACCTCTTTCCGAATTAATCCTAAAAATTTCTACCTATATATTTCAAAATACTTGATTTATTGGGGCGATAAGTAACCACAACAGGAAAACCAACAAATGAACGGGATGATGAAGTGTGGCATAAGTTCCGTTCGGATATTTCAATGAGTTCCTCATAACTTCCGGGTGAATGAGTTGAGAAGTGCAGGGCTTTGTTGAGCAAGCGGGTGTCGAGTCAATTGGGCGTGCGGAAGGCAGCAGCCCTAGAAAGACCGCCGCGGATCAGCGAGATTGGCTTTGTTAACTGCCCTCAGCCCTAACCATGTAAAGCTGAAAGAACTACAACCTTTACAAATCCAAAATGACTCGCTTTTTGTTGAAAAAATGAACTTTTCAATTTGCGGAACATTTACAAGCATGCAATTTTAAATTGCTTTGATTTTATTTAAAACAAGTCAAGCTTTCACCATTAAAATTAATGAGAAGACTGCACTCTAGTGCAGGGTTTTTGCTTATTTATAAACAAATTTCTACTGCTTAATATTGTTTTATCTCGAGCATGTTTTATCCCTAGGTTAAACAATTACTTAATTAAAAAACCGCGGTCATTTTAATAGGTAGGCATTCGAATGAGAAATGAAAATTTATGGAGCATTATTTCATTTTTTAATTATTATACGCATCATTATTTATCATTACACCCAATTGCAAATGTATAAAGAAATAATTAGATTTTCCCTTGCTTCAATAACCTACAAAAGCGCTTTTGTTAAAATTCATACAAAAAAATTTATATTCTTTATTTCGAGCATTTTTATATAATTGTATTACTGCAAGAAAGAAACATTTGTGTTTCTAATCTTTAATGACACAAACTAAATCTGCAGCATTGCGGAGAAATCTCATTAAGCTCCCCGCCGCGAATTTCATACCTGACTGAAATGAATTTTCTAACCAGAAAGTCTGTCAATTTATCTTTTCATGAAAAAATCCCATTGACGCATTCAATTTAGGCAAGTGTGTTGCGACTCATTGAATGAATGGTTCCCCATGTTGTCGAAAATTGCTACCACATTATTCTTTTTAACGAAGCAATTAGTGAATTAAAAATATTAATTAAATTTTTGTTACATTAGGTACAATTTTGTCAGCCATGAATTGAGCAAGCGTACTCAGTAAATCTATCGATTACTTAGCACTGGGTCATGTGCTAAGTCTCTTGGGAGTCCTGTTTCTGTTTATAAAGCCCCGGCTCACTCTCTGCACGCCAAAAGAACACATGCCTAAGGACTCTTGAAAGGTACAAGAGCGGTGATGAAATGCCTTCCAAGATATACAAACATAAAATAAGTAGATATATAAACATTAAATAAAAACCCACGGAAAGCTTTTAATTTAATTAGTTTAATGCTTTGAAGCATCATGTACCAAAGAAGGAAAATGATTATTAATTACTTAAATATTTTATTGAAAATTGTACCTCAGGTTTGCGTGTTCACAAAAAATAAGAAAGTGGTTTTACTTCATCTCCCCAGGTCTTTTCTTTAACGACAAGTTGGAAAGCGTAAGTGTCTCCGTCTTTTAATGAAACTTTTATTGCCATCTGCACTTAGGGCTTAAAGTTAAAAGAAATATTTTTCTATAAACTTATTCATAATATATTATTTTAGAAGTTTCATCAAATATCTGTTCAGCTTGTTTTCAATTTTTTAAAATAAAAAATAGTCTGGATTAACCATACTCTTGAGAAGTTTTGTAAATGAAACAAAATTTATAAACTGCTGGATTATGTATGTTATGTTAAATATGAAACAGTGACTAAGACCATTATCAGATTGTAATTAAAACATAGAATACGAAGGGTACAGTAATTGGCTAATTCCACCGGTTCCATTGTATAACAGAGGGCAACCGCATAGCAAATCACCCCTGCAGGTTATTCCCTAAAATGAGGGTTAACTTCAAGGGAATAGAAGGAGAGAGGCAAAACCGTATTTTGCAAAAAGAACTTTCGTATATCTCTCCAAAGTTGTGCATAGGCCTTTTGCTAACACTTCTTGTTATACTGGATGCTGCTGTCTGGACTAAATTAGCGTAATTACAGACTGACACGAGATTGTGGAGTTAGAGTACGTATGCCGAATTACCAAATATTTAAATTGCAAATCACGTTTACTTTTTAATTAACATACAAATTTATCGATTGATTTTGTTTCGAAGTTTCATTATTACATTTTTTGTCGGTAAATTTGTATTTAAGGATATAATTCTGCACTGTAAGCAATTAATTATATGATTTGATAAAAAAGTTTACGTTATAATCTTTTTGGTCGAGTTTTGAGCTTGCTACTATTGATTTTGTTCTAGAAATTCAACTCAGAACATTAAATATTTATAGAATAAGGTTAAGTAAGTTCTTATCTGATTGTGAATGAGTTGTTTAAAGTTGCAAGTAACTATTACGACGTCCACATTAAAACACAAAGGTAGAAAATACATATTTTACCTTAGTACCACCATGCCCTCCGTTACGATATTTAGGGGGAAAAAGTTTGGAGCATGTTTTAAAAAATATGGTAATTAACTTAATTCGTCAATCAAACATGATTTTTTATCAAGTTCTTGGTTTTTTAAACGTTTAAAGTACTTGACGTTCTTGGTAAGGCAGCTATTTTACAAATTGCGATAAATTTTTGTATTCAGAAGATAATAGAAAATTTAACATAGAGATAGGGCAAACCGATTATTGCATGACAATATAAAATACCACCGCTTTCTGAAGCTATATTTCTTTGTGCGTGTAAAAGTTTGGTCATTTTACGATATTTATTATTATAAATATTATTTATAATTGATTTATTAACTTGTGAAATTATTTTAACCCTCAAGTACTATCGTCGGGTATTTTGGCACCCAGTCGCCAGTGTTTGCTTTGTAGTTTCTTCCAAACTAATTTTTTTACAATTTATTGGTTCTGCTATTCTCCTACAAAATAAATATGTTTAATATGGCATAGTTTCATATAATTTATCAAACGTTGGGGTGTCTGAGTACTTCACGGTAGTAGTTTTGTTGGACTTTTTTAAAGACTAAAACAAGTTGTAATTTCATATGCTGAAAAAATAATTGTTTTACTGGTACCTTCGATGCATCATAATGGCAATAATAGAAGAAAATGGAAAACCAGAAATAATTGTATAATAATGTAATAACAGCCTCTGTTGCGTAATTTGTTGGCAGGTGCATGGGGTCTATAAGGTAAAAACTACTTGTAGTGAATGTTGCCAAAACATCTGCAGAGAGCACTAAGAAGCAATCATTAAATGTTTAGAAAGGTAAAGTATATGTAGTTTGTTGAGTCTAAAGCATTTAATTTGAAAAATAGCATTTTCAAAATTTGATGAGAAAACATGCCTGTAAGAAATTTTATGCGTAATGCTAACTAAAATTTTCTCTTACCAAACTTAAGAACAAATTTTAGAAACTTTGAAACAGATGACAACTTTGAAGAAATATGATTTTAATATTTTTAAAATTTTTTCTTTGTATACTATGCATTTTTTGTACATTTTTATGTGGAGCTTATTTTCTTTATTTAATTTTTAATAATGTTCACTCAAAGTTTAAGATAAATGATTGATTTAAACCTACAATAACTAAAATTTAAAAAAATATACTATATAACAGCAAAAAAAGTGAAATAAAATTGTGGAGTATTAAACACCCCACCATAGTATAAGTGTAACTTGAAAACACAATAGTACCGGAGGGTTAAAAATAAATTTAATAATTTTCAAGTTAAGTAAACTTTTATTTGATTTTATAAATTTCATTTAATATTATAAAACAAGTCTATCACGTGCAGATGATGATGATTATAAATTAACTTTTTTAATGATCAGAAAAAGTCTGGTTTTGGATTTATTCCTTTGAACCTATGTACTAACATACAATTTCACCAAAAGGATTAGGAATTCATTTTTCTTAATCGTATTTGCACAATTTTTTTTTATTTCAGTACAATTTAGAATACATAAACGATAAACAAAATGTTGTATGTTTCGACATAATGATTATTAGGACTAATTAATATAAATGGATAACTAGAACAAGTTAAGTGGAATATTACATAATTATTCAAATCAGGGAATGTTTTAATTTTTTTCAGGCCAGATGATTTTAGAAATGTTGGTAATTTTTGCACGTTTTTTTGCTATTTGCAAGAATCCCTTTAATTTATCAGGCAGTCCAAAAAACGTCAAGCTGCCTGATATTTTTAGCAATCCCTAAATATGGCTAATTGTTAGGCAGGGGCTCCCACAGGAACATTCGGGAGTTGTAGTTTTTAAATAGGTGGCTGTGAGTTATCATGATATGTCTCATGAGAAGTCGATTAATTTTTGTATTTTTAAAAATATGTTTGTAATTTCAAATATCAAAACTTTTTAATTGAACCTCTCTCAAAATAACAAAAAGAAAAAAATTATGGAAATACGAACCAAATTGAATAACATAGTTGCGTTTAATTTATGAATTTAATTTTAACATACTTGACATGTTACGAAATGCATACTTAATTTCTGTTTAAATATTATAATAACCGTTAAGGAGATATCGTGGAAGACAGACAGACAGACTTTACTTGAAATTGATCTAAATCGTCGTGTTCACAATACTTTATTATTAAATAGGATCAATTTTTATATTTTAAAAGTCGGATTTTCCAATTTTTACCATGTACGTATAATTTTGTCAAATTTCCCATTGAGTTGATTCTAGATTTACCACTATAACTTACAAGGGGAGACCGGCAACTTCTCCTCACTGAATTGATTCATTTTCACTATGTGTGTAGGTCTTGTATTGGACTTCAACAGGTGTAAGTATAAAGACACGCTTCTTTGTCAATTTCGAGAAAATTAAATTTGTATAATTATATATTACTGATGAGCTGCGTAAAAATTAACATAAATTTGGTAAGTTGTTAATGGAATTGCGTAAAATTAATTTTCCCCAGTATAATTTATGTCACGTTCTCAAGAAAACCAAAGCGCTGTAATAAACCCTACTCATAATCTGTAAACATTGAATGTTTTACTTTTCAGCAGTGAGGCACTGGAGGGTGTTCCACACCCCCCAGACCCCCCGGTTTGTACAGTTTATTTTTTATTAGTAATAAATTGAAAACATCAGCATAACCAATCTAGAAAAATCTCTAGAAAAATAATTAATCCTAACTTTAACAAGTCACACTCAAGTAACTAATATTCCAATTAGCCTAAATTATAAATCAAAATTGTCAAGACCGGGGGGTCTGGGGGGTGTGGAGCACCCCCCAGGAACACTCACACTGTGATAGGTAAATTTGCAAACTTATGGTTATCAGTATTAAGCGATAATGGGAAAGTTTTAGCACAAAAATACAGAGCAGTGACCAAGAATCGGGGGATTATGAATTCTCGCAGTATAATACGTCTATAATAAACCCTACTTATAATCTGTAAACATTGAATGTTTTACCTTTCAGCAGTGAGGCACTGGAGGGTGTTCCACACCCCAGACCCCCAGTTTGTGCAGTTTATTTTTATTAGTAATAAATTAAAAACATCAGCATAACCAATCTACTCAGTCACTCAAGTAACTAATATTCCAATTAGCCCAAATTATAAATCAAAGTTGTCGAAACCGGGGGTCTGGGGTGTGGAGCACCCCAGGAACACTCACACTGTGATAGATAAATTTGCAAACTTATGGTTATCAGTATTATGCGATAATGGAGAAAGTTTTAGCACAAAAATATAAAGCAGTGACCAAGAATCGGGGAGAGAGGATTATGAATTTCCCCAGTATAATATGTCTATAATAAACCCTACTCATAATCTGTAAACATTGAATATTTTACCTTTCAGCAGAAAGGGTGTTCCACACCCCAGACCCCCGGTGTGTGCAATTTCTTTTTATTAGTAATAAATTGAAAACATCAGCATAACCAATCTAGAAAAAATCTTTAGAAATACTAATTAATCCTAACTTTAACAAGTCACACTCAAGTAACTAATATCCCAATAAGCCAAAGTTGTAGAGACTTGGGGGTGTGGAACACCCTGCAGTGCCTCACTGCTAAAAGGTAAAACATTCAATGTTTACAGATTATAAGTAGGATTATTATAGAGCTTTGGTTTTCTTGAGAACCATGACATATTATACTGGGGAATTAATAATCAGATAAATAAAAAAAATAATTGGCAAGAGCTGCATGTGATTCCAGTACCCTTTGCATATGTTTTTATTTTTATGCAATCTTACGCAATTCCATTAACAACTTACCAAATTTATGTTAATTTTTATGCAGTTCATCAGTAATATATAATTTATTCAAATTCAATTTTCTCAAAATTGCCCAGGTAGCGTGCCGTTATACTTCCATCTGTTGAAGTCCAATACAACACCTACACGCATAATAAAATGAATCATTTCAGTGAGGGGAAGTTACCGGTCTCCCCTTGTTAGTAGAAAGAAGAAAAGAAATAAATAAGTTACCAATAGAAAAACATACAAAATAAACTTAAAAGTAGGCTACGTGGGTCCTTCCCATCTTTTTTTAAATTAATATTACATCTATAAATTTAAAAAATTAGTTTTTAAAATAGCAGATGGTTTTCTAAATATCTTCAAAATTATTATTTCTAAATTTCATAGTGATATCTTAAGTGATTTCTTAAATGCCTAGTGAAAAGTAAAAACACAAAACCACATCTGTTATTTTTAATTTTTAACAATTTTTATTTGTAAAATAAGAAAATAATTAATTGAAAAAATTTTAATTTGTTCACTCGCAAACAATATTTACCCATCTGTATTCATACGGTTAGTTGCCCTTTTTATGGCAAAACCTAGCTATGGATATGTAGAATATAATATGTAGAAATTAGAGAACCGTTGGATGTATTGAAAGTTGGTTTCAAAAATCCAACTTTCTGTATCCTGGAAGGAAGCCTCTATGAATTATATAATTTAAACTCGTGCTAATAGCACAATGTAGTTCACTATATCGAGGCTAATTTTGTTTATTAGATAGGGGTCACCTACATATGTATATACATTGCTGAGACTCTTCCAATTGAAACAAACCTTAATTCCTACAAAACTGTACCGATTATTAAAACAAGCATTGATGGAATGACAAAGTTGTAATGCTCTTTTGTACTTGAATTATTTTTTTATAAGTTAAACCATCTTTGTTTCATGAAAATGTAATTTATTTACATATATGTAAACTTCAAAAGTTGTGGATTCAGATGAACAATTGAATGTTTTAATATTTAAATTTTCTTTCAAGTTTTAATCATCAAAGAAGGCTGGATGAAATCCCAATTGAAATCCCAAAAAAGAAAACTTACAAACTTGATTGTTTTAAGCGTTTGCTTATTATGAAGTTATGATTTTGATTGATCAAACATCAATACAGAAGATATCTTAAAATTAATTTATTGACCTTCGTAAAATGTTAATTTTCTTTTGTGACACTAACTTTGTATTTTTCACCTGAATTACTTTTAATTTAGGGATACGGTAAGGACGTTTTTTCTAAAATTTCAGAATTTTTAGAAAACAGAAAACGTAACCCCAATTTGATAGAGTGGTTTGAAACGTTAATTTTTGATTTCTTCCTTATTTAGCTCTTTTGTAATAAATTAAATTTACCTACATTTATTACATTGTGTGAAATTGGCTAGTGATTTTCTGTATACCCAAAACTTTTTTATTACTGGAAAACTTTAAATTGAAGCACTTAGAAAAACTTTTATACATCTGCTCTTCTCCACTGTTTCAGTGGAAGAGAACCTTGGTAAGATTTCTTCCACCCAACTAGTCAAATTTAAACAAAGTAACTTTCCATTTCCGCAATATATGAAAACTGCATATTGGAATTTGAAAAGGTAAGTTACGTTTTGTGTTGTTCAATAATTAGAGTAACATTCTAAACTTACTTTGTAAATTTTATTGTACGTTCTCGTAATTTTCACTTTAATTAGTTTTCATTTCAAATTATTTCATTTATGTTAATTGAATGTTATTAACAAGTTTTAAACAATGCGTCACCCCATCTGTAATATTTTTGTAAATCAATTTTACAATTGTTCATGAATTACTCTTTCTGTTTCGTAATCTATAAATTTATTTTACTTTAAATGACAACATCGGCTGTAATTTTTTCATTCACTTAAATCTTTATTTAATATTTAAATGTTAACGGAATTTAAATCTGCTAAATTACAATTGGTTAAAAACGTTTTACCGCTACAATTTAATTATTAGAAAATCTTTTATTTGTAATTTTTATAATTTGTAATTTTATTATCCAAATAAATAATGACAATATAATAATGTTGTAATAATGTACTAATAATATAATTATTGAAACATATTAATTTATTTTTGTTGTTTATTTTCAATTAAATAACAACTGCAGTTAATGAAAATACAGGGCATAAAACTGCCGATGTATTAATTTATTTACTTTGTAGGTATGCGAAGACCGAAATTAAAAAATTCCTAATTTTTATAGCAACAACCCGGATGACAAAATTAAAATTTTTTTAACGAAATTATGGATTATTATGATAAAATATAAAAAAATAGAAAAAGAAAGATCATAAACTAACCGATCGCATAAAATTTAAATTTAATCCAAATGCACTCATGAGCGTATCGTACTTGAATTTATAATCAAAATAAAAAATATTTTTGAGAGTGAAAAGAGGAATCAAGTACAAAAATATCTAATTTTTTAATTTTGGTTTTTGCGTTTAAATATCTCTGTCCCCGCATCAAAACATTTTTATTATTATTTAAATATATGTTTATAATTATAAATGGTTTTTCATTTTGTACTTTTATAATTTTAACTCAATTTCTGTTGCTGAAAGCTTATTAAATAGTTTTAATTTGATTGTGTTTGGTTAACTTTGTAACTTTAAATTAAATAGAAAATTAAATTTATATATTTGAAATATATTTTAATTTAAATTATGAAACTTTATCCAATGCAGATGCTATATTTAGAATTAGAAATTAATAGTCTGCTAACTTTTACCAAGTTATGGATTCAAAAGCGTACATTTACTGGTAAGTAATTGTAAGGATACCGTTTTATTTTCAAAATTCTATGCACTCTTGTAAACTTCCGTAAAAGTACACTTATTTAAGATTTACATAAAAAAATTGCAGAAGTTTAACCACGCGAGTTTGCAGCATCCTGCAAAAATTAATGAAATTATCTACATCTAAGTTCAAGATACGTAAGTTTTTGTTACGTAATATACGCAAAATTGTAAACGATAATCTCGTGGAAAATAGTTTATTCATTAAAATTGTTATGAAATATTTGCTTTCTAATTTTTTGTTTATTGAAACTATTTTTATATCAAATCATATTTTTCAATTTTAGTTTTTATTTAATGTTCAAAAACAAATTTGGTACATCGTATTTTATATGGAGACTAAGGCCGGTATTTTTTAACTCGTCTTTACTTAAAGATCCTTTAAAAAAAGTTAAAGCTTAGTTTACACCCAAAATTTTCAAAATTTTTAAACTTTTGAGTGTAAACTAAGCTTTGGCATTTTTTAAAGGGTCTTCACGTAAAGAGCGATTTGGAGAATAACGACTTTAGAACTGATTAGATTTTGATTGAAATTAGTTTATGGAAACTATTTTTTAAATCTTTTTATTTAATATTATAGTTTAATATTATATATTATATATTTAATATTATATATTTATATAAAATAGAATTTCAAAACCAAATTTGGTATTTCGTATCTTTAATTGAAATGTAGATTTGATTAAATTTTATTTCAAATTGGTTAATGGAAAATATCTTTTTTTTTTATTTCTAAAAATTATTTTTATTTTTAATATTTAGTAAATGACTGATATAGTCGTGGGTATGGTCACATTATTATTTTTTATTTTTGTCTCCTACAAAAATTATTGTTTACTTACACACGAATGTTGATTACGTTTATTAACTACACTGGAAGTGGTGGGCACATAATTGAATTTTACTTTTAGGTCAAAAAAGTACCCAAATGAAACAATGCGGAATAAATAAGCAAAGCACGTATAACTCAAATGAGGTTAAATCAAATATTTTCCCTTTACGATGTTAATCAAAAACTATTATATTATTTAAATTTTTAAAAATTAAACATGGATAGACATTGAAATACAGCCTTGCTCAAAAGAAGTTGGCCACCTGTAGATATTTATGATTTATGGATTTTAGGCAATTTGAAGGGTTTTCAATAAAAGAAATTACAAATATAGATTGAAACTATGTGTTTATTAACAAAATTTAATATTTTGTGGCACCCCCTTTTTGCCCTAATGACGCTTTTAAGCCGATCAGGCATGGTAGCAACTTATTTATAACAAACATCTTTATTGATTTTCTCCCATTTTTTAAAAATTACCTGTTTTAATGCCTTTTTTGAATTGGTTTTACAAAGTGCTACCTTTTTTTTAAATATTGCCCATAAATTTTTTATGGGCGACAGGTCAGGACTCTGTGGCGCCACTCCAAAGGGAATCTTGTTTTCAGTAAACCATCGCTTTGTTTTTTTTAACAATGGGATGGAGCATTGTCCTGTTAAAAAACATTTTCAGGGCTCTCTTCTTGAAAAAGTTTTACAATAGTAGCCTCTAAATGGTCTTGTAAAGTTGCGATATAGGTGCTTGAGTTCATTCTTCCTTCGCATATTTTAATTTTTCCCACGTCACTGGCCGACATTGAGCCCCAAACCATAATACTGCCGCCGCCAAATTTAACGGTAGGCACAATACAATCAGGATTAAACTCCTCCCCCACCCTTTTTCTCACGGATGTTGCTCCAGGTTGACCGAAAAGCTGGAAAATTAGTTTAAATTTCGTTTAATTTAAAAAAAAAATGAAAATAAGTATTTTTCCTCGTATTTTTTAGTTGTAATTATAAAATTATTTTGTTAAAATATGCCTAAAATACGTACCTCTATGTTGCTTTCGTCTGACCAAATTATCTTTGACCAATCGGCAACTTTCCAATTTTGTACTTTCTCGCAAATTCTAATCGTTTTTAATTTGATTTTGATTTAAAAGGGCTTCTTACGTCCTTTGCGACCATGCAATCCACTTTCCTTCAAGGGTCCTCTAACAGTTTGTGACAAAATTTGTGCCCCACAGTGCATTGCTAAGTCCCTTCTTAAGTCTTTTGATTTTTTTCTGCGATTTTTCAGCAACATTCTCTCCAAAATCCGATCCTCCCTGGCGGTTGTCAAACGTTTTCGTCCAATTTTTGATCTTTTTTTCACCGAGCCAGTTCGGCGTATCGGTTTAAAGTGGTTGTCACAGTATACTTTGAACACTTTATTCGTTTTGCAATTTTTGATGCGACATACCCTGCGAATCCAAAAGACGATATGGCTCCATTGAAGGACACTTAAATGAGGTTTTTAGGCGTGATGTTGTTAATACGACTTTGGAACACTTAACTAAAAGCTTGGTGGTAGAAATTTTTATTTTGTACACAAAATAAAAATATTGTTATCGACAGGTAGTAAATGATAAAAGGTTTAAATTGACATTATTTGAAAAAGATTAGTTGCTGTAATTGTGATTTAGTCCAATTTGCATTGTAATCTTTTAAAAGGTGACAGGTATATGTTCAGGTAAAATATGTTAAAAAATCAGACCGGGCCAACTTACTATGGTGAAAACGTGGGTGGCCAACTTCTAATGAGCAAGGCTGTAAGTCTATACACATCGGCTCAATTAAGTTCAATAAAGTAAAAATAAATCTTTTCTTGCACTCTACGACAAGAGCATTAGGGGGTAACTACTCCCCCTTAACTTCGCTATTGAGAATAGTTAGGCAATGTTGATATAATATGGTACCTTATTATTATACTTACATCTTCGATGATAAATATAGATACTTTTTGCACATTATTTTTTTATTTTCATGTAAAAGTCTTCATCAATAATTATTATTTGATATATTTTAAATCAGCTTTTAACAAACACGAATTAATTAAATATTATAAAGAAAAGTAAATTTCATAAACAACTATTTTATTTTTGTATGTATTGACAAAAGTTGTACAATTAGTGATATGTAATATTGACAACTTTAAGAGCTTTTCTTTATTTGTCATAATCTAATTAATATTTCAGCATTAAACATAGTTAACTTTGTTAATACAAGTCAGCGTAAGATATTTCATATTATGTTAAATACACTAAACAATTATTAGAGTTCTAAGTGTTATTAAAACACGCACCCATTAATATGTTATATTATGTAGAAGTTACATAGAAATAAAGTATAATACTTAACAGTTTTTTTTTCTTTAGGATTAAACTACATATACTATACAAAACAAATTTACATTACAATATAACAAATAATATTTTTTGGTTGATATAGTCTATCCTTATGTATTATAAAATATTTTCTACCCTATTTACTATAAGAATTATTAATATATATTTATATAGGTCAGCTGACGATATTTCGGTGGAAACAACGAATTACTAAAAATATTGTTTCGACACTGTTGTATAATAAAATAATATTTACACCGACCGAAGAGGATGGACAAGTCAAAAGTCGTCACTATACCCAAAGAGCAAGCAGTAACCCATATTTATGACGGACGTGGAAATATCATAAACTGCACCATATAATAATATACATACATAATTTAAGATCGACGTAGGAAAGAAAAAGGCAAGTTCTTTATAAAAAATAGTGGAAGAAATAATAGGGTGTCATTATTATTACGTACCATTTATAAGTTAGTAATACGAAGGCCAAATTTTACAGTGGACTAAATTAATATTACAAAGCTATATTACATCCTACACGATGCAAGACACAGGCACCTTATCTTTCAAGGACACATAATATAATCTATAGTTCGATGTGCAGTAAATTCGAATTGGAAAGTTTGGTCAAACGGAACACGTCTATTTTAATTTGCATTTACTTATTATTGCTTCATGGCTATATTAGTTAATTATAGTTTAGTGCTAAAAGCAAGCTGCTATATTATTTAGTAGGTAAGTGTAATAACATCTAAAACACCGGCGATGATCCTCATACTATAGCTTTCCACCAAGATCTAAAACTACCATTAAGATTATTTTCGATATAGACGGTTATGTAAATGTCGAAATCCATCCAACTATCAACTCGAATATTTTAGATTTATTATTTTGTAATTTAGATAATAAGTTTTATTGGATTTTATTAGTTACTCAAGATTTTAATAATTTAACTTTTGAAACGTGCAAACTTATCGTGTCCATTTGTCATAAATATAGAAATGTAGGTAGTAATAATTATTGTTATAATTTACAGAAATTGGAGGTTGTACATCTACAAAGGGTTATCTACACAGCTGAGCAATTTTTCTGGTTTCCGAACGTTAATAATTATACTAACTGGAAATAAGTCCATCGAGATATTGTTTTGCTTAACACTTACTACTGTACACTATTAAATTGACACTATCGAGTCGAGTTTTCTAATCCAATAAAATCCAACATGAAGGTACAAATAGGTGACGGGGTGTGATGCGGGCTACTGTGACTTATTTTTATAATTTACACATTTCTATCATATTTATCTATATTACACTATAATTTGGTCGGCTTTTGACCTATCACTTTATAATAACAAGCGAATCATCGATTCTGATATGTATGTGATCTTAGTTGATATTTATTTTATAAAACTGTAAACTTATAAATAATCAATTTAAATAAAATAATAAAACTACTTACTTACTACTAGTAGGTAGATAATATTATCGAATGATTCAAAAAATACCCGTTCTTCCCAAACGGCCCGTTTTGAGTCACCCGATGTACCACAGTTAATATTAATATTGCGAATTATTTACAGTTTTACAGGAACAATCGGTGTGATATGTACAGTGCTGTTTACATATTATACACTATAACACATACTACTTAGTTATTAATTGTAACTTTTAATTAAAGCCTTGTCGAAATGGATTACGATTAGTGTCTGGCTGCGGCCTAAATGGATTTTGTTCAGGTTGCGCCGGTAAAACACGACTAGCTCGTACCGCAGGAGCTTGCTGGACTTGATAATTAGGATCTTGGTACGTAGGTTGCTGTTGCTGATAATTTTGTTGTTGTTGCTGATAACCTTGCTGATAATTATTTGTCTGATTCTGATCTTGTTCTTGATAACCTTGCTGCTGATAACCGTTCATTTTACCAGAATCAATATTTGTCTCTTGTTGCTTATATTCTAAATGATTTTGTATTTCTCCAGAAACAGGCTTCTGATCTTGCATTGTATAAGTTTGATATTCTTTATTCGGGGGATCCGCCATTAATATATTAGCTTCGTTTTCAAATGGTTTAAAATCATAAATGTGTTTTAAATATATTAATACGGGAGCATATAACAAATTTGAAAACGCTATTCCTACATTGAGCGCCGTAAATCCTACAGTTTCGACTATTCCTCCTGCTATTATAGGTCCAATTGCGTAAGCAACCGAATAAGAAATGTCCGCAATTGCGTAAATACTTCCATAAACTGATACATATCTTACGTCTACTAAATAACCTAAAGTAGGCAAAAGCGCCGTGTCTATGAGAGCTATGCCGAAACAAATTCCGCATATCGGTATCATAAGTATTTTGTATGACTTTGAAAATGGAATTATGAAGCAACAAAGCCCTTCTAATGCTAAGCCTCCTGCCGCCATTAACCACTGATGCTGCGGATATTTTCTTGCCATTTTTACGGTTATTATAACCCCAAACACGTGAGGGAAGAACGCCGGTAACCAAATCATACCTATTTTCCAATTGTCGGTTGTTATATTGTCTTCCATCCACAGGGAGATGGTAGGCTCCAGAAAAGCCAGTGCCACGTTCGACATCATTAACGCACCAGCACATACCGCAATGTAGGGATCCATGAATAATCGCCAGATAGGAACTGAAGGTGGTTTTGGACGCTGCGAATCTTTTAATTGATCTTTGAAAGGTTTCATCACTAAAAGTAGCATGAATCCATCCGCAAGCGATACAAAGGCAAGGATAAGAAAGGGCATTTCTTTTCCTGCGAATTGGTATAGCGCTCCACCGAAGGGTGGCGCTACGAGGCAACCAAAACTGATAAATGCCAGCGCTATTCCTAACGCTTTCGAACGTTCGTTTTCTTCGGTGAAACGATCTGCGATCATGGCGAGCCCTGCAGTGTCTGCAAACGCCGAACCTACGCCTTGCAAACTTCGAGCGAAGAAGAGGAGGCCGTAACTTCGGCCGCACGCGAACGTTGCCGTTGATAAGAACATAATGCACAGGCCTACCATCATCGGCAAGTCGTACCCGATTCGATCTATTAGCGCTCCTGAAAACGGGTTGACCATTAATTGTACGATTGCTTTTGATGCGAACAGGACGCCCGTAGCTTGGTCCTGACCATGATGATCGTGCTTCACTGGCGTTCCTGGAGAAATTGTCGAGTTTCCCGGACCCGTTACTATAGGTTCGTCCGTATATGCACCAATATAGCGCAAATAGTCAGGAATTATAGGTACTATGACCATATATAACATGTTATCGAGAAGCAATGCAATCGATACAATAACTAAAATTAACTTGCGTTGTGACCTGGGTTCTTGCAGTTTTGCCCAAACCACTTCACGGAGTTCTCCGAACTCCATGTTGATGATGGGAATCGTCGTCATGTCGGCGACGGACCAGCAGGCGGCCAATGGAGATTTCGTCGTGGTAACGTCTAAAGCGGCTCTTTGGGGCCGGGGGTGTGCAGTGCCATCCCGTTAACCTGGACATAGTAGAGAACAATAATTAGACACTGTCTGAAAATCGGGTGGGGAGGCACTGCGCTGGTCCCCCCGCACCCCGCCAACCAACTAATATTTTTACGTGTGGCTGTTAAAAGCTAATTTAAATTTTCACGTCTGTTATTTGAAAAATTGAAGAATTTTTTCATGCGCTTTCATAACAGAACATATTAAATCAAAATTTAATATGTTTAATTTGTTTTGTAATATTGCGTGCGAACAAACTTTTAAAATAATCCAATTTTTAAAATATCGCTTTTATTAATAATAATAATAATATAAAATTGTTGGAAAGTTTCTTTCTTTTTCGAATATCAATAATGTTCACATCGGATGATTGCAAATTTAATAAGTAATGTGTGATGCGATTAATTTGATAGATAATGACATAATAATAATTACAGATTACCTACCTGTATCAGGAAGCGCGTTTCCTATCTTATTTGCAAAAAACCCGCGTATATTGGAAGCCACGCGCGACTCTCCGAGCAGGCTTAGGCTGCCTCCCGGGCCGTGTTGCCCGCGGGTCTCCACGGTGCCGCTGTCCAGGTGCACTGTGTGGCTCACTCCCGCTACGTACGACCGCTCCTGTGACGCAGCTGACGATATCTCGTTGTAGCGCGGGTTGCAGAGACTCAAGGGCGGTTCCGGGCGAAGCACGCGCCGTATCACATTTCCAGTATTGGCTCCCCTTTAGATCGTTACCACCCCTGGGGCCAATCCGGGATATCTTAAATCTATTAATTTATGCAATTCACCACCGAAAATTTCTAAATATAGACACTGACCTGAAAATGAAATTTTTGTACGAATTCTATGTAAGTGCTACTATGATTTCCATTTACTTTTGCATCGAAACATATTTTATGTCCTGACACTGTATACTAACCTGATAATGTAAAAAGCAATAACTGATTGTTGGCTTACCAAGTAACATTTATGAAATTTCAGGTGGTTTAGCTGATATTTCCAGTGACACAGAAAATTTTATTCTATTCAGTTTTAATATCGAAAATTTTACTTTAACAAAGTTTATATAAAAAATACGTATATATTTTTTATGTACTACGTATGTACTATGTATTAACAATTTTTACTGTAATATTCAGTCAGTAAGTTTATTCGTTATTATATTAATTATACCTATAATTTAAAAAGTTTAACTTTGAGTTTTGTAGTTCTACCAAAATTACTTTCGCTCTTCCAAGTTCTGCTCTTTCAAGTTAAAGCTGAAAGCTTAATAATAGTTAATATTAAATATTACATGCATGTATAGTGGAACAAAGTTGTTTGCTATTATGGTTTAGAATTAGTTCAAATATTTCATTTGCAGCAAAATATTACATTTTCATAATAATTTACAATAATAAATATTTGATGTTATAATTAAAGTACAAATTGAAGTAAAAGTTATAAATCACATGATGTTCCAAACTTTAGAGCTAATAAAAATTGGTGAAATCTTTTTAATCCTGCTCAATGACTACTCATGAATATTATATTAAGATAGTTTGAAGTTTACAGTTTTGAATATTTCAAAAATTACCCCCCGTCTTGTGTGTATCTTTTTTAATTCATATCATCTTCATTCTTCCATTTTTCGCATATCTGAGATGTTCTTTTGATTAAAATTTATAAAAGTACCACCCCATTTAAACAAATCTTTGTGAATAACTAAATATTTCAAAATAATAACTCCAATTTGGTTACATTTGCTAATGGTAGATGGAGTTTACACCGTTTGTTCGCAGTTGTAAGATCTTTAAAATCGTTTAAAAATCTTAATTATTATAAAACTACCACTTTTATCGCTTTTTGGGTTCTGAAGCTTCTTCTCGCTGTTTGTTAGTATTCCTACAGTAACCTCGGGGAAGTTCCAAAGCCTTTGTTGTTTGTCACTATTTTTTGTAGCATATTATTTTTTTACATTTGAAGTAGCTTGCTAGGCAAGCCTCAGATGTGCCTGTTACCCTATTTTATATTATTAATGATGGAAATTCATCAACATATGAGGACCACCGTCTTTACGTACCTTCCAAAGCACGGAGACGGCCCTACAAAAGTAAGCTCTACCCGAATTTGAACTGGGCATCCTACGTTAGCAGTTGATCGAGTTAACAACCAGGACAATAACATACAGATCAATTCATATAACTGATGATTAGCTGAATTCATATGAAGCAATAAAATTAGATCATGGTTATGGCCTGGTGCGTTCGGTTCAAACTCAGATGGACTAAAAAATTATACTGAACATTTTCCCTTGAAACGTAGCTAACCAAAAAAGCAGCCATAAAAGTCATGATACTCAAAACCGATTAATGACTTAAAATAAAAAATATATCGAAATATTTGAATTTATTCTTGAACGCTTTTTTGCCATGCTTCTATTAGTACAGGTTTTTAATTTTTTGTTAAGCGTCTCTGTGTTTGCATGTATTTATTAAGTTACCTAACATATTAAAACGGTTAATTTATTTTCGTTCTTGCTTCTTCCTTTGATCTAAAATCCATTTAACATGTCAAACGACCCATTTCAAATATAAGCGTTTTCTAACAATTTTTAGCATTCTGAATCTTGGGTCATTTGGATCTAATCGTAGTCTGCTGTTTCCTTTATGTTGTTTGTCTATCTATGTTAGTTTGGGGTTATTCCTCTTAGTCTTTTCACTGCTCTAGGTCTCCACTCTAGTATCACTTTATTCTAGCCATATGTCACCCCCCTTACCATTTCTATCAAAGTATTTATTCCAGTACCTACGTTTGTTTTTCTTTTCACTTATTCGGTTGTTTTGCGGTTTCTCAAAGTAACACCCAACATAGACTTTTTATTTCTCTTTTCTAACTATCAGTTTATTTTTGTTTGCCTTTGTTATTGTCCATGTTTCCGCTGCGTAGGTGAGGGTGGGAAGAATGTTCTGTCTTTACGATTATTCTACCATGATTGAATTTTCTCCAAAAAATTATATATACACATTATGTAATGGGTGAGAAGAGGCTATAATGGATCTGTAGTTTCTGTTTGGTATTTTATTTCATCATCATCATCACTTCCTTCATGGTTTAGGTCGTTGACCTTTTCCCGGGCCCATCTCTTCCTCGGTCGTCCTACGTCTCTGCGTCCTTGAGGTTGATATTTGGCATTTTATTTATTATAATATATTTCACATATGCATTACATCATTTCGTCAAACATTTTTATACAATGTAAATAGGCCGTATTTACGATTAAATTCCTCACGTTTCTCTATAATCTGCTTTATGGTGAATATGTTACTGAACATGATCTGGCTGTTCTAAATCCGATTGGCTTCTCTAGTAATATTTACTAGATTGTTAGCTTTAATCTGCAATTAATAATTCTTGGGTGTACTTTTGTAAGGTATGCCGAGCATGCTAATTATTCATCGATAGTTTTCATCAATAACATATTTGCCATTCTCTTCTCCATTTGGATCTCACATAAGATGCATCCGCTATTTTTCAAATAGTATAACATTAATTTAAAAAAAATGAGGAGACCATAAAATTCTCTTTCTCCTTTTTTCTTTCAATTCTTGATAAATAATCTATGAAAAATTTTAATTTAGATTTGAATTTTAACGTGTATTTCAGTGGTAATTAATATCCATTAAGGAACATCTCAAACCGTTTGGGATGTCAGATGTACCACAAAGAATTAATTTTAATTGCTGTGTGATTGATGTTTTTCCTGCAGTTTAAGTTAGTTTCACATGAATATGCATGAAGAAGTTACTTGTAGTAGTTTATTCCAAAGTGAGCTAAAATTCTTTGGGGACAGTCAAAAAAACCCAAATTCGGATTTTTATAATTTTTGAAGTGAATTATAAAAGAGGGCATTGTTTTCTACACATAAAAAATATTTGCCGTCGGACTACAAATTTTCGGAAAAAAACGGTTTTAAAAATTTAAAATTGGCCATGGTTGCGTTAAGCAAAACTAACTTTCCGCAACCTTTGCTTTGCTCCCTCCGCGTTGTGAAAAACGCTTTACTCATTAAAAATATCCCCTAGACCAGTCCGAATCGAAATATTAGGGATGTTAACCCGACAGAGAGCAAGGAGCGATTGCCGGTTATGGGTGTCCACCTATAACGCACGTACTGGTGATAGAATGGGGTCAATAGGGATGTTGCATGGTATCGAATTTAGTGATAACTTCTATTAATTCTTGAAAATAATATCAAATGAAATTTATAACCATAATAAAATTTTTGAAATGCGGTCTGCGCTAAAAATCAAATTTGAAATTCAAAATAAATCGATCAGCCGATTACGTCTCTGACGTCAGACGTGTGATCCCGAACGTTTTATGGAAATTTTACAAGGTCACAAAACCTGACAGTTAAATATTTGACTTGTATTTGACAGTTGTAAACAATGTAACGTTTACCATTTAAATTGTATTTTTATTAATACATATATATTTATTTTAATACAAACTGTAGTCACAAGTAATTATAAGAATAAGTAATGATAAGAAATATATGGTTTGTTCCGAGTTTTCTGTGTTTTATTAAAATTCATTTTCAATTTTACACAAACTATTTATAGGTTACATTATCAACACAAACTGCATTTGCTGTGTTGCCAGTTGTTAAAAAAATAGTTTGTGACGTCATTCGCGCTAAAACCCGGTTTCAAAAATCAATTTTGATAAATTATTTTTGAGAAAACTGAAAGTCTCCTGAACTTTTATCTATTCAGTGCTGTTTACCAACACCTAAAGTTTATAAAAAATACTTCAAAAATCATGTAACATCTCTATTATGACGCAATATTGCGCAATGATACACTTACATGGTATTTCTTATGGGAATATGTTAATTTGCAATTTAAATTTTGTGATTATTAATGAACCTGTTAAAATCTACCTCACCTTAAAGGTCTTGTATACTCATTCGTTTGGTAAAGTTATTTTTATAGAAAAAAGTGTATTTTCGAATTTGGGCTTTCTGACTGGACCCAACATTTTAATTCTGATCGACAATTTAACTTGTTTTGATACATCGTAGACTTGATAATAAAGAAACTTATTGTTCTTAAACTGTTATATTTACTACATTAGCACTCATTCAGTATCAATATTATGTTTTTCACAGCTGATTGATATTAAAACCGACGATTACCCTGCGTTACTTAGCTGTTTAAAGGCTAGTTGCCCTCTCTGCCAAGGAGATTGCAAGATAAATCTATTCGAGAGCAAATTTTCTCGAATAGAAAGATTAAGTTTGTTTCTTTGCAATCTAACTTAATAGAAGATACCAAACGTTTCTTTACATAAAATTTATCAAACGAAAAACGTATATTAAATGGCAACGCCAAAATTTGAATTTGGAGAAAGTAGAAAAATTAATTAAAGCAAAAATTTTTAAAATAATTTTGTAAATTTTTAGAAATGCAAAAATAAACAAACATAACTAGTCGACCTAAATTTAAATTGAAAAGAAATATAGTTGAGGTGATAGGCCAATGGAAATCCAATAAGTAGATACTTTTTTCACAACACATAACCAACGCAAACATTCAAAAAAACAGGGTCGCATTCAGCAACATCGTCGAATTTTGTTTGTTATTTTTTTCGTTCGACGATGTTGCTGCTTTTTTAATGTTTGCGTTGATAACGTGTTGTGAAAAAGGTATCTACTTGTTAGATTTTCATTGGCCTATCACCTCAACTATATTTTCTTTTAAAAAGATGTACATTATTCAAATATCTGATAAATTATTTTATATATGTAGCGATTCTAGAATTACTATAATATTTCTCTCACTAGTGCAGTTTCACATAACTTTGCTAAATTAGTAACTGTACAATATCTATGTTCTGTTCTAAAATCCAATTTATACGAAATACACATGCTTAGCACTTTCCTTCAATCGCCTCAGAAGGGCAATTGCTTTAACAAGTATTTACAGCTAGTACACTCGGGTTAGAATCTAGATTAGGAAACATTTTTCCTCACATCATCTCGGTAAATGTCTAGCAAGACTGAATTCAAGTGCTAAAGTAAGGTTTACCCCAAAAAGGTAAAGTAATTTCAATTATTTTTGCGTAAATACCTTCTGCGTGTAATTACTAAAAAATTGAGTTTGGGATATTAATTTGGTTTTAATTATATTTTGTAGATGTCACCAGCAGTACGGTGTGAAGCATATACGGGTCAACTAAGCAGCGTAAGTTTGCGGTTTGAATCTTGCTCACGTTAGTGTTCAATAAGTCTAATAAACCACCCCATGAATTATATACTTCCTGGTAAATTCATCTTGGTTTTGCCCAAGTTAAATCGCCAACGTCCGGGAGACCGTATATGGCACGCTAAGAAGAAGAATTTTACTAACCCTGAAGTGATATGCTGATATGATACAATAGGTTTATTCGTTGGATGCCTTTGGAACTGCTCTGAACAGTTTCAGATTACGTTGCACTGACAGTTGTGCAGAGCAATATTCGATGAACGCTTTTGAAACAAATTGTTCTTTATATTAATAGCCTAACCTCAAAATATTTTTTAAATAAGTTGTCATTGTGGTGTCATATAATTATGCCAACCGTCCGGTTAACCGCAACCGAAGAACTGTATGTAAATTCCGCTTTCGAGAAAACAGTCCAAAGAGCAGAAATACATGCTTTCTTAAAATTTATTAAAATCTTTTGGAGTGCGATATTGGAAACCCATTAAATAATCAAAACTCTGAACTAAATAACAAAAACTCATGCGAATGATTAACAAACCTTTATCCCGTCGTTCTCATTTTTCTGTGTTCTCTTTTGTCAAGGTTCTGTTATTTCAGCGTTCTTTTTTGTCAATGTTTTGTTATTTTAGTGTTCTCTTTTTTCCTTGTTCTGTTTTTTTATTGTTTTTTTCATGTTCTATTATAAATTAAAAAATATGTATAATATTCTTAAAATTTGATACCATGTTTTCAAGATTCTTTACATATTCTCATGCGGTTCGAATAAAAGAAATGATTCTTCTAAAAAATTTTTTCAAATATAACAACATGAATAATATTTAGGTATACTTTAATGTGTTCCTTGAAGTTTGCGAAAAATATTGTCAATATCTAGAGATTATTAAAATATTTATGATTTCTTTGACAAATAATGTCACTTACGTAAACATTCTTACAAATTTCTCAAGTTTCGAGTGCTTCTAATTTAATATGAGCATAGTCTAAAATATTTTAAAAAACACCCAGCTCTTAAAAATCAATATCCCTATCACATTTTAGCTATAATGGAACAGTTTTGCTCATTTTTAAATGTTTGTAATTGGTTAGTTTCAAAACTCTCCGTACAATTTTTAAAAAAATTTCGAATTTAAAAAATATTTGATTTACCCGCGGCGATTAACCAATCAAAATTAAACGTAGTTGTACATAATGCTGTCAGTTGTTTAAGTTGTTAGCTGTCAGGTATGACACAAGTTTTACATTATATAAGTGATCATGGGTATTTCAAATTTTATTTATATTTAGATGTATTTAAAGCAACAGTCAACCAGTTTTGTTTTGTACAATCTAACCACAATTATTTAAAAATCGCTTGGTAGCATAACAATTTTTCTTAAATCTGATTGGTTTTTAAAACCCCGCTTGTTTGGGGTTATTACGTCATAACACCTGACTCTTTGAATTTTAATAATTTCTTTTTCATGCTAAACTTCTTCTTCTTCTCCTTCTTCTTCTACTTTTAGGCTAGGGTGCTCCTGTTTGCCTTGACCTCGGACTATCTTCTATCGAAGAGGAGAACCAGCTTTGGGCCCATCGTTTGGGCGGTCGCCCCGGAAGCCTTTTATAATAATAATAATAATAATAATAAGTAAGTTTATTAAGCAATTCAAATAAATAAAACACAATTACAAATAAAAATTGCTTAAAGTGCATAGGGTCAGCAGAACTGTTTTTCACCTATACCTCCTGTGATAGTAGAATTTCTATCATCTTCTTTTTGAAAGATTTCCTGTTTTGAGGCATCATGTACAGATCGACAAATTTATTAAAGTTGGTTGGTGCTAGGTATTGGAACGAGCCCTTGAATTTGGTACTGCGGTGTTGTGGCACGGATAGTTGATCATTGGACCGTAAATTTCGGCTGTGGCAGTCGTGCCTTCTGATTAGAAAATCATTAAGGTAGCTAGGGTGTCCCGACTTAAACACGTTGAACAACAGTACTGCAAGGGATAGTACAAAGCGAGTGTCCAGTTTCATTATTCTTTGTTCAATGTAATGTGGTGTAACATGATCCCTAAGGGCAATGTTATAGGCAAAGCGAAGGCAAGCATTTTGTAGCACTTGGAGCTTGTTTTTCAGTTGATCCGTCAAACCTCCGTAGTACACGGTGATACAGTAGTCAACGTGGCATAGGACCAGGGTTTCGATTAAACGCCATTTTACCTGGGGTGTTAAGAGATTACTGTATCTGTACAGGGTTTTGAGTTTGAAATAACATGTGCTGACAATCTTATTGACATGGTCAGCAAAGGACAGGTGGTTATCCCATGTTACTCCTAGGTTCCTGATTTTAGTGCAAGACTCGACTAAACAACCATTTAACCAAACATCATTGTTTTTGGTTGCATCTGCTATCGAGCAGTGATGCGGACTGCCCATACACATCGTGAAAGTTTTGGTGGGATTTAGGAGTAACCCATTACTGTGGGACCAGCGTTGTATCAGTGCCAGACAGTAGTTCATATCCTTGATGACATTATTAATGCCAAGAGGTGGTCCAGATATGTAGATCTGAGTATCATCGGCATACTTGGCATACGGCTTTACCCGGAGGTCGTCCATCTCTAGATGCCCGTGTTAGTTTATCTTCGCCCATTCTGCTGACATGCTCGTTCCACTCTTTTCTCCTGATTTTCATCCACTTCACGACGTCTTGTACGTTAGTCCTGTCTCTAACGCTTTTATTGGATTGCATGTCTGACCACTTTATCCCAAGTATTCCTCGTAATATTTTCATTTCCGTTGTTCGTACTTTTTGTTTTGTTCTCTTCGTATCGGCTCTTGTCTCTCCCGCGTAGGTTAGGACAGGTCTCACTATAGTTTTGTACAGCCTGATTTTGCATTCTTGACGCATATATCTGTTCTGCCATATGCTGTGGCTGAGACATCCAGCAATCTGGGCTGCTTTAGTTACTTGTGAGTCTACTTCTTCGTTTAGGTCTCTAGACGCAGTTATTTCGGCTCCCAAGTATGTAAACCTCATGACTTGTTCTATCACAGCGCCTTCCAATTCCAGTTTACAGCGGGTTGGGAACTTTGATATTACCATCGTCTTAGTTTTGGTTGCAGAGATTTCCATATTAAGTTGTTTTGCAGTGATGTTAAATTGGTGTAGCAGTCTTTGCAGGTCGTCTTCATTGTCAGCTATAAGTGCTGCGTCATCTGCATAGCATGCTAAACTCACTCAAAAAATCAAAAAAAAAACTGATGTCTCAGTTTGACCTCTACTTATAAGCATACAATCGGTTTTAAACGTCTTGTGACGTTGTCCGATTCCCTATAAAGAAACGGGCTTCTTTATGTAAGGATACAACCGAAGTCGTTTACTCGTCCTCTCAAGAAGGCATTCTAGCAATTAATATCTCAAATATGTTGCCAGCACCATGTGAAGAACCACCGTCTTTAAAAGTCTTCCGAAGCACGGAGATTGCATTGCAAAGTGAGCTCTACCCGGATACGAACAGGGGAGTCTTACATTAGCAGCTCATCGCGCTAACAACCATGCCAATGACCGTCTTGACTTTTACTTTCAAATAATAAAATAAAAAAATAACGAACTCCTCCATTATGATTATAGTACCTATTACCTAGTCGGCAATATAGACAACAATAATAATCAAAGCAAACTAATATCAAACGAAAGCGCTGTTGAATTTAATATTAGCATAATATTACTTCTACCTTTACTTAGCATTTTATGCATTTCTGCCACTTGGGAAGGTTATTAAATTTTAAATTGCTTTTACCTTGCAATTTAGAGTTTTATCAAATGAAATATTATAGAAATGTGTATACCGGATATTATTCCGTAGTATTCATCAAAAATCATCATTTTGCTTTGAAGCCTCACCATAAAATGTGATATATTATGGTTTATTTGAACATTGACTTATGTATGTCTTGTCTGGAAGGTATATCTTGGTTAGTTATGAGTTAAAGAGTACTGCCAAACATCTTGATGTGATATATTGTAGGCTTATAGATACCTATATATAAATCATTGAAAATTATTTTCTAATGAAAATTGATGGCCTTTAGATTGCCTTGACATACCGAATGATGGATTAAGGATTTTTACTTAAATTTTTAGTTTTTCGTTTTTTATGCTGTTAGATGTAGGTGCCATGTACTACATATTCATCGATTGAAATTTAAAAAAAATACTCTATAGGAATATATTCCTGCACATTAAAAAATAATTTCCAGATTTGATGTTTAATCCTTTAATTTTTATAATTAACTTTTATTACATCAGAATTAAACTACAGTTAATGATATACTTATATCAGCAGAGCACTCTGATTAGCATTAGCGATCAGCTGGATATAATAATATACGTGTAATGTATGTGGATAAAGAACTTTCACTCATCGCTTTAAAGAATCTGATGGTAAAATCTTTTTGTTTTAGATTTACTGCTTATAGGACGAGTACGTGCTCCGTATGCATACCCACTGATTGTAATTCAAGTCAAACGTTAAATTTTTTTAAAAGTTTTTAAAAATTAAGCAGTGAGGTATACTACCTTTTTGTGAAGATGTTCTGGCAATAGGGTATTATTTTACTTGTGACCTGATAAAGATAATTATTATTATTAAAATTAATGATGGCGTGGTATCTAATTTTAACAAAAAATTAAATTACATTATTAAAATGCCAACGACTATATTGTTATCCTAGGTTAGCTTAAAAGCAGTTGTAACCGAATACTTCGCATTTAAAGCGTATTCGGTGCATCTCACCTACACGCTGTTCAGGTACGGCAAGGGGTAGAAAACATGAGGAGGGTGTAACGGGTCGATACAGCGGCCGCCGTTTCTGCATGAATATTTGATATTCCTGCCACCCTATGCCCTGTTAGGTCGACTTCCAACAAATGTCAGTATCGAAAATGCATTCAAAAGGTTCGACACTCTTGCTTTCAACATACAACTTGACCTTGAACACCACTTATACTATGTACTACGAAAAGATGCCCCAAAATTATTATCGGTGAAAACGAGTATTTATTGCCACTGCAAAAAAATTTTAATAAGTAATTTATTGATTTAATAATTATAATGAGGTCATAGAACGAGGAATATCGTTTCAGCAAAAACCGAAATTCTCGAATCTGATTATTTCTCTATTTAAAAAGCATATTAGCATCTACCTGTTCCTTTTTTCTGGAGTTTATTAAATGTGAATGTATTGTTATTTGGTAGCTTTTAATAATATTACAGTTACAGAAAGTTATTCATACTGCCAGGTTCACATAATTTTTGAAAATCAAGCATTTTTGTCCCTAAATTGAAATGTTACAAAAAACAATTAAAAATCGTTAAACTGCATACTAGGAATAGTTTCCCATCTTTGGACAAACGCCTCTTTCTGTTCCTCATACTCTTTCATGACTTATGGGGGACCCACTGTTTAACGTTGATGTCTAGCGATTTATATTAGAAGTGGGTTTCAGTAATTGCAGGCGGTTGATTTCTGACAGCTAATTCTACAGTTTTACTGGGCTAACTCCAGACTAACATATGTACATGAAATTGCAAAATTATGAAAAGAGCTAGACACAGCATTGTTCATAACCATTGATAACATTTTGCACGTAATCTTATCTAATTGCTAATACATAAACGTTTTTGACGTTTTTCTCAAAAAATATCTTATAATATTACAACACAGCTTTTATAACTGTCAGAGAATTGAAAGTCATCAAATAATACCAAGGCAGTGGTGTCAGCATTTTTGCAAAAAAGTTGGGTTGTTTTCAGGTTTATGCTTTTCGTTCCTGATATTTCTTCTTAAAACGAAGATTCGATAAAAAAAATATATGCCGTATCACGTTTGAGGTTAAGTGTATGGAAATTTCCCATAGTTCTAAAATTTTAATTAACTTCTAATAAATTATATTTAATATTATACACGTGAGTGCAGGAGGATGATAATAATGAATTGTTTTAGATATTCGAACTGAAAGTTTCCATCCTATTTTAAAAGTAGAAACCATACAAAACAATTGTATAAAGTAGCATTTAAAATTTATAGCTACACTATGCTAAGCACAATGCTAATTTTACTCATTTTCTCCAAACAAAAATATTAATTAATTGAGATAGTGGAATTTTCAAAACGTGAAAGATGAAACTTGAGAAAGTTTGCAGCAAGACTACCCTTGATACTACTAAACTGGTACGGTTATACGTAATCCATAATAGAGTAGTCTTGTAACAACATGAATGAACCTTCACGTAGCTGTACAAGTTTATACATAGGTAAAAAAAAGAGTGCATGACGGGAATATTGATTTTGATCTATTATTATCTTGAAATAGAATTCACCATACAATTAAATGTATTGTAAACATTTATTTGATGTACCATAATATCAAAATTACATGAACACTGATTGCACTTTACCTCAATAATTTTCAGCTAAAATTTCCTATTTAGCCTTACAGTTTTCTTCCTTAAGACCTTTAATTTGAAGTACATGTCGTTGCCCCCCTCTCCATCTGGAATTTTTTATTCTGAATCGTGTAAATCGTTTATGCATGTGCAGCCTTTATTTTTGCTTATGTTTCTCTGTTTTCTTCTTGTAATAGAACAAAGTCTTGTTTTTTTCACACTGCCTGGTTCCCGGTTGTTAAAAATTGTTTTGTCCAGCTTTCATACGATCTTTTGTGCGGACTAGGGAATTTTTGCATTTGTATTATTCTAGCAAGTCTTTCCTCAACCATTGTTCTAATATTGCCTCTTCAATGTTTTTGCCATTCTCTCGTGTAACTCACTTGGTCTCTCTGATTTCTAACTCTGTCGCGTAGACTCGAGTTGGTAATGGCTCTTCAAGTTGTCTATTTTGGATACCCTTGCAACCTGCTTGGTTTTTAACGTTTCGGCTCCTGTCCCAGTTGCGCAAGTAAGGAATGGCTCTACATTTAACTTTACTCTCCGTAGCCATTTTCTTGTTTTGCAACATCAGGTCGCTGATAACCTAAAAACACTCTCGTTTTAGTTGCTTGTACACTTTTCATGTGGTATAATTGTCGCTTGATGCTTTAGCCACAAGATATTGTGTATTCTTCTATTAATTTCCAATTTACAGCGTACTGGATGTTTGGAGATTACCATCAACTGGGTTTTTCTGGGCGTAGGCTTGCACATTTATTTTAAACTTGTTCTGATTTTTGGCTCCGAATAGTTAAATCTTTGGTGTAACATAAGAATTGTACCTAGTTATTTTGCAGTTTATGTCTTATGTTAGTATCTTTAACGTTTTGTTCATAATTATACTAAAGAGAGCGGAATTAAGCTGTCACCTTGCCCATTACCAATCGTGATGGGGATCTCCTTTATCTTGATTTTATTTTTATGATTAATACTCGAGTGAGATTAATGAAGCAGAGGTAAAATGGTTCAGTAAATTTAATAGATTTTTCCCAGCTAAAGTAGTGTGAATGTAGAGTCATGCAGAATCTGTTAGACCAGAAACCTTGCTGCTTTTCATTGGTTCCAATTTTAAAATTTATTTTTTCAGCTAGTATTTTTTTTCCGAAGCTTCTGAACTTTTTGGGATTTTTTATTTTTTTTTAAATATGGGAATTATTATAGATATTTGCCACTAATCCGGAATAGTTTCAGTAATTGAAAGTATCTTTTGGAATAAAACATTTATTTCTTTTGTTAATTCCTATCCCCAGCAATTGACCATTTCGTTTGGCATCTGATCAATACCTACGGATTTTCCGTTTTTAAAGTTTGAGATTGAGAATTTTTTTGCTTTGCACTGTGTTGTAATCGAGGATTTCATCATTCATGTCGTTGATATTATCTGCAGTAGGCTCGTATAACTTTAGAAAGTGACTTACCCATTTTAATTGAAATATTTGGCTTATTTTCTGTACTCGTTCCTTTCTAGACGTACTTCTTGCTTACCAATATATTTTGCTTCCATATTTTCTTCTGGTTGCCCTTTCACATGTGTCATATTCCATGCCCTTTGAAAAATTTGCCCAATGTCCTTTCTTCGGGATTTTTTGTTGGATCTGTTTATATTTTTCATATTCTTCCAGTGTTTAATTGAGTTTATACCTTAAGTATGCGTTTCTTGTTTTGGATGTCAAATTTTTTATATCTTCAGTAAACCATTCTATTTAAATTCCCAGTAGTTTTTACTTTTTTTATTCCAATAGCTCTCTTGACGCTATTGAATGTGCTTTTTAATATTTCTCTGAACAGATATCAAATGCTTTCGTACTGTGATGGCCACTAATAGTCGAGTCAATAGGGATAAAAATAGGCCTTTACCCTACAAAAGATAGGATAGAAACGTTATTTAGTTTCTGACATTTAATAAAGTATCTGGGTCAGGTTTCTCTGACATTGGTACCGGAGTGCGCTCTTTCGTACTCGTACCAAATTTCCAGCTCCAGCCAAATGAATTTTTTGAACTTGGTGGTAGGTCCTAAACGTATGGTATCGTGCAAAGTCCTTTGTTGGTGATATAGAAGCTTTGTTGAATTTGCTTTGTATTGTTGATTTTACAAATTGTTGGTACTGAACCTTTCAAGTTGTCACCGTACAAAGCAATAATAAGGCGTGCTCTAAGCTGCGATGTCTTCTGGTTTGGCATTTTGATCTTTGAAGATCCTAACGATTGCATTAAGTTCTTGGGTTTTTTGGACAAGCGAAATTTTTTTTGATTTTTCTTGGCTGAAGAGGAAGGATGTCTTGCCACAGCCAATAACCGCATGTAAAACTGGATGTTTTTGTCTGCTTCTTTCACTTTCAAACTTAATACACTGTTTCAGCAGTGTTATTTCTTGCGGTTTGCGAAGGTAGAAGTTGGTTTTAGATGATCTTATTGCTGTCAGCAGAACTACAAGATCGACGTCTTCGCCAATGATAAAAACAACGACGACTGATGAGCAGAAGGAAATCACGGTGTTGACAATCAAGACATCAGCATCTTCTTCAGCCTGCTTGACAGTAAAAGCCACCTATTTACAATTTTAAAAAAATTTATGTTGAAAAGATTTAAATTGGAAGATTTTTGATTGAATTGAAGATTTTTTAAAGTTTACGTTTCCGCCGCTGTAACTCTGTACACATCAGACTTAAAAAAAAAGTATTCACTATGTAGAAAATTGAGTTGTCTTCAAATTTGTATCAGATATTTTTGTTTCGGTACAAAAAAAAACAATTTTTTTACCTTTAATCTAAGGTAGCGTACCGCGCTGACCTTCCCCAAGGTCGAAAAATTGGTCTGCTGGTCGAAACTAAATAACATATATGTATGCTCGAATCCAATGCTTGCAAAGTTTAGTGCTCTGACATCAAGAATCTGACTTGAGTTTACTTTTCTATTGGTCATTATATAATTTATTACAAAATTTATGTTAGCTGTTTCTATTTTCATTGATGAGGAAATAAGGTACTGCTTAGTTTTAGATCGTTTTGTGCACAAATAAATTATGTAAGTAGATATTAGCATATTACCGTTGTTATAATATAAAGTTTTTTCATAAAATTTCTGTATTGTCCCAGGACACTAGTTTCCTGTTCAACTTAGAATCTAAAATAGACTGAATTGCGAGGGGTCAACCGCTAGAAGAAATCGTGTACAATTAACTTCACACTTAACGTAATTCATGATAATTCTGCATACTTCTTCGTACTTCATATAATTCAGCAGTAATTCACGGGATTCCAAAATTTGAGCAATGGAGGGTCCACACCCTCCGGATCAAGTAGTTTATTTTTTATTATTAGTAAACTGAAAATTTCCCGTTGCAGAGGCACTGGAAGGTGTTCCACACCCTCTAGATCGCCCCCCCCCCGGATTAAGTAGTTTATTTTTTATTTTGTTGCAGGGATCTGCCTCCCAAGGGGTACGGAATTTATAATTAATTGTCAAATTAAGAATTAAATTACTTGACCATACATTTACTTGACCATAGCTAATTTTAATAAACTTGAGATATGTTTAAATATTTAATTCACTTTTAATAATAATAAATTATCTAAACCGGGGAGTCTGGGGGGTGTGGAACACCCTCCAGTGCCTCTGCAACGGGAGATCTTCGGTTTACTTCTGATAGAAAGTAAACTACTTGGTCTGGCGGGTCTGCATGTTCTGCAATGTTTTTCATTCCAAAATTTGTGCACTGGAGGGTGTTCACCCCCCAGACCCCGGATTGAATAGTTTATTTTTATCAGAAGTAAACTAAAGATCTCCCGCTGCAGAGGCACTGGAGGGTGTTCCACGCTCCCCAGACCCTCCGGATCGAGTAGTTTATTTTTTATCAGAAGTAAATTGAAGATCTTCTGTTGCAGAGGCACTGGAGGATGTTCCACGTGAAGTACTTCATTTACTTCATGAGATGTGTACAAAAAACTTCACCAGCGGTTAACCCCTCGCTGAATTGCTTATATACCGTTGATGCACACCTATGCATCTTTTATTTTTCTTTCTAAGTTCTGATGTTATTTTTACTAAAAAATCGGATGTGGCCATGCCCATGACTTTATCATATTTTTATTAAATATTAAAAAAATAATTTTTAATAATAAAAAGAAAAAAATATTTTCCATTAACCAATGTGACCCAAAGTCTAATCAGCTCTAAGTCTAAATATAAAATACAAAATACCAACTTTAGTTTTGAAATTCTCATTAGTTTTGAAATATGTAATAAAACTAATAATAAATAAAAGATTTAAAAAATTGCTCCATGAACCAATTTTATCCAAAATTTAATCAGCTCTAATTCCTCCCATAAACATAACAAATTTCAACTTCAGTCTTGAAAATCCTTTTAGTTTTAAAATATTAAATAAAGGCTAATATTAAATAATAATATTTAAAATAATAAAAACAATAGTTTTTATAAACAAATTTTAACTAAAATTTAATCAGTTCTAAATATTGATTAAAATATGCGAAAACCTAAATTTAGTTTAGAAATTGTTTTACTTTTGGAAATTTTAAATTTAAAAAACTAATATTAAATAATAAGATTTAAAAATTTAAAAATAGTTCCATGAACCAATTTTAACCAAAATTTAAATAACTTTAACTCCAGCTATAAAGATAGGAAATATCAAATTTGGTTTTGAAAATTCTGTTAGTTTTCAAAATATTAAATAAAGACTAATATTAAATAATAAAACTTAAAAAATTAAAAAAACAATAGTTTTCATAAAACAATTTTAACTAAAATTTAATGAGTTCTAAATCTCGACATAAGTATGCTAAATCCTAAATTTCGTTTTGAAATTCTTATTAGTTTTTGAAATATTAATTAAAAACTAATATTAAATAATAAAATTTAAAAAAAAAAAAATAGTTCCCGTGAATCAATTTTAGCCAAAATCTAATCAGCTCTAAGTCTCAACATAAGGATACAAAATCCAAAATTTTGTTTGAAAATTCCTATTAGTTTTTGCTGTAGGTCGCACACAAAATTTGACCACACACACACACACACCATTACAGGTCTCACAATACTTCTGACAACCCATGAATTGACCTCAATTGTGACACTTATGAAATCCTTAAGACAGATGACGGCCATCTCGTTAGCAAGCTATAGAACTTGAAAGTTTCAAGATACCCTCCGAGTAAAGGAAGTTATAACTATTTTTCGATTGTGGCTCCTCCGCCATAAATATTTTATTACAAAATCCGTGTAAGTGAGTGGCCACAATTATCACAATACAACATAAGTGTAAAATTAAGACGTTATAAATATTATCGTACGTAAATATGTGTAAATGCGACGTTGCCAAGTTGATCAATTTCAAGTTTGATGAATTACTGTCGATTTATTAAGTTTAAAATTATACGGCTACTTGATCTAGCACTCTTGATCTTATTTTGGTGTGACCAGGACTATTATTATTAAAAAAGACAAAAATAGCAGAGGAAATTTTCTCTGGCCTCACATGCTTTTTTAAGACTGAAATTACAAAAATGAAAATAGAAGCTCATTGGAGCTCAAACGAATCTCTATCGATTGGATCGATGATATCGATCATTTATTTAACGTTTTACAACCGGATAACTTAATATTTTTTTATTTGCTAAAATAAATAAATACGTTTACTTTTGAATATACAATCGAATCCGATTAATTCGGATATCGATTAATTGTGACAGCCCCTTATTTTGGTCAAATCTTGAAGAACAGAAACCAAACTTAAGGAAATAATGTAATGACGAAATATTAGGTAAATCACAGAAGCCGCGTAACAGTTCTAGCAACGCAACGTAAACATTTTTATGATGACAGGATGCGAGAGTGATATCCCTGCATTTTGTCTAGTATAAATAACAATAACGTTCAAGTCCTAATTAATTTTATAATTTTTTAAAAAAATTATAATTTTTGCTTTTAAATCGTTAAATAAATGATTGAATTCCCCATATTTATTTCTTTTTAAAAATATCTGATTAGTTCAACACTTTTATATTTTTAACTAGCTGGATACCCGGCTTCGCCCGGGGTCTCCCTAAAATTAAAATACTTTGCCTTTGTGTGAAGTATTTTGATTTTTCCGGATATCCTACTTCGCCTGGGGTTTTCTTCTCGACGGGAAATCTTGTTTCCCGTTGCTAAAGCGTTTCAGAAACGCTTTCAGAAGCGTCGGGCTGGATACCCGGCTTCGCCCGGGGTCTCATTAAAAATAAAATACTTTGCCTTTGTCTGAAGTATTTTGATTTTGCAGAGTTGCTTTACCCGAGCTTTTCTTCTCCAGTATTTCAGAACGGTTTACAGTCTTGCTTCTCGTTGTCCTTTGGTTGCTATAACTTGATTTATTTTTACGAAATGAAATCACTTATAATAGTGTAGGTACTGAATGTGAATATACCAACGTAAAATTACCATATATCAATAACAGGTATTGGCGATGGGAATCTCGTTCCATTCATGCGCGTCCGCAATTTTTTACTTTTTTTTTAAATTAAGCTTTTCGGTCCCGGTTAAACCCTTTAAACCTTCCTGGACTTCTACAAATAATTAAAACCAAAATTAGCCAAATCAGCCCAGCCGTTCTCGAGTTCTAGCGAGACTAACAAACAGCAATTGATTTTTATATATGTATGTACATATATAGATAATAGATAATTTAGTCGAAATCGAGACAGTAAATTAAGAAATTAAGAATAATATTTAAAAAAACTTGTAAAAATTTTATAACCATAAAAAATTTATTAGGAGTCTACTTTACAAAAATACAGGATATCATTTTCGCAATCTTGTCATAACATAAACACGATTACGATATGTTGCTAAAACCGCAACGCGGTGTATATCATGTAAATGCAAACTGAAATTGATATTTCGTCCGATTTCGGACCAACAATTAAATCGCAAGTTCATTCGGATCCACTGTTCGCGCTACATAGGGTTTCAATGTTATGGGATCGTTCGCAGCTTTTCGTCAGAATTCTGACGAACGCCGTTCGTCCGAATTCGGATCCACTGTACGCGCAGCCTAAAACATTAAAACAAACCAAACGTGTATTCATTTTTTCCTTTAGATTCTTGCGTAATAAATATTAAACAGGGGGTCGGCCTATTCTTATTTTTCTTATATAGGGGTCAGTATCAGTTGCACTGAAAATTTTCAATTGAAGCAATTTCACAAATGAATACATAAATGAAAAGCGATTAGCGTTGCAGCGGCTCCCATGTCTTTCTATTGGATCATCTCCGAGCAGGTAGCGCTAAAACAAACATTGCTCTCACGGATATTTTTAGAAATTTTGGAGATCGAAATATGAATTTAAATCCTATTATATAATCTCAATAACTCTTACTTAGTAAGTACAATCAATTTAAAAAATACTGTATCTACTGAATTTTTAAATAATTAAAAAGATTGAATAACTTAAAAATGTCCGTTTTGTAGTAAAGGCAAAGCAAATACTATAAATTACTGGATAAATGGTAAAATTTAACAATTTTATAATCAGAGAAACAACAAATAACATTTAAATACTACGCTCCCGGGGCCTGTCGGACGTAGTACTAGGTGCATTTTTCGAGCTTTCTTTTTTAAATCGATTTGTTCATCTTATGGGAAAGTAATGTTAATTTAGGAAAACTGGTTTTAGGTTTTCCTTTAATTTTGCTTGTAATAAAATGTTAATCCGTAAGAGTTACTTTCGTTTTTCGACAAGAGGCTTATTTTGTAAATTTCCGGTGTTTTTTTGATTATTTAAAATTTACCTTTTCAAATTTATTTTAAAGAAATGGGATTTAATTAAAAAAATAAGTGAATTCTCAATAGTATCTAATGCTATTACCTATACGAATATAGCGTTTTGATTATTCGGGTATTACACGTTATCAAAATAAGAAAACTGCACGGTGTACGCTTTTAAACGCGTCAAGTGTAATCTAGTCGTATTATGCTATAATTAGTAATGTAAACCGAAGCAACAACAGATTATTTTTCTGACTACTACACATGAATGTTAACAGAAAATATCTTAAACAAATTTAATTAAAAATAATATACAGTGGCCACAGAAAGTATTCGTACGGTCCTATGTTATCAACGCAAATGGTGGCGATTTTCGAGTGAGAGTGATTTAAAGAAGACGCGGTCAAAATTTTAATAAAACTCCCATAAGAGTACCTAATGTTAATTTTATTAAAATTTTACCGCGTTTTCAAATCATAGAAAAATGTATATAAACAAAATTGAAGATAATGAAATTTGCAACAAAAAATGTCGAATATGTATTGCTGTGAAAGCGATTTTATATGAGAAAGAAAGTCTTCAAAAGGTACCAATTACGTTGATAACATAGGGCAGTACGAATACTTTCTGTGGCCACTGTATATTTCTGCCAAATATATACGGCATGTAATTAAAGTGTACTGTTTTTCTTGTGAGCCACTGCAAGTTTCGTTGCTCCGAGCAACGAGCGTCCGGAGCGCGTTCTCTCTTCCGAAGTTGATTAACATATTGTAATATAATATAGTATGTATAAGTACCTCCTTCCTTATCCTGCTTATATAAATTAGGTGCAAAACAGTATAAGTCACAAAATATTTAAATTGTCGACTATAAATTGCTTTGTAGATTGAATTTAAAGTTTGAAATCTTGTATTTATCAATATTATGGATCCATAAGGATGCGGTTAATGCAAGATTTTAAACTTAAAATTCAATCTACAAAGCAATTTATAGTCGATAAAGTTAATGATCCCATTTTAAAAATTTTGTGACTTATACTGTTTTGCCCGGGCACCCTAGAAATATTCCACATGATTTCGGTATTTACTCACTCGTTTTTTAAATAAGCACAATTTTTGAAATTTCCGACCTTCCACATCCATATAAAGTCCAAAATAGCTTTTAATTCTAAAAGAAATTTCAAAGGCAAAAATTGATTCATTTAGCATAATATTTTAAAATACAGAAGTAAAGTATATCTAAATAAATAATTAAGTAAAGAAGTAGGTACTTTCCTAGGCATTAATAATTTAAAAAAAGTTATTTGGAAGCAGCATGTTAGATTTTTTGAGCCGTAGTATGTAATGAATCTTGATCGGCCCTCTTTATAATTACCTCGAGGTCATAAGTTAAAAAAGCTAGTTCATTAAAAACAGTAGATAAGTGACAAAATTGTTATCGAATCAGATTACAACGATGAAGTTTATTGTAGTTGAACATTCCAATTTCGGATTAAAATCAGGAAATTTTACTAAAATATTTTAAATCGACCCATGAATGTTAAAAGCAAAAAAATTTTAAAAGGGTTAACAAAACTTTTCCTAGCAATATGGTAAAACTAGGTTTTTAAATAATTTCTTATTAAATTTCAACAAAAGTAGCGGCACGTGTTTTGTTTTGACCACTTAAATTTTGAATTTTAATTGCATGCGTATTGTAAAAAGAGTGTTATTTGCCAAAATAAAGAATTTATTATTATTGACACTGCATACGCTGCAGTTTTTATAATATCAAAAGAAACCAAATCATAATTATTCGTAATTATTCCATTTCATTTTGATACTATAGAAAACTGCAGCGCGTATGGATTGTTTTCTTATTTTGGACACGTTGCCCCAAAACATTCTTTTAACAAATCTCAAATTTCGTGCTTAATTTGAAAATTTTAAAATTAAAGTATTTTTAATAAAAGTATAATAAATTATTTAACTTGTGAAATTATATTTTACTTATGAAATGTTTTAAAACTAAAAGGACTTGAAAGGAACAGAAAACATTGTCGGTAGTTAAAGATATCTTATTTCCAGTTTTATTTGTAGGTATACTTCCGATAACCGGCTAGCTAGACAATGATCGCCTTGTCACCTTTATATTACTACAAGTCTGAAACAAACTGAATTCTTTAATAATTATAATATAATTATTATATTTACGCAAATCTGAAGAAGTAGTATCTACGGCAATAGTAACCAATTTATTACACTTATTAAGGCCTCTCAAATTTTCTCTTTATATTTTTAGACTTGAGATAATATCGATAGGAAAGTAAGGCATTTTTGACGAATTTTTGTTATACATATCATTCGATAGAGAAAATTTGGCGATTCCAATGATATAGTATAACAAAAATTCGTCAAAATGGCGCTTAAAACTTTTGCCTTTCCACCGTCGCGTCGCGTCGATATGGGTGATAGAACGATCATTTTATAGGTCCAAGAGAATCTACAATTATTTAACATGGATATTTATAAAAGATACATTATCATATTATTATGTATTAACTTGTGAAATAATATTTTACTTAAAAGTTTTGAAATTTTTCAACTTAAAGTTAAATTTCACTAAAAATTATTTTAAAAATAATTTTAGTCTTCAACTAAAAATGTACAATTCTAGGTGGGAATATTTTTTTATTAATTTTAAAAACAATTTTTATTGAAATTTAACTTTAACTTGAAAAAAATTCAAAACTTTTTAAATAAAAACTTTAACATGGCTACGGTTTACATTTATTGCTTTAAAGATCGTGCCCGCAACCCATATAAAACATTCAGAAGATTTGGCAACAGTGTAATTTTTTGTAGAGGGCGCCACAAGAAAGCCTTCAATTTTAGTTGCCACAAATATAAAGAAACATGAACATGCATAGTCCCATAATGTGGCATCTTTGACACAAAAACACACAAATATGCATAAACTCGAATATCTCATTTAATTTTTGAGTTACATTAAAATAATCAAGCCATATAATACGTATATAAGAACTCTTAGAGGTGCACCTCAATTGTGGCGTTTTTCTCTTCCCAACTCCGAGATATTTCAATTTTAATTTGTGACATCGCGTGTTAAGTTGCCACAAGTTCCGGATTCGCCATAGTACAGGCCTATTCACACACAAGTTGCCACCAGTATAGTGAAACCTACACACACACACACACACACACACACACACACACACAGACATTTTTTGGAAATGGTCTTATTTTACTCAGGGGACCTCAAAAAGTGTAAATCCATCAAAATCTCAAATTTTTTTTTCTGCACGAAAACAATACTTTCTCATATTACATATGATAAAGTAAAAATTTTCTAATAGGAAACGGACCACAAATAAACAAATGTTCAGCGATGTAAAATATTAAATTCAATATAAGTTTTCCATCCTTTATTTTCGATTGTTCGTGTAATTGCTAAAGTGAAAAACTTTTTAATATTCAGATCAACCATCAATTTCCGAAAAGACTTCTACATTGTTTAGGTTTGGGGTATTCTTAATTTATGATTTAGATTAAGATAACAGGCATCTGTTCAATGTTAATTAAACAAACTGAAATTTTGAATAAAAATTAAAGAAAATAAAAATATATACTATTACAAAATATTCTAACACTACTGGAATTGACATAATCCACCTACTTCATTACAAAGTTTAATTAGTAGAAGTGCTATGACGAATCTTTTCCATTTTTAAGCGAAACTTTTATAAATTAAAATTGTTTAATGGAGGAAAAATATGAAAGTTTTAAAATGCGATTTACAATTTACCAGTCAACAAAATTTTCAAGAATTTTATGTTGTAAAACTCCATTAGGCCGCCAGAGGCTTATTGCCTTAATTTATCGCAAGGGAATAATATAGAATTGAAGGAAAGCTCTTAACATTTTGCTAAACCAGTATACCTAACAAGGTGTTCCTTGGATAAATATATAAATAAAATCCTTAAAAATTTATATTACAAAAATGTGGTTACCATTAAAATATTCTCCTGGAACCCTTAAATACCGCAATTCATTCATCTTTGATAAACTCCACTTTTAACTTTTACTTACTTATTTAATTTTGATTTCTGAAGTATATTTCAGGATCGATCGGACATAATGCATTAAAAAATGAACCAATAATACAAAAGCATCTTTAAACTCTGCAAATATTTATTTACATTTTCATTATTTATAACGATGTGCTGGATATTACCGTGCTACATATTGTTAATTTATGAAATCTAAATAATGCTTCACTTATTTAAGCAATCCTATCGATTGCAAGGATTTCAAATTTTTAGGTTGCATACCCAGCACTAAGATTTTTTAAAATTCGTAAGTTACTGTAATACGAAACTGCAACTTTTAATGAATCGATTTACTTCAAGTTTTAATTTTCTATGTTAAGAATGAATAATGATGCCCCGTAGCCTTAGTAGTAGACATAATTACTAACCAACTTCATTACATCACTTTTGCTGTTCTTATGTTATGAAAACTCATCTTGTAAAGTAGATCACGTTATTTTCCTTAATAGAAAAAGTTTTTTCTCTCCTAATGCTATCAACTTTTTTAATAAAATTACATTTCTCTCTGTAATAATACTCCATTCTCTATCCATAGATGTACAATTTTTTTAAACATTTTTGTAATCTTTTTTGATTAATAAATATTACCCAAAATATTGTATAGCTTTTCTCAGTGCAAACTAATAGTATGTAATGCGAGCATTACAGTGGTGTAAAGCGTACACCGGCAGGCTACAGAGCAGACTATTCCAGTTTGCGCCAAACACACTGCTGTAATTGTTGCTTGCAGAGTTTACAGGATACGCTCTCAACTCTTTTAGCATTGAATTAGAATAATAATTTTCGCTAAGTAGTTCCATGATAATAAATCTCATTTGTTGAATTATAATTAAACTATCCCATGTCTTTTGTTATAAAATTAGTTCTTAATTACAAACAGGCATAGGTTTACATATTTTCTATATTTAATTAAAATTATTTAATAAGCATAAACAAATTAATTTAGAAACCTACAATGGGGAAGCAAATTACATACAATTTGGAAAAAAAAGAGTTAGTATGGCACCCCTCAATTCCACAATTTGCTTCAACATAACTTTGATTGTAATCCAGTATTAACTAAATATGTAAAAAAACATCCTTAATATTATCGAATTTTTGATAAATGATTAAAATTCACTAATTTTTGTTCCTTAAACGCCGGTGTGAGCGATCAAGGTGTGGTAAAATATTTAATATCTGTTTGTATTACAGGGCAATTTGCATGTGATTTAATGGCGTTGTTAACGCAATTTTCCTGGAAAAGCATGCATAACAACCTATAGCGCCATTTTGTCTTCAGACAATAATTAGTTAGTGGTAGTTGTAAATATTTAATTATATTTTTTTAGTTCATCAAATCGTAATTAGATAGATTGTGGGAGTTCATCATCATTATTGATGATCACAAGTCAAGCAGTCGTTAAAATAAACGTAACAACAAAGTCTAATATTGATTGCTTTACCTATCGTATTTGACAAGTAATTTAAGAAGTAATTTTCAGCAGTTGTAATTTTTGTGACACACATAGAAACAAACCCTCGTTCACGTCATCAGCACACAAAACTGCAGTTCTAAAACTATCCTGCAAAGAAGGCTCCAAAATTTACTACAATTGCCAGTTTGGTGAGTACCACTGAAAATAATACCTAGGGGTTTCGTCGAATCACCCCAAATCAGACTCTCCCACAAAACTGCGTGATCGAAAATTCAAATTAACATTTGGTGGCCTGGGGCTTAGATGTCGAAAACACGGACCACGTATCTTGATAAAATTTTCACGTTTTTGTCTCCCCAACCTCTACAACTAAACCTTTTACTATTGAAACATAAAAGAAGTTTGTTAAGGGTTCTAAATTGACAACAAAATTATATTCCTGAAATATAAAACTGTTTTCATAAAAAAATTAAAAACAAATCATTTTTTGCATTTTAATAGCTCTTAAACAAATATCTTTTGTAAAGAAAATAAACATTTAATGAGAATTTAATAACAAAATAAAAAAGTAATTGTGTTTCAAATTGCTACGAGTTAGTTATTCTAGATTAATGTTGCTTTAGTTTAACGTAGAATAATAAAAGTTTGCTTGTTTTAGTGAAGTTTTTAATTTACCTACTGTTTTACTGTATTAATTAATACCATAGGATTATAATAATAATTAGAAAATTATTTTCCATTCTAGTGGTATGGAAGATATATTATTAGGGGAAAATATCTGTTTTAATTAATTTGATAATATAAAATTTTTATACAAAAGTTTCACAATATATTTAAGTGATTCTAATAATTTTAATTAATTCCCACACTAAGCCTCTTTTCATCGCATGCTTCTTGAGAGGCTTTGGGCTTCTTTGGTAAATTACTTCCATGGTTTACCGTATTTCCGAGAGAAGATGGTCAAAATATTTGGTGATACTCTAGGGTTAAATTTGTGTTTCAAAGTTTATACATATTTGATACTTAGAAAGCGAAAAAAATTGGCAAAATTTAAATTTTTATTAAGGGTTGGGTAAAGTCAATACTTTCACCAAGTTAGAGTTTTTACCCCCTAAAAATCGAATTTATGACCGTGAAGTATTTGCCTCTAAATCCAGGTGTTAACCAAATCTACTTACATAATATTATATAATTTTGTCTTGCAGTAGCATCAAATAATAATTAATTGCGAGCAATAAAACTCAATAAAACAGTCAACTCCCCTGAATCCTGAATTATAGATGCATTGACCATACATTCCAATGCTCCTAAGAGAGCAATTTGTTGTTTACAGTCATATAAAATCAAACATTTCTTTGTGAGAACATTTTGAAGTTTATTTTGGCGCAACACTGGCTGCCATATTCACCTGATGACAATCTACTAGATATTTGGGGTATGTTGGATGCCAGGGTGTTCCCTAAAGTACATCTAAGTTTAGACGCGCTCAAGGTATCTCTTTGCCGAGAATGGAAGCGAATTCAACAGTATTACATTTGTGCACCGTACAACGAGTTTATTACCATACTTAATGCCATCATCAAATGTCACTTTGCACAATAAATTTTTGGTTTTTACATTAATTTTCCAATTATTATTATAAAAAGATTGGCTTTCAACCGAGAAGAGTGGAAAGCTGCTTCAAGCCAGTTATTTAACTGAAGACATCGAGAGAGATTATTCAAGCTTTATACATTTCAATAAAAATATCCCTATCCCTGTTGTGGGATAGACTGAGGAGTGAGATAACGAGCAAAAGATGTAAAATCCAGGACGTTGTCAGATGGACTAGAGCAAGGAGAAGGTTCTGGAGAGATCACGTGAATAGAATGGATGACGGAAAAATAGTAAAGCTCTATGACACAAAGGTCTAAAACCAAGCGGCCTCCCGGTAGACTCCCAAAGAGATGGAAGGACAGTTGGACGTCCGAATCCCAAGAAAGCAAACCTAATGATTAACTAACAGGGCTAAGCCCGAAGGGTTAACCGCTGGTGAAGTTTTTGTGCACATCTCATAAAGAAGGTGTTTCACACCCCCCAGACCCCGCAGTTTAACTAATTTATTTTTATTAAAAGTGAATTAAATATTTAAGCATATCTCAAGTTTATTAAAATTAGCTATGGCCAAGTAAATGTGTTTAATTCGTAATCTGACAATTAATTATAAACTGCGTAATTATAAATTTCGTACCCCTTGGGGTGGTGGGTAGATCTCTGCATCGGGATATCTTCAGTTTACCTCTGATAAAAAATAAATTATTCAATCCGGGGGGTCTGGGGGGTGTGGAACACCCTCCAGTGCACAAATTTTGGAATCTTGGTAAGTCTCTGAAATACCGATAAAGTAAGTGAAATACAATGAAGTATCGATGAAGTAGGCGAAGTACCGTGAATTATTCATGAAGTGCGATAAATTACTGGTGAAGTACGTGAAGTTGCGTGAATTACTGCTGAATTATGTGAAGTATGAAGAAGTATAGAGAATTATGATGAAGTACGTGAAGTGTGAAGTTAATTGTACACAATTTTCTCTAGCGGTTGACCCTTCGGCTAAGCCCTAATACAAGTAAAAGAAGTTCCGTTGGTATTTTATCTTTCCAGGGCTTTACCATTTTTTATTTTTGTGATAGTTTTATTTATTTCTTTGAGTGTTGGTGATGTTATTTCTTCGCTGTCGTAGCTAAATATTTTCTTTTTATCTGTACATTTAATTATTCTTTGAAATATTTCTTCCACATTTTTTATTTTCTCTGTTTCGTGTTGCATTTTTCACTCATCATCTGTTAGTACTCTTTATTTTAACACGTGTTTGTGCTTTTGTAAAAGTTAATGGAATATTCTTGTGTTGATTACCCGATTGCTCATTTCTATTTCATTCATTTTGTCCATAATCCATGCATTTTTCTTTAACTTATAAATTGAACTGGCTTCTTTCACGCTGTCTCTGTATTTTCGTAGGTCTTCTTGACGTCTAATTTCCAACCACTTTGCTCTGTTTTCCAATTTTGCTCTGTTGTATGCGTTACACTCTTTGTCAAACCATTCTTTTTCTCTCGTTTCTTCTGTAACCTACTATTTTTTCTGCACTTATGCGGGCACTAATTATCATGTTATTGATTTTTTGTTCAGCATCATAGGCTTTTCCTCTTGTATTCATTTCTTCTTTAACTTGTTCTTCGTACCTTTTTCTTAGTTCTGTGTTTATTAGTTTTACTACTTTTATTTGTTGTTCTTTCATATGTTATTGCTTTTGCCTTATTTTCGCTGCCACCAGGTAATGGTCTTAGTCTGTAATTTCTCCTCTGTGCGTTCTTTCATCCAATACAGTGTTCTCGTCCCTTTTGGATATCAGCACATGATTTATCTGATTTCCATCCTCGTTATTTTCTCTTGGTCAGACTCAAGTTATTTTATGCAGTATTTTATGTTTCAACTTGGTGCTAGTGATCGTGGTATTCGTTGATATCGCCAAATTGCACAATCTGTCTCTATTTGCACTCGTCTTTTCATGTATAATGTGCTTTCAAACAAACGAGGATATGTAATCTTTTTTTACTATTTTAGCATTAAAATCTCCTAAAATTATCAACCTATCCTGTCTGACTGCAGCCTCACACAGGCTTTCAATTTTATTATAGAATTCGTCTTTATCCAATACTTCTTAAAAATTTGAAATAAAAATAGCAAAAAATGACTGAATTATTGCATGATTTCTTACAATTAGCAAGTTAGTTCCTAGCACCCTGTATTTTAACATTTAAAATTATTCAATCATAATTTCATATCATGTTTTATACTTTTGTTTATTTGTTTATTATACTTACACTTACATAATGACTAAAACAAAAATTTATTATTTTAGAATTTGGTTTTGGGGTATGTTCTGTATGTGCAAATAAAATAAATTCTCATTGTCTACTAATTTCGGATTAATACCATCATCAGCACATTGGAACACTTGTCACGGAGTAAAATAAAAATGCAATGTACCAGGCAAGATTGAAATTATACTAAGATACACCCTGTCAATTCACATTAAAACTGTTTTAATAGAATAAGTGCACAAAACTAAAATAAATTTTAAATACCAAGAAAAACAAGACTATGAGTTATTATAAATAAAGACTGATGATCGTACATGCATAAGATACGTGATGCTAAAAGGTTTTTCTATTTATATTTTTATTTGCACCAGTTTAAAAGATCAATAAAGCTAAATTTTGTAATTATACTCCTAGTTACATAATATATATAAAAAAATGAAAAGAAATCACTATCTGTATGCGGTGCTGATGATGTCCAATAAGACAATAGCACGCGTTTATCCTTCATTCTTGATTTATGCAAAATTTAAGTTTAAGGCAATAATTTTGTTTTCAATGCAGTTAAAGTTAGTAATTCCTACGTGTATTGGTAAGTGCAGTGAGCGGAGTTGATTTGGTCAACCTTTTCAAAACGTTAGACGTTCTTATGAGGGTGCATCAGTAAAACTCGACCGTGCAGCAAGGTCGCAATGCTATCCCATCAACTGTTTAGTATTTATTGAGTAGTATTTAAATAGTATTTAAATTCCGATTTTTTGATGGAATTCCGATCCGATAAATTAAAATTCGAATCCGAGTTCGAAGTTCGAGTCTTCTACGCCAACACATTCGGCAAGCAAGGCGAGTGTAACTACCAAAATCTCTCAAGAGAACCAAACCAATCCTTTACAGAGAGATTAGGGCAAACTGAGAGAGTCTTATGTTCAGAAGTGGACAAATGCAGGCTAGGGAACAAAAAGATTTAAGCCTAAATCTTTTTACATTTAGGAATAAAGTCACACTAATAAACGGTTTTTACGTAGAACGATCTACTTTTTAATATGGCCAATGCAAGAACAGAAACCACACATCACTTGGATCCTGGCAATAGATTAGAGAGAGTTTGGTCTAAGAATATTAAATTAAAAACTTTGGGCCATAAAGAAATACTTACATAACCAATGGTGCTGGAGGATTAACTAGTTTCGAGGTCATGGATTGATCTATTAATGTCTACGAAAGATTAGATTACTTCTGGGGAGAGGTGAATCTTAATGTGGTTAATAATAAATTGTCAGCCAAAAAAAGGTTGTTTTGTTGTGGAGTGGATTTTTTGTAGCTGTAATTTTCTTAAAGGGATCTTTGGCGTAACGGAAATGACGTAGAATTTTATTTTTTATTTAGTTTGGTACTGTACGTGAATGCTGTGGAGATCTCACACCAAAGTTTATGAGGTCATCATATGGCATCAAATAATATATACTAATTATACATATTATAACAAAGGTTTATATTTAAAAAAAGTTTTGTTTTTTTGCAAGTTAAGTGAAATTTTAATAAAATTCTTTTTAAATTATTAAATTTTTCCACTTACATATTTTTTAGTTTCAGACATCATGTACAATCATGTTTCGATTTTCCTAAATCTCGTCAGTTAAACTTGGCCCTAATAATTGAATAAGGCTAAAAATCCAATATATAAAGAATTTTAATAAAATTTCACTTAACTTTCAAAAAATTAAAACTTTTTTTAAAATATATGTATAATTTCACAAGTTGATATGGGTATCATTTACATTATATAACAAAGATACATATGTATAATCGTAGATAACACATTATTTGTTTAAAAATTAAATTACCGAAAAAGGGAGTTTATATTATATTCACTAAATAATTAAAATAATGATGTGACTGTCATGAACATGCTGCTAATTTTAGTGCACTTACTTTCGAGTTTAACATTAAAACGTTAATTTATTTTATATGTATGTAGATACTGTTATGAAGTAATGTCAACTAAACAATTAAATAAAACGTAATTGCACTGCTCATGTTTGTCATATTGTCAATAATCCAATCTAAAATAGAAATAATCTTTTTGCAATTAAAAATAATTCATTTAATAAATAAGAAAAACTGTAGTTTCGGCATCATACTGCTATTTCTTCTTCTTCTTCTTCTTCTTCTTGGTCGTTTGCTTCTTGTCAGAAGCGTCGTGACCCACCTTGGCTGAAGCCAAGATGAATTTTCATGGGAGTATAATTCATGGGGTGGTTTCCGTTGCCTTCCCCATGGTCCACAGATTGATATTAGACCTTTGATCACAGCAGTGTATCCGACTCGACTAGGAATCGAACCGCGGTCTACCGCTTGCCAGTCGGCCGGTGTATGCTTTACGCTACACTGCTGGTCCATACTGCTATTATGTTCACGTTAATGAAATTTTTTTAAATTAAAGATTTTAATGTGAACATGGTAGCAGTAAACTGTCCCAAAATAGTTTTTATACAAATCATTAATAATTATTACTCTATTATTTTTAGAACAATTACATTCTGTTTTTGACAATATAACATTGATATTGACACATGTCACTGTCATGAACGTGTTGCTATGCATAAAACAGGATGGTCACTTCTTATCAAAGGATGGAGCTTTTATTTCAATTGTACGCAATTATCATTTTAATGCTGCTTGTAAGTCATAATTTTTTTTTAGCCAAGTTTGATAAAACAATTTATACATTTGCTGCAACTGTAATGCCTTTGTTGGGCATAATTAAATGGCCTATTATAATAGATCGTAATTATAACATAGGAAGGTGATCTTTTATAATTTTTTTGCTTTTAGAAGATATTTTATACTTAGCAGTGTAATATACCAAGTACATTATAAGAAATTTCTTTAACGTGAATTATTACCTATTATATAGTTGGATACATTAAACTTACAGACGTGATTCACCTTACTATACTGTGATCAGGTACACAAAAACTCGTATGTATCGTCAATGTTTCACTTTCTCTTTTCGAGCTACAAAGAATAAGAAACGAAAATGGCTAATTTGCTTTATTGTAAGGGTTAACTTAAACTTGAATTAAGTTAATTTAGAATAATAGGAGCACGAGCTTATTAATTACGTTTAACGCGCTGCTTCAGAAGCCAACAGTGTATGTCGTAGACTTTTTCTAATTTGAAGTAATCAGCTATAATTCTTCAAAGTTACAGTTTTGTCACTTTCTTGTTATTACGTGAAGGTGTTAGAATTATGGCAAATTAACTATTTGACCCTGTATTGATTTTTAAGCAAGACACGCCTGCAAAACCGCCTACAAAACACCACGCCCGTTTTTCTTGCACATGCTTACATAAAATCTTCGATCTTCAAAGTTGAGAGTTCACCTAAAGGTCACAAAAGCTGATAAAAAGCTTTGGAATACTAACATTAAAGTTTGAACTAAAGCTAGGCTTATAAAGTTAAAAATATCGCACAAACTTAGTTTAACTACACGGCTATTCATATTCCCTTTTTTTTCGCTTTAGCTTGAAATTTATAATCACAAGATTTTCACGAATGTTTTTTGCCATACAACCAATTATCATGCAAATATTAGTTATAAGTGCTTCGGAAGAAATTGAATGTTATGAGAGCGCTTTCCCTTATGTAATTGCATTATAACTAATCGATTCCGTAGTTCAGGTAGAGGAACTTAATAATTTCCATTTCAATGTTTTGGAACAACAGAAAACATTTTAAGTATATAATAAAATCTAAAATGCACTTTCCATGTTGTTCTACTAATATAATGATTTCGTCACATTATAACATCGTCAGACGAATAATTCAATTTTGTAGGTATATACAATTTTTGTGGTACAATTTAGCCATAAAAAATGTTTGTACATTTATTGATCAATCTAAATGCTGATATTGTTGCAGTTGTATGTTTGAATTATTTTTGCTTGCACTACCAGCATCCAACCTAGTAAAAAAATATAGAATGTTATCTATTCGTGACTATAACTATATTTTATTATTATATTATGGTTGATAGTTTCCTGGCAGTCAGGTTGTTCAACCCCTCACGTAAAATACATTTTATAAAGCTTATCAAAGTTAGACACGTAACAATATGCAAATTTGGATTGAATATTAAGTTACAATATTGCACACTAATAAAACATTATCTATTGGGCACAATGCCTGATAATCAATTTACACAACATAATAGTGTACCTATGTAGTATATTGAAAAGTAAGACTATACAATATGATTTATTTTAACAACAACAAAAAATTTTATTCGGGTAATATTTTCACAAAATGTAAAAATTTGAAATATCTTTTTTTTTAAAGGTGAAGTATCTACTTATAGTTACTTATTCGCTTGTGAAAGAGATATATTGAGTATGTAGTAATTCTTTTTATGCTTTGTATATTAGCGTATTATAAGAAAATGTATACAAGATGTAAGATAACGCACGTTATATCGTGCAACAATGCAATTTTGAATAACATCAGTTCAATGGCATGTCTTGGACAAGTCATCGACAATGTAAACGAATATATTTTTGTAATCATCAACATTGGAATTCGTTTGTATATTAGCGCCCCTTCCGGATTACGCCCGGTGCGGTAGCACCGACGGAACTACCCTAGATACGGAACTGCTAATTATTCTAAATTTCTAATACAAATATAGTGAAACCACGAACCAGGAAAAATCAATATCGGAAGTAAACCAAGGTTGTGAAATGGTTAGTGATATTTATTTAAAAAATTGTTTCCAAAATATTTTTGACATTTAACAGGAATACATTGTGAGTTTCACAGTATCTTACCTACTATGTGCTACTAATCTTCAATTCGAAAATTGTACTAAACACTAAATTACGAATGATATTGGTTAAGTGGGTACCTAATAATTATGGGAATAAATCCATTTCTAAATTCCATTAGGTACGTGAAATTGATAGTTAATTCAGCATTAGAAGCAGCTTACTCTTACCTGAATTACAATTTCATAATTAATTATGTCTATTGTCAATGTCAACACATTACAGATGCCATTGTTTACAGATGTTGTGTTGTGCTAAATCTTACTGAGTGCAACATTTTCATAATAATATTTCTAAACAACTCAATATAATGCAACAAACATATTGTAATTAAACAAAATATATCGTGTTTACAAAATTAAGTAACTAATTATTATCACTATACCGTGGTTACAGCGCTAAACAATTCTAAACGTTATCTTAAGAAATACAAACAATACGATTTTTACTTTTACTTTCGGCATTCACTTTCACCACCATCACTGTAAATTGAAATGAAGATTCAATAACAATAAATTCCTATTACAATACTTTCCCTCCTCTGTTTAAAACACTTTTTGAGTGACAATATAATAGATAATAATAATCATTAACAACCTTGATATCCAGCAACTCACTATGACTATGGTTATTATAAGATCATTGATTGCTTACTAATAATATTATTTTCAAATACTTCATTCATTGAAAAGATTACTACCTATAATAGTTAATATTAGTTTCCTAGCAGTCAGGACGTTCAACCCTTCAAGTAAAATACATTTTATAAATCTTTTCAAAGCTAGAAAGTGAGAACAGATAATAAATAGGTACCTACTACCTTTGAAAAACACTTGCACCTAAATTTTTATTAAAGCAACAATTCTTCTGTCTGCCAATGATTTTGTAATACAAAATACAAGGAAAATTTCGTCTAAAAAGTCTTCAATTAAGAATTCACGTATGAAGTGGATGTATTTAAAAACTTGCATTGCACCTTCTCCAGCTGCCCTATTTAAATTTGGTAACGAGGATTCCAAACACAACTGTAGCTGTGACCTAACTAGAGAAGCGTAGAGTAGTTTTACTGTGACTGGGAAGAAGTGAACTGACTGTCAGGAATAAACCCTAAATAATTACGATAGGCCTCAATAGAAAAATATTAGAGATATGATTCTTGAATATCAGACCAACATCCAAACGTATGCCAAGATCATCAATTGAAGTAACATTTTATTTCTTTATTATTAATTACAAGCTCCAGGATACCTCTGAAGGCATACAACTACAAACTCCAAGCACGCAGAGACGTGATAAGACCGAGAAAGAGATGAGCCGGAACAGGTCAAAGACCTAATCCATGATGGAAATGATGATGATTATTAATTTAAACCGTACTGGAAGTAAACCTCGACTTTTAGTAAAGAAAGTAACCGAGCACTTTTCAAAATTTAATTTCAACTTATTTGTTTTACACCAGATGGTTATCTTATCATGATCCTCCTGTAATTCTAGACAATTATTGATGAAGTCAATTGCTTTATAGATTTTTACGTTGTCAGCAAACAATAAGTAATGAATTTTCCAATGTCGTTGAAAAATAGTAAAAACAGAATAGAACCACAATGAGGACCTTGGGGTACACCAGATGACACCCAAATAACTCATAACAAAAAATTATCTACTCTAATCCTTTGCGTTCTACCAATCACATAGCTGCTAAACCATTTTAAGACATTTAAACTAAAACCGAAAGAATACATTTTACCGATGTGAAACTGGAGAAAATGCTTTAGCAAAATCAGAATAATCTATTTATACTCTTCAAATAGATCAAGCAAAAAGTGATAAATGATATAAGGTTAGTCGACGTTGATTCGAGTCCCACATGATGTTCAACAATGAGTGCTTGCAAGCAAATCTTAATTGGTCAGAGACCAAGATATCAAAAATTTTAGGAGTTATTAACTGAATCAATAATAGTGATAATATCACTTCTACCGCCATTTTTAAATATCGGTGCAATCAAACTTTCCCTCCAAATTTGAGAAAAGCAAGTACTATTTAGAGGCAGTTGGACTATGTTAAAATGGGACTACGAAATGAACATTAACAATTTTTAATAAAATAAGGTGGAATTCCATCAGGTCCAGAGTTGAATTCATCTGGGAACTTACAGATATATTCAAAATACTAATTTCCGATAAATTAGTAAAATTAGAATCATTTCTTGTTTCTAGTGTATGTCGGTAATTGGAGATGTCACGATCAGCATAAAGCGGTAAAAAAGTAATCCTCAAAAAGTTCAACACAATACTGACCAAAGGAAGAAACATCACCTGACAACGTTAAAGTTGGATAACCTTTAACATTTTTGGAGTTGTTAACGTGTTGCCAAAAAGCAAGTAGGCAAACATGTGTATGATTCTCTATTTTGTTAATGTACCTATGATATAAGTCTAAATGGATCAATTTCATCTGTTCCCAAAATGCATAGAACGCCACGTAGTCCACATTGGTTCTAGTATGCTTAAATGCTTTGTGTGCAAAAATTATTATCAAAAGTGAATTGAAATCAATGAAGTCAATAAAGAAATCAATGATTATAGGTAATAAAAAATAAAATAAAATAATAATAAAAACTTCACCCACGGTCTTTTTAACAAGCGGCAGCAAATGGAAATTGTACCTAAAAGCAAGTAGCTCAAACTTGAATATGGAATACCCTCTAGCTAGATAATTTCACAAGTTAATAAACTATTTAGCTAGTAGATATACTCGATGCAGTTGGAGTTGAACGACAACATCATAGATAACTGAAATTACCATATTTACTGTATTATTTGCGTTATCCAACTCCCTCTCTACAGTATACAATAGCTTTGTTTCATCGAGCATACTTTGAACAGTTCTAGAACTACCGAGTTTTAATTCAGAATTTTTCAAAGCGCACGCGTGAGCAATAACTGTTTTGAACTAGTAGTCAAAAATAATCGTGATGAAACGCTTTCGGTACAGTTATAATTTTTCGAGATTGCTCGGACTCATTCGTGATTTAACGAATTATTTTATTAAAACCAAGGTAAATATGGGTATGATCTAATGGTGAACTAAATCTCGTCATGTACTGCGCATTCAAATATGGCCGTCTTAGTAATTTAGTAATTTAGTATAAAACCGTAATATACTTATTAAAAGGTCTTCCAAAAACCACGTAACTTAAAATAAAACACTGTTTGCTAAGCAAGAACACTGTAGGTAGTAAATTATAAAAATAGTTATTTTTATAACTGTAATTTTATTACAGTTATAAAATTTTAGTACAAATCGAAAGAACATACAAAATGTACTTAATTTCAATAGCTAACAAAATTTTCCAATTTTTGGCTTAAGCCCTTCTTACTAATCACCGGAGAATTTCTTCTTGTGCATTTTTGAAAAATTTACTTATTCAAATACGATGCTAAAATTCGTACGAGTTCGTCTTCAGTCGAGATATTATGGGCGGTCACCTTTTCAAGAACTTAGTAGTTCTTGCCAGTTCTTGCTCACGAGCAAGTACTGATTTGAACCGTTCAGAACGACTCTAGAACTCCCAAGAAGGGTGATGAAACAACGGACTAGTAGTTCATAGAATTAGTAGTTCTTCTTTAACGTTTGATGAAACAGATTTTAGTTAAAGCGCATGCGTATAGCACTAGAACTAACGAGAACTGCTTGATGAAACAAACCTAATATATCTCTTTAACAAACTACTGTAGTTGTTTTCTAATTCCAATTCAGCACTGATTATTTGTCTAACGGGTAGACCGAGGGGTTAACCGCTGGTGAAGTTTTTTGTACACATCTAATGAAGTACATGAAGTACTGGGGAGGGGGGGTGTAGAACACCTTCCAGTGCACAAATTTTGGAATGAAGAACATTGCAGAACATGCAGAACCCCAGACCGAGTAGTTTACTTTTTATCAGAAGTAAACTGAAGATCTCCAGTTGCAGAAGCACTGGAGGGTGTTCCACACCCCCCAGACCCCCCGGTTTAAATAATTTATTTTTATTAAAAGTGAATTAAATATTTAAGCATATCTCAAGTTTATTAAAATTAGCTATGGCCAAGTAAATGTGTTTAATTCGTAATCTGACAATTAATTATAAACTACCTAATTATAAATTCCGTACTCCTTGGGAGGTAGATCTCTGCAACAGGAGAGTTCAGTTTACTTCTGATAAAAATAAACTACTTGACCCGGGGGCTGGGGAGTGAAACACCCTCTAGTGCCTCTGCAACGGGAGATCTTTAGTTTACTTCTGATAAAAATAATCTACTCAATCCGGGGTCTGGGGTCTGTCTGTAAGTCTCAGAAATTGAAAGTCTCTAATACTGAAAGTATCGATGTGCATTATGCTGAATTATTGAACTGCTGAATTATATGAAGGACAAAGAAGTATGGAGAATTATGATGAAGTACGTGAAGTGTGAAGTTAATTGTACACGATTTCCTCTAGCGGTTGACCCTTGGGGTAGACCCATAGAATATTTAGTAGTTTTTTATTTTGTTTTTTAAATTAACTTTTTTAAATAAAATTTTTATTCCAATGTTTGCATATGTGGAGTAAATGTGTTCGAGCTTTTATGATAACCTTGTATGGGATGATGTTATTGCTACCCTCTTGAACTTGGCTGGTGCATTCCATTTGCTCTAAAATACATCAGTTGCCCCGCAAAGTGTAGATACTGACGTTGTCATTCCACCTATTGGCGTTAAAAAATTGTGTAATTTTATTTTGGATTTTGAAAACTGCTTTGTAATGTTTGTTAAAGCTTCCATGCGTTGGCAACGCCAACGCATGGAAGTTTTAGTAGTTAGTTTGGTGTCATTAAATAGCGTACTGCCTTATAGTCCAATCAAATAATAATTTAACCTCGGAATGAAAAGGAGAAAACTAAAAATTCGCATACACTTTAGTTGTGATATTTTAAAGAATGGTTGAAAGATCTCGTGTCCCCTACTCAAGATATCAAAGGTCACGAAAATAGCTTTTTTTGCTTTGTATGCATCACATGTTGTTAGAGATTATTACAAAACTGGTAAAGCATATAATTTTCTACAAGTTTGGTTCTATGCATATTTTTCGTATCCTTAACCATAATCCGGATGGCAGAATTGTATTCTTACCGTCTTCCACGCCAACACGTTCTTCTACTGCCAATCAGGAGACCAAGCCAATTCTTTAGGGAGAGGTTTGGGAGAATGGAAGAGGCTTATGCCCAGCAATGGACAAATATGGGCTGACTAAAAGAAGAAGAAAAGAAGAACCGTTTTCGAAAAATCGCGCGAAGAGAAAAGCAAATTTGAATCTAAACTCCTAAATCAGATAAATTTAAAGAAAAATCTGTAAAATCTTTCTAGATTTCTCTAAAATGTAAACAACGCATGTGCAGATTAATGTAAACTTCCAAATGTTAACTTACGCATGCATACGACTTGTTCAAAAGTTTTGCAAGATTATAATAATATTATTAAAATTGCTACAATCATAATAAAGAACTAGATTATATTAATCTTCAAAGTTGATTGATTTTGTATATCAAAACTTCCAATATACATACAAAGCCAACATCCATAAAAAGAAAAAAAAATACACAGAACACAATTTTTATAGTTAAATGTTTTATTTTGCAAAGTTTACTGTCCATAAATCTGGCTCCTTAAATTTTATGCTTTGCTAGTTTTATAATTATCCTTAATGATATGCGACGCATAGGAAGTAAGATATTTGCCAAAAAAACTATTTTTGTAACCTATGACCTTTGATATCTTGAGTAGCAGACACGCGAGATCCCATGAAACTTTAGCCATTCTTTAGAATGTCTATGCAAATTTCAGCTTTCTCCCTTTTATTCAGAGGTTTAACCTTTATTTCGTCTTGTTTGACTGTATTATCAGTATTGTACGTTGGAAACGTTGCAACGGTTTGGCTAAGTTTACAACGCCGATTTATCAATTTTGTTGAAAATTTAATTGCAATAAGAACCACCTGCTTTGAAGAAAACTGATCTGAAGTAAATTTCGCTATTGATTTTTTTGTCTTAGTAGTTTGTTACGAACTACTACAACATTATGTAAATTAGCGTACATAAAAGTTCTAAATATTTCATACAACACATACCAAAAGGGCTCCATTTTCACCAGCACTTGCCATTTGAATGATAGTGGATGTTTTACACGAATCAGCTAACGCGCTACATTACAGGCTAAAATAGTATATTTAGACAATTGAAATAAATAAGCTTTGCTACTATTTCTTTTTTATCTTTATTTATCCACTGCTAGATGCAGGTTTTTTTAAATTTCTAGTGGAAATCATCAACACATGAAGACAGGCAGCTTTACGTGCCCTCTAAAACACGGAGAAGGTCATAAGAAAATTAGACTCTCTTAAAATTTAATTTTGGCTTCAAAATATCCCCGATGCTACTGTTAAGTAAAACAGATCAAGATATCTGGGCATACAGGGTTATCCCTAGCCAAAAGTAGAAAAAGAAGACCTCAACTTGGATGGAATTTGTAGAGTCATGTTTTAAGTGAGTACATCAGTTGTTACTGTTTATAAATTTCTCGATTTTTTAAATATAGGTTTCTGAGGGTAGCAGGGCTATTCCAACTCTCCTATCTGCCAAAGTCACTAGAAGGTTCTTACTTTGATCTTTCTTCAAAGGTCATTGATTACTTGAACTTTTTCTTTGCCCTGTTATTTCAGGTTTGTTGCATGGTTGTATAAGTGAGGTGTTTCAATGTCATCTTTTCCCTCTGTAAAATATTCGTCATCTCATCACTAATCTCTTTTATATCTTTGTAGCTAACTGCCACTCTCTTCAAATCTATGGCTATTTTTAGTAATCATAACGGAGTTATGAGCTAATTTGTGTAAGATTACAGGTAATTATCAGGAAAGTCAAAAAGTCTAGCACTCTCTTTTTCTTGCACTTATCTTGCTTTATTTTAATTAATTACGTATGACGACAAGTTTTGACTGATTCCGCCTTAATTATGCCAAGAGTCATAAAATTTATAACAGTTTTGTCAACAAGCACAATTAAAGTTAAAATTAAAATCAATATCCAATTTATGGGTATTTGAAACTTAAGAGGCTGGTGTTACTTCTTCTCCACCTTCTTTGGAAAATCGAATAGTCAGAAGCTTGGATTTGATTCTAAATATTAAATGGAATGTTCCCGCATTATTTTGGCCTGAACCAACTGTTATAGTGCTATCAGCACAATTTGGTCAAAGACGAAAACATGCAACTGCATAAATATATAATAATTAAAAATATATGTTAAAGTAACTTAATTTTAACAATAAGTTAATGTAGTCAAATTTTAAATTTACTTTTTACAAACTAATATAATAATAGCGTACGACGCATAAACAAAAAATATGTATTTCATCTGTGAATTGAATTACACCATTTTTTTAATAATTTAATATATTCTGTTTCCTTTGTTATTTGCTGCCATTTCGTTCTTGGCGTCTCCAATTATATTCCTCAAAGAAAAGTTTTAAAATTTTTACTTAAAAAGCATAAAAAAGTATTTTCTGCGGAATATAATGCTCGACTATATTTTTTATCTTTTCTTAACGCCTCGTTTATTCTTTAGTTTAACCATGCAGGTATAAGTGTAATGCGAAGAAAAGTTCTCATCTTGAAAAATTATATTAAACGACATATGGATAAATTTCAAAGTAGATAACTCGGAAAACACTATATTGTGTTCAAAATAATTCAGAATGTACAGTTTTTCTATATCTTTTTTTACATTATTTTATTAAAGTATTTATTAATTTCTGACTAATTATTTTCTTCCAGCATAATACCCATTCAAAGATATAAGTTTTTTGATTTTCTTTAATTTTACAACCTGTTCCATTCAAGAGTTACTTCTTCTTCTTTGTCAGCCCTTTCCGCTCACTCCTGAGCATCAGCCTCTTTCTCTAGGAGAAAGGTGAACAGCATTAAGACCCCACGGCTGCTTAAGTCCGAGTTGGGGAATTTGCCTGTAACCCTTTATTATTGTTGATGTTGGCAGTCATCAACTAAGGGGACCGCCGGCTTTACGTGCCCTCCGAAGCACGGGAGACGGTCCTAGATAAAAGAGAGTCAGAAAGAAAATTTTCTTCCGTGACTCCTCCGGGATCGAACCGGGTGCCTTTGCATCAGTAGTTGATCGCTCTAACTACTAGGCCAAGACCGTCTCTGTTACTGTTGCTAGTGTTACTAGTCAAATTTTAAAATAAAAAAATTTCAAAATAAATTAGCTTAATTTTATTATATATTATAAAAATAAAACAATTATTTAAATTAAATTAACACCCCATGATTTCAGTGCTCAAATAACACTAAATGAGTACGCCTTTCGTATCTATGACTGAGATGATCAAAAACCAAGCTAAGGATAAAAATATAGTGCCAACTTAGATAATTAAAAACCCTGGTATAATTTGAAAATAAAAATTAAATAAAATTAATGTGACAATACAAGTGAAATTGTAATGTTAATTTTGTAAACATTTATAAATTTCGAATGTCTCTGAACAGTAGGTCTGATTTTTACTACTGGACAGCTTTGAAATCAAAGCTCAGGGGTGAACTATATAACTAAAGGGTAATTGTTTTCGATTTTCCCCTTTACTATTTCTTTTCCTAACTGTCAAATCTTACAAGACACAATCACGCTCAAGATGGAATTCGAAGCAAAACAATAAATTTCCAATACAAAATACAGTTTAAATTTATTTTTATGCCTCTAGAACAATAAATTACACTTTGACGAATAATTTAGTTATTGTTTAATAACTAACAACTTAGATTTTATAATGACAACTTAATTAATTGTATAAATTTTCAAGAAATTATATTCACAAGTATAAACAAAAATTAATTAATTGTAGAGTATTTATGTAACAATTGAATTATTTTAATTTTCTCACCACGCTCTTGTAAATCTCAAGCTTTATGGCTGTGTAAACAATTAACTAAATTGTTTTAAAACTCGCCGTTTTCAAAGTGCAATTAATTAAATTATTTTTGTAAATTTACGTTGGCTACTTATTGTAACTTTAAAATAAATAATTGTAAATGTTTATTAACTTGCGAAATTATATGTTGAATAAAATATTTTAAAAATTACAAGTTTTGTTAAATTTGAAAAATTTTCCAACTTACATTTTCGTCTAATACCCCGTTGCGCATAAGTGGCTTCGTCTTATCAAGATATCATCGGCTAAACTATCCCTAAATAAATGGATTTTAACGGATTTTCATTCATTTTCATGAATGGATTTTAATGGATATTCATGCATTTTCATTGCTTTAAGGATAAATACTAAAATTTAAGTTGTAAATTTTTTCAAATTTTATAAAACTTGTAATTTTTAAAATATTTTATTCAACATCCGACTACTGCTCTACTATCGAATACAAATATTATCGCTTTTTGATCGATAAATTAGGTACTAACTCTAATAACTTGAGTTAAATCAAGTAAGTAAATAGCTTATTTCTATTAAAATTACCATAAGGGTAAATGGTTTTCACCACTCGAAATTTTGTTATAATTTTGATTATTGCAGTACCTAGAGAAATTTTATGTGAGATGTAAATCAACCGTTTTTGGTTTATTTTTTCAAAATTGCACATATACACTGTGCTGTTAGACACTTGCAAGTTTTATTTTACTTTATATTTTGTGCTACCCCCCATCCTGTATGTTTATCTTTATTTGTTTTGATTTCAGCTGGAATCAAATTTACAATCAAATTCTTTTTTTTAATTCTTATTTTCAAATTTTGATATTTTTGCAAATCACTTGGGTGTAAAATACAAAATGTATGAAATAGTAGACGTGTTCTTGTCCTGCGAGAACAAACATTTTACGGAATACCAAACGATAGGTGTTTGATATTCACAGAGACTCATAATATTAAGGACACGTAGTAGAGAGTAAAGCTTTCGTCCGTTTCAAAAATTAAGGATTTTCACTTTGATTGATAGTATAATACTACTTGTCTGAACATTTTATAATTATAAAGTGAGGAAAATAAATATAAAAAATATTAAAGTTTACATAAAAATAAGGGTAGGAATTTATGAAGTGATGCCCAATGCAAAGACTTTTTAGTGAAATAATTAGCTAGTGTTTTATAGTAATTAAGGTATCTTTTCGATTTGAGGTGATGATCGATTTTTAAAACATTACTCAATTTTCAATAAAAAAATTTAAAATAGCCCTCGACATTTGCCCAAATAAATTTAAATAATATTTAATTCTGGTACTTTTAAAAATATTATTTCTCAGTTATATAATTTTGTGCCATCATAATAATAATATGTAATTAATAGTGTATCGGCAGCAACACACTATGATTAATACAATTTGATGAGCTCACTTTGAAACATGGAATTAGCAATGGGAATACAAAGTTCAAATTTTCGCTAGTTAAAATTTTGTTTTATTTACTTCAAACAGTCATTAGCAAGTACTATATATTTTCATTTTCGTAAATAGCGCTGAAAGCTTCCTCTAATAACAATAGGGAAAAGCTCATATAATAATGTGTTTACGTAATATACGAATAATATTTTGATATAAATTAAAAACTTTATACCTACTTGATTGCTTTTTTATTATTTAAAACAATTATGTTTTTTAATTTGTAAAAATTCACATATTTTTTACGTGGAATTCGAATTCCTCGCGGAATTTTTACGAAATTATGCAATGAATAATTTTTTGAAATAAAGTAAATTGTAAATATATTTTTTAATATTATACCGATGGTTTAATATAAATGTCAATGTAAACATTTTCTATTTTTGACTAATAATAATTAATTATTTATATACCTGTATTTTAAATAATATATCAATGCGTAAATATAGGTACCAGGTATATAAATAATGTATTTGGAATAGGTTGTAAGTATTTTTATTTTACATATATTGTAATAATAATAATGGCTGAAAAAATTCTCCTGTTTTTTTATTTCATTTGTATTGCAGCAACATTTGTTATGCCAGTGGTTTCATAATATTTTCAACAATATCTGAAATAGCAGGAGGCATAACAAAGCGATTTATGAGGAAAATCACAATAAAAACCCACCATGCCACAACAGTTTGTTCTTATTTAGGAAATCATACATTTGATGAAAATTGAACGAATTCTAAAAAAAAATGTATTATTTTTACAATGCTATATTTTAAATATTATTTATTTAAAAGCTTGAACAATTTCTGCTAAATTGTAATATTTGATAGTTTAATTATTAATTAAAACATAATAATTACGTTTAATAATTTTTTCAATTTTAGTGCTTAGTTAAAATTTTCCTTCTCATTCAAAACAATTAATAAATTATGAAAATCAGTGCATAGTAAGCAAAAAATTATGGTTTAAAAAAGTAATAATGTCGGTATTGGTTTAGAATTTTCTTGTAGTGGGGGTGTATTACAAGTTGGTTTTATCGATTTACTATTAAGTATAACAAAAAAAATTAGACATGGTGTTACCTTGGCCTAATCCAAGCAACTAGGTGATGTAAATAAAGTCTTTAAGCTCTTTCCGGCAATCGATGCCGAGATATTGATGAGGTAAATCCGTTATATTTTGTAATTAAAATTAATTACTTGACGATATACTGAAGGTATTCATACAAATTAAAAATAAATAATTAATAATGTTCACCCTTGATTATAATTAATTAAAAATTTAAACCTTATAGCATCACATACAACATAGTACACCTACAGTTTTATCGTTTATGATGCAAGTTGTTTTATAAATTTTACTTCCATTTAAAATATTTAAATGCATAACTACAATTATTTTTTTGTAATTAATTTTTATCAATAAAAAATGTCTTCTTTGGCATTTGCATTGCATAATTAATGAAAGTTTATGTCAATATTGATTGTAACACTGCATATACATACCTAGATACATTTGTAGTATTTGAATTTCACTTTTAAGGTAGCATTTTAAATGATGTAGTACTTAAAGTACCTACCACTTATTGCATCTGAATTATTCAAATATTGCATCACTTGGCTTCGATTTCCTTGCTTCATATTTACATGATTGAATTAATTCACAAAACTCCCTCTGTTTTTGTCTATATGTCAGTTTGCAACACACATTTTATAGACAGTAAATTTAAGATTATTTCTTTAGGTGCGGCCTTCAGCCCGCACAACCTTGACAGATTACTTATAAAAATAAATATAAAAACTACACACAAAACTATATCTGTGTATTTCTTTGCAACCTGATTAGTAAATTTATTTTTTTGCCTTACTAAAACAAATATTATATTTTTTCGCATTAAGATATTAAATTGATAAAATCTTTCTATATTGAAATAATTTAAAAAAATGTTTTTAAGTTTTATACAGCTCCGAAAACTCAATGGCATTAAAGCTTAAGTAAATTTATGGTATGTAAAAGCTTGTATATATTTCAGTAGCCTAAAAGGGATTCCAAGTTATTTTATATCCTAACCCTTATCGAAACTTTCTCTAATTTGTAGTAAATACAATTTTAACCCTAAAAATTCAGCTAAATTTAATTACATTAGAGAAAATTATAAGATAAAACCGTGTAAAGTTTTTTTCGATTTTAATCTTTACCTATATAAAAGGTAAACAGACATTTTTATAATATTAGAAACTGGATATGAAAAATTCAAATTGACAATGCTTTTAAATATGAAATCCAAAGTCACGAGAGCTTTTTGTTTATTGTTCGTCATATTTCAACTAAAATTAGGTACAGACCTTCTTTCCTAATACATTAAACTTTATTTTTAGTTGTAAAAGGAAAAACGATGATTACTTTTAACTTTAAAAATAAATTTAAGTGAGGGATTATTTTATTTCATCACTGAGTATATTCGTTCATTAAATAAACTATAAACGTCTAGAATTTTCGAAACCATATTGCGTTAATAAACCCTAACATTTATAAAGAGCATTAAGAAATAATTAATGCTCATCCCTTTTTCTAATTTATTGCATTTTTTAGTATTTAACCTTTTTGGAAAACTAAATTAATAAAATATAATAATACGTTACATGATGCATGGGTGTACCTACATCAGATATGTTTTATAAAATATAATAAAATATAATTTAAAATTTAAAACTTAACGAAAACTAATACAAGGTTATCACTTGCAATACCCAATTTGATGAGTGAATTTGTTCTTAATTTTTGTTATGCAAATGTAACAAAATTATGCTACTTACAAAATTAAAATTTTGTTCTACTTGTTCTCCAAGAATGATAAAATAATTCTAATCGAATTCATGAAATGATCATAAAATCGTGATTTAGAATTAGGTACTCACTTTATTTAAATAAAATCTTACTTAGCAGTATAAAATTTATAAATGCGATTTCAAAAGAAATATTGACCTCAGAGAAGATTGTTTTCTAAAGAATGCGTATCTTACCTACTATGTAGGTACGTTAAATAGGCAACATTTTAAAATTCTCAACAGCGTGAAACTATTTGTAATGTATCCAGTACTTCCTCAAGTATGTATGAAAGCTAATTTCCTTCAAGCTAAATAATAAAAATGTTTAAAAAATCCCAAGTTAATTTTTAAAATTTTTTCTTTTGATGATGTGTTTGCTTGTTCTGTTCGTATTTTCTCCATAATTTATTGCTCGTGTAACATACATAGATATTTACATATTCCCTAGCAATAACCTTCTGCGTATCTGCAATATAATTAAAAGTACTAAAACCGTGTATTGTATCGAATAGTGAAATTGAATTTGTAAAATTTCAATTTCACAGTCTAGTAGCATCAGCATTATTGGAGTAAGGAAAGTTTCCACCGTTGATTTTGCATAAATTTTTAATTAAAAATTATATTTTATTGTAGAGTTTTGTTTGGCACCCCAATCAAAAATTAAGATATTCTGGCAAGGCCTGATTTCTCTACCTAGAGAACTCTTCGAGATACACACTTACTGCATAAAATAACTAGTCAAATTTTTGATTTGTTACTGTATGCATTTAATTTTTTGCTGACTAATTAGTTAATTTATCTAATAGTAAAGTGCACTTATGACTCAAAAGCACTTGTGGTTTTTATTAATACTTATTTAACCTGTTAATTTTTAAATTTTAATTTAATGAAAACTTTTTTTCAAAAGCTGAATCGTTCTCAACAGGAACAATTAATGTGAAGGTACATAGTAATGTACATAGTAATTTTTCGCGTTATTTAAGTTTTAAACAAAAGCATGGCACTACAATGTGTTTGCTAAATTCTTTTCAAGCTTCAGTGAAACAACAAAAATGTTCATTGAAATTTAATAAATGTAACAACAATAATTATTTTTAAATTTGTATTTAATTTTTCTTGTAATACATAACAGCGGTAGATTACATAAAAAAATATTTTATTAGCAGTTAAACTGATTTATATACTAGAAATTTTATGCATTAATGCTCTGTAAGTTTTAATCGTTCAAAAATAATTACATAAATCTTCATGTGTAGGTAATAATAAAGAAGATCCCAAATTTACATTTTTTATTATTAGTTCTATACTACAGCATTGAATGTTTTGACACATCTATTTTCCTCATTGGTATTCTCAGACTGAAAGGAAATCTAAAGAAAATATAAATTACTCTGCAATAATTAGATTTCTCTTTAAGGAAACAATCGCTTACAAATCGATCATAGGAATGCTTAAATTATTGGATCTGATTTGTGACTAAAACTGTAAGAAAAATTTCAACGACACAATAAGGTATTTTTCAGAATTTTGAAAACAAAACGACACCTTTCACTTTATCTTAACAAATTATCGAACCACTGGAAGATTGAGCTAATGAAAGAAGATTTGAACATAATCGATTATCAAAAAGTTGTAGTACATTTTCTAGAAGAAAAAATGAAAAAGCTTTCTCTATTATTTGGACAAGTAAATTACTCAAGATGATTACATAATTTAATATGCTGTTTATAATGTGATGCTTTAAAAATATATTTGACTGTCAGTCTTTTCCACAGTACTAAAGCCATTCTGTTTTCTGTTCCTATTATTGAAAGTAGTATTATTGCAAGTTTCCATCAAATCGGACACTTTTCAAATAAATTTGAAATAATTTCAAACTGAACTATTGCAGAGGTACTAATATGTAAATTATGAAGGTGTACGAGATTTTAATGAAAAGTTGAACAAATACATTAATCGTCCGGTAACATCTAAAGCGACACCACAACATATAAAAATTTTATTTCACGACTTGATTGATTGACTTATCATCTTCAAAGTGGAACAATTAAATAAAAAACTTAATTGCTTTAATCTTTATTTAATTAACAGCTCAGAAATTTCTTTTCAAGGTTTTATTGCCATATAAAATGTTCAAGACTACCTGCCATTATACTTATTTTAAAATTACATATTTGCTCAAAGCTTGAGCAAATCCCTAACAACAAATTGGGCTCAACAATACACACTGGAAAACTTGACATAATCCAAATTGTAAATTGAATTATTTATTAGGTAATACATAACATTTCAAGTACTACTAACATTTATTCAAAGTGACAATGCACACACAAATTAATGTTATTGACTTAGATGAACTCGGCAACACGTTTGATAACATTTACAAAGAACGTGAAAAACAATTTTTAAAATATAAATAAATAAATTGTTAGAATTATGTTAGCTTTCGTACCCGGCTTCGCCTGGTTATTGTCATGATTTTTTGAATGCTGTTGTAGTAAGTTTTACCTGATACGGGAAACTAAAGATTTTGTATAATAAACTGCAAACAGAAAATTTTATTTTGCTTAAGTGGTCTATTTGCAAGCTTTTTGTACGACAGACAAATACACAAACAAGGGAATAAACTTTGAGAAATATGGTATAGGTATTGTAAATAAGTAGCGTACGTATGTGAAAGGTAAACATTTTGAAAGCGTACAGGATTATAGAGAAGTTTCATGTATAATTTATTAGTAAAGCTTTTAGATGCTTTAATTTCAACATATTATATTAAGCAACTTATGCAAATAACATTGAAATAATGAAATGGATTTTGAATTTTTAAAAATCATAAAGAAAATTTAATATGAAAGCAAAATAATTTATGATGTTTTTAACATGCTCACACCAGTAAAAGCGCTGTGCTGAATTTCAGTTAAATTAATATAACACTAAAGTTTATCTTCGTCTTTACGAGAGCCATTGCTTTTAGTATAAAATATACCAAGAAAAACATTTTTAAAAAATTGTTTAGTAGTAATATTTCAGTTAATCGACTCGCTATACTACTTTTTAGCACAGTGGCATGCTGAAATAGTATATGTGGGAAAAAGCATATTATTGGATGAGCCGACAAAGTCTGACTATGATGACTTTGGGGTTCTACTTGTTTACCTTTAACTTTATCTTTTCGGAGACATGGTAATGGATATGTAAATTCATTTTTCATTAACCTAAAAAAATGGCGGACGATTATGACATTAAATAATTATAATCCCACGCCAAAAGTTGTTTCCAAAGTATTGACGTACTAGAAGGTCAGGGCGGTGTAAAGGCTTTTCTGCCTTGCTAGTGCCGAATATAATAAAACGCAAAGTGTTGTAAAAATGCATTAAAGCAATGCATGATTTTTATTTGTCCTTTCATTCATCATCAACATTTACAATAAAATTGAGTTCAGCTAGAAAATACAACAAATAAATTTCCTAACTATCCAGGCGGTATAATCATGATTATACCATTCCATAATAGTTTACATTGTATTTTATTACTATTATACATTAATATATTGCGTCGGATCCTCATTGGTGATTCTAAAATTAAACTTGGAGTTTTCATAATAAAACGAACAATTCAATGCAAAGTTTTATTATTAGGTAGGTGTTGCTAATTAAAAAATTTTATCTTAAAATTGCCAAAAGCAAAATTGATGACAGCAAACAAATGGTTCATTATGTATTGCTTAAGTAAGGTCGAGCATGCTTAACTAACGAATATTAAAATGCACGAATTCTAAATTATTAACCTACATTACTGCACTTATAATTAGTCACATCTGCAAATACAAGGCTAAATATAATTTCGCTTCTGATCCGCAATTCACTATTAATTAATTTGTGTTTCTTAACTTGACCTAATCCATCATTTTATTAATAACCCGAACACTATAACAACAGATGGGTATAATAGCTCATAATACAACATCATTACATCTTGTCAGGTTTATTACATTTTAAAACTATGCTAAGATCATACAGTAGCGATCTAAAGTAAGTTGGCAAACAGTTTTTACAAAAATTATTAGAAAAGAAATCATTTAGTGGACTATCATATATTTTCTAAAAGTATGTAGATTAATACGTAGTTTAACGTATAAAACTTGCAGTTGGTATAAAACAAAGAAGTATATAAGCGAATTGAATTTTATGGAGGGTTCAAAAGAAAATTGGCATAACATCCAAACAATATCAAAACAATAATAAGCGTTCATAAAAGTTAATTTGATTGAAATATATCTTTCTTGATAATACATCGACATGCCCAGAAGGAAAGAGTATTCAGAAGATTTAAAAACACGGTTCTTAAATGGTTAAAAATGGAAATTCATTGAGAGCAGCAGAACGCGAATTTGACATTCCAAATCAAACAATAAGTCTCTGGTGTCACAAATATAATAAATATGGATCAGTAGAGACACGCCCAAGAACAGGGCGACCACGAAAACAACCAAAAGAGAAGATAAAATGATCGTTCGTGAAGCAATAAAAATCCTCGTGTAACGGCTACACAAATTGTTCAAAGTTTTAACGAAAATCGCGAAGAAAATATACATGTTTCGACAGTGAAACGTCGACTATATGCAGCTAAACTATTTGGCAGACGTCCTTGTAAGAAACCACTTATATCAAAAAAGAATCGGATAGCCCGTCTGAAGTTTGCTAAAATCACTTACACTGGGAAAAAAGATTGGTCCAAAATTCTTTGGAGTGACGAAAGTAAGTATAATTTGTTTTCCTCGGATGGTATTAAGTATATTCGACGTCCAGAAGGTAAAAGATATGATATTAGATATCAAGTTCCTACTATAAAACATGGTGGAGGGAACGTCATGGTGTGGGGTTGCTTTTCTCGTGATGGCATTGGATCTCTACACAGAATTGATGGCATTATGGATCGGTTTATGTATGCCGACATACTGAGGGATCATATGCTACCACATGGCAAGAGAAAATGCCGCGCGGCTGGATATTTCAGCAGGATAATGACCCAAAACATGCTTCACAGCATGTTAAGCAGTACATGGACAAAGCTAAAATTCGGCTTTTAGAGTGGCCCAGTCAATCTCAGATTTGAATCCCATAGAGCATTTGTGGGAAGAGCTCGAACGTCGAATAAGAAGTGAAAATTATAGTAATACCACTAAATTATGGGAAGCATTGCAGAGAGAATGGTCAAAATACCATTAGAACGTTTAGAGAAGCTGGTTGACTCGATGCAATCACGATGTAAAGCTGTTATCGCTGCAAAAGGGTTTGCAACAAAGTACTAAATGTTTTTAATCCATAGTTGTTACTATATGTATTTCTTTATTTTTTGTTTTAAGAGCGTTTTGTCATAACTTGATAAATAGAAATATTTCGAAATTTTCGTTTTTGAATTTTTCACGTTAATAAATTTTCTAGAAAATTATATTTATATTTTTAATTTAAAGCCTTTTAAGGAATAAATATTTGAAAAATTAAAGCAAAATATTGAACTTTGAAAAAAACTGTTTGCCAACTTACTTTAGATCGCTACTGTATCTCAAGTATTTTTTTCATCATAATTTCAATAATCAATCCATCGCCTTATATCACAAACGTATTATTTATGTACAACCACTAGCGTTGGCATACAAATTCCCAAACGAAACGTTACATGCCACCTCGAAAGGAATAAAATTCGAAGATTTGAATTATGTTAATAATGCAAATGCTTTCGCAAAAAGTTATATAATTTGCATAAGTCTTGAAAGCATTTGCACGTCTACTGAAACAAAAATTAGTTGGTTTCCTTCCAAAAAAAGAGGTAATGTTAAATATTAAAATTAACCAGGACGTAAATCATCTTAAAAATCTAATAAAATGGTAAACTTGAAAATGTTGAAAGCTTTCTCCTACAGCAGATAAATAATTATCATGCCGCACATCTCGTTCTCGTTCACTTACTTGGATCATACATTACATCATTTTTATAACTCAATGCACACAACGTGAAGTAGTTTAAAACAAAATTATTCCAAATTAAATCATCTTCTAAATGACCTCAACATCTGTTGATGCTCGGTGAAAACTTAAAATCTACCAAAATGATCTCGAAGCTCGACTTTTATCAAATTAATTTTCAACAAAGTAAGTAAAATGAGTCAAAAAGCCAAAGTAAGGAATTCGGGGTGAACTAATGCGAAAATCGCTAAAGCACCGCTAGTACATTATTGATTTGAAAAATATTAATATTAAAATAATAATTTGCAATAAATGAAGGTTTTATTAAGCAATAATAGACCTTCTTCACGTGCTTTAATTTTATAAACAAATTCAAGCAAATACGTACTACCAATTTTTATTATTGAGCAAATTGCAGGATATTTCCAGTCTACAGGATTCATTAGGACGCAGAGTTACTATAAAATCATTTTAATCATGTCAAAAATATCGCATATACAAAGTTACCTAAAATAAACCAAAATTACTAAATCGATAAACAGCTTGAATACTTAACTATGTAGAATTGATTCGTCGAGACAAAGCTCTAGGATTGCGTTTTTACGGATATGAGGCGTTGAAAGGTACTTACAGAGGATTTTAGATAAACCAATTTGTAGGCAGATGTAGTCAAACTGCTAAAATGGTACAAACTTAAATTTTTATCAATATTAATTATTGTGACAAGTTTGGTCAAGAAAGCATGTAATATAGTAATTAAGTTTTGTGAATATCAGTCATAAACGATATGATTGGATTTACGATAAACAAAGGAATTCAATCCAGAAGACAGTAATCGTAAGAAAAGGACAAAGTTAAACCTTTCATTAAAATTATTTAGTTTGAGTAGGGCATTGTTTTAGGACAATTTTGCTTGTTAATTTATAAATTTTAATATATAAAATAAATTAATGAGCAGATTTTCCTTTTCCCAAAGCAGTAACACTTTTATTTAATTATTTAGCAGGAATGAGAAACAAATTCAAATTTTTTTCTTGTTTTTTGAAAGGCGAAGAATTATCCAATAAAATTATTTGTATCTTCCTTACAGCTCAAATTATAAAAGTTAAAGTACTACCTTATAATTTATTTATAAATTAATAACTTTCTATAAACAGCATAACTCATTACCTTCTTAATATTTTATGATATAAGAAAATAATAACACGTTCATCCCTTAATTGTAATCAATTAATGCAATATAACTTTAGCTTTCACAATTAATTAAGTAATTTCTTCTTGTATATAACGTTGGTTGATATGGTTTTTTTCTTATTTGAATTTTATCAACGAGTTGAAAATGTGTGCTAAAAATATGTTGGTGAGCTTCAGTACTTTTAGTTATCGTTTGATATTTTCCAAATTTTATAAAAACCGTATAGCAGAAGCTCTTTGATTATGAGTTATACAAATTTTTTGGTTTTTTTTTATTTTTAGTGCACTATCGTGCTTTTATGTGGATTCATCATGCAGAATTTTGGTTTAGTAATTATCAAACGCGAAGGTATGCAATGAGCATATGATTTGTTTCACAAAATTTCATAATTTATTTTTAGCACCACTATCGTCTGGAACGTCTTCATATTATCCTTCCAATTCAGGTAATAATGGCGGTGGTAGTTCAACAATGTCAGTTAATTACGAGTTAATTGAAAGTATTAGTAAGTAATCTGTTTCATATGAAAGTGTAGAACGAAAAATATGTACTTACCAGGAAACAGTGCAAAAATAATTTTTCTTAAATATTAGACTACATTCTTATATCCTTAGCTTTACCATCACGTTCATATCAAGATACAATGCAATCTTATCCAACGGCTAACAGTCCCGGAGCTCCTGCACAGCCATCATTCGGACCTCCAAATTCATCGTATGGACCTCCAGCAAGTGGGCCTGCACCACGACCACCTCCACCTAATCCTCCACCCCAATCCTATGGTCCACCAAGTTCTGCCCCTCCACCACCACCTCCTTCTAATCCGCCATCCCAATCATATGGTCCTCCAAGTTCTGCAGCTCCATCACCTCCTTCTTCTAGACCCCCATCCCAATCGTACGGTCCACCAAGTTCTGCTGCTCCACCACCACCTCCACCACCTCCACCGCCGCCACCACCACCACCACCTTCATCATACGGACCTCCAAATTCACCCCCACCTCCTTCATCGTACAGTCCACCTAGTGCAGCACCTCCGTCTTCAGTTCCTACATCATATGGACCACCGAACTCGCCTCCTCCTGCACGGCCATCTACTTCATATGGACCACCAAGCACAGCAGCCAAGCCATCTCAACCAAGTTAGTAAAATTGTGTTTTTAATTATACACACATTACAAGGTAATCTTTTATTATAGTGACACCTCCTAATCCATCTTCATCTTACGGTCCTCCATCCAATAGCCCAACTAACGCAATGTCCAACGGAATTAGTCAAATGTACGATAGCAATGGAGGATATGTATATTAATTTAAAAAATATATCCGGGTATTAAATAATTTGTAAATAAAATATGCCAAATATTAATTTTATGTAAGTTTTGGCTACCCTTATAATATTGATAGTATGAATATTATAATATTTGTTTATATTATAACATGTAAATTTTTGTTTGATAATACAATGGTTAATTAATTTCTGCATATTGTTAGTTCAGATACGCACCATAATTAGATGGTGGAATAATATTAGTTTAACAGAAAACCTTAGCACATAGGTAAATAAACGTACCTACTGAAATCGTCTGGAAGTAAATTGATATTATGAACTTTGGAAACAATACTTCGAGTTTATAGAACAAAAATTGTGTTTGCAAAATATTTTTAAACCTTTATGTGTTAGGGATTATTGGGAAGTTTCAAAACTTCAGTAAGTTGAAGAACTGAAATGACTTGGTGCGGCAACTGAATAAACTTATAATAAATCTGCGACAAACTAAGCATAAATTATAGTCAAGGATTTTATATTATTAGCAAAATACTTTATAAGAACGAAATAAATGATAGTCAAATTGAAGGGTGAGTGAATGCGATTGGGAAAGTAGTTTAAAGTGTGTCTTCCATAAACATAAAATATAAAGTAAAAGGCAAATGACATCAACTTTGATGTAAGAAAACATAAAATCAAGTTGAGAGTATATTTACAATAGAAGTATTATGCTTTAATATTACGTTTCAAATACTCATGGTATTGATGATTCTATACTTTGCTGGTGGGCAGAAATGTAAGTTCTGTTCTTACTCCAATCGAATTTTGGAACTATAATAAATTTAATTTTATAAAGTATCAACCCGCAAAATTAATTTTAAAAATTACCTAATTAAAGTGGACAATTAAATAAATTTTTCATGAACTTTCAGCAATGGATTTTAGCTGTAATCAGATGTACTATGTAAATATCAAATAATACAAAAAGATATTTTCTAGTATTTTTATAAATTCTTTGCAATTAAGTCCGAATGTTTTATTGCATTTGATCGATAAAAATGTTTATAGGTTATTGCATAAATTAAGGATTGTAATTATCAGAGAATCATTAATTAGATCGCCTGCCGTTTTCTTATCTTTGTAATAGGATTTAATGGGTTAATTTAAGAGATATCCTTTCCAGGACATTTTTTGTTCAATAGTGAGCTTCATAAGGGTTTCATATTGTAATAGTATCATTGTCATTTATTCTTTGCATGAATGTAATCGATCGATAAGGATCTAAAGACCTTGAAGATATAATACTTAGTTCAATCATAAAATATATAAACCATAACAAATTTTAATTGATCCTGTTGCCTCTAATGGGCTTACGAAATATTTTTTCAAAATGTTTTCATATATTTTAAAAGAATTAGAACGGAATCTTCCTGCTTATACTAGACTAATGCCTGGTTTTAGAAAGGTTCACATTAACAATTGTTAGCAGGTAACCTTTTGTTAAAGTTTGAATGAGTTGCAGAAACTACCTGAAATCTATAATTAGTTAACCTCTGATTTGGTGCAGATTCGTTATGTTGGTACTGCAAAACTCTAACTTCATAGTACGAAATTGACATTTACAAACGTCAGTTACCGACGATAATAAAATTATTAAGGTTATGTACTTCGTATCTATTGTATTTCACATAATTTGTTTGTAATTTTGTCGATTATGGATCATATAATTATTGCACTGCTAATTTAGTGTTAATGATTTGATGTTATTTACGATAAAATCTATGATCAGACTATTTTTGTTTATTTTTAACTGCGATGATTACTATTAAGCAGGTTTGTTATTTGTATAATTACTTAATTTGTGATTAATTAATTATTACTTAATATCATCAATAAATGATATCCATTTGTTCATGACAAAATTATGTCTTGTAAGGAGAATATAGTTTTATTGTCTGGAGAATCTAGTTTCACCTATTTTATAAGTTGCTAGCTACATGTTCCCTAGTTGATTCTTTATGATTATGACATTTTCTTCCTAGAACCTTCATTATTTAGTAATATAAAATAAATATTATTGAGGAATAAAATGATTTGGTAATAAATAAAGAATAAAACTGCCTAAGTCATATCGCAGTTGAAATTTTGCCACCATATAATATAAAAAGGCTCTCTTCATACAATGAATGATCTTGGCCATGATAATTTTTTCAACATTTGAGAAATCACATCAGACAACTCAAAAATGAAAAAACAAACGTATGAAAGTATACTGACCCTTTAACATATCGTACTTAGGTAAACTTTTAGGTTATAAATCGTTTGTTATGTCACTTTAATCACTTGTTTTCGGGTGGCTAAATATTTTGGTTAGTTAACCTGTGTTAAGCGCTGATCATCGTTTGTGAAACCCAAATAGGCATTTAACAATAGATTTAACCTCTGATTAAACTAATCACTTGTTAAATATTACACCTGGGTTTCTGCAACCGAAATGTGACTTAATCAATGATTATTTTTCTAATCAATGGTTAAATTCCTTAACAATCGTTTGTGAAACCGGGCATAAATCGTTAACCCCTTCAGTCACGACATTTTCCAAGTTTTTTTTACAAAACGGCTGAGAAGTGCGCTTTGATATTTTGATCCATTTTATTTCTAGTCACAACTTGCATTCATAATGAAAATAAATCAAATCGGTGACGTGCAGGTCTCCTTGTTAGTGTAAACTTAATCACAAAAAATTGTTATGACAGTTCTGTCAACTGACAATTTAACGGATTTATAGGTATCTTTCGTTGGATAAATAGTAGAACATTGCACTATTGCGTGGAATTCTTATTTTAATAAAGACCATGCTAGAAAAAATTGAAAAAACATTATAATGCAATAAAAGAATTGTTACATAATTCCTTTCCTTGCCATAAATAAGAGCCTTACGTCACAAGCATCTGAATGAAATACCAACAACAGATTATTTAAATTGATAACTAGTAGTGGCAAATATGACAAAGACGCGCATGATTTAATATATCTGAATATCGTAAAATGTCGTAATGTTTATTTCTCGTGGTAAGAACTAGTTGCATGTTGCAAATTTATAGCATACAAAAACGGAAGAATTCCGTTTTTCACCTAAGGAAACATTTTATAATCATATATTTTCTCCTACGTACTGAGTAACACCACGTAATCCATAGGGTAATTTGGCAAAGAGATTAAATAAACGTGATCAGCTCGAAATTATTATAATCATTTTATTTATTAACTCTGAAAAACGTAACTTCAATGATTATTTAATGAGAAGACTTTATTTTAAAACTTCTGATGATGTATTTCATTAAAACATTCTTATTTATCTATTTTGAAATCATTTTGCTCTTGTAAAATTAATTATAAATACAACTCTTGAAATTTAAAAACATAAGAGAAACCTCTTCTTATGGTATCGGTTTTGGACTTCGAGATGTAACTTCAAGATTGATTTAAGGAGTAATTCGGGGTTTTCTTTATGTAGATCTATTGAACTTCTGATGAGGTATATCTAACCAAGGTTCGAACCACGACTTACGTTCGTAGTTGACTTGTATGCTAGCAAACTGTGGTCTAAGAGAAACCGACAGCCTTAAAAAACTTTTGCTCTTTTTCCACGATATTAATGATGCTAATTACATTATTTGTTTTTACTGACAAAATTGTTTTGTCAATTGTATTGCCTTCTTCAAAAATTTAACATCCAAGAAATTTTAACTTTTCAATAACTTTCAGCAGATTGTTAAAATTTTAACCTGGGGTTTAATGAATGCAGAAATGTTATTTGAGTGGTAGTCTTTGGTTTTTGAGAACTAATTATTAGACAACATGATGCTTTAAACATAGTTCTAGTCAATGCTGCTTAGACATCTTATTAATGGTGTTTAACTTTATTGGCTTTGGCAAACTGATATTCTAAATGCCACAGTTCCAATAATTCCAAAAAAACAACTCTGATTTAACAACAAGGTTGCTATTTTCCCTCCTTACTACGCACGAGAAGTTGGCCCCACATTTTTTAAATTATTTAGTTTTGATGGTTGTGCTAGTATTGTGCCAACTTGTGCCGATCGAAAACCAAAAATGCAATTATTCGTTTAGGCTTAAAATAAAAAAAATTGTTTTTACGTTAGCCCCACATTTTTAAAAAAAATAAAATTTTTGTTGTTGTGCTAAATTGTGCTAGTTGTTCTAAACATTGTGCTAAAATTTTAGTTTAATAAGATTAACCGTCTTCTTAAAACACCAAAAACGATTTGAAGTCAGCCCGCATTTTGGAAAAATGAAATTTTTTCCATTAATTTTTCTTTGAAATCTGTATTTCTTTTAAGTTTGCATTTTTATTGATTACTTATATTAACAATGTGCCAAATTTCAAGTCAATCGGTGCATGCGTTTGTTCGAAATCCGAAAAAACCGAGCACACAAATATACACACACGCACATTCGGACATCATTCCAAAAATTGTCTTAAACGACTTCTATGGACTCATAGACCATAGGAAAATGCTAACTCAAATTTTTTACTTAATTAAATAACCAATGACCAAGGGTCAACCTAGAGGAAATCGTGTACAATTAACTTCACACTTCACGTACTTCATCATAATTCTCAATACTTTTACAAAGAGACTTAAGAAATACCAAATTTGAGCACTGAGGGTGTTCCACACGTATTGAGTAGATTATTTTTATCAGAAGTAAACTCAGATCTCCTGTTGCAGAGGCACTAGAGGGTGTTTCCCTTCATCTCCGGATCAGTAGTTTATTTTATCAGAAGTAAACTGAACTCTCCTGTTGCAGAGATCTACCTAGAGTACGGAACTTATAATTAGGTAGTTTATAATTAATTGTCAGATTACGAATTAAACACATTTACTTGGCCATAGCTAATTTTAATAAACTTAAGATATGCTTAAATATTTAATTCACTTTTAATAAAAATAATTATTTAAACGGGGTTTGGGGTGAACACCTCCAGTGCTTCTGAACGGAGATCTTCAGTTTACTTTGATAAAAAGTAAACTACTCGGTTGGGTTCTGCATGTTCTGCAATGTTCTTCATTTCAAAATTTGTCACTGGAAGGTGTTCTACACCCCTTTCCAGTACTTCATGTACTTCATTAGATGTGTACAAAACTTCACCAGCGGTTAACCTCGCCAATGACGGGGTAGAGGGGAATGAGATGTTAAAAACGCTGCTGGGCATAAATCGATTCTGCAATTGGTCAAAGTGGTAATTAACAGGAAAATACCGATTTGGTACTAATTTCTTTAGATCATTTAGCATTTCCATTCAACCAACGCAGAATTTTTAAATGGAATCGGTGGTTTTAGATTTTTCTCGTGTTTAAAATTTTAGTTTTTTTTAAGTTAGAAAATTAGATTAGAAAACTTGTGAAATATTCCTGAAAATTTTAAAATATTCAAGAAGCCTAAAAATGGGTAAACAATCTATTTTATTATTCGTTTTTTTTCTAAGTTAAACTTTTTAAATACTTTTACTTTCTTAGATAGTTGATTAATTAGTACATTAGATTTCTGCTTTTCGGGAAGGGGGTATTTTTTAAAGATACCGAAACGGAAAATTAATTAAAATTTTCTTGAAGCCACTTTTTTCAGTAATACATACGAAGTCATAAACGTAATGACTAAGATAACTATCAAGTAATTAAATTTTATTAGTTTATAGTACACGATTGCTGTTAAAGCATTTAAAAACAATCATCTAGTCTCAAGCATGACGCACATGAGTAGATTAACAAGCAATCAAAATTGGGAAGCAAAATAGCTTGCATAAAGGGTAATTGAATATATTCTAATTATCTGGGTGGGTAATAATCATTAATTAAACCAAAAACCACGAATCGCTCACTTATTAGATTAATTAGGAGACAATAATTTGATTAAAATTTCAATCAAATATCGATTAAGATAATTTCGTGTATAATTTTACAAAATATCAAGGTCAAAATGATGTAGGAAAATACTTTTCCTGGTTGATTGATGAACTTTTTTTAAGTTAGGCATCCATTACAAACGAAAATTTCTTTTCATGGAAAAACTCCTATAAGCTATTTTTTACTGTGCCATCTGCTATGAAGCACTTATCGACTAGTTGTCCTTTAAACTTACTGATTGATTTTTGGACGCTGTCATTAGTTTGATTTGGAAAAAGATAAGATCTTTTCCTAAAAATATGTCGGTAATTGAATAGATTGTTTAGTAAATGAGGAATGAATGGGGCAAAATTTTAAATTTTTTACTAGGATAAATGAATAAAAAAGGAGATTTAAAAAAACATTTAAGTTAAGCACAATTCAGGGTGGCTGGAAGGTAAGTCAATGAAGATAAAATTTGTTTTCAAATTTCTTCGCTTTTAGAATTTTGATTTGCTTTTTTAAACAACTCGATCAATAGTGCATTTTACCCACGCTATCGAATATACATAGTTGTGTCAATAAATAATAAGATTTACACTCAGCTTTGTATGTGGGCTAACTAACTAAGAGCTGTCGTAAATAAATAATTATCTCCAGATATATACCAGGTGTATTCCTAAAGTACGCGTTTTTTTTGTAAAATTGTTTAGTTTTTCAAAAAAAATTATGGAAAATCTGAAAAGTTGTATTAATTTTAATCCATAATTCAAAACCATTTGTTTCGAAAATGTTGCTACACTAAAATTTAAGACTTTCGGTGCTCCGGCCATTTAAATTAACTATTTCACTAAGACATCTTGCACATGAAATTTATATATACATAAATAACTTGTGAAAATTAAAATTTAAAAATTAACAAGTTAAGTAGACGTAATACTTTTTTCCTCGGCTTTCGTCATTTGATTATTGTCTTCTTCGGATGTACCTACTTAGTGTAACATGAACTTAAATGAACGGAAATTTTAAACTGCAGTATAATTGGCCAAAGTTTATACGTTGCAATTAGTTAATACGTTAAAGAGTGTAATAATGCTGGTAATTTGTGTAGAAATTCAATTTTCTCGTCTGTAAAGTAAGTTAATTATGAGATGCGGTACTACTCGTTAACAATGAAATTGATTTTCTGTCACAATGGAAAATTTTATTTATAATTAATAGAATTTTGTAATCGCATTGAATTTTCACTTTCAAAATATTGATTTTCTAAAAAATTTGCCTTTAATATATTATTTATTATCTTGCATAATAAATTTATTCATGGATGTCTGAGCAAATACGAGAATTATTTGTACAGTTAATTGAACATTACTTGTGTTTTAGATTATTGAATTTTTTATCGGTACAAAGAACCTTTTACAAAAATGTAAAAATTAATAAGACAATTTTCAAGTTGTAATTAAAATTTATTTCGTCAGGATGTTCTACTTTTTTACGTCCATCTAAATTTCAATTTCATCTTATAAATAAATTAATTATTCATCAACTACTTCTGATACAGTGAATTTCTCATTGCGCTATCTTTGACAGATGTCTAATCAATTTTTCATTTAAAAAAATGTTAAATGTCTTTAACAATACCATAGAATGGATTATACATGCAAAAATGATTTAAAGTTTTTATATTTTTTAAAAAATTTACACAATGCAATTGTTGTTACGCCTGAAGTAGTGTAGCATTTTAAACCTTGACCCCTATAGAGGAAATGCGGTTTTCAAGTGTGTAAATTAGAATAGGATCGTTAATGTTTGATTAATAAAAATAAACAATGAATGATTATTTTTACCGTGTAGTACCCAAATTTTTATAATATCCATAAAACATTGTTAGTTTCTATAAAAATGAAATTTATAAACGAGACGACTTTTATTTTTCAAGCTGATGGAGCAAAAACAGCTACACTTATTTTTAATAATAAAGTAAGCTTCGCTAGGTATAATAATAATTATAAGTAATAAATTAAGCATTGTAAAGTACTGGGTACAATATAATTACACCAACATTTTCATGAGAAATAAAATATCTTGCATTCTCAATTTCCAAACATCGGCTTCAGTATCTAAAAGTAATAATTATATGGTGGTTGGTATCTTTCAAATTAATTTATTTATCCACATTTCAAAATTTTATTTTATTTAAAGAAATTTGTAAAAAAAATTAATTTGCCATAATTTCGTAATCTAATTTGTACTTGTTATTGAATTTATTACCATATTTGCAATACAATTACATATAATTGGAATAAGTGCGTTAAAAATTAAATCGTAAATAGTTACTCAATGACTACAAGTTTCTATCAATAAATAACTTAAGTGGCTTCTTCAGTTTTGATTAAATTTCTATTGAACGAAAAAAGTTCTGGAATATTATTGCTATTATTTATTGAAACAATAAGAGTAGCTAGCTTTGTGCCTCGAGAAGCATTTCATCTTAATTTGAAATTAAACTTTAACATTTTGGACTACAATATTTCTAAATTACTTTGGTGCTTTGTTATATTTACTTTTCTTTAGGGCATTCGTTTAATATACCACGCAATACAACCATTACGCCTTCTCACAGCAACTAACAGTTTCTAGTTCTTATTTTCTGTAATTAATATTCATGTTTTGGCTTTAGTTTTCCCTATCAGAAAGGAATTTTTAATTTAAAAATTTGTTTAAACGGTGACGTTTTTGTTTTAAATAAAAATCGGATGTGGCCATGCCCATGACTTTATCATACTTTTATTAAATATTAAAAATAAGTTTGAATAAAAAAAAAAAAAATATTTTCCATTAACCAATGTGACCCAAAATCTAATCAGCTCTAAGTCTAAATATAAAGATACAAAATACCAACTTTAGTTTTGAAATTCTCATTAGTTTTTGAAATATTTAATAAAAACTAATGTTAAATAAAAAGATTTAAAAAAAATTTCTTCTATGAACCAATTTTATCCAAAATTTAATCAGCTCTAATTCTTGCCATAAACATAACAAATATCAACTTCAGTTTTGAAAATCGTTTTAGTTTTTAAAATATTAAATAAAGGCTAATATTAAATAATAAAATTTAAAATAATAAAAAACAATAGTTTTTATAAACAAATTTTAACTAAAATTTAATCAGTTATAAATATTGATTAAAATATGCGAAAACCGAAATTTAGTTTAGAAATTCGTATTACTTTTCGAAATATTAATTAAAAACTAATATTAAATAATAATATTTAAAAAATTAAAAAAATAGTTTACATGACCCAATTTTAACCAAAATTTAAATAACTTTAACTCCAGCTATAAAGATAGGAAATCTCAAATTTGGTTTTGAAAATTCTGTTAGTTTTTAAAATATTAAATAAAGACTAATATTAAATAATAAAACCTAAAAAATTAAAAAAACAATAGTTTTCATAAAACAATTTTAACTAAAATTTAATCAGTTTTAAATCTCGACATAAGTATCTAAATCTAAATTTTGTTTTGAAATTCTATTAGTTTTGAAATATTAATTAAAAACTAATATTAAATAATAAAATTTAAAAAATTAAAAAAAAATAGTTCCCGTGAATCAATTTTAGCCAAAATCTAATCAGCACTAAGTCTCAATATAAGGATACAAAATCCAAAATTTTGTTTGAAAATTCTATTAGTTTTGCTGTAGGTCGCACAAAATTTGACCACACACACACAACACACAACACACACACACAACACACACAGACATTTTTTGAAATGGTCTTATTTTACTCAGGGACCTCAAAAGTGTAATCCATCAAAATCTCAAATTTTTTCGAAAACAATACTTTTCTATTACATATGATAAAGTAAAATTCAGTCAATGCGGAAAGTGAATTTCCGTTTGCATGTGTATGCAATGATGCCGTTTCGCAGCCATAACGATGCTCATGCTCCCTTGGGCCTTACAACCACATTATTTTTCGATACAAAAACAATACTTTTCGATACCACATGCGTATAATATAACAAACAACGTTATGCTGCAACACAATAATGTTCACCTACTAATTACTCTTTGAATTTTTAAAAATGAAATTTCGGGAACAACACGTTAAGAAATCTAGACGTAGCTCTTACAGCACATAGCAATTATATGTAAATGTTAAATCAATCAAATGAGTCGAATAGAACCATTATTATTACAGGCGTGTAGGTTGTTGTTCTGAAGAAGAATTGGTTCATCTCTTAATATGTACATAAATGAATGCACAAGTACACTTACTTTATCATATTGAATTCACTATTAGAAAACGTTTGGAATAATTTAATAGTAAGATTAAAGCTAAGAGTTCACGATGTGGAAAATTTGTAATAACGCATAATTTGAGAATCCTATCACTACAAAATTCAAAAGTAAAGGCGAATAAAATTTTCTTACTGCTATACCTGCTAGTATAATGCTTTACGATTCAATTTCAAGCTTTGTCAAGTTGTGTTTTCCCAAAGGATCAACTAAAGAATAGCGTTCTGATTTTGTTTTGTTAAATTTTATCTAAATGTATACTATGTAATAAAGTTTCCTCTAAACTTTGCGGTTACACCTACAACCTACATAATAAAAAATATTTTAAAAATTTTAAACTTTCAAAAGTATCCAATATCGATTATCTGAAATCGAAGATAAATGACAGATGGAAGTTTCCAAATAAACGCACAAGCATATCAATTATTTATTTTTCCATGGTAATAATATTTACCTACTTTTGCAGCAATATTTTATTTTTAATTGCATTAAGTATTTTTAATTCTCAACAAATAATAAATTTATTAATGCTTTTTGTAAAAATTCATAACTAACGCATATTTAAAACAATAACAAATTATTAAGTATAAAAATTTTATACATGCGTCAATTAAAAGTATTGTACAATTAATTAACAATTACACATTTGCATAAGTAGAGGTTTTTTCTGCAAGTAATATGCTAATTTCCAGCATTTATCGCACACTTGCACTGCATGCAATAATCATTTTATTACTTTCTTTTCGGGAGTTGCTACTGCTTATTATTATAAAAACTTGACGAATTATTTATAAAGCTTTTCAAATGTTAGTACAATCAAAAAATTCCACTATTTACACATTAAAAGTTTTATGAATATCGATTATTGTCTTTATGACAAAATGAAATTATGTTTCATTAATTAGTCGGATTTTTATTTCTCAATTATTTTTACTGACTGGAGCAGATTCAGAAAAAATATTGCGTACAAAACTCATCAAAAAGGACCAACCGTTTAATTTATACTTCAATTAAACAACTTTTCCATTTTTATGTTATCGATTATCCTTCTATCATTACAAAAAAAATTTCGTGTTTCATATGCGTTTTTTAACCATTCAGTGCTTTAGAGCAACAGTTGTTCGGCCTTTCGCCTCGTTGAAAATGTGACCTGGCGACATCAAACTAATGGATCAGATTATTGCCATCGTTCCGTTTTTGATCTTAAGGCTTTTCCCTTAGAAATTCGGAATATCGGGTCATTCTTCTTTACTTCCTTTTGAATCTGGTGGTTAACCTAGATCATACATTGGGTAAAATGAAATTTATTCTTGTGTACTATGTTATGCCGTGATCTAGGTGGATTTTACGGTTCAGCTTCGAAATTTGTTTCAGTTCAAGAATTTAAAATAATCGAAAAGATATTATGTAAACAGGAAGAGTACCCGTACTTTTGGAGTAACTAAGGATAGAGATAGTATGCAAATATTATGAAAATATGTTGTACAAACGTCTCAATCTCAGTCTATAACACACTATGACTCTTTAAGTTAATCCTTGGTTCGGTTCAAGTTTGGGTTCTTTTGACAATCCATTGGATTCTTGGATCAATCTATTAAAAAACGCAGGATACGATTTTTGTAGTTAGACATCCACATTTTAAATCTTCTTCAATCAAGGAGGTATGAGATTTTAGATATGTTTTGTATTAAAATCTTCGTCGATCTGCTCTCTCCATACTCACTCAACTTATTTTTATTTAATAAAATGAACTATCAGTATCATAAAGTTAGCGTCACCTCAACTTCACCTTAAATATAAGCACCACACAAATCCAAATAAATTCAAACAAATAATGTTTCGTAATAACCTCAGAGACGGTCGCGGCTTGGCGTTTAAGTGCGTCAATTACTAAGCCGAGCACTCCAGTTTGAATCCGGATGAGAGAATTGTATTCTTTTGTAACTACCAAAATCTCTCAGGAGAACCAAACCAATCCTTCAGAGAGAGGTTTAGATGAAATGGGAGAGGTTTATGTTCAGCAGACTAAGAAAAGAATTACCTCAGACCGGACGGAGTATCAGGTCACTCGTTCAATTGAGATTTATTAAAAGTTGGAGAAGGCGGAAAATCAAAATTTAATGATAGATATCACTCCGCCTTTTTTAAATATTTTAAATCATTTATAAAATCGAAAAAGCGCTAGTAACTCCTTCCTTGTAAAGTTTTAATTTTCTAGTAGCTGAATATTATTTTCGGATAACCCAACCCAAGTTTGATTCAATTTTGAATATTCTGTACTATTTTTATTCTGTATATTGTTTTATGAAAAGCAAAAGTAGGTCAGTAGCCAAGGAAGGCCACTGAAGGGAGCGTATTCCTCCTCCCCAAATCAATTATTGTTAAAATACGCTAACTTTTATCACAATCTAAAAATAGATATTTTTAACAAATTATAAACCGTAATTACCCTCTCCCTTTGTCATAAAATCTTGGCTACTAATTTGAGCATTAGCGTTCCACTTGTCCACAAATTAGGGAATACAGACAAGCAACAAAAAATCTTTGATCAAAATAAAAAGTACAATTTTTCCTTTTTTAGCCATACCGATCCTGATCATGAGTTAATTAAGTTATTAAGTCATTCGTCGTTTTTACATAAAAATTCAATTAACATTAAATATATGCAATAAAAAAGATGGCAAGCGGCAGTAAAGTAAAATAATTCGTTTCACCAAAAACTAGAAAATATTTTAATTCTCAAAATCACACCGCACCGGCATTAAGTAGGTAACGTTAAATAATTACAATAATTATTATTGCATCGCAAAATTTTGGTTCCCATAGAAAATTTGGAGGAGGGGAAAATTGCCTCCGTACCTACGAAAGGCGGTCATGGTCTGGTAGTTAGCACGATCAACTTTAATACCAAAATTTCAATGTACAATTTTATCATTTTACGAAGGTACCAATACACCGCGGGAGATTCTAACTTTCTTATGATCGTCTCCGTACTTCGGAGGGCATGTAAAGGCCGGCGGTTCCTCTGCGTTGATTGCCACCATCAACCAGAATTATAAGTTATGGGGCACATTCCCATATCAGGTTTAAACAGTCGTGGAATCTTAACGATGTTACATTCTCCTAGAGAAGAGACTGATGAGAAAAAACTCAGATAATTTATAATATTACCTTATTTTCTGTAATTTCCTGTAAAGCCTGTAATTTTTATCAAAATAGGACAACATCCTTTAAGTTTAGGCTTTGGTTTTGATAAAAGATTTGTTAAAAGTTGCATCCAACTTTAGACAGATAATACAACCGATTGTCTAATAATTTTTGAAAAAGTATTAAAGCTGGGGTTTTACAATGTTTTAAACTTGTGTTAAAAATGGCCCGGGGGTTTAATTTGAATTAAAAGCACGTTAAGGTAAGCAATCGGTTTTTTATAATTTCATATAAAAAGAACTTATTATTTTATATGAAAATGTTTACTTTGTAGAAACCCGACATTTTGTAATTAAATATAATACATTATTTAAAATACTAAAATATAAAATAGTTTATGTTCCTCATCGTATGTTTTGCTCTAAAAATTTAAAACTAATCCATTCAGCAGTAGTTTCTAAGATCAGTGTGAGTATACATTTTCCAATTTATTAATTTAAATTAATTTTGTAGTAGAATTATCAGCATATATACAAAATTTGTTACTTTAATTAAAAACAATTAGTAATAAACAATTTTAATAAGCTAAAATGATAATATTATATTCTCAATTTTGTCATTATCATTCCACAGCTTACAGCACAATTTTTCTCTTAAACAGGTTAAAAATTGAATTTAAAATATAGATCTTCGTAACAAAAAGACAAACCAAATTGTGTAAAACATCAAACGACATGTTCACTTTATTCCTTTTTTCCCATTATTTCTATAGTTTCTTGTATTCGACCGTTCAGGGAGAAACAGCTATCAATTCATCTTTCGTCTTTGTCAAACCTGCAGTAAATAACATCTCCTCTCCTTACTTAAAATATTCTCGAGAGTGTCACCTAGATTTTTTTTTTTACTATTTTTGAATATATTTGAAACTTTATTTTGCTTGTCTAGTTAGTTCCGCTATTCTTTTTTCATTAAGTTTGCATGTTGCACTATTCTTTTGAGTTTTGAACTGATGTTTTCTAAAACTAAAAGGACTCTTATTTAATTCGATTAATAAAATAATTTGTAATTACTGCTCAAGTTTCTTACTAAATACTCAAATTCAAAATTTGATTTTTTATCTCTAAACTGAAGTCAAATTTATTGTGTGAGTAATAAATTTTTAACTTCGCACATTACAATGCCCTACACTGCCCTACTTTTTAGAACAATGTTTTAATCACATTATTTTATAACCATTATGTATGGTACGTAAAATGTGGGATTATGCAATTTACATTTGTATAAATTTTTCAAATTTATCTTAAAACTGCAAAAGCATAAAAATAAATGTGATCAAAATAGTTTTTACGATAAAGTTTATCGATGTCGTTTTTATTTTATTATTAATAAAGGTTTCCAAGCCATCAATTTTAGTAACAACATATTGTTTAAAAATGTATTAGAAAATTTGTCGATTAAATAAACAAATTGATTTGAAAATAAAAATTAATAATCGCTGCTTTGAAATTCTTTTCAAGTTATAAAGCTATTTGATATCGGACAAAAAGGTTCAACATCAACCCGATCGATAACCATGGACTTTTTTTTAAATTAAACGTAACTAGTTCACGAAGGGTTGGGTAAAAAATAAATTGCGTTTCTAAAAATTTATACGACTAATGGGGTAATTTTCACATTAAACTTTTAAATTGGAAAAATTGAAAATTTTTATATGTCTACCCTTGAAGTGAGTTTAGGCCTTGAAAAAATTGTTTTAATATATTACCCGATTATCAATTTGAAGGATTTAATCATTAACCCTTTAAAACATGACACTAGTGCAAGGTTTATTTTTTTGCTCATCTCCCACACAAACTGATTCCACTAATAGTAAAAACACTTTCACCTGTAGCAATAATTGTAGGACTATAAATATGTGCAGACGTTATATTCCAACATTACGTGAATTGAAGATAACAGTATAAGAGTGTTTTCTATTTAACAAAATACAATAGTGATAGATCGCAAAAAATGTTCTCGTTAAATTTTGCGGTAAGCGAAGAATAAGAATTAAATTATAGTGTGTTTTAATATTAAGTTTTAATACTGAAACAATGTGATAATTATAATAAACTTTTTAAAAGTAAAAGTTGACTAATTATTTGTATTTTCAGCTCGGTACTTTGTTATTGTGCCATGTAATTGACTATTCAACTGCGGGTGCTATCATTAAGCGTGACGGTGAGTACGACCTTAATCTTGTTAAATGTGGTAGTGCTCCTATTAAGTGTTAATAAAAAATATTTTATGATATTATATTTTAGCCCCGTTGGTAGGAGGTGCTTCTCAGTCATACTTACCGCCATCGTCTGGATTTGGCGGTGGATCCGGAGGTGGATATTCTGCACCCTCTGGAAGTTATGGTGCCCCAAGCAGTTCCGGAGGATTTGGTAGTTCGGGAGGATTTGGCAGTTCGGGAGGATTCGGTAGCTCGGGAGGTTTTGGTTCGTCGGGAGGATTTGGTGGCGGTCACTCATCTCAAGGTGGCGGCTATTCACCTCCGTCTACAAATTACGGAACACCTTCACTGCCATCTTCTAACTATGGACCTCCATCACAAAAGTACGGAGCACCTTCGGTCCCTTCGTCATCGTATGGTTCTCCTTCGTCTGGTTCCTTTAATAGTGGATTTAATTCATTCGGTTCCTCGCAAGGAGGTCAATCGTATAATAAACCTTCTTCAAGTTATGGCGCCCCGAGCCGACCATCCTCTCAATATGGAGCTCCTTCTAAACCTTCGCAGTCGTACGGTACTCCTTCGTTTAAGCCTCCTACTCAATCTTACGGACCACCCGCTCAATCATACGGACCTCCTTCCCAATCGTATGGACCTCCATCTCAATCTTATGGCGCACCAAGCAAACCCTCATCTCAATACGGTGCACCATCTAGACCATCGTCAAATTATGGTGCCCCAAGCAAACCTTCTTCTCAGTACGGCGCACCATCTAGACCATCATCAAATTATGGAGCTCCTTCTCAAAGTTATGGAGCACCAAGCCGACCATCTTCAAATTATGGTGCACCTTCTAAACCATCTCAAAGTTACGGTACTCCTTCTTTTGGCGGCAGCAGTTTCGGCGGCAGTAGTTTTGGCGGCGGCAGCAGTAGTTTTGGTAGCAGTAAACCTTCATCGTCGTACGGTGCACCATCGTCTTCTTATGGAGCACCTTCTTCCGGAGGAGATTATTCGGGTGGAAGTTCGTTCGGAGGACAATCTAGTGGAGGATTTGGTGGAAGTTATTCGTCAGGAGGAAGTTTCTCGTCGGGCGGAAGTTTTTCTAGCGGAGGTGGATATTCAAGCGGAGGTCATTCGTCGGATGGTGGTGGACATTCGTCAGGAGGAGGAGGTTATTCGTCAGGTGGTGGAGGTTATCCGTCAGGCGGTGGCGGACATTCGTCAGGCGGTGGCGGACATTCGTCAGGCGGTGGAGGTCATTCGTCAGGCGGTGGAGGATATTCATCGGGCGGCGGATACTCTCAACCATCGCAAAGTTACGGAGCACCTTCGGGTGGTCAATCTTATTCCAGTAACGGCGGATACTCGTATTGAACAACACCATGATCTACAAACAATGTGTACATAATGTCTAATGTAAAAATTATTTATTAAAACTTTTTAAGAAATAAATCATTTGTAAGCAAAAAATATTATTATAAATTTTTATTACTTTCAACAACTTTTTACTTCAGATAGTGTCTACAGTTGTTATGCACACAGACATTTTACAATAATTACTTGAAACAATGTTTGCATAACAGTTTTAAATTTATACATTTATCAACAACAGTTTATATTATTCATATTTTATATTATCGTAAAACTCTTCACTAATGTACAAAATTATCTAGAATCAATAATATTTTCGTTCCAATAGGTAGGTATCCCATTATTCTATAATATAAATTATACAAAATTATAAGATGTCTTCTACTAAAATGAATATTACAGCTAAGTCAATTATTGACACATCTAAGATGTATTCAGCAGTTTTGGATTACTTACAATCTATTATTATGTTACATTTATTTATATTGATCCACTCACATTACATTAAAATTTTACTAGAACACCTGTTTATCATATTCGGTAGGGAACATTTACATCGATAAAATTATACCTTCGTAAAGCTACTTGACAAAATTTACAGAGATATTTCAAATATTAGGTATTTGTGTAGCAACATGTGCGTAACATAATTTCATCTATCCGTTAGTAAAAAAATATTTAAAAGTGTATATATTTACGAAGTACTACGTATGTATATGCCCTGTAGTAGGAATGTTCATGGACGAATTAAAAAAAAAGTTAGTGACATTAAAATGGAATCTCTATCTCCACTTCTCGGTGGATCCGATTGGAAGTTTTAGGCAAATAAGCTTTTGTAATTATTTTCAAAATAAAATAAAATTATTATTATTATTATTTTATCTCGAATATTATATTAGTACGTAGTGCGATGACTTCAGTAGGTAGTTAGTTAGGTTAGTATTTACTAATTATTTAAAATTGATTTACTATTATTTGGTTTATAGAAATTTAGTTATTTTGAAACATTTATATATTTTTCGATAAATTAGTCTTATCGAAACGAACTTTTCGTTTCGCCCCCTATAATAACGGTTTAGTTATCACTTGTAGTAACATCACTTAGTACATCAATAATAATGAGATACATAAATCAATCTTTTTTTTTGTATAGTACCGATATTTCCTTCTACCGCAACTGTTACATTTACTAGAAGCTTCACAGTTTGCCCCAGCCGATAACATCTAATCAATATCTGCATCTGAATCCATCTAGATTATGCTCCGCGGCAATTATAATTTTGACTAATTAATAGAACAGCGATGTTATATGATATGCACACTAATTATTAAAGGCTTATCTGAAATGATCTTAACATTCATCTAATACTGATATTATAATTAATTATTATTCTATGTACATTTAGCGTTCACTTTAAGGAGCAACAATGATATGTATCGGGTTTGATATAGGAATGACGTCCTTGATATGCCTGTTACATGTTACAAATAAATAATAAAAATAAAACCCTACTTAACCGTCCAGCGGTTATTTATACATGCAAGGACGTAAATTTTATAGTTTACAGCAACTAAAGTTTATTGCCCTAAAGATTAGTTTGAATTTCACCTGGATTAATGTTTCTCTTTGTTCCACCACCACTACCAATAGACGCTCTTAATTTTTCAACATCGGCTGGAAGAATATCGTCGTCTGCTTCGAGAGCTGGGTTGATCCTGCCATTTCTTTCGTCCTTTCCTACCATTGTTGCAGCACCATACATTTTTCCCATAGCCCCCGATGTCATCACAGATAATTGTTCACCATCTTCGCAAGGTTCTCCTACTCTTTCTACATCTTCAGGAATATTAACTACACATCGGAATATATCGTAACCTGGTGCTAAACGACCGGTTTCGAAAACCCATTTAGTCCACCACGACACTCCAATTAAAGTAACTAACGATAGCAACATAGCCATCGTTCGGAACGGAAATAATTGAATTTTGTTTTCTTCGTCCCAACCTGGATAGTGAATGAACGGTTCTAAGTGCATGACAGGTTCGCCTCCGGAAAGTCGAACAAAAAACGCGACTAAGTATGCTGCCAGACTTCCATACGTGTTACAATGATGTTTGAAATGCACCACCATTAAAAGTTGTGGAAATAGAATCACGTACACAAGATCGGAACACATAGACCTATTTTTAGAAAAACTCGTTAAGTATTAATTTTTATGCTATTTATTGTTGGAAAGTTTACCATAATCCATATATCGATGGAATAGTTAGAGCCATTATTGTAGACAAAACACCTACAGCTAATATTGCTACCCTCATAACCCATATTATTTCCATCTCGGAAGCTTTTTGTCGAAACATTAATTTATAAACGTTTCTGGCAAACATGGAACTGGCCGATAACACACTGGAATCGGCTGATGACATTACAGCGGCAGATACGGCACCTAATCCAAAGAAAGACACAAAATCGGGTGTCAGATATTGCAAAACCATTGGCAATATCATAGGAGTTTCTTCGTCGCTTAAAGGATATGGACCTTTATATGCTGTTTCGTTCCATGCTAAAATTCAAATTGACATTAATTTTAGAATAAAACTTTCCAGTTGATTAGTATTCACCTGTTCCTTTAGCGATAGCACCGATTAAAACTGGAGGAATTGCCATTAGCACGCATCCAAATGCAGCAACAAAAGAAAGGACTTGAGCTCTTCCAGCAGATTTACTTGATAGTACTCTTTGGAAGTACACTTGCCAGGGAATTCCACCAAAAATGAGCAATAACCCGTAATCTAAATAATAAAAGTACTCTTCGGGCCTTACTTCCCCCATCCAGTCTGCTTCTATTGTCGATAATGGCACTACGTGTTCGTTTGTCCATGCAAACGGTATACACATCCATAAACCAATGAATATACAAAATAGTTGAATAACATCCGTATAAGCAACCGAATATAATCCACCAAACAGAGTATAAAAAACAGCAATACAAGCGCTGAATATAACACTAGTGCGATGATCCATATCTATTATAACGCTCAAAGTGGCTCCCAAGGCTGCCAATATACCAGCCGCCCAAAAGACTTCACCGCAAAGTGCCGGTATAAATAGCATCCCACCCATTCTTTCGCCAAAACAGTCTTGTAAAGGATCGAGCATTGTAACATATCCATGCTTTCTCATTTTATTAGCAAAAAATATTCCTCCAAATACTAAACTTAAAGCATAACCGAATGGTGCTTGACACCAAATTAATCCTTTTGTGTATATGGCTTCGGCAGTTCCATTAATATATCCTCCGCCAACCCAAGTAGCTATAAAATCGATTTACAATAAGTTACGTTATTGCATTGCAGTTGATTAAAATATTAGTCAAGATTTTGAATGAGTGTGTACCTGTCATTGTAAATATTCCAACAAAAAGACCTATATTTCGTCCAGCTAACATAACTTCTTCTTCCGAATCGTTTCCTTCCTCTTTTTTCCTTCCGGCCCATATTCCGACCGCGAGAATAAGAACGTAAAATATTATAATAGAAATTACTCCTGCGATATTGATCATTTTTGAAACCTAAAATAACGATCAATTTTAAAGTGTTCCTGTGTGGTTTTATGTGTTTTAATTGGGTGATTTGTAGCAGCTTAATGTACTCACGTAACCTTGAGGTAAAATTCGATCAGTTACTATATCTTAAAATTAATGACAAGCACTAAGACTTAAAATAGAATAAAGCTGGCACGCAACTATTGCACGCAACTAAACTCAAAATAATATTTGTGCAAATGTAAAAATTTACCTTTCTTTTATTTTTAACCAATGATCAATAGAATTTTCACGTTATCAACTATATTTTAGGCTTCTTTTATGGTTATTTAATAAAATATATTGCTTATATAGTAACAGTAAAAGAGATACATTTTTATTTACTATATTTACAGAATATTAATAGTTTTAAGGGACAACAGTCACCCCAGCGAAGTGATGTCTTCTGCGAGGGGCTGTTTCTAGTTCTAAATCCTAGCCCGCACATGGACGCTTTTTGACTTCATCAAATCTTTACGCACTTACAGGCCAGCACCTAAAGAATATCGTACGAAGTCTACGCGTTCACGGTGAGGACTGTCTTGTCCTGTGCCAAGTATTGATTCTGTGTGACGTAAACCAGCGCAGGACTCCATTGGGCGTTTGTTACCCTGAACCCCGCAACTACCTCGTAGAAGGAAAATTTTGATGATGCCAAACATGATCGCGCATGGGTTCCTTCATTGGTGATGGTATTTGGCAATCCCACCCAAACACCCACGTTATTCTTTTACACCCCGTTCAGCCGCCTACATAAAATAACGTTCGATAATGCACCGACATAAATGATTACATTCGTGCCTTAGTATTACGTTAAGATGTGGGTCATTCGTCCATAGTATGTACATTAATGTGTCTTGAACCGCGATCTCGTTTTCACTCCACTTTTTACAATTCATAAATTTAAAAATGTATTCAATTGCACTGACCTACGTTTTTATTTAATGTGTAAATATAAAATAAAAATAACAAATTTTCTCTCATAGGAAAACAAATTACCGCGATTAGTTCGCTAAAATGTTTTTCTCCAGATTTGTTTTAATGATGCAGATACGGAATGCACTTAATTTTATTTTTACAAAAGGGCGCTATTTCGGTGCTCGTAAGATGAATTATTTACGATTTTCTAACCATAAAAGTACGTCCTTTCCAAGAACTTCAATCTAAAAAAATATATAAAACAAATTATTTTAAACGATAATGTGAGGGTATAAAAAATATAAACACATAATAATAAATTATTTTGTTTGTGCAAAACATACACACGCATAATTGCAATAGCATATAACATATAAATAAAATTATTCAGTGAAATATCACCTCCGATGTAAGAAAATGGAAAAATGTATTGCTCTCCTTTTTATTGGGGAGGTTGGTAGAACTTATCAAGTTATTATTCATCGGTATATGTATAGTATATCCCAACATATAGTGAATTAAAACAAGTGACCCTATCACATTGAGGCAGATATAAAAATATAAAGACAAGAAATTAATTCCCACAATGCAGGTAGTACGTGCGACAAAAACAAAACAATAACTTTTTTTGATTCACTATATATTGGGATATACTATACCTATATACACATTTATTTGCACTGTAAGTCGAAGTGCAATATTAAATATTATTCCATAATATAATCAGCAATGGCAATAAACTTGTATAAACGCCACATCTCATTTTCATAACCAAGAAAATATTTCACCACCCCTAGAACTTCCAATTATATAATCGCCTACATTGAAATCGCCCAGTTATAAAAAATTTCACGTTTACCACAGACCCTACTCAACTGGAAAATTTGTGAGAAGGAAAAACAACGGTGTAGCTTCTCTCAAAGGTTAGAGCTCGTAGCTTTTTACACAGTGAGATGTACTGTATACATAATATATTAAAATTCAATAACAAATAATGTGTTTTCCACTTTCATAAATAATAAAAAATGCCTTCAAAAATAGCAAAACTTGTTTTCAAAATAAAACGTAAAATTTAATGACATAGTTTTAATTATTAAAATTTATAAAATATTTAATTTTACCCTTTTGATTTTATTAGCGTTACGAAGGTTAGGGAGGTACTTAATTGTCCCCAATCAGTACAACTTTAACCACTTTGACCTTTTTTGACTAAGCTTCTTATTTCAAGTGCCATACCGGGTCCTCGACGATCTTCTCTTTCTTATGCCTATATTGTGATTTGTAAATGTTGCCATAGACATATGGAACCTACTACTTCACGTGGGCTCCGAACCACAGAATTGTAATCCACTTTGTTTTCGGAAAAGCTTACCAGGCAGATTACAACCCTAGTCTGCCTTAGTAAAGTTCTTTAGAACTTAGGAGTTCCACCTTGTTTCTACTGAACTTAGTCTAAATTTTGGATTTTTCCACTGAATGATAGATTTTAAGCAATTCGTAATAAAAATATTTAGATTTTCATAACTAGGATAAGCCGGTACATAATTAGTAATACCAATGGGATCATGTGATAAGTATCAATAATTATCGTTATTTTGTCATCAACTTGAGAAAATATCAAAAATACCATAAAATCAAAAACTGCCGTAAATTTGAAAAAAGCCCAAAAATAATCGATTTACAAAGAAAATGCATTGCAAATCCACACACTTGGACATCGTAAAAACTAATGCAGTTAATTGGTAAAACCAAGGGTCAACCGCTAGAGGAAATCGTGTACAATTAACTTCACGTACTTCATCATAATTCTCCATACTTCTTACAGAAGAGACTTACAGAAATACCAAAATTTGAGCACTGGAGGTGTTCCACACCCCAGACCCCGGATTGAGTAGATTATTTTATCAGAAGTAAACTAAAGATCTCCCGTTGCAGAGGCACTAGAGGGTGTTTTACTCCCTCCAGCCCCCGGATCAAGTAGTTTATTTTTATCAGAAGTAAACTGAACTCTCCTGTTGCAGAGATCTACCTCCCAGGAGTACGGAATTTATAATTAGGTAGTTTATAATTAATTGTCAGATTAAGAATTAAACACATTTACTTGGCCATAGCTAATTTTAATAAACTTGAGATATGCTTAAATATTTAATTCACTTTTAATAAAAATAAATTATTTAAACCGGGGGTCTGGTTGGTGTGGAACACCCTCCAGTGCTTCTGCAACAGGAGATCTTCAGTTTACTTCTGATAAAAAGTAAACTACTCGGTCTTGGGTTCTGCATGTTCTGCAATGTTCTTCATTCAAAAATTTGTGCACTGGAAGGTGTTCTACACCCCTCCCAGTACTTCATGTACTTCATTAGATGTGTACAAAAACTTCACCAGCGGTTAACCCTCGGTAAAACCCATTGGTAATTAACGAAATTAGTTGGAGGAGCACAACAAATTAATGGAAAAACTTTAACGGACCGTTGCTGGCGATAACGCAAGACAACTGAAAAAAATTTGTTATACAGGGTATCCCCGTAACCGTGGAGAACCTTTGAGGTGGTGATAAAGAACACTTTTCTAAGACAAATTTTCAAATTAAATTTTTGGTCCAAATCCAAACCCTTCGGGTTACCTCCCTTTAAAGGAATTTTTTGAATTTTTGATTTCAAACGGCCATAGTTCCGATAATATTAAACTTTTAGGCTTAATGGATTAGAACTTTTCAAAGATCCCTCGCTTATCTACAAAATAGGTTATATAAACCCCCTATCGTCTAGAATCAACGAATTTCGAGTTATAAATTAAATTAAAGGCAAAAATGTTAGAAAAATTCAGGTTTTATTTTTTTTACTTTTGTTGCGATCCCCATATCTCTTAAACGGAACGTCCTAGAAAAAAACTAATAGCTCAATCAGAATAGGGAATTTAACGGGCTACAACTTTGGTTAATTTTTTTTTGAGAAACCAACCGTTTTCACAGAAATTTTAAAAATAATGAACAAGATGTAGGTAAAAAATAAATTAAAATAAAAAAATAAAGGCCCTCCTCTCGTTCCCCACCCATGAATTCGTCTCTGGACATATTTTGGAAATATGTGGGAAATCAAAACTATTAGTAAGATTGCTGGCAAAACTCTTTGGAGTAGGAAACAAATTGAATCTCTTTGGAAGGTGAATAACGAGTAGATAACTAAAAGTAAGAGAGGAATCGGCATATATGTAAGTAACATAAATGATTCTTCTTCTTCAAGTGCCATACACTTCATTGTGCGTAGGCGATCAGCTTAGCCGAAGCCGAGCTGACTTTACTAAGGAATATAATTATTGGGGTAGTTTCCGTTGCCTTCCCCACAGTCCAAAGATTGATATCGGACCTTTGATCACAGCAGTGTAACCGACTCGACTAGGAATCGAACCATGGTCTACCGCTTTAAAGTCGGCCGGTGTATGCTTTACGCTACACTGCTGGTCACATAAATGATGGCATTTCAATTTGATTTACCTTTTTCGCAAATACTCAGTAACTTATGTATGAATCTTAAGAGGCATTATGATAAAATTGATAAACATTGAAGATGTAAAAAGCTCACGTGTCTCTTCGGGAAATTTTTCTGATAGTGTATTTACGAAGTAACAAATTGATTCTTTATGCGCAAAAATAGGTTTGTATGCTCCAAAAAAAATAAATTTTTCATAAAAGATGAGATGAGATCAGAAGGACTAATTTTTGTATCTATTAGTTTAATTTCTTTTTGTTTATATGGTTTGCCCTCCTACATATAAACAATTTTTAAATACACTACTGTATTCATATGACCTAAACCCAAAGCAAAAATTAATGAATTGCTGGAAAAGTTTTGGGCTCAGGTTATTGGGATAGCTAGGGAATTCCTAATCTAGAGTTCAAATTACTCTGAACACCCCCCGATTAACCAAATCTGACTTCTTCAAGCTATATGATTACAATATACTATATGTAAGTTGCTAGGGTCTGGAATACCGCAACAGCGGAAATTATTATCTCAAGGCAAAAAGAGCCTCCAATTTGTGAAAAACTAAATTTTTTAATGATATTAATTATTTCTCAAGAATTCAATTACCTAAGTAATTTTTATAATTAATTTAAAAGTTAGTTTCTAAACTTTCCTCGTACATCTTAGAAAAAAAATGCACATAAGCGAATTAAAATTGCAACAATGTTGCGTTGCTACTTAGTAATTATAAACGGCAATATAAGCAATTAACATAAAGCAAATGATTCATTTTGTACCACACGGTTATAGTAAATGAGTTAGGAAAGTACCCATAAGAACTGAGCTGAAATTATTATCTAAATGAGCAGTTCCTCCAAAACCATCCAACCGGGCGGCAGTTCCTATAAATATTTAGTAAAATTTTGTGCAATTATTTTTGAAAACGGTGGCGAAGTTGGCCTATTTTCAAAAATATTAGGTTGGGGAGGAACTTGTAACAATTACCACCGAAATTTTTTTTATTTGAATGGCACTATTTTAAAAGGTTTAGAGGCTTTGCAGGTTTGCAAGTGTGAAGAGACTATGCGGGACAATAAAGTATTTTGAGTTTCAAATTTCAATTCCTTCTATTAATTTGATCCAATATTAATATGTGAGTTATGAGTAAGGCAACGGGAAATAACCTCAAATGTACATTTCCAAATCAAATCGATAGTCAACATTCGCTGAACGAATACAGCAATATAAAGAAGATATCACATTGAAGATGTACAAAAGCAGTTCGAAACATCGCACTGCCGTTATTAAATTGTTTTATTGAGCAACCATTCAAAAATAGTATTTTGAATTTTTTAATTATGAAAATTAGCAATTGTTAATTGGAAAATATATTGTTACATTTTTTTGTATGTTCTAATAAATTTTATTGACAAATTGTAAATTTAAATAAAGAGAAAATAATCGTTAATCGGTGTTCTAAAATAAAACCGTAGCATAATAAATTTAAGTCAAGTAAATAATAATTACTTAGATAGGTACTATTTACAATTTTTGCTATTACATGGTTAATGAGGTACTTGTATAATATTGTAAGTAATCTTTATTTTATTCATATCACATTAATTACCACATTAAAAATGCATAGATCGTGAATTATGAGTAAATATAAATAATAACTATAGACAGTTAAACATAAAACCATGGGTTTCAATTGCGTGGTTGGTTAGCATCCATATTAATTTATAGCTAACATACCAGACTGAGTAATATTTTTCCAACAGATCAATCGGTTAAATTGGTGACCCTACTAGAACAATAGGTACCTCACATTCAAAATCCAATTTTTAAGAAATAACACACCTGACGTCCTCCTTCCAAAATACTAAATAATAATAAAAACTAGGCAAGTGACACCCACATGATTAGGTTTTTTTCTCTCTTCTCATTAACCATGACAACCCCGTTGGTAATAACTTTGTAAACCGACATGATATCATTTCTTAGTAACATAATATAAAAGTTTTGCGTGTCAAAAACTAATCGCCTCGGTAGCGCAATTGTTGGTTTAACGAGCGTATGCACATCTAATTCAAATCCAGATGGAACACACGCGATCGTCGAAACACCCTGTATCTACCAGAAGTCAAACGTAATTTTATTCAAGCATTTAAGTATGCAAGTAATTCAAATGAATATTATAATATTATTTTTAAACATTTTTTAAATTTTAAATTATGATCAGGAAGATACATATTTTCCCAAAATTATAACAATTTTTGCAAATTTCCATGTTGGAATCAAACTTATTCAATTGTTACAGTAAAGGAAAAGTTGATTCAAAAAAATTAATACCTATAGTTTACAGGTTAATTTAAAATGTAATTATAATTTGTGACAATAAACTTTCACACGGAACTGAACAGAATAATTGCAAATTTAATGACTAATAGAAAGAAGCTATCTTTTTCTTATTGTGATGCTTTTCAATCTTTATAAAAATTATAGATTTTTATGTACAATTAAAATGTTCAATTTATCATTTTACTATCTTATTTATTTTTCTATTTGATTAACAATATTTTGTTGATTAAATTTTTATGGTGCCATCCAACCTCATAACTTGTTGCTAATGGAATGTTCAAATTGAATTTCGTGTTCGGAAGTATATAACTTGCTGATTAAAGTTTTATACAGGAAATCGCCGTCTGTGAAGTAATAACGGTTGGTGTATTGATAATTCAATTGTTTTTCCGATTTTTATTTATTGTCTATTTGCATAGTAAAGGAAAAGTGACAAGATTAATTCATTCCTTCATTAGTAAAACAAACGACAATATAAATAAATGGAAGTACTTAGGTATTGAAAATACTTTCTATTATGAAATATACATTAACAATACCATTTAGCATACTTGATGCCCGGCAGCTTGGTTCTCTATTTTCACGCTGCGAAAGACTCTCTCAATTAGACCTAATATAAATTATTCTACTTACTTCAAGTCTTCTTGCCTGCGGCTAAATTCAAATGACAGTCATTTTTACAAATTTTTCAAAATAATAAAGTTTTTAAACTTTTTCGATTATAATGAAAGCACCTACGTTTAAATGTAAATTTTGCGATTTTTTTCAACGAACCGGAAGTGGAACATTGAATTTGAATTTTTGAAAGTGAAAAAGCCTCAGGCGTTTTATATCTTGTATTTTTCTCTACTGGTCCATAAAATTATCAATGTCTTACAGGGAAGATTTCTTTCAGAAAAACAGTTTCCATAATAATGAGAAGTATTTGTCAGAAGAAGAGTTCAATCTTGGATGGAGTAACAACTTATTTTGACTGACAATTTTTACTATATAAATTGGATAATGTGTTCCATGTCTAAAAAATACTCAAAAAACGTCATGTGTATCATTTATTCAAAGAAAAATATATATAAATTGTTAAAGAGCGTGATTCATCTTCATCTTTTCTTAGTAACATCCTAATTCCTTTTTACTAGAAAGCTGTCTAGAGACATTTATTTTTACCGATGCTTCAAAATTTGGTAAAAGTGCGACATCGCATTAGCATTAGATAAATTTGTAGTGTGCATAGCCACTGTCTTATTAGGGTGATGCTTATCAATGTACGAAGTAACAATTTCCATGCTTTCAGCATTTCTTTAATTTCGCCAGAAGATTGTTGCTTTGTTGTTACCTCTTCCTCCATGATAACTTTCCTCTACACCTTCTTGCTGTGAAACACAATGCAACTCCATAAGCTCTTCGGTGGTCAGCTATTGACTGTAATCTTATACAAGCTCATCGATATCGTTTTTATCCACCTCCAGCCCCAAGATATTGGCCAGAGACAGAATCTCATTGACTACAAGATACTACAACTGTCTCAAACCCTGCAACGCAACATTCGACAACGCTCTCTGCCAAAGCTTCTTCAAGTAGACGTGAGAGTTCTCTTGGTAACTTCTTCCCACACCTTTTCGATCAACTTGGGGCAGGTAACAATGTGGAAGTGATATTTCCAAAACTCTGTGAGAGTGAGATTAATCCCTTCAGTCAACTTAAAATAACGCTCAAAGAGTGCTTTAGTATAGAGCATCTTATAATTAGAAATAACCTGCTGTTCCATTGGCTGGAGTAACGAAGTATGTTGGGAGGCAGAAACTGGATCTTGATGAAATTGTATTCTTCGAGAAGATCATTTTGTAATCTTGAAAGGTATGGGCAGGTGTGTTGTTCATAACAAGCAAGGCATGTAGTGAAGATTCATCTCAAGTAAATATTGAACACTTCTATATCCAATCAGTAAAAATTTGGCGTGTCACTCAAGCCTTCTTGTTAGATCTCCATATCACATTTAGCTTGCTCTTCTGAAACTTTACACTTTTTAAATGTTTGTGGAGTTGTTGAATGGTATATAAGCAGTTTAATTTTTCAATCACCTAGTTGCATTGGTACAAAATAGTAGCGTAAACGGTCTTTCATTGGCTTGTGCCCGGGCAATGCGTTATCGTCTGCTGTTATATTGGTTCGCTTCAGCATCTTTTTCCAGAAGAGACCCGTCTTATCACAATTAAAAACTTGTTGGGGCAGGTAACCCTCAGAATCTACGACCTTCTTGAAATTGGCGATGAAGTTCTCTGATGCCTTTGTGTCGGAGCTTGCTGCTTCACTGTGCCTCACAACGTTGTTGATGCTTGTTCTTCATTTAAACTTCTCAAACTTAAATTGTACTTCTTCTCCAGCCCTTGATGATCCGGGCGTCTTCTTAACGAGGTCGGAGAAAATGACTTTCGCCTTCTCAAATTATGCTTTCGCTAATAGTGTTGCCTTGCAATAGCTTTTCGTTTATCCATATGAGCAGCAACCTTTCAACGTTTAGCAAGATATTGTGCTGGAAAAATGTTCCAATGTGGATTCGAACCCTAGCGTATTAGATGTAAATACGCGTGCTAACCAACTGCACTACTGAGGCGATTAGTTTATGTTGCACAGATCTGCTATATGAATTACTAATTCTAGGACCGCCACAAACGTCTTCGAGAATACGTAACCTTTGCGTAGATATTCTTGTCACTCCCATTGAAGCATCTACCTCCTTAATTTTGTTCTTGAGAATAGTGCAAATGGTTGATGTAGACCGATTGTATGTGCGTGCTAAATCAGCCACGCTCACACCTCGTTTTCGCTTTTCAATGATTTCACTTTCACTTTTAAGGTTATTTTTAGTCTCTTATACAAGCTGCTCTCTTGTGGTTTTTTCTTCGGGGACATTTTTACATTTTATTAATCTTTGCTCAAAAAATTACAAATAATGTCTGAACACAAGTTTGGAAAAATGTGCGATCACAATTTTCTGAGTTCTAAACACAGACTGATGTAGCAATGGCACGAAAATTTCATCGCACAATTCGGTGATTCCCCTATTCACGTCACTCGTTTTGCGGAACGTCGCTCGTTAAGCGAGTCATTTTTTTACAATTTATATTGCTCGGCATGCAAATTACTTGTTTTGCTAGGTGCTCGTTATGCGGGTTCTACTGTAGTTCGAAGAAAACAAGAGCTATTTCGGTTTTAGCACTAATTAAAAAAAATTGACTTGGCATCAGTAAAATTCATTTGACTTGGCTTCTGAACCCTTGGTTATAAATTATTCTACATTTTCAAATATTATTTTCTCTACGATGTTAGGGCGCACTCTATACACAAGAAGCGAAACATATTGTTATAAAAATCAATAATAACCGTCTAGTAGAAAACTATAAGTTTGAATTACGAATTTACACGAATTTAGTTCAAATTGGTTCAAATAGAAATTTCAAAAAGTTTTCTATATTTTGAAATTCTGTTTTATATTTTATCAATCCACATTTATCTATCAGCAACGCTGATATGATAAAATTACATCAGAAAAATGTATCTACATATCGACCATTAGGGCTCAATTGTGCCCTTGAGTATTTTTCGACTTTTTTAAAATGTAAATCTATGGCGTTAATCCATCAAGAATCGAGATCTCTATATGCTTAACTAGGTTATGCAACCGCACATGCCCAGGGTTAAGGGCTCGGGCCCTAAAATGCAAATGACAATAAACTTATTTTTTAAGAATTTTGGCATTTTAAATTAGATGTCCAAGTATTTACTGAAATTGTATTATATTTTATGTTTTTTTCACCTAACCCAAATATCCCATGTTCAAAAACGAGTAACGAAATATGAGCGAGTATTTCCCTCTAAAAATTTCTACCAATGAAATCGCTGTACTTTTTTAATTATAACAAATGACAGGAAAGTATCAGCGGGTATTATGCACTAGTGCAAATTTTTAATTTTTTATATAAAATAGTATTTGCGCGAGGGCGCATTTACAAATTTAAAATACTCGTCTAATATAACCCTCTGTCTGAAATTTTTTTAGAAAAGCTAAAAATAAACAATAAATCGCAGAATGAAGGGAATTATTTGGAGAAACAAGCTTGCACATTTGAACATTTTCAGAGAGCTCGAGCCCCGGAGCAGTTCCGTACTCAGAATGCTACACTCTCTGTTCTATGGTACCTGACGCCTATTGATGCCTTAATAATTGGCGACAACTTTGTAATAGTTTCTGCATCTCAAAGGAATTTTGAAATTTAGTTTATTAAATGATCAACACAAAATTACTCATTGGTTTCTGTGTTGATGTAGTGGAAGTCGTCTATCTTGTAAAAAATTGAATGTAAAAACTGTAAATAATTTTTAACAAATAAAAAAGAACTGATGATGCTCAGTAGTGGGCAAAATTTTGTAGAGAAAATCTTTATAAAGTGCACGAATAAGTACCGAACAGTTTTTTAAGCGTAACTCAATTTATTTCACATTTCCCACCGATAAAAAGAACAAGATTTTAATCGTTAAACTTTTTTTTTATTATCACGAATAATATCGTTTTATAATAAAAACCTCATCTTCAACAGAGCAAACATCATTTTCGTTCATTGTAACAAAAATATATTTTAATCTGTCAAAATAACTTGATGGTAATTGTTATTAAAAAAACAAAGCAATATTTTTTAAAAATTGTGTTTTAGAATTTCATTTTTGTATTTTTAGCAATAATTAAAAAATAAAATACTAAATGTTATATAATATATCTTCAGACGCAGAAAAAAAACCTTTCGATTGATATATTTAACATTAAAATCCGTTATAGGAGAAGCAGGAGTTTAAAAAAATTACTTTCCTAGATTAATCCTTATGTTAAGGTGTGCGACCGGCCACCCGATATAGTTGTCATTATTAAATTAAAATTTAAATAAATTTATTGATGAATAAAATCTGTGCTTAAAGCAAAACTTAATTTGCAGGTTCTTCTTGGTCGAACAAATGTTTAGATGATAGAAACAATTCGTCAGATTTTCGAAATTTTTTATGCTTTTAATTTATTAATTTCTTAATACAATTTTTTTTAAATTTACTATGCCTCTAACTTTAATTTTAGCACAGTGTATTCTAAGCATTAGTATTCTCTGTATCAGTGGATTCGTTAATATATAATAATTAGGATAGTTCAAAACTTCATCATTATTTGAGTCGCTACAAAATTATTGGAAACAGTTAAATAAATATCAACAGTTTGTGTGCAAGGACACGCAAGAACGTGATTTCTGAAACATTATCAAATGACAAAATAACAAACAAAAATTATAAATTTAAAAATATTTTACTCGATGACCGCGGTTTTGGTCTCGTCCATGATAAACGTAAAATTATTCTTCTCAGACCCAGATTCCTTGAGAAAAAAAATCAATATATCACTTTTGCAACCATCAACTTCAAAATTTAGACTGACTCTAACTGGAAAATGTCATGTGGTTTTGTGTATGAACGTTTAAAAATGTCCTGTAGATTTATGATATTATGTCATTTTTAAAATGGTTAACTTCTCTAGAGCCCTTTTCTTTGTTTAGCGTCGGAAGGGGGAAAATCTTCAACGAAACACCATCAGCCCGTGCTGCTTGTAGTGTGGGACTTGGCCCACTAAAAACCCCTCCCTGTGGTGCGACAATGGATTTCACCTTTTGGCATTTTTTCTTCAAGCACCTGCACGTCTTTTGCTCTTTTGGGGCTTTTCCTTTTTTAAAGCCAGCAATGTGGTTACTTGCGTGCTTCTTCTTCCTTTTCCCTTTCGTCCTTTTCCTTGGTAAGCATTATACCGTTGATGGTGTTTGATATAATGCTCCATATTTCTTAGGACTGTAGCATTTTCTCGATCAAGATGTGGGGTGTCAGGTGCTGCACATGAGCAGCTACTCTCAGCCGTTCCTATCGGGCACATGCAAAAAGAGACAACCTGAGTCCTCACGTCTACTCGTTCTTTTAAAATACGTATTAAAACAGCCGTGTCCTGTGAGGAGCTGGGTGAGATGGAAATTCAGCTCTCCTACAGACCTTTTGATCCATGGTCTTACGGTCAAGATAAGTATTCTTGTCAAGAACCCCTTTGAGGTGGCTGCTCACTTGGTCTGCCACATGTCGAAAAGTTTATTTCTACGAGCCTTTTTTTTGGTGGTCTTACCGGAGAGGTAGGTGTCATTTCTCTCCTCTACCAAGAGATCTATTAGGGGCAGACCAGCTAGCGCCTGAATTCCATCCTTAGATGTCGTCCTGTACGTTAAACAAACTCTCAGCGCTACTGTTCTCTGTACCTTTTCGAATTTGTTTCTATGGACTTCTACTAGCATTGTCTCGTGCCACACCGGTGCGCCATATAATATGACGGAGTGCACCACCGATGCCAGAACTCTCCTCTTGGTGTACTTTAGATCTCCCATGTTCGACATCAGCTTTGTTAGAGCTGTGGCGAGTTGTAAAGCTTTTGCCGCCGTTGCTTCAACGTGAGAGCCAAATTTCATTCTTTTGTCCAGATGGACTCCTAAAACCGTCATTGATTTGTCAATCTCAATTTCTTAGTCCATAACGCAAAGTTGTAAACCACATTTTCATTTACCAATGGTTGTTTTTTTTCGGGCACTATTTTAAATCCCTGGCTTTCGATCCAGAAGATGATGGTTGACATAGCCTCTTCAAATAACTTCTTCAGTTTATCACCATAGTGAGGTCGTCGGCGAAGGCCACCAGATAGACTCTTTCAGGCAACTTCAGACAAAGTATTCCGTCGTACATCAGGTTCTACAGGGCCGGTTCTAACACCAAACCCCGTAGAATACAGCTCATGACCTCGTGTTCCTCCTTCGGCAGCTCTTCTTCGATGGTGCTAAGGTAGCTCTTGATTAGTTCCACTAGATATTCTGTGATGCTTCTTTTCTTCAGTTCTTCTATGATGAAGGACAATTTTGCGGAATTAAAGGCGTTTTTAATATCGAGAGCAGCAATAAGGTAGAGTTTCCGCTTCCGCCACGTGCCCCCTATTCGCTTTCGCTGTGAGTTCCTTGATCAGTTGATCTTTAGTAGCGCGTCGATCGTCGAGCGATCTTTCACAAATCTGTATTGGTTTGTGGCAAGACTTCCTGTAGCATTAATCTTCTCTAGAGCCTAGAATATTAATTGTTAACAGCGCCATATTTGAATTTGGAGGAGTTAAAAAACAAAATTTTAAGAAATTTTTGAAATGCAAAAATTGACATAATTTGGCTTTAATAATAATTTGAAAAATAGTTACAATGGTTAAGGTGATCGGTCATCATAATCTACAATGTAGATTGTTTTTACAACTCATTGCCAATAAGACAGGGCTGGGTCGTCTCCATGGCCACATGTTCGAATGAAAAACATCAAACAAAAATTATAAAATTTAAAAACTACTTCTTATTTGTTTGTTGTAATTTCAAATTAATTCTGCACTACTCGTATGTTTGGGAAACCCTCATATACCTATATATCTTTTGTGCGCCGAGAAAGGAAAAAGGATAAATACATAAATTCATTGATTACTTATGTATGCAGCGTTGTAGGATTGATAAGCCTAATTATATGTACAAAGGGTATGTGCTAACTAGAGCAACTTTATGACTAATTTGCATTGCGTATTAAACTTTTGTGGTATTAACGCTTTAATGTCAACAAACTTTCTTGGTTGATACTTATCATGAAATAGATTGATGCTCATCTAATTACATATAGGGTAACTACAAACAAATTTGTTACATGACAAATAAAAATATTCAAGTCATTTAGTAATTTATAGGTAAAAAAATCTTTCGCATTGTATTTAAATTAAACAACTGATTTCATACATAACAGTTTTTAATATTTAATTCAAAACAGCAAAATGTTTTTCATCGATATTTAGAGACAATAAACGTCTATCAGATTATCGACAAAAATATTCACATCAAATAAAAATAATAGTTTAATAAATTATTCTCTTGAATGGCAAATATATCACATTCATAATATACAGTAGAACCCGAGTAATACGTATAATATGTATAAAAAGTATAATTATGATACAAACCACAGCAGTAGCTTTGGTTACAGGGAGGAAGTTTCAGCACTGTTAAAACTGTATTTTTGATACTAATTTATTTATACGACTAGTCGACAATATCCCAAAGTCAAAACAGCTTCGGAATTATGTCGTTATTGTTGTGTAATAAATTAAATTATTAACTTACGATCTCGACTTTTTTCAGTATTGCAGTACTTACAGGCAGTTGATACAGTGCATAGTGAGGTAATAGATGTAATTTCCTGTTGTTACCAAAATTATATTTTTTGTGCTTCGAATTCCATGTAAGTAAAGGTTTTTGTTACTGCCAACAAAATATTATAAATTTAAATAAAAATTACTACTGAACATTATTTAATTGTAAACCAGGAGGGTAGCTGTATAGAGTACTACGGTCATCCGACTTCCACCTTATTTAATATTTAATTTGCATTTTATAAGCAACGCTTATCATAAAGGTACAAGAATTCTACTGTATTAAGATAAAAAAAAACGAATATAAATCTGTTTATAATGTGAATAGAACATAATTCAAATTACAAATAATTATACAACAGTTAACAATTTTTCATTTTAAATTAATATTTTACACTTCGAGTTGACGTAAAAGTCAATTTAAAAATATGCAATAGGTACCCCCTTACGGGATATAATTATATTCTTGACATCGTGTTTTTGTAATAGCTGTACAAAAAATACAACACAGCAAAAAATCTAATTTGGTGTGTTAAAAAATAAATACTACATCATATTATAAGAAAAAAAGAGCCAATAGCACACGTTTTCATTTGATGTATATATTACATTAATTTATAGAATGTGAAGGAAGGGTGATTACCAATTTCATTTCACTTTCAACTTTTGACTTTCAAAGTTACGTTACACAGTTATCAAAATTTCACATGCAGGTATCTCAAATATTATATTAAAATAGTTTTCTACTTGAAACACCGGTGATCACCCTTTATACATATTTAAAAATATATCTTCTACCTTCTGTATTTTATAACAATTATAAATATTATGAAGAGTAGTATGTTTTTTTGAACACATATTATGCTGTAATCATAGGCATTTTTCTTATTATTTATTCTAGTTCAGTAACACATGGGTACTGAAAATAACGTCAATGTAACGATTAGTTAAAATACATTCTTAGGTAGGTACATAACAACCGATTATTATTAGTAACAAATTGGTCAAATATAAAACTCGAATAGTAAGTAGGCTTTGAAGCCAAATGTAATTAATAATAATAATTAACAGCTGGCATTACTTCCTTTCATTGATATACTCATTCGTCTATTTGCTCTAGCGTAAAACATTTCCGGATTCGATTCAGCGGCCGGCGGAGGATATCGCCACTTCCAAGACTTTTGCAAAAGATTCCCATCTGTCGATGCTCTTTCTCTAAATGGAACTACAGCATTCTCACTGGAACTTGACGACGAACTAGCCTGGCTATCTGTTTCTACTACTTCTTCGACGCTAATTTCAGTCCACCGTCGCCCAAATATACTTGAAGTTGTAGAACACGAAGGAAGAAGTGTACCCGGAGACACAGTTGAAGAGCAAAAATACCGAATGGTGTCGGGGGATATCGGCTCTTTTTCGCTTCCAGATCTGCGAAGTTTGCTAGGGCATTTGCTCTGTAACCTCCAAAATCTGCATACGTCGTGAAATACCCCAAACACCTGCAGTATAAATTAAATTTATGGATATCTCAAAACCTTAGTTTATTTTACCTGATCTATGCTCTCGCGAACAGATATTTCGTGAAAACAAACACAGCCAATTTCTTTACTTCTACGTTGTCCCTCCTCCAGAGAAACCATCCGATCTTCAAATTGGTCGTTTTTATTTCCAACCAAGACAACCGGAATATCGCAGAGAGCGTCTCGTGATCCTCCACCTAAACGGCGACGACGTTTATTATAATTGATCAAAAATTTTAAACGATTGCATTCGTCAAACGAACACTTGTCCGTTATGGAGTAAACTAATATAAATGCCTCTGCCCATCGCATGTTTGCTTCCAATGCCAAACAATCGGTTTCCTAAAAATTACAACGCATGTAGATTACATAATAATATCAAGGAGAAGAAGTGCAGTTTACAAGTCGATCATAATGTTCTATGCTCCAAACAATTTATTGCCACCCATTTAATGAAGTAAGTAAATGTCTCGGTATTTATGTCTATATACTATGTCGTATGTATCTAATATAAAAATAGTTTTACTTATTACTTGGTGAAGCCATTCAAAGCAGTTTAAATATATACTACATTGTTTGTAATTTTAAAATCCTATTAAGTCATTAGTATTTAATTACAAAGGCAATTTATTATAAAAGTGTTTTTTCGAAAAACGTTAAACGAACAGTTATAAAATGAATGAAGCTAAAAGATTTCGAATTTCGTATCAAAGAGGTAGTACCTACCTAAGTGTTAGCTACTAATTGAGTTTAATGTTACACATTGTGGGTATAATTAGAAAGTTACTACTGCAAAACACAACCATTCAAAATCCCATTGTTGATCAAAATTCAAAGCTTAATTTCCTTTTTTCTAAATAATTAATCATACTATTAACTACTAAATAATGCACAGTGAGCTGCTAAAGTATGAAACCAATTTATTAAAATTTAAAAAAATGTATTTTGGAAAAAATCGCCGAAAACGACGATGTCCTCGCCTTATAAAAATAATAGCTATTTATGTAAAGAGTACAAAAAATTGGTGTTTCCCTGAAATAAAATTTTTTTCCATAAACATTTTTCAACATTAGTATCACTCTGCACATTTCATTCTGTCCAAAGGTCATGAATATTGAAATTGATGGTTTCGCCTTTTTATTTGTTCATTTTAAAACAAAAATATTTTCTTCAAATAATTTTTCATCGTTTGGAAAATTATATCAGGCAGGTTAAAAAATATTTTCTACGCTATAGTTATTTTAATTAGTATCCAATTAATAGTCCAGGTCTATCAGGATAAGATTTGTAAAATCGAAATACTCTCTCTCAAAATTTAACTTATCCAATAAAATTTTAGAAAAATGTAAGTAAAAATACTCTCCTTTACTACGTAAATGGGAAAGTAAAAATTATATTTAAAATCAACTAAGTAGATATTATTAAATTATATTACCATTTAATCGGTTGTTATTTTTTATTCAGATTGGTAAAAGTATATTATACACCAAGGTAGTGAAGCATAGTGTTATAACCCTAGCGCCAGATTAAATCCCAAGGTGCGTAGCACCGCGGGATTTAAGCGCGGGTTATAACACGCTTCACTACCGTGGTTTATATACAATTTTTCCACTACTAGGATTGTTTACTCTTATAATAATAATTGTTAATGAATAAAGTAAATCGTTTTAATTATTTATTTCAAATTATAAAACAAATGATAGTTTTTTGTTTTGATGTTGACACTTGCTTGAAAATGTTTAATTAATTTTGACATAAAGGTTACATTAAATATTTTGATATTTGTAAGTTTTGCGAGTATATAGTTGACGAAAACTATTTTGTCAATAAGTGTACTATTTGTAACGATAATTGATTGTAATAATTATTAATAATCGATTTATAAAGTTTCTAGTCATAATTAGCTGTCATAATTAATTCGTTTTCTCATTTCGCCTAATTGCTAAACGTCACAAAATTCCAATTTAATCAACATTTTAAATATCAAATTAATCTTATTTATAGACCGATTTTAATTATTTAAACACTATTGATAGAATTTCTTGGTTATGCTAATTCGTTTTACACATAAATTTTCTTTCAAAATGGCCCGAAGTTTCCGGACTACGCATTTATGTTCATTATTAACTACTAGTGAATAATAAAATATTATTCACCTCAGGTGACAGAAGGCGTGGTTCACAGTTCGATAACTTACGTTGAAATGATAGTGTTTATGGCTAGTAGTGGAAAAAGTATTTATTTTTAAGTTATAGTAATTATTAGAAATTTTAAACTTTAACGATAAAAAAATTTGAAAATGCGCAGTAATACACCTGTTGCATTCTCTACTTTATAAAAAATTGTTACATACTATCAAGTTCAAGTTTGTTCATAGTATTAATTAATCAAATCGTATTATTATCACCTAGTTTAACAAATTTATATTATATAACATTTTACGCAATAATCAAAATTAAAGGCTCTCAAAATTAAATTAAAATTCGCGACCCTCCAAATACGTGCACTTCGTTCGCTTTTCCTTTGTGAGTTGGTCTAATATTTAAACATGCGACTTCAACGATTTCTTGAGTAGTACAAAAATATAAAACATAATTTGTTTAATGAAATCTAAAGTGAATTTTAATTAAAGTTTAATGATTCTAAAGAATCTTTTATTTATACTAAATTTAATAGAAATGTAGGAAAACCAACGCTGCTGAGATGGTACTGAGTCGGAAAAAGTCAATGAGCCTAAACCGTAACATCCAAGTCAATTTTGAATTATTGGTAGAAAATGACGACCATCCTAAGAAATTTCTACCAAAATAATTAAAGACACAATCTAATTATTGTGTTGTGAAAAGATACTAGTAGTTAAACAGTGGAACTTCTAGCGCAGTTTTGATTTCAATTTAATTAAAATGTTGATTAGCGGTTTGATTCTCGGTTTTGGGTTTTAATTAAAAAGAATGGATCTAATGTTGATAAAAGGTTTATTTAATATTGGCAATTATGTATAAAATACAATATAAGATAAATGTTCGTCTCTGTTAGCGTTACAAATTAGCGCTTTTTTGAGCACATTTTTCATTACATTTTGACACATTTCTCTTGTGTTAATTGAATCTTATATGGAAACAAATTCAAATTCTTTTGCATAATTATACCCATAGTTATTCTTTGTAAACCAAATCCTTGAGCACGTTGTCACCGATCTCGAAGTCCCCGAAATCATCTAGAGGAACTCCTGCTCGAGGGCTCAATTTTCCATTTAGTCTAAGAATGCGGCGATTCTACCTCTTTTCCCACATTGGGAAGCCACTGTAAAGCATCAGATGATTCGGGTAGATTAAATGCTTCGTCATCGGGTAAGGGCAATAGCAGTGAAAAAAAGTATAGCTTCATCTTCACTTTCCTGTTCTTGAGTTATCGCGAATATTTCCATCACTTCACCGCCATCAATCACTCGACAATAATGTTATTAAAAGTTACTGAAGATTCTTGAACAATTATACCATCCAAATTGTGCAAAACTTGATCGATGAAATTCTGAAATTCGTTTGGATAGCAAAAAATAGAGGTTTATTCACATATGTGCCTCGATGAATGGAAATTATTTTAATTTTCGCACTAACTTTGTTAACTGGAACATGCAAATATGCCTTGAAAACATCTAATGTACAAAAGAATTTACCACTTTGCATTTTGTTAAAAATATCTTTGATTCCTGATATTGGATACCGATTTTCTTGAAGTGATCAGCACAAAACTGGAGTTTTCCATTTTGTTTTGGTATAATTATTAATGGTATTCCCTATTCCAAATGTTCCAATATTTCTATGATAACATCTTTTTCCAACTCATCGAGCTCATAATTAATTTTTTCCTTTAGAGCATAGGGTATCGGTCTAAGTGGTTGCGCATTTTCCTTTAACGTCATAGAGCATTCATATTATAGTCTTTTAGTAGAAAAACATGTTGAAATTAACTAAATATTTAATCTTTTTATGGTTGAACTGAAATGAAATCGATTTCTTGAACGTTTAGTTTTAATCATCGCATCCAACGTCTTCCTATAATTACACTTTCTGGTTAATTAATAAGTTTCCAAAAATAATTATACTGGTAAACTAATGCAATGCTTGACGATCGAAGTCTACTCGTCAACACAAAATCAGCGACATGCCGTACAAATAAAGATGATAGAAAAGGGAAGATTTGAATATTTTAGTAAACGAAAAGGTTAATTCGAGTATTCGTGAACTTTGATTTAAAATCATGAAATTCGTTAAAGGTAGGCTTTATGAGTCTCCCTATCTTTCTGTAAAACTGATATCATACTTAAAAATTAAAAAAAAAACTATTTAAGCATATCAGGTGCTTTTCTAAATAACTTTAAAAATATTATCTTTTAATTTTTATTTTATTTTTTGTATTAAGCAGTAGCTTCGGATCTTTGTCGAGATTACTGTTGGATATTACAGGACCTAGTCCTAATTTAAGAACAAAAGAAGAATTTTTATTTTTCCAAGTCATTTAATAAGCCCCTAAGATATCACTATAAAATTTAGAGGTTACATTTTTGAAGTTATTTGGAATTGCAGCTGCTATTTTTTAAAGTTTTTTTAAAATTTTGTAGATATAATATCAATTTTAAAGAAAAATGGAGGGGGGCTTACCCTTGTGTGGCCCAATTTAGAAGTTTTAATGACGATCTATATCAAAGGAATTTAAAGTCAAACATAAAAGAATCTAAAAAAGGAAACTAAGATAATAGAAAAATATTACATAAAATTATGCAAGAAAAATGAAAGATTAAATATTTTAAATTAATTAATTAATTAAAAATTAACATTGCACTTTTAAAAAAATAAAGCTGTTGAAAGTGTGTCTTCACAAACAAATTGAAGTCACATTTTTTTTAAATTTAACATTGCAGCAAACTAAAGAAAATTAAAAAAATAAATAAAATTCTTATATTTATGCAAAAGAACATTAAAAATTAAACTTTTAAATTGTAAAAAGTTCGCGGTAATATATTACTGATAATAAAAATTAAAAATAATTCAATAAAGTATTTTATAACTACAAACTAATATAATCCGTAATTTTTATAGGTCAATACAAAGGCCGCATTTTTCAGAAATTTGTAGTTGGGAATGCAATAAAGCGTTGTTTATTAACGTTAACTGTAAATTGAACAAAATTTGCGTAGATATTGAGTTTGTTCCAAGCAGCTTGACCTAAATTTTGTGATTATGGGAATACACTTACTTTGATTTCCGATTGGTATATTTTTAATTGGATTTTAGAACACACGAAATAGGATTATGCTATCGATTGCGAGTTTTAAAGAATAGCAGATATTATGCCGGTTATATTTTAATTTTACCGAATGTTCAAATTTTTTTTAATAAAAATTGTTAATTATTACTTTATTCGTTTCGAAATTCCTAAAAACATGATCGACTTGTGGAGAATAAACACGAGAAAAAATATTTCAATACATATGAACTTTATACCCTATAAATCTTCGTTATCTTGTCAGAGCACCTCGTTATTCGACTAACAACGTTCATTTTTTAAAGTGTGATCGATTTATTAATACATTTCTTTCCGAATAATATGAAAAACTCATATTTAATGTAACGGTCTCTCTGAAGATAATTTCCTTGCTTTCCATTTATGATAGTCTGTAAAAACTAAGAAAGCGGAATTGTCGTAGTTAAATTGAAATAGAAATTTCAATTTCAAGTTGGTGTACCTTTGCAATATAATTAAATAAATTTTAATGAGTTAGCGCACGTTTGTATTGGACATTTAATTTCTAGCGTCGGAAAATTTAATAAATTTTATCTAAAGAATTATTGGAAAAAGTTGACAAACTAAGTTAATTAGTTTTCTTCAAAAGTCAGAAATCTTACGGCGTCTTATTAAGATAATAATTTTTTATTTGGGTCATTGCAATTATTTTCATTATTGGCTCAAACTAAAATATTTAGTTAACTCCGTTAACTAACTTCCTTTATCGCTACTTACTTGAGGTTGCCCAGCAGTATCCAATACGTCAAAGTATACCATTTCGTTATCCATAATTGTGTGATACGCGTAAACTTTTTCTAGCGTAGGATCATATTCCCCGATATATCTTCTAGTAACAAAACGAACAACCAATGCTGAAAAGAAAGCATAACGCAGTTAAAAAGAAATACCGAAAAATAAATAATCTCAACTGAATTGAATCTACTTAAAATAAACATTTTCCAAGTTACGCACTTAAATAGAAAATTAATTAAGAAGGAAACGGGAAGTTTTTAAATAATCGTTACACCCATCTGAAGCGTTTCATTAAAATTGAAACATTATATTATATTCAATTAATTTTATGAGATTATTTTTGAAATTTTATATTAATTTTTGATTATTGAACTTTTTTATTTTAAATAAAAGCAATAAAATGAATTCATAATATTGAGAAAAATGCAATGCAACTATAGTTTACTTTGTTTTATCACTAATTACCAGTTTTTCCTACTCCTGTTTGTCCAAGCACCATGACTTTCAAAGATTTTTGTCGAGGATAAAAGCCAAGTTTAACCAACGAGGATTTCGGTGACGTGGCAATCATTTTTATACTCTGAAACAATAAATTATAAAATATAAATTAGTTTATAGAATGTAATAAACAAACAAAATATTACAAATTAAAATTGTATGTTGTGTTCTACTGCCTGAAGAGTTTTCAAAAATTGAAACAAAACTTAACGTTTATTTAACGTCTAATAAGATTCGAGTGTTGGAAAGTGACATTTTAAGTTTAGGAAGTTTCTCCTAAGTTCATAACATTAGCTGTAAAATTAGTAATTTGGAATAATATACAGAGTATGTTAATTTCAAGAGTAACAAAATTATGTAGAATTATAATAATCTAGGATTAGGAACTTTTCCATTTGATATTGAGAAGTCCTCAATTGTAATTAAGATTTTCCAATTGATATTGAGAAGTCCTCAATTGTAATTAAGATTTTTCAATTGATATTGAGAAGTCCTCAATTGTAATTAATATTTTCCAATTGATATTGAGAAGTCGTCAAATGAAAATGAAAGCGTCAAATGAAGATGAGAAAACCTCAATTGTAATTCGGAAAGCATATTATAAATTTTTAATATACTTTGTTTTAAAGCAACATTTTAATTTTATTTATTTATTGATATTATATAACAAATACAGCATAAATTGTTATTGTTCATAGCCATATCTTAAATCACATTTTTAGCGACCGACTTCCATATTTTCCATTGCTAAGGCTTTTGCGTGGTGCGTTGTGCAGTGTTGTGCAGCACGAGCACAATCTCCTCCAGTTACGGTGTCCTTTGCCCGATCTATTCTTCTTCTTCTTCATGTGCCATATCCGGTCTCCCGGACGTTGGCGATTCAACATGGCCGACGCCAAGATGAATTTATTAGGGAGTATAATTCCCGATCTATCTATTATTCCCGATCTATTATTTCCTCTAAATAGGCCAGTCTTTGTTCGGTAAGATTAGGCCCTTGGACATTGGGAAGTCGAATATTAGTTTTTGCTTCTGCCTTGATTTTCGACCATATATATTCAATGAGATTCAGCATGGGAGAGTAAGGTCCTATTGTAACTATGGGCGTAAGGCATAGTTACATCAACGGTAGTGGGAAAAATTATATTATAAATAGTTTTTTTTGTAATTTACTTACAGTTTTGCTGTATGTCGTTGCAGAATTGATGCTTTCTCATCTTCATTTGACGTTTTCTCATTTTCATTTGACAACTTCTCAATATCAATTGGAAAATCTTAATTACAATTGAGGACTTCTCAATATCAATTGGAAAATCTTAATTACAATTGAGGACTTCTCAATATCAATTGAAAAATCTTAATTACAATTGAGGTTTTCTCAATAGCAGTTGAGCTTTTCTCAATTACTGTTGGAAAAGGTGTAGACGGGGTAAATTTTCAAACTGAGATTTTCCTCATCGGTGTCTTCCAAACAATATTTTTCAAAACTCGTAATTATAATAAAATATAAATGTATTCAGTAATTGCGTAAATAATATGCTAATTTAATTTAATCCAAACGAGCTTAGTGCTACTCGTTAAGAAGTTATAGGTAAAATCAAGGTAGATTGAATTTAAATTTTAATGATAGAATAACAAAGTTAAAAGTTTTATCTTTTAAAAAGTTTACTTTATAATTTGTATCAATTTGTACTATGTGGGTAGTAGGTACAATAATTTAAAATTTTTAAGTTTTCATAAATTTTATAATAATTGCAGTTATAAAATTCAAGTCCAATGTTAAAATAATCAAAAAGTAGATATTTTTAATTCCATGAGCCTCTTAAAAAAGTTTGTTTACACCTGCAAATAAATCGTTAATGTTCGAGTTGAAATTTTCCAAATTTGCAGCCGAAATTATGGTAAGCGTCTAAATTGCGATGTGATTATTTTGCATAAAAAATATAAAAGCAAATTGAATTTTTATTCAAAGTTGAATAACCTTTGTAACAGCTGTGGCATTCCTGTTTGCAATAATTTCAAATTGCCATTATAAAAATGTCAAACAAAGTCCTACTTTTGTCCAAATAATTGATCACACTTGAATGTTTCCATAGTGTAAATAGGAAGTAAAAACGAAAATTTTTCGTGAATTAGATTTTAATACCGCATACCTGGCATAGATTAAGTTATCCAATTCTTTAGTTTGAACAGTAAAATTTTAATAATTTAAATTGGAAATATTCCAATTTTTATCAAATATTGGACGAGAATATTTAATAGTAGATTTACCCTCAATTAGTACGGCAATCAACGATTTATACTCGGCATGGCTTATTTTTTATTCATACAATTGAGAAAATAAATCGTTATTTGAAATATTTAATTCTTCTCTACCCCAAATTTATTCCACTACGTATAATTATAAAAAACATTTTTTCTTAAAATTGTAATGATGTGTTTGACTATAATAGAATTTTACATTGCTATTAACAGTTTTGTGGATTCCTACTCCTCTTTTCAATATAATAAGGAAAATGTTTTTGTATCGAAGAAATCAGAAAATTGTTCCCTATCAAATTATTGATTTTTATTGAAATATATTAATTTATAATGTTCATATATTTAAAAATAAGTTGCCAAGGCTAATAAATGGAATTAAAATTTTGAACTTGAGTTTCCATTTTTGATCATAACATGTTAATCTGTTTGTTAAGACGGATCTGCTAATTTTATAAATTTTACCTTATCCCAGACCTGCTAACTTATATAAGTTAGATTATATAAGATAAAGATAATTAACGATTTAAATTTAAATAATATTATTTTCCCGCTACTGTTGACGTAAGTATGCCTTATGTCCATAGTTACAACGTAAGCTGATCATAACATTTGTTTATATAATTTTCGTTGACGACGGAACTTAATAGTCACTTACACTCCTAGGAAAATAATAAAATAATGATAAATTAATATTTTAGGAGTATTTATTTGTGAAAATTAAATGTACAATTTAAAAACAAGGAATTTTTTATAATTACATACTCGTTTTCCAGAAAATCAGTCCCACACAAATTGTATTACAAAGCAAACTTAGAAAATAAAAGTAACGAAATGAAAATTCGAATTCGAGGTTATGACAATCGATGTCAAAATTGTTTTTAAAATAATTACATTAAACTGGTACATTGCAGTAGCGGGAAAATATAATAAGCTACACGGCAAGTAAGGACTATTAACACTCTGGAAGGTAATATAATCCTCGGCTTCCGCCTCGGATTATATTAACCTTCCTTGAATGTTAATAAGGTCCTTACATTCTAGTACTTAAATAACTATTATGTACGACTGCATTATAATAATATGATTACAATATCACTTAGCAGCCATAAGATACTATTTTATAGTACTAGTCCATTTTACTTTATTAATAAAGTAAAACGGCCGCCTGTCAATGTCAATGAAATAAACGTCAAAATTAATGTCCAAGTGTTATTTAAATTTGAAATTTTAATGTAGCTGCAAAGGAACATCTGTAAATTACAGCATTAGACGTAAGTTTCTTTGTACAAATATTTCGACTTGGTCGGAAGAAGCGATACTTTAGCTAACCCGAAATAATTTCACACAATTTAAAACAAATCAATAAATGACTTATAGTAACCAGGAAAAATAGAAAAAGCACTCTTTGCAATTATAAAATTTATAAATGTCAAAGTGGATTTTCGAAATATTACGTCAAATAATGTAAAAGAAAATCTTCTAGGGTGCAGTCGAACATAAAGCTATGTATGTAATTCGCACATAATTAGGCTTTTGGACTCAGCCTATTTATTGGCCTCGCTCAAGCTCGCTCTGCCATAAACCATAGGCTTCGTCCAATAAAGACCTAAATTATGTACTCATTACATAAATAGCTATTATATTTATACATTACATTATTTATACATTATACATTATAAATAATATTATTTAAATTTAAATCGTTAATTATCCTTGTAATAAAATGGTTCACGAATGGTACATCAAGTCAACTACAGTTGGGTACTTCATTTAATAAATTTTAAATGTTATTTATTATAAACTAAAATTAAATTAAAATGCAGTTCATCTACAAGTTCGAATGATTATTTCTTCAAAATCTAAATTAATACTCTTGTTTACTCCCATGTGGTGTAATATACTACTATTAATCTCAATGCACAAATTTAATGAAAGTTAATTATGCAAATAACTAAGTAGAATTGTAAAATAAAGGAGAATTCGAAATTCTAGATCGACAAAGCGTAAAATAATCTGTATATTAAATTATTACGTTAATTAAGTTACGCCTTCAAAAAGTTAAGAATCCCTACATATTTTGCTTGTTACAAATTTTCACTTTTTAGAGACTTGAAAAAAATTTAATATTTTCTACTACGCTGATCCTAAATCTTGATAATATTCAAGCAACACGTGTTTGCAATTTATCTAACATCAACTTGTTATTTTCTTTGACAACACTTGAAGCTTGCTTGTTTATAATATTAATACAATTTATAATATTGAAATAGCAACACAAACTTAGTTTAAATAAAGTAGGTACTATAAAATACATAGTATAACCTACGTTCTAAACTTTTAATTAGAAGCGCTCGTGTTAAGGTTAAGCTTTTTAACTTGCTCTAAGATATTTAATTGTATTTTATTTTGTTGTTTACACGAGGCACTTGTTTACATTGCGTCGTTGTTAAATAAAGGAATTTTATTTACCATTTATTTTTAACAGAGAAACGCAATTTTGCCGCTACGCAATATGTAAATATGAAGTTCGGGCTTTTCTGAATCAAATCATACCAAATTAAAAATAATAATATTAATAATAAAAGCAGCAGCTAAAAAATTTTCAATACAAAGCAAAAAATTCTTAATAAATTGTTTAACATTGCCTAAAAAGAAATTACAATTTGGGAATCCCCGAATAGAATAATATTTTTATTAGTATAAAATTTTATTTGATTAATATTTACAAGTGAAATTTTAAAAAATTTCCAACTTACATTTTAAGTTGTACCGTTCATTAGGGCTAATTTAACTGACGAGACTTTAAAAGTCGAAACAACATTGTACAACGGTGGCTTAAACTTAAAATGAAAGTTGGAAAATTTTTTAAATTTTACTTGGCTTGTAAATGTAAATTTCTTGTAAATTTCTCAAGTTAATAAACTATTTATATTTAAAATTTTATTTTACGCAACAAATGCAAGATTTTTTTTCATATAAAATCACGATTTAAGTATCAATAATTTTTGTAATATTCTGAAAATAAATGAAATAAAACAGGAATTACTGAAAATAGCACTAAACACAACTGCTGCTAATTTTTTTAAATAAAAAAACCTTTCTATCCGACAATATAAAGTCTCTGAATGGTAAATTAAAATGCACTGTGGTACTTTTAAAATTCAAGTAGTGAATAAGTAATAGCGTAACGAAGTAGAAACAAGCCATTTAGATTAGAGTCGCATAGAATCTCAATGAGGTTTAGAAATAAATTCTAAATCTTCAAAAATATTCCACGGCAATGTTTTCTATTCTAACAAATTTATTTTCAATTTGATCGGATTTGTACAATATGATTCGTCCACGTGTGTTGATATTTTTTCGCAGAGAAAAATATTTGTCATTTCCGTATTTTCTCAATCCAGCCAATAATAATCAAAATTTAATATTTCTATATTTTCAAAACAGGATGTTAACGTATGAAGTACAAAGTAAATAAAAGTTAACTATAATTAATTAGAAATTAAAAGTTAACATGAAAATACATTAATGTTTAAAGTGATTAGCAAAAAAGGTGTTGATTTTTTTCGTACTGAATCAAGAATTTCGACTATTTTTTGTTAAAAAAACTGTATTATTAATACAACTTATTCGATTTCATATTACTGAACTTGGTACTTCCGTTCCAAAAATAAAATATACGTCTAATATTTTTACAAAGGAAGATGCAAAAGATGTATTCATAGCACAATTCTGAATAAAATAATCTATACTTAAAATTGTGGGCGTATTTATGCAGTACAATAATTATTTCAACGACGCATGTTATATTAATAATAATTTATTGCAATTTTCACTTTCACAAAACTTTTTTTTAAGGTTTATTTGTGCTTATTGTTTCTGAAATTTTATCATCTTTTCAAACAATAAAAAATTACAAACTAGTGAGCAAGCACGTAAAACCATCGGTCTATCTGAATTATGCTGAAGATGTTGCAGAAACATCTGCCGCGAACCCAGCTACCTCAAATGTAAAATAATTAATTTTTTAAAAGTACTAGTAATGGTTTTGAAAAACTATCAGAACTACTGTTGGTACTATGCATAAAGTAGGAGGAAGAAAAAAACCTCTCCTTAATATAACTGACAGTTGGAAACCAGGACCAGGTTTCCTGATATCGATGGTATTACAACGACGCATTTTAAATAAGCCTTTAATTAAAAACTAGTCAAATGATTTATTTGAAATATTAAAGGTGCTGACACACAAGTAAATCGCTTCTATCGATATCAAAATGGAGAATCTTATCAACTTTCAACAACAATTAAACGAATATTTAATAATAACAAAACTCACGTTAATAACTGGCAGCTTAAAATATGTACATATCTTATAAAAAAAATATTTTTTAGTTAGAAAATGCAGCTTTTTAAACACAAAGCAATAAAGAAAATTTTATATCTTTATTTCAAGTCAGCATTGTTTAAAATTATTTCAAGCAGTAGAAAGTCAAAAAAAAATCAATCACGTTGTAAAATTACAATAGAATTTGTAATATAATAAAACGTAGATGTCCTTTGATAAAACTCTTATCGATTGCAGGTAGGTAAAATGTGTTTCCAGTCTAACTTTTAAGCAAAAATTTATTCCACCAGTTACTTCAAATTCTCTTTAAATAAAATCGTATATCACTTTTAAATCATGTATTGCATAATAATACAGGGCATTGTTGAACTAGATACTTTTTAAATTTTTTACGCCTTAAAATTATTCTTTCGTTTTGCACTACTCTGCATGCTCGAATTTCAATTCGGTAGGTGCATTATTTTTAGCCAATTTATTTCTGCCACTTTCACTAATAAATTTTAAGTCACTATTACTGTTTTTTTACCGATTTGCACTCCTGGTTCAAAATTAATTTTAACCTATTATATGCCTTTGGAACTGTGCCTTCAGCACAATTTGGAATTCAAGATGTTTTTTCTAATATTACTTTCGGCGAAACAATGCAACAAGCTTATTTTCTTCTTAGTTGTTTTCTAAATTACACTAGGCACACAAAAACAAACCAAAGAACAAAATATTAAAAATAAATACCTGACTTAAAGTAATATGCGATATAATTTAAAAATGTTACATACTGTCACGTACAATAATATTTTTTTAATAGATACTTAATTCTAATTTGAAACAAATGTGTAACTTTACAAGGTCAAAGCATAAAGATTATCAAGTTCCAAAAACTCAAATTATTACAAGCAGTGAATGGGTAAATCGAAGTACACAAAAGAAAACACGAATTAGAAAATATTGTTAGAATATGTCATCGCTCGTTGTTGCAAAGTAGATAAAAATAAATTTCACGTCAGATAATAAAATCTAAAGTTACTTTTGACCTATTTCAAAAAATACTTTGTTTAATTCAACAATATGTTTTGAATTCGTCAAAAAAATTAGTACACATAAACAGTTTTCATTCTATAATTTTTATCCTCTGCTATTTTATTATGAGCCATCGATTGAACCTCCCGAGAGCCATAATTTTGTCACTGTTTTGCTTAAAAGCATAATTAAAGGTTTAAATGTGCATTTAGACGCCTAAACTGGAAACTCCCAATTCTAAACTTCGTCTGAAACCATTATATTATGCAAATTATTCTTAAATATGAGGAAAAAAAGTTAAATTCGTTCAATGTAACATTGCATTTACCCAACGTATCAGTAATATAATTTATTTCTTACATTTGCATTGAAAATAGTTTCAAAATCAATGTTAGATTAGTTGTAATTTTGTAAAGTTTTTTTAACCACATAAGAAATACCCATGCTAATTTAACAGTAACTGTTGCCAATTAATGGTCACTGTTATAAATCAATACGGATTAAATTTGAACGTTTCTAAATAGAAATAACTAAATGCAAATGTCCCAAGATACATCACTCTCTTCTACATAACTAAACTACGCTATGCGGTAGATACTTTTGCCGAAATAGAATTATTTCCTTTTTGGAAACCTGATGTATGACATGTTAATAAGAAGACGACAAGGCTAAAACATTCATATTACATTGAAATGCATATATGCAGATGCAGATTAGTTGACGAACATTTTGCAAAGCAATTTCAAGTATTCCATAATATTAATAGATGTACTGCCAGACCTTGGGAACCTTCATATCAAAATTGTATGTATTTTTATTTCAATTTATCCTTTTTGGAAAAAACAACAAACTTCTTAATAATATAAATTCATTACAACATTAATTTATTGCAATACAGCAAGGAAGAATTAGTGACAACCATCCGGAATAATTAATAAACATTATTGTTTGCGGGTAATGTACTCATCGCCATTGTGAGTTAAATGGTCTGATGGTATTACATTATATTCCTAAAGACGATTTAGATAGTATTTACAAACAAATAACTTAATTTTGCTATACACATGAAATTGCAATACCTTGTGGTACATGGATTTGAATAATAAGTTTTGTATTATTTTATATTTTACAATTTTTAATAAGTTCATTTTGAAAAAGGAAAACCTCTTGGTTGTATTATATAATTTAAACCTGAACTTTTAAAAATATCTAACCGATACTGTGACACACTTTCGCTCAGTATTTTATAAATTCATAAATAATATCAACAGAGAAATCGTACAAATATTAAATTATAAAAATATATTTTTCATTCAATAACCATATTTTAAAATATGTTGTTTACCTGCTGCATATTAATTTTCATAAAATACCACAGTTTTGTGCAAGGTTTGAACATTAAAAACATTGTTAAATATGAAGCTTTGTGATAACAGAATACTGAATTAGTTTTATTTATTTCATCCAGAAAACACTTCATCAAATAGCAATAAGCAGCAGTTGCTAATGTTGAGGCACCCGGCTCAAACCCAGGCGAAGGATAAGAATATTATCCTGGCCGCATATGCTTGGTAGGAAAATATATGCCACTGTCGTGAAAATTCTTTGGAAATATTTCTTTTGGTATTGCTCCTCTCGAAATTCAAAATGAACTACTTAAACCGTAGGTACCCTATGGTACCAGTAGGGAATAGAGTCTCCAGAGAGTGTACTATTATCGTAAACATACTCAGACAAAATGAAACCACTGAAGCACATAATAGAAAATAAAAATGGCATTGTCTAAAATTAGATAAGTGTTTGTTGTTTGATGAGCAATTGAGACCTTTTATAAAATAAAATATCAAGTCTACCGTATAAGAATATACTCCTACGCTTAATTTATTTATTTAACGTAGTTATATCGATTTATTACGTTTTAAGCCGTTCGTGTCTCTCATCAAAATTTTTAAAATTCCTCTTCTAATATTACATCTTCTGTTTTCATGCCAGTGAAAACTTATAAAATATCTAATGCGGTTTTCTAATCGATTAACAACAATTGAACTAATTTTTCAACTTTATAATTTTATTTTAAACCTCACATGCACATATAATATTTAACATTATAAAAATCTTTTACATAGGTACTGAAGTTTTGCCAATTAAAAATGCAGATATTTTGAATGAATGTTTGTCAATTTTATTTGTGCCAAGAAAACTTTCATACAAGTGGTTATTAATTCCCATTATAAAAAAGAAAATATCTTACATACCACTTATATTTAGAAACGATGGCTTTATTAATTAAATTTCCGCATCTATTTTTAGTTTACCATTTTATAAATAAACTTTTATAAAAATAATTTTTATTCGATTATATTTAAAAAATAGTTTATTGGTGCTGGATTTGAGCAACCGAGATAACCAGAATATTTCCTTCGACACCTCCGTTGATGCTTCAAATAAGTAAAATTTGAAAAAGATCCATTATAAATTACCAGTGTGTAAATATTGAAAACGTACGCTATTGGTTAATGATATTACTAAACGTAATAAATTTATTTGATCAGAGATTTTACTTGAACGTCAATTCCATTCATAGCAATCTACGAACATTGCAATTGTATCAGTAACGATTATCCGTCTTAGATACTAGATTGGTTTGTTCAAATAATAATTGCACCAAGCACAATTACAGCAATTGAATTGAAATAAGTAATAAAAAATATTAACACATACTGTCTTTGATTTTAATTAAAATTATTACTGTATATAAACAAGACAAATAAGTAAATACTTAAGATAATAACGATTAGTGAATTTCGAAAATTTCTCAAGACGATCGTAATTAGAATTATTAGAAAATACGTCGCATTACCTCTTGCATTTTCCAAAGCAATCGTCCTTGATATTTCTTAAAGAAAATTATCAGAAAATTTAAGGACTATTAATATTGCATATTAGGAAAATATCACAGTTGAATAAATTCAATGGGTCCTTGTCGAATAAATATTAAAATTTCAAAATGTTTTTAAATTTTTTATATCCGATCGGATAATAATATATAAAATATTTTAACTAAATTTGCATTAGTAATAAGCACGGCAGCAATTATTAATAAAAATTATTAGAAACACAAAGCTTCAAATAAATTGTTAAATACGTATAATTTAAATTTGATTTGTCAATTTTGCATGTATAAATTGTTAGAAATTAAAATCCAAAACATACTAATTTTATATAAAAAAATATATCACTATTTAACTATTTCCGCTGTTTACTCCACAATTTATGAAGACTACTAAAAAGCTACCATATCAGATTATTACCGTTTTACTTATAGAAAAAGTCATAAACACGTAGTAAATGTCGCCTCAAAACCAACAAAATTTAGCACAAGGATGTTAATTAATACTACAAGTTATTATTATGACTTAATTTATTATAAATAGGTATACTGGTATATCTATTAGCTACCTGCCAACTATTCACAATAATTATTTTAAAAGTGCTCATTTACTTGATAATCTTAAAAACCAAGTTCATCACTCACACGTGTAATATTAAAAGCAACGCAAATAATTAAAAGAAGCCGAATTTCCCATGCTATTGCTATCCGCCACATAGTTAAAAATTTCTTATTTAATGCAAATAAATTTTTATTCTGTCTGTACATACTATAAACAAATTCTTAATTTAACATACTTCAATATAATACGTAGTATGGAAACATTGAAATCGTGTAAAAAAAATTGAGATTTTTTTAGAACAAGATTTTGATAGGAAGCCTACTTTCTTAACCAAATTATATTTCTGGGTTTATTACGTATAATAGAGAGGTTTGAAATGTTCAGGAGTGGATGGTGAGAGGCTGACGAAGAAAATGGAAAATGTAGAATTCAAAATTATAATTTTGTTATAATCTCTGGTAAAAGCAGAAAGTCATGATTCAGATTTTCGGCGCCTGACTGTCTGACACCGAGCGGCGTTGGAAGTGGACCAATATGGACGCTGGTTATCAGCGGAGACAGAGTTTTTAGATTAAATAATCATTAAGTATGGAACTTACAAGAGAACAGGTTACCGCGCTTTTAATGCTTACTGAAGATGTTGCAATTAAATTAAAACCTACGATAAGTGAAATACATCCAATTTTCTGACTCCAGCGTGCATCTTGGACGTACCTTTAAGTATACACCGGCCGACTAGAAAGCGGGAGACCGCGGTTCAAGTCCTGGTCGCGTCAAATACACTGTTGGAATCAAAAGTCCGATATCAATCTTTGGACTGTGGGGAAAGCAACAAGAAACCACCCTATTAATTATATTTTCTAGTAGAGTCAGTTTGACTTCGGCTAGTTGATCGCCTCCCCACCGAAAATTGTATGGGACTGAAAAAAACAAGAATATTTCAATGTTGTCGGTAACTTTATTTTAGATAGTACTCCATCGATAATAAATGGTTGATTTTCCGTAAATATAATTTGATGTATGCCGTTGGTAATACATTAGACGTTAAAAATGTCACGTTGTATTTAAAGAACATATAATAGTAATTTTACCTAACGTAAATGAAATGTTTTTGTTGTTAAATTAAAACTATACATATCCATGTGAATAACTAGATTATGTTAATATTGAAATAATAAGAAACTTTTAAACACCATTACATAATATTTTAACGTAGAAACAAGGCATTACAATGTAAATATGTCCAAAAATATTAATATAACACAATTTCAACGATGCAAGCAGTTCTATGCTGTATACGTAAATTAAACGTTAATATATGATTAGCATATGACAAGATACTTTTTGAAAGCAATAAGTTACCTTAAATGAATACCATTACATATAACGTGAAAACAACGTTAAGTTAGAATATAAATTGTAACTTTAGGTTTTCGTAGTTGTTTTAAAACTTTTGATGTAAAATATTTTCGAGAATTGGTTCATTTCTGCTAAGCAAATTTATAAATTTAAAAAAATTAATTTTATCGTGGATTTTAAAGTTAATTTTACTTTTATTAAATGATTTTTATAATGACGTTAGCATTTGAAAAGATTTGTTTACAAATGTGTTCAGGCTTTATGTAACCTTGTCTGATTTCCCCTCCTTTTGAACTCCACAGATGCATTATTCCAAATGTATTATGGCTATATCAGTTGTTTTCTTAGTATACTTTTACTTTGGTAGTGATAACCGCTTTATTATTTGTCGTGTAATTTGTTTATGTGTGTTTTTCAACGTATTGCCGTTGATATAACGTTAAATAAACATAAATAATACGTACAACACGTTGAATAAATAACAAAGTTCTACAATCCGGATGGGATAATTGTATTCTGACCGTCTTCCAGGCCAACATGTTTGGCAAGCGCGGCGTGTAACTGCCAAAACCTTTCAGAAGAACCAAACCAATTCTTTAGGGAGAGGTTTGGGAGAATGAAAGAGGCTTATGTCCAGCAGTGGACGAATATGAACTAGCTAAAAAAATAAGACACACGTATACTTCAACGACACATATTATTTTAACGTTTATATAATTATATAAACACCACTTGTTTATATTAACGTGTTTTTTCACCTTAAAAATCTCGTGTTATTTATACGTTGAAAACTAATACCACCAAATTGAAATATTGATTGGAAATAAAACAGTAAATGATGATTGATTAACTGTACGCAAGTAACATTATAACAACGTATTTTTACGTTTAAAACTATGCCCAAGTAGCATTTCTAGCTAAAAATCAGCTGCGAATTTCAATAACTGCTAATTTGCTTGCTGGCAGCTAGCAGTTAAATAACTATTTTTCCAGCCAGCAAAATAGTTGCTAATTAGCTATATAATAGCTTGCAAAATAACTTGCTAGCAGCAAGCTGCAACGATGCGCTAATAATGCGCTAAATAGCTTTGAAAATAGCTAGGAGACGCTAATAACGCGCTAAGTAGCTTTTAAAAATAGCTACTGACCACCATGTTGCAAAAACATGCTAATAGCGTAATAATAACTTGCTGACAGAAAGCTGTAATAATTTGAAAAAAGCGGGCTAATAGCTGTCTTGATTGCTTGCTGACAGCAAAGCGTAATCATCTGTAAACTTGCAATGAAGCCATTTAAATTATTAGGTTATTATGCAATTATTGTGCTTTAATAAAATTTGTATATGGGGTTGTTGATAAATTACGTCACGCAATTTTAAATAAGCTTATTAAAGTTGCAATAGAGATTGAGAAGAAGAAGGAAAACGTGCAATACCTAAACACGTGTCATACTTTATTTTACTACACTTGTTTGCACGAGAAATATTTTGCTAGCTAAAAACACGCTATTAGCTGTCTGCTTTTTAGCTAGCGTTTATAAAAATAGTGGGCCACTTTTGCAATATTGCTGCAATACGGATGCAATTTAAATGCTATTTAGCTGGATGCCGCAGCGGGTATGCTGTCAAATACAGCTATTTAGCTTGCTATTAGTTGCTTTTTAGCATCAAAATGTTGCTTGGTGTTGAAGTCAGAAACATTTTTACGTCTATAAATTATACCTAAACCTAAAGAAAGCTAAGTTTAACCAAAACTACAACATGCAGCATGAAAAAAATATTTAAAAAATATAATTAAGGAATTGACTCTAAATCTAAATTATTGTAACATCAGTAACCGTCGTCAGAGCTTTTGGTCATCACTACTAGAATAATTTACAAAAAAATTTGAAAGTTAGTTTGCGTCGCTTGTTAATCCTTAACGCACAATATTTTTATTAATTTAAGAAGAAAAATAATGTTTTTGCAGAAAATGTTAATTTACTTTCGTATAAATGAAATACGATCCATTATGTAATACATAATATAAACCTATATATTATTAAATAAAAGCAATCCAATATCAAATGCAACAAACAGATAATATAAATTATTTACGTAATAATAAGCAGATTTATTAGGGTCCGTGACATCCATGGAGTTTCACAATTCTGCAGGTAAACATATATCGTGTATGTCACGGAGCTGTGCGTTAAGGGGTTCATGCTTGAACGGATGGGGTAGGGTTAATATTCCCGAAATCGAAAGTTCACTTTTTCCTATAGAAATAGCTTCACTAAATGAAAGAGTACATTACAAGACTTTTAAGATGAAGTTGAATTTAGTGAATCCTATATTAAGCCCACAATTTAATTTTGAAGTTCACGAATTTGCCATAAGAAACACATTATGTAAGGAAATTGCGTCATAATTAAATTCATTTTAGTAATGGTGCATGCATGGAGCCCATGTTGTCACACACAACGGTTGACAACTGTGGCGTCAAGGATTCAAAATTTCAAGTTCCTTTGCACCCAAGGATGTTTTTAATAAGTTTAATCTCTTCTATGATTCCGTAGCTCAAAGATTTATTATTTATTAAGTTATTTTTGACTCCGATATATTTTTAATTACTTTTAATAGTTGGCCTTTGGATCTACCGCGACGAATAGAAATATTTCAAGTTCTGCCGCAATAAGGGATTTTTTTAAGCTTTGCCAATCATTAAAATACTATATTTTTTATAAATCGTTTATTAACTTGTAAAATTAATCATAATTTTTTAATATATATTCAAGTGCTGAGTTTAACTGAGGAGATTATAAAAGTCGAAACAACGTTGTACGTTAAAAATGTAAATTGGAGAAATTTAACAATTTCACTTAGCTTGTAAAAATTTAAAAGCTTTTTTAAAAAACATTAAAATAATTTTATAAACGGTTATAGTTTCAAAAGAGCCAATAAGGAAAAATTTGGAATTGCATTCCAAATTAATTTTTAAAGCCGTATTTTTTTGTGTGCTAATTAGACACTCATCTTTCATGATTAGCTTTAAAAATTATCAAAATCGACGTTCGGGTATCTTAACTGCCACGAAAGGATAAGAATCAGTATTAGATACTTACAGATGAATTTGATTTTAAAAATTTATTGAAAAATATTTAAAGGACATTAGTTTATAAAAGCTTTTTTATTCATAAATAAATTCATAAAGTTATTTTTTAGTTTCATCATAGTTAATACTGTGGTTTTATTAACAAAAGTTTGTGGTATATAATTGTATGTTTGTATTAATATCTTTCAATAGAGTTTCGATTTATTGCTCTGAATTTTAATTTATTAACCACCATGATAATTATCAAAAATTCTTTCTAGATACATGCACACTTGTTGAATGTAAATCTTTAGAAATGAAATTTCTTAAAATTTAAATTTTACACTTCAGTAACAGGGTTATTAAAAAAGGAATAAATTTCGTGTAACTTAAAAAAAGGACACTAAAATGCAACTTTAACCTTTGTTATTGAATAAGCTGAAATTGATATTTGTTGATGTCTCAAGAACAAAGCTGTTTTCCACATTTTTTTATTTAATTGAAGTGTTCTATAAAACTGACCTACATCTAAATTCCGTTCTGTAAAAAGTAGCACGTCACTTAAAAAACATTTTCTTCTAAAATAAAATGATTATTTGCATGAGTGATAATTTAAAAATTGCTTTACACACTGTAAAGCATTTGATATCTGAAAAACATTTTACACTTCAAATATTAAACCGCCTCGAATATATTTCTTTTTTAAAATTTGAATTAAATATTATTCAATGTTGTGAATTTTGCAGCAAGCATCGTACTATCACCACCGTTTAGGGGACACAATTGTAAAATTATTGAGGTTTCCTTTTTAAACTATGTACTAAATGCACACATAACAAAAAATATTTAACATAGAAATGATTTGATTATTACCAAACTGCTCACGTTATTTTATTTTAATAATAAAAATGTTCTTGATTGATTTGTTACAAAGTGATGTGTACATCATACATTTAAAATTTAAAAAACCGTTTCTAATTCATTTATTTTTTCAAATATAACTTAATAAGTAACCTTCAGAAATTCTTATAGTATTAAAATACTCACGTGTAAATTTAAAATAAACAAATATTAATTTTAGTTTAATGCATTGTTAATATAAAACGTTTTGGAGCTTTTTTTATTTTATTGTATTGCATTGTAAAATCTTGTGAAAATCGTTCAATGGCTTACAAGGATTACTAAATATTTCAAAATTGCGCTCGCTACTAGTTCTAAAATTTTACTCGTTGTTTATTAATACGACGTTGGTTCTTTGCGCAAGCGTTACAAAATCAAGTATAAAATGAAATTTAAAAACGGTCAACATTTAACTTGATAAATGAAAAAGGATTATTTTAAAACCTTCCCTGAACATCAATAAAAGAACTTTTACTAAAGTTGCAGATCATTGAAAATATATTATCCTCGCTTTTAAATTATTATTTAAGTAAAATTTTCAAAATTAATAGGTTAATATTAAACAATAAAACAAAATAGTTATTCGTAAGCTTTCAGCAATGGTTACTGCTGTCATCAGACGATTTTGTTTTGTTAAAAATAGTTTCGTTAAATAGGTCCTTGTTTAATTTTTCTTAGTTAACAGTCTGACGACAACAGTAACCATTGTTGAAAGCTCACGAATAATTATTTCGTTTTATTGTTTAATTAATTTTGAAAATTTTACTTTTCAATAGTTTTTAAATTATAGCATTCGGTTTTACTATAATCATTGCATAATATAATTTTCAACATCCTAGATGCTTGTCAATTGAATTTTTCATATTGTATTCTTAATTATTGATATTTCTACGCTATTTTAAGTTTTATTTGTATTGAAAGTAGAAAAGGACCGAACGAGGGATCCGTTGTATTACTTTCTTTTAATTTTAATTGATTTTGGCTCGGCGGGGTGCGGCCCACCTATATTTTTCTGGCCCTCCCTTCGGTCCATCCTGGATTAATAAAATAAAATAAATTTTGTTACATATTTTTTTCGTTAAACATACAGTTTGTTAAATACGTATTTGTTTAATTTATTAGATCAACTTCGATTATTGAAATATACATTCAATCACTTTATTATTTATTATAAATTATCTATATTAAATATCTACATCTTAAAACAAATGGGACATATCCACCTAAGGAATCACAAGGTCCTACTGTCCGCTTTTAATTTTCAATTGTTTGAAAATCTCAGAAGTGTAACATCTATTTAATTTTTGCATAAATTACTACATAACAAGATTGATTGCTTTGAACTTACTGGAAAGTTGTATTTGATCACGACAAGAACATCAACCCGAAACAGGAAGATTTTCTACCAAGTCAACCGCTAGAAAATCGTGTACAATTACTTACTTCACGTACTTCATCATAATTCTCCATATTTCTTTGTCCTTCATATAATTCAGCAGTAATTTATCGATACTTTCAGTATCAGAGACTTTCAATTTCTGAGACTTACAGAAATACCAAAATTTGAGCACTGGAGGTGTTCCACCTCCCAGACCCCCGGATTGAGTAGATTATTTTTATCAAAGTAAACTAAAGATCTCCCGTTGCAGAGGCACTAAAGGGTGTTTCCTCCCAGCCTCGGATCAAGTAGTTTATTTTTATAAAGTAAACTGAAAATCTCCTGTTGCAGAGATCTACCTCCCAGGGAGTACGGAATTTATCCTTCCTTCTCAGTCCGTTTACCCTAAAGAGGGTTTGGTGACTCTATTTTTTAGAGTTCTCTTGGCATTCTACCTCAGTGGTTTGCCATTGCCTGCCAAGGGAAGACGGTCAGAAAATTCTCCTCCGTCCGGATTTAAACCGGGATCTCGGTTTAGCAGTTGACGCACTTAAGCGCTAGGCCGCGACCGTCTTCAATTTATAATTTATAATTAATTTTTTTTTTATTAACGAAATTTATAATTAGGTAGTTTATAATTAATTGTCAGATTACGAATTAAACACATTTACTTGGCAATAGCTAATTTTAATAAACTTGAGATATGCTTAAATATTTAATTCACTTTTAATAAAAAATAAATTATTTAAACCGGGGGGTCTGGGGGGTGTGGAACACCCTCCAGTGCTTCTAACAGGAGATCTTCAGTTTACTTCTGATAAAAAGTAAACTACTCGGTCTGGGGTTCTGCATGTTCTGCAATGTTCTTCATTCCAAAATTTGTGCACTGGAAGGTGTTCTACACCCAGTACTTCAGTACTTCATGTACTTCATTAGATGTGTACAAAAAACTTCACCAGCGGTTAACCCCTCGTTTTCTACCTGAACAATTGCAGAACAAACATAACAGCCAAGAGCCTCCTGCAAGAAATTATTAACCTAAAGCCATTTTATAATTCTATATCTTTGTTTTCTTTATTTTGTTGTATTTTCCTATAATTGAGTTTACCTGTTGAAATAAATTATTATTAAAATTAAATTGAAAAGAAAAATAACAACAGCAACTGTATAAGTAATACTAAGATATATGCCATTAAAGCGTCTTACACGAGAAAAGTGTTCTTCAAGCTGCATAAAACACCTGTGCTACCGAGACGGTTCTAGAACCGCTACAAGTCTTAGCTGAACTACCTGAAAAGTGAAGAACAGAACTAATAATAATAAACTAATCGCAATTTATCAAATCCAGATCATAAATTTGCAAAATTACGACCGCGTTGCTATTTTGAAGTTTTTAAAACAAAAGAAGAGTGGTTCAATTTCTTAAATAAATTAAAAACATAAAAATACTATTTGGAAAGCCCCTAGAGAGCTCACCAAGAAGTAACACTCGACTCGTTCGCCTACGGTAACCTGTTTAGAAAAGAACACCCCCCGAAAGTTCCTGTGACAACTTGTCCTTCTGCATTAGGCTTTTATTGAAAAATTCCCCAAGATATCCCGTCAAATAAAGAAATAAAATCACAAAAACTATTCAAGTTCTCCTCGTTATGCTTAACAATATTTTACACGTTTCCTATTATTTCTATTATACTAAATCACAAATGTTCACGTCCATCATGAATACTTCTTGCATTATTTGTATTAAACTAGAAAATTTGTTTAATAAAAAATTACGACGATTTATTTTCAATATTGTCTTTTCCTTGTTCAAGTATAGTAATCGGAAAACTTATATTACGAAATATATTTGAATTTCAAAATACTACTCCGTCTAAGTAACTCACGTATCCTATATTACTTTTTCCGTCTACATACAAACATGTCTAACTTATTCAGTTTCTTGCTTGGTTTGAAACTTAGAAAGTACAAAATCTGATATATAAATATTTATTTTATTACGTTTATAAGACTAAACAAGATTCAGTTTTCAGAAATTTTTTTCACGTTAAGATTTTCATCATAATCTGATAAGTTCTTCTTGTAATATTTAAACCGACAAATGCAAGAAAAGAATTTTCAAAAATTTCCGTACTAATAAATAAGTAGGTACATTAATGTTTTTCACAATGAAAATAAGCAATTATTTTTTAGATGATATTTCAAAGAAAGATGACAGTCCAGAAAACAAATTCTGAAGTCCTGAATATTTTTCAATGTTCAATTTCACGAACGAAGTGCTTCTTTCAATTCGAATAGCAATATAACTGCCTTGTTTGAAAAATGTACTCCGAGTAATCGTCCTTTAAGTAAACACGTAGTAAAATGATTATTCATTTGCTAATCAATATTAATTTACCGTGTTTTTTACCTCAGAAAACTCAACCTCTTGTTTTTTTCACAAAACGCAGCAGTAACACGTTGAAATTTTATTTAAAATAAAATTAAATAAAGGTGGATTTCGCAAATTTAGAAAATGAACAAAAATAACTTAAAATAAATGTTCAAGTTCAAAGATATTATGCATAAGCAAAAATACAAAATTGAAACTGTGTGGTTTATGGTTTTCAAATTTAATTAATTTTATGTTCGACTTTTTATTTTTTTAATTTATTTTCTTTAATCTATGTATTTAAAAAATATGTAAACAATCATTAAAATTAAAGAATAAAATTTTAAAGCAGTTAATTAACATCAGTATTTTAAACTGTGTAAATTATACAACTAAAAGAAATAAATCAACCAAATAAATCGATAACGAAGTAGTATTCACCCACTTTTCATTGTAAATCGTTTAGAAAGAAGGAATTTAGTGAAAATCATCAACTCAATGCGAAAACTTAGTGAAAACAAACTCAAAAGGCAATTAAATGCTCGTACAATAAAACGTGAAAACGCTTCGTCAGTTGGTTAATTTTAACTGAAATAAATGTGTCAATAGACTTACGTACGAAAGACAATAACGATGATATGGTATAATAATTTTAGTTTTATTTAAATTGTGAAGTATTTAGTAGTAAATAGATGTGAAATCTTTTTACCAGTCGTTTGGAAGGGTTTCTCTATATTTACTAATGACGCATAAGCTTCGACTGTGGGAAGTGCAACAAATAAACTTTTACGAAAGTAAATATCTGACTTCAACCCAGAGCAAACATGCTAGAGCCAAGTAATAACTTTAATACTATAATTTTAAATAGCAATGCAAAAATGTGTAGTCCGCTATATGTAATTATGTAGTAGTTTTCAGTAAACAACTTTGTTTTTCTGATTATATTCACATGAAAGCGCAAATAGCCTAATAATGAATGACGTTCAATTTTTATTCATTCATGGGATTAAAATGTAATCATATATGCCATAAATTTTAGCTTGAATAAATAATTATTAATCTTTTGAGTCTTGTCTACATTTCAGTCTACTTTTATATGTGAGTGTAATCAAACTTAATTTTGAAATTACGAATTTAAGCAAACCTATATTGATTTTCTTAAAACCAGGGTAATATTTACCAATTCAGTTGTAACGGCTTTTCAATTGGTGTGTATTTATATTAATTAAAAATTTTTTGCCAATGAACATTCCACCAACCTTTAATTAAAAGTATTTTATTAATATAATATTCTCAATACACGTCTGTGTATATTTCACACATACTCAAACTTCAAAGAGTTAATATATTATAATATAATAATAATATTTATTTAATATGTTGGTGGTGTAAAGTCGTGAATTCTGGGTTAAATACATAACCAATTAAATTACCAGCGCCAAAGTTGAATTTGGAGATGTTTAAAAATATTGAATTAATATTTTGACATAAATACATAATATAGCTGGCACTAATTATAAATTAGAAATTATAAAGATTATAAAGAAAAATTATAAAAATTATAGTCAAGGTGATAGGTCAATACAATCTACCGGTAAGAGTTCAATTTAGGGGTTCGTAAATACACTTTTCCTATAGAAATGGCTATACCAAACGAAAGAACACAAAATACAAGCTCTTTAAAGTGAGGATCAATCTTGTCGGAGTTGTAATAAGGCCACAATTTCATTTTGAAAATTGCAAATTTCCCATAAGAAATACATGTAAGTGTATTAAAATGAAAAATATGGCGGTCATTCTGTTGGCGGTACGTGTGCTGTGCCTGGGTCGACAGTGACTAGTGGTGGGAGATACCAGTCGCTCTCAGAGATCCGTCGCATCAACTTTCAAAATTTTCGAGTTGGAGCCGCTTAAGGGATGTTTTAATAAGTTTAGCGCGTGTCAAAATCGCTCGAAGCCCGTACGAGCCCCGGGGCGAGGGCGGGTGCGAATGAGTTTTGACAGCGCAACCACCTCAAGCAATTCACGCTAAAGTAAAAAACACGATTCAAAATTAATTGTGGCCTAAAAGAGCCTAAAAGGGCCGAAATGGTTAAAATTCATAATTTCCTCGCTTTTATTCGAGCAAATGCAGGTGGGCGGGGTTATGGTTTCTACGAGCCAATGGGAGTACCCATTACATGTAAACTTTAAAGCCGTTTTTCAAAATTGTGTGAATTTTCCGCAAATTTTATTTTTATTTATGCTATTGGGACCCTCATCTTTCATAATCCACTTTAAAATGGTAAAAATCGCGATCAGAATTCGAACGTGCAATCTACCAAGTAGATACGTTTCACAATTTGCCAACAAGAACAACTAAACGGTAGTGTCCGTCCATAATATGGTGGAATGAAAAAATTATAAATTTACAAGTAACTTACGGATCATCACGGTTTCAATCTCGTTCACGATAAACCTGAAATCTTAGTCTGGAAAGATCAATTCCACGTTTAGCGTAATGGGCGAAATCAAAACGGCAGTCATTCAGTAAGTTAACTATAAATTTATAATTTTTGTTACTATTTTCATTCGACGATAATGAAACCTCATTGGATGTTCTTGTTGATGGCAATAGATCGTGAAAACGTATCTACTTAGTAGATTATAATAATCTATCACCTCAACTATAATTCTTTCATTACCCAGAACCAGACAGGTAACAACAGCGTTCTCCCTTCACCACACGCAAAGATCAATCTGTCTGGCTCATGTGCAGGAGACGGCAGTCAAGGCAGCCTTTAGGTTACGCAGTACAAAAGCCTGGACTCATAGGCAAGGAACTGCGGGCCATGTACAGATTTTAGAAAAATATTCCAAAAGAACACCTTTTCTGCGTCTTGAATATGCCATAATCCACTCTACATACATATTTAACAGAAAATACAAAGCAAACAAAACATCTGACTGCGACATATGCCTGTTTTCGGATGGCTCCAAAAATAATGCCGAATCGGGTGCAAGAATTTTCTCTGCCGAACTCAATTTAAACATAAGCATACCGCCGGGTAAATTCACATCTGTGTTCCAGGAAGAACATATGGGTATCTTACACAGCGCAAAAATAGTCCAGGTTAGAGGTATTGGAAACAAAAATATACAGATAGTCAGATAACAGAGTAACTCTTGTGGTACTCCGAGGCCACAAAGTAACTTTTGGTCTGGTGCTTGACTGCATCCAGGCGCTGAATGACATATTCAGTCAAAATGTCATTTCTCTCTATTGGGTTAAAGGACATCAAGGCAATGAAGTGACCAAAATTGCTGATGAGCTGGCAAAAACGATTTCAATCTCGGACCCCATAATTACGTCTACCGTCAAAACTCTAGATACTCTCCTCAAAAATTATGGCTTAAAACTGTACAACAGCAGGTGAATACAATAAACTGCATGTAATCAAGCTAGAGCAGCAATACGCGTATCTTCTTGGAAACATGCAAGATACTATATTATGAAGCTGTCCAGAGTCTATCTGCGGACAATTGTAGGAATACTGACTGGGAATTGCAAATTAAATAAGCACCTTCACACGATGGGATTTGCAGATCACCCTACATGCCGTGGATGTAACGAAGAGGAAAAAACAACCGAGCATGTGCTTTACTACTGCCCGGCACTGACTTCTATAAGAGAATCCATGTTGGAAAACTTCTGGCCTGAAATGGCCAGACTCAGCGGCATCCCTGGAGTGCCAGTGGATCCTGGTGTTTATCCGCAAGTTGGGATAGCTTGAGAAGTGACGGAAATAGTAAATACTGATTCAGCATAAACTACAAACATCTGATTGAAGTAACTCCGAAACATCCGCATCCCATTCCCTATATTCAGAGGATAAATTATATCCTGTTCATAATAATACATTTTGGCCTTTACTCCGCCCCAATTACGTGTCAAAGGTTACTCAATCAGGTAATTGACCTAAAATTGTAATCTTGGTTTTTTGTTATATGCATACATCATTATGTAACATCGTAAATGCAAGTTTGAGTAGATTTGCTTGATGTTACAAATATTAAATTAAACATTTATTTAATTACTTAAATGATTTATTTAAATTTAAGGCCTGTCGGTTAGGCGACCTATTAATCATTTAATTTTCTGTTTCCAAAATTACGTTGGTATCATAAAAAAGATTAATAATCTTCTGGTCAGAAAGATGAGCGGGCGAATTATAATTTTTGGAAGCAAGTTAAGTTTGGTGATAAAAAAAGTGCTACCGTTTGAAACTTCGCGAAAATTGTGAATCTCTTTGTAGAAATTACTTTGTATTGGTAGATTGGCGAAATTTTTAGAAATTTGCGAGGGGTTAACCGCTGGTGAAGTTTTTTGTACACATCTAATGAAGTACATGAAGTACTGGGGAGGGGGGGTGTAGAACACCTTCCAGTGTACAAATTTTGGAATGAAGAACATTGCAGAACATGCAGAACCCCAGACCGAGTAGTTTACTTTTTATCAAGTAAACTGAAGATCTCCGTTGCAGAAGCACTGGAGGTGTTCCACACCCCAGACCCCCAGTTTATTTATAATTTATTAAAAGTGAATTAAATATTTAAGCATATCTCAAGTTTATTAAAATTAGCTATGGCCAAGTAAATGTGTTTAATTCGTAATCTGACAATTAATTATAAACTACCTAATTATAAATTCCGTACTCCTTGGGAGGTAGATCTCTGCAACAGGAGAGTTCAGTTTACTTCTGATAAAAATAAACTACTTGATCCGGGGGCTGGGGGTGAAACACCCTCAGTGCCTCTGCAACGGAGATCTTTAGTTTACTTCTAATAAAAATAATCTACTCAATCCGGGGGTCTGGGTGTGGAACACCCTCCAGTGCTCAAATTTTGGTATTTCTGTAAGTCTCTTCTGTAAAGTATGGAGAATTATAATGAAGTACGTGAAGTGTGAAGTTAATTGTACACGATTTCCTCTAGCGGTTAACCCCTTGGAAATTTGTTAGAATCCGCATTCATATTGAGAAATTTGCTAAAACTGAAGATCGTTAGAAATTCATTTCTTCAAGTTATTGGTTAGACGTAAATACATAATATGGCAATCGTTAGATCATTGTTGTTTTGGAGATTTCCAGAGATAATCGTAATTAGCCCTCCCGTTGTTTCGGCAATCCAAGAAGTTGGTGAACATTCCCACAGCTGGTGTACCTTTCTTGCCCGACTATTTTTGCTCCAGTTGGCGACCCACTTATCAAGATTTGTAAAAACGACTTTGCCGACATTTTATATCATCTGTTGTCAGTTAGACCGTTGGTGGACGGATTAGCAAATTTAGTAGTTTATTTTTTAGATCGCTCATTAGAGCTCTTAGAAAGCGGCAGACAGGTAATAGATAATTTTTTCGGTTTCACCGATTGTTTTAGATTACACTACGTCCCAGGAAGTCGACTCCGGCGGATAGTTCGAACTACGCTGTTGGAGCCACCCTTTAAAAAGACGTTTGCCACCAGTACCAACTAAGGGTGAGTCAATCGGTGCGATTGAATTTTTTATCAAAACTATTTGTTTGCGCTAATTTTTTTATATTCTTGCTCTGTGCGAAATTGGCACAGTACTGCTAAATTTGTTACATCGAATTACACTATTATTGTCAAATTTATTTTTGCTGTGGCCGCCTTCAGCGCAAATCTTTTGATTGAGGCTGCGGCCTACATTAGCGGTGAGAAAATTCTGGTTTTGTTTGCTCTATCACTATTAATTTAAAATTTTTTTTCCTTTAATACTTCGTCTTGGTTAATAGAGCGATATTAATTATATTTTTGCGTTTTATAACCAGACTGGTGCCCGATTCTTTCTTTATTTTCAGTTTGTGCCATGTAAGCATAATTGAGCAATTTGTTAAGAACCCACGAACCGCGTAGCCGAGCATCTCGGAGCTGTGTATGAAAAATACAAAGTTAGCTTCTCACCAGAACATCGAGAACAAGAGGCAGTGTAAGCGGTCAAACTTGCATATAGCGCTACAATTGTATTCTAAGAGAAGTTAGAAAGCTATTTGAAACGCTAAAATGGAAATAATTGGAATATAGAGTCAGTGGAGAGGGATTACAAACAGATTCAAGAAAGAGAAGCTATTCAAAGATTGTAATCGCATCTGATACAGTAAATACATGCTAATGTGTGTTATTAGGAGTTTAGAGCTGTGCTAAATAAGAATATCTGGAAGGATATCGCTCCAATACAAATATTTAGAAACTGTCTGGATGAGCAAACAATCTGCGAAGCCTGCTTTGGATGAACATCCCGAAAAATCCTTCAGTAAAGTTAGCTCCATGAGTTTTGGAATTATAGCAGAACTATTTCTATATCGAATATTAGCCTGAAAAAAATATTTGTGTGGACAATATTATTTTATCTAGAAGTTATTTGGAAGATGTGTAGTCACGTTTCTGAGGCTGTTACATGCGAGAACAAAATTCATATTATAAATTACTTTGAACACTAACCCCGGCCGTTATACGTTGATTTTCATTATATACGGATTATTTACCATTTAATGTTACAAATAATTTCATTATTCTATAAAAATCACAACGTAGCTAAATTCAATCAATTTAGGTCAAAGAAACAAACTTTAGTGAAACCGCAGGATATCTACATTAAGTACATTATAATGGAGTATAATTAACAAGAGAATTTTTATAGAATACAATAGAAGCTAGGCTATATTTGATTATCTGCCGTTAATAATCTTGGAAAACCATCACAAAACTAAACCCAAAAGTTATTCTAAAAACTTGAAAAAAAATGATTACTAATGCTTTTTAACATACCTTTTTCATTCAAATTTTACACACAAACCTTACTGAAACCATACTTTTGTAATTTCCTGCATTCCTAATTATTTTAAGCAAAAAACCTTCAGGTTATAAGATTCAGAGAATAAAATTCTGAATCTAAATCAATAAACAGCTAAAATCATCATTCTTAATATTCTAAAATCAGGGACTAAAAAAATCACAAAATATCCACGTGAAATTAAAATTAAATTGAGGATTAAGCTGAAATAGCTTAGCAAAATTAAAAAATTAAAACTATGGAATCTATTCTGGCTGACTAAAATTTAAAATCAAAGTTTAACTTATATAGATAATCCGATAACGCTTAAATCCTCTTTGCAAAGATAACGAGTGAAGAAATAAGCCATCGCGAATAACATCCCCTAAAAAGTAACTCATCAAACTTACAAATAACACAGATTCGATTCATTACTGTATTTGAAGGAAAACTCTTTCTGTACGTAATTGAAGGTTTCGAATTAAAGGAATGGTGGTGAAAAAATGGAGCAGCAGTGGATTGGAAAAATTAATTTATTCTCGATTGCTTAAAAGAGTCTAATTATATTTAGTAAGTTCAGAACTAATGTAAGTTTAATTATACTACAGGATGGTTGTAAAGTATTGAAAACAAAAATGAAAGAATGTGAACTTTTAAATGAAATTAGTTTTTTTATTCAATATAATCTCCCTCAACTTCAATACACTTATTCCAATGATCCTGCAATAATTTTATTCCATCTCTGTAATGATTTTCTAGAAGCTCTGCAAAATACTGTTCCACAACTGAAATAGCTTCTTCATTCGATGAAAAACGCTTTCCACGAACGAATTGTTTCAAGTTTCTGAAGAGGTAGTAGTCGCTAGGAGCCAAATCTGGCGAATACGGTGGATGTTCAAGCAATTCGTACTTTAGTTCATTGAATTTTGCCATTGTTAAAACACTTTTGTGGACAGGTGCGTTGTCTTGGTGAAAGATGATTTTTATGTTGCAAACCGGGTCTCTTTTCACGAATTTGTTCGTTCAATTGATCCAAAAGGTTACAATAATATTCAGAGTTAATTGTTTTACCTTTTCAAGATAATCAATCAATAAAATCCTTTTGCATCCCAAAAACTGATGCCATAACCTTTTTGCTGATCGTCCTGACTTCACCTGTTTTGGAGCTGAACAACCAGCCTCAGTCCACTGTAATCGTTCTTGTTTCAATTTAGGATCATGGTGGTAGATCCAAGTCTCATCCATAGTTACAAAACGACGCACAAAATCGATTTTATTCTTATTAAAAGATTCAAATGATGCTGAGAAATTTGCTTTCGTGTGAGTTTTGTTGAATTGTTAACGAATGCGGCACTAACTTTCCAAACAGCTTTTTCATACGTAATTCTTTATGTAAAATATAGAGTACTCGTTCGTCTGAGATGCCTATGGTATTAGCAATTTCACGCTTAGTCAAACTTGGATCTTCACTAACAATATTATGTACTTGTTCAATGATTTCTGGTGTTGTTGCAGTTTTGGTCGTCCACTACGTGGTTCATCTTCAACGCTTGTACGACCACGTTTAAACTCTAAAACCCATCGATGTACAGTTGGAAATGAAGGAGCAGATTCTTTTAACACGCTCACCATTTTTGTATGAATTTCTGTTGCCGATAAACCTTCCAAAACAAAGAATTTTATCACTGCACGATACTCGGTTTTTTCCATTGTTAAAAAATACACCGACACGTCGACTTCAAATGGCTTATAAACAATGAATGAATTGACAGATCGAAATAAAATTTTTAGTAGGTTCATATGAAAGATCAAATATCAAAATGACGTATGAATTTTGATTCCTCTACTGCTTAATAGGTGTCGCTTTCAGTACTTTTCAACCATCCTGTACTAACAATAAGTGAAAACTGAAAATGGAGAAATTAAAATGTAAACAACTGCCACGAGAAAGAACTACATCATCTGAAGTTTCTAACATCGGTTAAAAATCCGTTGTTAAAATACGATAATAAATAAACCGTTACTGAGTTTTTTTGAAAATGAACTTCAAAAGTTTATGTTATAAATTACACTTGAAGACTATCTTCACGGTGTAATGTGTTTCGAATAGTGGGAAACTTATGATAATATATTAACATCATGCGGGCTTACAGGAAAAACCTTATCCTTATTGAGAGCGTCACTAGGCGGTTAATTTAAAAAGATATTGTAAGCTTGAAAACTTATCTTCCAATAATTGCTGTAGATAAAATGATTTCTTATGTCAATTATTATTTATCAATAAAACTTAATTATATTGCTGTGATCTGTATGGTTACTTTAATTACTCTGTTCAGTCTTCGAGTTGGCTTTAATTTTAAGGACAGTAAATAATCTTTAATCGAGTTTATGGTCATGCCGAAACCAATGGAAACGGAGTTCAGAAAACGTGATGAATCGTAGAAAGATACATAATAAATCTGTTCGAGAACGTCAATTTCTTTTTAACTTCAAATGACTCATCTAAACGCAAAACTGCGGAACATAATTCGCACTTAGTTGGATTTGTACTTTAAGAGAGGAAAATTGTAAAAAATCTTTTACTGTTCTTTTGAAAAATTTTAATTAATTTCGTATGTTTTAGGTTTGAAACGAACTGGAAATAAATACTGCGTAATTCACAATTTTTTAATTCAGAATTTAATACGCGTAAATAATAACTTTTTTCGCATTGTTTGTTGATCGTTGAAGTTTAAATCATTTACACATTTAAAAAATTAGAATTTTTTTTCTAATATTCGTAGATTTTAATGTGTCATTCAACTTTCATAATATTCTATAATCCTGTAGGAAGAATGACGGTCCTTTGAGAGATATGCCCATCGAGAGCTTGAAATATTTTCAAATACGTGACAATTTTACTAGGCTTGTGGAATTTGCTACTAAAGGGCTTCACGCGTCACAAGGAACTTTGTTGAAGAGCACATCCTAGACGTACCGTCATTCTTAACGAGTTCTATTTAAGAAATTACGCAATAAAATATAAGTCACAATAACCTTCTCATAGGCAACAGGTAAATTGTTTGACCATCCACCTCGCCGAGTGGGGTTCTGTGAAAATATTGACTTGTTTCGTTTTCCATCATTCCTTTTCCTATACACAGTGCAGTCGCTAAATAATTACCTGATTATTGATAATTTTGCACGAGTCACGATGAGATTAATAAAAATAAAGTTATTCGTCTTGGAAATGGTAGACGATGTTTGCTACGTCACCAAGTGAGTTTTCCAAAGTCTGATTTATACACTTTTCAGTGATGTATTTGCATCACGTAATTCGATAATCATATTTAATATTGTACTGTAATCCCACTGTCGAATATTAAAAACAAAATTTTTCAAGAGAAAATTTTATAGGCAACTTTAAGAAAGTGTTATCCGTTTGGGTTCGCGAAAGAGTTTTACTTCGATTCTTTTCGGTACCCTGTGTAAGTGAACCAACAATCCTCGTTTACCGCAAAAGAGCTAGTTTGTTGTTTTTCAAGGTAAAGTTTTTTACATTTTTAAAGCAAAGAAAAATACTAATTGGTTAGCATTTCTACTTCTCGAACAACCCTTTGGGTGGAGAAAAGTTTTAATTAAACTGTTTTAATTATAATACAAAAAGTTTATTAAGCATTAAAGGAATAACATCCAAATTTCTTACAGTTTAAAATTTGAACGTAAATCAAAAAAATAAAATAGAATCTTGATTAATTATTATTTGTAATTCACCAAGAATTTATTACATAAAGGAAAACAATGAAAAATCAGCTGTCATTGTACATTCCGTAGTGAATGTTGTATTAATCTGGTTAGGCATGTAATTTATCTCTTCCAACAGTATTTGTATATATTTCTAAAATATTGCAAAAGCGTAAGAAATTTCATTTTGTTTTGAACGTGGATACATTATGATATGTACGAGTATTTAATGGTTATCTTTAAAATTTGAGCGTTTAAACTTTAATTGGATTTAAACTAACCAATAAAAATCTTAAATTTTATTTTAAAGATGCACCTAAAATAAAGTCGTGAATTTTCATTGGTCAGTTCAAACTACTTGAACCGCACCCTAAAGTATCTCTACCATCTCATAATAATTTGTTTGAAATATTCGCCTGATGCAAAACTAAAATTTAACCAAGAAATTTCGCTAAACCACATAATTCATCATAAACCAAAATTAAGCAAATTTTAATAAATCTTGAATCTAAATATGACAGACGAAAATATTTAAATTAAACTTGAACGAAAATTTAGTTTTTTAATTTTGAACTCAATTATTCCCGAAGCAAATTAAATGCGTATTATTTTCAACAGTAAACTTCATAAAATTGAATTTCCATTAGAATAAAATTACATTAACTGTCGTTTGTTAGCTGCGACTAATTTCTAAAATCGATCCAAACAATTAGTAATAAAAACAACCACTACATTAAAACGAAATTTTAAAATTATTTTACAACAACATTTGCAATAAATTTCAATATTTAAAAATTTTAATACCTATTCCTCTTTATCCCATTTTAAGGAATTTCTACTTTCACAAGATAGATCGTTTTTCCACTTCTTTAAATTTTCAAAATAACAAATGATGTAAAAAGTTTTGTCACTGATGGTCAATTTGTTAAAGTTGCGAAAAAACAAAAATTTTAAATGAAATTACAAAGTTTACAGGCAGATAACATCGTTAGTCCTAATTTGATATTAAAATAAAATGTAAAGAAGCAAAGCTATTAAATATTTTGTCTTTTAAATGAGTTTAATTAATAATTTAAGTATTTCTTGTAATCTGCGATATTGCTATACCGTATAAACGTCAAACTTTGCCAACAAGGGGTAACTTTGGATCAAAAATGTATAAACTTCAGTGAAGTCATAAGCGAAAAATGGAAATATGTGAGCCTTGGTTTTGGATTGATAACAAACAAGATATCATTTTCCTTTATGTTCAATCTGTATTGGTAAATGATAATAATAAATCTAAAAATGTATTTAAATTATGAATACAATTATTTATACAATATTTTTACAATTATAATTTATGAATTTAAATAAATAATTGTACAATCAGGCGTAGATTTGAACAGAACATGAATATCTTCAAGAAGATCTATAAAATGTAATGTGCACCAGGTAAGTTGATTATGAACTACAGCTTCGGTAAAATAACAATTTTCGAACAAATGAGCAAATCGTGGTGCAAAGTTCGATGGTTTTACGGTACCATCAGGGTGGGCAGCATTAAAATACATGTATTTGAAATACATTTAAAATTCAATTGCAAATTGTACATATTTTGTATTTCAAATACACATTAAAATGTATTTTGTATTGTATTTTTTGAAGAAAAAGAACATTTTGAAGAAAACCAATGCAACCAATTTTATCCAAAATTTGTTCAGCTCTAATTCCTGCACAAATCTCAACTTTAGTTTTGAAAATCCTGTTAGTTTTAAAATATTAAATAAAACTAATATTAAATAATAAAACTTAAGAAAATAAAAAACAATAGTTCTCACAAACCAATTTTAACTAAAATTTAATCAGTTCTAAATCTCGATATAAGTATGTTAAATCCTAAATTTGGTTTTGGAACTCCTATTATTTTTTGAAATAATAATTAAAAACTAATATTAAATAATAAAATTTAAAAATTTAAAAAATAGTTCCCACCAATTCCCACCATTTTTAACCAAAATCTGAACATCTTTAAGTCTCAATATAAGGATACAAAATCGGAAATTTTGTTTGAAAATTCCTGTTAGTTTTTGTTGTAGGTCCACACAAATTTGACAATTTGACACACCATCACAGACATTTTTTGGAAATCGTCTTATTTTACTCAGGGGACCTCAAAAAGTGTAAATCCATCAAAATCTCAAATTTTTTTCGGCACGAAAACAATACTTTCTCATTTTACATATGATAAAGTAATAAGATATTTCCATAAGCAAATTTATATTTAAAAATACAACGATTATTTTATTGCCATTCACACATTAATGAGATGAAGATGACACATTTTCTATAGTTGTGGCACATTGAAATCCGTTTACGTCATATAATATTTATAACGTGTTGTCTGAATTTTGCAGATAATATTACTTTATTCTTACATATGTATTTTTAAATATAGGAGACTCAAGGTAATATTTTAATAACCCATACTAAGCTATAATAATACTGAGCACAATATTACAAAAGTTATATTGTTGTTTCAATTTCAAAATTACTGAAAATTACATAAAAGTGATTTTAATTTGCCGTAACAATAACAGAACATTGTTTTTCTTTCTGTCGGTAATACTATTGACCTGTAGAAAACTTTGTAAAATAAAAATAATCGGATTTGGCATGTAATCGATTAAGAACGCATATGTGCATCTGCCACTACATTTTACCAGTAGCACAATGTCGCAAATTATTATGTCGCAGATAATTTGACTAAAAGAATATTATTCAAATCAAAAATATCATACCAACTTAAAAAATTAAGCATTTTTGTGGTCAAATTAAGCGGAACGCAACCCACAAATATAAGGTTAATAAAAGCAAACATCAAGTCCCCGTTTGACAGATACAGGTTGGTTGTAAAATATTGAAAGAAAAATGAAAGAATGTGAACTTTTAAATGAAATTAGTTTTTTTATTCAATATAATCTCCCTCAACTTCAATACACCTATCCCAATGATCCTGCAATAATTTTATTCCATCTCTGTAATGATTTTATAGAAGCTCTGCAAAATACTGTTCCACGACTGAAATAGCTTCTTCATTCGATGAAAAACGCTTTCCACGAACGAATTGTTTCAAGTTTCTGAAGAGGTAGTAGTCGCTAGGAACCAAATCTGGCGAATACGGTGGATGTTCAAGCAATTCGTACTTTAGTTCATTGAATTTTGCCATGTTAAAACACTTTTGTGGACAGGTGCGTTGTCTTGGTGAAAGATGATTTTTATGTTGCAAACCGGGTCTCTTTTCACGAATTTGTTCGTTCAATTGATCCAAAAGGTTACAATAATATTCAGAGTTAATTGTTTTACCTTTTTCAAAATAATCAATCAATAAAATCTCTTTTGCATCCCAAAAAACTGATGCCATAACCTTTTTGCTGATCGTCCTGACTTCACCTGTTTTGGAGCTGAACAACCAGCCTCAGTCCACTGTAATCGTTCTTGTTTCAATTTAGGATCATGGTGGTAGATCCAAGTCTCATCCATAGTTACAAAACGACGCACAAAATCGATTTTATTCTTATTAAAAGATTCAAATGATGCTGAGAAATTTGCTTTCGTGTGAGTTTTGTTGAATTGTTAACGAATGCGGCACTAACTTTCCAAACAGCTTTTTCATACGTAATTCTTTATGTAAAATATAGAGTACTCGTTCGTCTGAGATGCCTATGGTATAAGCAATTTCACGCTTAGTCAAACTTGGATCTTCACTAACAATATTATGTACTTGTTCAATGATTTCTGGTGTTGTTGCAGTTTTGGTCGTCCACTACGTGGTTCATCTTCAACGCTTGTACGACCACGTTTAAACTCTAAAACCCATCGATGTACAGTTGGAAATGAAGGAGCAGATTCTTTTAACACGCTCACCATTTTTGTATTACTTTCTGTTGCTGATAAACTTTCCAAAACAAAGAATTTTATCACTGCACGATACTCAGTTTTTCCATTGTTAAAAAATACACCGACACGTCGACTTCAAATGGCTTGTAAACAATGAATGAATTGACAGATCAAAATAAAATTTTTAGTAGGTTCATATGAAAGATCAAATATCAAAATGACATATGAATTTTGATTCCTCTACTTTTTACTAATTTTTGCTTTCAATACTTTACAACCAACCTGTAGTTCAACCTTTAAATTCAAATTTAGCCAATGCCGTGCTTCTATATTCCGCCGGTCGCCTAGGTCTGTAAAGTATGATAGTATGCGTTAGGTAACGTAATAACCATAGCAAAATTATGTAAGTTGGAATTTTTTCACGGGGGGTAATCTATGTTCCTCGGTATATTTAGTTTATATTCATCAGAAGTGAATTGAACTGATTTGTTATCCTAAATTTAACAAGAGAAAATTTAAATAACAATCTCAAAATCTTAAATTATTAAACATGACTTAAAGGACCGTGGGGGAATTCCCTAATCATACTCAAATTATAATAGATATATTCACGAATTTATATCCGATATTGGATCAATTAAATAAATTAAACCCAGTCTTTTCCTCCAAGTCTTTTTTATTGTTAGAGACGCGTTTCGGAAATCTACAGCATTTCCATCATCAGTCTAACAGACTGTTATGCCAGGTAGTTATTGGGGATTTTGGAAGAGGAGAGGGCATGAAGTACCCCTGGTCTGGGGTGTGGAACACTCTCCAGCGACCAAGTATTGGGATGCAGATGTTCATAATTCATTCAGAAGCTGTAGGAATTTAACAGTTGATAGCGCTAACTACTAGATCAATGAGCGCTACTTGTGAGCCTACTAAATTTAATATTTGTACATTTGCTTGTAGAAAGTGAAAGCCGCCAGAAATTCGTTAATTCTAAATATTTTATTTTCTTATGTACACAGTGGAGCGCTAGTTTGGTTCAAAGTTACACCTTCATGCCAACAAATTAAGGAGGATTAAAAATACTATGATCCAAGAGCTACTACAAAACATCCCTATAAGGCGAAGAGCCTATCATAGATCGAGAACGGAAGTTTTGTTGTAATGTTACAGATTAGTTAAACTCGATCATCTCATCAAGGCACAAGACTTTGTTCATAAAGAACAATTACCGATGTTAGGTTACACTAATGAGGTGCTCGCATGAAATAACATAGGCAAACTCATCAACTACCTAAAAACAAACAAATCAATACTCGAAAATATAATGGACAATACGAGGAGTCATCGCCCGCTTTTAGTAAATGATAGAGCTATAAATTTAATTTAAAAAAATGTAATTTAAAAGAAATTAATTATGTGTTAATATATATTTCTTAAAATATTTCAAATTTAACGAGCGATGTTCCAAGTAAAATTTCATTTAGGGAATAACATGACAATAGCATCTAATAACCATTTTTCGTCAAGAAAACTTTTTATATCCTCGAAAACTTGAAGTAATGCAAAATTCATTGAATTTAATACCAAAGAAAACCGGACAAAGTTGTTAAAAGTGATTTTCGGAACCCACAACTTTGGATGTTTTACGCATAACGATAAATATAATATTGCTCTAAAATACGTTTTATTCCCAATAAAATTGATTGTACAATTAATTATATATATATTATTCCAATACCTACTAATTTAGTAGCTACTAATTTTATAATAATTATTAATAGTTCGAACGGTTGTTCCAGCGTTTTTAGTGACGATAATTTGTCTTGGATTGTCAGGATCCAAATATAATACAAATTAATGCCTTCGCTTAGGGTTAAGACATATCTTTTTGGATTTAACTAATACAGGAGTCCTCAATTTACTATTATTCGACTTACGAATTTGTGTTTGTCTTTTATACATGCGCATGCAAAGTCTCTCCTACGAAAAGATCTAATAAAGTCAAATTTTAACTGGTGATTCTTAGGTCAACGCCGCTATTCCCAGCTCTAAACACATTCCCAAAGAAATTTTATTAACAAATCCATAAATTTTATCAATTTTTTTACCCAAGTACCTAAAACCTATAAAATTTTCGCAAAAATTTAAATTGTGATAAAATGCGATTTCTCAAAAATGTTAATCACTACTTAGTATAAAACAAAATCGCCTTTTCTATCCCTATATCCATATGTGCGCTTAAATCTTTAAAACTACGCAACGGATTTTGATGCGGTTTTCCAATAGATAGAGTGATTCAAGAGGAAGGTTTATATGTATAATACATGCATCATATACTAAGGCAACATTGCTAATTTTAGAGGTTTCTAACGTGATGTCGTAATTTTTTGGGCTTATTTAGCAATTTAGCAAAAACGCTGCCTAAACCCTACGAGTTAGATCAAATTAATGTACTACATTATTGTACACCATAAAAAGGTCTACAAAAAAGTCCGCGATGGTATATGTTTATATTTTACGGATAACCCACATTAACCATTTTATTGTTTACTTTTACGTGAAAAATGGCTTATTTACGAAGCTATTTTAAGCAATACGGCATTAATCCTTATCGAATTAAGTACCTTTAATACAGTGTGCAATTAATATAGATCAATATGGTTCCTTACAGCATGTAAATTAAACAAATATTTTCGGAGATATTACAAATTTAAAATTTGCGTTTGCGGCGGGCGGTACCGGTCGGACGGGGCATTGCGGGAGGCATGCCTATAAATAGCGCGTCGGAGGCCGCGGTTCTCCTATAGCACTTTGAATTTAGCAGCAATCGGACGCGTTTATTATCGGAGCTCTCTAGCGAGGAAAATAACAGTACTTGATAAAACGTGCTTTTCAGCGCAACAACGTATCAGTTAATAATTATAAGTTACGATAAATAATAATCAATTAATTTAATAATAAGGAAATTATTTTCAAAAATCTTAAGTAAGTTCAGAAAAAAAACTTAATAGAATATAGCTATCTTTTGTTCTTGATGATTGTAGATTATCTTTTGTTTTTAGTCACACGCATGGACTAGAACTGAGTCAACTTTGTTCAGAAATTATAAAGACATGTCTGGAAGACGTCGTCGTTCGAACATAGGTCGTAGTTCAGTGAATGCTAGAAGAGTACGTTTACAAAGAGATGAAGAATCGTCAACAGAACGTGAAGCTCGACTCAGTCAGCTTAGGGATAGATATAAAGCTGAGAGAGAGAATCTTCAATAGAGCGTGAGGTTCGCCGCAGCCGGGATCGAGATAGGCATTCGGTTCAGAGAGATAGAGAATCGTCAGTAGAGCGTGAGGCTCGACTCAGTCAGCTTAGGGATAGATATAGAGCTGAGAGAGAGAGAGAATCTTCAGTAGAGCGTGAGGTTCGCCGCAGTCGAGATAGGGATAGACATCGAATACAGAGAGCCAGAGAATCATCAGCACGAGTTACTAATTCATGGGTAAATAAAGAAAATTCTGCCATGAATTACGATCCTTCGATTTCCTACAAGGACGATCGTATAGTATCAATAGGTACTATGTCAGTAGTATGTGAATATTGCTTGGCATTGAAATTCAAGGACGAATCAAAAGGCATGTGTTGCTTACAAGGAAAAGTCAAATTAGAAGAAATTCTCCCTCCACCTGAACCACTTCACTCTCTTCTTACGGGTGATCATCAGAAATCCAAACAATTCATGCGCAATATACGCCGTTAATTTAGTATCAGCATTGCACCCGTGCGAAGCCGGGGCGGGTCTAGTAATTTATAAATCAGAAAGTTTGCTTTTTATAATCTTACTGAAGCAAGCACCGCTATTTACAGTGCACCAAGAAGTTCTTTTTGCGATGTCTACAATTATGAAAATTGGAATTCTTAGTTAAGTTTTTTAAACTTAAAATTTAAATTGTTCAGCCAATCGGCCACCTATCGTATATGTATACTTTAGCTATCTATAGGTGGTATTTAAATGGAAGCTAGGGTAGAGTCAAGAAACCCAAACTCAAAAGTACACTTTTCCATATAAAAATGGCTTGACCAAACAAAGAACAAAAGAAGAAAAAGTATGTAGGTTTCGCTATGTCCTTTAATAAGCCTACAATTTAAATTCAAAGTTCAAAATTTTCCCATAAGAATACATGTAAATGTATTATTGCGTAATATTACGCAATAACTTTATGCAGCTTAATCTAAAATAAACTATAGGGCGAGGTTAACTAGAGCAGGGTTAGGAAGAAGTCAGTCGCTCCCTGAGATCCGTCGCGTCAGCTTCCATACTTTTTGAGTTGGGGGTACCTGGAGGATGTTTTTAGGAAGTAAAGCAGTGTCAAAACTGCTTGGAGCGCCCGAAGCGACCTGGGGGTCGCGTAGGGTGCGAGAGTAGTTTCGACAGCCAACCACATCAAAAGTCGAATTCACACAAAAGTGATTTTTTTCCGAAATTTGTTGTCCAATCACAAATTTAATTTTTTTATTAGCTAATTACAGCATTATTTTTCATAATTCGTTGTAAAAACCGAGATTCTGGTATATTTACTGTCGCTACAACCTATTTCAATTTTGGTGGGCGGGATTACAGTTCAAAAGAGCCAATGCTAAAATTGAATTTCAAATTAATTTTTAAAGCCATTTTTAACCAAATTTGTAGACCAACCGCAAATTTTTTTTTAATGTGTAGAGAACGATGTCCTCTTTCATAATTCACTTCAAAAATCATGAAATTCTGAATTCGGGTTTATTCACCGCTCCGGAAGCTATTTAAGATATGTAATTATAAGATGAATCAAAATCAAAAGCCGATTATATGTAAAATAACAGTTTTAAGTAAGTTTCCCGTTTCTGCCTTCCTAAAAAAGTGAAAGTAAAAGCTATAACATGTACGGAAATAGTATTTTTTCTACAAAAAACTAATTTTGCTGATGTTCTTTAAAATAATTAGGACAGATATTAATTAAATTTTAAAAATTTAGCATTAAAATCCCTTGGTGTGAGAAGTGGTTTACCACCCTGAATATATTGCAATGTTTCAAACTTCCTCCGTACCGTTATTTTTGGAAAAATTTATAAAATTTTTGAAACGGTCTCTCTTCATAAATTTACACTAAATACTGTTATTTTAAATTGCTTCAGATAGTCTAAACACGCTTTATACTGATTCAAGAAGGTCAGAAAAATAATTTAAAACAATTGGTGTTTGTAAAAATTTGTATTTGTAAAACGTATACTTTTTAAACGCTCTGTACATTGATTAACTAATATGTCTCAAATATTAACTTTAAATATGTTTTTATTCAATTTTCGATTTATTTAATTTCAATTTTATTACAATTTCCGTTAACTTTATTTTTGAATCACTTTGTATAAATAATAAGCTATACATTGCTTTATTGTTTGAATTCTAGAAATTTAATTGCATAATAAGTGTACTTTCTTGCCTTCTATTGATTTTTCTTTTGAGTAAAGATTGTTTTATAGGCTGACTAATAAAATTTAATTTTTGTTTCAACTGATCAACAAAATTTTTAAATTTACTGACTTAAATTAAATTATGTTTTATTTTAAAAATAATGAATTGTCTTTTCTTTTAGATTCAAAATTTGTTCAGCTTTTATTTGCAAAATTCGCCCAGTACCGTATTCAGTGTAATTTTAAGTAAACTTTTTTAAAATTTTGTTGAAAAATTATTTTTAATTTTTAAAATTTGACCTTGAGAAATGTATTTGTATGAATGTATTTTATTATACTCGTTATTATTTGAATATAAATTTTGTATCTACTAATCTTTTTGTTGTTACTTTTTGGCTTTTTATAAATTCGACTTACGACCGATATCTAGGAACTTATTCAGACTTAAGTCGACCGAATACTTCCACTTTAATATTAAATTCGAGAGCCGAGTATAAATTCCGGTTAACTAATTTTTTTCATTCTATAAATATTTCTTTATTAATATTTCTTAATCAATTACTGGATTTCCTGTCGAAATATAACCACTTCCATTCTGGAAATCTTCACAATCCGTTTTACGAGGTGGATTACTCCTGTTTTACTCTACCCAACAAGGCATGTATGGAATTCGAACCTGAGATTATTTATTCGTAATCTAGGTGGTCAACTAAGGAATTCCGATTTAAAAGAAATAAAACAAAAACTTTCAAGTCAATTTTAATTTTTTTTACAAATAATGTTCAGCTCTTTGAAATTCATTTCTTAAAATTACGCTCTCCAAATGTCCACCGTTTTCTGCTGGCACTCTTCGAGTCGAACCCCGAAATTTAGAAAACACGTCGCAAAGTTTCTGGACCGATGGCTTGAATTTCCTGGCGGATATTTTCCTTCAACGCAATTAGAGTGCGGGGATTGTTGCGGTAGACTACACTTTGAGGTATCCCCATAAGTAAAAGTCGCAAGGTGTCAAGTCCGGGCTTCTGGGGGGCCATGGAAGGTCTCCACGCCGAGAAATCAATTTTTCAGGAAAAAGCGCCTGAATAACAGGTAAAGACCGATTTGAAGTGTGACAAGTGGCCCCGTCTTGCTGAAACCAAGTGTCCCGATTGTATCCATCAAAGTCTTGAAGGGCTGGTTCAAAAAAATTGTTCAACATGTCCACATAACGATCAGAATCCACTGTTACTGCTCGGCCGCGTCCGTCTTCGAAAAAGTACGGGCCAATAATGCCTTGTGCGTGTATTGCACACCAAACTGTGACCTTCAGACTATGCAATTGAGTTTCATGTTTCTGTTTGGGGTTTTCTGAAGACCAATACCGGCAATTCTGTTTGTTTACATAGCCGTTCAGATGAAAATGGGCTTCATCAGAGAAAAAAATGTTGTCGTACGCTTGAAATCGGTTCACCATTTCATTGGCGTAATCAAGGCGTTGTTGATGGTCCCCTGGCTTTAATTCCTGCACTAATTGGATCTTGTAGGGGTGCATGTGTAAATCTTTATGAAGAATGTTTATCAATGACGATCTCTTCACATTCAGAGAGGCCCGGTTGGTTGCGAACAGATGCTCTCACTCGCTCTACGTTTGCATCGTTTCTCACAGACCGTCGACGGTTTATCACTCGCTGGGGCAATGTCGAACCAGTTTCTTCGAATGTTCTGACCCATTTCCAAATGAGTTGTGAAGATCCAAATGAAGATTGTGCAAAGCATAATGTGCACGAAAACGACGACGCACAATAATGCAAGAATTTTGATTTTGGTAATAAGCGCGCACACAGAACGAACGCTCCTCACCCGTCCAGCGAACCATGGCGACTGAATTTCCATGAGCCCTCCTTCGTTTAAGACCAACTCCACTTCTCTATTCCTATTCAAAACAATTTTAGAGCGCTTGTAAATCGAAATTCCTTAATTGACCACCCAGTAACTCACTACTCTGTTGATATTATTTATTAAATTACAATTTTAAAAATTAACAGGTTATAATGAACAATAAAACAAATTTTTTCATACGCTTTCGGCGATGAGTTTTGCCATTACCAAGCAAAATTTTTATAATTAAATCTATGTATTTTACATAAAAAACATCAATATAATGAAATACCGAAATCATTTCAACTTTAATTCGACATTAATAGGTGTAAATTTCTAGTACCTTAAAATAAGATAATTTAGGGGGAAAAATTAGGGGATCAACCAGACTCGACATAATGTAGATGCATTCGCATACTCACTCTTTCAGAATCCTATAAGTCTACCCCACATTAAATCGCACTTATCGTTTTAGGGGTTGTTAATGAGGTGAAAAATTACAAAAAAAATAACTTTTGTAGATAAATAAGTAACCTTTAAATTGGGGGTAGGAGTTAATCAATTCGCGTTGAAAATGATAAAATTTACCTATGAATTTTTTTACTTTTATTTAAATGACTTTAAAATATTACTTTTAAGGTGATGTAGCGTTTTAATGACCTTAAAAATAAATTTTGAAGTTCGCGAAATTTCCTATACAATTAATATATTATGGAATCATGTATTGGCCAGCTAAACGTGTGCTGTACCCTCAGCGTTCAGTGCTCCCTGAGATCCACGGCATTGAACATCCATGCCTTCGAGTTTTGTTTTGTCTCAAGAATTTTATTACGGTTTTAAAAAGCCAATAAGAAAATCGCATTCCATATAAATTTTTAACGTTCTTTTTTTCAAAATTTGTTAACCAACCTCATTTTTTTATTATTTTTTATAACTGCTTTAAAAAATTTGAAAATTCTAATCCCAGTTGGGCAACTCGCCCAAATTCGATCGATTTGTTTGTTTTCTTGTATGAGAAAAATTTACCAAATTATAATTTGTAGTTTTTCAACCTCCGGGATGCTAAAGTCAAATTTCAAAGCACGTTTTTTGCGATTCGCTCAAAAGATAAATTTCCTACAGAGAAATACTAAATACAAAGTTGAAAGGTATTTTAATTCCGTGTAATTTAGTTTTTACTTTTACCCTCTATTGCAAAAACTTTCCAGCTATTTTTACAGTCCTCTAGTCCATTTGATCCAAGCATACAATAATATAAATATGCACTAATTTTATAAATTCACCACAAAATTTAACAAAAAATGATTCGTGAACCGAATATACTATGCTATATAACAAAAATTCACATCTTAACGAAAAGTTTAATTGAAAATTCGTTTTTGTTTCAATTTTCTTATTAAATTTTAATGCCAAATTAAATTTGATTATGAAATTGTTCCTAATCAGTATAAATATTTATATGAAAAACTCTGAAAAATATATTTTGGTACCTGCTCTAGGTCACTGGAAGAATCTGAAAGTATGGATGGACATATGTACGTACGTATGTACCTTCAATATTCTATTCACCGAGAGCCTTGGACTCGAAAAAATTTACTTTTTCACAAACTAAACGAAAATGTACTTTTTCTATATGTATAAATTGTTTATTTACTTATGAAATGAGGTTTTTAATAAAGTTTTTAAATTGTTACAAAATAAATACAATTTTAGTGAAGTTTTTCAATTATGTAGTGGATTTTAATCCTTATTCGATTATTTAGGGCCGAGTTTAACTGAAGAGATTTAATAAATCGAAACATAATTGTACAAACCACGATTGTAAGTGGTAAAATTAAGTCCACTAAAATTTCACTTATCTCTTTTTATGTTTCATTCTCAAAATGTTAAATTTTATACCTAAAAAAATTGTCGTTGCTCGGCCTTTTAAAAATCTTTTCCATATTTGTACAAATAATTAGTTTTTACTGCAAAAATTAATAATTTTAAAATTAAATCCAGTCTATTTTGTGAATTTTGTAAATCGTAACCACGTTACCAGTAGGTAATACTAAAAGTTTACAAATATTTTTTGAAAAGTAAATCAATATTAGGGTAAAGAATATTTCGAAATTTTATCAACTTACTTGTTAATTTTGTTATGCTATTTTGCAATATTATATTACACAGTATGTGTAATTAATTGTCTGTTAAACAAACTTGATCTTGTAATTATTTTTTATCAACCCCACGTGGCAGGTTAATTTATCGGAGTGTATATCCCATACGTACAACTCGATTATTAATCAAAACGTAGCGTGAGAAGATAAATTGCAAGTATTGTGAATACGCACCTGTTTGAAGAATCTTGATAAATTATGTTGTATGGTATATCTCACAATTAGTTGAAATTTTTAAAATAAAATTGGTAATAATAATATTTTCTACATGATGGTAACTAAATTTTACAAAATTTTAATTTAAATTAATTCATTTTTGTTGATATCTTGGTATGTGCGCGTCTATTTTGCAGTAAACTGAAGATCGCACTATACCTCATAACTTGAGAATTCCCAACAGAGCTTCACTGATACCACAGAAAGCTCGCGCTTGCGTTTAATCAATTTGTACCAAACTTTAGAAATTCAATTTATTTATTCAAATTTTTTTATTATGTGCGTAGAAAAAATATTAGGATTACACCTTATAATAATTAATATTGATACTTCACTTTTTTATGCTCGAATAGAAATTTGCCACTAAATAATAGACAAATTTATCAAATTTCTTTTGCGAGCAATTTCCCAGCATTAAAACGAAACCTTTGTTTTAAAGATTACCACTTACAACTATAGTCGATGTAACTTAATTAATAGTTATACCTTCTAATTTAGTACCTGTACTTACTAATTTAATTAATTCACAAAATACACGAGCTACGATATCTTAGGTAATATAATTTTATTTAAAATTTGAAGTTCTGGGACCCTTCAACTGTACACCTGGAAATTATTGTAAACCTTATGGCTGCTGGAAAAGGCTCATAATTAAAATGGGATATATCTTTGTTAAAAAGTACCTTAGAGTTTTGCGCCACTGGAGCGATTACAGCACAAACTTGGAAAAACTTACATATGACGTCATAAAGTAATTAACAATTTAGAAAGTTGCCTCAGGCAACAGAATCAGCAACAGTTCGATCTTTATTACAGATTTATTTTTTAAAACAAAACAAATAGACTCGAATGAACGTATGACGTCGCTTACTCGTACTTCTTTTCTACGTTCACACTGAGTAAGTTAAAATTGTATACAGACACGGGGAACACGCAGTTTAACGCAGACTTCAAATCGCGAGAAGCATATACACTTCGACAAGCGTTAACTAACCCTGACTCGAAAGTACACTTTTTTCTATATAAATGGCTTTACCAAACGAAAGAACAGAAAAATACAAGAACTTTAAAGGCAGGATGAACTTAGTCGGACTTGCAATAAGGCCACAATTTAATTTTGAAAATTTCAATTTTCCCATAAGAAATACATATAAGTGCGTAATAAAACAACAAATATGGAAACATTGTGTGGACGGTACGTGTGCTGTGCCTGGGTTGACAGTGACTAGTGGTGGGGAGATACCAGTCGCTCCCTGAGATCCGTCGCGTCAACATCTATACTTTTTCGAGTTGGAGGTACTTGGGGGATGTTTCTAGTAAGTAAAGCGCGTGCTGATAAACGCAACTACGTCAAGAGTCGGATTTACACAGAAAGGAAATTTTTTCCAAAATTTGTTGTCCGATCACAAATTTAATTTTTTTATTAGTTAATTAGACCCTTATCCTTCATAATTCGTTGTAAAAAACAAGATTCTGGTATTTTTAATGTTGCCACAACCTATTTTAATTTCGATGAGCGGGGCTACAGTTCACAAGAGCCAATGTTAAAACTGCATTCTAAATTAATTTTTAAAGCCGTTTTTTAACCAAATTTGTACACCGTCCTCAAATTTTATTTTTTTTTGTGTATCTGGCATTATTATCTTTCATAATACACAAAAAGAATAGTGAAAATCGCAATCAGGGTTGATTAACTCTCGCCTACACTTCAATTACAGAGAAGTTATACTATAAGCATTTAATACCATGCAAGATGATTGCAATGTAGCAAATCTACTCCTTCAGTTCTTCTGGGAACAATAAATCCTGCCAATCACGCATTAGATGGTTAAAGAAGAAAGTTATGGATGCTTACATCGAGTAAGTATGAATTTTACAAGGTATTAAATTTTAAGACTAACGGCCGATTTCATAATAATTTCGTTAATGTCTGATTAATTAATTGCTTTGTTAGTGTAATGTATCAATTAAATTTCATATGACTCTTAAACCATAATTAACTAATGGATTGTTTACCCGAAAATGGAGTTGTTAGAATTAAAAACGCTAAAATAACTTAATTTAAATTCTAAAATGTTTTGCACCATATTTTGTAAATGTTTGTTATAAAAAATTTCAAAATAATGAAACATCAAAAAAGTTTAGGTTAACTAAAATTTGACATATTATTTAACTGACCCATTTTTAGTTTTTATTATAATTCTCCCATTAAATTTTAATGCCACATTTAATTTTTAATAACAAAAATATTAAATTCGGCATTAAATTTGTAATAATAATTAAGTTAATTTAATTATTAATCAAATTTGTTGAATCAAGATCAAATTGGAAAGCCTATTTACAACATTTTGATATCATTTTGTTTCAGATAAAAACAATGAACCGAAAACAAACAAAATGGAAGAAGTCAAGATGTTTATACCATCAAAAGTGCAGATATTAAAACCAAAAAATGAAAACAAAGAGATAATAATAGCATGATAAAGAAACAACAAAAAAGATAAGCAGTCAAAATTATGAAACGACAATTAAATTAACTGAAACTACCATTGAATGAAGGTAAGAAAATTGCGGAAAAACGAAACAAACGAACTTAAAGACAAGATGAAAACAATGGAAAGTAGAATTAGAGCTCCGAAAACAGCAAAAAGTAGAAACAAAACGGTTATAACGGAAATAAAAGTACGTGAAGGCAAAATATTAGCACTTGGAAAGAATATCGAGTGCTATGGTATATAAAACAAAAATTGCAAACTGAAATAAAAAAGTGAAGATAGTGAAGAACAGGGCTAAGTCAAAACTGATAGCAGGAGAAAGGCTATTCATAGCTGATAACGATCTGACATAGATAATATGTACTGCATATTACGCAGAAGGAAAGATGCCATTAAGAATTAAATAAAATGTAGAGAAATTAAGTATAAGAATGAAGTCAGATTAACAATGGGTTACCACAAGCTAAGATCAGACGAGGGACTGTTGCGATGGAATAAAGAAAATAGGTTTTTGCAGAAGTTTCTGAAAAATTAACTTAAGGCGACTGAAAGCAAGATTAAAGAAACGAAAATCAAATCAATGAATATACGAAAACATCTTCGTGACAACTTAGTCCGTGAATCCTTTTGCAGAGAGAGCACTAAAACAATTATTAATTAAAGAAGCAAAGAAATACCACGTAGAGCCGATATCATTACAAAATGAACGAGAAATAAGATATTTGATTTTCATGTTTATACAATTAGAGAAAATTACAGAGTTAGTTTCATAAAACTAATCGAAAACATAATTGAAGGAGAAAAATGTATAAAAAGGTAAATGTAAAAAGATTTATTACGAAAATAAGCAAAAACATTTTAATTGGAACTTGGAACGTTGAAGATACTGATAAAGATAGAAACCCAATAAGCCATAATATTTATTTGTATCTCCATTTTTTTTGTGTTTAGTTCATTGTTTTCATAATATAAAACAAGATAATATCATAATTTGCAAAAACATTAACAATGTTTTTAGTAAAAACAAACTATAAATAAAATAATACAAATAGCACCACGCTTTTCGAGATTGCGTTTCGTTGCGAGAAGCAACTTTTCAGATATTTTCTGCTGCTACCTGATGCCTCTACCTCAAGCTGCCGATGGCTTTTATTAAAATTTTGTTACATTTTTCTTTCTATGTAATATTAAAAATAAATATGTACATTACGCATTAGTAATTTCTTTATTGTTAAAAGCATACGTTACGATGTCAAATTCTTTTGATCAATAACTTTGTTTGATCACAAATAAAATTTAAAATAAATGTGTTTCTTCTTTATTTGTGTCAGATGCATTATCTACAAACCCTCACTCGGATAAAACTACAAAGAACAAAACATGAAATACAAAACATAAAAAGATGTGTGTACAACAAGAATCTTAAGTTTGAAGGAACAAAAAATATAAAGGTTAAACGTAAACATAATTTGAAAAAGGAAAAATAGTTGAAGTGAAAGGTCAATGTAAATCTAACAAGTAGATATCTTTTCACAACATATTATTAACAAAATCGTTCAAACAACAGGGCCGCATTTAGCGACCTCGTCGAATGAAAAAATAAAAATTATAATTTCGACAAAATCTTACTGGATGACCGTAGTTTCGATCTTATCCACAACGTGGAATTGATCTTTCAGGCCCAGATTAATAAAGAAAAGTACAAAATCTACTTACCACTTTTTGCAACCGACTCCGAAGGTTGAACGACCCTAACCGTAAAAACATCACGTGGTAAATGTGTGAGTGAAAGTTTAAAAAAGTCCTGTAGGAATAGAATATCGCATCTTTAAAAAATAGTTTCACCTCTGATGAGATGATTAAGCAGAGCCAAATTTTGAATTTAGAAAAATTAAAAAAGGTATAAGTAAATTTTTAGTTTTTGTTTTTTGCATTTCTTAAAAGTTGACTTACAATAGAAATGTGGCATAGTATCGAATTTAGTGATAACTCCTATTAATTCTTGAAAATAATATTAAATGAAATTTATAACCGAAATAAAAATTTTTGAAATGCGGTCTGCGGTGAGAAAATCAAATTTGAAATTCAAAAAAGAATCGGTCAGCCGATTACGCCTCTGACGTCAGACGCGTGATCTCGAACGTTTTTATGGAAATTTTACAACGTCGCAAAGACCTGACAGTTAAATATTTGACAGTTATAAACAATGTAACGTTTACCATTTAAATTGTATTTTTTTATTAATATATAATTATTTTAATACAAACTGTAGTCACAAGCAATTATAAGAAAATTGATTTATTCCAAGTTTTCTGTGTTTTATTAAAATTCATTTTTCAATTTTCACAAACTATTTATAGGTTACATTATCAACACAAACTGCATTTGCTGTGTTGCCAGTTGTTAAAAAAAATAGTTTGTGACGTCATTCGCGCTAAAAACACGGTTTCAAAAATCATTTTTTATAAATTTTTTTGAGAAAACTGAAGGTCTCCTGAACTTTTTATCTATGCAGTGCTGTTTACCAGTACCTAAAGTTTATAAAAAAAATACTTCAAAAATCATGCAACATCCCTATTTTTTTTAATTTCTTCAAATTCAAATTTTGACGCTGTTATTGATCATAAATATAATAATAAAAATTAAGTTGATTTAAATAGAATAACTATTACTTACCCAGAAATAACATGTACAGGGTGATTAATTACTTTCCCATTTACGTAGTAAAGGAAAGTATTGTAATCCAGTAAAAAAAAAGTTTTGAGTTAGCATTTTTTTTTGATAGTTTCTATAGAAAATACTCTTATTAAATAAATACGTAGGTAGGTACATGGGCGATTTCTTTTCCACCGATGGATGGTGGGTACATAATGTAGGTAGATGTATTTATCCTAAAAGACTCTGCAGACATTTCTATCGATGGTCGATCATCCTGGTTAAAAAACTTACGGAATTGGTACAATGAATTGTTCCTCTATAGAACTATTTATGGCAGCCATGTCAAACATAATTATTGCCCCCCCAAAAAGAAGGACTTCGTCTCTGATTTCAATTATATGTACAGTTTTGTTATCGTGTTTGCAATTACAAAATGTTTTTTTTACGACAAACATTTGATCATTTTATATTTAGATTAAAATAAATTAAAAAAATACTCTCTATAAACAAAAATAAAATACAAAATTAATTGGACAGATCAAAATAACTAAATTTCATTCGAATTTTAACTCATTCTTTTCAAGACTCTTGTTTCAGGTTACTAACGATGAATTACGAGTACAATATAAGTGGAACAGGGATGAAAGAAGTATCCAGTCCGTTAAACGTAATTAAGAAAATTGTTCGTTATTTCAGTATTTTGCTTGCAATTTTATATTTTCAAACAAATGTATAAAATGCGAAATAAAATTTATAATAAATACGGTAAATAAAAAATTTTTATTTTAAAACATAAGATTTAGAAAAAACCAATTTATCGGTGGAAGTTACCGTGCCATTTTTGAAAATTATAAAAATAAAGTGTGTTGAATTTTCTCAATTTGTGCTGCTTTGAGCCGTACTTAAAGAATTTTATTTTAAATTAAATTTTTGTGGGCAAGAATTCATTTTATCGTCAGAATTGTGTTCGATGTTTGTGCCGTAAATAAAATTTATTTTATTTGTGAAAAATTTGTATTTTTATGCTAGAAAATATTTTCATCAAAATTCAGATGGAAGACAAACTCCTTCTAACAATCTCATTAATAGTCGAGGAATTTTTTGCAAAGAAAAGTGTCATCAATAAAGGCAACACGACAATAAAAATTCTGTCGGGTCATTTTATTTATCATTGATTGATTCAAAAGATTTGATACTTTCATTTACTTTGTGTTAGGAAAAATACTAAGCAATAAGTAGGAAAAAAACAGCCTGTGGTAAAAGGTCGTTTTTTGACCTGGTGACACAATAAATTATTTCCATTTTATATATCCAAGAAACGTAGAAATTTAATTTAACAAAATTGGTTTCTACTCTCTCTACCATAAATATATTTAAAAGACATGAACCAAGACAACGAATCAAACACATTCTACGATTATAAAATAAAAATGTTTAATAAAATTTTTAACAAGTTCTCCATTAAAAAAATTAATTTTGACTAGTCATATTTTAAAACGCATGTAAAAATTATAATAATTTATTGCAATCTAAATTGCTCCAGATATTCCAATTCTAATGGATGAAGAGTAGGTCCTGGAATAACTAATGAATGTAAAGGACCACCTAAATCTAAAGTAGACATTTGCTTTATTGAACAAGCAACAATTTTTTCAGTTTCGGAACCCAACCTTGACAAACCTACACACAAAGTATCTTCCGTTATACCTAAAAATGAATAAACATACTTTTAAAAAATCAAACAATCGAGGTAAATAGTTACTTTTGCAATCTGTAGAATTTGAAGCAATAATTTCAAGCAATTGTGTACTTGCTTCTGCTACCGACATAAACCGTGGTGGCATATAAGTTTTAACTTTTTTTGTTAAGCTCTCGAGAGTTGGTTCCTTTACTTTTATATCTAACAAACAAATAAATGTAACAAAAATATTTAAATAGAAAAGTAAGATTACCTAATAAACAAAGGGTGTGTAAATTTCGTTTAAAATTTTCAAAAATTTTATCAAAAAAACTATCAGGTCTCCAAGTGTCAGTCCAATACGGAATGGAAATTGTTTCACCAAAAGAATACAACTGTAACCCACAAAGACCAGCAGCAGTTAAAATTGAAGCATTTAAACAATTTTGTACTTGATATTTTGTTCTTTAGCTCGTAAAATTAAGTCGGTATGAGTTGTTGCACCAAAAGGATCACCCACAACTAGTAACGCAATGTCAGAAGTATCGGACCCCTTTAAAATTGAATCAGAATCTTGTTCGACAAGATCTCTATCAGCTATTATTAACTCACGACCATAAAATTCTTCCTGATATTAAAGAAACCATTAATTAACCACAGAATGGGTTTTCTAGTTAAAAATTTCTTACCAAAGCCTTAGTTCCGCATGTTAAAATGGAAGTGTACGATTCTAAATAAACTCTTTCACATCGTTTTATTATTTCTAAGCCCTTAACAGTTATGTCCTTACAGTCACCTAAACCTAATCCAATAATGTAAAACATTGTCAATTAACAAAATAAAACAATATTTGCATCAATTATGTGTTAGGTTAGAAAACCTCACAACAAACGAACGTGTCTTATGTCTTTCAGTGTCATCTATCCATCCTACCATGAACACACCAGCATATACAGTGCCGTACGTATCGATGATCGCTAGCTGTAAGCACAAAACTGAGAATCAAAAATTTAAAAAATTAAAAATCTTATAATAAAAAATACAATTTTTTTATATTTATGTATATTAGGTTATATGATTAAATATATAAAAATTATATATTTTTGAATAAATGTTTAGAAAAACGTTTATCCACCAAAAACCAACGCTAGACAATTTTTTCTTGGTCCGCCAGTGGATGTAAATTATATTTTGACAACACCTGGTATGTGCTTTGTGGACATAAGAATAGGTATCTGCATAACCGACCCGTTCGGTGAATTTCAATTGACACGTAGATGTTGAATACGTCAAATAAGTTATGTTGCATTTAAATAATTACTAATGTAATAGAATTACATGAAAATTTACAAATAATTTAAGTCTGTTGTGGGAACTGTAATATTAATAATTCTACAACGTACACACCGCTTACGGGGTAATCGTACTTTTCCATTTATTCGGGGTAAAGCTGTAAGATTTCATCATTTCTCGTATTATATTTTTCTAAATTTCTAGGATTCTAAAAAGCTGCGACGATGACTGCCGTTATAGAACAACCGTGTTATACCCTTATAAATGCCCTATCAGATTCAGAACCTTATAACGAAATGCAACTCAAAATGGACTTGGAGAAAGGCGACGTTAAACAAAAAATCGATGCCTTAAAAAAGACAATTAACATTATATTATCGGGCGAACGTTTGCCTAGCGTTCTAATGACCATCATACGATTTCTGTTGCCTTTACAAGATCACACCGTTAAGAAATTGCTGCTCATATTTTGGGAAATTGTACCCAAAACATATCCAGATGGAAAATTGTTACAAGAAATGATTTTGGTATGCGATGCATATAGAAAGGACTTGCAGCATCCCAATGAATTTGTTAGGGGCTCAACTTTGAGATTTTTGTGCAAGTTGAAAGAACCCGAACTATTGGAGCCTTTGATGCCAGCAATTCGTGCCTGCCTGGAGCATAGGCACTCGTATGTGAGGCGAAATGCCGTATTGGCAATATATACTATATACAGAAATTTTGAATTTTTGATACCAGATGCACCTGAATTGATTGCAACATTTTTGGATGGCGAACATGACATGTCGTGTAAACGAAATGCTTTTTTGATGTTACTTCATGCGGATCAAGAGCGTGCCTTGGCTTATTTAACTTCTTGCTTAGATCAAGTGCACACATTCGGTGATATTTTACAATTAGTAATTGTCGAGCTAATTTATAAAGTTTGTCATAGCAATCCTTCGGAGCGTTCTCGTTTCATTCGGTGCATATACAATTTATTGAATTCGACAAGTCCTGCAGTGCGATATGAAGCGGCCGGTACCTTGGTTACATTGTCCAGTGCTCCTACAGCAATTCGAGCAGCAGCAACGTGCTACATTGAGCTCATTGTGAAGGAGAGTGATAATAACGTTAAATTAATTGTACTTGATCGTTTAATTGCATTACGTGAACATCCAGCACACGAACGTGTTCTGCAAGATTTAGTCATGGACATTTTAAGAGTACTGGCTAGTCCTGATTTGGAAGTTCGAAATAAAACCTTAGGGTTGGCTTTAGATTTGGTTTCATCTCGCAACATTGAAGAGATGGTGTTGGTGTTGAAGAAGGAGGTGTCAAAAACTCACGATGTGGAACACGAGGATACTGGGAAATATCGTCAATTATTAGTTCGTACTTTGCATTCATGTTGCATCAAGTTTCCAGATGTTGCTGTTACTGTCATTCCAGTACTTGCCGAATTTTTATCCGATACCAACGAATTGGCTGCAACCGATGTGCTCATATTTGTGAGAGAAGCAATACAGAAATTTGAAAACTTACGACCATTGATAATTGAGGTAAATCTAGTTCAATTTAGATAAGTACAAGTAATTGTTGTTTTGTATTACAGAAATTACTGGAATCATTTTCTGAGATAAAATCCGTAAAAGTGCATCGTGCAGCTTTATGGATATTGGGAGAGTATGCAGTGTCTGTGAATGATATCGAATCTGTTATCAAACAAATCCATCAAACACTTGGGGAAAGTCCTTTATTGGAAGCCGAACAACGTTTAGTTGCTGGTGAAGTTTCTGCAGAAAATCCGTCTCCTACTGTCACCCAACCAAATAGCAGTACTTTAGTAACATCTGATGGAACCTATGCTACCCAATCGGCGTTTAATACAGTTCAGTAAGTACTTATGTTGTGTTTAATATTAAATTATCACATGTTTACATTGATTATTACATTATTAAAATTTTACACGTATTATTACATGTCAAATACATTGAACTTGATTTCACGGTAGTTCTCGTTTTGATTAACAAACAATAAAACAGCTCAAAATTAATTATCTATTAAAATAAATTTGTAATATTTACATAATTATTATTGTCAATGCAAATGTAAAAAACTGCAGGTGAATTTATATTATTGTCAACTCTAAATAGTATTTTTTAATGCAGAATCACACTTGGCTGTTCCTCAGTTGTAGTTGTTGCCCTCATTTTACAGTCGTTAATCAGACAGCTTTTAATAATTGTTCAAAGTGTCAAATGTTTACGATGTGTTACGATAACTACCACTTAACACATTTAAATTGTTCTACAGAAAAAACAATTCTGTTGGAACTGGTAAAATCTGAAAAATAAAAATTTATATTTACTTGATAAGCAGTCATCTTAACTTTGTCCAAATTGATACCCAATGTTTGCCAAGCAGATACGGCACTTGAAGAATAAAAAACCTGAACTGTTTGATATAAAAACTTATTTTTCTTTTAGCAAAATGCTAATCGGATGTGATCGTGCTCACAAAATTTTAAATAAAAAATAATAGTTTACGTGCACGTTTTAGTGCATACATAAGATTTCTGTTTGTGCCGTCACAAAAACCGAATTTATTAATTGAAAATTAATACTTTTTACTTGTTATTTTTCAGAAAAGCCAAAAAGGAACAACGACCACCTTTACGACAGTACTTGATGGACGGTGACTTCTTTGTTGGCGCTGCTTTAGGAACTACATTAACTAAGCTTGCTTTACGTTACGGACTTTTAGTTGGCAATAATAAATGCAACAGTTTTGATGCAGAAATTATGCTTCTAATAGCCGGAATCATTCATTTGGGAAAATCTGGTAATTTTTTCTATAGCCAAGCAATATTTTATGTATGAAATAACTTTTTCAGGTTTACCAACAAAAGCCATCACTAAAGATGACATAGATCATCTGCTATTTTGTTTACGTGTCTTATCGGATCGTTCAAAAACTATTGTGACTATATTCAACGATTATTGCCGACAGGCCTTACACGACATGTTGATTGCTAAAGAAGTAGAAGAGATGGCTTGTCAAAAAGTAAAAGAAAAGATAAATAATGCCATTCAAGTGGATGATCCTGTTTCATTCTTGCAATTGCAATCTGACAGATCGGAACTTGGCGAAAATGTATTTGAGACGTCATTATCTCAGGCACTTGTTGGAGGAAGAATTGGCTCTTCCGAGGCAGCTTCATCGATGAGTAAATTAAATAAGGTTACACAATTAACTGGTTTTTCTGATCCTGTTTACGCCGAGGCTTATGTTCACGTTAATCAATATGACATAGTTTTGGATGTTTTGATTGTTAATCAAACCAATGATACACTTCAGAATTGTACTTTAGAGTTGGCCACTTTGGGTGATTTAAAACTTGTTGAGAAGCCTCAGCCAGTTGTGTTGGCACCAAAAGATTTTTGTAACATCAAAGCTAATGTGAAAGTTGCATCTACAGAAAATGGTGTAATATTTGGTAATATTGTGTACGATGTTACTGGAGCTGCATCAGATAGAAATGTAGTGGTTCTCGACGATATTCATATCGATATAATGGATTATATTGTTCCCGCTAGTTGTACCGATACAGAGTTTCGACAGATGTGGGCAGAATTTGAATGGGAAAATAAGGTTTCTGTCAATACCACTTTGACCGATTTAGCAGAATACTTGAAGCATTTGGTTAAGAGCACTAACATGAAGTGTTTGACGCCCGAGAAGGCACTTTCGGGGCAGTGTGGTTTTATGGCTGCAAATATGTATGCCAAGTCTATTTTTGGCGAAGATGCATTAGCAAATTTAAGTATTGAAAAACCGTTCAACAAACCGGAGGCTTCGGTTACAGGTCACATTCGTATTAGAGCAAAAAGTCAGGTAATTAGTGGCAATTTTATCTTTGAAATCAGATGTTGAGATGTTTCTTTTTTAGGGCATGGCGCTTAGTTTAGGTGATAAAATAAATATGACTCAAAAGGCACATGGGTCTAAAGTAGTAGCAGCGTAATTGTAGAATAATTCATCACTTGAGATAATCTCACAATTTTATACTACTTACATACAAGATAAATTCCAAATTTGATTTTATTCTAGATTATGGTGCTTAATATGAAAATAATCTTAAGTGATTTGTATTATTTTTATTTAGGTAAGTTTAACATGTTTAAAATCGCATGTAATTTACTATGTATCATTAGAAGTACCTACCTAAAAACTTTTAATGTAAGTATTTAGCTTAAGAAAATATATAACGTTTTAAATTTCGTAGTTTATCTATCAAAAATTGAAGTTGATGATATTTTTTAAGTTGCAAAAGTTTAAAGTTTTCTTGGTGTACTTGGAAGGTTGGTGAGTATACCCATTTTTTCCAAATTTTCAAGTTTCAAAGTGAAACAACACTTTTTCTTAAATGTTAAACTTCGAGGTGGTACCTGATATTATTAGAGATAGAGAATTACTTTGCAATTATAAAATATTCATCATGTAATTCTAAATAGATTGATGATATTATTTGTGATTATTATCATAACATGAAAAAATTGAGATTTAAGAAATTTTAACTATGATGTAATTAATTGGAATGTTCTGGTTTGGGAATTTTAACTAAAAATTTTTGGTTCTTGTGGTGGCTGTAACACTTTAGTGGATAACCCTGCATAACTTGATTATGTAAAACATTTACCAATGCAAATGTTTACCTAGTATATAAGCAATGTATTATTTAATAAAGGACAATTCTCGAGAAACCATAAAATAACGTCATTAGGTAAGACATACCTAAAGTGGTGAAACCGAATAAAAATCGTAGGCGAAAAAAAAAATTATAAGCAAGAGAACGAAAATGAAACGAACATACAACCATTACAAACCGCTGCAGTAAACATTAAGCAGATTCCATTCTGAACAGGAAAACCAACATGGTTTTACAAATGGAACAAAATACTACTACACTTTGGGCAACTTAAGAGTTAAGGGGCTCGGAAAATACAGCTTTTCTAGGAAAGTTTTCACAGAAAAAGGACACAACTGATCTTTTTCAAATCTTTATGATATTTTATTGTTTAAACAATAGATTTTATGTTTTTGCCCACCCATATACTGGATGTTTAGGATCCCAAAATTAGAACTTCCAAAAAAGGCACTGTTTCGTTGATAGCGATTTGGCCTTATGGTTAATCTGAAATAAAATATATTAACAAACTATCCAATGAGGTAAAATTAATATCTAAAAAATAGTAGAATTTTAAAATAAGCCTTTCCAGGATTCCAAAAGAATCCCCAATTAGAAAAATTTCCCGTTTGACCGTAAAGACGTTTTTGTGAACAAAATTAATTTTTGTTCATATTAAACGAATGTACAGTTTTCTTGATTTGATGTCAACCAGGTTAACATTTGTCCTTACGAGGTATTCTCGTTGAAAGTTTTGGTTGCAAATTACTCGTTTATGAAAATTGTAAATAATCTGATATCCCTGGGCAACATAATAACTCCTCAGAACTAAAAGAATTGTTATTATCATTTTCATATCTTCATATAGTGTGAAGATGAATCTTATGGATGCTTGAATAGTATAAGACGAAGTATACAATTATTTTTTTGTGCCATATTTTTGAAAAGTACACCTATCCCCGATTTACACGGTACTTGTTTTACACGTTTTCGCTTTTACGGTTTTCCAAATAGGTTTTTTGTTTTATCGCACTCTACTAAATGCTACTGTGTTTGAACACGTGCGCTGTGTACACATCTCACGGGGAATCCGAGCTTATGTGCTGACTTGCTGCACATGCACACTGTGTCTGTATTTCTTCGCATAAAATTAAAGTTTTATCTACGGAAAATTGTATTTGAGTGAAAGTTTCGCAGTTTCAGAAAGATTTAATTTTCCATATTCGTAAATTACAAGTGAGTGCATAATTTAGATTATTATAAATTAACATAAATTAAAAAAATTATAGTCTTATGCATTTTCTGCAAGCTTTTCGATTTACACGGTTTTGACTTGAAAATTTTTAATTTTCGATTTACACAGTTTTGACTTGAAAATTTTAATTTTCGATTTACACGTTTTTCTCAGGAACGTACAGTGAGTAAAAAAACGAGTTGGACACCTAAGAAAATTTCAGTAAATCGTTTGTATTTCAATTATTTCTGCAGAAAATGAATTAATTTCAATGTTAGTTGGTAAAGTATTTAATGTACTTGACCAATACATAAATTTTTTTCATTAAAATTGCATACAAAGCGGCATTTTTTCCAGGAATTGATTTCACAAAGTGTTTACTAGCAAAAAAGCAAGTTGGACACCAAGCAATTTTTCTTCTGTAGGCGCCTTTGTGACGCCGTGTATTTGCACTTTTTTATAATCAGCATTTTATAATGTTACTTTGATACATTCATTTTATAAAACTGCAGTTTGATCGTAACAATTAGTAAAAATTGATCGAAAACGAGCACACACTAGTTTCGATGTAAGGCAATTCATGATTTATCCCGGGAAAAAGGTAAATCCTATCGCGACATTGTTAAGTTACTAAATGTGACCAAAAGTACCGTTTGTAATATAATACGCCGCTTTAAATTTGAAGATCGGATTGATTTTAAGCCTAATAATGGCCGTCATAGGAAATTAAATCAGGGAGAACGAGCAGCAATTGTTCGTAAAATTAAGAAAAACCCTCGACTTATTGCCCTAGATTGGCGGACGAGGTTTTCAAGATTTTGGACGAACAGGACTGCTCAAACAATTCGAATATACTCAAAAACAAGGCTATTATGGCAGAATTTCCAGAAGAAAACCATTTATTAATCTCAAGAATAGAAGCAAACATATTAAATTTGCTAAAGATTAAATTTGCTAAAATTTGCTATAAAACTAAAGATGAAAAGTGGTGGAAAGATGTTATATTTGCCGATGAAAGTAAATATAACATTTATAATTCTGATGGTCCAGTTATAATTTGGAAAAAACCTAATTGCGAATTAAATCCCCTCAATTTACAAGGACAGTTAAACATGGATTCGGATGTTTACTTGTTTGGGGGTGTATTTCGGTTGCGGGGGTGGGGAAATTGGTTTTTATTGAGAGTATTATGAACCAGTATAAATATATCGAAATTTAAAATAACAATTTATTACACAGTGCTGTGCAAATGGGCATTAAAGACACTTTTGAATTTTATCAAGACAATGACCCGAAACATTGCGCCCGTTTTGTACAAGAATATTTGTTGTATAAGTGTCCAAAAGTGTTGCATCCTCCTCCTCAATCCCCAGATTTGAACCCTATCAAAAATTTGTGCGATGAATTGGACCGTAAAATTCGGCAAACCCCCATAAACAACAAGTAACACTTAAAACAACGTTTACAAGAAGAATGGAAACTTATAAGGGCTGATTATTTGCCCAAAATTATTTTTAATATGCCAAAGCGTTTATAGTGTGTGTTAAAACAAAAAGGTTACCCAAAAAGTACTAGATTATATCCTTTAAATGCATAAAATTCAAAATATTGCTTAGTGTCCAACTCGTTTTTTTGCTAGTAAACAGCGTGTAAAATCAATTCCGGTAAGCAATCTCATTTTGTATGGAATTTTAGCAAAAAAAATTTATGTGCGGGCCAAGTATATGAAATATTTTATCAACTAAAATTGAAATTAATTCATTTTTTGCAGAAATAATTAAAATACAACCGATTTACTGAAATTTTCTTAGGTGTCCAACTCGTTTTTTTACTCACTGTATCTACCGTGTAAATCGGGGATAGGTGTACTATATATTTTTTTATTGACTTCATTTATACATTACAATCTGTCCGGGGACAATAAGCAATATTATTTGACAATAAATAATTAATTTACATGACAAAATTGATATAGTGGAGAACATGCCCATTGGTAGGCCTCCTTTATCTACAGCCATTGCATTTACAATGGATCAGTTGTTAATTTTATATGTTCATCTGCATTGGGACAAGTACTATATGAAGCAAATTTTTTACACGTTTCTAAATAGTGTTGGTTTAGGTTGGACTAACAAGGGGACCACCCGACCCTCACATCACCAATTTGATCTATTTTTTTCACTACTCGTCCGTTTCCGTGAAAATCTACTTTGAGAATGTCGTTGTTTTTCATATGTTTTTGGAGTGCGTTTGAAGGGATATCTACCTAATTATTATTTTTTTTTAAATATTTTTAATTAAAAACTTATTTTATTAAGTCTTCTGAAATAGAAATCAAAATAAAAATAAGAATATAAATTACAAATAAAAGTTTTAAACTAAATTCCCGTCATAATTGCACGGTTTTATTATAATTATTACTCAATTTATAATTTAAAATTTTTTGATGATAATCAAAAGTATCTAAGTAACCTGTCCGTGATCAATCTGAAAACTTTTCATATCGTATTTAAAAATGCTTTTGGAGGGGCAAACCAGATTATTTTTTAGATTCTCGTTAATCTATTCATGCGCGTCACTGGTAAAGAGAAACCGATAAATTCAAAAAATAAAATTAATTCAAAACTTATTTCAATTTTAAAACCGCGTGGTAAACATTATTTTTATAACGGAGGGCTTCAGGGATACAATGCTGGGAAACATGAAATATGCTTAAAAGTTTTCTAAAAAAAATAATGACTTTGGACGTAAACGTTCCCCTAAAAATAACACTGGTACAAAAGGCATTGTACGTTGATATTATGCGAAATAAACTCCTAATTATAGCAATGAAAATAAACGATAATGCTAAAAGAAATGCAATTTGGATGTACCTAATGTTGAAAATGAAGATATTTAGAAAAGAAAAGACCCGAAACTTCGAAGAATACAAAATTATCTATGAAATATTTCAAATAATTTATATATTTTGCGATAAAGAATTTTTATATTGCTAAAGAAGAAAACATGGATATTTTTTCGAGTAGCAACATTATTTTTAAAAAATCGGATGTGGCCATGCCCATGACTTTATCATACTTTTATTAAATTTTAAAAATAATTTTTAATAAAATAATTTTTAATAATTATTGATTGGTATGGTTTAAATAAAAAATAATTAGAAAGATATCAATTTATTTCACGCAGTGAAAAAGAATATCATCTTAAGAGCTCTTATTCTCGACTAACTTAAAAACTAAACCAGAAATATGTATATAAGTAAACAATTTGACTCATGTATAGTCTTATTACGTATAATATGTTACATGTATCCTATTCCTTACTAATTTATTGCTATGTGCTCTCTTTCTTAAACTCATAAACATCCATTCTCAGTAAAACACTTATTATATGATTTTATAAACAATAACTGGGGTATTGGATAGCAGTGATAATTTTGTAAATATTCTTGGCGTCGTTATTAACAGAACAAATATATAATGACGCATATATCAATAATAATAAAAAGAAAAAATATTTTCCATTAACCAATGTGACTCAAAATCTAATCAGCTCTAAGTCTAAATATAAAGATACAAAATACCAACATTAGTTTTGAAATTTTCATTAGTTTTTGAAATATTTAATAAAAACTAATATTAAATAAAAAGATTCAAAAAAATTGCTTCCATGAACCAATTTTATCCAAAATTTAATCAGCTCTAACTCCTACCATAAACATAACAAATCTCAACTTTAGTTTTGAAAATCTTGTTAGTTTTTAAAATATTAAATAAAGATTAATATTAAATAATAAAATTTAAAATAATAAAAAACAATAGTTTTTATAAACCAATTTTAACTAAAATTTAATCAATTTTAAATATCGATTGAAATATGCGAAAACCTAAATTTAGTTTAAAAATTCGTATTACTTTTCAAAATATTAATTAAAAACTAATATTAAATAATAAAACTTAAAAAATTAAAAAAACAATAGTTTTCGTAAACGAATTTTAACTAAAATTTAATCAGTTCTAAATCTCGACATAAGTAAAGGAAATCCTAAATTTGGTTTTGAAATTCTTATTATTTTTTGAAATATTAATTAAAAACTAATATTAAATAATAAAATTTAAAAAATTAAAAAAAAATAGTTCCCGTGAATCAATTTTAGCCAAAATCTAATCAGTTCTAAGTCTCAATATAAGGATACAAAATCCAAAATTTTGTTTGAAAATTCCTATTAGTTTTTGCTGTAGGTCGCACACAAAATTTGACCACACACACACATACACACATACATACACACACACACACACACACAGACATTTTTTGGAAATGGTCTTATTTTACTCAGGGGACCTCAAAAAGTGTAAATCCATCAAAATCTCAAATTTTTTTTTCTGCACGAAAACAATACTTTCTCATATTATATATATAAAGTTACATATTATGATAAAGTAATATTAGTACTACAACTTCTGCTGTTGCAAATTAGATACTAAATAACTTACTATGTTAGTTTTGTTACTTTTAACGGAATTCAAGCTGAACTGGAGAACTGATAAACGGCTTTTAAGCGAGTCTTTAATGTTATTCATTACTGAAAATAATGACTCGTAGGATCGCAAAAGCCAAATTCTTCAGATAGTGTGTCTGGAATTAAATTTTTACATTTCCATAATTTTGGTATTGACATTTTTACTCATATTACCTGATATTCTTTCTATTTCATTTAATTCCAACTCTTTCCTTGTTTCGAAAAATTTTTTGAATCCATATTGAACTAGACTGAAATCAATCAGCTGCATTTTAATTTCCAACCAATTAAATTTGGCCAAGTTCAGTTTATCGGGTAAAGTCACATCAGGATACATAATAAACTTGATTATTTCCGATGATTCTGAAAACTGAAAAATCTCTATGAAAATTCTTTGATTGAAGAATTAATTACCGAATTAAACTTTTCCAAATCTCTAGTGAAAGTTCGGAAATACTTGTAGTTTTTGGTAACAATATCGTTACTGAAAACTTCCAGTTTAGCCTCAAAAGTACGAATGAGATTTATCATAACGATAAAATTGTTTTATTTGCAACTTGAAGTTTCACGTTCAATTAATTGAAATGTTGGCATAATGTCCGTAAAAAGCACTAATTTTGAAAGTCACATAACATTCGTTAATTGTAAGTATTGTTTAATTTTTCCCTAATTTTGTAAAAAGAGTGATTTCTTTCAAGCAATCAACAATAGTTTTAAATGTTTGAAATAACATATGTATGTATATGTAAATATGAAAGTCGGATGAAAATGCAGGATAGTGATGTATGTAATTGGCTGATTTCAAAATCCCCGTACAATTAAAAAAAACTTTAAATTTAAAAAAAATATTTAATTTTCCCGCGGCGATTAACCAATCAAAATTAAACGTGGTTGTGCGATGTTGTCTAAGTTGGTGGCTGTCAGAAATGAAATAGTAATGTTGTGTATTTAACGATTATCTTCACAAAATAAAAATATATAATGTACATAAGCAAATAATTCTATTTACGAATATTTGACAAATTATCTGCATTGCCACCAGTTATATAAAAATTATTAATTCTGATTGGTTTTTAAACCGCACTTGTTTAGGGCTATTACGTCATAACCCCTACTCCTTTTTTCTTATGCTAAAAACACTCAAAAATCTAAAAAAAAACTGATGTCTCAGTTTGACCTCTACTTTCAAATATTAAAAATACAAAAATAGTGAAAAACTCCTCCATTCTTAAATTAATGCCGTGCCCAAATTGTTTTATTGCGTGTCATTGGTTCACCACCCCTGCACTATCAGATGATGTAAATGTTGATAAAGGTTTTCAGATTTAAACAATTACGTATATACTAAGTATAGAAAATATTCTGTTCGGATGTACTTTTCAGTAGATTCTTTTAATTTAGCAACTTTTGTGTAATATAAGGTACGTATATGAATTAGTGATCTTATTCATTTATTTTAAGCACGATGTTCAAGTGATTTTGTTAATAAATCGGGCCTGAAATGTTTATTTTTAGATCCGAATGTGGTTTCGTGATGGGTCCCAGACTGTAAATACAGCATGTAAGGAAAAAGAATCATGCAAATTCTTTATGTTTCCTAAAGATATACGGTACAGACAGAAAGACGATTGATAAAATTGTTGAGGTAAGGTACTTTCATTTATTATTTTAAATAGTTAGTCTACAACAAAAATACCTGTTTATTTGGTGCTAATAATCGTGATTACAATTAACCTCCACTTCATCATTTTAGTTGATGCTACGAACTATGTAGTCGGGATAATTTTTGAGACCATCCGAAAGGTTCTTCTTCTTCTTTCTCAGCTCTTTCCGCCCACTCCTGAGCATCAGCCACTTTCTCTAAGAGAAAGGTGAACAGCATTAAGACCCACGGCTGCTTAAGTCCGGGTTTGGGGAATTGCCTATAACCCTTTATTATTGTTGATGTTGGCAGTCATCAACTCAGGGGACCGCCGGTTTTACGTGCCCTCCGAAGCACGGGAGACGGTCACGAATAGAAAGAGTCAGAAAGAAAATTTTCCTTACTAGACTCCTCCCGGGATCGAACCGGGTACCTTTGCATCAGTAGTTGATCGCTCTAACTACTAGGCCAAGACCGTCTCCATCCGAAAGGTTGCTTTCCTTATATTTGTAAGGACACTTTATTTTCAAAATGGTGTAGTTGTCTACGTGCTCATCTGAGCTGCCTCTTCAGAAACCAAAAAATCCAGTTGGAGATACCTTTGTCCGACAACACTATTCAAATTCTGCCACAGCATGTTATTCGTTTTCTCTTTCGCATTGTATTGCCCTAACACGGTTAAGATTATATCCTTTTTCAAGCCTTTCTCCAAGGAAGGGGATACCACTCTCGCTTACATACTGTTAACACTATGGCAAACTTGCTTGCCGTTATTCGATGTTTTCTAGCCGTAAACTAATTTTAATTTTTGAATTAGATTAGAGAAGTCCTTTGAAGAAACATTGCAATTTTGTCATCACTTTTTTGGTATTCTTCAGAAGCCACAATATCGGAAATTTGTAAAATACTTAAATCTGCATCAACAGTAAATTCCGGTGATAGAAACCGCAAGAAACCGATTATTGTAGAGTGCACATTCTTTTATATGCAGATATTTCTTGATCTGTAGTTCGATACGGTGTACAAAAATGTTTTTTTGGAAGAAACATTTCTTCTAAATAAGATACATCTTGCGCTTTATCAGTTCTTTTTGATGTACTCCAATCACATGGTTTATCGGTTACAGAAATGCTGTGATGTACATGGATTGCTAATGCTGCCATGTGGTGGCACATGTCATGAACCTTCGATGATCCCATCTTTTCGAAATCTGTAAATAGATGTAATGTTTTGGCGTAACCAAGCCCAAATGCTTGTTAAATGAATATTGTGGACTGTAATTGTGTCGTTGTGTTGATAAGATGAAAATATGGTAACTTACCAGTGGCAGGTGGTCGGATCTTCTCCTTCCTTCGGATAAAGGAATCAAAGGGAACAAAATGGTAGGAAAAACAAAGGAACACACTGATAAGCACTATGATTAGAATTATATTAACGATTATCCAGCGAATGGAACACAAAAATAACCGGGTGGTTAATTTTAGTCGGCACGTTTCTTGGTCTCTATCAACACACTGCTTAAATTCCACCTTTGGTGCGCCCTGGCAATGCGCACCAGGAAAAAGACCAAAACGGCGTCAACATGTAACAACACAAAAAGAATTTAGAAACAGTACAATTATAAAAACATGCATTACCTCAACAGAGTATTTTCGTTTTCATACTTGCCGTAACACTGTCTTTAAGAAGAGTAGGTTGCAGCGTGGGATCAAAGTTAATGCTGGATACATTTCCATTTGAGAAAGGTCCTCTCCTCTTTCTAACTATTTTCTATGATCTTTGAAAAGCATTACTACCGTGGAAAACTTGATGACGTTTGTTTGGACCATTGCTAAAAATACACATCTACACAGTGACGTAGTGAAGTCAAAAACGGACTCTGGTGCATGGCCACAGCGGGCTCCCTTCACCATTTCCCAAAAAAGGTTAATCTGAAATAACAATTATATTGCAAAAGTGTAAGTGGTAACAGACATAATAACACAAATACAAAAATAATTCATATTTGTTTATATTGAAGAGAAATCTACTTTTATTGCCTTTTGATTGGCAAACAATGAAATTATTTTATTAATATCTAAAGTTTTGGCAGTTTCCTTTTCATTGTTTCCTCTGAAAATACATTATTTTCAGCCAAAGTTAATGTAACGTTAATAACTCGTTCTAGTACTTTAACTCAATAATTGGTCTTAAATGCCATCCTTTCCGCGAAATGCAAATAGGATTTCGTCAAGAATTACATATTCTTCAACACAATAGTACTTTTTGCAAAGAGCAAAATTTTTCTTACTGCTGCAAGATTGTCTAGTATTTTCTTTTCTCTCTAGTACTTGTATTGTCAAATCGTAAACAGCATAATAGAAACTTACATTTTCTCTGAGCCATCGCTCCTGGAAATAGTTCACATCCTAGCCCATCATTATAACATACTCAAACTTTTTGCGTCCTCCATGCTGGCTAGCTGCTAAATATAGTAGACCAAGTAAAGCCATTATTTCTTCCTTGGTTGTTGCCTTGACAACGTATTGATATTTATAGTATAGACTGGAAACCTTTTTAATATATAAGTTCGTATGTATTTAACACTATATAAATTTGAACTGTATTTTTTTGGAAGTGATTGGGATGAATATGCTTATATTTGATTTTATTTTAAGCCGTAGATAGTGTTGACTTTTTCTATATATTTGCAGGAGACAGTTCACCTTCTACAAGTAAGTATTTCTAACTCATTTCAATAGATGAAGAGAATCAAAAGGTGCAAAAAAATTTTGTTCTCAGGATAAAATGAGGATTACAAGAGGTTACATTTAATAGTGTATATTCGTTTCCATTATTTGAGCCTTGATCGCAAACAGTCTCTTTGATATTTAATCCAATATCGAACAATGTTCCTAAGGTTTCTTCTAAAAGTTTCAACAAATCTCTTCTGTAACTTCTAAATCTTGGGCACATGTTACACAATTTTTATTGACATTTCTTCAAGGAATATAGCACCGGATAGCAACAACAGAAAATGTCTGTTGGTACTAACAAACGTTATTTTTTTTTAATTTTTAAATATATCTAAATCTAATTAGAAATAAAATAATTACTTGTATAAAAATTTTAATAGAAATAAAACCATTTTTTGCTTTTAAATAGTTTTATAAATTGTTTAATGTTAAAATATTTAGTAATTAAATAAAATAACAATGAGGAAAAATCTTATCAACAGATCGTGCGACAATAGAAAAACAAAAACAAAAAAGAAACTAAAATATTGTCGTTGTAATCTTGAAATTCTAAAACTAAACTTTATATTTAATAACTTATAGAATGACAGTTTTGTTAGAAGTCCCTTCTTTGCCTCCCTCCACTTGATCTTCATGTGCAGGTAGTGGTGGTTAGGGCTGCTCTAAGGCTAAGAAACAGGCGAATAACTGTGAGTCACATGCGGATTTTAGAGGATTACTTTGCAGGTGTACCTCTTCTGCATCTTGAACCTGATCGACTTAATCCTGAATACACATTCAACAGGAAATTTAATATCCTGCTGGAACCAATGGAAACCCGCAATTATGTCGAGAATGTCTGTTCTTGGACGATTCCAAAATGATGTCGGCTCAGAAGCAGGAATTTTTCCGCCGAACTTGAAATAAACATAAGCATACCGCTGGGTAAATACACGTCAGTCTTCCAGGCGGAGCTTATGGGTATACTTCATTGCGCAAAGATAGTTAAAGATAAATACATCCGTAACAAAAGCATACAGATATCTACAGACAGTAAAACGGAGATTATGGCGCTTAGGAACCAAAAGTCACCTCTGGTTTGCTGCTTGAATGCATGCAGATACCGAATGACATATCAGTTCCTAACAATGACTTTTCCCTGTGCTGAGATAAAGGTCACCAAGGCAACGAGGACAATGGAAAGGCAGATGATTTAGCGAGAATAGGTTCCAACAGCCTTCCCTGGGGTCCTGAACCATCCATCAGTCAGAACTTTCGATACCCTCCTAAAAAAATATACCCTAGAACTGCATTCTAGCAGATATGCAAGAGAAACTGAATGCAGACAAGCTAGGGCGGCTATAAAGGCATCCTTAAGCAGGAATTTGGAATACTATTTGAAGTTGTCCAGAGTCAATCTACGGACAATTGCAGGGATATTAACCGGACACTGCAGACTAAACAAGCACCTCAATACATTGGGCATTGTAGATAACCCCACATGTCGAGGATGCAATAAAGCAGATGAAACAGCGGAGCATGTGCTTTGTCACTGCCTAGTTTTAGAGTCAAAAAAAGATGCCATGTTGGGGATCTCCGACCTAGCATGCCCAAAATAAGTAACATTTTGCTCGCCAGGATCCTTGAGTTCATCTTCTGGTTGTGATGGGTTGAGGAATGACGGACAGGGTTGCTGCAGTGGAAGAAGTGCAATGGGCCCGGTTTAGTGGCTTTAGTACGCGTGAGATTTAACCTTGCCTCCCACTTAAAATCCCGAAAGCAGACAGTTTTGTTAAAATCTGTTAATTATTTTTGTCAGAAATTTTCAGAAATATTTAACATTGAAACCTTAAACAACCTTATTTTGTAAATAAATTATTGCTATGGCTGTTGATGGTTTTAACTTTGCTACCTTTCCCGACCAACAAGAGGAGGAAAAGTTCGATTTTGTCATTTATAGACTTGACAGTCTTTTTCCGAAATGTCTAAATAGATTTGAAAAGGTGTCGATAGTTGCCCATCGATGAACTCTTGTTTGGTATTTTGCATTGTTTTACTCCAGTGTTTTACTCGGTTTTACTCCAGTGGAGCATTTCAAAATTTGGAACCATTTAATCTAGAGGCTTTTCTAATTGATGTATATAGTCTGTTCCCATGGTTCGTATTAATGGAGTTCGATAATATAGATAAAAATTGAATTTTCTTTTGCTAGTTTTGCTAGTTTTCACACATTATTTAATGTACATGCTTCCTATATTTATCTTGGATTACGGGCAGTATTAAATTAATGATGTCGTTGCGTGAAATATAAGAAAGATCAGCGTACTGCCTAACTCTCTGATTGGCAATGTTATCAAGATATCTAAAATTACACAACGGTTGCAATTCGTCAAGAGAGAAAAAGCTTGTCTTGGTTTTTGACGGAGTGGGATGCTACAGAAAAAGGGTAATGTTCACACTAAGAAGGAACAATTCGGTGTGCCGTCATCTATTGGTAATGCTGATAATATTAATAGCTATGTCTTGTCTGTTCAACACGCCATAACAGCTGATTTCGAGTTATACACAATATCAGAATAACCACAAAGCTAATTCTGACAAATTATTCAAATTTTCACTAATTTCTGAGTATGATTGGTAAAAATGATCAATTCAATATCTTCTGAAGCTACGGGAATGACGCCATCTGCTTTAAGATGATCAAGTTGTTTTGCCCTTTTGTGAACACAGCGTTTTTCCAAAGTGTTTCCAGCACTCAATGGTTAGGCCTATTCTTAAAGTCTCCGACATGTGTCCTATCAGCGTCTCGCCAGTCCTCTCTAAGATTATGCCTTATGGGCACACCTACACAACCATCTAACTAAAATGATATCCTTTCATTCGATTCGATTTCGGTCAGGTGTATGGGTTGCATGCGGTACTCATTGATGAAATTAACAATATTTTACTTTCAAGATTATGGCGCTGGATTTGTTAGACTACTTCAAGACTTTTGATACTATTTATGTAATTTTAAAATCTGTAGAAACGGTTCATCCTTATACTAAAAAATCCATTTTATACCAGTTAAAACATCGTTCTTGAAATTGATCCAATCATCCATCGTTCTTGAATTGAAATAAAATTTAAGAATGTCGTACTTAACTGCCATTGCAGAAAGCAATCGGTAATTTAATATTCTAAGTTAAGAATGCTTTGTTTGAATTTAAAAACGTTGCCATGATTGGGTCGATTTCAAGAACGGTAAGAATGGATTTCTTTGCGTGTACTGATGTTGTTTTCTATAAGAAACTTGTTCATAACATAAATATAAGGAGAAGGATGCTTTATCTATTTCCAGACATAGATTGAAAATTTTTAAAAGATCTTTTTTCTATCAGGTCCCATGAAAGAAAAAGTTATTTTGTACTGTCTATTTTAAAAATTTTAAAATGCTCTACAATGCATGATAACTACATAAGACTTGGGTTTGCAGTGAAATCCAGAGGCGGCTACATTCAATTATCAAAACGTTTTAATATTATACCTTTAATTTAAAAAAAAATTAATTAAATTAATAGGAATAGTTTACAGCTGCGCAGCGTTTATCCGCTCTCAGTCTACATTACATTAATAGATAGCATAAAAAATCTTTCAAAGTGAAAAAATCACTTCAACTGACAGACCCGGTACAATGTTAACAAAATAAACCCATTGCGAGATCGAATACATTTTCTCAAATTTCTATTTTAAATTTTTAATAAATAATCCTGTTTTGGCTAACAGTTTTTCAATCCGCATGCTTGATTGTAAATTACATAATTTGGTCATGCAATAATTTAATTTATAAAAAAATTTAATTTTATATTAAACTAATTAATTATTACTGCATTTTATTTCACATAGTATGTATATTTAAATATTAAAAAATCAACTAAAATAAAATGTTTTAGACTTTGAGAAAATAAAGTAATTCGCCATCGAGGTCCCATATTTCAAAATTTTGAAAAAATTAAATACATCCTACGAATTAGTTAAGAATTGGTTCCGAGTGAATGGGAAGCTGCAGGCCAAAACTCCAAGCCACAAAACGTGATTTTAAAAATAGTGAAGGAATCAGACAAATTAAGTGCCAAGCAGATTTTTGAATCTGAAAATTTTAGTCCTTGAAAAACCCAAGATGTGTTTGGGGTATATACCAAGCATATCTTAGACGGAAAATTTACCTTTTTTGAAATATGCTATCCAATTTTTCACAGTTCCATAATGAAGGGCATTGATTACACCTATTAATATCCGTTAACCCTTTAGGTAAACTATTAGATATATATTACATTTTAATTAGCTCAACTTGCAGTTTAAAAATATTTTGCACACACAAAAATTACGAAAGTGGCGTATAATGTCAATGCCAAACAGTAAACTATTCAAGTGCAGAAAGTTCAGTAGAAAAACGTAGCGTGGTTACGGTAATTATTATTTAATTAACAAACGGAAAAACTGCATTTTCTTTTTTCCAGTTCTTAGATATACTACTCTTTTTCTTTGTAGTCGTCCTTCGTTTTATTTTGTAATCGCTTATGGGTCGCACAATAAAATAATAGAATATCTCCACCATGGTTAACATGCTTGCTCCTACGCACAGGCCGGCTGTACCTCCTATAGAAACTGTAAAAGAAACATTGGATGATAAAATATATTTTGACTTATTAATTATGGATTGGAACTACTGATGAATTATTTACTAATAATAGTAAAAACAGTGTCGGACTGGTTAGTTATGTGCGTGGCACCCGACGAAAAGTTTAACGTCAAAAAAACGGTCAAATTAAACATAAATTGGTTTCTTCCTTATCTTATTCCCTTAGGAAGTGGTCTAAACCTTAACCGTCACAGTTTTGCGCTAATTTACGCATTGCAAACCATATTTAAAAAATATAATAAAAAGTGAAAAGAAGTCTTATATTTAGAAGCCCCCGACGATCGTCGGATGAGCTAATCCGACACTAAGTAAAACCTACCTATGAGGTTTGCATAACCAAAGACAACATTTCGCATAGAACGAACTGTCGGGGCTTGAAGTATGAAATTCGTTTGAAGAATAGTTTTGCTAGTTTCAAAGCTGAAAAGAAAACAAATTAATTACGTACATAAAAAACATTATCTAAATTGTAGTTTTACTGTGAAAAATTTTTAATTCGAACATCACCTACAAATTTAACATCCGTATTAATGCAGGAAATGTCGCAAACGCATTCGGAAACTTCTTTAAGTATTTCATCGAAATAACGGGTTAAGCAATGCAACCCTTCTAGATCGCATATGTTGTTTTCTTCTAAAATTCAACCCATCATGCCAGCACAAGCTTTAATAGATAAAATTTTTACTAACCAACTAAAGGCATTAAGTGATGATTACAATTGCATTTCTTTAATTGGAGAGCAAACAGGCAATCCACAAGGCAAGAAGAGTAACTATAAGTTTTGCTATATTTTAAATTATTTTCGTCAACAAATCTGCACCCTCTTCTTTTTATGCGGATAGATTTAACCTTTTCGTCGTTTTTCATTTCCTATATAATAAACTTTATTATCAGTTTTACTAAAATTAAATTAAATCGAACATCACCTCCACTGCCAAGTATACATTAAATTGCTCGTATAAATGTGGGGATACATCTAAACCATCCATAATCATTTTAGAATCGCCTGAATACAAAGGCACATCCTCTTGGCTTAAAGAAAATATTTTAACGTTAGGATTTGATACTTCAACGGTGAGTTTTCCAATTTGGAAACCTATTTTATGAGACACATTCATATAGACAGGTTTTGTGGGAGTTTTACTAAAAATACACGTCAAGTAAGTTTTTTTCATTTTTTCGTTTCTGTTTTAAGAGATTTACCGGGATGTATAGGAATTTACAGCAAAACACTCTCCGTATATAGTTGCCATTGGCATAAACTGTTCACAACAAGAAAATTCAACATCATTCCAAGCACAAAATAAAAGAAGTTCTTTGCACGTACTTCGTATCTAGAATCGATAATGAAACAATAAATATTACGTGTTTGAAAAACAATATAAGTTTCAAAATTAATTTTTTTATTAACTTACCGCTTTTGCATAATTTGAATAATTTGCTACTACGAAAGGACAATAATCATCGCTGTTACATTTACCGTAATTGCCTGTTACAATACCTTTAAAAAAAAAGCTAGATCTTTTAAAATTGAAATGCCTCTAAATCCTAATGCTTCCTCAAAAAATCTAAAAGCAAAAACTTTAATTGTTTCAAATATTTAAATTGCGTCAATACGTTTTTGCAAAACCAATATGTTTTTCGTTTCCTTTTTCGCAAAACAAGATCGCTGGAAAATTCGATTCCCAATCTAAATATAAAGTGTCAACTGTAAAACTTACAGCACCATTTTCCAATTCATCGAACGAAGAGAGCATAATATAACCAGCGGCACACTTGAAAAGAAAATCGAGATTTTAATATTTTTTTTATGTTTGTTTTTGTTGGTTAGTACGTACCCAAGATAAAAACACCATAATTATCCAAAATATTCTTTCTGTCCAATGGTAACGATTATCTGCAGTATAAGGGACACCATGAAATGAACAATTTAATAAATAAGTTTTAATTAGACCCATGTTTAGTAATAGAATTTTAAAATACTACCATTCGAAAAATAGAAATCGAAATATTATTTTCTAGAAAATGCTTTATGATAATTTCATCATTTTCGTGTTAAAAATGTGTGCATAGTTATAATATAATTTTTCAACATTTTTATTGCGTATTACAATTGAAAAGCACACGCAAGAGATAACATAATATATTTGATAATTTTAATTTACTAATCACGGTAAAATATTCATAATACATACATCTACCTACAATTTTTTTATCAATTCATGCAATAAAGTATATTTTTGTTAACGATAAATTAATAATTCAATCTCCAAGTATAGCGTAATAATGCTGATTTCAAACAAGATGGAACTCGGATAACCGTAGTTCTTAAGCTTCTATACAGTTACCCTTTTTGGTTTACAATTGAATCCTATAATTTTCATAATTTGCAAAATAAGCAGATAACTCTTTATTTTTCCTACGACAATAATTTTCTAAATAACAAAATTTCGGACTAAGGTAATTCGAGGATAATCTAATGTTATATGATTGACCATTAATTGAAAAATGTGGATAGACGGACACGGACCCAAATCATAATGCTTCTTCGTATACTGCGAATAGAAGACAAAAAGCTATTTAATTAACTTAAATTTTACAATCATTTTGACAAATAAATTGTTAAATTGATTCGAGCTTATACAGCAACTCTAATTGGCCATAGAGTAACCATATTGACTTTTTCTAATTCACAAAATCAGACTTAAACGCCAAATATTCAGATAACCCTGGCCTAACATCGTGATCGTCAAGAGAACCCCACACGTTGTGTAAATCGTAACCCAACTTCTTTAAACAGACGGAAAACAAACAGTAGTTGAACCAAACAAAACCAGTGGCGTCCTAAATAACTAAATCTGCTCACCCAGTGGCGTCGCTTGACCTAAACATATAAGCAAAACACATAACATAAACGGAGATGGCTCGGTGCTTGATTTAAACCTTCCGAAACCCAAATCGGACACTAAAATAACCCCATTTGAAATAAAACACAAGTCAGTTAGGTTTTGGATATTTTATTAAATATCTACCTCACGGAAAATCGAACAACTCAGTAGAGTAGAGACAAACCTTAATCTTCATCTGTGAGATCGGTTATTTAGTAAATAAAATAGTGTCAATATCGACTTGATTTAATACTTGGTATGGCTCTGATCGCAAGCTACATATAAAAGTAAATGTGAGAACAAATTGTCCTTAAATAATAATAACATTATGATTTCAGTTGTGAAATTGTTACTATGCGTATGCAGTATTCGTTTGCTATATTTTAATTGCAACTGCTATGCTTTTATTGTTACTGATTTTCATTAATCTTGGTTTTGTACAATGTGCTTAAGCAGATAATTAAAATTCTCTTCCCACCTAAGTGTTGGTGGGGACTTTCAGATAAGTAAAGTTGATAACAATTTGTAGATACTAGATATGGTGACGGTGACCTAAAACATAAATTAACATGTGCAAAACCCCAAACCTGACCTAGATAATAACATAAAGATTGCATCTAATCAATTCATCACCTCGTACGGATAACCTAATCCAACGCAGCAAGAACCTAATTATTCGACTTTCACACACTATCACAGGAATTATCCCCCCTTGTTACTATTGTTTAATATAAAATAGGAAGCGTGTCTCGCAGTCGCAACCTATAAAAATTCATATCACTATGTGCAATCCTTAATCGTAGAGACAATAGTACAATCAGACGAAACAACATTCATTTAGATGATTAAATTAATTAGATGTCGATCTCTTGGCAACCTCGGCTCTTTTGTGCAAAATCCCTTAATACGCCCCTGACCTTAAGTTTACCTTTAAATCGACCCCATTTAACAAACCATAATTAATAGCATAACCAACCCCAAAATTACAAATAAATCACAAATATAAATAACCAAATCACAGAATTTACAATAAATCACCAAAAGATAAATTACCTATATAAACAATAGACACCTGCGATCAAATACCAAATCAAGCATATCAAACAATAAATAAAATATTCATAAATTACAAACCCGATTTGAAATAAATTAAATTAATGCCAATTCACAATTTAAACAAATACAACAACCACCAAGCCATTTTAAAAACATAAACACACCTCGACAAAGCCATTTCAAACAACCGACGCGACGCCAAACAAAATCAATATGGCTTCCTCGCACGAGGGATGAAATAATAATCAATATTATTGACTTTTGTTAATATTATATAAATCGTACTTACAATAATTTTAACTCACATAAGTTTAATTGCAATAATTAAGTATTTAAATTTTCGTTTTACTTGCAAATTCTTTGTAAATGAATATTTTCAAGTCACAATTAAAATAACAACGGCACCCCTAGTGTGCCATGCTCAACTACTCGGCAACAAGTGTCCAATGGAGGGTGAGCAACCAACTATCCTATTACCGCCCCGAGATGGCGTAATTTCCACGCGCTAAATTTAAATTTAAACACCGCGAATATTTTAATATAAAATAATATTACACAGTATACGTTAGTTATGCGAGAAATTGCAAGTATAGCTAACCTTAAAGCTAAAGATGTCATACAATACATTATTAGTGGCATTGATGATGAATTAGCAAACAAATACGTATTATACGGCGCTACAACGTTCGAAAAACTCAAAAATAAAATTAGAGTTTATGAAACCATAAAGAAAGAAAACAAAAGTCAGCTGCCGAGGAAACAACGTGAATTTAAAATGTTGAAAAGTTGTGAAACCAATGAATTCCCAAGCACTTCGAAACAAAAGCAGACACGTACAACGACGAACACTGTGCGCTGTTACAATTGTGGAACTAGAGGTCACAAATCGGTCGATTGTTACTTGAAAGAAAAAGGAACAAGATGTATTGTATGTAGAAAGTTTAGATATTGCAATGCTAACGTACGGTAATTTAAAATTACCTCCGCTCACAATAACACAAATTTATAAATACGTGTTTGCCCTGGTGGTCGTTTAGAACTAGCTTTGCTTGGAGCGGAAGCTAGGGTCCTTGAGTTCGTGACGCTTATGTTGTTCTTTCGCTTCTTTAAAAGTAGTGAGTAAATAAAACTCAAATGATTAAGACAAACGTTTATTTAACAAACTAGATGTCACTAGATGCATAAATTAACATTTTATCGCTTGAATTTTTCTATTGCTCGATTTATTTATTGGTTCGACAATTGCGTTTTATTTTTTTGAGATTTCTTTAATTGCTAAACTTATTATACATCTTTCATTAGTAATTAAAAGATGTGTTTAATTATTTACATTTACTTATAATGGGGGATTGTGTGGAATCGTTGATTAGGGAGGAAGTGGATGTCGAATTATCCATGCGCGGCATCAATCTAGGAGAGGAACCGACCCACCTTTCCTCTAGAAAAAAGTTATTGCGTAGGTTGATTCGGAACGAAAAATTTGACTCCAAGTTGGCTATTGTTCACAAGTATACGCCAACTGAACCTGCAACTGAATTAAACACTTGTAAAGCAGTTTTAAATGACTTAAGCGTTCAATTAACTAACATGGGGAATAATTTCAACGAAAATTATTCAAATCCGTGTCCAACCGAGTCGCTCACTATAGTAATAGGTTAGATGCTATGCAAGGGTAGGTTTCACGGAAGGTAAAGATGCGTTGGCAGGAATAATTCTCAATTTGAAAAGTCAAATTGAAATTTTAATTGCGTCCAACGAAGACAGTGAACCTGTCGTTTCAATAGAACCACCACGGGGTCTAGTAGATAGTCCCGAAAATTTTGAAACTCCCGCGAGGAAATCTTCTATGATTCCTTCAATCGACGAGACTAAATTAATTACATCATTAGCTTCACTATTGTCGTATATACTATGTATCGATAAGCAAGTGGCAACTAAGTTTTGATGGTTCTGGCGATTTCCAGACCGCATTCAATTTTATTAAACGCGCTAAAGAGCTTGGAAAAGCACGGGGGGGTAACTGATAAGCAGTTATTTAATAAAGCTGTTGAATTTTTCTGGTCCAGCTCTTACTTGGTATCGGAGCTTGAGCGCACATGTGACCACATGGAAACAACTGGTGGAAGAATTAAAATACGTTTCTTATCTTTAGATTTTAGTCGGAATATCTCGAAAAGGTGCGCACATACAAACAATCGCCTAGCGAGTCGGTAAGCGGTTGGTTATATTGAGTCGATGTTTTGTAAATTTTCTTATGTTAACCCGATCCCATCAGAGGATGAATAACTCTAGGTTATAAGAAAAACATGTTACCTAGTATTTCCGTGGTAATAGGAAAAAGTTCAAGTGGCCGAGCGTATTGAAAGTTGACAGCCACTAATTCACCTTCTACATCCGAGCTAACGACTAATACACCTGCTGTTACCGTTCCTCAAGCGTCACCAATTAAGAAACCCCCAGCAAAGAAATTTGCATGTTGGAATTGTTCTTCAAGCAGCCACCGTTATTGGCATTGTCCGGAGCCTGCAACAACCTTCTGTTGCGGTTGTGGGAAAAAGGTATTACTACGCCCAACTGTAGGAGGAATCATTCAAAAATCGTGGGCTAAGCGGCGTCGCGTCGTTAATAAAAGCCATTAAAGCCGAACGTAGGGGTGGGCGAAGTGGTTGGGTCCAATAAGCGCTTTTGCAGATCTACGCCAATTCCGCCACCCTATTCACTCATCCTAGGTCAGACGAACGACCTTACGTCGGTCTTTTGTCAAAGGTGCAACTATCTGCTCTTTTGGATTTCCGGGGCTAATGTTTCGATTTTAGGGACAGAAGGTCACCATTTATTAACCAACTAGATTTCAATTGTGCGGGGCAGCAGCTTATCGTTGCGATCGGCCGATGGGACGCCACAAAATATTATTGGTAGTGTGGTTTGCCAATTTCGATTGGTGGCGTCGAGCGGTCATTGAATGTGCTGGTCTGCCACAGTATACGCACCTGCCTAACTTTAGGGTAGATTTTTGCAAACTTTTGGGTCCAAGCTGATTTCAGGCGAGATCAATTTTTGTAAAGACGTTCAATCTCTGGAACTCATCCGAGAGGTTAGTGATCTCAGCCTGGAACAGCAAGTTGCACTCTCTGCGACCAAAGACAAATTTAAAGGTTTAGTGAACCAGGGTTAACTCGGACTAACCAGGTAACTCACCACATCGATACTGGGGATGCGCGCCTATTAAGCAGCGATACTATCCGCTATCCCCAGCTATGCAAAAATAGCTCATGCCGAATTAGACAAGATGCTAGAGATGGGGTTGGTCCGTGAGTCAAAATCCCTTGAGTACACCCATGTTGCTCGTCAAGAAGGCTGACGGTTCGCATCGTCTTTGTTTCGATGGTCGAAAATTAAACTCGGTAACAAAGAAGGATGCTTACCCTCTGCCTCGCCTTGACGACATTTTAACGCGATTACGCGATGCGCGCTTCATTTCGACGATCGATCTGAAGAAGGCTTTTGGCAGATCCTCTCACTGAGTCCTCTCGTGAGAAAACAGCCTTTACTGTCCCTGGTCGTGGGTTATTTGAATACGAAGTGATGCCGTTCGGAATTACGAACGCACCGGGATCACTTCAAAGATTGATGGAATCGTTATTCGGCCATCTGTTGGGCGAAAAAGTGTTCATCTACGATGACATCATAGTCATCAGTTCTACGTTTTCCGAACATCTGAACTACTCGACCAGGTACATTTACGATTAAAGGAGGCAAACCTGACCATAAATTTTGACAAATGCAAGTTTTGCCGTCCCAGTTTGGCATTTTTGGGACACATAATTGATAAAACAGGTTTACACACAGACCCTGCCAAAGTTGAAGCAATTACTAAAATTGAAAGGCTTAAAACGGTTACGGCCGTAAGACGGTTTATTGGGATGGTCAGCTGGTACAGACATTTTATCCCGGGCTTTTCCACTCTGTCTGCACCCATCACGGACCTGATGAAGGGTCGGGCTAAGCGTCAATCCATTATCTGGACAGTTGAGGCTGAATCCTCGTTTGCCCGTCTAAAACACCTTTTAGTTTCAGCGCCTATTTTAGCAAGCCCCAACTTTGAGGAAAAATTTATCTGCAATGTGATGCGTCGAATTACGGTTTGGGTTGCGTCCTAACGCAAGGGGAAGGGGAGAATGAGCACGTAATCGCGTACGCGTCGAGAACTTTGAACAAGGCGGAACGAAACTATTCGGTGACCGAGAGGGATTGTTTGGCAGTCATATTCGCAATTGAAAAATTCCAACCTTATATCGAAGGTACTGAAGTTACGGTTATAACATCATTATTCTCTGTTATGGTTAATGAGTATGAAGGACCCTGCGGGTCGTTTGGCTGGCTAGAGCGTGAGACTGTCACAACATTCATTTAATATCCAGCACAGGAAAGGGTCATTAAATGTTGTTCCTGATGCTTTATCTCGGACTCCCTTGGAGGTGTCGTCTCTTGAGATTGCCAAGGGCGATTTCGACACATGGTACCGACGTATGTTAGCTAAAGTTGGAAGCACTCCCACCAAATATCCTGATTGACGGATAGAGGGGGGCTTATTGTATAAATTGGTCACTAATTTGCATGGAGTCACTTCAAATTTAGTGGAGTGGAAACAAGTCCTAATTCCTAAGTCGCTTAGAAATGCCATTTTCGAACAATGTCACGACGATCCGACTTCTGCTTGTTTAGGAATATTAAAAACTTTCAACAAAATTAGTGAACTTTATTATTGGTCCAGGTTGAGGGCAGATGTAGCCAGATACGAGCGTCGGTGCCCTGTTTGTTTGTTGTCCAAAGCATGTCAAGGGGGCGATACGGCTTAATGGGTAAGGAGAAGAAAGTACGTTTTTCCGTTCAGTGTATCTCTGTTGACCTGATGGGTCCGTTTCCTCGATCTGCGAAGGTAATACCACACTTTTGGTAGTTTGCGATTGGTTCTCGAAGTTCGTGCTGGTGCAACCATTGCGCAAAGCGACGTCCAGAAAGTTTCTGCGAGTTTTAGAAAATCAAGTTTTCCTGATATTTGGGGTTCCTCAAATATGCATGGTTGATAATGGACCGCAGTTCATCAGTAAGGACTTCCGAGACCTCATGACCAGCTACAACGTGAACCATCTGTGGTACAATGCTGCGTTTCATCCGCAGGTTAATTACGTAGAGAGGGTGAATCGGGTAATAGGGACCGCCATGCGTTCATATGTTCTAAACGACCATCGCACATGGGATGTACAAATTCACAAGATAGCTCATGCCATACGATCTGCTACTCACGAGGTGACAAGCTTTATACCTTCCTTTTTTAATTTTAGGCGTACCGTTCCCGCTAGAGGAGATTATTACGGTCGTGTAAGGGATTTGGGTGAGGAGGAGTTAAACCTGGATAGTCGCGAGCGGGTTGCTGGGGAAATGAACCGTCTAAATAAACTATATAATGATGTAACTGCACGTTTAAAGAATGCTTATCGACGTAATTCGTCCCATTATAACCTCAGGAAGCGTACTATACTCTTCAAAGTAGGGGACATAGTTTGGCGTCGAAACATTTTGCTAGTAAATTAGCTCCTAAATACATCAAATGTAGAGTTCGGAAGGTAACCGGTCCATTGACCTATCCAACTTATTAACGAGAGGGGCAAAGACGTCGGCATTTTCCATGTCAAAGATCTCAAGTTAAATCCTCCAGAAAGACCAGGAGGATCGTCGTGGTGGATGAGTGAATTTTCCTACAGATTGTGGTCCGTAACACCTTGGACTATGATTTTTTTTGCCCGTAAGTTCCTACTTTTTTAACTTACCCATTCCGTGGAGTCATAAAGTCCCTGACTCATTTTTTTAAACTTTAATTAAACATCAACTGAGAAACATTACATCTCAAGTTTCCAGTTGCTACATCTTAAATACTTTGAATATTTTTGGCTATGTGACTGCAGTAGTTTTTGCTGATCTTGTAGTGATTGGAATATTAATTATTTAATCACTCATTACAGTTTCTATGTTCCAAGGACTCTGAGCGCCTTGATCTGAAACAATTTTTTCTACTGGGTGGACTGGTTCCGCTTACGTGCCGTTTCAAATGGGTCCTACGAGGTTCATTTGGCAGCTTTCGCCACTAATGTTGACTCGAGTCCATTGTGCGAATAGCGATCACCTGATGGCATTTAAACCAGTGTGCATTTTTTTGATATTTTTTTAGTCCAGATCCTATGTGGTGCTGTACTTACCTATATGGAACAAAGCTTCCTTGCAAACAGGTTGATGTTTGAGGGGCTTATATTTTTGTGGGTTCGCCGTAGCGCTAAAGCACTCAACCTAATGGTTCACGCCTTATGCGGACATAAGGGTAACGCTTCGTTACTTCGAAAGAATCATATCTTTATTTTTTTCAACTCATTTTATTATTCTCATTTGAAAAAAATTTTTTAATTTTTTATTTTTAACTGCAGCCATGTGCCAAAAATTTATTGCTACACCAAGTATAGTTTTACTCAAAGCTCTTGCTTACGGCATTCTGCCTCTTACTTACCAGGGTGTATATTTCCACCGAGTGAAAATTCTTAGGAGGGGGGGTGTATGACAGAAAATTGTTAAAATTTCAATTTCTGTTATGAAAGGTGCGATTGACAGCACCTTTCCTATATTGCCCTTGGGGTTACAAAGTCACGTGCAAAAGAGATAAGACGGCCGCGCGCGGTGATGCTAAAGAGGAAAGGATGATGACCGGAACCTTGAAGCGAATGGTTCTTTAAATGCGTTTTTGTTTTGCAAATTGGTTTATCTACCAAAGTTAGTGGAAATTAAGTAATCGTTTCGATTAATAAGTTATTGCATCTTTTGCTGGTTACGCTCGTACAAGCAGATTTATCGTGTATCACTCAATTGTTGACCACATTTTTTGTCGACCCGATGTTTTTAGAAAAAATCGCAAGGTCGCGATTTTTAACTTTGCGCGTCGATCAAGCTATCTTTATCTTTTGGAGGTTAGTTATTTGCGTTGTGAGAGGAAAAATATTTCCTAACATTAAATTCAACGATAAATGACCGTGTGTTACCCCAGGCGGATGATGTCAAATATTTAGGTATGCATTTGGACAAGCGCCTCACCTATGCAAAACACATTTGGACGAAAAGAAAGCAACTTGGTCTCAAATTCAGACAGTTGTACTGGCTTATTGGAAGAAAATCCAGCTTGTCTCTGGAAAACAAAACTCTACTGTACAAATGTATTATAAAGCCTATATGGACGTATGGGATTGAGTTATGGGGAACAACTAGCAACTCTAATATTGAAATTCTACAGCGATTCCAGTCAAAGATGCTTCGCACCATAGCGAATGCGCCATGGTATGTACCTAACGAAGTCTTACACAATGATCTGCAAATGGAAACGGTGAAAGAGGTCATAAAATCGCAAAGTGCAAGTTACAAAAATAAATTAAGCGACCATCCAAATAAACTAGCCACAGACCCCCTTGAAAACAGTTCTACACCCCCGCAGGTTGAAAAGGCATCATCCGTGGGATCTCCCAAATAGATTTGTTTGAAGTGATGTAGTGTTATCTAAGTTGAAGGTGTGTATAAAAATGACATGATTGTAAGTAATGTTTTGTGGAGTTAAGTCATTGGACTTAATGGGACTAATTGGACTTAATTAAATTAAAAATAAACTTAATAAATAAAAAAGAGATGGGCCGAAGCCGAAACGGGCTCGTGGACGCGAAGGCTTATCCCCGGAACTGCTACCGTGGGTCACAAGAACCCACGGCGACGTGACCTTCCACCTCACGCAGGCGCTATCAGGACACGGGTGCTTCCGCTCGTACTTGCATAGGATAGGCAGGTCGGACGGCGCCGCTTGCTTCTTCTGCGAGGAAGAGGACGACGCCGCTCACACTCTGTTCGGCTGCCGCAAGTGGGAGCCCCTTAGACAAGAAACGGCACAGGCGGTTGGCGCCCGACTTACCCCGGACAACCTAATCGCCACGATGCTAAACTCCAAAGAAAACTGGAAATCATGCTCAGACATGATAGAAAAAATCATGCGAGCAAAGGAAGATGATGAAAGAGCAAGAAAAGCCAACATAGACGCGGAGTAAAATCCGATAACATCTCGTACGTGAAAACCTGAGGGGCGCTGAAGATTATGCAAGCTGCAATGCCTCGCCCCCAGTCCTGACGGAGCGGAGTTTTAGTGAGGTAGAAATCCCACAGTACCACCCACCTCCATCTGGGTGGTCCCTTTTGAAGGTTTCTTCGCTCCCCACGCACGCACGCACGCAAAAAAAAGTCATTGGACTTGATCTCTTATGACACTTGTACGCTATACCATTTACTGAATGTTATTTAACAGATTGTAAATTCAATATTAGGATGTCAATAAAAAAAAAAAATAATAAAAATTCAACGATTGACGCTTATTATTTTCAGCGGCCTATTTATGTCGACAATTGCAATAAATTCGAGTTAGCGAGTATTAATTTTCAATTCAAGTGGTTTGGTTTTAATTAGTTTGAAACGCAAGAAGTACGATTCTGTACTTCATATCAGTCTTTTCTGAAGAGTTTTTATCGTCTCAACTATCACCTGGAGTGCGCCGACTAGTGCCTCGAGTACCTTCTCCCGTCCTGGAACCGCAACGATCATCAGAAGGCATCAATCAAGTGGCAGTAGTGACCCAGTGTATGTTGAGTTGTTTCAAATACAAGCTTATCGGGTGGACGCCAACATTAACTGTTCCACACGTACAACCCTTGTCACTGAATGTATTTTGTTAAGATATATCTCAGCTGGTGAGTTTCTATTTTTTTATTACTTAAGTAATACTTTTCTTAGTATTAATTATATTAATAATATAATATATATATTATTTTATTTTTTAATTACTTGGTAGTAATTAATACATAAGTATTAATTAAATAATAAAAAAAAAATAAAAACACGTCACGAAATTTGAAGCAGTGATTGGAAAGAGGTTGTTGCTCCAAGCCGAGGTGAGACTTAATCGAGATGGAATTGTAATCTACAAAGAGTCGATGAATAATACAGTGATGACAATCAACCTTAAACCAGAAGAAGAAGAAATGCCGGACTTAAGTCACATATTAAAAGAAGAAGATAAGAAGTTTGTTGGTAAGATGTTGAAAAACAACCAACCGAAAAAGACAAAAACGACAAATATAACGATAAAAATAATTGTAAAAGACGACGAACCAATCTACAGCATTCCAAGAAGATTGCCTTTTACAGAAAGAGACATAGTAGAGGACCAAGTAGAGCAATAGATATAAGATGGTATAGTAGAACCGTGTGAATCTGAGTATTCAATCCAAGTAGTTGTTGTAAGGAAGAAAAACGGTACACCGAGAATCTGCATCGATTACTAAAAGATAAACAAAATATGCATCAAAGATCGATTCCCATTGCCGTTAATAGAGGATGAACTTGTCAAATTAAAGAATGCTAAAGTTTTTAGTACCGTAGATTTGAAGAATGGATTTTTCATGTGCCAATCGATCAAGATAGCAGAAAATATACGGTGTTTGTAATCCATGGTGGGCAATACGGGTTTTTGAAAGCTCCGTTTGGTTTGTGTCATTCTCCTCCAGTATTTGAGAGATTTGTCTTTCACATTTTTAGGACCTTGATGAACAGAGGAATTGTTATTCCGTAAGGAGACGATATTATTGTACCATCAAAAGATGAAGTCGAAGGTATTCGTTATTTAAAAGAAGTTTTCGATGTCGCCAAAAAGTATGGATTAGAAATCAACAAGACGAACTGCCAATTTTTAAACGATGAATAAAAGTTTTAGGCCATATTATTGAAGATGGAAAAATTCAGCCATCACCTTATAAGACAGCTGAAGTCAGAAATTTTTCAAAATCTACCACTTGTAAACAAGTTCAAAGTTTTTTAGGTTTAACTGAATATTTTACAAAATATATTCCATCATATGTGTTGATAGCGAAACCACCAAGTAATCTTTTAAAGAAACAGAACGATTTTAGACTTGGAATAAAAGAAGAAGAAGACTTTGAAAAGTTGAAACTTTTGTTGAACTGCGAACCAGTCCTACAAATTTATCGAAAAGATTGTGAAACTGAATTACATACAGACGCAAGCAAATTTGGGTACGAATCTGTACTATTGCAAAAATCAAATGACGATGGTAAACTTCACCCTGTTTACTACATGAGTAAAAAGACGACTCCAGCAAAAGAAAAATACAATAGCTATGAATTGGAAGTATTAGCAATAATAAGATCGTAAGAAAAATTTTGTATTTATTTACTAGGACACGAATTTAAGATCGTGACCGATTGTACAGCATTTTAGAAGACGATGAACAACAAAATTTAACCACCAGAGCGCCAGGTGGGCAATGTTGCTAGAAGAGTTTGATAACAAAATTTAACTTCGACCGGGAGAGCAAATAAAACATGTCGACGCTCTAAGCAGATATCCAGTGATGTAAAAACTATTTTAAAATCTGGACACCATAATTACAACTTATTTATAAAATATTTATATTTACTATATATCAACGATAAGTTGTTCGAAAAGTATTCGTCAGATGTAGACTCTGAAAAGCTGTCAGTGTGACGTAATCAGAAACTGTTCAAAGCAGTTCAGAACACGTACAACGAACAAACCTATACTCGATTGCTATAAAAAGGGCAATCGCGGAAAAGCAAAAACTCCGGAGAACCTGGCAAAACACTCTTGGCATCCTCACGATAAAAACAGATTAAATCAAGCAACAAGGAAGCTAAAGAACATGCTACAAAACAGTAAAAATGAAGCAATTAAGGAATATTTAACACATCTTACGCCTTCCGAAGCTACCGATTACTCGTTGTGGAAGGCGACAAGCTAAAACAAACATTTGTAACTGTTCCATCAATACGAACACCAAATAGAGGCTGGGCTAGAAGTAATCGAGAAAAAGCAGATACTTTTGCAAAACATCTAGCTGAAGTGTGTCAACCATTCCCTACGGAAAAATCGGAAACTGAAGAAGAGATTATTTATTTATTTATAATCAAAACCCTCTTTCATCCAAAGGTGTCGAGGTTGTGCTACATTTTATGTTTACATTATAATTTCGTGATAATTTTCCCAATTTGTCGTAAACAATTACTTCGTAAATTAACTTTTCAGCCATGCAACGTTGAGTGTTGGCCATTTCTTTTAACTGCTCGCCTGTTGCTTGGCCAACCGTCTCAGTTGGGTGCTCTTCTATCGACATTAAATTTTGAGCACAGTGAAGTAATTCTTCCTGCTTGTCTCTAAAAGTTAATGTCGAACGTCGTTTAGCAGGAGGTTATAACGTAATGGAGGTTTCGTTTTGTGTTTCAGATACCTGCAACAGAATATGAATGGATTATAACAGCAAAAGCATTCGAAAATAAGTGACAGTTTAATAATTGTGCTGGTGCTATGAACGCCAAACACATTTTACTCAATAAACCGCCTAATAGTGGATCAGTTTTTACTTTATCATATGTAATACGAAAAAGTATTGTTTTCGTGCAGAAAAAAATTGAGATTTTGATGGATTTACACTTTTTGAGGTCCCCTGAGTTAAATAAGACCATTTCCAAAAAATGTCTGTGTGTGTGTCTGTGGTCAAATTTTGTGTGCGACCTACAGCAAAAACTAATAAAATATTTCAAGCAAAAGTTTGGATTTTGTATCCTTATATTGAGACTTAGAGATGATTAGATTTTGATTGAAATTGGTTCGTGGAAACTATTTTTTTTTTAAATCTTACTATTTAATATTAGTTTTTAATTAATACTTCAAAAACTAATAACAATTGGAAAACCAAATTTAGGATTTCACATACTTAGTATATGGAGATTTAAAACTGATTAAATTTTAGTTAAAATTGTCGTATGAAAACTATTGTTTTATTATATTTTTAAATTTTATTTAATATTAGTCTTTATTTAGTATTTTAAAAACTAATAGGAATTTCAAATCCGAATTTAAGATTTCGTATCTTATTGGTGAAGGTTTTGGAGACCTTCGAAGAATTGGAGAAAGGTCGAGCGTCGATGCTATCACCGTGAATACGGCTACGTCACGCTAACACAGTTTAATAGCGATTTTTTTAGAGAAAGAGGAGAAGATAATAATACGAATAGTGGTGGATGGTGATAGATAAACCTGGGAAAACTGAAATCTGAACAAATTTCGTGATTCAGGCCGAAATAAGAAGGTAATTTTGTTTAAAATTAGTAAGGGACTAGAGGTTAAAACTGATAAGAAGCGCAGGATAGTTGGGTTGCATAGTGCAAGGCGCAAATACACTCGTTAATAAGTTTACTACTTCCGAGAGGTCGACTCGAGTAGTGAATTTACACGCGATACCTGCAGGATATGTTCACCGGAGACAAAAAATACGACAGCGAAGACTCAACAACGGAGGAGAATACTAAGAAACGACAGGCTGAATTTGATATTTTGGTAGAAGCAAGAAGTTAAATAGATCCCCAACAAAGAAAACAACCATGGCGGGGGTGGAGGTGAAATGGAAGAGTTAAAGGGATGATGAAACAAATTCTATCAGAAATAAAGGATATCAAGGAAGGACAAAAAATATACGAAAACGAGATTAAGACCCTAAAAGAGGAAAATAAAATGTTAAAGGATAAGCTGGGGATACTCGAGGAAAGGGTTAACCTTATAGAGAAGAGGGACAGAAAGAACAATATAATTCTGAAGGAATGAATTTGGCTGGAGGGATGTCAAGAAGGAACTGAAGACCCTTTTCAAGGAGGAACTCAAAGTTGAGGTAACTTTTGGTAATGCTGAGGTAATAAAACCCAAGTCTTCTCAGCCATTTATAATAGCAAAATGGATACATGGGAAGATAAAATAACGGTAATGAGTGCAAAAACAAGTTGAAGGGCACTAATAAGTATATTGATGATGACCTAACACAACAAGAGCAGAGGATGCAGGCAAAACTGAGAGAATTTGCCAAACAGGAGAGAGGAAGGGGAAAAGAGGTTAAGGTGGGATACGGTAGGGTGTACATAGACCGTGAAAGATGGGACTGGAACCAGCTAAGAGAAGAAATAGTACCGCATGCTCCAAAAAACTAATATTGAGAGATGCCGGACTGAAAAGAGATATGACAAAAATGCAAGAAAAGGACAATGGAGAATAGCAGACACAATAAAAGAAAACGGCGAGTAAATGGACAAATGAGAATGAAATGCGTATAAGGAAGATTGGAGCGTGGAATGTTAGAGGAATAAATGGGAAGAGAGAGAGTTAGCGGACGAGTTCAAGAAGGAGACCTGGAGATACTAGCTATAACCGAAACCAAGAAGAAAGGTAACGGGATCATAGAGATGAGTGAGGGTCTGATAATGATATATAGCGGGTCAAATTGGAAGAAAGAGCTGCAGCTGGAGTAGGTTGTATAATTGATGGAAAAGGTAGGAAATCGATAAAGAAATGGAGTTTTGTATCGGAAAGAATACTAACAGTAACATTGCAGAAGGATAAACAAATAACGATAGTGGTGGCATATGGACCCAACGAGGATGCACAAAAGCGGAAAAAGAAAACTTCTGGGAAATGCTGCAAATGACAATAGAAAGCGCAACAGGCGATATATATGTAGCGGAGACTTCAATGCTCGAATAGGCAACAAGGCAAGCATAGCAATGGGAAAATACGGTGAAGATACTTTAAATAAGAATGGAGAGAGGCTGATAGATTTTGCATAGTAAATAACCTAGTAATCGGAAATTCGCTATATAAACATAAGGATATACACAAATTTACAAGAGAAGAACCCAGCAGAAAAGAAAAATCCATAATAGACTACATAATAGTAGAAGGGGAAAACAGGAAAAATGTAATGGACGTTAAAGTACATAGAGGCTTCGAAATTGGTAGTGACCATTACCTGGTGATGGCAAAAATAAAATACAGAATAACGGGACAGCAAATGAGGAAATAGCACAAAAGGCAGAAAGAAGGAAGTGGTCAAGGATTACAAGCTGAGAGACACGGAAACTAGAAATAAATATAGAGAGATTGTGGAAGAAGAAATAGAGAAGTGCAAAGTGGGGGAAGATACAAGATTGGAATATAGATGGGGGAGATTCAAGGAAATAGTATTGACGGCGGCAAAGGATGTATGCGGTATTAGTAGAACACATAATAATAAGAAACAAACATCATGGTGGAGCCAGGAGATTAAAGAAGAAATAAAGAAGAAAAAACTTAAATGGGGAAGATACCTGTCACATAAAACGGAAACAACATACGACGAGTACAAAAAACAAAGAGCCAAGGTTAAACAAATGATAATTGATGCTAAGGCAAAATCATGGGAAGAGTTTGGAAAACGGATGGAAAAGAATAAAAAAGAGAACCAAAAACTATTCTACAGAATATTAAAAATCTGAGGGAACTAAACAGATTCCACTAAAGCAAATTAAAGATAACAAAGGGAAATAATTCAGGACGAAAAGAAAATAATAGGTAGATGGAGAGAATACTTGAAGGACTATTGTGCATGGAAGAAAACAAACAAGAAGAAGTCAACAACACCGAAGAACTACCGAAAGTAACATTAAAAGATGAAATCACGTTGGAGGAAACAATGATAGCAATAAGAAAGATGAAATTGGGTAAGGCAGCGGGCCATGACGGAATTAAACCTGAAATGATAAAATATATGGGAGAAAAAGGAATAAAAGAACTGCACAGCATTTTTAATTTGGCATGGAAACAGGGAATGGTACCGAGAGACTGGGAAGTCGCCATAATACTGCCGATATTCAAAAAGGGCGATAACAGAATGTGCGAAAATTATAGAGGCATTTCTCTTCTATGTGTGGCAGCCAAGGTTTATGAGGGGATACTGGAATCCAGGTTACGGAAAGTATTAGAACCAACATTAGAGAAAGAACAATGCGGATTCAGAAAAGGTTTCAGCATACAGGACCACATATTCACAATAGCACAAATAATAGAAAAACAGAAAAGAACCGACAGGGGCATATATATGTGTTTTGTGGACCTGGAAAAGGCATTTGACAGAGCACCTAGAGAGCAAATTTGGAAACTGCTAAAAGAAAGAGAGGTCAGCAAGGACTTGATACAGGCAATACAAAGTATTTACAAAAAGACAAGAAATTATGTAAGAACGGGCAATATCAAGTCGGAAGAATTTAACACGGTAGAAGGGCTGAGACAGGGTGGAGGACTGAGCCCCATATTGTTCATTATACTAATGGACGAGGTGTTAAAAGAAACGAAGACAAAAACCAAAAAACTGGAAATAGGATACAGAAACATGCAAACAGTGGAGATAGCGGAGTGTGCATTTGCAGACGATCTGGTGATATTCGCAAACAACGTACAAAACCTACAAAAGAATGTTGACATATGGAATCGGGCCCTGGAACGCAGATGTATGAAAATAAATGCAACAAAAACAAAAGTAATGAAAATAGGAAGATATGAAGAAGAGATGAAAGTTGAAATCGCTGGAAGGCGGGTAGAACAAGTGAAACAATTCAAATATCTAGGAATAATTATCGATGAAAGCGGAAGCTACGAGGCCGAAATAAATGGTAGAGTGAGCTCAGCAGCAAGAATATACCATGCGCTGGGTAAAACGATAATAAACAAAAGGAAATTTCGAAGAAGACAAAAGTAACTGTATACAAGACAGTGTATCTGCCGACACTAACGTTTGGAAGCGAAACATGGAACCTGAACAGGAGAATGGAAAGCAAAATACAGGCGACGGAAATGAAATATCTGAGGAGAGTGGGGGGAGTGACGAGGATGAACAGAATAAGAAATGAGGAAATTAGAGATAGACTCGAGGTGAAGCCTGCATTGAGGAAAGTTAAAGAAAATCAGTTGAGATGGTTCGGCCACCTGAACCGGATGGAGAACGATATGCCAGTAAAAATGTGTGGGGCAAAACCAGCGGGAAGGAGAAAAGGGCCTACTTATGTCGAGTTATGCAATTACGTCGAATCAGCGAGCTTTATTAACTTCAAGCGATTTGGTCAAAATTAGTTTAAAACGCGATAAATACGATTCAGTACTTCAATACAATCTTTTCCGAAGTGTTTTTACCACCGTAACCACCACCAGGAGTGCATTTCCGTCCAGCCCCTCGAGTATCACCTACCGTCTTGGGACAGCAACGAGCATCAGAAGGCATAAATCAAGTGGCAGTACTGACCCAGTGTATTTAGTGTCGTTTCAACTACAAGATTATCGGGTGAACGCCAACTTCAACTGTTCTATAAGTACAACCTTTGTCATCATAGCTATTTTGTTAAGATATTTATCAGCTGGTGAGTCTCTATTTTTATTACTTAAACGACCAGTTGCGTTGGTAGTTTTGAACTTCCATTCATTACATCACACATTGGTGATCAATATGCTCTGGGTCATTTATTTTGTTACACTGAAGTTGTTGCCTATTTTGCAAACTCTTATACGTACCTGCAGAGCATCTACATTTTCATTTTTACTAAATAAACGTAGTAGTTTTAATCTTTTGGAGTTTTATTTACTCTTCATTTTCTGAAGAAGCGAAAGGACAACGTAAGCGTTTCGAACCTAGACCCTAGCTTCCGCAAATAGCAAAGCTAGTTATAAACGAACACCAAGAGCAAACACGTTTTTATAAATTTGTGTTTTTGTGGGCGGAGGTAATTTTAAATTACTGCAAGCTCCCACTTCACATTTTACTCAATAAACCGCCTAATAGTGGATCAGTTTTTACTTTATTATATGTAATACAAAAAGCATTGTTTTCGTGCAGAAAAAAATTGAGATTTTGATGGATTTACACTTTTTGAGGTCCCCCGAGTTAAATAAGACCATTTCCAAAAAATGTCTGTGTGTGTGTCTGTGGTCAAATTTTGTGTGCGATCTACAGCAAAAACTAATAGGAATTTTCAAGCAAAATTTTGGATTTTGTATCTTTATATTGAGACTTAAGGATGATTAGATTTTGGATAAAAATTGGTTCATGGGAACTATTTTTTAAATTTTTTTAAATCTTATTATTTAATATTAGTTTTTAATTAATACTTCAAAAACTAATAACAATTGGAAAACCAAATTTAGGATTTCACATACTTATATGGAGATTTAAAACTGATTAAATTTTAGATAAAATTGTCGTATGAAAACTATTGTTTTATTATATTTTTAAATTTTATTTAATATTAGTCTTTATTTAGTATTTTAAAAACTAATAGGAATTTCAAATCCAAATTTGTGATTTCGTATCTTTTTGGTAGGAAATAGAAGAGATTAAATTGTGATTGAAATTGGTCCATGGAAACAATTTTTTTTAATCTATTTATTTAATATTATTTTTTATTAAAAATTTCAAAAACTAATTAGATTATCAAAACTGAATTTGGTATTGTGCATCTTTGTATCGAGACTTAATCCTGATTAGATTTTGCGTTAAATTGGTTAACGGAAAATATTCTTTTATTTTTATTATTAAAAATTATTTTTTTTATATTTTTCCTTTTTAATATTTAATAAAAATATGATCAAGTCATGGGTATGGCCACATCCGATTTTTTATAACTACAAAGGAACGTTCAGTGAGGTTCTATTTTTCAAAATTTATTTTAAATTTTATAAATTACTACAAACTAAAGAATCTGAAATTTCAGTTTACTATTAATTTTTCATGAGCTTTATTTTTTATTAATAATTCAATAGTGCAGCGTACAGATGTAATATTTATTCCTGTAAAACTAAGGGAACTCCTATAAAATATTGTAGTTTTCCCAAAAATGAAGATCTATTAAAGCAGTGGGTTCACGCTTGCCATCGAAAAGACAAATTCAACGTTTCAAAGCATTCTTTCTGTACCACATTAAAACACAAAATATTGTATTATACCTCTAAGATCCTTCGAGATTTAAAAATTGATGCTTCCAACAGAATTTCTACCAAATTGTTCTAAAACCAAGAATGACCATCAAGAAAACGATAGACAAATGAGAAGTGATTGCAAAAATGTTATTAAAATTCGAAAAAGTATTATAGAATCCACTATAACGAAAACAGACAGCCCTCAAATCTCAAATACATAATACCCCTGATATCTTAATTGACTGATGCCCGTTTACACCAACCGATTCGTAACGTTAAGAATTCCCTAACTTTGACATAAGAAACTTTTATGTCAAATTTGGTTTTCACCAAGCGCTAAGAATTCCTTCAGGTGTTAAGAAATCCCTAATCTAAGGTAATCCTTAAAAGAAATCCCTAATCTAAGGTAATTCTTTTAATAAACTCCGAAATAAAGCACGAAATTAGGGAAAATATTATAAATATCCGAGAACAAATGGAAGCTCAAGCAGAAGAGATGAAAATGCCGAGAGAGGATGTGAGAAAGATAAAATAAAAGAACAAGCAGATAAACTGAGAAGTGCTGGAAAAAAGGTCAAGATGGGTACCAAAGGTTGCAATACGAAGATAAAATGCTGAGATAGAAGAAAGAGGATGGCTGCCTGAAGGAAGTATCAAAAAACTGACCAGATACAACGATTGAAATGGACTTAAGACGAACCGGCGAAGAAACGGAATAAACGAGTTGGAAAAGAATAAAACGTGGAGATTTGCAACATGGAATGTATGAGGAATAAATGGTAAAGAAGCAGAATTGTTATATGAATTTAATAAGAATGAACTTGATATACTGACGTTAACAGAAACCAAGAAAAAAGTACGGGAGAGATTATGTAGGATGAGCACCTGTTGATATATGGAGGAATAAAAATTGAGGAGAGAGCGGCTCTCCTCGGCGGGGAATAGAAAAGAAAATGATAAACCACATTGGGAAATGGGAATCCATAACAGAGAATATTGACAGTAGAATTAAAAATGAGAGAGATGAAGTAAACACTATAATTGCTGCATATGGACCTAATGAAGACGAAAAAGTGGAGATGAAGAATAGATTCTGAGAAGACCAGGATATGGCGATAGAAGGTAGTAAAGAAAAGATATACATTGCGGGAAACTTTAACGGAAGAGTGGGAAGAAGTAGCGCTAAAACAGAAGTAATGGGTAGAAATGGTGAGAAGAGAAGAAACAATAATGGAGATAGACTAATAGAATTTTGCAAGACAAATGATCTGATCATAGCAAATACCTTTTACAGCCACAAAGACATACACAAATATACTAGACAAGGAAAGGTAGAAGGAGAAAAATCAATAATAGACTATGTACTAATAGAAAAGAAAGATAGAAGAGATATAAAAGATGTAAAAGTGAGAAGAGGGCCAGATATCGGTAGCGACCATTATATGTTAGTTGCTGAAATCAAAAAGAATAACAAAGAAAAGAAACAAATACAAATAGGTAATCCCAAGAATGAATATGAAACAATAAAGACATATAAACTGCGTAATGAAATAACAGCAACGAAATACGAAGAGCTTGTAACAAAGAAGGTAATAGAAATGAAAGTAAATACGCAACAAAGAAATGTAGACTGCCTACAAGACGATAGTTACAGAAGCAGCAAGAGAAGCATGTGGGACACTGAAGAATAAAAAGAATAATAAGCAAACAGCATGGTGGGACGAAGAGATTAAAAAACAAGTAAAGATGAAAAAGAAAAGTGGGAGAAATACTTGCAAAATAGAACGGAAAATGCCTACGAGCAATATAAGGAACAGAGGAGAAAAGACAAAGAGATTGTAGAAACAGCGAAGAAAAGATGTTGAAGCGAGTTCGGAGAAAGAATGGAAAATGCCAGCAAAGACAACCAGAAGCTGTTCTACAGAACCCTGAAAAATATAAGAACAGTCTTACCATAGCAATAAGAGAATAAAAAGAAGAGGAAAAACAAATAATGGAACGATGGCGGGATGGCGATGACAAGTAACTTTCTAAATTTTTTAAGCGCTGAAATGCAGTGAAATCATCACTAGCAAATTTTTTTAACATAGAAATATGTTTTAGAGCTTCACCATATGAATTTATCGATTTCGAACTGCATGATGCTGCCGACATTTCTGCTTTTTCTTCCGAGTCGTTTGGACTACCTTCTGCAAATGGGTTTGCGCTCTACATCCAAATTTGGAAATTTATCAACGGCATATTCTTCTTCTGTTGTTATATTACCGTCTAAGTTCATGAAATCTTCTATATTTTGAGGATCTGTGGCTCCTAAATGTTTGGCATGTCTCAATAATTCAGCAACTGTCGATCCTCTTCAAGATCGTAATCAATTTCTACACAAATTCCAGCTTTGGCAAAACAATTCTTAATCGTCAAGGTATTAACTTTATTCCATGCTGTTTTATGAAATACAAAGCCTCTAACACATTGATAGTCTTTGTAAGTTCAGATAAAGTTTGAATATCTTCCATTTTAGTTAAAACATGTTTAAAAATCAAGTGTCGATAATTAATTTTAAAATTTTGTATGATACCTTGATCCAAGGGCTGACAAACTGAAGTTGTGTTTGACTGCAAAATACAATTTTACATTTTTCAGCTTCAGATCACGAGGATGAGAGCCGGCATTGTCCAAAACAAAAGAACATGCCTTTTTGCATACCCATTTTCGGTCAAATTGTAGCAACCATTCAGACATGATTTCTCGCGTCATCCATGCCTTTTGTTTGATTTCCAAGTTGCTAGAAGATCCATAATAGCAACATTTTTTAAAGCACGAGGACGAGCGGATTTTCCAATCACCAATAGATCTTGTTTGTCACTAGCCACGTTTACACAAAATAAAATGGTTAGTCTGTCTTTAGACAACTTTCCACCCACACATTTTTCTCCTTTGAACGACAGAGTTTTATCCGGCAAGGCGCGGAAAAAAGTCTACTTTCATCTGCGTTGTACACATCTTCTGGTTTATAGCCTAGCAACATAGACGGAAGTTTTTCTAAAAATTGTTTAACATCAACTTGATTTACTGCAGCACCTTCACCAGATACATATGCACTTAAAACTAATATTATGTCTCTTACGCCACTTTGAATGCCACCCGTCGGAGGCACTGAAATTTTATAACCCAAATTAGTCGCAATATCTTTAGCTTTTACTTTCACTAGCGGTCCTGATATTGGAACGTTCCGACTTCTAGCTTGCACGAACCATTCAAAACATCTTTTGTCTATATTAAAACCTTCCTTTTCCAAAAAATTCTTCTTTTGATTTATATTAATTCCAGATTTGATTTTGAATTTCAGAGTTTGATAAATCTTATTTTTTGGAAGGGTTAAAGGCATGAGAGAAACGTTGGAAAAAGTATATCTACTAAAAGGTTACGTTGAAAAAAAAATTGTAAAAAACTTGCGTCTTCATACCTAACACGGGTACTTATTGATCCACCCTCGTATGAACGGAATATTGCTGGCCATAATGGCTCTCGTAAGCGAAAGAAATATTTGGATGCCGACAGAAGAATTTTGATTCTTCTTCTTCTTAAATTAGGACTAAGTCCTGTATTATCCAACAGTAACCTCGACAAAGATCCGAAGCTACTGCTGGTACTGTGAGCATATTATTTGTTTTACATCTGAAGTAGTTTGCTAGACTGGCTTCAGATGTGCCTGTTACCCTATATTATTGTTAATGATGGCAATTCATCAACATAGGAGGACCACCGGCTTTACGTGCCTTCCGAAGCACGGGGACGGTCATTAGATAGAAAGAGAGTCTGAAAGAAAATTTTTCTTTGTAGACTCCTCCCGGGTTTGAACCGGGTGCCTTAGCATCAGTAGTCGATCGCTCTAACTACTAGGCCAGTGACCGTCCAAATTTTGATTAAGTTACTAATTACAATCATAAATTATTATCGGGTATCTTGTAGTATATATCTATAACTACAATATGGATTAAGGTGGTTGCAGCGCTCCATTGGCATTTTCTCGAATCCATGTCAAAATATGAAAATTACAAGATATAAAGTTAATGATTTATCATAATTGTAAAACAAATTTGAAAAGATTGACCGTGTACCTTGGGAGATAATCGGATTTGAAATTTTTGAATTTAACATGTAAAAGCATAGGGAACTCAGTAAAAGTTTAGAATTTCCGTAAAATAAAATAGTTAAATCCATGTCAGACGCATAAAAATTAGTCTACGTGTAGGATAATATCTTACAAAATGGCAAAAAAAAAATTAAAAATTTTGACCATTTGGTTTGTCCGTAAATAATTTTTGAATATGATGCGATTTGATTTCTGAAAACCGTATAAGTTTGGCATCGTCGCATAAATTAAAAAAGTTTTATGTCAGTGTCAATTTTAAAAGTTGGGTTTATTTTCTAAAATAAACGATGGCGGAACTTATAAAGTCGGAACAGACAATAAAGCCTAAACCCTGAAAAGAAGAAGAAGAAGGTTTATTTTCTATTTCAAATGAAATATAAATCAATTTGGCGGAAAACCATCGTTCAAAGTGCGGCCATTCGATGGAAAATAAGAAAGAAGGTTTGGTGCAATGTTATTACGGTATAATTTTCGTATGGTGCAAATAAAATAGAAAAATCTATTTGTTTAAGAGATAAATTTTGTCAGTTGATAATAATCCTTCTTCTAATTCTTCAGCCAGTTATTGTGCACTCAAAATGCTAAACTTCCTTTACGGCGTGTCAATCTGTGGACTATGGGAAGGCAACAAGAAACCAACCGTCAGCCTGACTTTGGCCATGTTGATTGTCTATGCATTATATAAATGTATGGCACTCGAAGAAAATATTTTCAATGGAAAGTTTTATTACTAATTTTAATAAAAATAAAATGAATTTTTTGAAAAATAAAATTAATTAAAATAGAAAAACTTAAAATCGTGGGATTCGATCCAACCATCACGTGTGTATGAGGACGGACGCTAGATAATCACGCCATGAGCCTATTATCAATTATTTTCTACACAAACTATAATTATGAAAAGACTTGAGTTTTCCAAAAGCGTACTTTTGGAATTGATTGCAAAATGTGTAGGGTTACGGTGTTGAAAAAAATTTCATCTTGTAATAAATTGCCCACGTGAGCACAAAATATTATTTAAATATATTTGACGTTTGATTATTTAATTTAAAAAGAGTGCTAGATTAATAATTTATATTATAACTTATTGCGGCGCTGCCAAATTGAAACATCGTATATGATCCGTGAGTCAAATGAGTTATTGTAAATTCTTGAATAAATCGATATCTAATCTTCTAATATATATTTCTCAGTGTGTGTGTGTGTTCGTGTCCTTTGCGCTTCTGATTGGTTCGTTCATTTATTATACCAACCCAAAAGAAAAAATTTTTCGACCAATGAAATAGTCGAATCGAGATATTCTTCCAACTTCAAACACAAGCTTGCTATTCAAAGGTATTAAGAGGGATTTTTATCAAAGAAGAAAAATTTTATAAGCATTAATTTCTTTAAAAAATGAGGTTGTTTAAGCTTTCTCAACAAGAGGCTGTATTATCACGTTATGGATTTCGTTAAACCGATAATCCCTATGTACCAACTACAATTTATTATATATATAAATAATTATATATATCATCATATCTATAAACTAAAAAAGAAAAGATGTCCGAAATTGAATATATTGTTGTTGATGACGATATTAATGGAACGGAAAATATTAACGAGTGTCATAAAAGAAAGTTATCTATAACAGATATTTCAGAAACACCTTCGCCTAAAAGAATTAAACTTGGAAAGTCTTCAAATACGGCTCTTAAGCAAGAAAAATCTGATGAGGAAGTAGCGGTCCAGAGAGAAGCAGTAAAAAGACGGAAGGCGGAGCGAGAAAAGGCCCGTCGTGAATATATCGTTATAACTGAAGGAAACGAAAATACTGCCTTGATTCGACGTGAAGCTAATAGGTTGAGAATAGCCAATGCTAGAAGTAAAGAAAACGAAAATGCTGCCTTGATTCGACGTGAAGCTAATAGGTTGAGAATGGCCAATGCTAGAAGTAAAGAAAACTAAAATGCTGCTTTGATTCGACGAGAAACTAATAGGTTGAAAACCGCTAATGCTAGAAGTAAAGAATAACGAAGATGCTGCCTTGATTCACGTGAAGCTAATAGGTTACGGCAAAGCAAACGGTTCTAATATATATAAAATGGATGTATGGTAGTGGTGTGTGGATTTCGACCGACCAACCAAATTATATATCAGTTATCTAGGACCGAAAAGGTTATTCGACTAAAACGGGAGAAAAGCTTAATTATAAAGAAAACTGAAAAATTGCGGACGAAGCTAATAGGTTAACGAGATCATGCCAATCTGAATTGATATATGGTAATTTTACGTTGGTATATTCGACGAGTAACCTACATATTAAAGTAATTTAAAAAACGGAGAAGAAAAGCTGTAGATTGACGAAATAAAGGTTCGAAAACCGACAACGAATATAAAATCGATTTGAAACGCTTGCCGGAGTGATTGTCGACAGAAAACCTAAGCAAAGGATTACTCAGGAAAATCTAAATACTTTCGACACAAACGGGACAAAGTAATTTAATTAAAGGAGACGAGCGAAGCCGGAGTATTCCCAAGCTAATATTAATGATATAGTATTCGTTGATATTACACGATTCTCCACACATTTTTTAATATGAGACCAAAAGCGAAACCGGTATCAGCTATGTTGAAATAAAAACAATCATTCTGATAATCGCTCACAAAACAGATTCGTGGAATACCTTAAATAGATATTATAATCAAACTCAGCCAAACGTATTTAAATTATTGAAGCATTAATACAATATTTAATCATTCAGATCACCAAAACTTTTAGACCTAGCGAAGCGCTGGAATACCTTAAAGGGTAAAATTTATAATATTTAATCCACAAAGGCTCGAGTTTTGAATTTAACAAAGCCGGTTCAGCATTTAAAGATCGAACTGTTCTGTTAAAACGCTCAAAGGTTGAACTCCCGAGATACAAGAAGCTTTGAGACGTCAAGTGCCTGTAAGTGTAGTAATTTGTCAATTGTTTAACCAGTTCGGCTACGAGTTTGCAATTTATGTATGTACACTTACAGAATTCAGATAGATCAACGAAGTTGCAATTGTAAAGATTTTCCGAATCGAATTCGTCAATTGTAATTCAGATTTGTCAACTGTAATTCGGAATTCGTCAATTGTAATTCAGATTTGTCAACTGTAATTCGGAATTCGTCAATTGTAATTCAGATTTTGGTCAATTGTAATTCAGGTCAACTAATTCGGATTCTCAATTGTAATTCAGATTTGTCAACTGTAATTCGGAATTCGTCAATTGTAATTCAGATTTGTCAACTGTAATTCGGAATTCGTCAATTGTAATTCAGATTTGTCAATGAATTCGAACAAAATTCGAAAATCAATTGTAATTCGGAAAGCATGAGAATTTAATTAGGATTGCATATAAATTACATAGAATGAAATTATAACTAAACTGAAATAAAATTTAATAAATATTTAAATTTTATTCATATAATAAAAAATAAACCATAAATTGTTTCACAACAATTTGTTAAATCAATTTCTAGCAAATAAGTTAGCGACCGACTTGCATATCTTCCATGGATAAGGCTTTTGCTTGATGTGTCGTGCAATGTTGTGCAGCACGAGCACAATCGCCACTATTTACGGTGTTCTTAGCTCGATCTATTATTTCTTCTAAATAGACCAGTCTTTGTTCTGTAAGATTAGGTCCTGTGACATTGGGAACTCGAATATGGCTTTTGGCTTCTGCCTTAATTTTTGACCAAATGAACTCAATTGGATTTAACATTGGTGAGTAGGGTCCTAGTCGCAACAAAATTGCTGTCGTCCCATCAAACACAGTTTCCAATCTTGAATGACATGGCGCGTTGTACTACAAGTACGAAATCTGACAATTGATTTCCATATCTTGCCAACGCTGCAGTAATGCCTTACCAATCATTTGCTAGTTGTGAAGTAAATGAACCTCTTCTGCGATCCATACTTACAACACCAGCCACAGAAATTGCTCCGATTAAATGAACGTTAGGACCTCTTGCAGCTGGAAGTACCTGAACTGCTCTATCGCCAACTCTTGAACGGCCCTGTGTTCGACGACAAAACAAATTAAAATTAGTTTCATCCATCCAAACAATTTGTTTTCCTTGTTGTATGTAGTTGTTCAAACTTTCAACATATTCAGCACGTTTTCTTTTATTAACAAGCGAATTCATAGTGACTGGTTCAGTGTGCACTTTTTTAATAGTGTAAAGCCTGTTTTGCAAATAGTTCCCTATGGTTGATAACGATATCGATTGGTGAAAATTGCGCATCACATTTTCTTTTAATTGCCTTAATGTTAAGCTACAATCGTTTTCTATCCATGAAATAATCACATCAATTTGATCCTCGGTAAGTGATTTTGGCTTTATGCCTCCTTTTTTACACATTTCAACACGTCCAGATCGCACCCAGTGATGTGCTGTTTTATAAGCATAAGTATAACATTCAAGTATTTATTTTAAAAATTGTATTTTTTGGCTTACAGTTCGGCTAATTCTGTGACAGAATTATGGTTTTCTGAATTACATTTGACGTTTCCTGATTTTCATTTGACGTTTTCTGAATTTCAATTAACGGTTTCTGAATTTCATTTGACGATTTCTGAATATCAATTGACAAATCTGAATTACAATTGACGAAGTCCGAATTACAGTTGACAAATCTGAATTACAATTGACGAATTCCGAATTACAGTTGACAAATCTGAATTACAATTGACGAAGTCCGAATTACAGTTGACAAATCTGAATTACAATTGACGAATTCCGAATTACAGTTGACAAATCTGAATTACAATTGACGAATTCCGAATTACAGTTGACAAATCTGAATTACAATTGACGAAATCCGAATTACATGTGGAAAAGGTGTAGAAGCGCATTCGCCGATTCCCGGCTTTTTACAAGCCGGCTTCTTAGCTTCTAAAGTCGCCCTGTGTACTTGAGTCTAATAATCCGTATGTTATTCAAAATAATTATTGTAATAAAATAAATATTGAATCTAACCTAGCCTTTTTCTCCAACGGTTGGGCAACCCTCTCTTTTTTATAATCATGGCATTAATCAACAAATGTGGACTTCACTTTTTTAGAAAAGGAAAGATAATTTAATTTTTATGGGTTTAATGGCCAATTGGTACTGAAAGCTGTTAAAACAATGGCTTTATTTCAGGAACGGTAGGGTTTCCTAAAATTTTACTACACACAACTCTCATATTCCAATTACTCCTCCAACGATGTAACATAAATCGCATTGCAATAGAAATATAAATAAAATGTGTTGCAAATTAGAACATGGCAAGGAACGTATATGACTTCCGAGGATTCCGTCCAGCAGTGGTGGAAGTGAAGCCTATATATAGCCTATTTTAATTCAAATGAATACTATATCGAGAGCTGAGACAGATCAAGAAAAGCGGTTCGATGCCTTTATGAAGTAGCAACACCGGATCAATAAGGATTTGCAAAATAGAAAAAGTAGAAAAGTCCTTACCCAAATCCAGACCGTCATTCTCAACTAATCTTCTCGGGGTAGAACCAACGAATACAGAAGTAGAAGCGATAGGCAACAGCATAATAAAAGGTTTAGAAAAAGTAATAATGACGTTTACACCTTAGGGCAATTGTTGCTGCCCACTCTTGTAAAGAAACCGAGCTTCCCAGGTCAAGCATATAAGCATTTTTGCGAAAGTTCAAGCGGTACCACGACTAACTGAAAGCCTTGCTAGTAAACCAGCTAAGCTAATACTGCTGTAATTTGTTTTGATTTGCAACAGGCATTGCCAACGCCGTTGTTAACCGCTTCTCAAGTCTTTAATCTTTGTCAGTTATGGACATATAACTTATGACTTTGACGTCCTGACTGGAAAAAGTCCTACGTTTGTATGGAACGAAACTGCCGCATCCAGGGGTTCATAAAAGATAGGCTCATGCTTAATAAAATTTGTTCCAAGTCTTCCATTAACAGTAACGAAGATTGTTGCATACAGAGATTTATGTTGAGGACAGAACAAGAACATTTCTAAACTTTTTGCTTTTATGTTCAAGCCACAAATATAACCGAGATTCACCACTAGTTCCTTGAACCCGGGCACACTTACATGAAGTGTGACCGTAGTTTTGGCTTAACTGAGAAGAAAAAAAGACAAATCCCTCAAGTTTTTATCCCAGCAGATTGGGAGATTGTAATAAGAGTCACATCAGCCAAATTTATCGTGTATTACACGAACAAAGATGATTTTACTTTTTCGCCATTTAATGAAATTATGACAGATCCTAAAAAGATAGTGCCGGTCACCCCTTCAAATGGAGGGAAATTTTCTGATTCGTTTATTGCAAAAGTGAAAGACTATCGTTTAGATACAAAAGTACCCGAAACATTAATGTAGAGTTTTATAGTTGCATGATGACAACCTCACGAATTGGGCGTCCAAGTTTTCAATACTGAAACCTTTAAATGCAACTTCAATAAAAATTTAGCCGCCAAGTACAACAACTTGCTTACCTTATTGGATTCCATTCCGCCGATTCATCACACCTTTTATAAAAGCATAAAGCACGATGGAAAAGCATCAAGCAACAACAAGCTGTTGTAGTACCTACATGAAAAATATAACTGCACTGTCTGCGTTGGGCAGGTAAAGGTTTGATTCAGATGTGTTGGTAGCATTCTTTGAAGTTTTGGGTTGGGATGATTTAAAAATGTATTTTGGTCAATTAGAGATGATGCAAAGAAACTATCAGTATTTGAGTCCTTTATACGTGAAAATTCTTACGGGAGATGTCGGTGATGCGAGGTTTGGATTGTTTGAAGATATTTTGATTTATCGAGACGAGGTGGCTGAGGTTAGTAAGGCAGTGTTACCAAGGGAATTGATAGATAGAGTCATACGCAGTGTTCATCAACTGTACAGTCATTTTGGTATACTAAGCTTTTACAAATTATTAAGGCCAATTTTCATTTTCAAAAGATGTTTGATCACATCAAAAGGGTTGTTAGGTCATGCGATATTTGTCAGAAAGTTAAACATACTAATGGTCATCTAGTAGGTCCAATGAACCCAGTTGTTGTAGAGAACCCATGTGATTTAGTAACGGTGGATTACTATGGTCCATTACCTCCAGGATGAGAAAGGAAATTTCAAACATTTTTGTCGTTATTGATTCGTATACAAAGTTTGTCAAGTTATACCAATTACGTTGAGCATAAGCCAGGTATCAGCTCAAATGATTCTAAATGAGTTTTCTAATTTTATTAAACCTAAGGTAGTTTTGAGTGATCATGGGACTCCAAAAGTCAGATAATCTAGCCAAAGTCACAACAGCAGAATCATCTACAGATTTCAATGGATCTGTAGCTTTTGAAGAACATAATATGTAAATCACAAGTTTTATAGATTAATTATTATAGTAAAACTAGCTGGATACTCGGCTTCGCCCGGGGTCTCATTAAAAATAGAATACTTTGCCTTTGTCTGAAGTATTTTGATTTTGCAGGGTTGCTTTACCCGAGCTTTTCTTCTCCAGTATTTCAGAACGGTTTCCAGTCTTGCTTCCCGTTGTCCTTTGGTTGCTATAACTTATTACGGCACAAAGCAGCACACATCGAGCACAACTTGGCAAAACTGTTATTTTTTAATTTTTCAAAATGGCACGGCTAACTTCACGTACATGAAAACTAACCAACGCCAACTAATCACAATTTACATTTCAATATTTTAGTTCAATATTTTTCTTAAAACGGATGAACTATAGGAGGATAAAGAAAATTATCTAAATACAAACAAAACGTAAATTACTTCTTCCTAGGTAAAAAGAAAAGTTTATAAAAACTTTCAACATTACTGATTATTTTGAAGCATCCTATGGACAATTTATTATGCATTCCGCGTCGTGCGCATGAGCAGGATACCATTATGATTGTATTTTTGATTGTAAGCAATAAAAGACGTGATTATTATTTTTACGTTTGCTGGTTTAGTGCAAACGAAAATGATACAAAGTTCTTGTTGCGACAGTTTTTAATTTATCGGTTAATTGGTTGTCTTAAGGTGGTATTCATCATATGCGGCTTGCACAAATTTGGGTTTATCTGGAATAACAGTTTTGTTACTGCATTTTGTAGTTGTTGCTTCGGCAAAATAAGTAGGTACAGAAATATTTGCTGACTTGCTGTTTCAAATATATATTCAAATTCAACTCTACATTATTTCTTTACGAGTATGGGCATTAATCTTAATTGTAATACAATTTGTGTTTTCCAGGTTAATCTGAAGACAATCGAGGCAACGCACTTAGGTGTTTTCAGTACCAAGCAAGTGTCCATCTGTTGAAGTAATCAGCCAGAAAAGTCTCCTTTGAGGGGCGAGTTACATCAAAGAGTAATCTATATACTCTTTGGTTATATATAAATTATTTTTGGTTGTAATTTAATCAGGTCATATTCTTCTGAAATATTTTACACGAACAATTAACCAATTTATATTTAGTTATATAACTAATATGAACAAGTAACTGATATAAAAAATTGAGCCCCCCAGTTGGAAGACAAACTTTCCATACTGGGAAGCAATATTCTACTTGTTTTTAATCAATTAGTTCTTTAAATAAAATTCGAATCAGGTGCTAAATATTAGGTACAATTCTCAAAGAAATAAATTTCTTTGAACATACACAGACTCGAACATTTCAGTTAATGAAATGGCAGGTTTAGAATGGTTTTGAGGATTTTTACATCGTCATCCGAAGTTGTCATTACGGAAACCTGAAGCTACAAGTTTAGCAAGAGTTACTTCTTTAATCCACCAATTGGTGCTGCATTTTTTGACAATTATCAAATAGCTGCTGATCGAATTCAATTTCAACCAAATAACATTTGGAACGTTGACGAAACTGGTATAACCATTGTACATGTTTGACAACAAGTAATTGCACGTCGCGTCGTGGTCGTAAGCAAATCGGTCAAGTAACTTCAGCTTAACGTGGAAATTTGGTCACTGTTACTTTAGCAGTTTCAGCAAGTGGTTTTGGAATACCTCCATATTTTGTATTTCCACGTATACGATTTCAATTACACTTTTTGAACGGTGGTCCAAGTGGTTATCTTGGTGGTGCCAATCCGTCTAGTTGAATCAATGTTGATCTTTTTCTTGTATTCTTAAAACATTTTGAAAAGTTCACACGTGTTATGATAGAAAATCCAATTTTATTATTATTAGATAACCATGAAGCCCACAGATCGTTACCGGTGTTGCAATTTTTTTAAGTCAAATGGTATTTATGTAGTAACTTTTCCACCACATTGTTCACATCGTTTACAACTACTCGATGTTAGTGTTTTTGGATTGTGTTTTGGACCATTCAAAACAGCAGTGAATAAGCAATGTAAAAACTTCATGCGTATAAATCATAGTCTTAAAATGCAAATATTTGACATTCCAGTAATTGTTAATCGTTTACTTGAACTGGTAGCCACCGAAATTTATATTAAATCAGGATTTCGTGCTTCTGGTATTTGAACATTGGATCAATATGCAGCAACAATCATTTGCATGTTTCAAGAAGAACATCATGTGGAACATGGATGTAATGTTAAAGAACTTGGCCTGACATGTGTAACTGGCTGCATAATATGTTGCTAAAATTTTTGTTTGTTTTCTTATAATTTTGTTGTAAAATGTAAATTTTTTTTATGTACTATTTAAATTGGGTATCCGTAGAAATAAATAAATAAATATAATATTCCAAGATAGAGATTTTCTACCAAGTTCAGAGTGATCGACCATTTATGTATACAAAATATTTTCAATGAATCTGCTATTCCAACTACAGCAAATAAAAAAATCGGTGCTGTTGAATCAAGAGATACAGATTTTTATTTAGAAACATTTGATCGACCAGTCGACACATCAGCATCACAACAAAAACACATCAGGAAAAAACCTTGTGAATCAAAACCAAATGAAATTGAGCAACAGCCAAGCACCAGTAGATTAGCACCAACAAAACAAAAGTATTTCACCAAGCCACTATGAATTAGATGATGAATCGAATTAATTTTCTTTTTTTAAGTTTTGCGTATTGCTAAGATAATTTTCAATTTTTAATATATTATTACAATTTTAGTTTCAATAAAGTTTAAATTTTACGTTGAAAATGGATTAGTTTTAATTTGTCATTTCTAAGAAAAAAGAAAATGTTAATATTTAAAATCTGATAAAAATAGAGGGGTCGGATTTAGAACAGGTGGGGTCGGATTTACCTCTAGATGGTCGGATTTGGAACCAATATTTTACTTTTTTATTTTGGCTGTAACTCAGAAGAGGTAGGAGATACATCAAAGGTTTGTTTGACGAAAAGTTGAAGATTTGAATGGACTTTACAACTATAATAAAAGTAAAGTAATAAATCTCGATTTAAACGTGTTATGTAAAAAAAACAAAAGGGGTCGCTTTTAAACCACTCTCCCTACACATTGCACAGTTTTACTTTTCTCTAGACATCCTGAAATTTTCTCACCTTTCTATAATTTTTTTTAGACTGCTTAGTGTACAAAGGCAGATAATGCAAAAATTAAGAATGGATACCACAGAAACTTTTGACGTAGTGTTTGCTTTAAACGGCAATTAGCAATAGGAGGAAATAGCCGTAACGTTTACCATTCAATTAAAAAATAAAGGTAAGTTAATTCAATTGTATAACATTTTTAAAACAACGCACAATTCAATTCGAACATATGTTTAAAAGCTCTTGAAAAATTAGAAGCCCTATTAAACTTGCACCCACGGATGAAAACTTCGGCGCTGGTTTAGTGCAAAAGGCAAACAAAAACTTTGTTGATTGCTATTCCATGAGAAGATTAAATACAGGTCATCATAAAATAAAAGTTAAAGCTAAGGGAGCAGTTGTAAGTATTAAAATTTTGTTCAAATAACTTCCTTACAACTTTTAAATCTTTTGGTATCAACCCAATCTTCAGACGGAGGCATCCAACAATGAACCTATATTTATTGACAGACTGCAATCAGGTAATTGATTATATACTTAGTAAAACTTTTGTTCTTGAAATTGCTAATTTTATGTTGCAAGCATTTCCAATATCGAGATACTCCAGAGATTTCAGTCAAAGGTTTTGCGGATCATAACAAATGCTCCTTGGTACGTACCAAATGAAGTAATTTACAACGATCTGGAAGTTGCCAGTGTCAAAAGTGAAATCAAAAGTTTTAGTGAAAAATATCAGAACAGACTACACGTACATCCAAATAGTTTAGCAGTGCGTTTGCTAGATGCCGATAACTACTCGAGACGTTTAAAACGATTTAAAACTATAGATTTAAGACAAAGGTTCAGCACTGGAAACTGATTTGCAGCAGTAGGTCACATTGTATAAATAATTCACATCATTGAAATGTAAACACAATCAGCATTTTTTCCTAGTAAAATTAAGGAAGGGATACCAGTGGGTATCTCTTTGTCATGTCAATATTGTTAAAACATTTACTGAATGTTATGTTTTTTTTATGTTTGTAGTTAACTGTTCATGTAAAACTACTACGGGGTGCGCCATCTGTTCCTCCCGTATGTAAAAATTGAATATCTTCGTCATTTGTCCACCGATTTGGTTTGTTAGACACGTTTTGGAAACTTCAAACCAGAACGCACCGAAATAGTGACGATGTACATTGAAAATAGTCGTTCAATTGCGATATCGAAAAGAAGCGATATTGACTGGCTACCAAGATCCCCCGATTTAACCCCCACCCCCCCGAACTTCTTTTTGTGGGGTTATTTGAAGAGTAAAGTGTACGCCAGCAAGCCGAAGACCATTGACGAGCCCAAAATCAATATTCATAGCGAAATAGCTGCCATACCGACCGAGATGCTCGAAAAAGTGATGGAGAATGCCCGAAAAAGAGCACAGTTTGCGATGGCCAAAAAAGGTGGTATTTGACCGATGTTGTTTTTCAAAAGTAGCTCATATAAATTGTAAGGGATTGAACTAAATAAAAAATTCCATTCTTTGTAATCTATTGTTTCTTTCAAAAGTTATTCAACATTCTCATACAGGAGGAAGAGATAGCGCACCCTGTACATTGTATGAAAAAATAGATAATATACTACATTGCAATCAATGCTCAACATATCAGCATAGAGTTTGCAGAGGTTATAGAGATAAAAAGGAGTTTCCCAACTTGTATACATATGTGCCCAAATTGTACTGTAGAAATGGCTCAACCAGAAGCAACAATTTATTGTATAAGGTACTTTTTATTTATTTATTTTGTATATTTCCTTTTTTGCTTAATTTTAATTTATGTATTATTTTAGATTAGCAGCTGCGTTATGCTACCAATATAGTGTATCCCAAACGCTTTTTCAATGAACAATCCTCATCTGTTGATGAAGCGATACTACGTTGGTTAATACGTAATGGTATAATTAATAAAATTGACAATATGTATGTTGCATGTAATTAGATAATAATTTGTGCATTTCTTAAAAATCATGTATTTTTTAGGTGTCAAGTAAATTTCAACATTGCAAACGAGGAACTAATGAAAAATATTTTTTAAAAATTTGGCACCCCCCAGGCAAACAAAGATGATCAACAAAAGACCGCGGTTGTTCTAACAGGTTGATGAAATTTAGGTCAAGAAGACTCATTCCCAACATTGAGCCATAGAACAGTAGGGGTCACGGAGACGTTGACTTCCACCTGATGCAGGCCCTTACTGGACATGGATGCTTCCAAACATATGTATCTGCATAGGACATTTTGTTATATTATCGCCTCCTCTCGGGTAATGCTCGTTATTGTATTGTGTACTTCATATATTAGGCTAATTAATGACATACAATTTGATTGCGGATAGCTGCGGATGACCAAATTATATGCTTCTTTTATGTAAATGACATCACATTAAAAAAATTGATAACTTTTGTTTCAAATGAAATAAAGTGCAATTTTTGTTGTTTTAGTACACCTGGTACATTGGGTACAAAAATAGTGAGCAGTAAATGTCTTTATGATCAAATGCAACAGCAAGATTTGCTTAATTTAGATCAAAAAATTAAATATCGGGAAAATCACCCGTGTTGTCCTGTTATGGTGACACATCAGATAATCTAAGCAGTTTAAAACAAAGATTTGCGTAATTTAAAACATCAGTGAAAGAAAAATGATCTAAAGCCCATAGATCAGTATTTTTTAAAACCAAATATGCTTGGTTGGACTAAAAAAAGAGGTAGTAGAAGCCAGAAATAAACACTTTCGGTTATGTCGTAAAAACTACCCAAGAAAGTTCTCGAGGGAGGAATGCAAACGTTATAAATATATACAATAGACTTTACTAAGTTCAGATCCACTATTAAGTGGTACAAAACCAGCAAAAAAAGGGATCAAACTAAGATCACTTTGCTCTGAAACAATCAATATGTTACTACCATCTGACTCCAATACCGAATCCCAATCCCATATTTCAGACACACATTAAGATTTATCCATAAATGAATAATCCTAAAATAATTATGTATTTGCACCTAAATTATTAATCTGTACCTAGAATATTTTTTTGTTCGCAAAATTTATTATTAAAAATAATTTTTGTTTTTTTAAGATTTTGTCTTTTATTTATTATTTTACTCTTGGACTTTACTTTTGGCGGGGAACCATGCTAATTTTACAAAGGGCAATACTTTACAATATGATTTAAAGTTAAAATACACTGTAAAATAATTTTGGTCGCTTAAATCCTATAAATCAACCTATGTGCACCGCTAACTACTACTGTATAAAGCGAAGTTAGGAATACAATAATTTAGTTTGGGGAAGATTTTAAATGGTGGTTTTCTTCGAACTCCCAAATTATATAGCCGTTCATTTAAGTGTTAATATTTTGGTAAAATATTAGATGCTGTTAAATAAAATAATTTAGTTTTATAATTGTACTGCTTTATCGAGACCCGCAAGTGCCAATACTTGGGGCTTTTACCCTACCTAATCATTGCAATATTATTTTATTATTTTCTATTAATTCATTGCTAATTGAAAAACTTGTTTTTATCTAGGGAACTTCTTAAAAACTTTAGTTGTATTTATTACCAAAAAAAATTAGTTTAGATAAAATAAAATCATCGCAAGAACAGAAATTAAATATTTTAAACAATATTGTCACATAATTTGATGAAAAAGTTTGAATTAAAAGAAATAATTTACCAAAACACCGATCTTCGTCAATATAAAAAGTTATGAACTTGTACGTGGTAAATAGAATTACGAAATAAATTATTTCCAAATTGACTTAATTGAAGTCTACATTAAAGAATTAAAGTATAAATACTAAACAACTTTTATGAAGTTTAAACACACATTAACACAATACGCCACGAGGCGTACAAAAACCGGGAAACCCATACAATTTTTAGGTTAGAATCATTGCCAATCTCGGCAAAGCTCGAAACTGGAATCAACTTATAAAAATAAATAACACCAGCGCCAAATTTGAATTTTGGCGCCTTTTTAAAAAAACCAATCGCAACCCAATTTATCAAGACCTGATTATTTCAAGTATATCTGTATATTATTAAAGAAAGGTGAAAATAAACTGACATACCTTAAGAATAGAACATCTGCTAGCCAAGTTCCAATTACATCGCAAAACAATGGCAATACTGGTTTTTCAATGTCGCATAAGAAGCATGAACCCGGTACACAAATTATCTGAAAAAATTTGGATTAGATAAAATAAAATCATCGCAAGAACAGAAATTAAATATTTCAAACAATATTCTCGAATAATTTGATGAAAAAGTTTGAATTAAAAGAAATAATTTACCACAACACCCGATCTTCGTCAATATAAAAAGTTATAGACTTGTACGTGGTAAATAGAATTACGAAATAAATTATTTCTAAATTGACATAAATGACCAGTCATCTACATTAAAGTATCAATACTAAACGGTTTTTATGAATTTTAAACACACATGAACACAATACGCCACAAAGGTACAAAAACCGGAAACACATACAATTTTTAGGTTAGAATCATTGCCAATCTCGGCGAAGCTCGAAACTGGAATCAACTTATAAAAATAAATAACACCAGCGCCAAATTCGAATTTAAAATTATTAGGTAAGGGAAAAAGTTCGTGGCGTTTTGTAGTGAAAAAAATCATTTTGCCAAAATGTGTGTACAAAAAACCAAGCGTAATGCCATGGTAAAAGGCGGTATCAAAAGGATAGATGGTGTTTTCCCAAACCTCAGGGTTTTGGCATATGCTCCTATGGCTAGCTCAATTGGAGCAAGGAAAAAATTTAATTGGCGACTGCTTTTCAAGCAAAAAAAAACTAAGGAAAGGCAACTGAATTTGCCGTAGACGCCATGTGATTATAAAACGTTACTCCCCAAAAATGCTCTACTACCCAAATCACGAACGTTTAAAAAAGAAGTCACCCGATATAAAATAAAAAAAAATTGCAAGAGCTACAAGAGATACACTTGAACTGTGAACAAATGACTTTATTGTAAAATTACAACGGTGACACTAAAGTTTGATTCGAGTAAAAAAAAAGGTAAAATATAATCGCGTATGCGAGAAAATCAAGGCATAATAGCTCGTGTATCCGATCCTACAGAGTGATGTCAAAATTTGCTAATAGTAGAAAAGCCGGATAAATCATTACGTCTTTGCTGATATCCAAAAAGGTTAAATGAGTTTATTATAGTCGCAGGAAGAAATTTGTAATGCACTCGCGGGAAAAGAGATATTCATAGTGCTTGATTTTAAAGACGGGTTTTTTCAGGTAGAATTAGATGTAGAAAGTAGTTACATTTGCACTTTTGGAACACTTTTTGGAAAATATAGATTTAAACGGCTTTCTTTTGGAAAATCTTTTGGAAGCCCCCGAAGTGTTTCAAAAATTAAATGTTAGGTTGTTTGGGGATCTTGAGGGGGTTGAAGTTTATTTTGATGATGTCACCATAGCAGGAAAAACTGAAAAGGACCATGATGAAATCTTTAAAGAAGTGTTACTTAGGGCTATAAAGTATGGCGTTAAGTTTAATAAGAAAAAAGTACAATACAAAGTAAAGTATGCAGGTAGGATAATTTCAAAAGAAGGTATAAAACCTGATCCAAAACATGTCGAAGCAATATTAGTTATTGAACCACCGCAAAATATAAACGGTGTACAGAAGTTTCTTAGGCATGACAAATTATTTAAGCAAGTTTATTCCGAATTATTCTGAATTTACAGCGCCGTTAAGAAATCTTATCAAAGATAATGTCGAGTGAATTTGGGACCAACCACAAACTGAATTATTTAATAGCTTAAAATTAAGTTTAAGACGCGCGCCCACAAACAAACAGATAGGTAGTTCAAATTTTGGAATGGGTGTGTGTCTCTTACAAAAAGGACAGTCCGTTTCGTTTTACTCTAGAACATACACGTATATCAAATTCGGTGGGCACCCATTGAAAAGGAATTAGTATTTGCTGTTTGTGCATCAGTAGAAAAGTTTCACCACTTTATTTATGAACGAAAAGTGATCGTAAAAACTGACCACGAGCCATTAATTTTGATAGTAAGAAAAGGCATAAATAAAATAAGCGCAAGGTTGCAAAAAATGGTATTAAAATTGTCAAAATACGATTTAAGTGTGAAATATTTACCGGGTTCAAAAATGTTTATTGCCGATTTTCTGTAGCGCAATTTAATAAAAAATAACGTCAAAGATGATGTAACGCTTACAGAAATGGTACATTTTCTTAAAAAAGAGTTCTCAGTTTCAAATTACAGGCTATAACAACTCAAGGTTGAAACCGTAAAAGACAAAAATATACAACAAGTCATCGAGTGGTACAAGTGTGGATGGCCACGAACTAATAAAAACATAAAAAAATTTGAATTAACTAATATTATTACAAAATAAAAGATGACTTACATTTGAAAGATGACCTGCTCTTTTACAATGATAAAATTGCCATTCCTTCAAGTCTGAGAAAAGAAATGTTAAATCTTATACACTCAACGCACTTAGGAATGACAAAGTGCAAAATAAGAGCACGTTCTCTTTTATATTGGCACGGAATCACACGTGATGCGAGGGTTGCGCTGAAAATTGTTAGTTATAAAAAAACCGTTGCATTTTTTAACAAAAAATCTCTACTGCTTTTCAAAATAGTCTCCATTCAGACTAATGCACTTATGCATTCTTTGAAACCACTTTTTAAAATATTCGGAAAATTCATTTTCTGAGAGGTCCTCAAAAAATTTTGAAATTCTGTAACTGCTGCATCTGCGTTGGAAAATCTTTCACCATGCATCATTTTTTTAACAGTTGGTATTGATTGGTATGGTTTAAATAAAAATAATTAGAAAGATATCAATTTATTTCACGCAGTGAAAAGAATATCATCTTAAGAGCTCTTATTCTCGACTAACTAAAACTAAACCAGAAATATGTAAGTAAACAATTTGACTCATGTATAGTCTTATTGTGTATAATATATTACATGTATCCTATTCCATACTAATTTATTGCTATGTGCTCTCTTTCTTAAACTCATAAACATCCATTCTCAGTAAAACACTTATTATATGATTTTATAAACAATAACTAGGGTATTGGATAGCACTGATAATTTTGTAAATATTCTGGGCGTCGTTATTAACAGAACAAATATTTAATGACGCATATTTCAATAGTTGGAAACAAAAAAAGTCGCACGGCGCCAGATCTGGGCTATACGGAGGATGAGTTATCAATTGAACTCTCAAATCTTCCAAAAATCCAATGTTCTGGCGCAGTGTGGGAGGATGCGTTGTTGTGATGGACTGAGATGTTACGCAAAACGGTACTTTGGCGACCTGTCTTTAATTTGGCAAATATCTGTGGTAAAGCTACTTTACAATACCATTCAGAATTAACAGTTCTGCAATCTTCAAGCGGAATAATAGCAACAGGATCACTTCGGAGAAAAAAACAGCAACCATTTTCTTATTGACGCTTCTTCCACGAATTCCTTTTGTGGGCAAGTCTTCATCTTCGAATACTCAAACACTAGACTACTGTTTAGTTTCAGGGTCGTAACTATGTCCCCAAAATTCGTCACCTGTTATAATGTATGCTTGATAGTCTTCACCAGTGGTGTCTCTACAATAAGCTGAATTTAAATTTTGATAAATGTTCTGTGATCTCGTACTCCAAACATTGTTCTAACGTATTTGAATACTGCATTAACGGGAACCTCTTAATCGTGTCACGGAGATTGACGACTTGGGTGTCCGTTTGGACTCTGGATTGTCCTTCAAAAGTCACATTGCGAAAATAAGCAGCAAGGCCCGTCGTACGTTGGGTTTTATTCGCAGACAAAGTAAGCATTTTCTGCCAACACAGTCAAACTGCTTTACTTCGCTCATGTAAGATCGCAACTGGAATATGCCTCAAGTGTTTGGTCTCCTTTTTACCAAACTTACAACAGCAGATTGGAAGCGGTGGAACGCAAGTTCCTTAAATACCTAAATTACAAATTAGGACATACCCCAGAAGAATTTTCCAGTACCATTTGCCTGAATATATGTAATACCAGACCATTGGAATACAGGCGTATAGTCACCGACTCATGTTTTATTTATCGATTGGTTAATGGCAAACTGGACTGCGATCGCCTTCGGAAGTGCTTCCAGCCATTTGTGCCTACTCATAATACCAGGCATCCAAATTCATTTAAACCTTCGCAGCATGTGACTAATTATGGTCTAAACAGCCCAATTCCCCGAATGATTCGGCTGGCGAACAGACTGAATGGGACCCAAGGTTTCGATATGTCCCAATCATCATTTCTTAATTTCAAAAGGAAAATCATGTGGGACATAAATGTCATGCTGTTCAAGTAACTTCAGTTGTGTTATTGTATTGTAATATATATTTATGTAAATTGGTTTACCCGTTAAATAAATAAATAAATGCCACTTGCTTGAAAGCTCCTCCGTCAAATTTTTGCAACATAAATTTATACCAGTCTACTCGAGCTCGTTTTTGACTTTCTGAGAGCAAATCCGGTATCCAACGGCTTGCTTGCTTTCTTACCTCAAGAAGTTTATGCAATCTTCACTTTCTCCTGAATCTCCCTCTACGTAATATATAGATTGGACTGAATCAAGCTTGCCACATGATCAATATTTTCTGAACAGCTTCGTCTTCTAGCAGCTCTCGCCCTTGTCAAAATTCGCCAAACCAATGACTGCGGATAATGAAGGGGCAACATTGCCAAAAGCTGCTACCAAATTTTCACGGCTTTACTGGTATCCTAACTGTCTTTTATAGTCGTAGAAAATCATAGCTTTAAAGACAGTTTGCAGAATGCTCATTTTTACTGAATTAAAAATGCACATCTACTTAACTTACAAAATTAACTACGTTTTACAAGGAAATCGGAACGTTTAACAATGGGGGAGTTTAGTGCGTAATTAATTTAAAAAATAATATATGAATATGAAAATCCAGTAAAAATCATCCATATTTATACGATTGTTTGATCTGAAAACCCCCTGTAGAATTTTTAAAAATTTTAAATTTTAAAAATTATTTAAGTTACGCGCCACAGCTAACCAATGATAGTTAATCACAGCTCTGCAACGTTGTCAGCTATCATGTCACTTATGTTTCGTTATGACAAGTGATTTGTTTTGGAATTTAATTATGAAGCGTTCTTTATTTGGTCTTTTAAAATTGTTTATGAAATTTTGAATAATCTGTTAATCAAATTAATATTATTTTAAAGTGGTAAGTATAAAATATTATATAATCGTTTTTATTTAGAATTTTATTTATGCTGTGTTTTAGAGGTTATATGAAGCAATGGTAAACGTTAAAGCGTTATTTTGTACCATCTTCCCATAACGACACTTTAATAAAACTTTAAACTTTTTATGTACTTTCCAGTTAACATTAAGTTAGCTTGGTAAACATTTAGATACGGCAACAGCGTTGCGTTATTATCATCTAATTGGTGATTTCAAATAGAGGGACTGACGTCACAACCCTATATTTTTGAACTTAAAATAATTTTTTTCTTATATTAAACTTACTCAAAAAATTGAAAAAAAAACTGAAACTTCAGTTTAACCCATAGGTACTTTCATATAATAAAATTAAAAAAATACCTAAATTCCCCCATTGTGGGTAACGGTTGTCAACTAATGCGACATTCAATTGCTGCATTTGTTTCTAGCCAATTGAGCTTCCATGGCCTGCTACTAACTATTAATGTTATTTATAATGTTATAAAGGCTTATGCCTTTTACAAAGGCATAAGCTACACAATTAATGTTTTCGGGCTAAAAGATTTCAAAATTTCAGTATCAATCTTCAAAGAGATAATGCAAGTCAAACGATATGCTTGTTCCGAAGCTAAAAATGTGGGCAACAGTAGATGTATCGTTCCAGCAATCCTTGCCAAAATAATTAATTAGTATTGCTTGTATTTTTTCATGTTGACGTTCTCAACCTTATTATCTTATATGCATATGTTTATTTTTATCTAGCACCTATGTACCCAGGTCAAAATTTGAGATATTTTCATCAGCACATATTTTTTCTAATTATTTAAATGCTGATGTTTTCGGTATTTCGTATGTATTTTATGTAACTTACAAATACTTGCCAAACAAGTATTTGGGTGTACACTATTTGTCTGATCCAATAGTATTTTCCAAGTCATTCATCAATCAAAATAAGAAACAAACAATATTTACTCAGGAAGATATCATTCGCTTGAACAAACGCCGTGTCTAAAATACCTTTGGCTGATATGATTCTTTAGTTGGCACATCAGCTTCGTCACGTATAAATGTTTGTTTTTTCTCTTATTTGCTGATGATCTAAACGCTTAGAAAACGTCCTTTTTAATAGTAAACTAATTATGCTTAATTCCAACGTAGTGAAGCAAATAAACTATCTTTGAATAAAAATAAATGGAAGATGATAACCCTTCGTCGTGAGCATTCATCCTGCTATGATTATTATTTAATTTATGATTCGAAGATTGATTGAGTGATCAAGTTCCTTATCTAAGCTTTGTGACATCCTTGGTATTTAATACATCTATGGTATTCTGTATGGTGCAATATAGGTTTTGGATATTGAGTCTCTTAGGTTACTGACCTAGTCATTACCTTACTGATTACAGCGATCAACTGCTGACACTAAAGTGCACGGGTTTGCCAGGGAGAAATTAACTTACTTATGATCATCTCCATCCTTCAGAAGGCACATAAATTGGCCATTCCATTTGGTTAATGATTTCCCAGACACTTTCCTAGTCCAGTTGAAGCTTTTATTAACAAAATTACCAAATAATATGTATTTAACTTCTTATATTTAGGTGTATAGCAATGTATCAGATTCAATTTCTAGTTAAACTATGTAGCAAAATTAAAACTAATGCTACAACCAACAAGCTACCCCAAACTCTCCAATTCGGATGAAGATTCGTGATGTGGTTCCATTTAATATTAATGTCTGACGATAAACTGTAGATCCCCTATATTCAACTGTAACGCCAAGGAGAGTATGTTGCACAAAAAGAGACTTGTGGTCAACACTGGAACGAAAGGTTAAATATGACGACGATCTCAATAATTTACAAATCCTTTATACGATTACAAATACAACTTTATTACTTTTACAAATAAAATATATAGCCAGTAAAGATTTATTTGATAGAAATAAATCATTAACAAAATGAGAACTTGAAAAAATGCTGGCAATCAAGCTGCATTATGAATATGTATTGGAATATTATTTTAGTAGTCAAAGGTCAGCTTATTCTAAAACAATACAAATCAGTTTAATAATAAATCGTGCTTTAGGTTTTTCGAGAAACTACCTATATTTTATTCTTCTTCCTCCTCTTCTTCTTCCTCCTCCTCCTCTTCTTCTTCCTCCTCTTCTTCCTCTTCTTCTACTTCAACTTCTTCCTCCTCTTCTTCTTCTTCTGGTTCTGGTTCAAACACTGGCTCTTTTAATTCTTCTTCTTCTTCTGCGTGTTTGCCTTCTTCCTCACCGTCAGGTGTTTCAGGATCACCAGTTTTTTTGCCAGGTCTTTCACCAAACCATTTAGGAAGGCGAGCTAAGAAACGTCACAAAAGAATTATATATTTTGTCCCCAACAACATTATTATGAACATTTAACATAGACATGCATTAAAACAAACTTGTCATTAAAGTCTTACTTTTTTGGCGAGATTGAAATTGCCCAGATCTATCGTTCCAGTTTTTGTCAAGGTATTCTTTAATTTGATCTTCATAGCCCTATTAAACGAAACATAATACTCAAACAATCACAATGGAATGTCGTAAGATTATATACAAAGGATTTGAAAATACAACTGAACACACATAAAACACAAGTACTGTAAGTGAAATAGACAACACTATAACATTTAAGATTACAAAACATTTAACTATGCAACACTACGAGTAACATTTAACAAATTAATGGATTTAAAAGTCTTAATTTAGGTAACCATCGTTTCTTTTAAAAAATTAAGAAATATATTGAACTTACTTCTGGATCTATTCATAAAATCTTCCATTCTAGTATGCCACGTTTTCTCAATATTTTCCATTACCATATGGTCAAAGCCCTACATTTTTAAAATTTTAAATAAATTTTTAACTAAAATTTGTTCTCATCGTGTTCTATAGTTCAATTTTTCCCGTGTTTGTTTATGTGTGTATCAATTGTAAATGAATAATTTAAAACACTCACCCCTTCAAACATTTTTTTCTTATCGCCATACGATCTTGTGTCGACACGTCTTTCATATTTGGAAGCGACTTGGATTTTGGGCTAAAAAATTACAATAATTTAGTTATAGTATCGGTTACACTCCAACAAAGACCTACGGGGTATTTGCCTGTAAGGGCTTCAGGATCCAAACCCTTCTTGAGAGCTTTGTGTCTTAATTGTTGCTTTTGTCTTTCTTTTAATTCTTTAAGCTACAATAAATATTGATAAGTGAATACACGTAAAAAATTTGGATTATCTTACATCGTAGTCTTGACGTTTTTGCCTTTCTTCCAAATCGTATTTCTCTGTTTCCAATTTGACAATCAAGTCCCATAATTCTTCAGCCTTTCCGCGAAGTTTATCAACACCAAGGTTATCGATATTTAAAGGTTTAATGCGAATAGAAAGTGATATTCTCTTCTCTTCTTCAAGTTGCTCCTTTGTTTTATTTCTTTCCATTTGAATTGGACTAAGGGCAGCCTAAATTAAGATCAAATTAAAACAAAATTTAAACTTTCAGAATTCGAGTTGCGTACACCAGGTTCTCTTTTTTGAATGGTAAAGTTAGGTCCTTTCTTGGCACTTTGATCTTTCATCGATTGCATCATTGCTTGACGTTTCTTCTCGGCTTCTTCCAGACGTTGTCTCTTTTCTTCTTGTTCGCGTTGTTTCTTTTCTTCAAGTTCACGAACGCGACGTTCTTCTTCTGCCTTCTTACGTTCCGCAAGTTTACGTTCCTCTTCAGCGCGAGTTACTTTACGTTTAGCTTGTTTATTTTTCAAGTTTTTTAAGTCTTCCTCTTCTTTGGCACGTTGCTTTCTCCATTCTGTAATGTATTCTCGGAGTTGTTCATCTAAGTCTGATCGTTTTTGGTCTTGGCGCTTAACGAATTCTGGATCGCCCGTTTCCCTATAAAGTTAAAACATTAAATATTTATTGTCGAATGACTTTTATGTAAAAGAAACATTAATCAAATAGAACAAAACATTTTTGTTATATTAATTATTTATTAAAAATTATTAAAAACGGAAAACACATAAAAAAATAACGTACATATAAAGTACAAAAATTGGTTTGTGGAAAACCCACGAAAACGGCACGATTTTTTAAAAAAAAAATTGAACACTAATGCAAATAAAAATAGCGTGCATTGTGCTTAAAATAGCAGTACATAAAATTAAACAGACGAGCACAACTTATTATGTTTTGATTATTTATTGTTGAAGCTTTATAAGCTGAAGAGCCGCCCAACTGAAGGTTTAGTACAATTTTCTTCTGCTTCATTCGTTGTACTATTAAAAAGAAATGTTTTGTTAAAACTTAATGGTACAACGAATAATTTTTGTAGCGCAAGCGTTGGCGTGTAGATCACTTATTTTTGTTCACTTACTCAACTTCGACTTTCTTTTCGACTTTCCTTTTTACATCAGGATCACATTGCGTAGGTAGGTAGAACAGGATCGTGGGGAAAGAAAATTAAAAATACATGAATAAATAAAAATTTAAAATGGTTGATAAATAGTATGCTACAGAAAAAAATTTATGTTCAAAGTTAATTAATGAGATTGATCAAAATTTCAAGTTGAATTTTTTAATTGACGTAGGGTGGTACTCACTTCCTGCAAAAAAAGAAAGAAACGTTAGAATTATGTTACCAATTTATTTATTTAATTGTTAGTGCCTATTATGCTACCCGTATATTTTTGAATATCTTAAAACTGAAGAAGAATAACTAACTGGGTAAAAATCCTGGGTATTAACTTTATGGAGTGCCAAAAACAGGTAACCTCTTATCTAGGCTTTCTTATCTATGCAGGTAATTTGGCTAAAACCAAATTGACCTACTAAAGAATGTGATTCATAAAGTAGTTTCCCCACTGCCTTCCATAGGCAGGAATCAAAAATATTAAAGAAGCATAGAAAACTCTGTCTAATTATCTCTGTGATCTCTTTCTGTAATGCTCTCTCTCTCGCATTTTATTTTCATGTATTATCAACACAACAAAATTAACTACCAACGAAATAAACGTGTGGTTGATTAATTACGACTCCTCAAATGTGACCAAAGAACAATAGAGAAATAATACCAAACTAATACCAAAGTCAACCGATTGGCTTGTAAAAATCAAAAAATAAAATGTAGAAAACTCTAATCTCTGCAATTTTTTTTCTTGCACCTCTAATTGGTTCGTTTTTTACTCTAACCCAAAAAAATTGCAGCAAACAAAACAGACGTTTTTTTGATTGATCACCATTCCGTCAAAGTAACCGAACCACAACAAACGCGACAGCAAGCTGATGCTGCAGCTGACTGATTGATTGACAAATATAACAATATTAAATAGTTATCGTATTAACTAATTTTTGTAACGCTTTTCCTTGATAACGCTTTTCCTTTCATCTCTGATTGATTCGTTCATTTATAACCAACTCAAAAAAGTTTGCAACATCATTAGAGTAGCACACCAAACAAGCTTCAAACTAATACCCAATAGGTCACAAGAAAACAGAAAATTGCAGAAATGTAATTTTTCATATTAAATTTTTAAATATCTATGGATGTGCATTAAACTGTTGAAGTAAAGGCGGACTATGTTCATCAGCAAACAAATGTATGACGGAGCTAAACACATTATTAACAAAAATTAAACAAAATCAAATAAAATTTTTGAATTTTATTGTCAAATTAATTATTCTGAAAATTTAGATTCCAACGACACCACTCAATAGCGGTGATATAGCTGATTGGGGGTGGGGGGGTTAATCAATTCTAAACATACGAAATACGAAAATATTCCCAAAGAATTAAAAGCCAGAAATGAAGAAATATACTTTAATACGATGGTTTTCCAGAAGGTTGTGCTTCCCTCCTCCCCTTTATAAACAAAATTTTCTTGTTCTTCTTCGTCTTCTAAGAAGAAGAGAAGAAAAAACAAAATATTGGTAATTAAAATTATCTTTAATACACACTCACATATATAATGAACGCGAATTCGTTGATTAAAACTTATCCGTTTATTAAAATTTTCGTAAATATAACCAATTCATAAATACAATAAACTTTTTCATTGCTATAGTGAATTTTTGTTCATTGTTTGAAATTCATTGATTCACTAAAAATTTTCATTGCACACATAATATTATGACAGTTTTTGATTCTCTAAAATTGTTCCATGCTTGACCTCAAAGACTTTGCTCGTATAATCAGCCACTAAGATACTGTTTTTTTCGTAATTGTATATTAAGTTTGATTTAAAACATTTTGCCAATGGAAAATATAATTTTTTTGAATTTTTTAAATTCTAAATAAACAAAATAGTTGGGATCGATTGTCCTACTTCTTTTAAAATGTAAACATCCAACTGGTGAGGTTAAATATAAGTGAATCATGACCAGCAAAGAAATCCATTTTTATCGTTCTTGAAATCGACCCAAATGGCAACGTTCTTAAATTAAAACAAAGCATTCTTAACTTAGGGTATCAAATTTCTGATTACTTTCTGCAATGATAGTTAAGTACGACATTCTTAAATTTTGTGCCAATTTAAGAATTTGGTTGATTAGGTCAATTTCAAGAACGATATTCTAACTTGGATATTTATATCTAAGCAATTTCATCGTATAAAAATAATTGTTAATGTAGAAAATTAATTACATAATTTTAACTTGTAATTAGTGAATATTTTGATTCAAAAATTGATAATGCCAAATAAGATACTGGAATGGGAAAATTAATTGCAGCTATTTTAGAAAACTAAAAAAAAAGATTTCCTGTGGCGCCATATAATAAAAACAAAAGTAATATTTTAGATTCTTATTAATAACAAATTGTTATTTTAATATGATCGGAATAATCACACGGAAACTTAGGTTCTAAGCGATTCTAAGTTAGGTTTTCTCCACAGGACTGAAGTTCTACAAATTATTAAAAATTTAATTGTTTCTTAACATATTCCTAAACGTATCCCACATTTTCTGATAATTGCAAAAAGAATAGCGAGTGTTCAGTGGCGAATTCATTGGACGGGGAGGTATCCCCGATATCTTAAAATATATCAAATTAAATTTACTTAAGCATAGGAATTGTAAAATTTAAATGATTTTGTATTGGACTTAACCCTAGTCCCCATATCAAGTATGATCGATTTTTATATGTTAATTATTGTTGAATTTTAAAATTTTAACATTTATAATTTTATTAAGCCCCCCCCCCCCTTGAGTTGACCCTAGATTCTCTACTGCAAATGTTTAAGACCGACAGGGCAAAGTAGCTAAGCATTGAGCTCCCATTTGTAAGAAGCGCTTCGATAACAATGAAAATATTGACACATCTAAATTTATAATACATAAAGTTAAGACTAAATAAACAAACCCAGTTAAAAAATATCCCCCCCCCCTCAAAAAAGAGATCGTCATAAATAAGTTTTGCATCGGGCCACTCTAAAGCCCGTGATCCAGTATATTAGGGACATGTGAATTGTTTTCATTGGAAAAACAAAATAATCGGTACATACTAATTTATTGATATTTTTTTAATGAGCAATAGGCGATTGCTGATGTTATGAATCACAATTTGGATACAAGCTTAAAGAATGCAAAACCGTAACGTTTATGCATTCTTCGATGCTTAGCGTAGCAGTAAATTCATTGTTTCTAAATTTAAAGTCTTGTATAAGAATACAAACGCTTCAAAACTATGTATACAAAAATAAAAGTAAGGAAAACCACGCAAGTAAAACTGAAAAAAATCATACCACCATATTAGGAAAATATATAATTAAATTAACAATGAAAAACGGTTCCTTAGAATTTTATCTCAAAATAATGGGTAAAAACTGCTAAAAAGCATTGTTTGGAAATTGCATACTAAAATTTTACTTCAGTAGGTGCTGTAAAATTGAAATTCGTCGAGTTTCCCCTCCCAGGTGAAAAACACAACCCTCACAACTCAAAAAACCATCAAACGGTGGTTTTTCACAATTAACCCGTAAATGGTCATCATTTGAAAAATTTTATACTGAGTAAAAATGAGTTTACCGCAAAAAATACAGTACAGAGGCCAGAACTAGGGAGTAGTGCTCCAGTAATGGCCATTTGCAGGTAATGGAACTGCACATAAATGTAATTTTTGTCCAAAATTTTATATCAATCATTTTTAGGTGATGTACCGTTTGCTAGATAATTGTGAAAGCCATACAAGGAGCAAGTAAAATATTGAACCCTACCCTGGATTTTTCAAAAATATAACAATTTTCTAACTAACGTGGTTAATGTAAAGAAATATTATATTAAATTTAAAATACTTACACTTCAATGACTTCCTCCTCCTCCTCTTCGCTAAAATTGTTAAAAATAGATCATTAATATCAGGTGGGTACAAAGAACATTTATTAGCCTCTGGTAGCGACAAAGCAATTAAATAAGTAATTTTTATGAAAAATAATCAAAAATCAGCATGCACAAAGCTCCTAATAGCTTAATTTTATATTGGGTACTCACGAATAAACTTCTTCATCATCGGACATATTGAAAGGGTTTTAAAGTTCTGGAATGAAAATAAAAAGATGTTAACTAAGCGAAATACTCAGTTTTATAATATAAAAATATTTAAATAGACTACAACAGATTGCTTAATAGTTCTAGATTTTAAATCGTTAACTTTATTTTTAGAACGAAAACAGCCGTGAAAATGAAAATATTCAATTTGGCATCATCGTTCTGCTGATTTTTAATTAGGAACAATTTCTGGATCACTTTCCAAGTTCAACGTGAAGCTTTGCATAAGTGTGTCATTATTAAAATTAGTAAAATTTTGAAAATGGAGCAATCCTACACTTTGTTGTAATTTAAAATCAGTAGTTAATTGAAGATTTAAAAATAAAATTTTGAGTTGCAAAAAAGTTTGATTACGTAAGCGTTGAGCTGAGCTATTTTCTTAATATCTAAAAATATCCCTCTAATAGAGCTAAGAAACGGGGTTTTCGCTTTAGTAGAGTATGCAATCGAATTTTTTAATTAAAAAATTTAATAAAATGTCTGTTTGTTATTATAACACTTTAATGAGATATTCAATATTATTTCCAAAAATAATTAGAACCTGAATTCGTGTAACTGAATTTAATAAAAGTTCATCAAAGAATAAGACTCAAAAATTTGCAAAAAAAACTCGAAAAAAAGGTAAATGGGGGAAACATAATTTTAGGAAGACATGAAATTGAAACGGCCGAGTCTTATTTGGAGAGGCTAGTGAGCTTTAGGTTATTCTTAGACGCGTTCGGTCCGTTTACAAGTTAATTTGACTTCTATTTTTAAAAAAAGTGGATTAAAATTTGAATACAGTACAAATCAAAATTGAAAACAAATTTAAGGAAAAAATGAGCTTTAACTTCTGGGGCATTAAAAACTTGTGAGATTTAACTACTCATTTTGTCAAATGGATTATCACTGAATTTTATATTAATATTCCCACTTTCGCTTTCAATAGTATTATAATTATTTTAATAAATAACTCAAAAAATTATTTCACATTTTAAATTAATGAATTTTTCACTGTGTACCAGCCACTTACACCGACTAAAACAGAAAGAGCGGTCCAGGAGCACCACACAACTCACGGAATCCGTAGTGACTAGACCTTTTGGATCACCATCTCCTGAGAAAACTCTACAGCGCACGCATCCACCCACGTTTTGCACTTTTCAATTCTACATATAGATAACAAGAAATTATGTTACTGGCACTGTTTTGTTAAATACTAAATATTGTATTTTAAGAAAACTAGGTAAGTTAACGAACTCTTTTAGAAGATCTTGGATTAACTTACAAAAATATGTTGGGCAAGATAGTTTCATTTTTCTGCAATGGAAATTTTATATTGTTATTCAGAACCATTAATTTAGAAAGTTTTGGATCCACTGGTTTCAATACGGTCCCACGGCTTTTTTATTGAATCAAAATGTATGTTCAAATTTCGGATGATACTTGAATGTTGGGAATACTTGAGTGGTTATAGGTATAGAGAAATCAATACCCCCCCCCTCACATCGCCAATAGCTTTTTGACTTTTATTTTCTAATGCAAAGTGGAAACAGGAGCAGTAATTGGAGAATCTATGTAAATGATACAAGAAATCCCATACATGGAATCTTTTTCTGTGAAGAAGTCGAAGCAAGGGTTTATTAGAGGTTCCTCTTGCAAATTCTCTGCAAATCTTTTTTTTAATTTTTGTACAGTGGAACAGCAATGTCAATGAATTGTGGGGGGTGAATCTTATTTTGCCAAGTTTCGATTTTTATTTTTCAATTGGTTCAAATCCATTAAAAAATGACTTTTGAAACAATTAAAATTTCCAGGATAAACTTAGAAGATGTTTGGATCCTCAGTGCCCATTTTACTGGTGGAAAATTACAGTAAAGAAATTTTGTTACATTTGAAGAATTTCATAAGCTTCATAAAGAACAGATTGGAGCCAATTGTGAAGGTAAGAAGAATAAAATGAAAAACTAAAACAATGTTCTTAAATTTGGTTTCTTCGGACCTTCTAATAAATTTTGCAATTGAAATTGGTGAATTTCGTAATCTAATTAGCATGATGCCCTTGGATTTTTCCTGCAATCGCAATATTTTAATGATGATTACTAATATATTTATTTTCTTCTTTAATTAATTTTTGGTCGACGATAAAGTACTAATAATTACCTATATAAACAAATATAAGGCAAAATTTAGAAAAATATATAAAAATATTTATTTGTTTAATTTTATATCTCGTAATTAAAATTAATCGTTTTTAATATTGTAAATTTATTTTTCTGAGGCTTTAAATAAACAAATATAAAACTGGCTTGTTTCTAAATGATTTTTTCACTTGTACATTGATCGTTTGCCAAATATGTTTTTTTGTAATAGTTCTGCATTACTAACTTTATTGAATAACGGAAACACGTGAACTTTAACCCAAAAAATCTAAAATAATTTTCGTTTTTTTGGGTTCATTAACAAAAACTCATTGGTACCTTGTTACACCACCTATCTACGCCTACGTGCTGATTATATTGGCACTGTCAGGTGTAGTAATCTTAAATGTATTTTTTTTATTGGCTACAAACCACTAAATTTTACTAATGCATTTACGCCGAGTTAAATATTAAATGCTGTAAATTATCTGTAAATTTTCAGAAAAAAAATATAAAATGTATAAATATCTTCGGTCCCCCCGACGTTGGCGACCTTCTCTCCTATGTAATATGTGATATACGTACGAAATGTTAGCACATATGCAAGAACCTATTGCTTAACGTGGACTCTAAACCACGGAAGTTTAATACTTTTCATTTTTGATAAAGTTTGCTACGACGAAGATTGAGGTGACGGTAAACTGAACCAAATTTTAAAAATGATAAACCGAGAGGTTAACCGCTGGTGAAGTTTTTTGTACACATCTCATGAAGTACATGACATCTCATGCAAAGTACATGAAGTACTTGTGAAATACATAAAGTACTTGTGAAGTACATAAAATACTGGTAAAATACATGAAGTACGTGTAAAATAGGTAAAATACGTGTTAAGAATATTGAAGTACAAGTGAAATATCATGAAGTTAGTAAATTTTTGGTGAATTACATGAAGTTGAACCTAGCTTATGCGCATGCGCTACGGTCAATGTGTATCATAGATACGACACGTGCAATGAATAATAATTATTTGATAGCAAATTAACTTACATCAGTAGATTTTCTTAACATTTTTTATCTTAAACGTTAAATAGACTTTTGGCGGTCATTATTTTACTAATTAAAAGTCTTGGTAGTTGCTAGTTTAATAGTAATCAATTAATTAAATTAAACTTAGATTTCTTTAGTTAATTTTGTAATTTTTTTAGCTCATTTGTTTGAATATCATGGAGGTTTGGTAGCTCAATAAAAAGCTTTGGTAATTCATTATTTTGTCGTGATTAATTAATTACATTGATTCCCCGGATTTAGTAGTTACTTTTTTATTAAAAGTAAACTGAAGATCTCCCGTTGCAGAGGCACTGGAGGGTGTTCCACACCCCCCAGACCCCCCGTTTAAATAATTTATTTTTATTAAAAGTGAATTAAATATTTAAGCATATTCCAAGTTTTTTAAAATTAGCTATAGCCAAGTAAATGTGTTTAATTCATAATCTGACAATTAATCATAAACTGCATAATTATAAATTCCATACCCTGGGAGGTAGATCTCTGTAACGGGAGATCATCAGTTTACTTCTAATAAAATAAACTACTCAATCCGGGGTCTGGAAGACCGCCAGTCTTTTCAACGGAAGATCTTCAGTTTACTTCTAATAAAAACTAAACTACTCGACCCGGTCGGTCGGGGAGGGGGGTAAAACAACCTCCAGTGTCTTTTCAACGGAAGATCTTTAGTTTACTTCTATTGATTGGTATGGTTTAAATAAAAATAATTAGAAAGATATCAATTTATTTCACGCAGTGAAAAGAATATCATCTTAAGAGCTCTTATTCTCAACTAACTAAAACTAAACCAGAAATATATAAGCAAACAATTTGACTCATGTATAGTCTTATTACGTATAATATGTTACATGTATCCTATTCCTTACTAATTTATTGCTATGTGCTCTCTTTCTTAAACTCATAAACATCCATTCTCAGTAAAACACTTATTATATGATTTTATAAACAATAACTAGGGTATTGGATAGCACTGATAATTTTGTAAATATTCTTGGCGTCGTTATTAACAGAACAAATATATAATGACGCTTATTTCAATAACTTCCGATAAAAATAAACTACTCAAACCAAAGTGTGGAAATCTTCAATTTACTTCTAATAAAAATAAACTACTCAATCCGGGGGTCTAGGGGTGTGGAACACCCTCCAGTGCACACATTTTGGAATGAAGAACATTGCGGAACCCCAAAACTCCCAGACCGAGTAGTTTACTTTTTATCACAGTAAACTGAAGATCTCCGTTAGGCACTGAGGTGTTCCACACCCCAGACCCCGTTTAAATAATTTATTTTTATTAAAAGTGAATTAAATATTTAAGCATATCCCAAGTTTTTAAAATTAGCTATAGCCAAGTAAAAGTGTTTAATTCGTAATCTGACAATTACTTATAAACTGCGTAATTATAAATTCCGTACCCCCTGGGAGACAAATCTCTGCAACAAAATAAAAAATAAAGTACTTAATCCGGGGGGTCTGGGGGGTGTGGAACACCTTCCAGTGCTCAAATTTTGGAATCTCGGTAAGTCTCTGAAATACCGATGCAGTACTTAAAATACAATGAAGTATCGATGAATTACTGGTGAAGTACGTGAAGTTAATTGTACACGATTTCCTCTAGCGGTTGACCCCTCGTGATAAACTAAGCCAAACGTACTTTCAACGAAAATTATGAAAATGGTAAATTGGGGCAAAGGGTAAACTAGGCCAATAGTAAACTGGGCCAAAGGCAAATGCTAAGCATAGTAAGGGGTGTAGGGTTTTTTGTATTATTTCTAAAAAAATATCTCCCAAATTGCGCAGATTCTACCTATTTGGTATCAACTCTAAAAAATATAAAAAATTAACTTTAACCTACAGTCCTATCTACCTTTTACGCGCAGATTCCGCCTATTTAGTATCAATTTTAAAAATATATAAAAAATTAACTCTAACCTACAGCTCGATCTACATTTTTCGCGCAGATTTCACCTATTTGGTACCTATCAGTTCTAAAAAAAATAAAAATTAACTGTAACCTACAGCTCGATCTACCCTTTCGCGTATTGATTTATTTGATTTTAAGTACCATAGTTTTTTATTACCAACAAAAAAATTTATTTATTTAAAATTTTGTTTTTGGCCCAGTTAACAATTTCCAAAATTTTATTCCAATTTACCTTTGACCCAGTTTACCATTTTATAATTTCAATCGTATTTGCATTTGGTCCATTTTACCATTTTCGGGCAGTTTTTTGACCCAGTTTACCTTACCCGAAGATTGTACCTCGATGGTTTGCCATTGCTTGTTTAATTTTAGTCTGGACAATGGTTTCTTAAAATTTAGTGTAAAATTACGCTGTCTAGAAGCTTCAGAAGAATGAGAGACATAAAACTGACAAATTGAATAAAAAATGAAGGCAGGCACTCATTTTTTCTCAGAAATGTGTTCAAATATTTGATAGGATCAAGTAAAATACAAAATTGTACAAAAATAACGGAATTATGTAAAGCAAACGAATACAAACCACTCGGACCCCACAGAAAAGATTCTGTTTCCTTAGTTTAAGTTTCTTTAATTTTCAGTTAAAAAATTAAGAAAATGGGCTGTTATGTTCACGGAAGTTTTCAAGGCTGCGGTCAACAAAATGTGTGCCAGATTAACAGCTAGCGCCTAAAGGGTCGTTCATTAATTACGTGAGCTCAAAATGGAAGGGGGGGATCCGGCAAAACCTCACCAAATCTCATTTCAAAGAAGGGGGTCAATGAAAATTTCACGTCAACTTTGTAATTTAGAGAATATCCATTATTATAACAGAGACACTGTAAAAATTATTGGTCTCTAGTGTAGTAAAATTTGTAGAGTAAATCTCACGTGAGGAGGGGGGGAGGTTCCACCACATCTTACCAAATTTCACCAAGGGGAAGGAGGGTTCAAATTTAAAGAAAAGCACCTCTTGTAATTAATAAACGTCCCCTAATGAAGATCTTCTAAGACGCCGGTTAAATGACGGAAGTCGATGGCAAACCGCCGAGGGAGTTTGCCATGAAGGTTTTTAAGATTTCCACACTTATGGTAATAGTTTTCTGGACTCGCCAAAAATGACACTATGATAAGTGGAAAATAAATCATTGTTCAGGCTAAATAGTTCTTCGTTGCAGTAATAAGTATGATATAAATGAAATATATAAATAATACCGTAATTAAATGAGAAGTAATAGCTTTTGGTTTTTTTTAAGAAATTATTTATTACACGCAAGAGTTATAACATATTTACATTAGCATATTATCGAACAAATTAAAAAATTATGCTTTGCAAAGAAATTTATAGCAGCGCTTAAGCTAATTTTAGCATACGCTATCCTTATTATGTAGCTGCAATTTGTATCTTGTACTCATTTTTAAAAATCCTTGTATGATCAAAGAACACGAATATTAAAAATTTATTTGGCAAACTTGCTTAAAACATAAAATTACACATTTTGAGTTTATTGCTTACCAATTCAAATTGTAGATTTAATCATTTACTTTTACTGCATAATTTTTGGCATAATAATTAACAATTACAGTGACTAAAAAGTCTCCGTACGATACCATTCTAGCAATTTAAATGACAATTACTCCGTTTTTAATATTATTTTTTATGAAATTCGATAAAATATAAATATGTACATTCACGCATTAGTTTAAAAATTTTTTAAACAATTTACGAAAATCCGTTCGTAAGAAAGAAAAATGTAAACAAACTGCCATAATCTATCTACAAAATCTACTAAAAGTCTCCGTACGGTACTTAAAAATAGGCATAGAAATGTTTATGTTAATATTTAATATTTTGTACAAAACCCTTTAGCTTTAATCACTGCCCCACACGTCTTGGCATTGACTCCACTAAATTTGTTGTCATATCTGACCCAATTTTGTCCCATTCTTCCTGTAATACCCTCTTAAGAGTATTTTTGTTCGTAATATCGTGTTTACGAATTCTGCGGTTTAATTCATCCCACAGGTGCTCGATGGGATTCAAGTAGGGACTTTGGGGGGGTGAATGCAATTGTTTGGGCACATAATAAAGGAGCTATTCTTTAACAATCATTGACGTATGTATACGAACTTGGTCTTGTTGGAAGATAAAATTGTTTAGAAAGCTTAATTGATTGGGCTGTATTTTAAATTAGTGTTTAAAATATCTAAATATACCCACTTGTCCATTATGGAATCAATAAAATATAATTTTCCACACCCGACGCTGCAATAGACACCAAAATAAAACACTTCCACCACCATGTTTTACTGTGGGAATAACGTTTTTCATATTAAGCGCTTCGTTTGATTTTCGTCACAATTTTTTTCTTCCATCAGAACCGAAAATATTAAACTTACTCTCGTCTGTAAAAATCACTCAATTTCAGAACTTTTTTCATCTTTTTTTGTTTATTTTTTCTTTGTTTCTGTGTTCTATTGCAAATTTGAATCTTTTACTTTTATTAACTTTTGAAATTAGAGGCTACATCTAGCAACCCGGTCATTAAAATTGTCTTTTCTGAGCAAATTTCTGATTGTCTGGTCCGAAACACTAATATAAAGTTTATTACGTACTTCATCCCCAATTTTTGTAGCACTTATTCTGGGGTTTTCTTCACTTCGCATATAATAGCACGATTCATAATATTATTTAGTATCTTGGGGCGTCCAGAAAAGGGCTTACTTTTCAAGAAACCTTTGTTTTCATAATTTTTAATGATGTATTGAACACTTAAATTAGGTTTCCGATAATTTTCCCGATCTCGCGCATTGATATGCCTTCACAATACAATTTAATTATTGTTTGTCGCACCTCGAAGAAAATTTCTTTGCTTATTTTTGTTATTGCCCTTGAAACACGGTCACCGTAACTAAAACCTAAAAAAATTAATTGCGTAATGTAATAGTAACATTGCAATGTATTGTAAAACGTTGCAATTTAAAAATAAAAGTGCTTATCGTGCGTCTACAAAGGGAAACATTTTCTATATGCATCATCGTACGGAGACTTTTTATAGACAGATTATGGCAGTTTGTTTAAATTTTTCTTGCTTACAGACGGATTTTAGTAAATTTTTTAAAAATTTTTCTTAAAACTAATGCATGAATGTCAATATTTATATTTTATCATATTTCATAACAAAAATAATGGTAAAAAACGGAGTAATTGTAATTTAAATTGTTAGAATAGTGTCGTACGGAGACTTTTTTTAGTCACTGTATGTTCAATAAAGCATGTCGTTGCCAAATTAATATTTACTATTGTAATATAAGATTTTCTAAATTTTAAAAATGTGAATTCATTGCCAAGAGTACAAACTTTTTAGTGGGTGGCTCAAATTTCTCCTTTCCATTGCGAATTGGTGGCGCAAAATATTGAATGAAATTTTTTAATCTATAAATGTCTTGCAAGAGCCAATAATGGCACAAATTTTATTAATTAAAAAGGTATAGGTTTTAAAATAACAACTATTTTGCCAACTGACCAAGTTTAAACACCATATCATTGCATAAGATGAAATGAGTAGATTAAAAATGTCACACAAAAAAAGTAAGAATTAAAATGTATTTTGGGAACAGAAGCTGCATTCAAACTTTGAGTTTTATTAATATTCGAACTAGGTATTGTGGATAGCATTTTAAATACAATCTTTCTCTTTTAAACTTGTTGTCTTGCTGTAAGTTCAAATACAGAATCCACAGTGGTATTTCAGCGTCGCAACGCTCACCTAATATGGATAGTTCGGCGTCGCTGCTGGTTAACTTTGCAGGGTCGCGCGCATTCGGACCTGAGTTATTTTAATTTATTCCCACTATCCAGTATTTTATTTCTTTTGCTTAAAATTGTAGAAATGGCAAGTTCATATTTTAACTTTAATTATAGATGCACGAAGTTATTAATTACATTTTAATCTAATAAAAACATTCAACGACCTAAAAAAATATAACGCGAGACAGCTTTTAGATTCGGGTCTAGAATTTTTATTTCATAATTTAGATTTATTACTACATACCCAATGCTGAAACTACAAGTGTGCAATTTTCGCATACACGTATTATGTTACAGCCATCGAATTTTATTGTTACTGATTATTTCCAAAACGTTTACTCACAATAATTGTCAAAATATTTTTGTGCTGTCTGAAACTTGAGATTTGGTTCCATTTGCTGATTATTAAATTTATTTGTTAAAACGATCCTGCAAGTAAACTCAATTGCAAGATAAATGCAACAAAAATTATCGACATATTTACTGGGTATCTATCAAGCAACTGGCAGTTTGCTCCTTCAAATGTAGTGCATTTAGCCACCACTTGCTTATTCAAAAAGCTGTAAGTTACTTCTATTCCAAGAGCAGCATATGGGATTGGAGCATTTGCATCTTCCAGCTGTGGTTCGAAATCCTCCAAAGCATCAGCCAGCAACACTTCTAATTCAAAGTTCTTATTCGGTCTCTGATTCTGAATCTGTGAATGATGTGCTACAAAAACACCGTCGTCAAAAATGTCCGAGTTGTATGGACGTATACCAGTTGCTTTGAATCCACCCACAACGTTTTCTATAGTGGCCGCTTTCACGTATGCTTCACTGAATAATTTCTTCACTTGATGCATTTTTACAATCCGGCCAGAATGAGTGCTCAGTCAATTCTTAATTTTCAGAGAAAACATAAAAACATCAGGTGGTTGCATTCTAGGAGTGCTGTGCAGAGGAAGACAAATCATTATAATCCCAGAAGCACGAGCCAGGTCAATAACCTGAACATTTGTAGTGAGAATAATGCCCATCCAAAACCAAGACTACTGGTTTCTTTTGATTGGTTGCACAGCTTGAATGAAATGCTCCATCCACTGAAGGAAAAGTGGTCCAGTTATCCATCCATAATCACTGCAGTTTCCAATGGAGCCTGGAGGAGCTTCATCAGCGAGCTCTTTCTGCCATCTCTTCTGTGGGAAGATCAACATGGGTCGACATAAAAGTGATTCTCCATGTCCAAGCAAAATTGGACCAACCGTTTTTCAATAGTAGGAGGCAACGCAGGACGTCCACCTGTTTTCTGCTCCGACAGTTTTTCTGTAGTTTTTCCACTCTTGACGTAATCTTTCGAGGTAGCTCGTGGGACACCAAACGTCTTGAAAGCCAATTTATATCCCATTTTTTCTGTCTTACTTTCTCAACTACCTGCATCATATGTTCCTTCTGCCACGTTTTCCTTTTCGCCATACCTATTTGCAACAAGGTGTAAACAATATTTCACGTTGGTAGGAGCGTCCATGTAAATATTTCTATGAACAGTCTCCATTGCCTTTATTCATATTTTTAAAGAACGTAATTTTTTTACGTATATAATTTATATTTTAGCGCAAAAAAACCGATTTTTTAAATTAGGAAAAAACTGTTCTCAGCTTCGCCATTTTGTCAACAAAAGGTTCTAAATTTTGTCCTCCTAACACAGAGGGAGAGTGATTGTAAACCAAACACGTTCTACTGCGGCGGCCATTACTCGAGAAGGAGGTTGTTTTGGGAGAGTTACTTACTTCATCAAACAGTGAACATTTCAATCTTTATTCAACACCCATAAATAATTAATTTTGACTTACCTTCTTTGGTTTCCAATGGTTTGAAGAGAACAACAAATTGTAATCGCAACTCTCTGAAATGATTTTCGATCGCAAGTCAACCACGACGCAATGTAACCTCTTGTGTGCACAGCTACTAGCCTACTGATCTGTCCTGAAGGTATCGCCATTGTCGCCGACTGGAAGGGGGTAAACCGCGGGGACGAAATTTAGGTTCGGCACCGACTTCAAAAAGTGATTTCGTCTAAATAATGCCCGGTTTCACAAACGTTTAAACTCCGATTAAATTATTTAAGCGTATAATATTTAGGCCTAAATTAAGCCTAAATCTCAGTTTAAATGTTTGTGAAACCGGGCATAAGTATTTTGATATGTGTTTGTTAGTAATACTTATGTGTTGTGTTGTAACTAAATTATTATTTTATACTTTGTAGTGCATTTTTACATTTATTTAATTCTCGCGTTTATTTTATTAAATTTGGTTGTATTTTTTTTTAAATCATTTTTATTTTTCTCTTTTTAGTGATGTTAACTACAGTGACTTAAGGTATTATAGCATCAATTTGGGAGAGATAGACACTTCCTTGTCAGATGTCAAAAGCATACACGGAATTTACCCAGTTAGGCTGGAGTGCCACAAGGCAGCGTCCTGGGACCGATCTTATACCTTCTGTACACTTCTGACTTGCCAACTATGGAACAAAATACGACGGTTACGTTTGCAGATGATACGGGCATCATAACATCGCACACCAATCCTATATTTGCGTCTGAGATAACACAAATAAACCTTCACAAAATCGAAAAATGGTTGAAGACGTGGAGAATAAAGGCAAATGAATCAAAGTCCGCACATATTACATTTACGCTGCGTAGAGAAACTTGTCCTCCAGTAACCCTGAATGGCAAACAGATTCCACAAACAGAGGTGGTGAAGTACCTGGGCATGCACCTGGACCGACGTCTAACGTGGAAAACCCATATATGGACAAAACGCAAACAACTAAACATACAGTTCCAAAAATTATACTGGATCATCGGTAGTGGTTCTAAACTATCCCTACAAAATAAGCTACTAATTTACAAAGCCATAATCAAGCCCATATGGACATATGGCATACAACTATGGGGCACTGCATCCAACTCTAACATTGACATTCTCGAAAGATTTCAAGCAAAGGTGCTCAGAAAACTGGTCAACGCACCATGGTTTGTCACAAATGAGATCATACGAAAGGATCTGGCTGTACCTATGGTAAAAGAAGAAATTGTAGCTTTTAGCAGCAAATATAAAATTAGACTCGGCTCACACCCAAATCAATTGGCAGCAAACTTGATGGAAGAACAGAACAAAGAAGACAAGTACAGACTGAAAAGATTCAAACCTCAAGACCTAATAAACAGATATAAGTAGACAATAATGTATACTCGGTAGTATAAACTTTTAATTGCCCTGTACAAAACTTAATTTATATGAATTAATGCTATAAAGGTAAAAACCACTGGGTTTTTGCTTAAATTTGTCACCTTTAGGAATCGTCAAAACATTTACTTATTGTTGTAAGACAGATTGTAAATATTCTGGGTAAATAAAAAAAAAAATTTGGGAGAGAGTCGATTAATCCTGATTACAAATTTTACCATTCTTTTTGTAAATTATGAAAGATAATAATGCCAGATACACATAAAAAAATTTTAATTTGCGGACGGCTCACACATTTTGGAAAAAAACGGCTTTAAAAATGTATTAACAATGCAATTTACTCATTGGCTCTATTGAACTGTAACCCCGTCCACCAAATTAAAAATGGGTTGTGGCAACATTTAAAATACCAGAATCTCGTTTTTTAAAACGAATTATGAAAGATAATGGCGTAATTAGCTAATAAAAAAATTAAATTTGTGATCGGACAACAAATTTTCGAAAAAAATCACTTTTTGTGTGAATTCGTTTCTGATATGGTTGCGCTGTCAAAACCTATCTCAACACCCCCGCCCTTCGGGTCGCGGAGGGGCTCGAACGTTTTGACACGCGCTTTACTTACTAAAAACATCCCCCCAGCGGCCCCAACTCGAAAAGTTTGGAAGTTGACGCCACGAATCTCAGGAAGCGACTGACTCCTTCCTAACGCTGCTCTAGTTAGCCCCGCCCTATGCGCTATTCACGTATATAAAATTACAAGTACCGCCAACAGAATGTATTCCATATTTGGCATTTTAATACACAAAAATACACTTACATGTATTTCTTATGGGAAAATTGCAATTTTCAAAATTAAATTGTGGCCTTATTACAATTCTGACAAGATTGATCCTCACCTTAAAGAGCTTGTATTTTTGCGTTCTTTTGTTTTGTATGGCCACTTCTATAGAAAAAAGTGTGTTTTTGAATCAGGGTTAGTCGACTCTTGCCTCAATTTGATTACAATCAATTAGAAATCTGGTGATAGAAAATACCCTTTCTCTAAGCCGTTGAGGAGCTCTATTGTCATCTTTGTTATTTTTAATAATTAAGTTCCACTACTACGTTTACTTCACCATAAGGACATCATGGTAACTCAAATATCTCGATACCCTAAGAGATTTGGCCGAGTATCGTTTATGTGCTCATAAGAATGAAAGAATTCCGTTATATTGTCATTATTCATATCTGAACTTGAGAAAATAAATATGGGACCACCCCTAATGTACACCCTTTTCACTAAAAAAACAATCATCGAAATCAGTCCTCGTGGTAAAAAATTATCGCTTGCTCACAAGAATTGAAGATATCCGTTATTTTGTCATTGATCATATCATCAGAACTTGACCAAATTAATATGAAACCACACTGAGTACCCCTTTCAAAAAAACAACCATCATAATCAGTCCACTTCGTAAAAATTATAGCTTAACATACATAAAAAAAGATTCCGACGAATTGTATAACCTCCTTTTTTAATTCGGTTAAAATGATAAAATTGAACTTGATAATTGGAACAATTACAGAATTGATTACGTTTATATGCCACTCGACAAATTAATATTTAAATAAATTAATATTATTTTATTTAAGTAGTGTAACACTCGAAGAAACAATTTACCTCCCCTCTCACTTTGTTACAATTATTGGCAGAAAAAAATAAAGTAAAAGACTTCTTTCACAACCTTGCATTTCTACAATTTTGTCTAGAAAAATTGTATAGATTTAAAAAAAACACAAATTAAAGTTAATTTTAACAACTTTAAAATTATCCCTACATTTTTCCATAAAATACATAATTTTAAAAATTTGCCAAAAATCAAAAATTTTTAAAATTTATCGATATTTTCTCAAAAAAAAGAATTTCAAATAATAGGTACGTTTGCACTTTTAAAAAGCTACGTGTAATATTAATTTTGTTTGTAATATTGTAAATAATTAGTATTAATTTTTTTATTATTTTCAAAATCACAATATTTTAAAATTTTAAAAAGAGGTGAAAAAAAAAATCTGTGGGTTTGAGGACACAGTATTTTCTACTAACGAACATTCAAAAATCAATCAATTGAAAAGTAGAGGTGCTACCATTAGCCATTACAAAACCAAATAGAAGTTTTGATCAATGAAATAAATTACCATCTTTTTCTTTGTCGATTACCCAATAAACAAAAGATTCGCATAAAAGGGTTTGTGTTTTTGATCATTGTCAGAATATGTTTGCATTCAACTAATTTAGTTGAAAAACTCAAAATTAATTTTACGTGCATAAACAATGGTTAGGAAGTGGTGGCAGCATACGTACGCTACTCAACATCACCCCCAAGCTACTATATTCATTTTCTGGTTGCGTTAAACTTAGAAGTAGAAATATAATAATTTTCTTACAAACTCCCCGTGTTACACTGTTAGTTTTTAAAATATTAAATAAAAAAGATCCCATGAACCAATTTAGACCAAAATCTAATCAGCTTGTAAGTCACAATATAAGAACATGAAATCTCAAATTTACTTTTAGAAATTCCAATTAGTTTTTGAGGTCGGGTGCACATAAAATTTGACCACAGACATTCTTTGAAAATGTTCTTATTTAGCTCATGGGACCCCAAAAAGTGTAAATCTAAAATTTCAATTTTTCTGAACAAAAAAATACTTTTCGTTATTATTTCATAATATGATTACGTAAAACCAAATGAAATGCAAAAATTCAATGACGGCACAAAATAGATGATCATTTACATTTTGTTCTATTGGAAACTTGTCGGATAGCCTATTGTGCGCTAAAAAATAAGTAAGTGTGAAAAAATTGACTAATTTACAAATTCACTAAACTTGTAATTATTAAATTTGTTTAAAATATTTTTGCTGAGTTATTAAAATTAAATAGTACAAGAAACATAAACATAAGATATTAGTAAGATTTCTAGCAGTTGACCTTTGCTAAACCAACAATCCCAATTGCATAATATAAAATTTCATGAACTGATAATGGAATGTTGATTCTCGTCAGTAAGACATGCACAAGACCCTCTACATACAAGCAAGTACAGAAAACTATCAAAATTAGCTTGTAAAAATTTAGTAATCAGAAAGTAATAAATAAACCAATATCTCATATTTTATTTGAAAATCATTTAAAAAATTCTATCACAGACTACAAAAATTGTACATTTGGTAGTAAAATATTTTAACATCTGTCTGGTAAAAATACCAGAGTACCCACCTATTTTAATAAATTGCATACCTATATTTCAGAAAGATCATATTATGAACATATAAAAATTGAAATGTACAAGAGTAATCGATAAAAAAATTACTGTTACTTCGTTGTACTCTAATTAGTAAAAATGGGAAATTCTTCATTTTAAAAACCTAATTATTGCATCATCACAATTTTTTATTTGTACAATCTTTCTCACCTATACACAATTTTATTTCTTTCTCTAATAATAAAGGAATCATTTCAATACTAAAACGGCATGACAATCCATGTGCTTAAGTACCCATAAAATGTGGCAAGGACACAATTAAAAACTTAATAATGTAATATCAACTTTACATTTTATATTTCAACTAATGTGATGTAAAAATTTTATAATCTCTGCTACTTTTCTACATTAGGCACCACATACAGCAACCAGCAGCACCTTGTAATTATATAATAATTTTTAAGACGGAAAATTACAATTATAACAAACTTTCTATCCCCATAGACCACACAAGAGGATTATTGGTTTTTATCGTAATAGCAGATTCACCGTTGTACGTATTCGAACTACTTACCAAATTACCAAACTCCAATACTGAATTATCTACAAAACATTAAATTGTATCCTGATAAATGCATTTAATAGAAACAGTTTTCTTACTTAAATTCCATTTTAACCCTGTACTCGTAACTACACATGGTCGACCTACTGGTATTAAAGCACACCATTCTTTCTTATCTAACAACTTTCTCGGAATGTTTATTTTATGAATAACTCCTTCATTTAAAATCCACGTCAATGAATTCGAACTCAAAAGCATGACATCGGCATGAGGTATAATTTCTTTGGCTTTATACATTGTATTAATGTTGGCTAAAATTTGATCAAATCTACCCGAAGTTTCAGCAAAAACCAGCACCGTATTAACCTAAAACATAAAAAAATCAATAATCAAAACAATTGAAACTAGCATTATAAAAATAACCTGTATTGATTTTGAAAGTGCATGGCATTGCATTATGCGTAAAGATTTTGTAAAGTCAGTTTCGTCTTGATCAGGTGTAACCATAACACTCACGTTTCTACTTTTGTTATTAAAATAATTTACAGCTTCTGTGGATACAGAATCCATGTCTCCGGTAATTAAATCTGGTTCGGCACCCTCACAACATTCATATTTATTTAATTTTAACCACGATAACCACTGATCGGTTCCACCATCCACGGTTAATCGTATCGAAGCTGCAATATTTTTGTTATTATAATTATTTATTAACCTCATTTAACTTTACACCTGCTCTCCACAGTTTCCAAATAAATTCACGTTTAAAATTTAAAGCTAGCGGCCTGTTTAATATAATAACAACGTGATTTAAGTGCGAAGAATTGTTAAAAATTGAAGCAGGACTCCATACGGCTTCTGGAGTTTTACACATGTTGCTCACTAAGCTATGCAATTCAAATAATTTATTTAACATGTGGCTGTTAAATATCAATCGCGATTTATTAAGAGTAATTACAATATTTTTTATAGGTTAATAAAATGTCATATCAATTTAGTTCACATAAACAATAGTCCTATGTGTTTCAGAATGTTGTCATTGAACCTAATCGAAAAAAAATTTCGAGATGAAAACGCATGGGTGTAGGTTAAAGGTGGGTTTGAGAGTGTTTAAGCAGGGGCGCCGAATTTTAAAAATCAATGGAAATGTATCATTGATCTTTTATTAAAATCTTAAGATCTTTTATTAAATAAAAGAACAGAAAATTTTTAAACGATTTTAATTTAAAAGTTTAAGAAAAAAAGAAACTATTTTTTTTAAATGAAATTCTTATCTATATTATTTTAAAAACATATTTTTATTTAATATTAATGTTTTTACAATACATCATCAGTTTGAATAATTTGTAATTGACTTTGCAATGCCCCCATAGAAATGAAACAGTGGCGTAGGCGACAGGAAGAGCCGATTGCCAGGAATGTCACGATAGTATACCGTGGCTCTCTTTTATGCTTTAGTTCACTAGATCGACGATAGAAAAAAAAACCAAAAGTGTTAATACTGTTTTAATGTAAATACGTTGATAAATACAAAAACTTAAAATTAACCACTTCACACAACATATCATAATTCTAACACACCAAACAAGATATAATGGCTTTAGCACCTTTCAGAAACATTATTTACAAGAACTTGCTTTTTTCACTTTCTTTTAAATTGGCTTTTAAATATTGGTCGAGCCATTTTTCAATAACTGGTAAATTATCATTACTCCATTTGGCTTCTTCTTTAATATTCTTTAAAGCTTTTTCGATTACAAATTCCGCAGTGCCAAAATCACCTTTTTTCTTTGTATACAAATCCGTTACCATATCTAAACCTTCTTGTGTTTTGAACACTGAAGTTGAGGATGTTATTAAGCTATTCCATAATTGGGGTTTATTTTCAAATCTAAAAAATGATAACTTTCACCATAAACCTTCCTGCTTAGAATTTGGTAACTTACGATTTCCTAATTGCATTCCAATTTTTATTGAGATAATTGAACAAAGTTGTATAGCCACTTGATCCTCCTGTTAACATACTAAATATTAAATAAATATCGTTATCAGTGAAGTTTCCATTTTGTTCCAAAATGGTGATGGCAAGAATTTTTTCAATTTTCCAAGAATCGATTGGGCATCCAGCTAATGTTTTTAGCAAATATGTACGTTCGTTTTGTTTTCTACTTGCCGGGAAATTTATTACTCGACGAAGACCAAATTCCCATTCTTCCTTGGTACCCCATTTAAATACGGGACAAATATATTGGTTTGCAACGCTAAAAATAATAAGAATGATTTAAGTTATTTCAGATGAACACAAAATACATACGGATTGCCTTCGTCGGGATTTTCAGCGTCCATCCACTTATCAAAAGCTGCTTGAGCTTCTTCAATGCAAGGTTTGTATCCAGCCTGGCAAAGGAAAACTTTTGCAGAACCCCTTAAATGAGCGATTCCTTCACTTTCGCTCTCGTGAGATTCGCTTTCCAGTTGTTCGTACAAAGGCGTAAGCAACATTCTTACGTACGTCTAAAAGTCATACGAATAAAATTTAAACTCCACACGACGTTCAATCTTACCAAAAACTTTTTGTGAACTTTAGAACTGTCGATGTGTCTTCCAATATGATCTATCATGGTAAAAACTGGATCCCAAGCCAAATGTTCTCGTTCATGTTTCAAAAATAATGTCATATTCAAAGCCGTAGCAAAATTTAAATCTCCAGCATAGGCAAGGTTCCAGGCATCGTGTAAAAGTTTAGCCCGAGTGTTGACGGGAATTTTAGAACGATTTTCGTCGATTTGAAGATATTCCGCTAGTAAATTCCAATTCTTTTCATCATAGTTTACAGGAAAAGGACCTGGCAAGTTGAAAAAATTACTAATTCAAACTAGCAGTGAAATTAATTTTTACCAATCTCTTCAGGATTTACAATAATAAATTTCTTTGCATCGGGAAGGTCTGTCAATTTAATCTCTCTCTGCCTTCTTATCCATACAATCGGAGTGGAATTTGTAAAATTCAGCTTATCTTCTCTAATCAGAACTACCGGTATCCACCACAAAAATTTTTCCTGATCTGGAACATCGTGGGGTCTTTCTCTCAAATAAACCCTCTGAAAGTTTGTATTTTATAAAAACCTACAAGAGAGATAGATGCAGGATTTAAAATCTTACTTGAGACATAGTAGCAGTTTGATCGTCATAATTTCTCGTGACGTTTAGAACTGGAAGCCGATCTTTTGTAATCCAAGATGCTGCAATATCGTTGATGGTAATTGTGTCATCCAATGTGTCGTCAAAACGAGCTTGTTCGGTTATCGAACCCCAAATATCATCTCCAAAAAATGTTTTGAATTGCCTAAAACAATGATTTTTGAACCAAATAGTAATTATTTACGTTGAATCAAACCTGTCGGCCATGAATCTTTGTAAACCATGAACTAAAGTCTTTTCGCTTAAAGTATAATTTAACATTCTAAATATTAATTCCGTTTTGGTCGACCCAGAGTCTTGCTTGATCGCCATTACTTTTCCATGAGGATATCGTTTGCTGAATTCGTAATATATAGAATAGAGCATAGTCATGGGCCAGTTGTGGTAGGTTTCTTGACCGTTGCTTATCTGAAAGAATTTGTAAATAAAGTTTTCTTTAACTCAAACAGTCGTAATCACTAATCACCTTTAATGTTGTGTATGTGGTGATAAACCTTGCTAATGCGTTATTTATGTGAGCATCGCTCCACCAAAACGGTGTAGCTAAGGATCCTAACCATTGGTAAACCAGTTCGTGTGTAATTATCCATGACCCTTTGGCGCTTATTTCACTTTCCCTAAAATGAATATGATAAAGAAAAGTTGTTTTATTAGTAAATGATCCTACTTGAAAAATATTAGTCCCCAACTGTCTGCGGGTCTTGTGCCTTGGAAATTTGGCACCGCAATGCAATCTAATTTTGGCATAGGATATGGCATTCCCCAAAACTGTTGTAATGACTTAACAGAAGTGTATATTTTGTTTACTGCATCTTCTATTGCAGTGATGTAATCGGGCCTTGCGCAAACTTTAATGCTGACATCTGAAAATGTGCATTTAGATAAAAGATCTCACTGGATGGGTTCAACTTACCAACACCGTCATTATTATCAGTTTTATTGTTAGCTATGCAACTGAAATCTGAAATTAAAATACCGAAGCTGAAAGTTGACATTGGTGGAGTTTCTTGGAAATAATCACGAACCCATTTTGGATTTTGATCGCTAAAATTGCAGTAAATTTAAGATTTGTTAAAAAAGGTATTGTCAAGCTTACTGTTGTTCGGTTCTACTTAAAGGCATGTTAGCCATTGCAGTCATTTCAGGATGTCGCACCACACTCACCCTGAATGGAACCTTGTAAGCTGGTTCATCAAAACTTGGAAAAACTCTCCTAGCTAAGTTAGGTCTTAAATTTGTAGCTACAAACCACTTTTTTTCTCCGTTTGTTGGATTTATGTAACTATTTCGGAATAATCCTTCGCTTGTGTCATTGTACAGCTTACCATGGTACTGAATATCTACCAAGCACTGACTGCCACGGTGTAAAGGTTTTTCTAAATAAATAATAAACAGTGGTTTTTTAGCAACCATTTCGCTGTTTATAATTTTGATGTCGTCTGGCAATTGTGGTTTGGAAAAGGTCCTTTGGCTAAAATAAACAATTTGAACAAAAAATTTTAATTAAATCCTGTTAGTTACGTTTCATCATCGTGCGCATATTGGGTAACTTTAAGTTTATCCGCATGAATTTCTAAATTATCGTGGACATGAAGAGTAATTTTGTCGGCACTTTCTTGCCAAGTGATATTTATCTTGACGTGACCTATAAAGGTTCCTTCCTCTAACTTGGGATGCAAGTCTATCTCATAACCATTCGGTGTGACTTCTCTTGGAAGTCTTGTGTCTGATATTAGGCTATGAGCAGCTATTAAATCTATACTTCTTTTACTTTTACAATAAACCTGTATGGGAAAAATTGGAAATTAAAGCACATTAATGAGTTCATTTCAGAATACTTACTTGACTATTTTCATGAAGAAGTAACATGATAAACACAAACCCCCAAATTCGTATCATTTTGGGTGTTTTAATCACCTTCACCTGAAAATGCACTCAATTAAAAATGTATTTAATTAATGGAAATAAGAATGCACTTCCAAATCTTATGGAATTAGTTGCTAAAAGTTATTTACAATATTGAGGGACGGGTAAGATTCCTGTCATTCGATTTTGAGCATTTTAAAGTGGATTATGAAAGATGAGGGTCTAATTAGCGTATAAAAAATTAAAACGGTTTTAAAAACCGTTTATTTACAAATTTATTTACAATGCAATTTACTCATTGGTTCTTTTGAACTGTAACCCCGCCTATCAAAATTAAAATAGGTTATGGCGATAGTAAAGATACCAGAATCTCGGTTTTTACAACGAATTATGAAAGATAATGATGTAATTTATAAATAAAAAAGTAAAATTTGTGGTTGGTCACCATATTTCGGAAAAAAGTTCACTTTTTGTGTGAATCCGAGTTTTGATGTAGTTGGGTTTGTCAAAACCTACTTTCCGTACCCTGCGCTCCGCTCCGGGCGCTACAAGCGGTTTTGACAAGCACTTTACTTACTAAAAACATCCCCAAGACGATACAACTCGAAAAGTGTGGAAGTTGATCCGTCGGATGTCAGAATGCGACTGGTATCTCCTCACCGCTAGTAACTGTCAACTCAGGCATAGCACACACACCGTAAACACTTTTGCATAAATTATTACGCAATATTGCGCAATAATACACTTGCATACGTGTATTTCTTATGGGATAATTGTAATTTTCAAATTTGAATTGTGGCCTTATTAGAAGTCCGACTACATTCATCTTCACCTTAAATGATTCGTATTTTTATGCTTTTTCGTTTGGTTGAGCCATTTTAATAGAAAAATGTTTCAAAGACGGGTTTCTTACCTCGACCCCATTATTGTTGTGAATTTTAATTTATTTTATTTTTTTTAAGTTTTAGTTTAAATTTAGTTTTAGAATTTTAGTTTAGGATTTTGCATTACAACCAAAGATGAGCAGGTCTTGCAATAATATTTGTGATAGCTATGTATATAACTGTGTAATAATATATTTCATATTACAGCAGTGGGTATAGGTGTTTCCATTGGTCATGATCCTTAAACTGCGTGACGCGAAGCTCCAGGGAAAAATAAATACAAATAAATGTTGGATTGGCAGGAAAAAATTTTTTAAACAAGAGTTTTATTTAACTTTTTGGAAAAAGTAGTTCATTGGCGTCAAAATTGTATAAAAAATTACTGCTATGGATAAAATTGGTTTAATTTTGAACAAGAAATTGTTTTTTGATTACTTACCCCGGCAAAATTGGACAAAACGTACGCAATTCGTGCTAAATTTTTTTAACTTTAGGCACCCATCTGACGGATCGTGTTTGCTCGTTGAGTAATATGATTCTTTTCTCACTCATTGCGTAAAATAGTATTAAATTAATTTATATACTTACCGCACAGTAAAAACCTTTTTTACGCAATCTTAAAAAATTATTATCATCATTTCCATCATGGATTAAAAATGATATTACTTATATAAAATTAAGAAATAAAAAAAATTTATTTAATAATAAAACTTGATGTTTTTAAGCAGACATTTTTGGCTCTTTGACGAATTATGTCGTCTGCGCATAATTATTAAGGATAATGACCGAAAAAACACTTTACCTATAAATATATAAATAAATACGCAATTTTTATCTATTTTTTATTATAATCCTATTATATTTGAATATAACTTTAATATTTTCATTAATATATTAAAATAAAAGAATTTAAAGCCTTGATAAAATTTTTTAAACTTTTGCAGTGAAATATTTTATTTAAAATAGTTTTTTTAATGTACACCGAAAGACCTTGTTTACTATATGTAATGATGTCTGTATGTATACCTATGTTATCTTCTTAATTGCTATGTACACACGAAATATACATGTGAGTGCTTTAATTACCAACAGCAATTTTGCGAATAATGTTTTCTTATTCAGGTAATTAATTGTTTACATATCAGCTTTAAAATTAATAATTTCCATTTCAGGAATATTCCATATTTTTTGATAATTTATCTGAACTTCCAATTATATTTACAAGTACAAGTAAGTCATTAATTTTTCGTAAGACACGGTTAAGTCAATATTTTTTCAGGCTAAGTGCACAACGGAACACTTTTCTGTTAATATTAATGGAACAGCTTATAATTTTGTATGGGAATCAAAAACCGACTATTCCATTGAGGTGATATTTTCAAAGCCATTTTGTTATGATGAAAGCCTACAATTAGTGTACAAAATTTGTTCCAATGGAGAATGGATAACTTCCGAGAGAAAATGTTATTTCAACGAAGGAAGTGAAATATGCCCTCCCAAATTTAAAGAAAAGGACGGACAGTGCGTTTATATTACAGAACCTCAAATTTGGGAACAAGGTTGTCCAGTTTATGGCAGTTTTGTCACGCCAAAAGTCAGTTACGATAACACGTGGTTACCATTTAGACGAAATAATCGTTTCGATTTTTTTGAATATGTCCTACCGGATAAAAATTATGGATGCAAATATTCGGCGTCAGTTTTAGATTCTTCAAGCGACTTTAATTGCTTGGTATCCTACAATAACAGCGCCTTTCCTGCAACGTGTGATGAAAAGCATCCGCATGTTTGTGCATACAAGTACGACAAATTTCTAAATCGATGCCCGAAAGATTGTAAATCTGGAGGAATAGGAAGTGACTACTGCTTTTGTAAGGTTTACACAAAACAATTCAGAGGTAAATGGTGCAAAACCTTAGCTTCTCCCAAATATGCGTACGAAAGGTTCATTTTGCACGAGCTTGCAGAAGACGATACTTGTTTGATAGATAACTTTCAAAGTAAGTTGCCCATTCTAGATTTCATTTCTCAAAACACAATGTTAATAGGAATAGACGACGAAAATTTAGTCTTTTAAGGGAAGATCAAGTTAAATGTGCGATTTGTCAAGTAGATCCTGTCGAATTTGAGCCTTCGAGTTTGGTGTTAAAATTTAAAGTCGAATCTTGTGATTTATATTTATTAGTGTACTCTCCGGAAAGTTTACTAAGCAACGACGATGATATAGTTTATTGCTTTACAATTGGGAATGGAATATTAAAACTAGAGTCGATACGGACGAAGTTTTTGATTCAAAACGAGACCCAAAATCTGGACTCACCTTGCAAGTTTTCAAAGTTTCTATACAAGATGAAAATCCTGCAAATTATTGGTGTGAAGCATTTCAACTTCCGGCTTTACAAAATATACAATCAAATATGGTGGTGGCGTATAAAAAGTTTCATGGGCACGAGTATTCAATGCGGTTGAAAGTATACAAAATTTGCCGGTTTTCCAACGTGGAATGCAAAAATCCCAGCACTGCTTTTATTAACAATATATGCAAAGAATTATTTAACGATCGATTCTTCCATAAGTTTATTAAAAGTGTGAGACTTTTTTATATATATAACATTGACGTACCAAATGAGATTATTGATGTACTGGTGCATATAACAACGGACACCAAAATTCCCATAATCGGGGAATATTTTGCCATCAGAAAAAATTTGTTTCGACTTGCAGGGAAAAATGCTTTTGTAATGTTTTTCAGAAGTAGTGAAGTTTGTTTGCCAGAGTACACCATATCTGGCAGTACCATTCTGCAGTGGAAACTAACTCACATTGGAACCATAACAATATCAGAGGAATTATGTATCCAAGAAAATAATATTCCAGTTCATAGGTACTGCTTGGGAGATTTTACGTTTGGTGCAATGTGGGAGGAACCGAAAGGAATCTGTTCTGAAAATGTTGTAATGTCTTTGAAAACCGAAACGTTACACAACCTTAAGATTTCCGATTCTATCGAATATTTAACACAAAATATGTCAATTTTGACAAAAAATTGTACCGATTTGACAGTGTTGGATTTGTATTACGTGGCGGAAATTTTCGCTAAATTGGGAACACTCAATCAAACTAATTCCTTGGGACACTTGAGTGACGTATCTGAAATTATCGATAATTTAATGAAAACAACAAATGGAACGATTATGAAACAATCTCAGATACATTTAAATGTAACTGATGAAATGCTCGACACGATTGATAATATTCTCACGTCATTCAATGCAAGTGATGATAATTTATTAATGCTTAGGAGAGATAATCTCGTAATACAAATTACTAAACCATTTGTTAATAATATTTCGGGAATAGTTTTATATGGAAATAGTAGCACGTCATTTATTGACTCTCAAATTAAGGATCTATACACCAACACAAGTTTAGATTACTTTTTGAACGACACTGAATTAGAAGTAGCGGCATATGTTCCAAGTGAATTATTGGATGTGATATCGCAAAACTTGTCGATTAACGAGAAATCCGATTTAGTTATAATTACTACACTGTTCTATAACGATAAATTTTTTAATACTGCTGATAACCAATCACATTTAATAGGCAGTCGGGTGGTTAGCATTTCAATTCCAGGTTATGGCGAATTTCTCAAAAAGCCGGTCGTGGTTATATTCAAAGCTAACAAAACTCATCACCATTCCAATTGTGCTTATTGGAATTACGGAATTAATTCTCAAAATTTCAGTGGTTACTGGAGTACGTTAGGTGGATTTCACATAGATCAGCTAACTAATGTTTCGGCAGAAGGTTGCTTTTATTCCCATTTGACCAATTTTGCTCTTTTGGTCCGAACCGATCCTATCTATGCAAACGAAGAGGAAACTTTTACGTACGACTTGAAAGTAGAAGTTCACGATCAGGCGTTAACCATTATATCAGATATTGGATGTTGCTTATCCATAATTGGAATTGTTGGAATATTTGTGACGAGTGCTGTTTTTAAATCTTGGAGAGAAAAGTCGGAACGCGCATTTTAATTCAATTGTGTATTACCATTCTCTTGCAGATAATAATTATTAATTTTGCCCAAGTGAAAAACCTATCAAAAATATCTACCAACTATTGCACAGCAATTGGAATTATTTTGCATTACATTCTTATATCGGAATTCTCTTGGATGCTAGTGGCTGCAATTTTACAGTTTTACCGATTTGTTCAAGTGATAGGCCAGATGCCGAATCATTTATTTATGAAAGCTATGGTAATCGGATGGGGATTGCCCATTTTACCAATACTTATAGTATGTTCTGCTAACTACGACAGTTACACTGCAGGCCTTCAAGGATTTTGCTACCCCAAAGGATACAGCTTATACTATGGCGTTCTATTACCAATAGCTATAATAGTAACCGCAAATTTAACCGTTTTTATTATGGTACTTCGCAACGTGTTTCTATTACATACGGAATCGAAAAATAATTCGCATAAAATTTTAACAAGACAATTATGTTTGGCTGTCTTATTATTTTTTTTATTAGGGCTACCGTGGATTTTTGGATTACTGTCCGAAATGATCGATCACAATTCAGCTTTTTCTTATCTCTTTGTATATTTATTTTGTTTCACTGCAACCTTACAAGGCTTTGTATTATTTTTATTTTACGTAATTTTAGATAAAAGTACCAGATCCTTGTGGTACCTTCTTATTAAAAGAACAATTAATCGAAGTTTTGACTAAATATTTTATTATCACAAAATTTTAATTTATATTATTAATTACCTATGTATTATAAAAGTGTAGTAATTATTGATTTAGATTTGAAAAATAAAATGTACAGGGTATTTATAACGTAATGCATTATTTAAAATCAATTCATTTAATATTAAGAATTAAAATAAAATAAAATAAATTTTTAAATTTACTTACGATGAAATAAAATCAAACTATCTTAAAGGATGTGTATAACACCAACAGCAACTTATATATTTTACACTATTGACTTGCTTCTGTTACTTGTTGAACACAGTTGTGAACGAAAGGGATGGCAAAATCATTCATCCTGTTGCGCAAATTGTAATTAAATACGTATGCACTATTTATGTGTGTCTCATTTCTTCTTATTTTGCAGCTCTTCTAACCTAGTAATACTGAAGTGAATAGTGAGTGTGTAATGAAGGTTCATTATTTAATTAAAATATAATAGGTAAATTACAACTAAATTAGATGCTACCGGATTAATACTGGTAAACAAGTGACATTTGATTGGATACTATGGTTTTCTTTACATGAAGATTGACACAGTAACCCTTATGTAGTTAATAAATATCAGACAAATTAATACCTTTATTTCTTTAAGTGCCGAATTTCTAGACAACAATGATCTTTCGCCTAAAAAGTCTTCTAAAAGAGATCCAGAACTATTTTTTTTAAATCTCATATAGGTTTTCACTGATTATTATGACAAGGGACATTATTCGTGGTGATATAATAAATGGAATGATTGCATTTGACCTGAATTCATCGTCAATGAGATTGAAAAATTAATATAAAAATCTTTTTATTTGAAGGATTGGAAAAACAAACGAGCTATACTTCTGAAACGGGGAATCAGAATATCATAAACCCTTCAGTTTCTTGGATGAACGATCATAACACTAATTCTTGGACAGACAAACTTTTATTCGGCCAACTAAAAATGACATGTCTTTTGCACAAGAAGATTGACCAAAAGCATGACATACAAAGCCGCGTTTGGGATGTTTATAGTTTGGTTTGTAAATTTTGGTCTATTCCGGTAGCATACGAACAATGCAGCATAAGTATATTTTCACAAAAAGTCAAAGTTAAATTTTTAATTCAACTATTTTACTCTTACAATTACTTCGGAAAAATATGTATTAGTTATTTTGTTAATAACTTAGGTTATATGACATTAACCTCCCCAAACCTGTCAAATTGGAATTTTAAATCTACCCGATCTCCTTTCAATGAGCTGTGCCTTATAAGTTTTGCTAATATTCCTATCTGGATCGACTCTCATAATGAGTCCAATCCAATCTAATCTTCTAGCTCGTATTTCATTTGTATTAGAGGCTGATGTATAAGTATAAGTATTTTCAAAGGATGTATTCGACTCTTGACAGTTGCATTTGGTTGTTTGGAATCATGCAATATGCTTGGCATCCATACATTACCACCAGCTTTACTATTGGATTCAATATTCTCGATTTGATTTTTTTCAACAGTTTTTCCTTTATTAGTAGCCCATTTAGTGCCACAGTAGCGTCTTTTGTTTGTCGCTCTATTTCGCAAATAGCTCTTATAAAACAGTTATCGAATTTAGCACGCTAAAGATCTAACGTTTCATGACTGATGTGACATGTTACGCCATTTTGCTAACAACTTATCCAAGCCAAATTGTACAATTGCATCCACAAAAAATGCACCGTAACGCAGTTTTTGTTGTCAAAGAAGTAGGAACCAATGATACCACCACTCCAAAACCCACGCTAGGCGCTCTTGAAGATGCATTTAGTTTCACACGAGAACGGGTGGATTTTTGGAACCCGAATATTGTGGCTATTCACAAAATAAAACCACAAACAATCAAAAGTGTGTTTACTACAAAGAGGATTACAAATTGTTTGCCATTAATCAGAAGGTGGCAAGATCAGACTCCCTGAAATAAATCTTGAGTTCCGAACATATAATGTTCCAAGTAACTGCGATCTAAATTCGCATAGCGGAGGAGTAGCTATTCTGGTTAATAAGAAAAGAAAACATCTTATGTTTAAATTGCAAGCAATATCATGTTATCTTTAATGGTCCGAAAATTATCACAAAGATACAGTCTACAAATTATCCAAATCTACGCACCAATTAGCACCGCAAAAGATGAAGATATAGAACAGTTCTACGGAGATATCACAAAAGCACAAATATCTGAAAAGTCCCACTTCTGTCTGATAATTGGAAACTTTAATTACAAATTAGGGAAAAAAGTTTAAGACGTGAAGAACATTAGTTCATTCGGTGTTGGGAAAAGAAACAGTAGTGAAGAAACATTTTTAAGCTATCCAGAAGAGTTATCTAGAAGAGAAGAGTTAGGGAAAATTATCAGAAAAGTTATACTTTATGAATTCCTACTCAAGGAAGCACGAAAAGATAAATATAGAACTATAGATTTTATACTATCAAATAATAAAAAAGAGATTCTAGCAGATGTATCTGCCTAAAATAAATTTCACGGGGTAAGGTAAACTGGGCCAAATGCAAATTTTATGAAAATTTCGGAAATGGTAAACTGGACCAGAAACAAAAAGAATTTAAGAAATTAACTTTTTGTTGGTAATTAAAAATTATTCCTTTTCTTCTTCATGTGCCATATCCGGTCACCCGGACGTTGGCGATTCAACAGCCGAAGCCAAGATGAATTTACCAGGAGTATAATTCATGGGTGGTTTCGTTGCCTTCCCCATAATCCACAGATTAATATTGGACTTTTGATTACAGCAGTGTATCTAACGCGAGCAGGGTTTGAACCGCGACTTACCGCGTCGTAGTCAACCGTGTATGCTTCGCGCTATACCTTCTGGTTAGTTTTTATTGGCACTTAAAAAATTTTCAGAATTTCTGTACACTATTTCTATAGGAAATTAAACTAAATAAGCTAAACACAAATAAATCTGCACGAAAGAGTAGAACGGCTGTAGGTTACAGTTAGTTTTTGATATTTTTTTAGAGCTGATACCAAATAAGTGGAATCTGTGCGAAAAAGTAGATCGGGCTGTAGGTTACAGTTATTTTTTGATATTTTTTTTTAGATCTGATACCAAATAGGTAGAATCTAGGCGAAAAGATAGATCCGACTATAGATTAGAGTTAGTTTTTATATTTTTAGAGTTGATACCAAATAGGTGGAATCTGTGCGAAAAAGGTAGATCGGGCTGTAGGTTAGAGTTAGTTTTACATATATTTTTAGAGTTGATACTAAATAGGTGGAATCTGCGCGATAAGGTAGATATTTTTTAGAAATGATACGAAATCTTTGCCTTTATTTGCCTTAAATTTGCTTTTGACTCAGTTTATCATTTTCTAAATTTGGTCCAGTTTACCATTGGCTCAGTTTACCTATTGGTCCAGTTTGCCACTTTCATAATTTTCGTTGAAATTACCTTTGGTTCAGTTTACCATTTACTAAATTTGGCCCAGTTTACCGTCACCCAATTTTACACTGGAAGTGACCACAGATTAATTATGCCCGATTTTTATATCCTATCATATTTCTGATTGTTTTATTTTGCTACTGTCTGATTGGTTACTTCGTTAATTTATCTAACAGATAGATTATCTAAGAAATATCTCAGGTGAAGAAATCCGGCATTAGAGGAGCAATACGAATTGATACCAAACTGAAGAAAAGAAAATTTATTCAAAAGAGTTCATACCCAACAAGAAATCCTTGACCAAAACCAAGATAACTTCCAAATCGTCGTAGATAAAAAAATCTTTTTCGTAAACCTGGAAAACCTCGAATTAAAATAATATCTGAAAACATGACAAGAAATATACAAACAGCAGTCGAAAAGATAAGCCTAGGAGAAAATCAGGTAAACAATCAGCGAGAAAACAAAACATCTGATAGAGGAAAGAAGAACAATGAGAAGAGATTCGATGGATTATAGGCACATCATAGATAGAACTATGAAATCATGTATTAGAAGAGACATAAGAAATTACAGCAAAAAATTAGTCGAAGAAATAATAGAAAATAATAAAAATATGAAAGTACTTAGAAGTAGTCACCAAGAAAACACAACTATTTACTAACAGCAATTGAAAATTTTTACGGAGACTTACAAATATTCTTTTAGAATTAAGGAACCAAACGGCGATAATCAACAAAAAATTGTCATAAACGTGAATTCAGAAGAAATTCCCAAAGTAACAATAAATGAAATCCAATCGGCACTTAAGCAAATGAAGAACGAGCGTATACCCGGAAAAAATCCAATAATCTGAGAAATGTTACAATTAGGGGAATACGCTAATGAAAGCCATCAAACTACTTTTTAATCGATGCATAGAGTAAGAAAAAATACCAGAAAATTGTGAAAGTAATCTATTACACAAAAAAGGCCATAATGCAAATATCAAAAACTACCAACCAATAAGTGTAACAAATAAATATATCCAAATAAATTGGATTTCTACCAGCTAATTAAACAGGCCAGATTTAGAAAGATTCAGTATTAGTGAGGATCTGCAAGCTGTCAAAACTTTAATTGAAAAATGTGAGAAATACATTGTGCCACTTCACTCGATATACCATGAAAACAGAAGCATTTAGACGTAGACGGAGATAATTCCAAATTATTTACTCGACTTGAAGAATCTTTTAAAAGGTTAAGTGACGCAGAAAGGGAATATCGACAGAAGACTCTTGAACAACTTAGATTTGCGGATGACATAGTTATTATATCACAATGATGAAGAACTAGTGCAAATACTAAATGAGCTCGATACGGCTAACAAAAAATAAGATGAGATGAACATCATTAAAACCAAAGTTATGTTCAATAGTAACAAAAACTTCAAACTGGGCCAGCAAGAATTAGAAACGGTAGACGAATATGTTTACCTGGGAAACCTAATAAAGCTGGAAAAACATAATAAACCTCTGAAATTAAAAGAAAAAGCAGACTAGGATGGGCAATATTCGATAACTGAAATGGATCCTAAAAGACAACGACATTCCGATGTGCTCGAAAAAAAGGTGTTTAATTTGTGCATCTCACCAGTGATGGCTTATGAAGTGGAAACTTATAGCAATAACGGTTAAAAGTGCTAAGGCACTGCGAATAGCGCTATGAGCAATGGTGAGATGTACGATGGAAGTGAGAAATAAAGAACAACAAAACCAAACAAAACCAAAAATAAACATGTTCTTGGGCGGAACATGTGGCATAAGAGAGTTTCAAGAAGTGAACATATAGAATAGTGCAGTGGCGTCCAAGATCAATAAAAAGAAGCATCGGGAGACCCTAAAAAGATGGTCTAGTGACATTAAACAAACGGCGGGTAAACTTTGGCAGCAGATGGCATGGGGCAGAGAGAAATGGAAAAACATGAGAGAGACCTATGCCCAGCAATGGGCGGAAGAAAGCTGATAAGAAGAATAATCGAAAGGTGTACTCTCTTTAATAAAGTAACAATCATTGAAAAATATTAAATGACGTAGTTTTAGTAACAATTAAAAAAACAAGGTTGGCCGAAATCTCAAAATTGCATTTTTTGCCTCTCACTTGCCGAATTATTTTTTTATTCTGTAAAAAATATTATCATACTTAAATTTTGATACCCTTTGACGGTTATATTTTCTACCTTCAAATGCTGCTGATTTTGGCTTTTGTATTTGCTTATTCTGGTGACTTCCAAGTATTTTTCACCATTCAAATTCTTTATTGCCAAATGTACTTCGTAAAGTTTACTGTAGTTTTTCCCATTAAATCGATTTCATCTCTTCTATCCTTCTAGAGGTATTCCGGCATCGATTTTTGCAGTTCGTCTGATTATCTCCTCTAAAATCTGGTTAAACAGCATTGGCGACAATGAATTGCTTGAAAAAGATCGGTTTAACTTCAGTGCTTCTAAAATAAACATGAATGACTTATGAAGTTAGAAATTATAGTAAATAAACGGTTTCAAACTATCTAAGCGATTTTGGTATGCCAATTTTAGTTGTTTATTAAGATTGGATGAAATTAGAACTACGTGATAACAATCTATAAATATAACTGATTTTGAGCGGACATTTTGATTTTAAACGGTTTCTAAAGTGGATTTTTACATATGAATAGCTGTCAGTTGGTTCCAATGAACATAAAAGCCTCGGACGACAATAAAGATGTTTCAGTGACATAATTACAAATCTGGCAGGGTTAAACGATTTGGCAGAATGTGCATTGACATTAGAAAATGGTAAAATTGAGAATCGACCTATGACACCAGGCAATGGTCAGGTATAAAGAAATGACTTGATAGAGAATGATTGATAATGCGGAAAAGGCTGTAGGACCGTCGTCTTTAATACCATTTTCCATTTTGTAAAATTCATGAAAAGTATGGAAATGACGTAGATTAGCATAAAAAATTAAATTATAACGGTTCTACAAATCTTTGACAAAATGCATAATTATAGATCATATTGCCGAATTCAACTCATGTTTTATCACTGTACGAAAATATTTAATCAATTCAGAATTTTGTCCTTTGTAAACGATTACATAATTTACTACCTTAAAAATTTTTGATTGTTCGGCTCTTTGAAAAATACTTTGGCAATTATTTGAAGTGACTTCTAAGATATTTTCACCAGACCAAAATTCTTTGATGAAATGCAGTTTCACAAAGATTTGAACTGAAACTGGTTTTCCCATGTGCAAATCGATACTCCATCGTGTCATAAGAAACTTTTAACTTACTAGAGGCTATTCCGGAATGATTAATTGCATGTATAGTCTGATTGATCTCTTTCTAATTTAATCATGGGCAAAAATTAAACTGATTTGCTGAAATGGTAATTTGTCTAAAATCATTTCCGATCGGAAAATCAACTTCAAATGGTTCGAAAACTAATTAACTTTCTGGAAAAATTGCAACCGTACTGCAAAATGAAAGGTTAGAAATTTGAGAAATATTAGTTCGGATGTAGTATCAAATTTTTTCCCTGACTGTTTGTTTAAACTTGCATGAGAATTACACTTACCTACGTGTTATTTATAGAATATCTATTTTGATATTGAAATTAACAATTTTCGTAAATTTTTCATCTTTAAAAATCGGTAATTTAGTCGTATAAACTTTCTTGATTTGAACATTTTAAGCGAAAACCAGATGTATTTTGAATTCAGTAGGTAATCCGACTCTGCCAAAGAGGTTATGTCGAATTTTACATGGCAGTTGGATAATCAAAATACCTGGTACCTTATTGAAGTTTTTGGAAGATATATCGTTGGTCCTTATGGCAATCGGCATTTGCAACAGAACAAATCTTAATAATCTTTGATACATCTCCTAACCAGGACGGCATTAAATGGATTTAGTACAAAGCAAGAATACCTGCGTAGCTTATCCAGTTACGAATGTGCTCATCGGCGCAAACTCAGTTTAAATGCGGGATTGCGTTTCAAAGGCTGTATAACCGCATATACTACTTACCATTTGAATTTTTGTGACAAGATTATATAAGAAGATTGGACAGGTTAATGCGAAAAAGCAGATGTATAAATTTTAAATTGCAGTAGAAAAATTTATCTTTAATGAATTTCTTTGGTCATTATGATGAAGTTCCAAATTTTACCTGAAACTATTTATAACTTGCTATTTAATATAGATCAGGTTAGTCGACTCTTGCCAAAAAGCGTACTTTTAAATGTCATATGTATTTACAAAATTTTTCTTTTATTGAAGTTTTTTTACATTATAAACGTTGTCCTTTATATCCATCTCGACATGCACATATCTTAATAACTTGTTTAATCACATCTTCCGACTTCATGTGCATCATAGGGGAAATAGTCAAAGTTCGGAAAGCTTTCCGTAGTCTCCAATCTAGTTCATAACTTGCTCACGGCACACCTCTCTAATGATTTATATATTTTCACTTGGTTTCTTTACCTTATGAAACTTATGTCAAAATTACCGGAATTTGAAAGTTATCACTTGGTTACATCAGAGTATAAGAAGAAATATCGAAAAATGGAAAGCCAGGCACAGGATATAATAAAAATTGCAAGTGAGATAAATGATAGAGTAGGGATGATGAGTCAAAGCATTTATGATAATGTTAATCAATGCATAATAGAGAAATTAGGAAACAACTTTCAACAAATTGTACTCGTAAAAAATCAGGAAGAAACAAACAGCAAGAAATGAGTGAGGTATTCCAAATACTCATTGGGTCTTATGAATAAAAATGAGTTTATACTCCGAGTACAAACTTGAGAGTATGAGCAAGAAGTATTAGTTTATACTGCAAACTGTATGAATAAAAATGCTTGATGTGTTTCCGAGTATTTGTGTTGTATATGGAGTAAATACTCTTATATACCTGATTAAAAGATGCAACATTTGAAATGTGTGACGCGGTTTTATTCGTATTGCATTGCTGCTCATATCAAGTTGTGCTCTTATTTATCAGTGATAGTGAAGAGCAAATTACTAAAGTAACGAATGCTAAATAGAATTCGTAAGAATTTTGAGTATTTTCCTATAATTTTCTCAAAATATTATATATCTAAAAAATATATCTCAAAATATTTTCATTTTATCAAGTTTGGATATTGCACCACCTCTACGTTCTCCTGTATCTTCGCTCAAGAAATAATTGGGTAGCCATTCAACGTTTTCTTTACTAAATCTGTACAAAACCTTATAATCACTATCACAACTAATTTTTCTACATTTATACACTTTCTTTGCTCTTAAATTAGGAATAAATTGAGTCATAATACTGCATGAGTTTGCTAACAACCAGACTCAACAAATCGCGAGTAATTACTCGGTTGTAATAAGCACTAACTACCTTTTATTCTTACCACACGTGAGATTATACTTACTAAATATGTATATAAGAGTAATTACTCAAGGTAAGTATTTACTCACTATTTTTTATTCATATCATTTGAAGTATCAACTTCAAAAATTGCAGTATAAACTACATGCTCATTTTTATTCATAAGACCCATTTACTCATCAGTTATTCTTACTACTCTTGCGAATATTTTAACTTTTGTTAGCATTTTCTGTAAAAAATGGGATGCTAATAAAAAGAAAATTGGGAAAATAATAGGTGATGAAATTCTCATGCTGTCAGCATAAAAAAGGTATGGGGATCAAACTCAACCAGGAATTATAATTCTCTATCTCTTTAATACTTTGATTTTATTGGTTCTCGTGAACTCTTGCAATTGTACAACTAATGATTGTGAGAATTCAGCTTTCAAGTTTAAACGAATTTCTGTATTGTGGTTCTATTGAAATTTTTTTATTGTTGTTGTTAATAGTTAGTATATTTTCTCATATTATATTTTGTAATTTTTGAAATTACATAAATAATATATGTATATATTTAAAGCTAAGGCAAACCAGTTTTCAAAACTGATAACATTATTAAAATTAATTTTTTCATAAACGGTAATCCTTCGGAATAATAAAATTTAAATTCTTAAAAATAAAAACCGAAAGTAAAAGTTTAATGTCTATTAATTTGTAAGTTAAAAGATATTTTTCCAATGGTTAAAAATTGGTTGAGGTGCGTGGTCAGTAAAAAACAAATATTGTATGTTGTTCGACCATGAGACTATTTATTTACTAATTTTAAAGGTCGTAAAGAAACTAATTCGACTACTCGGAATGATGGTTTATTGATGTTGTTCGTCTAGTTTACACCTAGACAAATTACCTAAAATGCAATATAAATAATTTAAATACAACCCTGTAAAAATTTGTTAAGACGATATTATCAGGTCAGGGAGGAAGTTCAGAACTAAAATGAGGAACAAAAAGCTAACTTTTTACAAACGTTTATTCGAAAAAATGTATTGCAATCGTTGTAATTCTACTTCGACATCGTCAGACACAATAATTCAAATTTCGAACACTTGTAACAGTATTTCAATTTTAATTAATTTATGGAATATTTTATTTTTATTTTCTCAAAATTTTACACTTACATAATATAAAACAAACTATCTGGATGTATTTATTTAAAAATTAAAGGTCTAAAAAATGTCTTTTATACTTGGAAATTTTTATCAAACAAATTTGCTTTAAATTATCAATGTACACCACAGGTGTTAGTGGGGAAGGAAGGTATACTCAATTCATCGATATCTCATTACAATTGTGCTCTTAAACGGTGCTACATGCAATTAACATATTGGATTATTCAAAAATAGTGACCTTATACATTGTTATATCTACAAATTATATCATTTTTCCGTTTGGTAAGTAACACAATAGAAACGACTATCAAACTTTATATTATGTTGTATAAATCTGTGTATAGAAAATTGTAATAATTTTAATTTAAAATTTGAATTATCTTCAAATTATTTTCAGTCCATCTACCAATTTATTACTAATTTTATGATAATCTTTACAAGCAACTTAAATCAATTGTATGGACATTAATTCGCGGATGTACATCTGACGCACACGAAAAACTATAATTTAAACTTACAAAATTTAAATTAATCTAATGATTCATATTTAATATGTAACTGGAATGTAATTAAAAAATTTTAACTGGAAACCACCTCCATCCTAATACACCTATGTGCTTAGGTGTATATTGCGAAGCAATAACAAATTTTAAATGGAGATAAAAAAATTTTCTAGATTATAATATTATGCTGCCAAGTTATTTTCAAAATTTAAAAAACAAAATCAATGCATCGAATAAAAATTTTAAAATGTGTCGTCGACCCATCGGAAAGATGTTTCTTTTGGTTATTATTCTAATTTAAATCATGTGGTTATTATGATGTATGTCTTGGTAAATAAGAAGTATTTGTGTACCTATACCATTAGACACTTTTAATGATTTTATTGGTTATTGCAAAATGGTAATGAAATATCTTTAAATGAGCGTTACCTATAAAAATGAACAATAAGTAATAAAACCCAAGCATTTTTAATTATTATAAAATTGATAAGTGCTTTCTTTCTAGAACATTGTATTACTTAAATTTTAGTTTGTTTACTCAATTCTAAAAAAATCCTGTAAGTTTTGAAAAATCTAAAATCCATTACTTCAAAAAAAAACTTTGCAAAACCAAATCCTCGTAGTCTCGTTTCCTGAATTAAATAACAAAATTAATAAAACGTCCTTCACGTCCTTCCTAATTGCTCACATATAAATATAATTTTATGATCTTAAAATCAATTATGATAACGTAATTATATCGATTTGAATCAATCAAATTGAAATTAAAACTAACCTGCTCCAACAGATTTCTAGTTTTTTTTAATTTTTTTCAGATTTTATAAATGGGAGGAAAAAAATCCGGATTTAATCCTAATCGCTCCGAATTCGTTCACGAAAATGTTGTAGACGGAGATATTGAATATCGCCGTAGTGGAGGTTGCTTTGTAACAACCAAGAAAGCCATTGCATTCGTAATTATTGCCCTCTTAGCTTTAGCAGCAGTGGGCGCAGTAATATATTTCTACGGCACAAAGTTGAACAAAAAGGTGTGCAATAAAAATATACTTTCAAATACTGATACATCTCTTTGCAGGATGAAAGTCGCTCATCGGACATTGAAAAATTGTTGAACGATTCCATCAATAACGTCGACGAGCAATTAAGATTACCTTCCTATATAACTCCACTACATTATCGATTACGTATTCACCCATATTTAGACGAAAATGGATCAGAAAATTTTACATTTAGTGGCCAAGTCACGATATTAATTCAAACTTCGAAACAAACAAAACAAATTATGTTACACGGCGAGGATCTCGATATTATGCCAGATGATATCAAAATAAGTACCACGAAAAATACTAATTTGAAATCGCTATCCCAAACTATCGAAGATCCAACCAACTCCACCAATAATAATTCAACGACAACCTCAAACACTTTACAACCCATTTTCGGTAGTCCTCAACTATTGCTAGTTCAACCAACACAACACCACCTCCACAAAAGATTTCGAATAATAATGAAACAACACCATCATCGGTCCCAGTAATCTATCCTAATGTAACAGCAGGCAAAACTGATGAAATAAACATTACTAAACCTATCAGCAATTCTAACTTAAACACCACACAAGTTAATACTTCTCAAAATATTGAACCTCCAATTACAATGGCGTCACCCCCAATATCAAGTACCACAACGTTCAGTACCGTCAAGGATTTACCATACAACACTGACCGAGTGACCGAGTTACATATAAAAAGTTTTAAAAAGATGCCAAAAACTCTCTACATGTAATAAATTTACAATCAAATTTGAAGCCAAACGAAAATTATACCATCAATATAAAATTTTCCGGTAAAATTTTGAACAATCTCGTGGGGTTGTATAAAACAAGTTACTCGACTTCTAAAGGAGACAAAAAGTAATTTTTTTTGGGTAAACACTATCGTTACCAGTTATAAACTTATTTCTTCCAGTTGGTTATTAACCACTCATCTACAACCAATATTTGCTCGACGAGTCTTCCCATGTTTTGATGAACCATCCTTCAAGTCGTCTTTTGAAATCAGCATAGCGAGAAGGACAAATATGACCACCCTATCAAACATGCCGTTAAAGGAAACAGAACCTATGTAATAGGTTTTAATACTTTCATATTAAACACTCCTAAATCAAACTTTTATTTGCAGGAACGAAAAGGCTGGTTGGGTTTGGGATCATTTTGAACGATCGCCTCCGATGCCTACCTATTTAGTTGCTTTTACAGTGTTAAATTTTAAAAATCTCGTGGCTAGCTCTTCTAATGTAGGACCATCTTTGAAAATTTGGGTGCCCGAAGAAAAATTAAGCAATGCAAAATATGCTTTGGAAATCAGTCCAAAAATATTTTCATACTTGGAAGATTATTTCGGTGTAAAGTACCCTTTACAAAAAATCGATTTAGTAGCAATTCCCGAATTGCCTCAAAAAGCTACCGACAATTGGGGAATAATTTTGTTTAGGTATTTAAGTGATATCCGTAAAATTTATAATATTGCCAAATTATTTTAGGGATTCCTCTTTATTATTAGACAGTGGATCGGAAAATTGGAAAATTAAAAATAGTATTTTTAAAACAATTGTGCGTAAGCTTACCACCCAATGGTTGGGCAATTTAGTTACAATGAATTGGTGGTCAGAAATGTGGCTAATCGATGGATTCTCTACATTTATGGAAGATGTAGTAGAAAGCGCGGTACGTTTGAGATCTTGGACCAATACATATTTATATTTTTTTATAGTTGCCATCATTTTTAGATAGAACCTAATTTAGAAAACTTGGACAGTTTTTCCCTGAGAATAGAGCAGACGATTTTAGATATTGACAAACTTAAATCTGTACGCAGTTTGCATAGTGAAGTTAAAGATCTCTCACAGATTGAACAAATTTTTGATGATGTGGCTATAAATAAAGGAAGCTGTTTAATTAGGATGTTAAATTACACGCTAACCGAAGAGCTTTTCAAAAGTGGAGTGCAAAATTATTTGAAAAAATGGTAAAACTGTTTTTCTTCTTTGTTTTAGTTTAAACAGCATTTGTGTCGTAGGTCTTTCAAGTGTTCCAATAAAGATAACTTTTGGGATTCGTTTACCGAAGTTTCTAAAAATAAAATGGTTATTCCCGAAGATTTATCTGTGAAAACCATTATGGATTCCTGGATAGCACAAGAAGGTTATCCAGTCGTAACGGTTGAAAGGAATTATATGCGAGGTGGCGCTGTGATTAATCAAACCAGGTTTATTCAAAATTCTATTTCAAGCGAAAATAAGTGGTACATACCACTTACGTACACAAGGAAAAGTGATATGGGATCTATAAGCACGTTTTGGTTAAAGAAGGAAACGTCAGTAGATGTTGTAAATTTTACAACTTCTAAAAACGATAATTGGATATTATTTAATGTTGATCAAGCAGGTAATTCTGCCATAAATACTCTTAAGCAATCAATTATTTTAATAGTAGTTTACGTAACGAGTTTGTCAAAGAAAAGTTTACCCACCAATAATCAGTTGACAAAGCCTATGAGTGCAGTAATCTTTATGCTTATTGTTAATATATATTAGTAGCCTATGTTTGAGACAACAAATATTGTTCGTTCCTCGTATGTCTAAAATAATTGGTTACTCTTGAGTATCTACATATATATTAGACTGTTTGAATATTTTTTTAAAGGTTTCTATCGAGTTAATTATGACAAGCAAAACTGGAGATTACTGCAACAGCAGTTGATGAATGATCACGAAGCAATATTACCATCAAATCGTGGCCAACTCTTAAACGATGCATTTGAGTTAGCTTTTGCAGGATTACTCGATTATAATATACCGTTTAAACTCGCCAAATACTTAAAATTAAAAGAACGTCACTACATTCCGTGGAATTCTGTGTACAACAGTCTTCGTTCTTTGGAGATTATAATCGGTAGCACTCAATATTACGGATATTTTCAGGTAGGTAATACTTCCAGTAGACAATTTAAGAAGTACTAACTCAATTCCTTTCAGCAATACGTCGTCAATATAACTAAAATAGTGTACGACGAATTAGGAACGGTTGAAAAACCAGGGGAATCACAAAATGAAAAATTATTAAGAATATTTATAGTTCAAGCTGCTTGCAGTTTTAATTACGAACCGTGCTTGGAGTGGGCAAAAGATCAGTACCACAACTGGATGGTATCCAATCTACCGGATAAAACTAATTTGTAAGTAACACATGAAGGTGTTTCTTGAAAATTCATTATATTTGCTTTTCAGAATTCCATTCCATTTTCGCGAAATTGTTCAATGTACTGCGATTAAAGCAGGGGGTCAAAAGGAATGGGAATTTTTATGGCGAAGAACTTTATTTCCTCTCATATCACCAACAGATTTAAAAATTGCTTATTCCGGCTTAGGATGTACTCAAAAACCGTGGCTAATCAATAGGTAGGTTATCGTAATTTAAAAAAAAGGTTTCTATCATTTTGATTATTGCAGATATCTCGAACGTACCCTTAACGGAAGTATTGGTCTGCAAAATGTACCAGAAGTTTGGAAATCGATTGCACATCCTGTGGGGTTAAATGCAGGATTTACATTTCTACGATTAAATTGGAACCGAATGTATTCGACTTACAATCATATTAATTCAATAGTGACAACCATATTTGAAGAATTCCTATCAAAATTATCTACAGACATCGATTTGGAAGATGTTAGTATTTTTATAGTTGTAGAAACAATTAAAATAACGTCTTCTTTTAGTTAACTTCATTTTATACAAATCACCAAGAAAATTTACATTCCGTATCGGCGTTAATGTTAAATGTTGTAGACAGGATAAAATGGAGAGTTGATTGGACAAAAATACATTTGGAAACCGTAGCAGGTTTGTTAAAAAATAACGATTAAATTATAAATAGGTACTTAATTATTTTATTTATAAATAATCTGTGCATTTTATTGTTTGTATTGAAATTATTATTTTTATATTAAAATGAGTGCTATTAGTTTGATAAGAGTCCGGTTTATTTCTTATTCAATTTGCTGGCGAGAAGTTAAATTAAACGACTAATATTATTTGCTAGATAATACACCATGCATGCATTCAGAACAGGTAGGTTGTGAAAAAGTGGTAAAAACAATGAAGAAATCACTGCAGGACTTTTAACTCGAATATTATACGCGGTTATTGCAAAACAATTGACTAAACTGCTAAGGCAAAAGTATCATGTTATATTCTTGCTGGTGAATCTATACAGGGTAATTAAAATTATAACAGCAAACACAGTAATGAGGAAAATTTAAAAAACAAATGGAAAGAATCAGTTAATTTTTATTGCACAATAAATAATTTAAAGATACAAAATTTTTAAATAGTGCTACAGCTAATTAAAAATACATTTCCGTAACTTACGTGCGTAAATTATTTAAAGCTTTATCCAAAATATCTTTTCTTAATCTTGGATAATCTGGATGAGTTTTCAAAACTTGTTGACACACATCAATAGCTTCGGCATATTTCTTACACTTCATAGAATTAAATGCCAATTTGTATCCAACCGTTGGATTTGTTTTTCCTCCAAACTTCCATGCGCTATCGTAATATATTGTCGCTTCTTTATAGTTTTGCTCCTTCTCCGCTATAAAACCAGACAGCTCATAAGCCTTAGTGCAAGCTTTGTTGTATTGCAAAATGCGTTTTAATAATTCAGATGCCAATTCATACTTGGACGATTGAATATAATAATCAGCGAGTAATAACCAACAACGTTCTAAATATTCCGCGTCTTCAAATGACCAAAATGTTTTTGAAACTCTTTTCAATTGATTTTTAGCTCGTTGGCTCTGCTTCAATAATGTATATGCAGATGCCATGCCCAATATTGGACCAATCTCTGATTTATACGGATCTTGTGATGCAATCGAAGTAAAATCTTCTAGTGCTTTTTCCACATTTAATTTTTCTTTACTTGCCAGAAGTAAAAAGTTTGATAAAAGTCGATTCATCAAATTGTCGTCAATGCCCTGACTTTTCTGTTTCAATTCTTTTAGAAGTCGATCAGCTGCAATAAAAAAATATTTGTTTAATACTATTAACGGAAATGCTTCACCAAAATACCTACCGGTTTGTAGAGCCATTGTTCGAGAATCTCTATATTCACTATCATCACTGTCAAAAAAATTGATCTCCAAGCATCTCATCTTCCGGGTTAAGACAAATTTCGATCATATTATAAATGGCCCTTTTTCCCCACTCTGAATCGGAACGTGCATTGTTAAAATTTCGCAGTGCTCCATTAAGATTTCCGCAATACCATTGATATAGCGCAGTACAATAACAAAATCCTATTAAAAAAATTGTATTTAAGTATCTCGCTGGTTTCAATCAACAATTAAGATAGAATTAATATATTTCTGTAGTGACTCGAAAGAGTTCTTATAAATTAGTAGAAACTTGTCAAAGCGCCATGATATTGAAAATTGTCTTATTATACCTGCATTTTTTGCTGACTTTACCGAAAACATATCGGCTTGTTGTAAATAATGTGGAACCTCGTCCAATTCTCCAGTGCGCCTAACTACTTCTATATATCGAACAAGTGCATTCCAATTCGTCGGTTGCTTAGTAAGTAATTGAGTGAAATGAAAAGTAGCCATGTCAAAGTCAATCTAAAAAAAATTAAATAAAACTCAGATATTATAATGATATGATTAAAAAATTACTTTTCTAAAGGCAATATCTGCCATCATAACAAAAGCGTGTTCGTTATCGGGATCGACTTTCAACAGCATTGCACATGTCTGCTGACACAATTCCATATTGTTCATCTAAAAGAATATAATATATAGTAACAATTATCATCAAGCAACGAAGTAAAACAAGTTGGGCAAATCGTAATCTAAACTTTGGATCAAAGCATAGCTGACACAACCCAACCCGTTTCCATTAGCACTTCAAAATTTACCATCATATAAAGTTTAGCCAAATCCGTTAAAATTTGCGGATCACCAGGAAATACCGAGAGTGCCTCTTTATAAAAAGCGATTGCTCGTTCATTATCTTTATTAGATATACAGAGATGAGCAAGTTTTGTACAAAGACTTTTAACTGTTTTCTTTTCATCACTTGAAACATCTACAAAATTGAAATATTTTTATTTGAAATAACGTAACAAACGACAATATTTACCAACTTCTTCCAATGATAAGCGCTTTAAAACGCGATGCTGATTATCCTTGGCATTTTGTAAATCCTTAAGAGCAGCAGAAATATTATTCGATTGTTGGTGTATTTCTGCCAACATAGTGAACAGTTTAACTTTATATTGCAAAGAAATTATATCTTCCACATTTTTAGAATTTTCGTTCCCTATTTCAGACGTCAGTAACATTTCAGCTTTGTCAAATTGTTGAAGATTAATATGCAACTCAATCAATTGCAATTTTAGATCTGGATTGTCGGTTAGACTAACCGCATCTCGATAATATGTTACCGCTTTAGCGTAATAGTGAGTCTTGACTAATGCCTTTCCCATTTTCGAACATAAATAAGGATCTTTTGGATTTGTTTCTAAGGCTTTCTCGTATGCCTCAAGAGATTTTTCTATTTCTAAAATAAATTGATTTAACAAAATTTGTAAACAAATAAAATTATTGTAATCTTACCCAAAATATGAAGATAAGCATCTCCTAATAAAATGTAACTTTCAGATATTGGATTACTACTGACCATCTCTTGAAAACATCGTAAATATGCTTTTGAATCCTTCCTATATTCCAAAAAAATATTCGCTAGCTTAGTTTTTGCTTTGAAATAGTACGGATCTGTTGGTTGAACTCGGCTTAACATATTTATAGCATTTTGAATGTCGTTACTTGCGATGGCTTGTTCTGCATTCAAAATTATCATTCTGACTTCCTCTGTACTTCCGCGAAATTCTACAATAGCCGCTTCGATTAGCTTAGTAGCTTCGTGTAACTGATTAGTTTGGGTGTACGCATCAATCAGCTCTATATAAATCGATGCTTTATCGGATAATGAAAATTCGTTTGTAGATTTATTATTAAACATATGCAACGCAGTTGTGAAACACTGAATTGCTTCGATTAAATTATTGCGAGTTTTTTCTATGGCACCAGAAATAAAATGATAGATTGGATTTTCTCTAACTTTAAAGTTGTGACTAAGCCCAATTTCTAAACTTTGAGCAGCCCTTTCATACTGTTCCGTAAATACTTGAATTTGAGCCATAAGCAAGTAACCCTCGCTGAACGAATTATCCACGTTGGTCAAAATTTGTTCAAGTGTGGTTTTAGCTTTTGTGGCATCCCCATTCAAAAGTTGAATTTTAGAAAGCAAGTAAGACGCTTCTTGCAAGCCGGGACAAATTTTTACAATTATTTTAAGTAAATTCTCAATTCTGTTAGTCAAAGTTGAAGATTCTTGAAAATTCTTTTCATTTGAAAGGAGCTTCAATGGTTGAGGAATATGAAGTAAAAATTCTTTAGCAACTGTTAAAATAAAATCAGGATCTAAACTAATTAGAAAGTTATGATTATAATTCACACGAAGAAGATTAGTAGTTTTTAATCACAAATTTGGTTTAGCAATTTTAATGATTCGTCAGATCTATCGGATAATTTAGCCTGCATGAGTAAAATGGTAGAAGAAACGTTGTTTTCTTGTAATTCAGTTAGAAACTCAACTTGATGTTTACTTTGCTCGGTTTTTCCATTTTCACTTATATCGCACAAAGTCAATCCCATTAAAGCTTCGATGGAACTATCATCTAATTTTGAAGCAGACTTGTACAAACGTACCGCTTCTTTAAATTTTTCCTGTAAAAGACACTGATAAGCCAACTCAACCATAAACTTAATTTTATCTGTAGTATTATCTAACGCCTTTTCAACCATTTTGTAAGTCTCTGCAAGAATTAGTTCATTTCTTCCGCAAAGACGCGAAAATAATTGGGCATAATTTAATAACAAAACTCCGTTCTTCGGTTCCAATTTATCCAGTTGAAAATTAAATTTTTGAAGTAAATTTGCACTTTCTTCATATTTTGCGTCTTTACAAATTAATAACAAAATATTCATCTTTAAAGTTGCCAAATTATCCGACTCTAAAATCATAATGCGATTTAATATATCAAAACATTGATCCCAATTTTGTTGAGCAAACTCTAAATTCATTTTTTGAATCAATGCTAAATGTATTGAAGGAAAGCGCACGATGGCTTTATTTAAGACATTCATGGCTTCTTCATAATTTTTTTCAACAACAAAACTTTCGGCGAGCCCCAAAGAGCTATCCAAATTCCGCCTGTTACTTTTTAAAGCCGTCTCAAAAATTTCAGATACTTTAATGGTTTCATGTGTATTAGCAGAAGTAATTGCAGTTCTATCCAGCCTTTCAAGCACAAATATTCTGGATTTTCAGATTCTGCCACTAATGCCTTTTCGATAAATTCGCGAGATTTAGGAAACTTCTTCAAACTAAAAAATATATAAGCGGAATTGTAAACATCTTGCGGAGTGGCAATTTTCTTTAACTCTCGCACTTGAGTTTCTAATCTGGTAAATATTTCCTTTTGGACTTCTCCATAACTTTGGTAAACGTAGGTTAGTGCAATAGCAGCTGATAATCGATAATCGCTCTCAGATTTTAACGATTCAAATTCTTGGATGCTACTTTGTATTTGATTGCACAAAAATAACGATAAGGCGCGATAAAAATTAAAAGATAAGTCTCCACGAAATCTATTTATACCATCTTGACAAGCAGTTAACATACAATTATAACATTTTTCTCTACAATAATAAAATATTTTTGCTTTTATATCTAATTCGTCCATTGAAAACGATATTATAATTATTTAAATAATATAATTAATACATTAACTTTTATAATATCTTCTGTACTTATTTTCGTTTTCTTTATAAATTCTCATCAAAAACTGGCAGAGTATTCGAAATTGTAAATTGTGGAATGCTATGTACTCGAATGTTTTCTAAAACAAACAAAAATATATTAAAATTATTGTGACTTAACATTAAAGAATCATTAAAAATATAAATAGCAAATCCAATTATTAATAATTCAATTCTTAGTATATGCAATGCTACATTAATTTATGCACTCAACCGACAAACATTCAAAGCAATAACGTTCCAGTTACAGCAGCCCTCAAATAAATTTTTTGATTACTGTTGTAGAAAAGCATTAGCTATTTGTTTGGTATTCCCGCAGTTAACCCACCTACTTACCGAGAATTTAATCAAATCTCTAATTTTGCTCAAGTCAAAATCTAGACAAGTGAATATGTGTAATGTCAAAAATAATCAATTTTGAAGTAATTTGAACAAATATTTAAATAAAGATCTCAATTTAGTTGTCGCAGTAATTAACCAATAACACTTTAATAGATACGTAACAATAATTTTAGAATAAATAGTACTGGAAATATTGATTGCTAAATTTTATAAAATTATAATTCCTCGCTAAAGTGTACTTTTTTTTAAGACATTATTTTAGGCACTACAAAGTTATGATCTTGAATAGTTTTCCTAGAAAGCATGCAGCACCAATTTTTTTAAAGTTTTTTGGCACAAAATTGGCACTTTCAATATAATTACCAAATCTACTACTACTTATGATAGACATAGAAATTTTAGTGAACTCTTTGTTTCTATTTAGAGCTTAAAGTTTGCAAAATGAAAAGGATGCAAAAAATAGCATACAAATAACACTTTCACTTTTTTATTTTTCTGCCATTCCAATCGCTCATCCCAACAGTGCTACAAAAAATCTTTCAAACTATGGTTAATAGATAAACATAATCGGTCTAAAATATTTCTATTTCTCTGTTTCGATTAAGCATAGTTATTGATATTATTACTTTGCAAGCAACAAAACTCACTGCAATAAAGCATAAAACACAAAATATTCTAATTCCACATAAAAATAATTATGTATTAAATTTGACAAACTAATGACCTCGGCTAAGATATGTCCAATGCCTTGGCCACGATACGCTTCCGGAACGTGACTGTGAACTAAAATTAACGTATTTCCTCTCCTGTTATACAGAATTGAGGCATCTCCACCATTTATTTTCATTGTAAATAATTTTTCATTGGGTTTGTGAATTAAAACATACTTGTCTTGTACAACGCGGGGTTTCATTCTGGCACCTGCTCTTGTTAACACCATAGTTGACCTTGCTAAAGTAAACATTGCAGTCTAACTACTATTAAAGCAGTGCTTTATAATAACAATAAAAAATTATGCATTACTTACAATATTATAATTAATAAAAATCACGAAAATATCTAAAACGTCAACAAAATGTCACAATACAATTAATTTGACAAGCGTATACAAACTCCAGCGTGGTTGCTTAGCAACCATCCATACACGTACATTCATATATCAACTAGATACGCGTATTTCTTCCTAGATGGCGCTTTGTTTCGTAATATCCTCATTCAAATTAATTTATTCAATTTAAAATATAATAATGCACTAACACAAAATTATTAGCACAAATATAACAAAGACTACGCAATTGTAACATACACAATATTTTAAACTCCCAATATTGCTACTGAAGTTATTATGGTGTGCGCCAGTGCCTTCCATACAGGATACAATGCAGATAACGTAAAAAAAAGTAAAACTCAATAAATCTTCTGCAAATTCATGATGCCATGTTCTTGTGAAAAGTGAATATTTCAAGTGTGTTAAGTTCTAAATAGTTCAACCAAATACATTGCTATATATAGTAGTTTTACAACACAAATAAAATAAAAATATTTAAAAAATCTCGAGAAGATTCCACTAATGAACGTTTGCTAGGTCTTACGGTCGACGTCTTTGTCTACTACCCCCCCCCCCCGACCCACCCAAAGAAAGACAGCCTTATGATCTAAACATTTTCAAATTTTTCTCCTTTCCATTGGTTTTTATTCTAAAAATTAGAAAGATAACCATTTCCTCACGATATAAAGAGGTATCTTTAAGATATTTTTGTTATTTTTGGTTTATTTACGCTGTCGAATCCTCCTCGCAGCAAGTTCGCTTCTGATGCTACTACAGTCCATTTTTGGTCCAAGAATAAGTTAGTATTAAATTGTACTAAAAATATAACATCGCAACGTAATTAGTTAAAATTTATGCAAGTTTACACTGTTGAAATTTTGTTTGCAATTGTCATTTCACAAATCGAATATTAACGAAATAAAAATTTCGAATTTTCCGATTTTATTGTAAATCATGCATTTTGTATGATTTTTTTTATTTCTGTTTGTTTGTAATGTTTATTTCTTAATATTACCGTAATGTTGCTAATTTGACATTTAAATGACATTTGACAGGTTTAGCAAGTTTTCTTCTTTTGTAAAGATCGATATAGGAATTGTTAAACTAGCAAGCTTGCTAAGTTTGTCGGTGCTATCCACGGTTTTATTAAACTTAGCAAGCCTGCTAGTTTAGCAATTGCTATCTTCTTCTTCTTAAGGTGCCGTCTCTTCATAGGAGGTTGGCTACTATGATGCTGTACTCGTCCCGAATATCGAACCATTGCCTAAGATTTTTGAGCCATGATTGTCTTTTTCTTCCGAGACCTCGTTTGCCCTCTATCTTTCCTTCCATGATAAGTTGTAGAAGAGCATACCTTTCATTTCTGAAAATATGCCCAAAGTAAGCCGCTTTTCTTCTTTTTTTGGTTGTGAGGACTTCTCGGTCTTTATGCATGCGGCGTAGAACCTCTTCATTCGTGACGTGCTCAACCCAAGATATTCTGAGCATTCTGCGGTACATCCACATCTCGAAAGCCTCCAGCTTATTAATAGATGAGACTTTTAGAGTCCATCCTTCCACGCCATAGAAGAGTATCGATAGGATGTAGCACTTTGCGACGCGCCAGCGGGTTTTCAGATCTAATTCCCGGCCACACAACAAGGTCTTCATCTTAAAAAAGGAATTGCGTGCTACCTCTATTCGTTTTTTGATCTCATCATCGGGATTCCAATCTTCGTGCAACCAACAGCCCAAATACTTGAATTTATCTACCTCTCCAATCGATCACCTCCTATATTAATATTTATGTTGTTGATAGGTCTCTTTGATATTATCATCACTTTGGTTTTTTGTTTGTTTATACGGAGACCGTATGCGTTGCTTGTTTCATTTATTTTATTTATCAATATTTGCAAGCCTTCTGGGCTATCGCCAAGTATGAGGGTGTCATCTGCATAGCGGATATTATTAATAATTCTTCCGTTCACCTTAATTCCATATTGCGCTTCTTTCAGAGCTTCCTCAAAAATGGTCTCCGAGTACAAATTAAAAGAGAGTGGTGAGAGCACACAGTCCTGGCAAACACCCCTCTGGATTTCTATGTCTTCAGTTGTTGTATTTCCGAATCTGAGTTGAGCTGATTGAAACCAGTACATTTTTAGGATGATGTTAATGTCTTTACTATCTAGACCTATTCTTCGTAGCAGGTTTTCAATTGCTATCGGCTTTTACAGAATAATGCAGAATAAAGAAAACTTGCTAAAGCTGTCAAATGTCATTTATACGTCAAATCATCAATATTATTTATAGGTAATATCTCCGTGCATAGCACTGAATGTATTTAGTAAAATGTTCAAGTAGGCATTCGCTTTAATTATTTTGACGTTTCCCTATGTGAATCCTCCTTCGGGTCGAAAGCGACCCCCCACCAAATAAACTACAGTGGTCAAAACTACAGTGGTACAGTGGTAATTACATTAATTGACTGTTTTTGGTGTGATAATCGCGAATGACAATTGCGCTTGGATTCGTAACAAAAGTAAAGTCAAAATTTTTCCAACCCACCCCACACGACGCTTGTTTTGCTGATGGATTGTTAGTTTGTTTCTCTGCTGGTTTTAAAACGGCTAGGCATCGTGATGGTTTCTCAGCGTGTTGGCTTCACACGGACTTGGTGGTTTTAATGCGCACAGCGTTGCACAAACACGCCTATCACTTGACAACAGATGATCAGCTGTTAGCATTGTCATATCGTGGTAACCCGGTAGCACTCGTCTTTACGAAGACGACGCGACTTTGTTATTGGTTGACGCTTAAAACCGTCACGAGAGCTGGCAAGAAAAATAGCACACGTTCTATCATAAATCCAACACAAAAAACAAGCAAGCGAGCCAGCACGTGATGTCACTTTTCATCAGGCCAGCCATCACAGCCGCCATCAAGCAATCTATCAGCAAAACAAGCGTCGTCTGAGGCCGGCTTTACAGACAGATAAAGCCTGTAAAATTGCCCATTGAAATTGTAAAGCTTGAGCTATTGCTATGAAAAAGCTTAAAAATAATTCTTATTATCTGCAAATCACAACTCCCAAACAGTTCGTTTTAGATCCAATCCCCAGTGGCGCTACCCCTCTACTCATGAACTCCGAGCATTTCCAGGTTAATCCCGACCAGCTAGAACTTGCTAATGCCACACACAAGTAACTTGTTCTTCTGAGGAAGTTATAGGTACTAGCACTTACTTTTTCTTATCTATGGGTACTAGAAAAGTTTTTTTACTATTAATTTTATTTCCGCCAAGAACCAACCGATTGTCTACAGCGAGCTCGCCTACGATAAGTGAACAGCAAATCGAGTAACAACGCATTTATGCCAGAAAATATCAGAATGAACGATAATTTAGCAATAAAATCATCAATTAAAAGAAATAACAATAATCAAATAATTAAAATTTTTGGAAGAATTAAAGTTTCACGACATGTTAATGTGGAAAGATAAATCCGCGATAAAATAACGACCGTTAATGTTGGTTGCATTCGCATTGGTTATTCATATTGTGGCGTGTTTTGAAGATGCAATAGGAAGAAAGAGATAAGAAATCCGCGAGAACAAAATACCGTTAAATGATGACTTGGCCAGATGGGCAAAAATATTAAAGGGCGCAAAAACATAAAAATAACCGTTGACTGGTGAGTTGCAGAAAGTAACGACTTTTGTTGCTGAGTTAGCTCTTATTGGTCACTCATATTATAGCGTGAGAATTTTGACCAATAAAAACCTAAGAAAAGACGCGCGAAATAAATATCGCGTGGCAGTAGTAGGAGGCCGACAGAAATTGATATAAAAGGAGCATTTTTGCAAAATTTAAAAAAAGTGAATTCCAACAGCTCAACGCAAGAAGACGCAGAATACGAACAATGAACAGTAATTGTAAATAAAAGTGCAATATAAATTAACTTAAAAGTTGAACAAATGCAATAATAGTTGCACATATTCTTGAATAAAGAATATTAATAAACAATTAATAAAATCGTGAAAACGTCGGCGAGCTCAACAAACAAGGTTTTTTTTATTTTAATTAGTTTTTAAGTAGTAAAAATTTTATTATTAATTGTTTTATTATTATACTTAGTATGAATCATCCTGTAGGTGATGAGTTTAATAAATATTTTGATTAATAATTAAAATACATATCTTAACTGACTACAGGAATCAAGAAAACTTATATTAATAAAAAAAATAATCTTAATGGCTAAATATTTAATAATATAACAAACGTTTTACTTTGTAATGCAAAAAATTTCCAATATGTTTAGGTGTAATAGACTACGAAAGAGTGTTGCAATATAACTTGAAATTCAAATCTTCAAGTTTTCAATTAAATCTGATTTTGAAGTTATTATTTTTAAAATCCATAGTTTTTAACTTAGAATTCATAACTTCAAGTTCTTAAATAAGTCTGAATTTGAAGGTATCTATTTGAAATTCTGAAGTTCTTAACTTAGAAATCAAAACTTCAAGTTCTTAATTAAACTGAATTTGAAGTTATCTTTTTGAAAATTTAAAGTTCTTAACTTAGAATTCAAAACTTCTGAAAGAGTAAGTATTCGACTACATTTATGTCAGTACTGTTGATCCTCTTATTGTCTTCTCAAAATTATGTATTTTCACTGTATGTACTCTGTAGCAATTATAATTAAAAGTAATATTATAACAAGAAAATAAAAACTAGCAGAAAATAAAGTTCATTTCGTTAAGAAGCTGGAAAAGTTAAAGCATTGCTTCTTAACCGCAAAAATCAATCATTTAAATATTTATTGGCAATGTTTGTTGGCGATAGTAGCAAATGATTTATCCTTTGTAGAAATCAGAATTTGCTAAACATCTTTTAAAGGTATGCAAGCTATTCCCTGCAACTCCCAGAACAGATAAAATTTCGGAAAACCTTCAGCGCTTAGAGGCACTGTTGCAAACAGACCTACCCACGTACCTTAAGGCAAAGAAACTACACCAGCCATACTAAAAGAAATTAATCCAAATAATCTACTATTTTGTACCTATATGCTACCGATTTTAAAGGTGTAAAAAATCGGATGTTGCCATGCACATGACTTTATTATACTTTTATTAATATTAAAAAAATAATTTTCATTAATAAAAAAAAAAAAAAGATTTCCAATAACGAATTTGACCCAAAATCTAATCCGCTCTGTAACGGGGGAAAGTAAATTTGAATGAATGAAAGTGCGCGGCAGGAAATGAAAAAAGAAATGTAAGGTGGTAGTAACAGGAAGTGGAAAAAGAACCGGCCGGAGGGGGATTAGCGCTTGGGCTTTTGAGGCGTGAAGACGTGCATAAAGACTTTTAGATTTTGTAGTTACTTGCATTTTTTGTGTGTTCATTTTGTTTTATAGTGTGACCATCGGGGACGGGTAATAAAACCGAACTCCGATTTTGACCATTTTGAAGTGGATTATGAAAGATGATGGTCTAATTAGAGCATAAAAAATAAAATTTGCGGATTATTCACACAATTTTGAAAAAACGGCTTTAAAAATTTATTAACAATGCAATTTACTCATTGGCTCTATTGAACTGTAACCCCGCCCACCAAAATTAAAATGGGCTGTGGCAACATTTAAAATACCAGAATCTCGTTTTTACAACTAATTATGAATGATAATGGTGTAATTAGCTAATAAAAAATTAAATTTGTGATCGGACAACAAATTTTCGAAGAAAATCACTTTTGTGTGAATTCTTTTCTGAGGTGGTTGCACTGTCAAAACCTATTCTCTGCAACCGCCCTCGCCCTCCGGGGATCGGACGGCGCTCTGAACGGTTTTGACACGTGCTAAACTCATTAAAACATCCCTTAAGCGGCTCCAACTCGAAAAGTTTGAAAGTTGACGCGACGGATCTCAGAGAGCGACTGGTATCTCCCACCACTAGTCACTGTCGACCCAGGCACAGCACACGTACCGTCTACAGAATGTTTCCCATATTTGGGATTTTACTACACAAAATACACTTAAATGTATTTCTTATGGGAAAATTGCAATTTTCAAAATTAAATTGTGGCCTTATTACAAGTCCGACAACAATGATCCTCACCTTAAAAAGCTTGTATTTTATGCTCTTTCGTTTGGTATACCCATTTTTATAAGAAAAAGTGTACTTTTGAGTTCAGGTTTATTACCTCGACCCTGACCATCATACAAAGCTAAATACCCTGAAAATTTTAAATAACTTTTAGTGAGGTGGACGCTGCTATCGAGATTAATAAACATCTTACTAATTAAAAGTACTTATTTGACCACGTTTAATTTTGATGTTCTTGGGTTCTCTATTTTTAGAATGACGGTTTGCAAAGCAAATTAATCGTTTAAAATACTAATAGGTTAGATTGACAATAAGCAGGAACGCAAAATCGGTAAATTGAATTTGGTCAAGTTTATCTCGTATGTAAGCGGTATCCGGAAGAATGCCATGTTGGCAGCGTCTGACTCCTAAGGGTTCTCGTATACCTGCCTCTGAAACAAATGTTTTTTGTATAAACGCGAAATATTTTCCATAACAAAACGCTACAATAAACCTACATTTATTTAAAATGAACAAAGCACATTATATTCTCTTCTATAAAAATAGAAATTAACCTTTATACATGTTTTCCGTTATGCCAATTGAATTTATGTATGTATTTTATCCAGTAAGTGATTTGACATGTAATCAATTATAAACGCAGAGACATAAATTTTATATCAAATTATATGAATATCAAAACTTGTTTCGTGTTTAATTTTGTGTTTATTGGACTCGTCCGCTGCCTTTAATGCCCTCTCCGGCACTTGAACATCGCGAACTTGGGTGTAGTATGTTGCAAATTAGGTAAACTCACAACTGGGGGGGGTCAAAGTCTGGACGTTGACAAACGAGACTGACTTGACGATCACGGTGTGGCCATCTCAAAATTGCGCTTAGGTATTTGTAAAAGGGGAAGATCTAGTTAGTTAAGAATGGTGGGAAATTTAAAGTTTAGGTGCAACACTACAGCTCCAAGTCGCAATACAAAGATACAAAATACCAAATTTAATTTTAAAATTAAATTATAATCAATATAAGGATACAAAATCCAAAATTTTGTTTGAAAATTCCTGAAATGACCCCCCACACACACACACACACACATAGACATTTTTTGGAAATGGTCTTTTACTCAGGAGACCTTAAAAAGTGTAAATCCATCAAAATCTCAATTTTTTTCTGCACGAAAACAATACTTTTTCATATTACATACATATGATAAAGTAAAAACTGATATCTGATTATTAAACACTGTTTTTTTATAATTTTAGTAAATATTATTGGTATCTAATTTAAAAAGGTTGCACATACCTAGTTACAACCCTGAGAGCATGTGGAGATTTGATGAACGAAACACCGAAGATTTACTTTCCAAAAAGTTTAAGTGTCACTCGAAATTACTCCAAATAACTTTTGAATAAATTATTTATATTTAATATTCCAAATTTAGCCATAATTAAACATGTTTAGTAACAAGCTACTTTTGATATCCTAGGTACATAGATTACTATCGACATTATGTATTGGCTTAATAACAAAATAGAATATATTTATGATGTTTGTTACTTAATCGAATTTTAATGTTCCTATGAATTATACATAATGTTTATTCATAATTTTCTAAAATTGTGCAGTTATCAGTTGAGCAGCATTTACAGGGTATTAGTATAGTTTGAAGTTGCTGGTGAAACAATGGAATTTGAAAATTGCATACCATGTGCTGTGAAGACGGTTATACTCTTTACGTCTGTTTTAGGATTTCCATTTATAAAATACTCTTGCGATCATACAAATATAAATCAATCAAAAATAATTCTCCGTTCCAGCAAAACTAAGTTTTGCAGTAGTTTGTGCATTCTACTATTTCTAATCATAATTTGCGGTTTATGTGCAATTAATTTAAAGAATTCGTTTTCAAAAGAAAATCCTTATTATCATGTTATGATTAACACTTTCGATATGATGTTCCACTGCTGTTCTATAACATCGATTGCGGTGTCAATGTTACATATAAATGTAATAATTGATAACATGAACGCATTTCAAGGATTATTAAACAAATGGCGGGAACACACGTCGCAGATTTTATTACCAATGACTGATACCTTAAAAATTAGGAAGATGATTTATATTAATTTGATTCTAATATGTATATTTACGATTGGATGCATAGCGTTTTTATTTTTTACGGAAAGCGATTCTAATTGGAGCTTCATTGAAAAAATTGGAACAATAATTTCTTTTTATGTTAATTTAATGTTAATATTTATTCTTAGTGTAATTGCACAATTATACATTTATATTTATATCAATTACCAAAATTATCTAGAACACGAATTAATCGAAATATTTTTTATTGAGAAAGATTTAACCAATATCTTGACATCTTACGCTCAATTGCATATTCAACTGAAAAAGGCAATAAAAATGTTTAACGACTTCTTGAATCCAACAGTCTTGCTGTGGATCGTATCTTGCATAATAATTTTAATTCCAGTGCTTTTGCATTATTCAAATTTGTGCTTTCAAAAGCTAAATAATCTAAATCGAATAATATTAATGCAAGTACAATTTGGTATTTATGCATTTGTAATTGGATATTTGTGCTTATTTACCACTATAGAACACTTGTAGTAGTAATGATATTATTTATTGACAAATTACAACCAATATTTGGGTACTTTGCAATTGTCTCCGAAAAGCATAATAGAATGTAAATCAAAATTTTTGTGTTGAAACAATAAATAATAACTCAAGTGTTTAGCCAAATTAAAAAATTTAGTTAACTTTTTTCAAAGGACACCAAATTTAGTTGGTGGTTTCCGATAAGCATCAATGACCCTCTAAGAGAATTTTCCATTGTTGGAAAATATAAATAAAAATTCGGTTTGCTAAGATTTTGTTAATTTTTTTCAGCTTTTTGCTACTTCAGAAAATTTAACAAAACCTAATAATTAATTTCATAGTTGATGCTGGCAGTCATCAACTAAGGGGACCGCCGGCTTTACGTGCCCTCCGAAGCACGGGAGACGGTCCTAGATAGAAAGAAAGTCAAAAAGAAAATTTTCCTTCCTAGACTCCTGCCGGGATCGAACCGGTGCCTTTGCATCAGTAGTTGATCGCTCTAACTACTAGGCCAAGACCGTCTCTTTTTTTGTAATTTTGTTAATATTTAGGTTTAATTTAGTTGTAAGTAAAAATAAGTTTGGGTTCGCAAAAACATTTAGTGATTCATAAATAAACAATATTTCGACGTATTTATGCTGGACTCAAAATAAAGAAATAATTTTAACAAAATTATAAACAATTAAAAAAAAGAGTAACAATTAAATAAATAAAGTTCGGAAAAATTAAAGTTAAAACATATTTAATTCCGCGGAAAACCAGATGACCGTTATTTTTGCTGTACTAGTATTGGATACCAATAATGTAGTGGCATGTTTCTTCGAGATCCAATAGAAGAAAACCGATAAAAAACCGCGAAAACTAAGGCTGTGTTGGTTAATTTTTGGAACAGAAAGTAACGGATTTTATTGCTAGGCGAGTTTAATTGGATGCTCGGAACTGGTCTGATAACTTTGAACCAATGACAGGCCTAAGACAGTACGCGCGAAAATAAAGTAACGGTTTTCTGTGACGTGGAAGTGGAGGAAACCGACACAAAAGGATATAAAAGACGCACTTGAAAAAGATTAATAGGTAATTGAACTTCAACAGCTCCAGGAGAACCATGATGACCAGTGTTTAACAAGAAAAGGGCAAAAGTCGGTGAATAATAATACTCTTTTAAAGAATATTTAAAAACAGTTAATAAAATAGTGACAAATTCAGCGAACACCAAAAATAAGGTTTAATTTTTGTTATATTGTTTGACGTCACTCGGTAAATAAAAAGAATAATATATAGTACATGTCTACTGAATTAATATAGTAACTTACCTGAAAAATATTTAAATTGCGTAGTGAATTTAATGACACTACATTAGAATGGTTTTGATAGGCCATTGCTTATTTAATCACAAACACACTTGAATTTAATTATTGTGACCGTTCATTGAGTAAAAATTTGTAGGTTAAGATTGTTTTACTAAAGCGATATGTTTTTTATATAAGTGTCAAGATGCACAAAGTTTTATTACATAAAGAGTAACCACTTCAGTTATTTTTTGTTTTTATTAACAAAGTCTTATTCAAAATCGTTCCATATAAAAATAAATTTTCAGTGCACGGACGGTTGTATATAAAAGATAATTTTAAAATTCATAACAATATAGTATTATTAAAATCTACATAATATATGTATAAATATCTCATCACGCCATTCCCTTACTGGAGTACTGCTTATATAAAAATTCCTGAACTTAATACATCTTGATCAGCTATTTTTTATTTTATTTGAACTCATCATTTTAGTTTTGCTTTCTCTAGATGCTTAGTTTAGCTGTTGGATTATAATATTTCTTTCAGTTCATCTGGGTTGCTTGAGGTCAGGACTATGTCATCAGAAAAACGTAGATGATTAAGATAGGTTCCATCAATTTTCACGATCAAAACATTTTCTAGAACTAACCTGAATAGTTTCGGCGAATGGTATCTCGATTTTTCGATCATAGTTTGGATTAGCATCTTTGCCGATATTTTTTTAATTTTCTTATTACTATTCTGTATTCATTGGTTTCTCTATCCGTGTTCCTTCTCTGCTCTAACATTTTTATGGTATTTGAACTAAATTTTTAATTCGTCGGTGTCTTTCCTCTTGAGGATATTTTTCTTGCTGATGTTTGTATATACTACATGTTTGTATTTACATTTATTTGGTTGGTTTGAAGGTTTGGGCAGCTAAAACGCTACGCTTGCCGAGCGTGTTGGCAAGTGGTTTGATTTGCAGCCGCCCATCTTGGGAACAGACGCTGTTTGTGGCAGCTCACTCTGAGACAGACTCCACGTTGCCTGTTTGTCCGCAGGAGGTATTTGATTTCCTACCTCCCACATCTGGGGCATTCCGTCATATTTTGGATAATGTAGCTTCGGCTGTTGTTTCCAAAGCTTTTCGGTACTGCTCTTGTTGGAGTCGTAAGTGTTGCATTCTTCACAACTTACGAAGCGTTCCACAGACTTTTCGATTTTCTTCCGTTTCGACTGTTCTCTTGATGACTAGAACTTCGTGGAAGAGCGACTGTCTTTATAGGTCGGCGCGTACTGAGAAGGTATGGGGAAAGAAACGTGTATACAAAGCCATTTTTTTCGTATTTTGCGAAATAGCTATTTTCATGCCTACTGACCAATTGCCACATTGTTCTCATTTTTCTAAATCAAGATGAAAGGACAACTTCATATCGTCCAGTATAGCCACCAAACCTCTACTGTTCTCTGAAATTTGGGATATAAGGTGTTCCAATATACTACACATCCATTCTTCGAATGGCCCTTTACCATAATAAAATTTCTTTCCGTGTATACAGTAATACTCCGATAATAAACCTTGTAACAAAGCCACAGGAAATAAAAGCTGATTTACATATTATTAGATTAAAATTTTTAAAATTAAAAGGTTAAATAAACCATAAACCGAAATATTATTTGTAAGCTTTCAGCAATGGTTACTGCTATCATCAGACGTTTAATAATAATAATAATGCAATTTTTCTGTTCATCGCATTCTTTTCTTTCTTAATGCATATCATTTCGTGAAGGAGTCGATCTTTACAATTGGTAACTGATTTGATTATCTTGGCATTTGTAAAATCAGCATTATGTCCATCAATTAACATATGTTTGGCAATCGCAGTGGTTTCTGGCTTATTACATCTATTACTTGAAACATGTCAATTCATTCGTTTATGAAGCCATTGGTTAGTGTGGCCAATATAACTATACAAGATTACAATCTTGGCATTCCACTTTGTATATCAAATCTGACTTTTTTTCTTGTGATACAGGGTCTTTTAATTTGGCATAAAGTTGTCCAATGTTATTAGTTGATTTGAACGTCATATTAATCTTGTGAGGTTTTAAAACTTTTTTTATCTTTTCACTTAGTCCTCGAACGTATGGCATAACTGTGTAGCTAGCAGTTGGACCTTTATTGCACATACTTCCATTATACAATTTGTTTACCGATCTTTTATGATTTTATTTATTAATGACTTTGGATATCCGTTCTTGTTTAAGATTTCTTTCACTGTTTTAAAGTACCTTTTCTGTAATCGCCATGAGTTAATTTTAAGGATCTATCGACTAATCCTATAGCTGTTCCTATTAGTTGACTTTTATGGTGATAGGAATTATAGTTTAAATATCTTCCTGACCACGTTGGTTTTTGGGTCCATTTATATTTTAAGGAAATACCCTCGCGAATCAGTTGGATGTCAAAAAATGTTATTTTGTTAAGTTCTTCTTTTCGATGGTAAATTTAAGCGAGGAACATTAAAATGTTTGATAACAAAATCTTCGTAGCCCTTTGGAATAGCGGTGATAATATCATCGACGTACCGTTTGTAAAAAGGTAGTTAAAAGAGAGTAATGAAATTTGGTTTTCTTCTAAAATTTCCATAACCAAATTGGAAATCGTAGCTGAAATCGGACTTCCCATAGCAGTGCCAAAATTTGTTTATAAAGCTTTCCATTATATTGGAAGTAAGTTGTTTCTAGGCATAATTTTAGAGCAATTAGAAATTTTCCTTTGGGAATGCTGGTGTAATTTTGATGTCATCCCATCTTTCTTTTACTGCATTAATTGCTAAGTCAATAGGTATGTTGGTAAATAATGACTTTACATCTAGCGAGATCATTAGGTATTGTAAACTTCTTCACATCTTCTATAAATGTCCACGAATCTTTGGTATAATATTCAATCTTGCCTAAGATATTTGAAATGATTCTTGAAAGAAATTTTGATAGTTTGTAGGTTGGTGATTTGATGCTAGCTGCTATAGGCCATAGAAGTGTTCCTTTTTTATGAATTTTTGGTAATCCATATATTCTGGGTGAAATAGCGCTGTTTATTTTTAGCATTATTGATTTATATATTATGAAAATTTGAAATATTTGTTTGTTATGTTACATTTATTATATTGTTTTTTAATATTTAGTTAAGAAAAATACGTAAATTCAATATTTGTTCACATAACTCATGCAAGATAAGACAATAATAGATAAATCTTGAACACAAATTATTATTAATAACGTTTGAACAATAAATAATAAATAAATATGCGGGGTTCCTACTCTATGTGTTACTTTTCATCTCTTAGAAATTTGAAGTATCTAAAATGATGTATCTATCGTTTTGGTGAGATTGTATGGCCAGATTTCTAACAGATGAACATTACTTTTTGATTGAAGTATTTTCCGCATACCTCCTGGAGTCGAATCCATCTTGAAAATTTGAAAGCGCATAATTCACTCTCAAGCTGAGAAATTTTTAAATTCGCAGTTTTTGTTTTATGTTCTCGCAAGAGATAATTTAATATTTTATTTGTGTTTTAGGGAAGTAATAGTTTGAAATTTATATATAAATTTCCAATAAGCAAATTAACCAATCAGGAAGCAGTAAAGGTCAGTAATCTTCTTAATTAAATAATTTTATTATGTCAGTTAATTAATTTAGTTAATTAATTTGTGATTTAATTTGATGAGTTATTTCAATGGTAAGTATTTATATTCGTCGTCTTTGTGTAGGACAACCTAATACCTTGAAGAGATGTATAAGAGAACGCTGTAATTTGTATAAAATATTGAATAGTGACGTTCTCTGAACTATCTCCGCCCCGGCCGCTGCAGGCCGTTTTAACAAACGCTTTACTAACTAAAAAAATAACCCCCTAGACCGGTCCTAGTAGAATTTTAACTAAAATTTAATCAGTTTTAAATATCGATTAAAATATGCGAAAACCTAAATTTGGTTTTGAAATTCCTATTACTTTTCGAAATATTAATTAAAGACTAATATTAAATAATAAAACTTAAAAAATAAAAAAACAATAGTTCTCATAAACCAATTTTAACAAAATTTTAATCAGTTCTAAATCTCGACATAAGTATGCTAAATCGTAAATTTGGTTTTAAAATTTCTATTATTTTTTGAAATAACAATTAAAAACTAATATTAAATAATAAAATTTAAAAAATTTAAAAAAAATAGTTTCCATAAACCAATTTTAACCAAAATCTAATCAGCTCTTAGTTTCAATATAAGGATACAAAATTTTGTTTAAAAATTCTTATTAGTTTTTGCTGTAGGTCGCACACAAAATTTGACCACACACAGACATTTCTTGGAAATCGTCTTATTTTACTCAGGAGACCTCGAAAAGTGTAAATCCATGAAAATCTCAATTTTTTTTTTCTGCACGAAAACAATACTTTCTCATATTACATATGATAAAGTAAAAACTCTAATTATTTTAAGTAAAACTTAAGTCGAAAACGGTGCAAACCGGTATAATAACTTTACAGCCTACTTCTCTTTCTAGGTTGCACATAAATAATAACTGATAAATAGTTTATAAGATTGAAAACTTGTATGCAATAGAATTTGTACTACTTTTATTTGTTTTATCTTTTCTTTTAGCTTGAAATACTGCGAAGTTTCTGCACCAAGCTAAATCCAAATTTTACTGTTTCAAATATGTTTCCTGTAAGAATTCAGTTAGCTGGATCAGTAAGTTACAAAATTATTATAATGTCATTGTGTGAGTACGTCATTAAATTGTTATCAAATTGTAATTTTTGCTAATAATTTGTTATTATTTAGAAGAGTTAATTTATTACTAAAATTTTATAAACATTTTTTCTGTTATAAGGTAACCAGTTTCGCTAACTCGCACATCTGCAGATTCTTATTTTAATATGTCAAGTCATTTGTCAATTTACTTCAAGTCATTTGTACTAAGTTGATTATGACTTGACTATGAAATGAGGATCTGATGATGCTGAATTAGCGAAACCGGTTTGGTTTTACATATAATAATAATTAATAGTTTTTCAATTCTATTATAGATATAGCTACATTCCAAATATTCAAATTTGAAATCTATACGTAGCTTATACCCATGATAAAATAATATACAAGGTATGATATATTAGAGTTCTATTTTGGTAATTTTTGCGCATTACCTCACGTGGCTAGTGATATTCTGCGCAATATCTCATTTTGAACCAATGATACGAGAAATGCAAATTCTATTTTGGTAATTGATGCGCATATACGTCATCTGGTTAGTGCATAATCTGCGTAATATCATATCTTGTTATTATTGTATTATGGCATATACCGCATTATATGTATGTACTCGATTAACACCTTTATAATGAAAGCTGTCATTTACCTTAGTTAAATGCTGCTTGTTAACTTTTCCGTCAGTTGAACTCCGCTGCATCTATTGTTTTTTTTTTAGTTTTTTTTAGTTTGTAATTTGATATTTAATCGCAGAACATCTTTGGCTCACCCTATTTGAAACATGGTTTGTGCAGTATAGTGCCGGATAAAACAGCTTTTACTGTAATTACTTTTCACTTGTATCAATCTCGCATCGAGTATAAATCTTGTATTTACTTACTATTAATCGATACATTTCATTGCAGATATGTGGGACGGTAATCACCTACGTTGTTGTTATACTTCAATTTTACATCGTATGGGCTAAACGTAACAGTTACATGGAATAAGAATTTACATTCCAACATGTCACTCACGGACGTTTGTTAATTTGCACAACGATTGCGTTAATGTATATTTAGTAACACTTCATAAAGTTAAATAGAATCTTAACAAATGCTAGATACAGCGAAATTATATGTAATGACAAAGGTCACTTTGGTAATGGTCACGTTTTTAGAGATGTTTGGTTTTATATGCACTTATAAAAATACATATGTGTAGGTACTATAATATAACTTACTGAACAGTGTTTACCAAATCAGCTTACATATATGTAAGGAGCTCATTTCAACTCTCGTGCACTCTCGTTACAACAGAGATTTACTGTATTTAAAAATAGAAGCGTTTTAATAGTATATTATACACCAAGGTAGTGAAGCTAGTGTTATAACCCTAGCGCCAGATTAAATCCCAAGGTGCTAGCACCATAATTATTATTACAATCAATTATCGTTACAAATAGTACATTTTTTGACAAAATAGTTTTCGTCAACATCTATATACTTTGTATTCCACGTTCACTAGTTTTTATTCGATATTTAATGTAACCTTTATGTCATAATTAATTAAACATTTTCAAGCAAGTGTCAACATCAAAACAAAAAACTATCATTTGTTTTATAATTTGAAATAAATAATTAAAACGATTTACTTTATTCATTAACAATTATTATTATAAGAGTAAACAATCCTAGTAGTGGAAAAAATTGTATATAAACCACGGTAGTGAAGCGTGTTATAACCGCGCGCCTTAAATCCGCGGTGCTACGCACCTTGGGATTTAATCTGGCGCTAGGGTTATAACACTATGCTTCACTACCTTGGTGTATAATATACTATTAAATAACTTAATATAATATTATAAATATTTCGGAGAATTGTTGATTTCCAAATTTATGTTGAATTATATATTATGCACTCTTAGTTAATAAAGAATAAAGAGAAAATGACGTTTTCAATCTTTATTGTTCAATGGTTGTAACAAACGGATTTGAATTTCAACTTTGCTTTCCCATTCTTCAAATTCAAACACCCAAATCAAATACCTACGCTTTCTACCTCGTCGCAAAGATCGTGATTGTCAAACAACAATACCCATAACTCACAAGTTATTTTAAATAGATGGAAAACATAGTTCGTAAGGAAATTTTAATTTCCTCACGTTAATACCTGTCTACTTCATAAAACCAACATGTAACTAGACAATCCAACTTACTAGCTGTTTATCATCATCATCTTCATGTGTAAACATTTGTTTGATGCGTCACTCTTGGTCTCCCCATCTTCTTTTGGGTGAACCGACATTTCTCTTGCCTCTGTGTATTTGTAGATTTTTTTTGAATACGCTTTAATTCTACTCTTTAATTCTATCGTTTAGACTAAATATCTTCAATTCATTTCATATGTTGGTGTTTTGCATTCTATCTATTCTTTTGTATCTTACAATTTCTCTAAGGAACATCATTTCCGCACTTTGTAAGTGTTTCTCAATTCCCTTAGTCATCGTCTATGTCTTGCTATCGTATGAAACGCTGTTTAATTAATTAAATATTCCAAAACTTTTTTAAATACGGAATTAGTACACACTAAATATCACAAGGTTAACTGTATCCTTTGAATTACATTTTGAACCCATTTACCCAACTGAAGAAAACAAGGCAAAAATACATATATCAGCTTCTTCTTCTTCCTCTTAACTTAGGACTAGGTCCTAAATGTCCAAACGCAACCTCTGCGAAGTTCCGAAGCCACTGCTAGTAGTGTGAGCATATTACTTGTTTTATATCTGAAGTAGCTTGCTGGGATCGCCTCCGATGTGCCAAAGCACCGAGATGGTATTGCAAAGTGAGCTCTACCCGGAATAGAACCGGGGCCGGGACGCCTTACGTTAGCAGTTGATCGCGCTAACACCCAGGTCAATGACCGTCTCTAAATCAGCTTATTTTTTAATATTTTTATTAATAATTAATTATAAAAGCTCGCGAAATTTTTCGAACATTTTAACATGGCAATAAATGATCGATCATCATCGTGATTAGTTGTTACCAAATACTCAAATGTCAGTATTGACATTACTTAATTTATACATTTTGGTATTTGGTTTTGATCATAGTATTTTCATACAAAAGCAAATAGTAAATAAACTTTATATGTTTCTAGTAATTGGTTTTTAGGCTTCTATACGCAGTATACGAAGAGTTTCAATTAAGAGTAAATCGTATAACAATATTTTATCTTCGAATTACCTTAGTCTGAGGTTTAAATTCGGTGATTGATTGATAACACAACAAAAAAATTTTTTGTGGTGTATAGGGTTTTGAAACTGATTTAAGGAATATTTGGGTCGCTGAATCTAAAACTGTTTTCAGTTTTTTTCTATCGGGACTAAATTTTTAGATAAGTCGTTTATTGGGAACAAAATTTTTCGCTGATAAATTTATGCATATTATTACAAAAACCGTTTCACACTTTACATGTTAAGGCGATAATGCCTTCCGCCGTATAAATATTATATATAAGTAAAAATTACTTCACATGTTGAATAAAAATAAAATGAGCCGAAATAGAAGAAGTTGTGTTAATCATCCTGATGTGTTTTGCTACATATGGGAGAACACGTGTTAAAAAAACAGAAGAAATATTACTGACTTTGTAAAGAGAGTTTATCTTGGATACTTTGGTGTTAGGCTTGGTGATTAGGATCAAATCTGGGCACCGCATCAAGTCTGTAAAAGTTGTACAGAACATTTAAGACAGTGGTCTACCGGAAAAGAAGTGGTCTAAAATTTGGCATACCGATGATTTGGAGAGAACTTCAAAACCACTTTAATGACTGTTATTTCTGCCTAGTAAATACTTTTGGAATCAATCGAAACAATCGTAACAAGTGCACTTATCTTAATTTACTTTCTGCCAGCCGCCCGGTCCCTCACTCAGAGAAAGTGTCACTTCCAACGTTTCACCAGCTACTACAACTCTGTGAGAGCAGTATTGTCCTCTGATACTGATGAAGGTTACAATGATTCTTGTGAGGGATGTCATCAATTCCAAAACATTTTAAGCAGGCCGAGTTAAATAATCTCACTAGAGATCTCAACCTGTCAAAAGAAGCTTCTAGTTACTTGCTTCCAGATTAAACAAGAAAAATTTACTGGAACAAGGAACCAAAATTACCTTTTACCGTGCAAGGGAAAAGGATCTGCTACCCTTCTTTTCTCAAGAAGACAGTCTTGTATATTGTCACGATATTAAAGAACTCCTGGAAAAATTGGGTCTTCCGGAATATTTTCCAGATGATTGGCATCTATTTATTGACAGCTCAAAGCGAAGTTTGAAATGTGTCCTTCTACACAATGGAAACAAATATGGTTCAATACCAATTGCTCACTCAACAAAAATGAAAGAAGAATATAACAATATAGCTTTGGTCTTGGAGAAGATAAAGTATCATGAACATAAATATGTGATTTGTGTGGACTTAAAAATGGTAAACTTTCTCCTTGAACAGCAAAGTGGATACACAAAATATTCTTGTTTTTTGCCTCTGGGATAGCAGAGATAAAACACAGCACTGAGTTAAAAAGAGTGGCCCAACAGAGAAAACAAGGACGTTGAGGAAAGAATGTCGTTAATCCCTTAGTTGGACGAGAGAAAATCATCTTTCCTCTACTGCATATCAAGTTAGGCCTTATGAAACAGTTCGTAAAGGCTCTTGATAGGAGTGGTTTATGCTTTGCATATATAGGGCGAAAATGCCTAAGTTGAGTACCGAAAAATTAAAGCGGGAATATTTGACGGCCCACAAATAAGACAATTTATTAAAGATTTTGCCTTTGTAAATTCAATAAATGAAACTGAGCGAAAGCTTGGACTTGATTTGTTGAAGTTGTCAAAAATTTTCTGAGCAAACGCAAAGCTCCAAACTATGTTCAATTTGTAAACGAGATGCTTAACAGTTTCAAATCCCTTGGGTGTAACATGAGTATTAAGGTGCACTATTTACACAGCCATTTAGACCGTTTTCCTGAAAATTTAGGAAACATGAGTGAAGAACAAGGTAAAAGATTTCACCAGGATATTAAAACTACGGAAGACCGCTACCAAGGAAGATGGGATAAGCACATGTTGGCAGACGTTTAAACAATGTGCTTTTGAAATAAGGATCCAATTTCTTTCGTTAGACACCTGAATAGAATTCCACATAAATATAAACCCTAGGCAAAGCCGGGTATCCTGCTAGTTGTTAGCAGCAACTTTCCAAACCGCCATCTCTGTCTGTAACACACATCTAGTGAATTTAAAATTATTCCTCTAAGATCACACATCCTTGGGAATAAGAACGGCGGTCGTCCGATTTCTACCTTGTTTTAATATAGTATAATTACACGGGTAGGGTATGGCAGGCCGGATCCTAAAATACAAAATTCCCTATAGAAATGAAATCAAATTATGAAAGAAAATATAATTAGAAATATTATTAACTATGAACGTTTTAAAAATTTTGACGTTTAGGCATTAAAAAAATTAAAAATTGCAAAACGTTTCAATGATAGGCTAAATTCGGACCTCGAACCCCGTCCATTTAAAATTTTTTTTTGTAAGCTTACTCCAAATTATGTATTTTATCACTTTTTTGATGCAGCCGCCACGTATGTGAATAAAATATTGAAAAGCGACGATTTAAGCAGTATTTTTGTAAAAATAATTTTATGGGTGCATTTTTGTCTTGAAGTATTTGCGTTTGTAAAAACCAACTTTCCGCACCTTCCGCTCCGCTCTATGCCGGGCGCTATAAGCGGTTTTGACAAGCGCTTTACTTACTAAAAACATCCCCCAAGAACGGTCCTACTCGAAAAAGTGTGGATGTTGACTCGACGGATCTCAGGGAGCGACTGACTCTCTCCTAACGCTGCTCTAGTTAGCCCCGCCCTATGGTTAATTCATGCATATTAAAACACACGCACCGTCAATACAATGGAAATTTTCCCGCTTCTCATGACTTTTAAAATCGATTTTTAGCGTTATTATTGGAATTAACGACTTCATCTATAGTACATTCGACTCGTTTTAACATTCTCTAACTAATTGTAAAAAAAATTTTGAAAAATCTCCACAGACAAAAAGTTCGGGGTACCGTACCCTGACCTAATTACATCTTGACATCTTTCAGTTGTAGTAGTCGCCCTCTTATTATAGAAAACTCTACGACCGGCCACTGTTTATTTTTAGAGCAGTGTTTGTTTTGCTTATATTGGCTCATCAAAACATTGCAATCCGGATCACTTTCAGTGATTTGTGATACAATCAATTTAATACCCACATAGCCAATCGACAAACCGTTTGCAGCTACTGCAAACGTTATGCAGCTACAAAATAGGCTTTAACATATTTGGATTCGAATCCCAAACAAAAAAATTTGCCATATGTAAAATAGTCGTACATCATCTTTCCAAGATAACAATTAAATGCAAAGGAGGTACAGGAAAAAAACTTCCATAGGTAAAAAAAAGGTCGCACATATTAATTCGTAGTAAAATGTAAAAGAAAAAAACACATTTCGATATTAAAATTTAATTACTTTAAATATCTAATTCTATTAAAAATAGTATCAAAAACACTAAAATGATATTAATAATAACATGATACATTTTTAATGATACATAATTTAGCCAAGGTGCACTGAAATGAGGCTTAATTTTTGTAATAATATTTTCTAGGAAAACAACAAAGTTACAAGAAAATAAAAAATTGTAATACTGGCACAGGAATATTAAATTTATATCCACACAAAATTTTAGTGCAGTTATACCTAGCTTTACATTGAAAATATCAAAAATAAGTTATAACTCTTGTTCGAAGCACTGGAAACTCTGAACTCACAATATTACATCAGTTTTGAATCTTAATTTCTTTGTCTGTTTTTACTTGGAACGGGTATTGCACCAGGTGGCAAGTTTGGAATATTTTCGGGACCATTTTGTGGTTCATCTTCATCTAAGGGCAACGGCGTGGTGGGTATGTCGCAATCTTCGGTAGGTGGTACAACACATCTCAACGATCTGCGGTCAAATACTAACATAGCTGGACATCTTTGAAGTCTTGGATAACCTCCCTGGCATTGCCAATAACGATTGCAAGATTTTCCTAAAGGCACGTTTCCATTTGAGTCATCGTTACACAAAGCTAAAAAAAGTTTTCCAATGAGCGATCAAAGTTTTAATTATTTTATGTTTACAACTTACGATGTTTCTGACAACCTTCGACGTTTTCGGGCCAGTCGCAAGAGTGTGTGCGTTCGTTGTAAAGAAGACCACCTATACATAACTGTTCTGTTGAGGTGCCGTTCCAACACGTCCAATACCTGGTGCAAGAAGTTTCGTGGCCAAAAATACCATACAACCAGCCGCAATGGTCGTTACCAATTGGTGGATCTAAATTTTCATGAGATTGAGATTGATAAGCACAAACGGTTTAAGTTTTTTACTTACTCGCTTGCTGTTTTCCTTCACAATAGTTTGCTCTCCAAGGATAGTCGCAGCCTTCGGTAACACCTCGATTTTTACCAGCAAAGACTAAACCATTAGGACAGTCGTATAATTCTGGTTGTGAGCTGACGCATTCCCAATATCTATCACAGTATGTTTCATCGGCAACAACTCGAGATTTTAGTTTACATGGATCCTCCTGAGCACCTTTTTGAGCACTAACCACACCTAAAATTAAATAATTTTTATGATAAACCAAACTTATTAATGTTTGAATAAAACATTGGGTTTGGGGATGGGTAAATAAAGTTTTAGGGGTCATTACGAAAGAAAACATTGTATAATGAAGTGGATTATTATTCATGATTTTGTAACAAAAATTAGCGAAATTATTACATTATTAAGTTTATTAGTTTATTTTCATGCACTTGAGTGTTTAGTCTTTCACAATAATCAAAATCTGGTTTATACTAAGTAATTGAAAAAAAAATGTGTAATGGCAAAAGGCTATTTATTTAAATTATGGTATACCATTTATGTAGATATAGAAATGATATGATTATTAATCTGCCAATAATATTCTAGTTGCAATAAATTACCTTTAATTAATTACTTTTCTTGTTATTCGTAACATAGTACCTACTGTGATCATATAATTTGGCTAGGTCAAAAATAATAATTTATAAAAAAGTAAAAGTAGCTTGATGGTTAAGTTGTCCTTGTGGATTGAGTAATCCAAAACATAATGTGAATGTTGAGAATGTGAAACACGATTTCCCGGTAAAATAATGATGTACAAGAATTTACTTCTTTTATAATTAGTGCAACTACTGGGACATTTATTATATAAAACTGCGGCATTACGTGCTTTTTCGAGTGTCTTGACAAATTAATGTAGGTAAAAATTTATGTTTGGGAAACCAAAAAATAGTGGGTACATGTTTATACGAAATATCAAATAAAGTTTTCTAAATTGAAACCTTAAGTTTCACACCTTAAATATTTCACACTACATTATTCCATTTTGAAATTCTTTCAAAATTTAGAAGCGATTAAATTTTTTATTGTCAAATTTGTGGTTTTTGCATGGGTAAAAAAACTGCAACCTTTTGCAAAACATAATTACTACTTCTCAGGTTACCTATAATTTTCATGAGTAATATGGGTAATAAAACTTGAATCTGCAAATCAATAGCTTCCTTGAGAAGTTATCAAAACCATAATATTATAAATCACTTCAGGTGCAATATTTTAATTAATAGAAGTAACTAATTGCAGGTCAAATCATTTTAATTTGCAAATTTCAAGTTCTCCTTCGATTTTTTCAAAGTCAAAATAAAAAATCCTCATTATAAATTAACATGCATAACATGTACAAATATTTATGACAAGGATATTGATGTTTTGCAGAGGACATGGCAAGTTTGAGTGCAATTGTATGTTGAGGATTTACGTCAGGAAGGTTTGTACAACATTCAATAAATTTTTCTTTAGACAAGGAAACAATCTATGATGGCAATTTAAGAATTTGCCTACAAACTTTCAAGGATATTGTTGATATAGCGTTGGTACTTATCTTGGATGATCTTTATGAATTGAGTTTAAAAAAGTCTTTTTCAGTTATGAAGGATCCTCTGAAGCATGAAATGTCAAGGGATTTATAAGGTTTTGTTCTCGTTCAATAATTATCTTTCAAAGAATGGCTTTTAGATAGCATTAAACTAAGTTTTAATATATCAAAAATGTAAAGTTAAAAATGTTTTGTCATATTTTACATCCTTCACAATTCCAAACAGTAAAATGATACATTAGCCAAAGATGCGTCTTCTTTATACAGGTTGGTTGTAAAGTATTTAAAGCAAAAATGAAAGAATGTGAACTTTTAAATGAAATTAGTTTTTTATTCAATATAATCTCCCTCAACTTCAATACACTTATTCCAATGATCCTGCAATAATTTTATTCCATCTCTGTAATGATTTTCTGAAAGCTCTGCAAAATACTGTTCCACCACTGAAATAGCTTCTTCATTCGATGAAAAACGCTTTCCACGAACAAATTGTTTCAAGTTTCTGAAGAGGTAGTAGTCGCTAGGAGCCAAATCTGGCGAATACGGTGGATGTTCAAGCAATTCGTACTTTAGTTCATTGAATTTTGCCATTGTTAAAACTCTTTTGTGGACAGGTGCGTTGTCTTGGTGAAAGATGATTTTTATGTTGCAAACCGGGTCTCTTTTCACGAATTTGTTCGTTCAATTGATCCAAAAGGTTACAATAATATTCAGAGTTAATTGTTTTACCTTTTCAAGATAATCAATCAATAAAATCCTTTTGCATCCCAAAAACTGATGCCATAACCTTTTTGCTGATCGTCCTGACTTCACCTGTTTTGGAGCTGAACAACCAGCCTCAGTCCACTGTAATCGTTCTTGTTTCAATTTAGGATCATGGTGGTAGATCCAAGTCTCATCCATAGTTACAAAACGACGCACAAAATCGATTTTATTCTTATTAAAAAGATTCAAATGATGCTGAGAAATTTGCTTTCGTGTGAGTTTTGTTGAATTGTTAACGAATGCGGCACTAACTTTCCAAACAGCTTTTTCATACGTAATTCTTTATGTAAAATATAGAGTACTCGTTCGTCTGAGATGCCTATGGTATTAGCAATTTCACGCTTAGTCAAACTTGGATCTTCACTAACAATATTATGTACTTGTTCAATGATTTCTGGTGTTGTTGCAGTTTTTGGTCGTCCACTACGTGGTTCATCTTCAACGCTTGTACGACCACGTTTAAACTCTAAAACCCATCGATGTACAGTTGGAAATGAAGGAGCAGATTCTTTTAACACGCTCATCATTTTTGTATGAATTTCTGTTGCTGATAAACCTTCCAAAACAAAGAATTTTATCACTGCGCGATACTCAGTTTTTTCCATTGTTAAAAAATACACCGACACGTCGACTTCAAATGGCTTGTAAACAATGAATGAATTGACAGATCGAAATAAAATTTTTAGTAGGTTCATATGAAAGATCAAATATCAAAATGACCTATGAATTTTGATTCCTCTACTGCTTAATAGGTGTCGTTTTCAGTACTTTTCAACCAATCTGTACATCATTTTTAATTGGTAACACTTTGAGTAGTGTCGATCCCTATAATCGCAACAGAGCAATTTATAGGCCAAGATATAGCTAAACCGGGAACGACGAATACCAATCAAGCTTTTATAGTTTCATCTCCTGCTGATAATTCAGCTTTCTGATAAGACTGCCTAAAGAGAGCGAACGAATATTGCTAAGGTCATATGAATGACTTTTTGGGGACGTAGTTCCATTTTTATTTTATTTTATTTGTCTATTAATCAATTAACTCCCTCTTGGATACTAATATCATTTCCTACATGCATACATGACCAAATTCTTCAATTTTCCTGAAGAGTCTGTGACTAATATGTATTGCAATTTCGGAATATTTCTTGTTTTTCTAAATTAAAAATTATGTATATATAATTATATTATTAGTTGATAGAAATGTTAAAAATATAACTTTTTATTTTTATCAAAATATAGCCGTTTAAAGCAAGTAGTTTATTGCATGTTGAAAAACTATTATATTACTGATAATTATCGTCAGCTCGAAATGTATTATTTTCCAGTTAGTTTTCATTGTGCAAAATCTTTTATATGTAATGGTATTATTATGGTATTTAAGCAAAATTAAACTGTACTGGTTTAATATTTTTTAGAAAACAATTCTTTAAAAGTCATGCTTTTTGTATTTTTTCAGTATCTAAGGTAGTTTATGGTTCCTAACATGAATTTAGAAAGAGTCAATTTCCCCATCAAGAATTTTTAAAAATTGTTCTTCGCGATAGTTCAAATATTTGGAGATCTCAGAAATTCAATTTAAAAGTGTCCAATTGTTATACCTTAGAAACCAACTTAAATTTCTCCCATAGAAGGAATCTGTGCCATCTAAAGTTCTAAATGTATTGTAGAAATTCTAAAAGACCTATTGCAACATATAATAAGAATAGGTGTGGTATGTTTACGAAAATAAGTATATAGCTATACAATAGAAACCTTATTTTTAAAATTTTTAAATAAAACAGCAGATACTATCTACTGTATACATTATACTAATATTTTAAACAAATGTATTCTTGAGTGCCTAATGAAAGAAAAAGTTATTTTGTACTGTTTACTTTAGAAAATTTTAAAATGCTCTACAATGCATGATAGCTACACAATAAATATTCTCTGCATTAAGCTCATTAGCTTAAAGAAAATATTAACTATTTTACATTCAATGTAGTTAATCGAAAGTTCAGGGTCACACTGAAATCTGCTCTACTTTCTCTAATAATTCCAATTGTTTATAATAAATAGCGATGGCTACTTTGTAATAATTATTATAATTAAATTTTAAATGTACTCATAAAGTTTTAAAATTTATCCTTGCAATGTCGTTAAATTTTCTATTGTTAATGTTTATATTTAATTAGAAGTAATTATTACAAATTGTTATAATAACACATTCATTATAACACTTCTTGTGCGTAACAATTCTTGAAAAGTTGTGTAACAATTACGTTCATCAGCCTAGTGTGATATCTCTTCCATATTTGTAGATGAAAGTTATCTTACATCTTAAAGCACTGTTAATTAAAATTATAATTTAATAAAATAAAATTGTAATTTGATTTATTGCAGTTTGAAATTTTGAATTGGAATTTAATTATTTTGATGTAAGAATTGACATGCACATATTTATTTATTAAAAAATTATGCGATATATTCTACATAAAAAGGAATTCAGTTTGAATATTTAATCTTTTTCATCTCGTAGAAAATGTCATCTCATTTGATTAAAAAAGGTTTTCACTTGTGTATTTCAAGAATGCATCATGTGTTTTACATAATCTTCGTTGGAGGTGTTTTGGAGTTTATCTTTGCTTGGCTTAATACCATCAGCAATATACGAGATCTATAGGCAACTTTTAAAAAAAAGTTATAAATGAATGACGTGGAAATTTACAATTTAAAATTTATTATTACAGCTATGCAGTATGCAGCTATATATTATCATATGATCGAAGTATGTATTTTTATTATTATTAGAATGCAATATAATTTTCAAATTAATTTAAATAACTCGGGCAAAAAAAATTAAAAATAAAATAATATACCTACAATGTTAACAAAATAAACCCATTGCGTGATACCAATACATTCTCTCGAATTTCTATTTTAAAATTTTAATAAATAATCTTGTTTTGGTTAACATTTTTTTAATCTGCATGCTTTATTGTATATTACATAATTTGGTCATGCAATTTAATTTATAACAAAAAAGTTAATTCTATAATTAAACCAATTACCACTGCATTTTATTTCACATATTATATATTTAAATATTAAAAGTTTTTTGTTAAAATAGACTTGAGAAAATAAAGGTGCCATAATTTGAAATGCACCATACGCCACTATAATCGTGTTTAAAATATATTATTAATTCTTCTTGAATTAAAGAAATCATTTTCTAAGAGAGAGGTTACAGCCGAAGATTTCGAATAAGTTCACAAGTATTTACAAATCTTGCAGTAGCAGAATGAGGTACAAGGTTTTAAAATTCCCTCTCAAGCATTGTTGTCATAATTGAGTCTTCGCAAATTTTCTCTTGTCCCAAAATCAAATGATAAATTTGTATTTTGAGTTAGCCAATTAGAGCGAATTAGTGCAAGGCTGCAAGGTCGAGCATAGTGGCCTCGCAGAACAGATACACGATGCAGAACCGCCACAATACCGTGATTCCTTGGTTATTCTTTTGAGAATTCTCTAAACAATGAAATACATCCCATTGTTAACAATTGCTTCCGAATGAATGCGAGGCCGCAGGCCAAAACTTTTAGAACAACCTGGCTACCTAAGACTGCCTCGTTAGAACAATGATATTCTAAACGTAGAGACAGAAACAGAAGAGAGAAAAAAATAACGAAACAATAAAAATGAATAACTTAAACAATCAAATGAAATACTTAACATATAAGATGAATAGATGATACAACTATTGTGAATTATGTAAAACGTTAGGTAGGTATATTATTATAACATTAACATATTAAATTTCAATTGAAATTTGTTAATTAATAATATTGTCTAAATATTATATATTATTATAAATAGCATGGTGTCACCGATCTCAAGGTATCAAGCAGTAGTCTATAAAAAATTAAGAAAGTATTTAAAGAAAGTCATAACGGAAATATTTTTAATTGTTATATAAAACATTTATTGATTAATTTTATTGTTGATTATTAACCTTAAATATTAAAATATACGGAAGATGTTCTATGATCAGTTTCTCTTATATAACGAGCGTATTATATCTTTTTTTTATTGCAATGCATTCTATTGAATGTTAACGATGCGTTGCATTTATAAAGTATAATTGCTGAAGTTATAACGAAATTTTGTATTAACTGCTTAAACAATTGAAAATGAGAATGGTTTTTCTTAAATTTTAAATTTAACATGGCTAATGTAACATTAAATCGGTATCGTGAGAGTTACAGACCACTTTCTCTGGTTCACTTTCTATTTACATCTCTCAGCTATTAATTATTATACCTAACTGTCTATTTTGGTATATCCACTTACTCCAAGATTATGTTTGTATAATCTAACTTATTGGTTTGGCATTTTAACGTCTCCTCCTAAATTACGTTACAAAATATGTGTGTTTGCATTTTCACTTTTTGAACTAAGTAACTTTTGTAATCGATTATGCTATACCCGTACAAACAATCATCATAAATAAAAGGTTAAATTGATATTAATTTATTATTATTGCGTTAATTAGATTCACAATCCAATGTGTTAATTTATCTTCTGCATATTACACGTCCTTCTGCATAAGGTGCTTGAAATTCCATTATAATTTATTCAAATTTAGTAATGCATTGCCCATAACTTCTTACAGTACCAATATTTTTATTCATCGCCGCACCCGGCCGAAACATTCAAAAATATTTTGGTTGGTCAATGTATGGTCAATAATACAAAACATTTCTCATATTATTCTTAAATAAAATTTTCCTCAATGAAATGATCAACCACCTGCTAGTGATAGTACGAAATTCAAGTTTTTCAATTAAGCTTGCAATTGTGAAAGAGTACGTACATCGATTAATGATATTATTTATTTCGCAAATGCTTTAATTAAACGGCAATTATTACATAACACGTCTTACCTACACATTGCAAACTATCTTGGAAGTAAAAATATTTATTCAAAAATTTTAGGAAATATTGTATTTTTTCTAATATTTTGATGTGCCTCAGTTATCTTCTAAAAGGCTACTTACCAATAACTAAAAATATTAACCCACACACTTCACCCTTCATTGTGCACAACATTCTTATTAGTCTTTCACTTGTTTAACAACTGCACCAAGTAAGTAAAGTTTTCGCGGTTTTGACACCACTAATGTATGCAATCTTAGTACCCTCACTGCTATTGGTTAATCGCCTCTCTTTGAAAGTAGGTACAAAAGTGGTACCGGCACTCCTCGTGCTTTTCTATGATATAATATCTATCATTGTAACACAAGTTTACTGAAAACCTTATATGTAAAGTTTGAGCATCATTTCAATCAATAAAAATAAACCAAAAAGGACGCACTCGTTAAGTACAAACCTGTATTTATGATACACACATTTTTCCACTTGAAGTTGATCTTATAGATTTATTTTCCTATATATTTATTATTTTAATTTGCCATTTATGTGCCTATTAATTATTGTAATTGATGTTATAAACTTATAGTAGGTAAATATTATTAAATATAATTAATATACCAGAACATTTAAAAAATATATTTTATTTTGTCCGTTAAACTTCAAAAATTCTTACAAAATTTAATTAAAATTTTAGGAAAATTTTGAATCAATAGAGTGGTTGCACAAACAATATTTGAAAATTAAATGTTCTACCAAAAACAATATAATTTAACATTGAAAATAGAACAAAGTTGTTCATGTACATATAATTTTGTCGTATTTCTTACGTTTTTTGCAGCGATTTGAGTCTAAGGTCGCTTGGCACTTAGGTTAGGAATTTAAATTATGAACGATCCAAAAAAGTATTAACTATGACATTGCCATCACAACAATATCAAATATCAGAGCTACCGTTCATCTGGAAGTAATTTAAATATCAATTACAAAAAAGCATAGTACCAACACCTAATAAGGAAAGTGTAATATGATCTTTTAAAATATCCAGATTTTAAAACAATAAATATAATTTAACTTTAATGCATAATATTTAAAATATTACCAGACGTATTACGTATAACATAATCTACAATAATTATAATATTGCGTAACTTACGTCTTCCTTGGAAGTTTAAATGTCACAATAAAGATAAACTGCATTTTAATATTTCATCTGGTTCCCAAGATACATATTAGCATACAAAGTTTAAAAATGCGCACGCTATATTACAACAACGCATTCTCCGATTTAATTTTAAATACGGTGCTGTAATTGCCCCAATTGCACCCTGCACAAATTAATCATTTTCAATAACAATAAAAAATGGTAATATATTTCGTTGTTGTATTGGAATAACCAAATTATTCCACCTATCAATGTCAAAAAGTGCTAATTTAAAGGGAATCTTGCATTTTCTAGATCCGTTATTTCCGCTGTAACATATTGAGTTTCAAAAAAACACTAGCTTTTTAACAATTTATATATCCAAAATAGGTACTTAGGGAAATTATGACGTAAAAGTCAAAATTAATTTCCAATGCACAGCAATCAGTATTGTATTTTGTTAAAAAATTTGTTTAGAAATCTTTGTCACCTGGTCCGTTTTGACCATTTCTAATAATATATTGTGTCCCTCGCATAACCGAATTAAAATTTAGAAGCTTTTTTATTGGGTACTTGAAAACCTTGCAGTATTAAAAAAATGTAATCATGTTAATTTTAAATTCACTGAGCTTGAAAAAGAAATTGGTAGCCAATTACGTAGATTTTTATAATATTGAAACGGAAGTAATTATTGTAAATGAGATGAAAACTTGCAGTTTCGCTTAACAAAATATCAAGTTTCACTTTTAAAGTTTAATAATATCATCGTGATAATTACATTTCACACAATTAATAATTAACCACATTCACGGTCAACGATTCAACCAAGTACCAGAAATTTTGTGGTGAAAATTATATGTGCACAATATAAACCGATTTTTTTAATTATCTGCAATATTATAATATATTTCTATTTAAATTAACTTAGTAGAAATTTTCTTTCATGATTTTATTATTAAGGAAGGGACTGGAAGTTACCATAATTTCTCTAACAGCGGAAACGCGATTACACGAAACGCTGAACACAGACACTATCGTTTAGTAAAAACCATCGCTAAAGGGAAAAAAATAATGAAAAAAAGCAAAAGGCTGATGCTTTCCTAAACCCAAAATTAGTTTTCCCGATCTTTCGGATTCTGCACCGTTTTAGAAGCTATGGACCAAGTTGTAAGGTACGCTTTTTAGCCAATTCTGAGAAAATCGCTTTGAAAAATGCAACTTTCCATGGAAAAGATTTCACAACAGAATAGCTTGCTAGCTACTCCCAGAATTGGTCGTTACGTTTCTCTACATCATCAAATTGCTTATTTTGTCACATTGGGTTTTCACCTTAAGTATTTTATAATGATATCCCTAGAGACCTGGGTTTCTTAAAAGAGGCAAACACGCACATACATACATTATTATGTATCCCACACTGCATGGAACTGAATCAGGATTAAAGTGTGAGAAACTGACTTATTTCATAGTTGTGTTCTTAAAAAATTATATCCTGAACTTTGTCACCAGAGATATTTGGTCAAAATTTAAATAAATTAAAGTTATGAATAACTTGAACTCGAAAAAGTTTTTCTCAATGTAAATTTCTTCATGGTAAATTAATTTAAAAATTTTGGAATATTAACAGAATAAGAAAAATAAATTAATTGCACATAAGTAATTAGAAATGTTTCTTTTCGTCTAATTAAGCATACAAGTAAACAATAAAACATACAATTCACTTAAAATAATTCTAATGTGACGAAACTTATTATTATTCCCAACATTTTATAAACAGGAATTTTATTGTGAATTATTCATACCTAGTGTTTCCACATTAAGACAAAAGTAACGGAACTCCACTTGAAGGTTTCGTTCATTTAACAATGTTGATAAGATGAGAATGAGTGACAAGGACTTTACAAAATTAACATTGTTTAAAAATAAACTCGTGTTTAGGCATGTAATAGCTGTAGGTAATTACTATTACTTTTAATGATTACCTACCTACCTATTTGTTAAGGTATTAATCTTGCCTAATTACTGTAAATTAAATAAAACCAGAAATTATTATTGAAAAACATCAAGTTTTAATAACTTTATTTTATAATCGTACAAACATTCACACAGACGATGATACACGAAGGTCTACTAATATAATTCTTGCCCAGAATACAAGCAATCAAAATTTGAAACTTGCAATGCTTTAGAAAAAAAGTTTCTTCTTGCTCTCCAGTTAGAATGCAAAAGTAGAATATCCTTGGCAACATTTGCATTTTTCTCTTTTTCCAAAGGTATTCTCCATTTATTGTTTTATCCTAACCAAAAAAAGTTTTGAACCCGAAATTTTTAGGCTGAGTATTTGCTTCAGCCCAATTCGATGGTTTGATAATATCATATCACGAACCGTATCAAATTTTCTTTTCAGAGAAAGACACACATTCAGGATACAACGAATAGTCTTCCATGGCAAATTTACCTCTTTTAAAATATGCTCTCCAACTTTTTTACAGTGCCCAAAGGGCATTTATCGCCAAATGTATTTTGTCATCATATTATAATAATAAATCGAAAATATCGTGCACACACAAAATTACGTGCTGTATAAATAAGGCCAATGCCAAACAGTAAACCTACTATTCATCAGCAAAAGATCGGTAGAGAAACATAGTTCCAATTGAATGATAGGTATACTAATTTAATGCCATTATTGCTTTGCGTGAAAATTAATGAACAAACGGAGAAACTGGGATTTTCTTTTTCAAGATCTTTGTTATATATTTTTTCTTCCCAGCCTTTCTTCTTATTATGCAATCGTTTATGGGTCGCACGATAAAATAATAGAATATCTCCACAATTGTTAATACGCTTGCTCCGGCGCATAGGCCAGCTGTACCTCCAACAGAAACTGAAAAAATAAAATCCTTTTTGAAACATAAGAAAGTTAGACTCTTCTTGGATTTAAGCCCGAGACCTTGGAAGCTACATCAGCTTTCTGGCTGCAGCCAACTCTAACGATCGGAGAGTGAGCCAGTCCCGAAACAGAGTACTACAAATTAGTTTTGAAGTAACTTACCTATGAGATCTAAATAAGTATGGGCAACATTTCGTAAAATTCGGACTGTCGGTGCCCGAAGTATGAAATTCAGTTGAAACACACTTTTGCTATTATTAAAACTGAAAAGAAAACAAATTAATTGCATACCAAAATGACATATCATTTAAATTTGAGTTTACTCTAGAAAATTCATATTTGTAATAGAACCTAAAATTTTCACTTCCGTATTGACGCAGGAAATTTCGCAAACGCATTTGGCAACTTCTTTAATTATGTCATCAAAAGCATCGGATAAGCAAATCAAACCGTTTATATCGCATATTTTATTTTCATCTGCAATTCAACCCATCGTAACAATATAAGCTTTAGTAGATATATAATTTTTACTAACCAACTGAAGGCATGAAGTGATGATTACAATTGCATTTCTTCAATTGGATATCAAACCCACAATCAAGAAGGCAAGCAGGGTAACTGTAAATTTTGCTATGTTTTAAATTATTTTCGTCAATAAATCTGCACCTTCTTCTTTTTATGCTGGTCGACTTAACATTTTTATCGTTTGTCATTTCCTACAAACTAATCTTTGTGATTAATCTTACTAAAATTAAATTAAATTCTACATCACCTCAATTGCCAAGTATATATTAGTTTGTTCTTGACTATGTGGGATGCAGATATACCACCAAAAACCTTGTTAGAATCGCTTGAATACCAAGGCACAGAATCATGACTCAGAGCAAATATGCTAAGATCCGGATTTGATACTTCGACGGTGAGTTTTCCAATTTCCAAACCAATTTTATGAGACACGTTCATATAAACAGGTTTTGTAGGAGTTTTACTAAAAATACACACAAAATAAACTTTTTTAATTTATTCTTTTTTGTTTTAAGATATTTACCTGGATGCTAAGGAATTTACAGCATAACACTGCCCGAATATAGTTGTCATTGGCATAAACTGTTCACAGCAAGAAAATTCAACATCATTCCAAGCACAAAATAAAAGAAGTTCTTTGCACGTACTCCGTATCTAGAATCGATAATGAAATAATAATAGTATATTACATAGCGAGGTGGAAAGCGAGTCATTACTAACCGAGGTCTGTTCTGCTGACCGACGGCGAAGCCGGAGGTCAGCAATTACCGAGTTAGTAATGACGCTTACGCCGAAGCATGTATACTATTTTATTCGCAATCGTGAAGTTGGGGTTGGTTTAATGGAAATAATGCGTTTTCAAAATTATATTAAGTTATGTCATATTTGACATTTGCATCAGCGCCTCTATTTGTAATAGCTCATACACGTTAAAACCCCGCCCATTTTGTTCATTACTGACCGCCACGTGATATAACGAGTGAATAATTTCATTACACACCGGTTGATATTAGTAGTTGACAATATGCAACTTCCAAACTTTTAAAAGTGGGAAACGAGCAATTACCGACCGATTGCGAATAAAATAATAATAGATACGTGTTTAAAAAACGATAGTTTCAAAATTAATTTTTTTTAATTACTACTTACTGCCTCTGCATATTTTGAAAAATTTGCTTTTATGAAAGGGCAATCATTATCGCTGTCACAGTCTCCGCGCTTGCCTAATATAACACCTTCAAAAAAAACTATATTTTTTAAAATTAAAGTATTTTGGTAATCCTCAATAAATGTCTCATTAAACCATCTAAAAGTAAAAACTGTAATTGTTTCGAATAGTTAAATTACATTAATACTCTTCTGCAAAAGAACTCTGTTTATCGTTTCCTGCTTCGCAAACCACAATCGCTGGAAAATTCGATTCCCAATTCAGATATAAAGTGTCCACTGTAAAACTGACAGCATCATTTTCAAACTGATCAAACGAAGAGAGCATAATATAACGAAAAACATACTTGAAAAGAAAATCAAGAATTTAATCATTTTTTTTATATTTATGTAGATTAATTAAGTACCAAAGATAAAAACACCATAATTATCCAAAATATTCTCTCTGTCCAATGGTAGCGATTATCTGCAGTAAAAGGCAGACCATGAAATGAAGAATTTAACAAATATGTTTTAATTACACCCATTTTTGCTAACAGAATCTTAAAATACTACCATTCGAGAAATAGATGAATATTATTCTGTAGAAAATGCTTTAAGTTAGAAATGTTCATGTTAAAAATGTTTGTATGTGTAGTTAAATTAATACCTACTATCGTAAATATAATTTTTTAACATTTTTATTTTTATTTCAATTGATTAACGCACGCAAGCAATAATTTCTTTTGATAATTTAAACATAATATTTATCTACAATGTTTTCATAAATTCACGCAATAAGGTATATTTTTGTTAACGCTAAACTAATGATTCGTATTGCCATAACTCTTACAGCCTAAATTCAATCTCCAGCGTGATAATGCTGAATTCGAAGAGCTGTTGGATTGACTTGATTCTCGTAATCGTTTTAACAAAAAACTTTTAAATTTATTAAAGTTCATACAGCCTTGCTCAAAAGTATTTGACCACCCCATGTTTTTTAAAAACTAATAGATTAGTTCTAATCTTATAATGAATTTCTATCTGGACATGTAATACCTAACAATATTTTAAAAGGTTTATAAGCAAATTTGGACCAATGGGCATTTTGAAAATATTATTTTTGAAATAGGGTAAATTAAATACATAACGGTATTTTAAGTATCGGGTGCTTGACGAGGCAATTTTATTGAATAATCTGGGTATTTCGCAAAGCCAAATTGCCAAAAGGCTTAAATGTTCAAGATGTGCAGTGCAAACGGTTCTTAAACGACAGACAGAGACGGACTTCGTAGAAAATAAACGAAGAAGTGGTAGAAAAGGGGTAACAACCGTTAGGCAGGATCGTATTTTACAAAGAATATCGTTAAAAAATCGTCATAAAACATTGAAAGATTTAAAAAGCGACCTACAACGTGATTTTGGTGTTGAAATCTCCATACCAACCGTTAGACGCCGCTTAAATGCCTTCGAATGATTTGATCGCAAAGCCCGGAAGAAGCCTCTTTTGAACGAGAGGCAAATTAAACAGAGGTTTAATTTCGCTAAAAAAATACAGAAACTGGACTGTGGAGGACTGGTCAAAAGTAATTTGGTCAACTTAGAGGTATGTACAGGGTAGTCAACTAAGGAATTCCGATTTAAAAGAAATAAAACAAAAACTTTCAAGTCAATTTTAATTTTTTTTACAAATAATGTTCAGCTCTTTGGAAATTCATTTCTTAAAATTACGCTCTCCAAATGTCCACCGTTTTCTGCTGGCACTCTTCGAGTCGAACCCCGAAATTTAGAAAAACACGTCGCAAAGTTTCTGGACCGATGGCTTGAATTTCCTGGCGGATATTTTCCTTCAACGCAATTAGAGTGCGGGGATTGTTGCGGTAGACTACACTTTGAGGTATCCCCATAAGTAAAAGTCGCAAGGTGTCAAGTCCGGGCTTCTGGGGGCCATGGAAGGTCTCCACACCGAGAAATCAATTTTTCAGGAAAAAGCGCCTGAATAACAGGTAAAGACCGATTTGAAGTGTGACAAGTGGCCCCGTCTTGCTGAAACCAAGTGTCCCGATTGTATCCATCAAAGTCTTGAAGGGCTGGTTCAAAAATTGTTCAACATGTCCACATAACGATCAGAATCCACTGTTACTGCTCGGCCGCGTCCGTCTTCGAAAAAGTACGGGCCAATAATGCCTTATGCGTGTATTCACACCAAACTGTGACCTTCAGACTATGCAATTGAGTTTCATGTTTCTGTTTGGGGTTTTCTGAAGACCAATACCGGCAATTCTGTTTGTTTACATAGCCGTTCAGATGAAAATGGGCTTCATCAGAGAAAAAAATGTTGTCGTACGCTTGAAATCGGTTCACCATTTCATTGGCGTAATCAAGGCGTTGTTGATGGTCCCCTGGCTTTAATTCCTGCACTAATTGGATCTTGTAGGGTGCATGTAAATCTTTATGAAGAATGTTTATCAATGACGATCTCTTCACATTTAGAGCGGCCGCGCGCCGGCGTGTCGAGAGGCCCGGTTGGTTGCGAACAGATGCTCTCACTCGCTCTACGTTTGCATCGTTTCTCACAGACCGTCGACGGTTTATCACTCGCTGGGGCAATGTCGAACCAGTTTCTTCGAATGTTCTGACCCATTTCCGAATGAGTTGAGCACTCGGACATTGGTTAAGATTGTGCAAAGCATAATGTGCACGAAAACGACGACGCACAATAATGCAAGAATTTTGATTTTGGTAATAAGCGCGACACAGAACGAACGCTCCTCACCCGTCCAGCGAACCATGGCGACTGAATTTCCATGAGCCCTCCTTCGTTTAAGACCAACTCCACTTCTCTATTCCTATTCAAAACAATTTTAGAGCGCTTGTAAATCGAAATTCCTTAGTTGACCACCCAGTATTTTACGTTGTTTTTACAATAATAATTTTATAAGCAGACTTGAAAACGTTTACTTTTACCTAAATTGCAAAAAAACTAAAAATTTATTTAAAAATTTTTTTGATTTTTGATCAACTTGGGTCCCAGTTCATGAGAAGAAGAGGGGAAGAGGAACACAGTCCCGAGTGTATTAGACCTACCGTCAAATTTGGGGAAGCAGTATTATGATCTGGGATTGCATATCGGCTAGGGGCCTCGGTGAAATCAAAATATGCAAAAGTAGAATGACCCTGACACGTACATTGAGACCTTAGAAGATAATTTGGGAGGCGTCAATTGTAAAGTTGTTTGATGAAGATGACCCACAATACGTCTTTCAACAAGTCAATGCGCCGTGCCATCTTTCAAGAGAAAATATGCAGTGGATAAACTAAAATAGCGTTCTTCTCTTAGACCCCCCAAATCCCGGACCACTCCCCAATAGAAAATGATAATAAAATAAAGACAATATGCTATCGCGATAACTCTCTCTCTCTTATCTTAGACAATTATCTCTTTCAAAACTCAAAAAACACTTGAGAGGACGTCGCTGTTTATCCATTAACGACTTGGAAAACGCTATGAAGTCGTGTTTTGCAGAACTATCAAAAGCATTTTTTTTCGGAGGTATAGCGTCATTAGAAAAACGTTGGAAGTGTTACTGTTAATGGTTCTTACGTTGAAAAATAAAATTTTATTTGTCCTCTAACTTCTTGTTTTTATAGATAGGCAAATAACATAAAAAAAACTCCCCTTGTATATCACTAGTGTACAAAGTTTATAAATGTTTAATAAATAAAGTGTTTATACATTTATGAATTATTTATTATTTTCGTAATAAACAGGTACATGATAACGGTAAATAAATTTAAACTATTTAATGCGTTTATATTTTTATAAACAAATATGTTTTTAAATTACAATAATTACAAATAATTATTAACTTTTGAAATTATATGTTGAATAAAATATTTTAAAAATTACAAGTTTTGTGAAATTTGAAAATTTTCCAACTCTTGACTGATGAGTTCTTCAAAAGACGACAGCACTTATGCGAAACGGGGTCTCAGACTAAAATGTAAGTTGGAAATTTCACAAAACTTGTAATTTTTAAAATATTTTGTTCAGAATAAAATAATTACATTTAAAAATATTAATTTTAACCACCCTCAACACCTACGGGTATAATGAGGTTTTAGATTTTGATTGATTGATTGAATTTTAACCACATTACTTTTTATAATAAATATTCAGGTGTATTATGTATCACAAAACGTTATTTTAAAGGTGACCGTTATGAAATTGCATCAAGATTTGTTACAGTTTTAGTCGGGGCGATGGAATGCCCAGATGTAAAATAAACTAAAACCCCGCAGCCGCTAATCTCAGGGCGGCTGGCAAAAGACTTGCCCTTTTTCTAGCTCGTGAGCAGGAGACGCCAACGGTAAAACACTGAGCCGGTTCTTCCTCCGATGTTGTGGGATTATTACACAGGAGTGCCAAGCGATACGCTCCAAAGAGCAGGCTGTGAAGATGTGGTTTGGGCGCCACGCAGTTTACAACCACCCTGTATACTAATAAACACGGCAGGCACCAAACCAACTGCGAAGTTGGTTCCTGAGGAAGGAAAGGACCGAGTCTGGTGCCGCAAGTATCAACGTGTTGGTCCGTTTTAAGATTTAATTTATAAAAAAATACAGTGAGCGCAATATTGGGTTAGCCTTTTGATTAAAAATAAGGTTGTATTGTAACGCGATTATAAAATTTTGTTAAAATAATTACCCCGTATACGTATACTAGGCGCACACGAATTATAACAAAATCACAGCTTTCAAATAAAATAAATATGTTCAAAAGAACGACCCAATATAGATAACCCGCGCAATAATAATCAAAAGGTAACAAATTAAATCGGACGGCACAAACAAAAATCTTAACTTGCTGGAGTCTTCTGGAGTGATGGGGAGTAGGGTCCAGGCGATTGATAATAAAGACCAATTGGTAAGTTGTGGTAGATCCAAAAAAAAGGCTTTGGCCAGTCGATCGATAGCTCAAAACACTCGATTGGCAATCCCAAAGATATGGTTTCGCACACGAAAGAAACCAAAACGGGTACAAAAAAAACCCTAAAACTCGAAATTAGCATAATGCGATAATAATAGTTATTAAATATACCTCGAAGATGTTATTGGAGGGTTTCAACAATTTCAGCGATGATTCTAATTCTTCCAGGATGTTAAAATTTGGACAAATAAATCCTTCAAACGAAGTACGGATAATTCCCTCAAAATTGCTTACAAAAGCCGGTACAGAAAATATATCCAAAACAATGACCAATATAAATCCCAAACAACTTGGATTGAAAAAAACTCAAAGTTCAATCAACAATTAGATCACTGTAACGTCCAAAAAACTAGATTTTAGTGCAAAAATTGCAATACGTGAAACTTTTAGAATGCGAAATCAACAGCTGATAATTTTCAATCTAACACTTGGCGATAACTAATATTTAGAAAATTAAATTTAAAATTTAAACTGTGTTGCCGCATATTGGAGTTTTATAAAATTACTATAAAGGAATCTTCGAAGTAATAAAAGTATCCCTGGCAAAACAGGACCGTAACAGATTTACTTCAAACCGGTCACACTTTCAAGGTTAAGAAAACCTTTATTACAATCATCATGCCATAATCTTTACAATAAAGGTTTTCTTAGCCTTTAAAGTGTCACCGGCTTGACGTAAACCTTTATTGTATTACATAACGGTCACCTTTAAAATAACATGTGATACATAACACACCTGATTGTTTTAGTTTTAAAAATATTATGGTTTTTTTTAAACTTTGATTTAATGTAGTTTTACGATAACGTTTTTAATAATACAATAGGCACCTATTTTTCTTTTCGAGTGCACTAATTTATTGATTTTGTAATTTGTTCTTTAGTAAATCGCTAATCACGGCACTGTTAAACATATTCGTATATTACTTAGGTAATAATAATTTGACTTAACACTTTGTGTTAAAATATAGTAGGTACGAAAATTTGCATTTTCTTGGTAAAATTCAGATGTGACTGAAGACAGCACCAGAATCGGAATCAAAAATATGAGTTTTACAGTGGACCAGACAAATAATTAAAGTTGTTTTTTTTAATTTATTTATTTCAAATAACAGGTTATTAAATAATATTTTTTAGTTCTCAAAGTAAAAATTAATAAAAACTAAAATTTAACGGTTAAATGATAAAACAAGTCCCTTCCACTTTCAAAAATTTTGCATGTCTGTTACTTTTCAAAAATAATTTGGCACAGGTTGAAATTAATGACAAATAATAATCAGTTACAGCAAATATAACATACTACAAAGTAAAAAAAATCGTTCGCTGAAAGGTAAAACCGCCGCTTCAAGTCAGGTCAGGTGAACGGCTAGTACTCAAGCTAGTTTTATATTAACTTAATTTACTTGTGGCGGTCCGACAAATATAAAATGAGCAAAGATCTGTTTTATTCAACTTGGTCATCATGTGGTTACCAAACATGCCGTGGAAGCTCATCCTTAGCGGTTTATCGTGGTTAAACACCTGCTACTTAACCAAAGTAATCCTGATATGTTCTTTTCTTTTGATCTATCTTCATTATTACTATAATCAGTTATCGATCGGTTTTCGAAACGGAATTTTTACCATTTTAAAGTGGATTATGAAAGATGAGGGTCTAATTAGCGTATTAAAAAAATAAAATTTGCGGTCGGCTCACAAAATTTGGAAAAGCGGCTTTAAAAATTAATTTAAAATGCAATTTTTTCATTGGTTCTTTCGAATTGTAACCCCGCCCATTAAAATTTAAATAGGTTGTGGCGACAGTAAAAATACCAGAATCGTTGCTTTTACAACGAATTACGAAAAGTAAGGGTGTAATTAACAAATAAAATTTGTGGTTGGTTAACAAATTTTAGAAAAAACTCATGACGTAGTTGCGATGTTCAAAACCCACTTTTATCCACTATAAGCGGTTTTGACAAGCGTTTTACTTTCTAAAAACATCTCCTAAAAACGGTCCAACTCTAAAAAGTGTGGATGTTGACCCGACGGATCTCAGGGAGCTACTAGTATCTCCCCACCGCTTGCCACTGTCGACCCAGGCGTAGCACACGCACCGTTAATACAATACATAAAATTATTGCGTATTAGAGCGCAATAATACATTTACATGTATTTCTTATGGGAAAATTGTAATTTTCAAAATGAAATTGTGGCCTTATTACAAGTCAAACAACATTCATCCTCACCTTAAAGAGTATTAATTTTTCTGTTCTTTCGTTTGGTAAAGCCACTTCTACAGGAAAAAGTGTATTTTCGATTCCGGAATCTTAACTCTCACCCAATTAATATAAAAACTTATGTTTCTTTTTTGAATTCATGTTAATATGTTTTATTGTTCTAACATTGATATCATTATTATCTAAAAATATTAGATTATTTAAAGTAAATATTTCTATTTGTTTACTATCTAAATTTAGGACTTTTGTTTACCATTACCTTTGGTCAAAGTGTCTGTTCGACCATAAATTCCTAATTATCTTATATCTTTAAGAAGTTAAGATTAACCAAGATGCACCTATGTATTTCGATTAGCTATGCAATTTTTGGTTTATGTACGTGTACCAAAATTATTTATTATCTTTCAACTTTGTTTTATCATACCACAGATCTGCATTTGTTATTTGTTAAATTATATAATCGAATTTTGTTTATTTTCTTTTTATTTAAAACCTTTTTAGTTTATTCGTTCCAGCAACAAGCAAAGTCAAGTTCTTACGATCTTGAGATAGAGTCATTGAGTTCATGTTCCCGACTTATTCGGGGTTTGCAATTTTTTTGTAAAATTAAATTAAAATTATTTTATATTAACGTAAAAGTGTAACAATCCTAAATTATTAAATAAAAATAATCCAATATTAAGCATGACATAAGCAGATTTAAAATATTTGAATTATATAATCAGAATTATATGGACAAGAGACTTCCACGTCGCTCACAATTCTGCAAGTAAACGCATCATGTGTATGTCACGTCCCGTAGCTATGCGTTAAGAAGTTAAATAAATTATTCATGATTAGTCAGGTAAATTCTACAAATTCAAAAGTGTCATCTCTCAGAATTATAGGCTGGAGGTTACTTCAAGGGTGGATACAACGGGTATCCATCCATGATTCTTCAACAAATGGTATGATGGTTCACAGCTACAATTTTTCTGGAGTTATTAAATCTTGAACGGACTCACTGTAAAACGTGCTTCGGTATGACTAATTTTTACTTTTGGATTAAAAAATTTGTATAAAATCTACCAAGTACACATTTGGCTGACGATTTTGTAATCGTTTCGGTATTTTAATGTTTGTTTCCTCTTAAGAGAAATTTGAAAAAATATGAGCTGCATAAGTGCTATAGTCGATAGAAAATTTTCAGTTGATCTTTTAATATAGTAAACTAGATTTAAAAATTTCTTTAAGATGCGGAAACCATTACAAAGTTGTCGCCAGTTATTTAAACCTTCATTTTTTTCATTATTCATTATATTAATTATTGTTATTAGTTCATTATTTTGCGATTTTCTGAGAAATGGGTTGGTTTTCCAAAATTTTTTTACTGCACTAAAGTTATACCCCGTTAATTGGGCTGTTAGTTTTTTGTAAGTTGTTTTGTTTAAAAGATACAGCGTTTAAAAAAAATTAAAACTTGGAATTTTTTGACATTTCTTCTCATAACTTAATTCATAACTCGAAATCCGTTCATCCTAGACAATAGCAGATTATAAACTAGTTTGTAGATAAGTAAATTGTTTCTTCTTCTTCTTCTTCTTATTATAGGACATGTCCTGTGAAAATCCAATTTTTGTCGCCCGGAACTATTTCTACTGCCTTTCTTGGGATACTGATGTCCAACTTTCATACCACCTCTTCGGTGGTCGTCCAGGTGGTCTCTTAGAGTCAGGTTTGTTTAGCATTGTTATTTTGCTAATCGATCATGATTCATCCTCTCCACATGGTCCCTCCATAGCCTTCGTCTTGCTCTTATCCATCTCACGATGTCGTCTATCGCGCACGTTTGTCGGGTAACAGCGCTTCTACTCTATCTCTGAGGGTAACTCCGGCAATTGCTCGTAATGTGCTCATTTCTGTGCTTCGGAGTATTTGCTTCGTCTTGGAGGTTTCAGCTCGTGTTTCGGCAGCGTACGTTAATATGGGCCTAACGCATGTCTTATATATACGTACTTTGCTGTTTACTGACATGTATTTATTTTTCCATATTATGTTGCGTAGGCAGCCTGATATAGCGGAGGCCTTAGCAGCTTGGACGCGCACTTCTTGTTGAATATTCCTACTGCTTGAAATATGGGCACCGAGGTAATTGAAACTCATCACCTGACTGATCACCTGGTCGTCCACGGCAAGTTTGCATCGGATGGGCTCTCTGCTTATCGTCATGGATTGGGTTTTGTTGGTCGATATTTCCATATTGTATTCATATGCTGTTGTTTTAAACCTATACAGTAGGCGCTGTAAGTCATCTTCATTCTCCGCGATAATCACTGCATCGTCTGCATAGCACACAATGTTCACGGTTGTATTGCCTAACTTGTATCCAGCATTTTGCTCTTTAACCCTTCCTATGATTTTGTCCATTATTAGATTAAACAGTGTAGGACTAATGCTATCGCCTTGCCTTATCCCGGAGGACACTTCAACCTCTTCAGTCAGTTCTCCGTTTGTCCTTATCATGGTCTTACAGTTCGTGTTTAGCGCCGTGATGAGCTTTATGATGTTTGGGTGGAAGTAGTTCTCTTTCAGTATGTTTAGTGCATCTTTCAGGTTTACACGATCAAATGCTTGCGTCAAGTCAATGAAGCACAAGAAGGCCGGTTTGTCATACTCGATGGATTTTTCTATTATTTGACGTAGTATGTATATTGCGTCGATTGTGGATCTGTTCTTACGAAATCCCTGCTGTTCCTCGCTTATTACCACCCTACTCGTTATCTCATCTGATAAGATTTTTGTCAGTAATTTTAAAATGCTACTAAGTAAACATATACCTCTATAGTTTCTTGGGTCAATTTTTGTTCCCTTCTTAAAGATCGGAATTGTAATGCTAGTTCACCATTGCTCGGGTATAGTTCCCGTGTCGATTATTTTCTTATATAGAGTGGTTATCTCTCGGATCAGCATATCGCCACCTAGTTTTATCATCTCGTTTACGATTCCATCGGGTCCTGGAGATTTTCTATTTTTAGTTTCTTTATTGTAGATGTGACGCTGTCTTCTGTAATTTCCACCGTGTGATATGGGTAATTCTCTCAGTATGTCCATCATTCTGAGTATCTTCTGTTGTCTCCGTTGGTTGCGCTTTGTACAGGGTTTTAAAGTACTCTACCCATTTATGGGCGCGTATGGTTTTTGTTTGAATGTATTCATTAATCGGCCTTTTGCTGCTTCTCAGCATATTCCATACCTTTTTTTGCCCTCCATACAGGTCGTGTTCCATACTTTTTGAAAACCTTTCCCAGAATTCTTCCTTTATTTCGCGTATTCGGTGATTTATTAGGTTTCTTTTCTGGACGTATTTTTGATATTCCTCTAGGGTCTTGTTAGTTCTATATAGTAAATTGTCTTTAAAAAATTACTTATCTATTAATACCATAAAATTAATAATTACGATACTATGACCGTTTAAAGACAGAAATTCAAAAATTTCTTTAAAGAGCGGTTTGGACCCCTCAAGGCTATGACCGTTTAAAGACAGAAATTCAAAAATTGCTTTAAAGAGGGTTTGGACTAGGACAAAAATATTATTTAACAATACCTTTTAGAAAAGTGTTTTCTATTACCACCTCAAAGGTTTGCCATGGGCACGGGGACACCTTGCATAATGGCAGTGTATGTATGCATAATATTTGCTAACAAATGGCGGACTTTGCATTATCTGCTGATCGCGAATTACGCTGTAAAGTGAGCTTAAATAAGAAATATTTTATATTACTTTTGTTTCAATATAATTGCCATACAAATAATCGGGGACGGGTAAGAAAATTGTCTTCTGTTTTTGACCATTTTTAAAGTGCAATCTGAAAGATGAGGGTCTAATTAGCGTATAAAAAAAATAAAATTTGTGGATTATTAACACAATTTTGAAAAAAAACGGCTTTAAAAATTTATTAACAATGCAATTTACTCATTGGTTTTTTCGAACTGTAACCCCGCCCCCGAAATTAAAATTAGTTGTGAGAACAGTAAATATACCAGAATCTCGGTTTTACAACGAATTATGAAAGATAATGGTGTAATTAGCTAATTAAAAATTAAAATTGTGATTTCGAAAAAATCACTTTTGTGTGATTTCGACTCTTGATGAAATTGCGCTGTTAAAACCGCTCGAGGGAAGCGACCCAGAGGGTCGCGTAGGGTGAGAGTAAGTTTGACACAAGCTTTACTTACAAAAACATCCCCAAGTGGATCCTACTCAAAATTTTGGGAAGTTGACGCGACGGATCTCAGAGAGCGACCCCGGTCAGTGTCAATGTTATCTCGCAATAATTCACTTACATGTATTTCTTATGGAAAATTGTAATTTTCAAATTTGAATTGTGGCCTTATTATAAATCTGAAAACTTTCATCCTCACCGTAAAAGATTCGTATTTTTATGCTCTTTCGTTTGATTGAACCATTTTTATAAGGAAAAGTGTATTTTCAAAGACGGGTTTCTTACCTCGACCCCAATAATCATTACAATAAAAGCCGGGTATACTTTAAATTATTTAAAAATAACATCACAGTATCGATCTGTCAAATATAATAAGGTATAATGTAACAACAGCCGATAACTTTTCAAATCATGGCACACATGTTGCTTTACTTACCTATCAAGTTGATAACATCATGTTTTCTATTGGTCCACCATTTGTTGGCAAATTCGTAATCAACCAATAGAAACATTACATTGTATGGCTACACTACCTTTATAAAGTTCCTGTAACCACCTTCACGACCTGGTCCACGTGGTCCACGAAAGGACGACAAATCAGCATTTTTGATCTGTTTATGTTTTGAGCACACTTGGCAAATTAGAAACATTGCGCTAGTTGTGTAACTGAAGTGACGCCGCTGTATCAGCAAAATTGAATAACTGTGCATTCTAGATATTATATCACCATTATCCCAGTAATCAAAAAACAAAAAAAAAAGGTAATTGGCCAAGAAATCCCCCCCTTATAGGAAGGGGTCACGATACTCGAAATCGAGTTAACGACTAAGAAGAAGAAAAATCCAGAGATTTTCTTTTGTTGAATTTACCACTTGTTTTTGTTATATCCTTCTCACTTATGTTCACTTTTTTTACCTAGAAATTTCTATTAGTTAGCTAACTATTACTAAATTGACGAAATAACCAATTAAACGACAACAAAACAAACAATTCATTAAAACATCTGATTGGTTATTTTGTCGATTTAACTCACAGTTAGCTAACCAATAGGAATCCCTAGGTGAAGAAAACGGGTATAAATTAAGTTTAAATAACAATCATAAAAATAAATAACTAGCAAATAAAGAAAAATGAATATGAATTCATTGAATTCGTGAATATGAATCATTCTATATGACGTATTCATAGGATATTGGATTAATAAGAATTAAAGCAATATGCCCCAAAAAAACTTTATTTAAAATTTAATTTATGTATTTTTAGCAATAATTAAAAAAACAAATACATAAATATATTTAAACGTTAAAAAAACTTTCAATTAATTGATATATTTTTCATTAAAATCCGTTATATTGAAAAACAGAAATTTAAAATAAACCATTTTTTGCAAAAACTACGCCCCTGCTATTAAAACACACGGTACAATTTCTGCTTTGCCAACCTTGAATAAATAAAACTTCTGCCACCCGTTTATATACACCGATCTTTTATAAAATATCTTATTAAAAGATCGATGTTTATGTAAGCACGTGCCGGTTGGAAATAATCAGTCAAGTTGGATGCATAGATAAGACAGAAATTGTAAGTATTCTTAATCAATTGTATTATATTTGTTATTTAGTTATTTACATGTTCTTGTAGACATTTTTAACCCTGCATAATAGTCCAATTAAAGTACGATTAACAATGCGCGGCCGGCCACCCGGTATAAAATTAATATTAAATTAAAATTTACAAAATTTAACAAGTTAAACTAAAAACAGATTAATAAAGCATTTAATGGCAGCAAAAATGCATTGCTACAAGATTATTTAAAAAATCGGTTTAATTATTCAGTTTAACTTGTTAATTTTTAAAATTTTAATTTAATATAGTGAATATATTTATTATTTTACAGATTCCATATTTTTCGGGGATCCAGTCGCCATTAATTAATAATTTTTTTATTTTGTCATTTGTTTTCAGAATTCTATACAAATTTAAATAATCATAACCATTCCAATAACTTATAACATTTTATTCATATGATTATCACGTCAAATATGAACTAATATTTTTAAGTATTATTTAAGCAACCTTAAGAGGAAGAGGGCTCAAGTTTTTTTACGTTTAATGACAAAGGAGCGGGGAGAAATATTATAATTCTTACGTAAGATAAAAAAATAACAAAATAATGAAAATTTTAATTTTTATTATTAAAAGTTTTTTTTCTTTTCTTACGTCTTATCATTTTCTTATTTTTGCTTATACAGGGGGGGAACTTCTTCTTAAATTTCAGTTTACTATTTATGCAATGTTTAAATAGTAAAACAATTATCTTTTTATGTTGGAGATGATGTTATAAAATGCTGAAATAGTTATGATTGTATAAATTTTTGTAGAATTCTGAAATAAATTATATAAAGCATTGATTTAAATTACAAATGCATATTATAGTTTTCCTTCCAACATAAAAAATAATTATTATATTTTTCACTTAACATTACTTTCACAAAAAAGCGAATCTGTCAATTTTTCAATTGAATGGAATTTAACCCTAATTCTATAATTATATAAAATAAAATTTTTTTGACGTTTGTAAAAATGTATTTAAATTTTGTATTGGAAGTAAAAGTGCGTAATTTATTTAGTTCAGATAATTGTTTAAAAAAATTGGTTTATTAATTCACTTGCAATGTACCTACATAACTGAATGTTAAATTTATTTACTTAACCTAGTTTGAAAATTTAAAAAGATCTAACTTTCATTTTAAGCAAAAAATGTATTATTTAATTTTTATATTAAATATAAAAATTGAATTCTAATAAAAATATATAAATTGATTAATAAAAGTTGCTTTATCACATCAACATTTAAATTCAAAATTGCCGCTTAATATTCGCTCCACCCTAGCGAGCTGTGACCGAAACAACTGATGATTAATCAAGCTAGAATGGCCGTTGTCATTCATTTGGATTTGAGAAATAGATAGTTTCAACATCTAAAAGTTGATTATTTTTCGTTACAGAACTTTACGATTTATCTTTGTGAATATATTCTGTTAGTGTTGTTACAATTTTTACGTAAAATCAACTGTACAAAATGAGTGTCGATGCATATGGTCCAAGTTCTCAAACCCTCACATTTCTTGATACAGAGGAATCGGATTTGATAGGTGCCGATACACAAGGTTCAGAATGTGACTTTACAGATTTTACTATTCTATCACAAACTCAAGCTTCTCAGCTTGAACACTCTGGAACACCAGTTACAGGAATACAGGTACAACAATATTTAATTTTATTTTCAACTCAACTTGATTTTTATTTTGTAATTTAAGGTTAATGGAGTGGCTCATAAGGTCAATAGTATCGCTTCAAAAATTGCATCCGCTACTGCCGCTTTGGGAGAATTGCAATTTGAAGAAGATGATGAGGAGTTTTATAATAGCAAAGAATTGCCCGATTATGCTTGCAAATATTGTGGAATTCATGAGCCAAATTGCGTTGTCATGTGTAACGTGTGCAAGAAGTGGTTCTGTAATGGTCGAGGTAATACTTCAGGAAGTCACATAATTAATCACTTGGTAAGTGAACTTATTTTCCGTTTAGCATGTAATCGTTATCTTGGTTTTATGGTAATTAAGGCAATTAATATAGAGCTTCCTTATCACATTAGACAAAGAAGCATTATTGTACAAGCATGTCATTTAAATTTTAAAATTTTATTTTGCCATGTGGTTGTCGTTCATTTCAAGGCGTTGAACAAACTAGAAAATCTGTTGCTAAGTTGAAATTTTTAGGTGCGTGCCAAGCATAAGGAAGTGACTTTACACAAAGATGGCCCATTAGGTGAAACTGTATTGGAATGTTACAGTTGTGGCGTACGAAATGTGTTTGTTTTGGGTTTTATTCCTGCAAAAGCCGATTCCGTAGTGGTCTTATTGTGTCGTCAACCATGTGCCGCCCAAAATTCCTTGAAGGTAGTTCTTTCCACCGATTTCTCGTAACTGAGATAAATCAAAACCGTTTATTTTAGGATATGAATTGGGAACATGAACAATGGAAGCCACTGATATCGGATCGTAGTTTTTTGACATGGCTGGTAAAGATTCCATCCGAACAAGAACAATTGCGTGCTCGTCAGATAACTGCACAACAAATTAATAAACTTGAAGAATTGTGGAAAGATAATGTAGATGCGACTTTTCAAGATTTGGAAAAACCAGGTGTAGATGAAGAGCCTCAACAGGTGCTACTACGTTACGAAGATGGCTATCAATACCAGAACATCTTTGGTCCACTAGTTAAACTAGAAGCTGATTACGACAAGCGCCTTAAAGAGTCACAAACGCAAGAGAATATTGAAGTAAGATGGGACGTGGGTTTGAACAAGAAAACCATTGCCTATTTTACCCTTGCAAAAACAGACAGCGATATGAAGCTAATGCATGGCGATGAACTTCGTTTGAGATATGTGGGAGAAATGCACAAAACATGGGCTGGAGTTGGACATGTGATCAAGGTGCCTGATAATTACGGCGATGATGTTGGAATCGAACTGAAAAATGGTGTGGGTGCTCCAAGCGATTGTTCAAACAATTTTGTCGTGGATTTTATTTGGAAAAGTACAAGTTTTGACAGGTAAAATTAAACTTCTTAAAAAATTCTTTATGATTAGGTTTGGATTATTTTGGTGCTTAAATTTATAAAATACTCGTTTAAAATCCCTGAATAAGTCAGGGGGATTTAAAATTGTGTAAATTTTGTCATGGGAAAAGTTGGGAAATTTTCAAGCAATTTGGGGAAGTTAACACTTTGGGCAGAGAAAATTCTTTGAAATTGCAATAATGAAAATTACGTTTTTGATTGATTAAAAATTTTTTTTTAATTTTTAGAGCTATTTTTTCTATATTCTAATATTAGAATGCATTTCGTTTAGTCAATCTATATTTTAATTTTTTAATTGACCAAATATCGAAAAGTTTGGAAAAATTACAACATTTTAATGAAGGAAAATGTGGAAAAATCAGATAATTTGTTTTAAGTAGTATGGTGGGAACCCTGTTTAATTGTTTTGGGCTTAATAATTTAATTGTTTTTTGTTAAACAATGTAACACCTTGGTTCAAAAATGCAAGTGTTCTGTTAAATAATTCAGCTGCTTTGTTTAACACATCAGCTGTTTTGGTTTAATAATTTTAATAATATAATCATTTTGAGTTTAATTTTGAATTATTTTGGTTAAATAATTGGTGTTGTTCAACAATTCAATTATCCTTGATTTATCAATTCAGCTGTTTTGTTTTTATAATTCAGCTTTGTTCAACAATTCAAATATTTTTGATTTAATAATTCAGTCATTTTTTTTTAAATTTAGTTTCTTCGTTCAAAATTAACTGGTTTATTCAAGAATTCAAATATTTTGCTTCGATAATCTAATTGGTTTTGGTTTAATAATACAACATAATTCAGCTTGTATTTATTACCACAATTTTTCAAAAATACCAAACAATGGTGATAAAAATTATTAATCACCATTGTTTATTCACCATTTCAATTATTTTTAGGTTAATAGTATAATTGTTTTTGGTTGAGTAATTCATTTGTTTTTTTTATAATTCAGCTGTTTCAACAGTTGAAATATTTTTAGTTTGATAATTTAACTGCTTTAGGACTAATTCAATTGATTTTAATTTAATTAATGCACTCATTTTTGGTTCAAGAATGCAATTGTTGTGTTCAAAAATTGATAATTCATTTGTTTTTCATTCAACAGTGCTATTATTCTGGATGGTTTATGAAATAAAACATAAACTTCAATTCAACTGTTTTGTTCAATAATTCAACTGTTTTATGAAAATCGCTAATATTTAAATTCTCATAAATGCAACGGTTACATAATTCAGCTGTTTTGTTCCATAATACTGCTGTTTGGTTCAAATAATTCAACTGCTTTGTTCAACAATTCCAACTGTTTCATGCAAAAAAGTTACTACTTTGTCAAAAAATGCAACTGTTTTGTTAAATAATTCTGCTGGTTTGTTTAACAAATTACTGCTAATCCATAAATAAATGCATAAAACACAAATTATTCAGTAAAACAGTCGAGATTACTCGGAACTAACTTGTATTTTTCACGATAAACAAACAAATACACAAAATAGTGCCACTGCTACAAGCATAGTCTCCTTTGCCACAGTCTAAAATAATATATTTCTAACTTCCTATTTGTTTCAGGATGCAACTTGCTCTGAGAAAATTTGCTGTAGATGACACCAGCGTTTCAGCGTATATTTATCATAGATTATTGGGTCACGAATGTGAAGAAGTTCTCTTTCGTTGTCACTTGCCCAAACATTTTTCTGCGCCCAATCTTCCAGATCTCAATCGTTCTCAAGTTTATGCCGTCAAGCATGCTTTGCAGCGACCTCTTTCTCTTATTCAGGGTCCTCCTGGAACTGGTAAAACCGTAACTTCTGCTACCATCGTTTATCAATTGGTAAAACAAAATGGTGGCCCTGTTCTTGTTTGTGCACCCAGTAACACCGCTGTCGATCAGTTAACTGAAAAAATTCATCGCACCAATTTAAAAGTCGTACGTTTATGTGCCAAATCTCGTGAAGCAATCGATTCTCCTGTTAGCTTTTTAGCATTGCACAATCAAATTCGCAAACTAGATGCCAATACCGAATTGCAAAAACTCCAACAATTAAAAGATGAAACTGGTGAACTCAGTTCTGTGGACGAAAAGCGCTATCGTATGCTTAAAAAATCTGCTGAGCGGGAATTGCTTGAAGCAGCCGATGTTATTTGTTGTACATGTGTTGGAGCTGGTGATCCACGCTTGGTTAGATTAAAGTTCCACTCAATTTTGATCGACGAAAGTATGCAAGCAACTGAACCGGAATGTATGGTCCCCGTTGTTTTAGGAGTCAAACAATTAATTCTTGTTGGAGATCACTGTCAATTGGGTCCTGTTGTTATGTGCAAAAAAGCTGCTCGTGCTGGTCTTTCGCAAAGTCTCTTTGAAAGACTTGTAGTTTTGGGTATCAGACCCTTCCGTCTTGAGGTTCAATATCGCATGCATCCCGAATTATCTCGTTTCCCTTCAAACTTTTTCTACGAAGGAAGTTTACAAAATGGAGTATGTGCCGATGAACGTAAATTGCTGAAAATCGATTTTCCGTGGCCTGTTGCCGATAGACCCATGTTTTTCTATGTTACTCAGGGTCAAGAAGAAATAGCCGGCTCAGGAACCAGTTACTTAAATCGCACGGAAGCCGCAAATGTGGAGAAGATTGCCACAAGATTTTTGAAGGCCGGCATTAAGTCTGAGCAAATTGGCATTATAACCCCATATGAAGGTCAACGTGCCTATTTGGTTCAGCATATGCAATACCAAGGCTCTCTGCATGGTAAATTGTATCAAGAAATTGAAGTAGCAAGTGTGGATGCCTTCCAAGGTCGTGAAAAAGACATCATCATTATGTCGTGTGTACGTTCCAATGAGCATCAAGGTATAGGATTTTTAAACGATCCAAGACGTTTAAATGTAGCTTTGACACGAGCCAAATATGGAATAATTATAGCGGGCAATCCTAAAGTGTTATCGAAACAACCACTGTGGAATCATTTGTTAAGTTTCTACAAGGAACAGAAGGTTCTTGTTGAAGGTCCACTTACAAATTTGAAAGAATCTTTGATACAATTTGCCAAACCAAAGAAGTTGATTAATTCTGAAAATCCAGGTTCTCATTTCATGAGCACCGCAATGTTTGATGCTCGAGAAGCTATGGTGCCTGGTTCGGTGTATGATCGTACCGGTGTATCTATGAATGGCAACAACAACGGACAGTACAATTACCCACGAGGTGCCGTTCCTTTGGATATGTTCAGCCGAACTCATGATCCTATTAGTTATATATCGACAGAGCGTGCTCAGGCGGCTGCCAATAATTTGCCGGTTCCCATGGGTATGTTTATGAATATGGCGCACATTCCTCCTCGTTTTTACAACCAACACCAGCAGGCAATGCAACAACGACAGGTTCAAAACAATAGAAATCGTAAGACTCCCATGCGGCAACGAAATAAAGGATTAAGTCAAGAACAGACTCAGCCGTTCAGTCAAAGCCTTCAATTAACACAAGGAATGTCACAACCTGGCCTGTCGCAACCGGGTTTCAGTTTATCACAGCCTGGTCTTTCACAAGCGGAATTAAGTCAGGATCCTTACATGGCAGAGTATCAATCGCAAATGGATGGTTTATTGTCTCAAGATTCAACGTATCAGGGCGACAGATCTGCATTTTATCAACCTAATGCTCAATTTTCGCAACCTTACTAACTGCCAAACATTGGAGAGTCGACGTGTATCGCGGAAGCGAACTACAGAAAATTACGAAGTAATATCTGAATATGGAACGTGAAATTGTCAGTACTTGGAACAAACATAAGTCTTATAATGGTGATTAAGAGAAATAATACGAGAGAGGTGATTGAAATATCAAAATTGATAATCAATGGAAACATAAAAGCGATATTGACACTATCTATGTTTGCAAACAATGGATGCGGGGTGCATCCCATCGATGCTATGGTAGTAGATGATTGTCTTCACACTCCTTGTTATAAATGTATTATTTCTTAATTTCGATATTTTACTCTAGTTTATTAATTTAAATAAAATTGCATTGTTAATATTAATGCCGATAACTCAATTCCTATTCTGCTTCTCTCTTAATATTTGACTGAATTAGTAAATTGTTGTACAATAAATAAAATTACACTGAAACCATACAAATTGGCAATAATATTAGCGATAATAAAAAAACATTTAATATATTTTAAGATGGACTTACACTGTAATGTAGCCAATAGCTACTATTTTTATTTAGTATGAAGTATTTTTATTTTTGTTATACATATATTGATGGGGGGGGTAAAATGTGGAAAATTAATTGAAGGGAATTTTAGTTTGTCAAATGAAAAATGTAATGCTGAATAATTAACAACTGTCCTTGGGACTATCATTTTTAATTAAAAATATGTCTCTTCCTTCAATAAAAATAGATTCATCGCTCAACAACACTTAATATTTTTGGAAAATTCTTCATCCGTAATTTGTTAACTTTTGTAATATTATGCTGCATTATAATTTTTCTTATAGTGTATTGAATAAATATTATGTTCTATTTTAAATTGTTCTTTGTTGTAGTTGTCATACTCGCTCGGATTGTCATATTCAACATTTTTTCTTATCTAATTCAGGAAAATTGTATCTCGGGAACAAATAAGAGCTACAAAACTTCAGATATATTAAAAATTATTGGAATTATCCACATGGATTGATTACATAAAAGTACAGTTAAATTTTAAATATGTATTTCTAAAGCTATCTCATCCTGCTGATAATATATAGGGTGATTCAAATCGAAATGAAAAAGTAATTTAATTAAAAAGGAAGACATTTTTTATAAAATTCAGTTTTGTTTTTAATTAGATTGCTTGCATATTATACGATTTAATACTATTGCAATAGTAAAATGTATTTAAATCAAATTATCTAGGAAATGATTGTGCTAGCTCCATAAGGAATGGAAAATTGCTAGCGGGGGGCACCCAGCAGTATGCCCTATTTCTGTTCAGTGTTAGACTATAAAAACGAACAATTTAAAAATAATTAGCTTATAATAAGAAATCATATTATGTAGCACGAGCGGTTACTTGATGCAGTCTAGGGTAATTGAATCGTCTTCTTCCATATTTCGTGCAACAACACGTCCTATAAGTTCGTCCAATTTAAGAGGGTCAATTCCGGCAGGTTCAGCAACTTTTACTTTAAAATCTCCTCTATGTAATAAATGGCCTTGGGAAACTGATCTTGATAACACTAAAGATTTGCGTAACTTTTTATATACCGGAATTTCTGATTTCTGTAGCGTTTTAATTGGTTCTCCCAGTGCTACCTCAAGGGTTCGAATTCTTTGAACCATTAATTTGTATTCACAAGGTTCCAAGGAACACACGTGATCTGAACCTTTCTGATTATGGCCAAAAGTTATATGCCTTTCAATTACCTAAAAGTAATACTACTTTATTTTACAATTAGATGAAACCAAAAAATACTATTACCTGAGCTCCAACAGCTACAGCAGCAACAGATATATCAATTCCAACTTCATGTCCAGAGTAGCCTATGTTAATATCAGGAAACATATTCTGATATAATTTTATGACGTTTAAATTTAGCTCATCTACTGGCGTAGGATAAGAGGAAACGCAGTGCAAAAAACAGAATTTATTATGATATCGTGAAATTGTATTATAAACCAAAGTTACTGTTTCCAGATCTTGCATTCCTAAATTTTTACATCAAATTACCTACATATGTGATTATTATATTCGTGTTAACATTACCTGTAGATATAATTAACGGGATGTGCATCTTGGCTGCTTCTTCTATAAACTGCAAATTGTTACAATCTCCTGAACCAATTTTTATAAATGGTACATTCATACTTTGAAGTAATTGTAACGAAACTAAATCCATTGGAGAAGCAGTAAACAATATTCCAATATCGGAAGAAAATTTTTGTAACTCAACAAATTGTTCGTTTGTAAATTCCAAAAATTCTTTATGAGCACCATAAGTGTCTCCCCATGAATTTTGATGAACGTATTGTCTGTTCAAAGCCGCTTTATTAAACTTTTCTTTAATACATGTTTTTTGAAATTTTACGCAATCTGCTCCAGAATTCTATAAAACAAATGAAATTTTAAGCTTTACGATTAAAAATTTTTTCAAATTACCTTGGCAGCTTCGATTAAAGTTTTAGCAATGTCGATATTTCCTTGATGGTTTTGTCCAACTTCGGCTATTATAAAAGTAGGATGACTGTCTCCAATAAACACACTATCTTGCAAAATGATATCATTAACCATCTTTACGTGTTTTATATTTGCCGATTCAAAAATTTCTAACTACTCTAAGTTCCGTAGGTACCTACTTGGTCAACATCCTTCTATCTTAAGAAATTGTTTTCTCTTTACTTTCATTCAACCTCTTATCTATTGTGTAAGTCGGTTATTATAAATAATAATTAGAAGATAAAAATTCATTTTACATGATTTGTATATAAATTGTTTACAAACAATTTCAGTTTTTTAACAATAATAATTAGGAGATAAATTTTTGTATGTTAGTTTATCAAGTTGATAAAGTCTACTCTTGGAAAATCAATTAATTTCAATTAATTCTTCTGTAATAAGACAACTGTGATTAGTAAAGCTACCAAAAACTTATAAAAATTACACTTTTACAAAAAAATGAAACACGTGTTATATCCTAACAACTATAAGTTAGTATATTATGTAATTTTATTAAAGAAAATTGTCAAGTAAAGTAGCTCATCATCAGACACAAATTTCTCTTTGACTCAAACAGTGGAAACACATAAATATTATATAAAATAAAAAATTACTTTTTCTACTAGCAACAAAAAAGAGACCAAAATTAAACGCTCTAATCCTAAATGTAAAGTCATTATTTTTTGCATAGGAAGTATATAAATTTTTGGATTAAAACTTTTCCAGTAATATGGGTAAGGTATTGATGTAATCGTATTCAGACCATCGTAAATTAGATATTATATTTTAAAAACATTTAAGACCAAAGAGTCTTTTTGAACTTGACCCCAAGTTTTGAAAGAAATATAAACCATCCAAAGATCTTCAACAATTTCTTATCGACGCACTTTAGACGTAGTAGATAAAGATGCATTTTTTAGATTCAGGGTATATATATTTATTTTTGTTCAGTTTTAGTTAATTTTTAATATCCTTTATGGAATTAATAAACTTAATTATTGCAATAATTATCTACTTAGAGGAAAAGAATATACATAAAAAAAAGAGGTCGAATAGGAGGTGGCAGGGCCCCTGTACCTTTCGCATAAATACGCCACTGTTCTCAGTTTTGTGTAGTTTAAATTACAGAAACCTGTAAAATCTTCAGTTACGTAATAAAAATAAAATGGTTGTGTTGTTTAAAGTTTGACAGCTAAAATTAAAATAATTACAGCAGAAATGTTTATATTTCAAACACCTTAAGAAACGGTATTAATTCAATGATTGTTACGTATAAGGTAGGTAAAACTCAAAACTTGGGTAAATTTTTAATTTATCAAGGTGTCCTATATTTTTCAAGTACGCAGAAGTGTCAAAAATGTCGAGAAAACACACTTTGGGTGTTTTTCAAACCAAAACAACACAAAACGATAGATTTGCTCAAATGTCGCATCAGGAAAAGATTATTGAAGAGAAGCGAAAAGAAATTCAGACTCGAATGGAACAGAAACTCAAGACTACCACAAGTACTACTACCACAACAGATTCAAAAACATCTACTACTACCAGCACTACTTCTAATAATACTACTACCACATCAAATAAATCAACAACCAAAATGTAAGAATAAACGAAAATGAACATTTAAGATATAATTGAAATTAAAATTTTAGCCTCTCGAAATTTGACTTGAAAAATTACAATCAGTTTTCAAATGACGGTTCGTTTTTGGATCAGTTTAAACAATTAAAAGATAAAAAGATGGATCAAAAGTTGAAATCCTTTCGAACTAGTCAAGATAAAAATTATGGGTATGGTTTTATTCATTAAATTTAGCTAACAGGTTTGTAATTTACACCTTTTTTCAGTAACGAGGATCGAAATAAAAATAGTCGATGGTCTAACAGACATCGCTCACCTTCTCCAAAAAACAAAATTAAATTATCTAGATTTTCTGAAAAATACAACGAACCTAAAATTAATATATCCACATCATACAGTAATCTTATCTCTCAACCCAACTTTAATGTTCATCCTCAAATTCAAAATCAAATTACAATTAATAGGACCATTATCGGTCCACCTTTGATGAAAAATGATATACCTCCACCTCGAATTGCTTTCCCACACCTGCAGAAAATCCTTCGTCGGTTATTGCAGCACCTCCACTTATGCTAACCGTACCTCCACCTCAAATTTTACAACAGTCTGTATCGGTTGCCTTAGTAGCTCCACCTCCCACACTAACAACAACTGCAATTTTGACGTCAGTTTCTAGTGCTCCTAATTTGCCCAGTGTAAATCTAATTAGTTCTCTTGTACATCCTCCAGTTAGTCCCTTACCAGTACAAAATACTATAGGAATAACAAATCCTCAGACGGGATCTACCACTGTTAATTTGTTAACTTCTTGTGTGCCCACATTAGAATTGTCAAGTATTCCTCCTCCAAACCCCATACAAATCCAAAATATCCCTCAACCAGAGCCCATAAATACCCATAATATACCACCGCCTGCTCCGCTGCAGGTCCAAAATATTCCACCTCCATCCCCCATACAACTCAATGAGATACCAAATCCTAAACCTTTAGATGTAATAAATATACCAACGCCAGGAGATGGTGATTGTTTAGAAAAAACAATGTCTGATCCTGATTTTATTAAAAGCATACCACCACCCAATAAATCTATACCTCCTCCTAGTTTGCAGGACACTACAATTAATGTCAACATTGCTGTACCACCTCCCACTGCAATTCACGCCGCATCTCTTTTGCATCCTCAAACTATAGGAGCCACCCAAAATATCTCCATTCAAAATATCTTGCCTTCCCAAAACATTGTAGTGCATTCGGTACCTCCTCCTCAAATAATTTCCACTCAATGCATACAAACCCTACCAACAGTACAAAATGTCACTTTAGTCCCTCAACAAACGGTACAAAATTTGGCACCAATTATACCGCCACCTCCACCGCCACCGCAACAAGTTCTTCCAACTGTATCAACAATTTCCGTTGCACTCTCTGTACAAAATCCCATAACCGGGGGAGTTATAACTGCTTCGTCGACATCAAACGTTATTCCGTCCCTTTTAGCTCAACCAGTTCTACCACCACCTGGCATAAATGTTACCACCTTACCAGTCAACATTCATTGTCCACCACCATCCGTAGTTTTAACTTCTACTTCACCTTCATTAACAACACTTCCACCTTCTTATGTGAATCAACCACCGCCTATTTCAACACAACTACCGCCGGTCAATGTGCCACCACCTAGTTCGACAACCATCACCGTCACTCCTCTACCAATGCAGCAGTTCAAAGACTTAAATTCAGGTACATATTTTCAACCTTTATTTTGTTATGTAGTTACCATAGATACGCATTGTGTGTAAATTTGTAGAAAGCATATTTTTTAATTTTTGTTGCTTTGTCACGTAAAGAAGTACCACGTAATGTGATATTTAGTTCTGCCTTGAAATCTGTTTTGTTTTGAATTTTATTAGTTTAAAAATAATTTTAATTCATACGCTTTGTAAATAGAAAAAAAATCTTGGATTGTGTCGACCAAAAAGTGACTAAGCGGCAAAAAGATAAGAATATGGAAAGAGTATTTTTAGTATATTAAGACTTGCAAGTCGTTTAGTATTAATATCCAAATTTTGCACAAAAATGTTGCTTGGTCACTTTTTGGGTAAGGTGGTACAATTTTTCGGTCAAGTTTAAATCCTATTCAGATAGGAACTTGAATTTATTTTGCATAAATTATGTCGTAGTGTAAAATTTAAAAGCGTTGAGTGAGATGGAAGCGTTTACGTCAGGTGATACTTCGATTTTATGTTTGTAGAGGAATTGTGATCAGCTTTGCCGTTCCACTACATCATGTATTCGTTCAGTGAATTCAAGGAAGATTCAGTGAGTTACTGAGTCATCTGGACTCTTGGAGACATGAAACACTTTTTCGAGCACTACATTTCCGTTGTGTGAAATTTTCACTACCCTGTACCTTATCTGTGCAAGATTTTTCATCCCTATTTAGAACTACTCCTAATTATGAGGAAGTCCAACATGTGTTTATCTATTTGTACCATAGCACTGTTCCTGGTATACAGACCGAGGACAGTTCAATAATAAGGACTTTGTAATTCAAAATTTCATAACGAAATGAAGGCAGATTATGAAAGAGGATACAACTAGGAAGATTTTAAACTACAGATGATTCAAAAATTTTAGGTCCTAACGGCCAACAATCCAAAAATAGTGATCCGATTGTTAGATAGGCTGTATTTGTATCCGTAGCCCAGTCCATCGAAAATTAATGTGCTAAAATAATTTAAAATTAGTAAATATTATAATTACAATATAATTTGAATCCCACTCATTGAAAATGTCACTGGATCATAACAGCACTCAAGCAATTGAACCGCAGGATCGCAGAGTCAACTGGGAGTTTGTCGAGTGGAACATGTCACGTCCCAGGCTGGATGCACATACGGTCAACAGATTGCGACTTTTACACTGCAACATATTTTATGCAATACTCTATCTGAGTGATTTGATATGAGTTTGTGAAATATATAAGATGTACAAATGTGGTTTTTGTAGGCTAACGCAGTTATTGTTGTACTTGGAAAAGAGTTATAATTTATAAATAATATGATTTGATCCAATTTTTTCAGTTTAGATAAGTTTTCTGTACATTTTTGCGTGAAAAATTTATTTTATTTTTTTAATGGACATCTTATTTTTTACATTCCGAGTAAATGTTGGTCCAAGTCATACATATTTATATTATTACTTGTTTTCCAAGTTCCATCTAATGATGGCCTATAAATTCCTGTTCTCGAGCACTAAATAACGTGATTTTCGTATTTATAAAAGTTTTTCTATAAGTTACAAAATTACTGCAACACAAAACAGTGGATAAAGCTGATGGCAGAGGCAATGACTTTTTTACTTATGTTGTGCTTTTTTTATGTGATGCTTAGCAACTATTTTGATATTTCTCATTTATAGGTATGTTGTAGCTGAACAATGCGAGTGCAGCAAAACTAAAATATTGAATTTTATTAATACTGTAACGGGGTTGGCTCTTATGAAAAATTAAATTGTACAAATGTTGTTTATTGATTTAAAAAAAAACCTACTTGAGCCAGCCCTGTATTTGTATGGGGCGTTTAGTGATGGTTTGTGAAGTATGTCCTCCAGGTACTCCCGAGTATGAAGCCATGGCGTCGCTGGGGCGCATGGTAGTTCAGTGTGGACCAGGCATTGAGGACGTCGTGCGCCAACGCAAGCACCAAGATCCTAATCTGTGGTATGAAGAGACTACAGCGTTTAAAGAATAAATTACTTTTAAAGCATCCACTTTTGTTCACTTCGCGACCAATTAATTTCTTTTTTTTTGTTACTCAACGTCGTTTTAATTTTTCTTTTTCTAAAAGCGCGCTTTTACTTTTTTGTTTTAAGTTTTCATTTAACTAACTTGAACAAATTATTGAAAACCCAGATTAAATTTTTTAATGAGGTCATGCATATGTGAGTGACAAGAGGGATGCTAACCTTGGACTGTATGTGGTCTACTCTTTACACAAAAAATTTTTACAAACTGAACTGCATGTCAAATGTGAATGTTGTAGGTTTTTATTCTACAAGGAATCTGTGACATATCAACAGTATCTACAGTTAATTGAACAATTCAAACTGGAGGCCGCCGGACCTGAAATTAAAGAAGAAAATTATAAACCAGAAGATATTTATGAACCCGAAATGGGGATGGAAGAAGATTTTGATAGTCGAATGAAACAAGAAGAAGCCAATTATAGAGTACCAAGTTTTTTTAATTCGATTGTTGTATAATTTTTTAAATGTGAAACTTTTAGTTTTTAAACATAAAACAAGAAAATGAAGATGAGTCGTCCAATTGTCGTAAACGCAGAAGTCGCTGGGATGAAAAGGATTCTTCAACCCTTTCGGCGAATGTTGTTCTTATTAATCCACCTACTATAGTTGTTCCCCCACAAATACCCTTAATACCCAATATTCAGGGTTCAAACACTATGTTGTCAAAAATTACAAGAAATGATCCTGCTTTAATTCAGTATGCCGTAAATACGTATGGCACCACTAATCTGACGGAAGAAGATTGGAAAATAACCGAAGATAATTTCAAAATTAATCTTGTTTATCAGGAAATGTTAAGGAAACGGGACGAAGTTCAACGAATGATGCAATCTGGCAAAAATAAATACGAGTACGATTCAGATGAAGATACAGATGGGGGAACATGGGAGCACAAATTACGGAATAAGGTTTTCTAAATATTTTGTACCTCAAAACAATGAGATATTAACCATTTGATTTTAACAGGAAATGACAACAACTCATATTTGGGCAACAGAGTTAACAAAAAATGCGAAGGCAAACATCATATTGGAGATTTTTTACCACCAGAGGAATTCAAACGTTTTATGGAAACGTCAAGTGCTGTTAAGGAAGGTCGGGAACCTGACTTTTCAGATTACAAGGACTTTAAATTGAAAGAAGATAATGTTGGTTTTAAAATGTTGAAAAAGTTGGGGTGGTCGGAAGGTCAAGGTTTGGGAGCATCTGCATCTGGAATCATTGAACCTGTTAATAAGTAAACTTTCAATTTTGTTATTTACAATTTTGTAATTATTTGTGAATGTTAGGGCGACATTACGTGATCAAAATCAAGGTTTGGGTGTGGCAAATCCTGGCAACCTTGAAAATAACGATGACGAGTATGATGCATATAGGAAACGAATGATGCTGGCTTATAGGTTTAGACCAAATCCATTAGTAAGTTGACTGGAATTTTTTTACAATGTCTTTATGCACAAGTTTTATTTTAGAACAATCCCAGGCGACCGTACTATTAGTAAGTATGCTCGAGTTGATTAATTAGTTAATATAATTTATAAATTGTATAAATATTTCACGTTATATAAAGTTGCATTGATAGTGTACATAAGTTGTAAATAAACATTGAAAAAATTAAATAATAAATTAGTTTGATAATTTAAGAGTTATATGTCAGAATAATTCCCATGTAGTTGAATGATCATTGGTAGTTGTAGTAAATTAAATGTGTAAAATGATATTTATAGTTGAAGTAATCAGATACGGTCTTGCACATAAATTGATCATATTTTCACAAAAAATTAAAAATCGGTGAACCAATTTCAAACAAAATCTAATCAACTCTACATTTCAATATAAAGATATCAAATTTTAGTTTATACCGATCAAAACAATGTCTTGGGTTTTAGTTCTGCTGGCAGGCGTTGGTGACGTGATCGTCTTTATCATAAGCTAAAAAAATTAGGAAGTGGGAAAAATCATGAAATAATTATATAGTAGAAGTAGTATAATTGATAATTAACCAAAAGCAGCTACCATCATTGGTTAAGTTAGTATGACATGTGTTCCAAGTTAAAGATTCATCACCACCCCATTCCCTTGCGGGAGAGGCTCCACCTGAAAATGGCGTGAGTAGCGGTGATGTTCTAGTCGAGAAAACGCAGGCAAGGTAACCCTTCGGAAGAGTCGAAAAAAAGAACAACAAACAAGCAAAAAGTTTCCTGCTATAATCATCAGAACCGCTCCTCAAATACTCTCTGTTATGGATGTGCCGAAGCAAATAAAAAAGTGCACAGAGGAGAAAGGACATAAAACGGATAAGATCTACCCTGGAGGATGACGTTCAGATCGAGTTGGAAAAGGAAAGTTGGCAAAGTTACAAACCTGAACATAAACATTTAGCTGCATAAAATTCGATAATTATCATAATAAAATTAAAAATTGTTGCCAAATTTTACCACAAATGAAATAATTGATAATAATAATTAGAAATAAAGTAATAAAATAAATTAGAATAATATGAATTACCATAATACCACTGATTGTGAGTTTAAATTTATTGGTTTACCAATACAAAATGGAGGAAAAGGCACATATATTTTGTGTTACCGTGTACAATATGACCGATTGTAAATATTTATCGAAATACTGACATAATTATAAAAGTTAATTCATGCAGAAATTAAGAAAGTAAAATTTGATTAGAACAATAGTTTAATAATAGGAATAACAATTTTGCAATGTTAGTGATATTTTGTTTATAACGGTGGTTTCATTGTTTATTTTAAAAAAGTAGGCGCACGCGTGAATTGGCGGCAAAATCGCGAACGAATAATTTTGATGTATGTTGATATCTTTTCTTCATCTTTTGATATAATCGTTTAGTCAATTTAAATTATCGTTCGCGATTTTCTACGTTGTAATTTTGTTCTGTTCATTTTAAAGTTGGAAATTAATCAAACGAGGAAATAATTCATATAAATGAAATTAATTTTAAATCAAGTGTCGGTTTGTGTTACCCTTAACCCCCTTAACCAATAATGTTCTATTCTCATATTTACGAGTAAGAAAAAATGATGTTGGCCAACGAGTACGGTGTACCTCTGCAATTAGCGCCGTCGAGAATTGTTGGTACGATGCCCATTTCCAATTATTTCGATACGTGCGATTCGTATTCCGGTAAATCCGATTTTGAAAACTTACTGGAACCAATGACAACCACGGTTATGGCATCCGATTTGCAAAACTTGGATAGCAATTCTTCCGATTCTTACAGTGTTCACGATCAAAATTTCGACGTAAATTTAGCATTTCACATGCCACCATTGAGTACTATGCCACCACCAATTCACAACGTTTACGTTAACAGTTTTAACAATAACAACATCATATTAAAAAATTGCAATAACAATAAGAGAGGTAACTGGAAAAATTATACAAACAAACCACAAGGATATGATAAAAGCGATAATAAAACCTTGTCTTCTCGAGATAAATTTATACCAGATAATCACAGTAAGTACTTGCGTAATTACTTACTTTCTTTTATTAATGCTGTTACTTTGGTAGGTGCAAAACATAAGATACCTCGCAATGGCAACAGAAATCCTTACGAACACTCAACTGTGTACAATAACTATAGATTTAACGATTACACAAATGTGTTCGGTAATAGCATTCCCCTAACTCAGCATAACACCAATAATTTTAACAGTGATAGGTAAGTTGGAGTCATTTTTGGCGTTTTATTCTTTTTTTAAATCCACTTCACGATGAAGTCGGTTATTTCTCATTTCATTCGTAATGCATGCATTTCCTAATAATGAAAAGAGTTGTAGTTTCACATTTGATATGTTAGAGTATGTTCTAGTAACATAAGATATTATGCTTTTATAAATATGTGGGTTATTTACTTACATAAATAATTTAAATTCGTCGTTTCACCTGCAAATTTGACTGTTTTATTCCTCATCAGCATCACAAATGATCATTTTACTGCTGAATCTTTGGATTCTTATAAAAAAATTTGTAATTTTGTTAACTTCAGAAATGTGATGAAAATTGCAAACTTAAACTTATTTACTTTGTGAATGCATACCAATCTTTTCACCTTCACAATCAGTTCAACATCCAGATAACTTACCTGTTAGTTAAGCAATCAAGGTTAGGTGAGGTCTGAAACGATTCATCTTAAGGCTCCGTATAAGTCATAGGACTAAAAAGGTTTACTCCAGTATCAATATATTTTTACTACGAGAGAATATTGTTTTAGTTGAATGCAGCTTGCTCTTACGTGCATTATCAGATCGCGAATAGCCTCGGAAGTAAAGTGTTATGTTATATAATTCCTACTGTATAGTTATTTATACTACTAGAATATTTTAAAGAAAATTATTAAAAAACTTCTTAAAAGCGTCTTAAGTTTTTCTCGAGCTGTTGGAGGCTCTCTAAAATAGCACCGTGATTCCCTAGGGGTTCACAGACCAAAGTTAAGAACCGCTGCTTTATACATGTTGGGAATTGCAATGAATGAATTTCTTCTTCTTTCGATGCCTAACCGTATTCGGATGTTGAAGTTAACTTAGCTGAAGCCAAGTTGACTTTACCAGGAAATATAAGTAATGGGGTGGTTTCCGTTGCTTCCCCATGGTCCACAGATTGATATTGAACCTTTGATCACAACAGTGTATTCGACTCGACAAGGACTCGAACTGCGATCTACCGCTTTCCAGTCGGCCGGTGTATGCTTTACACTATACTGCTGGTCTAATGATTCAATTAATACATGAAAAAACAGGAACCATGAACATAGTATATAAGATAGCAAAATAGAAATATAGCAACCAGAATCATTAACTGAAGACCGAGAGGTAGTAAAAGGAGTGTCAGACAACCACATAAGAGATAGACAAATGATATTAGAGAGGTGGTAGGAAAGCAATGAATGAAAGTGGCCCGTCATTGGGAGGAATGTCCAACATTGGAATGAGAGAGTCTGATTTAAAAAAAAAAGATTTGTTGATAAACTCTTAAACTAGGTTGCCAGGTCTTCCATAAACATGAACTTGGAAGGAACTCTTTCGATTCATAGCACAGATATTGAGATTATCTTTATCTATGTAATTATTATCATGTTGAATTTCGCGTTACGGAAGAAGTTATAGACATTCAGCTGATCTGACTTTATACTTTAAACGTAAATGGGATGAGCAAAGCTGCAAAGCGGTTCTCTGTAGTTCATTATTGACTATATTGTCATTTGTTATAATGTTTTGAATCACCTAGGGTGTTTCAATAGCTTCTGTAAGATTGAGGTATCTGATACTATAAGTAATCAAAGATTTTTGTTGTACCTGCAGGTTGTGACTGGAAATGAAACAGGTCAAAATATTACTATGTATAATGATTTTTACTTAATTCTTTATTGTATCCTCACTTTATGTTCATTTCAATCCATCTTGTAGATGAAAATCGTATTTTTTTTTTTCATAAATGATGATTTGCTTCGTCTCCTGGCGTCGTATTTTTGGAAAAACTTGTTGCTAATTTTGACTGACAAACTGAAATATTTGGTTCGAACCTGGGCAGAGTAAAAAATGTATTCTGAGCATCTTCCCTTAGAAGGCAGTAGCTATCTACCGAGGTTATTAGCCAGGAAAACCCTCCTTATAGGAAGGGGTCACCAGTGGCATATTTAAAAAATGCTTATGGAAAAGGCAAACCAGATTATTTTCTAGAATCTCGTTATTCCATTAATGTGCGTCAGTGGTAAAGAGATAAATGACAAATTTCAAAAATTAAAGAAACTTGAGGCTTATTTAAATTTTAAAACTACGTGGTAAACAATATTTTTATCAGTGGGCTTCAGAGATACGATCCGAGTCATTCTTGCGGGGGGGGGAGGGCAATTGCTTCCTTGCTCACCTCTAAATACTCTACTGGGGGCTACGACACTAACAAGGGGAGACGGCAACTTCCCCTCACTGAATTGATTCATTTTTATTGTGCGTGTAGGTCTTGTATTCGACTTTAACAGGTACAAGTATAAGGGCACGCTTCTTTGCCAATTTCGAGAAAATTGAATTTGAATAATTATATATTACTAATGAACTGCATAAAAATTAACATCAATTTGGTAAATTGTTAATGGAATTGCGTAAGATTGCAAAAAAATAAAAACATGCGAAGGGTATTGGGATCGCATCCAGCTTCTGCCAATTTGTCTTTTTATTTATTTGATTATTAATTCCCCCCAGTATAATTTATGTCATCGTTGTCAAGAAAACCAAAGCGCTATAATAAACTCGACTCATAATCTGTAAACATTGCATGCTTTACCTTTCAGCAGTGAGACACTGGAGGGTGTTCCACATCCCCCAGTCTCTACAACTTTGGCTTATTGGGATATTAGTTACTTGAGTGTGACTAAGTCTTGTTAAGGTTAGGATTAATTAGTATTTCTAGAGATTTTTTCTAGATTACTGCTGAAAGGTAAAACATTCAATATTTACAGATTATGAGTAGTATTTATTATAGCGTTTTGGTTTTCTTGAGAACGATGGCATATTATACTGGGGGAATTCATAATCCCCCCCGATTCTTGGTGACTGCTTTATATTATTTGTGCAAAGAACTTTCACCATTATCGCTTAATACTGATATCCATAAGTTTGCAAATTTATCTATTACAGTTTGAATGTTCCTGGGGTGTGGAGCACCCCAAACCCCGGTCTCTACAACTTTGGTTTATAATTTGCGCTAATTGGAATATTAGTTACTTAAGTGTGACTTGTTAAGTTAGGATTAATTAGTTTTTCTAGAGATTTTTTCTAGATCGGTTATGCTGATGTCTTCAATTTATTACTAATAAAAAATAAACTGCACAAACCGGGGGGTCTGGGGGGTGTGGAACACCCTCCAGTGCCTCACTGCTGAAAGGTAAAACATTCAATGTTTACAGATTATGAGTAGGGTTTATTATAGCGCTTTGGTTTTCTTGAGAACGATGACATAAATTATACTGGGGGGAATTAATAATCAAATAAATTTAAAAAAATTGGCAGGAGCTGGATGCGATCCCAGTACCCTTCGCATATGTTTTTGTGCAATCTACGCAATTCCATTAACAACTTACCAAATTTATGTGTATTTTATGCAGTTCATCAGTAATATATAATTATTCAAATTTAATTTTTCAAAATTAGCAAAGAAGCGTGCCCTTACACTTGCACCTGTTGAAGTCCAATACAAGACCTACATGCACAATAAAATGAATCAATTTTTCATAAACGGTAATTTGTTTTGAGTAACATGTCTCCTTCCGTCGTATTTTGGGGAGATCCTGTTGCTAATTTTTGCACTTTCAATATTTTTATAAAATTTTTCTGCAGTTTTTTATTTCTTCTTACAATTTGGATTAAAATACACACAAATGTCCTAATATAAAAGGTTTTTATAATAATTCAACGTGGAACGCACTGATTTTTTTCCTTTTATGATGAATATTGCCCTGGCTTATCTTCTTCTTTTGGTTCCTATCCGTATTCAGATGTTGGAGTCAACTTAGCTGAAGCCAAGCTGACTTGACAAGGGAATATAATTAATGGGGTGGTTTCCCGTTGCCTTCCCCTTGATCTACAGATTGATATTGAACCTTTGAAAAATGAATCAACTCATTGATGCGAAGATTGGGTCTTTGTAAGTCTTAATATAAAGATACCAAATATCAAATTTGGTTTTCAAATTCCAGTTTTGGAGCAAAGGCTGCACACCATATTTGACCATCTGAGCTTAAGGGATCTCAAAACATGTAAATCTAAATCTCAACTTTTTTCTGCACGAAAATACTATTTTTCTTACTGTATATCATAAAGTAATAATTATTATTGGTTTTGTGTAAAAAAAATAGATTGTTTTTAAAAATATGCTATTCTGATTGTCGTTGCTGGTCGCCAACCTCCAGTAGGAGATGACAGGTGAAAATATGACCATAGGCATTTTTTGATTGCGTGTATTTGTTAGATCATTTGCCCATTATCCATATTAAATACAATAATTAAAATTAAAAAATCTTTAAAAACGAAGAAAATTCTAAAATAATTTTAGTGGATGTTTGGACTCCCCCTCCTCTACATACAGTCTTGCATGAATAAGAAGTAGATTGTTGTTTCTAAAATATAATTATTATATCCTAGTATTTGAAAATTTTTAATATAAAGAGTGTCTCAAAATTCATAAAATAGAGCGCAACGCGAAAGAACAATGCGAAAAAACAATTCAATTACTGTACGAGTCCTTGCTTCTCGTTTCGGTGATCAGAATTGGCCGCCCAGATTATGCGATTTAACGCCGTTGGACTTTTTTCTTTGGAGTGTTTTGAAGTTTAAGGTTTATGCCAACAAGCCCACGGATTGAAGGAGGAAAATGAGCTCTGTATCAACGAAATTCAGCCACATTTATACAAAAATATGAAAAATTTCGACAAAAGAGTGCGTATGTGCCAGCAAAGCCTTGGAGGCGATTTATACGATATGCTATTTCATATATTATCGATACCCTATAAAATTACTCCTTGTGTGAATTTTGGGACACCCTTTATTATGTAAGTGACCGGTTATGAATAAAAATAGCAATTAAAAGGTATGTAGTAAAAATATTAAATTTTAAATTGAATCAAACCTATCCTTTGCCTTATGAAAAGTCTCTGCTTTAATAAGAGCGCAGAAGTTGTAAATCAGCAAATAATTGAATATTTTTCTTGTCAATAAATTATGGTAATATACAAATTTAATAATTCATTTAGATATACGCCTAATAATGGTAAGCGTCCACGTCATCAACGTGAATACAAACGTATATTTTCCGAAGAAATCGTTCGGCGTGTTCATGGTCTAATGGAAAGATTTTCGTCGAAAGCCGCATTGTTTCAAATCAAACCTGTTCCATACTCATACAATAATAGGCAACTAACAAAATTAGATATGGCCGTATGGAATTTGTACATCAACAAAGCACAAACCCAAAATACTTATTTTAATAAATTAGAATTATGGAAAAAAGTGTATCTTCACATTGCAGTGAGTTCTTGCATTAAACATATTGCACCCATCTTAAAATTTACTTGCAGAAATTATTCGAACGTTATGGCTTATTCATGGTGGGATCGACAATGTCAGGACTTGGAACTGAAAGTAGTGATATTGATATGTGTTTATTAATGCGTACAGTTTCATGTGATCCGCGTTCTGATGCTGTTCGTTGTTTAGAAATGATTAAAAATTCGTTATTGAGCTGTGGTATGGCTTGCTCGTTTCTAATTTAATTTTACTTGTAAGTTAATTGTTGTAGATTACATCGCATCTTCTGAAGTTATTCTTGCAAAAGTGCCAATCTTAAAATTTAAAAGCGTTAAACATGGTTTCGAAGTGGATCTGAATTGTAACAATTCTGTTGGCATTCGTAACACCCATTTACTGCATTGCTATGCTCAACTTGATTGGCGAGTAAGGCCTATGATTATCGTAGTTAAACTGTGGGCTCAAGCTAATGGAATCAACGATGCAAAAAATATGACCATATCGAGTTATTCTTTAGCTTTGATGGTTATTCACTTTTTACAATGTAAGTAATAATTTAATTTTATAAATTTTGCTTAAAATATACAGAGTATTCACAAAGTCTTCCAAATGACAGCAAACTATTATTCAGTGCTAATTGTGAAATTTATATTTTCAATATAATAATAAAATTCAAATCATCGCTAGTTTCCCCATAATCTTGAAACATCTTTCATAATGTTCTTAAAATTCGACTTTTTTTATTATATTAAAATAATAAATTGGCGCACTGAAGAATTAAATGAACATTTAAAACAAATTAAGTCTAATTCAATTGTTTCTTATTTATTTTATTTAAATTTAATAAACATGTGTTTGAAATGTGTCGTGATTGAACTCGTGCGATTGCACATCGAGCCAATATAATAATTGGTCATAAGCAGACACCCTGTATATTATGTACTCATAGTGTATGTTACGTCGAACATCTTTGATTTTTTAACAAGTCATGAAGTTTAATTCATAATAATCCTTATGGTAGGTGCACATCCTTTTAATATTAATCATTGTGAAACACCTTGTATATTTTATGCAATAATTTTGTAGTGGGTACCATACTAAGCAGTTTTTATCCCTATTTTTGTTTTATCTACCAACATTTAATTGTTTTATCTTTTCGTTCACTTCCATTTTATAAAACTTCCAGTAAATTTCAACCCGATTCCTGCATGTTAACAAACCAAATTAACTAACAAAACAATTCGGTAAGTGGCAAAAATGTTGCTATGATTTAGTAAGTCATGTGCTATTAACTTTTAGGTGGTGTTACGCCTCCAGTAATTCCATGTTTGCATGGTTTGCATCCTGATAAGTTTAATCCAGAAAAAGAAATTCATGACATTGACATCCAAGAGGAACTTCCGCTATTTTACTCGGACAATAAACAAGCATTAGGAGAACTTTTGTTAGGATTTCTTCAATATTACACTTATTTTAATTACGAAACGTACGCCATATCGGTTCGATTGGCTTCGCGAGTGCTTATAGATGAGTGTAGATATGCAAGGTCACAGAAGAACGACCCTCATCAGTGGAAGTATTTATGTATCGAGGAACCATTTGATTTTACTAATACGGCTCGGTCGGTTTATGATTTGCCAACTTTTAAGCGCATTCAACATATTTTTCAGGTGTCAAGTCGTATTCTAAGAGAGACTGAAAATCTTCAAAGTATTTTAACAAATCTCGAAGAAAACCAAAGATGATGTGTAATAAATTATTTTTTAAATTAGTATATTTGACTGAACATAATCTTGAGGTACTTCGTAAGGTTTAATTTCTTACATTTTTGCCACAATAATTTTACGATATTATATTCCATAGGAATATTAATGTTGTCTCACTTTTATTTTTTTAAATATTTACCTACAATAATTTTACAAACTCACTTTTGCAATAGATCCTTATATCGTATCATCTTCCATTTGCTTGTACTGCGTTTTTCTGTTTATTTTTAATGCACCTTGTGAATTGATTGGTGCGATCAATCGGTAATTTACTTTCTTGTTGACATGAATATTGAAACTGTTTAACATGCTTTCAATTTTGGCCGTTGCGAGTTCAAATTACTATTAATATTTATTTGTATTGTTATTTTGTGTTAAGAGTATTTATGGAGAAAAGAATAAAAAAAGTAAAAAAAGTTTAAATTACAAATACGAAATATTTATAAAAAATCGTATTTGGATTTAAAAAAAAACAGTATTATAGTTTTAAGTTGTTAATGCTTTAAAAAATTTAAAAAAAAAACTAGAAAATTTTAAAACGTTTTTATATAAAAAATTTAGGTCCTTATATTTTGTATAATCTGCAATTTTTCGGCAAAATTTTATACAAAAAAAAGTTCAGTTATAAAGTCAGGTATTGTTACAAAAATTTCATACACAAAAAAGAAATTGAAAAATTTTTTTTAGATAAAAAGGTTACACAGACAGTCCAAGTAATCATTAATTACATTTTCACATTCATATTGTATTACATTCAAAATATTACTTCTATTTTTATATTGAAAATTATCGTTCGTAATCGAGTATTAAATAGAAGTCGCTCACTCAAGATAAAAAGAAAATTATTTATTTCAAATTGTGTATAACTTTTTTTGTAACGTTATTATACTTTAATTTTCTAGTAAAATTGAAAGGTGCCAATTTTGTAAATTTAAAAATAGTGATAAGAAAAATTGTTACTCCATTTTTAAAGGTGCGTTATTAATAATTTTGTTATCGATGTTACTAAAAATATTACATATACATATCATTTACTGACGGGTAAAATTTTTTACTTGGTGAAAGTGCATTAAAGCCTTAATTATATAATAAACAACTTGGGATTAGAATTGTGCATTGGACACTTGAGTAAGAAGTTGATAATCATCGTAGTACTCGGTAGTAGTTTTGTATGTGATAAGTTAGTAGGTTATTGTTTTGTAGATTTATACATATATCTATATATATAAAATGTAAATGAATTGTTATTTTTTTTATATATATTTTAAAGTAATTATAATTTATTGTACTTCATACATTCGTATGGTAATGTTGAAGCGTTGACGATCTCACTGTACATTGATGTATGTAATATACTTAATCGAATTTTCAACAATAATAGTCACAATGTGCCAATTGCTAACGTTAATTCTAAATCTACATTATTAGACAATATTGACTGTCAGAACAATAAATGTAACAATAAATAACAAGAATGTAATACAATATGTAGAAAAAAATAAAACCAAGCAATAGTTAACCACATTTTTTCACTTATTTCACGTTATAAATCTTGATATTGCAGTTTCTCGATGTTTTCGTGAACCAACTTCCTTTACTTATGCACGCTTTCTTCACTCTTAGTTATCTTCAGGTTAGCGAACTTCAGGTTAAACTGACGAAATAACCAATCGGATGACAACAAAACAAATAAATCAATCGTCCGATTGGTTATTTCGTCAATATAACCTGAGGTTCGCTAACTTCAAGATAACTATGAGTGAAGAAATCGGGCATAAGTAAATGGGAAAGTATAACACAACAGGAAATCAGAAATAATACTTGTAACCTCCATTTCTTAAAATCACTTCATAAATTCTAATTGACATGGAATGTATCAGCTTTTGAGGAATTTTCTTCCAAACTATTGATTTGAATTCACTTACGTTTGCAGCATTGACATGCTAAACTAATAATCCCCCATAGATTTTCTATGGGGTTCAGTCAGGACTAATAGCTGCCTGCTTCAAAACGTCTATATTTTCAGATCAGACACTGTTAGGAATGAACCACGGCATTATCATGTTGAAAAATTAAATTTTTGATCGTTTTGTGGAAATAAAACAATACCGTAATAGCCAAAAGCTGCCCACCAGAAAGCGTGAAAAAACCATCTGGTACATTGAAAAATACCCAAATTTGAACCATCGTTTCTCCATTCTTGCTTATTGCCAATAAATATGGTCTTTATTGAAGTTGACGTTTTTTACAATCCAAGTGTGATATCAAAACACTGTTTTTCATACTTGGAAGTTTTATTAAATAATTGTAAATTCTGTCTTTATACATATTTCACATGCATTAGTTTCTCAAAAAAAATTTGCTGTTATATAACAATTTCAATCACCAAAAATCTGGAAATGCAAAAGCTAAGGAAAGGCAAGATTTTATGTTACACACAGTAAAACGCTGTGTAATTTATTGTACAAGAATCTGTCCAGTTTAAAGCGTTCTGGGCACATTTGGATGCCGGCGTCATTTCTGTGCAACGTTTTCTTATATAACAAATTAAACAGTGTAATACAAGCATTACTTATTTACTATATTGTCAATAAAATTGAAGCAAATAGTTAAAATAATTAAACCAAAGTGTGACATTCCAAAACAATTATGAATTAATTTCCAACATGAATAATGCATTACATCGGACGAAGTAAAGGAGATCACATTGACAGACTTCACGACTAGTTTCAATTAAGTAGAAATCTTTCTTAACATTATAAAGAAAACCAAATTTCCTATGGAATTCATCTTAACAGTAATTTATTACTTTGTTGATGTCATGCATTATTATTTTTTTAAAATTATATAACTATATTCACAAAAACTTCATTATAAAATAGTACAACTACAAGTTTAATTTTATAAAATTAAATTAAATATTGTATTTTACTAAATTTTTTAATTAACTAATTAATAGTTATTGCCACAGACCGGCATAGTTTCCTGTTAAAGTTGCTGGCAATGGCCCACCTGCTGTAAACAATCGCGTTCCACTCGAATCATAACAATGAGTATATATCGCAGGAACATATTTTACATTTTGTATATTATCAACATACTCTTCATCAGGAAACTAAAATGAAAAATTTAAAAAACAAACGGAAAATAAAAAAATTACTCACCACATAGCCGCGACTCGCTTTAAGAACCACCGTCCTGGAAGAATTAATACTTGATTCTAGATATTTCCCTGCCCTCAGATCATAAAACATAAGCATTCCTAAACCTGTGCCTATTGTTAAAATGTCACCCTGAAAGCTTGCCGAACGAATACCACAACCTGAATATCTGGACGAAACTTTTTTAACGGCCTAAAAATAACTTTAAATTTAAAATTTGTAAAGGTCGTGTAATGTAAAGCTCGACACACATTATCCAGATATGATAATGTATGTTGGACTTAAGAAAATTGTATTTTGATCAAAAAATACAAATACAGCTTTAACATAATTATAATTGGTGGCAAATTAACACCAATTATAAGCTCATATATGTTCACCCAACGAAATCAGTCGAGAAATCGCAGAAACTCGTTTTTCGATTTATTTTTTGCAATTTCTGTTCACTAATAGTGGTTGGGTCCATGCTCTAATTAAGCTGAAATATTTTTAAAACCCAATTTGAGTTGCAAAATTCCGGAAATTCTGTATACAAGGCTGAATAGCAGAATTACCACAGTAATTATACCACAATAATTGAATGTAAAAATTTAACGAATAAGTTCATAAACCAGCAGTATACAGCGGCCGACTAGGAAGCGAGAGATCGCGGTTCAAGTCTTGGTCGCGTCGGATATGCTGCTGTGATCAAAGGTCCGATATCAATCTTTGGACGAATGCAGTACTTGCTATATCTACTGACTCTGGCAACACCAGAAAAATCCAATAGAAAACCCGACTGTGTAAAAAGCGAACTAAAAGATGTAAACAAGAAGACGTAGGAACATAGTAAAAATCCTTTTTTCTTAAATTAAAATAGTGCTCGTTATTATCCATCTTGAGCTTGCCAATTAAAAGGTGATATGAAAAGTGAATATGATAAATAACTTCAGACGGAGGCATCAGATTCATGTTTTATTTGCTGCGATTCCTGCCACATGCCTCCAGCGTTAGATACACTGCTGCGAAAAAAAAGTCCAATATCGATCTACGGACCATGGGGAAGACAACGGGAAACCACCCCATGAATTATATTCCCATGAAAATTCATCTTGGCTTTAGCCAAGTTGGATCACGACGCTTCTGACAAGAAAAAATACAATTTTTTGGGTATTCAATTTAAATTAATTATCTATTTTCATAAATATAAATTATCAATTTTTTACACTTTTACCAGTTAGTGCTAAATAAACAGAACTTTGCAACTCAAATTTGGTCAAGAGGAATCTTTTAGGCAAACCTACTAGGCCAGTTAAATTACGCCTTTAAGCATTTACTTAAAGCACAGGTCACATTACGCTAGCACCAGGCCCCTACTTACTGGTACTCGTGTTAGCAGTTGACCAGTTTGCTGTTCAGCGCTGTCATTGGCTGGTACCAGCCAAATGTGACCCGTGTTTTAAGGTTGAATTTGTCTTTTGTAGTCGAAATTTAACACTTAGGGGCAGAATTACTTGGCAAAAATGTTGCCTTTGGACAACACACCAACACTTGCCCAAAACTTGTATTTTATGAAGTTTTTCTGTCATCTAACCATCAAATATGGGACTATGAAATACAAAGTCAGTGCTTAAGCATTGAAGTATTAAATACTTGTCTAATGAATTCAGGCGTTAACTCATTTAAACTCGGAAAAGGAACCACAATTTTGAATTCGCACAAACTTTAGCCACTTAATAGAAAAAACACTTTCAAATGAAGGAACACAAAAATCTATATTACGTATAATAGATCTGTATTAAATTCAAATGCACGTTTGTTTAGTTCATTTATTTTGAATTTAGCTCAGGTTTGATCAAATCTGGAATTAGCTCCATCAAAATTCCTGTTTGAATTGATTTATCTTATTTTAAAAAACTTTAAACAAATTTCTTACTTGCAGTGTTCTACAATCAAGTAGTAAGGTATAAGAACGACAACCTATAGCATACAGCCCAGTATCTTGTACGGCCATACACACATTTTCTTGAGCCGAAGGTAATTTTCTCGATAATATTTGCCTAAACGTTTCTGCATTCCATATATGAATATAACCATTTAACGAGAGAGCTGCCAATTCTTTCATGGTTTTATTAAAACATAAAGCACGAACCTAGATTTAAAATTTTTAAATTCAAATTAAGCAATTTAGTCCAGTCATTACGTCGCAAGGTCTGCATAAAAGTAACTCGGAAATACATTTCTTTTTACTTAAATTGGTTAGTTTGGCATCAAAAAGGGTTTAAAAATTATAAAATTACGAATGGGTTGTTTTCGATGCCCAAAATTAAAACTGAATCAAAACTAAAAAATGTTGTTCTAGTTTGTGAGAAATAAAGGGCTAAAATATTATTAACTTGTAAAACTCATATCTAAGAATTACATTGAAAACTTAAGGGCTAGAGTTATTATCAAGTTCAATTTTGCTCACACATATTTTCGGCAAAAGATACATAAAAAACAGTCAACCCATAACGTTATGATCGTTGCGACCTTCTTCGATAAATACAGTTTGTTATCTTCTAGTCCAAACCAAGTATAAAACTTAGAAATTCTTTTTTGGATAAACCAAAGAGTGTAAGCAAAAAAATGGAATTCTGAGTTAATTTCAAACAAAAATACCTAATGACTGCACTATTCAAACAGAATAATACCTTTTGGCCATTTTTACAATCTTTCACCGACATGGCTGCTATATGTCGATGAATGGGCACCTCGTGTGTATGCTCCATCATGTCAGGAGTTATTTTCCATAATGACATTTTTGTATCCCTAGATCCAGAAACTAAAAATTCGTCATCCAACCAACACATATCAAAGACCTACGATAAGTTTGTTAAAAGCTACACAAAAAAATCAAATCGATATTTTATTTACCCAATCTCTATGTGCATTTTCACCAACACAAACAGGATCTAGTGTAGGCAATCTGTAAATTGAAATATCGCAAGTATTTCGTGCACCCGTTGCCAGTAAAGTATGAGATGGATTTAATTGCACTGAATGAATACCACATTGTTGTTGATCCGTTCCAGGTGTATCTCGACGACTTAATAAAGATGGGATTTGATCTAATGAATGGGTTACGACATCATATACCATAAGCTAAAAAGATTATTGTAAAACCACTGATTTTTTTAAACCCTAATGGTGCTGGTTAAGGTTATGAATATTTAAAAAAACATACCTTGTTGCACTTTGTACCAAACACAACTTGTCTATCACTAAGCCATTGTGAACAAAATATTTTGTTCATGTTTCCTAAATTAATTGGGGTTTCTTTAAACATCTCGTGCGTTAATATGTGACGAGATCCAAAATCACGATGTACTTTTCTTACAGTCTTAAATAATAATTCTCTACTACGAACATAGTCAACAAAATTATAAGAAGTGTTTAAAATGGTTCGAACTGCTGCCGGAGTCTCTTCATCGGTGTCGCTGTCATCATATGTTAAAAAGTCTTCGGGTTTTTCAGACTTTTTATTGTGCTCTAATTTTATCGCTTTGGCTTTATTTCTCCGTTCCTCTATTCGATGAGATAATGAACAAGGTGGTGTTTTACCATAAATAGCCATCATTCGCGTTTCAGACATCTTAACGCAGCTTTACCATCAGCGTAACAATGAACGCGTACACTGGTGTTCCGAGTCGTATTTTTTAATCCACAAAACATCGATATTTTTCTAATTTATAAAAATCTATGAGTAAATAATTGTCTGGTCAATTCGATAATATCGAATTTATTAACATAAACAAACTTCTAACCACAAATAATGATGTGTCAAATAAAATTATTTCCATTATTTCGTTGTACGATGACACACGACAATTTTGGAGGAGCCACTCTCAACAGTTTTTGGCGGTAAATTTGAATATTGATCAATACAGGGTGTTTCCGGCAGGCACTCGACAGCTCAAGATGACCAGCAAGGTCATGATTATGATACAATAATCAATTAAACAATAATTATTGTATCATAACGGCAGTGCATTACTCTTTCTTATCTATGCTGCAGTGGCAGCGGTGATAAGGACTTCGGACCTGCTCTGGAAACAACAATAGATAATACTCGTTTTTCTTCAAACGACAAAAAAACTTTTAATTGACAAACTTAAAAATTCACTTTGTTGTGAAAGGAAATATACTTTCTTTATTGTCAATCATGCTCATTTGGGTTTTAATTCAAAATGTATAAATGTAAATAAAAATTAAGCCGTTTAATCTGAATATCAAACACATTTCGATTGCTTGGCTTCGCGCGGGGTTTAAATTTATGTGGAACCAACTTACAAAATGTCACTAATCTCTAATATGAACAGGTCTGGCTTTAGAGGTGAGGTGTACAATAAATGTAATTACTCGATAATTATTAATTTATTAACTTACCAAAGCGGAATTAGGCTTAAAACCTGCTCCGCGATGTACTCTATCGTTTAAAACAAAAGCAAGCCAATCAATTCGGTAGTTTCGAAGATTACTCGTGACAATAAAATACTATTTCACATTTATATACAGAGTGACTCACAAGAACTCGGACAATCGTTTAAAAAAAAACTTATTTAAACGCAACAATTCAAAAATTTAAAAATGGATAACTATTAACAACAACCTTGCGTACATCATAAATTATAAAATTTAAAAGTGGCTTCCTTCTGCGTGAATACAGAGCTTTAAACGTCGAATGAAATTTTCGGCTATTTTTCGTGCATCTTCTAGGGATATTTTGTTTTAGTTTTAGATTGTTTTAGTGATTCCAAACTTTTGTACGGTTTTCCACAGGCTCTGGTTTCTAAACTTGACCATATGGCGTAATCCATTGGGTTGAGATCTGGTGAGGATGGAGGCCATTCAGCGGAACTGATAAAATCATGAAAATTGATTCGGCACCACTCTTGCGTAGTTTTCGCCTTGTGGGCAGGTGCAGAGTCTTGTTGAAAGGTCCAATGTTGGTCACCAAAGTGCTGTTGGGTCCACGGAAGAACTACAGCCTCTAAAATATCTCGGTGGTAGATTTCCTTGTTAATTTTTACTCCTTCTTCCCCAAAAACTAAAGGTGTTTTACCGGTAACACAAATACCGCCCCAAACGATGACAGACTTGGGGTATTGGCGATGAACAACGATGGCAGAAAGTCCGGATGCTTCTTCTGACCAATACCTATCATTTTGACAATTGTAAAATGGTTCAATAGTAAAAATTTTTTATCAATAAAAACGAAATTTTCCCATTTTTAAGCAGCGATGCGATATAGTAGAGCACGGCATCGTTAAAGTCGTACTCGCTTGTTTTTATCAGTTAGCATTTGGACTTTTTGGAGCTTATAAGGCTTCTTCTTAAGTTTATTTTTAGCTATTCTTCGAGCTGACTCTCGCGTGATTCCGGTTTCATGAGCCACTTTGGCATCGACAGTCTTGGATTCTTTGAATCCGAAGTTTGATAATATTGCGATTCCGGCGGATGTTGGCAAAACATTTTTTCCTCTTCCGGGTCGGTCTTCCATATTACCAAGTTCTTTGAATCATTCTATGGCGTCGGAAACAGTTTTTCGAGGAATTTTAAGCATTCGAACTATTTCACGTTGACGATTTCCAGCTTCAAATAACGATAAAATTGCGGCGCGATTTTTTGACATTTTGTAACTCACAAACTGATTGTTTAATTTTTTTGCCCTTTTATTTTTTCCGTCTCCATAGTTTTTAGAATTGGATTACTAGATTATTTTTCAGAAAAATTCAGTAATTTTTGCGAAAAGAGAAAAACATGTTTGTCCGGGGCATTTGGCTTCGCAGCTTATAAGGCTTCTTCTTAAGTTATTTTAGCTATTCGTCAGCCGACTCTCGCGTGATTCCGGTTTCACGAGCCACTTTGCTCGATAGTCTCGGATTTTTGAATCAAGTTTGATGATATTCGATTCCGGCGAGTGTTGGCAGAACATTTTTCCTCTTCCGGGTGGTCTTCCATATTACCAAGTTCTTTGAATCGTTTATGGCGTCGGAAACGTTTTCGAGGAATTTTAAGCATTCGAACTATTTCACTTGACGATTTCCAGCTTCAAATAACGATAAAATTGCGGCGCAATTTTGACATTTGTAACTCACAAACTGATTGTTTAATTTTTTTGCCCTTTTATTTTTTCCGTCTCCATAGTTTTTAGAATTGGATTACTAGATTATTTTTCAGAAAAATTCAGTAATTTTTGCGAAAAGAGAAAAACATGTTTGTCCGGGGTCTTGTGAGTCGCGCTGTACATATATAAATAACTAAAACAATTTTAACTCCTTCCCTGACCACGGTAGTTCCGGAGAAAAATTCCGTCAATATGACGATGGTCCAACTTTCACACAAGCAAAGGCTAACCATCAGTTCCATCGAACTAACTGGAACTTCCAAAATCGACGCATCCGACCTCTACCATGTCGACCTCTACCAATGCCAGCACTCGCATCCAAAAACTTGCTGGCACGAAATAAAATTCAATAAATCGCTAATCAGCGGAGCACACTCCCATGTGGGAACCAGCAAGCATCCGAAATATTCCAATTAAGGGGTAAGACCACCGTAACAGCTTGAAAACAAGCGTTTTGCCAATTTTTTTGGATGGAAGAAAAGGTAATAGAATAATAATTTTTAAGGAAGTTATTAAGAAAATATTTATGTATTAAACAAAAATTATCATTAGCAAATATTAAATGACTAACCCTAATAGCATTGTACGGTTGCCACAAGGTTGTAACAAGCTTGTCAAGCATGTGACAATATTGTGACAATCTTGTCAAAACCTTACGTGCTATCTAGGAAGTTTTAATTTCAAGTGCAGCCTTCATAGTTATAAACAGTAGCAGAGAATCTTGTATATCTCAAGAACTATTGGTTTTATGTAAATTATGTATAAGACATTTTTTATGCAGAATTAAGTAATAAATAGAATATGTAATAACCTAAATTGATAGTTACAGATAAAACTAATAGTTTACGAGATATTTGTGAAAAACTGATTTTCGCGACCTTTAACCATCAATAATTCTTTTAATGTACACGATTTCGAAATGGGCTTTTGATATACTCTTACTGATGTCTAACTAAAGATAATCTTGAAGAAAAATCTTCACCAGGCGTTTTTTCGCAGATTGCCTTTTTTTGTATTATTTTCGTACGATAAAAATGTTCTACGTCATAGGACATTCCATTACGATATTCCTTTGAATTGATATGATGATGGTATAAAATTGTATAATTAATTCATTTGTTCAATGAAATTAATACATTTACATAAATGTGACGTCACACTAACCGACAAAAAATATTATAACAGGAAATTGTGACTTTAACAATTTCAGTTATGAAAGGTACGCTTGTCGCACCTTTCTCGTAATCCCCTTGGGTTTTATTAAGTCACGTGTAGGGTGAGAGGAAAGGGGTTTTTGATCATCTAAGTTGGCACTATGTTTTCATACTTAGATATCTTGCTTTCTGATAAACCCAGTGCTCAACTGACACTTCAAGAGCACGCATATATTCTTATTTTCTTGGATTTTGGACTGTTGCGTTTAGTGGATGATGGGGTCTTCGCATTTTTTTTGACGATGGTATTCTTGAAGCTTTGAGAGAGCTTCTATGCTCTTGATCAAGATGCCAGTTGTTCCTTGGCAGGCCTTTGGTTTTACCATGAGGGCAGCGGTTTCTTCCATTTTTTACCTCCGTTTGAAGTTGGACGAAGCGTTTGTAACGAGCCATTGCTATGAATTTGTGTAGTTTGTTAATCATTTTTCAACATTGGTGGTTGACGTTGTCGACCTGAAGTTATGTTTAACCATTCTTGTGTTCTTTATTTGATTTTAGTAAACTGCCGGAGATAACCTGATGTGGGACGATGACATGATTTACTCTGAAATTGAAGGTAACCCAAAATGGAAGGTATTTTAAAGAATCGATCCATCATTTTGGAAGTCTCTAGGTAAGTGAGCTATGTCAGTAAAGATGCAGGGGTGCGTGTTTTAACTGCGCTTCAGGTGGGACTTTTGCTTTAACGTCAACGATTTCTCAACAAGAATTCAATTGTTGAACAATTCATAGTAATGGGGAGTCGACTTGAACCATCATTTAGCCTTCAGCTAGTGTGGTTGTATTTTGCTCTAAAGTTTACCCTCAGGTAAACTTACTTATTTAACCTTGTTTTTATTATTTTAGCCTGTAGCCTTCAGCTACTTGCTAATGTTACTTGCTTTGTTTTTTTATTATGTGTTTGTTCTGATAAGGAATTGAGAATAAATGTCACAACATCTGTTTACTATCTTTGCTTTCGTTAAATTAAACAATTCTTCCTTTCTTATACGTTTTATTTACTTTAGCTGGCGCCCCATTTACATCATTTTTCCGGGAACGGATGAAATTAATGGAGAATTACTTAAATACAGCTCCGAAGCAACGAAAACGAGACTCCTAAGATTTCTAAATATATGTTGGAAACAAATAAAGACACCTCAAGAGTGGAAACTGGCAAAATAATACCTATATTCAAGAAGGGTAATAGAACGATTTGCGAGAACTACAGAGGGATCAGCTTGCTGAATACCTCCTACAAAATATACGCGAAGATTATAAACAATAGACTGAAAAGTATCACAGAAGATACTATATTAGAAGAACAAGCAGGATTTAGAAAGGGGAGATCATGTGTAGACAATGTGTTCGTAATAAAGCAAGTAATTGAAAAACATCAAGAGTATAACCGCGAAACCCACATAGCATATATAGACTACGTCAAAGCATTTGATAGGGTAATGCGAAGTAAAATGTGGAATATATTAACAAGAAGAGGAATACCACATCATCTAATATCGGCAGTACAAGAAATATATAGAAACCCAAATATGTATAGCAGGAGATGAAAATAATAAAGAAAAATAAACACAGGATTAAGACAGGGCTGCAGTATGTCGCCGACACTATTTAATATATACTTGGACGATGCTATACGTGAATGGAAAGAACAAATCACATATTATACAACAAACTTAAACAATAGAAACTTCGTAGTTACCGTGCTGTTTGCAGATGACCAGGCTATAATAGCGAATAATGAGGATTGCTTACAACATGCGATATTTAAGTTGAGTCTCACACTAAAAACCTATAATATGATAATATCTACCAGCAAAACGAAAGTAATGGCCTTTAAAGGACAGGAGCCGATAAGATCTAAAATAGTGCTAAACAACCAGACTATTGAACAAATAGGAAGCTTCAACTTTTTAGGCTGCATGATATCGCTATATGAGGAAAAGGACATACGAAACAAAATAGAAAAATTCAACTACATAAACGGAACAATAAGAAGAACATTTAAAAATAAATCAAACCAGAACACGGCAATCAAGTTCTACAAAACGATATCGATCCCGACAATCATGTATGGAAGTGAAACATGGACGATAACAAAAGAAAACGAAAGACGACTACAAAGTGCGGAAATGAAGTTCCTCAGAGCAATAGCAGGGTATAAGAGAATCGACCGAAAGCGCAATACGGACATTAGGAACGAACTTACAATATTCAATTTGTGTGAACGCATAGAAGAATATAGAAGCTATTGGTTACAGCACCTAGAAAGAATAGATGACCCGCGTATACCAAGAAAAATTTTAGATATAAACCCAGAGGCAGAAGAAACGTCGGTCGACCAAAGAAAAGATGGACAGACCAAAATAATAGAGTGGCGTAACAGACTACAAGTTTATCACGTGCAGATGATGATGATGATAATAGAATAGAAGCCAACAGCAGAAACCGCTGATTATTTTAAATAAAATTCAAAAACCACGGATTAGTTTGACATCAAAGTAATTGAGCTAGGAATCCCTTACTACAACTACTACTATTGTATATAACTCATTTTGTCCAAAAATGGAGTTATCTTGTTTTAGCAATAATCCAACGACAATAATAATTATATTACTATTATTTTATTATTACTATCGACATTATTATATTGACTTAGTAACAATCTAGAGCACATTTCTGTTTGTTACTTAATCGTATTTTAATGTACCTATGAATTTTACATAATGTTTATTCATAATGTTCTAAAATTGCGCAAGCATCAGTTGAGTCGCATTTACAGGAGTATTATTAGTTTGAAGTTTGCTGGTGAAACAATGGAATTTGAAAATTGCATATCATGTGCTGTGAAGACAATTGTACTTTTTGCGTCTGTTTTAGGATTTCCATTTATAAAATACTCTTGCGATCATACAAATATAAATCAATCCAAAATAACTCTTCTCCATACCAGCAAAACTAAGCTTTGCATTAGTTTGTGTATTCTACTGTTTCTAATCTTAATTTGCGGTTTATGTGCAAATAATTTGAAGAATTCGTTTTCAAAAGAAAATCCTTATTATGATATTATGATCCACACTTTTGATATGATGTTCCACTGCTGCTCTATAACGTCGATTACGGTGTCAATGTTACATATAAATGTAATAATTAATGTCATTAACACAATTCAAGAACTAGTTGAGAAATGGCAGGAACACACATCGCAGATTTTATTATCAGTATCAGATACCTTAAAGATTAGGAAGTTCATTTATATTAATTTGCTTCTAATATATGTATTTACGGGTGGATGCATAGCGGTTTTATTTTTTACGGAAAGAGATCCCAATTGGAGTGTCATTGAAAAAGTTGGAACAATGATTTCTTTTTATGTCAATTTGATGCTAATATTTATTCTTGCCGCAATTGGAAACTTATACATTTGTATCTATTCTAAATACCACCATTATTTAGAACACGAAGTAATCGAAATATTTTTTATTGAGAAAGATTTATCCAATATCTTGATATCTTACGCTCAATTACATATTCAACTGAACAAGGTAGTAAGAAAGTTCAACGATTTCATGAATCCTACAATCTTGCTGTGGATCATATGTTGTATAATAATCTTAATCTCCAGTGCTTTTGTATTGTTTATGTGCGTTTTCAAAAATGAAGCAAATCCAATCTCGGCACGGATAATATTAATGCAAGTACAATTTGTTATTTATGCATTTGTTACTGGATATCTGTGCTCTTTATCCACCACTATAGAAAATTTGGTAGCTTTTAATATTTCTTGTACATCTTCTATATATATATATAAATGGATGTATGTGGGTTTGTATGTGTGTATGTATGTTCCTTATAGACTCCTAGACCGTTCGACCGATCCCAACCAAATTTTGCACAGTTACTTTCTAGGACCCTAAAGAGGTTTTCAAAGGTTAATTTAAAAAGTGAAAATTTGCGGACGCGCATGAATGGAACGAGATTCCCATCGCCAATACCTGTAATTGATATATGGTAATTTTACGTTGGTATGCGCTAATGAGCTATCAAAAATTTAATTACTGGAATTGCCAGTCTATCCCAAACGGCAAAAATAGTGAGAGATAAAAGATCCCAGCAAAGATGTTTTCGTTCAAAGATGTGTAGTCAACAGCTGAACGATGGTTATCAAATTTAACAAACAGATTCAGACGACAATGGTACTAAATGGATAATTGGATCTTCAACTTCTTGGATTGTCAAAACAACGGGAGGGCTGGTTACAATAAATTATCACTGACAATCCCCAAAATGATAAGGATCCAACGATTGCAATATATGTATGTACATCCAACCAATAGATTAAAGGAATCAATTTCCAATCGCATCTAACAATCTCTAGTCTCAACAAATTATTCAATGCGGATTCTAACAAATTCCGTAAAGTAATTTCTACAAAAAAAATCACAATTTTCGTGTCCATACTAATTTTTCTAGATCCTTTTTGCTTCTTTCAATCTGTATCTATCTATTGCTGGATCCATTTTTTCGCTACCTACGATTATGACTTCGATGTTGAGAATTTCTCACCACTGCTACAACAATCTCGTCAAACTGTTTTATAATAGTGCTTTTTTGTTCATTTATCGCAGTTTTGTCAGGCTTATTATTTTCACTGTTGTCATAAATTGTACACAAAATTTGATCTAGTTTAAGTTTCTGGCCTCACTTGGGGAGATAATTCAGCATTTTATTAAAATCTGTCCAACTGTTCTTAAAATTTGTGTTTTAGGGACGTAAAGGTTTGGAATTTATATACAAATTTCCAATAAACAAATTAACCTCTGAAGAAGCAGAGAAGGTCAGTAATCTTTTTAATTAATAATTTTATTTAGTCAGTAATTCTCTAATTTATGAGGTATTCTTTAATTTATTTGTGATTTACATGGGAAAAAAATTATGTTTACTCTCAGCTTTGTACCAGATAAAATTCCTATTGTGAGCAAGAGTCGTAAGTTTACTCGGAATGCTCAAAGGTAAAGTAAAACACAGCTAGAATTCTCCAAAATGACAAATTCCAGCGCAAATGCACAGTACATCAAAATGACTTTTCAGTTTACGATTCTACGTTACGCATAAATAATAATAATTGTTAAATAGATATGAAAATTGAAAACTTTAATGGAATTTTTAAAGTACTTGTGTTTCTTTTGATTGACAACAATGATGTTCCTGTTTTAGTTTGAAGTACTTCGAAGTTTCTGCATCAAGCTAAATCCACACTATACGGTTTCAAATATATATCCTGTAGGAATCCAGTTGGCTGGATTGGTAAGTTACAAAATTATAATGTCAGTGTGTGAGTAATCACTTTGCCCTAAACGTAGCATACGCCCGAGGGGTTAACCGCTGGCGAAGTTTTGTACACATCTCATGAAGTACATGAAATCTTATGTGAAGTACATGAAGTACTTAGAAATACATGAAGTACTTGTGAAGTACATGAAGTACTGATAAAATACATAAAGTACGTGTAAAGTAGATAAAATACGTGTTAAGTATATTGAAGTACAAGTGAAGTATCATGAAGTTAGTAAATTTTGGTGAATTACATGAAGTTGAACCTAGCTTATGAGCATGCGCTACGGTCAATGTGTATCATAGATAAGACACGTGTATTCAATAATAATTATTTGATAGCAAATTAACTTACATCAGTGGATTTTCTTAACATTTTTTTATTTTAAACGTTGAATAGACCTTTGGCGGTCATTATTTTACTAATTAAAAGTTTTGGTAGTTGCTAGTTTAATAGTAATCAATTAATTAAATTAAACTTAGATTTTTTAGTTAATTTTGTAATTTTTTAGCTCATTTATTTGAATATCATGGAGGTTTGGTAGCTCAATAAAAAGCTTTGGTAATTCATTGTTTCGTCATGATTAATTAATTACATTGAAGCGAAAATGAAAAGCGTTTTACAGAGACGGCTCCAGAATGTGATAATACAATTTAAACTATCTTCTTATGCTTCCATCTTCTATCTTTCTTCAACTATAGTTATCTATCAGTTAAAATACATTAAAGTTAAATTGACGAAATAACCAATCAGGTGTTTGATTTGTTTTTGTTTTGTTGTGTGTTTGGTTATTTCGTTGTGATCTGATTGGATGAGTTTGAATAAGGTGCATGTCCTCAGTCCCTTCCATTGCAAATTTTTAATTTAAAAAAGTCTAAATCTATTGTCCTTTCTTTATTTTCGGTAGAACCTTTTTGGTTTTTAAATTATTTAGAAAATTAGTTGGGGGAGGGGGAGCTGGAAACCTGCTAGCTCCCCTCCCAATTTTGAAAATGTTATACTAAATTTTCAAACTTTTAATATGTTTGCCTGCATTGTAATATTTGGGTCCGGATCGAGTTTATTTTTTATTAGAAAATGTTGCAGAGGCACTGGAGGGTGTTCCACACCCCCCGGATTAAGTAGTTTATTTTATATCAGAAGTAAACTGAAGATCTCCCGTTGCAGAGGCACTGGAAGGCGTTCCATACTCCCCAGACCCCCGGATTAAATAGTTTATTTTTATCAGAATTAAACTAAAGATCTCCCGTTCCAAAGGCACTGGAGGGTGTTCCACACCCCCCAGACCCCCCGTTTAACTAATTTATTTTTATTAAAAGTGAATTAAATACTTAAGCATATCCCAAGTTTTTTAAAATTAGCTATGGCCAAGTAAATGTGTTTAATTACTAATCTGACAATTAATTATAAACTGCGTAATTATAAATTCCGTACCCCTGGAGGTAGATTTCTGCATCGGGAGATCTTCAGTTTACTTTGATAAAAATAAACTACTCAATCCGGGGGTCTGGGGTGTGGAACACCCTCCAGTGCACAAATTTTGGAATCTCGGTAAGTCTCTGAAATACCGATGAAGTACGTGAAATACAATGAAGTATCGATGAAGTAGGTGAAGTACCGTGAATTATTGATGAAGTGCGGTGAATTACTGGTGAAGTACGTAAGTCCCGTGAATTACTACTGAATTATATGAAGTATGGAGAATTATGATGAAGTACGTGAAGTGTGGAGTTAATTGTACACGATTTCCTCTAGCGGTTGACCCTCGCATACGCCATATTATGAACTCAAATTCTGTCTGTCACTTACCTTAGTTGTTGACTCCTTTTGTTCAACAGTTGAACTCCGCTGCGTCTACTATTATTGCTTAATTTTAAGTGTTAATCATTTGACTGATATCTCGCATTTACTTACCAATAATCAATACATTTCATTGCAGATGTGTGGAACGGTAATCACCTACTTTGTTGTTGTACTTCAATTTTACGTTGCTTGGCTTAAACGTAACAGTTACATGGAATAAGGTTTTACGTTCCAGAAAATCACTTACGGACCATGATTAATTTGCACAAAGATTGCTTAATGTACATTTAGTAATACTTTAGGGATCCAATTTTAATAAATACTAGAGATAGCGAGATACCGATTTTAATGGTCACAAGTTTGCAGAAAGGTTTAGTTTTTATATATGCACTTATAATAATAACAATAACAATGTTTTTAAAAAGATATTATTTAGAATGATAACAAATTTTGTATTTTTTTATAATTTATTGTTACTGAATCTTTCTAATGTACTTAATAATGACTGTAATGAACTTGTTCTTGTGCCTGTCACCGAACTGGTTCACAAAAAACCCATATGTTATTTGAGAATAAAATATATAATAATAAAATAGTAGGCTTTATTGTCACTGAAGTTATACAAATTCATGGACAAAGCATTAATGAGTATTCAAAATAAAACAATAATAATAATACAAACAATTTTCCATTTTCTTCTGAGGTGCGCATCGTCTTGCCCATATCAAGCCCAGTTTTTCAGGTGCTCTTGTCATCTTTCTAATGTCTCCATCAACCTCTTTAGAGATCTCGATATTATGACAACATCATCAGCGTATGCAATTATTTCTATTTCCATGTTTGATATCAGTTCTTTGCATTTGACTTCTCTAATTATCTCGTTTATCACAAGGTTAAATAAAGTCTCCGACAGCGCATCCCTCTGCCTGACGCTACCGTTTATTCAAAAAGATGCTGTTCTTCCCGTTGGTATTCTGACGCTTACCCTTAAATTCTTCATTGTCATCTCAATCAGTCTCAATTTTATCGGCAGCTCAATGGGACCGGCGTGGGTAACTTTGAATTTCTTTTTCCAAAAGTTCTAACTTTCTTTCTACCTTTAGTGAGTTTGTCCCACAAGAAGGTCATTAGTCGTAAATATTTGGACGCCAGGATCAGCCTCCCATGTAATAGAGCCGTTAACATCTTATACGCTGAACCCAGCAACATGATGCCTCTGCAGTTCGCGCATTCTTCGGCGCTTCCTTTCTTTTTCATTATAACTATTTCATCTTCGCTCCATTCTTCGGGTATTCTCTCTTCCTCTCTTACTCTTTTAATTATCTCACATATTCTCTCCTTTACCAATTCTCCTCCACATTTTATAAGTTCCATGTCTATGCCATCTACACCCGGAACTTTACCGTTCTTCATTTTGTCTATTATTTCCATGATTTCTGTATTGGATGGAGTAGTTACTTCGGTTTCTACATCATCTGGTATTTCTTCTTCAAATTCAATAGTCTCCTCGAACTCTCCTGGTTCAACAACTTTTGAAAATGTCTCAGCCAGATCTGTTCAATATTTTTTGTGTCGTATTCCATTAAACCTTGCTCGTTTTTCATGCCTCTTGTTCTGAAGTTACATACAGTCATCTGGTTTCTCAACTTTTGATAGAACACTTTCGATCTGTTAATGTTATTGCTTTTCTCTATTTCTTCCATTTGCCTTTCCATCCAACCGTCCTTTTTACTTCTGTAAAGTTTATCAGCATCCTTTATCTTGTTTCTATAGTTGTTTCTGTCTTCCTGCTTTACAGTTCTCAACCATTTTTTCTCTATCTTTGTTTTTAGTTGCATTGGTTTTTTCACATTTGTCATCAAACCATTATTTGTGCCTTTTCCTTTGTCTATACCCTAGATGTTCTGTTGCACAGCACATGATTACTTCTGCTATATTCTTCCATTATTGCTCCAAATCATGGCACTTTTCTTTCCTTGTCATCACTCTTTCTCTCTTTCTATTCTGTCATTCTATTATTTTTCAGTTCCTCCACTGCTATTTTTTTGGACCCCGTTCGGAAAATCTTGATCTTCGGCACATTTTGTTTGAATTCTTGCTACTACTAGATAGTGATCCTCTATATGATCTCACATCCAGTATTACTGTTTCTCGTCTTTGAGAAATTAGTACTTGATCTATTTGATGCCGACGCTTACTCCTTAAGTATCCGGTGTGTAGAACGGTATCCCGTTCAAGCCCTGTCCCTTTCTCGGTTTCTTTCTTTGCCATTTGTCTTATCTTACTTTGGATCTGCATTTTTTTTACCCTCTCATCATTATTAATGTAAATTTTACTTCCCCTCAATTTATTATTGTTTTCCATAATTTTCAGTTTTTCTTCCCAGTTTTAAACTTTCACCACTATAACCTTTCTTTTTTCACTCTTTCCTATCTCAAATACTACTTCCATCAGTTTACATCCACATCCAACTTATCCTTAAGTAATGATTGTACACCCTCCATCATCATGCCCTCTTCGTTCTTTTGCGTTCTCTCATTAGTGATCTGCAGCCCCTTTATTATTATGTTGTTGCGCTTTCTGAGCTTTTCCTGGTTTTCATTGCTTTTTTGCCACTTCCTCCATTCTACAATCACATTTACAAACTTCTATAATGACCAACCTAGAAATAATGATACAAGCGAACTAAAAATCCTCATGAGAGAACTTATCGAACAAAATAAAAAAAACTCCCAAAGTATGAGCATAATGTTAAACCTTTTGACTGTACTTGTCAACAAAACAGAACAGGAACTGGAAGAAGCAGTTAATGACCTCACTACAAGCATACAACAGGCTGCATGGCAAGCTACTCCAGAAGCCTACACCTACGAAATCAAAGAATCGGTGCCAATTACAATAAAACAAAAAACTCTAAGAAAACGATGGCAGCAAACAAGATACACTGCTGATAAATTCAAGTTCAAAATAGCTACTAGGGAACTAAGAGAAATAATGACCAATATAAAATATTAAGGTTTGTAAAATTACATAGAAAACCTAACTGCAGCGCAGGCCACCGACTATTCATTGTGGAAAGCCACAAGAAACCACAACAACATGTACCACCAATTAAAACCAAAAACAACACGTAGATCAGAAGTGACAAAGAAAGGCAAATACCTTTGCAAAACATCTAGCTAATGTCTTACAACCTAATCCATAGACCATCACCGTTGCGGAGGAAACATAAATAACAGAATATCTTAAAGGCTCTCTTTAAATGGATCATTGTATTGAAAATTTTAAGCTGAAAGAAGTGAAGAGAGCAATTATTAAAGAAATCAACCCGATGAAGGCTCCGGGGTTCGATCTGATCACCGGAAGAGTGCTGCAAGAGGCAACAAAAAAATGCTTTAGAGCAGTTTTGCAAATATTATTGCATCACTTAGACTTTATCTTTCGACTATTAGACTTTGGTAAAGTGTGTCTCAAATTATAATGATTCTTAAACCAGGTACAAAACCTGAAGAAGTAAAATCGTATAGACCCATCGACCTGCTTTCCATATTATCTAAAGTGTTTGAAAAATTTCTTGTAAATCGTCTCAAGCCTATAATAGAACAACTAAAACTAATTCCAGACCATCAATTTGAATTCGGCAACCAACATGGGGCAATTGAGCAAGTGCACAGAATAGTAAAACAAATCAATCGTGACCTGAAAGGCAAACGTTACTGTTCAGCAACTTTCCTTGACATCAGTCAGGTCTTCGACAAAGTGTGGGATGATGGCCTGTTCTACAAATTAAAGAAAACTATCCCGCACCACTTCTATTTAATTCTAAAATCTTACCTAGGTAATAGAATTTTTCTTGTTAAACACCAAAATGAATATATCGATCTACATAACATCTTCTCAGGAGTACCTCAGGGTAGCGTTTTGGGTCCGGTTCTGTATTTATTGTATACTCATGACCTACCAACAATAAAACTTACAACAGTTGTCACCTTTGCCCATGACACTGCCATCCTCTCTTCTTATAATAATCCCGCAACTGCATCCAGGAACTTGCAAACCACCTTAAGTAAAATTCAAAATTGGCTCATAAAGTGGCGAATTAAAGCCAACGAGAATAAATCAGTAAATGTAACGTTCACCATGAGAAGGATCACCCGTCAAACTTAATGATTGTCAGCTTCCACAAGCTGAGGATGCCAAGTACCTCGGAATGCACCTCGACAGACGGTTTATAATTGAAATGTCAAGGAATATTAAATATTATTTAAGTTGAAAATAGTTCATTTTATTTAACTTGATTTATTATACTTTGAAATGCTTATATTTTTAAATACAGTACAATTCCGTTGCAACGACAATGTTATTACAATGGTAAACACTGTTTAGTAAGTTATATAGTATACACATTAATTACAAGCACTTATAATACCAAACCTCTCTGCAAACATGATTATTAAAAACGGTGTCTCGGTATATCTTTACATATATATTATTTGGAGCAAATGAAAACAGATTTGAAATATTTGAAAAACGTTTGGAACATACAGAGAACTGAATTGAAAACATGAAAAGAAATTTAGATGTATCACTGCCATTGTATGTCGTGCTTATGTTCATATTTAAAGCTTTCGCTGTTGCTCTCTAATCGATCGTTGTCTTCCTGATGTATGTACATGTATACTACCTTAAAAATCCAGGTTCTGTCATTAAGCGAAGTTTTGTTATATTTACAGTAAGGCATGTTAGAACATTCCTATATATGAAAATTAATTACAATAATTTGATTGACGAGATTTTACTTATACATATTTAAAAAAAATCCGCTGAAGTACATATTCCAAATCTGTTTTCATTTACTCCAAAGCTGCTTCCATGTTTTCAATTCTGTTTTTATTTTGTTTCGAATGTACATATTTCAAATGTTTCAAATTTGTTTTTACTTGATCCAAATAATACTGTAAAGGTATAGAATTTGTTAAAATTGGATTCCACTTCTTAAAGTATTACTAAATATGCATTAACTTAATCGTTGTGCAAATTAACAAACGTCTGTGAGTGACATGTTGGAATGTAAAATCTTATTCCATGTTACGTTTAAGCCATACGATGTAAAATTGAAGTACAACAACAACGTAGGTGATTACCGTTCCACATATCTGCAAAGAAATGTATTGATTAATGTTAAGTAGTAAATGCGAGATATCAGTCAAATGATTGATGCAAATGAAAAGTAATTACATTAAATACTGTTTTATTCGGCACCATGCTGCACAACAAAATTAAATATGAAATCGCGCGTTACAAACTAAAACATTTATACATAAGTAAACTGTGTTTTAGTTATCAATATTTTTCAATTGTCAACAGTAGGCGCAGCGGAGTTCAACTGACGTAAAATTGAACGAGAATCATGCAACTAAGGTAAGTGACAGCTTTCATTATAAAAGTAATAATATGGTACATAATATGGTGTATACTACGTCTAACGCAATACATTGCTGAGTTGGTTAACAATATTCAATATTCTCGCATATTTAAAATAATATACGGTCAGGTGAACGGCTAATAGTTCACCTAGTTGTATACTAACTTAATTTACTTGTGGCGGTCTGACAAATATTAGAATGGCCAAAGATGCGTTTTATTGAATTTGGTCATCATGTAATTACCAAACATGCTGTGGAAGCTCCTTAGCGATTTATCGTGGTTAATTAAACACCTGCTACTTAACCAACGTAATCCTGATACATTCTTTTCTTTTGGTCTATCTTCATTATTACTATAATCGGTTATCGAACCATTCCATACTTTTAATTAGACAATAATTTGCCTGTTCTTTGGTTTTCAAGTAATACAAAACTTATCTTTTTGAATTTATGTTAATCTGTTTAATTAATTTCATTTGAGTATAGTTGTAACTTAATGTTAAAGTAAATCTGTTAAATTGTTCTAATTTTGATGTCATTATCTGGAAATATTGGATTATTAAAAGTAAATAAATTTCTATTTGTTTATTATTTAAATTGAGAACTTTTGTTAACCATTATTCCATAACATTTTTGTCCCGTGCCTGCCCGATAATAAATTCAGCTTTTACAGTATTATAAATAATAAATATGTTGAATAAAATAATAACAAAATAACAATTAAATAATAAATAATATAGGTGTTATCGATGTAATCGTTCGTGATTAAAAGTTTGTACTATAATATTATTAAAATCTTATAAACGTTTTTACTTGTATTTTTTTGTGTTATCGGTTTTACCAGTTTAGCATCTTCACCTTCATTTCAATATGTAAAGTCATATGAGTTACATCAAGTCATTATGTAAGTTGACTTATAGCTTGACCATGAAATTAGGGTCTGAAGATGCTGAAAAGTGAAACCGGTTTATCTGAAGATGTTGAATTAGCAAAATCAGTTACCCAATAACATCATAAAAAATACAGACAAAACTGTTTATAACATTTTAATAATAAATTAACTCTTTAATATAACCACAAATTATTAAGTCAATTTAATGACGTACTCATACAATAACATTCTAATTCTTTAAGCTTACCGATCCAGCTAACTGTATTCTTACAGGAAACATATTTGAAACTGTTAAATTTGGATTTAGCTTGGTGCAGAAACTTTGGAGTACTTGAAACTAAAACAATAAGACAAAATAAACAAAAGTACAGCCGGGCCCAAAAAAGATGAAGCTTCGTCATTTTCGATAGTCGTATGAAATAAGATCAGAATGCTACATTGCTAGTTAAATGAGTGTTCTATATAATAAATTTACATCATAAAATAAAAGCGGCAAATTCAACACTGTCAAAATAATAATTATGTTGAGGTTAAGTTAGTATAGGATGAAATAATTTTTATAATAATTTATTTATTATTCACTATCACATTTTAAATCATAAAATAAAAGCGGTACATTCAACATGCCTGGTAATAAAATTATTACGTTAAGGTTACAATAAGTATTGAAAACAAATAACACAAGTAAATACGTCAAATTAAAAGCAAAACTACTTTAATAAGAATTACTAAGCATCCCAATATAACTACTGTGGCTATCTCTTTCTGTTGTACGAGTATACATTTGACATGTTGTAATAATTTATCTCGTATAACGTTTCTAAATTCAAAACAAATTACATATTTTTTCAATACATCTTTGTTGCACTAACGTAATTTAAAATAATTTAAGAAACAAATGGTCGGTTATAAATTCAGACGATTGTGACGTAAGCTTCATTTTTCCAGGGCGTGGCTTTAGTTTAAAATTCTATTAAACTCAATCTCAAAATCTATTTATCAGTTATTATAGAAAAGCGGTGCGTTGAAAAGTGAATGGTACTGTGCATTGGCATAAAAAATTTATTGATTAAGAAGATTACTGACCTGTGCTGCTTCTTGAGAGGTTAATTGCTTATTGGAAATTTATACATAAATTTCAAAAATTTACTTCCTAAAACACAAATCTTGAGTATAGGTTACTAGATTTTAATAAAATATTAAATTTATCTACTCAAGTGAGGCTAGAAACTACTACTGTGGTCCATTTAAAACAAAAATGCAGTAAAAATAAGTGAAACGTCAAAAGTAAGGCGAATGTCAACTTGAAAATTTTATTAAACATATGTATTTGAGAAATGTTTTCTCTAAACCAAAATAAAAAATAACTTCAGTTCTTGTATTTAACTTTAAAAATCTACAAAATGACATTAACAAATAAAATTTCAGCAGTGCAAACTTGCATAAATTTGAACCAATCGCGTTGTATGGTCATATTTTAACACAAATTGTTACTGCATTCTTATTTCAAATAAACTGTAGATCAAATTTTGTGTACAAGTTACAACAGTGAGTATAATGGACGTGACTTGTTTACAGGCATGGATTAAAAGCACCATTATGAAACCGGTTAACCATCAAAACGCTAGACCTAATGTGGCTACTAGACAAACGATGTTGTTATGGCAGTAGGAAGAAATTTTCGGCACCTAACCCAGAATCGTGGGTCGTAAAAACAAAGGATAGCTAAATCTAATAGTGGATAGGTATAGATTGAAAGAAGACAAAATAAGATCTAAAAACTTTACACAGATAAATGTGATAATGACTGGACGGTGACTAAGTGCTTTTGAAAGTTAATCCAAGAGTTTAATTTGAAATAAGAAAGTTATACGCCTGTTTGAGGATTTGGAGAGTGCGAGTTTGGATTGGGTTACTGAATATGATGGAAAAGTGTGCGAATGAAAAGAAGGTAAAACTACATCTGCTTTGTGGTTAAATATTGAGGTTGAAAACCACATTTGTTGAATATCGCAACGAATTTGTAAAACAGGAAGATGTATTAAGTTTAAGAGCTTTTAGTGTATACAATATTCTTATACGGGTTGGTTGGGAAGTACTGAAAGCGACACCTATTAAACAGTAGAGAAATCAAAATTCATACGTCATTTTGATATTTGATCTTTCATATGAACCTACTAAAATTTTGTTTTGATCTGTCAATTCATTCATTGTTTACAAGCCATTTGAAGTCGACGTATCGGTGTATTTTTTAACAATGGAAAAAACTGAGTATCGTGCAGTGATAAAATTCTTTGTTTTGGAAGGTTTATCAGAAACAGAAATTCATACAGAAATGGTGAGCGTGTTAAAAGAATCTGCTCCTTCATTTCCAACTGTACATCGATGGGTTTTAGAGTTTAAACGTGGTCGTACAAGCGTTGAAGATGAACCACGTAGTGGACGACCAAAAACTGCAACAACACCAGAAATCATTGAACAAGTACATAATATTGTTAGTGAAGATCCAAGTTTGACTAAGCGTGAAATTGCTAATACCATAGGCATCTCAGACGAACGAGTACTCTATATTTTACATAAAGAATTACGTATGAAAAAGCTGTTTGGAAAGTTAGTGCCGCATTCGTTAACAATTCAACAAAAACTCACACGAAAGCAAATTTCTCAGCATCATTTGAATCTTTTTAATAAGAATAAAATCGATTTTGTGCGTCGTTTTGTAACTATGGATGAGACTTGGATCTACCACCATGATCCTAAATTGAAACAAGAACGATTACAGTGGACTGAGGCTGGTTGTTCAGCTCCAAAACAGGTGAAGTCAGGACGATCAGCAAAAAAGGTTATGGCATCAGTTTTTTGGGATGCAAAAGGATTTTATTGATTGATTATCTTGAAAAGGTAAAACAATTAACTCTGAATATTATTGTAACCTTTTGGATCAATTGAACGAACAAATTCGTGAAAAGAGACCCGGTTTGCAACATAAAAATCATCTTTCACCAAGACAACGCACCTGTCCACAAAAGTGTTTTAACAATGGCAAAATTCAATGAACTAAAGTACGAATTGCTTGAACATCCACCGTATTCGCCAGATTTGGCTCCTAGCGACTACTACCTCTTCAGAAACTTGAAACAATTCGTTCGTGGAAAGCGTTTTCATCGAATGAAGAAGCTATTTCAGTCGTGGAACAGTATTTTGCAGAGCTTCCAGAAAATCATTACAGAGATGGAATAAAATTATTGCAGGATCATTGGAATAAGTGTATTGAAGTTGAGGAGATTATATTGAATAAAAAACTAATTTCATTTAAAAGTTCACATTCTTTCATTTTGCTTTCAGTACTTTGCAACCAACCTAAGGGAAGGACAACTACACTTGAAATTGAATTAACGACTAAATAGAAGAATAAGTATTCTTATATACCCGTAAGGAAATGGCATGATGTGATGCTTATGTATTTTTACATAACGTGCAACAAAAATTGAAAATACTACATACCAAGGCTTCTATAGTGGTAGATAAAGTACACAAATATCCAATTACAAATGCATAAATACCAAATTGTACTTGCATTAATATTATTCGTGCCGAGATTGGATTTACTTCCTTTTTGAAAACGCACAGAAATAATGCAAAAGCACTGGAGATTAAAATTATTATACAAGATATGATCCACAGCAAGATTGTAGGATTCATAAAATCGTTGAACATTCTTATTACCTTTTTCAGTTGAATATGCAATTGAGCGTAAGATGTCAAGATATTGGTTAAATCTTTCTCAATAAAAAATATTTCGATTAATTCGTGTTCTAAATAATTTTGGTAATTTGTGTAAATATAAATGTATAATTGTGTAATTACACTAACAATTAGTATTAACATTAAATTAACATAAAATGAAATTATTGTTCCAATTTTTTCAATAAAGCTCAGATTAGGATCGCCTTCCGTAAAAATAAAATCGCCATGTATCCAATCGTAAATACATATATCAAAATCACTTTAATATAAATCATCTTTCTAATTTTAAAGGTATCTGTTGTTGATAATAAAATCTGCGATGTATGTTCCTGCCACTTCTGTAGTATTCCTTGAAATGTGTTGATGTTACCAATTATTACATTTATGTGCAACATTGACACCGCAATCGACGTTACGGAGCAGCAGTGGAACATCATATCAAAAGTGTTAATCATAACATGATGATAAGGATTTTCTTTGAAAACGAATTCTATTGCACATAAATAGCACGTTATGATTAGAAATAGTAAAATGCACAAACTGCTGCAAAGCTTTGTTTTGCTGAAACGTAGAGTTATTACACATTGATTTATATTTGTATGATCGCAAAAGTAATTTATAAATAGAACTCAAAACAGACGTACAGTACCGTGCAATCAAATTAGCCACCCATTAAAATTGATTTTTTAAATTTACCTATAATTTAATGCAAGAATACAACTATATTTCGAACAAATCTTTATTTCTATTATTTTAACACCTTTTGATTAATATTTCGTGGTACCACCCTAGCTTTAATTACTGCAGCCACCCTTTTCGGCATACTCCTAATACAAGCTTAAGCTACTTTTTTTTAAATGCTCATCTGTTTTCCATACTAAGCGAATATTTTCTTTTAAAGTTGCTATTGTGGAGTTGTTTCGTTTGTAAACTAACAACTTGAATGTTTTTCAAACATTTTCTATGGGATTTTGGTCGGAAAATTACTTGCCCAAGGCAACACATTGATATCCAACCGTTTGAATGTGTCCATGAGTGTTTTAGCCTTATGACAGGGTGCTCCATCCTGCATGACAGTGTAGCTTTTACGGTAACTACCTAAAGTACCCATATAAGGTACCAAAACCGTTTCAACCACTTCTTTATACTGAATTTGGTTCATGGTTTTGGTAACAAAATGAAGTGGTCCAAGTGCTTCAGCAGTAATGGCCGACCAAATCATCACTGCCCGTGGGTCCTTGATTGTTTTACAATGCAGCACTCTTTTAAACGTTCAGATGATCTTCTCTTCACATATTGCACCTTTTTCAGTTACACACCCAAGCCGTGTCTCGTCGCTGAAAATAACCTATAAAAAATATTAATTTTTAGTAATTAATTAATTATGAATAATTATAAATTTTATGGGTAAATACCTTTGACCAATCTGCTCCAGTAAAATTTTTGTGCTCTCTGGCCCATTTAAGTCGAGCAATTTTCATTTTGAAGTCAATTTTGGCTTCTTTGCTGGTTGTCGACTTTTATTCCAGCTTCGGAGATTCGCGATTTAAGCACACGTTCAGAAATTGAAATTTCATCTTGGTGTAGGACTCGATTAATTTTTTCACAGTCCATTTTCGATTTTCTAATGTCCTTCGAACTATTAACCAATCTTCTGGAGTGGTAGTTTTATTCTACCCTACAATTTGATCGCCTGGTTGACGTTGTAGGAATATTTTCCTTAATTGATTTTGCAATCCGATTGACTGATTGACGCAAAATTCGTTCCATTTTGGCAATTTCACGATTCCTGTGATTTTCAGATCTCAAAAGACCCTCAATCTTAACTTTTTATCCTATTTAAGGTCCTTATTTTTACCCATTACGTAAAATTAATTTTAAAACTTGAAATTTTAAATTAACACGTGGTTGAATAAAAATATTACTCAAAGTCAAAATACACAAAATCAACTTCTTCACAACACTTGTAGGGTAGATTTAACCAAAATACAGCACAGTTATATTCGCCAGTCCCTTAAACAATGACCAACAACGACAAAACTACCCGACGTTAAATACCCATATACCTCGAGTTTTGATATTTAAGCCGTTTTATAACTGTTAGGTGAAATTTGATATTTTTAAAAGTGAGTTTTAATTGTTTTGAATATTATTACTTAGTATAAATTCAAAATTTATCAAATATAACAAATTGCATTAAAAAACTAAAAATTGTGAGTGGCTCTAATTCGATTGCACGCTACTGTAAAGAGTACAATTGTCTTTACAGCACATGATGAGCAATTCTCAAATTCCATTGTTTTACCAGACAACTTCAAACTACTAATATTCTGTATATGCTGCTCAACTGATACTTGCGCTATTTTAGAAAATTAGTATGAAAAACATTAGTAAAATCATAGGTACATTAAAATACGATTAAGTAACAAACATAACAAGTAGTATATTCTAGATTACTATTATTCTAGATTAGTATTAAGTCAATACATAATGTTGATAGTAATATGTACCTAGAACGTCAAAATAGCATATCTCAAATTGTTTATTTAGAAAAACCAGGTGCGTTACTTTAGCCCCGCTCCACGAAATTAAAGTTTTGGCCAAAAGTTACCCGAATTTATAGAGCTAGCACCGGTTAACACCCAAATATTAGAGCTAGCACCATTATAGTTTTTACAAATTCATTTTGAAACTGGGGTGGCAAAGCAACTGTACCACCCCACTTTAATATTTTGACTCAAAATCTAGCTCTGTCATCTACGGAGCCAGAACCCAAATATTATAGCTAGCAACATTACAGTTTTTCACAAATTAATATTTAATTAAGGTCTAAATGTTTTGTTCCACTGCGCATGTAATATAATATATTTCTTACGCTCCGCCTATTCTAAACTTGACTTACGATTTTTAAGAGGTCCGAGCTTATTGTTAGCATGTTATACAATAATTGTAATTTATTTAAGAACAGAAAACAAAGTTAAAACAACTGTAATGAACATATTTACCAGAATATCGCTTGTTGCTTCGATACCGTTTCGCGGTATTTCGCTATTGACGTCCCTTTGGGAAAAATGTTCTGTATTTTCAAATAAATCATTATAAATCTTCCACGTCTTTGTAAGTTGGAAAGTGTCGATATATTTATTTGGAACTTGCTTCGCAGTTTTCTGAAATACAATAGTAGGTATAATACCGCGAAGATTATTATTATCAGTTTAATAATAACAAAATTTCTGACTTAATTGAAATGCTATTGTTTAAAATTAAATGTTTAAGGTGGCAAATAGTATCAATTATTTTCAAATACTACTGGTAGATGACTCTGATATCAATTGATCACTAGATAATGCGAGCAGCAAAATTTAACGACGCCTGTATTAATTCGTACTTTTTTTCCGCTTACCTATTCAGAAAATAGTTTTGAGCACAAAAAATGCTTATATTGACAACTTAAATTGTAAATCTTTTCGACATAAAATAAGATAATATACTGTACTATGCGCGTGCCATCTATGAAACATTTTCCAAACTGCAAATAGCATAAGCAGGATAGGGATTAGAAGAACCACGATTAATTTCGTTACTAATGAGGTTAATAACAGATTTTTAAACTGCAAACTCTCAAATAGATAATTTGTAATAACATACTGTAAATACAGCATGATTACTTTACTATTTTCACTACAATAAATAAAAGAACTGAACCGTTCCGCAGGCATGTTTTGTTTATTTATTTATTCATTAACTATAAATGTTTTTTACTTGTAATTATAATATATTATCGATAAATGTTCAAATATATCATGTTGCAAATTTGAGCACGGTACGTTATATATACTCGGTTTTTAATTGTGGTTTGTTCTTATGGCCAAATAACATTGGTATTTGCCACCTTAAATAATTATCTAGTAAAAAATAGAATAGTAATTTTTGAATAATGTACTGCTAGATTCTCTGTTTAGCCTCCAGAATTATAAAACTTGTCAGCATAAACATAATATTATCTTTGACTGATAAACATGTTTAAAACTATTTTCAAGTTCTTGCTAATTTCATTTTGTTTTAATTACTTTTAATAATTGCAGAGGGTATATTTTGCTAATGACCCCCGCCCGCCCATCGTTAAATGGTTTAGCATTGTTAATTCTTAATGAGATTCCATTTGTATTACTCGAGTTTTAACCTTCGCGGAATTTTCGCAATGGTTTTACAAATGGGGCAAATATGTTTTATTTTCCTCATTATTAAAATTTTTGGGTGGAACCGATGCAAATTGATAGATATCGATGGAAATTCAACGAGATTATATTATCATCCTTTAAAAATCTTTTCTAACAAGTTATTTTGGTAGTTCAACTTTCGTGAACTCTGAGCAAGTTACGTGTAGAAATAACATACTTTACTTCGGCATTACATAACAAATATTATGCAAAATACTTTAAGGCAATGATCAGTTTTCTATAGCAAAACCTATAATACCGCGCATCTATTGCTACCAAGTCTTTACATGTCTGATCCGGTGGAGAACCTTCTGTCCCCACTTATCATCATGTTTTTGGCTTCAATCATGATCGTTTGTTTAAATTTTAGTAAGAAATGCGATAGAAGGATACTGTTGACTTGGTTGATAAAGTTGCAGCTCAAGTGCTGGAACTTAGGTACCAAGGCACCCATATATTCATGGGTTCCTTATGTCAACTGCCGGTCGTCAAAAGATTCCCAATTTCGAAAAGTATACTTGACCGAATTAAAAAATGTTGGTATTCAGTGGTCGCAAAAATTGATGCTCTACAACGTTTATTTTACGAGTTTTTTCTTGGAGTACTTATTTCTAAGCAGCAGACTCACATATAGTACTATATTATCTCAGTTTTTGACAAAGTTGAAAAAATCGTCGTTGTTTGACTGTGGTTTTGAACCATATCACTTGACCAACTTATTAAGTTGTGGTACTCATTTGACGCATAATTTAATGTTCTTTAATTTGTTATATCTTAAGCCTTTCAGTAGGATGTACCGTTTAAGAGTTATTGGTAAAACACCAAAAAGTTATAAAATTTTAAGGTTCTTTGGATGCCAAAGTTTTCCCGAGGTCCCCATGTTAGCATTTTTGATTTTTACATGTTTGCACCCATATGTACAAGTTAAGAAAATAAAGCTTCTACGTCACCTTTGTAACATACCCCTATTTTGATTCTATACTAACTGGCATAATGCTCAGTGTAAGTGTTACCCACCAAAATATCAAATATTAACACAGCAAATAGCAGACTTTTCGACTCATCACAAAGTGAGGTTAAAATGTGAACTTCACAAAGATCAATATGTTTCATAATCCTCCCAAAATCAACAACCCACCCCAATCGGTAGAAATACACAATGGACCTCAGTCTCACGAGTTGAGCTCCTCATAGCCTAGAAACGCCGATATTGAATCAACAACCACCAGGGATATACTTGCCAAATATACACCAAGTGCCGTTAATGTACTACAATCAAAACTACCCGCTAATTACAATATCCTGATCAACACATTGTAAACCCCATACAAATACACCAACAACCACAAAATCATCATCGGTCACTGACAGTACAGCTAAGTTGCGGCGTAACCACTATCACCAATAAGAGCTCATTTGAACTTAAACGACCGCCGACTTACCTGGTCTGCTGCTGTTAATGGCGAAACTTCGGCCCAGCTCTCCGAAAAGCAATTTAGGTGTGGGTTAGGTGGTCGGTGCTGAATAATCGACCCCTCAAACAATAGAACAAAAATAAAGGCGCCACACACTTTTATCGCCTACGAGATGGATAATCCAAAGTGCAAAAAGCGGTTATAATAAAACACAGCACCCAGTAAACCGCGTTTAATTAAAAAAAAACAAAGTAACTAAATGGGCCAACAGGCATGTATTAAAATTGTACGTACGACGCAGTAATATAAAAAACGTCAGACCCCAATTCCCAATTCTAGCAAACAAAACAAATAGTTTGGTTGATCTCGACGAATTCGTACTGCACAAATAAACTAATAACGATGGCAGAAACTTGCTCCACCCAAAACGATGGATACGGTGGGAGGTAATGCTCATTATGCGAAGAGTTTTTCGATTCATGTCACTTGTGTTTTGGCTCCCGTTCGAGTTGGACGAGTGTAACGACCGAGACCATTTTGAACAGTGTTTAAAGTCAATTTACAAAGATTTTGCAATTATTAATATTTAAATACTTATTATCTCAGTTAAACTTGTGTGAATAAAATTACTGTAAGTACAATTTTTATGTCATATTCAAGAAAAATCAATAACTTCGATTACTGAAGATTCATCCTTTGTTTAATGGAGAGCAGACATGTTGGCTTTTCTGGCTTGGGGTTGGTGAATTAAATTGCTTTGTCTATTGTTTCATATGTGCTAACAAGGTGGCTTTGTGTATTGTTCGGATGTTTAGATTATGTGCATCGAGATGACATATACGGTAGGATATAAATTTAATGGGCACAAAATGTTAAATTAATTTTGATAAATCCGCGAAGTTTGAAAAACTCTTTATTAATATTACAGACTTACACATAAATAAATTTGTATTTCTAATAATTATTACAGCGTGCAAATAATCGTTACAGTTACAAATTATAAAAATTAATTCTTGTTTTACTATTAATTTACAATAAATTGATACTTAGAACTACAACTACTTGTAAAATAAAATCATACTCGTATTTCATACAGTGCGTGTACACAAAGATTACGAAATTGATCTATAATGCCAATGCTAAACAGTAAACTATTCGTATACTATGTAGAAGTTCAGTTGAGAAAAGTGGTTCTGGTAGTTATTTCTAATTGTTCCCAATTGGATATACAAAACCTAATTTAATTGAATTATTGCCTTGTGTGAAAATTAATTAACAAACGGAAAAACTGCGTTTTTCTTTTTCAAGGTCTTTATTAGAAATTTTTTCTTGCTGGTCTGTTTTTTTATTTTGTAATCGCTTATGGGTCGCACAATAAAATAATAAAATATCTCCACAATTGTTAATACGCTTGCTCCTACGCATAGACCAGCTGTACCTCCCATAGAAACTGCAAAAATAACAACAATATATATTAGGCAATACAACATATTTTAAGGAATTTAGAATATTAGCATTATTGCTAAAATCTTTTCTAATGATAAAAGCAGTGCCGATAGTCGGACTGATATTTGTGACCCATCCTTGATCGGTCAGTTTGATTGTCAACCTAAGGTAATAATGTTGACTGATTATCAAGTTAAATTAAAATTGGTTTGCATTGGAACAATTCAAAAATTCAATTGCCTAATGCCCGATTTCTTCACTGAAAGTTATCTTCAAGTTAGTCAACTTCAGGTTAAATTGACGAAATAACCAATCAGACAGCAAAACAAATAAAACGATTATTTCGTGAATTTAACTTGAAGTTCGCTAACTTGAAGATAACTTTCAGTGAAGAAATCGGGTATAAGTAGTATTTAAACCATGCAATTATAAAAATTTCCCATTGAAAACTAAACAAACGCTAACTGTCAATTTTACTAACATTGCACAACAGATTAACTGGAAACGTTGTATTGTAATGAATGACATAATAATCTATTCATATTTTTTTTTTAAATAATTTTAATAATTTACAAATAAGGAAGATGATTAGGGTTTTTCAGGATCAGTTGTCGAGATCCTTAACCCTTAAGACCCTTAGAGTTACGATGCGAAGGAATTGATCGTTTGGATTGGTCGTCTAGTTATTGAGGTATCGGGGGATCGGGCCTAAAATTTTTTAATCCAAAGAATCAGTTTGTGTATTCAACAATGATTCAATTAAGATGTTAATGACGAATTTTTCCATTTCACTGGATAGTTTACGTTATAATATTTAAAATCTATCATTGTCATTAAGGTTATTTTCATCCCACATTAGATATATTGTTTTTTACATTCACTTTACAAAGATGGCCGAATAGGTCAGTCCGATACTAAATAAAAGTAAGTATTGAAAAAACCTACCTATGAGATCTAAATAACCATAGGCAACATTTCGTAGAACTCGGACTGTTGGTGCCCGAAGTATGAAATTCAGTTGAAGCACACTTTTGCTATTATTAAAACTGAAAAAAAAACAAATTAATTGCATACCAAAATGATATATCATTTAAGTTAGAGTTTACTTTAGAAAATTCGTATTTTTAATAGAACCTAAAATTTTCACTTCCGTATTAACGCAGGAAATTTCGCAAACGCATTTGGCAACTTCTTTAATTATGTCATCAAAAGCATCGGATAAGCAAATCAAACCGTTTATATCGCATATTTTATTTTCATCTGCAATTCAACCCATCGTAGCAGCATAAGTTTTAGTAGATATACATATAATTTTTACTAACCAATTGAAGGCATTAAGTGATGATTACAATTGCATTTCTTGAATTGGATATCAAACCCACAATCAAGAAGGCAAGCAGGGTAACTGTAAATTTTGCTATGTTTTAAATTATTTTCGTCAATAAATCTGCACCCTCTTCTTTTTATGCTGGTCGACTTAACATTTTTATCGTTTGTCATTTCCTACAAACTAATCTTTGTGATTAATCTTACTAAAATTAAATTAAATTCTACATCACCTCAATTGCCAAGTATATATTAGTTTGTTCTTGACTATGTGGGGATGCAGATATACCACCAAAAACCTTGTTAGAATCGCTTGAATACCAAGGCACAGAATCATGACTCAGAGCAAATATGCTAAGGTCCGGATTTGATACTTCGACGGTGAGTTTTCCAATTTCCAAACCAATTTTATGAGACACATTCATATAAACAGGTTTTGTAGGAGTTTTACTAAAAATACACGCAAAATAAACTTTTTTAATCTATTCTTTTTTGTTTTAAGATATTTACCTGGATGCTAAGGAATTTACAGCATAACACTGCCCGAATATGGTTGCCATTGGCATAAACTGTTCACAGCAAGAAAATTCAACATCATTCCAAGCACAAAATAAAAAAAGTTCTTTGCAAGTACTCCGTATCTAGAATCGATAATGAAATAATAAAATAATAATAGATACGTGTTTAAAAAACGATAGTTTCAAAATTAATTTTTTTTAATTACTACTTACTGCCTCTGCATATTTTGAAAAATTTGCTTTTATGAAAGGGCAATCAAAACAAGAAAAGACAACGCCAAAATGAAAGTCCAGAGCTTCAACAAAGGGTACGTAAACAAAGTATCCTTAACGATTATTGGCTGAGCAAGCCCACGCCAACTTCCAATGCCTTCCAAAGCCTAGCGGAAAATGAAAAAGATGACACAGACAAGAACAAGGAAGAAGAAAAAGAACCAGAGAGTACCCCAGTAATAAAACAAAAAGCACCACCAATATTTGTGGAGGGAGTCGATTACATACAACCTCTAACCGAATTACTTGAAGAATGCTCACCAAATGGATACTTCATCAAAACCCTATACAACAGCCAGGTAAAAATCCAACCTAACACTCCAGAAAACTATTCAAAAATAGTAAAAGCTCTTACTGAGAAGTCTACTCTATTTCATACATACCAATTAAAGCAAGATCGTACCTTTAGAGTAGTGATACGCAACATGCACCCTACCACAGACTTGAAAACACTCAAAGAGGAAATACAAGCCAAAGGACATGAAGTAAAAAATATCTCCAATATTAGAGAAAGAGGCACCAAAACCAAGCTACCATTATTCAATGTTGAACTTAAAGTTAAACCAAATAACAAAGAAGTATACGACATCACTAACTTGATGAAGTCAACAGTTAAAATAGAACCTCCTCACCCGAAACGTGAGTTTCCCCCAGTGCATTCGTTGTCAGCGTTTCGGACACACGAAAACATACTGTCAACGAAGACCACGATGTGTCAAATGTACTGGTGATCATGCAACCAAGGAATGCCCTAGTACAGACAAATTAGCTAAGTGCATAAATTGTCTCAAGAATCATCCAGCGAACTACAGAGGATGTCTAGTATACAAAGAACTGCAAAAGAAAGCTTTCCAACACTACGTAAGAAACAAATCACCAACGAATCACCAGTTGAGACTAACAATCAGGAAATAAATATTAACTCATTTCCACCATTACCAAGAACAAATAGGAACCAAGTACATTCAAATATTTCCTATGCTCAAAGAACTGCTAACGATACCCAAAACCAACAATACCATCAAATCCCTAATAACCTGCAGCAACAAATGCCAGCAGGTATTCAACAACAACCGCAAAACAATCTCGAACAGATGATCACGAAGATGATGGAGAAGATGGACAAGATGCTCGATCTTCTTATAACCATGATCGGAAAAATGTAATGGAAAGTAACACCAAACTAAACATCTCAGTTTGGAACGCTAACGGCTTGGTCAATCATGGCCAAGAAATTAAAAACTTTATAACAACCCATAATTTAGATGTTCTTCTTATTTCAGAAACACATATGACCACAAAAAAGCTTCATTAAAATTCCGAAATACTCGATATATTGCACTAATCATCCGGCAGGAAGCGCTCGAGGAGGAACAGCAGTCATCATTAAAAATAAAATTAAACACCATGAAATTGCCAAATATAGTGAACGTAACCTGCAGGCTACAGCGGTAGAAATAGAGGATTGGAACGGTAAATTGATTCTTGCAGCAGTGTATTGCCCGCCAAATCTATCTATTAAAAGAGATCAATTCGAATCATATTTTGGGACTCTTGGGCCTAGATTTATAGCTGGAGGCGATTATAATGCTAAACATAATCACTGGGGCTCCAGACTAGTTACACCACGCGGAAGACAACTATATCAAGCAATGGTAAGAAATAATCTGCACCAGCTTTCTACCGGGTATCCAACTTACTGGCCAACGGACACTAATAAGGTGCCAGATGTCATTGATTTTTGCATCACCAAAGGTATAGCACGTAATTATCTAAAATTGCATCTTGCCTAGAGCTCTCATCGGATCACTCCCCTGTTAGTTACTTTCCAAAGTAAAGTGATCACAAAACCCGCACCACCAGCCTTGATAAACAAAAATACTGATTGGGAGGCATTTCGCAACACCTTGTCAAGAGAACTAAATTTGAATATCCCACTAAAATCAGAAGAAAATGTGAATGAAGCGGTGGAACAACTAAACGGTGCAATACAACAGGCTGCCTGGAAAGCTACTCCATCAGAGCAGATAGTTGAAAAGTCAGGACATTGCCCCGACTATATAAGAAGGAAGCTCGAAGAAAAAAGAAGACTAAAAAAACGCTGGCAAATTACCCATGCCCCCTGTGACAAGACAAATCTAAATCGCTCCACCAATCAATTGAAAAAGATGCTGACTGATCATAAAAATCAAGGTATTAAGAAATTCTTAGAAAATCTTTCACCCACGGAGTCAACTGACTATTCGCTCTGGAAGGTAGCGAGGAAAATATAACAACCCCAGAATAGTAAAACTCCAATAAGAACACAAAATGGCGGATGGGCTAGAACGGAAGAAGACATAGTAAGCACATTTGCGGATCACCTTAGCAACGTTTTAAACCTTTCCCAATGGAATCTATTCCAGAAGAAGAAGAACCAATTCAACAAATTTTAGATGCTCCTTACCAAATGGACCTCCCAGTCAAGCCTATAAAAACAGCAGAAGTCGAGAAATGTATAAAAAATCTAAACTCAAAGAAAGCACCTGGTTATGACCTGATTACAGATGGAAAAGGTATGAAAATGATCACAATAATTTTTAATGCTATTCTTAGATTGGGCCATTTTCCCTCGCAATGGAAGGTAGCTCAAATAATTCTTATCCTAAAACCCGGCAAGGAACCAACGGAAGCTGCTTCATATCGTCCAATTAGTCTCTTGCCCATTCTGTCTAAGGTGTTCGAGAGGATCTTTATAGATAGGCTCAAACCACTTCTTGAAGAAAAGCAAATAATACCCAACCACCAATTTGGATTCCGACAGAGTCATTCTACAGTAGAACAGGTGCATAGAGTTGTCAGGAAGATTAGAGAGGACCTGGAGCATAAGAGGTACTGCTCTGCGGCATTCTTGGATATCTCGCAGGCATTTGATAAAGTGTGGCACCCGGGATTGATCTACAAAATTAAGACCACCCTACCCCATCCTCATTGCCAGGTACTGAGATCTTACCTAACAGATAGACACTTTCTTGTGAAGTATGGAGATGCCCACTCAACTTTGTTTCCCATAGGTTCAGGTGTGCCGCAGGGTAGTGTGCTTGGCCCAATCTTGTATCTCCTGTATACCTCCGATTTACCAACCAACCCAAGAACTGAAACCGCCACGTATGCGGACGATACTGCGATAATGGCATCACATCAAGATCCAAATGTTGCATCTAGATACCTTCAAGAACACCTCAACACAGTGGGGGGTTGGATGAAAAAGTGGCGGATTAAACCCAATGCTACAAAATCCATTCATACCACGTTTACTCTTAGGAGGGACACATGTCCTGCTGTGTCATTGAACAATGTCGTTCTTCCGCAAAGTGAAGAGGTAAAATACCTTGGTCTCAATCTAGACAGACGCCTTACATGGGCAAAACATATCTGGAAAAAGCGACTGCAACTAGGTCTTATTTACCGAAAAATGTACTGGCTGATGAGTAGAAATTCCCATCTTAGGCTGGAAAATAAGTTACTAATATACAAAGCCATCATCAAGCCAGTGTGGACATATGGTATTCAACTGTGGGGCTCTGCCAGCGATTCAAATATCATGAAACTGCAACGCTTTCAGTCGAAAGCTTTACGAGCGGTTTGCAGTGCACCCTGGTATGTTCCCAATGATGTTATTCACCGCGACCTGCGTGTGGCCACAGTTAAAGAAGAAATTGCTGAATCGAGCAAGAAGTACCAACTTAGACTAGGTAATCATCCAAATAATCTGGCTTCAAATCTCCTCATTACCACCAACGTGAGAAGGTTAAAAGACTTGACCCTTGGACCTCCCCAGCTAAAATAGTGTTGTTATAGTGATACATTCTTTCTTCTAACCATGTACTAAATGGGAACGGGCAAATGTTTCTGATTGTTGGAGTGAGGCTGACTAATGAGTCGGCTTCAACTATGTTATTCTTTTGTTCGGCACTATTACTTATTGTTTATTTTTTTGTATATATAAACAGATTGTAGTTGAAACAAGGTTGCTAATAAAAAAAAAAAAATAGATACGTGTTTAAAAGATAGTTTCAAAATTAATTTTTTAATTACTACTTACTGCCTCTGCATATTTTGAAAAATTTGCTTTTATGAAAGGGCAATCATTATCGCTGTCACAGTGTCCGCGCTTGCCTAATATAATACCTTCAAAAAAAGCTATATTTTTTAAAATTAAAATATTTTGGTAATCCTCATTAAATGTCTCATTAAACCATCTAAAAGTAAAAACTGTAATTGTTTCGAATAGTTAAATTACATTAATACTCTTCTGCGAAAGAACTCTGTTTATCGGTTCCTGCTTCGCAAACCACAATCGCTGGAAAATTCGATTCCCAATCCAAATATAAAGTGTCAACGGTAAAACTCACAGCACCATTTTCAAACTGATCGAACGAAGAGAGCATAATAAAACCAAAGACACACTTGAAAAGAAAATCAAGAATTTAATCATTTTCTTATAATATTTATATGGATTAATTAGGTACCCAAGATAAAAACACCATAATTATCCAAAATAATCTCTCTGTCCAATGGTAGCGATTATCAGCAGTATAAGGTAGACCATGAAATGAACAATTTGACAAATATGTTTTAATTACACCCATTTTTACTAACAGAATTTAAAATACTTCCATTAGAAAAATAGAATGAATATTATTGTCTAGAAACTGCATTATGATAATTTTGTAATTTTCATGTTAAAAATGTTTGTATGTGCAGTTAAATTAGTAGTAAAGTAAATATAATTTTTCAACATTTTTATTGTTTATTCCAATTGATGCATGCAAGCAATCATTTCTAGTGATAATTTAAACTTACTAATTATAGTAAAATATTACCTGTCTACAATTTTTTCATAAATTCATGCAATAAATTCATTATCGATGATGTCACATTACCTGTAAAGACTTTTATATCTATTAAAATTGCAAATGAAACGTATTTATTTAACGACAACAATAACATTAATAACAGTAACAGAAATAAATAAGTATTAAATATAACTATTATATTTAATATATAATTATTATCTTTAATAATTTAGAAAAAAAATGGTGAAAATCACAATCAAAGTTGATTAACTCTTGCCCACAATTCTTTTAACACAGAAACTATTAAATTGATTAGGGTTTTCCCAACAACAATTTTTGAACATAATACATTTAATTACAAAAACGATTTCTTATAACTATTAGACAAAATTAGTAATTTTTTATAATTATTATACGGAGTAGATTCATTGCTTCCCAAAAGAGTAAGTACTTCACTACATCTATGCTTAGTTTTGTTGATTTTGATTTTTTCCTAAATTGTATATTTTTACTGTATATGACAATAATAATTAAAAACAATATCAAACATTGCTAACTAAAAAATATTGGGATGATTATCTTCGTAAGTAACCAACTAGAAACTTAACTATTTTTGCGATGTATTGTTCATCCAAGCAAAAAAAGTTTGAGTCGTTTAACCTGGACATTGGGATTTCAGAGATTTTAAAAATTCTTTCACTATTAGTTAGATAACATTAAAATAAGTCGATTACGATGAGGTAGGACTTGATCTCACACAACACAAACCCATCCCTTAATGTTCAATGGTCCAAGAATACAGTAATATATTAAATGATATAAATTGCACTAATTTCGGTTTATCGGTAATTAATTGGCATTAATCGCGAGACTAAAACCTATATTAGAGCAAAGAAAAATCATACCAAACCATCAATTCGGCTTCCGCCAACATCATAGTACGATAGAACAGGTACATCGGTTAGTTCAGAAAATAAACAGTGATTTGAACAACAAGCGCTATTGTTCGGCCGCCTTTTTGGACATCAGTCAGGCCTTTGATAAGGTCTGGCACGAGGGACTATTGTACAAAATTAAATCCAAACTTCCCTATCACTATTATCTAGTCCTTAAATCCTATCTTGATAACAGACATTTCCTTGTGAAGATGAATAACGATTACACCAACTTGTATCAAATTAATTCTGGAGTTCCCCAAGGAAGTGCCCTCGGACCTCTCCTATACCTGTTGTACACATATGATCTACCGACAACAAAATGGGTCACTCTTGGGACCTTCGCTGATGATACAGCTATTCTCGCCTCACACGAAAATGCATTAATGGCATCTCGTAACTTACAAAATTCCCTCAACAAGATACAAGACTGGATGAAAAATGGCGAATAAAAGCTAACGAAACGAAGTCTATACAAGTGACCTTCACTATGAAAAGAGACACCTGCCCACCTGTAATACTTAATGGCTGCCAACTACCACAGGGTGATAACACGAAATACCTTGGTATGCACTTGGACCGTCGATTGACTTGGAGGAAGCACATCATTACAAAGAGACTGCAATTGGGACACAAATTAAGGCAGATGTATTGGCTCATGGGTCGAAAATCACAACTCTCTGTCGAGAATAAGGTGCTGCTGTACAAGACAATCTTGAAGCCCATATGGACTTATGGAGTCCAGCTCTGGGGTACAGCCGCCAAATCGAACATAGAAATACTGCAGCGTTTTCAGAATAAGGTTCTTCGATCTGTTGTGGATGCGCCGTACTATGTACCAAACTCTGTGATACAGAGAGATATTCCATTGCCTTCGATTATGGAGGAGATAAGAAGATACAGCCTAAAACATGAAGAAAAACTTTCAAGTCACCCAAACGTGTTTGCTACCCAACTGTTGGAACGAGCTAATGGAGAGCGCAGGTTAAAAAGATATCAACCAGCTGATTTAGTGAACAGACATTGAATAGCTCCAGAACCTCACAAATTGAATTGTAAATGAATATAACCGATTAAAATACTTGTAAAGAGATTGTTCAATGGAACAATACTCTCCATGTTAAAATTAATTTGTTAACAAATAAGCTTATTATCCCTGGATAGATTGCTGTAGTAAAAGGAGTTTTAATAAAAAAAAAAAACTAATTTCAATTACAACAAAATTAGGGCAATTTATAAAATTTATATTACAGTTTTCTTGGCTCAAATGGACTGTAGATGTCCAGTGGATATCTTTACCAGCTAATCCGACATCCAGAAGATATATAGTTCAGATAGCCTAAATACAGTGATTATCTTGTAAATGTTCAGTTGCAACAGCTTTGCATATCCAGTGGATGTATTATGCCACTAGCTAATGAATGATATATTGCTATGATCTTTTGAAAATAATAATTGTTTCACTAAAATTTGATTACCTTTTGCCAAACCTGTTTTTCATCGGCAAACTATTTTATTAAGTTTCATTTACGTGCTTTTCTTTCAGATAGCTCACTAATTCTTTTGTTTTTAAATAATTACAACTTATTAAGATAATGAAAATTAAAGTTCATTGACATAAAAATAAAATATTCTGAAATATACATGTTGTAAAACACAAATTGCATTCAAAACTATCTGTTGCACCCTGTATGAAAAATCTTAAATTAAAAATACATGCAAATCCTTGCTTTAACATGCAACATTTTCTAACTATAAATTTTATAAACATAAAATGTCTTTCCATTATTAATAACCCGATTATTTAAATTCTTATTAAGTTGTTTTATTATTATAACCTTTTTATTAAAATTTGTCTTTAGCACGTAATAGTTATCTCTTCTGTATTAATGTGTGCAAAAGTAAGTGAGTCATTCTTCAGTATAAAATGTGCGACGTAACTGTTCGTATTTCATCTTGACGATTATCTTGAATCATCTTATTTTTGGTAAGTAAATTTTTAATTTTTCTTGTAGATTCATGGATATTTATAATTAATCCTTGCTAGTATTTATTAATTTTTACAATTTGGCAATCGATGATCATATTTGGTGGATGTCAAACATTTACCGCGCAGTATTATTTTTACAACTAACCTTTATTTGTGCGTAATTTCTTGTATAATTATTCATAGATGTACATATGTAACAGATTTATTTAATTCGCCGTTGTAAAATTCCTATTAATTATTAATATTATCAAACATTTCATCCCCTTCCATTTTTATTAGGACTTACTTTGTTGCCATCTTTTTCGGAAGAGAAAGACACGTTGTACTGCTTTATCCCTGTTTCATAAAGTGCTATTGATTGTAGTAAGAACTTCTTCTTCCTCTTAACTTAAGACTAGGTCCTGTAATATCCAATAGTAACCTCGTCAAAGTTCCGCAGTCACTGCTGGTATTCCGAGCATATTATTTGATTTACATCTAAAGTAAAGTAAAATCTAGGTTGGCCTCAGATGTGCCTGTTACCCTATTTTGTATTGTTAATGATGGAAATTCATTAACATAGGAGGACCAACGTCTTTACGTGCCTTCCGAAGCACGGAGACGGCCATATAAAGTGAACCTCTACCCGGATTCTGAAAATATAGAAGAAGAGTGGGAAAATATAAAATATATAGTTAACGAAGCAGCTAAAGAAGCAATAGGCAAGAGATCAAATAAAAGACCAAAGAAACGTCTTCGAATATGGAACGAAGAAATAAGAAAATCAATTGAGGAAAAGAAGGAAGTTTATAAAAATACTTACAAAGCAATAATAGCGATACTCACAAAATTATAAGACCAAAAGAAATATTGCCAAAGGACTTGTACAACAGACACATCGAGATAGACATAGACATAGATTTTGAGTTATATTTTACGTTGCTAAGTACCTAGAGACTCACACCCTAGCACGGCCCCCATGGAGCAGGAGTCCGCCCCTAGCCGCGGTGCGTGAGCTGTTGCGACTAGGGCTCTTGCGCCGGACCAGGCGGAGCGATCAACGGACAGTTAAAGCGCACGCAAGCGTACTATGCCCGTCCGGTTCTACTTATTCATCTCGGCTTACGGCCTCGATACCCTAAGTGAGGGCCGGATACACTTTCCTGGTACCCTCCCGGATAACCTGCCGGGGCCGGAAGGATTTCTACGCCACTTCCGCGCGGCGGGACATTTCCCGGTAGGGGTGTTACCTGCTTTCGCGGGTATCCTTCCTCCGGGGGTCCCACTTAGCCTAGCATATGGCTCATAACCTCAACCCCTACGAGGCCGACCTCTCTTGGGGGGGTAGTGGCAAGCCACTAGGGCTCCCCCCCTCCCGTAGTAGTCTTGTGTTTTCCTACTGTTCCTAAGAGCAGATCGGAGAGTATAAGACTGAACCCTCTTAATCCCGTCCGTAAGTCGAGATGTATGAGACAATCACGAAGACCCGCCAGTCTAAGGTTCCCTTCCTACTCTAACTTACGTCAGAGATTTGGGACAATCGCATGAACTGCGGCCTAAGGTTCTCTTCATTTGGGACAATCACGGAGACTGTGGTCTAAGGTTCCCTTAATTGGGACAATCACGAAGACTGTGGTCTGAGGTTCCCTTCCTTCTCTAACGCACGTCAGAGATTTGGGACAATCGCGTAGATCGTGGTCTAGGTTCCCTTCCATCTTTAACGTGCGCCAGAGATTTAGGACAATCACGAAGACTGTGGTCTAAGGTTCCCTTAATTGGGACAATCACGAAGACTGTGGTCTAAGGTTCCTTTCATTGGGACAATCACGAGGACTGTAGTCTGAGGTTCCCTCAATGGGACAATCACGGAGACTGCGGTCCAAGGTTCCCTTATTAGCCCCAGGGAGTGTGGATTGCCAGTCCATTTGGGCCCCTTTCTCACCCCGATTTTAGTCTTACGCTCCCAGATTTGTTTTACCCATATCCCAGTTCAGAGAGGGCAGTGATATGGTATCCGGCTCCGGGGTTAACGACTGGTTTCGGGGTTTGATTGTTGCCCCCTGGTACACTCCTGCAAGAAGAGGGGTTAGGTTTGGGTGGCACCAGGAAGTGTGGATTGCCAATCCATTTGAGCCCCTCTCTCGCCTCTTGTCAGTCGTACGCTCCCGGAAAGTGTTTTACCCGTAAGCACGGTATCCGGCTCCGGGGGTAACAGCTGACTGGAGGTCCGATTATTGCTCCCTAGCACACTCCTGTAAAAGAGCAGATTAGAGATCCGGGACAATCACGAAGACTGTGGTCTAAGGTTCCCTTCATTGGGACAATCACGAGTACTGTAGTCAAAGGGTTTCCCCTTCGATGGGACAATCACGAAGACTGCGGTCCAAGGTTCCTTTGTTAGCGCCAGGGAGTGTGGATTGCCAGTCCATTTGGGCCCCTTTCTCGCCCCGATTTTAGTCTTACGCTCCCAGATTTGTTTTACCCATATCCCAGTTCAGAGAGGGCAGTGATATGGTATCCGGCTCCGGGGTTAACGACTGGTTTCGGGGTTTGATTGTTGCCCCCTGGTACACTTCTGCAAGCAAAGGGGGTTAGGTGGTGGCACCAGGAAGTGTGGATTGCCAATCCATTTGAGCCCCTCTCTCGCCTCCTGCCAGTCGTACGCTCCCAGAAAGTGTTTTACCCGTGAGCACGGTATCCGGCTCTGGGGGTAACAGCTGACTGGAGGTCCGATTATTGCTCCCTAGCACACTCCTGCAAAAGAACGGATTAGTCTTCGTGCAGCTCCAGCGCCAATTTTCGTGCCCCTCGCTCCGCTTGTGCGGGAAGCCAGACCCCAGTTCAGAGAGTGCAGTGGTCTGGATCCCGTTCCTCTCGACCTTCGGCGTTCTGTGAACATACAAAAGTTAAGGTGGAATGGGGAAGGACGCGCGATTAACGAGATTCCTCTCGTTGCGCACAGAGGGGCGCTCCACTTGGTAGCCTAGTTACCGAGGAAGCACCCGAGGGTGTAACGGTTGGTTGGAGACTTCACAGGGCTCTTGGCCAGGGTTCTCCTTTTCCATAGCCGTCAGGGGCACTTAGGACTACTCAGAGGCTTGTGGCCTGGGGGTCCCTTTGTGCTTTTAGTTTACTCGAGACTACACCAGGAAGGCTGGTGGGCACATGCCTGGGGTCTCTTTCTCCTTTGGCATTCTATTTTGTGGCTTCCTATAAGGGAGTTCTTATATTGGGCCATAGGAGTCCCAAAATTGATTGGTCTTTAGTAACCTTATGTATAGTGTCTTCTTAAGTCGTTTCCGTTTACTAGATGTATGCAGTTTGATGTCGAGTCAGAGATAGCGTCCTACTCCTGGTTCACTCCATCATGTACCTGGGATTTGCCGTCCCCTGTACACTTGTGCCTACAACACTAGTATCGGTGACTCATGCACTTCTACCTCTTGGACTGGTACCGGTTTTGTCGGGTCATTGATCAGATCCGGGGGCAGGAGAGGGGGCGTCCCCCCTTCTGTATCCCCAGGTGCGTAGTTGGGGGTGCATCCCCTCCTTCGTCACCTTCTTTCTTTCCCTATTGCCCTCTATCACGCGTGACCAGGTTTGGTTAATACCGCACCTTCTTCATCACGCACTGACCCCCAGAGTGCCTTAGTAGCCAAGTCCATTTCCGCTTTTAAGGTCTTTGCGGTGACCTATGTTGCAGTTTCACATCGTACGGACAGGTGCCTTTTTCGGAGTCTTGCCCATGACTCTGCTTGTTTCAGGTCGTTCGCAGTGACCAAGATTTGCAGTTTCACATCGTACGGACGGGTGCCTTTTTGGAGTCTTGCCCATGACTCTGCTTGTTTAAGGTCGTTCGCAGTGACCTGGTTTGCAGTTTCACATCGTACGGACGGGTGCCTTTACAAGTCTTGCCCCATGACGCCGGTTGTTTAGGGTCGTTCCCGGTGACCTATGGTTTGCAGTTTCACATCGTACGGACGGGTGCCTTTTACAGAGTCTTGCCCCATGACGCCGGTTGTTTAAGGTCGTTCCCGGTGACCTGTGTGCAGTTTGACTTCGTACAGAAGCGGTGCAGAGACCTTGCCGAGGGCTCCCTGCTGCGGGATTGCTATCTGAGTACCGGCGTCTCGCACCTTTTCGTTCTTAGATGACGGGGTTTTGGGCTTCGACAGCGCAAGTCCCCCGAAAAATACTGGCGAGATTTCTTAACTGCAGTATAGCTAAGATGCTATTCCGTTGTTCCGGCGTGGTAACCTTTCCTTCGGGTAGCATCCTGTTCTGGCGCCCTTTGCTGGGCATCCTTTATCGACGTCCGCCGCGAACGGCGTGCGCCTTGAATGCGAGGCTGGGGGCCCAGCTCCGTGCGCCCTAGCGAGGCATCCTGTGTCCCCGACCACGTGTCGGTGGAGGATATCACTAAGCAAGGGAGTTCGGGGACCGTTTCGCATGTGCGGATTGGCTGGGAACTCATATCATTGTTCTCATTGTCCGGGGACGCCACGTGGAGGCTCGCACTCTGCTTGCAGTGCACCTAATGATGCTCTGCCATTACCGACCACCCTAGCTAGGCATCCTGCATCCCCTGACCACGTGTCTGGGGAGGATATCACTAAGCTAGGGAAGTGTCAGAATTAAGGGTGTTTTAATTAGACAGTCGGATTCCCCAGACACATCGAGATAGTTGGGAATGATACGTAAATCAAATAGAGCATGATCTACATGGACGCCAGCAATTTGCGTATAAAGTAATCTTCTTCTCTTGGTGCCTATCCGTTACCGAATGTTGGCGATCATCATGGCTACTCTCACCTTATCCGCTGCTGCTCTAAATAGACCTGTTGTTGATTTACCGAACCAAGTTCTTAAGTTCTTAAGCCAAGATATTCTTCGTCTGCCTGGACCTCTCTTTCCCATCATTTTTCCTTGTAGTACTAATTGTAGAAGCTCGTATCTCTTATTATTCCGCATTATGTGACCGAAGTACTCAATTTTCGAGATTTGACTATCTTAAGGATCTCTTTTCTTTATGCATTCTTTCCAGTACTTTGTTGTTCGTGATATGCTGTACCCAGGAGATCCTCAGCATACGTCTATAGAGCCACATCTCGAAAGCCTCCAACCTCCTCTCGGATGCCTCTGTCAGGGTCCAGGTCTCCGCCCCGTACAAGAGCACCGGAAATATATAGCTACGAGCTATATATTCTATGTATTTTGTAAAGATCCGACATCTTTACAAAAGCGGCCCTGGCTCTTTCTATGCGACATCTAATCTCTAGCGAATGATCCCATTGCTCATCCACTGTTGTTCCAAGATACGTATATTTTTACCCTTTCTATACGGCTGTCGTTAATAATCAGTTGTCCCGGAGGTACTGTCTCTTTACTCACCACCATGTACTTGGTCTTGCTCGTATTTAATGCTAGTCCATACCGGTCGCTTGCCTCTGCTATCCGGGTCATCAGTTCTTGTAGGCCCTCTAAACTATCTGCAACTATAAAGTAATGAGATATATAAAGTAATGAGATATATAAAAAAAATTGAAAGGGACTCCGCCAACATAAATAATATAACAAAAGATAAATGGCTAGCCCATTATGGAGAATTATGGAACGCTAGAGAAACTCCAAGTACATCGATCATAAATTCATTTAACAACACTCTGTAGATCCTATTACATTTGAAGAACTTGAAGAAGCTTTAAAATTCACAAAAAAAGAAAAACCACAGGCACAGATGGAATTAATTCCGAGTTAATCAAATATGCAGGAGTTCTTTTCAAACTCAGGCTTCTACACTTTGTTAACATGTGTTGGAGATATACACATATCCCTTCGGAATGGGAAGTTAGTATCATCCAACCAATATATAAAAAAGGCGATCGTAACCAATGCCATAATTACAGAGGAATTAGCTTACTAAACTCGACTTATAAGATATATTCCAAAATCCTCACCAGAAGACTTCAATCTATAACAGAGACGATAATACTAGAAGAACAGAGTGATTTTGTAAGGGCGCTCCTGTATAGACAATGTATTTATTCTACAACAAATAATCAAGAAAAGACGTGAATTCAATTTAGAAACACACATAGCTTTTGTAGATCTCGAGAAAGCTTTCGATAGAGTCGTCCGAGAAAACTATGGACGATTATGGAAGAACGCGGTTCCTTAACTAAATAAACACAACGAAGTCTACAGGAAAAAGATCATCACAGTCCACCAGGGTGTTAGACAAGGATGTAGCGCATCTACTATACTGTTTAACCTGTACATACATAGATAAGATCTTACGAAAATGGGCTAAGAAAACACCCAAAACTATCAAAATAGGACGGAATACCCACATAAATACACTTTTATTTGCAGACGATTGAGTTATACTTGGGGAGACTGAAGATAAATTGCAAAGTGCAATATATAAATTTTACAAGATAGCAGAAGACTTCAATTGCAAAATTTCCACTAGTAAGACAAAGGTGATGGCGTTTCTAGGTAAAGATACAATAAGATCCAAAATAACAATAAACAATGAACTGATAGAACAAGTTCGACACTTCCAATACCTCGGATGTGATATCAGGTATGACTATAACAATGATATACAAAATAATTTAAATCGCTTCCAATATATGTGTGGCACAATCAAAAAAGTCCTGAAAAATAAATCCAGAACGGAAACCCAAGTAAAATTATACAAGACGACAGCAATACTGACATTATTATACGGCAGCGAAGTATGGGTTACCACTACTAAACACAAAACCCAAATCCAATCCGCCGAAATGCAGTTCCTTGGAGGAATTAAGAACATACAAAGAACGGATCGAATAAGAAACGACCATATAAGAGACAACCTACAAGTCTTTAACCTGAACGACAGAATAGTGGGGAAATCAAACAAAATGGGAAGAACAGCTCCAAAGAATGGAAATCTATATAATCCCCTTACAAATCTATAAATACCAACATCAAGGACGGTAGGAAGACCGAGAAAGAGATGGGTCGGAACAGGTCAACGGCCTAACCCATAAAGGAAATGATGATGATTGTTCTCTTTGTATTATTGTTGTTGTTGTTTTGTTTTATATTGTATATTCCTTAATGATTTGTCCATGAATTTGTATAACTCCTTATATAACACTGTCCCTCGAAAAAAAAAATATTTTGAGTAAATATTGAGGTCCCGGCATAATTTTGTTTCTTTTTCTAGTATTATGTTGATAGATCAAGATATAGTTGATAGAAAATACTGACGCACCTGTCTCAATACCACGTTGTATTTACTTAATAGCAATCAAGAGAACATTTGGGATATTTGGTACTTAATCGAATTTTAATGTATGTACTACCTATAAATTTTAGATAATGTATGCTCATAATTTCCTAACATTGTGTACATATCAGTTGACCAGCTTCTATAGGGTATTCATAGTTTGAAGTTTGTTTGTGAAACAATGGAATTTGAAAATTGCATATCATGTGCTGTTAAGACAATTGTGCTTTTTGCGTCTGTTTTAGGATTTCCATTTATAAAATACTCTTGCGATCATACAAATATAAATCAATCCAAAATAACTCTCCATGTCAGAAAAACTAGATTTTGCAGTAGTCTGTGCGTACTACTATTTCTAATCATAATTTGCGGTTTATGTGCAATTAATTTAAAGAATTCGTTTTCAAAAGAAAATCCTTATTATGATGTTATGATCCATACTTTTGATATGATGTTCCACTGCTGCTCTATAACGTCGATTACGGTGTCAATGTTACATATAAATGTAATAATTAATATCATTAACACAGTTCAAGAACTAGTTGAGAAATGGCAGGAACACACATCACATATTTTATTATCAGTAACAGATACCTTAAAAATTAGGAAGTTTGTTTATATTAATTTGCTTCTAATATATATATTTACTGGTGGATGCATAGCGGTTTTATTTTTTATGGAAAGAGATCCTAATTGGAGTGTCATTGAAAAAGTTGGAACAATAATTTCTTTTTATGTCAATTTGATGCTAATACTTATTGTTGCTGCAAATGCAACTTATACATTTGTATTTATACCAATTACCAAAATTATTTAGAACACGAATTAATCGAAATATTTTTTATTGAGAAAGATTTATCCAGTAGCTTAATATCTTACGCTCAATTACATATTCAACTGAAGAAGCTAATAAGAAAATTCAACAATTTCATGAATCCGACAATCTTGTTGTGGTTGATATCTTGTGTAATAATTTTAATATCCAGTGCTTTCACATCATTTTTGTGTGTTTTCAAAAATGAAGCAAATCCTTACTCGACACGGATAATATTAATGCAAGTACAATTTGGTATTTACGCATTTGTTGCTGCATATGTGGGCTCTTTATCCACCACTATAGAAGCATTGGTATGTAGTAGTATTTTCGATATTTTACTTCACTCTTACTTCATGATTCCATACATAATATCAGCGTCAATAAATGATTTGAGAGTATTGCATATATTACTTTAATAAGTAATATGTGCTTACTTATGCCAATCGGCTGTGTTAGCCATGCTTATGCCCAATTTATTCTCTCCTGGTTATCTTCTAGTGACCGAACGTCAGATTAAATTGACGAAATAATCAATCAGATGATTGATTTATTTGTTTTAACTATGAGTGAATAAATCCGGCATTAGAAGGTTACGAAGAGGCTGTAATTTCACATCTTTTGCGAGTTCATTTAGCACTCAATTTTAATTATGGCGCACTAATCTCAGGGTTTCTATGTGCACTAGATGCAGTATCTTAAGCTTAAAGATAAAATAAGCAAGATAAGTATACAGGTCAACAGAAGTTCAAAGATATGGTTTCTGATAAGAATATAGATGTTCTCGATGGCCAGCATGTTCACTTGACTTGAATCCTATTAATAATCTTAGGAACAATTTGTTAAGTTATTTGTGCCAATGAGAGATACAATAAAAATTAAAAAGTAGTATATATCTGAAATTAATTTGGATTACATCACTCATTAACGCGAAAAATTAGGCTTTTTTGAGAATTTTTATCTACATAACCAATATAGGAATCGAAGTATAGTTTTCAGAAGGTTTATTGTAGATATTTAAAGGTATGCAAGAATATTTTTATTTTGATTTTTACATTAAAATGGCATTGTAGCAGTGAATCAAGTGAGACTTGATTTTTATCAAAAAAAGTTAAGGGGTTACATCACTCATTAACGCGAAAAATTAGGCTTTTTGAGAATTTTTATCTACATAACCAATATAGGAATCGAAGTATAGTTTTCAGGGTTTATTGTAGATATTTAAAGGTATGCAAGAATATTTTTATTTTGATTTTTACATTAAAATGGCATTGTAGCAGTGAATCAAGTGAGACTTGATTTTTATCAAAGAAAAAGGGTGTGGGTAGCAATGTCCAGACAGCAGCTAGAACATTGCAACAAATTTTTCTTATTTGATATGAGTTTTTATTGGAAGTACCTGGGATTATTATGAAATATTAATTTTACAAATTTGGCATGCATTTAAACTTTTAAATTTTTACGAAAAATCGATTTTAAATTGTTTATAGAAAATGTTATTATTTATTAATCGCAAAATCGTTGGTACTTCCATAAATTATATATTTAAGAAGCTACAGTTAAATTTTTAAGGTAATCGGATAAAATTGCTCAAGTTATGTTGCACACCGTTTAAAAACGTAGTTTTGAGAAAACGCGTTTCAAGTTTTGTAAATGAAAAGTTGAATATTGCATCGGCTTGCTGATTTTTACATTTATTCCACTATCCCAGCACCGTATAGCTCTATTTCTAGGTTTAAATTTTGCTCTTTAGCATCCTTTCTGAACGACGTTAAATCCTTCCTCGAATCTTGTACTGACTTAAAATTATCAGTTTGACTATATGATTTCAGACCGCTGGGAGAGACTTCTAAAATGAGCTGTAAATATTAAAAAAATTTTACTTCTGAATTTGATGGAATATCATTTTAGATAGTTTATACATTAAATAAAAAAAATAAAAATCATTTTCCATGCCCATGACTTTATCATACTTTTATTAAATATTAAAAAATAAGTTTGAATAAAAATCGGATGTGGCCATGCCCATGACTTTATCATACTTTTATTAAATATTAAAAATAATTTTAATAATAAAAGAAAAATATTTTCCATTAACCAATGTGATTCAAAATCTAATCAGCTCTAAGTCTAAATATAAAGATACAAAATACCAACTTTAGTTTTGAAATTCTCATTAGTTTTTGAAATATTTAATAAAACTAATGTTAAATAAAAGATTTAAAAAATTTCTTCTATGAACCAATTTTATCCAAAATTTAATCAGCTCTAATTTTGCATAAACATAACAAATATCAACTTCAGTTTTGAAAATCGTTTTAGTTTTTAAAATATTAAATAAAGGCTAATATTAAATAATAAAATTTAAAATAATAAAAACAATAGTTTTTATAAACAAATTTTAACTAAAATTTAATCAGTTATAAATATTGATTAAAATATGCAAAACCGAAATTTAGTTTAGAAATTGTATTACTTTTCGAAATATTAATTAAAACTAATATTAAATAATAATATTTAAAAAATTAAAAAATAGTTTAGATGACCCAATTTTAACCAAAATTTAAATAACTTTAACTCCAGCTATAAAGATAGGAAATCTCAAATTTGGTTTTGAAAATTCTGTTAGTTTTTAAAATATTAAATAAAGACTAATATTAAATAATAAAACCTAAAAAAAAAAAACAATAGTTTTCATAAAATAATTTTAACTAAAATTTAATCAGTTTTAAATCTCGACATAAGTATGCTAAATCCTAAATTTTGTTTTGAAATTCTATTAGTTTTGAAATATTAATTAAAACTAATATTAAATAATAAAATTTAAAAAAAAAATAGTTTCCGTGAATCAATTTTAGCCAAAATCTAATCAGCTCTAAGTCTCAATATAAGGATACAAAATCCAAAATTTTGTTTGAAAATTCCTATTAGTTTTGCTGTAGGTCGCACACAAAATTTGACCACACACACACATACACACAACACACACACACACAGACATTTTTGAAATGGTCTTATTTTACTCAGGGACCTCAAAAGTGTAAATCCATCAAAATCTCAAATTTTTTTCTGCACGAAAACAATACTTTCTCATATTACATATGATAAAGTAAAAATCGGATGTGGCCATGCCCATGACTTTATCATACTTTTATTAAATTTAAAAAATAATTTTAATAATAAAAGAAAAAATATTTTCCATTAACCAATGTGACTCAAAATCTAATCAGATCTAAGTTTAAATATAAAGATACAAAATACCAACTTTAGTTTTGAAATTCTCATTAGTTTTGAAATATTTAATAAAACTAATAATAAATAAAAGATTTAAAAAATTGCTTCCATGAACCAATTTTATCCAAAATTTAATCAGCTCTAATTCCTGCCATAAACATAACAAATTTCAACTTTAGTTTTGAAAATCCTTTTAGCTTTTAAAATATTAAATAAAGGCTAATATTAAATAATAAAATTTAAAATAATAAAAAACAATTTTTTTTATAAACAAATTTTAACTAAAATTTAATGAGTTCTAAATATCGATTAAAATATGCGAAAACCTAAATTTAGTTTAGAAATTCGTATTACTTTTCGAAATATTAATTAAAAACTAATATTAAATAATAAAACTTAAAAAAATAAAAAAACAATAGTTTTCATAAAACAATTTTAACTAAAATTTAATCAGTTCTAAATCTCGACATAAGTATGCTAAATCCTAAATTTCGTTTTGAAATTCGTATTAGTTTTGAAATTTTAAATTTAAAAAACTAATATTAAATAATAAAATTTAAAAAATAAAAAAATAGTTCCGTGAATCAATTTTAGCCAAAATCTAATCAGCTCTAAGTCTCAACATAAGGATACAAAATCCAAAATTTTGTTTGAAAATTCCTATTAGTTTTGCTGTAGGTCGCACACAAAATTTGACCACACACACACACACACACACACACACACGCATTTTAATGCTTATGGGGCCACCTGTATCAGGACGACTTATGGGGCCTTCTAAGGTGCAGTACGTACGTAGCTACATTTTGAATGACAATTTGTTTGGTATTTCTAAAATTTCTATACACTCCAAATTTATATCAAATTTTAGAAAAGAACACTAGTGTGGACAGACCCCACGACACTGTATACAGTTCATTGGTTTTTAACATATACTATGGGGCCATACATGTGGTGTGTTAAGTGTTAACACATTAACACACTCTTAACCTTAGATCATAATAAATTTCATAGATATCAAGTAGATTGCACATTATTGCGAGGTCAAATTACAAGAAGTATTATAGAAATAGGTTTTTACTCTCAAGTAGAGTTGGGGTTTTGAGAGAAAATAAGGCGTAGCCAAAATCGGGCATAGTAGAGGCCTCGTGACACCCAAACTATACCACAAAATATTGCAATGAAACATAAGGCGTATTTTCGCGAGGGTTCAATGCCTACAACCGCTCAAAAGTAACCGTAATAACAAACCGCTCGTCGCGAAAATACGCCTATAGCAGATATCGTGGGCTTACAAGTAAAACTGACCAAGTCAAAAATTTACGAAATTGAGTTAATATGACCAAGTATCGTAAAAATGTTAGGCCCATGTCTAAAAAAAACGTCAATGTTCTATATTATGCTTTCCTAAGGGTAATAATTGAATATTTATTAAATGACCAAGTAAATAGCGCATCATTCTCTACAGGTAAAAGTGAACTGTAATTGATATGCCCGCGTCTGTTACGTCAACACAATTAGTCATTCTATTACTATTTGATCTCGTGCAATAATTAGATGCAGTTATTAGCTTATTATACTTTAAGAAGACAGTTTGGTGTTCTAATAAAGCAATATTAACTTTAACAGTTTTATTAAATTAGCCAAAAAATACCGAGAGGTAAAATATTGGTTGGTTATGTAGTATTTTATTAACTTAATGAAATTTAAAACCGTAATGTGGTAGAATCTTATGCGTTTTTGAGTAAATGAAAACATATTTGGGCGGCTAATTTATGATTTTTTTCTTAAACTACATAATAAAATCACTTTACATTTGTCACGTAACGTACATTAGCACAATCACAAAAATTTCGATATTTTAAAATTTTGTTGTTTTCAAATTCTGTTTTACGGATTTTTTATGGATTTTCTATTCTATAGGGTAATTTCTAATTTCGTTCAGTAGGTATGCAGTTTGTGTAGTTGAAAACCCTATTTGCTTAGACCTTAGTGTTCGCATAAAATTTGTAAGGAATGCAAAAATTCGTTGTAAAATCTAAGGTAGTTATTTTTTATGTTTATGTTAAATTTTTTTGATTATTTTAGAGCTGTGTGACTGTTTAATGTATAAACATTTTATTTTAAATCATTTCGTTTAGTTTAAATAAATATTTTTTGAAATTTTATGTTCAAATATAAAAGCATCTTATTTTGTATAGGTATTTGAAGGAAATTCTAATTATACCTTAAAGTAACTTTTGCTTGATTCGTTTTTTAGGGTACACAGAAAAAAAAGTAAGTAAAATTAATGAAAAAATGAGAAAAAACAAAGATTTAATTAACTTATGCAAAACAAAAGTTATTCCATCTGAATTTCATGAGTGGTACAACTCTATTTCGGCGGATAACAAAAAGAAAGAAGTTGCTCCGGAACCTACGTTTGATTCCGATACGGAAGAAAGTGATTAATATGTTATTTGTATCACTTTTGATCATTTGTGTATAATTTAAAATATACTCCTATTATTTTCTCCGTTTTTAAATTTTCTCAGTATTTTTAATTTTTTGAAAATTAGCAATAGCCCTACTATGAAGTATAGTTTATGTTTTATTTTTCGAAAGAAAAAATTAAAACTTTTATAAAGCTGATTTTTCACAACATGTGAAACATTCAAGTTGATTTATTTAGAAACTCTATTTTATGACTTGGTCAGTTTTACTTGTAAGCCTTTTATATATATATACTAGCTGGATACCCGGCTTCGCCCGGGTTTCATTAAAAGGTGGAACTCTGCCTTTGTCTGAATGATTGAATAGCTGGATACCCGGCTTCGCCCGGGGTCTCATTAAAAAGGTGGAACTCTGCCTTTGTCTGAATGATTGAATAGCTGGATACCCGGCTTCGCCCGGGTCTCCTATAATTAAAATACTTTGCCTTTGTGTGAAGTATTTAGATTTTCCGAGTATCCTGCTTCGCTTAAGGTTTTCTTCTCGACGGAAATCTTGCTTCCCGTTGCTAGAGCGTTTCAGAATGATTTTAGTGTTCCCGTTGTCGAGTGTTTCAGAACGGTTTATATTGTACTCTACAATTTTCTCTACAGCTTTTCTTCTCCAGTATTTCAAATCACTTATAATAGTGTAGGTACTGAATGTGAATATACCAACGTAAAATTACCATATATCAATTACAGGTATTGGCGATGGGAATCTCGTTAATCCATTCATGCTCGTCCGCAATTTTTCACTTTTTTTAATTAAGCTTTTCGGTCCCGGTTTTAGCGGAAAACCTCTTTAGGGTTTGCAAAATTTGGTTGGGATCGGTCGAACGGTTTAGGAGTTATTAAAGACGAACAAACCAACAAACAAACAAACATTCAATTTTATATAATAGATGTATTATATTAACTGCCTTTCTGTCATACACATTCATACTCGTTTTGCATCTCTCTCCTATTCATACTGGTTTTCTGTATTCTAGTTTAACGGCAATTTTAAATGTTTAAATGTTTTGGTTAGGAAATGAAACAGTAATTTTTTTAGGATTTCTTATTATGATTAGATTAATTAGTACCTATTTATTACTATAAAAGGGGGTGTAGTTTCTAATCTAACTTAAACATGCCTTTATAATCTTTATTTTAAAATAGGTACATTTTGAGAACTATGATATAGGTAAAGAAATTCAAAAAAATCCATTTTTTGTTCTAGCCTACTACAAAAAAGTTAAGCAATACAAAATACAAAGTATAAGTAGGTAATTTAAACCTTTTTGGCCTCACTTTTTGTTTCTTTTTGTTGTTGTAATGTGATTGTATACACAATATTTTACATCTTTCCAAGAACGTTCTTTTAAAATTTCTTTGTGTAGTTCTTTACATTCTTCTGCTTCGGCTTTTGATGGAACTTTTCCTTTTTTGATATTTTTAGTGAAAAATGTTAAAACCGATTCCTTTTCTTGTGAAGACCACTGCTTTTTAGTTTGTACTGAATTTTTAGGTTCTGAAAAATAAATATTGTAAAATATTTTTACAAAAAAAAACAAATATTTTTGAAAAATAGTACATACGAGTAATATTATACAAAAAATTTTGTATAATCACAAGCGGTTCCCAAACTGTGCTACGCATACCACTAGTGGTACATTAAGCATAAGCAAGTGGTACACTCAGGTTCAGCCGCAATGGTATATTATTTATTAATATTATTTTATTTATATTTTTAATTAAAGTTTCTAAAAATTAACCCTTTTCAATCAAGTGTATACTTGGAATATTATTTCTATTTATTAAAAAAATAATCTTTAAGAAAAATTAATAAATACATTATTTAAAAAAAATTCAGGGGGAAAGCCACTGTAAAATGTGAAATTTTTTTTGCATTTCTTGAAAGTATATGTTTTCAAGAAAACGTAGTTTAAATTTCAACTTAAAATTCAGAAAATTGACTGAGTTACAGTCACATTAATATTTTACAAAATTCATAACGTTATGGCAAGAATAACGCAACCAAAACTTCAAACGCGTTTTTCTCGGAACTACTTTTTGACCTTGTGGCAACGATTACACAAAAACTTATCGGTCGATTTTTAATTTTTTTTCTTTGTAATATTTGTAATCATATTGGCTACGTTTGAGCGTAGCCGTTTTTGACTTTTTTAATTATTTACAAAATGACGACGGTTTGAAATCTGTTTTTACTTTTAAGTGTCTTTTTTTGTATTCAAGCAGTTTATATAAATAGTAATTATTAAAATTTTTTAAATTCGCTACGCTCAAACGTAGCCACTGTGATTACAAATATTTCAACAAAAAAAATTCAAAATTGGCCGATAAGTTTTGGTGTAATCGTTGCCACAAGGTCAAAAAACGTAGTTTCGAGAAAAACACGTTTGAAGTTTTCGTAGCGTTTTTATTGACATAACGTTATGTATTTTGTAAAATATTAATATGACTGTAGCTCGGTCAATTTTCAGAATTTTAAGTTAAAATTTAATATTTTTGAAAATACAGTAGACACTCAGTACCGTGAACACAAAAAAACAAGGGTTGTTCACATTATCGATTTATTCACGTTAACGAAGGTTAATCAATTATATCAAATAATATGCAATAAACATTTATTCTTCAAAATAATGTTTTTCTGCCGCCGAGACAAATGTGTTGTCTGGTAACAATTTCAATAAAGTCCCGTTTCATCAGCATTGTAAAGTTGCTCCAATGAGATGTTAAGTTCTTCTATTTTATTCTTTAACTGAATTTTGAACGGATCTACAAGTTCTGATTGGGATGATAATTTTTCACCAGAAATTTTTAGAAAACGAATTCCAAATAACTTCTTAAATCGTTGTAACCATCCTCACTAAATGTAAATGACCTATCATTTTCACTAATTTGTGAATTAATTAATTTTGCCCTTTGCTTAATCATCTCGCCACTCACAATAAAATTTTTGTTTTGTTGATTAAGAAACCACGTGTACAGCTTTTTTCCATTCTTGGGAACTGAGAACTCTTTAATGTTTGTCTTTTACCTGGTCGATCGCTAAATCGGTACTTCCCGATATATAAACATAAATTTTATGTTTATATAAATTGAAAGTACCGATTTAGCGGCCAATTACATGCGTTTCCATAAACGGGAGTGTAGTTTGTTCACGATATACGGTGGTCAATGTATAAAATGGGTGTTCACGTTATGCGAGGTTTCCATTATCCGGTGTTCACACTATCGCGTGTCTACTGTATGTCCTTTCAAGAAATGCAAAATAAAAAATAATTTTTTAAAATTCACAGTGGCTTTCCTCTTAAATCAGAATAATACTACATACTAGAAAAATTTTAATTTTCAATTTACGAAAAAATAGAAATAAATTTTGACAACGATTAAACTAATTTTGAAACTTTATATTTTTGTTGAAGTATTTTTAAAACTGTTTTTTTTAAATTGAAGGTTGTGTACCTACGGTACTCGAGATGTGATATTTAATGTTCAAATCAGCAAGTATCCTTATCAATCTAATGACCTTACCACATTCCACCAAGAAAAAGCGCGAAGCTTTGCCGTATAGTTGCGCTTTAAAATATTATATTTTATTATTTTATCTATAAAACGGGATCAATATATTATTTGTGTCTATTAAATATACATATAATGTATAAGAAAATTAGGATATAGGCTAAAATTTTCTCAATTATTAGTTGATTTAACTAAATTATAAAATAAAGAATAAAGGACATAGGGTACACGTTAAAACATTCTAAAAATGTGTAGGTACATTAATTACTCAATTTCAGATAAAGATTATAGCTATGCATGTACTTACCTTCATCACTTAAAACTGCTAAAACACTTCCTTTTGATACATCGTGATGGTACCACAAAATAATATTCACCTGATGTCCGCACAAAGTATATAGTGTTCACCTGGCCGCACAACGTACAAAATTAAAAATAAAATATTTTAATTAAACAATAATCTAGAGGGCAGTACCATCCAATGGCCCCACAATGATAGTAATATTCTTATCAAAATATACACAGAATTTTTCTATAATTGTGTGGCCATTTAAAAACTTTTAATAGGGAGTGGGAGGCCTCAATATACACGTTAAAGTTGATTAAAAATTGTGTGGCCACATGTATGACCACACAACTTGAGCAGGCCACATTAGTATGTTATAGTCAGGTACGTGGCCACACAAGTATTGGACGCCCTACGCACACAACACACACACACACACACACACACACAGACATTTTTGGAAATGGTCTTATTTTACTCAGGGACCTCAAAAGTGTAAATCCATCAAAATCTCAAATTTTTTTCTGCACGAAAACAATACTTTCTCATATTACATATGATAAAGTAATATATCTAAAATTTAATAAATTTTGAAACGCTTTGATTTTGAACTTTTATTTTTTTTCTTTAGAATTAGCTATACATTATTTTTTAATAGTACTAACTATATTTTGATAAAATATGTTTTAGTTTAGAAAAATAGAATTTTTCTAATCGACCTTATAATTTGGAAACGGAGTATATACCTTACTGAACAATGTAAGATCGCGTATAAGGAACTCATTTGAACTCCCGTGCACTTATGTGATTTTACTGTATTTAAAGATATAAGCGTTTTAAAACACCATAATAAATCAAGTTAAATACAATGGACACTATTTTCAACTTAGTACATAGTATGTCGACATATAAGCAAAATAAAATTATTTGAATTACCCTGATGTGGAAGTTAACAATTTAACTCAATCATGTTAAATTTAATTTTAAGCGCCTTAATGTTGTTTAAATAACTTATAAGGTCTTAAGTTATTAATAATATTTGACGCCCGGTTCCACCAACCTGATTTAAGTGAAAACTTAGACTTAAGTCGTAATTTTGTCTTAAGTATAACAGAGTTGCGTTCCACCAACATAAAATTTTGACTTAAGTAAAAATATTTGGTGGAACACAATTTTGAGCTAAGTAAAGTTTTGTCTAAGAAAAACTTATCTAAGTTTTTGCTTAGTTCATGTTTGGAACCGGGCGTCACGCCCACGAATAACAAGGTAAGTGAAAATCATAGTTCTGAGCTAAATGTCATTAAATTTAAAGGTTTTAAGAGGGTTTATTATATAATTATATAATAAATATATAATATAAATATAATATATTTGTATAGAATAAAAATTATGTTATTTATCAGAGCATTTTTTGTATAAAATGAAAACTTTCTGTGCGGTAGACCTTTGGAACAATTAATAATCTTCGGAAGAATGATCATATCTTATTTATTAACAAAGTATTCTTCTTTATGTCCACTAATACTATATTTTTATAAATAGTTTATTAACTTGTGAAATGATATGTCGAATAAAAATGTTTAAATTTTTACAAGCTAAATTAAATTTTAAAATTTTCCAACTTAAATTTTTAGTCCAAGTGTAAGACACAGTTGTACAATGTTGTTTCGCCGGTTAAAGGTCTCGTCAGTTAAACTATCCTAAATGAATGAATATGGATTAAAATCCATTAAAATTGTTTACTTAAGAGACATTCAATTTGAGAATATGGTTGAGAATATACTAAGGCCCAGTTGCACAGTTAACACTTAAGTATTTTTTTAAGCTTAAGTTTTAGATTAAGTTTTAGGTGTTGCACAGTTATGGATTAAGGTTTAAACTTCCCCTTAAATATAAAAATACTTAAGTGGTGGATATGGTACCACTTAAACCAAAGTTTAAGTTTTTTGTGTCAAAATGAATTTTATTAATGATATCAAGATTCAAAATAGTGATGATGACGAAGTGTTTTTTATTAATAATTTTATAAGATCTCGGCGTATCCCAGTCTATAGGCACAATTTGACACTTTTAATCAGTGTAATGATGCATAATTTTTTAATAGATTTCGTTTAAGTAAAAAGAGTTACAATGGAGTTTTACTCCAAATCAAAGAAAAAATTAATCATCTTACTAACTAGTAAGTAAAGAGTATGCACTTATTATACATTTTATTGGCATATTGCCAGTTATAATTATGTGCCTTCTTCTTCTATGTGCCATGTTCGGTCCCCCGAACGTCGGTGATTACTGCGGCAAGCGCGTTTCGATCTTCCGCCAGACGAAACAGCTGTTCGGTCCTTTGAATTCCAGTTCATTCTCTAATTCCTTTCTTTCCCTTTTCCTCTATTTTGCCTTTCATGGTGAGCTGTAAGACTCGATACCTGCTTCTTCGCAATACATGTCTCAGATACGCGTTCTTTTTGCATTTTACAATAATTGATACCAATTTCCGCTCAGTATTGGCCGAGGGTTAATCGCTGGTGAAGTTTTTTGTACATATCTCATGAAGTACATGACATCTCATGTGAAGTACAAGGAGTACTTCACGTGGAACATCCTCTAGTGCCTCTGTAACGGAAGATCTTCAATTTACTTCTGATAAAAAATAAACTACTCAATCCTGGGGGCGTGGAACACCCTTCAGTGCCTCTGCAACGGAGATCTTCAGTTTACTTTTGATAAAATAAACTATTCAACGCTGGGGTTGGAACACCCTCCAGTGCACAAATTTTGGAATGAAGAACATTGCAGAACATGCAGAACCCCAGACCAAGTAGTTTACTTTATTATCAAAGTAACTGAAATTAAATATTTAAGCATATCTCAAGTTTATTAAAATTAGCTATGGTCAAGTAAATGTGTTTAATTCGTAATTTGACAATTAATTATAAATTGCGTAATTATAAATTCCGTACCTCTTGGGAGGCAGATCTCTGCAACAAAATAAAAAATAAACTACTTAATCCGGGGGGTGTGGAACACCTTCCAGTGCCTCTGCAACGGGAAATTTTCAGTTTACTTCTGATAAAAAATAAGCTACTCGATCCGGGGGGTGTGGAACACCCTCTATTGCTCAAATTTTGGAATCTTGGTGAGTCTCTGAAATACCAATGATGTACGTGAAATACAATGAAGTATCGATGAATTAGGTGAAGTACCGTGAATTATTGATGAAGTACGGTGAATTACTGGGTAGTGAATCGTAATTATGAATTAATATGAAGTATGGAGAATTATCATGAATTACGTAAAGTGTGAAGTTAATTGTACACGATTTCTTCTAGTGGTTGACCCCTCAAAACGTCCTCGTTTGTCTGCTGTGCAGTCCATGAGATTCTGAGCATTCTGCAATGAATCTGCATCTCTAATTCTTCTATACGATTCATTGTCGCAACTTTTATAGTCCAGGTTTCCATACCATAATAATACCGCCAAACATAACACTTCGCCATTCGTTGTCGGAGTTTTATATCTAGGTTATCATTGCAAATGAATGGCTTCATATTATTAATTATGTGCCTATCTACTTGAAATTAAATGTATAGGAATCATGCATTTCTATTAACATTACGTTATTATACTACGGGCAGTATGTTAATCGTAGTAGGAGATTTCACTGGATGTCATAAATCTAAGATCTAGAGTCGTTAAAAAACTTTCAAGAGCAATAGCTTTGCTCAGCCAACAATATATAAAAATGCCTGGTTTTCAAGAACAACGTACAATAAGACAAGAATTTTACAATATTTCCAAGTTTCCTTAAGTAATTGGAGCCAAAGATTGTTCACATGTTCAACTAATACAGTCGCCAGGTTAATATTATTGAAAATTTTAGGCAAACCAAACATATTCAAATATATTTTGCAATTCGGTAATTAGTGTTGAAATATATATTACGCACTCTTAGTTAATAAAGAGAAAGTAACGTTTTAATCTTTATTGTCCAAAGGTACGGATTTGAATTTGAACTTTACGACCCCATTCTTCAAATTAAATACTTACGCCTTCTACCTTGTCAAAAACTCGTGATCGACAAACGGACGAAGAACCAATTACCGTAGAGAAAGCTTTATCGAGACCAGATGAAAAGATGGAAGCAAACCATGAACGAAGAACTACGATGGTTTGAAGAAAACAAAGCATGAGAATTGGTGGATGTGCCAACAAATGAAAATATACATAGTAAAGTGTAAATGGGTTTTAAGAGGAAAAACCTTTCTTGCCTTTTAATATCAAACAATGAAATTATTTTATTAAGATCTCAAGTTTTCCATTCTGAAATATAGAATATATATAAAGATAAATATAAGAAACGGGCTTTTTTTGACATATTTACTATAAAAGAAATGTATTTTTGGATCTGAAACTGCTCTTCCCAAAACTGCTGATTTATTATAATTTTATCATTTTCAGAAAAATTTGTTGAACGGTGGAAACTGCTTTTATTCGAACCACCGGATTTGATTACCTTTTTAGGATGTATGTACTCTACCTTTAATATCTACGTACTCTTTACCAGCTACTCAAGACATTTTCTAATATAAGATTTCCAATTTTCTGAGTTTCTTTTCATGGGCATGGAAGGACTCAACATCGCAACTCCTAAGTGGACTCGATCTTTTCGATTTCAGAACACACACGTAACTAATTCCTTCATTGATTTCTAATTTGCCTGTCGTTTCCTCCACATGTATTGTTGGTTGCTGATCTTAAGATCTACATCGATAACTCGTCAATTTTCCTCCAATAATCATCTTCCCTTGCTAAAAGTTTCAACGCAGAACTAACAGTTTTCTCCCTCAATAATACTACACAATGAGCGAATATACTTGGGAAACAAATGCATAACCCTATCTAATATTATGGCCTCACTTTGCAACATATTAACAGTTTGTAACTCACTTAGCATTTTAATAAAATATTTCGACATACTAAACCTCCCCCCTAGCTGAAATTTAAGTTCTAATTTCTTGTTCATGAATTCCATCTGACCAGTACTGATCCAAAAAATCCCTTTTAAAATCTTCGAATAACTTTCAACTCTGTTTATGTAATCTAGCCCAGTCTTCCACATTATCCCTTAAACAATTGATCGCAGTACGAAGCTTGTCTTTGCATACCACCTTTATCTCCCAAAACACCTCAAATTTCTGAAGAAAAAACACGGGATAGGCTTTATGACTTCCCTTAAAAGTGGGTTTCTCTACTGTGTTATCTTGCGATGATTTAGCTGCCATCACAGTAGCAACAACGTCTTTCCAAACAGCACCAGAAGAGTCAGAAACTGATTACAGTTGTGAAGCAACTTCTGATAGTGTGCTGGGCTCCGATGACAACCTCAACTCTACTATTATCAATAATGAAAGGACTACTACCTGACACGTGTCCTTTGCTGACTTTATTAGTTAAATCAAACACTATAACAGTAACATAGATGGCCACTTAGCCAATAAATAGGGTGTTTGATATAATATTAACACTCCCACTATGTACGCAGGCATATCATCTGTTTTTAAATATTTAATATTATTAGCAACAGTCTCTCTTACAAAATGATCCCTTACATCTATATTATTATTCTAAAGGTCTAATGGTAATCTATATCTTAAATTTTAAAAATCTTATTAGCACTTCCTCATTTTAATATTTCAATTTCATTTCGATTTATCTCTAAATACAATTTATTAGACTTATAAATAATTGCCAAATAAATATACCAACGAGTGTCTAGAAATTCATCAGCAAACAACTTTTATGGTTTTACATTACTGAAATAAGGTATCAATATATCAAGTCACAGTAAATACTTCTATTAGAACCATCCGAATACTAAAAAAGTTGATTCTAGTTTCTATTTACAATTTTTAGTATTGATTCTAGTTTCTATTTACAATTTTTAGTAGAACAATATTCTGTTGTAAATAACACAAAGTTTCAACTACTAGAACTTGCGTTTCTTGATTTTCTAGTATACCTACCAATTGATAATGCATGCAGTGGTAAAAAATTATCTATATTTTCTTTATTATCAATAAAATTTTGAACAAAGTTGTATCTATCTGCAATTCGTACTTTCAGGTTACAATACTTCATCAGATTACCTAAAATAAAAATTGCAACTGTAACAACATAGGCATTTAACCAAGTTAAAATGTGTAGGTACTACTTAAAAAAAATTAGAAATTGGAAAAAGTATGGTGAGTTTCCTTTCGTTCACCATATGTACACCTATCGTACATTGTGATCTCTTTTAAGAATATTAAAACAGTTTATAGAAAACCTGTTAGTATTTATTGATATAAACCCGCAAGTCTTTACTGCCAAATATTTTCTTAAATATACCACAGCTTAAAATTTTATTTTTATATAATCATAACAGTAACATAATATAATAAATAGCATATATTATTATATAAAATTGTACCCACAAGTGTGGAATTTGATGATGACCAATAATTAATATTCAAAAAATATATAAAGCATAGTTAATAAAAATATAAACAAATAATATTAGCTTACTTTGAATGGCGAGACTGGATAACGTCCAATGTATTTTGAATATCTTCCAACGTTTCGTACATCTTGAACAATTCATCTTCCTTTAATTGAAACACAACATTTTGTGATGATGTTCGATTAGTATCGCTCAATTTAAATTTAATTCTAGCATTTGGAATGGCTGCTTTGACACCATTTTGAGTAGACAATTCCAAATTCAACTCCCACGACATATCTTCCAATATCTTTCTGTTCTCTAAATTATCAAAATCTTCTTTTGTCATACTAGTCCACACTTTAACAAATTCCTCTGCTTTATCACTTTTAAACTGCAAGTTATCTGTAAGTTGTTTTAGTAACAACGTTGGTTTTATCAAGATCTTCAAACTACATTTAGCAATGTGTAATAAACACTGAACCAAACTTCTGACATCGTTAGAATTCAATTTCAAGGACTCCTCCAGTTTCTTATACTCAGCATCGGTAAATACATTTTCTTCTTTCGATTTAACAATCCGTTGCAGTAAGAGCACAAATTTTTCTATGCTAATGGAATTTATTAGACCAATTCCTTTTTGCAACCTGGAATAAAGACAAAACGTTACAATCAAGTTATCCACTCTTGTGGTTACAGGGTTTAAAATAATTATGAAGTGACTTTTCTCGTAATAAGAATTCTTAAGGGAGATATACACCTAGGAGCCGGAAAAAGGTCATTTTGTGAATTTTTCTAGGAAAACTATTTGAAATTTTGGATTGTGAGTTTAACTATCTATAAGTATACACATTCAGGAATATTTATAATTTTTTATTTAAAAATATCAAAAATAAACAAGGATATTGTACGATCCTTGGAGCATCGTAAAAAATTTGCGTTAACGGTAACCACTGGCGTTTCTTCAAAAATCATCTGAGAAAAACAAAACAAAAAATTATTAAATTAGATACTATAATCTAGTACTTGTCATAGCCGATTTTGAAAATATTGATTTATGACAAAATAGGAGACGTTTGAACATAAAAGTCATTTTAGACCAAGAATTAGTAATTATTTTGCCTATAAAGCAAAAACTAAGTAACGAAAAGAAAAATCCTATGACAAGTACTAGATAATGGTGTGTAGAATAACCACAAAAAATTCAATGCAATCGGTTCATTGGTTTTCTTGCAATTTTGGGTACCGATTTGAAAACGTAGTTTTGAGTAAAACGCGTTTGAAAATTTGAGAATGAATAAATCATGAAATTTGTTAATTTACATGGAATCATTGATACCAGGCCCATAGTGTAAATCTTCTACGGTCGACGGAATGTTCATAACTTCTAAATTTTGTTGTCGATGACCTATTCGACCTTCTTTCGTCTGTTCTTGCGCTTGCAGCTTGGCTTTTGCTAAGCGAGTTTCGTCTTCTTGGGCAGCGTACAAATGCGCTCCCGATCCGACCGATATTCCTAACACGTTTATGACTTCCAACAATGAGGTGACACCATTGATGAATGTGCATGTTGCAAGAAATACTGCAATGTTAACAATTTTCGCCTCCTTGTTCATCGTTTTGGAGCTATCTTCCAAATAAGTTGGTCTTCGAGACAGAAATGATTTTAAGAGTTGCTGTCTGTTGAGCCGTAATGGTAGAATGTTCCCCATATAGTTTTTCATGTCATCCTTGGAATTACAGTTTCTGCGAATAGCTAAGCTATAGTAAACGCTCAGTTTATCTATAAACTTTGCCGTCAGTTTTTTTTTGCCGCCGGATTCCAGGCTTATTTATCGAAATGTTGACTTGGCGTTTTACCAGATATTCTTGAGACCTCAAGCTTCAAGAAAATGTAAAAACAAAATTGATTTTTCACCATGCTAGGTGTATATCTCCCTTAAAACCTATACCTTTCGTTAACTGTTATCCACGGTGGTGAACTCATTTTAATTTCGTTTCACTTATGAAAAACTAAAAGTAAAAACAAAATTAACAAAAAAAACTTATCTGAAGAAAAAGTTGTGATAACCACAAATTATTTATTTTGTAACCAGTGGCGCCGAAACTTTAAGTTTGTTTTTGCCCCTTCGGAACCAGTGGCGTGTTGTGACTAAAAATGTGAAAATTAAGGCTAAATAGAAAAATCTTCAGTACAGGCAAAGAGTATATAGATCTATATACCAAAGAGTATCTATATACTCTTTGGTACAGGTTAGATATTTAAATATTTTAAGGTCAATCGGCCTTAAATTAGAACATTAATAACCATATGCACCGTTTTTTACTTAAGTAAAAACTTTACGTTTTAGCGCTAAATTTAAATTTGTAGAAATTTAAAACTTTTAAGCAAAACCGAAGTTTATGAAAGGCGTACCGCTAATAAATGCGTTTGAATTGTATATTATAAAAGCAAAAATTAATTATCTTAAAAATAAATTTTAGACCAGCAGTATAGCGTAAAGGATAAGACTAGAAAGCGGGAGACCGCGGTTCAAGTCCTGGTCGCGTCGGATACGCTGCTGTGATCAAAGGTCCGATGTCAATCTTTAGACTGTGGAAAAGGCAACGGAAACCACCCCATATTCCCTAGTAAAGTCAACTTGGCTTCGCTTAAGTTGATCACCTACACACTGTAAAGTGTATTCTCTTGAAGAAAAAAATAAATTAATTATGTTTACGTCAAAATATATTCGTATTCGTTCGTGAAGACAAACAAAATACGAACGCTAAAAATCTTTTAAGCAGAAACTCAAGTTACCTGCGGTACAAACTTAAGTTTTTGCTCAAAACTGCAAACAACAAAACAAAATTTAAAAAACAAGAGAGGTACCGTAAAACGGTCAAACTTGACCTACATGGGGTAACTTGCACCTAAAAAGTATAAACTTCAGTGACGTAATAAGTTATCTCTTGGGGCAAAGTTTGACGGTTTTAAGGTACAAATGATTTAGATCATTTTTGGATCAAAATTTGAAATAGACGAAGGACTGGTGAAATATACAGGATGAACCAATTTCAATGGTTTTTATGAGAAACTCGATAACTTTAAAAGATATGGAAAAATGTGTTTCAAATTCTTCGGGCTTTAGTTTTTGTTAAATTTGCCTTTATTAATAAAATAAAATGGTAATAAAATAATGAGCCCTACATATCAATGAAAAGCTTTATTTAAATATGTCATATTATGCAAGTATGGTTTCTATTTAAAAAACACAACTTTATATTATAACTCGAAAAATAACGATGATATTCAAAATCCTAGCCATTGGCCCATTTTATTGTCCTTAAAACGGTGTCTGAAGCATATATTAATATTGTAATTTTAAAAACAACCGAGATATCAACATTTATCGAAAAATTAAAAATCGGACTTTTGCCTATAGCTCGAAAACAAAAAATAATAGCGAATTCCGATTTTGTCATTGAATTTCTCTAAAAAGAGATAAAAATGCGTCATTCATTTTCTCTTTGTATATTATCTCTTCTTTATAGTTAGCAAATTCTCCCCCATGTGAACCATCGAAATTGGCCCATCCTGTGCATACATAGATTTTTTCTTATAAACCAATTTCGCTAGTGTGAACACAATCTTATAATAAGAATAGTGTGAACAGAACCTCAAAACTGAAATTTCGAGTTTTAAATTTATTCACGTTTAGCGCTACAGTCGTTACTTTGGTTGGTACGAGTACGGTTAGGTATTGGCGGTATTTCTTGGCATTACATGCTTTACAAGTGCAAGTAGTTGTTTTCGTGTTTTGTGGTTTTCATTATTCGGTTGACATCAGTTAACCATTTATAATTTGCATCAAATTTGCTAATCGTCGTTGTATTTCATTTTCTTTATAAAACTGCACAAATATGTTTTGGGGTAAGTAAATTTCTTTACAAATTTGTAGCCGGTGTTTTTTGTACGTGACCACGTGCGGTTAAAATGTAAGAAATTTGTTAAAGATACTATTTCATTTCGTGGGAAATTAAGCCAAAACGAAGTAAAAATAAGTGCTGGTTAACGACAGCCACATTTTTTTTAGCCATTTTCTTGCCAACAACAGACGAGAATAATTTCAACGATTTTTTAATTTGATTTTGGATATTTCAATCAGCCCTCAAAGAGCTGAAAGAATAAATATTTAGCAAATCCATAGTTGACTAGATTAACATACTTTGTTCCGCCAAGATAACTCCACATTTTTTAATATGCATGTCAGACTGCATGATTCATTTTCCATACATTTTTGTAAAATCTGCATTCCATACTTTGACATTCCATACAGGTCATTATTGTGTGCTGCTCGTATTGGCATATCGGTGTTAATGTATCGTCTTGCCCCGGTTTTGTTTTCCACAATACAGTTTTTAAATCGTATATTAAATTTTAGGTTTAATTTTGGAGCCACAAAGGCGTTACTCTCAAATAGTGAAGCGATCCTTCCATATATCGAAGGCATCAATGGACATATTTGCTTCCACGGATAAACCTTGTCAAGTAATGTTAACCTCTCAAGAACGAAATTACTTGCTATGCACCTTGCAGAAAGACACAAAACTACAGTGCAATTTAGATTTAAATTTTGTTGTAAGTTGGAAAAATCTTGTAATTTTGAATTTTCATACATGATTGTTATTCTAGGAAGGTGAAGAAGTTATGTTTGCAACAAACGGAGGTAGCAACGTTCATTTAACTGGTTACCTTATTGAAGATGAGGTGGGGTCAGAAGAAGAAGAAGACGGCGCCACAACCGAAGAAGAGTTTGAAGAAGTAGCAGTTGGAAGTAAAAGAAAAAGACAAATAACAAATGAGCGTTAGTTTAATTTATATACTATTGAGCAATATAAACTAATTCTAAACTTTTTAGAGGGTAAAAAGAAGTCAAAGACTGAAAAATTGCTTGAAGAAATTGATATTGATTACAACTCGGAGGAAGATTCTACTTACGCCAACATGGAAGAGGAGGAAGAAGATGAAGATATTGATGATGAAGAGGATGATGACGAAGATGATAGCGATGTATGTAAAAGTACCACCCGTTAGTGTTTGTCATTTCATTTTTTACTTATTTTAGGAATCTGCCGATGACATTTCTAATTTAAGTAAGGAAGATGTGTTTGCAAATGGTGGTTCTGGTAAAAGACAGCTTCGCAAAGCAGTTCAAAATTTGTTAAATCAAAGCAAGGAAGATTCTGAAAGTGATGCCGACGAAGAGGAAAAGCCCACTAAACAAAAATCTAAAATAAATGGAATATCCAAGGTTAAAAAGGAGAAGAAAGGTGATAAGGCTACTAAGCAACAAAAAGGAGTAAAGGAATCTCCCAAACCAGAAAAACCTAATGTTAGCAAAACTCAAGAAAGCAAATCTCCCAAAAAACCTCGTCAAATTGAAGGAGGCGTCACCGTCGTCGACTTAAAGGAAGGAGATGGAAAGCTTGTTAAAAGTGGTAAAGTAGTTCAAGTAGGTAAATTTGTTAAAACAATCAAACACATTTTAAAGTGAAATTTTCATCGTAGGTTTACTATGAAGGTAGATTGAAGGCCAACAACAAAGTATTTGATTCGGCTAGCAAGGGATCTGGATTTAAATTTCGTGTAGGTAAAAAGGAAGTCATTAAGGGATGGGACGTTGGTTTAGTTGGTATGAAAGTTGGAGGCAAGAGGCGCATTATTTGCCCACCTAACATGGCGTAAGGCAACAATTTTTATGATTTCTTTTAAATTACTAAACAATTTCAATTTTAGTTATGGAGCTCAAGGATCCGGCTCGGTCATTCCACCTAATTCAACTTTAATATTTGACATTGAAGTAAAGAATGTTTCTTAAATATGTGCTCTTTTGTATTTGCAAGTTAAGTTTTTTTATTACTTATAAGAAAAGTTGGTCATTCCAATTTTAAAAATTGTGTTGTTTTTTCTAAATAATTTTCATTTGTTTACACCAGTTCTTCCTTTGTTATATTTGTGATTGTCGATCATTGAATATTTTACTGTTTGTGTAGCTGGTTATAAAACTCGATCAATGTTGGTTCTTAATTTTGTTTTAAGGAAAAAATGATTCTCGATGTATTGATATACCACATCCAGTAATCTGTTTGCTACTTAGCTTTGTTGAAATGTACTCAATCAACTTTGTCATTATTAAAATTACAAAATAGGGTTGCAATCTTATAATCTTGAAATTTGTTTACCTGTATTATTAAAATTTAATTAAAACTTTTTCATAAAAATACTTTTTATTTTCACTTGAAGTTTAATGTTTTGAAATTAAAATACACAAATTAAGATAATTAAGCACTTGATTTTTGCCAAACTTTGGTGCCTTCCATGTACATTTATATGCGATACGGATGATGTTTAATGACAAACATGGTTGTTTATCCTTCACCTTAATTTGTGTAAAAAAATTATTTTAACTAAAGAACCAGAAAATCGTTCCAATGCATAATAATAAAAAATGTGGAAATAATAATTCATTGTTTGTATTCTTTTGAAAAAATTAGTAACTGGATAAATTTGATTAATGAAGGTCGGAAAGCATTTATTTAGTAGTTTAAACGTGAAAGAGATCTCTCCTGTGTAAGCTTTTGAAAATAAATGTATGTTCCTCGAGAAAATTTAATTTTTTCATGTTCCTGAATTCCTTACCATTTTCGCACAATTTCTCATGTATGTCGGGATGACATCTATAGGATGTTGAAACTTCACACACTGTTAGAATAGAAAGCTTTTAATACTTGATAAAAATATACGAATAATATAATAGAGAAGAGATATGTACAGTTGACGCACTACACATGAGATCATTACTCTATCTAATCTTTCTAAGAAAGTATAGTATGGACTGTTCTATCGCTCCAGATGTCTGAAAATGGTCAAAACCTCCTCCGAGTACAGTTTACTTCTTTCTACGATTTGTTTTTTTGAACAATTGAAGTAAAAAATTATTTGTTCATATTAAATTCATACAAAATCAGTTTGCAATTAGAAATATTACATTACAGCTGACTAGAAATCGGAACAGGCCTAAGGCCTACACCGTGAAGCAGACGACGAAGACATTACAGTAGAACCCGATTATCCGTGCTTACTTCAGAGCTGCACTTGGATTACATACAAAGCTGTTTAGTGTATTTTTTTTGTATTATGTCATACACAAATGACTTTCGGTAGATAAAAGTGTTAAATCTACAATATAATAAGTATGCATTAAACATATTTTATAATTTAACAAAAAACGTCAATTATTATTATCTGTGCTTTTCAATTTTCCGTGCAGAGCACGGTCCCAGTCGGCCCGGATAATCAAAGTTCTTCTGTATTTGTAAACAAAGCATCAGAATATTAAAAATTTGAGTTTACAAAACTTATCTTTAAAAGGCAGTATAATTTAACACAAATTTCCTATTCCAATTATTGTTCGTTAAAAACTTTGTTTTGGAAAATTCTAAAATGTTCGCCTGTGGCGCATTTTCTCTCAGGTCAGTATGGAAAATCTGAAACCCGGGAACATTAATAATTAAGGAAATTGTTAAATTTCTTAGTCCAAATATGAGAATTTAAAATTAATCGTTTTAAAGCATGGTTTAATGTCAACTGTTAAATAAAAATGAGGGAATTCTCTGAATTTTATTGCAAAAAAATTAATTACTCTTTCCATGAACTTCGGCTAGATCCACTCTTATATAAAATAGAGTATTGTGGTTCAAGATTATGAATGCAGGAAGAATACCAAAAATTCATAAGAATGGTGGTAGCTATGATGACAAATACGATAGCAACTGTGTGCAACATGAGGGTCACGGGGGGGTTTCAAGTATTAACTCGAAACGTTTTTCATTAATATAATATATTTTTTTTATAGCAACAAACTTTTAATTCAAATAAAACTTAGTTTACAACATATGACTCTTTTGCCCGCTCTTGATATTAAGTCGCCAAGTACGGGTAATTGGATTCCAAAATAATTTAAATTTTGAATTTAAAAAATGTACTCTCATTTTGCTTTTGAAATGATTCTTTTTTAATCTCTATTATGACCTTATGAAGGGTGGAGAAATTAGGATTTTTAATAATTAAATATGTTGAATTATTATATTCAAATTTAAGGTTTTAAACCAAATTCAATTAAAGTAAATTTATTAAAACGCAATTATAATTTCCACTTACATTAATATCGCCCCAAAACACGGAAAACACTTAAGTAATAATTGAAGTACTATTTATAAGTTTATAAATTAATTAATTGAATTTGGTCGAGTATTTATTTAAATCGTTAAATGCTGTTTTTTCATGGGAACTCCAAAAACGGTACTTGAATATGAAAGGTATAAGTATACTTAGGTGAACCAAGTTCAATCCAGGCAGTTGAGTTCGGTCGACCCGTCAGCCCAAGTCATGGAGTTCAGTCGAAGCGGGCGTTTTTGGCTTTTCCTATAGTGAAACCATGCCCAAGGTTTTTTTAATTCAATTAATCTTTTTTTAATTTGCTTAATTTTGAAGTGTTGCATCTAAGCGAGAAAGAGACCTGATTGCGAATTGTATAAAAGGGCGAGTCAGAATTCAATTTTTATTGCTTTGAAATTCGGGAACAACAAAACGGTTGGTTACGTTTAATTTTGTATCGCAGTATAAAGTTTTATTTTGTAATTTTTTTTTAAACATTAGCTATCAATAAATATTGTCACATGTTAGATCAATTTTCTTTTGCTTTTAATCCCCGAAGTTGGTCACGAAAATTGAAATTTAGTAAAAATAAGAAAATCATTTCATTTCCACGTCTTCCAAAACCCTGATTTTTTTCCTCCTAGAGGAAGTGGTGGCAGCATACTCCTGCTACTCAACTAAATCCCCCCCAGCTGCTCTATCCTCTTTGACCGTAGAAGTAGAAATATAATAAATTTCTTTCCAAACCCCCCGTACTACAACGACGTTAGCGGCGGAATAATTCTTTAACATCCCCCCCTCTTTGTTACAATGGTGGCTTAGCGGCGGAACAAGTCCATAATAATGGAACCCCTACGTACTACAATGGTATCAGCGGCGGGATTTAGTTTAAAGTAAAATCCCCCTGTTACAATGGCTTATCGGTCATAATAAAACCTCCCCGTACTAAAATGGTGGCAGCGGTGGGATAATTCTTTAATATCTCCCCTCCCCTTTGTTACAATGGTGGCTTTGAATAGATCCGCTACTGATCTCTAAGTAGATAAATAGTGAGTTTACTGATGAAGTTGGTTTAAGAGAGGAATTTTTTCAACGAGGAAAACTATCATCAAAAGAAAACCAAAAAAATCAAAATATTATTGCTATAATCCTGAAATTCTCAAATGCAAATTTACGTTCGTTTTGTAATGTACATTTATGCGGCAAATCTATGTAAATTGTAACTTTTATATTGATTTACCATGTAAATTTACACTACGAAATAATGTAAATTTGCGTTTTTTACAAGTGAACTTCCGTTCTGAGTTTTCCAAAATATTCATATTCATTCAATTATCAAAACTGCAATATTAATCGTTAGATTATTATTTTTATAAATTTCAAGTTTATGAATATTTATGATACAGCACAATCAATAATTATAAATTGAAAAAAAGCGCCAAAGCAAATTTTGTTTTGCGAATTACACGGTAAATATAATATTTAAAACTTTAATTATTATGATACAACACAATACAAATGAAATACAAACATACTAAAAAAAATTAAAAAAGAAAAGTTACAGAAGAAAACAAAAACAAGGAATAAATGGCATTTTATTGTGACAAAGAAGAGTAACAAAAAGTTTCGATGAAAGAATATCTTATCTGAGAATTCAGCCAAGACAAATATATTCAGCACCTACGGTTATGCCCCAATGGGCACTTTAATAATATTTTTATATAATAAACTTTGATATAAAATAAGCTAAGAAAGCCATAATATAAGAACTTCTTCCAGTACCATACGCTTATGCCGTGCGTAGGTGATCAACTTGGCGAAACCAAGATAACTTTACCAGGGGAGTATACGACCTCAGACAAGACGGACAGACGACGTGAAGAGACACATGGGAAGAGACTGGATGCCGAAAACAGGGATAGACAACAATGGAGGAATATGGGGAGGCTTACATCTGATGATGGATGATGATAATAATTATTGGAGACAAATTGTGCAATCCAGCAAAACAAGAAATACGTAGATTTGTAACAAGTTTAAATAAAAAGTTACATAAAGTAACGTAGACTTGGCCTGTAAAGAGTAAATAGGAATTAGATTGGCCATATTCTGATATCAGAAAATAAAAAGAAGTAAACACGAGAACATTCGGAAGTGCCAACGCAGACACTACTTCGTTTTGGCAAAACTAAGACAAAAAACGACCAGGTACAACTGAGCAGAAAACAAAAATATGAGAATATGCAGAAAACCGCAACAACAACAAAATAAGAAAAAGATATGAAGAATGAGTTAAAGAAAAAATTAACAAACAGGAAAAGGACAAAAGTGTGAAACAAGAACAAAACAAGTGCAAACTACTATATAATTGGATACTGAAAGAAGAAATTTAAAGGATGGTTTGATGAGAAATGTAACGAAGTCTATAAAAGAAAAATAGAGAAAAGACTGAAGTGGCTAGAAACAGAAGAGCATGAAGACCTATACAACTAATACAAAATTAAGTTCAAGAATGGTGAATTGGTGCGATAGAGAGAAATCCGAACCTGGAAAGGCCTAAAACTTAGGGACCCCACTATTTTGAGCTGCCTTTGTTAAGCAGCTGCTACTAATTGTAAGTGGAACAGCACGGATGGTTTAAAATGTATCCAATTTTTCTACCACTTACAATTGTGTTTTGAAAGTTCATAAAATTTCCTTTATTTATTTCGACTAATAACAAAAAATTAAGAGGCCCAAAATTTCCTGTCCTTCAGGAATTCCGAACCTGGGAAAGATTCCCTCTCGTCGGGCCTGAATATGATGTACCTACAAGCAAAAAACAAAGAAAAGAAGTTTAACAATGCAAACATTTTTTATCAACTACAAGAATCAAGTAAAAACATAACTTTATGGGCCAGTTGTACCAAAAAAGTTAATCTTAAGATCACACTGATCCGTAGATCAAGTTTAGTGATTGGTAGGTTTTTAAATTTTCAACCAATCACCGAACTTGATCGACAGATCAACGTGATCTTAAGATTAACTTCGTAGTGCAGAGAGAAAGAAAAGAAGAATGAAGCGAGATGAAATGTTGATACAAATTTATCTCAAGTTAGTTTTAAAAAATAAAATAAGTTTAGTCATAAATTTATAAAGCATCTAGAATAAATAAAAAATTAATAATTTGTACAAATTTGTCCTGAGAGCAATAACCAAAGCAATCACTTGGTTCATTTAGAAGTTCAATTCGCAGAAAATTTTAGATTATAAATTTTCGTTGTTCACCACCTAATCATTAAACTGAAATTTTTGCATAAAAAACATGCAGATTTACTATTTAGCAGATCTACTGACTTTTAGCGGATCTACTGACTACCCACCGAACTAAAAGGCTAAAACGTCATGACCCACTGGATCTACCCCATCGCTTCCAAACTGGATAAGATTGAGCACCTGGAAATTCCTATAAGGTCCTAACGTAACATCTTGAATGATAAAATTGTAAATGGAGCTTGCACAGGCAAACTCCTCCTATGTCATCCTCATAAATCAAATCTTTTACTTATTGTAATTTGAATTACAGATTGTAAAAAACTAGGAAGAAATTAAAAACCAAAAATTTACTATTTGCAATCAATTCATTGTAGACTTGATTGTATAAACATGCTCATTAAGTATATAATTTTACTGCGTAATAAAAATTTGTTTTCAATTTATTCAAGGTTTAATTAAAATAAATTTAATTCTTGAATCTATAAACTAAAAATTCAAGGATGCTCACAGTTTGGAAAAATTTACAAGATCTAAAAGATTAAGGAATGTTTGAATTTGCACGAATACTCAAAATTCTTGAGGTTCTTCATAAAAACAAGCAGAAACATAATAATTTAATTATATTAAATTATGAAACTGGTTCAACAAAAAATGTAAAGGTGCCAAACATCATCAAGTTAATTACCAACTTATAAATGCACATGTATAAATTCTATTTAACAGGAATCGCTCATTTTCGTAAGCAACAGGTCTCTTCACTTGTCGGTTTTAGAACTACACCTTCTTGAACGCATTTATCACCAATTAATTGGCACTTGTCATCTTCTGTCGAATTTAGTTTGTCCTCCTTCTTGGACCAAAAATTCCAAAAATTGGAGAACTTGATGCATGTGACACATTTACCTCCACTTAATTCGCATTTTTCATCTTCTGATGATTTTTTGTCGTCTTTCTTTGTCCATGGATTCCAAAACTTTAAAATAATCGGTTGAATAAAGCGATGAAATATAAAGAGCAAAAGTGGTAAAATGAAACAAGGCAAACAACCTGCCATTTATAATTCAACAAAAATGAAATTCAGTAGGTTAATCGTTCCGCCTACACCCAAATCCGCACTCAAGTCGATATTCACGGCAGTAATACTGGTAAATAATCTTCACTTACTCTATTTTGATTTATTAGGAATTAATAGAGCGATAACAAAAATTTGTAGTATGGAACTGACGTATAAATGACAATTGACATTTATCAAAATTTTATGGTTCTTTTGGATTTTTTACGTTGGCTCGTACAGAAAATGTTGAAATCAGTGGTGTAACGACAAGAAGTATAATCAAAGCAATGTAGAAAAATTCTTCCCTGGTGGTTATTTCAAAAGTAACCCAAAATGAACAGTAAAATATTCTATACCAATTGTTGTAGCTCGTCGCCAATAAAATCTATGCGTTATTTTAAGCGAAAAAAATAAAATGAGAAACATTTGTGTTGTCTTTTGAAAGTAAAATTTAGCATTCATATTTAAAAAAAAAAGTAGTTAATTTTACTTAAATAAGTAAATTAATTATTTGCGATTATTTCTAATGCAAAAATGTAAAGTTTTAAATAAAATTTAATTTTTTGCAAATAATTTAATTTCGAACTTTCGCGGTTGTATATGCGCCGTTGGTATTATCAATTATCAAAGCGTTGTTGGTATTATTGTTTATAATCTATTTATTAAAAACAAACTACAGAGTGTTTTTTGTGAATGTAGTCAAATTTTATCGAAAATTACAAGAAACGTTAGTATGTTGTGAACATTAATTAACTTTCATTACTTATGTTTCTATACCACACTTATTAAAGGTAACCATCACACATCCATTTTTATACTGTTAGGTTAAAAATTATAAAAATACTAAAATTGGCAACTATTTGTGTTATTTAGAGAGTAAACTTTTAAATTGTAGGAAAGTATTATGTGCATTCGTTCGAATTATATGTGAAGGGATGTCGTCGGTACGAATATATTTGGAGTTTGGACACGAAGCTTCAATTAGGACCAAGCGTACACCCGAAGGTTTCACACATGATTGGGAGGTTTTTGTACGAGGGTTTGAAAACGCACCCGTCGAAAATTACATTGAAAAAGTTGTTTTTAATCTACATCAGACATTCGCCAAACCCAAGAGGGGTATGTGTTATTTTCATTTTATTTTGCATGGCCAAATGAGTTTTACAAAAGAAAATTTGTAATTTTATAACAGAAACAAATATCAGATCAAATTCTTCTCAAGAATTTTAAAATTGCAAACCAATTTGTACTACTTAAAATGATTTTTAAATGGGAACAATTCAGTTATCATTTCATTTTGATAAGCACATTTTTGTTACACTTGGGTTTAGTTTGTTAACATTTGCACTTTCCAGTAAGCTGAATTCTTACTAAAAACAGAATCATTTAAAATAAAAGTTTCCCTTTCAATACAATAGTTTTTTTTATTATAATCCAATTCATTGCTAGGCAAAAAATGGATTTGTGCAGAAATAATTTTTTTAATTTTTTAAACTCAATTATATAATAATGAAAATTCTCATATTCTCCAATAAGATCTTAGCTACCGGCTTTCAAAGTTAATCAGTATTGACTACTTTTTTAAACGATGTGTTTGATATATTCTTTTATTTAAGTTTTTCAAAACGCTTGGAGCATTACGCAAAAATGTATAAATGCATATTATATACAAATATTAACTGTAAATGATATTCTGCATAAAACTAAAAATATTGTTGTAGCTTTAGTAGTTTTAGGGAAACCCCAAGTAGACATAAAAAAATTTTTATTTATATTAACAGCTCTACAGGTCTTGTAGGCCCTTGACTTGAACGATCTCTCTCCATTTTTTGTATCTTGCTAAAACTGTCCAGTTTCTTACTCCCATTTCAATAAGGTCTTCCTCCTCTGCCTGCTTCTTCTGGTGCTATCATACCTTGTCGTAGCACTTTTCGTGTTTATAAAACAAATCGTATAATTTTTCCCATTAATTGAATGAAAATTGGGATTTTCCAACTTCTTCTCTTGCTTAGTATAATTAAAAGTAAAGTTTACAGATCTTAAACTTAAGTTAAGAAACCTTAATAATTAAATGCATATAAATTTGAATTTGAACTGAAGTAAACAACAAAAATGTAGTTTTATTTTAAATGCGGAGCTTAAATAAAACCCTCAATTTTTATTGGTTATTTGAACTAGTAAAACCGTGTTTTTTTTTCTCTGTTAAAATGTAAACCTGAAAATACTATGAAGTACAAAATCAAAAATAAGAATATTACCTAAAAATGCTAATTAAAATAATTTGATATTCTAAATTTAAGTAACAAATTCCCGAAGACCCAAACCAGGCTCGGACTGACAATAATTTAGTTACTGGGCAACTCTTTTGAGTGGCCCTAGTCTGCAAAACATTTTTTTATAACAACGTACAAAATAAAAAAATATTATGAAGCAGGAAGAATTTATCTAGATTTGGTATTTACAATTTATAAGTCTTTAACATGTTATGTACACTTAGAAATTTTAGAAAATCAATTTTGTTTGATTACATTTTCTATAAATACGTTTGGAAAATATTCCTTGAAAGTTTCAAGTAAATAGAATTAAAGTCGCCAAAGTTATAATATGTAATTTCTAATTAACATTTTAATTAAGAGTACACCTGCCTTAAAATTTTAAACACTTTTTTTCGTCGTCAAAATGACGTTTTCTAATTTCAAGTTTTAGATATTTACTTAAGATACAATAAACTAGTCTTTGAACGAAGCGATTCTTTTTGCAAGTTCTAGTTAATTGTTTTTTTTTTATTGAGGAAAAATTGATATTTTGAAAAACTGTTCGTTGAAGGACTAAATTAAGTGGGATTTTTATTTAAGGACTAAATATAGTACCTATATTAAATATATTTTTTGGAATTTTTTATTTCTGATAATCCAGGTCCGAACAGTAGTGGTCACCACAAAACAACTTTTTTAAAAGAACCTTTGGGAGATATTTAGAACATATTATTTGAGTAAAAACTGACTCTTTTTTTATGGCTACTAACATATTTTTAAAAAAGTCTTGAATTTCTTAGATACCTTTCATAAGTTTTGAAAATTTACGTGCCAGGTTTTTAGCAAGAGGCAGCAAGTATGACTTCAGATTCTGTGAGCAAAAAACAGGTCATTGAAGGACTGCGCCTTGTAGTCCACGGTGTCATAAAAACAAGACAATATTTAAATTTGCACATCTGTTTAAGGGGGTTCAAACAGGCAATGAGTTTCACTCATCTATACATCACTTTTGTGCATGGATGTAGGATTAAAAAGGTAAACTGACGAACTATGTTTATACTGCATATGAATGTTTTGTGGGTGTAGTCATTGTGCGAGAGAGAGGTACCAACGATGATGGACAAAACCTTAATGCACGTGATGCAAAATCACAGTGGCGCAGAGCACATTTTTGCTTCTTAAAGACAATACAGTCGTGTTTGTGTTAATTCAAAAGTCAGCTGTCGATAAGAAAAAATCAAAATTACATGAGTCATAATTTATTAAAATATTTTGTTTTTGCAAGAAATATGTGTAGGTACTAAGAAAGATTAAATTGTGATTAAGTTACTTCTTGAAACTGATAATTATATCTTCTTTATTGTTTGCGTCTTGTCAGAAGCGTTGTGACCCAACTTGGCCGAAGCCAAGATGAATTTTCATGGGAGTATAATTCATGGGGTGATTTCCCGTTGCCTTCCCCATAGTCCACAGATTGATATTGGACTTTTATTCACAGCAGTGTATCTAACGCAAGCAGGGTTTACACCGTGAGTTTACGCTTCTTAATCGACCCATGTATGCTTCACGCTGCACAGCTGGTTTTAATTTTATAGGTGTAATATAATATGAATTAATTTAATTGTTTAGTAATTAATATTTTTAGCTTAATAAAAATAATATTAAAGAAACTCAACTGTATTTTTTTAAGATGCAAAAATGTGCTCTACGCCACTGCATTATTTGCATTACTATCTTGTTCATTTCCATCGGTACCTCTCTCGCACAATGACTACACTGGTGGACCACTCGATAAGCGTTGTAAGCATATCCCTTCAATCATACATTCGTGCTTTTGTGTTAAATAAATATAAAAACAAGCACAGATCTGAAACCAATCAGTAAATTCAGGATACCAACTAGAAATGTTTGAACGGAGAGCTTAATGGCTCCCAAAAACGAAAGTGATTAAAACTGTTTAAGCTCGCAAAATGTTATTTAACGGCCTAGTAGGTACTTAAATCGTCATGAGTTTGCAAAATAAAGTTTTAGCGTTTATTTGTAATGTTTAATGAAAATTTAATATTTTAATGCAAGAAAATCTTTTTTGCATGGCTAATACAAAAAATCGTTGTATGCAACACGTACGCTTTAACGGATTCATCTTCATATTAAGAACTCGGTTCTCGCCTCGTTCGGAAACATTACTATTCATCCGCTAAAACCTTATTTTGCGTACTTATTACATAATACATTTTTATGTGTCTTATGTCCGTGTTTTTTACCTAGAGATATCTATTATTCTCTTCCGCACTTAGCTACCCGATTAACATTACTGTCAGCGATAGCGGCAATAAATGCCCTCACGGTAGTTTTATATTTCGCTTCATGTAACACTTCAATCTAAAAATTGATCACAGAGCTTATAGCCAATCTTTTAATTAGTAATTGCGTCGCTCCACTTTCCAGACAGATTTCTCCTGAATTCCTCTCTGAAACAAATTATTTTCAACTTGCTTTTTTGAATAAGAATTTGTTTGGGAAAAGGTAAATGTAAAATAATTTGTTTAATTGTTAATTTAATAACAATCATCGGCCCTGTCTGTACCCAATGTCATTGGAAAAAATTTGTTAATAAAATTTACAAATATTCATATAAAATTTACAATTCATGGTAATATAATTTTTTATTCTAATGGACTCGATGAAAGAGTTCGCCTCAAGCGGGCCACCTTGTATTATTGATAATTTTAAGAGTACCTATTCAAATTTTGAATTTTATTTCAGTGATAAAGGAGCCACCATACTCGGTAAAAGAATCTGGATATGCTGGCTTTCCTTTAGCGATTGATATCTACCTTCGTAGCAAAGATGAAACTCCAAAAAAGTTACATTTTGTTTATGATCTCAGCTTACAACCAAGTGGCGCCCCTATTTTTAAAGTACAAAAGGAAAAGTTTGTTATTAATAATCCTAGCGACGAATTTAAGAGCAAACTTCTCAGAGGAGGTGGCATTGTGAGTTTCATGTCAAGTTTCACAACTATTTAATTTTATGCTAACTTTTTGGTAGGTTGTAAATTTTCAAGAACCTATTCGTGACAATCGTACCTCAGGAGAAGAAAAGTCTCAGCAGTTGGTCAGTAAACCAAGACTGGGCGGGTCAGATTATGGCGCTAAGAAGCACAAATCGAAAGCAGATGATTCTAGAACTTCCAACAGCTTTCAAGACGTTTTTGGTACTCCCATTACTAAATCCTCCAAGTCCTCTGTCGAACCTAAAGTTGTAGCCAAAGATAAAAATAGTAACGTTAACAAGTTGTGTAAGTTTTTGCAAATTAACAATTTTTAATTATAAATTTTGAATGTCTGTTTTACAGCGTCGGGCGAGAAAGATAAATCCAAAAGTAAACACAGCCCTCATAAAGATAAGGAAAGAAGTCGAGATAAGAGCGAAATAGAAAAAAAGAGTAAAGAAGAAAAAAAGCGAGACGAAAAGAAGGATCACAGTAAAGATCGTGAAGAAATTACAAAAGATAAGAAAGAGAAAAGAGATAAAGGTTCTAAAGCGGAAAGTCCTTCGCCGAGCGCTAAAAGATCGTCAAGCCTAAAATTTCTTCGTCCAGTCCTCTGCCTAAATATAAGGATGACAGAAAGAGCGATGTGGCGAAAGCTAAGAGAAGTTTGGATGACAAATCTGAAAAGAAACTAAAGAAAGAAAAAAAAGATAGGGAACGAAAGGAGAGCAAGCACAAGGATCGTGATAGTCAAAAAAGTGGTGATGTGAAAGAAAATAAAGTTAGTAGCAGGGATAAAGAGGCGCCGAGTAAGGAAGTGGAGCAAAGTCCGTCTCCACAAAAAGTAAAGAAAGAAAAGTCTTCGAGAGATAGGGATTCGAGCAGAGATCTAAAAGAGGTGGAGCACGCCGAACATAAGGACAAAATGAAGTATGATAAATTTGAAGATAAACCAAAACACAAGCACAAAAAAAAGGATAAGGATAAGAGAGATAAAGATAAATCTATCGATAGGGAGAAGTCACATAAAATTGATAAAAAAGCGGGGTGGAGAAGGGAGGTATGACTAGTGGTTTAAAATACGTTGAGGGTAGTAAAGATGTTCAAAGGGACAGCGATAGAAGTAGCCTTTTTAATAGTCCAAAGAGTTTGGTGGATAGCAGTAAAAGTAGTAGTGATAAAACTAAGAAGCCTTTAGATACGTTACTAGATGAGTACGTCGATAGTGATTCGTCTAATAGCTCGAGTAGTACTCCTGATTCTTTTACTGAATCAACACTCAAGCCAGAACCTAAACAAGAATTATTTGATGTGGCTCCTATAGAAATGGAATCGGAGACTCACGAGATAAAACCAGAACCGCAAGTTGAATCAGAAACTGTTAAAACTAAGTCGAAGCGAGAAAAAACGAAGAAGAGAGAAAAGAAGGCTGAACGAGAGTTGGAAAAGAATAGAAAGCACAATAGACTTGAAGACAAATCAGATGATGAACCTACGGAGAAACGTTTTAAAGGCGATTATGGGAAAGACTCCGATAATGAGACAAAGAAGCAAAAACGTAAACTGGAAGACAAATCTGATGAAGACTGTTCGGTTAAACAGTTTAAAGGAGAATACGGAAATTCGAGAGATTCTGATGAATCAAATTCGCCTCCTCGTCCTACGGAAAATGAAGAAAATTGTGATGATTACATGACCTTGTTACGTACCCTGCAAGCCAAAATTGTGTCCATAAAAGATGGTTCCGAGTTGGGAAAGGTGGTGGCATTGATTGCACAAACGGGTCAGTTCGAGTTGTCATCCCAGACTTTTGATTTCGATCTGTGTAATTTGCATCCCGAAACTATAAAGCAGCTCCACAAGCTTTTAGATGATATTGCCTAATTAATGGTATGTACATTATTTCATAATCAGTTATAATTAGGTTTTGATTTTGTTGTCTGGTTGTCCATAATGTTTTGCATATTAACCTTGTAAATTGTATAAATCACTGTAAATTTTATTATCATTAATTAACGTATTTATCGAGTTGTTTTTTTATTAATTTGTAAACTTTCGAACACGATCTTAAAATTTGAAAAATTGATCGAGAAATCTGCGATATATTTTATCGATTGTAGGAATTTTTAATTGTTATTTGTTTTTATTGTCGGAAGAAATTTTATTAGCACACAATATGCAGTGACCTGTTTGAGTGTGTAAACTTTATTAAATGCTTTTATGGTAATTTTTATTTTTTTGTTTTGTTTAAAATTTTGGTACTAATATTATTTATTAGCTTTGGTCAAAATTAATTGAGTTTAAAAAATTTGAGTTGCCAAGTTTTGGGACTTGGTAATAAATGTTTGATTTTTCAAAAAATAAGTTTGATAAATTCTTCTTGCAAGTATGGTAAACACTTTTGTAGATCAAAATCCTTCAAGTGATACAAATATCTTAGTTGGTCAGTTGGTGACCTAAAGCTTTGTTATAGCATTGGTTAAGTAGGAGAGAGTCTACAACAGTGGTCCATTATAGGTACAATAACATTTAAATCGTTGCAGTTAAATTTCTGCCATGGGGGTAGAAACACTGTAACATCATCGACAGATGACCTAAATTTATAGTACATTATTGATATTACAGTGTTTCACGTTAGTAGTAGTGTTCTAATTTTATAAAAAGATGACCGCTGTTCCAGATTGTTTTAATTGTAACTTTATTAAGAGTTAATTTGTGTGATACTTATAACAAAGTTATAGGATCAATTAATAGTGTGAACTTATTTGATAGCTCAATTTTTCATTCAAAATATCAGAAGAACTTGTAAACAATTTATATTTCTTTCAATGTTCTATTGGCTATTTTAGGATTTTTTTAAAAATTCCTTAAGTTTTATATATTATTTTAAACAATAAAACACTGACTACCTCTTTGTGAATTAGTTATTTATTACATATTTATATTGTAAGTAGCAGTTATGTTTTTCTAGATTTGAAAGGTTGCTCCTCGGCATTGCAAGGCAACTTATAATCTTTACTTTTAGGTCAGACTCGGCAACTTGTAATTTAATGTATAGTAGCTACTCAAAAAAGCATTGATCAAATTGAAAAAGTTGTACGTACTTGTTTGCGTGCCGATAATTAAATATATTGTACACTAAGGGCTCGCTGAATCAACTGATGACCAACAATTAACCAAATAGTTGGGTTAACATAAAGCATGCTTGTTTAAATTGTATTATTATTACTATTTAAATTAACTGGTTAATTGAACAAAAAAATTGTTGCCATCATCAGATGTTTTAGTATAAAAATAAATATGATTAATCGATTTAAATGATTAAAGGAAAATCGAAAACAGGGTAGTATTAGATCTCATTTTAATGTGGATGAGATTTTTATTTCGTTTACATTAAAGCAAAATTCATGGTGCTCACTTGATGTCTGAATCGAACTGAACAATTAACAGTGCTTGTGCACTCGTAGGATTCCGCTGACCAACTGGGAACAATCTATTATTCAATCAGATGTGTTATTTTAACCTAATAGATTAAGCATTATGGACAAGTCTACACATTTATAGATATAAAGTCCGTATATCAAAAGATATTAGTTATCAAAGAAGTCCACACTATTCATTTTATGGCCCTTAATTGTCAAATGACGAAATCTGATATAATCTTTTTCTATACTAAACGCATTCAATAGTGTTGAATCAGAATTCAAGGCCTCTCAGTTGTCATAAATTTGAAAATTCCAAAAATCTTAAAACACAAAGATCATTATGGTTTTAAGGGTTCCATCAGTTACGACTTGAAATTTAATGGGGGAATTCGAGTCCAACTAATGAAAATTATCCGTCGCAACTTAAGGGTAACGCCTCTCTAGTATTTTGGAAATATACACTTTTTGCTTAAACAAAACGTTAGGCTCATAAAAACAATATGCAGGTGGTCCTATAGTGAAAAAAAATTTTAATAATAAATTGTAATTGATTGTACAACTTTAAGAGATTATACGCAGTCAGGAGGCTGAAAAATACATAATTTTTTAAAAATTTTTCTGGACAAACATTTTAATTTATTTTTAGTTTGATATTTTTTATATCTAAAAATAATGATTTTTAAAGCTGCTATAGCCGATCTTCGAGAGCTACTCTAAAAAGAGGCGTCTTGCGGTGAGCAAGATATCTCTAGATTGGATAATATAAAATGAAAAATTAAAAATATTTCGATAACATATAGTATTATCTAGTACTTAATCGAAGGAATAAGCAAAATATAAATTTTTAACGAAATGGCGGCTTTTTAAAAAAAAGTATCGATTTTCGGTACAAATTTTGATCTCAAGTTGTTTATAAAGGTTGTGTAAAAATTTGAGGCTGATCGGTTGGGTCGTTGCCCAGAAATCTTGCTCACCAACTTTAAAAGCACATTAAATAAAACAAAAATTTTAAAATAATTTTTGGGAAATTTTTAGAAATGCAAAGAAAGACAAACATAGTATACCTGAATTAATGAATAATTAAAATTAATTAATTAATTAAAAAATTTGTTTTATTTAATTTTTTTAATTTCTCCAAATTCAAATTTTGGCACTGCTATTTAAAAACACAGTTTTGAGAAAAACGCTTCCAAAGTTTCAAAAGCACTTTACACATAGTAATAATTTTTACTTCAAAATTTAGCTCATAGGTATAAAAAGAACACTACTACATTGTCACTCAGTGTATCTGAATACAATAGAAAGGTTAATAAAAGGAGCAGCGTTCTAGGTAAAGAGTTGCCCTTCTGGCCTCTGCTCTATCTACTTTCAAATGCTCTGGGACGTCTTTACAAATATGCGTGTAACTTCGAGAATATTTGTCGGATTGACATAAAATTTTCTGTGTATATACTTTAATAATGTACATTACGAAAATGAAATAAAAAAAATAAATTTTTTTCTGAAAATCCTGACTGCGTAAAGCCCCTTAAACGCGTTTTTCTCAAAACCACTTTTTTTAAACTGGAAGGACGTATTACTTGAACACCGTTGTATGGATCGATTTGAAATTTTGATAGTAGCTCCACAATTACATTCTCTATCGGAGTACGTAGCCGTTTTTTGATTTAATGAAAACCAGTTAGGCTTTTTTCCGCCGCTAGACTGGTGTTACTCGTTAATTCTTCCATTAAATTTTATTATGAAATTCTACCTCAATGTTTATTATTGAAAAGTTTGTACAGGTCCAATGGGACAGCAGGATATTTACTTGCTTAGATTTCTTTTCTTCTTTGTACTCAATAAAAAATTTAAAACATAAAATTTCTTAAATAATTGACTATTAAATTAGAATTTCCTGTTAAAAGTTGCTAAAATTCGTTCAGAAATACCATAAAATCCCACAAAATGGTGTATTACTTACTGGGAGGCCCGAAACGTCATGTTTTCTTTTTTTTATACTAAAGTTGCAATAAAATCGTCTATGAAGAAACATCACTTTAAACATGATATTAAATACTTTGCTGATAATTTAGTTATTTAAATTGTTATATTTCCGAAATTTCGAATATAAAGACAACAATTTTTCTTGTATTATAAATTATACATGTAAAATTTTAAAGATCTCAAGTTCTTTTAAATGTGACCAAAAAATGTAATTGTTAATTTTAAATTATAATTAATTATTACTTTTTCAGTTTTATTGAAAAAGGTGGAAATTATTACCAAAACATATTAATAAAATTCGTTAACTTGCTTTTAATGTTTGTGACATTAAAAAAAAACTATTTTTAAAAAGTTTTAATTTAAACGAACTGATTAGTTTAGTCTTTAGTTGGAACAATTTTTCGAAAAAATTTGTACCTGTCAATTAATGTTCCTTTAATTTATTGCAATATTTATCATTTTATTATTCATCTTTGCATAATATAAATTGTTGTTACAAATATCAATCACGTCAGCAATAAAAATATGTTTGATGTATCTGTGTGATTTTTCTCTATTAAATGTAGTATGTCATAAACACCAAAATGCAGGAAATTAAAATAAAGGTAAAATAAATGTTTTAACTAATTACTGCTAAAATGTGGCAATCGAAGATGTTTCACAAAGTAATAATTTGATATTTCATTATCAATGTTGGTTCAATCTAAAAGTTGAAAAATCCAGCATCACCATTTTTTCTTTAATATGCAATGCAAATTGATTTTTGATATAATTATTTTTAAATCCATTCAATATTTGATTATAAGTTTGCCTGTTTAATGACACATAACATTTTATGTAGAAAAAATACTTCACCAAATTATTATGCAATAATATAATTTGTAAGGTAGCCCATTAAATGTTAGAGTATATTTTATGGAACAGGAACGTGTTGTTGTCGACGTTTGTAGTTTTTATATAAAATTTATTATATCGAGTATTTCTGTGTTAAACTTTTTAGTAAGCCTTCTTGCACCACAAAGTGTCACTTGACTAAATATTCCATTGGTTACATCATTAAATATTTTAAGTAAACGAATAGAAGCCTACGTGGGTAGTTCAACCAGGAATCGGTAATAAATTGTATTTTACAAAAAATATTGATGAAGTGACAGAAATGCCGGTACCTGTAATAAATTTTTATTTGCCGATGATTTTATGGCTAATTTGTGATACGCCAACAAAAATTTGAATTTATTGTAATATTTTATTAATGTATGACAGGTATGGGATATATATTTTTGATAGTTTCACAATCATTCGGTACTTTGCCTCAGGAGTTATTTGAGAAACTCCCGAAAGCTATTTTTTACGTGATCTTCCACCATGGGCTTCAATTTCAAAAATCGTAATGAAGGTACTACGATTGTTGCCGAACCTTTTTTTTGTATTCAAAATAAAATTTTTCTGCTCTCAATATATTGTCGAGTGTAAAAATTCCTTAAAAAGAAGAGTCTTTGAGATCACATTAAATTTGAAAACATTAGAAAGTTTTAATTTCTAACATATTTTTGATAATGAGCCAAATTGCATTATTTGTAATTAAAAATAAACATAAAAAAAATAGTTGCATACTCTTCTGCCATTGTCAATCTCCATCTTCTTGATTTAAAATACTTTTGTTAAATGTGATCCTTGTACATCACCAAAAGTCTTCAGAAATTGGAACTGATATAGCTTAAATTGCCTTTCACGAAATATTTATTTCTTTTCATGTAAATTATTTTTATTACTCTAATGCCGCTTTTAACTGATAATTTTTTTTTAATATCCAAGATGCCCTTATGTACATACATTATTTTCTATTTCCAAATGAAATGCATAGCGTTTCACAAGCTAATAATGTATTTTAAAAGATACATACGTACAAGTTGTAAACTTGATGTGAAACAGAAACTCTCAAAATTATGTATCTACGAAATTCATAACAACCAAGTTGTTACAAGTTACATATGTAATATTAGATACGTACAATTTTAAAACTGCTGATATCAAAATATTAATGAATATGTACCACTTATCTAAACTAGTACAAATAATTTTTCTAGCGTCATAAATCTGTGATTCATTAAAAACTCACAATTGAATATTAAAATTTTTACATTATTTTTAAGCATGCACGATAGAAAAATTGACATCATCTTGAACAAATTTTTTACTAAAAAGTTATGGATAATTATAGAACTTTAGCTATGGAGTTTTAAATTGATGGATCTAATTTTTTGAGCAAATAATAGAATTTATTTGTGAAAATGATTGTAAATTGTATAATTAATGAATAAATATATACCCTAAAAATTATATTAATTTTTGTAAATGTATAAATAATTAACGATTGCGTGAATATAAAATTATATATTATCGTTACTTATAGTAAATAGCTTTATAATAAATCAATATTATTTTGTTGTGATTTTGAAAATTTTAAGTTATTTGGTATTTAGTAAATATAGGAAAGCCTTTGATCAATTTCTTTGCATGTAGTTATTTGCATAAAAGTTCTTTGTTATATGTAAATTATCACAGAGTGGTTCCATTAATTATTTATTGTATTTATCTTTATTGTAAGATAAATAAATAAATTACTTACAATTGTTTGCATTGTTTAACTTTTTTTCAATTGTCAAGTATTTGTTGTATTGTAAAATAATAAAACATACATAATCAATTCTTGTTTATTAATCACATTCATATCGATAATTATTCCAGTTTCCATAACGAGAAATCTTGGACTACAGCAAAACGTTAAATAAAACATCTAATTCATCAATCGACGTTTTCAAAATTAATTTTTTTCTTCGGGCTTTATACGGCAGTCGGTATATGTGTGACAGAAACAAATCATGTTAATATGGTGATTTTTCGTAAGAAAAAAAATTTTTGTCGGCAATAAAAAAACAAACCAAAATATTGTTGCTTTAATCCTGAAATATTTTGTATTCAGTAAAGCAAGAAATGATTGGTCAGAAAATTTTCATATTTAAATTCTTGCATTTCCGAAAATATTCATCATTGAAAGCTTAACAACCTTATTTTGTAAATAAATTAACCCTTATGTATACAGAGTTCCTTTATTTTGAAAACACCGATAGATAGCCATATTAGATCAATTTGGTTATTAAGCAAATTTTAAATTGTTGTTCACTTTCAAATCTTCAATTTTTTTTTTCTTGTTACTAATTTTAATTGGTAAATAACAAAATAATATTATTATTTATTGTCATGTTTAAATGTAAATTTAGTAAATATGGCCACGGTGGTACTCTAGTTATACACTGGCTCTGGGCAGAGTTTAGCCAAAAAGTACATACTGTTTGGTCTAGCAAATTTCAAAATTTTGGCCGCCATATTTGATCCAACTAAATTTATATGCAATCATGATAGTTAAAAGCGATGGTTTACGTATTAGGATTAAAATAACAAAGATTAATGCATACTACCAATCGCAACTCATGGGCATTTAAATTTTCACCAATAGTAGTAATTTTACACTGAATAAACACCAACTTAGTATTTATTCCTTTCAGTGTTGTTCAAACGATTGGTTTTATGCATTAATTTTCGGAATACCGTTCAAACTATTCATTTAGTCGATTGCAAGGTTAGCCCTCAAACATGTTTTTAAGAAAATATTTACCGCGTAAATACCTCCACCGTCTTTTAAAGTCCGAAAGCAAAGCTTCCGGTTTCACAAAAAAATTTGTTTCCGTGTAACCTTTAATTTAATCAATTAAATCAATAGTTCTTACGGAATCACTCATGAAAAAAATTAAAAACTTACAATTGAGGAGTTAATGTTAAAAAGGGGGTAAGTACCAAACTTTCTTAGTGACAAAAAATTGTCACTTAATCACAATGAACACAAAAGTGTTCTGCGGTTGAGTTAACGAGCTAATTGATTCATATTATGTTCAAAATGATTTGGGTTCTTAATGTTTGAGGAAATCTTTGTAGACGTATTAGCCCAATTAGCCTATCTCAATCTTCGTCTATCTTTTAGACCTGGTTTTTTATGAAATCTTCAATGGTTTTCTTTGTTGCTCTTTGTTATCCCACCATAACTAAAGTTAATATTCCCAGACTCAAAAGTACACTTTTTCTGTAGAAATAGCTTCACCAAACAAAAGAAGACATTAAAACAAGACTTTTAAGGTGAAGTAGAATTTGATAGGTCCTATATTGTATTACGGGAGGTGGGGGAAGGGGGGTTACTATAAAGAATAATTTACTATTGCAGTGATTGTAACGGGGGGCTTTAAAGTAAATCCTAGAATCCTAAAGTAGAAAGGGCGGGGGGGGGGTTGAATAGCGTGAGTCACCACTTTCTCTAAGAGAAAGAAAATCTTCAGAGGACGTGGGAATCAGATGATTCCTTGCTTTTACTAAATTTTACCTTTGGTGACCAACCTTGGGGATAAAATCAAAACAAATAAAAAGAAAATTGTTCTTATGATAATATTTTTTATTGATGGCTTTTGGTTTACAAAAAATAACTTAAAACGGCGACACAAAATTAAAGTTCCATAATAGAACAAAACATTGAAATAACAGAACCTTGACAAATGAGAACATCGAGATGAAGTTTTGTCAATTATTTGCATGGGTTTTGATTATTTAGTTTTGAGTTTTAAGGCCGTATTATACCGAAGATAACGTATTTTAACAATTTGTTTGGTCCAGCCGACATGTATGTGTAAGAGAATGCTTTAATTTGTATTAAAAGATTGAATAGTGCCGTTCTAAGAACTATCATTAAACCATACTTTCTCATATTACATTTGATAAAGTAAAAAAATATAATGTAGCGTATATTTTCCAAGATCGCCGTGGTTGCGTTAGTCAAAACCGACCCTCCGCGACGGGCCGTTTTGACAAACGCTTTACCGCGCTTTACTAACTAAAAGAGATCATTCTAGACCGGTTCTACTCGGTAAAGAGTGGAACACCTTCTATTTATGTGAAGGGGGATTTTTGCGATATTGGGCACCAATTAAATAATCAAAACTCATAACTAAATAAAAAAAAACTCATACGAATAATTGACAAAACTTTATTCCATTATTCTCATTTTTCAAAGTGTTCTCTTTTGTCAAGGTTCTGTTATTTCAGTGTTCTCTTTTCTTTTTCTGTTTTTTCGTTGTTCTGTTTTTTCTTTGTTCTGTTTTATCACCGTTTGGTTTTGCAGGTTCTATCCGGTCACCCAAAATTAAATGTAAGAAACAGTTTCGTGGTTACAACTCTCGGAATAATGGTAAAAAAATTGAATTCTGACTTACTCTTTTAAGACAATTCATTATCAGGTCTCTTTCGGTTAGAATAACGCACAATTAGATAAATTAAATAAAATTGAATTTGACGGAAATATAAAAAACGTTGCGGGTGAAAAGGCAAAAACGCCCGCTTCGACCGAATTGCTGAACTTGAGCTAACTGCCCAACCGAACTGCCTGATTGAACTGCCCAACTGCGTCATGTTCTCCGATATTTATGTCCTCGTATTCGACTCCCGTTTTAGGATTCCTATGAAATCTGGGAAAGGCTGTGTTGTGACCTCATTACGTAATTGTTTTTAAGGGCTCTTGAAATTTTTAAAGCAAGTGGATAGAAGCTGGCAATTAAATCGTGATCTCATATGCGATCTATTAAAACTTTACTTAAAAAAAGGTTATGAAGGCTACCTTGATACTCGTAACGACAATTAATAATTTAAATAAAAACGGATCCACTGTACGCGCAGCCTTAACACTTACCGCTCGACGAACTACGAGCGGCACAAGTTCCATAATTTCGAGTTTTGTTTTGGCCCAGGGATGTTTTTTTTTAATTATTTCAAGCCTTCGGTTTCGTTAGCATTTGTAATTATATTATAAATATTAATTCCTCTATTTAAAATTGCTTTTAGTGTTAAAAACTAATTTTTAATTTTCGATGGGCGGGGTTACAATTTGAAAAGAGCCAATGAGAAAATTGCAATTCAAATTAATTTTTAAAACCTTTTTTTTTCAAAATTTGTGGACCGACCGCAAATTTTTTTTGTGCGTATATTGCATTATTATTTTTCATAATTACTTTTAAAAATCGTCCAAATCCGAGTTCTCAGCTTCACCATTTGTGCTTCATATTACGGGTGGTTCTTTTTTTGGAAGCTTTTAGCCATCCTTCAGGCGGGTTGGTTGTTAAAGGAGAGGAATTCAATTTTCACTGTTTTCTCTCACAGAATAGATTACATTTTCTATTTATTTCGCGCGACTACAATTTTTTTTTTACCACCAGTTATTCTGTGGCGCCACAGGTTCAAATATTAATAAAGGTAAAAATAATTTATTAATTTGCGAAATTTTACAATAATAATTTGAAAAATAAGTTTGAATCGTGTGCAGTCGTATGTAGTAGCTAAAGGCTAACTTGCGTGTTGTCACCTTTAGTACAAATAAATTGAGAAAAATGGACAATTATTTAAACAAGATTTTATCGACATTTACTCGTTTAAAAAAGCAAAAATTTATTAGTATGGGTATACCACTTATGGTATTAGTGTTAGGTGGTTCTTTGTATTTAGAACAGTTTTCCAAAATTAGGTAAGTCAAATACCGGCCACCTAAAGTTTTGAGGTTATGTAAACTATTTGTCAAAATTACACCGGAATTTTGGAAAATCTTACCTACTTTTAATAATTTACAGGTATAAATATGGCAGAGCAGTTACTGCAGTCAATCGTGAAAAGTTTGAAAAAGAAGGCTTTGAAGTAAAACCCGACACAGAAACTACATTGGAATCGCAGTATGAGAAAATGAAAAACCTTAATCTTGACAATTGGGAACAAAAACGTATTGAGAGACCGTGGGACGAAGGAACAAATTGATGAGCTTAATCGGGTAATTAAATTAGAATGTCTTCAGACGTTTCGCTGTTCAATTCTGACAATGAAGTTGCCAACAAATTAAGTGACTGTGATATTATCGAAGAAACTCCACAAAAAATATTAAAAAAACCTATTAATATTCGTCGAAAGAATGGGAAAAACATCAGAAAAAGTGGCAAGATTCCATTATTTAATTTAGACAATCGGAAAGCAAGCTGTCCAAATATCGAGTTAGAATATCAAGTTGTAAGGAATCCGAGTAAAATAATCAAGATTCAGTTTGGAGATTTAAATGGCTTGTATAAAAATCCACACGTATTTTATGACATTAGAGATTTATCACGTTTTAATGATCATTGTACTCCTTCAAATGTAAATATGAAACTGTTCGGTTTTTATGGCCAAAAAAACGCATGCATTCACTATTTGTTGGAGTTTAAAAGGACCAGTTTTAAAATTAATCCACTAAAAATACTGTTGAATCTTGATTTAGTGAATTATTTTCCTGTTTGTGATGCAAGTATCGAAGTGTATGGATTTTTGAAGCATCAAAATGTTGATGGCAAAAATCTAACAGTGTTTGTTGTTAAATTTTGGAAAAATATAAGTTGGGAATTCAAGATGTACTTAAATACTTTAAGGAATCAAAAAACGTTGGTTCCAAGTTGTTATACGGCTGTGGTAAATAATTCTAATAACTTTAATTTAACCGAAGTTGGAAAATGCATTGAAGAGAGTCAGGTCGATTTTTCCTTTGAAGAAATAGACGAGGTTTTCTTATATAAAAATATTGAATATATTGAACACATTGCTACAGAATTTGAACAGATGATGAATATAAATGAAGATATTTTTAAATAGTTTTGTGTAATTGTTAATAAAAAATTGTAAATAAATTCTTTTAATTCAAACAAGTTTAATTCCATTTTAAAACTTTTGATTGGCTTATACCAATTTCTTCACATCAAGATTTCTCTTAGATAAAATATCTATTAAGATAAATTGACGAAGTAGCCAATTATATTTCTGATTGTTTTGCTGCTGTCTGATTGGTTACTTCGTTGATTTATCTAAGAGATATCTCTGGGTGAAGAAATCAGGCATTAGAAGCACAAGAAATTGACTAAACAGTAATGGTGTTGTGTAAAAAACAAGCAAGTAGACAACATTCGTTTTCGATGTAAACAAAACTTACATTTTGTTTATGCTAGCAAACATTTTCGTTAAAAAAAATATAATTAGGTATTATTTTAATTCCATAAACTAAATATTAACAACCAGTTCAGTACCCGTGCAATAAAAAAAATTTCCAGTGTAAAAAAAAATAAATTTATTCAAGCAATACAATTCAATTAAAAAAAAACAAAGTAGGTATTTCCTTTATTAAATTAAAAATTAATATAATTTGAATGTTGCTTTTATGGCTAATATAAATTGCAATAATGAAATATTTCTAAAATATTTATTTGCTATTTACAGTTTAGTAAAACATAACTTGCATAATTTTTGCAGTCAATAATATTAAAATACAATCAAATAAAAATTACACGTCACAGAATAATTCTATAGTATTATTTAATACTTATAACTTTAGCAGCTTGCCTATGTACAGCAGATAGTACTTATATACTACAATTTTCACAAAAATGTTTCATTTCTTCAACATCCATAATTAATAAACCATAGCGATTTTGACTGACTAACTATTGAATAACAATAATTGCTACACTAACAATAAGTTACACTTTCTTACTTTCTTCTTCGTCATCATCCCAATCATCTATTAATTTGTTAACATTAGTACCACTTTTACTATCCGATTGTTGCGAATCCGTATCTTCCCAATCGTCTAAAATAACTTTGGCAGATTCGTTTGTTTTCTCTATTTGAGGCGTGTCTTGGATTTCCTTGGGAATATCCTCACTTTGAACTTTAAGTATAACTTCCGATTCTTCGGCCGAATCTTTAATTGATGAATTTGAAGCTTCATCTTGCTCTTCTGCGGAGGCACGAGTTGGATTATTGTTATTTCGTATTATTACAGATTTGTAATCTTTTTCTGGAAGTTCAGAACTATCTGTTGAAATTTCAATAGTAATAGGTTCTTTCTCGTCAGAACTTGTTAACTTTTCTTCGCTGTTTACAGCTATCACTTGAACTTCAATAGATTTTGTAAGTGTATTTTTATTATCTACTTCTTGCACTTGTTTGGAATTATCTTCGGAAACCTCAATTGTTGTTGTATTTTCAATTTCTACTATTTCTTTTTCTGATTCGTCACTTTGTATTTCTACGATACTTGTATCCTGTTTGCCTGAAGAACTTTCTTCTTCCCCATTCTTCACATCACTTAAATCTTGTTCCATTGGTTCAGCATTTTCTTGCAAGTTAATTGCATTTTCTTCCAAACTGCTTGCATTTTCTTCTAAGCCACTTGTATTTTCTTCCAAGTTACTTGTATTTTCTTCCAAGTTACTTGGATTTTCTCCAACGTTGCTTATATTTTCAGTAGATTCACTTTTTTCTCCCAAATCTTGTTCCATCGGTTCATCTACTTCTTCAATAGATTCCTTTGTTTTTTCTAAAGAAACTTCACTGGCAGACGAAACAGTTTCCTAAAATCAAAACAATAACTAAATAACTATAATATTATAACTTTGTAATACTACCTGAGACATGTCTTGCGAATTATCTTGAAAGACACCTGAATCATTTCGTGACGAATCCTCGCCGTTTGTGTTTTCCTCTTCTTCTTCTTCACAAACTAGATCTGGTTTTTGCTCAACATTTTCTTCGACAGCAGAAATATCTTGCGAAAGTAAAGGACTTTCTTCGTTTTGTATATTTTCATTACTGGGTATGGTGATTGAATCGGTATCAACTTCTTGAACTAATGTGGGTTTAATAGTTTCCACTAAACTTAATCTACTCTTCATATCTGGATGTTGATTTATTTCTCTTTGTATCATTTCAATGGATTCGATGTGAGAACTATCTTGGCTGTCAGTAGTAGTAGTTAAAAAGTGGGAATTGTTTGACGTAACCACAGTGTTACCATTACGTAACTCGATTAAACCAGCCTGTGATGTTAACATCAAATTTCCTTGAGATGTTATAAATTGGTTTTCTTGCCCATCAATTGGATGAGAATATAAGACCACGATGTTGGAATTTTCGTTGTTGATCAATTCATTATTGGTTTCATCTCCATAATCGTGATCTGTCAAAACCATCACTAATTCATCTGTTGAGCCAATATTTGCACCATGAAGCATGGATTGTGTTAAAACGTTTGAATGCTAAAAAATGAACAATTCATTAGTACTTGCAAACTTTGCATAGAGGAAGTGTTTAGTATTACATCACTTTTCAATGTAGTTGTTTAATGTATTGTGTTCAGCAGGGGGGGTAGAAGAAATCTGTACAAGCTGACTTTTAATGAACCAAATTTAATAACTTCAATTAAATATTACTCGAAAAGGGTGGCAGTAATAAAAAATTTTCCTACAAAAGTTGCTTATTTTTTAAAGATCTTTTCAAGGATACCACATTTGATATAAATATGGTGCAATTTAAAATTCTGAAGTTCTGGACATTCTGGAGACATCTACTGATTCCGAATTTTCCGGGAAATAATAATATCACCATTCGATTCTTTACTACGGCTTTTGTGGTACATTTTTTTGATGCAACTCTCTACGACTAACCATTTTTGAAAAAAATTACTGATACGGGTGGTCTCATTCACCCTGTATATAGCGAAATATAAATCTTTAGAGACCGTAATAACCAAAAGTTAAAGGAAATTTCAATTACTTCATTGAAAAAAATAGACATACGTGGTACCGTGGATTTGTTAGTGACTAGAGGTGTTCGTAACCCGAGGTACCAGTGTATATTGTTTTTGCCAAAACATTGAAATTTTTTAAACAAAACCAATTGTTTCCTAGTGAACTTTGATGATTGATCTCATCGTAGATTTTTGTTTTGTCACATGTAACCACTTTAATCTAAAAATTGCTAATAATGCCTACATCTAATCTTTTAATTAGTATGTGCCGTGTTATTCATCGCACAAACAATTCTCCAAAACTTGAATTACATTATACACCTATCCCCCGATTTACACGGTACTTGTTTTACACGTTTTCGCTTTTACACGGTTTTCCAAATAAGTTTTTTTTGGTTTTTATCGCACTCTACTAAATGCTACTGTGTTTGAACACGTGCGCTGTGTACACATCTCACGGGGAATCCCGAGCTTATGTGCTGACTTGCTGCACATGCACACTGTGTCTGTATTTCTTCGCATAAAATTAAAGTTTTATCTACGGAAAATTGTATTTGAGTGAAAGTTTCAGTTTCAGAAAGATTTAATTTTCCATATTCGTAAATTACAAGTGAGTGCATAATTTAGATTATTATAAATTAACATAAATTTAAAAAAAAATTATAGGCTTATGCATTTTCTGCAAGCTTTTCGATTTACACGGTTTTGACTTGAAAATTTTTAATTTTCGATTTGCACGTTTTTCTCAGGAACGTATCTACCGTGTAAATCGGGGGATAGGTGTACTTTTTTTTGTCTAGTGGTACATTATAGTACAAGTTTCGTCCAAGAAGTACCAAGTGATTTCTATAATAATAATAAACATTGTATTCGATTTTGTAGTAGTTTATAGTATACAAATAATATATAAAAGCCTTTATTTTTCTATTTAACTTTGGTCTTGCATGCTTTTTTAATAATTATTGGTTCATAAAAAACACAAAACAAATCCTAGGCAGAGATCCCTGATTTTAAATCGTAAATACTATCATTACTCGGAGACGATAAAAATATTAAGTTATGAAACCAAAAAATGAATAACTATGGATTTTCATTATCTCAATAATAAGAGTTCGGTAAAGGGTCAAACAACTACGAGTTATGGGTAACATTACAACTTCCTTTAGCGAGGCCAAAGAAGCAACACTTTCGGTCAAATAAATCCAAATTGGGAATAATAATAATAATTAGCAAAAGCATGTATCAAATTTGTACAAACCGAGGAGTCTGAAGTACTCTCCAATCAGATTTAGTTGATGCAGTTTTGGAATTGGGCGACAATGTCAATGATCAACCGAAATCCTGTAGATAGGTTAGGTTATTTTTGTTTTGTTTTATATGATGTTCGATTATTTTACTTGCGTAGTATAAGTATTTTAATTGCGTAGTAAAAAAGTAAATAAAATAAAAAGTTAAAATAAATATTTGAATGTACCTTTATTTACATGATTTAAATAATGAATTATTATCTTTATAATGTAAATTATAATTTGTAATATAATATAAATTCGTAAATATGTACAGTACAGTAGAACCTCGATTATCCGTGCACGCATTATCTGTGAAGCGGTTTATGTGGGCGAGTCATACAACGATTACCGTACACAGATTATAATATTTGAATGTACTATATTAATTTTTTCCAGTCACAATTTTGCGATTTCCAATTCGGTGGCTAACGCTTAAAAGGTCATAACTTACATACAAATCCTATTGACCTATAACCTTTTAAGTGCCGACCACAGAATTATTCAATATTGAAAATTGTGTTTGCAGAATTCCCAAATTAAAGAGCAATGTCCGATGCTATAGTGAGTACATAATAATTGGAGCTTTATACTACAATTTAATGCCACAATGTTAGAAAAAATTAAAGGCCGCTAGTGTCCTACAATTTTAAAAATTTCTTACAAATTTTTTGAATGTCGCACAAAATGATCTTTAAAATTTTGGAATCTCTTCATCTTACTTTTCATTTTATGCTATATCCAAATCAAATGAGTAAATCAATTTTTTATTTTGATTGCATAAAAAAATGTTTCGATATTGTAGAAAACTAGCGATTATTTAATAGTTCTTTGACATTAACATTTTTAACGTACCGGTTTTCAAACTCTATGCACCGCGTGCTGTGAGGTTTTGGTTGATGATTTTTATGCCGCTGGATTGTCTGTTTCAGTATGTTTGTCTCCTAATATGTAATGTGAATTAAAATGTTTTGAAAAACTCTTCGATAATAAGGATAATGTATCATTGTTACTTACTCACTAAAAAAAATTAAATCTTACCTGTTGTGTTGTTGTATACGATTGTTCATCTTGTATTTCTGGTAGGATGTATTCTGGTTCACCACTTGTAATACCTTCCTGACTATCTGTGTGTAAAATATATTGTTGGTTTTCATCTAATACTACAACATCGACTAAACTCAAACTGGTGGCGATGCCACTGGCAACGTTACTTAGAGATTCAGATTCAGAACTTGGTTCTAAAGTCAGAGTATTCGAACCTTCTTCATGAACTTCCACATTCGATGGCAATTTAACGTCTTGCAAAATTTTAACTTTTTCACGTTTATTACCAGGCGCATACTGCACTTCATGTTTAATTAAATGTTGTTGTTCACTTTCAATCAATTCCATTTGATCTTCCTCCATTTCGTCCAAACTAACTATGCCGTCACGACGTGCATCCTCCCGATGCTGTTGTCTAATATGCACAAACAAGTTCGATCCTGCCGGGAATCTCTTGGAACAATATTGGCAATCATAAGTTGACCTGATCGATTTACCATTGTGACCAGTAATTTGTAAATGAGATGTTAACATTTGGTCATTGCAGAATGTAATTTGACATTCAGGGCATTGCGATTCAAATTTGGTGTGGTTCATTTGATGTCTAGTTAAAAGTAAATCACTAAATGCAATGAATGGGCATCGAGGGCACTTTGGAAATTTATATGTGGGCGGCGGTTTAATGCAATGTCTGGTGTATTGATGATATAAAAGCATACTGTATTTGGTGCTTTTGTGTCCACAATATTTACACATGCGAGCATCGAATCTTTCGTTATGCAAATCTGTCATATGTTTACGATACAAATAGTACAAAACAAATTCGACAGGTTCCTCGGGTGTACTACATCGTAAGCATTTCCAAGGTCCCTCATCTTCACCCTTGTCTTCAATAAATGCAGTTTTACTAAGCTTCACCGAGTCAGGTTTCGACGTCTTTTTAAATGCATTTTTTCTAACTTCGTCTATAGATACCGGTTCGTTATTGCTTTTTGCCAAAATTTTTAATCTTATACTTTTATTTTTCTTCACTAAATTTGGATACTTTTTTAGTACTTCGGAAATTAACTTCTTATGATCCATATCCGAATTTGTTTTACCCATAGCGTGACGTTAATTTTCGGCTCTTTTGCTTGGTTTTCTTTTTCGTGTGTATTAAAACGTACCCTTTTGGCGTTCGCATCTTCGAACTTGGTTTTGCGTTTTAAAGTGCCTCCTATGGAGTTATCACAATCGTTATCGATATCGGTATCGTCATCTTCGTTCATGTTAATCGACGATCTTATTCTCTGCTCCTTTACGTAGTCCCTGACGTCGTTAAAATCGATATCTAAATTGCCGTAATTCCTCGAAGACCTTTGATTATTAACGTCGGGAGAATCGCGGATGCGATCAAACGATGTACTAGCTCTGGGCTCGTCATCTTGGGTGGTTAGCGGTTTACTCGTGTAAGAGATTTCGTTAAAACTTGAATCAAATAAATTAAACGGAGACAGTTCGTCTTCCGGCCACTCGAAGCGAGTAGGTTTAGGTGTGTTGTCTACCCCTACAAGTGGTTCCGCACTAACAGACGACCTCTTTTGTTCTTGATAATAATGAGGAATTACGGTGTGCGGCACCGATACCGGAGCACTTTTTCTTTTCCACACAGGCAACTTGCGACCTGGTAACGGCGCAGGTAAATCGAGATCCTGATTTTTGTTTTGCATTCGTTTGCTGGCAGAATGCCACGTACCGGAATTCTTCTTAGTTGCCTTATTAGAAAAAGTCGAGGGTACCTTTTGTGCATCTAATAGTTTAGTTAAAACAGTGATATTCATAAGGGAGGCGGTTTCGTGTAATTTTTCGAATATCAAGTATGAAATTCTAGCATTCCCGTGTACATAAAATTAATTATTGGTAATACGACGTCTGCCTGCAAATCGGAGGGCATCATTAAAACATCGTCGATCTTATCGCACGTTTGTTCCAACTCTTGAAAGTATTCGGTACAAGCGTTTAAAACTAATCGATGTACTTTTAATTGGTAGCTTGTACCAAATTGTAAAGTTAAATCGCAGTAATCGGTGTTATTAAAAACGTTTGTAATCTTTGTAGGAAGAAGACACCCCAATTATCAACCCTGACTTGTTTACTTCCTTCATTGGAATCTCTTCTTGTGAGCACATGAGAACCCATTGTGGTAGTTGGCTTACGTTAACCTAATAATAAAATTGCTGATAAAATATTTTCATCTTAAATTTTGTGAGATAGGATCGGCGAAAAGGGATACGGGAGTGAAATAAAGAAAAAAAGAAAAATGACTAGCAAAACAAAGCCAAGCCGTACATAAATGGAGGACAAACAAACGTAATTTCCGATTGAAATTTCTCGAGGAAATACTTGTGGACAAATAATTGGACATTCATTTCAAACTGCCGGTCATTGGTTTTTCCGGATTAATATTGATAATTCAAATTTTACTTACTTTTTAGTAACATTAAATTAATTTTAGCTCCATCTCTCCTGACGTACAAACATATTGAACATTTTACAACTACTTTATCTTTGACGGTGGCGTACCCTACAGGCGCGTAATTTAAAGTTTATGGATTTATCGAAAAAATATGGAAATTGGAGCAATTCGATAAACAACTCATGATTTAATTATTAATGTTTTCATTATCTTTTATTAAATACCGCACAAAAACATTCAAAAATGTTGGTTTTCTGTTGACGGTAAATTTGTGCAATCTACATTTTAAAAGTTGAATTGTTCAAAGTTGTACATCGATAATTTAGTATGGAAGCCAAACGGACAGGCAACCTATACAAAACTAGGCGTGTTCGCTCGTTATTTTTGTTCGTTGCGATAAATACGAAATGAAATTGTTGAAATAAGTTATAGATGGCGTAAACGTAAAGATTTTCAATTTTTTTTAACGGACATCTTTTTGGCAATAATTTAACATAAAATTATTACTCATATTTTTTTTTTGATTTTATATTATAGTCAAATAAGTTAAAAAAAAATGGTTTGAAATATTCTTCGATTTTTGTCCAAAATAAATAGGTACTATTTTTAGTTTTCGAATTTAAAATTTTTCACGATAGTAAGGTCTTTGAAAAATATTCGTATACCGCAAAAACGGTTACTTTTACATAAAAATGTCATAAGACCTTTTTTGTAGATAATTATTTCCTCTACAATTTTTGTTTGAAACTTTTTATCGTAAAATAAATGAAAAGCGAGATATTTACAAAAAGTAGGTTTCGTGGCCTTTGACCTTGAATAACCTCGGAAGCGAACATAACTCGAGATAGACTTTTCACACATTGTGAAAAAGACTGTATATCAAAATTCAGCTTCATGGTAATTTTTCCGAGCTGAAAGTCTAATTTTTACTGGGCTATTAGGTATAAAAACTAATTTTCTATCCCTAAAAAGGGGACAGGAGAGATGGGGACTGGGTTGGAGCTCGGAATGTTTTCGGATATTCTTCTTAATTCAAATTGTAAATAACTATATTTATATGAATTTTACCGAAAAATTAAAAGAAACAAAAGTTGCTCTAAATTAAATTAATTTTCATTTGAGTGAAAAACATTTGGTTAAAAATTGATTTCGTAATTTTTCCAAAATATATGCGTGACAAACAATATATGGAACATTCTGATCAAAGACATAATATCTGGACCCTTTGGATTTGGAAATTTTGCAAGTTAAATTTTTAACCTTTAACTCGATTGTACAATTCATTTTAAAATTACCGAAGTTCCATAAGAAACACATCATGTAAGTGTATTATTGCGTAATATTACGCCTTGGGGAAGTCGGCTTTGACAAACACAACCACGGTAAATCTTGGATTCACTCTAAAAATGTATTTTTTTCAAAATTTGTAGACAGACCACAAATTATTGTTTTTTTATCTGTTAATTAGACTCTCAACTTTCATAATTTGTTTTAAAAATCTAGATTCGGGTATATTAACTGTCATAAAAACCTATTTTAAATTCAACGGGGTTCCAATTTAAAAGAGCCAATGAGAAATTTAATGAGAGAAAATTTAAAAAAAAATTTTTATGCCTATATAGCATTTATATCTTTTATAATTTACAAAAGAATGGCGAAAATCGCAATCAGGGCTAATTAACTCTCACCGGAATTTTTATAGACTTATTTGGAGCCTTAATTTTTTTAAAATTTTTATTACTTCTTTTAACCAGTTAAATGCATTTTTTAGATAACATCAATTGCGACCCGTTTTAAATTCATGAATTTTTGTGTGTGAAATTAGAAAATCAAAATTTACATTTTTTGTATATTTACCCAAAAACAGAGTGGAGCAAGATTAGGGGACGTCCATTAATTATAATTTTTAATTTTCAGTAGATTTGGTAAGATGTGGTGAGACTCCTTCCCTCCACCTCACGTGAGATTTACCCTACGATTTTTACAACACCGGAGACCAGTAATTTTTTACAGTATATCTGTTATAACTAATAATGTAATATATTCTCTGAACTACAAAGTTGACGTGAGATTTTTATTGCCCCCCCCCTTTAAATAAAATTTGGTTAAATTTTGCCGACCCCCCCCCCCCACATTTTGTGCTCACGTAATTAATAGACGTTCCCTTATCTTTTAATTTCTTATTATTTAAAAAAAATTTTCAAACAAAATCAGAAAAAAAAATTATTTTGATAATTTTTTAATAGAAAAAAAAATAAAATATCTTTTGATAAAATTTAATTTTTTTGCATATTTTGAAAGTAAAAGGTGAAAAATGTCCAATTTAAACCAAATAATGCAAAAAAAACTCCTAGTGAATAATTCCATAAAAAAATATAAATAAAAAGACAGTCTTTATTATAAATTCAATAAAACATTTTGATTAAATCAACAGAGAAGTAAATGAGACATCTATTTTTATAAGAAAATTCTGGAAAATTATGGTAGTGCAAATTTTTTAAATTAAAAAATAGAATTCTATCTATTTTTTGATGAATATACGTAGTTTGAGCCCCTCATTTCATATAAAAAAATTTTATACATTTAAAACGATTCGGAATTGATGTTTTCTTAAAAAATAAATTTAAAAATCTTGATTTTGTCGGTTAATAAAGCGATAAAATTTTTTAAATCAACCTTGAAATTTGCCCAAAAGAAGCTTAAAAATAATTCTTTAAACAAATCCAAAAGGGTCAGGCAGATAACTATGTTATTTGACTTAGAATGGCTCATATATAAAAATAAATATACAAAATGGCTGCTTCAAAATGGTCATACTTATTTAAAATCATACTTTCATTAAATCTTATTATTATAAAATCCCAGTTTTGTGTGCATGGGAGTGTGGCATTTTAAAAAATTTTAATCGTCCCAAACAGTGGCGGACTTAAATAATGCTTATGGGAAGAGAAATCAGATTAATTTTTAGAATCTCGTTGATCCATTCATGCGCGTCCGTGATAAAGGATACCGTTTAAAAAAATACAAACAAAATAGTGATGAATATATTAATACTGGGTACCGTGATTATCCGAGTCATCCTTGGGGGGGGGGGGATTTGTCCCTTTGCCCACCTCTAAATATGCCACTGACCCTAAAGGAAAAAAAACATTGACTCTCTAATGGTGCGTGTTATGTACCACTGTTTTTAATAAAAAAGAATTTTAAAGATCAATCTTGAAGTTAACATTTCTTGAAACTCATGTTTTGGTATGTAGAATAAAAAATATAAATATTTAAGTACAAAAATAGACTCTTTTTGGGTAACAAGAAACAACGCTGTTTTTCTAACTATTAACCCCTTAACGTGTATGCCCGATAGTATCACTAGGGCATGCGTTTATGAAAATATAAAGTAAAAAGTGTAAACTACAATTTAAAAAATTAAATTGATTACTATGAAAATTTATTATTGCAATTGAACAAAAACTGGATCAACTTTAAGAATTAAATTGTCATGTTCTAAAAGAGCATTTAATAAAACGGATGTTCTAAGGTAATCAACCCTAAGAACGCTGATCACGTTTTTTTGTTGATATCAATAAATAGACGTACTTTGCAATTGCAGTTAGTGAATTGAGAGTTGTTAGTCTTAGTTCATTCACTGGCAGTAACTAAACCGCTTGAGCACGTATCTACCGTTGATTAAATAAATAATGCTAACCAAATTGGCATTTTTCTAAAAAAAACACGCATCTTCTGATAGTCAATAACAATCCAAATATTTCAATAAAACCGATCATATTTCAGACGCAATCGAATTCAAGTCAATCTATGATTCATGGCGCCCAGAATTCAGTATCATTTATTGTTTGAATCATAGCAATACATGCATATATGTACAGGTACATGAGAAAGGATCCGTGACAATGGAAAATTAATTGATTATTTGCAAACGCGATTTTGAAATGCTTCCCGGTGTCAGTATTAGAATAGTTTGTTTCAATCTTGCCAGTAGAATAAAGAAGAATCTGATTGCTTTGTATTTCTTTTGTTTTTGGTTAAAGAATAACATTATTTTTTTAACTTCAGAAGGCAATGTCAAACCATCGAGGTATAATCTATCTAACAGTAACCTTCTAAAAAAGAAAGTTTGGTATAAAATTTACCGTTACCAAATTTACCAACTTTTATACCTGTTTTATTGTAGTACTCTTAAGTATTAAATAATGTTAATTATAAATTTTATAATATTTGTTATGTGATAGAATTAAATTAAATTTAATTTATTAAAAACTTATTTTTAAAAATAAACCGAATAAAAAAATTTAACCGAAATTCAGAGGGGCAATTTTATTGATTGTACCAAAGTAACGACATCAAACGAATTAACTGCAATTAATTGCTAATTTTATTGTTTTAAAAACGAAATTTACACAAATGAATGGAAACTGCGTCTTTTAAATTTAAATTTATTAAAAAAATGTATGGTATTCTACGATAGATGTCTCTAACTGCAACTCTTATTTAAAAATTGTAAACAATTTTTATCTTTTCCGAAACGTCAACAATTTTTTTAAATTAGCGATTATAAATACATTTTATGTTTGTAAAAGTAACGATAGGCGTATTTAAAAGCAAGTTTAGTGTTTTCCTGCATTACGTTTACTCGATGTAAGTGGACCACTATTTATTTATTGGTTATATTTGATGGGTAAAAGTTGGTAATGCTCAAATTTGTTTTGTATCGAATGCGAAACGGTTTCGTATCAAAGTTAAGTTATGGCACCAAAATTAAAGTTTTCCGATGGTAAATTAATCGTGCTACGTAAATTCGTGCTTATTTAATTTTTATTTTAGGCGAAAAGGTGCTTTGCTTTCACGGACCATTAATATATGAAGCGAAATGCTTAAAATCACAAATTGCTAAAGATAAGAGTGTGAAATACTTCATACACTATGCAGGATGGAATAAAAAGTAAAAAAGTTTTAATTTATAAATCGAGATGTGTATTGTAATTTTTTTAAATTTTAGTTGGGACGAATGGGTTCCCGAAAGTCGAGTTTTGAAATATAACGAAGCTAATGTTGCTAAACAGAAGGAAGTGCAAAAGGCTCACCTAACACAGAATTCCACCACGAAAACGAAAAAGACGAAAACGCGTAAAGGTGATCCACCCAATAAGGAGACGACCGATTCCAGAGCCAGTACACCTAGTAGCGAATTGCCTCGTGCTGCTAAACAAAAACCGGTCAATCCACCATCAAGTAGTCAGGATTCAGGTTCTGATGTCACAAAGAAGAAGAGAGGACGTTTGGATCCAACAGTTGAATCGGAGGAACAATTTTTAAACAAAGTGGAAATTAAGGTAAAGCTACCCGATGAATTGAAGCCATGGTTAGTGGACGATTGGGACATTATAACCAGACAACGTAAATTAGCTAATTTGCCGGCAAGGCTTACAGTGGATGAAATAATTGATAATTATATAGCATACAAAAAGTCAGCAAAAAATAATAATTCTTACAAAGAATCGGCTGCAATTGAAATAAGTAACGGCATAAAGGAATATTTTAACGTTATGCTAGGCACACAATTGTTGTATAAATTTGAACGACCACAGTATGCAGAAATCTTACAGGAAAGTACCGACAAACCTATGTCAAAAATATATGGGGCCATACATCTCTTACGATTATTTGTAAAATTAGGGGCAATGCTGGCTTATACTCCGTTAGACGAACGTAGTATACAATTATTGCAAGTTAATATACAAGATTTTCTTAAATATTTGATAAAAAATAGTTCAACTTTGTTTAGTTTACAAGATTACGGTAATCCTTCACCCGAATATCACAGAAAGGCTCTGTGATATGAGGAGGAATTCGATGTAGACGATGATTGATTTTTTATTTAAATTACTTTGTTTTTATTCATATTAATTAATGTAAACTAGTTATTTGCATACCAAATAAAAGTAAGTTAAATTTTTATTAAACGTTTGACAAAAAATGTACAGAAAAATTTATTTAATATTTTCTTTCGAATTTATTTATAATAGGTGTTCATACGAATATTTTTAAATAAAGTTAAATATAAAATATTACCGGATACTTAGTTTGCTTATAAATAATTGATCAATTAATCATGGTGAAATGAGTTTTCTTGATAAGGACATTCATTATAACCCAAGTCATACTTAAACAGTCAATTAAAACTGATAACAGGAAATTCTTAGAAAAACATACAAGTGTCGTTTTATACCTACCTATTTCTCATTAAGATAAGTTGAAATTTGGTTATACAGAGTGTTCTGGTTGAAGCAACAAAACACGAAGTTGTTATTTGTTATAAGAGATACAAATGCAGCTAAATGGCGTATACTTTTCGCAATAATAATAATAATATGAAAGTGCCAGAAAGTTTACAATACAATTTTTTGTAATTTTCCTGATAGTTCAAGCAATATCAAAGAGGTATTTCTCTCATATATCTTTTCATCCGTTTTTTTAATTGAATTTATTATACATAAATTAACAAATTTTTCCCACTTGCTGTTTCACAAAATTTTTGATAGTTTTTGATATTGATGCCATGAATATTACTTTACTTGATATCATTAAATTCATTCAATAATGATAAAAAGCAATGGTAATTTTTATACTTTTTAGTCAATATCTTGAAAACTAGATGAAATAAAGAAAAAAACAGTCCATATCTTTTTGGTAGAGCATAAGATTTTCTACAATAACTGTACAATTGTTAGTTAAGTCTTAAACATTGGGTTCGGAAGCGCTTGTTTGTCGTCATGTTTTGATGATTAGATCTTGTTTAAATTTTGTCGGAAGAAAAGTAGAAAATAAACAAATATTGCAATTAACTTATATGTATTCAGAGGCATCTGACACTGGCGATTTGAAGGCAAAATGAACCCTGAACGTGACGCAGACATTTTAAAAGTTGTAAGGGGACGTCCCATTAATTACGTGAGATGTTTTTAATTTGACCCCTCCTTGGTGAAATGTGGTGGACTTCCTCACGTGAGATTTACCTACAATTTTTACAGTGAATCTGTTATAATAATGCAATTCTCTGAATTACAAAGTTGACGTGAGATTTTCATTGACTTCCCCTTTAAAATGAGATTTTGTCGGACTCCCCCTCTTTTTTATCTCACGTGAGTAATGGAGGTTTCCTAATTACCATATAGCAGCAGAGAAATTTATCCTCTAATGGTGCACGTTGTTAGAGTGGATTAACGAGATCCCCATTCTAGTTGAAGATCTGCAATATCGTTTAATTGCTGCATGGATTATCAAAATTCCCATACTAAACATGTAGAAAAACGTTTGAAGACGGGCTTAACCCCCCATTGTAAAATATAAATCTCGTTCTGTTCTGCAATAATTACAACTTTTATTTTGCAAATGTTTTTTTTAGTTTTCGACAAAATTTGTTTAGAAATAAAAAGCCTGCTGGGGTTCAGCCACACTGGCAATCAATTACACCAGAGCGTGTTAAGCGATTAAAAATTATTTGTCAAAAATGAAATTTTAAATGTAAATTTAAACGTAGCGCATATTTACAGCATTTTTTAAGATAACATGTTAGCGATAAATTTCTTTATCACTCGCCAGCGTAGCTAAACCTAGGGCATTAGGTAAATTGTTAATATAAAAATTTAAATATAATTTTAAAGTTTTAAATTAGTCAAGTTAATTTACGATAAGAATTATTTTCATTTATCTTCTATATATATAAAAATCAATGTCTGTTTGTTTGTCTTCCATTTTCTCCTGAACCATTTGACCGATTTCAACCAAATTTTGCACAATATCTTATTAGGACTCGGAATAGGTTTCTGTGCAAAATATCTTTAAAATGTGAGAATTACATAATTAGGGAAATTCGGTGACGCGCATGAATGGATTAACGAGATTCATATTATGTACTACCTAATACATACACATAATATGTGTATGTATTTTCTGTCAGAACAAATGATTGAAAATGATAATAAAGTAATACATATATTTTAAACATAACAATAACAATGGCGACGATATAAATCGGTGTAAATCTATATATATAAAAGAAAGTCGCAAAATTGTGTTAGTTACACCATTTATAACTCGAGAACGGCTGAACCGATTTTCATGATTTTTGCTTTGTTGGATTTGTCTCCTCCTGGATTAACAGAATAACTATTAAAAAGAATAGAAAGTCAACTATTACGGTTTTAGAAATTTTGTTTTTTTAATAACGGATTAGGTATGGTGAACGGTGATTGGTGGATAATAAATGAATCTTAGTTTTAAAGTAACATCTATATCTGTATATATAAAAGAAAGTCGCAAAATTGTGTTTAGTTACACCATTTATAACTCGAGAACGGCTGAACCGATTTTCATGATTATATGTAAATAAATACGGTCCTGTATTAATTTAGTGTAATAATGTTGTATACAGTGTATATGTAAATAAAGCATAACGGATTAGGTATGGTGAACGGTGATTGGTGGATATTTAATATCTAAAGGTTGGTACATGACACAACCGGCAGATATTAAAGAGTCAGTCAGTCATGGACATGGAAATTAATGTAATCTAATCTCTACAATGCCGCGAGCAAGAAGATCGAATCTTTCACAACGAAGCCGTAATGCAAATAGACTGCGAAATATTGCGAATCAATCTGCTGGAGATGAAATCGCACAAGAGAGGCATCGTGTTAGTATGTTTTAAGTCCAAAGCTATGTAACGGAACGCGTTTGGTGGTGAAAAAACTCATGGGCAATATAATTCACGCAACGATACTTAAGGGAAAATTTAAGGGTGAGGAAGTTCTCATTCCGAGAATTCCGATGATACCAACCGATATGCCATTCGAATTTAAACGAATTCAATATCCGATTCGTCTTGCATTCGCCATGACGATAAACAAATCGCAAGGCCAATCCTTGAATGTTTGTGGACTGAATATAGAAAATAGTTGTTTTCTCATGGTCAATTGTACGTAGCATGTTCACGTGTAGGCAAACCATCCGCTTTATTCATTCTCGCCCCTAACAATAAAACCAAAAATATAGTGTATCGCAAGGTCCTTCAATGAAGATAATTGACGCGAGTGCAACCCATTCAGCACATGGTTGCTTTGCTGTACGTGAATTAGTTCCATTTTGAACTTTTATTAACTTTTTATATTAAAATAAAATTTATAAGATTAAGAATCACCTAATAACTTAACACAACATTATTATTAATTACCCATTTAAATTCTTTTTAAGTCCAAGAGCCTAAAGTAAAGTACTTCAAACAAAGGCAGAGTTCCACCTTTTAATGAGACCCGGCGAAGCCGGGTATCCAGCTAGTACTTATACTATAAAATTGCCTAATTTGAAAGCCTAAAATTACATTTTCATTCAAGTTAATATTACTTAACTCAGTAAAAAATTTAAATTGTTTTTTATTTATTTCAATTAAAATAACAAAAGTATACCAATTTTAAAAAAATTTTGAAAAAGAACAAATATTACAAGTAAAACCGTTATAAAAAGAATTTTATTGCCTACTCATAGAACTTATTAGAAAAAAATTTGAAAAATTATAAATTTCATATATTCTCAAAATAATTGAGTTGCCAAAGAGAATTGCCTCGGATGATACCTAAGAACTTAAAACAACAAAGAATCACTATTAGTATAAATCAAAAATGCAATAGTCAACAAAATACACAAGGTCTTGAAAATTAGGCCGTAATTTCAAAATAATAAATTTTTATGAAAAAACAAAATTATACTTATTGTTTTGCATGGACTTCAGTTGTTTCCTATCTTACAGGGGCACTCGAGGCTCTAACTCCCAGAAACAGATGTGCAAATTTAATTTCCATGCAGACATTGTTTTGCCTTATTTTCAAGACACTATGAACTACAAAGGGATCCTATTTGTCCTTCATCAAGCTGGTTTTTAGAATGCAGATCGGATAGTATCTGCAGTTTAACTTGAAATCCGAATTCATACTTGCTGCCGTTAGGTGAAGCTTTTCAAATTTGTAAAAGATTTTCTATTACTTAATGATTGTGACTAAAAATGTCACGTTACCCTCCACCAGAGTACAGTATCGGAAGACAGTACATGAGTTGTTTACAAATTATGTAGAGGTTTTATGATACCGCTTCTAATATTTCGTATCCCCCCAGCACTTTAACATCTAGTCCCCCCTTGCATTTTATGTTGTTTTAAAGTTTTCTATTGATTACTAAATACTGAACTTATGCCCGATTTCTTCACCTGGAGATATCTCTTAGATAATGTATCTATAAGATAAATTAACGAAGTAGCCAATCATATTTCTGATTGTTTTGTTTTGCTGCCCTCTGACTGGTTACTTCGTTAATTTATCTAATAGATAAACTTTTTATAATTTGAACGTGGCTGGAGTACTCTTCCTATCAGATATTATTACATTTTTGTGGCGACTATCATTACTGTTGTATAAGGGGAAAGATTTTTCCACCTTCGTCATAGAAATTTTTGTTTATTTATTTAGGTAAGCTGTATTTCAATAAAAATAACTATAAAATTTACAAGTTAATCTGCCCCAGCGTTGAAATGTGAGTACTATTTTCTATAATGTCATCTAAGATAACAGAAAAACAATTCTAAATTTGTATTTTTCTTATTGTCATACCTTTTTGAATGCATACTTTTTTGATTACGATAAGAAAATTTCAAATTATGCATTTGCGGAGAATGCTTAGGAAATAAAATCAACACTAACTTGTTTCTAACGAAATTTTGACAGTTTATTTAAATTTCGAGTCTCCGCATTTACTCTTCTGCCTGATTTTACTGAGAAAATATGATTTTCAATAGAAGAATAACGAAATATGCTAGAACATTTATTATCTTCGTATAAAAAACGTCAACAATGGACTGAATACTAAATACAAACACAGGGTTTGAATAGTATAGTAAAGCACCAAAAATAGTAGCCCATGAGGCATTTGTTTTCTTGCCTGCCAGCTCACTTCGGGCCTGATTGTCGAGTATTTTATGCTCTACCAAAAAGATATGCACAGTTCTTGCTTTATTTCGCTTAGTTTTCAAGATATTGACGAGAAAAGTCCCATTGCTTTGTTTCTATTGTTGTTAATAACCATTAAAGCCAAAAAAAGTAAGAAAGAAAAATAAACTTATGCCCTCCTGAGCTGAACCTCCTATATTTATTTAAGGGGAGCTACTGTAAATAGCAATTTAAACAGTCCGCCCAAACTTGCCTCCTATGGTATACAAACCTATTATTATATTTTCCTTATAAATTGGTATTACGTGTTGTAACAGATGAAAACGTGGAAGAGCGTGAATTAAGTACAATATGTTTTTTTAACTAAATTATTATATTTTATAAAAAAGCGTATCCTACATTAATAAAAAAATTAAAAATTTATGAGCTTATGAAATTGCCCAATTATTTTGTGGTGTTGGATTTGGAGTTACCCACCCAATCGGAATTTTTGATCCATTTTCATCATCTGGATGTGATAAAAATGTATCCCAACTTTTTCTAAAAATTAAGCAACATTCAATATTTTGGATTGGCTTTATTCCTGTTTTTACTTACCTAATTGCAATGAAGGTTTCCAAATCTTTATCTGCTGCAGTGAGACCATAATAAGCAGCAGACGGAATACATTTCTGCCCAAAAAGTGCAGTGTCCCATTCTTGAGTAATTTTTCTTTCCCTTGCCAAACGTACAGCATTACTGTCTTCCGTGGCATTTTGTTCCAGCATAATTCGAAGACCTTGTTCTTCTTTTCCATAAATTAGAAGAGCGTCAGTCCAAATTTTGATTAACTTTTCCGTAACTTTATCAAAAGCATCACGATCTTCAAGGCACACCTTTTCTCCTCTCTGAATAGCGGCATGTTCTCTAGCTTTTCGTAATTTTATTAGCGAAGAAATTAAGAGCAACGATTTTTTGCGTCCGACTTCTTTTTGGTGACTTCAGACAGCACACAATCGGCATCTTTCTTCATATTTTCTTCCTGGTTATATAAAATATTAATTTATAAAAAATTTGTACAGATGCAAATATTAAAAGTAGCTATAATGAAATCTGGTGCGTGTACGATAAGAATCAATGATCCCGCGCAGAATTTTTTAAAACAAAATCTCAGACTTTTCAGGTTTTACCTGATTAAAATTGATAATTTTCCTTGACTTTTTGAATCTCGGTAAACAAAAATCAAATTAATACTTTTGGCAGCAGCATAAATCAAAATGTCTAGCGGCAAAATTCTAACTCCTGTTTTATCCAAAAATAGTTCAATTGTTAAACAAAACAGTTGAATTATTGCACAAAATAGCAGCATTATTGAATAAAACAGTTGTATTTTGAACAAAGTAGTAGCTTTTTTTTTTGCAAAAAACAGTTGAATGGTTGGATCACGGAAAATTAAACTGTTGAATAAAGAATAATTGAATTGTTGAACCAAAAACATTTGAATCATTCAACAAAAAACAATTGAATTATTAAATTAAAAATAATTTTTAAAAAACAGTTGGATTTTGGACAAAATACAGTAGAGTTCATATATAGCGACTTCGCTTATAACGACTAACCGGTTTTAACGACGAAAATGTTTACTCAAGTTAGGTTTCATAGTTAGGTATGTACTTAAGAAATAATCCGTTTTGTACGTCATCCGGTTAGTACGACATAGTATCGCCGGTCCCTTGAAGGTCGTTATATCCGGATTCTACTGTAGTTGCATTGTTGAACCGAAAACAATTGAATTTTTAAACTAAAAACAATTAAACAGGGTTTCCATTTTGGATATTTAGTTAATTTGAAAAATTAAATATGGATCGACTGTCGCAACGAGTCGAATGGTTGAATCATGTTATGCATGGAAGCGATAACTCGATAGCAATGAGAATAACGTTGTTGATACCACAGGGGATTGATACCTCAGGGAGCAGTGGTGGGATCAGGTGTTGAGTAACTTCAGGATGATGGGTGTTAATGACGGGAGGGCAAAGGTTCAGGAGGGAGAGTGTTGGAGAGGATTAGTTGCGGAAGCTTAGAGGAAATGTGCGAGACGGAATAGAAAAAGGACTGAGCATGCACTAAAAGATTTATATTTACGGGAACTAATTCGCCCCTTCAAACGGATTTGTAAAACCTGGAACCAGGATGGCTATATTCTACTTAGAATGTAAAATTTTTGAAATTATTCAAAAATAATTGTAATTCTTTCAAAATTTCAAATAATTTTCCGTATCCAAAGTGGTAATTTCTCTGAAAAATATTCCCCGTCTTTCCCAGTCCAGACGAGTGGGAACCCTGAAAATACGCATGGTATCTCGTCAACTGCACTATAGAAATTTAGTTAAAGGGCAAGATTGTATGCCATTTTAAATACTAACAAGATCATCTTTAAAATCTACATTTATCAGTTTTGGCTGTGTTTATTGCATTGGTTAGTAGTACACCAAAGCGATTTTAACATTGCTTTATAGCCCAAATTTTTTTCAAATTTTAACTCAAAAATAAATATTGTTAGTACTTTTGCTTTTTATCTTTTAAATTAATACTTTATAATTCTTTACTCAATTCTAATGCAAAATAATAAGTTACTTTATTTGGCGAATTTCTTTATTTGGCGAATTTCTTTTTGGTGAATGAACAAGAAACAAAACAATTTGTCAATAGTTCAGTTTTCAAAAGCCATTGTACAAAAATTATGTTATTACAATGAGTCATGTTATGTGTACCACCGACATGATGATACCAGTCTGTCTATGATTCATATTTTATATTTGGATTTTAAAGAATTAAAGAAATTTTTCATGCGAAAAGCTAAATATGGTGGTGTTAATCAAAATCTGAAGAAAACGGATATCAAAGGTTCAACAACTTATGTTAAGTAAATACACCATTTAGCACTCAACTTCATCCTTCATACGTTCAAGCCATTCGTCAATCTTCTTTTCGGTTTCTTTTTTCTCTGCATTTAAAATCGCTTTATTAACAGCATTTTCCTTCTTTCGACGCTTCTGACTAAGTCTTTTTTTTCTTCTGTTTTCCACAGCTTTTCTCAAATTGGTCACAACAATGGGATTTTCAAATTGCGAAAATAATTTTGAAAATTCTTCTTTGATGCTACCAATTTCTGTGGTTTTTTGTTTCCATTCAATAGAGGTCATTTTGTCGGCGTTGAGCTTCAATAATTCATAGAGACTCTCCAATTTTTCTAAAACTCGGATGCTATTCTGTAATGCGCTTGAAGCTGCATGAATTTGAATTACGTTCTTGGCGCATTTATCACTTTTAGGTTTATTTTGGGAAGGTATTTTGATAGTAGAATTTAAATTAATTTGAATTTTACCTATTTCAGATAACCATGTTTCTATCCACAATTCTTCATCGGTTTTAACGACTGCAACCGTCTCATTTGGTAGAGACAGGTCATACATTACATTATACGAACTGGGTGATGCATTGTAGTTAGAATAACATACTCGCGGATCAACATTCGGATACAACGACGAAATATTTTGACAATTATAGCTGACATTCGAAATATTTGGGATTTCATAAGAATTCCCGCAACTTAAGTTTTGATTATAATTCATTATTAAAGTTTAAATTTAAAAAGCAACTACGTAAAACTAAAATTATTAAATAATAAAGCTGAGTGATAATAATAATTAAGTAAGTATTAACACATGTGAAGGACTTCACCAGGTCCCGGAAGCTGGTGTTTAGCGTCTTCTAAAACTTTCTCCGCTGAATGGTAGTCTTCAATTTCTTTTAAATCTTGTTCACTATCGAGAATCTTTTTTAATTCGTCAATCGCTTTTACCAATTTACGTTGACAGTCGGGAACCATCATCAGAGTTTCTTGTAGAACCTCCTCCTGCTTACGAATATCGTATTCGTCTTTACCTTCCTGTTTATATTTTGTAATCCGTGCACGCTGTTGCTCGGCTTCTACTTCGTACGTAACTTTCTCTTTAGCTAATCTTTTCACAACACCTGTTTTAATTTTTAACGTTTTAATGCGTGGATCGGCCATTACAAATTCAGAATTATTGACAGAAATTCAAGTGTTTTGAAAAAAGTAAACACCCATTGGTTAGAACAAAAACCTTGCCAACAAACTAATGTTTCACTAAAATTTGTTTCTGTGATTGAGGTTAACAACACACCGGGATGATTTGATTAAAATTATTGCACATGCGTATAATGTTGTAAATTTAATTGGTAGCTGGGAACGCTCTGATTCAGGACCGCACTGAGGAATATAGAAAATTTATTTTTTCCAAAAAAAAGTGCAAAGTTAAGAAAATTGTGAAAAACTTCAGGCCCCTGCTAAGGTAACTAATTAAAATTTGGGAGAATCTAACTATCTTCCAACGTTCAAGGCTAATTGAGGAATTCGTCTTTTATGTATTTATTTCAAGAATGTTGAAGGATTATGAAAAAGAAACAAAATAATAACGTAATTATAAATTTAAGCCGTTAAGATAAATAGAAAAATGTTGATAAAACTATAAATACAAACAAATTTATTAACAAGATAAAATACAGAAATACAAACAAATTATAAAATTTAAATTCTATGAACACCTAAAATAGCACGCAACCATTTTTCATGGCGAGTTGCAAATTCTCGTTGAATTTCACCACATTTGTCGCTATTTTCATTAACAAATCTTCTTTCGGTTTCAACAATAAAGTCATACAAATATGACAACTGAACTTTAGTGCACTCTTCGTCTTGTTTCTTAACACATCTTTCACTGCTGTGAGATTCGGTCAATTGAGGATTTATTTCCCAAACCAAATGGTGATATTTGTGCAAGACTCTTAGCAGATTGTAAATTATAAATCGTCGATGATACCAAATCGATTCGTGATCTTGACACATGTTGTTTAAAGAAGGTAAAAAATTCAACAAATCAAAAAGTAACACGTTGAGGTAGCACGCATAGTTAGTATTATTTAAGTTTTCATCAACATTTGATATATTGTCGCGTTTGCCCAACAAGTTTTCCAGGTACGTGGAGAAGTCACATTCAGAAAATTTCAAACTCATATGATGATAAACAGGTTCAAAATATCTTTGAAAAGGTTCAAAGTAAATATCTGCACTATCAAAAATACTATTGCATATATATTGCCTAAAGTGGTAACCGGAATGCTCCGATACATGAGTGGTAATCCAGGAAGTGGTGAAATTTAATTGTTGAGTCAACAAATCCAGACGTCTCATAGGAGGTATATATGAAGAAAATTTGGATGCTATGTGCTCTAAACACCAAATTCTATGGTTCCAGGCATGATAATTATTTTTTGATTTACCTGCCGTCATTGTACATACAAAAAATTCATTGTGTAATAACTGTACAACATCAAAACGTTCTCCTTTAACATTTTTTAATAATCTATTTAGTATCCACCTGCGATAAGCAAATGCTTCTGATGATTTGCATCTATTCGATAAAACCAACTGAACCAATTGTAACTCTTTACTGATACATAATTCACCGTAATCAATTAACTCCGTCGCATGTTCCAAAAAGTTTGTACCTCCGGATTTATCAACAATCCACCAATCAACAATTTATCCAATTTCTGACTTTTACACCAAGGCAGTTTATTTTTTCTCAGCAGATTGCGTGTCTTGAACAACTCTTCATATAAGTAAGCAAACACATATTTTACGCACCACGACTCCAAACCTAAATTGTGTTCCTCATACAGTACGGGAGATTTATTTTTATTTTCTGGAGTAGGTACAACACAAAATTCTTTTCTAAAAGAATAGAAGAATTAAATTAAAATTTACTTTAAATTAAAAACACTTACAGGTTAATGTCGTTGTATAAAGTTTGTTGGATATCAGATAAAATCCTTTCCGATAGAGATTTATTTTCTTCGCTTTTATGTTGCATACTTTTATTATATCTGAATGAAATTTTCTCGAAAATAAAAGTGACAATTTAATTCAGTTTTTCGTTCATTTGTACATAACCCGCAAAATCGTTATCTGTCACTTAAATAAAACTACTGGGTACGTAAATACACAGAGTCGGATTGAGGGATTTTAGTTTACTTATTATGTAATAGGTGGGTTGGGTCCTCACTTTTATTCTTGTTGTGATGGTAAATTGTAGAAATAGTACGTATCATAGTATTATCGTCGAAATTCATTGTAGAAATAGTTATTTATGGGACAAGTGAGTAATGATATTTTTATCCACGAACGGAAAGTTTAGCACACGAGGTGAAGCCGAGTGTGCTATCTTCCGTAAGTGGATAAAAATATCTTTACTCAAGAGTGGCATATAACATTTTATCCAAAACCTGCAAGTAAAATGAAAATTTCAAAATTAAAATTTGAAATTTATAATTTTGTTTCGTATTATACTGCTTGCTTGTGACAGTAATCAATTTGACACTCTAGATTTCTGGTTGAGTTTTAATAAAATGATGCGATTTTATAGCATAGATTGCTTTAACTAGAAACATTCTTCACTAGTGAGCAAAAATCATTTTCGCTCACTAGTGAATAAAAGTCCACTTTGGTTGCTTTAAAACATCAATGTAAAGTCATTTTACTTGCAGGTTTGGGATAAAATAATTATTATTCCAAAATTAGCAAGTATCTGTACTGCTTTCCGGTTTTTTGCCTTGCATTTACACGCGAAGAATTGGAGCAGTGTGGCGTAAATATTTTACCGGCAGACCAGAGAGAGATCACTTAAATTTTGTTAGGAAGTTATTTTGGCTTCGACCAAGTTCGGTCACTATATTTCTATTCTTTCTATTAATTACTTGACACTGAAGTGTCAGTGTGCCTGGGAGGTATTCCTTTATCTTCCAGTCTCTAAAACTATAGTTTTAGTTTGGGATTTTGGATTTTGATGCTTAAATTTTACTTGTTTAATTTAAAGTCGTGAGTGCAGCTTTTGTAGTCTTCCTACGCTTCTTTTGTTAGCTCTTGGTCTTCAGTGAGCTACTATACTCGTTCTATTACGTTCGCCAGTCTTGTTCTTTTCTTTATTGTTTTATTTTTGATTTTTTCCCAAACTCACTCCTATCATTCTGCGCTTCATTGCACACTGTGTTGTTCTTAGCTTCTCCACCTTTGCTTTTGTTGTTATTGTCCTCTATATTCCATTATGTTGCAAGAGGCAATACAAATGTGTCGTATACTTTCCTTTCTTCCAAAGGCAGCCCAGGCAAGGCCTATTTTGCGGATATTTCAGATGTTTCGTTAGTTTTAGAGTTGACGATTTCGATTTGTCAACATTTTCTAGTGTAAAATTATCAATTTGAATCTTTGCGTCCTGGGGACTCATCTTTGTTTTATCTATGTTCATTTTAAGCCTATTGCTTTGGAAACCTCATTTGCTCCTTTATATTCCTGTTAAGACGGTTGTGGCTTAGCGCTTAAGTGCGCCAATACTAAGCCGCGCGCCCTGGTTTGAATCCAGGTGAGATGAGAATTATATTCTAACCGTCTTCCTCGGCAAGCAATGACAAACTACTGAGGTTTGGGTGCCAAGAGAACCTTTCTAAAATTGAAGCGGTCACTATGCCCTTTAATAAGGCGAAGGACTCTAAGAGAGAAGAGAGAGAGATCCCTGTTAAAAAAAACGATATCATCAGCAAATCACAAGTGATTTAGATATTATCCATCTATATTAATCCATTTTCTTTTCATGACAAGGTTTTGAAGGCACTCTCTAATGCAAAGGGAACAGTTTGGGAGATATTCTGTCGCATTGACAGACATCTCGTTTAATGTTGATTGATCTTGCTTGAGACCAAGAAGCAAGAAGCTTCATGAAGGATTTTGGAACCTTACAAATTACTGGAAACAATTTGAAAAATTGAAGCAACTGGTTGCTCTAATTAAGAAAGATGACAAGAAAAGATTTATGAAATACTCGAACTTGATTCAAACTAACGAATAAAAAGAAATTCAAAACCGAGGTATATAAAAATCAAGAACAGAACCACACATTGCTATGGAACTAAGATTGGGTAGGCCAGAAAAATTAATAGCAGATACCCGATGGAAACGAAATAAATAGTGCAAATTCGACGAGCGATTGCGTCGAAACCATAGATTTTGCGAGAAACTGGGTCGAGGTCCAGCAACTTGAAAGTCCTCCCAGGATTTAATTTCAGAATAGGTTCACGGAGCTCAAACTTGGTAACCCCGAAAAAGAAAGACTTGTTATTTTTAGATGAAAATGGAGCAAAAACCCAGTTGGAAATCTTTTCTTTTTTCTTAAAGAAGGTCAACTGGAAGAAGTTTGTTGATGAAGATCTACGTCAGAACTCATGGGGACTAACTTCAAAAGTGATGGAGTGTGGAAAACGAGGAGTTAACCGCTGGTGAAGTTTTTTGTACACATCTCATGAAGTACATGACATCTCATGTGAAGTACATGAAGTACTTCACGTGGAACACCCTCCAGTGCCTCTGCAACGGAAGATCTTCAATTTACTTCTGATAAAAAATAAACTACTCGATCCGGGGGTCTGGGGGCGTGGAACACCCTCCAGTGCCTCTAACGGAAGATCTTCAATTTACTTCTGATAAAATAAACTATTCAATCCGGGGGGTCTGGGGGTGTGGAACACCCTCCAGTGCACAAATTTTGAAATGAAGAACATTGCAGAACAAGCAGAACCCCAGAACAAGTAGTTTACTTTTTATCAGAAGTAAACTGAAGATCTCCGTTGCAGAGGCACTGAGAGTGTTCCATACCCCCAGACTCCCCGGTTTAAATAATTTATTTTTATTAAAAGTGAATTAAATATTTAAGCATATCTCAAGTTTATTAAAATTAGCTATGGCCAAGTAAATGTGTTTAATTCGTAATTTGACAATTAATTATAAACTGCGTAATTATAAATTTTGTACCCCCTGGGAGGCAGATCTCCGGAACAAAATAAAAAATAAACTACTTAATCCGAGAAGTCTGGGAGGTGTGGAACACCTTCCAGTGTCTCTGCAACGGAAAATTTTCAGTTTACTTCTGATAAAAAATAAACTACTCGATCCGGGGGGTGTGGAACACCCTCCATTGCTCATATTTTGGAATTTCGGTGAGTCTCTGAAATACCAATGATGTACGTGAAATACAATGAAGTATCGATGAATTAGGCGGAGTACCGTAAATTATTGATGAAGTACGGCGAATTACTGGTGAAGTACGTGAAGTCCCGTGAGTTACTGCTGAATTATATGAAGTACGAAGAAGTATGGAAATTATCATGAATTACGTGAAGTGAATTGTACACGATTTCCTCTAGCGGTTGTCCCCCGTGGAAAACAACACCGTGGTTCAGAAGAAACTTTCAATTTAACAGGAGTGCAGACGCATGTGTGGGTCACCAAACCATAAGCTTGCCCTTTGAGAGTTTAAGAATAATCCTCAACATGGAGGAATTGAAACTGCTCGAAGAAACAAAACTCAACAAACTAGTGGAAGAAATTTAAGCCCGAAAGGCCTGAGAGTTTGACTTACCTGGAAATAATTGCAGACTAAGCTATTATGCATGATGGCCGAAAAGAACGAAAGGAAGTTTTTGTAAAATATTAAAGTTTCAAAGAACAGAACAGTGGGTTTCAGTTGAGAGTTTAAAAAAGAAAGTACATACAAGAAAATTTAATTTAAACAAACTGTTTATTGGATCTAAGCAAAACAAACATATCACAGGTTTACTTATACATGTAAAATAGTTTACCAATATAATTTTTATAATTATACAGTTAAATACTTTTAGGTGATTACCAACTTTAATAAATTTAAGAATCAAAATTGATAATTGCACATTTCAAATAATATTTGGCATCAAATACCTATCCAAATCACCAGTTTAATTTACACCGTCCTTTCTTTTTATAAAGAAAATGGCAAGTTAATTATTCATAATAGATTTTATATAAAAATAAAATAAACAATATAATTAAAATGTGTTAAAAGGCAAACACAGTAAATTAAACTTTTCGTTGCAAGGTTTTCATTAGAAACCAATTGACTGCATTTACTGCAAACTCGGTACATTTCAATTTGAAATTACCCATGTGTCTAGCATTTTAACATTCTAAACATTACACCTAATTAGGTACAACAAAATTTTTATATAAATTAGATAAATATACAATCAAAATTTATTACAATATACCATTACTTCATCATCGTTCCTTATAAAAAACTTTCACGAGCCTACCAAAGTAGGACACCTTCTCAACAAACAACTTGAATTTTTATAATTTAAAATTACAATATCTACAAAAAATGTTTAACTTTTATTTCTGCCCATAACGTTCTTCTCCTTAGCCTACAACTACGAGCTACCCACATTGTTTGTTGGTGTGCCCTATTTTAGCAGACATTTTCAGCTTCCGCTCCAACCTATCCGACTAGGTAAATACATACCTAAAATTAAATCTTAAAATAAATAGCACGAAACACTAAAACGAACAACCAATAATAAAATTGATATAAAACAACCAAAGTTCACAAGGTAAAAATTGTGGAATGTAGACCCACAATGCTTAAACTAAATAACAGAAAAAATAAATAGCAACTAATTTTTAAAGTCAAAATTTATAATTTAAAAGTTCAAAATTAATTATTAACGTAATAATAGGAATGTTAATTTCACGATTATCATTAGGAACAAAAAATAGGATTAAAAATTTTTAGTTTCTCAAAATTATTTTTAAAAACTTTCTCAAAAAATATAGTATACCTAAGTATAGGGAAAACTATACTATTCAACAAGTTATTTTTTTATATATTTTTTAATAATTAAATATTAATCCAATTTTGCTCGTTGACCAATAAAGATATTTTATATTTTTTATGATAAATTTGTATTATACAACCTCACGTTTAACATTCTTCTCGCATTTCTTCCAACTGCAACTCGAAATTAAGAATAATTTGATTTTTTAGTAATTATTGAAAGAAAATTTACGTTAAGTATACATTAACATGGACTAATTTGGTGATTTTCATAAAAATTTTGATCAAACAATCACTTTTTGATTTTATTTTATTTTACATTTACGAAATAATACCACGATGTCAATTTGAAGACATCGCCCAAGCGAGAACGAGACATTTCATAATTTTTGCATTAATTAATTTATAACAAATTTTCATTAATTTTTAAACTGGTGCATCAAATTTATAGATTGTATTAGTGCAATAAATTGTGAAGCATTTTTAAAAAAATACCTAATACAAATCTTATTCTATGAGATGAGCTTTACCATTACATGGTAAAATGATTTTGGCATTTATTTATTACAGTTAAATAGTCCAACATACCTACGGTTATACTGTTTTGGGTGTTAGATCTAACAATATTATAATATTGCTTGGCAATGTTGAAAAAAATTGCACTATCTTTTATATTACGTGAGGTCTGAAAACGTTTCAAGATATAAACGGCTCTTTTGCATTAACGGAAGTCAAAAGACAGATTTTGGCCAAAGCAAAGAAAAAGACTAAATATCTCATTTGCTCTAATCCGTATCCCAGTGCTGGTGTTGTTAAAATGTGCCACTTGACATTACTAAATGGAAATAAAATCTGAATATTTATAATTTCCACATGCACAAGAGGAAAATCATCGAAAAAGTTTACTTCAGTTGGTTGATAGGAAAATAAATTATGAAATGATCAACTAAAAGAAGTACCCAAAGCCTCTTTATATCTAAAAACTTCTTGCAGGACTCTCATATTATTATTAATAATTATTATTTGCGTTTAACTCTTAAATTTGACTACACAACATAAATTAAGTGAGCGATCGATATAATATTATTAGGATTTAACAAAATTAATCTATAACACATTGGCCACAATAAAATATGTTAATTGCTTGTATAAAACCAAGGTAAATAGATTTTTACTTGATTAAAAGTCCATTTATTACAACAGTGATGATTTTTTAAATTTTAACTTCTAATTTATTAGGCTTAAGCAAATTGCAGACTGCTTAAAATTTTTATTTTAAAATCTATTCTGCATAGGTTACTTTTTATCCACTACTCTACGTGATGCACTTACAATAAACTTTTAAAAAACAAAAGTTTAGTAATGCAAAAGCATTAAGTGAATAACTGAAATTAAGTAGTTTTAACAACAACTGGCATCTCGAAATATTTTAACAAAAATTCATCACTGTCACAATTTCATTTAAATAAGATACTTAAAATCTTCTAAATAAAATTATAAAACTAGTGTCGACGTCATAAATATAAAAATTTAAAAAAAAATTAACTAAATCGGTTAGACCTTTTAGTAATGCAGGTACTGTGTACTAAACTAATACAAGAGGAATTAAATCACCTTGCTAACTTTTCTCGGGTGCAGCATGTTGGTTTGCACTGTTATTGTTGCTGTTATTTTCAGAAGTCGTTAATAATGTGGATAATGCTTCCAGAGATTGTCGAACCTGTGCAACGTTTTAAGTGAGAAAAAACTCAGTGTGTAGTTAATGAATTAAATTACCTTTGCTAATTGATGCAAATTAGCATCCAAAAAACTATGAACGGCATCTGCAGATTTTGAGTGTAATTGAGCTTGCCATTGAAGCAACCCACCATATACATCTTCGCTGTTGGTAATTATATGATCACCCTGTAAAGTAAACATTGTTGTTATTATTATACTTTTATTGAAATTATAGGTACTATATATTATTAACCTTTGAAATTAAAATTTGATTCAAATTTTTTAAAAATTACGTTTGATGACAGCAGTAACCATTGCTGAAACCTCACAAATAATGTTTCGTTTTATTGTTCATTTAACCTTATAATTTTATAAAAATTTGAATCAAATATTATACTTTTAGTCCAAATAAATTAATCTTTATCGAAAAAGTTTGTGTAATCCGATTAAAATAAGTGACGGTAATTCTGTATCATAACAGGAAAGAGGAAATTGACAAAAATGAGTAGTTCTAAAAATGTCGCATCTATTTTAATCTCTAGACGTGCGATAAAATAGATATTAAATAATAATTAGCGAAAAAATCTTACCTGTAATGCAAAGTTGTATTTTTGTTGCACTTTTGTGATTCTGTACAGCATAACAACTGCAGAAACAAACAGTAGCAGCACGAGGATGGTACTGATGTACAATATTATATTTTGTTTTGGCATAGTAGTTGATTTGACATACATTTTTCGCAGAGATAGAAACACTCCCGGACTGAGTTTTACCTCAATATCACCTATTGAAAATAAAATAATGAATTAACCCATTCGAAAGGAGAAAAAAAAGGAAACTTACTTGACGCTTTACTTGAATGTTCGTTATTAAGTACTTGAGAAGGTGTTATGGGAGCAATTTTTCTAATACGTGGTTGGATATCTCGAGCTTCGCTAATTTTACCAGGACCATCCAAAATTGTTAATTCGTTTCCGCTATCGCTGCTTTTACTGCTATCGCTGCACTCCGATGGTACAACCCCCTAAATACAAAAATATGTTTTAAAAAATAACCGCACCACGGTACAATTACCAAACGTGTTAAATAAAATTAGTATATTTAGAAAAATTTTGCTATTTTAAAATATCCTTGGCAAGTGCACATGAACGCTCCAAACTTCTTTTTGAACTGGGTAAATTTGAGGCACTTGTTTCTTTTGTATAATATGATTCAGGTTTAATTTTAGATAAAGATATAATCGGTGTACGTATTATTGAGTTAACCCACAATGAATATTTTAATAAATAATCGTACCTACTTATATTTTATTCAAGTGCAAACAGCAACGTCATTGTTGGATAATTTAGGTTTAAAAAAATTAAATGTAATTTATGTAAACAATTTTTATGATAATGTACTTAATTAGTCGGCATTATTTTATGCAATATAAGTTTATCCGCACTCGGAGAATTGCCCTGGATATGTCAGAATTATGTGAACACATCAAACAAACCACGTCCATATTATGATTGCGTGTTGCACTGTACTGATTTTATTCTGATAGAGAAGTATGAGAACACTTAAATTTTACTCTTTCCACAAATACTTATACCCATTAAACTACCATTCACAAGTATGATTGTTTTATGAAGGTCAATAATGTACACTCCATGTACTATGATTCAAGTCCAAACCTTGGAAATGGGTTTCATTTTTAGAAAAATATCTACTCTGCTAATCTCTTAAACTGTTTTTGCAAAAATCATGTAGGACAAAGAAAGCAATTACTGTGCCGAGAGTATGGTAGAAACGCGAAAGTGTAACTGTAAAAATTGGCACCAATTCAAACACGATAATGAGATTGGCGATTCGATTGGCTAATTTAAAGGTTTCAAAATATTGATAAATTTTTCACATTCTAAAATTTTCAACCACAAAAACTTTTATACAAACAAACCATAAAATCAATAAAAAAAGTGACAGACGAGCAAGGTAAAAAACAATAAATTGTTATTACGTTTACCAGCATAGAAAATTGATGAAAATGTATTAAATAATTTACTTTCATGCGGAACAATACTTTTTGACACTGATTCAATACTATATTTTATGAAAGTCACTTGAAGAATACAAAATTATCGATCGGAAAAAAGTATTAGTTAATACTTAATAATATGGACTATGTACCTACAATATTGTGGCTTTACAATCAACAGGAAAGCGGCAGCATATCGAAAAGACTGGAAATATTTCCTAGTTTTTATACTTTCAGGTTAAAATAATAAATATTACTCGAGTATATAAACAAAATAAAAATGTATTTATATCTTAACCGCTAAATTCTTTACGAAAGACTTTATTGACATGGATAAACAAACAAAAATAAAGTACTCAGTTAATGGCGGAGAGCATAAAAGATCCATTTTTAATATCAAAAAAGAGAAATGAGCCATTAGGTCGAGTTATGTTGCAGTTTGCAAAGTTTCCACCGCGAGCGTGCCAGACGTCCTGAATATTACACGTAATATTGTATGTACTTGCAAAAGAAAAATACTTATGTACTTGTGAATTTTTTATTTCATCTTTACGATGACGTCCAATTTAATATAAATTTTCAAGATATCTAGCTAAAACCCTACATCATTTATCTCTATCCCAAGCGGTAATTTAGTAATTGAAGTAGTAATTTTAAGTTTATTTCATGGTTTTTCTCAAACGTCAAAAAAACTTACTTTAGCCACTTAATTGTCAAACTTCAAGTTTAACTTTTTTGTGAAAACCTTGATTTACTGCCGCCAGCCCTCTTTTTACTTAACTTTTAGTGCCGCTCGTCGACGGCGATAAAAGTAATTTAATACTATAAAAGAACAGCATATTATATTTTTATTCCTTATAGAACAATATATTTATTATTATTTATTGCCTTCTTTAAAATCTTGCCTTATTTTCTTTGAGTTTTGAAATTTTCTTCTTCAAGTGCCATACACTTCATTGTGCGTAGGCGATCAGCTTAGCCGAAGCCAAGCTGACTTTACTAGGAATATAATTAATGGGGTGGTTTCCGTTGCCTTCCCCACAGTCCAAAATTGATATCGGACCTTTGATCACAATTTGGACATTTGAAATTTGAAGAGATGAAATTTGACGAAAAATGAGATAGAAACGAGTACTCAAGAGAATACTGAGAAGAAACTAGATTTTTAGCTATTACTTAAATAAATAGAAAATGCACTCAAAAGAGATATCTCGAGTAATAGCAAGTTCAAGATCGAATCATTCCTATTTAATGAATTGTAGAGTGCGTTTGTCACCAAATTCGAACACATCTAAAACTATAAGTGGTTATTCGACTTTTAAAGCCCTTTACGTACTCGAAATATTAATCGAAAGTTTCAAGGTAAGCATAGAAATTCATCCCACTTTATGTAATTCTAACTGATAGCGATTTTCACCATTCTTTTAGTAAATTATGAAAGATAACAATGCTAGATAAAAATAAAAAAAATAAATTTTGCGGACGATCCACAAATTTGCTTAAAAAACGACTTTAAACATTAATTTGGAATGCAATTTTATCATTGGCTCTTTGATTTGTAACCCCGCCCCAAAATTGAAATAGGTTGTGGCGACAGCAAAGATGACATAATCTTGTTTTTACAATGAATTATGAAGGATGAGGATCTAATTAACTAATAAAACAATTCAATTTGTGATCGGACAACAAATTTCGAAAAAAATTTACTTTTTGTGTGAATCCGACTCTTGACGTAGTGCGTTTATCAAAACTTGAAAATTAAAAATTGAAATTTGAAAATTGTAATTTTCAAATTTGAATTGTGGCCTTATTACAAGTCCGACTAAGTTCTTCCTGCCTTTAAAAAACTTGTATTTTTGTGTTCTTTCGTTTGGTAAAGCCATTTCTATAGGAAAAAGTGTACTTTCGCGTCAGGGTTAACGGACTCTTACCATAAATTAAATTTGATTTGTTTTAAACAAAATAATATTTAATAACCACTTTAAATATTTAAAATATTTAAATAGATAATATTTAAATTTATAAGATAATAATTAATTTAAATTATTAGTATAATATTTATTAACTTGCGAAAATATACTTTAAGTATTAAATTAACAATTATTACAAGTTTAATGAAATTTTAATTGAATTTGGCAATTAGTAAATTTTTTAATTTAATTTAATTTTAATCAATACATTTTTACTATAATTGATATTTTAAAATTCAATTAACAATCCAGGTCCATCTAATGAGTTTCCTACAGAACGAAATGTAAGTGATCATCTATCAAAATTTAGTCACGTGTCATACGGTCTTAAGCTTTGATACAAATTAAAGCAAGTTTTTGACAGTTTTTACTCATTATTATTTAAAATATGGGAATTTTTTATGAATAAAAATGAAATTAAATATTAATAAATTTTATCAGTTTTATTACTACATTAAGTAAATATTTCTTTAAAATTTTGTAAATGTAATATCAAAATTTATTAAAATTTACATCCAAATCGAGTAAAACTCGATTAAAATTATTATGCGAATTTTACTTTAAAACATTGCAAAATTTATTTCAAAATTTTGTTGATTTTACTTGGCAATTTTTATAAATTTTACTTGAAAATTTATTTTTAATTTTACTTGATAATTTATTTTAAATTTTACTTCATAGATTATTTTAAATTTTACCTCAAAACTCGTTTTAAACTTTACCTCAAATTTTATTTTAAATTTTACTTGAAAATTTATTTTAAATTTTACTTGAAAATTTATTTTAAATTTTACTTGAAAATTTATTTTAAATTTTACTTGATAATTTATTTTAAATTTTACTTCATAGATTATTTTAAATTTCACCTAAAAATTCGTTTTAAATTTTACCTCAAATTTTATCTTAAATTTTACTTGATAATTTATTTTAAATTTTACCTCAAAACTCGTTTTGAATTTTACCTCAAATTTTATTTTAAATTTTACTTGAAAATTTATTTTAAATTTTACTTGATAATTTATTTTAAATTTTACTTCATAGATTATTTTAAATTTTACCTCAAAACTCGTTTTGAATTTTACCTCAAATTTTATTTTAATTTTACTTAAAATTTATTCTAAATTTTACTTGATAATTTATTTTAAATTTTACTTAATAGATTATTTTAAATTTTACCTCAAAACTCGTTTTGAATTTTACCTCAAATTTTATTTTAAATTTTACTTGATAATTTATTTTAAATTTTACTTCATAGATTATTTTAAATTTCACCTCAAAATTCGTTTTAAATTTTACCTCAAATTTTATTTTAAATTTTACTTGAAAATTTATTTTAAATTTTACTTGATAATTTATTTTAAATTTTACTTCATAGATTATTTTAAATTTTACCTCAAAATTCGTTTTAAATTTTACCTCAAATTTTATTTTAAATTTTACTTGATAATTTATTTTAAATTTTACTTCATAGATTATTTTAAATTTTACCTCAAAACTCGTTTTGAATTTTACCTCAAATTTTATTTTAAATTTTACTTGAAAATTTATTCTAAATTTTACTTGATAATTTATTTTAAATTTTACTTCATAGATTATTTTAAATTTTAGCTCAAAATTCGTTTTAAATTTTACCTCAAATTTTATTTTAAATTTTACTTGAAAATTTATTTTAAATTTTACTTCAAGATTTCTTTTAAATTTTACTTCAGATTTTATTTTTAATTTTACTTTCAAGAATTATAAAAAAATTTTGCTTTCAAACTTACTAGTAGTTTTACTCCAATAGTTTATTGTAGTCAGCACGACTAAACATATTTACGTTAAAATTTAGTTAAATTTACTTCAAATTGATGGGATGATATACTATGTAGCACATTAGTTAAAACAAAATGTTTCTTTAAAACAAAAATTTTTGCCACAAAAAGTTGTTCTTTTGCTCCGTAACAATATAAGTTAATTGAAATCACCAAATTCTACTATGCGTTCCTGTTTTTATTCCTTAAGCTTTTCGGATTAGTTTTTCGACTAATCGGCATTACCAGAGCATAAAATTCGTTCAATTTGTACGTTATAATACTCTTAAAAAGTATCTACACACATAAACCCGGTTGCCAGATTGGTTGTAAACCTAATGTTTTTGCTAGGTCAAGCTATCGGTCGATAATTTTATGAGCTATCTTTATCAGAAGATGAAATTCAAGCGGTCGTCGTCGAACAACGAACTCGTTGTTTAAAGCAAAATAGAAGCAGGCAGTATCTGAATTTTGAATTTAATCTTCTGATACGGAAAGCTTGTAAAATTGTCGGCCGACAGCTTGACCTAGCAAAGGTATCAGGTTTACAACAAAGTTGGCAACCGGATTTGTGTCTGACTGCACTTTTAAATAATCAAGTTAACCTACATAATATGTATTTTTCTACGAACTGTTTTTTGTATAATGTTATTATTGTATTTAACTTTTCTCGCGTTATTTTTCAAATAAAAGAAATTTTCAGTACGAATAATGCGTACGAACGCATTTTGTTTTTTTAATTAATTCCAATATTATGTTTTCCAAATTTTTGCATTTCGCAGTCGCATTCAGCAACATTGTCGAATGAAAAAAATAGCAAACAAAAATTATAATTTCTACAACTGTACAACTTCTACAACTGTAAAAATTGGTTGTGAAAAAGGTGTCTACTTGTTAGATTTTCATTGGCCTACCACCTCAAATATATTTTCTTTTCAATTTATAATTCAGGTCGACTATGTTTGTCTTTTTATGCATTTCTAAAAATTTCCAAAATTATTTGAAAAATTTTTGTTTTAATTAATTTTTCTAATTTATCCAAATTCAAATTTTGGCGCTGCTATCGAAAATATTATTGTCTGTTTAATAAAATAAACACTCCTTACTAAAAATTTTTAACAAACATCTCCAAAGACGAAAAGTTCCTGTTATCCTGTAAACCTACAGTTGAACGTGCAATCCGAAATCATACTTGTTGTGGTTTGCTGAAAACGTGATGGGTAAAGTTTTTTGAAATTTATGAAAGATTTTCTAATGTTCCATGATTGTATCGCAATAGTGATTATAATCGTCACGTCACCATAGCAATGACCAAGCGGATATAATGTTGAAATGTTCAATTTGTTTCTGATAAAAATAAGTACATAGACCGGAGAGTTTGGGGGTATGAAATACCCCCCCTCCCCCAGTGCAACAGTATCACATTAAACGTTTAAAACTTATGCAGAAGCTTCACAATACCGCATTCGTTTTCGTATACCGAAGGGTATCCTCTCTCTCGACTCCTGGTGCATTTTAATGTTATTCTAAAAAATTTTGTTAATGATCACTTGATACTGAAGGTTTTAAGTCCATAAATTCTTTTTTTACAATTTGAGTACAGCATACCCCTCAGATCTCAGTTTATCAAAATAAGTGTTCTAAATTGGGTTTTAAATTTAACTTCTGAAATTTATGATAGAAAATAATTTTAATTATTCAATAATTAATAAAATTTCATTTAACTGTTCAGTTAACCTGTTAATTTTTAAATTTTAATGTAATATATAAGATTATCTGAATAAATGTGGAAATAAAAGAAAAAATTACTACCAGCATGATTTAACCAACAAAAACCAGAACATTTACCATAAAATTATTAAAAAGACATTAAACTGCTTTTGTAAACTACTCTACTGAGTCATCACAAGGAGTTGCATTGCAAAAAACTTTTCATCCCTTCACGTAATATTTTTGAATGAACTTTTTTAAAAATGGCAGACCTACATTTATTAATATTTCCCTAACCACCTAAATTACTGATGATACTTTATGACAAAAATTAATCTAATTAATTTAGAAAAAAATAAATAAAAAGATGGCAACTTCAAGCGAAGACGGAAAAAATTTGCAACAAGGAATGTAGATATTAAATATATTTGGGTGTGACGTAAGATCATACTAGGCAGTAAAAGAAAATTATTGAAAAGGATCATTTTGCCAACATGATATCTAATATCCACATAAGTGTATTTTAAATAATTAGTGTTCGATGTGTGTGTTACTTTTAATAAGCTATGGCCCAAAGAACTGAAACGTGACCCAAAAAAAAACATAAATAATCTTAAAATAGTAAAGCGTGTAGCGGAACACATAATTATTATTGGGTTATTCCTAAAAAAAGGTAAATAACAAAAAGAAGGCATCCAATGGCTGATAAACGACGTCAGAATTGTAACGTGATTTAAATAGATGAGCAAGAGAGATAAATTGAAAAACCTTGAAGGGGTATGCCAACTTTTCCTATTCCCAAAAAAAAAGAAAAAGTTAGTCAATATAAATAATATTTTCGAGACGGATATCCATTTCTCCAGTTTTATTATAATTAATATATTATAGATTTTAACAAATTTTCTGTTTTGCGAATGTTCTGTACAAAAAGTAAAATATTTTAAAAACTTAATAAATTTGCATGGTCTTTTTTTATTTGTTTTTCAAACTTTTTCTTTCGGGAGATAAAATGTACATTATAACGTGCTCTCATCGTTCTAAAATTGTAAATCTGCTTGTTCTCCAAACGGAAGTAAAACTTGATTTTTACTTATTTTTGTGAAAGCAATAGTTGTACTTTAGTGCCGGTCGCCATCTTCCGACCAAAAGCACACTTTCTTCTTATATTATAAAATAATATATTGTTACTTTACGTATTTAAATTTTATTGGCGCAATATGCCTTGCAACAAGTTGTTTGTAAAATAATATTTTCCTTCTTTGAAATTTTTTCAAGGCTTCAATAAATTTTAACAATGAGGGTGGTTCATCAAACTGTATTTGAAGATGTCTGTAGCTGATTCCACATAATCATTTGTCCGACACAATTAACTGTCTTCTAACCCTTCCAGAAGGTGTTCTGGAAGGCAAAAATTCTGATTCCAAAACCTTTATTAGTTTTAAAATTCCTTGCTGAATGAAAAAAGCATCCAAATAATAAAGATGCAGGAAATGCGTTCTGAAAGGCGTAGGTATATAATGGCTGCCAATTCAAAGTCACATAATTATTTGGCCCAATATCAAAAAAAGCTATTCATATTCGTATAATATGTTTGTTGCCTATTTCAAAGAAACGCACGAATTGCCGGATGTACGTTTCAAAATTTTTTGGCCAGTATTACGTATTAGCTTCATCCAATTGAGAAAATAGTAATGGAGCTATTTTGAATGAACCATTATTTTGTTTCTTTTAAAATCTATAACAAAAATTAGGCTTTAAAAATATTTTAATGATATTATCAATATTTTAGAAACGAAGTATATTTTTTATAAATATACTTACGTTTATATATTCGTGGTCGATTGAGGAAGGACCAGAGGATCAGTTTTCTTCCAAGTTATTCTTGCAGTGATATAACCTTTTTAATTTTTCTGGAATTATCAACCCTTCAAGGTTCTTTGGAGTTGATGGTGTGAACTTAATTACGATTCTTCACATTATTGCGTTTTTCAAGCATATCACTGGCAGCAACTGATCATTATTTGTCAATTCCAAGCTTCCCATTACTTTTTCTTCATAATTTTTTATTTTATTTCTTGTTTTCTTATATCGCTATCTATTACATCTTCTTAGATAAATACTAGGTTGCCAGTGTTGTGCGGCCTAAAGGCCGACTCTTAGGAACACAGTATAGAATTTATATTGTAAGTGCGTTTCAGACAGATAGAGAAGTAGATAAATTTAGGCTTTTATATTAATATGAGGATTAATTATTAAGCTCCAGGATACCTCTGAAGGCATACAACTACAAACCCCAAGGACGCAGAGACGTAGGAATAGATTGGCCGGAACAGGTCGAAGACCTAATCCATGATGGAAATGATGATGATGATATTAATATGAATAAAAAAGAGTAAACTTGTTTCCATCCAATCCCCAAACCATCCAAGACACGATCTCTGGTTTGCGAGGCTAATAATTCGTAATGCTAGTAGACGATCAGTGGAAATCAAAAGACCACCCCCATGACACTGTGAAGTCTCTAATCCAAATATTTGGCACACCCTATCAACTTAATAGTGAAAAAATATTATATCCAGGGGCGCCGGGTCTTGAGAATCGGTGAGGGTGCCTTAATTTAGTCTAGAAAGAGGGGTGCCCGGAATATTTCAAACTTTAACCCTCATGAGAAGCTAAAGAAACACAAATTGTGTGTTTCTTAATAAAAATATAATAAAAAATATATCAATTTACCAACTTAAAAATAAAAAAGTAAAAATAAACAGAAATACAAAAATACGATCATTAACCCTTTAACGTATATGTTATGGGTTTACTTGCAGAATTGTGCAGCAACTTGGTGATTTCGGGCCCACATAATTCTGCTTATTATTATTAAATTTGTTTATGTCACGTTTGATATTGTATTACTTTTATCTAATAATTTAAGTTTGTATATGTACATAACGGGTCGTATTTCGTTTACTTTGCTTATTATTTTTGTATAAAATAATTTAAAATAAAGTAGTTAGAAATAATTTGATTAGTTCCCATAAAATCAATTTTTATTGAAATGTAAAAGAAGATAACATTTCTATAATCTTCATTAATAGAATTTGGCACACCCAAAGTTTTAATTTCCGTTTAAAGGTGCGTAAATTTAAAATAATATAAGACGTAAGGCACTATAGTTATTAATAAATTCGTAGAGCATATTGATAAAAGAAGATAAGTAATCTTTTCAGAGAAATGGAGATCTACAACAACAAACCTTATCGTACAGAGGAAATGCAAAGTAATTTGCCTGTTTTTCAAGGCTTCATTAGCGAATTACCCTTTTAGTACAAAATTCTAAGTTTGACGACCTCTGCCAATTAAAAGGCTTCGTTCGTATTCAGTCCCTTTTTAATTACCATCTAATTTAATTTTAACAATTTTTGTATGGGCAATAACAGAGAATACGATGAATGTTCGTGTAATTAGTTTTAAAACTTTTCCCACATTAAGCAAAATTACTTACAATTAATTCTGTTTCCACTGGTATTGCATTATTTCTTGCAGCATCCCATACTTTATTCATTAATCGGTATGTGTTATCCCTAGATATTAAACTACCAAATACATGTTTATCTTCTGACGTTGCTATTCCAACAGCATTAGGAATTATTCTTGCAGTTTTTTCTTTTGTTATTTTTTCTACAGTTAATAATGGAATAAGTAGCTAAAACAGAAACAAAATTAAAAATGTATGAATTATAACAAATGAACAGTATTACCTTAGTAACGTAACCAAAAACATTGGAATAAAATGCGAAATAATTTTTTGTAATGTAAAGGTGGCCTTGTAATAGAATATCTCCTATTAAAGCACAGGAATAATCTGCCATTAAAAAAATTGGTATTAGTAAACTTAATATCGATCGGTAATAATTATGAGTAATAACTTACAATTTAATACTTTTTCTTCTAAGTCTACAGCAGGAAAATGTCTATGGAATTTTTTTTGTCTAGCTTTCGAGGTAGTTGGTAGTTTATCCTCCTTGGCAGTAATTTTAGGACTTGGAGGTTCGGGAGAACGAGCTTGAGCAGTCATGGCTGGAGTTGAACTCGACAACTGTTTTAGAGCTCCCCTGCAATAAAATTGGTTAATTAATAAATTATTAGGTTCAAAAACAATCGGTTTCACAGAATCACTGGTTTACGGTAAATGTTCGTTTTCCACAACAACAATTTGATAATAATTCTTACCACAAATGTATAGCTTCCATTAATTCAATTATAGGCTAATAACTTTTCCAATTTATTAAATTTTTATCAAGCACAAGCTATGGCAAACGAAGTCCCATCACGGCCAAAATAACTTTTCACGAAAAAATTGATTATGTTCGTATATATCTACTTCATGCATCAAGTGCTGTAATAAGCTGAAGATAACGTTTATCAACGTCGATTATAATATTTCGGATGAAAAATTAGATTATATTAGAAATTATCTGCCTAAATTTATAGCGATTATTATCAGTTCCGATGAAAACAAACTTACTCACTTCCTATTCATGTACACGATTTTTTAAATTAAATTCATCGACATAATAATATGTTTCTACCTACTTAATTAGTAGTATAAGTCAAGTAGGTAATCAAAACACATTTTTAAATTTAAAAAAATATTAACAGCAAATTCCAAAAGTCAAATTAAAGAAATCGATAAATTACTATTTGAACTTTTGGGTATGAGTTTCATGTAACCAAGTGCTAGCAAATTTGATTATTTAAAATTTATTGTCCTATGTGATCCTGTAAGCAGAGAGTTGTTTGGGTGTCTGTCCCTTCAATTGGAAGAAAATTTGTGCTTCTGTTTAATTTCTTCGTTTGATTTGATTTTTAAGTATCGTAAAGACATTAAAATTAATTTTAAAATTTAAAAATTGCGAAAATTAGTGACTACTACCCGAATGGATTGTGGCGTAATAGGTCGTAGGTTGTGCCGCCCAAGTTTGACTTTCATTTGAAACATTGCGATTTCGAATAATAAATAATTCTCTTACAACTTATTGACGATCTTCTTCAAAATTTTTCTATTCTGTATACTTAAATCAAAACAATTATTTACAATTTCAATACAAATACTTGGGACTCTAGTCGATACGATTCCACTTATTTATATCAAGGAATAACTTCATAGATACTTAAATTACAAGTATCTTAAGTTTTATTGTATTATAATCTCGTCATGAAATTAATAAAATGTATTATATTAATCTGGCACTAAAATTGTGGCAACATTTTGGTGAGAAAAATAATTTGCGAGAAGAACAGCAAACTTAAGACACAGACACGATTCGGCCTTTGGCCTCCAGTGGATGATTTCAGCTGCTCCTAGATAATGATTTGTTTTTAAATACGAGATATCTACATTAGCAAGCAATAAACTGAATCTTGCGATGGGTCCTTTTTAAATGAATTACTGATTTTCTAATAAATATTTTAAGTTTTTGTTCATTAGTACTATAAGTCAGACACTGTAAAAATCCGTTCTTACCAGTTTGAATATTGTTTTTGAAGTGGACCCAATCACTGAACGTTTTTAAATTGAAACAAAATTTAAGAATGTTGTGCTATCATCGCAGTAATTAGATATCCTAAATCAAGAATGTTTTGTTTGAATTCAAGAACGTTGCCATGATTGGCAACGGTAAGTATGGATTTCTTTGCGTAGACCCATGACTTTTACCTGGATTTGGTTTATATATTGTGAAGACAAACTGTCTGTTATTACCCCGGGGTACTTAGTACTATACAAGGCTGAATCGAGGGGTTAACCGCTGGTGAAGTTTTTGTACACATCTCATGAAGTACATAAAATCTCATGTGAAGTACATGAAGTACTTGTGAAATACATAAAGTACTTGTGAAGAACATGAAGTACTGGTAAAATACATGTTAATTATATTAAAGTACAAGTGAAGTATCATGAAATTAGTAAATTTTTGGTGAATTACCTGAAGTTTAACCTAGTTTATGCGCATGCGCTACGAACAATGTGTATTCAATAATAATTATTTGATAGTAAATTAACTTACATCAGTAGATTTTCTTAACATTTTTTTTATCTTAAACGTTGAACAGGCCTTTGGGGGTCATTATTTTACTGATTAAAAGTTTTAGTAGTTGCTAGTTTAATAACAGTCAATTAATTAAATTAAGCTTAGATTTATTTAGTTAATTTTGTAATTTTTTTTTAGCTCATTTGTTTGAATAATATGGAGGTTTGGTAGCTTCATAAAATGCTTTGGTAATTCATTGTTTCGCCGTGTTTAAATTTAAATACATTGAAGTTTTACACTCCCCAGACCACCCGGTTTAACTAATTTAATTTATTAAAACTGAATTAAATATTTAAGCATATTCCAAGTTTTTTAAAATTAGCTATTGCCAAGTAAATGTGTTTTAATTCATAATCGGACAATAATTAATCATAAACTGCATAATTATAAATTCTGTATCCCCTGGGAGACAGATCTCTGCAATGGGAGATCTTCAGTTTAGTTCTGATAAAAAATCAACTACTCGATCCGGGAGGTCGGGGGGAAGCACCCTCCAGTGCTTCTGTAATGGGAGATTCTCAGTTTACTACTGATAAAAATAAACTACTCGATCCGGTGGGTCTGGGAGGGTGTGAAACACCCTCCAGTGCACAAATTTTGGAATTTGCATAACATGCAGAATCCCCAGACCCCCCGGATCGAGTAGTTTATTTTTTATCTGAAGTAAACTGAAGATCTCCGTTGTAGAAACTGGAGGGTGTTCCACACCCCCAGACCCCGGTTTAACTGATTTATTTATAGTAAAACTGAATTAAATCTTTAAGCATATCCCAAGTTTTTAAAATTAGTTAGGGGGGGGGGAGGAATACCCTCCAGTGCTTCTGTAATGGGAAATTCTCAGTTTACTACTGATAAAAATAAACTACTCGATCCGGGGGGTCTGGGGTGTGAAACACCCTCCAGTGCACAAATTTTGGAATTTGCATAACATGCAGAACCCCCAGACCCCCCGGATCGAGTAGTTTATTTTTATCTAAAGTAAACTGAAGATCTCCCGTTGAGAAACTGGAGGTGTTCCACACCCCAGACCCCCGGTTTAACTGATTTATTTATAGTAAAACTGAATTAAATCTTTAAGCATATCCCAAGTTTTTAAAATTAGTTAGGGGGGGAATACCTCCAGTGCTTCTGTAATGGGAGATTCTCAGTTTACTACTGATAAAAATAAACTACTCGATCCGGGGGTCTGGGGGTGTGGTACACCCTCCAGTGCACAAATTTTGGAATTTGCATAACATGCAGAACCCCCAGACCCCGGATCGAGTAGTTTATTTTTTATCAGAAGTAAACTGAAGATCTCCCGTTGTAGAGAAACTGGAGGGTGTTCCACACCCCCCAGACCCCCCGGTTTAACTGATTTATTTTTAGTAAAACTGAATTAAATATTTAAGCATATCCCAAGTTTTTAAAATTAGTTAGGGGGAATACCTCCAGTGCTTCTGTAATGGAAGATTCTCAGTTTACTACTGATAAAAACTAAACTACTCGATCCGGGGGGTCTGGGGGTGTGGAACACCCTCCAGTGCACAAATTTTGGAATGAAGAACATTGCAGAACATGCAGAACCCCCAGACCCCAGGATCGAGTAGTTTATTTTTTATCTGAAGTAAACTGAAGATCTCCCGTTGTAGAGAAACTGGAGGGTGTTCCACACCCCCCAGACCCCCGGTTTAACTGATTTATTTATAGTAAAACTGAATTAAATATTTAAGCATATCCCAAGTTTTTTAAATTAGTTAGGGGAATACCCTCCAGTGCTTCTGTAATGGGAGATTCTCAGTTTACTACTAATAAAAAATAGACTACTCGATCCGGGGGGTCTGGGGGGTGTGAAACACCCTCCAGTGCACAAATTTTGAAATTTGCATAACATGCAGAACCCCCAGACCCCCCGGATCGAGTAGTTTATTTTTTATCAGAAGTAAACTAAAGATCTCCCGTTGTAGAGACACTGGAAGGTGTTACGAAGCCCCAGACCCCGGTTTAACTAATTTATTTTTATTTAAACTGAGTTAAATATTTAAGCATATCCCAAGTTTTTTAAAATTAGCTATGGCCAAGTAAATGTGTTTAATTCATAATCGGACAATTAATCATAAACTGCATAATTATAAATTCCGTATCCCCTGGGGGCAGATCTCTGCAATGGGAGATCTTCAGTTTAGGTCTGATAAAAACTCAACTACTCGATCCGGGGGGTCTGGGGGGTGTGGAACACCCTCCAGTGCACAAATTTTGGAATGAAGAACATTGCAGAACATGCAGAACCCTTCAGACAGTGTAGTTTATTTTTATCAAAATAAACAGACGATCTCCGTTGTAGAGGCACTGGAGGGTGTTCCACACTCCCCAGACCCCTCGGTGTAAATAATTTATTTTTATTAAAAATGAATGAAATATTTAAGCATATCCCAAGTTTTTTAAAATAGCTATAGCCAAGTAAATGTGTTTAATTCATAATTATTGGACAATTAATCAAAAACGGCATAATTATAAATTCCGTACCCCTTGGGGGGCAGAGCTCTACATCGGGAGATCTTCAGCTTTCTTCTGATAAAAAATAAATTACTCAATCCGGGAGGTGTGGAACACCTCCAGTGCTCAAATTTTGGAATCTCGGTAAGTCTCTGAAATAGTGATGAAGTACGTGAAATACAATGAAGTATCGAAGAAGTAGGTGAAGTACCGTGAATTATCGATGAAGTGCGGTGAATTACTGGCAAAGTACGTGAAGTCCCGTGAATTACTCCTGAATTATATGAAGTACGAAGAAGTATGGAGAATTATGATGAAGTACGTGAAGTGTGAAGTTTATTGTACACGATTTCCTCTAGCGGTTGACCCTCGGGCTGAATCGACCTGAATATGGTAATCTCTGGAGGAGAAAGTTTGCCCGAAATTTTCCAATCGCGATTGTACTCGCAAAGCCACGCTGTCTCCTTCAGTATGTATTACAATAATATAATATTTTTATTATTTTTTGGCATGATTAAGTTTCTTAGAACGAATTTTTAGTTTTATCTAATTTTTGATCGGCACTAATGTGCTAATCTTGCTGTTTTATCTAAAATATCGATTCCAAACAGACAAAATTGTATAATACTATCACAATTATTAATCTATTTCGCTTTTGTAGTAGATATATTTTTGAGAAACGGTAGGTAGGTACCTGTTTGTGTAACATCAACAAAATAATCAATTTATGCTTGATATAGATAAAAATAAGGAATGTGTGAAATTAAATTGATAAAAATTGTTATTTTATAAAAACTTGGGTGGATTCGTAGATTAGTATGAGTAACAACGATTGAGATACAACAAATTAGTGTAAATTTGAAACCGTTATACTTCCCGTTAAGATTGCCAATCATAGTCGTTTTTACTGATTGCTTAATGTGCAATGTTGATTGGCATGAAAATATAATTTAAATAATGCATACGACCAACCGTTTATAGGCTTAAGTACAGTTTCAATTTGGATGATATGGTTTAATAATTTGTTTGAGTTTTTCTGGAACATTTTTGGAACCAACCAAACAATTTACGATTTAAAAAAGTTTAAAAAACGTAGTTTCAATATCTTAAAAATTGTAGACCACGAAAAAACCTGCGGCCAGCAGGTAGACATTCGGTAAGTAAAGATTGCTAGTAAGAGTACGACAATTACTTTAAAAAAATTATTAAAATATATTCAGTTATTATGAGCTCTTTGAGAATTAAAAGCCAATTACAAAAATACAAAAAGTAATATTTTATTGGAGATGTAGGTGATAATTACGTAGTACATTATTTTTAAGTATTAGTAGTTAATACTTGCAATTTAATTTGGCAGACCAGATGGTATCATTAAAATTATATCTTTTCTGGTCAAATAAAACTGTTTTAGATGAACATTTATACAAATAACAATGATGCGACTCTTTATTTATATTATTTATTTCATAATATAACCTAACCTAAAAATAACAGATCGTTAATCAATTTTGTAATAAATGGTACTGTTTATTGCACATATAGAGAGGTAACTCAAATAATCAGGTAATCTTTGATTCTGCATATTATTCTTAATAAAAAAAAATTGTAGTTCAAAAATGCGCAAAATATTAATTTTAAAGTAGGTATATTTTAGAAATTATTATTGCAGGAAAAGCAACTACAATATTGTATAATTTTAGTGAAACTTGATTAAAAATTCATGTTAGCTTAAATAATTAAGCCATAACACTTGATTGTTCTGCATTTTCTGGACTTTGTACGTCACTTTTGAATTTTCACTGGTCCATCAAATTTATTCGAAAGTCGAGTTCCTCACTTAAAAATTATCTAATATCATCATAATTATTATGTACTTTCATAATTTATTACTTCCATAGATAAGATATACATATTTAACGATATACGCAATTTAGTTCGATCAAAAATTAATTTTCCAGATACAACAGACGTACTATCTGTTCCGGATACCTTCTGAAGCAGTGTTGAAAAGGTCAAGTGCTTTTGTTTAAAATATTTATTGTTTTGTATACAAGGAACCGATAAGTAAATTCCAATTAAAATTGACGCACTAATTTTTACAAACGCTCTGCTAAGTAAGCTTCGCCTCCTAAGAGCAAAATTGCTTGTCAAACTGTTGTGCATTATAAAAATAGTTTGTAAATATTTTACTAATAATAATTGTTTGTGGATAAAAATCAAAATTCGAAGGAAAATACAGCTACAATAAAAAATGACTAATGATTACTACCAAGTGGGTATAATTAACATTGGTGTCCCCCCCAATCATTTTTCTTGATAACGACTTATAGTACCTGATATTTTAGTAAATATTTACCGTTAATCCACAGCTACATAATATTTCGAATGCCTATTTGAACTTACACTGTTTTGAAGGCAGCTCGTGCAAAAAGGAAGTCACAACAAAACAGACGATGAGATTTTCGTTGTATCAGCTTCATAACACCATCACATTTCTTTGAATGTTACGATTACTGTAAAAAGCATTGCTAGTGCTATTGTTATCGGATATTAAAATAAATGTCCAGAGACGGAGTAAGTATTAATTTATGTTAATTCTTAAATATTTCAAAAATCGTACAGAGTTAATTCTAATTTACCTTAAAGCAAAACGAAAATGAACGAAAACTTGTAACATAACAAAAACCGAAATTTAAAAAATGCAAACCTCGTAGAGGTTCCATATTATATTAAAATTACAAATAACATTAACATGGATAGGATAAACTTTGATCTTGGTATTGTCGATTATCTCTCGATGTATAATTCATGACCCGATGAAAACTTTAACTTGCTCATATAATTCTTTTAAATAAAATAAGGTTAATAAATTGTTGGTAAATACAAAATCAGATAAGCGTATCGATAATAAACTTAAATCCATATAATCCTGGAAAGTTACATAGGTAAATTTTGTAAAAAAAAATACTTACTTATCATATTTTGAAAATACATTGTGGCTAGGACTGCGTTGGATAGTTGTCGAATATCCAGGAGGGCTGCAAGGTTGTGAAGCTGGATCCGAGGAAATAAGCCCTCCTGGCGTCGATCCAAGTAATCCCTGGGGTGTGCCAGGAGCGGATCGCACTCCCAAGTTCCCAAAATTACTTGATGACCTACAAAAAGTTAATTGCATGAATAAATATTAATACAATAAGCCTATCGTTAATTAACAAGTAAGTTATCTTGCATGTAATAAATTTTAATAATAACCAATAAATTAAATCGAATTATTATTTCGCACGAGTTCACTATAAAATAAACCAAACTTTATGTCGATTACACAATTTAGTGGAGAATTAGTTCTTGTAAATTATAATTTTTGATTTAAATTAAAATTATTGATGCTTATTGCTAAGTAAATATTGAGGATGAATTAATACATTTAATTGCAAGTTATCGTCTCTCGTTTGGGAGTTTGATCTTTTTGCCATTAATCTGATAAGAGTTTTATTATTTTTTATCTCTTTGTTATACTACGTTTGCCACTTAGATTATTGCTTGTTTGGGTACTGACTAAAAGCGGTAGTTTCGATAAAGCTCTGGATCATCCTTATAACATGTGAAAGCAAAACTTCATTGGATATTTTAGGGAAACCGTGACGGCATGGAACGACAAAGACTGAGCATGCAATAATGTGCATGAAATAATTTACATGGTGATTTAATAGTATTAATTACTTCATAATTAACTCTAATCGAATTAAATAATTATTAACGGAATATTTGGCTTCAGTAGAATAAGCTGCTTACAACTTCGATTAATGTATCATGTGAATGACTAATGCCCAATTTCTTCACTTCAAATTATCTATTAGTTAGCGAACTTGTAGTTAAATTGACGAAATAACCAATATTGATTTATTTGTTTTGCTGCCGTCTGATTGGTTATTTCGTTAATTTAACTTTAAGTTAGCCAACTAATAGATATCTCGAAGTGAAGAAATCGGGTATAATTAAGTTGTTAGAGTCAACATAATTGTAAGTTTCTAGAGTAGTAATAGTTTCTGAGATTTTTAATTACTTCCTTGTATCAATAAAGCTAAAAATTTTCATCGTAAGTACCTACTGTCATGCAGTGTATCCAAGTATCGATTTTATTCCTTATGCAAATCCTTTGAATTTTACATCTACTAAATTGTTATTCCAAAATTTAAATTTAACTAATGCCATCATTACGATACAAGGTTTTACTTCTTCAATGACATCGATCAAAGATATAAGACTGAAAATGTCGTCTAAATTTATATACACAATTTTTTCTTTCTCGCTCCCCAATACGCAAATATTAGTAAAATAAATGATTTTGATTGATTAGAAAACAAAATGGTGATGCAAAGATTTTTCGGATTGGCTGGTATCGTTTTTCATAGTTAACGCCATCTACTTATTGGAAAGAAAACAAGAAGAAAAATTAGTAAGGGTAGAAGCACCTAACCCATCGGGAGTTTAACTTCGTTTATTTTATAAATAAAATTAAATCTACTGGCGGTCGGTGCACGTGGAAATGGTTTTTCTTGACATCTTACAAATTGAGTACCGAAATATACGTAAAGTTATTTATAATCTCTCATCACTTGTTCTGTTTCACAATCTTTAAGAAATCATAAAAATGCTCGCCTACCTATCGCTACCTATATATCGGATACGTAATTATAGTCATAACTAAATTAGTTATTTGAAATATCGAATTATAGATACTAAAAACTTAGTATTGATTAAGCTTAGTTTGATCAGTAATGAAATTGTAAAATATGAAAATCAAAAAAAAACATTTATTTAGTTTATATTATATTATAATTATCATCAGCATTTCAAATTAAAATTTAAAAGTTAACAGGTTAAATAAACAATAAAAATCGATGTTTTTTATAAGCTTTCGGGAAGGGTTTGTTCGAGGGGTTATCCGCTGGTAAAGGTCATGGTGAATTACATGAAGTTGAACCTACCTTATGCGCATGCGCTACGGTCAATGTGTATTATAGATAAGACACGTGTATTCAATAATAATTATTTGATAGCATATTATCTTACATCAGTAGATTTTTTTAACATTTTTTTATAAGAATAAGGTGCGTATCATCAGCCCTCTTCCATTGCGCATTTTTAATTCAAAAAAGTCTATTGTGCATTCTATATTTTCGGTTGGACCTTTTTTGTTTTTGAATTATTTAGAAAACTAGTTGGGAGGAGGGGGCTGGAGACCTGCTAGCCCCCTTTCGATTTTGAAAATAATCTTAATAATAGTTCGTGTATGAATGTATATAATTTATTTTTGTTTTACTCTTTTTGTTACCCCCTTCCAAGAATATGTCATAATTTTTTAGAAAACTAAAACGGTAGCGTAGAGTTTCTACTAAATTTTCAAACCTTTAATATGTTTGCCTGCATTGTAATATTTGGGTACTGAAGGGCGTTTTACATCCCCCAAATCCCTCGGATTAATTAGTTTATTTTTTATCGGAAGTAAACTGAAGATCTCCCGCTACAGAGGCATAAATAATTTATTCTTATTAAAAGTGAATTAAATATTTAAGCATACTTCAAGTTTATTAAATTTAGCTATGGCCAAGTAAATGTGTTTGATTCGTAATCTAACCATTAATTATAAACTGCGTAATTATATATTCCGTACCCCCTAGGAAGCAGATCTGTGCAACAAAATAAAAAATAAACTACTTCATCCGGGGAGTCTGGGAGGTGTGGAACACCTTCCAGTGCCTTTGCAACGGGGAATCTTCAGATTATTTTCGATAAAATAAACTACTCAATCTGGGGGTCTGGGGTGTGGAACACCTCCAGTGCATAAATTTTGGAATGAAGAACATTGCAGAACATGCAGAACCCCCAGACCAAGTAGTAGTTTACTTTTTATCAGAAGTAAACTGAAGATCTCCCGTTGCAGAGGCACTGGAGGGTGTTCCACACCCCCCAGACTCCCGGTTTAAATAATTTATTTTTATTAAAAGTGAATTAAATATTTAAGCATATCTCAAGTTTATTAAAATTGTATTGATGATGAAATATGAGATGTACACATCTCATGAAGTACATGACATCTCATGTGAAGTACATGAAGTACTTCACGTGGAACACCCTCCAGTGCCTCTGCAACGGAAGATCTTCAATTTACTTCTGATAAAAAATAAACTACTCGATCCGGGGGTCTGGGGGGCGTGGAACACCCTCCAGTGCCTCTACAACGGGAGATCTTTAGTTTACTTTTGATAAAAATAAACTATTCAACCCTGGGGTCTGGGGTGTGGAACACCCTCCAGTGCACAAATTTTGGAATGAAGAACATTGCAGAACAAGCAGAACCCCCAGACCAAGTAGTTTACTTTTTATCAGAAGTAAACTGAAGATCTCCCGTTAGAGGCACTGAGGGTGTTCCACACCCCCAGACTCCCCGGTTTAAATAATTTATTTTTATTAAAAGTGAATTCAATATTTAAGAATATCTCAAGTTTATTAAAATTAGCTATAGCCAAGTAAATGTGTTTGATTCGTAATCTAACCATTAATTATAAACTGCGTAATTATATATTCCGTACCCCCTAGGAGGCAGATCTTTGCAATAAAATAAAAAATAAACTACTTAATCCGGGGGGTCTGGGGAGTGTGGAACAACTTTCAGTGCCTCTGCAACGGGAAATCTTCAGTTTACTAGTAACTTTACTTGATAAAAAATAAACTATTCGATCCAGGGGGTGTGGGGGCCGTGGGCGTGGAACATCCTCCAGTGCTGAAATTTTAGAATCTCGGTAAGTCTCTGAAATGAAAATCTGAAACGATGAAGTACGTGAAATACAATGAAGTATCGATGAATTAGATGAAGTACCGTAAATTATTGATGAAGTACGGCGAATTACTGGCGAAGTACGTGAAGTCCCATGAATTACTGCTGAATTATATGAAGTACGAAGAAGTATGGAGAATTATGATGAAGTACGTGAAGTGTGAAGTTAATTGTACACGATTTCCTCTAACGGTTGACCCCTCGGGTTTGTTACTATTATCACAAAGAATTTTGATTTTTATTGTTTAATAAGACTGTAGATTTTTAAATTTTATTTTAGTTTTATTATAGTCCAGGTTCTCCACTATAATATTATAAAAATTCACCTGCTAATTTTTCAAGTTTGAATTTAATAACGTAAATACAAGAGCGATTTAATAAGTCGGCTACTTTTGAATAAAAAATATTTTTTTCTGCAAAAAAACGTTTTATTTTTCACGTGGTCAGAGGATATAGGATGCCCAGCTTGAGCGCGCGGTAATGGCAGAGCATCATTAGATGCAAAACATCTGCAAGCAGAGTGCGAGCCTCCACGCGGCAACCCCGGGCAATGAGAACAATGAATGTAAATGAGTTCCCAGCCAATACGCACATGCAAAACGGTCCCGGGCCTTCTAGCCTAGTCATAGCCTCCACCGACACGTGGTCGGTGGATATAGGATGCCTAGCTAGGGAGCGCGGAAATGGCAGGGCATCAATAGATGCAAGTAATCTGCAAGCAGAGTGCGAGCCTCCACGTGGCGACCGGGGCAATGAGAACGATGAATGAATAATGAGTTCACAGCCAATACGCACACGCGAAATGGTCGACAGCCTGACCTTAAACTGGGTGCTGCCCGCTCAGGGGACATGCTCTGTCGAAGAGTGTAACCCCGTTCACAGCGGCCAGGGTCCTCAGCCTGACCAGAAACTAGCTGTCGGCTATGCTCTAGGGATTCGCACCGAAAGGGCCAAACCCCGAAAAGTATAGTCGGTCTTTGGAACAGGGGGTGACTGTGCATGGAGTGCCTAGCCGAACACGCGCAAGCGATTAGTCTCGGGGGTGCTCCATGTCGCATAGCCTGAGGAGGTTGGCAACTCCTACACTTGTAGCTGCGTCATGGGGATGGGTGGTGGCCCTAACCTGGCGAACGGGGTTGAACGGCGGCCCAGTAACAAATTCGCCGGAAAGTAAGTCCCCAGATACGGAAGCCCCGGGAGGAAGGATCCTCTCGCCGTCAGAGGGCGGCTGTGGTGGGACCACTGGTCCAAGGATGCCTTGTGCACCTCTACGCATGAGCAGCGGCCAAAGCTCCGGCGCCGGCCTGTTAGTCGGAAACTGGTATAATGAAAGTATCCAGGCCTGACCATAGGCAATTGGGGTCCACTAACCCTGGTTGTATGGTAGCCGCTGAGTCCCTGCAAAGGGATCGTGGCGCGCATTGGCGAGGCACTGTATCCTAACGGATGCGGATGGAGCCCACTCCCCCTTGGGGGGCGTGCTTAGCGATCTGTTTCTAGAGTCTAGGCACGTTAAACAACCTTAACCTTTGTACCTTGGTCTCTGGTGTATTGTGATGGATTCATGTTTCGTCCACGGTTACAAAACGATGCAAAAACTTGTTCGAATTGCGGTTGAACATCGCCAAATACTCCTTTAAAGGGGTCACACGGTTACACTTATGTTTGAGCGGCACCCACTGCCAGGATAGCTTTTTCATGTTCAAATATTCCTGTAAAATGTTATGTACCCGCTCAGTTGAGATGCCCACAGCGTTAGCCATCTCACGCACTTTCACTCTTCGATCGTCCAATATCATTCCATGGATTTTATCGATGATTTCTGGCGTGACGCGACCTCTTTTGGGCGACCCAAACGAATTCAGTAAACCACTTCTTAACCATTGAAATTGATGTCTCCATAGTATTTATCAAGCTTTTCCTTGGTTTCGGTGATGGTTTTTTTACGCAAAAAATAATGCTTAATGAGCAGACAAAATTCACTTTATTTCACATATAAATTTTCCATCAAAGCTGCAATAATCGAATACCTAAATAATTAAATGGAGAAATGAGAATAAATATTTAAAAGTTCAGTTTTACTATAATTGCTACTAGTGTAATTAGCGTTAATTGTATACAATTACAATAAATCAATAAAACAAAAACCTTAAGAAAATTTTATAAAAGAATGGAATTATTATTAGAATTAAAAGTAAATATAGCTATTTATTTTAAAATTCTATGTATGTTCCGTAGTTTATTTTCTTTCTACATCTACATAAATAATTATGTATTTCTTTTTCTTATTATATACCTTCATTTTTTTAAAACATTGATTTTCTCTTTGATCTGGCGTTCATATAGTAGACATATGTTTTATTTATTTATTATTGTACCCTGGCAATCTGTTCCTTTAACTACATCCTCTATTATAATATCAAATAAGTTCAGAGACAGCTCATCAAAAAAATTTCGACGGTATGTTCATTTCTAGCAAAATTTCTGTATGAGCGTGTCAAAATTGGCATTTTCAATCCCTTACCTCATAATGTGTAACACATACTAGGTATATCACCGATATCCTTTCTCAGAAGCCGTATTGTTAGTTCAATATTATTTTAACTATTAATTTATTGAAGTTTCCGTCAATCATTGTGAGCAGTACCTTACAAAACTGGCAATATCCTCTTTTTCTGTGTACTGGAATTTATTATTTTTCCTGTTTTTCAATCATCAGAGCCTTATTATAATTCAATAATAATAATAATAAATAATTCATATCTTCTTTCGTACAAAAGAGTTTATCTTCTTAATTTTTTATCAATTCTCCACATATCTCATTTCTTATCAGATTAGCAAGTTTTTGATAACATCCTTTTTAATTAATTTTTGATTTTTTAAAACTTTGAAAGTGCTTTTTTCAATATTTCTCGGCTATTCAGGTTATACCAAGGTACTTAGTTGGTGTAATGCAGTCAGGTAAAAAAATTATCCCAAATATTCTGCTAAACTTGTCAAAGATTCGAGAAAAAAAATCAACCTTTAAAAACAAGTAGTAATACGAAAACCATAAAAACTATTTCAATCGCTTTAAAAATTAAAAAAAATGTTCTTGACAAATTAATAGATCAATGCGTAAAATGTATCTTGAAGTTATTCGTAACAGAAGATATTGTTCTAATTTAATATTAACCTTAACTTTTATAAAAAAATTTGATTTGTCGCTTTACATTAATTTGTCAAATCGTAAATTTTCAAGTACTACTATGTATTATTTATATACTGAATATATAAATAAATTTTTTTTTCAATATGTACTATATTATGCATGCACGTATAAATTATTTACCAATGCGACACGTAAATATTTATAAAACTTTTTGATAATGATACTTCAAACGAATAAAATATAGGTTTGTATCGAGTTAAGTATTTTTAAAGACAAAAGTACACACAAATTTTGTGACATCAAATATCAGTTGGGGGAGTAAAAATATTTCCAACTATTAATTTGTCGTTCTACTTATCGTCGTGTACAAATATTGAAAAGTAATAACTTTTCTATGCAATAGAAATAAACATCAATTACTGTAAAATGCATGCTATTTACTTTTCCGACTTAAGCTATATTGAAATTTTGAAATTGCAATATAATTTATGGCATTATGATAATTATACAAACACTATGCTATATTATGAATTTACAAAACATAATTTGTTATATAACGCACATAGCCATAACAACCAAGTAAATTTGCTTTTCAATTAGCATTCAGTACTCTGTTGTAATAGTAAAAGTCAATCTATGCATAACAATTTAAATAAATACAATTTTTTGATTTTATATTAAATATTCAACTTCCAATATTGGTAGTACTGCAATGGTATTTTAAATTCTGTTTAAGCTTTCCATTTTAATGATCGAGCGCACCAATAATTGAATTATGGCAAAAAATGCTATCCTCATTTGTTGGAAATCCTCGGAAATGTTATTTTGCTCGTGTCCAGTTTACAGCAGAAACGGCAAGAATTACATTTGTACAATTCCACAATAAACCATTACTTTTTCAAAGCCATCCACGTATTGGATATATCGCCAACAACGATGCAAGTAATTTGAGGCGACCAATGGTATATTGCAATATTAGTGCAGAAAGAGCTTCATTACAAAACAAGTAGGAAAGTTGGCTCGATCGTAAAAGTTTTGTTCTTCTAACTTGGCGAGTTCTGATATTTGGATTTTGGAACCGGAAAATATACATTAATCTGTAAATATTTAGCTGTGCATGTTTACAGAAAAATATTTATTACTAAAATTTGGACACTAACGGTTCCGACGAAAGTGAAGCAAAAAATTAAATATAGTAATTTTTGAAAGCTAAAACAAATTCAAATTGTTATATTTGTAGCCTTCAATACTATGAAAGCCGTTTAAAATTTGATAAACACAATAATTTCAAGGCACTTACTTAATCGTGACATAGCTTCACACATCAATGAATAAAATTAGTTCAAGTCCAAAACGAGGGCACAAACGTGTGGAAAATAAAGTAAAAAGTTTACTTACTATATGTACGCGATTGTTTGCATTTCAATAAGAGGTGAATGTCAAACATAATGGAGAGTGATCATTGAAAAGTTGACGCAGTTTGTTAAATCTGTATTGTTAATTTTAAAAACCAACGTTTAAAAAGATAAATTAAAATTTAAAAATTAACAGGGTAAATGAACAATTAAACGAAATTATTTTTCCCGAGTTTTCAGCTATGGTTATTGCTTAAAATTTTAATTTAATATTAATATCACAAGTTAATAATATAAATAGTTATATAATTTAAAAATGTAAATTAACTTAAAAATAGGGGTTATCAAAATACCCATTTTGGATCTTCTGTATTGATATGCTAACACTCTGAATAAATAGCAAACGAAATCAAAATTCGTTTTTAATGAAATATGAGAAAGTATTGTTTTCGTGCAGAAAAAATTAAGATTTTGATGGATTTACACTTTTTGAGATCCCATGAGCTAAATAAAACGATTTCCAAAAATGTGGTGTTGTCCTGTGGTAAATTTTGTGTGCAACCTGCAGGAAAAAACTAATAGAAATTTTCAAATAAAATTTTGGATTTTGTATCCTTACAAAAACTAATAGGAATTTCAAAACCAAATTTGGTATTTTGCATCTTTGTATTGCGACTTACGAGGGGAGACCGGCAAGTTCCCTTCACTGAATTGATTCATTTTCATTGTGCGTGTAGGTCTTGTATTGGACTTCAACAGGTGCAAGTATAAGGGCACGCTTCTTTGCCAATTTCAAGAAAATTAAATTTGAATAATTATATATTACTGATGAACTGCATAAAAATTAACATAAATTTGGTAAATTGTTAATGGAATTGCGTAAGATTGCAAAAAAATAAAAACATATGCGAAGGGTACTGGGATCGCATCCAGGTCCTGCCACTTTTTTTTTTATTTATTTGATTATTATTAATGCCCCCCAGTATAATTTATGTCATCGTTCTCAAGAAAACCAAAGCGCTATAATAAACCCTACTCATAATCTGTAAACATTGAATGTTTTTCCTTTCAGCAGTGCGGCACTGGAAGGTGTTCCACACCCCCCAAACCCCCCGGTTTGTCCAATTTATTTTTTATTAGTAATAAATTGAAGACATCAGTATAACCGATCTAGAAAAAATCTCTAGAAAAACTAATTAATCCTAACTTAACAAGTCACACTTAAGTACTAATATTCCAACTTCAGCCCAAATTATAAACCAAAGTTTTTGAGACCGGGGGGTCTGGGGGGTGTGGAGCACCCCCCAGGAACACTCAAACTGTGATAGATAAATTTGCAAACTTATGGTTATCAGTATTAAGCGATAATGGTGAAAGTTTTTTACACAAAAAATATAAAGCAATCACCAAAAATCGGGGGGAGGGATTATGAATTCCCCCCAGTATAATATGTCATCGTTCTCAAGAAAACCAAAACGCTATAATAAACCCTACTCATAATCTGTAAATATTGAATGTTTTACCTTTCAGCAGTGAGGCACTGGAGGGTGTTCCACACCCCCCAGACCCCCGGTTTGTGCAGTTTATTTTTTAACCGATCTAGAAAAAATCTCTAGAAATACTAATTAATCCTAACCTTAACAAGTCACACTCAAGTAATTAATATCCCAATAAGCAAAGTTGTAGAGACCGGGGGTCTGGGGTGTGGAACACCCTCCAGTGCCTCACTGCTAAAAGATAAAACATTCAATGTTTGCAGATTATGATTAGAGTTTATTATAGCGCTTTGGTTTTCTTGAGAACGATAACATAAATTATACTGGGGGGAATTAATAATCAAATAAATAAAAAGACAAATTGGCAGAAGCTGGATGCGATCCCAGTACCCTTCGCATATGTTTTTATTTTTTTGCAATCTTACGCAATTCCAACTTCCAAATTTATGTTAATATTTATGCAGTTCATCAGTAATATATAATTATTCAAATTTAATTTTCTCGAAATTGGCAAAGAAGCGTGCCCTTATACTTGCACCTATTGAAGTCCAATACAAGACCTACACGCACAATGAAAATGAACCAATTCAGTGAGGGGAAGTTGCCGGTCTCCCCTTGTTAGAGTTGATTATATTTTAGGCCAAATTGCTTGATAGAAAATATTTTTTTCTTGTATTATTAAAAATTATATAAAGTCATGGGCAATGCTACATCCAATTTTTGAATGTAAACCACTTGAATTGTAGGGGAACCCGGACCACTTCATTTTTTAATTTAAGAACTTTTAAAAATGCATGTAATTAGAATATCCCGCAAATTAACTCAAAGAGTACACAAAGGCTTCTTTAAAAAAAATTCCAAATAGACATGGGTATGTGTTTAATTATAATTGTTGCTGGTCCTGGATATTTTTAATTTTCTTTCCATTACATAATTATACAGGTCCTCTATAATTATTGTTACTATTTTTTAAGCTATACTAATTACACGTTTTTTTTTAATTTTTGAAACTTCAGAATACATGCACTACAAAGTACATAGTATTTCCGATTTCGAAAGTGGTAAACATGACTGCTTCTTTATCGTTTCTTTTTTGTGTTAATTGTATTTTTGTAACATTTACAACTTGATTACGTACCATCAATATTAACAAAAGACGCAATGAATGGGTGTCTATCAAAACGGTTTTTTCAAACTAACCATTAATTGACGTAATCATTTTACACATACATATTTACAATGAAATCAATCAAGTTTTGTTTACAACTCACCCACAACAGGCAACACTTATCATTGCTACTAATTTAAAAAAAGCTATAACAATTAGAACAAAACATGTGTATAACCCACACATTTTAACCTTTTGTAAATTTTTACCGACGTAATAATAATAATAATTATTATTGCTTTCAATTTTTATTCAAAAATCGGTTGTTGCTGCCAATTTTGAAACATCCGTTTATGTAAATAGAAAAGAAATTGATTTCCCACGTGAATATTCCGTGAAAAAATTAGAGCTTGGAAATTTACATTACGAATGTTACGTTTGCCGTGTCATCGCAATTATTACAATTTTTAAAATATTCCGGAAAGAAATAATCGGATACAACTTTACTTTAAAAAATCAATAATTTTTGGGACAATTTTTTTGAATTTAAAGCAGGTTTTAGATTTTCACTTTTATATTTAGTTGAAAAAGAGAAATTTCACTAAAAATGAATCGTATATTTTTATAATTCCTAAAAAGAGGTTCGCGTGACGGGCTAAAATTTGCTAAATAGGCTCAGCTTTTACCGAAGTTATTTTGTAATAGATTGAGACTGATTGAGAGGATGAGAAAAATAAAAATCAAATCTTTGTCAAATAAAGTCCCCCCTACACACCCTACATCCTCTGCTCAGATAGGATTCAAGTTCAATTTTGGCTGGTAAACTTCCTCTTTTAATATTTTTAAATTAAAAAAATTATTTTTAAGGTTTGTATTTAATTTAATAAAATTTAAAATGTTGGCATCTTGAAACATTAATATCCCAAATAATATCCTTACGGGCTTAAAGAAACAATGACATTGTTTCAAATTATATGTCGAGATTAAACGAACAATATTTTTGACCTTTAGAATATTATCTTAACATTGACATAGTTACGTTCCATTTTTTCAACTTACGTTAAATATATGTAAATTAGCTAATAGTAGTACAATTTAGAAATGCGGAATTAAAAATTTTTTATATTATAAACTACTACGCACCATCGTTGACTCCACGCACTGTTGTGAATAACTTGAAAGTTCAAAATGATTATATCAAAATAATTGTTTAGTATTATAGGATAAATTAAATTTAATAAGTTAGATCGTGCAAATTATCTTTGCAGTACCTAGGTATTATATTATATTATGTATTTTACATAATGCTATTTAACCGTTGGAGTACCACAATAATCTCCAAACCTTGGGTCATTATTGACCCCTGTATAAATGACTAATATACGTTTATTTTAGTATTTTTTAAATTTATTTATTATATTTGAATTGAACTGATGGCTTTAAACGTAAAAAATACAAAAAATACTGCATTGTTAAAGAAATGTAAATCAAAACTATAGTCCATTTGAAACAAGAATGCAGTAGAAAATTGTAGCAGCGCTTTCGACGTCAAACGTCAAAAATTACGGTGAATGTTAACTTGAAAATTTTCTTATGAGAAACCAAAAGAGAACTTTTGTATTTAATCTTTAAAAACCTACCAAATGCATGATTTACAATAAAATCGGAAAAATTAAAATTTTTATTTCGTTAATATTCGAGTTATGAAATGACAATCGCAAATGAAATTTTTCCAGTGTAAACTTGTATAAATTTTAAAAGAGAACGTTGGAAAGTCATATTTTACTGCATTTTTATTTCAAATGAACTATAAGCTTTCATTTAAAATTACACAGGTTAAGCACAAAATTACAAAAAAAAATTTAAAGTAAAATTTAACTTCTCGACCATCATTTAAGAAGATGTGTTTCATCAAAATTTGAAGCTATGGGTTTGTTTGTTGAATCGGTAGTGATACTTCAAAGGTTAATGCATCAAGTAGATGATGAAACTATACTTATGTCCTTATATAAGCACATAATTTATTAAAAGTACAGTAAAACCTGTTTCTATATGGGGAATTATTTATGTACGGTTTTTTCTTTTCTTTTGTGTTATATATCAAAAAATTCTATCAAAAGCCAAAATTTCCAAACAACCAAAAATTCCCAAAAATGTATGAATAAAAAATGAAATTTTTTTAACAAGTTTAGCAATTTTGAGGGAAGGTGGGGCCATTATTCGTTATGTCATTCTAGCACCCCAATTCCTCAAACAAAACACTTCGTACAAATTTATTTTTATTCTTCTTATTTTAGACCCTAACTCTGTTAATCAATCATATGATTCAGACGTCCATTGTCCTTCCATCTTTTAGGGAGTTTTTCGGGGAACCTTCTGGTATTGGACCTTTGTGTTGATACTATTTTTGCAATTCTCCCATCATCTATCCTCTCCACATGGTTTCTCCAGAATCTCTTTTTTTAACAACGTCCTGGATTTTACACTTTTCGAGAGTTAAAAATAATAAAATTATACAATTTGTTCGAATATTATATTTTTCTTCTTCTTAACGTTCCAGGTACTATCAGTGCGTTGGTAACTTTATGTCCTATGTCTGTGGTATAGTCCTTTAACGTGGGTTCCAAACCACGGGAAGTGTAAAACACTTCATTTAAAAAAAAGCTTTAAGTAGGTTACACCTCGGTGCCTTCCAAGGGGAGATAGTTAGCCAATTATGTTATTATAATATTTATTATAAGAAAATTATTAATTGTATTAACACAATAGTCAATTATATAATAATAATAATTATAATATATCCAATGTTGATATCATTGTATTATTGTTAAAGCGTTAAAACAACATAATTATGTATGTTACTTTTCCTAACTCTTAATTTACTCCTAACATCTACTAACTTTTATTAATTATTATTTTTCCGTGACAGGCATGCATTGCTCTTTATTATTGTGGACTGCAGATTGCTAATATCTGCAGCCCAAAAGCCCACACCTTCTAAAGGAAATGTAAAATTAAGTCAAAATTTTGACCCCTTCTGTAAGGGACAAGTTATATAATACCGGAATTATTTTCTTAAGCTGAAGTCGTCTACGTTAACCCTTAAACACCGTCGTGTGGTCACCATGACCGCATTGAATGTTAATTTTTGTGTTTGTTTTTCGCCAAAATTGGGCATTCAGCATATTAGAACTTTTAAGTTAAACTCACTTAGCGACACGGTCACGGTAACCGTACGAAGGGTTAATTATAAATACAGGGTATTTTAAAAATTATTCATATCACGTGACGTTTAAAAAAATGCGGATTTCATTTTGCTCTTTCGAGCAATCTGAATTTTAAATATTACCGATAACCCTGTGTCGGAAATATTATTGAATCGTTTTAATTTCGGATGTGGTTTCATTTTGGATACCACTAAGGAAATTTTTTACGGTGCGGTTACGATAAAGTAGGTCTAGCCACTAGTAGAAGAAAATGTTATCGATTTGGTTGTTTTAAAAAAGTAATCGATTACTGGTTCAATAAAAACGCGTAATGCTCACTGGACCAAATCTTCTTTCGAGCAATCCCATCACGGAAATTTAATTTAAATTAAAAAATTACTTTTCTTTTGATTGATATTTATTCTAAATTCGACCCTGACTGTTTATTGTTGCATTTTATGATGGTATGTTGTTGTCAAAACCCATATTAATTAATTAACAATATTTAATATTGATTAAGATTCAGTTATTTGTAAACTAAAATATTTTTATGTAATCGATTTTTACTGCTGGAAGCTATATTTACAAATTTCTGGACGAGTCAAGGACCTGTCTTTTCTAAAGATTATTAAAATATTCAGAATACTGCCAATATTAAAAAATCACAGTGGGTTTATTCTCCCCGTTTATTTTTGAAATCAATTTGTAAAAAATAATTCAAAAGTTTGCATTTTAAAATTACCCAATATTATTTTTAATACAAATTTCGTTACAATCAATTACTGTTAAAAATTACGAGAAAGTTAATGGTGAATTATGGTTAATTGTGATTAATAAAAAGTGTGAGAATATTATTAATAATTAAGTATGTAATTAAAATTTAAAAATGTATAAAGAAAGTAAAACAAAGGAGCTTTAAAATCGCTTCATCAGTGAAACAATAAATTACCCGGTCATGTTTATAAATAAAAAATAATTATTAAACTTTCACGTGGGTTAGTTAATGCAAGTGACATTGAAAACGTTGAAAATTGACAAATCAATTTGCTGAAATGATCCGAGTTACTATTTAACTATGTAATTAAGTTAGAATCAAGAAACTTTTATCATTTTAACAAGATAATGCAATATTCTTAATTAACCTTTTTTAAAGGTTATAAAGGCAATCATAAATTGATTGTTACCGAACCTTCAAATTAAAAAATAGGAAATGATATTTTAAGATTCATAATTAGAATATATAATTATTAATACCTACATAGTTTAGGTAGGCATAATGTGCAAAATGTCAGCTAACCTAAAGGTAGGGTTATGCAAACGCCATGGTCAAATATGGTTATTTTCATTTTCATTGCGATACTAGCAAGTACCATCTATTACAGATGCTCAAAGGCGGTATTCTGTAATCTGTAACTCATCCTTTATGTAAGGGATGATTTGTAACTGTGGCGCTCTCTTCGATGATTAGTTTCGTCTAATTACCTAAAAATTGGTAAAAAATCGTATAATATACACGTTCCATTCCAAATTTTTTTTTAACGTGTTACTATAAATATTTACGAATACTATTTTATTATTATAGTATTCGAAATGAAATAAATATTTAAATAGTTATGCAAAGACAACAACGAAAAAATTATACTGGGGGCATTGACTGAATAATTTGTGAGGCAATTTGTGTTCCAATTCGAAAAAACAAAGATTATGTGTAATTTATAGAAAATAAATGCAACAATGGTAATGATTGCTAATGATTTTGTAAGTCACATTAGTTATTTCCATAGAGAAATTGAACTTTAGATTTAAAATTTGAGCGTTCAACGTTTTTAAATGAGCAGATGAGTTAATTGAGATTTGTTTTAAAATGAATTACTCTAAAGAATCTTTCTAGATTATTAAAATTAAATAGATTTGAAGATTTAATATCAGAAACAAAATATTTGAAAAATTTTGTTGTTGTTAAATAATTAACAAATCGACCAACAAAGAAAAAATTACTTGCTATATTTAAGTAAAAAATTTTCTTTCTTTACTGAATAATATACGATTCAATGTGATATTTGATATGAAAATCAATTCCAATACTTAAAAAAAGTATATATAAAAAAAATATAATAATATTATATTATTATGTTGTAAAAATATTTTAAAAGGTTTCAAGTTTAATGTAATTTGAAAAAGAAATTATTATTTTTTTACAATTCTAATGAAATTTGGAACTTTGGAAATTTGGAACTACAAAAAATGCAATAGCTCAGTTCATGCTCTCAGAATTGTGAGTTATGCCGGCACATTCTGAGTAGATTGCAAAGCCCGGGCCTTAAATAAATTTCTAGAAAATACACATATGTTCATATTATAATGAGAGAAACATAAAAATAAGTTTCCCGCAACATTTAAACTTTCGCGAAAATTTTGAGTAGTCGAAAAATATTTCGGGAACAGAGATGTCTACAGGACAATTTTAAAATTAAATGAGAACGTTTAATATTAATTTCTTGGCATAACCTTACGAGCATTTTTTAATAAAATACAGTAAGTTCGCATATTTATTTTTTACGTCAATTAAAGAAAGGTCGTACATTAGAGGTAAGCTTGGCTAGACAATTTACGTAAGATATCGAAGCTTCTCGTAAAATTTAATAACTAAAAATGTTGACGTTGATTTTACATCAAATTTGCATAATTATTGTTCCAGTAACGTCACAAAAACTTGTTTATGTATTTTCCATTAACGTAAATCCAACGGAAAGCTTTGACGGAGGTGCAAAACTTGTTTTATTTTAATTACTTCCGTATATTAATTTAGATCAAAGTTTCCATGTTTGCATTAGATAGATATTCTTGAAATAATATTGTACAAATAATCGGAAATTCATCGTGGAGTTTAACCAGAAAATCATTATATTCTGCCTTTCTATAATTTTAAAAACTAAACATTTGAATACTTACGGAAAGCTTTGAAAAGCACATTCTTGCATAAAGTAACTATCACCTATTTTTTTCCTGATGAATTTGAGTGTTTTGACACATATTGCGTTGATTAACTGAATTTTAAAATCTGTTTAGCAAAAGTGAATTGGAGCAACTACTTGAGCAATTTTATTCAAGTATCGCGAGTCCGCCACTACAATATTTTATACTATAATATGAACCACCAAAGCGAAACTCTCAGAATGCATCCTAAACTCGTAGGCGATTTTAAGAATTCTTGGATTTTTGCCAAAAAGGTAAATTTATTTAAGTTACTAGAGTCACGTGTTATTTTTAGGCGTGGTAGTCATTTACCTCGAAAATTTATACAATCGTTTAGAGTGGTTCATTGTACTGATTTGTTTTATATTCCAAAAAAGGTATAAGCAATCTTTTTAATAAATTTTGGGTATGATTTGGGCGAGACCAGCAAAAAGTAGTATTGAAAATTTTTCAAATAATGTCAGTTAACAAGATATGAATTTATGGAAGATGACACTGAAACCATGAAAGACACAGGATTGTTTGTCGCATTATTTAATCTTGAATGACGTTATGATAGGTACTTATGACCGTGGAAAAACAAAAGGCTTCCGCTCGTTGGACAATACTCCTTCTAATCGATTTCCCAGCTTAACCGTCAATAATAATAGAAAAAGTTTATTTTTAAATGTAATTCTAATTATGGAATTGTGTTAAGTAGTGTAAAAAATTATCTTGATCCTACATGGAACATATTATTTAGATGTAATGGATTTTGATTCATTTCTGCTTACAGCGTTCCGGCAGCAAACAATGATGATGATTCAGAAAATAATGTAAAGACACTCTATTCATATTTCCGCTTTTTATTTCAAGCGTGAAAGGTTAAATACATCTCTGACTGTTGACATCTACAACGGATAGTTAGTTTAAAAACATCGGAACAGGTGGAAAAGAAACAATGAATTAACATTGTATACATGCAACATTCCCATTTATTGCAATTTTAATATAAACCGTTTACTATTGCGATTACGGTTTAATTTCCACACTCTTGTTTTCATTTATGAATGAAGAAGGAAGGTACTATTTTGTAGTAAATCAATATTGGGCACTTCGTGATTACTTAACCCCTAGTTAATTTTTAAACATCAAATTTCTTTATTAGTAAATTTTATCAGGTGAGTGACCGTTGTTTTACTGTAAGTATTATTCTACTTCTGGGATAATTAATATGATATAATAAATAAATAATTTAAATTATTACATATAACAACCGTAAAATTTTTTCACCTAGTGGGCATAATGTGCGTTGGTTTCAATAATAAATTGTTTAAATAAATAATAAAGTAAGAGATCCATATCGGATAAAAGATATTATGGACCGTTGGCTGTACTGCTTCACTTACTTTATTAAAACTAGAAAATTCAACAATTAATAATGAAATAAAATTAGCGATTTGAATAACTATTACAAACTTAAGCTGTTATTTATTGAACAAGAAATTGTACAATTTCTGCGCATAAACAAGTTTAGGGCATTTGCAGAATTTGTACAATTCCTTGTTCAATAAATTATGTACTAAATATGACTTGAAAGAAGTAAAAGTAGTTAATAATATAAATAATTAGAAAATTTTTAATCAGAATTGTTTACATTGGAAAGCATGCCGTGATTTTTTACTAGAAACACAGAGACAACAATTTTTAATAATATAGTGTGTACACTTGTTGTATTATAATTAAGCTACGACTTATAATTTTTTTAATTAATACTTTATGTTTCATTACAACTAAGAATATTATGCTTTTCCTATGGAAATATGGTGAATTCGAGATTCGACGTGCTTATTAACAATATCTCCTAGAACGGTCCAACACGAAAAAGTGTTGATGTTGACCTGGCAGATAGCAGAATTGCGCTAGTTGGCCTATCCTTACGGTTGCTTCGTGTATATCGGGACACACGTCCCGCCAACAAAATGCAGAAATCGCCCGTTTTCGTAATTTTTAGCGTTATTATTGGAAATTTTTCGTCCATAGTACACGCGACTAGTTTTAACGTTCTCGGAACGGAATTGAGCTCTGGAGCAAATTCACCTGGGTCCGAGGAGCTCAATTCCACTTTGTGGATAAGAACGAAACCTTAGGTTATCCAGTAAGTTGTGGAAATTATAATTTTTGTTTGCTATTTTTTTCATTCAACGATGTTGCTGAATGCGACTCTGTTTTTTTAATGTTTACGTTGGTAGTGTGTTGTGAAAAAGGTGTCTACTAGTTAGATTTTCATTGGCCTATAACCTCAACTATATTTTCTTTTCAATAAGGTAAATAATTTATAGTATTTGCAATATTATTTATTGTAAGAGAAAGTATAGTATTTTTAAATAAATAATTGTTGATTACTACTAAATTGTGATTAACACAAGGAGGTCTCCAGGGACCGCTTTAAAATATGACAGTGTTTTTCATAATTTTAGAAAAATTATTGAAAATAAATTATGCATTCAATTATCTTATTCTACTATCGTAGAATGCCCGGGTAGGATTGAAAATGGTAAAAATAAAAGTACTACGTCGTATGAACGAGAATTTACATAATGGAACAATTTTCAGAAAGTATTAAAAAAGTAGTTACAGAATTGAGATGTTTTAGAGATAAAATCAAGAATGCGATTAACCACTATCGGAAACAGTTAACTTTTTCTAATTTTTCAAGAAAAGAGGCCAGAAAGACAACAAAAGCTAAAGATGGCATTCTTCTGCACGTGAGTTAATAACAAGTAAGTCGAGGTTAACCGCTGGTGAAGTTTTTGCACATCTCATGCAGTACATAACATCTCATGTGAAGTACTTCACGTGGAACATCCTCCAGTGCCTCTACAACGGAAGATCTTCAATTTACTTCTGATAAAAGGGTCTGGGGGTGGAACACCCTCCAGTGCCTCTGCAACGGGAGATCTTCAGTTTACTTCTGATAAAAATAAACTATTCAATCCGGGGTCTGGGGTGTGGAACCCCCTCCAGTGCACATATTTTGAAATGAAGAACATTGCAGAACATGCAGAACCCCAGACCAAGTAGTTTACTTTTTATCAGAAGTAAACTGAAGATCTCCGTTGAGAGGCACTGGAGGGTGTTCCACACCCCAGACTCCCGGTTTATATAATTTATTTTTATTAAAAGTGAATTAAATATTTAAACATATCTCAAGTTTATTAAAATTAGCTATGGTCAAGTAAATGTGTTGAATTGTAATTTGACAATTAATTATAAATTGAGTAATTATAAATTCCTGAATTATATGAAGTACAAAGTATGCAGAATTATCATAAATTACGTGAAGTGTGAAGTTAATTGTACACGATTTCCTCTAGCGGTTGACCCCTCGAAGTAAGTAGATCCATTCCTCATTTTTTCACAAATTCGTGCAAAAATGGAAGCAGAACATGGCTGAACTGTAAGAAAACGTTTAAATGAAAAAATCTTCGTGGTTGTATTAATAAGAAGAAACCACTTGTATTCAAATGAAATATAAAGAAAAGAATTGAATTTGCGAAATAGCATAAAGACAAACGTTCCAAGTTTTTGCGATCTCATGGTGTGGAGTGATGAATCAAAATTTAACGCATTTGGCAACGATGGGAGACCATAATATGTACGACGACCTCACTCAAAGAATTAGATCCAAAGTACACTAAAAACTGTTAAACACGAAGCTCCATCAGAAATGGTCTGGGTTTGCTTTTCTGGATTTGAATTAGGTCCATTAGTGAAAATTGATGGTAAAGTGAACGCTCAAATGTATTTTGATATTTTAAAACACAATTTAGATAGAAATTATTCTGACAATCTTCCACTATTGTGACTATTTTTGCACGATAACGACTCAAAACATGCATCAAAATTAGTAAAATCATGGTTAAATATAAAAAAAATCCATTTTCGTTCATTTAGGGATAGTTTAACTGATAAGTTCTTGAAAAGACGAAACCACTTATGCACAACGGGGTCCTAGACTAAAATGTAAGTTGGAAAATTTTCAAATTTCATTCAACTTGTAATTTTTAAAATATTTTATTCAACATACAAAGAAAGTCTATGTTTTGGCATGGCCACCTCAAAGCCCAGAATTAAATCCAATTGAAAAGTTAGGGGGTCTTGTAAAACGTGAAGTGGCACCTAAAAAACCAACTACCAGCGACTCACTGAAAATAAGCCTTTAATACTATCATCCCAGAACAATGTAAAAAGCTGAATGAAAGTATGAAAACAAGATTGGATGAAGTGTTACGTTTCAAGGGATATCCGACCAAATAATATTAATTACAACTGTAAGTAACAAATGGAGTTTTGGAGATTTAATGATGAAATTATTTTAGGTGGCTTAATTATGATGCTAATGAGCTCGCATCTCCAGAAAGAAATAAGTCCAAAAAGTTGCTTTTTGTCTCCTCAAGCTCTATCTATAAAAAAATCATATTATTGCTAGACTACTTATTATTGCCGCTAAAAAACCGCCAAACTTGGTACTTTTGTTTAGCTAGAAAGAGTTACAACTCCAAAGGTTCCAACTGGAACTGAATTTGCTTCTGTTACGATAAAATAATCCCTACCAATTAATATTATCAATTTTTTTTATAAACGTTCAAATATTCAAAACGCTCTAACTCAAAATGGTGTTTTCAGACTTATACCCCTTTATTTCTGGGGGTACGAGCTATAAGTACATTGGTTTTAATCTTAATTACAATTAAGTCAAATAATTTATGTAAATTAATGAATATAACAATATTGAATTTATGTAATATAAAAAATGTATTATAAATTGTTTATTAACTTGTGAAATTATATGTTGAATAAAAAGTTTTTAAATTTTTACAAGTTTAGTGAAATAAATTTTTTGAATAATTTTTTGTATATTAGTGACATTCAATTTGAGAATCTAGTGTGTCGATGTGGGTTTGTCAAAACACATTATTATTAAATTTTTCAATATATTTTTTGATTTAAATTTTAATTCATATTCATTCGTTTAGGGCTAAGTTTAACTGAGGAGACTTCAAAAGTCGAAACAACTTTGTACAATGATATCTTAAACTAAAAATGTAAGAGTTGTAAAATTTTAAATTTTCACTTAGCTTATAAAAATGTAAAAACTTTTTATTCAACATAATAAAAAATGTATGATAATAATTATTATTAAAATATTAAATTATATGTATTAGATGTTTTTTTTTGTGTCGTGGCTTAATTATTGTAATGACAGAAGTGTACATAGTAAATTTCTGAAATGTAAATTTTTTGCCAAAAAAAATGCTTGGCAGCACGGTGTTTATTCCAGTTTATTTTTTAAATTCCATTGATAGTTTAAAAGAAACCCAGAAACTCTATGAAAAATCAATACAACCTAAATTTCTCAATGTCAATAATACATATTTCTTTTGCAACACACATTCAATGCTTTACGCGAAATTATGGCAGGGACAGATATAAAAATTTAAATAAAAATCCAACTCCGCTGTAGCTTTATGTTAAGCTTCGAATGTATGGTATGAAGGAAGTACCTATCTTTTTCACTTTCTGTAATTTACAAGTTTTGTATAAAACTGCACCAAACTTTGAAATACAATATACGCTGTTGGTGGCACGTTGGAGTGTATATCTAAACATTGCCTATTTAAACATTGATTTTTTATGGAATATTTAATTTCCGACTAAATTATTGTTTGCTTTTTTACAAATTTTGCGCGGTATTTTGAATAGATACTGACGATAAACATTTTTATGCAGTATTATTTTCGTAACCAAACGATTCTTTTAAATTCTGCTTACTCATCACAGTGCGTATGATAGATACCAGCATAATATTTAAATAGAATCAAATAAGAAATAGTATAATTAAACCCATCAACACCGACCTAAAGGGACATCGAGACACACAAACCCTGTTCAAGCGGGTTCACCCAAATTCAAACGGTCGTCGTCGAACAACTAGTTCGTTGTTTAAAGCAAGATGGAGGTAGGCAGTATCTGAACTTGAAGGACCGCTTGAATTTAATCTTCCGATAAGGAAAGTTTATAAAATTGTCAGCCGACAGCTTGACCTAGGAAAGACATCAGGTTTACAACCGCGTTGACAACCGGGTTCTTCATTATGCTCTATTTGTTACGACGCAATGCCCTTTTCAAAGGGCTGCATTTCTTCCATGCGGAGGAGATAGTAAGATTTAAATTATTAATGAATTTTTTATTATGGGAGTTTTGAAAACACCAAAGATAAATAATTTCAAAGATTACCAATAGATATCGCTACTCATCCAGAGTTAGATAATATGAACTGTTAACATGTATGGCGAAAAATTGTTTAATATTTTGTACAGAAATAAAGAGAAAATAATAAATAAAATTATAAAACGTTAACTTGCCATTAAAAGTTGATTGGGAAATTATGATGGTAATCAGGACAGCTCCACTTACCTGGAAAAAAATAAATACTCAATAACATTATATAACGATGTTTCTTAAAATTAATAATTTAAGGTGATTTAGTGTTTTTTTTGTATTCCCAAGACCGGTTTTGTAAAATTTTGCATTAATTATTATAATCAATTAAATACACTACATTGATTCATTTACTTGATGCGGAGATTCGAGCTCAAGCAATATAATTATCTACCTACAACTAAGGTGTAAAATTTTGGAAACAAGTTTTACATAGAATTTATTGTAGTATATTTGCAACTTGAATGAAAATAAATTTTTCGCGGAATTTTAATATCTAACATCTTGTTTATGTTACATACTGTATAATATAAACACAAAACTCGGTATATTAGAGGAAGTTCCGATCAGTAAACTGTGATTCACAATATAATATGTAAAAACATTTGCTATGTAAATATTTATTATATGCACAGAAAAATTTGAAGTATTTTTCCAATTTAGACAGTAACTTTTCACCTAATAAGTAGATAGATATATCATATAAATTATAATAATACAAACTTTGTTTTCAATTAAAATTTGAATTGTTAATTTCAGAATAGCAAAAAATACGTACGTAGTACACCAAAAGAAAAAACAAAAAATAAAAAAAAGATGTAGAATAAATGTTTAAATAAAAACTTTCCCTCTTTTTTAGGTTTTGGCATTGATAAGTAATAATCCATTAAGTACGTTTTCTATAAATTTCTTGAATCGTTGTTGGCATGATATTTCTTGTGGGAATTAGAGCAGAGGAAATTCCCATTCATAAATAAAATCACGAAAATAAAGCAATAATTTTTCGCTTTTTTGTGGTTTACAACTTGGTAAACAATTGGAACTTATAATAAATACATAATGGATTGTGAATATCTCTTGTTTTACATTTCTCTTTTTAATATTTTATAATAATTCTCACACAGCAACGTATGTAGTAAATACAATTTAACGAATACAATGTATCTTAATAAAAGTGTATGTTAGCAGAGAGCACTTCAATGTTAAGGTCAAAGTACCAGGTTCGATTCCTAGTAAAAGTTACGTTGCAAAAATTTAAAATTAATGATGCAATAAACCACACACTATTCCCCAACGAAGTCGGTGGAATATAAACGCGAAACCCTTCACTAATATAAACTGTTTTAAACAGTAGGTCCCCATATTCGATAATGAATGTATACAATAGTACCTAGCTATATTACTAATGTAAATATATTACAAAGTTATGGATTTTAAAATTTAATCAGATTATTTAACAAATGGCTTAACTTTTTAAATTATTTTTTGTTTCATTGTAATACATAATATCAAACAATTTGATATATCATAGATAATATTTTTGAAGTACAAACAAAATACAATTAAGTGGTAATAAAATCAATAATAATTTAGAACCACACAATATTTTTTTTGATAAGCTAATACTTTATCACGATTATATATCTAAATTTTATTGTACCACCATTGCTTCAATTTATATTTTATCAAAGCAACGTCATTAGGACTCAATGTAATCAAATAAACTTTTTCCTAACAGCGCAGTTATACTACCCATAAAACTTTTAGCTTAATGTTCGCTTTGCCTAAAGACTGAAAAGTTTTTCTTGTTTTTCCATAATAGGGTTATATTTTTTCGTGATTGCCAAACATTTTCACCCAGCCACAGATTTACTTGCTTAAGAAGTTAAGCTACCTACATATGCAACATTCATCAACGTTTTCCCAAATCTGCTAATATTATATTCGACTCAACTGAAGTAGAAAATTATACATTAAATAGATTTCACGGTTCAATGAACTTAGCAATAATAACACTTGATGTGCGTTGAATTTGTACGATTTTAAATCCAGGCCCCTATTCGACATGTTTCTCCTTCACTTAAAACAAACAAGTAATTTACCATGCGTACATGCATCAATGTGCTGAAGATTGTGCAACAAATTATTTATACAAATTGTAAAAGTTAATTAGTCAATAAAAACTAAAAAAAACAACAAATAACCAGTTATAATAAATATTAAATTTTCAAGGTAGTATAGGAAAATGTATTGAACAAAACAATAAAAAAATAAGGGTAAATATCTATCTTTTAGTTCAAAGGCTACGAGTAATTAATTTTAATTTATAAATTGTGAGATTATATAATAGAGCAATAATTATTGCATGACTATGTAAGTTAATTTGATTGAGCCCCATTAAAAATGTATATCAGAATATCGAGAGTTTAGAAACTATATTTTTTAGGATATATCACTGCAAAAAGGACACCCCATCCTGCTAGATTATTTATGGCAAGAAAATTCTTCCTATAATATTATCAATTAAAATAAACATTGCTTTTTTCAAAGTTTATAACTTCAAATTTAATTTATATATTGATCCAATATCGAATACACCTACGAGGAATTATATAATTTTAATTAGGTTGAATGACGTCAAGATCAAAAATGCAACTAAATTTATTGGTAAAACGGTGCTGCACCAATATATTCGATATTGGAAAAACCAATTAATAGTTTACATCAAATAATAAATTTATTTTTTATAGTTTACAAAAATAGAAACATAACAGGGGGTCTTTTATATTATTAAAAGGTTAATATACAGCAGAGGTCCTATTTTGCCCTTTAGACCCCAAAAAAGTCGAAATATAATTCTTTGATTATTACAAATTCCAATTTGGAATATCGTTAATGTTCTAATATTAAAAAAATCAAATAAGTGATTATATAATATACTACATAATAATATATTATATCAATTAGAGGAAAGAATGCGTGCTATGCTGTTATGCATTTCCTTCTATGTAATACCAACGTAAATTACATAATACCATCACAAAAAAGGTATAAATACATTTTTTTTTTTTTAATTTTAGTGACTTATTTTGTATTGCACAGTCTATTACATGTTTATATTATGTTTTTGTAATATGCTAAACGTTTTACAAAGAACAGGATGTTACTTTACGATAATTTCTGCAAAATGTAAGATATTATGCAGATAATAATGTGCGAAATTTAAGTAGGTTAATATAATAGCTATTGTTGAGGTGGTAAAATGTCGCATTACAGCCAACAAAACAATTTAAACTTTTTTGAAAGGAAAGATAAATAATGCAGTAGTATTAAACTTTTCACTTTCATCTACACTAATTTTTTTAACATCCTTGACCGTAATTGATAATTCAAAGGAGAATTATATGTTGTCCTGATTCCAAATAATATTTTTAATTGCGCCTTCAATATTATCAGTTTATAATTTTTCATTAAACAAATTGGTTTTCTAATTTCAATTTTAAAATGAAAATTCCAATAATCAATTTTAGTGTCACATTTTATAAATTAATCGGTCAACTTTACAACATTGTTTAAAATTTTACAGTTATCCATTTTCGATAACGTCCATCAATGAATAATTTCTTAATATAGGAATATAGCAATTTTCTTTCAAAAATGCTTGGGAAAAGTATCTAGAAATTAATGTAATTACTTTTTTATGAAAAGAAGACGACAAAAAATATCTTCTTTAATTCGTTTAAAAATTCATTTTCTAAAAAGCAGAAAATATAAAATAATAAGAATTGACGAATATTATGAAGGTCAGAGTTCATAAAATGTTTGATTGCTTACAGTTAGTTAAAAGTCCCACATTAAAAATTACTGATGTATTTCAAGTATAAGTTACAAGTTTTCCTAATTTTCAATTAAGGGAATTATAGTGGCTTTCTCATGAAGTTTTTCCATATTCCATAAATTAATAATAACCGTGGAAAATTACAGATAACAAAATCTGAACTTTTCTTAAACGAAAATAATGAATAACAAATCAGAAACCTCAGAAGTTCAGAAAATTCATAATCTCCCCCCAGCATATTAAGGGAACGTCCAGCTATATATCAATTAATTTATTTGTTTAATAATTTTTAAATCCTTGCAATATTTTAATTACATTGTAAAATAAATAATTTAAAATCTTAACTATTTTTAAATATACTAATATTTGAGGAATAATATTCTTATCTTGAATTGATATGAGACTGCCTACACATTTACTTCATTTTCTCAAAACGGAAGTAAATTATTTACCAAGATTGTTGAAATATACAGTGAATCCAACAATTATTAATACATTATAAAATGCAAGTTATAATACGAAAACCTCTTAATTATAGTTCAATATTTTTGAATTAAAACATATTAAATATAATAATTAACAGTTAATATGCCATAAAAAGTATAAAAATTAAATTTTTATTAAAATTACAAAAAACAAAATACTTACAAATTTCCCAACTATTATTAATACACTTGCATAATTCTAGCTAAAATACTTATTTTTATAAAATTAATATTTTGTAGAATATATTTTAGCATCGATTATTGCTTGTAGATATCTTCATCGATTCCATCCATTTTGAATACTTTTGTTTATTTTTTCCCATTCTTGCAATAATACCTCTTTTAATGTTTTTTACTAAAAATGTGGTTTTCAATTTTTCCTTCTAATTGCCACAATTTTCTATATTTATGTCGTGATTGGGTGAGTATGAGTTGTTTTGAAACGTGATATAAAAGTATTCCTGCACAAGATAGAAATAAGTTTCAGGTCGTTATCTTGTTGAAACATATACTCATTTTTCAACGCTAATTTTTGATACTGTGATCTAAATTTGATTATAGAATATTCAGTACACTTAGTCATAATAGTTTCAAAAATTGCAATTTCAAATCAGCAGATATGCACGACCATAACATTTCCGCCAACATGTTTAACAGTTTCATAGGATTTCATTATTAATTTATGTATTAGGTTTTGTCAAAATTTTGCATTCCATCTGGCCCAAAATATTAAATTTGCTTTCATCACTAAATATTATTTTTTCCAAAAATTAAAGTCCATGTTAATAAAACAAAACTAATACATAAATTAATAATGAAACCTATGTGAAACTGTTAAACATGTTCAGAAATATTATGGTCTGGGGTGCATATCTGCTTATGTTGAAAGTTGCAATTTTTGAAACTATTATGACTAAGTATGCTTACCTGAATATTCTATAATCAAATTTAGATCCCAGTATCAAAAATTAGCGTTGAAAAATGAGTATATGTTTCAACAAGATAACGACCTGAAACTTATTTCGTATCTTGTGCAGGAATAGCTTTATATCACGTTTCAAACAACTCCATACTCACCCCAATCACGGACATAAACCTTTAGAAAATTGTGGCAAGAATTAGAAGGAAAATTGAAAACCACATTTTAGTAAAAAACATTAAAAGAGGTATTATTGCAAGAATGGGAAAAATAAACAAAGTATTACCCAAAATGGATGGAATCGATCAAGATATCTACAAGCAATAATCGATGCTAAAATATATTCTACAAAATATTAATTTTATAAAAATAAGTATTTTAGCTAGAATTATCAAGTTATTAATAATAGTTGGAAATTTGTAAGTATTTTGTTTTTGTAATTTTAAGCTAAAAATTTAATTTTTATACTTTTTATGGCATATTAACTGTTAATTATTATATTTATATATGTTTTAATTCAAAAATATTGAACTATAATTAAGAGGTTTTTCGTATTATAACTTGCATTTTATAAGGTGTATTAATAATTGTTGAGTCATTAAGTAACAGGTTTTATTATATTTTGCGTTTTAAATAAATAAAGCAAATCTTATTTTTCGAATAATATGTTTTGAAAATATTTTGTTTTAATTAATTTAAATACTTAAAATTTTAAGAAAAATACACTGAATACATCTAATCCTTTATTTTCCAATCGTGGATTAAAAATGACGCTTATGAATGGATTGAAGAGATGAATTATTAAGCAACAAGTTATGGTTTATTACTGTAATTTTTGGTTCTTCTCCTGCCTGTTGTTCGCTACAGCTAAATTATTACTATTCTGGAATAACTAGGAATAAATATTGAATATTTAGACCAGATGTTTATTAGTAATACATTCGCAAGGAGTACGTCAGGCGCAACGGAAGCTAGCCGTAACAATAAATTATTCATTCATTATTCATTCCACTTATTCAGTTTCAAAATGTTTATTTAATATTGGTAATCAAAATACAATAATTTGTTAACTAATTAACGTAAGTCAAAAGCACAAGTAACTGTTGCCTTCCTTCTAGAAAATTCTATTGAATTTTTATTGCAAAAGCTACGAATTCTACATATACAGATTGGTTGTAAAGTATTACAAGCAAAAATGAAAGAATGTGAACTTTTAAATGAAATTAGTTTTTTTATTCAATATAATCTCGCTCAACTTCAATACACTTATTCCAATGATCCTGCAATAATTTTATTCCATCTCTGTAATGATTTTCTGGAAGCTCTGCAAAATACTATTCCACGACTGAAATAGCTTCTTCATTCGATGAAAAACGCTTTCCACGAACAAATTGTTTCAAGTTTCTGAAGAGGTAGTAGTCGCTAAGAGCCAAATCTGGCGAATACGGTGGATGTTCAAGCAATTCGTACTTTAGTTCATTGAATTTTGCCATTGTTAAAACACTTTTGTGGACAGGTGCGTTGTCTTGGTGAAAGATGATTTTTATGTTGCAAACCGGGTCTCTTTTCACGAATTTGTTCGTTCAATTGATCCAAAAGGTTACAATAATATTCAGAGTTAATTGTTTTACCTTTTCAAGATAATCAATCAATAAAATCCTTTTGCATCCCAAAAAACTGATGCCATAACCTTTTTTGCTGATCGTCCTGACTTCACCTGTTTTGGAGCTGAACAACCAGCCTCAGTCCACTGTAATCGTTCTTGTTTCAATTTAGGATCATGGTGGTAGATCCAAGTCTCATCCATAGTTACAAAACGACGCACAAAATCGATTTTATTCTTATTAAAAAGATTCAAATGATGCTGAGAAATTTGCTTTCGTGTGAGTTTTTGTTGAATTGTTAACGAATGCGGCACTAACTTTCCAAACAGCTTTTTCATACGTAATTCTTTATGTAAAATATAGAGTACTCGTTCGTCTGAGATGCCTATGGTATTAGCAATTTCACGCTTAGTCAAACTTGGATCTTCACTAACAATATTATGTACTTGTTCAATGATTTCTGGTGTTGTTGCAGTTTTGGTCGTCCACTACGTGGTTCATCTTCAACGCTTGTACGACCACGTTTAAACTCTAAAACCCATCGATGTACAGTTGGAAATGAAGGAGCAGATTCTTTTAACACGCTCACCATTTTTGTATGAATTTCTGTTGCTGATAAACCTTCCAAAACAAAGAATTTTATCACTGCACGATACTCAGTTTTTTCCATTGTTAAAAAATACACCGACACGTCGACTTCAAATGGCTTGTAAACAATGAATGAATTGACAGATCGAAATAAAATTTTTAGTAGGTTCATATGAAAGATCAAATATCAATATGACGTATGAATTTTGATTCCTCTACTGCTTAATAGGTGTCGCTTTCAGTACTTTTCAACCAATCTGTATTCTTCTTCTACATATCTTTCATTTTATTTGTCAAACTGTGAAAGATGCTCTGTAGAGTAAACGCAACCTACCACTCATTTATAATAATATACTATTTTTGTGATACAACAATAAATAATACTTAATGTATTCAATAAATAAATAATGATGATATGTTGAGATTATAGTTAGGTATATAATATCTATTCTAATATAAACATAAAAAATAGTTTTTTCTACTTTTTTATGACGAGTAAAATTATATAACCATTTTGACTTTTCCAAAAATGTAAAATATTTCACTTCTTTTCCTAGGATATAATATAACACCATGCGACATTGAGGATTTAAATGTGAAGGACGGCCATTGCAATTTTAAAATACCTATCCTACACAGTACTACATAATTTTTCTACAAACTTCATCTTATTCAATACAGAGCGCACCCTAGCTGTTTTATGTAATATAAAGTAGGTATAATATGTAATGTAAATTCTCTCACTTTGACATTAATCAACCATATATAATTATGTTAAGGTGAATGATCTCTTCTTTCAACTGATTTCAACCTAAATTGTTAGGACTTAGTCACGATTGTGTTAAAATTCCAAATTTTAATAATACAATTTCACCAAGTATATCTCACTTTTACTTTATCATATGTAATATGAGAAAGTATTGTTTTCGTGCAGAAAAAAATTTGAGATTTTGATGGATTTACACTTTTTGAGGTCCCCTGAGTAAAATAAGACCATTTCCAAAAAATGTCTGTGTGTGTGTATGTGTGTGTGTATGTGTGTATGTGTGTATGTGTGTGTGTGGTCAAATTTTGTGTGCGACCTACAGCAAAAACTAATAGAATTTTCAAACAAAATTTTGGATTTTGTATCCTTATGTTGAGACTTAGAGCTGATTAGATTTTGGCTAAAATTGATTCACGGAACTATTTTTTTATTTTTTAAATTTTATTATTTAATATTAGTTTTAATTAATATTTCAAAACTAATACGAATTTCAAAACGAAATTTAGGATTTAGCATACTTATGTCGAGATTTAGAACTGATTAAATTTTAGTTAAAATTGTTTTATGAAAACTATTGTTTTTTATTTTTTAAGTTTTATTATTTAATATTAGTTTTAATTAATATTTCGAAAAGTAATACGAATTTCTAAACTAAATTTAGGTTTTCGCATATTTTAATCGATATTTAGAACTCATTAAATTTTAGTTAAAATTTGTTTATAAAAACAATTGTTTTTATTATTTTAAATTTTATTATTTAATATTAGCCTTTATTTAATATTTTAAAAGCTAAAAGGATTTTCAAAACTAAAGTTGAAATTTGTTATGTTTATGGCAGGAATTAGAGCTGATTAAATTTTGGATAAAATTGGTTCATGGAAGAAATTTTTTAAATCTTTTATTTATTATTAGTTTTTATTAAATATTTCAAAACTAATGAGAATTTCAAAACTAAAATTGGTATTTTGTATCTTTATATTTAGACTTAGAGCTGATTAGATTTTGAATCACATTGGTTAATGGAAAATATTTTTTCTTTTATTATTAAAAATAATTTTTTAATATTTAATAAAAGTATGATAAAGTCATGGGCATGGCCACATCCGATTTTTATCTAAAAATACCAGCTTCCATTAGTCTATCACTTTTGTTGTAAACGAAACCTCATTATAATTTATCTCCACACAAGAAATGATATTTTGACGAGAAAACTTTGTTTTTGTATTCAACTACAAATAATTATTACATTACGTGTGCGTATGTATAAATTTTAACAGCCCTTTGGCAGTTAAACACATAAAGCGATAATTTAATTGAATATTAACACAAACTTCGCATATTGTTGTATAACAGAATTAGTAAACATTAATTCAAAAATTTACTTACAAAACCACGATTGCTATTTGAATATTTCACATTGTTATTAACCAATGAATTAAAAAATAGTAATTTTACTAATTATCCCTTTCACGTATCGAATGACTAAATAATTAATAATTTCCAGTTAACCTTTAAAAGTAATGGAATAAAAAGCAACAGTATAATTCAATAAAAAGGACTTAATAATTTCGTGACATTTGAACCGAAGTCAAAAATTGTATAAAGCATGTAACGATCTTGTGGTTGTCGTTTCCTATTAATCACTTAAACTAAATTAAAACGACCAACATAATCAATTTCTACAATGAAACATATTAATAAATCACATAATTATTAACGAATTTTTAATCTTTTACGAAACAAAATTAAATTTTCATCAATTTAATTTAATTTGCAATCGCGAAAATGTAAAAAACAATTTTAGAAACTTAAATTTGGAATAACATTAATGGAAAAAGAAAAGTGACCTCTAAATCATATTTTCCAAACATACATTATGGCGTTTTTTAACGAAAGTGTATATGATTTTATGCATTGTAATGCAAGCACCTTAATAAAAACGTAAAATTGAATTAATTGAGCAATTTCCATGCAAATTAATTGGAGAAACCTATCAAAACAAATAAACCCATCGTTTTTTACACCAAATTTTTAAAAATACATGTTATTCCTTCTGTTTGAAAGGAAGATGACACAAATGCATTTATAATTGTAATTTTTTATAAACAAATCCATAATTAAAAATAATAATCTAAATTTGGGAAACCCGTAAATATAACAGATTAGAAAAAGGAAGAAGTATTTTTAGACTAGTGGTTTGCTACAAATTTTAACGGTTGATAAAAATATGAAAATTATGAATGAAATGAGAACCCACATAAAAATTTGAACCAAATATTTCATTTTAATTTTTCAGTTTTCCAAAATTTAAAAAACTATATTGTGGAAGTCGCGATGGGTTTCGAAACATCCACTAATTGCTTTTCGCTACTTGGTAGTTGAACCCTCAGGCTCTATCACTGCCTCGGATGATCATTGGAAAAATTACTGACCTTATATATCTCTAAATTAAAATCTTTCATCTGTATTCCAAATATACTTATTCACACTAGTAAAAACCTACGTTCAATTTTCAAAGGTGATGAAAAATGCACATTTGTGTATACATAACTTGATTAATTTTCCGTACGAACTTCGAGAATATACAATATTTATAATAGTTTCCCTCGTTATCCAAACTTAGGCTTTTTCCAAATTCAAGAAGTTGGTTATACTGCTTAATTACGAAAATGAAATTGGCACTTGAGAAATACCACGTAAAAAGTGTAGGTATCTCCACTATATGCAGACAGCAAAAATTTTAAATATTTATAAAAAAACTTGGCAAGTATTTTTTTTTGAACATACACATGATGTATAATAAAAAAAGTTAACTAAGTAATTGAGTTAATTCGGTGTACTGTGAGAGCAATTTGGCTAATACTGCACTTCCGATCAAACGGAACTCTTACGTAGTAAATCCTATAAAAATCCACCCGATGTCCCGAGGGACATGATAGTTAGTAACTGTATTTGTATATAGCTATAGCGATAAGTATGGAAGTTTTACGCAACGTTCTGCTGGGAAGTTATAAGTCAACTCAACTATGACCAGGGGTGGTTGGGTTTGAATCGAAAATTTTGTGGAATTCCTTCGTGGCAACATATAGCACTTGAAGCAATGGGTTAACCACCCCAAATGACACACGTGCTGGTCAGTTAATTAAATTCTAAACATAATTAGTAAACTTAATTGAAGAATTGTTAGAGTTATAGTCTATAGATAGTAAACATCATCATTTGGTGCAAAACGCCAAGTGGCTAATTTGAGAACTGTTAGTTTGTAAATCCAATGCATTTTATAGCAAAAAATAGTGTTCAGGGGCCCTTTTACCCCAAATAATCGCGGAAGGAAAGCTGTTAGCATTATCGCAGGTGCAGCGATAATCGGATAAACGGTTTTCAAGTACATTAAGTTATACAACAGCTGAAAAGTATGTCTTATGTTGCTTTCTTCAGGTGAACATCGAGGAAATTTACAAAACTGCAGTAGTTAATCAATGTTGTGCAAAAAAAAATAATAGGATAGATGACGGTATTTATTGGATTAATTGTAAAGTTTCATTATTGGAAACAGGTGAAGTTGCGCGAAAAAGTTAGTTTTGTTATTTAATTTGACATAAGTGAGCGCTGGGCAGCTTAATATTGTTTTTCCCTGAATTAGTGTAATTTTAATTTATAAAATACGTGGGATATCCATTGTCGCATCAAGTAATATAAATTTTAAGTGACTCAGAACGTTTCCCCTAAACTAGCGAAATATTTTATGGCAAAACTTTCACGAAATTGCAGAAGTTCATGTGACCGATATCACATTGTAAGACACTCATAGCGGAATCCTATTGAGCAACAAATTTTCCATTTTTACAAGAAACTTGCTAAACTATATTGTGAGTTTTATATATTATGTTATTAAATAAAAAAAGGTAAAAACGACTTTTTTCAAACTGATATAAAAATTGATCATATTAATCGGAGTACCACATGCCACATTCACCTGTTCGTTTATCAGGTGGCATCTATCTGTCCAAGTGATTATTGTTCCACAGAAATTTAGTTTTTAACTTTTTCAAAAGTGAATAGCTCTGAGTTCTCCCTTATCAAGTAAAACGTGCCAATTTTCACATAATATTAAAATTTTCCACAGTTTTTTTGTGGAGACTTTCCTGATTTCTCGGATGATTTTCCGTTTTTTCTCGTGTTGATCCTTTTAAATTTTACATTATAATATAATTAAAATGTTATTGAAAAAAAACATGGCGAAAGTTTTGCGATAAACTACATGTTTTATCAAAATCGAAAATATTGTGTCTAGCAATGTTTCTAATTTGTCGATGCCGTAGGATCATCACATAAATACTGCATTTGTGTCTTACGTCGTTTGTAACTTCAAGCTCCAAATTTCAAGGGAACTTTTCTTCTTATTAGTTACTTTTTCTTCGAGTGTCATATACTTTATAGTGCGTAGATGATCAACTTAGCCAAAGCCAAGCCCATATTACTAAGGAATACAATTAATGGGGTGGTTTCCCGTTGCCTTCTCCACAGTCCAAAGAGTAATATCGGATCTTTGATCACAGCAGCGTATTTGAGGCAACCAGGACTTGAACCGCAATCTCCCTCTTTCTAGTCGACCGGTAAATACTTACTTTACGCTACATATACTGCTGGTTTCAAGGGGAACTTTTCTTCCAGTTAGAATCAATGAACTTTTTTCCAGTTGGAACCCATGGAAAAATAACGACATTGTGAAAATAAATAATTCAAAAAGAAAATGATCGAAGAGAAGAATTCGATGAAAGTATCAGTTTATCCTAAAGTTATCCACAATAAAAGTTTGCTGGGTTTATTCTGGTGTGTGCAAAAATCATTCTCTGTCTTGATATTATGTTTTTCTTTTGATTACGTCCATTGTGAATAAGTACAATGTTTAATTCAACTACCGAGGGGATTAATTCAGCTTTGGATTATCTGGTTTTAATTTAGTGTTAATGATGAATTGGACCGTTAGATTAAACACTAACAAACAAATTAAATAACTTTTTTATAACATTCTTTTCCATTACTGTAATTTGAATGCAGGTGGATCAACGACAAATATTATTGTTTATAACATTATGTTGCTATTTACTGGGTTATTATAAAACATTAAAACAGACTAAACATTTTGTAACGTAAGTAATGAAAGCATTCAAAAGTTGGAAGATATCCCATAGATAAATAAAAATAGTTACAAATTTTCTATTAAGTTAATTAATCTTGGTGTTTGTTCAATGAACGAAATTTTTAGCGTTAAACACCTTGACATGATGATTAATTTTTGTCTAAATTTATGTGTAGAAGAAAGCCAAGTAGTTACACCTGCTGCTGTAAAAATTGATCAATATTTTACGCTCTTTTCTGTTTAGTATTCAGTGGTGTGGTAAAAGAACGCAGGCAACATTTTTGGATTTAGCCAACTTGGATTTGTGATTTGGTGGCAGTGTGAATTTCCCAAAGGCGTAATAAAGCGATTTCAGTTTTGAGCATAAGTAATATTACGTGCCCATGCAGATGATGTAAATTTGAATTGGAAATACGGAATAGTAAAAATTACTAAAGCTTCCCCATATAAAGAAAAGAACAATGAACAATAGTCGGTAGACTTTATGTCAATCTTAATTAAAATTATGAGTCATTGCACCGGATTATAATTTTTTAAAGTTCAAATGCTTCAACTCACCTCGATTTTCGCAATAATTTATTTTTAACCAACTGAAATTTTGCCTCCTTGCTGTCTTTCCCATTTCCTTCTTTTCCATCAAATCCTTGCACAAAACACAGCATTACAGAATCACTCATGCACGTGCAAGTTTTCACTTTTGGCCGTTTAATAATATACTACAAAATTATTTGGTACGTGAATATGTGCAACTAAAAGGCCAAACTCTTGAGTCAATTTATCAACAATTGTTTATTTAATCGTTTGTGGTGCTGCACTAATTTAAGCCGTGCGTTGTTAAATAATTAAGGCAATTTGGTGTCACCAGTCGTTTATATAATTATAATAATTATTAGATAATCTATCTAATAAGTTTGTATTAGAATATAAACATTAAGATTTGATTTCAATAAAAATAAATAAATAAGTTCCAGCCACAAACTGTTTATCCCATATCCAGCGAGCAAAATTGTAGACAATTTTCTCAACGAACACTCGAAAAACACCTCAACCTTTTCGACACATCACTAACTACCGTTAAGCGTAATTTTTTATTAAATTTTTGTGCGCGAATATAATTGTCGGATGCATTTAAATTTTTTAATCGTGCGGTTTAAAATTTTCATTTAAATGAAGCGAAATAATAAAATTTTGAAGTTAAAATGAAAAATGTTGGAATAACCAACCACGTCAGGTGTACATTAATATAAGGTCGGTAGTCGAAAACTGACAACGGTTCAGTCGAGTTTGCCATTTGCCGGTGGTGCCGCGATGCCCCCACGTCTCCTAGCAACTACTACAGCTGACTCGCTTCTTCGTCTGTTTGCTATCGACCGCAAGTGTGTTATAAGAAAAACGCACCAGATCAAGCTAAAGGCTTGACTCGACGATGCCTATTTTCTATATAAAAAAAAACAAAACACGCTCAAGGATGAATTTAAAGCGACATAATCCGAATAGCTTCCATATCCCGTACCAAATTTAATTAGCGTAAGTTTTTCTATACAATCAATTGTCGAGCTGCATGGACGGATCTAATAATAAACAACCGATGCAATTTGTTAGATAACCACAACCTACGTCCTACTAGTGAATTGAGGAAGTTCAATTTTTAAAGGCTATGATTAAACTTGACATGACCGTTGTGTGTTTGCACGAACTTCTTTGAGTCAATTTTTAACCAACTTCCCCACATTCCAGAGAGCTCAAATTTGGCACACAGCTTACTTTTTCCATTCATCAATTTTTTATTATTATCAATTAAAGATTTTACTCATAAAAGGCTTACATCTTAATTAATAGATCATTTAACAAAACATGGGGAGCTGATCATAATGAAAGTTTGAAAAAGTTATGCTTACTTTTTAATCGGATAATTGTTTCATTTAATGCAATGAAATAATGTATAATTTAATAATATTTCGAGTTCCTTAGATACAAGGACACAACTAAATTTGTCTACCCGTTTCCCCAAGACAGTATCTTGACATTTGGATATTGCCAGCACCTTATGATAGAATCTGGTGTACTTGGTCGGGGATTGAACCCACGACTGCGGCGTAACAATCGAATACTCCAACTGCTAACCTACAACCTCCAAATAATGTTATATCACACAGTTAATTTAAAAATACACGGTTAGTTCTTTAATTATGGGTTTGATAATAAAATCAAAATTTCCAACAGATGAACTCAATTATGGAATATTTCATATCCTGAAGCAGGTACATAGGAAATTTTTTACATAGGAAGTTTGTTTCTTTTAAAGCAAAAAATAAATTGAGGTAAAAATAATAAGACTTATTTACAAATAATTTTTGGATTGCTATTGTACTAACTACATTCTTAAGATCTCTTAGGACTTACAGCTTAACGTAAAATCCGAGCTACAACACAGAAATTGGCGTCAATCCTTTTTACTAAGAAAAAAACCACTGCATTTAGACACACGGCTGCTTAAAGTAGATAGGAATGTACCTGTAGCGGAAACGGTCATAAGAAAGTCATACTATCCGTGAATTTGGACCAGGTCCCTTGATATCAGCAGTTGATCGCGTTAACTACCTGGCCATGACCGTTGTCATTTACAGATAAATTGCTGGAAATTGCACTACTTAATTAAAGGTCGATTTTATAATAAACTTAAATTAACATTAAAATTTAATGAGAGAATTAGAATTAAAAAAACGAATGAAATGCATCAATTCTGACTTCATTCTCTCGTTAAATTTTAATGTCAAATTAAATTTATAGTTAGCTCTAATTATTATTACTAGGAAATTACTAATATTGCAAAAAAATAATCTTGAAAAATGCCTTTGCGACATCGCACCTCTACCAACAAATCATATTTCCACATTCACCTTGTATCTGTTGTCGTAAGAGATTGGAGCTAAAGGAAAAGAATGAAAGTTCGGCTAAAAGAGAAAAGCCTAACAGAAAATCAAGATTAGAAAAGTTATAAAAATCCTCTGCGAGCAAGGCCAGCAACCTACTATGGAGAGAATATTAATATGCTCAAGTAAGCAAGAATTTCCTCGGAACAAAAGGATGGATCACATATGGAAACGAGAAAACGCATTTCGATAAGCGCTTTACAGATGGGCACATGAAACATAGAATCTTGGAACAACAAAGATCAGGAAATGGTAACTTTATTGGAAGACTATAACATGCATATATGCGCGCTCAGCGAAACAAAGGAGAGGAAAAGGCACCGCAATGAGAAGCAACTACCTTTTTGTCTATAGTGGAGTGAAAAAGCATGACAGAGCACATGCGGGAGGCAGACTGCTTGAGAGGAAACACAAACGCAAAATATATAAACCAGAGAATTATATCAGTCTCGATTGTTTTCGATAAAGTAAATACAAACATTATAGCTGATACAGATAGAGGAAAGCAAGAAAAAAAAAGAATTCTAACAAACATTACGAAAACACGTAGCATCCATACCCACAAAAGAAAAAATACTTAAAATGGGAGATAGTTATAATGGGGAATTAAGCAAAAATTTAATAAAACCACAATGAACGAAAGTGGAGAAGATCTGGTGGAGTTTTGCACTATAAAGAAACTTAGAATAAACAATACGTTCTTTGATCACGTGATTCAACAGTAAAGGGCAGAACTCCATGATTATTACATTCTAAGCAACAGTGAAATACACCCAAAGAATGTAATGGACGTGTAAACTCTTACTTCAGCAAATGCAAGCCCGTATCATGGGCTAGTCATGATCAAGCTCAATTTGCATCTAAAATTCAAGATAAAACCAAAAATACTCATAAAAAACTCAATATTGGAAACATAACAGATCCAAGTATAAAGAATGTATATCAAAATGGGCTAAAATGGAAGCTTGTAGCGAACACCATACAAGATGACTGCTCAGTGGATTATTTATGAGAAACACTGAAGACAAACATCACCGAAGCAGCGGTAGAAGAGTCTAAGAACAAGAAAAACGAATAAAAATAAAGCTTATACAAAAACACCATGGTTTAATAAGGAGATTAGGGAACTTGCAAATGAAAAGAAGAAAGTGTTCCTTAAATACAAACGTAACCAAATAATGAAGGAAAACTCGCTATATGAACGAACACAAAACAAAACATAAGGAAAATCAAACAAGTCTATTGGGAAAGGTATACAAAAGAGATGGATTACAACATGTACGGGACACAGAAGAAAATCTAGAGAACGTTAACAAAGCCAGAAGCAGGAAATAAAGGAAACGTGTCATTTGGTAAGATAAAAAAAGAAGAAATAAAAAGAAGAAAAAGAACAATAAGGCGAAGATATACAAAACCATGGTTCGCCCGGTTTAAACCTATACCACAGCAACAAGAAAAGAACGAAACGAAGAAACTACGAACAATACAGGAATTAACACCACAGATTAGACAAACCAGCAAAAGCATAAGACAGATGCGACGTAAAGACATAGTAAAGTTTATGAAAGATATGAGTGATCACGTTGATCGCATGGGCGAGAATAGATTAGCCATAACATTTGTACAAATTGACGACCGACAGGAAAAAGATTCCCAGGACAACCGCCCAAGAGATGGGCTCAAAGTTGGTTTTCGTCATCCGTACAGTAGTGATGAGACAGGCAAACAGGAACAGGTTCCTAGCCAAAAGTAAAAAAAGAAGGAAATTACTAGTAATACACATAGACCTGGTAGTTTGCTTAAGTACAGGTTGCTTTTTGGGTAAGCCATTGGAGGAAAGCATAATAGACAAAGTCAGCGTTCCCACTTGTGTTGATAATTGTCACCGTTAGCAATACGAGCAGCCGTGGGGTCTTAATGCTGAATCTTTATTTCTCTAGAGAAAAAAGCCTATGTTCAGCAGTACATATAACAAACAAATACAAATAACGATCAATGATCTCTAAAACACGCCGAAAAGAATTGATGCACCCTAAGTATATTTAGTATATTTCAGGAGAAGTGCCGGAAATTGGATGCAAGTAACCCAGGATAGAGAAAATTGGAAAACTAAGGGGGATGCAAATATGTTCAGCAGTGGACGCAACTGACTGGTTGATGATGAGTTATATTTATGATCTATCCCTAGCCCATCCAAACCAGAAAATCTGGTTTACCCGGGGTTGGCCACTGACCAAAAATGGGTACACCAAATGTGCATTTACAATAATTTGCAAAAATTTGCAAAAAATTGCAAATAATTTCAAAATTTGCAAATAATTTCAAAATTTGCAAATAATTTCAAAATTTGCAAACAATTGGAAAATTTGCAAACATTTGCAAAAATTTACACAGATATTTGCAAACAATTTCAGACATTTGCAAATATTTACAGGCATTTGCAAAAATTTACACACATTTGCAATATTTGCAAACAATTGCAGAAATTTGGAAACAATTGCAAATCATTTACTAAATTATGTACACCAAATATACCAGGTGGTCAACCCCTCGGGTTTACCAGAAGCATTTGTACTATGTTCTACCGTAATTTAATAAGATACATAATGTAAGATACTTCCGTAATCAGGTTGTTGCTTTTTTTTGGAGAGGACTCTTTTTACTTATGAAGACCTTCTTTACTGCCTGATGTGTATAACCTCTCAATCAAATATAATCGATACAAAATTGGAATTAAACGGCAACATTAAAGACAGCTGTTTTTTACACAAATTTTTAGTGTAGTGCTCAGGAGGATGGTCTTCGGTTGCTATTCTAAATCCTTGGCTAACCACTTTTGCTGTTGTCGTCGAATAAATAAAAAATGTGATTGGAGGATATTCCATATTCCCCAAATCCCTCGGTCTGCATAAATTTGAGTTGCTTGTCTTATCTGATTATTATTTCTACTTTGAACTAATTAGAAAAAAAATAGGCAGTGTCGGAGGTTTCATTTCCACTTGCTGAAAAGCTGGTGGGTAACGTTTACCAATATTTTCAATTATTCATTTACTATAACAGTGATCAAGATATACTGAAATCTTCAATTCACTTCTGATAAAAAAATAAACTGCATAAATTCGGGAATCTGTGTGTACACTGGAAACTTAACTATACCGCATTAGTTTTTTTTTGGAATAATGACATATACTGGGTCTTTTTTGACTATTTTTGAAATCAGAGTTAGATTATAGAGAAAAAGCGGCAAAAAAAAATATTTTGCCTACGCGCTTTTTTATAGAGCCAATTAAGAATCAAAACCGCCTAGAACTTCACATATTGGCATTCAGCTTTGTTTGGAATACTCTCCAATCGCTAATTTTATTTTTGAGAACCAGACAAGATTTGCCATCGGTTTTTGCTGATGTCGTATTTTATCTTTTGCATTGTTTTAAAAAGTTATTCTGCCCATCATTTGATACTAAAGGCTAGTGTACGTTTTCAAATGTTTTTTTTGTAATTTTGGTGCGACTAGAGTTATTTTTATGTCCCTGCTCTCTAAAATTGCATTTTTTTCGAATGAGCCCAAATAAGTGGGAATAATAATTAGAATAGTTCAAACTCCAAGGGTTTGGAGAACCGAATATCTCGTAATTATTTTTTTTTGAGGGAGGGGGTTATTCATGATTTATAAAAACCTTGTTCTTGACTTTATAGAGAGATAAAAATACCTAATATTCTAAGATTTCTTTAATTAAAAGTTGATTTAGAGAAAGGAAGGCACGTGCTCCCAGAATATTTCCTACTCCATTCACGGTGGTGATATAACAGAGTATATATTGCTATGTTTTCTTCAATTTATGGGTTAAATGTAAAAATCGAGTTTATGATTTCGAAGTGATTATGAAAAAAATTTGATTTTTATGGTTTAATTAACCTTTAACTGTTAAATTTGAAATTTTAATTTGTCAGATAACCTAAATGACGAATATTAGAAGATATCGCCGGTTTTTTAATAATAGAAGCTTTAGAAAATCAACATAGTGAAGGACGCAACTTACTTATAGCAGAAAAACAGATCCATTTTTAGCAAGATGGAGCTCTTATGTATTCATTTTAAATGCTACATTTTTTTCTTAATAGGTGCATTGGCAGACTGAGAGCAATAGAGGTACAGGACAACTTCGCAAAGTTTTCTCAAAAGAACATTAGAGTAAACAACGAAAGGACAGTTTAGACTTCTCAAACTAAGGTTTGCAGAAAATTATTGTAAATGAATTTTACGCTTAACTTTTATCAAAAACTTAACTTTTCCTTATCGTGCAACGAGTTTGTAACATCTTAATTGCATTTTAGGTACTTCTAAAATATTCCAATTTGATTAATCTAAGAAAATCATTGCGTCGCTATTTTGAAACACAAATGATATTACTAGTTAGTAAATGGTATAACTTCTGGGTCTGGTTCTGACAATTATTGTAAATATTTAACTGTTGCTTATTCTTAAATTGGATTGTACTTCATTATTAAGTAGGCAATAAACTAAATTAAGGTGTGTTAGTGTGACAAGGTAAGCATTAAAAATTAAAGATTTATAGATTGCGGTAAAAATGCTGTACGTACTATTGTAGTAAGTTGTTATTGTATATCGAAGGAAATCAATAATTTAATTTCCATAACACAGAAAAGCATTGAAAATGCATTTTTTAATTAATATAATGCATAAAGTGATCGATCATACGGTGAACAATTTCATTAACTACAAAATATCTGTAATGTAATGTAATTTTTCACTTTTAAGAAAATTGTTCAGATTCTACATGTTTGGTTTTTGCTGTCAAAAATTGATTACTGATGAGAATACCGCAGGGTGTGAATGTTAGAATTTGGGAATCCCCGAATTCTTGCTTATTTTATTTTATTTACTATTTAGAAGCTTTAAAAGTACTTTGCTACTTTAAAAGTAGCAACTATTATTATGTAGATTTCAAGGGAATAATTGTTTTTTCTACAGAAAAGGGACAATATCTTATGCGATATCTCGGTTTGCCCTCAGATTACCCTTCGTAAAGGTTGCGGAACAAAAACAGATAGCATTTAGATGGTGCACGAATTAAGGCTCTAGTCCTCCATCCTATTCGTAGATAACTCCAATTTTGTAAGTTGTTCCTTGTACTTCCGGTACCACTTGGAAGTTTGTAGTCATTGCTACATTTAGTTTTACGATAATATGTGTAGGAAAACATGGTAGATGGAGGGTATTCTGGATCTTATACAATTGTGTTAAGAAATCCTACTAACTGTTTTTGCTTTATTAAATTTTTTATTATTATTATAAAGCAACAAGTAGTAAGAAATCGACACTAACTTATACATTAAATAAACAAGTTTTCATTTCCTTTTCAATTCAATTTATTTTGACTGTTTGAGTTAAACTGATTGGATTTCTTTATTAGATAAAACTGAAAATGGTTTTTCAAATAAATCAATATTCATACACTCCATCACTTAGAATAAATATTGGGAAATTCTGGCAACACTTGAACATAATGTGCTACATGTGCAATTTTAATTGCTTCGACCATCTTTGCTGGTAGTAATTACAAAAAGTGAAAAGAATAACTGAAATCGTTTAAATAAGTAATTTAATGTCAGTTTTTACTGAAACTGTTTGGAAAACACGTTATCAATAGTAATGTATTAAGTGCATAGCAAGTTGCCGATAATTCTGGCTAAAATGCGACAGCTTATTACGACAATTTGCACGACGCGAAGCGAGGCAATTCTCAAAAAAAGCTGGGTGCATATTAAACAGAATTATCGATAACTGCTATGCATATCATTTGTCGAACTATTGCATAAGTAATAAGAAAATTATAAACTTATCGATAAGTGCACTTGTGCAAACTTATCGTTTAATTACCATGGGATTGGTTCTAATTTTGACATTTGAGTTATTCCGAATTTTCTATTGGTTCATAGGTAACTGTGTACATACGCGTGCAATAGTCACAATAATTACATCTGTTCAGTGGCAGTGCTATGCTGAGTGGAGGGTCAATCAATGAAAATCCTTTTTTATATTTTCTGAAAACTTGTAAGTCCAAAAAAAATTATTATATTTTTGCGACATTTTTTTTTGTTAATTGCAGTTTCAATTTTGAAGACGAAACTCAACTGGCAGTTCGTTGATAAACTATTTGCAGCACACCACTGCTCCTTTGTACTGTGCCGAGAGAAAAATCTATATATAAACACGAAGTCAATTAGATGGAATAGAATGGTTATTGAAACATAAGATATAAATAAAACTACAAATGGAAATGCTTTTAATAGAATAGTTACGATAAAAGTAAGTAAGTGATGACATGTCAAGTGTTAAGAAGCTCTAAAGCGAATCTCATATTACGCATTTCAAGTCTATCGTGAAATGTAGTTAAGCTGGTTAGTTGGATTTGTGTTATGTGAATGACCTCCAATTAAATCTGCAAAAGCATTACGGTAATCATCGACTTGTGAGCAGGTTAGTTAACAACAGACGTGAGCCATATTTATTCCTTTTTTTAAGAAAAAAAAAAATTATAATGTACCTACTAATATATAACTTGTTTAGAAATTTTTTTACCATTCATGTGTTCCATAGTTTCCATACTTGAGAAAAGATTTATATTTACGCTTTTCTATAGTTTGCACATCGTAGTAAAAATAAATACAGAACAAGTTGTATTCGTTAGCAAAAAGTGATGAACAATAGCAATTTGTTGGTGTACAACAATCTCGCAGAGGAATCTCTTAAATTGGCCTTGATATAGCAGATCGTTTCTGCACAAACTTGAAAACGTTATTAACCTCAGGTACAGGTACCCAACATTTAAATTTTTTTTAAATTTACCACACTGAAATATAAATAATGAAACCCAATCCTTTATTCATGACGTAGACGTGCAAAAATTCGAGAGGATGAAGAGTTTTGTTCTGGAGTTCAATGCGACGTCGTAGTTGTAAAAAGGTTGTCATTTCTCAAGAATCTGCTTTAGAAATGGACGATCAATGTTTATTGTTGAAAATATGGGGATGAAACGTCATGATACCAAAATATGCTGATGATAATTTTTTTAAATGAAATTTGGTTAGCCAATATTAGAGCCCAAATAGAAGGGAGAAAATGGAATCGACAAAGAGAAGCAAATAAAATAAACTTAATTATAAAAAATTATGAAATTGGTACAAAATGGAAGTTATAAAGATCAATGTGTAGGTAGAAGACATAATGTAAATACTAGAATGAGATATTTCAACCGCATTGCGGTATAGCAATACTAGCAATGTTATTAAAATTTTTAATTTATTATTGAAATAATTTATGATTGATGTATGTAAGTTAGGTAGGATTGACGATTTATAGAAATAAACAGATCGCTACTAAAATAATAAATAAATTACTCTATTAAAGCTTTGTACAGACTCGCACTATTTGGAACGGCGAACGGAACCGTGCAGCGACAAAATATTTCTACTTAATCTTGTAATAGAAAATCGTTAAAAAATTTTTTTACTATTTTTATAACATCTTTGTTTGTGACGCCCTGTATATATGTCATTTTACATTTATTTGTTAATTGCGTTGAAAATATTCGTTAAAATGCAATGTTATCTTACAAGGTCTGGGCTAATTTTTATAGTATTTAATTAGTCGACCGTCTATTGCATGTGTCTGGAAATTTTAAAAATTCTAATTTTTTTTATCTAATTACAACAGGGTAGAGTTCGATTTACCGGACTCGAAAATACACATTTTCCTATAGAAATGGCTTTACCAAACGAAAGAACACAAAAATACAAGCTCTTTAACGTGAGGATCAATCTTGTCGGAGTTGTAATAAGGCCACAATTTAATTTTGAAAATTGCAATTTTCCCATAAGAAATATATGTAAGAGTATTATTGCGTAATATTATGCAATAATTTTATACATTTTGGTAGCAGTCCGTGCACATTTATACTAGCGGATCTACCTTAGGGCGGGGCTAACTAGAGCAGCGTTAGGAAGGAGTCAGTCGCTCTCTGAGATCCGTCGCGTCAACTTTCAAACTTTTCGAGTCGAAGCCGCTTAAGGGATGTTTTTAATAAGTTTAGCGCGTGTCAAAACCGTTCGAAGCGCTCTTCAAAACTCTCCGGGTTGCGGAGAATAGGTTTTGACAGCGCAACCAAATCAGAGACGAATTCACACAAAAAGTGATTTTTTTCGAAAATTTGTTGTCCGATCACAAATTTAATTCTTTTATTAGCTAATTACACCATTATCTATCATAATTCGTGGTAAAAACCGAGATTCTGGTATATTTACGGTCGCCACCATTTATTTCAATTTTGGGGGCGGGGTTACACTTCAAAAAGAGCCAATGAGTAAATTGCATTCCAAATTAACTTTAAAGCCGTTTTTTTCAAAATTGTGTGAACCGACCGCAAATTTTATTTTTTTTATACGCTAATTAGACCCTCATCATTCATAATCCACTTCAAAAATGGTAAAAATCCCGTTCCGGTAATTCTAACCGCACCCACTACAACATATCAAGAATATTTTCCCAAAGTTTCAAGTCAATCGGGGTAAAATTCGAAGAGCGAAAGGCTTTGGAAATATCTCTAATTAATCATTAAATTAAAATTTGAATCGTTTTTTTCTCAAAACTACATTTTTGAAGACGATTTCTCAAAAATTATTGCGCCGATCTTATTGAAATTTTGCACACTTCATTTAGATAGGATTGCCTAGTTATTAAACGAAGGTTTTTTCTCTTGATCACATTTTAACATTTCTAAAATTTAAGATAAGCGAGATGTTGAGAGACCCTGCGTTAACGCGTAACTCTCATTGACTAAATTGTTAGTGCCTAAACAGTTGTAAATAATTAATAAATATGACCTTTGATAATTTGTCGTTTGCGTTGCAATTTTGTAGTAATTTGGAAATTTGCAGGAAAAAATCAAAAAACCTGCTCTTCATTTTTTTTTTAAATTTTGAATTTGGAATAAAACTTACTTGCTAAACGATTAAAAAAAAAAAAAAAAAAAAAAAAACTATATACAATTTAAAAGATGTACACGGAATTTGGAATGTCTAAGCACTCCGTGTCGGTGGCGTTGCAGATGTCAATTGTCGTGGTACTATGCATCGTCGTCGGAGTCGAAGTCCGTGGGCAGAGTCTGTCGAAAAATTGGTAAGTTTTGATAAGTCAGTTTATGTTTGATTTTATAAGGTGCGTTGTCGTGCCGTATGTTAGTCAAGTCTATATTATATATACTGTTTTAAAAATAATTGTAAAGTTAATTCTTAAAATAAATATTGTTCTGTTCTGTTCCTTGATCACAGCTTATTTTACAATGTGTAGTGTAAATTTTACCGAAAATTGTACTTTTTTGCATAGGTACAACTTTGCCAAAAATTTAAATTTCAACTTTTAAAATCCTTTATTCAATAAGCTATACCCACCTAGCAACACAAAATATTTTATTTTTTTGATTTCCAATAAAGCTATCGTGAATACTTTTTTTAAGAGGTCTCCGAAAATCAGGTCTAAACGGCTAAATTTTCAATATTTTTGAATGAAAATTGTATAATATATTATTTAAATGTTGGGAGAGAGTTAATCAACCCTAATTGCAATTTTCACCTTTTTTTTAAATTATGAATTATTATAATGCAATAGACGAATAAAAGCAATAATATTTGCGGTCGGACCACAAATTTTGGAAAAAAAACGGCAATAAAGGCATGCGATCAATTTAATGGGCCCCTGGTACCAATAAAACGGTATTATTCTTCGTTTTACTCTTTTCTTAACAATTAACAGTGTGCTGAAGGTTGACGCCGCCTACGGCGGCACCCATTTTAAAAAGCAACCTTGAGGTGCGAAAAAAACTCGAAAATTATGGATGTTTTCGCCAACAGCTCCAGGATCGATGTGGAAACTCCTTGGGTTTTAGAACTAGGGTCCTTATCCTTTGTCATAATGGCTTCATCAGGTAGGACATGTGTTCTTGAAGCGGGCGGTGGTGGGTTTTTGGAAAGGCGTAAAGCCAATGGGCAGGTGCGGAAGGTGTGCGAACATCACAGCATCACGCATTGCGGATCAAGGAGACGGGTCGCCGATCGTTGTACATTCTAACTCGCAGCGAAGCAGCAGCGCAATGAGGCCAGCGGAAGCATATCACAAACCACCGGAGTGGACCTACATTGTTAACGTGGAATCCGAACCGCGGCATACGGAAGCTCAGCTACCGTACACTGGGTCTCCTGCTTTACATGGCACCCCATCTGCCACGGAACACCGGCGAAAATTTCCGTTTCCGTTCACGTTTTCCAGGAGTGAGCCACGAATCCGAGCGACCGGACAAACTCCGTGCTTTTTAAAACTAGGCTCCGCCCACTAGAATATATAAATAGGTCTAACACACGTACTGTTTACAGAATAAATTGAATATTATGCAATAATTTGCTTTCATGTGTTTCGGGAAGAGTTAACTGACTTGACAGTATACTTTTTCTATAAAAATAGTTTTACCAAACAAAAGTGTGCAATAATACAAGACTTTTAAGGTGAGGCTAAATTTGATAAGTCTTAAATTAAGCCCAAATTTCAATTTGAAGCTCACGAATTTTCCATTATAGACACAAATGCAGGAAAAGAACCCTCACCTTAAAAGCCTTGCAAAAATGTCTTCTTTTGTTTGGTGAAGGCATTTCTATAGGAAATAGAGTACTTTCGAGTCAGGGTTGGTTAGCTATTGCCAAAACGTAAGATTCAATCAACTCTGATTGCGATTTTAACCATTTTTTTTGTAAATTATGGAAGATAATTGAGACGGTCACTAGCTTGGTTGTTAGTGCAATCAACTGCTAACGTAAGGCCCTCAGTTTGAATTCTGTGAGAGGCTCACTTTGTGTTCCCGTTCTTTGTGCTTCGGAAGGCACGTAAACCCTTGGTCTCTCACAGGGTGCTAGCAACATCTTTGAGGTATTAAGTGCTCAAGGACTCCTCTTGGGTGAACGGGTAAACGATTTAGGTTGTATCCTTGCAAAAGGAAGCCCGAAAAAATGAAAGAGAAAGCAATAGAGATAAACAAATAAAAAAATTAAATTTGCGATTGCGAAAACGCGATTATTTCATTGAAGCCCTCATTCCTCTTTGTATTCTCCCACCAGAATTAGGCGGTCTCTCTTGATGAAATGGTCGAAATGAGCTCTTTACAGGGATAAAAATGATGTAAAATAGTGTATTTTATTGGGTTAGCGTATATTTTCCGTATTATGAATCCGAGATTTGCCGTGGTCGCGTTAGTCAAAATTGACCCTCCGAAGCCGCCGCTTCAGTCCTAACTAAAAATATCTCGTAGACCGGTCCTAACTAGATTTGCACGTCCCGTCAACAGAAAATCTGCGTTAAAACGAAGTATTACGCAATAATACTTTTGCCTGTGTTTCTTATGGAATACCGTGATTTTCAATTTCAAATTTTGGGCTTAATAGAAGTCCCACCAAATTCATTCTTACCTTAAAAGCTTTGTATTTTTCTGCTCTTTCGTTTAGTTAAGCTATTTATATATTTTTTTTTATAGAAAAAGTGTATTTTCGAGTGAGGGTTAGTCGACTCTTGTCGAAATTTCTTCGTGGTGGTTTTACGTGGTCGAAGTCACTGTTCGTTTTTGGGAATGAAAAATTTTAGTAAGTTAGTTTTAACACCACGTGTTTATCTTTTTCTTTGATTATCGACTGGTCCTCATGGTAGAAGTTTATTGCTTTTTTTGGAAAGCTTCTGCTGTGCAATGGTCGTTGCTATTGTCAGCGTATAGAGGATTAATTATATGGTTCCACTGATCAGCAGTACAGCGTGAAGCACACACGGGTCGACTAAGAAGCGTAAGGTCGCGGTTCGAATCCTGCTCGCGTTAGATGCATTGCTGTGATCAAAAAGTCCAATACCGATCTGTGGACTATGAGGAAAACAACGGGAAACCGCCCCATGAATTATATTCCCTATTAGAAAATGAATGGATTCGGTCTGACTTTCTGGTTCTTGACGGTGACTTGACGGTTTGAACTTGTCTTTGGCCAAGTTGGGTTACGGCGCTTCTGATAAGAAGCACAGGATGAAGAAGAAGTCCACTGACATAGTTAGTCCCGTCAAGACGAGCTGCTAAGTCTTCCGCTGGTGCTGAATACTGTATAGTTGAAACTATCGTTCTTTTTGGTAATTTGTGGTGTGTATTTCGTTGGTTTTCGGAAGGTTTTTAAATTTAAGCCACGGAGGCTGCGTAATAAGGCTGCGTGTGATAACAAAGTTCATGAACATTTGTAATAACGAACGATTACGGGTAATTTTAATTTGTTTAATGAGATTTTGTGCGTTCTTTGGTTTTAAAATTTCCTCTTAAGTAATATGGGACCAGGAAAACAGAAATATACCGAAGTTGAAAAGATGTCGATAATGAAGGACATTTTTTATGAGTTGAGACGGTAACTTGTACAGAACTTGGTGAATTTAGAATCCTTTTAAAATTGTGCATGATTGTTATTCATTGAAGAAATCCTGTAGACATTTGCCAGTCATTTTTGTATCGACGGCAGTTCATTGTTTCATTTGATTTGTTTGTTTTACCCTCTGTGGGAAATCAAACTGTATTTTGAGTTTAGTCGCCATTTTATCCTCAATATAAAGCGACGATGATTGTTTGGTTTTGGAACTTCGGGTCTTTAACTTTGCATTTCCTAAACGTTTAGTCTCATATTTCGGTATTTATACATACGCCTACCGTTTGTTATTTTGGGAAGAATAAATTAAAACTGTTAGTTCTTGTTTAATCATTTATCCTCTAGTATTACCTGTAGGCATGCACGGTTTCGCCGTTTTGGACGACCACGGGGTTAGGACAAGAAGAAAAACTGTTATATATCTGCAGCTTAACAGATTTTAAATTTCCTTTTTACTACCGCACCATGTAGATTTTCCCACGTCAAAACGATATTTAAAACATAAATATCCTACTGCAATACAGCAAATACTATGCACGAATCTTAAAAAACACAGGATATGAAGTGGGAAATTTACAAAATGTTGTAGTAAATCAGTAGTTCCTGTCACAAACAAGATGAAACGATGTGTTGCATGTTGGGAAATTTGCCCTACAATTACCAGGTGTTGATGTGCCTATTAAATTATTAAGAAGCATTATTTAGTATTTATAATCATAAAACCTATAATATAAATTAATGATGAAAGAAATAATCAATATCAAACTAATAATAAATTCGACTACAATATTCCAGTAGTTTTAAACTTTTTCCGGTCAAGGTTATATTATAAGAATTTAATTACGTAGGTACCTACTTCGTAGCCTTAATAATATTGATTGTAACTGTTATGTAAATACAACGACGCAACGCAAGGTAATATGTTTGGTTGCAGTACCGTAGCATCAAATTTTGGAACCCTAAAGATACCCCAATCAAAGAGTCCCTTAAAAAATTTCTGTTCCAAATTTGGAAGCACATTAATTGATTCAAAATTACGCAGTATCGTGGACTATACAATATCCGAAACCCGGAAGGATTTCGTATTTATTAATCAAATAACTTCTTTTTTAAATCAAAAAATGACGTTCTGTTATTGGTCAATAAGTTTACTGTTTACTATCCCCAAATACCCAATAAAATGAAAGTAATTTTTTGATTCTTACGTGTAAGTATACGAAAATCGTCGCACTTTTCTGGACGTGTACAAAAGAACTTGATGAACTGGAAGGCTAAACTGACGTTTAAATTGCGTCTTTCCTTTTTTTGTGGCACTCATTTTTGACCGACTTATAAGAATTGATATCAAGTTAGACACAGTTGGTAAGGTACTAAGTTTAAATATTTAATTTCTCATTATCATCTGATTATTGGGTTATATTAGATATGAAACTAGCAACGTGTTATCAGTTGTTTTGGTAATAATTACAAACAAGTGAATCGAATTGAAATCATCTCTTTAATGATTTATATTTTAAGTTTGCGGATAAACATCCACTTCCGCAGTTAATGTTACAACATCCTCTTCACCAATAACGCACCTTTAATTTTGAAACGCCAAACAGATGTTTTTGATTATGCATTCATTTATATGCTATGAGGACGGTTTATGGTAGTTAAAATTTCTATAAAATGAACTTACCCATCAAGATGGTTGGGGTCTGCAGAATGATGCCTCAGATCCTCCAGGTCGCTGGCATTATCACTACTCGGCGGATCTTCCACAACAAGTGGCGCTGGCGTTGGCCTAGAAAAAGTATTAGTTTAAATTTAAATTGCATTTCTGAGTGTTTCGTATTTTTAAGTTTCATTTTTTGGTCAGCAGGTGCCACAACGTCACTGGATAATGTAGCAGCGATCGTTGTTGTTAAAGCAAAACTTATGGTGTGCAATTTTTGACAGCTGTTGTTGACATCGAGTTTTTTGATTATTTGTTGTATAATGTGAAAAAATTAGTAATAATCATAATATCAAGTTTATAGTTTACTCTATTTCGTATTTAAAATTATAGATCTACTATGTATTTTCGTAATGAAAAAAGGTGAAATGACGTGGTGTTTTGTAGATTGAGTAATAATTGCTCGTAAAAGGAATAATAATAAAAGGTTGGTAGTTTATTATTTACAAAAGGTGATGGTTTTTCTTAAGACTTGTTTTGTATCGTAGCTATTTCTGATAAAGTTACATTCAATATGTGATATTACAACACACAGACGATAGTTATCGCTTTAAACATTATGATAGTTGCATGTATTCAAACGTAGACTTGCGAATAGATAACATCTAAAAGCAGTGGAAAATATTTTTGCATTAGTAGAAAGAAGGAAGTTGTGATCGTGCACACGCTGATATTATTATAGTATCTATGAAAACATTGAAAATATTCATTTAGTTAAGGTAAACGTGCAAGATAAGTGCTGCAGGTTACTTGAGCAACAACAACAAACAGAAACAAATACCTGAGCGGCATAAAGTAGATTATTCAATCAAACTAAAGCATTTGAACATTTCAGCAGCTATTTCGGACCTGAAAAAAATTTTTGAAACTTGTTAATGATGGACCCAAAAAATAAGAAGATACAGTCCTTAATATTTATTTATTTTTATAATTTGGTATGTTTTTTTTGTATCCAACAACAATAATATGTAAAATTGCAGAAAGTGTTTTAATATTTTCCACGATTGCATTTTAGAAGCATCACTAGTTTTTTGCGGTTGCCAAAAGAAACTGTTAGTTACAAGTTTATGTGCATCATAAAATACGTAGCTAGCGTATACCGATTAGCATACCATATTTGTTGTTCATATTGGTGATGTTGGCGATCACAACCTTCTTGTTCATTTTCTTCTATTTCTCCATCATTAGTTGACATTACGCACAATAAAATTATAAACAAAAATAGATCAATTCAATTATTTTTTAAATATTACTTAGATTTTTCACTATCTAATCATAAACCTATACGTATTCATTGACGTTCGACTGTTGCGCGCACTCTCAGCAAATGACAAGATAATTTATAATATTATTTAAGTCGATAAAGTAAAGTTAGAATGCAAACAAATTCTTATTTTTTAAGTTATCTTGGGGTCCGTTACATTCTTCACAATAATAATTTTTCCTACAATATCTGGCATTATCTACCACCTGAAATGGCATATTAAACCTCAATGATTGCATCATCAGTACATGAAAATAGTGGTACGTAGCCAGTGATGATCAAACTGATATTCTCACGCCCCCATCTCTAAAAAAACAAATTTTCTGTGAGTGCCAAACAATAAAATAACAACAAACTAAAGTAGAAGCAATGCAGTTGGTCAAACGCATAATGGTATTAAGGGGGGCCGCCCAAAAAACCTCTGGTTGCTTCATTATTGTAGTTTTAATCGCAGATGTGAAGGATTTTCATTTGTGGTCTATAGCAGGGCATTCCGTTACCCATAATATTTTTGTCACATTTATTGGATTTCCACTAATCGATTCGTCCGGGAACACTCAAAAATGGCCCAGCGTTAAATCCAATGTTACCTCGCAGAAAAAATATCCTCAAATGTATTACAGGGTAACAACAATACCAAAATGGCTTACAAAAGCAAAGCGGCCGTTGTGTACTTAGAAAGATCCTATCAACAACTAGCTAAAATACAAATAAATATTTCAAAACCAAATTTAGAAAGCATAAGGAGATTTAAGAATACTTTTGCGACTGCTTGTCATCAACCCACTGGATGGTCTACAAATTGCAAAATGCCTACTAACAATAACCCTAGTTTGTTGATGTGATTTTTTTAAAGGAAGTTGTTATTAATTTACTGTTTTAGCACTCGGGAATAGGTCAATAGCCCGAAACGTGTCGTGACTATAAATTTCAATCAATACACATATTATAAATATATAATTTGACAATTTTATTACATTGTAAAAAACGATGAAGCAATTGTTCTACGTCACAAATAATATAATGATGTATATTTACAGGGAGAAAATAGGTCTACTCCTGCTAATTTTTATTATGGAGCTCTCTCAAAAAATCCCATCAGATTAATCTGCAATAGGTAACAGATAATATTAATGTCTGATGACAGCAGTAACCATTGCTGAAAGCTCACAAATAATGTTTCGTTTTATTGTTCATTTAACCTTATAATTTTAAAAAATTTGAATCAAATGAATATATTAATCCAGAAGAAAAAATCTATGCCAGATGTGTTGATTCTAGTGGATGTAAAATGTCATGAAAGAAAGCTTACGATTAATTTGATAGACATCATAATCCATCATCATCAATTTCATCACAGATTAGACTATTGGCGAAGTTTATTATGCAAAACGTAGTTTTTCACCCTCAATCGTAAAAGGACATTTTCAAAATTAATTCTTTTGTTTTTACAAAATTTTACTCTTTTACAGGATTTCACAATGTTGTTAGTTTACATTGTACTATTTAAAATTCCCTCAAGCTATAACGATCCCTCTACCTGAAAGTCAAGTTTTAGTATTCCTTTTGTTCTGTCGACAGTTTGAATTTTGCCCTTGTTTTGTTTAATTGGAGCCTGATTTCGTTTACCGTATTTTATTTACTATATATTTCTGTTTGTATAACTAGGAAAGTCGCCCCTTCCAGTGCAAATGATTGGTGTGCAATTCGATTATTAACCAGTTGCATCGATGTGTAACGCGATTGGTGTGCTACTGGATTATATTGATCTTCTCTCAAATTACATTTAATTTTTTAACTATTCTGTGACAAGCACAAGAATAAATTCATTACAATATTTCTTATTTAAGTATATTTAAAAGTTTTAGTAACAAAATTGTAGTAAGACAAGTTTTAACAGAATTTGGCCTTCAATCTTGAAAATTTAAAAATTTTCTCACAATGTTGCACGTTTACAAAATAGCAGCTTTCCGCATTACACTAAATAATTTTGATGTAAGGTCCAAACCTGGCAAAAGGTGTTTAAATTTTTCAGATACCACATCGTTAAGGTGCATGTCACCAGCCCCCCCCCACCCATTTCGAATTTTTTATTCAAAATTGTCTAAATCGTTGATATATCGTTTGTTCATGATTGTGCATTCTTTATTTTCGTTTGTATCTCTTTCGTTTTAGAATTATTTGAAAATTTAGTTGGGGGGTGGGAGAGACATGCTATCCCCATTCAGAATTTTGGTTCGAAAATGGTCTTAATCGTTTGTGCATCGTTTGTGCATGATTGTGCATTGTTTATTTTCGTTAGTACCTCTTTTGTTTTCGTTGTCAATCATGCACAAACGATTAAGACCATTCTCGAACCAAAATTTTGAAATTGAAACTAAATTTTCAAATAATTCTAAAACGAAAGAGATACAAACGAAAATAAAAATGCACAATCATGCACAAACTTAGACGTTTTGAATAAAAATTTGAAATGAGGGGAGGGGCTGGCGACATGCACATACATCACTAGCAGATATAACAATAGGTATAAATATGATTTTTTTACTATTTTCATTATAAAAGCCTTGTATTTTCTTATTTTCTTGGTTTCGATAGTTAAAATATTTTTTAATAAAGGCACTGCAACATCAAACCTTCATTGCTTGTTTGATGTTTATTTAAGACCATGTCAGGCCTATCACGGCATACTTTCCTGTCTGTCAGGATTACTCTGTGCCAATCGACAGAGCAATCGTCTTCTAGGACAAACTCTTGGGAATACTTATAATAAGGGCTGACGTTGACTAATAAGCCTACTTTTAGTGCTAACTGTTGGTGTAATATTTTACAAACTTGCTTGTGTCTGTGGAGATAATCAGTATTAGGAGCTAAAATGGATTAATATTGTTTTATTTGGCAAACTACATTTCCTGGGTTTGTCGGTAACAACCATGTTCATTTATAAATTTTATATAATTGTTAGTAGCAATAACACCATCTTGGATGGCACACACTATGTATCCTTCTTTTCAGGATATAATAGGCCAATTATTTAGTCAAGACACTGATATCTTCTTCAGAATCCAAAATCCACTTTATTTTTCCAATTTACATCTACATTTGTGTTTTCGTCGCAATTTAAATTTAAATTTTTCAAACTTAGGCCGCTTTCATGAAGTAAAAGAGTATTTAAAGAGTAGGAATAGTTACGAAGAGAATCAATAATCAGGAGGTCGAGGATTAATCCTCGTCCTCCTTTTATTCTTTTAATGTATAGCCTTTCTAGTTTCTACTGCTGATTTTGGATGTAAATATTTTTATTAGGTCATGGCGTTTTTCTAGTAAAATTCAACTAGTTTTCTTATAGTGTGAAAATGAATTTATTTAAACAATTATGCTCCATTATTATCGACATTGTTTCGTAATTTCTCGGGTAGAGCCATGATACCATCGGTGAAGAACTTCTGTGGTTTCTGGTTGAAAACTGAATTTTTACAGGCTTCTTTTGAAATCAACTTAATTCCATTGAGAGAATTCTGCAGAGATCGGAACAAGTGGTAGTCAGAGGGTGCTATATCTGGACCAGGGATCGACAACCTTTTAGCTGTGGTTGTGCCAAGACAATTAATTTTAATTTAGCAATATTAAGTTGTGTTTTTTTAAATACATAGAAACCACAGTTGAATTTATTTGTAAATTGCGGAGGTTGACCACTGACCAAAAATGTGTACACCAAATTTGCATTTACAATAATTTGCAAAGAATTGCAAAAATTTGCAAATAATATCAAAAATTTGCAAATAATTTACACGGAAGTTTACAGGCAATTTCAAACATTTACAGTCATTTGCAAGGATTTGCAGGCATTTGTAAAAATTTACATACATTTTCAAAAATTTACACACAAATATTTGCAAAAATATACACAGATTTTTTCAAACAGTTTCAGACATTTACAGTCATTTGTAAAAATTTACACCTCTGCAAAATTTGCAAAAATTGCAGAAATTTGCAAAAATTGCAGAAATTTGCTAATAATCGCAATTACTTACAAAATTATGTATACCAAATATACTAGGTGATCAACCCCCCGGTAAATTGTATTAAATTATTGTATTTATTTATAGTTTATTTTATCTTTCTTTAGATCATATATAATATATGTGGGGCCCGTTCCTTTAGTTTCATCTTATTTTATTAAAAATGTTAATAAAACAAAGAAAGTCCGGAAAATCAAATAAAAATTAGATAACATTTTTTTAAATTAATCAAAATAATAATTTTAAATAATAATAATAATTAAAGTAAGTTTAGTAAGTATTCAAACGGATGCCCATTGTTAACTTCTTAGTAACAGTATTTATTTGAATTTTATAATTTAAAATTTTTATTCTGATTTTCTTTAAAAATTGTTATGGTATTCAATTTTTCGGGCTCCAGTTTTTTTAACATTTATTAATAATATGGGATGAAAATAAAATAATTGACCCCACATATTTGACATAATCGAAAAGGGGATAAAAGGCGCGTTTAAAAAATATTTTGTTTGTTTTAAAAAAACACAACTTTATATTGTAACTTGGAAACTTAACACAGATATTGAAAATCTGTTTAACTCTTTTTATTGCCCTTAAAAAAGTGCCTCAAGAACGTATAAATATTATTTCTGTAACTTCAAAAACAATCTAGTTTTGAATTATGTTGAAAAATCGTACTTTTGCCTATAGCTTGAAAATAAAAGAAGATAGCGAATTGTGCCATTGAATTCTCTAAAAAAATAGAGATCGAAAATGTGTCATCCATTTTTGCATATCTCTTATAGTTATGGAGTTTCCCCATAAAACCCCCACACCAAGGAAGCTCCGCTGCGCTGCGCTACGCTTCAATAATACATAATATTAAATTTAATCTGGTATATTTAGTCCTTCCTATTTTATTTTATAATATTCATTCATACCTATCGTACTAGTTAGTTCTGACTTCTGAAAATTATATTATTTGTTACTAGACCCGCCCCGGCTTCGCACGGGTGCAATGCTGATACTAAATTAAATACACTACAGAAAAACTATGAACGTTGTATATAAAAACATAGCGGCCCGCTCCGACTTTGCACGGGCATAAAATATATATGCCTATGTCACTCAATGAAAACATGATTAAAATCGATCCAGTATTTTTGATTCATTCATTACTGCCCTTGGCCTGCACGCATTAAATTTGGAGTAAAACAATTCCTCTTTCCTATACTTACTATGAAGATTTCCTGCTATCTTTGGAATATCTAAATTCATACAATTTTATTACATTACACATTTACACGGTTTTTATCAAGTACTGTTATTTTCCTCGCTAGAGCTCCGATAATAAACGCGTCCGATTGCTGCTAAATTCAAAGTGCTATAGGAGAACCGCGGCCTCACGCTATTTATAGGCATGCCTCGCAATGCCCGTCCGACCGGTACCGCCCGCCGCAAACGCAAATTTTAAATTTGTAATATCTCCGAAAATATTTGTTTAATTTACATGCTGTAAGGAACCATATTGATCTATATTAATTGCACACTGTATTAAAGGTACTTAATTCGATAAGGATTAATGCCGTATTGCTTAAAATAGCTTCGTAAATAAGCCATTTTTCACGTAAAAGTAAACAATAAAAATGGTTAATGTGGGTTATCCCTAAAAGATAAACATATACCATCGCGGACTTTTTTGTAGACCTTTTTATGGTGTACAATACTGTAGTACATTAATTTGATCTAACTCGTAGGGTTTAGGCAGCGTTTTTGCTAAATTGCTAAATAAGCCCAAAAAATTACGACATCACGTTAGAAACCTCTAAAATTAGCAATGTTGCCTTAGTATATGATGCATGTATTATACATATAAACCTTCCTCTTGAATCACTCTATCTATTGGAAAAAACCGCATCAAAATCCGTTGCGTAGTTTTAAAGATTTAAGCGCACATAGGGATATAGGGACAGAAAAGGCGACTTTGTTTTATACTATGTAGTGATGTTGTCATACTTCATTAGTCATTACATTATATAACATTATCTTATGCTATATATAATATTATGTCGATTAAAATGTTTCATTGTTTTTGTTATCAAAACAAATAAACAAGGTGTGTAATTTTTATCTGTATATCGATCTGGATCCACTTGTATAAGTTATATTTTTATACAAAAAAGTTTAATTATTATTTACTATTTTTTAAATAAAATATTTATATAAAAATAAAATAATATTAATAAATATAAAAATCACGCAAAAAACTCGGCCTATTTATTTGTAATCTATTTTAAGTTAGTGAATTTATTTTTTAGTTAGTAAAATATTTAAAACCCGCGCCGAAAACGAACTCCATATCATTCACATACTACATTAACAGAAATTGCAATAAGTGCTTGCAATACTTAAAATTTAAACCGAAAATTAGGCCTACAGCATTCTATCTGATTTATTCTGGCAATCAGTGACGGAGTAATTACCTAACTATTCAGATTATGGAGAATTTCAGAACTTCCCCTAACTACCCTAACTCATTCGAGCTTACAATTTATTATAGTGAAATTTAAAGTGAATTGAGGAAAAAGTCTTGTTTTAAACGAGATTGGTTTATCACATCGGGTTATTGGAGTATTGCAAAAACAATTGTAGATCGCTTTGTAGAGTTAATAATTCTATAAAACAGTGATTCCTACGGAAAAAATGCTTAAAATAAAGAAGAAAAAAGTTAGATGCTAAAGACCGCACATCTGCTACGCAAAACCAGTAACTGCAGCTAAAATTAAAATAAATTAAGGAATGGGCAAATTTAAATAAAAAAGATATTAAAATGACCTTCCCCTAATAAAAACCATCTAAAGGCAAGATTAAAATTTTGTCAGGATCACATGACTTAGGACATGGAATGGCATAATGTAATTTTTCTAATAAAAAGAAGTGGATAGAACTAAAAAACTAAAGAATGGTTTTGATAGGAAAACATAACACTTATATATTGGTCATCACGTTCTCTGGATCTCAATCCAATCGAGTATTTTTAAAAATACTCACACATGAGGTATATCAAAATTCAAAATTAGATTCATAAAATCAATAAGACAAAATTTAATTTTAAGTGTGGAAAATAAAATTTTTGAATGTATTAAAAATAAAGGTTACAATTTAAGAGCGAACTTATGTCGGTCAGTGTAGGAGAAAGAATTCGATATTAGTTGCCCACGAGACATTGCTGTCCATTGCCTGTACACAGTTCTATATAAAGTTTTTATTATGATTATATTGGTGTCGTTCAACATAATTTATTATTACTTTCTCACAAAAAATAATTTCGTGTTATTGATCATGTAACCTGTTAATTTTTAAAATTTTAATTTAATATTATGTACCAATCAAAATTATAAAAAATAGAATATAAATAAAAGTAAGATTTCTATCAATCTGAAGGTGCGGGCACACACCTGATACGTGACGAATGAAAAGCATTATTTATACAAAATAAGCTGCAGCTGCAAACTTTTCTTTATCGTTATCAAAGCAGATTAAACTGGACGATTACTCATTTCATTACTTAATGTCTATACCTTTTCAACTTCAAATCGAGACTAATCAATGAGGTATGTCTATTACAAAAGGTTCTATCCCAAAATAATAAGGATTACAGATGTCAAGGCTTACAATATTGGTTAACACTTATTTTACAGCCGAGAGAGTATTCTCATACTGCAGAATCTGAAATTCTGACCTACGAATAAGTAATCAATATTTTTTTTCTAGTATACAACTCAATTGCTAGACAGTGATAGAGTTAGCGATCATATACCATAAAATAATCTTATATTGAATAAAATATTTTAAAAGGTTTCAAGTTTAATGAAATTTAAAAAAATTTATTATTTTTTAACAATTTTAATAAAATTTGAAAATTTTCCAACTTATATTTTAGTCTATGTAGAACCCCCATATATAGAGTGGTTTTGTCTTTTCAAGATATCATCAGCTAAACTATCCCTAAATGAATGAAATGGATTAAAATCCATTAAATCCCCCTTATATAAGGGGGTCCTAGACTAAAATGTATGTAAGTTGGAAAATTTTCAAATTTCATTAAAATTATAAAAAAATAATAAATTTTTTTAAATTTCATTAAACTTGAAACCTTTTTAAAATATTTTATTCAACATATAATTTATTTCAACAAGTAATAATAAACATTTTCGAAAATAACCTTAGTGGATGACATTTAACAGATACAGGAAAATGACTACAATTTTATCAAAATAAATGACTACATATGTATTTTGTAATAAATTCGAAAAACATTGCTATGATATATTGCCCCGTGTCGCTTCGAGCGCTACAAGCGGTTTTAACAGTGCAACTACATCAAGAGTCGAATTCACAAAAAAGTAATTTTTTTCCGAAATTTGTTGTCCGATCATAAATTTAATTTTTTTATTAGTTAATTAGACCCCATCCTTTACAATTTGTTGTAAAAAACGAGATTCTGGTATCTTAAATGTTGCCACAACCTATTTTAATTTTGATGGATGGGGGGGTTGCAGTTTACAAGAGCCAATGATAAAATTACAATCCCAATTAATTTTTAAAGTCGTTTTTTAACCAAATTTGTGGACCGTCCGCAAATTTTATTTTTATGTGGATCTGGCGTTATTATCTTTCATAATTTACAAAAAGAATGGTGAAAATCGCAATCAGGGTTAATCGACTCTTCCCGAAAAAGCAATTAAGATACTAAAATTGCATTAATAACTTAGAAATTAAGTTGACAAAACAAGTATGATATAATTTGTATTAATTATTGTTTAAAATACTGTGATGAATTTTTTTAAATTATTACAGATATTTTCATATTTTATGTAATATTTACTATATCAATTTAATTGTGAAGTTTTTGTTCAATCTAGAAAAGATATCACAATACTTCGTACACTAAATTCATAGTTCAAGTATACTTGTATAATTATAAATTAAAATGTAGATTATTATCCTGTAAAATTAACATTAAACTAAAATTTTAAAATAAACAGGTTAAATTAAACATCAGTAAAACTCTATTTCTAAAAATCACAAAAATTGGTTTAATTATTCGATTTTACAAGTTAATTTTTAAAATTTTAATTTAATTTATAATAAATTTATATATAAATATATAAATTTATAATATAAATAATATACATAATATTAAGTATGTAGATATTACATAATATTAGAAATAATCAAATTCGTATTATTCCAATCCAGAGGTTCTTAAATAATAATTTTTGTACTATCTGGTACAAAAATTCACCAAAAACCTGAGTTATGCAGGAGTAGTATATTAAAATATATTGCTATGATCCAAATTTTAAGTTTAAAGATGTTTGGGCAGAATTATCAACTCACAGCCTTAAACTATTATTTATTGTTTTACTTTCTGATGCTTTCACAGCCTAGGCTCTTTGAAAATTTGCATGTGCCTCTGTAGAATTTTTGTATAACTTTCGTTATAGGAAATTAAAACCCTCGTTTTGGAATATTTAACAAAATTAAAGAGTATATATTTCTTTAATCCTGTACAGCTGAATTTATTAAATCGTATCTAAATAATCAAGTTCTGAAAATTACTCTATACGTTTTTTCATGAAAGATCACACCGTAAAAATATAATTTATCCATTGTTCCATTATCTTAAGTTCTAATAACGAAATACTAATATTAATTAGAGATAAAAATTAATGGCATTAATATTGATTCGAGATAAATATTGACGTAGGAACTACATATGTACGATACATAAATAAAAATTAATTATAATTTGCAAATTAATGTTATTGATTCGAACATATATGAATTATGTGTATATATGATTAGTACATACATGAAGTATATGAAAAAGTAGCGCAAGTTAATTATTTCTATATAAAATTAAAATATAAAAATTAACAGGTTAAACTAAACATTTAAACGAATTTTTCATAAATTTTTAGCAATGAGTTTTTGCTGTCGTCAGATGTTTTATTAACATAAATTTGTTTAATCTATTAATTTTTAAAGTTTTAAATTAATAATATTAATTCTATACAACAAGAACAAAGTACAATATACTTATTAATTATGAAAGCAGAATACCAAGTAAAAGATGGGAGTCCTACAGTATCACTTTAAAGTGGCAACAGATGTCAGATCTACTCAATACACAACTAATTATTTATGAAGCGTAAAGATGGCGCTCGTATATTATAACCGTACACCCCCGAGTTCGAATCCGCATTGACCGACATTATTAGCCTTATAATGTCGAATAAATATGCACATACTCGTTTTCGTGTTTATGGAATTTTGTAGCCCTTCATATTAACGAACTCAATTCAGCCCCTGGTAAATAATTTATGGTTTTTGCCAAACGAACCCAGTTGGAAGCATGGAATGGAAGGCTCGAATAAAATGAAATACCAATAAAATTTATCAGTTAAAAATAGAAAGCAATAAAGAAACAATAATCTACGTAATCGATTAAGCTACGGTAGTTTATAAACAAACATCAATCAACAATTTTATATTGCAAAAAAAATTTCAGTTTATTTACAGTCACGCACGTGTATTACGTTTACAAATATGTGTAATGATTAAAACCCCTTTAAATGTTAATTACCTACGTAGGAGCTCTTTTTACGACCGCCCGTTGTACCTACTGCTTATTTATACATTTAAATTTTTCGTTGGAAGTGTTTCAACTAATTTTAATAAGCAATTAAAATTATTACTTTAATTATTAAATAATCTAACCTATTTAAACCAAGGTTTATATTTCTATATAATACTTTTATATCACATTAATTTTACAACCGAGACCACGCGTGCTAGACTAAAATTAATATTTCCTAGATTTTATTTGTCTTGGCAATAATTTGTATATATGCACCTACCACTTTCATTTTTACGAGTTTGCGTATTAAAGAAAAGGTGAAAAAATATTTACGATTTATTTTATGAGATAAATTTTGTTGGGAAATCGTAAGAAATAGTCAGATCATCAGATCCACTTGGTGCATCAGATAAAGCCTACCAGATCGTCTGATGCGATTCATCCCAACGCAATGATTCTTTCTATACATTTCTCGTTCTCTTCCAGTCTACATTTAATTTCATTAAATTTTCCGATCGTAATTTTTCAATTTGTAGCCCAATAACACAATTTTCGTTCGATATCTCGTTTTTGTTATTTGGACTGTTTAACTATTTCAAGCCTGCACCAGGTAACAACAACATGATTGTGTTGTTGTCTACTCCTCAGAATTTTTCATATTCACAAAATAATTTTAAATGATAATTAATCAGAAAAAAAATGTGGGCACTTGAAGAATAGCAATGAGGGCAAAAATGATTTTAAAAGTTCTAACAGATAAAAGGTACTTACGGCACTGAATCAAAGTCAGGTAACTGAAAATTTATAGTGGCCGTCACAGTCATCACAATGGTACTAATCGGTATCGGTGCAGTGTCAGGTATTGTACAAAAAAGTTACACATAGCGCAGGGTCGGCTTTAGATTCTGATATATGCCAGTTACAGAACAACAGAATGAAATGGATCGTTAAAGACTAAGGGATACTCTCTCTTGCCATAGTATCAATTTAATATAGATGGAATCTTGAATTATACGTTATATCTAGAATAAATAAATCATCAGAATTGATCCTATGGTTTGGGTCGATCGTGTGAAGAGCATAAGACATTTTTGCCTTTCGATTCGTTCTGTGGATATCTCTTAGATGCCCGATCGATTTTCAAATTTGGCTTTGAAAAAAGGCTAAATTTATAAGAAACAGAGTATAATTCTCAATTATTGTGTGTCCCAATAAGGGAGGGACCGAGAGGGAGGAAGAGTGGAAATTAAAATAAAGAAAATGAAACAACATCATTTAAGAGAGGTATAAAAGCAAATTAATTTGGATTTATTAGGTGCAAGTATGATGGTATTCCGGAAGCATTTCAAAAATGTGTGAGGATTCAAGGATACGTTAATTGAGAACGACAAAAGAATTTGCAGCGGATTTAAAAATAATATAAAGCAAGATAATCACAGCATGACGAATAGGCGAGGCCAAGGAGGAGATTTAGAAAGAATCGTTAGGAAATTTAATTTTGATTTGAAAATTTATGCATCGAAACTTTCTTGGTCCTTTAAACGAGTTGTGTTGATTTGACACATTTAACCGGGTATATTATATTTTTTCTTAGGCACTATCTATCGTTAACCCAAAGATTGTTGTGCTTAGGTCATGGATTGGATCGAAATCACTGGAACAAGGCTTATTTGATTTCTGCTAAATTTTTAACTCCTCAATCTCCTGTTTCTAATAATCATTAAAATCCAAGGAGAGTTCCCAATAACATCAGACAATAAATAATATTAGAACCCCATTTTGGTAATTTATGCAATAATTTAAGTTAATTACGCGAAACTCGAAAGAATATTTTCTTATAATATCATTATTTTGTTGGTTAAATTAAGTGTTACTGATGTTATAAGTAAATTATCTTTTTTTATAATTTTTTGTGGTTCATGCCTAACTAAATTCTGTAATAATCAAAATAATTTACCTGCGTGTTTTTGACTTATTAAACTTAAAAATGTCGATTAATTTAACTTCAAAATTAAACACCGATATTTAGTAAACATTATTTTTGCTTTAAATCACACTTGATGCGGAGCCGTACAACGCCCAAATGATCAATCAAAAATTAACACTGAGCAAAAAGACAGTTATGTTATCATAATACTATTTTTTTATTATTTTACTGATTAACAAAGTATTTATTTATTTCTGTGCGTGTTAGTACCACTGCGAAACATTGATGAGATTGCGTTTGGTGGTGAAGGATTACTCTCTCTCTCCCGGATTCGAAATCGAAGTTCTGGAGCTTTCACCAGTGGTGGAGTGGTGCCGAGATTAAAAAAAAGCTTATGTATATATTATTCGATTATTATATCAAATTTAATTAGAACCTAAAATTATATATTGCATAATCAGTTTTGTGTAATTATTTCTTGGAAGGAAAACTTAACTTTATGTTTTATTCAATTTTTCGTACACTGTATAAATTATAATTTTTACAATAAATAATATATTTATTTTTCGAATAAAAACGTTAATTTTTAATTCTTCATAAAACTCGTGGTATAATGAGAAAAATAAGTGAATATGGATGATTTTAATATATAATTAGAGATATAAAAATTGTATTATGGACATGAAATATAATATTGCATATTAATTAGATTTTTGGCTTTACGAATTTAAAATATCAATCAGAGTAATTATTATTAAATAACTTGACGCTACGTCTATGGTGGAAAGTTGCGGCCGCGCAAAACTATTGATTTTCACATTGGTATATTATGGAACTAACCTAGTAACCGTTAAGGCATGCTACTTTGGTACAGTTTCATTGGGGCAATACCCACGGACCTACCACAAAAATTCGATCCCTGATTTTCGAAAATTTACTTAAATATGAGTTTTAATAATTATATTATTTATAAACAGGAGGTTTTATTAATTTTTAGATTGATGTTTTTGAAATGCCCTCTATGCATTAAATTCGCTTGTACTTAATTTAGGAGATATAAACACTTCATTTTCTACTCAAAAACTGTACGTCCAATAGAGATGTTGCATGGTATCGAATTTAAATAATATCAAATGAAATTTTTAACCGAAATAAAAATTTTTGAAATGCAGTCTGCGCTGAGAAAATCAAATTTGAAATTCAAAAATGAATCGGTCATCCGATTACGCCTCTGACGTCAGACGCGTGATCCCGAACGTTTTTATGGAAATTTTACAACGTAAATTTTGACCTGACAGTTAAATATTTGACTTGTATTTGACAGTTGTAAACAATGTAACGTTTACCATTTAAATTGTATTTTTTATTAATATATATTTATTTTAATACAAACTGTAGTCACAAGCAATTATAAGAAAAATGGTTTATTTCGAATTTTCTGTGTTTTTATTAAAATTCATTTTTCAATTTTTACACAAACTATTTATAGGTTACATTATCAACACAAACTGCGTTTGCTGTGTTGCCAGTTGTTAAAAAAAATAGTTTGTGACGCCATTCGCGCTAAAAACAGTGTTTCAAAAATTATTTTTTATAAATTTTTTTTGAGAAAACTGAAGGTCTCCTGAAGTTTTTATCTATGCAGTGCTGTTTACCAGCACCTAAAGTTTATAAAAAATACTTCAAAAATCATGCAACATCCCTATTCTATTGTATTTAATGATAACGTCATGCGAGTAAAATTATTGTACAATTTATCAACTTTGTACAATATTTTACAGGAAGAAGTATTATTTAGTCTTCGAACAACCATCAATGTAATTTCTCAAAATTACTCTGAAACTTTACTGCCGATTTAGTTTTTTATTCCTCAAAACTTACAATGTAATATTTTTTAAACATAAAAAATACTATGCGTTTACAGCTACCGACGAGCGAAAGTAAAAGTAAAACAGAGTAATTTATTGCCACCCGGCAGCCTTTTGCTTTTAAGAGGGGAATTTTTATCAAAAAAAAAAACTCGTTAACATCAACACAATACAAACAAACGAACAATTTTTGCAGATGAAAATGGTTTTGTCAAAATATAATTCACAGAAACCACACACAAGCAATAATAATTTAAGTACAAAATGAGGTTGTTTCAGCGTTTAAGAATGAATACGAGGGTTGCGCTGAAAATTGTTAGTTATAAAAATATTTATTGCATTTTTTATTTAAAAATCTTTATTCTTTTTCAAAATAGGCTCCATTCAGACTAATACACGTGTGCATTGTTTGAAACCACTTTTTAAAACATTCGAAAAATTCATTTTCTGAAAGGTCTTCAAAAATTCTTTGAAATTCTGTAACTAATGCATCTGTGCTGGAAAATCCTTTATCTCGCATCATTTTTTTTTAACAGTTGGAAGCAAAAAAAAGTCACACTATAGAGTGGATGAGTTTCCAATTGAACTTCCAAATCTTTCAAAAAATCCAATGTTCTGGCAGCAGTGTGAGAGAATGCGTTGTCATGATGGACTAAGATTGTAAATTTTTTTTTATTTTAAAAATTCTTACAATTTTTCCAAATTCCCGCACTTATTCAAAGCTATTCGGATTTCATTATATTATTATGTCACCAAGAAACGAGAAACATAGCAAACATGACTGAAGAATCGCAAGTCAATATTAAAATATCTGCTTAAAAATTAACATAATTTGGAATAATTTGGATTTGCTGGTATTTTAGTTTTGATTTTTGATTAAATTGATATAGTTGTCATATTTTTCATTTCTTAGCGATCCGCGTATTTTTGGCACCAATCATTAAAATTATCACTTCTTGGAGTTAAGACGAGGAAATGGAATATTTGTTACCAGCCGAAAACGAATTTTATTTCTAAATTTTATGTATTATAAAAAAGAGAATTGTAACGTACAGGTTACAGGTATAACCCGTAACAACCTCAGTTTTAGGATTAGGATATTGGATTTCTGATGATCTTCAGGAGAGTTGGACCCACTTTTCGGTAGGCATCAGTAGCCATCAAGCTGTCTAAATCAAGGAAGTACGACTAAGGCTCAACTTGGAAATTGCGTTCCTACAGTTTGTAGTTTTAAGCTATTTTTTAAATTTGTAATACGAATCTAAATTAATTATTATATTTTATCAAAATTCGCTGTAAATTATTTGTGTCATCGCTTCTTTGCTTTTTGATTTTAAAACAAAACCATTCCTGTAATGTCAGCTGCGTGACGTTGGCGTTACAAGATGTTACCCAAACCGGTCCTTTGGCGACCAGTCTTTAATTTTGCAAACATCTATGGTAAAGCCACTTCGCAGTATCATTCAGAATTAACAGTGCTGCAATCTTCTGGTGGAATAACAGCAACAGAACCACTTCGGCAGAAAAAACAGCAATCATTTTTATATTGACGCTTCTGCCAGGAATTACTTTTGTGGGCAAGTCTTCATCTTGGAATACCCAAATACTAGACTGCTGTTTAGTATCAGAATCGTAACTGTATACCCAAGATTCGTCACCTGTTACAATGTATGCCACTTGCTTGGAAGCTGCTCCGTCAAACTTTTGCAACATAAATTTACATTAGTTTACTGGACCCTGTTATTGACTTTCTGAGAGAAAATGCGGTATTCAACGGCTTGTTAGCTTTCTTACCCCAAGGTGTTTATGTAAAATGGTATTTACCACCAAGGATCCAATCTTCACTTCATCCTGAATCCCCTATAAGTAATATTTCGATTGGACTGAATCAAGCTTTCCACACGATCAACATTTTCTAAACAGGTAGCTTACGGGGAATCATCTCGATAAATGTCTACGAGATCAAAATTTTGGCGAGGAGACATTTTGAAGCATTCGGTTACAGCAACAAGAAAGCCTTCCGGAAGGCGCGACAACGTCCGTTGCGCTAGGAGGGACGGGCTGGACCCTGGCTCTGTAATAGCGTATATTAAAATGAAAGTCGAATCTGCAGGCATTCGGTTTCCGTGCGTCGTGGCGGAACGTCGTCTTAGGTTACCACGCCGTGTCGACGATCCGCGCGTCCTCCGATCCGAGACGTCCGAGATTTTCCGGGTTAGTCCTACCGAGATGATTAAAGACGCTCCAGGGCGCGTCTAATGTTTTATTCGAATTGAACGCTTGAAAGTTCTGCCGGCGCTAGATTTATCCCCTTTTAGGCGTGAGATAAACGGCGTTGAAGCGGAACTTTTTTGCTCAAAATTTTGGCCCGCCAAGACATACCTCCGAGCAAGATGCGAAATTCCGGGATTTACCATGTACTTTTCCATAAGAGCCGAGCAGATTCCCGGCTTTTGGAAGCAGATTCGGATTTCATCGTTTCTAGGCGTTCCGAGATGGTTTGGCGGGCTGTTTTACTAATTTTTAGCTAAAAGAGTTGTGAAAAGTTGTAGAAATTATAATTTTGTATGCTATTTTTTCAATCGACGATGTTGCTGAGTGCGACTCTGCTTTTTAGAATGTTTACGTTGGTAGTGTGTTGTGAAAAAGCTGTCTACTTGTTAGCTTTTCATTGGTTTATCACCTCAACTATATTTTCTTTTAAAATTCATTATATTAAAATTCAGATCGACTATGTTTGTCTTTTTTGAATTTCTAAAAATGTCCAAAATTATTTTGAAATTTTTGTTTTTATTAATTTTTCTAATTTTTCCAATTCCAAATTTTGGCTTTGCTATCTAATACTTAATTTATTTTCCCAAAAGCAATAAAATAGTATTTGAATTATTTCTGTCAACGTGCAATTTATCTAACAAAGTTAACAATTTTGATTTCAATAAAAACAAACTTTTTTAACAATAAATAACCATAACTTGGTCAATTTTTTTCGTACATGGTAAAATAAAACACGAAATTATAGGTAATTAAAATTCCTTTCAATTTTGGATTTAATATTTTTATAGAACCGTTTCCTTTCGAGCAAATCGCGATAAACACGCATTGAAATTTTACTAATCATAAGTCGGTAAATTTTTATCTTACAAAAAACAATAGAATCCAATTTAAAGATAATTTATTTATCTATATAATACAAAAAAGATTTCTAATAATTTTTCGATAAAATAAGTCGTTACACAAAAAAGTAATTTTTCTACCTTTTAACAGCCCCTAAAACGATAATTTCCTTTAAATCAGGGATAGACTTATCCGTTCCTGAAAGAGTAACGCCGGTTCCACCAACCTGATTTAAGTGAAAACTTAGACTTAAGTCGTAATTTTGTCTTAAGTATCACAGAGTTGCGTTCCACCAACATAAAATTTTGACTTAAGTAGAAATATTTGGTGGAACACAATTTTGAGCTAAGCAAAGTTTTGTCTAAGAAAACTTATCTAAGTTTTTGCTTAGTTCATATTGGTGGAACCGGGCGTAAGTAAATATTTGACTACATCTATGCCGAGTTTCGGTGATCCCTAATTGTTTTTCTAAATGACCGAAAATCGAGATATTTTTACTGTCTAGTAGCAAAACTAATATTTTTGTACCTAGTTGAATGAATAACAACTATTAATTAATTTGTTAAATATAATCTCATCTGATGAAAATTGTAAAGCAGCTGGAGAGATTCAGAGTACCTTTTCCCAACTACAGGCTTGGGGAGATCAGGAGAAAATATAAGTATGGTGCATACAAACTTGGCACAATGATTCTTCAAAATATTAAGATGGAAGCCAAAAATATAAACTAAATGCCCTTGAAAAAAATGTTTAAAGTCTCCATACCTCTATGGGGCTTTCTTTTAAAATTTTCTAGAATAACGCTGATTGATAGATTCTAATTTGAAGAGTTTTTCCATTTACACTATTTAATAATAGCATAATAAAATTAAAAATAACAGTGCTAAAAATAGAAATAGCATTTAAATATATGTTTATCAGCTGTTCCAAGTTATGTAACCATTATTAGTATATGTAAATAAAAAATTACTTACATTGCTCCCAATTCGATTTCATCAGGTTTTTGCTCGTATACGGACAATCTGTACGACCCTCTCGTCGTCTCAACTACATAAAAAAATTTCTTTTTAGACTGTAAACACTACAATCGTTACAAAATATTGCATTCAAAATTTTTGAAAGCGACTTACCGCTGCGTGATCTAGTTACAGGGCTTCTCAAAATAGGTTTTTCTGCCAAACGTAGGCTTGTCCTAAATATTGCTTTAGAAATTGTAATCACAGACACTTTCCTGTTACTATTAGTATTACCCGAATTTTTTGAAAGTTGTTTTTCAGAATTTATACTTTCCTCAAATTTTGAAAAATTCTCTTTTTCCGTCATTTTTATTCAGTTATTTTTTTAACTTATCGCGAAACAACACCTTAACGTCGAGGATTGTGCAAACTATAAATAGAGATACACACACACCGATAAACATTTCATACATGTGATATTATCATTGCTATCGTTTAACTTATCATTTCTATAATCTTCAAAAAAAAATAATAAAAACTGCGGTGCAACCTCGATAAACAGTACCAACGGTAAGGTATTACAAATCCCAAGTTCTCCAAATCTTTTCTCAAATAATAGCTAATTTTTACAAAGATTACAGAATATAGTAAATAAGCTTAATCTTTAAAATTACTGTTTTTATCGTTCTAGTTTGATGAACTGCAATCGCTGCAACTTTTTAAGTCGCACTAAATCGCAACTAACTTTTATTTCTAGTAATGTCCAGAGTTTGGACTTTTTAATGGCACTAAATTTATTTACCGGTAGTGATTTTAATGTTTTTGTAGTATTCTTCTTGATCAAATCATTTGTTATTATAATAATCTCTTCGCCAAAAATAAAAGGAATCCTGTATAGGTTTTGGTTATACCATTATTGACGCAGATATTACGGCTTCCTCCCATCTTCCTGGAGGCAACTTACACGTCCTCACATAATCGCAAAATGTTACAAGGTTAATCCAGCACAAAATTCTTCCCTTGAAGTAGGAACGATCATTCGCGTTCGCATATCGCTGTTTTTAAAGACGGTCCTGACTTAATTTTTTTTTAAATGTCACACATCTTACCTTGTAGGTTTCAGTGACCTATTTTTCAATAATAACTTTGTAATTATTACCAGTTTACATAATAAGTGTATCTGTACACGATAAAGGTGAACCTGTTTACAATTTTCCGATTTCTAGGAAATCAAAATTTTATACGCAGCTATTTTCAACAAAATAATTTCAAAAATTATCAAAAACTTCATCACCACGTTATCGTTACATATTATCGTTATCGACATTATGAATGATTTTGGTAGTTAGTTTTACCACTTGAGACAATTTAAGATTTTTTATATTTTTAATACCTATTCAAACCAGTGACGCACCTAAGATTTAATCATAAAGAGTTCCGGATTGAAAAATTGTGGTTAAGGATACTTTTAAAAATTATACCTCTTGTGAGATCTGCCGGCTCAAAGATCTAAATTTTAGAATGCTATTATGGCCCAGCGGTATTTTTAAATAGTGACGGTGGTGCCGAAGGCACCGCAACCCTTCGCAATTATATTATAACTATAAAATTTATTCATTTTAAATTATTTTTAACACGGTAATTTTTTATGGGCGGCTACTAATACGAATACAGCCTATCCAACAATCAGATCATAAAATTTTGACCGTTAGGATCTAAAATTTTTGAATCTTCCGTAGTTTAAATAATTCATATCTTTAGGAAATTTTGAATTTCAAAGTCACTGTTACTGAACATTTCTCAGTCAAGTTTTGAGTTGGAAGATGCATTTTTGGGTAACGGTAAACTGGGCCAATGGTAAACTGGGCCAATGGTAAACTAGGCCAATTATAAACTGGCCCAAATTTAGAAAATGGTAAACTGGGTCAATGGCAAATTTCAGGCAAAGATAGGGGTCTAGAGTTTTTAGGTATCATTGCTAAAACAATATCAAAAACTAACTCTAACCTACAGCCCGATCCACCTTTTCTGATTTATTTGTTTTTATTTATTTAGTTTAATTTTAAGTAGTGGTAGGTTTATGTTTATAGTACACAATTCTTGAAAAAAAATTTTAAGGACCAATAAAAAAACTAAATAAATGAAATATTTTTTTAATTGCCAACAGAAAAAATTAATTTCTGAAAATTTTGTTTTTGGTCCAGTTTGCCATTTACAAAATTTCATTCAAATTACCATTTTCAGGTAGTTTTTGGCCCAGTTTATCTTACCCGCATTTTTATAAAAGTTGCCATACAAATATTGTTAATAGTTAAACTACTTTTGACGTCCCATTCTTTCAATTGTTAAGAATGTAATAAAATAAGCTGCCAAACCAAAAAGCAGTGCCCAAAAATATTACCCCCCCCCATGCTAAGCTACTACCGCTTACACTATTTTTAAGCGAGGTATTTCACAATTTACCAGCAAACGAATACACTGCTATCTCCTGAATTGCAGTAAACTTTTGTATTATTAATCCATGTTGTCAGCATTAAAGAAACTTTCGTATTTGTTTAAAATTATTCGAATTGCTTACGCAATTTGGAGAACATTAATCACATCGAGATTAATCGTGTAGAATTTGTTATTAGAACATGGCCTACCTACATGTGCACTATTTGTTTATACTGTCATTTTTGAACCGTTGCTCATGTTTCGAATGTTTGGTATTTGTAAAAGATGCAATAGTTTTAGATTTTTTTTATTAAGCTAAAATAAAAATTTTAGCTGATATGAATGAGTGATGTAAAAATTTATATTGAGAAAAGCTTTGGTTGAATAAGTTCCATGTTGTTGCAGTAGCTTCTCGGAGATTAGTTAGCAATGATATTGACACAGTAGCGTTTCATCTACATATTTAACTATTTTGTGTTGTGTATTAGTCTTCCAAGCAACATTTTAGCTAAATACCAAGTTATTAGCTATCTGGAATCCAGCTATTACAGATATTTTACTTTAGAGATAAAATTTAAATGTTAACTTCCATAGTAAGAAAGTTGTATTATTTTACTTTTTTATTTATTTTTAAGTTAAAAATTTGCTATAATAGCCACATAATAACTGACTGGCAGCTCTTAATAATTGATAGTCTACTAGCAGCATGCTGTAATAATCAGTTAATAGTTGGTTAATTGCTCCTAATAATAACTGCCTGTCAGCAAAATATAATATTTTTTTATTGAAAAACAAAATTTAACAACAATTATGACCACTAATTAAATTGCCAAGAAAATAGCCCATTTCATTTGTATCAAAAAATTAGCAATCTTAAGTGTAACCACAGCTTGCTGCCAGCAACACATTTAGCTTCAATAGTTATATTTTACCAACTTTACCAATATTGCTGCTTTTTGTTAGATACTGTACAATTAACTTCACACTTTACGTACTTCATAATAATTCTCCATAATTCTTCGTACTTCATATAATTCAGCAGTAATTGACGGGACTTCACATACTTTACCAGTAATTCACCGTACTCCATCGGTAGTTCACGGTACTTCACCTACTTCATCGATACTTCATTGTATTTCGCGTACTTCATCGGTACTTCAGAGACTTACCGAAATTCCAAAATTTGTGCACTGGAGGGTGTTCCCCCGGATTAAGATCTACCTATAATTACGCAGTTTATAATTAATTGTCAGATTACGAATTAAACATATTTACTTGGCCATAGCTAATTTTAATAAACTTGAGATGTGCTTAAATATTTAATTTACTTTTAATAAAAATAAATTATTTAAACTGGGAGATCTGGGGGGTGTAGAACACTCTCCAGTGCACAAATTTTGGTATAAAAAACACTGCAGAACATGCAGAACGTCCCAGATCCCTCGGATTAATTAATTTATTTTTTATCAAAATAAAAAATTTTATTATTTAATCCGGGGATTTGGGCTTTCTAATATTGTGCACTGGAGGTGTTCTACACCCCAGACCCCCGGATTGAGTAGTTTATTTTATCAAAAGTAAACTAAGGATCTCCGTTGCAGAGGCATTAAAGGTGTTTCTCACCCCGGACCTACGGATCAAGTAGTTTATTATTTATCAAAAGTAAACTAAAGATCTTCTGTTACAGAGGTACTCGAGGTGTTCTACACCCTCGGATTAATAGTTTATTTTTGTCAGAAGTAAACTGAAGATCTTAGGTTGCAGAGGCACTGGAAGGTGTTCACACCCCAGATCCCCAGGTTATGTAATTAAGTTTACAGTTTACTTCTGATAAAAATAAATTATTTAATCCGGGGTCTGGGGTGTGAACACTCCAGTGCCTCTGCAACGAAAATCTTCAGTTTGCTTCTGATTTCAAAATAAATTAATTAATCCGAAATTGTTGAATGTGCAACACCTTCCAGTGCCATTGGAACGGGAGATCTTTAGTTTACTTCTGATGAAAGATAAATTAATTAATCCGGGGTCTGGGGTGTGAACCCTCAGTGCCTCTGCAACGTGAGATCTTCAGTTTATGATAAAAATAAATTAAATAATCCGGGGTCTGGGAGTGTGGATCACCCTTCAGTGCCTCTGCAACGGAGATCTACAGTTTACTTCTGATAAAAATAAACTACTCGATTCAGGAGGTTTTGGGTCGTGCGAAACACCTTTAGTACCCAAATATTACAATGCAGGCATATTAAAGGTTTGAAAATATAGTGGAAACTCTCACTACCGTTTTAGTTTTTTTAAAAAATTTTATGACATATTCTTGGGCAAGGAAAATAAATTATGTGCAATTATGCACAAACGATTATTAATATTATTTTCAAAATTGGGAGGGAGTTAACAGGTTTCCGTCTCCTTCTTAACTAATTTTCTAAATAATTCAAAACCAAAAAACATCCCACCCAAGATAAAGAATTCACAATAGATTTAGACTTTTTGGAAATTGAAAATTCGCAATGGAAGGGGATTGATGTTTAGTAATTGGTGCTGTGATTGATGATGTTTCTTTTTAGAATTTTCTGAAAAAATAAAAATTAAGAAAATGTTTTACTTAAAACATTCCTGCCATCTCTTGATTGAAATAATGTTCAAATTTGTATCTCAAATTTGACTATTTCTTGTATTTGATTGTCTTGAATTTCTTTTTGTTGTGTAGTCATTTTTAAATTTGATTTGTCTTGAAGCCTGCCTGATTCATCAAAAATGTATTAACCTTATGATACTTCACTTATACTTCAATATACTTAACATGTATTTTACCCACTTTATACGTACTTCATGTATTTTACCAGTACTTCGTGTACTTCACAAGTACTTCATGTATTTTACAAGTACTTCATGTACTTCACATGAGATTTTATGTACTTCATGAGATGTGTACAAAAAACTTCACCAGCGTTTACCCTTGGGTACAACAGATAACCAAATTATGGCACAGCGCTAATTCTGTGTAATGAAAGTGTAAAAAATAAGAAAATAACAACTAAGCGGTACCAACAACAGTAGTCAACAAAAATACTTAAATTAAGAAGAATTATCTATTAGTGTATCAAAAAATTGACCCTTTTGATCAAATTTATAAATAAATTGCACTGAGCATACAAAGCAATGTTTTGTTTCCAACTACGTAAAAAAACAACAATTTCTTTGTTGTTTTTGTTGCATTACTTTTTGTAACGGTTTTCTTCTAACCCATTTAATCGTTCACCTTTTTGCTTGGTCTTCCATTTATGCTATGTAAAATAAAAAATGTAATAATTTTTACTGTAATAATTTTTATAATAATTATTGTAGCTTCAAATTTGTCGTAGGACCAAATTACAAATTTTCAGATATAGAGCATGGTAGTAAACGATAAACGAAAATACAAATATTGACTGGAGAGCAGAAGATACATTTGTTTATCTTCTGCGGTTTTCAACCTTTTCTTTACCACGAACCCACTTCAATACATATCATGCCGCTGCAGACCCCTAGACTACTTAATTAAAAACAAAATTGTGATTCATAATTAATTAATTACTAGAATATTTTAGAGAAAAGAATGTTTCTTTATGTCGTCGCGGCCCTCCGATAAAGTACCACCGCGACTCCCTGGGAGTTTGCGGACCACGGGATAAGAATCGCTGATATAAAAAAAAATTTCAAGCAAAAATAAACAGATTATAAATAAAATTTATAATTTCCAAATGGCAGGGCGGCATTCAGCAATATCGTCGAATGAAAAAATAGCAATTTGTACAAATATCTCACTGGATGACCGCTGTTTCGATCTTGTCCAAGATAAATGTGGAATTGATCAGATTATGAAAAATACAAAATCAACTTACCACTTTTTGCAACCGACTCCGAAACTTAAATGACCATAAAAATGTCACGTTGGCAATGTGTGGTAGAAGGAACAAGGTGGGTTTTTAATTTAATTTTTAGCGACTACCGAAGGATTGGTATTTTTCCCATTTGATTTCGATTAGAAGATTGTAAGTTTCCACGATTTACGTTTGTTCTGTGTCGTTAGGTTTTATTTAATTTTTAATTGATAATAATTAACTGCAAATGTATGGATTCCTTTATATTTGGATATTTTATAAATTCGTTTTTTTTTATAAGTTTTGGATAATATTGGTTTCCAAATGGGCGCGTACCGATTATTTTATTCGAATAGTTTTGTTTTAACGTTACATTGAAGTGGCGTGGTTAGATTACAAATCTGCCTGTGATAATGAATTGCTCTGTATTCATGATTATTTGTTATGAGACCGATTTACAGGTACATATTTATGATTTATTAATGAGATTTTTTTGCGCTCTTTAGTTTTAGAATTCTACGCTTTTGCGAAGCTGGCGCTTGTTAGCATTGAACCAAGAATACACCGAAGTTAGAAGAATCACCATGACCAAGGCTATTTGTGACGTATGAAAGCGAGTTTTGAAACTTTAAGGATGCACAATTTTTGTTATTCACTGAGGAGATCATGTAGACATTTTGCCATTCATTTTTTTAGTGTCAACTGTATTGTTACGTCGACGAACATTTCATTGTTGCAACGTAGCTTATTTTGGTTATTTGTTTTTCGTCTTCAGGAAAGCTAAACTGTATTTTGGGTTTAGGTCGCTTTTCATCTTTAATGGAAAGTTGTGGACTTTGGGTTTTTAACCTAGGTTTACTTTAACTTGCTTTTATTAATTGTTTAGTGTTTTGTGTTGTTTCAAATTTTGGTATTTATACATAGGCCTACCGTTTATTATTTTTGACAGAAAATAAATTAAAACTGTTTAGCTTTTTTGCTTTATTGCAGTAACTTACAGCTTTTGCATACCGTCGTCATAAGTCTATCCAATACGACGACAGTCGATTAACGCTGACTGCAATTTTCGCCAGTTTTTTTAAATTATGAAAGATAACAATACCATATAAACATAAAACGCACAATTTGCGGTCAAACCAGAAATTTGATTAAAAACTGCTTTAAAAATTAATTTGGAATGCAATTTTCTCATTGACTCTTTTGAACTGTAACCCTTCCCATCGAAATTAAAATATGGGCGAGGGTCCGTCAACCCTGATTTCGATTTTTACCATTCTTTTTGCAAATTATGAAAGATAACAATGCCAGATCCACATAAAAATAATAAAATTTGCGGACTGTCCACAAATTTGGTTAAAAAACGGCTTTAAAAATTAATTTGGAATGCAATTTTATCATTGGCTCTGGTGAACTGTAACCCCGCCCATCGTAATTAAAATGGGTTGTGGCAACATTTAAAATACCAGAATCTCGTTTTTTTTACAACGAATTATGAAAGATAATGGTGTAATTAGCTAATAAAAAAATTAAAGCGGTGATCGGACAACAAATTTTGAAAAAAAATCACTTTTTGTGTGTGTCAAAATCTATTAAAAACATCTCTTAAGCGGCTCCAACTCGAAAAGTTTAAAAGTTGACGCGACGGATTGCAGAGACCGACTGCTTCCTTCCTAACGCTGCTCCAGTTAGCCCCGCCTTAAGGTAGATCCGCTAGTATAAATGTGCACGTCCTGTAAATAGAATGCATAAAATTATTGCGTAATATTACGCAATAATACACTTACATGTATTTCTTATGGGAAAATTGCAATTTTCAAAATTAAATTGTGGCCTTATTACAACTCCGACAAGATTGATCTTCACCTTAAAGAGCTTGTATTTTTGTGTTCTTTCGTTTGGTAAAGCCATTTCTATAGGAAAAAGTGTATTTTCGAGTCCGGTAAATAGAACCCTACCTAAAAGTGTGTTTTATTGAAATTAAAATTGTTAATTTTGTTATTTAAATTATTAATTATATAAATAAAATAATATCCAAGTGGAAATATTGTATCACAAAAGTATTTGAAATCGTTAATTACATTAAGACATCGCTTAACGCTGTTTCAGTATTACGCAGTCGTATTGGGATTCCCTGAAATCACACACAATTTTGTTGCTTTGATAATCGTATGCAGTCCGGAGAAAAAGCAAAAGATACAAAAGTTGCTGCTGCAGTTCCAGCGATATTAAGGGCAATTTATTAAACGATTTTATTTTGTGTTTTAATTGTGATTTTATTACAAATCCGACAAAGTTCCTCCTGCCTTTAAAATGCTTGTATTTTTCTGTTCTTTCGTTTAGTACAGCCATTTCCGAGGGGTTAACCGCTGGTGAAGTTTTTTGTACACATCTCATGAAGTACATGACATCTCATGTAAAGTACATGAAGTACTTCATGTGGAACATCCTCCAGTGCCTCTGCAACGGAAGATCTTCAATTTCTTCTTCTTTTGGTGCCTATCCGTATTCGGATGTTGGAGTCAACTTAGCTGAAGCCAAGCTGACATTACTAGGGAATATAATTAATGGGGTGGTTTCCCGTTGCCTTCCCCATGGTCCACAGATTGATATTGGACCTTTGATCACAGCAGTGTATCCGACTCGACTAGGAATCGAACCATGGTCTACCGCTTTAAAGTCGGCCGGTGTATGCTTTACGCTACACTGCTGGTCATCTTCAATTCTGCAATTTACTCGATTCGGGATTTAGCGGGCGTGGAACACCTCCAACGCCTTTGCAACGGAGATCTTCAGTTTACTTCTGATAAAAATAAATTATTCAATCGGGGGGGTCTGGGGGTGTAGAACACCTCCAGTGCACAAATTTTGGAATGAAGAGCATGCAGAACCCCAGACAAAGTAGTTGACTTTTTATCAGAAGTACACTGAAGATCTCCGTTAGAGCACTGGAGGTGTTCACACCCCAGACTCCCCGGTTTAAATAATTTCTTTTTATTAAAAGTGAATTAAATATTTAAGCATATCTCACGTTTAATAAAATTAACTATGGCCAAGTAAATGTGTTTAATTCGTAATTTGACAATTAATTATAAACTGCGTAATTATAAATGCCGTACCCTCTAGGAGGTAGATCTCTGCAACAAAATAAAAAATAAACTACTCGATCGTACGAAGAAGTATGGAGAATTATTATGAATTACGTGAAGGGTGAAGTTAATTGTACACGATTTCCTCTAGCGGTTGACCCCTCGGCCATTTCTATAGAGAAAAGTGTACTTTCGAGTCAGGGTTAACGGACTCTAGCCAAAATACGTTGTGGTGCCAGTTAAGATACCCGAATCTAGATTTTTAAGACGAATTATGAAATATAAAAAGAAAAGGAAAAGAAAATTTATGATCGGTCCACAGATTTTGGAAAAAATACACTTTTAGAATGAATTCGAGATTTTCCGTGATTGCGTTTGTCAAAACCGCTTTACTCATTGAAAATATCCCCGTAGAACGGTCCAACTCTGAAAAGTGTGGATGTTGACCCGACAGATAGCAGGAAGCTCCCCACCGCTTGTAACTGTCGACTCACCTACAGTCCACGTACTGGTGATAGAATGTTTTCAACATATGGCATAATATTACGCAACACTTACATGTGTTTCTTATGGAAAAATCGTAATTTTCAAAATTGAATTATGACCTTATTAGAAGTCTGACTAAATTTGTCCTTACCTTAAAGAGGTTGTATTTTTCTATTCTTTCGTTCAGTGAAGCAATTTTTATAGGAAAAAGTGCATTTTCGAGTCAGGGTTAGTCTTAGAATATATAGGAGAGGAAGGAGCATATGGGGTATATTGAGAGTCAAAGAGGTAGACTATGGCGACTGCTTGTTACAATTACCAGTGGCGTAGCATCTAAATATATTGGCAAATGTGGTACTCGATGTACATGTTTTGACTTCGGCGGTTTTGCTTTTGCCGTGTTTCTTTCCGGCGTTTTGACGTAGCAATCAAATACATAGAATTTTTGAATTACTTCGTGATATCCACAGAAAATAAAATTATAATATGTACACCTATAAATTAGTCAGATTATGGTTATAACCTCACAAATTTATATTTTTGTAATAAAAGTATTAAAATAAATTTAAGTACTTATTATTGCATTGTTACACCACATTTATCATTTTTCTTGGTCAAAGAAGTCCCAAAAACAGCACAACTGATCATTCTAGCGATTTAAAATTTAATAATAATGAGTCATCGCTTGTCAAAGATGTAGACTAGAAGGAGTTAGTACCGCCTACTTTATCTCTCGTAAAAAGCATGCAGTAGATACGTTAGGTTTCTTCCTTCCCTATATATGTATTCTAAGGGATTAGTGACTCTTGCTGCCAATGTAAGGAAGAGTAGGGGATCAAGCGTATTTTTGGAAACAAGAGGCTCACCTCTTGGTTAACAATTTTCTTCTGGACGACCATGTGGTTAGGACAAGAGAGAAAATTTGTTATAAATTAGAAAACTGAAATAAAGCAAAAATGATGAAATTGGCTATTCAGATGAAATAGCCAACAAACATGGAAGCGAAGAAAAATCGGGGTCTATGGTAGATTATTCTATAATAATCTCTTTTCTAAGTTTGACTTCTTCAAACTTAGCATAAAAGGAAAAACAGAAAGAGAATTAAAATGATATAAAATAGTACTTAAAAATTCTGCCACAGTTAGGACTGAAACTATGATTCAAAGGATATGTTGTAGAAAATAATTAAAGGAATCTAAATTTGAGAATAATTGATGGTTTAATTACCACATTTTTAATTCGTTATAAAACAAATAAGAAATTTGTATATCAGGGGAACAAGGGGGAATCAGGCAATAGGTTAGAAGTAAGATTAGGAAGGTGGGAAGGTGTAAGGAACATTTTTGCTAAGTAGAGTAAATTAAATTAAATACATTTTAATTAAATAAAAGTAATTTTTCTTGTAATATTTAATATAGTATAGTGCTCTCTCAGTAATTCGGCAGGTTCAGATCAGAACACGGAATAGACTGAAAAAGCAGTCGTTGATCCCGTAACAAGCAGTCAGTTGTCTCGGGAAGGTTATAAAAACGCCGGATTATTAGGAGTGGTGGAGAAGTAAGATGCCGGATTATAGAGGGACTATTCCCCGATAGCACGTAAGGTTTTGACAAGATTGTCACATGCTTGACAAGCTTGTTACAACCTTGACAACCTACAATGCTATTAGGGTTATAATATGAATTTTTGAATTGTATTATGATACTTACTTCAGTCTTACTAATTTTTTTAATCGCACTTTAATTTTATCAATTTTTTAGAAGAGACGAGCAGTACTCGCGTAAGTTGTGAACTTACAAGCAAAATTATTTTTTTAGCAAACGAATCAGAACCTCGTGTAAACTACTTCAAAGTTTTATAGGGCTGAACGATCCAAAGGCATTTTCTTCTAAGTTAAAATAAAAATTATCTTAAGAGAAGTATTGTGTTATTAGTAATACATTTTTATTATTTTCGTGCGGAAAAAACTTAGATTTTGATGGATTTATACTTTTTGAGGTCCCATGAGCTAAATAAGACTATTTCCAAAAAAATGTCTGTGTGTGTGTGTCTGGTTTAATTTTGTGTGCGCTCTATTTCAAAAACTAACAAAAAATTTTTCAAATTTTGAGATTTTTGAAAAAGAAATTGAGATTTTGTATACCAAATGTGTATACTGAGACTTACAGCTGATTAGATTTTGGTTAAAATAAATTGTCTCAGGGGAAAATTTTTTTATAAATTTTATTATTTAATATTAGTTTTATTTAATATTTTACCATCTGCACGTAACAGACTACAAGTCTATCACGTGTAGATAATGATGATGATTTAATATTTCAAAACGAATAGCAATTTCAAAATTAAATTTTGAATTTCATATTTTGTGGAAAACGTAGAGCTGATTAGATTTTGGTTGAAATTATTTTTTAATAATAATTTTATTTAATTCTGTTAGTTTTATTTAGTATTTCAAAACGAATTTGATTTGCAAAACTAAATTTTTTTGTATCTTTATATTGAGACTTAGAGCTGATTAGAAGTTTTTGTTTTTATTATTAACAATTATTTTTTTTAATATTTAATAAAAGTATGGTCACATCCAATTTTTGGCCAATATGGTTTTGGCACACCTGCTACCTGCGTTAAAATTAATTTTTTTTATAATTTTAACGAATGTTGAAGTGCAGTGCTACGCCTTCACACCTCAAGTGACAATACATGGTGGCGGTTAAAACGGTTACCCATCCAAGTACTAACCGCAACAAACATTGCTTATTGATACCACGTCAACGCCTCACGGTTCATTATCCATGAAATTTTAATTTATAACATGTAAAAAGGTATTATATAAATTAAAATTCTCTCGACTCAATAATGAAACTAAAATGGTATTTTACGACCTTTATTGGATAACACACACGCCAAATTGATGATGTATAATAACTGTATTGCACTATGCAGCTTATTGTGGAAGAAACTGTAAGTTTATTGTTTTTTGACAAATTTGGAGCGTTCTACGCACATCTTGAAATTGATAATTGAACTTTCACGTATTGGTATGCTATAAAACTGCATAGTGTAATGCAACCATAGGTTATTTGTCTTTTTATATTAAATGTGGTCACATGTATATTACCAGTGTTAAGTAATAAAAAATACCTTCTAAATTAAAAATTACATCTGCCTGGTTATGCTGTTTAATAAACATAATAATTATAATAAAAAAGTTGATATGTGATAATACATAATTTAAAGCTGTTATTCACTAAATTAAGTTGGATTCGTTGTTTTTAGCTTAAAAATTAACAAAAATTATTATTCTCTATTGCTTTAGCAGAAGAACAAACAGCATATTTTTGTGGACTATTTTAAACTAGTTTGTAACTATTTACAAGGCAGATGTAATGTTATCTATAATTTTATTTAAATTAATTGTCACACATTATAATAATTCAAATGTAGCAGCAAATTACCTTAACGAAAATTTTTGAGCATCAAATGATATTTTGTTTTCGATATTAAATTTTTATCGTGGCAATTTAAAATTTGTTTGTAGATTTGAATTTAAGTAGAATATAACATGGTTTTGAATCAAAGGCTGCCATATATCATTTTAGTTCGAATTCAATGCTATATTCTACTTAGTTCCTATTTAATCGTTGCATTTTTTTAACTGGTTGTTTTTAACAAATAATATTTTGAAATGCTATTATCTAAAAACATCAATCACATAGTGTTTCAATAATATAAGTTTTAATAAAGAGGCTTGATACAATATCTACGACAGTCTTGCAATATAGCTTTAGGTAAGCTACTGGTATATAAGGATTTTATTATCTAAAATTAACATGATCTAAATAAAGTTTTTAAAATTAACAACTTTTAAGCTATGCTTATCAAAGAAATTTAACTATTTTTAAATTTCACACATCACTTTTAATAAGACTGCACTTTTCTTTGATCTATGGGTTGACTAATCCAGATACATATTATTTTTTAAAGATGTTTTTACGATAACATTTGGAAAAACCTAAGTGTGAAAATTAAAAATGTTATATACTCTAAAATTCCATTAGGTTCTCATACTACACCTTCCTTATGCCATACAAAATATAAGCACACTAACCGAAATTGAAATTTTTTCAAATTATTGCAAAAAATATTTACAAGAAATAAATATAGATTTTATATTACACAGTTTTTATTTAGATCAAACTTATATTTTCCAGCACAAAACAACGTAATAAAGATAGTAAAATGAAAAAAACAAGCAACTAATAAATATACAAGTAATTGGTACATGTCGTACTTGTTATGCTTATCTTATAATATCACATACCCTTAAACAGAGTGTACTCTGCCTTTACTACTTGCATGAATAATTTTAATTGATGCTTAACTATTTTTTTATTTTAAGAAATTTTTTTACATCAGTGCAAAAGGTCAGCAATGCAACAAAAATATTTTTCTCCCGTTGGTTGCGTTTAAAGAAATCAAGATTTTCATGTTTATGCATCGCAGATGGAAAACATCATTCGATGCATCGATCGGGCAAGAAAATTTTTATTTATTGCGTCCACACGCGAACAATGAATACCAGATACATTTTAAATTGCAAAGTTGCCATCTCATAGCAGCTTTTGTATATAAATATTTAGAGAAAAAATATTGGGCATTTTCCCAACCAAGATAGATTTCAGAGAATGACTAGGCAACACAAACTGCGTGCAACACGATATGGCGTGTAATGACCAGCTTTTCCGATTCAAAAATGATTTTTTGACGTCGTCAAATTTATTAATTGTTATGAACCCAATTGAGGAAATTGCTAAACATACATACGTAATTTTGGATGGCCGAATATAATGTGTAAAAGTTAAACACCAATTAAAACGAGAGCGCATCATTTCCTTGATTTTATATATACAAAGCAATACACAACAAACAATAATGTTTTGTAATTATTTACAATGAAAAATATTCTTAATGTCATACCTAATATCATTGGAAGAAAACAAAACTGAATATTCTTGAATCGAATAAAACAAACATTTTATTCCTAAAAAAGTACCCTTATATAATTATAAATATTAGACGTAACATTTGTAACAAATTGAAGTGTTAAATTATTTCTACCTACATGTATTTGAAGTATCAATAACTCTGTTAACGTAATTTCTCATTCAAAGTTCACATTCGGTTTTTTTTTGGTATTTTCCATAAATGAAAGCAAAAATTGATATTATATCAACTACGAAAAGCGTAAGCTTCATACATAAATTTATTAATCTACGTTGTACTTATAAACATTCATTTAATATTTACATTTAATATTTTTTAACATAAAATAAGAATATAAAAAGCGATGTTTAATTAACTATATAAATTCTATTTTTGTTCTAAAAATGTGTTACGTATGACAGTCTAATGGTTTCATCTAATTACGAGTACTGTGATCGGCCCTACCATACATAATCATGAGTATTATTACAGATAGGTTTGAAATTGTTACAACAGACATTGTGAACATACATTCAACATATTGAAATAAGTGGTACAGAGATATTAAAATTATAGGACCGACTAAAAATTTTTCTAAAAAAATACTAAATTAATATTGCATTTACTCACGAAGCTTATGCCAATCTGCAATTTGACGTCGCGGTGAATTGCATACTTCGTTCCAATGATGTAGTGCAGATCCCGTACATTTAACTCCACCCAACTCCAACCTTCCAATCACCTAAACAAAAATTTCGATAACTCCCTTATTGCACACTTAAAAAAGAAAATCAAAATACCTCATTTTTGGTAACACGATCCCAATCTAAAAGTAAAAATTCTAAATTTACATTTTCTAATCCTTCCCCACCGGCTGGTATATCAAAGAGAAAACTCTCGTTAAACACTGGACTTAGAGTTCTCTTTTTGACGTGAGTCTTCTTCTTGGCGATACGTTGCCCGTTGTATAAGAGATACATCTTCACGTACGGATCGGCTAATCCGGTGACGTCCATTTTGGGCAAGTTGCGTGCTTTCAATACAACCACGGTTAACCTGCTAGCCGCTGGTTGCCAGCATAATGATACTAGAAGTTCTCCACGACCCTGTGATCGAATCTGTTGGTAGATTAATAAAGCAATTTTATAATACATTGTTACAAAATAAGATTAGTTGTTAAAACTTTAAACCTAAATTTGTTATCCCAATAGCAATTTATTACAAAAAGCACCTTTCCTTAGGCTACAATACATTAATCTTTTATTAAAGAACATAAACCTTTGTAAAACCAATCTTTTCGCATTACTACCACGCGTTTATTGCAGTGTATCGATTTATATCATCTTATTTTGTATTATACTGTCTGCCTTTGTGTTTAACAATTTTAACATGTCTTGTGCTATTTTATTACTACCTCTGTTTGATGATGCTTTTCATTGTGTTAGCACCAATTTTATTACCGTAAAATTTACAGTGAATAAATTACACAATCGTATTTTGCATTTATATTGAAATGGTAGTACATACAATTTTTGTTAAGTACCTACCGGCCGTAAGTTGGTAGAAATTTTTTATGAATACAAAAAAACAATTATTCCTCTCTCATAGTACAGAATTATTTTTATATATTTGCAGTTTAATGTGGAGTAGAAGTTCAGGGTTCTAACTTCACTGGAAAATCTGGAAATCTGGGAATTTTAAGTAGCGCAAATTTTGTTATGAAAAGTCAAGGAGCCTCTGATTTTTAAGAAAAATTCAGTAAAATTAACTCTTTCGGTAAAGGAAAATTCTTGGAAATATGAAAAAAAATAAAATAAATGCAGTATAATCATGAAAAACCTGGGAAGTCAGAGAATTTGTTTCGGTAAGTTTGGTGGAAATCTTGCTTAATTAAACAAAAATATTTAATGTTGAAATTTGCAAAAAAAATTTATCATTCATAATGATTCCATGTCAAAATACCGAAAACAAAACGTCGAAGTCAAAATGCCGAAAACAAAAATACCGAAATTACCACTAATCTAAATAAGATGTCTCTTATGGAGTACTGCTAGAGTATATACGTGTACTGTTATTTGAATAAAATATTGAACTGCGACAATTTAAGAAGTATTTTTACGAAAATAATTTTGTGAATTCGTGAAATCGAGATTTACCGTAGTTGCGTTTGTCAAAACGGCTTGGAGCGGCCGGAGCAAGCGGAGGCTTTGAAAGTTTTACTCATTAAAAGTATTCTCCTAGAATGATCTTACTCGGAAAAGTGTGAATGTTGACCCGACAGATAGCAGAGAAGGACTCCCTCCTCGCGCTGCTCTAGCTGCCCCCGGTTGATTGGTGTATATCAAGACCCACGTCTCGCCAACATAATGTAAATCGTGCCCGTTTTCGTAATTTTTAAAATCGATTTTTAGCGTGATTATTGGAAATATTGAGTTCATCCATAGTACACTCGACTCGTTTTAACGTTAACTCTACTAATTATTTAACTCTATTAACTCTAACTAATAGGGATGTTGCATGATTTTGAAGTATTTTTGACGTGAATACGTCTTTAAAATCGGTAACGTGTAACAAAAGTGTAACGGATGGGTGGTGTCCGGATGTCCGGACTAAATAAAGTCGGTAGCATGTTGATAAATTTAATATAAATATGTAACAAAAAGTGTGTAGGTGTGTAAAAAATATGCACGACCAATGTTAAAGTCGTTCAATGGTCACTAGAAATTTTTCTTCAATCGGTGAATCCGGGCAAAATGGATGTACCGGGTAAAGACGTATTCACGTAAAACCTCTCCGCCATGTCAGAATATGGCCTCAATAACCGCGATACCACGACCGACCTTTCTTTCTTTTTTATAAACTTTAAGTGCTGGTAAATAGCACTGCGTAGATAAAAGTTCAGAAGACCTTTAGTTTTCTCAAAATTTTTATAAAATTGATTTTGAAACCGTGTTTTAGCGCGAATGACGTCACTAACTATTTTTTTAACAACTGGCAACGCAGCAAATGCAGTTTGTGTTGATAATGTAACCTATAAATAGTTTGTGAAAAATTGAAAAATTAATTTTAATAAAAACACAGAAAACTCGGAATATGCCATTTTTCCTATAATTGTTTGTGACTACAGTTTCTATTAAAATAAATATTATAATAATAAAATATACAATTTAAATGGTAAACCTTATATTGTTTGCAACTGTCAAATACAAGTCAAATATTTAACTGTCAGGTTCTTGCGACGTTGTAAAATTTCCATAAAAACGTTCGGATCACCGACTGGGACCGATTCACTTTTGAATTTCAAATTTGATTTTCTCAGCGCAGACAGCGTTTCAAAATTTTTATTTTGGATATAAATTTCATTTGATATTATTTTCAAGAATTAATAGGAGGTATCACTAATTTCGATACCATGCAACATCACTATTGTAAAAATAATTTTGTAAAATCATCACAGACAAAGACTTCGTGTTATGGTACTTGAACCTTATTTTTAAATAAGTGTAATATAGTAGTTCTTTATTTTTGCTCAAAATATCTTTTATTATGTTCCAAACATATTTTACTCTATAAGAGGCATCTAGTATAAATTGGTGGTACTTTTAGTGTTTTTGTTTTCGGCGTTTTGATGTGCTAACTTCATAATACATCCTTCACAAATACCATTGTATGTATCCAAAATAGTAGCATGATTATATTTAGCTACAGCTGCGCCTTTTGCATAGGATATATAAATGCAGGTAGCAGTCCGTGTCATTAACCGCAAGAACCATCGATCTTTTATTAAATAGGCACGACAACCTGTATCCTACAAGCAGGCTGCTTTGAAGCACAAATGTGTTGTGGCGGGGGGTGTGCCTAGAATGTTTTGCTTTGGTTAGCACCTACAACAGCTGCAACTTTTCTAACATAAACAAAATAGTCGTTTCAAAGCGGTTTGAAACAGTAAACAAACGAAAAATTATGTGTTATATTTAAATTTTAATAGGAATTAATTAATAATTGTTAATTGGTGATTTTGTAACAGGGTAAATATGTTTGTATATTATAGCGACCCTGTACGGTATGCAACGTGTGATACACCGTCAAAAAGAACACAAACTTTGTTTATGTTATTGTCTGCTTCACAACAAATGAATGAATGTCGTATCTATTTAATAAAAGATCGATGACATGAACATTATCATGTGACCGATTTCGGCATTACCCGAAGGATCTACCATCCTCAGACATCCAGATTTTGGATATATACATATGTATATAACATTATGTAGAATACAGTACTGCTAGTGCATACCTGAAGGAAAAATAATTCAATTCAAAAATAATTCAATTGTTTTGTTTAGCTACTTGTTAATTCAGCTGCCTTGTTTAATAAATTCAGCTGTTTTGCTCAATTAATTAGCTGCTTGGTTAAATAAATAAATTTATTTATTAAAAAATTCAAATAGTATTTTTGGTTTGATAATTTAATAAGTTTTGGTTTAATAATTCAGTCGTTTATGGTTCAACAATGTACTAACGGTTTTGTCTAAATATTTAATTGTTTTGTTCAACAAAATTTTAAAATATCACTGTTTTCATTCAACTGCTTTGTTTAATAAATTCAGCTGTTTTATTAATAATTCAACTTGTTTGTTCAACAATTTAAGTATTTTTGATTTGATAATTTAATTGGTTTTGGTATAATAATTCAATTGTTTTTGGTCCAATAACAAACTCAAATCATTCTTAATTCCACAATTCAGCTGTTTATTTTAAAATAATTAAACTGTTTTGTTCAATAATTCAGTTGTTTTGTTCAATAATTCAACTCGTTTGTTCGACAATAGAATTATTTTTGTTTTACTATTTAATTATTATTGGTTTAACAGTTCGATTGTTTTTTTATTCAACAAACATTATCCTTGAATCAACAATTCAACTATTTCTTTATAGCAATTTAACATATTTTTAATTATTAAAATGTTTTTTTAATAATTCAACTGTTTTATGCAATTCAATACTAACAAAGTATTAAAAATGTAATTGTTTTTAAAAATAATTTAGTTGCTTTTTTTAATAAATTCAGCTGTTTGGTACACGTAATTCAACTGTTTGTTTCAACAATTCAATTCAACACTAACAATGTATTAGAAATGTAACTGTTTTTTAAATAATTTAGCTGCTTTGTTTAATAAATTCAGCAGTTTTGTTTTACAAATTAAACTATTTAATTCAATAATTTAGCTGTTTGGTACACGTAATTCAACTGTTTGTTTCAACAATTCGATCATTTTCGTTTAAAATTTAATTGGATTGGTTCCATAATTCAATTGTTATGTCAATTCAGTAATTCAATTATCTTTGATTCAACAATTCTATTTTTCGTGATTCAACAATTTAACTGTTTCTTTAAAAATTCAATATAATTTTTAACAATTTGACTATTTTAAAGCAAGAACAGCCTATTTTGTCTAAAAATGCAGCTGATGAATGATTAAATAATTCAACTGATTTGTTCAACAATTCAACTGTTTATTTAACAATTCAGTTATTTTTGGTATATGTTGAATAAAATATTTTAAAAGGTTTCAAGTTTAATGAAATTTGAAAAAAAATTTATTATTTTTTTACAATTCTTGTCTAAAAATGCAACTGATGAATGATTAAATAATTTAACTGATTTGTTCAACAATTCAACTGTTTCTTTAACAATTCAGCTATTTTTGGTATATGTTGAATAAAATATTTTAAAAGGTTTCAAGTTTAATGAAATTTGAAAAATTATTATTTTTTTACAATTTTTAATTGAAACCTTTTAAAATATTTTATTCAACATATAATTTCAACAAGAAATAATAAACATTTACAATTTATTATTTTGGTATATTAATAACTGATCCACATTTGATTTCTGTTCACCAAGTTTTGTTAATTTAACAAAACCAAAGAAACTCGAAAAAAATCAGAGGATTTGTTTTGGAAAATTTAGTGGAAACCCTGATGTTGGTGTACTTATTTAATAAAAAAAATAAAAAGAAGTAAACAGCCTGTATTCGTACACTTATGAGTATAGGCCTTTGCCAATACCCCCAAACCTCTCTCTAAAGGATTGGTTTGGTTCTCCTGAGAGGTTTTGGCATTTATAAAAAAATTTTAAGTACTAAGTTAAATTAATAAAAGGTAACTAAAATAAAAAATTACATCATTTTCGTACCCACATCGTAATCGTGTATCACTAATTTTTGTAATCGTATTTCTTTTTAATATTAATTACAAATTAAATTAATTTCCATGAAGGAAAGATGATGAATTTCAATTTGTAACTTTTTATTTTATGTTTTATGCTAATATCTTAAGTTTCTTTATAATAAAACTTTTTTTTTCAAAATGTGTTTATTGGAAATGCTAATACCAAAACAGTGAACAACTTCGAAAAAGTGAAAGGTCTTTGCCATATTTTGCCCAAAATTACGAAGCTAAAGCTAAAGTTAAATCAAATCTATGTAATTTTATATTTAAATATTTCAAATTCAAGAAAAATGTAACATCGAAAAGCGAGAAAATAAATAAACAAAAAATAAAAATAGACCAACTTTGCCTATCTTTTTTATATTTGATTTAAATTTTTATAAATTATAGGTTAAATGAACAATAAAGCGAAACATTATATGTGAGCTTTCAGCAATGGTTACTGCTGTCAGACGTTTTATCTTTTTTATATTCTATAGTCTGTTTAATAAATTTTTGTTTAATAAATTTAGCAGTTTTGTTTTACAAATTCAGCTGTTTAGTTCAATAATAACAACTGGTTGTTTCAACATTTCAATTATTTTTGTTTAAAATTCAACTGTTTTGGTTTCATAACTTTGTTTATCTGTTTCATATTCTAAAGTCTGTACTATTAATATTGCCTAAAATTGATTATAAATTCTAAACCAAACAAGTTAACTTATGCTAAACAAAACTTTAGATAAATGGATTAACGAGATTACATGTTTCTTGCTACGTTATAACGTAAAAAGAAGAGTGGGGAGGTAATTAACTACTTTGCAGAACATAAATTACGATACCAGTAACAAATGACGATAAATTTTGCATGCTTTTGCAAAATAAAACTAGCGGCAGACGAATATTCCAAAAATAGTTCAAATAACCCGGGGAATTGGAACATAAAGTGACAGATAAAAAACGGTGGATATAGAATTTGCTTCCGATATATACCCCAGACCACCCTCGTTTATGGCATTTTAAATTAGATGACCATTTTACTTAACACCGAAATTACTTATTGGGTTAGTTTCACACTAAGAAATAATTTAATTATGTATAAAATAGGGCGGCTAATTTAAAAAGTTAATTACAACATTGAAACTTTTTGATTGACTGTTCCACCATTACTTAAATTGTTATGGGTATATATTCTCCAAGTTTAGAACTTCGGCCTAACTTTTAGTTAGTTACAGACATTTCTATATAATTAATATTAACAATCCGTTCGTTTATTAAAATGTTTTAATTAATTGTTTTTGTTATCAAAAAGTATATTTGTTCTTGTTCAGTCTCGAAATGAAACATTTATTTGAACTTGAGAAAATAAATTAATTTTGTATATTAGCAGAATAAAATTGTGATGCTATCAGCAGCAATAATTTTATAAATTTAAACTGGTTTTTGAAAATGTGCTCTTTAGTTGAAAACGATTTGCCGAATCAAATTCAAATACCACCAAGTTTATGGATTTTCTACGTGATATTTGCATTTGCCTTCGATCCCAAATAGTTAAATTGATAATAATAGTCAAAAATGGCCGCAAAAACACTTCTACCATTGTACCCAACTTTGAAAATTAAAAAATCTTATCGTATTTAAAAATGAACTTCAATAAAAATTTTACTTTGTTGTCAAATTTAAAAATCGAGAAACTTGAGCTTTTTCTCTTGGTACTTTTAATGCTATTATACGAAATCTTTTTTGTTGGCTTCTGAAATAATGCGATGTTTCCTGTTACAATTTTCGGTACACATAAAAACTTACTTTAAGACTTCTCGGTTGAATTTCTCGACAAAGAGCGATCTGTTGATTTTCAGCTTGATTAATATCTACGGTATTGAGTGCACAGAATACTTCTCCAATAATGTCATCCCTTGAGTAGCGGTCAAAACTTAGAACCACGAAATGCAACGTGATGCTTGGAAGTTGATTAAAGTTTATACCGTAAAACGTGAAATCTTCATCGTAAACTGGATTTCTAGTCTTTCGTAAAACTCGGGTCTTCACTTTATGTTGTTTATCAGGAAGAAGCTGCAATTTGACATAAGGGTCGCTTGAACCAAGATTTGGATCTTTTGCCGGAAGGTCTCGACAACGAACTACCGAAACTATTAAAGCATTTTTATCGTGTTTGTATCTGTAAAGAAAACAAATACCACTGTTAGCACATACTTTATAAACATTAAATAATACAATTTTTTATATCGTAAGTACATATTCGTGTTCAATAATATAATAATTTAGGAAATAATCTTTAATGGCGCTATTACCTGTTACTCTTTTATGTTTTAGATGTAAATGCACAGATGGTAGGTTCCGTCGTGGTGAGCAAATATTTTTAGTACGAAGAAACCTAAACCTTCCAGTGGTTTACCAACCCAAACCCTCCCACGTTGTGTATCCTGCCTACATCAATTTGTACAAATAATTATCTATTACTCGACTACCAATTACTGAGCCTTTAAATGCGAATTAAACAGGTAGTACGTAATGTTTGTAGAAGATTAGTAAATGTAGAACAAAATTAATTAGTAGCTTTAAATCAGTTATGAGTTTCATCGCTGATAAAGTTATATTTAAATTATTATTAACAACACATAAACTTTAATTTGCGTGGGTTTGCATTCAAATTGTGCTCGAAGGTACATATTATGTACTACACATGTAGTTTAAAATAATCCATCCTTTTTCTCTTTATTAATTTATCAGATAAATCATTTTATGATTTAATCTCACAATTTATTAATTTAAATTCAAAACTAAATTCCTTTCCTTGTGATTGATGGTGAATAAGCTTTAAAATTCCGGATAAATTACAAGAACGTACTTCTGTTCCATATTTACAAAAAGGATTACATTTTCGTATCGAGTTCTGAGCAGTTTATACTTTAGAACATGGAGTTTTCAATCCTTTCGTAGACAATGATATTTAAATCTCAGTTTACCCCAGAGCATCAGAATTGCTTAAGTGTTTGTTTATAATACCGTAACATTTCCAATCTGGGCAAAGTGATCCATCTTATGCAAAATACACAATCAACTTTCAATAGCCATTATGGAGGGTCCAAGTAGTGGAACGATCTCTCAATAGACCGAGCTGCCATTAATCAATTTAAAGTAAACGGAAGTATTAAAATGAAGAATGCGTAGTATGTACGTCAAAGAAGAAGACAAAATTGTCAAAATTTAAGCATCATTTCTTCCACGAGAAACGATAATTTTATTAAAGAATAAACACGAAAGAAAAAACATTTTTACCTTTAAATAATTTAACTTTTATAAATTATTAGTTTAAGATGATATTAACTTTAATGTAATAAAAGAGGAAACTACAGGGTGTAATTCGCCGGAGATAACAATAATTTATTACTCTGTAGGTATAAGCTCTTACCTCAATTTAAAAACAAGTTGCCCTAGATAAGAAGCACTCTGTTGTAAATTCTTTTCGTTGGTTTCAATTTCTTCTTTGCTAGGGGTGTGAGTCTCGCATTCAGCTGTATAGGCATCTCGAGCTGCGGGAGATTCGAGACGTTCATTGCCGTTAGTTGTGCTTTCTAAAGCTCCTCCGACGGTCCCCGTAGGACTTGGCGTGTTAGGACCAGACATCTGAAAAATAACAAATTTTATCTTATTTGGTTTTTATTTACGCGCCTTTCACAAGCAATTTAATCTTTTCTTATTTCATAAATATTTTAATATAAAATAAAGTGAGACATAATTTTACAACAGCGGCAAAGTGATTTTCACATAAATTAACTATAACTTTTCCAACAGGAAAGAAACATGTTGATTTGAAATGCAAGCGCATCAGTTAGATTTGAATAGAATTAAATGAAGAATATCGGCAAAGCGTAGAATTTGAAGTGGGAAAATGTAGCGACTGGAACGAATTGAGAATAGAAAAATAAAAGTTGAACTATCTCGTTAGGAAAATATTCCGATGCATTTGAGGCTGGATGCATGGCAGTGGCTAAAGTAACGAATATTATTCAATGTCTGGGTCACATCTATGTTCAACTCCAAGTTATGCCCAATGAATGCTGTAATTTTCAATTGAACATTAAAATGCATAAATAACTAAGGTTCGAAAAATTTTATACCGAATTGAAAGCGAACAAAGAGAACACGTCATCTTTATATGTTGTACAAATTCAAAGGAACTCGGATTCGTAGAATATAGGAAACTTCGTCCTTTGTAATATTATTTTGTCAGTATCCTTTTCAGTATTTTTTTTTATTTGTGATATGTAAATACTAAACATACATACTATAATATTATCATTTGTAAAAATTACATAGCACTATTGCATGACGAAATGTAATTATTGAACCTACTAGTTCATCGGACAAACAACTCCGATGACTCAGAGGAAATTTATAATAATTTATTGTGCTACACATAATGCAAAATCCATTTTTTAATTTTCAAAAGCTAAGTTTATCAAAAATTATTATCATCATGCCTAATATACGGATTTATAAAGTAACATTTTATTTTGTAACTAAAATTTGCAGCAAAACCAAAAAGAAAACTTGGCGTATATAGAAGCACCACAGTGGAGGTTTGAGAAAACTCTCGTGTTTCTCCTAAAAAAATGTTTGACTGTTACATAAACATCGATGGTATTAGAATTCCGCATCTGAATCTTAGAAAAAATGTAAGATTTATCAAATGTGATTTAAAAGTCGATGTCTCTAACTTAAATGGAGAATCTAAGAGTGTGCTCTAATGGATTCACCATTCAGTATAAAAAATTTCGATCGAATATCGCATCTTCAATATTTTTTTCTCAGCCCTATAAGCATTCCAATGCGACATAATGTGTAATAATAAATTTTGCAAAGAATTTCTTTCACAAAACACATTTTTTGGCCTACAAAGTTTCAAAAGTGATAATTTTTGGTTCTACATTAAACTCATCTAAAAACGTTTACGGTAATCCCACGCACGTTTTTCTAGCCCCACGTGTACGTCCTTTTACTAAAAAGGGTAGCTAACTTTTAACGATTTCTGAGAAAAAAAAGTTTTAGTATAAGTACTTTTTGACTCTAAACATTAAAAATTTTGAAAACAACCACTTTTCGCTACTTCTAATACATTTCAAAGAGAAAAATTCATTGGTGTGAAGAGAATTCACTAAAATATTGTATCTAGCATTTTATGAAAGTGAGAAGTGTGAAGTTTTTCGAATTCACCCTTAAAAGGCTTAGTAACGAGGGTCAACCGCTAGAGGAAATTGTGTACAATTAACTTCACACTCAGGCCCGACGGATTAAGTAGTTTATTTTTGTTTTGTTGCGAGATCTGCCACCCAATAGGTATGGAATTTATAATTACGCAGTTTATAATTAATTGTCAAATTACGAATTAAACACATTTACTTGACCATAGCTAATTTTAATAAACTTGAGATATGGTTAAATATTTAATTCACTTTTAATAAAAATAAATTATTTAAACCGGGAGTCGGGGGGTGTGGAACACCCTCCAGTGCCTCTAACAGGAGATCTTCAGTTTACTTCTGATAAAAGTAAAATTCTTGGTCTGGGGTTCCGCATGTTCTGCAATGTTCTTCATTCCAAAATTTGTGCACTGGAGGGTGTTCCACACCCCAGACCCCCGGATTGAATAGTTTATTTTATCAGAAGTAAACTGAAGATCTCCCGTTGCAAAGGCACTGAAGGGTGTTCCACGCCCCCAGACTCCCCGAATCAGTAGTTTATTTTTATCAGAAGTAAATTGAAGATCTCCTGTTGCAGGGCACTGGAGGATGATCCACGTGAAGTACTTTATGTACTTCACATGAGATGTCATATACTTCATGAGATGTGTACAAAAAACTTCACCAGCGGTTAACCTCGCTTAGCAACGACTTTTAAGCCACAAGCCTGTCCCAAGTTAATTTTGCGTCATATTATGTAATAAAACAAGCAGCGAAATTCTAAACATTGTTGAAAAAAACCCAAAAGTCTAACCGCAAAAATTGAAAACCCAAAAACAACCACTTTTTTATTGTTTCTAATATATTTCAATGGGAAAATTTTATTGGCATAGAAAGTATTCACGTAAATATTATATTTTACATTTTATGAGGTTTTAAAATGAAATTTTTTGAATCAACTCATGAAAGGCTTTGTAATGTCATTTTACGACGTTTTCGCCAGATTTAAATTAATTTTTTTAACTTGACGCATCTTAATGCGTCATATTATGTAATACAACAAGAAAACTCTAAACTTAAAAAAAATAAAAGTGATCCTTTTTGGTACTTTTTGACCCTAAAAGTTTCTTTTCATCAAATCAAAAGTTTTCTTTACTATTAGTCTTCTTTACTGCTTCTATACATTTTGATGAGAAAATTTTATGGCGAAAAGTATTCATGGAGATATTGCATTTAACGAGGCATTAAAATTAAGTTTTTGAATCTACGTTTGAAAAACTTTTAAATTACTTTACAACGTTTCCATGTGCATTTTTAGAGCTCTATATTAGTTCCAGAGGGCCCAATATTGCATCAACTACATTATTTTACAACTTTTTTACATTATTTGATCTTGATTATTGTAATGATACTTTTCGATCGGCATTTGAATCAAATTTTATTTTTTACCTATGCCTGTAAAAAAGCCATATTATATGGACAAGATCTCTAATAAATTAAAAAAAAATGTAAAAATATTTCTTTCTATGGAAAATAACCTAAAATTTTTGCGATAGTCTAGTTTTGGAATCGAAATGGAAATTGAATCAAAATATTGATCATCAAACTTGATAGAAAAATTTAATAAAATAATAAAGAACAGAACAAGTTAATATATTCCACTAATTAATTTAAAAATGATTTTATATGATTAATCATTAATTTGAAATGTCATTCCAGCCTTTAATCCTTAAAAAAACACAGGCTCACCGAACATTTTTTTGCCCGCAGGCCCAGTATGTACACGGTAACAATATTAAATAAACGATCATTTTAATGATTATTAGCGGAAGTTGACCGTAAAAATAAAGTCGTTTAGCTAATAAAACAATAATTGAAAGAAAACTAAATCGAAACATCAGAGTAATTTTATGTGACGTCTGTACTCATGATTAGCTGAGTAAAAGGTCTTTACTTGCCTCTTAAAAATATTCTTACAAATTAAACTATTACTTCACACCAAATCAATAAATTTTAATTTCAAAAATGGTCATTTAAATAAAACGTTTGAAAAAATTGTTAACTAATATAGTCAATATATTACACGTTTCATAAACTTTTTTATCAGCAGTAGATTTATCTAGAAATCAATAAAACTTTAAAGCCTCCACACAAGGCAAACTTCTAGTAAAGCCTGTCGACCGACAAGAATAATGAGCTTTTATAAGCTTTCCTTATCAGGCGATAAAATTTAAACGCTCGTCGAAACCTGCCTCTACCTTACTTTAAACAACAAACTATTAAAATATTTTAAAATTTAATAGTTTGTTTAGCTAATCTCGCTATAAAAACGAGATAGAGACAGGTTTCGACTTATATGTTAGCTTATAAAAGCTCATTATTCTTGTCGGCCAACAGCTTGACCTTGTGAAGGATGTTGAATTTACTAGAAGTTTGCCAACCGCGTTTGCCGTATGTAAAGGCCTTTAGCTTCAAGCCCCTGACTTAATGGTGACCGGCTATTACAATGTCTTACTTTATACTTCGCTATCATACGCCTTATACAAAGACGTGAAGTTTTTTTCATTTATAAAATAGTTTGCTGAATATTTATGAAACTAACCGTACGATCATCTTTAGTAACGTCTAATAATTTTGTAAATTTACGGATTTATTTTTGACTTATTTAGAATATTGCTTTGAATCTTGCAAGGATTTTTGTAAAAGTTATTGGTGCCTGCTTATTTTTGATTTTTATTGTTATATTTTTTAAAAGTTGAAAACTGCAGATGCTGGTAGGTTCGAAGATTATTTACGATGCAAACGTTGCAACTGACAAATCATTATTTTTGTTAATACTGAATATTTAATGATGGCAAAGTCGCCGAGTGTTGATGAATCGACGTTTACTAATTTGTTTTTGGTATATTCAGTACCTAAGTCGAGTGTCGTTGGGTTTCCTTCTTTGTTTCAAGCACATTTGTAACCGTTTTCGGTATCTGTAATTTCAACTCTTTATCATTAATCAAGACCAGAGATAACGAAAGTAGGTAAATTGTAATAGAGTCAATTGCTTACGATTATTGGAGGTGCTAGTAACGATTAAAATTATTCTGTATCTGTTATGTTTGTTATCTTTCTGAAGGCCCAAGGTAAATCTTTTATTTTTTAATAGTTGGCGTGTTTTCATTATTTTTATCATTTTAATAAACAAACAACTCATACTATAAACAACTTTGTCGCTGGCTAATTAACGAATTCCTTGTTTTGGACAATTTTATAATTACATGTTTCTAAAATGTAAAATCATCATTATTGATAATACTTTAGATTTTATGATCTAAGATTAGCAAAATTATAAGTAGATTTAGATTTAGATACAAACTCGTTTGTAGTTTGGTTAACTAAAATATTCGTGTTTTCTAGACCCGTTATTTCCTCTACAACATACTGAATTTCAACAGATGTTAGTAGATTATTATTTAACAATTTATAAATCCATAATATTTGAAAGTAATAAATTTAGGTTTTATCTTATTTTTTATTGGAGTTTTAAAAAATGTTGTTATTTTAATAGATAGCATAGGTATTGTAGATAGAAACTATTGAAAATATTTTATATGATTTATATGTGTATGTATATTGTAACTATTTATTTTGTTTATAATTACGTCTATAGTATATAAATTTATACATAGAAACAGAAATAAGTGTTTTCAGTTTTATGTAATTTTAAATTTAATATTAATATTGTGTGCTTAATAAAAGTAAATGAAAAAGACAATATTTTACATCTGAGAGCTTGTGAACCAATTTGATTTTATTATGTTTGTTTGTATATATTTGAAAATCATAAGAAATACTAATAAAAATTTTTAATATCACACAGTATGTATATTGAAAAAGAACTTCAGACCTTGAAATTGTGAACTTTAACTTCAGATTTTATCAATAACTTAAAATTATGAATTCTAAACTAAGAACTTCAGATCTTTAAATTTTCAGGTTCAAATTCCGATTAAAATAAATAACTTGAAGTTTTGAGTTATAAACTAACAACTGTAGATCTTTAAATTGTCAACTTCTAATTTAAATAAAACTTAAAGTTATGATTTTTAAATTAAGAACTTCAGATCTTTAAATTGTTAGCTTCAAATTCATATTTCAAGTTATTAACTTAACGTTATGATTTCTAAAATAACAACTTTAGATCTTCAAATTCTCAACTTCAAATTCCGATTTAATTAATAACTTGAAGTTATGAATTCTAAATTAAAAACTTCAGATTTTTGAATTGGCAATTTCAAATTCTGATTTAAATTCTATGTAAATTGACAACTTCAGAACTTTAAAGTATCAGCTTCAAATTCAAATTTAAATAAGTAACATGAAGATATAATTTTCAAACTAACAACTTTAGATCTTCTAACTGCCAACTTCAAATTCAGATATAATTAATAACTTGAAATTATGAATTCTAAACTTAAGAACTTCAAATCTTTAAGTTGTAGCTTCAAATTCATATTTCAAGTTATTAACTTAACGTTGTGATTTTAAAATAACAACTTTAGATCTTCAAATTCTCAACTTCAAATTCCGATTTAATTAATAACTTGAAGTTATGAATTCTAAATTAAAAACTTCAGATTTTTGAATTGGCAACTTCAAATTCTAATTTAATTAACAACTTGAAGTTGTGAATTCTATGTAAATTGACAACTTCAGAACTTTAAAGTATCAGCTTCAAATTCAAATTTAAATAAGTAACATGAAGATATAATTTTCAAACTAACAACTTTAGATCTTCTAACTGCCAACTTCAAATTCCGATTTAATTAATAACTTGAAATTATTTATTCTAAATCAAGAACTTCTAATCTTTAAATTGTCTGCTTCAAATTCATATTTCAAGTTATTAACTTAACATTATGATTTTCAAATTAACAACTTTAGATTTTCAAATTGTCAACTTCAAATTAAGATATAATTAATAACTTGAAATTATAAATTCTAAATTAGGAACTTCAAATCTTTAAATTGTCAGCTTCAAATTCATATTTTAAGTTATTACCTTAACGATATGATTTTCAAACTAACTACTTTAGATCTTCAAATTGTCAACTTCAAATTCCGAATTAATTAATAACTCGAAATTATTAATTTTAAATTAGAACTTTAAATCTTTAAATTGTCAGCTTCAAATTCATATTTCAAGTTATTAACTTAACGTTATGATTTTCAAACTACCAACTTTAGATCTTCAAATTGTCAACTTCAAATTCAGATATAATTAATAACTCGAAATTATTAATTCTAAATCAGGAACTTCAAATCTTTAAATTGTCAGCTTCAAATTCACATTTTAAATTATAAACTTAACGATATGATTTTTAAACTAACTACTTTAATTCTTCAAATTGTCAACCTCAAATTCCGAATTAATTAATAACTCGAAATTATTAATTTTAAATTAGGAACTTTAAATCTTTAAATTGTCAGCTTCAAATTCATATTTCAAGTTATTACCTTAACGATATGATTTTCAAACTAACAACTTTAGATCTTCAAATTGTCAACTTTAAATTCCGATTTAAATAAATAACTTGAAGTTATGAATTCTAAATTAAGCACTTCAGATCTTTAAATTGTCAGCTTCAAATTTAAATAAATAACTTGAAGATATAATTTTTAAACTAACAACTTTAGATCTTCTAACTGCCAACTTCAAATTCAGATATAATTAATACCTTGGAATTATGAATTCTCAATTAAGAACTTCAAATCTTTAAATTGTCAGCTTCAAATTCATATTTCAAGTTATTAACTTAACGTTATGATTTTCAAACTAACAACTTTAGATCTTCAAATTGTCAACTTCAAATTCAGATATAATTAATAACTCGAAATTATTAATTCTAAATCAGGAACTTCAAATCTTTAAATTGTCAGCTTCAAATTCACATTTTAAATTATAAACTTAACGATATGATTTTTAAACTAACCACTTTAATTCTTCAAATTGTCAACCTCAAATTCCGAATTAATTATTAACTTGAAGTTATGAATTCTAAATTAGGCACTTCAGATCTTTAAATTGTCAGCTTCAAATTCAAATTTAAATAAATAACTTGAAGATATAATGTTTAAGGGTTACATCACTCAGTAAAATTTATTTTTCGATTTTTTTTATTGAATGAAAAATGTATAAACTATCTAAAATGATATTCCATCAAATTCAGAAGTGAAAATTTTTTTAAATATTTACAGCTCATTTTAGAAGTCTCTCCCAGCGGTCTGAAATCATATAGTCAAACTGATAATTTTAAGTCAGTACAAGATTCGAGGAAGGATTTAACGTCGTTCAGAAAGGATGCTAAAGAGCAAAATTTAAACCTAGAAATAGAGCTATACGGTGCTGGGATAGTGGAATAAATGTAAAAAAATCAGCAAGCCGATGCAATATTCAACTTTTCATTTACAAAACTTGAAACGCGTTTTTCTCAAAACTACGTTTTTTAAACGGTGTGCAACATAACTTGAGCAATTTTATCCGATTACCTTAAAAATTTAACTGTAGCTTCTTAAATATATAATTTATGGAAGTACCAACGATTTTTGCGATTAATAAATAATAACATTTTCTATAAACAATTTAAAATCGATTTTTTCGTAAAAAATTAAAAAAGTTTAAATGCATGCCAAATTTGTAAAAATTAATATTTCATAATAATCCCAGGTACTTCCAAAGAAAAACTCATATCAAATAAGAAAAAATTTGTTGCAATGTTCTAGCTGCTGTCTGGACATTGCTACCCTGCACACCGTTTTTCTCTTTGATAAAAATCAAGTCTCACTTGATTCACTGCTACAATGCCATTTTAATGTAAAAATCAAAATAAAAAATATTCTTGCATACCTTTAAATATCTACAATAAACCCTGAAAACTATACTTCGATTCCTATATTGGTTATGTAGATAAAAATTCTCAAAAAGCCTAATTTTTCGCGTTAATGAGTGATGTAACCCTTAAACTAACAACTAACAACTAACAAATCTTCTATTTGCCAACTTCAAATTCAGATATAATTAATAACTTGGAATTATGAATTCTCAATTAAGAACTTCAAATCTTTAAATTGTCAGCTTCAAATTCATATTTCAAGTTATTAACTTAACGTTATGATTTTCAAACTACCAACTTTAGATCTTCAAATTGTCAACTTCAAATTCAGATATAATTAATAACTTGAAATTATAAATTCTAAATTAGGAACTTCAAATCTTTAAATTGTCAGCTTCAAATTCATATTTTAAGTTATTACCTTAACGATATGATTTTCAAACTAACTACTTTAGATCTTCAAATTGTCAACCTCAAATTCCGAATTAATTAATAACTTGAAGTTATGAATTCTAAATTAAGCACTTCAGATCTTTAAATTGTCAGCTTCAAATTCAAATTTAAATAAATAACTTGAAGATATAATTTTTAAATTAACAACTTTAGATCTTCTAATTGCCAACTTAAAATTCAGATATAATTAATAACTTGGAATTATAAATTCTCAATTAAGAACTTCAAATCTTTAAATTGTCAGCTTCAAATTCATATTTCAAGTTATTAACTTAACGTTATGATTTTCAAACTAACAACTTTAGATCTTCAAATTGTCAACTTTAAATTAAGATATAATTAATAACTCGAAATTATTAATTTTAAATTAGAACTTTAAATCTCTAAATTGTCAGCTTCAAATTCATATTTCAAGTTATTAACTTAACGTTATGATTTTCAAACTAACAACTTTAGATCTTCAAATTGTCAACCTCAAATTCCGAATTAATTAATAACTTGAAGTTATGAATTCTAAATTAAGCACTTTAGACCTTTAAATTGTCAGTTTCAAATTCAAATTTAAATAAATAACTTGTAGATATAATTTTCAAACTAACAACTTTAGATCTTCTAATTGCCAACTTCAAATTCAGATATAATTAATAACTCGAAATTATTAATTCTAAACGAGGAACTTCAAATCTTTAAATTGTCAGCTTCAAATTCACATTTTAAGTTATAAACTTAACGATATGATTTTCAAACTAACTACTTTAGATCTTTAAATTGTCAACTTCAAATTCCGATTAAATTAATAACTTGAAGTTATGAATTCTAAATTAAAAACTTCATATCTTTAAATTGTCAATTTCAAATTATGATTTAATTAATAACTTGAAGTTGTGAATTATATGTAAATTGACAACTTTAGGTCTTTAAATTATCCGCTTCAAATTCAAATGTACAGTAGCGCTCATAAAATGGTTGCACTCAATTTTTAGCAAAATTAATAAAAGCAAAACTTATTTTGCAAATTGTTGTATCATTCCTAAAAGTAAGTAGGCTAATACAGATTTTGACGTATAAAATTTAATGTTGGTAATAACGTGAACACTATAAAAATAAAATTATTTCTTATTCAGTATCCAAAAGTAAAGTGGCATATTCTTTAAAACGTCAAAAACTGTAAATAAAATTAATTTTTTCGAAATAAAATTGTTAGAGTAGTTGCTTCAACAGTAAGAATCATGGTAAAGACGAAAGAATATTCCGAAGATCTGAAAAATGCAATTTTGAAATCATTGAAAAATGGAGACTCTTTAAGGACAGCAGAACGCAAATTTGGTATACCAAATCAAACTATAGGTCGTTGGATCCGTAAAATAAACCAATATGGATCAGTGGCCAATCGACCAAGAACCGGGCGACCACGAAAAACAACCGGACGGGAAGATAAAATGATCGTTCGTGATGCGGTAAAGAATCCTCGTTTAACAGCTACCGAAATTGTCCGTGATTTTAACGAGAATCGCGAAGATAATATTAGTGTTTCGACAGTGAAACGTCGACTGAAGTCAAGCTGGACTATTTGGTAGGCGTCCTTCTAAGAAACCAATAATTTCGAAGAAGAATCGGATAGCCCGATTAAAATTTGCCAAAGATCACTTAAACTGGGGAGTTCAAGAATGGTCTAAAATTCTTTGGAGCGATGAGAGCAAATATAATTTGTTTTCTTCTGATGGTATTAAGTATATTCGACGTCCAGTAAATAAAAGATATGATGTTAAGTATCAGGTTCCCACTGTAAAACACGGCGGTGGAAGTGTCATGGTGTGGGGCTGCTTTTCCCGTGATGGTGTTGGACCTATACACTTAATCGATGGTATTATGGATCGGTTTACGTATGCTGACATATTAAAAGATCACATGCTACCACATGGGAAGAGAATAATGCCACGCGGCTGGATGTTTCAGCAAGATAATGACCCGAAACATGCTTCAAAGCATGTTAAAGAATACATGGCGAAGGCTAATATCCGCCTACTTGAGTGGCCTAGTCAGTCTCCTGACTTAAATCCTATAGAGCATTTGTGGGAAGAGCTCGAGCGACAAATTAGAAGTGGGACATACCAAAATAGGAGTCAGTTATGGGAAGCTTTAAGGAGAGAATGGCAAAAGATTCCATTAGAGCGTTTAGTAAAGCTTGTTGACTCTATGCCTTCTCGATGCAAAGCAGTTATAGCCGCAAAGGTTATGCAACAAAGTATTAATTGTTTTTAATATTTATATTTTCAATAAAATACATTAAATTTTGTTTTAAGTGCTTTTAAAAATACTTTATTATAAGAAAATATTTCCTATTTTGAGATTTTTAAATTTTTACTTGTTTATAAAATTTTTCAAATAATTTTAATTATGTGTTATAATTCCAAGGTATTTAAAGAATAAATTTTGAAAATTTAGAAAAATTTCCTTGAAATTTAAAAAAGTTATCACAAAAAAACTAAGTGCAACCATTCTTATGACCGCTACTGTAAATATATAACTTGAAGATATAATTTTTAAATTAACAACTTTAGATCTTCTAATTGCCAACTTAAAATTCAGATACAATTAATAACTTGGAATTATAAATTCTCAATTAAGAACTTCAAATCTTTAAATTGTCAGTTTTAAATTCAGTTTTAAACAAATAATTTGAAGTTATGATTTACAAACTACAACCTTCGGATTCTTTAAATTGTCAACTTTAAATTTAAATAACAACTTAAAGTTATGAATTTTAAATTAAGAACTTCAGATCTTTAAAGTGTCAACTTCAAATTCTGATTTAATTAATAACTTGAAGTTGTGAATTTTAAATTGACAATTTCAGATATTTAAATTATCAGCTTCATATTCAGATTTAATTATAATAAATCAATGAATTTGAATATAAACCGAGAAAATATACGCACAAGCTTGAGACTTTTATGTTTTCTCAAACGCGAGTAAAAGGTTAACGTCGATAATTAATTATTATTAAATGTTTTATATTGCTCAATTGTACAGCTATGGAAACAAACTAAAAATTTCTTTGAAGAAGTATTTCTAAATGAGAAAAAGTTCATATAATGAAGGCATTTTTCCAATAATTGTTTCCAATGCTAGTCCTGGTGAAACACAACAACCATTATCGCATTTCTGAAGTAAAAGATGTGTTTCATTTCGCCATACCTATAAGATAAATTACTTAATGATGTGCAATAACAAAAATTAGTTTTTAAACATTTTTCATAAATAATGCTTTTCATTTTATGATCCTTATGAATGTATTTCGTTAGTCTCCACAAGGCAGAAACTTCCGTTTCAGCATAATGTTGCTGAAAATAATAAATAACATTTTAAGTTCACCTCCCACATTATTCCTTTGTATTGTCATTTTAAACGTGTACCATCATAATTTTTATATTGTTGTTATTTTTCAGCGCTGTTTTCTTTTGTAATATCGTAGGATCTAATTGTGACATTTTATGTAATCCAAAATATAGAATGAAAGCAAAATTAATTACAACTTGTAGTGTATTAAGTTCCACTAATTAGTTCAAGCATTTTTAGTAAAATTATTTAATTAATATCTTTTAGGTACGATATCTAAAATTATATTATGAAAAACCTGTGCGCTCTCCATATTGCATAATTTAATTTTATCTTAAGTAATATCGATACACTTTTATACTAAATTGAATTTCCATCAAAAACAATTACCGCAACATGATGGAGAATAGAATTGGAAAATATTAAAAGTCTGTTAAAGTACTACATCGATATCAATAATTAATTTACCGTACGTTGGTTTTATATCTATCATAAATAATAAAAAAAAACACTTTAAAATGTAAGTGTTAATATGACAAGTAATCTATTATTTACAAAGAAACCCATTTCGCTTAACGTACATACCTACCTACATATCGATTTTGTGCCGTCTCGTAATTGACATAGAAGAACATTAAATTTTCCTTCGAGTCAAGATCAATTGCTATTATGACGATAATGTAATATCTTTTGGAAAATTTCAAAATTCAGATTGGGAAATTATTAAAATTTCTGTCTCGGTCCGGTTAACTATGATTTTCACTTAAAAGTTTTATCGCTAACGTAAAAGAGTAGGTACATAGATACATATTACCTTTGTGTAAAGTATAAATTGTTATTAATTTGGTTTATTCACAATCTAAATTTAAATTTTGAAGTAATTTAACGTCACCTTCCGCCACTTTCGCAGTATTTCCGGTTGAACCGGAAGCGGTAGCAAACTGAGTTATGGTTAACGCTAAGAACCATCTCTCGACGTAAACTGAACTATCTGTAAGAGAAAGCTGTCAGCTTTAGCGATTACTACCCAAAGTGCACAAAGATGTTTTAAAGCACAACTTTTTCAATTCGAATTGTAAAATATATTTTAAATTGGAAATAAGAAATTATTCAAGGACTAGAAGAATACATTTTTCATAAAATTAAATGGCTTACAATAATCTTGAGGCTGGTACAAACGCTATGTATTAATTTTGCTAATTATTTATCATGAAATCGTACACAGAGGAAAAAGTGAAATAAAATATAGTGTCTATCACGTGTCTATTAGAGCATATATGTATTTCTATAGTGACTATCTATAATAATAACATCATATACATTAAAATTGTTAAGTTTACAATTCAATAATTCAAGTTCTACACACGACAATTTGTAAAATTGAAAATGAAAATAATTATATTTCGTATCACTAAATAAAAATCACTAATGTGTTTCATAAATCGATTGACAAAATGTAATAAAATATTGAAAGATATAATGAGTCACATAACTTGGTAAATAGATTTATATTAAGATAACAGTGACGATTTTTCTATAATATCTAAAAACATAGTCGTGCGTCCTCCCAGCAATAAAATAAATAAAAAAAGTTAGCTAATATGTATATACCGGGTTGTTCAGAGACATGTGAGCTTCACCTTGCAATTCCGACGAAAGTCATATGGGAAACCAAGTTAACCAGGGTGAATTTCGGTTTTTATTTTAGATAACGCCGTTAATATTTTATTGTTTTAACGGTTGAATTTAGGGTCTGCTATCTCTAATTTCAATTGTGGCGAAGAAAGTCATATAGGAAACCAAGTTGACCAAGATGATCTCGGTTTTGATTTCAATTATTTTTTTTTTTAATTTATTATTTAAGTTGTGGTTCCCTCTTTCATACCAATATTTCTACGATTTTGATGGAATATAAACGTATTTCATTAAATAACAATTTCAATACCTATGGCAATAAAGCTGCTTGGAGTTGATATTGATTACAGCATAAATTACATAGGTTATGTACCCATGTTTTATATCGATAATGGTGCGTCATCAATACAATCATGACGTACGGTATAGTGGTTGTAAAGGTATTTGGTTTGTCCATTAATAAATAAATAGAATTTGGGCAAGGGCAAGGACGAATGATTTGTATCATCCACTTGAAACAATAAGGTTAAAACATGAGTTCTCTCGAGATTACATTAGGGTTAAGCCTTACTTAATAAAACAAATCTTATGATTTAGTGAACAATAACGAGCACATTTTAAGAAAAGGTTATAAAAAAATTTATTCCTTCGTAAAACCCCTAAATGTTAAATTAAAGTTTAAAAAATTAACATGAAATTTTTGATGACCTTTTTAGCTTTTAGATTATTAAATACCCGGTTAGATCCCCTGAATTACTTTGACACTTAAAAAAAAATCAAATAAGCCAATCCTTGAACCAGCCAACCATACGATTATCGTATAAGACCGACATTAAAATTTATTTTTCTCTTCAAATCTTGCAAATAATAAGGTTGAATCGAAAATCATTCAAACTGAATTGCCCAAACACAAAAATTAGTGCTTCGCATTATTTACACTTTAAAGTTTCACTGCATTGTATCTTGAAACTTTCCAAAACCTAAATAAACTAAGTTTAAATAAATATTTTACTTTTTGGTTCCGCTGATAAGTTTAGAAACTTCGGCTTAATTACAAAACTGTTCCGAGTAAGGTTTACTCCAAAGAAACGTCAACCACGATGAAAATTTATTGCACAATAAGAACTATGGACGAAGTTGCAAGTTCAAAAATGTTAAAGCAATTTTAACACTTTTTCGATAAATTTAAATACTTACGCATGGAGGAGTTCTCGCAGGATTAGTCGGACTAGGGCTTTTCTTGAGATAGTGGGTGGTGGTTCCTCCCGCAGGGCTTTTTACTGCCGTCGGTCTTCTGTGAGTATGAAATGCTAAAGGTTGATCTGGTCCATGTCGTTTTGCGTTATGGGAACGTCTTAGCCGATAGCAATAACATGTCACTGCTGCTATGCAGAGAACAAATATCGCCCCCGCTAAACATAATCCAAATACCGCTGGGGATGTAACTGTAAAAATTTAATATGTTAGAATTCCTACATTTCATAAAAAGTGCGTTATATGTGTCACTTTTAAAACATTTATTCGCAAGAAAAGGAAGAAGGAAACAAAGGTTTGTAGACTACTACTTTGAACATAAATATTGAAAATGTAAAACGTGCCAAATGTGAGCGGAAAATTTTATAAGTGAGCAAACCGTGAGATATCCCAGCAAAAGTCACGAATGCAGCATAAAGATCGATAATTTAAATAGCACAAAAATATAATATTGGTTTTAGTGCCAGCTATTTAGTTTCTTAAATGGTTGGGTAATAACATAATACCGAGGAGTTTTACGTCAAAATAATTTCATTATGTATAAAATACTAAAGTTATGTCTGAACGTTTTTGAGCAAATAAAAACCTTAAACTTCGAAAAGAAAAATTGAAAACGTTGTCCACCCACATTGTACTGCTAGTTTAAAGAAGTTACATCAACATTTTCGTCAGCTGACATGAAAACAACTTGGGTAGGTAAATACCAAAATTAATTTAGCTCATCTTAATTTTGTACTGATAAAAAATAGTACAATAAATTTTCATCCCACATTCAAATTTTCATCAGCAAGTTTCTAACCGAAAGAGTTGCAATACTTGAAATTTCATTTAAAATAAATTAAAAACCACTTTTGTATTATTTGAAATAATTAAACCTTTAATTTGATTTATGAATCCTAAGTCGAAGAAGCTTCGTCCGTTAAGTTTTGTATAAATTTAAATTAAGAGTCTTAGCAAATGTCATTCATTTTCATTTAAAGAAAGATTGAATTACAGGTTCCATTAGTGCTGTTAAATAAAATGTTTAAACCACTGCAGTGCAGTGAAATAAATTTTTTTGCCGTTTTTTCAAAATGTCAACAGAGTTTTAATAAAAAATACAGCCCAAAAGTAAACGAAAACATTTTCCGAGAGATTTTCACGAATGGATTTTAAAGCAAACAAAGAAGACGTTCCGAAAAAAATATTGTGGTAAGTAAATTTATGGAAATAGAGAAAGATAAATAAGGTAACGTAATAGGAAATGTGGTCGTAAGTAAACTTGTTAGTTCACGAACTTCAAATTAAATTTCAAATTTATTCTATCTATAACGTCGAAGAATTTTTATAAACTTTTTAAACTTAATGGTATATTTTAAAAATCTGATTGCAAAACAAAACTACATGCACGAAATTATTCTATGCATTTCTTACTTTTTGAATTTTTAAATTTGGCTGAGCTATTCGTAAAATGGCTATTGGGTATTGTATTACTAATATTATACACCTGGAAATATGGTTCAAATCAAAAAACGTTTATTTTTTAAACAAAAGGTAACGATATCTGATTGGCTCATATGTATAATTCGTGTTGCCATTTGTATATTATTGTTCGCAAAACCAGTATAGTGCATAATACATAGTACATTGCCTATAAGTAATGTTGATAATTTGACGTTTAAATGACATTTGACAGACTTAGCAAGTTTTCATATTTTGTAAAGATCGATAGGAATTGTTAAACTAGCAAGCTTGCTAAGTTTATCAGTGTTATCCACGGTTTTATTAAACCTAGCAAGCTTGCTAGCTAACAATTCCTATCGAGAATAATGCCGAATAAAGAAAACTTGCTAAGGCTGTCAAATGTCATTTACACATCAAATTAGCAATATTACTTATAGGCAATATCGCCGTTAATAGCACTGAATATCTTCTGTGATATGCGTTAACCAAGAAATCTTATTAAAGGTAAACTGCAGTAGAACCAATCAATTCTGTGCTACATCAGTGGAACCCAGCCATATCCGAAAGTTGCAATTGTGGCGACTCGTTCCAAACATTAATTTATAATATTGATATTTGCTCTTTGAGAGGGTTTATCAGCGGTTTATCAGAGTTATCATTCAATGCAATCATTTGGGTAGATGGTATGGATTTAATATTACCTGTAATATTTATTATTTAAATATATAATATGTATATTTATTACATATGAAAAATATTTGTTACATAAAAATTGTACAATGTGAAATATGAATAATAATTATTAAACTTTTATAATCCTTCACCTATTTATAAAGCACGAGCAAACTTGCTGTATTTGATGATCATCAATTTGTAAACAAAATTTTGATAAAGTTTTAATTGAGCATCAAGGATCGGGGAAAATTTTTCCAAATAAAGTTTAAACGTAAGCTAAACTTTTATTCAAAAGTTTTGACGTATGTATTCTGTAATTTCCATTAATAATTATAAAAACTTAGTGAGTACGTAGTTTGTTTCATAATAAATTAAAAGCGAAACAACAATTATTTCTGTCTACATATTATTATATAATAATATTTATGATAAATGTGCAGTAATTCCTTCATACTTCATCGCAGTTTGTGTAGGTACAGGTGGACTAACGTAACTTGTCACTTTAAAGTACCCACTGGGTCCAATCCTATAAACCTTTCTCACCTTCTCTCGGTTGTATACCTCTCCGTCTCATACGTAGAATAGTCGATGTGCATAATGTGTCATGCTGGAGTGTAAGATTTCATTTGTTTGTGACATTGTTAACTGCTTTATTCATTTTACATTTTTGACACTTCATTAATGTGTGCTAGACATTTCAGAATAATATTCTATTAAATAAAAGTAGTTATTTTATCATTTCAATTCATAGTTAATTCATTATTTGTTGGACTGTTGTTGTCAGAACTTTTTAGATCGGTGACACTATACATACTACATACATAAGTAAGCAGATTTTCTATTTCGAAATTCAGAGTAATTGTTTTTTTAAAATGTAACGGAGTCACCCAAAACCCCGATACCTAATCTACGTCAAAAAAACCTATATACCTGCTCTCAACCATAAAGCATTTTGGTAAGAGTTCGAATTTAGGGGTTCGTAAATACACTTTTCCCTATAGAAATGGCTATACCAAACGAAAGAACACTAAAATACAAGCTCTCTAAGGTGAGGATCAATCTTGTCGGAGTTGTAATAAGGCCACAATTTAATTTTGAAAATTGCAATTTTCCCATAAGAAATACATGTAAGTGTATTATTGTGTAATATTGCGCAATAATTTTATGCATTTTGATGACCGTCCGTGCACATTTACCCTAGGGGATCTACCTTAGGGCGGGGCCAACTAGAGCAGCGTTAGATAGGAGTCAGTCGCTCCCTGAGATCCGTCGCGTCAACTTGCAAACTTTTCGAGTTGGGGCCGCTTGGGGGATGTTTTTAATAAGTTTAGCGCGTGTCAAAACCGCTCAAAGCCCCCCCAGCGCCCGGGACGGGCGAGTGCGGAGAGTAGGTTTTGACAGTACAACCAAATCAGAAACGAATTCACACAAAAAGTGATTTTTTTCGAAAATTTGTTGTCCGATTACAAATTTAATTCTTTTTTATTAGTTAATTACTCCATTATCTATCATAATTCATCGTGAAAACCAAGATTCTGGTATATTTGCTGTCGCCACAACCTATTGCAATTTGGGGGCGGGGTTACAGTTCAAAACAGCCAATGATACAATTGCATTCCAAATTAACTTTAAAACCGTTTTTTTCGAAATTGTGTGAATATTCCGCAAATTTTATTTTTTTTATACGCTAATTAGACCTTCATCTTTCATAATCCACTTCAAAAATGGTAAAAATCGCGATCAGGGAATTCGAACCGTCACCAGCATTTTTGTGATCCTATTGACTTATGACCTTTTAAGTCCCAACCACAGATTTATACTACAGAAATACTATTTATTAAATTCATTGTTTATAATTCGATATCTTTCGCAACATCGCTGAATTAACTCTTGGCTTCGCTAACCTCAACTTTTCTCTGACTTTTATCATCAAATTTCATAATATCTTGGTTTAGTTGAGCCACCAAACTATCGGACTCTCTGACTCCCTTTACTTTTTTTATTTCACCCTAGTTTTCTTTTCAATTTCTATTAAATTTTTGCCTGACTTACTGTTTGACTGACCAAAGTTACAATGTGCAAAATTGAGCTCTCTTTTATACCAAGTCATAAACTAGTGAACCCGTCCTTATGTAGGTGTCCATTTACGAGATATCTGCCATAGACAGAACTTTTGCACCACACAAAAGCAATTAGATCTAATAATCACCTGTCTTTTTCGATTAAATTAAATAATAAAAAAACTTGTACTAACCACTCTGTATAATAAAGGGGACCACTCGACCTTCACATCACCGATTTGATTGATTTCTAAGCGAGACTCGATTAACCTTGATTGCGATTTTCACCATTTCTTTACAAATTGAAAGATAACAATGATTGGTAAAATTTGGTTAAAAAAGTGCTTTCAAAATTAATTAAGAATACAATTTTCTTATTGGCTCTTTTGAATTGTAACCCCGCCCATCGAAATTAAAATACGTTCTTGTGACAGTTATGATACCCGAATTAGATTCGTGCAAAAGCCGTTAAATCCACTTTGAACTGACAATAAGTTACATAATATATACCATTTACTACTAATTTTATGCTCCTTTGCCTATTTAAGAAGCCAAATTTGAGCAAAAATTGATATTGACCATGTCAAAGTCGATAAATCCCGTATTCTAGTAAAATCAGATGAATCCTTTGCAATTTTATTGCCATCTCTCGGAGAGGAATACTAAATTAATCTGCAATAATTAAAAACCTTACAACATTTATCTAAAAGCTCAAAGGAATATCAATTTTACAGCGATTAATTATTAGAATACTTCAGTGAAATATTGTCAATTCTCCAATTATACATGTAAAGTTAGAAAAACTGTTATACCCCAAAGCTAATGAGAAAGATTTATCACTTCATGATATCAGTACAGACAGTGGTATCTCGAAAAAGAAAAAAGTATCATTACGATATCTATTAGAGGCAATAATTTGGTTCTACTTGAAAAGAAGGGAAAGTGGAGCGAATAATGAAGATGATAATGAAAATGATGAGCAGCATCTACTTTATGATTGCTTTGAAGAGGAAACTGCCAGCCAAATTAACTTTTTTTTGCATTTTGAAATTCAAGTTGTTTTTTAATTAAAGTTTATTTTACTAAATGTTTTTTAAATAAAAATACATCATGGCACTGATTTTTTGGCCAAATAAATGAATTACGTATAAATTTTGTGCAAAAACCGATAAATCCAAACTTTTTCTTTCTTTTTCTATTGCATGACGGTTTAAATTTTATTAAAATTTTAGAATTAGATAGTGTGGTCCCTAAAAGCACCTATTCCAAAATATTAAGGCAATCGCGTCCCATGCGCTTTTGTCAATTTACTATATAACTTAAAAAATAGATTTAACGGCTTTTGTACGAATGATCATCAATTATCAAAGATGAGGGACTAATTAATTAACAGTTAAAAAATAAAATTTATGAACCGACCATAAATTTTAGAAAAAATACATTTTCAGAGTAAATTTGGGATTTGCAGTGGTTGCGCTTGTCAAACCAACTTTTCACTTCGTTCCGCTCAGTCGCTTCAAACCGTTTTGGCAAACGCTTTACTCACTAAAAATACGGTCCTACGCGGAAAAGTGTGGATGTTGACCCGACAAATAGCAGGAAGCGACTGGTAGCTCCCCACCGCTTGTGACTGTCGAACCACCTACAGCGCACATACTGGTGATAGAATGTTTTCTATATATGGCATAATATTACGCCATAATACACTTACATGATTGTGTTCTTTATGGGAAAATTGTAATTCAATTGAATTGTGGCCTTATTAGAAGTCCGACTAAACTCATCTTCACCTTAAAGAGCTTGTATTTTTTCTTCTTTCGTTTGGTGAAGCAATTTTTATAGGAAAGAGTGCATTTTAGAGTCAGGGTTAGTCGACTCTTGCCGATTTTCTATACGACTAAGAAGAAGTAACTGAAAATAAAACGGGTCAATATATTAAGACGTTTTCGCCAAAATATATTTTGAAAACGTCGTGTTTTTCATGTTTTCTGGAGTGCGGCTGAAAGGATTAAGGGTTAATCTAAATTATATTATATTAATAATCAGTGAAATTAATATTAAATTATAATTTTAAAATTAACAAGTTAAATGAACAATTAAACGAAATTATTTTTCATGAGCTATTATAAAACATCTGAAAACAGAAATAACTCTTGCTAATAGCTCGTGAAAAAAATAATTTCGTTTTTGTTCATTTAACCGGTTAATTTTTAAATTTTAATTTAGTCAAAATCAAAATTGTACTAATTGATATGTAGAAATTTTGCATATTGTCAAAAAAGCACTTTTTACATTGTGTTGTTTGGCAAAGGTTTCAGCGAAATGGTCTAACGCAAAATCTTAGCCCTTAACCCATATGGGGCTGTTTAATCGGTAAAATTACAGTAGTTATACTATGTACACTTTTTTCCATTTTTTGCTCAATTTTACTAAATTTTTATCGTATCCTCTTTCTTTTTTCATTTCAGTCGTTTTTATCGTATATAGGGAAATCGTATTTTTCTTTCAATTTTTTTAATATATTTGTTGTAAATGATGGTCTGCTCCGAGCAACATGCGTCCCCGTTATCGTATTTTTGACAAATCTTGTTGCTAATTTTTGCACTTGTTATGCTTTTATATTTTTGCAAACATTTTTCTGTCTTTTTTTAAATTTCCGTCTACAATTTGGATTGAAATGCATCACGAATGTTCTAACATAAACTTTTTTTTAACAACACATCCCACTTTGTGGAGTAGTAATATGCTGCTGTATACGTGGTTTGCTCACCGATGGATAAGAGAAACAATGAAATGTGCTTCACCATAAGAGTTTTAAACAACCCTTGTAAATGTAAAAAAAATAGTGCACTTTGTGTCATAAAACGTACTGATTTTTTTCTATTACGATAAATATCACCTTGACTCGTGCAATGTTTCATATGATTCGTCCAAACAAGAACAATTAAAAATAAAATCTCTGCTTTCCATTTCAGAAAATTTTCCAAAAAATTAGATTTTACTTGGTTAAGGTTAAAATTGTTAATTTTGTGGGTATTTCTTCACTCGAATCCATAAAAACATGAAAAACACGATATTTTCAAAATAGATTTTTGCAAAAACAGCTAAGTATGGCGCAATATTTTGAACTGTTTCATTTCCAGTCACAACCTGCACGTACAACAAACGTGAATCAAATCGGTGATGTGAAGGTTGGGTGGTCCCCTTGTAAGATGACAAAGTATCAGTTCAGCTAGTAACTAAAATTCAATCCAGAAATGTTGTGCAAAACTTAAATAAACAATCCTATAAACAAACAACCCTTATATCGAGAAAATGTCTTTGTTACCTATACCATTTTGGTTTCTTAAATTGGATCTCAGCTTCCAATGACCTGATTTTATTCGAAAACTCTTGATAACATCAAACGTTTCTGTTATAACACATTTATCTCTAAATTTTCAGGGCTCCAAAATTTCACAAAATTTCCACAACCTAATAATTATTATTTCGCATTTAATGAATATAATACAACTTTTTAATTTATATAAAAAAGAGAATTATTATAGTTTTCTACAAACTTTCTGTTTTACTTTTTTCCCATCCGTCACCAAAAACTGCGGATCAATTTAAAAATAGTCTGTTTGATATATTTGGCATATAAAAAAACTGTACTTTTGATTGGGCTTTCAGTAAACATTGAGCTCAGCTCAAATCATTTTAAATAGAGATAGGAATATTTATTAACCTACACAGAAACAAAATGGCGGTAATTAAAGATGAAAGTCCTATTTATATCTAAGTTCCTACTAATCCAATCTTATTTTCTTTGCGGAAAAGCTTTTATTGGCAAAGTTTTTCATTATCAGATGGTTGCTTTAAAGTGTTAAAGAAAAATGGATCAGCAAATTCCTCCTGAACTCCGATTTTGACCATTTTTGAAGTGGATTGTGAAAGATCAGGATCTAATTAGCAAATAAAATGAAAATAAAATTTGTGGTCGGTCCACAAATTTTGAAAAAGAAAACTGCTTTAAAATTTATTTACAATGCAATTTTCACATTGACACTTTTAAAATCGACAATTAAAATAAGTTTTTAGCGTTAAAACTAATTGTAAATAAGTTTTTTTTTATATTTATAATATATTAAAAGACAAAAAAAATTGTAAACTGCGCTCCGAGCAAAATGTAATGTAGCGTATATTTTAGAATGAATCCGAGATTGGCCGTGGTTGCGTAAGTTGAAACAAATTTTCTGGAGCCTCCGCTTTGGTGCTCTTTGCTCCGACCGCTCCAAGCCGTTTTGATAAACGCTTTACTAACTAAAAATATCCCCCTAGACCGGTTCTACTTGGCAAAGTGTAGATGTTGACCCGGCAGATAGCAGGAATGACTAGTTGCTTCTCTCCGGTTGTGAGTATCGACCTATCTACACCGCACGAACTGGTGATAGAATGTGTTCAATTATGACGTAATATTACGCAAGACACTTACACGTGTTTCTTATTTTCTAATAGAAGTTTTATTAAAAGTCCTACGAAATTCATCCTCATCTTATAAATGATTCGAATTTTTATGCTTTTTCGTTTGGTGAAGCGATTTTTATAGGAAAATGTGTAGTTTGGAGTTCAGGTTTATTCCCTCTAGCCTAAAATTCTTGAAAATGAATCGTAAACTTTAAATTCCTCCCTCCCAAATAAAATCTGTACTACGACAGTGATGGTTGGTAACTATGACCTTTGGTTTTATTGGTTGCAAATCAACATAAAGGAGAACTGAAAGACACAGCTCCCAATGTACACGAACATTTAAGCAATGGTTAGTTTATTGTTCACCAAACCAACAATTTTTTTCTGCCAGTGGATCAAACTCATGATCAAAACAATACAATCATAAAAGGAAATGGTGGAGCTTTAAAACTTCAAAGGCCACAGAATCATTTTGTACTTTTGTAGTATTTAGCAGTTTTATTTATGTTAAAATATATTTCAATCACACTAAAAACAAATTTTTAAGTAAATTTGCATCATAATCCTTTTTGACATTTAAGATTATGGCCCAAAATAAAATCAAATATGTTATCCTTTTTGGTCCTGTATCAAAAGACATCTAAAGAAAACTTTCTATATTTGCTGTGAAAGAAAGAGTAAAATTTACAGAAGCTATTTCTGTGATCAATTTGAATGCAAAGATTTCTGATATCAAAGAAAAATTCTTCGAGTGTAGTATTTTACAATACATTCTAGACGAAGAAAGAATTGGACTTACAAAGTTATTCTCAAAATTTTAGGCGAGAAAAAGTTTATGTAAAGACAGACAATACCTACACCATTATACGTGCAAAAAGCAAAAAAGTAAAAAAGGAATGAAAATGTAAAGAGGTAACGTTCGAACTGACAATTATTTTATCAAACAGTTTATTTTTATTTAGAATTCTATTTTATTTTGAAAAAATTTTTTGTAATATTGTTTGCAAACAAAGATATTTATATAAAATGAAAATATGCATGTGAATATAATATTATACCTCTGCTGCTGTATTCAAAACCTATTTTTAAAATTATTAAAATATTTGATTTAATTTATTACTATAATATATATAGTGGAGTTTCGATTATCCGAATTTTTGATTATCGAATATTTAATATATTCCAAACCTACAAATTTGCAAAACCATCAATCAAATCTAATAATAACCCTAGCAAAATTTTCCAAATTGATGCTAAATAATTATTTGGCATGGTTAAAACTAATAATAATTTGTATGTAATAAATATTTTCTTTCCGTTTAAAGGATCAGTTTTCCAATATAAGGGCAAGAATATTAGTAGATACAGGGGTGACAGTTAATCAATGTCGTAGATTTATTTTTAATTAATGTGCTAATGATATTTATACCATGGTTTATAACACGTAATTATGAGAAAAGCTTGGAACATTAAAAAAAAAAATTGCTAACTTTAAACGAATGCGTGGATTTCATACAGAGGTTTATGTGCTGTACAGAAAAACATCAATTTAAAGTTGGGAACAAAAAACTAAAAATGTTTAACTTTTAAGTCAACAAACCATCATATTTGATGTCATTCGACCCAGCGTTATATTTTTGAGGATTATCTCTTATGAAAAAGTAAATTTAGGATGCCGGTCGAATTTTAAACTTAAATCTTTTGAGATAAGCTTTTTGATGAAAAATAGTCGACAATTTTTTGACATTCATCCAAACTTTAGTTGTAATTGCTTGGGATATCCAAAACTTATTGTTTTGTGTAGCAGAAATTTTTAATGAAAGCAAATTTTTTATGCATGCCTGCTTCCCAATAAAAATTTTCAATGGTAATGTTTTTATTTTGCCAATTTTCCTTAATTGGTTTGGAAAAATATACACTTCAACACACGCACGTCTTTGAACTTGTCTACAAAAAAATTCATTATTTGAAGCGGAAAACAGAAAAGCAATATAAAAAGAGAAAATGCTAGACCACGTTTATGAGTTTTTGTGATTGCCATTTTATAAATTATACGAGTCACCTTTAGTGTGTAATAAAATCACAAGGAAACAAATTTGTGTCGTTGGATATTTTATAAATGTATCCATGCTTTCATTTATTAATGCTTTTCTGGTAATTTAAGATGCGAACACCATTAATCATTAATAACATAACGGCGAAATTTTCTGTCGAGCTGAGCTTTCTTTAATGTTTCCTGGGTAAATTCCCGCTGCCAAATTATACTACCAAACAGTACAAAGTACAAAAGATACCATCCTAATCTAGTTTTTTCAATTATGTACTATCTGATTACCGAGTTAAGAATCTCCCAGAAAGCAATATTTTGGTACCCCATAAATGAGTAAAATTTTCCAAAGAAATAACATACGCGAGCATGGGCTTATGTCAAAATACGTGATGATTTGAAAAAATGTTCTGAATGTCTTATTTCTTTACCGCACGACATCATACATAATAAAGTATTATTTTCCGTGGGATTTTCCAGAAGCTTTTATACAAACAGCTATCAGAAAGAAATAATTTTTCGCATCAAGTGATAATTAATTAACTACTTTTCTGAAGTTCTTACAATCCATTTCGTGAGGTGGATTACTTTTCTATCGAAACCAGCGTTTTTCTATAACTTTTAGAGCACAGCATCAATTTGGTAAGTACTACCAGTTTTGGAACCACGGTTTTTTGTTCCAAAACCTGTCGATTTAATGCTGGTTTTTCATGACGAAAAGGTTTAATTGTTATTATATTAATAAATTATTTAAAATAAAAACATAATTTCTTGAATCGAATGGTAAAAAGTGATGGTTTTAAAATTTCGAATAAAACATTGCAATAAAATATAAATTGGACATTTTGTTCTTGTTCCAAAGAAAGGGGTGCATGTTATTAGTCATAAAACTCTCGACAAATTAAATGGTTACGTCGAATCGTCGTCGTGACTAACTAATTTGCTTTAAAAAATTAGTCAACAAACATTGCTTTGAAAACACTTCGATCAAGATCGATTTTGAATATCTATTATAATATTCAAGGAAAATTCAAAAAATAAAAAAATTTTACGTTTCGCAAATAATCGATGAAATTACACCATTAATATTGACGCTTTGTACTACAATAGTAAACAATTTAAGAAAATGCAAGAGTATACTACAATACAACATTCAATTTGAGGATTTCACTTATATTAAAACATTTTATAATTTAAAAAAATGATTACTCTGATGGGCATCTACATAAATTATTTTTATTGCAACAACACGTTCGACAACGTGCATTACAAATGGGATTTTCCAGAACGATACCAATCAATGCCGTAAGTAAAGGTAGAAATCAACCACTCGTACCCTTAAAAATTACAATTTCCCTAAATTAAAAAAAATTACCATTTTCAAAAAGGTTAACTAGCGGAAATTGCGTCTTACAAGTCAAAAAAAGTTAGGTGAATTGCTTACCCCCTTCGATTGCTTTAATTTCTGGACCCTCTTCCACCATTGCAAATATTTGTTTAAAACTACACTAAGAGCACTATTCAACGTATTAGGGGGCTATAAACCCCCAATGTTTTCAATTGTTGCTAACAATCCTTCCAAAGATGTCGTGTTGCGACTGTCTTTAGGGTGTTAATGGAAAACCAGCCTGCTTTGAAATCAATAGGAGAGACGCTTGCGCCACGACGCCCATGACGTCATATTTGTGGGAGCGAATGCCAATTTATTATTGAAACATTATTATTATTATTATTTTATTATTCTAACATAATTTGTTAACGTAAGCGGTTTAATTGTTATGATAATCGTATACCTACATCCACTTGATTAAATTGAATACTTTGTGAAATTTGAACTAAATAAAATTTCGCAATATTGCCAATTTAAAAATTATAAATTATAGATTTAAATTAAAAAGATAAAGTGAAAAAAATTTCTTAATTCAAAATCATTAAGGTACAAAAAACAGTTCAGTTTTACGATGTTTAAGGAAAATTCCTCAAATAGCTTTCGCACATTCGCAACACTTACGTAGTATGAATGTGATAACGATTTTGAGAAATTAAAAATTAATATCAGGTATAACATAAACACAAAGATAACTAGATAACATAAACGTCTGGTTTTGTTTTGGGGGCTTTATACAATTAATTCCATAGCATAATCCCAATTTTAATTAGAGGATATTCTGCTAATACTTTACATTAATCACAAACAAAAATCAGAATGGAATGATGTTAATAAAAATTGTAAAATTTCATGTCGTTCTGAAATTTATTGTAATATATAAAAAAAATGTTAATATTATCTTAACATAGATTAATGCAAAATCAGCTTTATTTACTAAAACGGTTATTGTTATCTACATAATTATGTTATTTTTTGTACTGAATTGTAGAAAGCTGTGTCTGCAAAACTTTTCATTTCACGTATTAATCACGTATTAGGTTGAAACAGCTGTCGGTCTAAAATCTTGGCGCCTTCATTTTGACACCGCCATTTTAACGCAAAAGCGTTTTAAATTTTCATACAGAGACGCTTCAAACTAGAGACATTTCACGTTAATAAAAAAATTATATTCTAAATTATGTACACGCAAAGAAATCTTGAAATCGCTAAGTACGACATTCTAAAATTTTGTTTTAATTTAAGAACGTTGGAGGATTGAGTCAATTTCAAGAACTATTTTCTAACTAAATAGTAAGTACTCGTTTAGTGTTATGCGTTCGTAAACGATTTTGTTCACAAAAATACGTTTTTGTTCTCAGAATTATGTAATGCATTCATAGTTATTGCATCTTTATGTTTTTTCTGTTATAACAAGAAGTTCAGTTCGTTCTTCAAACTTTTATGTTCAGTTTAGTGCGAAAATTTTGTTAATCCATTCAGCAGTATCCTCTTCAAAAATTATAAGTAGGCCTTTTCTTTGCAAAAACCTTATGCAAAAAATAAGCGCCGTAGGGGACTTCCTTTTTAACGTTAGTTTATAGGTAAGCTTACACGATAGAAAAATTTTTTTTAAAGTTGATAATGATTATAAAATGAAAAATTGATAAACAAAAATTTAATAATAAAAAATAAAAGTACAGTAAAAAATTTAAACCAGTAACAAGACTTTGATGATAATAATTATCCATCATTAGATACTGCTTTCACATCAGTGGCTAAGAATACTAAAAGCATAAAATCCAACAAATACAAAAAGTACCTTATAGGATGATGCGTTTCCTTTTAGTTTAACCCTAGACCCGCTACTGGCGGCGAACGTAATAAGAAGGCAATCGCCACTAAAATATTTTAATTATAAATTGTTTATTAAAAAGTTGAAACAACATTTTACAATGGTGTCTTAAACTAAAAATGTAAGTTGGAAAATTTAAAAATTTTACTTAAAAGGGGAAACCGGCAACTTTCCCTCACTGAATTGATTCATTTTCATTGTACGTGTTGATCTTGTATTAGACTTCAATAGGTGCAAGTATAAGGGCACGTTTCTTTGCCAATTTTGAGAAAATTGAATTTGAATAGTTATACTGATGAACTGCATAAAAATTAACATAAATTTGGTAAGTTGTTAATGGAATTCCGCAAGATTGCAAAAAAATAAAAACATGCAAAGAGTACTGCAATCGCATCCAGCTCCTGCCAATTTGTTTTTTATTTATTTATTTGATTATTAATTCCCCAAAGTTCTCAAGAAAACCAAAGCAATATAATAAACTCTACTCATAATCTGTAAACATTGAGTGTTTTACCTTTTAGCCTTTCCACACCCCCAGAGCCCCGGTTTGTGCAGTTTATTTTTATTAGTAATAAATTGAAGACACGGCATAACCGATCTAGAAAAATCTCTAGAAAAACTAATTAATCCTAACTTAACAAGTCACACTTAAGTAACTAATATTTCAATTAGCCCAAATTATAAACCAAAGTTGTGGAGACCGGGGTCTGGGGTGTGGAGCACCCCAGGAACACTCAAACCGTGATAGATAAATTTGCAAACTTATTGTTTTCAGTATTAAACGATAATGGTGAAAGTTTTTAGCACAAAAAATATAATGCAGTGATCAAGAATCGGGGGATTATGAATTCCCCCTAGGATAATATGTCATCGTTCTCAAGAAAACCAAAACGCTATAATAAACCCTACTCATAATCTGTAAACATTGAATGCTTTACCTTTCATCAGTGAGCACTGGAGGGTATTCCACACCCTCAGATCCCCGGTCTGTGCAGTTTATTTTTATTAGTAATAAATTGCAGATATCAGCATAACCAATCTAGAAAAAATCTCTAGAAATACTAATTAATCCTAACTTTAACAAGTCACACAAGAGCCTCACTGCCTCACTGCTAAAAGGTAAAACATTTAATGTTTAAATATTACTAGTAGGATTTATTATAACGCTTTAGTTTTCTTGAGAACGATGACATATTATACGGGGGAGAATTACTAATCAAATAAATAAAAAATAAAATAATTGGCAGGAGCTGGATGCGATCCCAGTACCCTTTGCATATGTTTTTATTTTTTTGCAATGTTACGCAATACCATTAACAACTTACCAATTTTATTGTTATTTTAATGCAGTACATCAGTAATATATAAATATTCAAATTCAATTTTCTCAAAATTAGCAAAGAAGCGTGCCCTTATACTTGCAGCTGTTGAAGTCCAATACAAGACCTACACGCACAATAAAAATGAATCAATTCAGTGAGGGGGAAGTTGCCGGTCTCCCCTTGTTAGCTTAATCGATTTTTGTATCGCTTTTGTAAAAAATCTCAAGTGCACTTGTCATGGATCCCCCCCTCCTCCCTCACAATAGGAAAAATCAGGCACACAATGGGTTCATGGCAACATACCCTCAACGAAACTGAAAGAAACATCATTGGCTATAAAATATGAAAGGTGCAGCTTTTTGAACTGTGAAGAATTTGAATGCAGTGAGAATTTGCAATTTCTAGAATTGATTTTCAAAAAGTTACTTTAGTAAATCAATAATTTTAAGTAAATTCGTGACCACTGCAACCAAATACTTAATTAAAAAAGTGAAATTATAAAATTTTTAGTTATTAAAAAGCAACCGAAATTTTAAAAAACCAAGCAAAGTTTAGTTTTAAAAGTTGGCAATTTGAAATAAGGAGCACACAGCTCGGTGGCCGAATTTCGAAAAAGAATATTAGTCTAATTATTGTAAACGCCAATAAGTGCAGACGCAAAAATACTTTGAGTAATTGGACGAATTTAAAAGTTTAGTTTTTGCAGTTGAAGTTCTCTACGAGTTTGAATGAACCGAGAGAAATTATTGATAATAAAATTTATTGAAAAGCTGCAATTATAAATAAATTATTTAAGAGCACCGCAGTCGTCAGAATGTTTAAAAGTTTGCTAAAAATTGATTTTTGGTGAATCAAGCAAAATGTGCTAAATTAATTGGAAACAAAAAGTAGTGGACTGCAAGATTTTAAAAAGAAACTCAACAAAATTTTAAAGAAACAAAGGCGAGAAGGATTTAAAAACAGCAATAATCGGAAAATTAAGAGAAAACCACAAACACAGTAAAATTTAAAAACTTATTAAAACAAATTTCAATTTAAAAACAAAAATTTAAATTTAAAACTTAGACAATCAATCAATCAATCGTGCAGCTCTACAACCCTGGGTGGGTCTTGGCTGACTTTACAATTTCCTCCATTTTCTCGCTCTGACATAAGCGCTTCTATCTGTTCTTCGCATATCCCTATGGTCTGGAGGTCTGCTTTGATGTTGTCTCGCCATCTGAGACGTGGTCGTCCTATCGGTCTTTTACCTTCGGGTGCTGTATCCCATGCCATTTTAATCATTCTGTCGCTCGGTTGCCTCTGCACGTGACCCGCCCATCTTAACCGTTGTGACTTTATTTCTTGTACTATGTCTGGGTCTCTGTACAGCTCTTTAAGTTCGGCATTTGTTCTTCTTCGGTAATCGTTTGTGTCTGGGTCGTGCAAAGGTCCAAATATCTTTCTCAGCACTTTTCTTTCGAAGACTCGTAGTCGTTGTTCGTTTGCTTTGGTAACAGTCCATGCTTCGGAGCCGTACGTCACTGTTGGTCTTATGACAGTCTTATAGATTTTGATTTTAGATATTTTCGAGACGTTCTTTGTTTGGAAAAACTTTGCTAGTGCGTATATGCATCTGTTGCCTGTCTGGATGCGGTTCTTTATTTCCTCTGTCAGGTCGTTATCCTCGGTGATTATGGATCCCAAGTATTTGAAAAGTTGAACTCTTTCAAAATTATAGTTGTCTATTGTAACATTTTGTCCCACTCTGTCTCTCCGCGACAGTCTATTTACGCACATGTATTTGGTCTTGTCCTCGTTCACCACCAGACCCATTCTTCTCGTCTCCCTTTCTATTCTCACGAAAGTATCTTTTACACTGATCACGCTATTGCCTATAACGTCTATATCATCCGCATATGCTAGCAGTAGTCTGGGTCCGTCACCTGTGAACATCTGTATATCTACGTCTGCCAGCCTTATAGCTTTTTCAAGGGCTATATTAAACAAGAGAGGTGAGAGGGCATCTCCCTGTTTCAAACCATTGGCGATTGTGAAAAATTGTGATGTTGATCCTCCGACTCGTACTCTGGCTCTTGATCCGTTCACACACATTTTTGTAAGCTGGATGAGTTTTCGGGGTATTCCGAGTTCAAACATTGCGCCCCAGAGCTCTGTCCGCGTAATACTGTCGTATGCTTTTTGGAAATCTACGAACATATGATGTAGGGTTTTGTTAAATTCCCAGCTCTTCTCAAGTAGTTGTCTGATAGTAAATAACTGGTCGGTTGTTGATTTGCCTGGTCTAAAACCCGCCTGGTATTCTCCTATGCTGTTCTCTACTAGTGGTGTTATTCTACTTAGTAGGATGTTTGAGAGTATTTTGTATGCTGTGTTAATCAGAGAGATTCCTCTATAATTGTCGCATTTTGATCTGTCTCCTTTTTTATGAATGGGTATTATAATACTCTCCTGCCAGCTTTCTGGGAGCTCTTCCGTTTTCCATATTTTGATTATTAGATCGTGTAAGTATTTATGCATGGTCTGTCCTCCATACTTTATCATTTCCGCCGTTATTCCGTCAGTCCCAGGAGCTTTCGAGTTCTTAAGTTTCTTTATTGCTATTGTAGTCTCCTGGAGAGTTGGTTCGTCTGATGGCCAGTCTGCAGTTTGGTACTCCCCTGAGTACGAGAGTTTTGGGCTCTCTACGTTTAGTAGGTCGGTAAAATGTTGTTTCCATATTTCAAGTATTTCTTCCACACTAGCCGTAAGTTCTCCATTTGGTTTTTTGAGAAAGGTTTTTGTTCTAGGTTTAAAACCTGCTTTTGTTTTGGGAGATTTCGCCATAAAATGCTTTATGGCGATTCTGCATTCCGTTCTCTCCATTTCCTTCATTATGTTCTCCTCATATTCTCTTTTCTTAGTTCTTATTGTGTTTCTTGCCCTTTTCTAGCATTATTGTATTTCTGTCTAGTTAAACGAAACTTTTAATAACAAATTTATTAAACAAAAACAAATTACAACTTTTATTTTATTATTATAAAACTATTTTGTTATTGTAATTTTGGGGGTAGGTTTAAATAGGAAATCAAAGAGCATTTTTCGTCTGATTTGAGGACAATTTTAATAAACAATTGGATTTCTTAAGGATTAGATTTATGACACAAATTTGATAAAACTTATATAAACGATTCTGAAATGATGATTTAATTTTTCCTCTCAACAAAAAGTACAATTTGAAATTACGAGCTCATGCTAGCAAAAGGAGCTAATTTTAATCAACAAAATTAAATTTAGTCTATGATGTTCATTTCAATATTAAAACAGTAGCAAATATTAAATTGGATCATAGCAATATATAGCTTTCAGAGGTTATAATGCACAAATTTTGTTAAATTTTCAAGTTAGAACATCGAAATTTTATATTTAATTTTATGGTTTTAAATGCTTTGCAACGAAAAGATTCGATTTTGGTAACCATAAATTATTGATATTGATTTGTTTGAGCTACTCTTACTTCTTATATCAGCATTGAATATTTTTCCATTCGGTTCCACATCAGTTAATGGAAAAATCATTTTATTTGTTTCAATAGTACCTAGTTTTATTTATTCACCAGAAGGCAAAAGTATTCTATCCGAACCTTGCTCTTTGCATCTGCATGAGCTTACGGCTAGTTTACGCGCACACCAGGGCAGCACAAAAATTTAAATTTTGTGCAAAATTTGTTCGAATCCTTCTCATTAGGCTAGGAAAATAATTTTTTTTATACTAAACGCTCGATTATAAAATAATGGGATCTCAATTGGAATAATAGATCTAACGTCAACATTTGGCTATCCAGCTTTGACCATCGTCCAATCGTTAGAGGAAAACATTCTAATGCTAATGAAGTAGAACTCCATATTCAAAAGTTGTATATGTTTAGCTAGTTCAAAACTGGCCTGTGATTGGCTTACAAATACATGTTTGTTAGAGGTAATAACATCATACCAATCCCAGTCCTGGTCAGTAGGTATAGACGACCCCCCCCCCTTTATTGCGATCTTGGTCGATATAAAAACTCTAAAAAGTTAATCATTGCGTAAAACCTGCTTAATTTTGGTAGTATTAAGTCGACAACTACAGGTCATATCCAACCGAGGGTTAACCGCTGGTGAAGTTTTTGTACACATCTAATGGACATGAAGTACAGGATTAGAACACCTTCCAGTGCACAAATTTTGGAATGAAGAACATTGCAGAACATGCAGAACCCCAGACCGAGTAGTTTACTTTTATCAGAAGTAAACTGAAGATCTCCGTTGCAGAAGCACTGGAGGGTGTTCCACACCCCAGACCCCCGGTTTAAATAATTTATTTTTATTAAAAGTGAATTAAATATTTAAGCATATCTTAAGTTTATTAAAATTAGCTATGGCCAAGTAAATGTGTTTAATTCGTAATCTGACAATTAATTATAAACTACCTAATTATAAATTCCGTACTCCTGGAGGTAGATCTCTGCAACAGGAGAGTTCAGTTTACTTCTGATAAAAATAAACTACTTGATCCGGGAGCTGGGGAGTGAAACACCCTCTAGTGTCTCTGCAACGGAGATCTTTAGTTTACTTGATAAAATAATCTACTCAATCCGGGGTCTGGGGTGTGGAACACCTCCAGTGCTCAAATTTTGGTATTTCTGTAAGTCTCAGAAATTGAAAGTCTCTGATACTGAAAGTATCGATGTGAATTATGCTGAATTATTGAACTGCTGAATTATATGAAGGACAAAGAAGTATGGAGAATTATGATGAAGTACGTAAAGTGTGAAGTTAATTGTACACGATTTCCTCTAGGTTGACCCTTGTATCCAACAAACCAACAAGAACATTAGGTAGAAATATTGAAGATTAATATGGTAAAGTAAGATGAAATTGTATTTTATATTCATTTTTAATTGAATTTATCGTAAATCTATTCGTTGCGCTAACATATTAATTGTTTAAATTAAAATTATACAGTTTCGACCATTTATTACTAGGAAATAACAATGGTTGATTTCTCAACAATATTTTGTTACTATTTATTTACATCATCAAAATTTAAAAATATGGAGAGATATAGTGCTCTGTGTACCTACTACGTATATGACCCATCGTACACTGAATGCGGAGCACGCCGAGTCTTGCGTGTTAGTTTAGTTTCACAGTGATCGAAGTTCAGTTCAGCATAGTTTAACATCGTTTAGTTCTAATTTTGTATGAAAAAATTGCTACATCCAGAAACTTTTTCCATTTAGACAATTTATCGTTAATTATAATTCCGCATAGCCTGTAGTACCATAAACTAGTGCACTAGTAGTATTCCGTTCATTTCTACAAATATATAAGTTAGTACCGAAGCAAACTGTTCGTAGCCAACCTCAACATGGAAAATTTTATTGAAAGTGTAGAAAGCAATATTTGCTTGTGGAAAATGGATGAAAAGTGCTATAAAAATCTAGAAATGAAAGAGCTGGTGTGGGAAGTTATTGCAAAAAAACATTGTATGAACAGCGGTATGTACCATGTGTATAATATGTATTACGATGGGATATGTACATAATTATGTTGAGTTACACTGCCATACGCATAGCCTGCAGCGCGAGAACAAACAGTTCGCTTTCGCAATGTGTAGTTCTAACGAAAAATTTTATTTTCTTCTCAAACTATATTTGGTGTTTAATTATATTTTCTTCTCAAAGAAATTATTTAATTTTATTAATCATTTAATTAATCAAAAAATTATTATTAATACTAAATTTATTATTATAATACATAATAAAATGTCTGATGACAGCAGTAACCATTGCTGAAAGCTCACAAATAATGTTTCGTTTTATTGTTCATTTAACCTTATAATTTTAAAAAATTTGAATCAAATATTATTATATTATTTTACTTAAATTAATTTAAAAAGTTTAATTCACAGCCAAGGATGCCAAGTATCAGTGGAAAAAATTACGCGATTCGTTTCGAGATGCTGTTAGAAGACAAAAGGAAAGTGGAGATGAAGCAAAAAGGATATGGGTGCATCAAAAACAAATGGAATTCTTATTGCCCTATATGTACAAACGTTCTAGAAAATACTTCAGATTTGAGGGTGCGGAAATAGAAAATACAAGTAAACCTGAACAAGTATTTTTAGAAGAAATAGAAGACGACGAAGAAGACGAAAAACAACAACTCGAAGTGTATTCGGAAGAAAGTATGCATGATCCACCAAATAAAAAATTTAAATTTGAACTTTTGCAAGAGAATTTTGAACCAATTTTAAATAAGACTGAGGAAAATAAAGAAAGTTCCACAAAATCGATTGTTGAAGAAAACAGCAACGAACCATTGAAAGAATTTTTTAACAGTATGTACCTTACTACTTCAACAATGCCGTTACATTTACAATTAAAAATAAAAAGAGCTTTATTCGAGGCAGTTCTTGAGGCTGAAGAAATGTTAATTGAATAATGCAGTGATTCGAGGCAATTCTTGAGGCTGAAAAAATGTTAATTGAATAATGCAGTGAAACCAATAACTTTGCGCCGTGATTATTCACGTGCACGTCGCGTGATTTTTGCTACGGACATAATGCATATTTTTCTGTGTACATACTATGACTGTTTTTGTAAATAAAATGAATAAATAAAAAATATATTTGGATAGTTTAGATTTATTGCTTTATTGGTACTAATTATCGATCAGTTAAGGGAAGATTTATCTTTCGTGGGTAAAAAAATTTTTACTTTTTTTCATATTTGCAATCCTTCAAGTATGTAGAATATCCCTCTTAAAGAGTGGTTTCCAACTTATTTCACAGTTGAGCATACTTGAGTACAACTCAACGTAATGGTTAAGTAAAAGTATTGAAAAACTTTTTTCTACTGGGATGAAAAATAATCATTCGATCGTGGTGTTTTGTATTTTAAACGAAATTTTACGCATATGTTACAATGGGGAGTTTAGTGAGTAATTAATTTTAAAATAATATATGAATATGAAAGTCCAATAACAATGATCCATATTTATACAATTGGTTAATCTGAAAACCCCTTGTAAAATTTTTTTTTAAATTTTGAATTTTTAAAAATTATTGAAGTTACACGCCACAGCTAACCAATGATTATTAATCACAGCTCTGCAACGTTGTCAGCTATCGTGTCACTTATGTTTCGTTATGACAAGTGATTTGTTTTGAATTTAATTATGAAGCGTTCTCTTATTTGGTCTTTTTAAAATTATTTATGAAATTTTGAATAATCTGTTAATCAAATTAATATTATTTTAAAGTGGTAAGTATAAAATATTATATAATCGTTTTTATTTAGAATTTTATTTATGCTGTGTTTTAGAGGTTATATGAAGCAATGGTAAACGTTAAAGCGTTATTTTGTACCATCTTGCCATAACGACAGTTTAAAAAATCCTCTTAAACTTTTTATGTTCGTTCCATTTAACAATAAGTTAGCTTGGCAAACATTTTGACACGGCAACAGCGTTGCGTTATTATCATTTAATTGGTGATTTCAAACCGGGGACTGACGTCACAACACTATATTTTTGAAATTTAAATAATTTTTTTTTAAAAAAAAATTTTAAAAAAACTAAAACCTCAGTTTAACCTATACTTTCATATAACGAAATAAAAAAAGACCCAAACTCCCCCATTACAAATATTTTAAAAGCTCGCCAAAGTAAAAAAAAACACTTTTTTCAAATGATCACTATTTTGTTAATTATCGCCCCCTGTGCCCTATGCTGTGGTACAAACCTCGGATGATAATCTTATCTAGTTTCAGAATTTTTAAATTCTACACGCAGAAATATTGGCCTAGATATCTCGTAATATTAGCCATATTTTTTTATAACAAATAAGGAAATTATAGAAGAGAAATAAATGAACAATGTGCAAAAAACCAGGGTTTGATATCTTTATCACAGTCTGAGAAGCAAATTCGGAAATAAAATGCTATTTTTAGCTTTGAAAGGTAAACCGTCCATTAATTATTAGTGTTGTAAAGGTAAGAAAAATATGTTGTTCTATAGCTATCCCTACTTCTACAAAAAAAAATTTCTGTCTAATTTACGAAAATTCAATCCTTGCAATGTTTTTGCCATTTGATTTGAGGTGCCAATTAAGATATTCGAACTCCGATTTTGACGTTTTTTAAAGCTAATTATGAAAAATGAGGGTCTAATTAGCACATTAAAATAATAAACTTTGCGGTCGGTTCACAAATTTTGAAAAATTAAACAAATTTTAAAAATTAATTTCGAATGCAATTTTCGCATTGGCTCCTTTGAAACTGTAATCTCGCCCTCGAAAATTGAAATTAGTTTTAATCTCACCCACTTTTGGCACAAGCCTCTTTTCTAACAAGGGAAGACCGGCAACTTCCCCTCACTGAATTAATTCATTTTCATTGTGCGTGTAGGTCTTGTATTGGACTTCAACAGGTGCAAGTATAAAGGCACGCTTCTTTTCCAATTTTGAGAAAATTGAATTTAAATAATTCTATATTGAAAAATAATATATTACTGATGAACTGCATAAAAAATTAACATAAATTTGGTAAGTTGTTAATGGAATTGCATAAGATTGCAAAAAAATAAAACATATGCGAAGGGTACTGGGATAGCATCCAGCTCCTGTCATTTTTTTATTTGATTGTTAATTCCCCCCAGTATAATATCGTTTCCAAGAAAACCAAAGCGCTATAATAAACCCTACTCATAATCTGTAAACATTGAATGTTTTACCTTTCAGCAGTGAGGCACTGGAGGGTGTTCCACACCCCCCAAACCCCCCGGTCTCAACAACTTTAGCTTATTGGAATATTAGTTACTTGAATGTGACTTGTTAAAGTTAGGATTAATTAGTATTTCTAGAGATATTTTCTAGATTGGTTATGCTGATGTCTTCAATTTATTACTAATAAAAAATAAACTGCACAAACAGGGGGGTCTGGGAGGTGTGGAACACCCTCCAGTGCCTCACTGCTGAAAGGCAAAACATGCAATGTTTACAGATTATCAGTAGGGCTTATTATAGCGCTATGGTTTTCTTGAGAACGATGACATTAATTATACTGGGGGGAATTCATAATCCCCCTTCCCCAATTCTTGGTCACCGCTTTATATTTTTTGTGCTAAAAAATTTTACCATTATCGCTTAATACTAATAACCATAAGTTTGCAAATTTATCTATCACAGTTTAAGTGTTCCTGGGGGGTGTTCCACACCCCCCAGACCCCCCCCGGTCTCTAAAAGTTCGGTTTATAATTTGGGCTAATTGGGATATTAGTTACTTGAGTTTTGAGAAAAATTTTTTTTCTAGGTTTCTCCTCGGATCGAACCAAGAGCCTTTGCATCAGTACTTGATCACTCTAATTACTAGGCCAAGACCGTCTCCGTTTTAATGTTTAGCGAAGCTAATAAATAAATCTTTGAGCTATGGGGTTCTAAAAGAGGTAAATTTATTGAAAACATCCCTAGGCGCAAAAAACTCGAAATTTTGGATCCTTAACGAGACAGATGCGAGAAGCGACTGGTACCCAGTGTTGCTAGATTTTAGAAATCTGTGGCGCCAAATCCAAACCAAAAAAGTGCTCAAAAGTGCAACTAATTGATTATACTATAATTTATAATTTTACTAACCTTTGTGAAACTGGACATTAAATAAAGACAATTTTAAATAATTAAATAATAAAATAAATGAAATGAAAAATACTTCTGTTATCAGGGCCGATGCCAGGGGCAAGCGGCCGCTTCCTTATTTCGGATATTACCATTATTATTATATTAATATTATTTTATACAAGAGGCCTAATAATTAAAAAACAATTGTGACTTTATAATTGACTTACAAAATTTCATTTTCTACAAGCGTCAAGAAAACATGACTTGGTGTCATTCGATTATCAGATTATCAAAGTGATAATTTTGATTATGTAAAACTCAAGTTCGTTTCTTAGTCATGGGGAGGTAACAGCGGCAAATCCTAAATTTTGTTTGTAGCACCGGACCTGGCTACCTGGAAGCAGTCATTGGTTGGTATTTACATACTGTCCCACCTTGCCGAGTGAAAGTGGTTGTACGCATTACTGATTGTACATCAAAAATATTTTCGGCTGTCAAATATCAAAGTAGATTATCTATCGCAATAAACCGCAACTTAATTTCTAAGAAAACGCCCAAATTGCGGTTTGCGATTTTTGAAAAAAATCAAACGCAAAATATCTTTAAAAGTCGCCCAATTTGCGATAAATCGCCCAATCTGGCGACAGTGATGGTACCTGATCATGAGTTGTGTATGACAACTCAGGCTCCACGCACGTACCGTTACCAAAATGAATTTAATTATGACGAAATATTGCTCAATAATTCCTGTACGAATGTTTCGTATGGCAAATTTGTTAACTTCAAAATTGAATTGTGGGCTTAATATAAAACCTATCAAATTCATCCCCATCTTAAAAGTCTTGTATTAATGTTCATTTTCGTTTTATAAAACTATTTTTATAGGAAAAAGTGTACATTTGAGTTCGGGAATATTAACTCTAGGCTGATTTTATTATTTTAATTTTTGTGCAACTACAACGTAATTAATCTATTAAAATAGGGAGAGGCTAGAGTTACGGCAAACGTAACTTTTAGGAAGTGGTTAAAGTTACGGCAGAATCCCAAACAAACCGTAACCTAACCTCATTTATTATTTTTATAGTTACGGCAAGTTGCTTTAGTGGATTTAGTCTGTAATTTGAAATTATGATTTTACTTTTATCACTGAATTATGTTAGCATTGCGAATTGTTTAAATAAATCAGCATTTTACCAATTATTTTTATTAGTATTTTACCTCAATGGTACTGTGTCAATTACTGGTTAAAATTGTGTCAATTATTGGAATATATTTGTCGATCACTGGCTAAACCTAGATTAAAGGCAGAATATATTTTTGCTCTTTAGTTATTCACTTGCTTGTTATTCACCAAGAAGATAATGTTATGTTGTTATTTCTGTAGACATTTTGCCATTCATTTTTTTTTTGTGTCGACTGTATTGTTACGTTGGCTAGCATTTTATTTTTGCCGCGTAGCTTACTGTTGTTTTTGTTTTACATTTTAACAGATGTACAGTAGTTGTCACACCCAACACACATAAAAAGTCGCCAGCAATGATGTAACACCCTATACTTATGCAATATTAAATTTAAATATTAAAATTATAAAACCTACCCTTAATATTAACTAAATGTATGATGGACGAGAGGCAATTTACCCGTATTAGAGAACATCCCGCCTCCCACACCTTGTCACTCTACATACTAAATTCAAAACACAAATGTCATAGGATTATCTAAATCTTCTTTTGTAGTATATCTTTATTTCATTATAAAACCATTATTTTACTTACTATTAAATCTTAATGAACTTACAGTGACACAAAAAGCTAATTGTCCCCCCAGCGATACATCGATCATATTAGTAACAAGATAATGTAAAAAATTTCGGTGTATATTTTATACGTCCACATAATATGAAAATTAAACATACCGAACATTTCAAAAAATTTATCAATTTTTATAGAAATTTGTATTTATGTGCTTTATAATTATTATTATAATAATTAGTGAAAGTAAGTCGATAATAATACAGTATTAATATATAATTACTTTATTCAGAATGCATATCCAAAGCTTAGCACGAAGCTATGACAGAAGTAGAGACTTTATCATAAGAACAAATACAGGTGGCAGTAAAAACATGAATCATTTATGAGTTTTATAGAATTACCGGCTTTCGGGGTTACTCTAAGGGCGTAAGAAATTCACCAACCTCAGATACGCACTGACTTGTGATGAGAAATATTGAAACCGGCTTACAATAAGACTTTAAATAATTTTCTTTTTATAAATCCTATATTAATCCGTAAAAAGAGTTTTCATATTTGCAGTATACCTACCTCCATATTTCCCTTAAGAGTTTTGACTTCGGAATCGTTATTGAGTTATTTCTTTGCTCGCATTTTCGATAAATTCAGCCGACTATATTACTAAATGTAGTGAATTTACTAAATAAACAGTAATTTCCCATTAATTTTAAGTTTTATGTACTTTTCTTATTTGACACTCTCCAGGCTATTTATCTAAGAAATTGATTAGTCCTTTGAACCAAAAGTTGGAACAGGGAAAATCTTAAATTTTTAATAACGATTATAATCGAAATGAATTAATAAAACCAATAATGAAATTGTTTATGAAAGCTTAACAAATATAAAATTTAGAACAATAAAATTTAATGCTTTACAATTCCCAATGTTCCGATTTCTTTCAACCATCAGCAAAGTTAAAAGTACAAAATAAACGGAGTTTAATGTTCTTTTGTCCAGTTCTCGTATATATTTAATGAAAATTACCTTCTTCCAAGTTATTTACACAATATCGATCAGGAAGCTACATTGTAGCAGGTAGCATATTGCTACCCTGAGCACATATATGCAAACTTCCAACGGTTGCAGTTCAATTCCCGGAATCAATACACTTTTCCCTATAGAAATGGTTATACCAAACGAAAGAACACAAAATACAAGCTCTTTAAGGTGAGGATCAATCTTGTCGGAGTTGTAATAAGGCCACAATTTAATTTTGAAAATTGCAAATTTCCCATAAGAAATACATGTAAGTGTATTAAAATGAAAAGGTATCATTTATTCTGTTGGCGGTACGTGTGCTGTGCCTGGGTCGACAGTGACTAGTGGTGGGGTGATACCAGTCGCTCTCAGAGATCCGTCGCGTCAACTTTCTAAATTTTCGAGTTGGAGCCGCTTAAGGGATGTTTTTAATGAGTTTAGCACGTGTCAAAACCGTTCGGAGCCCCCGGAGCGACCCGGAGGGTCGCGTAGGGGTGCGGAGAATAGGTTTTGACAGTGCAACCACCTCAGAAACGAATTCACACAAAAATTAAAAAACCCAATTCAAAATTAATTGTAGCCCTGAAAAGGGCCGATTTTTTGTTTTCCCAGCAGCTCTGCAAAAAATTATACACGATGCCGCTCCGCGATTTGCATCACCATGTTTTCGAACCGCTCTTTAGAGTACGGCCGAAAACTGACACCCATGTACTCCTTCAAATGTTCGGGTAACATAGTCGAAGATAACACCCCTAACCGTCGGCAATACATTTTTAGTTTCGACCAATAGCCTTCAACCCTGTTTGTGCATGTCCCGGTAACGGGGTCCACAAAATTAGAGCTATGGTTTACTGTTTTATGGATATAGGGCGATACGCCTTCGAGGTGATTTAAACCCGAATAACCCCTCCAACGATCGGTCCAAATCTCGGTGCCAGGTCTGATGTACTTAAGGATGAGTCGCCTTAACGTAGCAGAATCTCTACTACCGATGTATAGTACGATGCCCCTACCTTCCAACGTACTATACATCCCTAGTATCCACTGCTGTTGGCGGGGGGGTATCCGTCCAACACCAGCTTTCCGCTTTGTTATGACGGACTCATCAATCTGTACCACCTGGCCCGGACCGCCGAGTTGGAGGAGAATCGGGTTTACCATCAGCGTCCAAGCGCAAATACCTCGGAAGGAATGGTATAGCTCGTACACAGCTTGTCGGCGAAGACCAACTATGGGCGCAGCTACACCTGCCCTTGTATTACACGCCCATAGCCACATAACGTAAAACAGCGTCTTCGGTGGTAGCTTATGGTCGTCGAAGAAGGTATTCTCGGTTAGGCGAGTTTTCTTCTTGCAACCCGGACATTTGAAGCAGTGGTTTAAGTAATAATCGCTATCGTGTACCACATTACAATACCGCCTGCAAGTGCGACCCTTGCATCGCATGTTTAATGGCAAGTAATGCAACCCCAGCAGCAATTCTACCCATTGCGGTATCGTCTTGGTTGAAAATTTTTACTATATCTTCTATATTTGACACGTTCATGATGATTGTTAAATGTAGAATGGGTAAAATACACATTTTCAAGCGCTTTTGTGTGAATAAATGCGGGTGGGCGGGGTATCGGTTTGCAACAACCAATGGGAGTACGTCATTACATATGAACTTTAATGCCGTTTTTTCAAAATTGTGTGAATATTCCGCAAATTTTATTTTTTATATGCTATTGGGACCCTCATCTTTCATATTCCACTTCAAAAATGGTAAAATCGCGATCCGGGAATTCGAACCGTCACCCTTCCAACATATTTGTTTAACAAAACTTGAATGTTAATTTTGTGATGATTAAAAATTGCAAACACAAATTCAATTTACAAAAGTAAATGTTAATTAATTTATTTCAATAAATTTACAAGCTCTTATTGTAATAATTACACGTAAACATTATACCTTAACATGCAATTTAAATAATTATAGTTTTCTCATAACTTCAAATTACACGCAACTTAATCAACCGCTGAGTACACTCGTGTTAGAAATTACAAAGAAATCAGAATATGGCAATTGTAATAAAATAAAAAGGTTTGTTTGTGTTGAGCTTTGGTGGTTGAATTTTTGATACATTAATATCCAGCCAATTCTGCAAAGGTTGAATCCATTTCATCGGCCAAAGACTTGTACCTGTCTTTGTTGATGCCAAGTTCATCTAAAAACAGATTTAATATATTAGCCAAATTTAAAAAATTATGCCAGAAACAAAAACATGGTAAGGTGGGAGCAGCTCATCGTGAGCTTTTCGTCAAAAATTCACAGTTACGAGAGGTTTGGATTTATTAATATTAGTAGGACAAACTTAAAAAATGCCTCTTTTTAAAGCTTAAAAACTTAGGTTAGCATACAAATTTATATTCCATGGGTATAAAAATTACCATACCTTAATTGCAAAATTTAGCAAGAAGCTGAAGCAAACTAAAAGTGAAAATTATTATAAAATTAAATATTAATAAGCAATTAAAGAGTTCTATAATAAAAAATCGAAATAAATTAAGAATTAATCAGCGAAGTAAAAAGTGTTGCCTAAATACTCCACACACTAATGGTTATAATTCTAAAAATATAAAGTCAAAAAAATGTTATAACTTATTTTTAAGTATAAATCTACAGTTACATTTATTTGTAATTAATTGCAATTGCATAATTCTTATGGGCAGCAACAATTAGTGCGTTTTAAAATTATTTGTTAGCGGTAAGCGAAGCCATTTCGACAAACGTTTTGTCAATTTCATTCAAAACTCCTTGATATTTAGATTTTTCGCGAAGCACAAAGTCTGCAAAAAAAGCAAATTAAAGCAATAATTGGTCAATTAAAAAGCAAAGTGGCAAAATAACGATCTAATGTACCTTCAATCCTATCAACTTCCTTCTGTAATTTCTTAACAGTTTTCTCAGCATATTCAGCGCGAGCTTCAGCTTCCTTCAGTTTGACGGTCAAGGATTTGAGTTGTTTCTTGAATTCTTCAACTCTTTGGTTGGCTTTTTCTTCAGATACTTCAAGAGATTTCAAGGAGTTTCCGACAACCTAAACGAATATAAATTCAAATTGTTTGTTTTTCAATGAAGTTTATTGCGCTCATACCTTTAATTCTTCTTCAAGTTCCATGATCTTGGCGTCACCACCTTTTACACGATCTTCAGCTACTTCAAGTTCATCTTCAACGAAGGCTAACTTACGAGATACTTCATCAGATTTGTTGTCAGCATCTTCAGCGAGCATGCGAGCTTCTTTCAATTGAGCGGTAAGTTGATCCATACGTTCTTCATCTTGAAGAGAACGATTTTCCAATACTTTGCACATACTAAAATTTGTAATAAAGACATTTTAAATTAATGCTATGATTTAATTATGTACCGTGAGCTTTCGTCAGCAGCTTGGGAAGCTTCAGCAAGTTTGCTGGAAGCAGTTCCAAGACGTTCTTCGGAACGTTCTAAATCTTCTTCAATAAGTTGGACTTTACGATTTAAAGCGGCCATTTCAGATTCAGTCTAAAAATAAATAAAATTGATATCTCTTAATTTCTTCGTTGGTGCAAATCTCACATTGTTTAATTTCTTTTCCTTATCGTCTAAGTCTCTGTTGGCTGTTTCCAAGTTGCTTTTGGTGAGTTCGAAATCAGCTTCAACTTGGCTCAATTTCTTGGTGTAATCATATACTTCTTCTTTGATCTATAAGAGTTTTAAATTAGATTTTTTGGATTCGGACGTTTAAACGTTGAGGAATACCTTATCGGCACGCATATTCGCATCCTTGGCCTGCCCTTCCATCGCATCAGCTTTGTCCTGTGCATTATCCTTTTCAAGCTTCATAGCTTGCATTTTCTTTTTGATCGCGTCCATGCTGACGGTTTTGTTTGGACTGGCTCAGAGGAAAACGAAAATATGCCTGTAAATTAAAAAAAAATTGTAATGAAAATTAATTGAATACTTTAACGGCAGATTTAGTAAAATCACACTGTCTCGAATGGTAGGATAAGGGAGAACCGAGTAAAAGAAAAGTAAAATCTTTCATGCATAAACCAAGAACAATTTTTGTTTCAGAAGTGGGTGTGATGATGGATATTGAATATCTAATTTCTCAAAATATTGTGTTATATTTGAAATTGGAATTTTATAATAAAAATTTGGTGGAGGTGGTGATGTTACACCAGAAATGCATAAAATTAGAAAAAAAAACCGAAACTTTTCTTTTTTCAATTTGTGCTATTTTTACATTTTTTATGAAATATCGAATTTTCCACTTTATTTTAAAATATTGCTATTTAAGCGTAATTGGTAAGTTTCTCCCTTTTAGCTTCATATTTTAAAATTTATTTGTTTTTCTGCAGAAAATGTGGACATGATATATTATTTATTTTCTAGAAATTACTTTTTTAATTAAAAGCAGCAGTAATATTTATTGCCCACACGTTTCATTTAATAATATTTATATAAGATATTTTCTTTAATACTTAATGATATTAAACCTTGATTACGTGATGATATATTCCAATCTTGAAACGACAAAAATAAAAATGCAGGCTTTTTTTTCATTAAGTAAACAAATTTGTAACAGTTTTACTTCGGATAGCCTAATTTAATTATCCCTTGGTTACAGAAAGAAATTTTTTTCAATTATAAAATAATTATTATTAAAAAAGTTTAGATTTGCTCGCAAAATATAAAATTCGTGTTATCAGAAAAAATAAAGCAAAGTTATTACTTTGCTTCTAATAAATCTAAAAAATAATTAAATTGAAATGGATAATTAAACAGTGAATGAGTTACGTAAATAGTTTTAGATTATTTACGTCAGAATTCGATGTCCGAAAATAAATTTGTAAAAAATGTTGAAATATCGAATATGGAAACGGGCAAGAAAAAGACGAAGTCGGTGTGCAAGAGCAACGCATGAAAGAAAATAATGGTTATTTAAGGTTTGCTATAAAAGTAAGACAGACGATAATATTCGATGCCCAGCACGAGAACCAAAATAGCCCGCTCCTAGTTTAGCCTGATACAGCATTCCGGAGTTTGTTGCAGATAAATTCAACAACGAGAACAACTTACTTAAAAAACTATGCAAATGTGAAGGTGGATCACGAAAATAACCGACCCATTTACAAAAAAGACGTTACATCCAATATATTATGTTAAATATCTTTTTAGGAATTGTGAAACGCAAACGATGATGTTGCACGTAGAATTTTTGAATTTTTGAAAAAACCAACTAGCAAAACGAATTTTTACGGGCCATTCAAAAAAAAGTTCACTTTATCAATTATAACACCGCGCTCTGGTGAACTCAATTAAAACGATCAAAAATTTGCAAATAAGTAGATAATTGAACACAATAAACACAAATCATAATTACAATTAATTAATTAGTTTCAGCATAAAATTGACCACAATAGCAATTGTTAATTATTAAATAGCGATGTGTAACACGCACCTACCTGTGCCTGAAGGCGATCAGATGCTATCCTAAGAACGATATGCGCCGCGACGCCAACATCGACTTCCACTTCTCTTCTTAATTCATCGTACTCCCCTAACTCCCACCACTTGCAATTGCTGAATTAACGAATTGGGCGATTCTCAAAATGTTTTCATCATCATTCTGACCGAATTTATCAGGATAAACATCAAACTTATTTGGGCTGATTCGAAGTACTTAATTTTGAAACCGGAGCGTAGCGAAAGTGCCTCTCAAACAGTTCAATTAAATCAATCAATGCTATTTCCTATTTGCATTGCAGTGATTAATCATAATTAAAAAAAAATTCATTTCAAATTAAAAATCCCCGCGACCTTACGTTCGAAACGCTGCAAAAACCTAAATTCCTACAAAAAATTCTCTGACAGCGTTTTTATTATCTTTTAGACGATTTTTACTCCTTAGCTAAATAATTAACTTTTATACAATTTTTTTTAATTTGTTATGGCTTCAGAGCATTTCAAGCGAAAGGAATTTAGGTTAAGTGCGTATTGGTGATAAAAGCTAATTATTACCTTCTTATTAAAACATTTTTATTTATTTCGGTTCTACTATAATTTTGCTTTTAAAAACGCTCATGTCCAAAAATGAAAGGTTTCTTGATTGTTGTTTACACTTGTTACCCTTTGGGTACAGGATCCATTAAATAAAGCACCGCTGTGCCATGCTATCAACAAAGAGCAATGAGACATTCTCACGATTTATATTATATTACATGCAGAATGATATTATGTAGATCAGTTGACGAACAATAAATTGTAAAATTTCTTTTCCAAGTTTTATTTCACATTATACGCTTTTCAGTGAAAACGACAAACTTTCTCGTTTTACCCGAGGAAATAATTTCAAGTTTTCTCTGAAAGAATATTAAAATTTGTTACACATTAATATTATTCTGTTTCAACTTAACAGGGGTCATAAAACTCAGACAGTGGAGTAACCTCACAGGGTCCAGCGACCCCCCCAAGATTTTTGACGTTCCTTCTTGTTCATTGTGTAGCAATTTGCTTGAGAAGAAGTATTCGAATCAAAAGTAGCACCCCCAAAAATACTGCTTTTCCCCTTTCTTTCAAAATGGAACATTGTGACATTTGATTTTTTATTTCTTTAAATTTTTTTTCATATTAAAGTTTTGAAAAATGTTTTTTTATAAAATAATATATAAATTATCAGGCGAAAGAGAATATAAATAATAGACAATTAACTTAAAAGCACTTGTTATGATTAAACTAAAGGATTACGTTCGCCTCTTCTGTTCATATTAAAAATTCTCAGCAATGTACATAATCCACATGTGTGGTTGTAATACTTCTGAAGGATATTCATTTGTTATAGCTTAAGCCGCAACTTATGATGATAACTGTAAATAACTTTTATACGAGAGTTATTCAAGTATAAAATACAACATACAAATGGTAATAACATTTGAGATTATAAAAAATACTTCGAATTCAAAATAGACCTTTTTGAAGAGGAAATTTAAATTTTCACAAAGGTTTCATAGCCGAGCGTATGCAACAAACTACAGTGGCGTATTTAAAAATGCCTATGAAGGGGAAGGGGAGCAAACCAAATTAATTTTTTAGAATCTCGTTAATCCATTCATGCGCGTCGGAGGTAAAGAGATAACCGAGGGGTTAACCGCTGGTGAAGTTTTTTGTACACATCTCATGAAGTACATGACATCTCAGTACATAAAGTACTTCACCCTCCAGTGCCTCTGCAACGGATGATCTTCAATTTACTTCTGATAAAAAATAAACTACTCGATCCGGGGGGTCTGGGGGGCGTGGAACGCCCTCCAGTATCTCTGCAACCGGAGATCTTCAGTTTATTTTTGATAAAAATGAACTATTCAATCCGGGGGTCTGGGGGTGTGGAACACCCTCCAGTGCACAAATTTTGAATGAAAACATTGCAGAACATGCAGAGTTTGCAGAGACATGCACCAAGTAGTTTACTTTTATCAGAAGTAAACTGAAGATCTCCGTTGCAGAGGCACTGGAGGGTGTTCCACCCCAGACTCCCCGGGTTTAAATAATTTATTTTTATTACAAGTGAATTAAATATTTAAGCATATCTCAAGTTTATTAAAATTAGCTATGGCCAAGTAAATGTGTTTAACTCGTAATTTGATAATTAATTATAAACTGCGTAATTATAAATTTTGTACCCTCTGGGAGGCAGATCTCCGGAACAAAATAAAAATAAATTACTTAATCCGGGAAGTCTGGATGGTGTAGAACACCTTCTAGTGCTTCTGCAACGGGAAATTTTAGTTTACTTCTGATAAAAATAAACTACTCGATCCACTACACTCCAGTGCTCAAATTTTGGAATCTCGGCGAGTTTCTGAAATACTAATGATGTACGTGAAATACAATGAATTAGGTGAAGTACCGTGAATTATTGATGAAGTACGGTGAATTACAGGCGAAGTACGTGAAGTCCCGTGAATTACTGCTGAATTATATGATGTACGAAGAAGTATGGAGAATTATCATGTATTACGTGAAGTGTGAAGTTAATTGTACACGATTTCCTCTAGCGGTTGACCTCTTGGAGATAACTGACAAATTCCAAAACAACAAAAAAAGAAATTCAAAACTTATTTCAAATTCAAACTTATTTAAATTTTAAAACCGCGTGGTAAACATTATTTTTATCACGGAGGGGTTAAAGACACAATCCGAGTCATATTTAGGAGAAGCAATTGCCCCTTGCCCCATCTTTAAATTCGCCACTGACAAACTTTGTACATACATATATTGCATTAGAAAAATTTCATGCTAGAAATAATAATATAATCAATTTGCAAAACGTAATTTTTTCTAGATTATATAAAAAATATTAAGTAGCGATTAATGTTTTATTTACAGCGTAATTAATCTAGAAAATAGAAATCTGAAGTACTATATAAGCTTAAAATTAATTTTAAGTGGTTAATTCGAAAAATCGAAATCGAAATATGCTTAATTTTTCGTATGACTTTAAAAACTGTGCAACATGATCTCACCATTATGGAACTGACAAATTTTGCACTATCTGAGAGTTATGTATACGGTACTGATGACAACTGATGAGTCAGAAACACATGTAATTTATCCTAGAATTATCTAAAATTGAAATTAAACTACTTTTAGTTCAGTGGAACAGAAACTTTCATTTTGTTACACTACAAGTATGTAAGGAAAAAAAGCCACTTTTACCGAAGTGGCGGGTGAATGAACAACTTTTACTCAGTTTTTAGGAAATAATTTTTATTTTTTGTTTTAAAGACAAAATTGAATAGTAAAGGATTCGGTAAACAAATTGTCATAATTCACCCAAGTATTGAGATTATTAATTTATAAACAGCTATTTTTTACCAACTAAAATATTTTGCTGCGGCGGCGTTCAAGTATTATGTAAGCAAATTTTTAATGATTTTAGACTCCCCCCCCCTATATAAGTAAAAAAAATAAGAAAGTTGTGAACTCCCCCCCCCCCCTTCTCTAAATTATAAGACGTAAGAATTTTTTCGAAAATTTTATTAAATATCAAAATTAAAACTTAAAATTTTTATTATTTTGTAATTTTTATTTTACGTAAAACGATCCCTCTCCCCATGATAGAATAAATTATTGCATCATCCCCTCTCCCTTTGTTAGCAGCAGTAAGAATCCCCTTCCCGCTCCCTAAGCCTGCTTGCGTAATACTTGAACGCTCTCTGCCTGATTTTGCTTTCTGTTCTGGTTAGGTAGCTGTTTTTTGCCCACTGCTGAACATAAACCTCGCTGGCTAGTGCAGTTTGATAATTAATCACTACGCGGTCACCCATCCAAGAGCACATTTTAAAATGTCAGATAAGCATCGATAAATTGATCGCATAAGATACTGATTTTACAATACAAATCAAAGGCTTAACAAGAAGGTATGGCAGAGACAGTGTTTTTAGCATATAAATGCAGATAACAATAAGAAACAGAGATCGACAGTGTTAACCAAAAAGGGATGATTTAGCGATATCTCTCATAAATAATTTTTCTCCCTCATCATCTTATACTTCGCCTTGGCATTTATGTGAAAGATTATTATTAACAAGCGTTTGTTTTCGTTTCACCTCGCCTCGGTCTGTAAATCATGCTCGCACTGGCTAAATAATGCATTTTCTGAGCTAGCGATACAAATAACTATTCTTTAACTAGCAAAATATTTTATTAATAATAGAAATGCGTGGACGATAATTGAATATTGTTTGCAGAGGAAATCGAACTGCTTTTCGATTATTAAATAATATATTATGGGATTATTATAATTATTTTTCGAGCAGACAGATTATGAACAGACGGAACCGGCTGCTTATTAATATATGATTTCAAAAGCGAAAGTATTATTTTATCGACATTGAACTAAAGAAAACTTTATGAGAAAATCTGACCTACTAACCAATATGTAATGAGTAAGTGATTCTGTTTACACCAACGCAAATGCTTATCATTTTTCGAATTTAATTTTTTGCAACGAATTGATTTTCTTCATACTTTCACATTGTTTATATTAGCGGTGAAATTGTTGATAATTATAATTTGGAATAAAAATATCGATCCCGGTCATTTTTGGATACAATACAAGTAAAATTGTGTTAAATGTGCTATATAAGGACTAAATCATTTTGCATTAAGCAAGGTGAAATGAATATCATGGCAAGAAAGATCGAAACTGATTAGAACGTAATATGGAATTAGTTTTAATTAACGTTAAATTATATCGCAGATAATTCCCAATTTGTAGTTGCTATTTAATGATATAAGAGGCTTAAGGTTATAAAATTCTCATGTTTTAATTATTTTCATTTAATTATATTAATTTGTTATTGATTGTTCTATTTCATATTGTATTACGCCCAGTGGCGTAACGTCACTGGAGCCAGAGGGGCACTCGCCCCTTCCGCCACTTACTAAAGTTATATTAAAGCAACTACAAAAATTTTTATTTTTTAAAAGAATACCATCTTCTCTTGTTTTATTCTGAGACTCTTGTTTTATTTTTTTTATATTTCACACATCATTAACTTTTTCTTATACAAAAAAGGTGAAAAGGAAAAAATGAAAGAGGAGTTGGACATCAACGCTAAGTAAAAAAACTGGAACAAGATGTTATGTATTGAAATACTTATTTTTATTCTAACAAAGAAGTATCCACTTGAAATTGCTGATGCTATTTATTATTTTAGAAACTGTTTTGAATTATTTAGTATTTCTAGATGAAATATGTCGGTTCGTTTTGACCACTGTGCATATTACATCCCTGTTCCTTCGTGGAGGTTGCTGTCTAAAATTATTATCCAGAATAATTTAAAACAGTTAGTTGGTTAAATATTCAGACGTGCACAAAGTGGAATGAATGTAAAGTTGTCATAACAAGTGGTACATAATTGTCATAATGAGATTGCAAACTGCATTCTTATAATTCAATGTCAGCAATGTTGAAATGTTTAGACAAGACAATGAAACGCTAGTATCGAATAGGTAGTAGATGTAAATTACCCACCTGATTAAACGAGGGCTTACCGAATGTTGCTCTAGTTTCATAATTCCAATATGAACTTTAAACAGTTTGGGTACCTTCGGTGAAGAGGCCTCGTTTCTGGAATTAGCAGGACTATTTTCAGAGGGGCAAACTCTTGGTGGGGTCGATCCCGGTAAGGAGTGTTGTGCGTAAGCTGATAGCGCATCTAGCACTCAGTCGCCCCAAGACCTGTGTGTCTGTAGTCGTGTTCGTGGTGAGTAATCTTTCGTTTATTAATTAAATTTATAATAAATAACGTTCGGGTGGTATGTGCAAGCAATTTTATAATTTTGGAATTTTTAACCTATAACTTAATAACTTGATTAAACTTTCAGTTAATTAGTTTTTATACCCGGTATTTTTTTAATTTCAAGTGGGCCTTAATTATTATTGTTTTATTATTTTTAATAAATCTGGTTACTACTCCACATATTATGTACAACCGATTAGCCCAATTTATAATGAATTTACTTTTAAATGTTATTTTTAATTAAAAATAGCAGCGTTGGAATTTTTCCAAATATAATTAAGTTTTGAATTCTTGTATTTATATACACGGTCCCATGTATTTTTAGATTTACTGTTGCAAAATTTTTATGCTATTGAGTAATAATAGTATTATTCCAGATCCACTCAAAAAATTTTATAATACATATCGAAATACGATATTTATTTTTTAATTTAGTTTATCTTCTAATATTACATGTTTACATGATCACACATATCATATTTGCATTCGCACATCATTTACTGAAGAAAACTTTTAAAATATTATGTATTTATTTTGGCAGAAAATTTTTAAAATATACCCGCAGTCACTCGAGTTGAGATGGACCGACTTCATTACATCAGGAATTTTTTTTGGCACGTTTTCAAATTTTTTAAATTGATTTTGAATTTGACGGTTAAGGCTATGCATATTAAATGTAGTGGGGGGGGATTAATCATTTCGAAGTTTTTGGAGTGACGGCACCGGGAGATAGGCGGTAATTATCCCTATATTTAAATTCATGCTTCGTCAGCAATTAATTAGCAACACCTCCCCAAGTCTGGGAAAACTGAACTTCCTTGTTTGGTATATTTGCTCAATCCACTCAATCATTCCATTTTTTTGTTAAACAATATTTAGAAGCCATAAAATTATGTTTTTTGAGTAGATAATCTTGACCTACGAGAAATTTAAAACCTTTGCAGGATTTCAAAATCCCCAAATTATTTGGTTTAGGGCGACTAAAAACTAGATCAACTTGGTTGTCTCATTTTATTTTTGCAATTCAGAATGCCAGTAATATAAAGGTTAACCACTCTATGACATCGTTGTTATCGGGGGACACCAATTTTGGTTTGGACCTGACTGGAATGTTTTAATTATGACTGAAATTTCAATTTTACTTATTAGCCCCCATTGCTGATGATAAAAATTCTTTATTATTATACTTTTATATCATATTCTCTTTTTGAATTAAAATTACCTGATTTAAATAATTTCGATTGCGTACGTCGACAGAATAAAAATTTTGCTATAACTCCAATATCAGAAAAAAAAGTTGAATAAATTTTATCCTAATGACTTTGAGGTGATTACAATAAAATATTATTGTGATTGATAACAACCGAATAATTTAGACATTGCCTAATCGTTTTTATATTGTGAATAATAATAAATGATATTTAAAGTTAAATCGAGTTATGTAAATAAGTGGGTATGTGCATATAGAAATTTAATTGTTGATGTAGTTCATGGTCACTTCAATTAATTATTGCATTACACCTAATTTTACCCTTATTATCATCCAAATTTTAGTCAATAATAGAAAAATATAGACTTTTACTTAAAAATTCTAAGCATGTGTTGTCTTCACTTGTAAATTCAGAAGAGAGTTCCACTTACGTTAGTATATGGGTTTTTCGTTCTAATTGAGTTAAGAAGAAAAGTATTTATTCAGTTTTCATGTGGTAATTTCTTTAGGTCTCTTTTATGAAGTGTACTAAATATAACTTTTTATCAAAACGAAAAAAATTTTGAAATTATTGTAATAGCTACTGTAAGAGATCATTGCGAGATGAATTATAAGTGGAATGAAGGGTCAAAAATAATTCGTTGATGAACATTTAGTCGAATTCCGAATTCGATTAAGACTGAAACATACTCCACATTATCTTTTACGTGTGCATCATATAAACTCGATACCAAACAAGTGATTTTTACAATTTCGTGTCATTGTCATTGTTTTTTTATCAGTATTGGTGATTCTTTTGTGGTGCGTCAGACGTGCCTAGCAAGTCAATTTTCACGCCAGCGAAAAACACACCTAGTTCTATTTTAAAAACATGATTTTATTTTAAATTGGTTGTGTATTTATTTATCCACTTTTAAGGTTACTTATTATTTGTATGTGTGTTTTAAGTTATTTGTAAATAATTTATTCGATGTACTTTTTTTATCTAATCGAAACAGAAGCGCCGCAGGCGAATTTTTAATTTTATTTTGAAAGGATCCTCCAGGGGAGAGAGCTTTTGAATTTATACCTACATTGTACTAAGTGCAAACAAATTGAAAATATTTAAAATTAGCATACGCCGGTACTTTCCACTTTGTCATTTTAAGAGAATGTTTAACATTTGAGTCATTATGCATTACCCAGATTGCAGATTTTTTGTTACGACAAAAAAGCAGGAAGTTGTATTAGCTGGCTGGGTTATTCAAGTTGTCAGGTCTCATCTCTTAGTATTATGAATAACATACATAATAAAAAAATATCTGTCAATCATAATTTCCACAAAATTAATTTTTCTTTATTCGAGTGCCTAATGAAAAATTCTATGAAAATGAAAATAAACTATGGAGTTAAAATTACAGAGACTTTTGCCCTTGACTTTGTTTTGGAGCCAAAAGCTCTTAAATTAAATATAAAAAAATTGCAATGGTGTTGCTAGGCGCCAGGTGAAATGAATAAAACAACGAAGATAAAAGTAATAGACAAGATAGTATAATAATCATCGTACAAACTCATAAAAAATAGAAAGTAAATTGGAAATTGTGCCGAAGGCACAACTCCAAAAGAAAATAATGCAAATTTCAAGCTAAGATGCTGCAACTCAGTAGAAAAGCTTGATGCGTTTTACAGATCCGGACTAGCGATATTTTAGTGGAAATTGTGCCGAAGACAGAACTCCAAAAGAAAATAACGCAAACTTCAAGCTAAGATGCTACTGCTCAGTAGAAAAGCTTGATGCATGTAAATGCTGACAGCATTAAAAGTGGCGTTTTACAGGTTCGGACTGGCAATAATTTAGTTACTTGGCAATTCATTTAAAGGGCCCCAGCCTTAGAGACATTTTTTACAATAAAAAGATAAAATATTAAAAATTATGGAGGAAAAGGAATTCATCGAGATATTATGAAAGTGAAGTATTTTGAATCCTCTCTTGCAAGATTTTACAGCATTTTTTGAGCTACTTTGGGATCGTCCATAAAAGATGTTTATACCTTGTCCAGGGGGTGGGGGACACAAAATGTGACCAAATGGGACATCCACATGAACAATCCATTTTCGGGATTTGTAAAAAAATTGTGCTAGAGTATTTTTTTCTTATAATTTTAAAATATTATGATCCTTCTTAAACTACATATTTGAAAATTTAGAGTGTAAAATTCTTTTAATTTAATTTACCCCCTACCAACCGAGAAGTACAAATTATATTTAAATTTCTGCCTTTTACCAACATTCAAATAAAAAATATATCATCACATAACTGGAAGAGGCAGAAAGGAAAATTGTATTACAATTCTTGCTCAAAAATTTTAGTGAAGCTCGATTTTATAAATGAGAGGGGGGGTTTTCTTGATTTGTGACCATTGGACGTTCCAGGGGGGGGGGGTTGATAAAATATTGTGACCAAGACCTCATCCTTCATGAACGTTTTTTTCTCAGCTGCTAAGCAATTCTAATACGACATAATATGTATGTAATAAAATGGGCAGTGAATTTTGAAGATTTTGAGAATTTTAACCCCTACACTATAAAAATTCGAAAAGTTACAATTTTTGGTTTTACATTAAATTGAAAACAAAAGGTTCGGTACTTTTTGACTCTAAACATTAACAATTTGAAAACAGCCGCTTTATCGCTGCTTCTAATACATTTTGATGAGAAAAATGTATTGGCGCCGCAAAAATTCAAGAAAAATTGTAAATATTTAACATTTTATGAAGGTTTGAAGTGTGAGGTTTTTCGAATCAACTCTTGAATTTTAAGCTACTTTACGACGTTTACGCCTGTCCCAAGCTAATTTTTCTAGCTCTCCGCATCCATATACGTCATATTATTATGCAATAAAACAGGCAACGAAATTCTAAACATTTTCGAAAAAAAAAGGAAAGGTATTTTAACCCCAAATATTGAAAGTTCAAAATCAAACAATTTTTACTGTTTCTAATATATTTCAATGGGAAAATTTTATTGGCATAGAAAAAATTCACTTGAATATATTGTATTTTTCATTTTATGAGGTTTTAAGTTATTTTTTTGAATTCATTCTTGAAAGACATTGCAGATAGCTTTTGAGTCATTTTACGACGTTTTTACCAGATTTAAATTAATTCTTCCAATTCGACGCACTCTAATGGGTCAAATTATGTAATAAAATGAGCAACAAAACTCGGAACTTTTTTCAAAAAAAAATGAAATGTGGGGAGGGTTAATCAATCCAAGTTGCGATTTTTAAGATTCTTGTTTTTGAAAAATAATACAATAAACTCATAAAAAAATATTTGCGGTCGGTCCAGGCGAAAATTTTGGATAAAAACGGCTTTAAAAATTTATTTGGCATGCAATTATCTCATTGGCTGTAACTCCGCCTATAAAAAATTAAGATTAAATTTTAGGGCTAAAAATAATTTTAAGTAAGTTTTTAATATTTATAATATAATTGCTAATGGTTGCGAAGCCTTCGGCTTCGCTTCAATTTAAAAAAACATCCATTAGAACGGCATAACTCAAAATTTTCCAATTCGATGCGGCAGATCCGAGGGCTAACGATTAAAACTCATTAAAAATATATCGGAGCCAAAAGTAACCTAGAAAATAATAAATCTTTGAACCTTGGGGTCCTAGAAGAGGTTAAACTTATTAAAAATATCACTAGGCGCAAAAAAATTCGAAATTTTAAATCCTTGACCACGGATGTTACCAAAATGAATTTATTACGGCGAAATATTACGCAATAATTCTCTTATATAATGTGTTTCTTATGGCAAATTCGTAAACTTCGAAATTGAATTTTGGGCTTAATATAGAACCTATCAAATTCATCCTCACCTTAAAAGTCATGTATTAATGCCCCTTTCGTTTGGTAAAGCTACTTTTATAGGAAAAAGTGTACTTTCGAACCCGGGTTAGTTAACTCTTGTCGAAAAGTAAACCCCTTTGATACTTTTTGACCCCAAAAATAAAAGCACGAAAACCACCAGTTTTGTTTGCAGCTCCTGATGAGGCATTGTGATGAAAAAATTTTACTGCCGTTGCATTTAATGAGGCATCAAAATTAAGTTTTTGAATCCATCTTTGAAAAAGTTACTTTACAGAGTTTTCGGCAGATTTACATTTTTGCAGCCGTATTTATACAATATATTATTTCTAGTGAGGGGGGGGGGTTGCATCAACTACATTATTTTCCAACTTTGCAATATTTTTGGATGGATTTTTTAACGCAATTTTTCGATCGATATTATAGTCTAATTTTGACGCTGTCGAATTTTGATTTTTACCTACATATGTCTGTAAAAAATTCCCATTTGAACAAATATATAACATATTTTGAAAACAAAGCAAAAATGTTTCTTTAAATAGAAAATAACGCTCAAATTTTTGAAATAGTCGAATTTTGTAAATGTGAAATGCCAAGTTCAAGAGGAACCAAAAAAGTGATTCCCAAAAAAAAAAAAATAGAATAATACGGAACAGAAGAAGTTAATGTTAACTATAATTAATTTAGAAAAGATTTTATGTGGCTAAACATTTGAGAAGACTCGGGCAGCCTCCAGTCCTCAAAAAACACAGGCCTACGAGGCATTTCCCCCTTTCCGCAGTTCTAGTCCGGGCCTGTTGCTGCATCACCAAGGTAATGGCAGGCAATATTTCTTAAAATAAAAGGAATACTTAAATTGAGTTTCCATGCATATAAATTTTGAAAGATCTGGTGTCTCCTACAGCCTATTGGAGAGAGAAATTTCTTCTGTTTTCCGATAATACCAGTACATTTGGAATTGTTTTTATTTATCTGAATTAATTTATTCTACTACCAAGACAGAAATGAAAGATACTTTGAAATTTTCAAGAATTCAACATCTTCGGGCAAACATAACCAATGCTTTGCCAAAATTGGCAAAATTAAAATAAAAATAACTGTCATCTTAAACATTTTTCAATTCGACCTCGATTATGTTGTAATTAATTTATAATAATTAATCAAAAATTATTTTTTTGATGGTGTGCTAAATTGGAATGCGGTTATTAAAAAGCTAAATTGAAAAACTGAAAATATTAATATCGAAAGCCTTGAATCCATATAATGATGAAAATACAAGAAAAAGAAATTTCTTTCGCCAGTGGTTCCTCCCGCTCACCTCTAGACAAATTTTAAAATATTGAAATAAAGAATAAAAATGTAGCTAAGATGACGTGGATACGTTACAATACAATCATCAAATACTGGTAATTTGGTCTAATGGTATGGGTTCTGAGCTTTGGATTCAAGGATGAGTTTCCGTAGATCTAAAAAGATTATCTATTTTGTGTTTTGAATTGCACATTGAATTGGGGGTCGATCGGGTTATTTAAAATCTCCAAAATATATTATGTAATAAATTGGAACTTCACGATCACGATCTGCCTATATCTATCCACTGCTGGATGTAGGTCTTCCCCATTTTGCTCCACCTCCGTCTGTCCCCGCTTCCGCCATCCAACGCACTCCAGCCACTTTCCGGACGTCATCCTTCCATCTTGTATTTGGTCTGCCAACACTTCTTCGTCCTTCTCTTGGTCTCCACTCCAGAACTCTTTTTGTCCATCTGTTGTCGTCTCGACGAGCTATATGTCCAGCCCAGTTCCATTTTAGCTGGGAAACACGTTCAATAACATCTGTGAGCTTTGTTTGCTGTCTTATCCAGATATTTGTCTTACGGTCTTTTAATTTTATGTTAAGAATTATTCTCTCTTGCGCTCGTTGTGTTCTTGCGAGTCTCTGTATGTGTTTTTTAGTAAAGCACCAAGTCTCGGCTCCGTATGTGAGTACCGGAAGGACACATTGATTGTAAAGTTTACTCTTCAGGGTGTTCGGAGTTTCTGATTTAAAAACATTGCTTAGCTTTCCAAAGGCGCTCCATGTTAAGGCTATTCTTCGGGTGATTTCAGTTGTCATGTTGTCCTTGTCCATTGTGATTTTCTGCCCCAGATATACATAGCTATCAACAGTGTCGAGTCGTTCTCCATTCAATATAATGTTGCAATCGTCCTCTGTATTGCTCATGATTTTAGTCTTTGCAATATTCATTTCCAATCCGATTTTCTGAGTGAGTGTTCAGTTCTGTGACCATTTTGGACCAAATTGGAACTTACTATGTGGTAATTTTGGATTTAAAATTTCTTGTCCAAATTTAAATTCATCTGTTGAAAACATAAAATAAAACTTTAACCCAGTTTCAAGCCACAAAAAATTGAAAATAAAGAAAATTCTTAAAAATAGAATTGAAAATGACTTGCTATCCTAAATGCTATCTTAGAAGCTCAAACTAGAAAACGTGGTTCTAGAGACCGGGAGGGGGGCTAGCCACACTCAAATTGTAATAGATATACTAATTTGGAAACTTATTGCCTTCAGTATTGAGTGATTTACAGAATTTTTTTTTAAATGCTAGATAATGATCGGTGGTCTAGGCGGGGAGGTTATGAAGTACACTCCAGTATAATATGCGGGTGCTTTTGGTTGACTGCATTGTTATCTAATTAGTGACGCGCACGAAGAGATAAATAATTTTGAACCGTTTCGGTTTAAAATGTTTATGTAAATATTTAAACTTGAGTATCATTACTAACCTATTACAACATTACTTTCTGATTGTTACATAAAAATAACTAATGCGGCATGTGGTTTTCCCGATGCATTGCTCTTTCTGAAATTTAAAAATGAATTTAACTTCTTGAAACCGGTACGGTTCGAGGTGTGACTTTCTTTTATTTTGTTGGATGCCAAAAATACATTCGTTGAAAAACTTCTAGTGTTACTTTAAAGCTACCGTTTTAACATCAATCTTCGTTAAAAAATTCTAAATTCAAATTGCTAATAGTTCTAAATATAGAAATCTGCTGAGAGGTATTCCAATAATGCAATGAGGGAATGAGGCAGAACACGGCACTTTTTTAATTAAACCATAAAGAATAATTATTATAAAATACTGTGGCATTGATGAAGTTGTTAATGCTTTTGCAATATCAATTATGTTTAAATGCGATAAGATTTAATTAGACGACACAAGAAATAAGAAGCAAAATCGTTGTACTTCATAACCTTTTAATTTATCTTGAAAGTGCTTCATAAATTACGAAAATTGTCACTCTTATAATATGAAAGACTGGTTTAAAAGAAATTTTTTACAGTTTTTCTTGCATGATTCATTTTTCAACAGTTGGTGTTCGAACTTGACCCAACTGGTAGATAGTGGAATTATTTAATTTTGAGTATATGTACTTTCATAATATAATGGCGCCATATAGCCACATAATATATTTAAGTGCAAGTACTTTTTAGTTCACTTTTTAATTAAATTGTTTTCGATTTAGTTTTACCTCGACTTATTTTCCAAAAATAGCATTTATTTTTGTAACACTTTTATTTTCCATCAAGAAATTGCTTTGCTTATTTCTACCATTAAAATTATTTGTATGTTCTTCATTTTCAATCTCTTTCGTACGGCGAATGTTTTATTCATTTTGTAATTATTGTTTCAGTTTACTTTTTAAATCGTACGAAAGTAAAAAAACTCATCCACAATGGACGCGATCAAGAAGAAAATGCAGGGATGAAGTTGGAGAAGGAAAATGCCTTAGAACGTGCGGCAAACAACGAACAGCTCGCCAAAGATGCCAACTTGCGCGCAGAAAAGGTACAGACCAAATTATTTTTCTACGATTCTTTTATTAATATTTTTTTGTGTATTTATAGCTTGAAGAAGAAGCACGTGCTTTACAAAAGAAAATCCAAACTATTGAAAATGACTTAGATCAAACACAAGAACAATTAACACAGGCTAACACTAAAATTGAAGAAAAAAGACAAAGCTCTCGAAACTGTAAGTACTATTTTTTTACTTTAATTTTGCAGATTAATTATGTACAAAGTGTTGTCACTATATTTAGGGCGGATTACGCGTAGAGAGCAATATAAATAGCCCAAGCCATAAATTCAATTTTCTGGAAAAACAAAGGGAAAACACCTAAACAAAAATGTTGGTTTTTCTCTGTTTTTTCACGAAATGTAATTTGTGGTTTAGGTCAGTTGTCTTTTTGAACTAAAGTTTTCTATTTTTCAAACTCATTGTTTCATTCATCAACATTGAATTAATGGGATGGATCAGCCTGCTGATCACTGATTGAATCGAAAATGAAAAAATAATCAGGAAGCATTTGCAAAATTTCGTGGGGTTCCCATTAAGCTCAGGATTGGACGTTCAAATTTAGCGAAATTATAAAAACCTCTGAATTACCATTTTATTTTCCTAAAGCGGAGATTTTATTATTTGATAAAAAATAAATGTGATTTGCATTTGACACGATTTTAATTATTGCTCTAATAAATAATAATATCGTATAAGATACACATGAATTCACCGATAAGAAAAACGCTATTGCATCTCTAATTTGTTTTCCATTTTACTTTTATTATAAACAAATTAGAATTACATAACTTTTAATCATCTTAAAACTTTCAATTTTTCAATTTGGTCGGGCAACCTTTCGGTAGCACTAAATTATTTAAATACTTATTCTAAGTAACATTTAAAATAGAATTAATTCTTATAATTTTGAAAATATTTCTTTGGATTTTTGACAAACAAAAAGTAACAAAACTTTTTCAGTTCAGAAAAAATTCAGTTTTCTTATGCATTTTATCATTTTGTTCTCTAAAACTTTGATCTCATAACTTTTCGCCGTAGAGGCATCCGTTTTGCAGAAAAAAAATCATAAAATATCGGCCGCTAATATCGAACAAAATTTCGTATTTGGGTGCAAACATCTAAACTAAAAAAGTCACCTTAAGAAATATCTCAATAAAATTTATATTTCTTTCGTAAAGACAAATTTAAACCAAAAACAAAAACTCGTGAGTTATGTTAAAAACAAGAGAAAAATAAGAGAATTTGTCAAAAATCCAATTTTTTAATATTTTAAAAATCAGAAGAATTACTTTAAATTTTTTCAGCTGATCAATTCAACCCTCTTAATCTAATTAAATAGTTTATTGTAAGTAATATTCAGAAAATGCCATAAAGAATAGCTCATTTTCAAAACGCTCCTCAGTGCTACCAAATTGTATATTTGTGATTTTGCTCTATCTTTAGTCGTTTTTCCTACAGAAACGTTAAAAAAGAACATTTTTGTTAGTTTCAATTGTTCATTCAAAAAATGTATGAATTTTTTTCATAAATTTACGATTTATTTTAAAGTAATTGAAATTTAAGGTAACGAAAGCCAAGTTTTTAACAAAACGCAAACTTAGCACCCTGTATAATGTAAAAATGTACATCATTTGGGTTTCCAACCTAATCTAACCCTATGCACTTTTATACAGAAAAATTCCAACAACACAAGAAGTAAAATCATAATTACCTAAGGTCATTAGTGCTGTAATTCTGATTTCACGTTAAATTGTAGGCAGGCCCGTACTAGTAATAATTTAGTTATCGGACAACTTCTTTGAACGGCCCCAATCTTCAAGACGTTTGTTGGAACAAAAAAATGAAGGAAAACCTTTTTCGAACCTACTCTTGCAAAGTTTCGCAAAACTTTTGAGCCACTTTACGACATTTACGCCGGTTCCAGGTGCATTTTCCCAGTTCCAGGCATTCCAATGCGAAATAATAATATACAATAAAACGAGCAGCGAATTTGTGATCATATTTTAGGGACTTTTTGACTCAAAACGTTAAAAGTTTAAAACAACAACTTTTTACTGCTTCTAATGCATTTCAATGAGAAAATTTCAGGAAGATATTGTATTTAACACTTTATGAAGCTTTGAAATGAAGTTTTTCGAATCCACTCTTAAGAAACTTGGCAGTGACCTTGGAACCACTTAGCGAAGTTTATGCCAGTGCCCAAGTTTATTTTCCCAGCTCTATGCATCATAGTATGCATATAGTATATTATAAAAAGGGCAGCCGAAATTCTAACATTAAAAAAAAACAAATTTTTTAAACCGAAAAATTAAGGGCACGAAAATAACAATTTTTTTTCTGCTTCTAATACATTTTCGGTTTAACAATTCCGCAAATCCTCTTTAAAAACTTTGTAGCGACTTTTGAGCTCTTTTTTGACGTTTTCACCAGATTCACGTGTTTTCCCAATTTTATAGGTATGTAATACGTTACTTCCAGAGAGGTAAACGTGGCAGTCATGGGCATCACCAAGAGAATTGGGGCAATCATCATCGTTGATGGATAACTTACTAATTCTGACGTAATTAAATCATTAAATCTTAGCCCTATCAATGAAAGATAATTTTGGGCAAATACTCCCTCCTTGGTGGCACCCATGAATGTAACAACTACATTTTTCACATTATTTTATAACTTTGCAATATTTTTCACTGCATTTTATCTTGATTTTCTTGTACGAGTTTGAATTTTGACCCAATAGAATTTTGCGTTAGCATAAAAAATCTCAAGATCTTGAACATAACCTAAAAAAAATTACAAAATGTCCTTTTCGGTGGGCAACAATGTTAAACTTTTTGCGATAGCGTAATTTTATGAACATGAAATGCCAAGTTCAAGAAAAACAAAATTTATCCTGAGCAAAGAAAATCTCAAAAAAAATGTCGTGGGTAGAAGACGGCCTAAATCCCGAATATAAATTGAGAATATTTTTGAATAAAACTTTTCAAACAAAATTATATTATATTAATAAATATTTTTAATTAAAAGTTTTCCACTTAACCTTAATTTCACGAAAGCTAAAAGCATAAAAGAATTTTTTATTAATGTCGAGAAGAAAGTACAAAAAACTAAATCAGCGCAATCAGAACAAATTGTATGTTATCATGCAACGAATAAGATTTAAAACCAATCGATCCGGAATGCTTTGTCGTTTTGGAAAATTTATTGTACTAAAAGGGTATCCAAAAAGTGTCCAAAATGAAGAGGAGAGACGATTATAGCAGGTCAGGACTTTCTTGTTAGTACTGTTCGTTTGGCGAATATCTGGATCAGTAATCATTTTTCGGCTTGATGCAGTTCTAAAGATAAAGACCTCAAGTTCACCTTCACCAAATCGGTATGATCTCTGAAATTCTAGAGGACAATTTACAAGAGCGCAAAGAGTACTTCAGCAGCTATAATCTGAAAGCTTCTATGTACACAGTGGGACAAAAAGATTATTTAATGGAGAATTTGGATTTATAAAATTTTTTAAATTCTCTAACCAAAATTTTTACCAGATTTTGCTTTAGAAGCTAACTGTAGTACAAAATTAATAATACAAAACTTGCAGAATGATTAATTGGAGATTATCTAAAATATTTCTACTTACTGAAGATTACAAAACCGGTTGCAAAAATTTAAACTATTTAAAAAATTGGGAGGAAATGCTTGCGATAATCGTAATCGATTGAAAGATTCGTAAACGTGAAAGTATTTTTATCTTTAATGTGTAAAGTAACCCAACATGTACATCTATAAATAGTTACCCCATAAGGCTGCCAAATATGGAGCGCCAAGCTAAATGTTCCCGAAGGTTTGTGTTAGGCGGTGACGTAAATTTCAAATTGCTCCGTTTCGATGTCAAGAATTTGCCGAGCGAAAGTTTCGTTAATTTTTTCAATGTATAATTTAATTTTAATTAATGGCGGTGTAAAGTGTGCATTTTAAAAGTAATTTCAATAACGAGCGAGGTTGTAATCTTCAATTCAAACCCCGCTTCGCAATAAAACATGACGAAAAATTGGTCGCATCATTGGTTGCATATGCGGTAGGGGTTTCTTTCACTGGTTTAACTCGGCGATCTTCGTAAACGTCAAATTGTGGCGAAAGTTGGAGTGGATTCCGCCGCCGAACAGCGCCAGTCTGGCCAACATGGCTGCAACAATAAACATGTGTGTGCTTCGTCAGTGAAATGTCCCAAAGAGTCGGCCCGGGGAATACCAAAAAAAGAGGACATCAGCATCACCCCCGTAACAATGGCACCCGTAAAAGAACCACCCTGGAGCCGACATTCTCCGCCAACAATTGCGGAGACAGTGGTAACCTAACCAAACAATCTGTACCACAACAATCCCACAGTGTTCAGGTAGTACCCGCACCTGTGATAATCAGTGCCTCAAAAATTGTTACAAGTGAATTAATTGGTAGTAATGAAACGCAAGCTTTAAATAAAATCGATCAAAATCAAAGTGATATTATAGATCTTACAAATTGTGATGACAGTGATGATGTAATTAGTAGTAAACAAGAATTAAATCCCAAAGCATCGAAAAGAAAAGTAAATGATACCAAAGCAATAAGTAAATCTTCTAAACATGACAACCTCAAAGATATGTCGATGGTTATTCGACCAGCAGCTGAAGGATCTAGTCAGAGCGATCAAGAAGCTGAAGATGCAGAAGTCGAAGAGCTTTCTCGTTTAAGGTGTACATCGGAAAGAACTGAATTAGTAGCTGAAAGAGAAACTCGCAGGAAAAATCGGCGATGTGCCGATTATCCTGGTTTGGCATTTGGGAGTTCCATATTTAGTTCCGATACTCTCATGAAGTTTTCCATCATTCGCAATGAGCTTCATAATATTATGAATACGCAACTTAAGAGGGTACGTTTCTGTTAACTTAATAATTTTAAATTGATTTATGTACTACTTGTCGTTAGTTCGTATGAGGAAATGCGGCTCAATGTGCAACAGGTTGTTGCTTTTTTTCTTTAACCTTAATTGGTGACCCAATTGTAAATTGCTTATTTAGATTATCATAGTAGGTACATACAATTATTACGATGTGGAATTATTTAAACTTGAAAGTTGTTGCAACAATCAAAGTTCATTCTTCATTAATTATTTCCCAATATTGTTATCATTTTTGTCATTATTCAAATATTTGCTTAATTTTATTATACCGAACAATAAATTATTATTGTATCTTAATCTATCTTGGAAATAAAATGCTCTATAATTTGTTGAATTGAAAGAAATGAAAAGTACCAACTCATAAAAACTTTACTTCTATGATTTTCTAGTTTCTAATTGCTTTTTGTATGCAAATTAAAGAAGTAAAACGTCATTTCAATGTTAGTAGACCGCAACTTATTAGCACTTCTTTCTCTATGGTGCCAAATACATCCATACGTCTTGAATATATTCACCATACTTGGTAAATTATACGCTTTAGGTATTTTTTTATAATAAATTTGTGATTTTATTGAACACAAGGTCGTCTAAAAATGTGGAGCAATTAATTATCATTTTTAAAAATATTCAAAAATTCGTGAATATAGAACGTTAAACTTAATGGGGGGGGGGGATTTAAATGTTTTTTAGGTACCAATGAAATGGTCATATTAACAAATATTTTGATTGTGCAGATTTGTGATGATGTACCTACGTGAACTTGAAACAATTCTATATCCACGATTGAATTATTTGCCAACAAATTTTGGCAACAACCATTCTTTTTGTACAACAGCACCGCGGAGAGTTAGAATGCCTTTCTATAACCTTGTCAATTTCAATGCTTCCAACATTGTTAGAGACAAAAAGTTGTCCGGGGGGGGGCTCAGAGCTACTGTTACTGTTTCTTTTATTTGGAGAAATGTCAAAAATGTGTAAAATTCTTTTTGTTTTATGTAATGCTTCAGCTAGGACAAAAGAATCAAATTCAATTTTGCTGATTGATGTTAATTTAAGTTGAAATTTAAATAAGCACAAAGTAACTCAAAAATATGCTGTATTTTAATATTTTTTTAACCTTTTAACAAGAGATCAATCCTGCTGGGCTTAAATTTCTATTCTTGATCAGATGTTTTAAAATCATTAATCTCTCTTAACACAACGAAAATTCTTTCGTTCAATTAATCAATTATGACAACTTGAAACAGAATTAGGTCAGGGTTTTCATCTTCATTCTGGAATTTTCTTGCTCCAACTTTTGAATATTAATTATTTGAAGTATTAATGCTTATCTTCCGTTTCTTTTTTTTAAACAGGTAAACTGTAGTAGAAGAAAGCAAAATTGCTGCATGTAGATTCGTAAATTAATATTTTCTACGTGTTCATTTTGAAACTATTATATTATTTAAAAGCTATTCTTGAATGTAAAAGACAAATAAAGAACGCTCATAATACCATTTAGGTATTATGCGTAAAAACCCTCACTTCCTGTCGGCTCTTTATTGTTTAATCTTGATTTATATACATAATAATCAGCTTTTAACAGGGCTATACATATTTTGTACTTTATAATGTGCAATTACCGACGGTGCATGGGAACTCGAACGGGTCAAGGGTATGCATTTAACCATAAAAAAAATACATACATTTTTTGAGTAACAAATTACAAATGGGCCACAGCAATGTATCCAGCACAACCTGGGCTGAAACCGTGGTTTCCCGCTCCCTAGCGGTGTATAATTACATTGTAATTTAGTATATTTCCGATCAATGGAGACTAATATCGCCGTGATCAAGCAAATAATTATTATAGCCACTTGAGCATAAAAAATTCAAACATTTTTTATAATTCAGGATTAGAATAAGATCAAAGAGATTACACATTTTGGATTTCAAACCATGTCTGCAGCTCTGAATATTTTATTTCTTTTTGCGATGGCTCTATTGCTTCCAAAATACAAAGATCATTCGAAATTAACAAGCGATTCAAGGGGGGCACCATTATTGCTCTTGAAGGAGAGATCGGGGATATTTTGTGGAATCAAACAGATAGTGGCATTTACTTGTACAACAACACAATTTGTCATTGCAACTTTCTTCAAAATTAAAACGATAAAACCCAGCAAAATGAAATGATTACGTTATCGACTATTGCAATTTTTATTTTGGCATAACGTTTTCAACAATTTTATTTAGCAATATTTATCGTTATTTTATAAATAGCAACATAATTATAATTTAGTATGTTAATGATGCATTTAAAACATTACGTAACCTTTTATCTTATTTTTCGGTTCTAGAATAACAAAAAATTTAAAATGGAAGGTAAAAGTGTTCACCAAATTCCTTATAATTTTATCTAGTTCCAAATATTGCCATTATAAGTCATTGAGCCCCTAATATCTAAAAGTGTTAAGTCATGTAGTACAGTCAGCAGCTATTAAAGAATGTATAGAAGAGAAACAGCTTTTATCCTGCTACTGGTTATAATTAATTGGGTCTCATTTAAAGAATTGTGCGTTGAAAAGAAGTAGACAAAATATTTAGGCCTTTGAAAATTATTCCGAGTTGGCTCTGATTTTTTCCATTTTTTCATTGTTTGAAATAGTCGATCTTTGCTCTTAAAATCACGTAAGGTTAACGTAGTTTTATGTTTATATTGTGACATTCCCCGATAACACCTCAACAGTTTTAAGTGATAACAAACCAAATCCATTACCAAAGTATGTGGTAAATGTTCCTATAGTTACAATAATTTTCCATAATCCTTTCTGCAATCACTCTAAACTTGATAATTTTTTTTTAGAAAACTAGAGAATTCGAGATGAAAATTTTAAGAGTTAACAAAGAGAGGCGATTTTCTGATGAAAGGCATTCACATTTTGCATTTTTTACTGTTTTAACATACGAAACGTGCTAAACCATCAAAGTTACATCTTACTTGACTTTCAAACAAAAGTAGTGGCTTTTGTATACTGAAAACCTATTTATAACATAGCAAAGGTGGAATATAATTAAAACCAGTAACAGTTTGTGATTTTTAAGTGTGGGTGCTATTTATTGGATAGCAGTTTCTAATCTGCCATCTGTGACGAGCCGCTCTTGATTAAATAATAAGCTTTTATCAGCACATTTTTTAAAATTGGAGTAAAAGGGTATCTAGATGAACAAACTTCATCGCCAACCAATTAACCTTTCTTAGGTCAATCTGTTGGCGAACAATTTTATGAAGTCCTTATCAGAAGATAAAATTCGAGCGGTGGTCGTCCGAACAATGAACGCGTGATGACAGCTTTCAGGTACCTGCCGCTTGCCTCTACTCGAGAACAATGTACTTCTTGTTCGAACACCACTGCTTGAATTTAATCTTCTGATAAGGAAGGTCGTTAAAAATTTACCAGCACATCAACCTTGAGGGGTCATCGTGTCGCCAACCGCGTCGGCAATCAGATTTGAGTGTCTAGAAACTACATATTAATCCTGGTTTAACTTTCAATCCAGATCCAGGTCCAAATCTCGAGTGTAGGTGGAGAATAAAAAGTACCAAGAATCACAATTGTCTTAAAATATTTAGAATTTACTCGTAGAAGAGCCGAATATTTCTTTGCATTTAGTTTAAATCTGAAAACGTCCTGTATATTAAAATAAATGGTGTATCCCGTTGGGTTTTCATTCAAGTATATATTTTTTATTTTAAAGCCTTCCGTAAAATTTTTCTTTACCACAAAATGCCGTTGGTATAAAAATACATACAAGGAAAATATACAGTCAAAATTGCGACAGCTTTCCTATAACACAGTACTTAATCTACTAACACGGTAGATTAACAAATTCTGTTTTTCCGGACAGAACCAGACTGAATAGAACATGAAAAACAGAACAATGAAAAAACATTCAATTTTTTCAACATCAAATTTTTTTGACATTTTTTTTCTTAATTTAATTTATAACTCAAAATCCGTTCATCCTAGACAATAGGAGGTTATAAACTAATTTGTAGATAAGTAAATTGTCTTTAAAAAATCACTAATCTATTAATACCATAAAATTAATGGTTACGGTGATATGGCCGTTTGAAGGCAGAAATTCAAAAAATTGCTTTAAAGAGGGTACCCCCAAGGGTTTGGACTTGGACAAAAATTTTATTTGACAATTTGTCTTAGAAAAGTGTCCTTGATCACAACCTCAAAGATTTACCGTCGACACGGAAACACCCTGTATGACTATTAAATTTTTTGTATCGACCTTGTTGATTATTTTGAGATTTGATGTGAAATGGGTTGGTTTTCCAAAAAATTTAGTAGACTAAAGTTATAGTCCGTTAAATTTTCTATCCGAATTGGGCCGTTAGTTTTTTTTAAATAGTTTCGTTTAAAAGATACAGGATTCGCAAGAAAAATGAAAAAATAAAACTTCCAATTTTTGACATTTCTTCTCTTAATTTAATTCATAACTCGAAATCTGTTTATCCTAGATCATACGAGGTTATAACCTAATTTGTAGATAAGCGAGTGATCTTTAAAACAGTTCTAATCAATTATTAAGTCTAAAAAATCAATAATATTGGAGCTATGACCGTTTAAAATCAGAAATTCAAAAAATTGCTTTAAAAAGTGGTACCCTCCCCCCCAAGGGTTTTGACTTAGGCAAAAATTTTATTTGAAAATTTGTCTTAGAAAAGTGTCCTTTATCACCATCTCAAAGGTTCTCCACGGTCACGGGGACACCCTGTAGAAGGCGTTCCACACTTTGTCGAGTAGGACCGGTCTAAGGGATATTTTTAATTAGTAAAGCGTTTGTCAAAACTACAGTGACTATGAAGTCATTGTAGTCAAAACAGCTCAAGCGGGAGGGGACCGAAGCGCAGGCTGCAGAGGGTCGGTTTTGACTTACGCAACCACGACAAATCTCGGATTCATCCTAAAAATATACGCTACTTTATATTTTTTAATGATAGTTCTTAGAACGACACCATTCAATATTTTGTACAAATTACAGCATTCTCTTACACGTACGTGTCGGCTGGACCAAAAAAAAATTGTTAAAATACGTTATTTTCGGTGTAATACGTCCTTAAAACTAAATAATCATAACTCATGCAAACAATTGACAAAACATCATTCCGATGTTTTCATTTTTCAGTGTTCTCTTTTGTCAAGGTTCTTTGTTCTGTTTTTTCATGTTTTATTCTATCATGGAACCTTTGAGAACTTATTTTTCTCAGAAAATTTACTTTTTAGAAATTAATGTTCTTAAACTAAATATTTCGACCTAAAAAATAGCTTCTTGTGTTCCCTAATGTTTTTAGTTTTTAAGATTTTCTAACAATAATTTGAATCTTGTAGCAAAGTAAATAAATCTGATCGGATTACTTACTTCAAAAATTTCCTCAAATAAATGAATATTTTGTCTTGAAATCCTAAGAAAAATATTTAAAAAACTGCTATGGTTCCTTATATGAATTAAATAAATTGTAAAAGCGGTTTACATTTTAACCCCCCCCCCCTCTTCTATGGATATTCTTTAATTTTGATTCAAAATAAAAAAATTTAGAATTCAACTTTTGCCTTGCAGAATTTTATCTTCTACGATTAGTATGGAATTGACGGTTCATGAGTGTTATGAATTTTAATATATTATTTAACATATTCATTTTGAAATAGTAATATTGAAGACACAATAAAATTAATCTAATCTCATATTATAATATTCATTACATGAAGTATGAAATGTACTGTCACATTGAAGGACTTCACATCAAACTTGGGATTAATATATCATCATCGATTAAATCAATCAAGGAATTGTCGATTATTTTAAGTAATATGTATCGTAAGCCACTTTCTTAATTTTTTAATCCTTCGATAACTGCTAACTTGGTAAATCATTTTTAAATTAAAAATTAATGGTTTTATTCAATTGGGGATTATAGCATAATATTATGTAAACATCAGCAAAAGTCCAAAGTCATCAAGAGCCAAAAATCCCATGTAATGTTTTACCTTTTAATTTCTTAGAACTGGTTGATCCTATTGTTACCGCCATAATGTAACTGTTGGCTGTTTTGTGATGGTGTTACTAATTTTAATTGTACGCTTTGAATGGAATGTACAAGTCTGTAATATAGAAAGATTAATTTGTTTAACGCATTTTTTTTCAATTTTTTTAATGTATACCTACTTTTCCACCCAATTTTTGCATAATGCATATTTAAATGCCCGCAAGGTTATGTCAATTTAAGCAAAAGATGTTTTTGTCAGTTTTATTGTCGCTAATTTCTAAAATTCATACTTTTTTTGCTGGTTTAAAACAATGGAAATTTTTATTTCCTTGGGCAGTTGTTTGGGTTGCCTATAGCAACCGGCAAAATAGTGATGGTTGCATTCGAGAGATTTTGTTTGCAAAATTGGTTTTGAATAAAAAAACGATAACTCTTCGATTATTATGTTTTATTTTCTAGTTAAATAGTTATGCCTACCTACATAATATTCATATCCCAATTAATTTATTAATATATGGCTTTGAAGTATAGGGAACTGTCAATACATATTCGGCCACGTTACTGAAGGATTAATGCGTTTGAATGTTTTAAAATTAAATTAATTACAATAAGCTTAATTAAAGTGTTCGTTACAGACGAATGCCTAAAGTAAAAAAATCGAAAATAAATTCAATTTGAACCGCGCCTTAATTTAAACCGACAGGAAACTTGTGGCAGGTGGTCGGATTGAACATGCGCAACGCCATTTGCGAGTGCCGGCTCGCCCAGTTGCTCTACGTCGTCGGGATTAATACCGTTGCGCGAGTTAGTGTCGGGTAGTTTGTATCTAAAAAATTTGGAAATGAGTACGACAATACCTCAGGGCTCCATCCTGGATGTCCTTAAAAAGAAAATGAGACAGACCAAGGAAGAAATGGAACGGTATAAGGATGAATGTGAGGAATATCAGAAAAGATTCCAATTGGAAATTATGCGGCGTGAAGAAGTAAGAATTCAACATATTAATAATGAGTCATATTATGTAAAAAAAATTAAGCCTTCCATTTTATTACCTTACGTGCGACAGTAAATTGTTAATAAGTTTGCAATACTTTTCCTATTTACACAATAATTTCGTATTGTATGAGCAAGTGTCTGTATTTCCGTCCTTTATTATCTCATGGTATTAACAACATGTATCCTAAAAGTATTTTGTCGTACATGGATGTTCTTCAGATCGGTACGTTGCCCCTCTATTGATTTCAAAAGGTGACGTGCCAAGGTTGTATTTTAGGAAAAATTGGGATTTATCGTAATGTTGAATTAATAAAAATACCGCCGGTATAAATTTTTAATTCCATTATCTAATCGTGTTTAAAGAAAACCACCTAAAATTTGACTTCCATTTTGTTTCACTTTTTAACTTTCGATATAATATATAATCAAGTGTTTTGTTTATTAATAGAAATTTGCAATTAGTAATAACTATCAGGGTGACTAATTATTTGATTAAATCCAAATTTCTTATTACATTAATTTTTTGAGCAGTTCCGAGCGACGATCGGTATTGGGAATTATTCAAAATGTCAATTTTGAAAGAAGAGTGCCGTATTTTGCACTTTGCACACCAAGGTGTGTCGAATATAATCTTATATGTATTTTAATTAAAATACGGTTATTTTTCCTTGTTCCAATCAGTCACCAAGGTATATTATCGCGATGCTCTAATTATTTATTATTTTATAACTTGCGCTATATGTATATACGGTGAAGTCACTCATTACTAACACAAATTGCTAATTATGTTTACATAACACATAGGTCACCTATTAGAAGTGACGAATTATCATAAACATTCAAGAAAGGATTCGACTTTCAAATAAGTAATATTAATCGTTCTGTACATATTTTGTGTAAATACATTCTAAAATGACAAATCCAAATGCCTATAATAATTATCATAACCAGAATTGATAAAGTTTCCTGAACTACGTGCAAGTAAATTCTCCAATCGATGACGTGCTTACCTATTTAGTCACCAAAATTACAATCGACTGTTTCTGAAAGGGAAGTCAAATCACCTAAAAACAATTTGATAAATAAAGAAATCAATGACTAACTTTCAAGTAATAAAAAATGAAGGATCAACAAACCAACTTGTCTGGTTTATATTGATAATTTTACCATTGCTTATTAATTCCTTGTGTTACTACCAATGGCATTTAGTACATTAAAACCATAGGCAATCCGGACAATCGAAAATCATTACATTAAATACAAAAAATGTCTAGTACAAATCTCATCTGGATTATCCGGAGATCCGGATAAAAGAGATTTTACTGTATATACATAATTTTACAAGAAAGGAAATGGAAATCTTTACTCCCTTGTTGTGTAATATACTATTGATTTATATGCTTGTACAAAATGACACACCTAGAGCCTATAATGTTCTATGATTCGAAAAAGAAAATAAATTCCAAAACTTTAAATTTTTAAAATTTTGAATTTATTCTTTTTTATTAAAAAATTGATAAAAACAATTTAAAAAATTGGATACTTTTTACCAAATGGAAATTTGAGTTGGGTTCTGACTATAAGTCTCGAATTTTTTGTGGTTAAAATTTGGTTTATAAAACGCTGGCTTATTAGGACTGTAAATTTGGGAATGATTTCAATTCTCGAATATTCTCGTTATTAATGCCGTGGTTTTGGATATTAAAACTTCAGGTTAAAATTAACAAATAAAATCAGATGATTATTTATTTGTTTTTGTCGATCTGGTTATTTTCTAAAATTAAAACTAAAGGGTTAATTTAACAAAAAAACCCAAACAGTGATTGATAGTTTTCGGGAAAATAAACCGATAGAAAAATTATTAAAAATCATTATTGTAAGATCGCTTGTTTCGTTCACTCAAATTTTCTCTTTAGTTATGGAAATCTCCAATGCCCGATTTTTGCACTCATAGTTATCTTCAAGCTAGCGAACTTCAGGTTATATTGACGAATTAACCAATCAGACGACAACAAAATGAATAAATCAATCATCTGATTGGTTACTTTGTCAATTTAACTTGAAGAAATTGGGCATAAGTCAATTTCGACTTCTGGCTTGGAGATTTCTTCTATGTGAAAATGTAGATTTGCGTCGCTTCTGGTCAAAAAGTTGAAAACAAAAATGCATTTAAGCTTTATAGTAACTAATGAAAATACAGAGTTTTATTTTCAGACGGTGCTAAGGGATCGTCCATAAACGACGTCCTTGCCTTTGGGGGGGGGGTGATAAAATGTGACGTCCGTATAAAAATTTAATTATTGAAATTTATAAAAAAAATGAGTATTTTCTCTTATAATTTTAAAACACGATATTATGATGATAAACGGGGGGGGTTCTTGATTTGTGACCATTGGACTTTCCTGAGAGGGGGGATAACAGATTGTGACCAACCTTGACAGGGGGGGGGTCGAAAATTTGGAAAAATTGCGAACATCCTTTATGGACGGCCTCTAAAATTAAACGGTTGATTTTCATTGGTTAGTTAAATCTTTAAATGTTAAGACAGTATACTTGGTAGGATAGCTTCAAATTAATATTAGTTTGTGTTCGGTACAGGTAACCCTCGTATAACGCGGTAGTTAAGTTCCTAAAAAATACCGTGTTATGCGAAGCAAAGAACTAATACAAAACTCAGGGTTAGGTTCCAAAATTTAAAAAGAATCAAACTTATTTAATTTTACAACTAAAAGAAATTTTTATTTATTACAGCAGTAATTATTATTAAAAAAGTTACACATATTACATAATGTCTTCTTCATCACTACTATTTCTCTTCTGCTTTTTATTCAGCAGCAGCTTTAGTTTGCAAAAATCAAAAATTTTAGGTTGTTTATGTTTGGCTGAGAGATCATGATGAATTTCGTTGAATGGAGCTAAGTATTTGTGAAATTCTTTTTTAAATTTTGTGCTTCAGTGAAACCGTGTTGTAAGAATGCCGTGTTATATGGAGATTTTCATTCTTGAACCGTGTTAGAGCGAAACCGTGTTATACGGGGGTTATCTGTAGTTTCATTTTGCCTATATTTTGTGAATTTATTTATGAATTTACAAAATTGGCAAATGTCATTTTAATGCAATTTAGTCGGGCAAGCAGGACATAGATAAGTACAGTTGATTCCGGTAAATTGGGCCATCGGTTAAATCGGGGCAGCCGCTTATTTGAGCCAAATCTTGAAGAACCAAACTAAGAAAGTAATATCGGATTGCTTCGCCTATTAAGGGATTACATGGATCTCGAAGGCTAAAAACATATTTTCTCGTATTTTTTTTTTAATATAATAAAAAATTATTTTATTCAACTTTTAAGCATATAAAGAGCAACATTTAAACAATATTTATAAAATTTTCATTTAAAAGTTTTGTAAATTTAGTCGTTAGGACCTGTTTTTCGGAGATCCCATAGTTTAGGATAACTCCGATAGCTTTATCTGAAATCAAAAACCAAAATATTTTCTGTTAATAGGTGGGTGTGGCTCGTGATTGAGTGAACGATTAAAAAAAATTAAATTTTGAATTTTTAGCTGTGGATGCAAAAAGTACAATTTTTGTTAAAATGTACACCATGTTTTGTCTTGTAAAATAAACTGCAATTAAAGAAAAATCCTTCGTTTAATCACAAAATCACAAAATGCGCAAAATTTCTATAAGATTGGTGCATTAGTTTTTGAGAAATCGTGTCCACCGACTTCGAAAATGGAGTTTTGAGAAAAAAGCGGTTCAAATTTTAATCCTAACGATTAATTAGAAGAATTTCCAAAGGCTTTCTCCTAGAGTTTTACTCTGACTTGAAACTTTGAGAAAATATTCTTGACATGCACTATTAGATAAAAAATAAAAACAAAATGGAATTTTTTAAATTCCAAACCCATGTAACCCCGAAGTGTACCGATTTCGCGCAATTGGGTGTATTTCACAAACGACGATTACAAAGAAAAGGCTTTTTATATGATTTATGGAGTTAGGGTTAAGGTAATATTATAGAATTGCTAGGGGGGTCCTTCCTCATGAAGTAATTAAAAATTTAGAAATAGCTATATCGTGTCCGCGATCCAGGGTCAACTTTTTGTGTTAGAATTGCTGGGGTCATATGCCTCGCCTCTGAAGGACGTGATGCTCTAACGCACACAAAATTGAGATTTTATTACACATATTAATAAGATAAAGCAAATACCTAACAATTACAATTGATCATAATAAATCTGCAGAGTTTAAGTCGTTCAAAATTAAAATTTTTTATTTAAACATTACAAGACAATTATAAAAAAATAATCCATTTTCTTCACAGCGACATACCTCAATGGAAAATCTCAAACAAGAATGTTAATTGATACTCATCGTTCATTTTACCAATTTATTTGAACTATGCGCCATTTCCCTCTATTTTGAACGTCTTCTCGTCTTAATTGCCTGCTCTGCATGGCTTCTCTCCTACACCTTGTGACCACGTTTTTTGAGGTCCCAAAAAGGCCTATTCCCAAACCTTTTTCGGCCATCTCGCTTCCTCCATACGATTTAGATGACCATACTATGGTCGGCTTTTTCTCGCGATTCTATAACCTACATCATTTGATATGGTTAATCAAAGTTTTTAATCTAGTGAGGAAAATGCTGAAAAGGGGGGTTTTAAAGTGTTTCACTATAAAATATTTATTTCAAAAACGGCTGGACGGATCGACTCAAAATTTTGGGAGAATATTATATCTAGGGAACTCATTAAGCTGTTTTGATATTTTTGTATTTCACAAAATACCTATTTGATGTCGAAATATGTACTTTTTACCAACTTTTGTATAAAAACTTAATTTGAAATTGCTTGTGTTCCCTAATGTATTTTATTTGAAAATGATCTGAAAATGTTAAGGTAATCCGTCAAGCCGTTCTTTGAGATAAGTATTTTCTAGTGAAACGCAACATAAGTCCAGTTTTAAATCACTTAATACAAGTACATAATATTTCGGAATTTTGGCCCAACTTCTGCTATTCACTTAAGGCTTTGAAATCACGTTTTTTCCCTTGCTGTAAGTCTTTGAAACAAGTTGGAGACATTTTAGCATGATTCGTGCATCCGCCTATGTAGACGTGGAGTACTGCATATTGAACTCTTGTTTAAAATGAATTTTGGATGTCGTTGATCATTTGTCATGAATAATACAAAATGGAAAAAATTCATCAAAATTTGCCATCTCTTACCGGGTTGAATTGGATCACCTTCTAATATTTCCAATAAATCTCTATTATTTTACCTATTTCAATTTGTGGAAAGCATGGATGAGAGAAACATGTACATACTTACATTTTGAAAATTAGATGGAATAATTTTAATCAAATATTGCAATATTAGCACTTGAAAGATATAATATTATGAGATTGGCACATAATATTTTTATCGCTGTGTAAATTTACATGGTAAATTCCACAAGGTGCACTTTTTCAAATACATTGCAACATATATTTTGGTAATTACCGAAATAAAAAACGAGATTTAAAAAATATACCAATATATTATTTTGTGTTGTCAGAGTGCAAGGACTCGCAGTGCAAGTCCAATAACATTTGAACCTTCAACAAATCGTTTTATTGCAAAGGTATAATCTTCATTTCAAGGTTTTTAAAAATCGGCTTGGACATATTTTAGTAATTTATACAATCGTTGCCATACGTGAAAGCCATAGTTGTCCAGCTTTCCATCTCACTCGGGGGGATCGCGATTGCACTTGTTTTTAAATCTGGGGATTTTCGCGATACTGAAATGATATTATCCACATTCGCAAAGCAAGATTTTCAACATTTATAAAAAGTTGCGTTCGATCAATAGATATCATATTTTTCCGGTCTGGTATTTCTCATCATTGAAGAAAATTTTAGATATCATAAAAGTTGTACCTCCATGTCACTGTTGCGTTCTTACAAGGTCATTGTGCAGGGATTATCTGCATTTGAATCTTCACGATTTCTTTTTGCTCAACAATTTGATTGCAAAGTCGATTGGAGCTAAAAGTATTTTACATGGCATCATGATTCGAGCTTACGTTCGTTTTCAATTATTTTTGATTGGATGATCTGTTATACTCCATTACATAACGTAATCAATTACGGTAACGTAGAAAGTGAATGGCTATCTACTATATAGTGGCATTACAACTTCATGATGTCGTTATAGTTGGCTAGATATGAATACTAGCGGAAATAGTTTAGGCCGTGTTTCCTTCCGCTGTTCTTTCCAATAGTTATGATTGGTTATTTAAAATGCATTTTTTTGTGCGTACAGAATTTTAATTCCGATTGGCATATTGAAATCGTAACTAATTTATTTGTATGTACAGTATACACTGGGGAAAATATTTTGTAACTTCAAATCACAGTTTTTTAAGCCTAAATTTTGCAAAAATAAATTTCATGTATTTTTTACTGTTTACATCCATCGTAAATTGTCAAGTACCTGCATTAAAAAATTAATTATTCAGTAACCTCATCTTTAAGTAATTACAATTGTAACTACATAAATCAATGGTTGTAAAAGTTACAACTAAACATATTACTTACACGTGCAATAAATTTTATTTCTACAAATACGGTAATTAATTGTTATGTACGGAATGCAGAACCCGTTGTTGCTAAATGAATTATTCCATTTCTCCTGTTGAGAATATAATGCCAAATAAATTTGGGGAGAGACCTTCTACTTTATTACATCTTTTGCGCAATCGTATTGCTGTTATTAATATTAATTTTCTTTGTTTCAGGCTGAATCTGAAGTTGCAGCTCTTAATCGTCGTATTCAATTATTGGAGGAAGACTTGGAGCGTTCAGAAGAAAGACTTGCAACAGCTACTGCAAAATTAGCTGAAGCTTCCGCTGCTGCAGATGAGAGTGAACGGTTAGTTTCATCGCCAAATTTCTGTTTACCAGATTTTGTAGCTAGTTTTATATTGGAAACTATTTCATATTAATCGGGAAATTTTTAATGGCTTTCTTATCAGTTTTACAGTTGAGGTAATCGTGGCACACTTTTAAGTTTTGTATTACATATGGAAAACGGCTTGATCCGTTAAGACTGTTAAAATTCTTTAATCGTTCGAATTCAATTAAGGCTAAATAATGGGGAATGGTCGGTCTTGCAGACAAATTAAATAAATATTGGAAAATTTGCACGTGTTATTGCGCTAATGCTTTTACTTGACCAATCGCGATATACAAAATCTTTACAACGGGAAACAAGTTTCTAAACCGTTACTTTCATACCTCTTGCATTTTAATTGTTTATAATTGACCATATATTATAAATATTATAATGAGTCACTTTAAAATTACATGTTTTGACCTTAAACTTGCATAATTTCAATTAATAATACCACGCCGCCTACTATCCTCAAACAAATAAGGCACACAGCCTTCGTTCCTATTATTTTATAAATTAAGTGCTATCGAATTAATTTAATTTGTTGTAATTATTTATAATCCGTAACTGTAAAAAGTATTTATACGGCAATTGCAATGCCTTAAGCAAGATACATCGATGTTTGGGCAAAATCCAAAGGCGCAGAGCATCCTTCAAGGACGACAAACTCCCCCCAAAATACAGGACTAATTGAAATATGTCAATAAATTTACGAACGTTAAAATTTACCCAAGTCCCAATTGGAAAATTTGTAAATTACACCTATTGATTACATCAGAAAAATTTTAATTAACTTGAAATAATTCGTGCAACATTTTGACAAATTCCAAATCAATTAAAATCGTTTATATAATAAAGTCTAAGTACTCTACGTCATCGGTGTGTGTTAAAAAATAGTGTCTCGTAACTTTTTGTTGCACTAATGCCCACAGCATAGTTAATGAAACAGTTTATTTGCATTCTAAAACTTTATCACACTTTTAAAAGCATTTACGAGGAGAGTACGTTACTTTTATTGTAGTATTGAAAATTGGTCTCAATCGCCGGGGAAACTACGAGTAAAATTTTATGGAAAATATTATAGTAACCATATAAATCCAATGAATGACATTTGCACTCAAACGGCGAACTTGGCATTCATTTTCAAATAAATGCATATTATTGCACTCATTTTTGTTTGCAAATTCGCGATCTACCAATAGAAAACGCGACGTTATATGACCACTGTCTTTATCAAATCACTATGGGAAAATACATAAAAATCGATTTGTAAAAATTTTATTTATTGCATTATAATACCACATTAACTTTTATTTAGAATAGTACCTTGACAGTTTAATGAAACATTTTACAAACACCCTATGTAGTTCAAATATCAAATAAAATTATTATTAAACGTCTGATGACAACAGTCATTGCTGAAAGCTTACGAATAATTTCGTTTTATTGTTTATTTAACCTTTTAATTTTAAAAATTTTAATCTAATACAAATATTATATTTGTTAATTTATAGTTTTATAGAACTCCAATCATTAATAATTGTTTTGCAAAATCCACGTTATCTAAAGCTTTCAATCAACTACCTGTAATATCGAGTGGTTTGTCTGTCGACTCCCATTCAATTGATACAGTTTTGGATCAACTTTTAAACATATTATTGTTATTTGGCCATTATTATATTGCAATTACGCCTCTCATCAATTGAATCAACAAATTTAATTATCGAATTCTCGTTTCGGTGGGAACCAAAATGTAAAGTGCGTAACAAGTTTTTAAATTGAGAAAGCCATTAAAATGCTCCCACATTTTGTTTGATTAGTATCTCGTTTGTTAAATATACCTTAAATTATTAGAATATTATTAACCTTAGGATACGTAAAGCCTTAGAAAACAGGACGAATATGGAAGACGATAGAGTTGCCATTCTCGAAAGTCAGCTATCACAAGCTAAACTAATTGCTGAAGAAGCTGATAAAAAATATGAAGAGGTATAGCAGCTTAAATATTGAATTTAAAAAAATGTTAGGATTTGTATACAGAAATGGGCAATATAATTTCACCAAAAAAAAAAATCGTCTAGCATTAACCTAACCATAAACGTAGAACAAAAATGTTGTTAACCTTCTATTTGTTCAAACTAGAAAGTCAACAATGCTTACTCATTTTCTTACTTTTTTTTTTAGATAATTCCTTATTAAATCGTTTCTTTTATTTTTAATCTTGTAATGACATGCATTGATGAATGCGTTTAATTGAAGTCTATTTTAAAATTTAACGGTGTTTTAATTGCTATTTATATAATTGCTCATTTCTTTTACAAGCGTTAGGGAACGTAGGGTGTATATTTTTCCAGGTTTTCCATCGAGGAACATCGGCAGCACTTACTCGACGCCAAGCCACCGATTTTACAAAAATAAGTAAAATTGAATCCATGATGGTCATAATTTAAATTCTCGCACGATTCCGTTTTTACTTATTTTTGTATCGTCTGGTCTGCAATATTAGATTTTGTAATGTTTATTATTTTTTGTTCAAATGTTTATTTCCTTTAGTGCCCGCAAAATTCTTGAAAACCGTTCTTTGGCCGATGAAGAGCGTATGGATGCTCTTGAAAATCAATTGAAGGAAGCCCGTTTTCTGGCTGAAGAAGCTGATAAAAAATACGATGAGGTCGAGCTTCAAACTTAGCGTTTTATGTGTTGTGTCACTAATCTTTTTTACTCGGGTGCTGTTTAGTGCTGATCATTTAGTGATTTCTGATTGAGCTTTCAAAATAGGAGACCATGGAACTACTCTTTCTGCGAGTCAAGTAACTTTGTGTTGGTCGATTATTAAAATGTTACGACGTTACCGATATACTCTTCAGTGTTTTCATTACGATCAATTCGAATATTTTGTGATCACGATCGATTAATTAATTTAGCGACTCCCCGTATAAAAATGTGAAAATATTTACGGTGAACGAAAATGCGTTATATTTGCTTGTTAAATTTTATAATAGTGAATGGGAAAAATTTATATTTAGATTATTTTTAATGGTATATGTATCCAGTACTTTTTCTTCATCGCTGGAAAATGTTTATTCAAAGTGTTCGGGCGTGTGGGAAGTTTTATCAAGATTGTGAATTTCGTTAATTAAATTTTATTGCTGGTATTGAAAACCAGAGGATGGAGTTGTAAATATGCGAGTGATATTTTTTTAGTGCCGATAATAAAATACTCAAATGTGCAATTAATGTTGAAACCTGCAGTTTTACCGTTTAACGCCAAAAAAAAAGTGTATCATTTTATTGACAAATCCAGGTGTACATAAAAAAAATTTAGAGTGCAATAATTCTTTTTTCACAAAATTTTAAAATTTATTTGAAGATTATAGTTTTTTACAACATTAATTTATAAATATATAAAACTTAAAATTCAGAAGTCGGAATAAAGATGGAATCGAGCATCTCGAAAGTTATCATCATTGTTCATAATCTGCAATATTTCGTGATTAGATTAAACTTGAATTTCTTTCTTTATTCCTTTAGAGCATCCAATCCAATAGGATGACATCTTCAATTTTTGTTTGATTTTTAAAAAACTACGTCATCAAGGATGGCAATAATTCTCTTCTGTCAAATCTCCTTTGGCCGTTGGTTCGGGTGGCCTTAAAATATTTGTTTACCGAAACCTATTAATTAAAAAATGATGTATGGAGTAAATTATTTTTTTGTGAACAATGCTGACGGTTTAAAATTCGATGGTTTGATGTTCATAAGGCAGATCCCATGACCACTTTTACCTGGCTTTCTTGTATCTCAAACGTAGCTACATAAAGCTGAGTATGTTCCATGGTATTCTTATATTTTAATTTATGTGCATGGTCAAAAATTTAAATAACATTTCTTTCAATAATTAAAAGCTGCATTGTTTTCTAAAATTTGTTGGAAATACAAAATTTTGTATTTACTAAAAAATAATTGAACGTTCTAAAAGAAGCAAGGAATTTTTAAATGATCCAAAATATTTTTGTCATTTTATTCCTATAAAATCAAATTAAATAACGGGCTGTAGGGATTAGCATTTTCCCGAAGTAAAAAATATATTGGATCAATTATTTTGATTGCCTAATTTTTTGACTTGCTTTAAAAATTGTGGAATTATTACAATATTTGACTCTCTTTTTATCTATTGGCACGCAGGTGGCTCGTAAATTAGCCATGGTTGAAGCTGATTTGGAAAGAGCAGAAGAACGTGCTGAAGCTGGAGAGGCGTAGGTTTTATTTATGTTTGAGTTGTTTGCAGTGGAAATTTATAACGATAATTTAGGCGTTTTAACTTTTTTATAGTAACAATTAAAATTGTTTACACATAATTTATGTGTGCGATTTACTAATTTTTGTGCTGTTTTTTGTTTAGCTAGTTTGATTTTAGTGGGATGCATTCTTTTTCGAGTTGAATTTTTGTGTTAAAGGATGCATTTCACTTGAAATTTTTGTATTAAAAGATTATTCATATACATAACGATAATTTTAATTTGATGGGCATTCAAAATAACATTGCATGTGTGTGTTGCTGTTTAGGTTGCTCGAAAATTGGTACTAATGGAACAAGACTTGGAGAGAGCAGAAGAAAGAGCAGAACACAGTGAGAGGTAGGGGCTTGCCGTTTGTAATACTAATTCATATTCGAGACTTATTAAGAGTAAAAAATTTTCTGAAATGGAACCTTATTTAATTGAAGGACGTTGCAATTTACTCTTAATTTAGTCACTTTTAGAACCTGAAATTTATACGTTTTTTTTTATTTTGCAGTAAAATTGTAGAACTTGAAGAAGAACTCCGAGTTGTAGGTAACAACCTCAAATCTCTAGAAGTTTCGGAAGAAAAGGTATGCTTTCCAATTTGTTCTTATTTGAATTGTTACAGTTTTATAAATAGTAAAGAGAAAATTACCAATCATTTTGCATTTTATTGGTGCAGTATTTTGTGCTTCCTAGAAGTTGATCCAATATAAAATGCAAATTTAAATTATAACGGAATATATTTATTCAATCAAACATTCATTATGTAAATTGCAAACTTACCATTGTTAACATTAAAGAAATTACCAAGACTGCAGCACAATCAATCATTACTATTTATGAAATTTTATTCAGTTATCATTAATGTTAACTGTTTCATTATTAAAACTGTTGTTTAATTAAAATTTTACATTATTTACTTCATTATTTTTGTTTTAATGATGAAACATTTTTATATTTAATTAATGTTCATTTTAATGGCAGTATTAAGATTTAATAATTTTTATTTTATTCGAAAATTTAATTCTTAATGTTGTTACATATTTCTATAGTATTATTGATAAAAAAACACATCAATTTATGATTATAATCAAATATAGGCCAACCAACGTGAAGAAGAATACAAAAACCAAATTAAGACCCTCACGACCCGTCTAAAAGAGGTACTTAGTTTGCTGAAATGTAGCAGCTAATTAACCCCTTTTTGTTTTGATTTTGTAATAACTATATGAATGGTGTGTTTTTGCCCATGATTGCTGCTATAAACTTGATTTTTTAACTTTTTTTTTATAACATAAAACTAACTGTTTAATATAGGCAACGTTGCGAGAGGAAAGTTCTGCTGCCAAAACGAAAATGTTAGACAATTCACTGAGAGAGGTAATTCTGAAGAAAACGTGGATTTTATAAAATATTTCTTTGTAGATATTCTTTATCCGTTTTATGTGTTGCCATGGGTTCCGTTAATCGTGGTGAAATGCAGTTCTGTAGTCTTTTTGTGCATATGTTAATTTTTTTGCTTAGAAAATGTTTTACGTTTCGGAATTGAAACGACGTAAAGAATTTTCGAATTTATTTAAGTCTATCCAATGCTATATACTTAATGTTATGTATAAGGTATTGGGTTCACTGTTGTTAGTATACACTAGCATGTTGAGCATTATGTTGTGTGCAGGCTTCCGCTACCAGAGAACATTGTGAGGACAAAATTCATGTCATATCCGATAAATTACGCGAAGTAAGTTTTAACAAAAATTTGTAAATACAGTTATTCTTCTATTAGCATTTTGCAATTTCTTTTTTCAATTATTTTAGTGAAAAAATGAATAAATTTTTTTTATTGGGGTTAAGGTTATTGGATCTTTTTCTTACCAAAATAAAGTTTTGAATTGGGTAAGATCTCTCGGAGACAGTAGCGGAGCTATCACCGGGCAGTTCGGTGCTAAGCTCCGAGGGGCCTATGTTAGAACCAGGACCTTCATATTTTTACAAACCGATGCCTGAACGATGAATGTATGTTTTTTGCACCAAAGCCCACTCGGTGCTAGATTCGCTACTGCTCAGAAATCCATTAGGTTGTGTCTGTGTTCCAATACGATAACTTGTTCTATTTTGACGAGGAAAAGATTTTTGGTATCACACAATTAGCACATTTTACACTTACTTTTGCTTATTTGGTGTACAAAAGGGTAACGATCATTGTAACTATGTAGGTATGTATAGCTAAATCGGTAACTTCAATTTTTTGTAAATCAATTCAAATAACCCTCCATACCTACATACTACAATGACAAAATTTTAGCCTTCACACAAGTCAGTATTTCTTGTAAGTATCAAAATTTGTGAAGTGCATGTGCATGTTTATTTTTTTCAAGTTTTACTTAACAATTGAAAAATGTTGTTAACAACTTAGCTTTTCTGTTTCAAATTGTTTTTAAAAAAAACCTAACTGCTTTTTGAGTGCTAACTTTTCTAAACTAAGTTAATATGATTTACGTTTATTAATGGTGATTATATTCTGTAGGCTGAAGCCCGTGCTGAATTTGCTGAACGTTCCGTACAGAAACTTCAAAAGGAAGTCGACAAATTGGAAGGTAGGTTTTGGAAAATTGTTTCCAAAAATGTCACGCTCCTAGTTTGGCTTTTTCTATAATTTTACTTTTTTTTTTTTAATTATTTTGTGCTTTGTTGTTTATTAAACCATAAAACTTGCAGATGATCTCTTAGCAGAGAAAGAAAAGAACAAACTGTTATCAGATGAGATGGAAGCCACATTGCATGACATACAAAATATGTAATTTATTTAGAGCACTGTGTTTTGTCCACAAACATTCCTACCTACCATACCAGCTAATTGACATTTCCAACTGCTAATAGCTGCAACGACGGCATTTAAATTTTGCACTTTAGCTGTGTTTTGCAATACACAAAATTATATATAAGCTAGGTTAGCCTGAAAGCAAGCTTTTTTGTAATTGTTGCAGACAAAATGAAAATGTGTATTTTTCTTTCTACCACTAATTTAGAATTTTTCATTGTAATTGGAAATTGTATTGCCAACTACGTTTTAAAGGTTACAAAAAATAAATTTGGTGCTCTTTTTGCCTTTAAACGAATTAATTTATTTTTTCAACTTGACTACTTCGAGTTCCTTGATTTGAAATATTTCTAAGATATTTAAAAGATTCACTCATTGTTGAACTGCAGTTTAGCGTTAATGAGTCTTGCATTATTTTGCCATAATATTTTTCGTTGATCTCTACAATGTTGCAATAGATGGATCAACACTGCCATTTTCTTATGAACTGAGCATTTATAACACTGTGCAAGCTTCATTAATTTAAATTTGCACTCTTTTTCTTATCTTTTCGCGCATTTGGGTAATCTGTATACATATTGTACATTTCCATAATTTTTAGGATTTAGTTAATTGTATATTTTTTTAGTAATGTGTGTTACAATATTACTAATAATAATTATTATTATTAGCTTTAAAGAGTAATGCAATTGCTGCAATATAATAATTATTTATTGTTTTGTATAATAATATTATTTAAGTGTCCAAATCAATTTAGGGTTTCGGTATAGCGTAGTTAATATTTATAAAATAAACAAGCATTTAAATATGTAACACACATTTCAAAAAAGTAAATTCAAATCTTGATAAAAGTATTATTATAATACAAATTTTTATTTTTAGTCTGTTTATATTCTAATAAAATTACTATGTATTTTATGTGGTTGAACTAATAATATAATTTTTTTAAGTTTGCATTTTTTTGCTTTTATTGTCGCATGTTTTTTATTTAAGTGTTCCAAATCACTAATAGTAGCGTTTCAAATGACCATCCTATGAGTTTTAACACATTTAATGAAAGCGAAGCTTTATTCCCTATTTGCTCGTTGTGAAGTTTCTCAAAAATATTGCCGTGCAGGAGCTAAACGAAAGAAAAGTAGCCTTACCGAACATTAAAATTCCTGCATCTGATGGGTAGAGTGCGGACTTTTCAACATAAGGAAACCTCTTCAAATGGCACACGCAGATGAATAAAAAAATTTATTTTAAAAGAATGGATAATCGTAACTATTATAGGTAGAGAATCGGATTAGTATTATTGACGCCTTGGAAAAAATAATAGGGAGGGTAATACACATCTTGAATAGCCAACCGATAACTTGCTATTAGTTATTAAAGTGACGAGTTCCATTCTATTTTTGAAAAACAGTTGGTTGTTTTCAGTGTTGCGTAGAAGTTCTGGCGGATGAAACTTGCATATTTGGTTTACTATTAAACTGTCAAATATTATATTTCCTTGCAGTGCATTTGCCCACAAATTTTAAAATTACAACACTAAATAAAAAAGCACTTCAAGTGAAAATACACCTTCATTACACAGTCGTAGAAAATGGAATAGCATTTTAAAAAAAATTTTGCAAAATGTTCGAAACAATATTTATTTTTTTTGTCATATTTCCTAAAATAAAGAATTGTGGAAAATAAGCTTCTCCAAACGGGTACATGAATTATTTTTGACATCACTTTTCTCCTTGTGGAATTAGATCTTGGCTGCACTGCATACCAAAATTATAATATCGGGATAAAAAATAGCACTTTAGTCCCGTCGTATAATATAATCTATTTTATAAATTTGATTCGAAATTCTGCAACTGTATTATTATATTTATTTCTCGATTCTTGTCACTTTTCTACTTGACGGATCAAGTTTTTTTACCATGGCTCACAGCACAACCATCTTTATTTTGATCTACTTCGCTAATAGCACCACGTTTTGCTTAATCATTTCCTTCCTACTCTCTTCTGAGTTTCATCGCCATTATTTATTTGATGGTCCTGGTCGACCATCGATTGGATAAACCCTGAAAATATAACCGTTCAGCTTTTAACTGCTATTAATTTTTCCGCACTCTACTGTTACGCATTTAAAAAAACAGTAAGCAAATCTCCCTTATAAATGGATTGTCTACTAACAAATAAACAAGGAACAAATAAATATTTAGAAATCTTCCTTTCACAGACGAGCTCGTTGCCGAGAAGGAGCGTTACAAAGAAATTGGAGACGATTTGGACACTGCCTTTGTGGAACTTATTTTGTAAACACCTTTATATTATGTCTATCAAGCTTCACCTTCACCTCCTTTATTTATAAACAATTAACTGGTGTACCAGCGACTCAATAATTTGTTAATACAAATTATTTTATTACTATTCTCTTAAATGTAACTTATTCTGTATAGAAGCAATATAATATATTGAATTATTTAGTTTTTCCTTATTTTCTTTTCTTTAAGTTTAAAAGGGTAAGTTTTATTTATTATTATTATTTTTTTTAATTTTTAACAAATAATTGGCTTGAAAATTGATTTATGATTGTGCACTTACTAACTATTAATTTTTAATATACCTTTTCAGATGAATTGTTACAACAAAAAAGTAAATACAAAGCAATTGCTGACGAAATGGACCAAACCGTTGCCGATCTTGCTGGATATTAACAATAAATGCATGTTAAAATTAATAGCCTTTCAAATTTCTAGTTTGATGTTAAAAATTGCTCACTTAAAAATCGGTTTTTCGATTTTAACGTTTTTCAAATTTTAACATTCAAAAATTATCAATCAATTTAAAATGTTTTGCGTATTATGAAACAAAACCGCTTTAATAATTAAAGCATCTTAGCTGATTTTTGTTTAGTTTATTATTAACAAGTATTAGTTTTGATTAAGTAAATCATAACATATTAATTTATTAACTTTGTGTGCAGTGCTTAATTTAATTGTGTTAAACTAAAATTTTGGTACAAATTTGATTTTTAAATAATTTTTGTAAAATGTTGGCATGTTTTGATAATAAATACTTTTGCTAATTTTTGTGTGATTAATAATTTATATTCTGTTAAACACGAGACAGTATTCTAAAATTGCCATGAAGCGAGAATTAAGGAGGAAAACCGAGACGGTGGGTTATGGATTTTTAAATATGTCGCACCTCCAAAAAGAAAGGGGTATAAGTCTGAAAACCCCAGTTTTGAATATTTGAAAGTTTATCTTTTTAGATAAATGTGATCTTGGTTAATTGGTCGGAATTATTTTATTGTAACAAAAACAAATTCAGTTCCAATTGGAACTGTTGGAGTTATACCTCTTTCTAGCTGAACAAGAGTACCAAGTTTGGCGGTTTTTTATTTACAATAATTTATTATACTATCGATAATATGATTTTTTTACGGATAGAGTTTGAGGAGACGAATTTTTTGGTATATCTAACTCAAAAAGTCACTTTTTGGACTTATACTCCTTTCTTTCTGGGGTATAATATATTATTCCCCACTAAAGAAATCGTCTCATCATAAAGAATACGGCGAAAACCTACTCAAATTTGCGTCTTATTCATTCATATATTTAATTTATTATTATCCCCACTATAAAATTTTCTGTTTACATCAAATCTGTCAAAGTTACGTTATTATTTTGTATTGACTGTTTATATTAGTTTGAGGTTAGAACAGACACTACGTTAGTCAAATTTTACAAAACTAGTTACTAGGCAATACAAAATTTTGCATCTTTATCTTTCTTACATTAAACAATAGAAAACTATCTTGTCACTTCTAAGTTCATAGGCAAATGACTTATGCCCGATTTCTTCACTCATAATTTTTCAACTCTTAATAACTTAAGTTAGCAAACTTCAGGTTAAATTGACGAAATAACCAATCAGACGACAACAAAACAAATAAATCTATCATCTGATTGGGTATTTTGTCAATTTAACCTAAAGTTCGCTAACTTGAAGATAATTTTGAGTGAAGAAATCGAGCATTAGTACCGTAAAACCGTCGAACTTTGTACCAAGTTTGCTGATTTGTTCGAAAATTGCTATTTCTGCTGAAGCTGTAGTTTAGAATCAACTTACCTGGTGTACATCTTGAACATTTTCATGTTTTATTCAAATCCACATCTTAATTGTACAATTATTTATTCAAATTTATACTTTGAAGCAATGTTACATGCGGTTTGTAAAACTTTGCACCACACCTTGAAAACCATTCCAAATGCATTGGAAAGCGAATAAATGGCACTGCTTGTCACGTTTTTACAAACACATATGGTGTAGACACACTTTAAATACATTTTTGAATTTAATTCCAATACAGATTAATTATTAGAGAGTGTCAATAACTATTTAAAATAAATCAAGAGGTTGACCGTTGGAAGCAATTATGCAAAAATTTTCTCTTCAGGATTGAATTTTCCTAATTTCCTCTAGATTTTTCCTGATTTCTGTCAGATTTCCTCTGATTTACTCCAGATTTCCCGTAATTTGTACGAAGATTTCCCCATCAGTTACCCCCTTGGAATAAAGTTCTATGATTTTTAAAAATTGTTAAATATTAAGTATGTATAATTTTATAGAAATTTTAAAAAAACTTCAAAAATGCTACATTAAAAACAGTTATTCTTATCCGAATAAAAATTATTCAAGATGTAATTCATTTTTTGTGATGAAAAAAGAGTATGTCGAACTTTTTTTCTAGCAAACTCGTTAGGCAAAGTTGCAACAAAAGGGGGGGAATTATTTAGCCGCTAAGCCATTGTAAGGTTTGGAAATGTGTGAGTATGCTGCCACCACTGTCTCTAACAGAAAGAAAATCAGAGTTTTGGAGAAATAGGAATCAGATGATTCTTTGCTTTCATTAAATTTCACTTTTCTTGACCAACCTCCAGCAAAACAAATAAAAATAAAATTGATCTGTCATGATAATATTTATTGAATACTTTATGGTTTGAAAAGAAGATAACAAAATAACCAAGCACTAAGAATTCCTTAAGGTGTTAAGAATTACCTAAGGTTAGATTTCTTTACCCCTTCAAAAGGGCGCCAAAATAACAAAAACCATAAGATAAAATATTAATTTATCAGTGTTTTGCATCAGGACGCCAAACACCTTTCCATCGACCCTGAGGATAGACTTCCAGTCGATAATGACCTCCATTTAGTGGAGAATCTACGGAGGTGCTCTAGGTCTAGTGGGCTGAAGGTTTCCTCCTCATTATAAAACAAATGTTCTTTTCTTCTTCATCGTTTGCTTCTTGTCAGAAGCGTTGTTACCCAGCTTGCCTGAAGCCAAGATGAATTTTCAGGGGGTGGTTTCTCGTTGCCTTCCCATAGTTCACAGATTGATATTGGACCTTTGATCACAGTAGTGTATCCGCTTTCCAGTCGGCCGGTGTATGCTTTACGCAACACTGCTGGTCCATAGGCCAGGGCAAGTTTAAATTTTTTTATTTAGATCAAGGAAACCCCAGAGACATACTTTAGCTGATAAATCTAAAATTTATTAAACATAGCGAATTTCATGTTTTGTGAGGTGAGCCAGCAGATTTTCACTCCCTATAGTTGTGTAGCTGAACTATGCCGTTAAAATAATTTAACAAGATATTTTTTTGAATATAAGAGTAGAGTACAGTACCTAAATTTTGTTCCTTACGCAATTTCATCCCCACGGTCCCCTTTCCATGTGCTGCAACCTGGCGACTCCTTCAGGGCAGATCAGTTGGTTAGTAGCCGTCCACACAAGAGTTTACATTACGTCGTTGTTGACGTTGACTTACGCTCGAGAATAATTTCAGAGTGTTGCTGTTAGAATTTGTTGTTGTCTTCAAACCAATGGAAATCATAGACGATAAGCCAAAATCGATTATTTATGGGGTGTTGAATAAAGCTTGAAATGTCCACTGTTTGATTAAGTAGGTAAACTCTCCCAAAACAGCTTCCTTCTCGAATAATGCCAGACGTAGTAAAACGTATTTGGTTTACAATTTCGTCCCCAAGGTGTTCTATATTTTGTCCCTCTGTGTTAGGGGGATGAAATATAGACGAAACAGATATGACAATGGTTTAACACAAAACCATGTCAATAATTGTCAGAACTAAAGGCAAGAAGCAGGTTAACAAGTTTGCTTTAGCAGAACGCGGTGCCACTATAACGGTTGTGACTTGATTTTCAACTGCTGGTAAATATATGCCACCCATGTTGACCTTCCCACAGAAGAGATGGCAGAAGAAACTTATTGATAAAGTTCCTCCATGTTCCATTGGAAACTGCAGTGACTCTGGATGGATAACTGAACTACTTTTCCTTCAGTGGATGGAGCATTTCATTCAAACTGTGAACCCAGGCAAAAAGAAACCAATAGTCTTGGTTTTGTATGGGCATTAGTCTCACACGAGAAATGTTTAGGCTATTGACCTGGCTGGGGCTTCTGAGATTATAATGGTTTGCCTTCCTCCATACAGTACTGTAGAATGCAACCACTTGATGTTGCTTTCATGTTTCCTCTGAAAACATACTACGATCAGAAATTCATTGCAATTTCTGCCAAAATTATTGAGAAAATGGTTTTGGAAAATGCAAAAAGGAAAATAGACCAATCTGGAATTTTCTCAACTGTTCAAAAGCGACAAAGGAAGATTCTTCGAAGACCCATTCCATCAAGAACGAATCACAGCAAGGAAGTAAATCTACTGATTCTGATGACGAAGCTGAGGATGTTTAGTGCTTAATTTGCAGAAGCAAATTTTTCATGGACAAACATGGTCAAAAGTGGGTGTCTTGTACCAAATGTTTCCAGTGATGTCACGAAGACTGCTCTACTAAACCGTCAAAAAGAAAATTCATTTGCGCCTTGTACCTTCAATAACTTGCCCGAGAGTTAGGTAAAAAAATTTTATTTTACAATAAATTGCTGTTTTTTTGTATTGATATCGCTAGGAAAAGTAAAGTTAATAGCATTTTCAAGGGGAGACGAAATTTAAAATCAATTTTCTAAAATTAGCAATTTCAGTTTTTTAAATTTTACCTAAATTTAAATATTTTAAAGAAACTTTTAGCTTTTTGCATTGATGACTTATAGCCTTGTTTGTTTCTTAAAAAGATTTGCCAAATTTGGATAAAATAAATTACGTTCGCCTTTTTTCCAAATTTTTATCACCTCCCTCCCCCTTTGTCACAGTTAGTTACAATATTTTATCCCCCTCACCGGAACGCTCAATGGTCACAAATAAAGAACCCCCCCCCTCATTTATAAAATTGATTTTACAAAAACACTAAAATTTTAAGCTTTTACATTTTATTTATAATTTTTTAATTTTTTACATTAATTAATTTTTAAATAGTTTAAGAGGGATTATAATATTTTAAAATTATAAAAAAAATACTCGAGCACAATTTTTTTTACAAATCCCAAAAATAAAATTTTTATGCGGACGTCATATGAGTATAATTTGTTGTGTTTTCCAAAATTAATTCAAACGTAACTCATTGTGCTACAGCTTCAGGTTAATTTAAAAATTTTAAATATTAAAGTTCAAAAAAATAATGCAAAGTAATAAAAATATTACTTGCAACATTTACGACATTGTAGGCAAACAGATTATAATAAACGACAAAATATAATAGAGGTTAGCAGAGATGGCAACAGTATTAGGTTCGTCAACTTCTCGGGAAAATAATTTAGAAAATTATTTATTATGTTAATATTTTCAAACAAACATAAAAAGTTTGAATCAGTAAGCAAAAATTGTTAAATAATCTTTTGATAAGGCAACAAAATCTTTTATAATTACTCCAAATTGAGAGCGGTGTTTTGTTCAATTTACTTATCTCTTCATAATTTTGAGTGTAAGCAGTTAATATTTTTATGGAAATCGATGATTTGTATTTGGAAAAATTCAGAAACTGTAAGTGCATTATAGTATAACTTTGTGTTCTTGTTTACATGAAAGAGGTCTCGGGTTACCATTTTTGGGTCATTTTGGCGTTATAATCCCTTAAACGTTCCCAAATGCATACATTATTTTGCAAATTTTTTAAGAATCCCTTCTTCCAATACAAGTGGCACAAGGCCATTGTCTATTATGCAGAGTTAAAAATGATTTAAGAATTAGTTCAAGATAAACTTTGCAAACCTTGAAAACCTAACTCAACAAATTATACAGGTAATAAAATTCCATGTGCATGGACTTCAAGGTTGGAATGCCACCGGCTTTAGATGCTATGTTCTATTATAACGAACAGTCAAACCTGTTTTTGAGCGGTTTTTGTGCGGTATATCATAAAATTCCAATATGCATAGTATGAATAAAAAATAAAATATTTTTTGAAGGCATTCCTTTTATGCGGTCTCTATCAACTGTACAAAACCAGGTTTTAATGTACTGTGGTTCATGTTTTCAAGGGATTAATACCGCCGGTTAATTATTAATTCCAACTAATAGGAAAATACAATAATGCCCGTTTGGACCAACTTAAAGTTTAAGTGTCCCTTAAATCTTATCCGACCAATAAGAAAACGGTATGTGGTGTAAACAGGCATGGGAAACTTATACCGGGTGTTCATTTTAAAACTTCCAGCAATTAATATCTCAAAAACCAAAAGTCAGATGAAAAAATGTTTCAAACGAAAGTTGTATGATAGCGAAGGGGACAGAATATGGCATAATTGTTTTCTTAATTTATTGACCTTTTCAAGGTCATTTGAAGGTCAACTTTGGTTTTTTTAAATAGCACCTTAATTTTTTTTAGCAGATTCATATTTTGCATAAAAAAATAAACAACTTTTGTAGGAAAATTTTTTTTATCCCACATTAGGATTTTCGAGTAAGATGCGTTGAAACAAAATAAAAACATTATTATCAACTAACCATTGTTAATCAAAATTTAATATGTACATGTTTTAGAAGGCTATTTATTAGTATTTAACAGTAGAAAAAATGTTTGTAAGCGAGTGTTTTCATAACAAGTTTTCAAAATGTTCCCCATTTACAGCTAAACAATGATACAGCCTTTGTTGAAACTCGTTTCTAACATTTTCAAAAGTTTTTTTCGTAATATTTTTGCAAGCCACTGTGATTCGAAATTTTAACTCTTCAATATTAGCTGGTATTGTATCATAAATTACAGATTTTAAATGTCCCCATAAAAAGAAATCAAGAGGAGTTAAGTCAGGGGACCTAGCTGGCCATTCTATCGGTCCTCGTCTGCCGATCCACTGCCCTGGAAATTTATCATCTAACCAGTTTCGAACAGGAATAGTATAGTGAGGAGGTGCGCCATCTTGTTGAAAATGCAAAACAGTTTCATCGAGCTCCAGGTGTCCTTCTTCGTCACTTTGACTTTCTAACGCATCAACTATTAAAGGATAGATTGTATCTTCAAGCATTTCTAGATATTTTTGACCTGTTAAATTTCCATCAATAAATAATGGTCCAATAATTGTATCACCAAGTATACCAGCCCACACGTTTACCTTCTGCGGCCACTGTGTATGTCCATCAGTAAACACATGAGGATTTTCATCACACCAATATCGACAGTTGTGTTTATTGACAAATCCATTTAAAAAAGGTTGACTCATCAGAAAAACAAGTCGATTTCAATAAATGTGGATGTGTAGTTAATAATTGAAGCATTTCTTCACTAAACTCCACTCGTCTGTCTGGATCATCCTCGGTCAAAGTTTGATGAATCTGCATTTTATATGGGTGAAATTTATGCAATTTTATGAACAGTGCCCACTGATAGACCACTAATAGCAAAAACTTCACGCACCGAACTATTAGGATTTGAAGCATAATGGCCTATAACTTCAATTTGAGCTAAGTCATCCAATATTCTAGTAGAATTCTTGCGTGTTTTATTTTGACGGATCCTGTTTCCCGAAATTTTGAAACAAGGTCTATAACATACCTATGAGAGACATTTCTACCAGGTTGTCTCGCGTTATAAGATTCTGCAGTTCTTGCAGCATTTTCATTTTGAGCTCCGTACAAGAAAATTAATTCGATTCTTTCTTCTACAGTATAAACCATTTTAATGATCTAATTGCGAACTTTTATCAGATCTAAAGCGAACGGGAAAAATAAAACTCACTGAAAATCACAAAACTAACAATAGTTGAAGAAACTAATGTCAATTTATTTGTTTTGACAGTGTTTTGTTTTCATTGTCCTAAAATTATTCAAGTTGAATAATAACAAAAGCAATAACAGCCTTCTAAATTTTAACAAAAATAAATTTCGATATAATCAGCTGCAGTTTATTAAAATGTTTTTATTTTGTTTCAACGCATCTTACTCGAAAATCCTAATGTGGGATAAAAAAATTTTTCCAACAAAAGTTGTTTATTTTTTCATGCAAAATATGAATCTGCTAAAAAAAATTAAGCTGCCATTTAAAAAACCAAAGTTGACCTTAAAATGACCTTGAAAAGGTCAATAAATTAAGGAAAAAATTATGCCATATTCTGTCCCCCTCGCTATCATACAACTTTCGTTCGAAACATTTTTTCATCTGACTTTTGGTTTTTGAGATATTAATTGCTGGAAGTTTTAAAATGAACACCCGGTATAACTCAAATTAAAGAATTTGCGAATTATTTTCATTTAAAAAATGTGTTGCTTTGCTGTAATTTTTATTGGCCTTATACTTTTTTAAGGTCAATATATTATACTAGAATAATATAACTTGATATTCAAATAATGCTACAGTAAATAAATGCACTAAGCTCTAGGTACACAAGTATGTTTGCTTCAATGTTTTAATATCACAAGCAAACCTAGAATTCGTATAATAAAATGATTAGCCAAACATTCAATTATATTATATTTGACTTTTGCTATCGCATGTTCTTGAAAAATGAATAATTTTATTCTATAAGGCCAGTGGAACAAAGACAAATATTGGTATTATATGTTAATAAAATAAATACCCGATCAATTGGGACACATTGAACAAGAACATGAAGCAGGGAAGCCCTTCTTCTCAATTATGAGGAGATTTACTCAAAAAGAGATAAAACATACACGAGCATTATTTCGTCTCTAGATAGTATCACAAACATATTAAAATAAAAAACAAACTATCATTTACTAAACAGAAAAGTAGGTAGGGGAATGTAGGGCAAGATAGGGTAGCTGGTACTAATTTTTTCTCACCAATAGGTCCAGATAGACACAAACAAAATCAACACAGAGTTTTTGATTTAACGTTCCTGTTTTGGATCATGGAAGTCCAAATAAGCAAAGGAAATTTAGCTTAATTTTCGATTTGTTTCTGTTCTTCAAAATTTGTACCGAATAAGCGGCTGTTCCGAAATCTATTGCCAAATTAACCAGAACATACGGGGGAAGGTTGATAAAACTCGTGTTTGATAAGATATGCGTAAAATCATAGGCATCATTATTGAATGTCATCCTTCAAACGACTATTGTCAAAATTTCATTGCGATCGGCCGAATAGTTTTTTTTTGTTATAATAGTTTAAAGTGAGCAATTTTCTACATTTTTGATTTCGGGAAAAAGTCAATGTCGATCAGTGATTAGATTCTTATTTCTGGACGGGAAAATGTGTGAGCAAATCAAAAAAAAATTAGATACTGTAATAAAATATGAAGAATACATCAGTACACCTCGGAGATAAAAGAATAATCAAAGCTGAATCTAGCGCTCCACAGAAGGCAAAAGTGGTTCCATCAGCTAGAAAGCTATGGTTTTATCGACTATCTTGAAACAGAAATACAACAAGACAATATTATGCAAAACTATTGAATTGATTGAATCTTAAAAAGATGCTTTTTCATAAAGTCAATTCGCCATTATACGCCCATAATTGCAAAGGTAAAGTCAAGTAATTGAGATTCCAATTGATCCTTCATCCGCCATATTTTCCAGATTTAGCTCCATATGAGTTTATTTGTTTTCTGGTTTGGAAGTTTTTTCCAATTTGGACATCTTGGAGCCTGCAAAATGCTATTTTAAAGAATTTTACATTTGGAAGGGATAAAAACGATAAAACTATGGACGCCGGAACAGGCTTTAGCCTAATCTAGGAAGTTTTAAGAAGAAGAACAAGAAGAGGGATAAGAAAAACATTGGAATAAGTATAATGCAAAAATAAATACTTATTTTACAGGTACTTATCGGCCCACCCTCGTATACCATATATTTCAAAAACTAATTTAACCAAATTGCCTTGTCAACTACAATTGTCAACTTCTTCGGAACGATGTATAAAAATCTTCTTCATTGTGCATAAAGAATTATACTTATGCACATATTTACTCTGATATTATGTATTTACAAGATTATCATCATGATTTATAGCAATCATATACATAAGTTTTACATTTACCTCCTTCATACAAACGTCGTGTTTAGTAGTTAACTCGATACATTTTGCATAATAAAAAGTTATTTGCCAAAAAATCATGAATCCCCTAAGAGCTGTCAAGTGTGGTAAAATATTTTACATTTTTTTAATAACAATAATTACAATAATCATATTAAATTACGTGCTAATTATTTATTGGTTTAAAATTAAAACTGCATTGGCGTTATCCATTCGTTTAAATAAGGTAATGCAGGATAGAATAAATATTGAGTTTCAAAGAAAATTGAAAGATATTACCCAATGCAACGATCGTATACTAGAGTCTGGGATCTTACAACACGGAGATTTTTGGGTGTTGCAAAATTACGTCATGGCCGAAAAACAGTTTCATTGCTATGAGAGTGTCACATATACCACGCAAGCCGATTATACCTTCTTGAACAATTTAATTCCACTTGTCGAAAGGTGGAGAGGACCCATTAGTCTTGCTCTTCATGCTCCAGGAACCGATTTTCAACCAACTTTGGACTCCATCGCTTATTTGAGAAACTGCAAAAGTTCTTTGATAAAAAAATATGTGTCCTTCCACTTAATTTTTGATTTGGGCCATGCGCCCAAAAAAGCATCTTCTAAGGTAGGTAAATTTATTAAATTTTGGAACTATGTATTTATTAAAAACAACATATTTTACAGCCTTTCAATGTACCAATCATGAAAGTTTATAAAGACACATACAACTGCAGCAAAAAGGCGCCTTATGCAAACGCCAATCATAGAAGTTTATACAAAATGAAAGCCAATATTTCGTATCCAATCAATGTTGCGAGAAATGTCGCCAGAGAGAGTTCCCAAACACACTTTGTTCTTGCTTCTGACATCGAGCTTTATCCGTCGGCAAATATAATACATTCGTTCCTAAATTTAGTAGTCAGAAAGCAAAGTATTTTTACAAAAAAGAATCCCTCAATTTTTGTACTTCCAGTATTTGAAGTATTAGCGAACGAAAGTGCTCCAACAAGTAAAACAAAATTGTTGGAAATGTTTAACGACAGTCGAGCGTTTTCGTTCCACAAAGGTATTTGCAATCGTTGCCACGTTATTCCTCAGCTCGACGATTGGCTTAACTTAAATGTAAGCAACGAATTGAACGTGTTTGTAACAACCAAACGGCCCCAAAAGAAAAATTATTTTGCGTTGGGACATCGAGTTTATATCGAAACTAAATGAAGACCCAAAATTTTGATGAACGATTGGTTAAAAAAGGAAATAATATGTTTTCCGGGTTTTTAAGTTTAAAAATGCTGCGTAAAACAAATTCTTTGGGAAATGTTTTATTTTCTTACATATTAATGTTCCCGTTATCCCTCGCTCACTTTGGTTAATTTGGAACAATTTGAACTTTTGTAAAAACCAAACCAGGGGGTTGGAAGAAAAAATGAAAATTTTGGAAATTATTGGAAAACAGGGAAAATAAGATTCTATAAAACGTTGGGGTTCCCAATTTAAATATTTTTGTACGGACTACGAAAGGTTTGTTAAACCCTTTTAGAAATAAACCAGGTGTTAAATAACATCAAAAAAGTTTTCATTAGGGTCAATTTTTTTAATTAAACTTTCCCACTAAATATTGTACGGCAGAAAGGTTTATAATTATTAGGGAAAGAAAGCTCAGGTGTTTTCATAAACCATTATTTTTAAATTTTATATTTTAATTTTTAGCAATAATTAATAAACGAAATACTAAATGTTGCATATCTTTGGACGCAAAAAATAATATCTTTCGATTGATATATGTATGCATTTTTCATTAAAATCGGTTATAATGGAAAGCAGGAATTAAATAAAAAAAATTTTCCTATGTTAATTCCCCATGTTCGGGTGTTCTGCCGGCTACCCCCGATATAATGAACAATGTTAACCCCGATACAGCGAACTCATACTCATTTTACTCGCAACGCTACTATAAAAAGGAATTTGTATATGTTCAGCATTCCCACTGGAAAATCTAGAAAAGTCTGGAAATTTAAAGTGGTGCAAATTTTTTCATAGCAAAGTCGGAGAACTTTTGATTTTTAAGCAAAAGTCGGTGAAATTAACACTTTGAAGAAAGGAAAATTCTTTGAAATATGAAAAAAAAATCTGATTTTAAAAAAATTATGAAAATTACAACTTTATTTATCTTCTTCTTCTTTTTCTTCTTCTTAGGGTTTGTTGAATTTATTAAAATGAATAAGTACTGTTTTTTATATATGTATTAAACTGTTTTTTACATGTATTTTATAATTTACCACTTTTAAACATGGAACACCTGGAGAATCAAAGAAAATTTGTTTTGGGAGGTTTAGGGGAAATCCTGCTTAATTGTTTTCGGTTTAATACTCGTAATTCAATTGTTTATGGTTCAGCAATGTAACTGCTTTGTCCCAAAAATGCAACTGTTTTATTAAATAATTCAATTGTTTAGTTCAATAATTCAACTCCTTTGTTTAATCAATTCAACTATTTTATTCAACAGTTTAGATTTTGGGTTCAATAATTCAATTTATTTATTCAAATATTTTTGGTTTTATAATTTAATTGGTTTATTAGTTCAGTCATTTTCGGCTCAACAATGTACCTAACTGTTTTGGCCAAAAATTCAACTGCTTTGTTTAGTAAATTTAGCTGTTCCGTCAATAAATTAGCAGTTTGGTTAAATAATTCAATTGCTTTGTTCGTAAATAATTCAATTGCTTTGTTGAACATTTTAATTATTTTTGCTTTAATAATTTAAATATTTTTGGTTTGATAGTTTAATTGGTTTTGGTTTAATATATCAATTGTTTTCGGTTCAACAACTCAATCATTCTTGATTCAATAATTCAACTGTTTTGTTCAATAATTCAATTGATTTGTTGGACAATTTAATTATTTTTGGTATAATAGTTCAATTGTTTTTTTGTTCAACAATCATTATTCTTGATTCAAAAATTCAACTGTTTCTTTAACAATTTAACTTATTTTTCAACTGTTAGACTGTGTTTTCAACAATTCAATTGTTTTATACAAAGAAGTTAGTAAGAAAATATTAAAAATGTAACTGTTTTTTTAAATAATTCAGCTGCTTTGTTTAATCAATTCAACTGTTTTGTTTAGTAAATTAAGCTATTTCATTGAATAATTCTGCTGCTTGGTTCAAATATGTAATTCCAAAAATGTCATGTTTTTTATTGTTTGCCGTAGAAAGAGGGAAAATCGTAAAGAAAATACCAGCTCATGCTGGTGCTACTCACTAAAACTCCATTACTTTTGCAGTACCCAAAACTGTTTTAACCATTACTACCACATACTGCACCCATGATACAATAATAACAGGATATGATGTTACGCAGATTATTCACTAACCACGTGACGTATATGCGTAACCAATTACCAAAATGGAATTTGCATCTTGTATATCATTGGTTCCAGACGAGTTATTGCGCAGAAACTCACTAGCCACGTGACGTCATGCGCGAAAATTGCCAAAATAGAACTCGGATATATCATACCTTTTATATTATTATATCATGACTGCACCCTCGTTTGTTCTTTGAACCTTGAACGCCGCAGCTGATCACATCTATCTGCCTCCCCTCTACCCACAGACTTTTCTCGCTAAAGTAACTTGATAGGAAATTTAAAAACCTAGCTTCCAACTCTCATAATTTTACGTCTAAACTGAGCAGCACAACGATTTCTTTTGTCTTCTTTTCTTGCTCGAATTTTACTTTCCTTTTTTCACTTTCTCATCTTCATTTTCCTTTTCCTCTCTTTCTCCCAATCTTGTTTCTTCTTTTATTACTTTTACTTTTCTTTTTGTTTGTCTCCTCAGATCCACCTGCCTCGCCAATATTTTGAGTCTTTCTTTTGATCGACCGCGGAAACAGAACAGATGACTATGTCCACATCTCATTTTCCCAGAAAATTCAAATCTCGATGAGTCTTTCTCTTCGCCTCTCCTATCATCTGTTTTAGTATATCATCAGTGCTCGCTGTTTCTGACATAATTTGATCTTTTCCTTTTTTAGCCAAGAAACTGGTTGTTCAACAATTCAATTATTTTTGTTTAAATTTAATTGTTTTTGGTTCAATAATTCAATTATCCTTGATTCAACAATTCAACTGTTTCCATTAACAATTCAACAGGATTTCTAATAATAATTCAAGTGTTTTAAGAAAGAAAGTTATCCAAAAATACAATGGTTTTATTAAACAATTCAATTGTTTAAGTTCAACAATTTAGCTGTTTTGTTCAATAATTCAACTACTTTGTTCAACATTTTAATTATTTGTGATTTAATAATTTAATTGGTTTAATATATCAATTGTTTTCTGTTGAACAACTCAATCATCCTTGATTCAATAATCCAACTGTTTCAATCATAATCAGCTGTTTCGTTCAGTAATTTAGCTGTTTTGTTCAATAATTCAACTGATTTGTTTGACAATTTAATTATTTTTGGTTGAATAGTTCAATAGTTTTTTTTGTTCAAACAATCATTATCTTTGATTTAAAAATTCAACTGTTTCTTTAACAATTTGACATATTTTTCAACTATTCAACTGTTTTTTTAAGAATTCAACTGTTTTATGCAAAGAGCTAATAATAAAATATTAATAATTGTTTTTTTAAATACTTCAGCTGCTTTGTTTAATAAATTAAGCTGTTTAGTTAAATAATTCAGTTGTTTTGTTCAAATAATTCACCTGGTTGTTTAACAATTCAACCATTTTGGTTTAAAATGTTAATTGTTTTGGTTAACTTAATTGTCCTTGATTCAACAATTCAACTGTTTCTTTAAGAATTCAACAGTTTTAAGCAAGAAAATTACTGTTATCCAAAAATGCAACAGTTTTGTGATGTAGTTTAACTGTTGTTCAAATTTAATTGATTCGTTTAACAATTCAACTATTTTTGGTATGAGAACAATTGATCTATGTTGGATTTTTGTTTTGTTTTGAATCAAATTCTGGAAAGTCAGAGAAAATTATCGATGTTAATCATATAAATCTTGAAAAAGTGCGGGAATTTGAGTTGAAAAATTTGGTAGGAGCCCTTTGATGATACAAAATAACATCATTTTTGTAATCATCATATTGTAATATGTGCTTATTGTCAAGTTTTCAAATATCAAAAAGTGATAGAATTATTTCGCGACTCGACTGTATTTTATAATATACCTAATATAAAATAATAATAAAATATATGTATTCTTGATATAAAATTTATATTGTCGCCCTGCCACTCCTGATCTCTAGATTTCAAGTTTCTCTATTGATTGCTTGATACTGCAGGCCACAAGTTCGCAAATTTATCCAGTACAATTTGAGTGCAGCTTCGCCAGAGCTCCAGGTTTCTCGTTTGGGCTTTTAGGATTTCTTACTTAAATTTGACTTGTTAAATTTAGGAAAGCAATCATTTTAATTTACATTTTTTAGTATTTTCCTTATTTTCAATTTTATGTTTTCAGATTTACATTTTAATAGGTATACAATTGTCACACCCGGCACGCATAGAAAGCCACCAATGAATTTAATGTAGCTTAATATTTTAAGGAGCAAGCAGGGTAGTGAGATCAGTGCTTTGTGATCAACACAAAGATCAATATTATCGAATAAGTAGCTTTAATTATATTAAAAATAAGATGTTCCAATTTCCGATAAATCCAATGCTAATTATGATGTAGACCCCTTGTTTGGTAGATTACTACCGAACTTACAGGTTCAATATAAGATTTAAATAAAAATGCAAAAGCTGTAGATTTTTACTTTATTTTATATCACACAGACATAGATGGTAGTAAGTATTTTAGTGTCAAGCATTACATATTTCTATGCAAAACATAAGGAAATAAATCATTAACTTAAGAAAATTATATTTACATAATTTTAGAGACACTGATAATTTACTCTTCGAATAATCGATTTATAATACAACTAAAGTTGCACTTTACTAATACATTTTTTGTACAAGATAAAAATAATTCACTACAATAAAAAATATTGTGTGCATTTTAAGTTTACAAACACAGTTCGATGCCGAAACTACCACACATCACACTTATGGCACAATTAAATTAATAAATTGACATTTTTTCATATAAATAGATACAAACAAATTAAAATTAAAATCGTAATGCCTAACAATTTATTTTATTAAGATAAAACTTAGTATTCACTTAAAAATAGTTAGAAATTTACAATTTCGATAAAAAACTTACACAATATAAAATACTGCACAAATTTTTGCTTATAGAATAATATAAAAAATACAATTTTCTTATTTAAAATGATAGGTACTTAAATTTACAATTAGGTTTAAATATAAATAGTTTTACCTATCTAGAACAATTAATTAAAATTATAAATTAAGATCACAGTAAAATTATTAAAAATGTCGAGCACAAATTAAATTGAATTGTGCATTGCTTTATCGTTATGAAGCAATGATCATAAATTAAATCGCATAATACTAATTTTTATTTATTTATTTATAATTAATTTAATTAGTAGATTATCTTTTTTTAATAGCTGGTGTTTGACTAGTAGACCTTTTAACTATTCATTGGCAAACCTATCTAAGAGTGTGAGCTGCTCACCTAAAAGCCCAGTTACTTTTTAAAACAATTTCAAGAATTTACATCAAATTGACAATTTCCTAAATTTCCCAGTAGAATGACAATTTCCTGTAATATTTGAAGGAAAAAATTCATGTTATTCGAAATAATGTGGTCAGTTAACTTGAGTTTGAGCACCAAACTGGAAAAGTTTGAAGGCTTGATTAAGTTATTCAAAAACTATGTCATCAAATTTAAATTTTGGAAAATAATTTTTAAAAAAATCTGTCATTTTTTGACCATTTAGTGTTATTTGATTTTGTGCAACTGCCTACTTTATCTCTCCAACATCTAATTCTACTGGGATATAAGTAAAAAAACTTTTATGGAACCGAGATTCCTCAGAAAACTCAACTCTATTGTAAGTGGAATAAATGGTATGTTGCAAGAAATTGATTTAAATTTTGTTTCAAATAAAGATTGTTACCTTAAAGTAGGTAGAAATGTAGTTCGTACGAAGAATAGACCAATTAACTTAACATGTATGTGTACACCGAGCTTAAATTTAGTTAGGCCTTCTAATAGTAATTTCTTTACTCTAACAATTAAACAATTTACACTATACACATTCAACATTAGATTAAGTTAATATCTGCTCAAATTGATGCAGAAAATGGAAGAAGTGCTAGTAACAGAAACAACTCAAAACATTCAATTTACACTAAACATTTATGCACGCACTCACACGCCTACACGGTTTAATCAGTCATTAATATTGTTTCCTAGTGTTCAAGTAAAAAGCGTGAAACACATCAAAGTAAAACTTTTAGTCTTATTTGTCATTAAAATTTGTAATTTGATCCACGTCTTTGTTTACGATATGCATATTTTTTAATGCAAAAACGAGCGACTCATGTAAAATTCAAAATCCATCAAACAACAACACAAATTTAATAAAAAAATTCGTTGCTTTACAATTCATTGTGAAATTGTCTTATACACATCATAATGAGAAATTAAAATGTTTTAAAATTACATCAAAAAATTTGTTGTTCAATCCATAAAATTATAATAAATCATAATAAAATATGTACTGTTAGGGTGGGCAAATTTCGTTACTATTGGATGCAACTTTTTGAATCTAGGATAACTGCAAAGAGATCTGGGTTCATGCATGCAATAATATACAAGATATGATATATCGGAGTTCTGTTTTGGTAATTTTTGCGCATGACGTCATGTGGCTAGTGTTATTCTGCGTAATAACTTATCTTGAACCAATGATATAAGAGATGCAAATTCCATTTTGGTAATTGTTGCGCATATATACGTCACGTGGTTAGTGCATAATCTGCGTAATATCATATCTTGTTATTATTGTATCACGGGTTCATGGAAGTATATTAGCCCAAGTACAAAATAATCGTTCTAATAATGTTTTACCTGCTTACATTTTTTCTTTATAAATTCAATTTCATCCAGCCACCCTGTAAAATTAGTAAACAAACGTGGTAATAAAATTTACCAAAAAAACTGAATAACAAGAAAGATAACCCAAATCTCTTTGTGTGGTTAACCAAGATTTAAAAACAAGCTGAAAACCAAGCTAGCATGAAAAAATAACTAAAATGTCCACCCTATGAACTGATTTATTACGTAGATCTTTTTCAGCCTTTTTCTTCGCTGCATGTCATTCGGCAGCGCTGCTGAAACCAGGTTGAGAAATGCACCTGTGACCTTGTTTTTATCGTTGAAGCTGGCAGTCATGTGCCATTAGAAAGTTAGACTCTCCCAGATTTCAACCCGGTACCTTGGTATTAGCAGTTGATCATGCTAAATACTAGGCCATGACCGTCGTCATGTAGCTTTTATAATAATTTAGGTTAATTAAACCATAAGACATATTTCATTATGATAAAACAGAAAACTTTTAAAAACCATCAAAGCACACAATTACAATTAAATATTGCTTACGATTTCGAAGGCAAGATTCATTAAGTGGTTTTCTTACCACCTCGGGGTTTAATTGATTCCGACAGTTGCCACATGGCATCCTCGCAAATATAATCATCAAAATTTTGGAAGAAGTTAATTATTTTTTCGTTCTTCTTAAATGTATATGTGCTACAAAAATAGAAACTTCAACTCAAGGAATATTTCAATAAAACACACTTACCATTTCTTAAACTTTTTCATATTTTCCACAATGTTAAACTGTTGCCACCTTTTAGAAAAGTTAATGTTTCCACTTGGCAATAAATTACTGTTACCGATGTGAACAAATGTTAGATCTTGCAGCACCAACCCACTGAAATTAATTTATTTTAAGAAATGATTTAATAATGGATTAACAACTTATAACGTACATGTAAGGTATACACGGAGGTTGAGTTTCTGCCAAGGCTAACCGATACGCTCTAAAGCTTGAAGAACTGTCGATTAGTGCACAGTACTCCTTTAGTCCTTCCTGAACATGTTTTTGCCACTCCAGTCGTCGAACCGGTGCCGAATCTAAAGCCGACAGCAACGCAAGGTATGAATTAAAATTATTAATTTTCCTTAAATGTTTCATTATTTTTATAAATTTCATAAAATATTTTTCTCTATCTTTGGCATCTGCACTTAAAATCCTTGTCCGTGCCCTAAAATAAAAAGATTCTTATAAAAACTGCGTTCACAAATATTTATGGTACCCTACCAATACGACATCTTGTTAAAGTGTTCCGTAAAGTGAGTCAAATTTGGACTTCGTTCTTCATTTTGTTCCTGAGCCCAAATTAAAACTTCTGGGATTTCAATTTTCATAAACAGTTCTGCATCCAGTAAGGTCATTTGTTCGGCAATTTGATCCGATTTGAAATCAAGCAATGTGGATACACGTGAACATAAAGTTAAACTGCTCTGATAGTTCGTTAGGGCCACACAACGTTCTTTGGCATCATGTCTTTCTAAATGTTTTACTCTTAATGCTTTGGCTAATGTTAATTCGCCACAGGAGATCAATTGTTGCACAAAATCCATTAACATCTGTTGCAAACTGCTATCGAGATCTGCAGGACTAAAAGGAAAAATATTATAAAAAATTAAGTTGCTATAAACAATAAATTTCTTACGTGAGATCGCTAACTACCCTCACAATAAGAGCAAAAGCTTCCCTAGATCTTGGTTTTCTGTCTGGAATACAGTAAAAGTGATTGTATCTTCTTATAAGTTTAGTTACCAATTTGTAGGGCGAAATAAAGGTTCGGTACGTTGTTAGGAAAGCTTCTTGATATGTAAAAACTGAAACGTTTAAAAGAATCGTTAAACTGATGTTTAAAATACTTATACTAAAAACTATGCATTTTTCTACTACCAACTTACCGTTTTCCTTCTCTTCTGAATGTAAAATAAACAAAAAAAGAAAATTTAGAAAACATTCAAAATTTTATATGAAAAACAATATAATTAATAAAGATAACTTTTCAATTCTTTCTATATTTTAGTCCCTCTAACGATCCCTCATACTAAGCCTCCTTAGCTATAAATTTTAATGTTATTAATACAATAACTTACCTCCATTTTTAGTTGCCTTAGTTGCCATAATAATAAGTGCATCTACACAGCCTCCTCTAATTTCGGGCCATCTTCTTCCGGCTTCTTTAAAACCAAATACTTGTTGATATCCAGTTCTTCTTGAAAATCTATATCACAATTGCTCAAGTCTTCACTTTCTCGTTTATCAATTTTTTTATCTTCCGTTGCTTTAACTGGTGTTGTGTTTGCCGTGTGTTCCAATAGATCGGGAAGAGATTTTACAGGTGACGATCGTTTTCATAGATAGTGGGCGACATTGGCGGTTCTGATATGTTAGATTTTGTTCGAGCCCGTTTAGGTGGCAATGCTGGAGGAACACCATTACTTGTCGATGTTATCGCCGAATTTGGAGATCTTAATGGTAACGGTGATGGTGTGGTAGTGCTAAAATGTAAAATTTTATTGTAAATGAAAGATTTTCTAAATATCAAAAGTAGAACTCACCTCACGTCACCTATTGAAGATTGCAACGTTAACGTCTGCACTTGGGAATGAGAAGTAGCCGTAACGCGACTAGAAGTTTGAGAGGTGTGACTAAAAGTACACGACTGGGTGGTTGGCATGCCGGCAACAACCCCTGGAGGAGGTTGCACCCACTGACCCTGTACCATATGAACCGAGTGCCGCATGAATTCTTGGTCATTTGAATGCGAACAGTTGCCGAACATTTCCATGTATGCCATTACTAAAAAGCACAGTTACTTTTAGAAAAACATTTAACCTTTTTTGTTGTAAAAATAAAACTTTTGTCTTGTTCTTTCTGCTCCTGCTATTTAACAAATCAAACAAAATTTGAAAGTAGAAAACATGCAAAAAAATAAACGATGCATAAAAATACTGATAAAGGAAACCTAGAAAAAACCCACTTTATAGCAACAAAGTACAAGTATTAAGTAAAAAAAAACTGTAAAAGCAAAAACCATAACACATTAGGATGAACACCTAAGCTTCTTATAGTGCGCCTTACTTACCCGAGTAAGCCACCGATTGGAACACTATGGAAAAATGCAATAAACATTAATAAGTTTATAAGTTTTGCATTTTTTTAAATTGTAACAACCCTACAACGTTAATAAAATAATTCAAGTAACACTTACTATGTCTCTTTTTAGGAGGCAAAGGGGGTGGTCGACCATCAAGCACCGTACTCGAGATGCTAGAACTGCTGCCTAAACTGTGTGGTTGGTGCAGCTGGCAGGCTACCAACAAATCACCGCCTAAGAATTCAAATTTTAATATGTTACCTAAAAACTACCAATAAACACTCACTTATGTCTTCAGGTACATTATCATATGGAGAGGGTTGTCTCTCTTGCTTCCTTCTAGTTTTTTGAGGTATCGCTGGAGGGACATCATCACAACTTACACTACAATCGACTTCATCTTTAGCAATAAAATTAGAAACTGTGGAGCTGCTTGTATTTTGTTTAACATTAAATTCTGTTTTGGTGTGTGTTTGTGTTGTACTATATGTTTTTTCCGATTTTGTTACCTCGGTTATTGTACTAGACAAATGTTTTGCAAATGCATGTTGCGTACTCCATTGAGAACTAACAGTACTTTGTTGGGAGCTTCGTTTTGAATAACCTGAACTTCTTTGAGATAACAACGATACAAATCCAGAATCTGTATTCGATAATCGATTTACATCCAAATTTCCCACACTTAATTCGTTCGAGTGATTCAATGATGCATTTTGACTGCTGTTTAACCCGGAATCATCCCAATAATGACCATTGGTGCCTGTAATATCGGATATATCATTATCCAACACTATAGCATCATTGTCACCGTTATGATCCATTAATACTCTGATTTCTTCTTCTTCTCTAGATTGATTTAGTATGGAATCTAAACTACCTCCACTAGCAGATAGCAAAGAATTGGAATCTTCCGGTGACCTTGATCGGATCGACATTCTGTAAGAAAATTATTTTTATTTTTAAATAAAAACAGGTATAAGATTCAAATTACCTGTCAAAACTAGAAGCGAATATTGAATTATCGGAACTAAAACATTCCTCCATGAGATGATAACGATTATTCGATTTTTTCTTTGGTGGTAATGGTGGTGGACTCCGTGAACAACCCACTTCTGGGCGGCATATTCCAAACATACTACAAAATTGAAATTTTTTAACATCTTTAATTCTTTTTTAAAAAGTATTTTCAATTTACCTCTCAGGTAAAGGTGGTTTAGGAGGAGGAGGGCTATTATCACGTAAAACAGATTCCGAACTATGACTGCTTCGTACTTTAACGGGTACGGAAGAAGTTTGTTCGAGTATTTGGCGTTCTCTTGGTGTTAACGGAATGTCTGGTAAAGAATTTCGTTGTGCTGGCATTTCCAATGACGCGTTACCATACGATGAACGTGGGGTCGTTTTATATGTTACGGGATGTTGATGTGTTATTTTTTCTTGAGCCAAGTTAATTAATGTCTGAACAGCGTCTTCAACTTGTTCAATGACTTCCTTCACATTACTTTCATTAAGGGCGGAACTTTCACATCCATCGATTAAAACATCATCGCATAGTTTGATTAGTCGCGCTACACTTTGGTACATGTGATGTGTGGCCGATACAATACTGCTACTGAATTCTGACGACACCGAAGACTTCACAGCCAAATTTATAGCCCATACAGTATCCAAAACTATGGTACCATTTCCGGGTAACATTTCCAGTTTTTTCTTTGAAACCACATCGCAAAAATGTTTTAAAGCTATTTTAATCTGTTTAAAATAAAGAAAATTGTTAAAATCTATCCTGCATTCTTGTATTAGAAATAAAACTTAAAAAGTTTCTTACTTGTTTCCAAAGAATGTCCAACTCGTGCGCTGGTCCCTTAGAAACTGGAGTGCTATCTGAGATATCGAGTTTATGAGATCGACCTTTAGGACTATTGGAACGAACTCCTTGGTTCGTGGGGCTCCGCATTTGTGATATTTTTTCCAAAAAATCGTCTTTGAAAGATCTTGCACGACGTGCCAATTTTGTACTTTTAAAAGAGGGTTTGTGTCCCCCTGGACCGGGTCCTGCCAGAGGGGATGAACTGGGACTATCGCAATCTAAAAATAAATTTTTGTTAATAACAAAAATTTAAACTAATTAGATCATCTTGGCATACACAAAACATACTACTAACAAAATAATGTGGGAATTTTGCTGGTAGATAAGTGGTAAATTATTAACGCACTTTATCAAATATTCAATATTTATCTTAGATTGCACGTAAATAAAATTAACATATGGGTACATACTCTTGCATAATAATCATCAAGAAGCGTCAACCGCATGCATCATAAATAATTGTTTGTTACACCATAATCGTTATGATGACTATCAAATAAGTATTTTGCTCACATATGTATCTATCATAAATTATTTTGGTAATACATAAAAAAATAATAACGTAATAAACAAAATCGACATTGTAGAACAGCCTATCCACCTGTTCCCACTCTATCTCAAAACTTTGTTAGCACGTACGCTATCTTTAGAGTAATAAAAAAGAAACCAAAATTTTGTTATTAAATTGATCAAAAGTTAAAATATTTTTGGGTTTTGATCCTTGAAAAAATAATTATCAGTTGAGAGTTGCCCGACACTGACGAAGACTTCACATTACAATAATGCAAATAAAGAGAAACTGCAATAGAATACAAATTCTCGATTTTAACAAGAAGTATTATGTACAAAATTCCTCCACTTAAAATAACTTTTATTGCACCATTTAATTTAGAAGTTTTGCTTTTATAAGATACAAAACATGCACTTTAAAGAATAGTTATATTTAAAATTTTACCCTGTTGAAACTGTTTGAATTCTATGGAAATCTTTTTCTTTTTTTGAAAAAGTTTGGGCCGGTAATAATTTTTTCTCTAAATAATTTTGACTACCTATCCGCCGCTGTTATTGAAAATTAAATATGAAACAAATTTTTTATATAAAAATTCTATAAGTGAGCATATTATCTAAAATTTCTTTAAATCTTTTTTGGTTCAAATAGGCAACCACTTCCGTGCATCATCGAAAGTGGTTGTGTTTATCCACAGAAATTTTTATTATGAAGCACACCTGTAATTATGGCAAGACGAAGTCGAAAATTCAAAATTCCCCTAGAAAATGCTATAAAATTATGAAAAAGAACATAATTAGAAAGATTATAAACTATGGATGATTCAAAAATTTTCACGTTTAGGCATTAAAAATCAAAATTGTAATACGTTTCTATGATAGGCTAAATTGGAACCACAAGCCCCGGCCATTTTGATTCAGCCATCATGTATGTATGTGTACTGCTATTTGAATAAAATATTAACCCGCGTCGATTTAAAAAGTATTTTTACAAAATTAATTTTTAGAGTAAATCTGAGTTTTGTGGTGGTTGCGTTTGGCAAAACCGACTTTCCGCAGCCTTCGCTCCGCTCCAAGCCGTTCTGACAAGCGCTTTACCCATTAAAAATATCCCCCTAAAACGAAAAAGTGTGAATGTTGACCCGACAGATAGCAGAGAGCGACTGATTCTCTCCTCGCGGTGACAATAACATAAAAAATATACTTTTACTAGTGAATGTATACAGTCACCGATACCGTCCAGGAAATGTGGAATACAATTTAATCTAACCCCATAATGTGACATTTTGTTTATTTTATATTAAAATTAGAAATGTTAATTTAAAATAGAGCAAGAGTCGACTAACCTGACTCAAAAATATACATTTTCCTATAAAAATTGCAAAAAAGCAGAAAAATGTAAGCTCTTTAAATTGAAGATGAATTTAGTCAAACTTCTAATAAGGCCACAATTCAATTTTGAAAATTGCGATTTTCCATGCAAGTGTATTATTACGTAATATTATGCCAAATATGGAAAACATTCTATCACCAGTACGTGCGTTGTAGGTGAGTCGACAGTCACAAGCGGTGGGGAGCTACCGGTCGCTCCTTGCTATCTGTCGGGTCAACATCCACACTTTTCAGAGTAGGACCGTTCTAAGGGATATTTTCAATAAGCTTATGAAAGAGCAAAATTGTCGGTGTCTAGTGAAAACCTCGTAAGTCCAAATTTGAAAAAAAATTTTATTTGAAAATATAATTTAAAACCTTGTTTCTCAAAAGATTATGCGTTAAAACCATTAAAAATCACTGCATTATCCACTTTCACGGTAACATAATATACATAATACTATGTATATACATAACTACCAGATTTTCAATTGCCGATAGAACATAAGAATTTAAGGGTTAGGGTATCCTTCCCCTCCTCCTCATTATTTTTAAAATTCGTATTAAAAGTACCTCGCAACTTAAGATTGGGCATTTGCTGTGTTTTGCTAGAAAATACTCACTAAAATACTAGGGAACATAATAAGTATTTCATATTTTTGTATTTTAAAATGTACGTGTTTATATCAAAAAATCAAGTTTTTATACAAAAGTTTGTAAAACTACATAATTCGACTTAAACTAGGTATTTTGTAAAATACAAAAATACCAAACAGTTTATTGAGATATCTATGCTGTTTTATAATTATATTCTCTCAAAAGAAATTTAAGATCCATCTAGTCGTTTTTGAGATGAGTATTTTCTAGTAAAACAATAGTAAAAGCTCACCCTTACGGCTGTCCGGTAGGGCGTTCAGCAAGAACAAAAAATGTTCTTTGGTGAATTTCTGTCAATATTATTGTAGAACTACTTATTATTTTAAGCAACATATATTTAAAAAAAATAGTTTATCTGCAATTAATACTTAAACTACAAATTCTATTTTATAGCTTTTGTAAGATACAAACAAGTTTTTACCGCACTTTAATTTGACATAACTTTTATTAGAAAGAAAATTATAATTTGTTTATAAAAAATAAGCACAAATTAAATTAATTATTTACAAAGAAATTATGATTTAATTTTTTCTACTAAAATTATGTCACAACAAAGTATAGTAGAAAACTCATCATCATCAACTGCAAGGATTAAGCCATAGGTGGCTTGTTCCGACTTCATACTTTGATTATTATTGGTCACTCCACCGCTTCTTTGGCCGTCCCACATTTCTTCTGCCCTTGGGCATGTAGCTCATTACTTTTTTGGGTACTCGATCACTGTCCATTCTTTGGACGTGCTGAATCCATTTTTCCTATAGGTCACAATTAGTTCGTTTAAATTCCCGATTTGCAGTTCTTGTCGAATATCGATATTTCTCATGTGATCTCGTAACGTATAGCCTGCTACAAATCTTAGGAATCTCATTTCAGCCGTCTCTATTCGTCTCTTTTGCTCTTGCGTAATCACCCAATTCTCGCAGCCATAAAGTAGAGTTGGGATTGCCATAACTTTATAGAATCGCAGCAGAGTTTCTCGTCTTGTACCTTTTAAAGTTCGTTTGATAGTGCCGCATATCTGTTGGAATCTGCTTAATTTTGTTTCGATATCTGTAATATTGTCCTGGTATGATACATTGAATCCAAGGTAGCCGAAGTTCCTCACTTGTTCGATGGTTTTATTGTTTAATATAATTTTGGCTCTTAGATGGTCGCATCCTCTGAATGCAAGTACTTTCGACTTTTTTACTGAAATACTGAGCTGGTACGTTTTTGCGACATTGTTGAGTGTGTATATTGCCCTTTGAAGGTCGTCCTCTGTTTCCGCAAGGAGTGTTCGGTCATCCACAAAAAGTAGTGTGACCAAGGTCGTGTCTGCAACTTTGAAATGCTTTGTCAACTTCTTCTGCCATTGTTGAATGACTTCGTCGATGTATATATTAAAAAGTGTCGGAGACATTGGGCAGCCCTGCCTTACACCCTGGTTAATTTCTATCATTTTTGGTTTTTGTGATGGTATGTCCTCAATGACTATTTTGGTTTCTGCATATAAGCTTTGCGCGGCCGGGCGAGATGCTGTGGAAATCCTCTATTGATCATTGTCTGCCATAGTTTGTTTCTATTTACCTTATCGAACGCCTTTTCATAGTCGATAAAGGCGATGTACGTGGGTAGGTTAAACTCTCTTCGCTTTTCTATTAGTTGTGTGATTGTAAAGATGCAATCGCTGCATGACCTGCCCCTACGGAATCCGCTTTGAGCTTCTGATAGCATTACTTCTGAGATTGTGTTTATTCTACGTGTGAGTATTTTCTTATAGCTTGCATTTAAAAGACTGATACCTCTGTAATTCGAGCAATCACGTCTGTCACCCTTCTTATGTAATTGCACTATCTTGGCTATCTTCCACTCTTCGGGAATATGTCCATTAGTCCAACAGATATTAATGAAATCAAGAAAGCGTCGCATAAAATATGGGGTAGCATATTTCAACAGCTCTGTAGCAATTCCATCCGTGCCAGGCGATTTTTAATTTTTTGCTTCTTCTAGAGTTTTTAAAGTTCATCCATTGTTATATAATCTACGTGTGGATTTACATCTGCAAAACTCCTTCACCTTGTTCGTTGGGGTCTGACCAGAGTTCTTTATAGTATTTTGCCCATTCTTCCATTGCTATGGGTTTAAGGAAAAGTTTATCCTTTTCATCTTTATTTAGTTCTCTGATTATTTTGAAAGCTTTAATTTGCCTCCCATGTAGATCACTCTCAATGGAGTCGACATAACGTTCCCAGCTTTGTCGTTTTATTTTTCGTACTTCTCTTCTTACAATTGCACTTCGCTTCATATATTCTGTTCGGTTCTCTGGTGTTCGATCTTTTAGATATTTAAGATATGCTTCCTTTTTCTCATCTATAATTTGTGCTATTTCATCGTTCCAAATTCTTAAACCTCTACCATTGTATCTCTTCTTTCTTGTGCCCAGCACCTCTGATGCTGCCCGTGTCAGTGCTGTTTTTATTTCTTCCCATTCGGAGTTTATATTTCTATTGTAAGGTTTTTCCGACAGATACTGATCTAATTTTGTTTGGTATAAGTTTCTTACATTTTCGTCTTGTAGAAGAAGCATCTTGAATACTTCGGCAGGTTTCGTTTTGTTATTTGACACCTTTTTCCAACTGCATAGGGATTGATGTTCATGTTATCACAACGAAGTGGTTGCTAACGACATCGCAGCCCCTGTATACAAGTGACCAATTTAGAGCACTTCTTGTTTGCAATGGTATAGTCAATAATTGATCCAAATCCTCTCACATTTCATGTAAATTTGTGGACATCTCTATGTCTAAAGAATGTGTTTTTAATTTTAAGATTGTAGGAGGCAAAATCGATCAGCAATTTTCCATTTATGTTACAAGTTCTTTCACCATTCGTACCCACTACTATATAGTAGAAAACTCGTTTATTTAATGAGTGAACCATTATGATATATTTTTTAAATTTTGCAAAAGCTATGAAACTAAATTTCTAGATAAAGTACGAGTATACTATATAAATTGTGGCTGAACTAATTTTCTTTTTTAATTTTTTGATTAACCCTTCCAGGTCAGATAATAATTATTTTACAATGAAAAAAACAAAAAATTCCATGAGAAACATAAACTATGATAAAAAATTAATTTACATAGAAATTGTAACAAAAAATTCTGTTAAGGAATTACACAACTTTTTCAACAATTTTAAAATTAAATTTATTACAAATAATATGGAGCGAGACTATTTCTTAGCCCCATGAACAAATTTTTATGTATAACTTTTCAAAAGTCAATAAATGAAATTCAGTTCATGAGAATCCAAAAGACATTATAGTGTACTTGCCGCTATCTCCATGTATAAAAATTAGAAAATTATGAAAGTCGAAACATTTTTTAAAACCCTAATATACAAAATTTGAAAACAAAATCAATTTTTTCCAGCCAAAAACAGTTGGATCTTAAAGGGTCAAATATTACCTAAAATATATAATTAATTCTATAATAATATTGACAGAAATTCATTAAATAACATTTTTTATAACTTTACTGAACACCCTACCGAACAGCCTTATCTCTTAGCTACATACATATTATGTAAGTGACCCTTGGCAAAAATGATTTTCTTAAATTTAATTTACCCCCTCCCCCAAATAGAGAGAGAGAATTATCTAAAGGTAATTTGGATTAGAATAACTGTATAATTCTTGTATGTATGTAATCTTACTGGCATAGAAGTACATAAATGATCAAATCCCATGAATTTTCCCATAATAGTAATTTTAAAAGCTATAATTCAGTATTCATTAAAGCTTTACACGGTGCTTTTCTTGACCGGGCTAGGGCGGCAATATGGACAAGAGCAGGAGGGTCCCCCAACTCCCTTGGGCACGCCACTGATAGTAACTTATAGTAGTATGACGACCGTTTTACGCTTATGGTGGGTTCATATAATAAATTTAAATGAGTGAGTCAGTTTTATATCTGATTGATTAAAAAAATATTTAATCTAACTTACATACGTAAGTATCAAAATGTTTGTAAAGGGAAAACTAATTATTATTCAGCGGAAAAGTATAAACCACGATGAGATTAAAAATAGATATCAGAAAAAACCTTGAATTTCAGTTTCAACTGGTAAATAATAATAATGGGTTATTTCAATTGGATTAAAAGTAGAACTTTTTCGACAATACATTTACGAGGCGAAGCAGAACATTTACAAAAATTCACAAGTCAAAAAAAATTCAAAACAAAATTTCGAATTCATTTTTGTAAAAATAAAAGTGGCATTTGTATAAATTTTACAGCTCATAGTTAACAAGAAAAAATCATCTAAATAAATAAATGAAATCTAAATTTTGAATTATTAGCAAAATTTCATATAAAAAATACTTTTGTATTAAAAATGCTAATATAATAAGGGGCTCTCTACGCCATCCAATTTGGCAGTGGCGTATTTAGGGGAGGGCAATCCCCCCAAGGATGACTTGGATTGTATCCCTGAAACCCTTCGTGATAAAAAGAATGTTTACCAAGCGGTTTTAAAATTTAAATAAGTGTAAGTTTGAAATAAGTTTTGAATTTCTTTTCTTTTTTGGAATTTGTCAGTTTATCTCTTTACTTCTGACGCGCATGAATGGATTAACGAGATTCTAAAAAATAATCTGGTTTGCCCTCTCCATAAGCATTTTTTAAATACGCTACTGCAATTTGGTCATTATATTTTTTTACATACGTTCGTATGCATGGCAAAATGTATTTTTATTACTTATGCAAATGTCAAGTATTAATTAATTTTTGATTTATGGCACAATTACTCCATAAAATAGAAATTCAAAGTGTAATTGTTGAAAACTAATAGATTAGATACATTTTCTTACATGGAACTAAATGCATTTCTAACGCCAGCTGATAACATTATATGCATACGAGTACGAAAAAGGGTAACTCGAGGGGTTAACCGCTGGTGAAATTTTTTGTACACATCTCATGAAGTACATGACGTCTCATGTGAAGTACTTGTCTTCTTCTTCTTCTCTGCAACGGGAGATCTTCAGTTTACATCTTATAAAAAATAAACTGCTTGATCCGGGTAGTCTGGGGGCGTAGGACACCTCCAATGCCTCTGTAACGAGAGGTCTTCAGTTTACTTCTTATAAAAATAAACTGCTTGATCCGGGTGGTCTGGGGGATAGAACACCCTCCAATGCCTCTGTAACGGAGATCTTCAGTTTACTTCTGATAAAATAAACTACTCAATCGGGGGTCTGGGGGGGTGTGGAACACCCTCCAGTGCACAAATTTGGAATGAAGAACATTTTAGAACATGCAAAACTCCCAGACCGAGTAGTTCACTTTTAATAATTTATTTTTACTAAAAGTGAATGAAATATTTAAGCATATCCCAAGTTTTTTAAAATTAGTTATGGTCAAGTAAATGTGTTTAATTCATAATCTGACAATTAATCATAAATTGCATAATTTTAAATTCCGTACCCTCTGGTAGGTAGATCTCTGCAACGGTAGATCTTTAGTTTACATCTGATAAAAAATAAACTACTCGATCCGGGGGGTCTGGGGGTGTGGAACACCCTCCAGTGCACAAATTTTGGAATGAAGAACATTGCAGAACCCCCAGACCGAGTAGTTTTCTTTTATCAGAAGTAAACTGAAGATCTACCGTTGAACACTGAGGTGTTCCACACCCCAGACCCCCGGTTTAAATAATTTATTTTTATTAAAAGTGAATTAAATATTTAAGCATATCCCAAGTTTTTTAAAATTAGCTATGGCCAAGTAAATGTGTTTAATTCATAATCTGACAATTAATCATAATCTGCATAATTATAACTTCCGTACACCCTGGGAGGTAGATCTCTGCAACGGGAGATCTTCAGTTTACATCTGATAAAAAATAAACTACTCGGTAGATCAGTGCTCAAATTTTGGAATCTCGGTAAGTCTCTAAAATACCGATGAAGTGCGTGAAATAAAATGAAGTATCGATGAATTAGGTGAACTACCGCGAATTATTGATGAAGTACAGTGAATTACTGGTGAAGTACGTAAAGTCCCGTGAGTTACTGCTGAGTTATATGAAATACGAAGAAGTATGGAGAATTATCATGAAGTACGTGAAGTGTGAAGTTAACTGTACACGATTTCCTTTAGCGGTTGACCCCTCGGGGTAACTTTAAGGGGCAGTAGTGTAATTGTTGTCAATATTAATGATAAAGTATCACTTATTTTTAAAGTACTATCTAAGAAGGAATTATAATTAATATTAATAGAACTTAAATTTAAAAAAAAATCGATGGAATGGCGTCTGCAGAAAAATTAATAAATCACAGGCTCTTATCAATCGAAGTATTGAAAATTTTATTAATGGCGACGCATACTTGAGGTTTCTTATGAATGAATGTATTAATAATTTCTAGCAAATAAGACAACAATAATAAATGCAATTGCAATAAAAAAAAATCATTATCTTTAATTATTTTGACGTCATGGATGCTGATACAAATTTTTTGTCTTCCATTGCGACTAGACTTGCAAATTCCTTTAGCTTCTGCTCCATTATTGTATGTTTGTATAAATACGGTTAGGATGTTTATTTTCTTTTCATAAAATGTTATACACATATTATTGATATAATATAATTATTATAGTCATTAATTCCAGTAACTTCCTCTTGTTTGTTATTTAAATATTTTTCACATAAAATGAAGGTAGATAATACATCAGAAAAATCAGATTTTAAATCTTGTATCTTCTACTATCAGATCAGGATCAGAATATATTATTATTACAAATTACATCAATTAATAAAACACATTTAAATTAGCAAATGCAATGCCAGCTTAATGTGTGATGATGTCATAAATAGCAAAATAAGCTTCAAGGAGGTAGTATCCTGTGAATATAATACTAAATGCTTTATTTTAATTAATAATAATTATTATTATTAATAATAATAATAATCAAAATGAAATGAACGGCACATTAAAAGATACAATTTAAAAAAATTATTACATTGCCTTTTATATTATTCTTTACAAATATTTTCATAATAAAATAAAGATAAACTTTGTATTCACCCTAGATATAACCGAATAAAAAATATTAAAAGTCTTCACGTAAAAAATTATCGTGAGTTTATTACAAAACGTGATAAATAAAAATTTGAGTCGTTTTTATTTAATAAAATAAAAAGAATTATAATTCTTGCACGAATTTTATGTAATATTTTGCTATACATTTAATTACACAGCAATGACAATTTGTAACAATTTTACCTGACAATTTATTATTTAAATTAATGCACGCGCGTGTTTTTAATAATAAAAAAACGGATGTAACCAAACGATGCTATTGTGTTCGATGTTCGTTTATGTATTTATTTAAAAATTGTTAGAAAATTTAATTTATTCAAAAAATGTCAGTAACCTTTAACAAAATCTCGAAATAATATTCCTGTAGCCTAAATGTAAAAATGTACATTTCTCGTCAGTTTTCTTCGCGATGGGGTGGCATTGTTGTTATAAATACCTATCTCTCAAATTGAATTTCTAATTATAACTCTTATAAATTGCATTGCATTAAATAATTAAAAACAAGGACATCTGTTATAATATTATAATAATTTTGTTAAAATCTTATAATACATACAAATTATTTAACTTCCAAGGATGTAGAAGTTGAAGAAACGACTTTTTTAAAAGAGCACACATGTGAAATAAAATTCCATTTTTTCGATATGATACTAGACGAAGTGATCAAAACACTGGGATAAACATGGGCGAACCATAAAAACTGAAGCACTTATAGATTTAATTATAGAAATCACTTTGTTCCATACATACATGGTCAGTAAACTGGACAAAACTTAACACATTCACCTCGCGTTTGTGACTACTCGGAGAAACCTCAGAGATAAATAATAAGAGAGGGGGTAAAACCAAGATTGCAAAAAAATTTTATTTAAACAAATTACACATAACATTATAATATTGCACTCGGGTGCATAATGCACAAATCGTTTACAAATTAATTTTTTTAAATTTTCATCGATTTTTTTTAAATATTAAAAATTAACAGGTTGAAATTTCAGCAATGAAATTGTAATATTTTCAGTAACTTCCAAGTAAAGAAAATTAATTTTTGTAATTGGTACTTTTAGGACTGAAAAATTTTAAAATCACCAGTGTGTGGAAGGTTTAACACGGTCAGGCTTACAAAAGTGTGCTAATCAAAAACAAACTGTTAAAATAAAGAATAAATGGTTTGCAGAGTACTAACAGCGCCATCAGTCACAACCACCCAAAGCTTTTGTTAATTTTATAGCGCTCCAACTTCTAAAGAGGGGGGTCCCAAACTCCACATTAAAAGTATGTATTCTTTTAAATCAATAAGAGAATAATATGTATATCAATATAACAATAAAATATCATCAATGTTGAGTAATGAATTATTATTCTAACCATGACTATCATTATTACACAAAAATCTCAAGTGTGATAAAAGTATCTTTCGAGAGTAATAGAAAAATTAATTTTATATTTCTAGTTTTCTCTACGAGATTATGTTGTTCAAAATATTCTTTGTTATGGCTAATTCAATAGGTACATGCACAAAATTGTTATGAAAATTCCGGAAAATTCTTTATAACTTTTAAAGTAGGATGAATCACAAGTATGCACATACCATAAGATTTTTCAACTTTATTTTAATTTCAGACACTTACATTCTGGTCTATTTATTATTAGATGATGTATAATTATTAAGAACACATGAAAAAGCAATTAAAACATTAATTCTACATACTAATTATTAATTGACCTCGTAAGTAATAGAAAAGCATTCATGCCTTCTTCGCGTGCCAAATTTTGTCAACATTATATTGTGTATGCGGATTAAATTTTAAGAATTTCTGCTTAGCTAAAGATCATTTAACACAAGTTAGTGCTCATTCATTGCAACAATCAAGAAATGCGGCTAACAGCTTCAGGGCCGATTTCACCAACATCTTTTAAAAATATTTAACAAAAACCTCGAGTATAAACCTTAGTTTTATCTGTACGTAATTTTCTGTATCTGCATCATGAACTTATCCCTTCCATGATCTGGATGAATTGTTTGATCGTGCCAAATAGACTAGGAACTTGAAATTCTAAAAATTCAAAATGGCGGCTCCAATATGACGGCCTAAGTTGTGACTTTTGCCACTTCCACACGAGAAAACTTTTAGATGGTCATCATTTGAATAGTTTCGTATTTTTTTTAAAAATCTGTAAAGTATTTTGGGCAATACGAAACATCGTGGCGAAAGTCGAACTTGGAATGTGAGCAAAATACAGAAATTTTATAATATGAAACTCGAAAGTTTATAATTCAAAAGTTCATTGCGCTAATTTGATTTAATGACGATTTTTAAATTCCATTTAATTTAAATGTCAGTTAAATCCTTAAATATAATGTTGCGTTGGTGAATTTGGCCGTCAATCTATCAACTTTTTCGTACGTAAAATTTCACGTGTGCAAGGTTTATATTCGCTATTTATGTTTTGATTTTATCGTCATTCTATACGGCTGCATATTTTCATCAAACGGAATACTACCGTAGTATCTATTGCATTTGAGAATTTCTAAATCAGACCACGTCTTCGAGAAAGTATTCGCGAAGCCGAACGAATTATACGAAAATTCAATTTAATATACAAAAAATGCCAGAAATGTGATTCTGACCCACATCTTCTATTATTAAATTATAATATTCCGCAATTATAAGCACTTTATAGAAAATATTTACGACCAATCAGTCTTGGTTGCTCGGCCTTCGGCTTCGCTCATCCGAGAAGGGATGTTCAGTTTTGCAATAATATTTTTGTTTTGATTGATATTGCATTAATTAACAAGCAATCATTAATTTTTTTATGAGTGAGTGAAGTCTTAGTTATGTATTATAGATAATCTATTCTAAAGAGTCCGATATAACAATCGATTTCTAAATTTGGTTCATGCATTTGAATAAACTTTATACTTGACACCAATTAAAACTGTCATATATACAATTCTACCTACATACATATTCTATTTAGGTATATTTTTGAATCTACACGCAGAACATCATTATTTAATCCCTCTTTCGATTAGAAATTAGCTTCGATTTGTCATTCCCAAAACCATAATCCTGATTGCCTTGGAAAACAATCACCAGGATACTGTTAATTTTTGTTTGGCATAAAATCAACACATTTTGAAATTAATGTAATTAATATTTTTTATTCATCTATGCATGGATTTCAAACTTGGCCATTTTATTACTAAATAGGTAAGTATTTAAATGTATAATTTTATTTTGCAAAATTTTGAGTTGGTATGTGCATTCCATTTATTTAATATGATGGTACTTTAAATTCACTCTGACACATACGTATCGTCATTAATATAATCTGCAGATGTTAAGTTATTAAATTCGCCCAAGGAATGTGTCAGTTCTATTTCTACGTTACAACCCACTTGTAATAAATTCATTCATAACAACAAACCATACGTGGATTAATTTTTGTTATTATCCCTTTCAGCATTTCGAAAAAAATGGGCGACACTAAGAATGACAAGTCGGCGCACCCAAAATTCGGCGATTCGTCCGAACCGTCCATTGAATGCCTTAGAGAAACAAAACCCAAAGAAGACATTTCCATTAAATTATCCAACGACCAGAGTGAAAAATATCAAAAAATTTATTAAATTCTACAAAAGACGAATTCAAATCAGAAACTGAGCCCACAAAAATTCAAACTGTCTTCGAAAAATTGAACATCACCACTGATGAAAAAGAATCGACACTCGAATCAAACATTTCGGTGAAAGCAGTTGACGATGAAGTAAAAATTCGACTGACCGGTGCTGAAAAGAACGAAGTTTTTCCGACTAATCCGCCAGTGTGTACAATGCAAAGTACTGGAAACATTTATTCCGTGAAAGGGTCACCTTCTGGTCGAATGATTCGTAGACGGGATATTGCGAGTACGGTTTTTCCTGCCGGATGCATGGGTTGCAAAGAAGATGATTCCCCTAGAAGATTTTTAGATCCGATAGAGGCAACGGACGATTGTTCCGGTCATATTAATGGTGTTCCCAGAAAACGACCGTGCAGTGCCATACCAGGACCGCGAAATCCGGTAACAGGCACAGGAGTAGAAGTGGATGTGAGAAGAGTGAGTAGTAAAAGAAAGGACGGAAATCCACTACTTGGTACCGGCTATGACGATACATCTTCCACTCAAAGCTCAAGTAGAATTCCTCCAGGAGGATACTCTCAAGGTCTTTGGTAAATTTGTGTCAAGTGTATGTTTGGAAAACAACCATAACTGCTCAAATTTTAGTTGAACATGTTTAATGTATGTAAAGTTTGAAATACTTTTAATTAATAAAAACTTCACAAAAGAGGAAATATTCTATACTTTTACCTTGAAATTCATTTGGAAGAGGATTAACGGAAATTAATACCATCCAGTCTTTGGAAATGTCTTGATTCCAGCTTAAATGGCGAGCATGGACACGATATTTTTGTCGTTTTCTCAAAGGTTCGCGTAGCCATTCACAATATTCCGGCATTGCACTACTAAACAATTTACCTCTCGGAAATTATTAATAAATTATAAAATTTCGCGGTAAGTTTTAGAATATAACAGCGCGAAATTACAACTCATTCCAATACACTAATCGAAATGAGAAACAAAATCCCGACTAATTATGCATTAATTTGCTAAATTGAGTGCTTTAATATATGTGGCGCAATAATAACTTTTGTATCACCGATATTATTAAACATGTTTATTTAATATTTATAATGGAGAAGAAAATAAATGTTCAATCACTTAAGATGAATTTTTCACTGTCCATTCTCTAGTCTACACTACAATTTTCTATTAACGAAATGACCTTAATACGTGGAGATATTTCTAAAAGTCGGTACAAAAAAACGTACGATAGTGTGGTTTTCGTTAGAAAGCACACTAATTACAAAATAAGTGATAAGTATAATATGTACCGATATATACTGGTAGGTATTTTAAAAACTGTAAATTATGATAAAACTACTCAATTTATCGACTTGAACGAGTTAGTAGTGCTCGAGCATTAATGAAAGTTAATTAGTGGCCTTTGATCCTTAAACATTGAAAATCGAAATAACAGCCATACAATTTTTGTAACCAAATTTTTAAATGGAAGGTAAATACATGTATTTAGTGCAAAGGTCATTAATGTTTGTCGTCCAATATTTTGATAAAATAAAAATCTGGAAGTTGGTTTTGCCGCATATTAGAAATACCTTTTGTATTAATGTTAGTACCAACTTTTTCAGTTAGGCCAATTCCAATAGTAAGTTCTGGCCTTTGTCCAGAAAGATATATACGTAAATTTATGTCTGGTTATTTTTGACACAGACTTGCCTATTTGTATAATCTCAATTCGCTGATGAAGTGTGGCAAAACTTTTAAATCACAGAATTTTTAATTTTTAAAACTACAAGTAAATAAAAAATATCATAGGTAAGGGGGGTACATTTTCGAAAATAATTTGACAGTGTGTGAGAAAACAGCTCTTAAAATCCCCTAAACTAAAATCGGTGCCACAATGGTTTTAGAAGGTGAGTTTAGCGCAATTATTTAAATCGCAATAATTACTTTTAAATTGCATTTAATTTTAACTTTCAAAATATTTGCATAATGTAAATTATTAAAAATTTTTTTAAAGGTTGCTGTTTTGTCTCGTCACACATTTTCAGATGTTGATATTTTGATAAAGTACATGTTTTGAGGTTCCACAAGCTGAAAAAGACCATTTCCAAAAAATTAATAAAAAATTAATAATATTAAACACTTTGAAAATATACCGTAAACTCCGAGTAAAGTTATCCGAAATTTTTTGAATACATTTCTTCTAAATTTTTATCGAATTTAATCCAAACCTTACCAGGGTATGAAGTAACTTGCCTGATGAGATCTACTAAGAACGAAACTATTGGATTAAACTATTGTTTTGAAATATTTTGAGTGTTGAATTGTTATAAATTTATATTTCCAGTGAGAAGTCAGAAAAGGTATGGAATCCATAAAAACATAAATAATCAACTTTGTTGGGGTGTCCACCCTGTATTTATGTGAGCGATAACATTTTAACTTTGAACTCATTTTGAACGTTTTCTTTCGAATTTTTTCAAAAATAAATGATTCATCATTTTAAAGTTAAACTCGATAATTATAATGGGTCAGGTGTTATTATTCACACCAAACTAAAAGTGACTAAATCTTTGATAAGAAAATACATCGATGATATCAATAATGTAGATATATGATTACACAATATATTTTCGTTATGTCAAAACTGCTAATAACTAATTAAAAATCAAAATTACATAATTTATAGTCTAATGAATGAACTCTATTTTTAACATTAAATAATAATTATCTAATGTTAATGAACTTTAAAGTGTTAAAAATAGAACTTGTATAATTAAATCACTAATGAGATAGGTAGGTACCTAGAAAATATTGGATTTGACAATTTTTCATTTTCGATAGTAATTAATGAATTACTTTTTTTTCGTTAATACATTGAGATGATTAAAAATATTAATAAGATACGTAATAATTACGTATGTGTCAGAAAATGATGAAATAAGCAACAATTAAATGATGGACCTATATTCGTGGATGGAATGTAACTATTTGGAGCACGAAACATCTTGCAGGTCAAAATCCGGAACTCGTACACATACAGGCATCTCACTCACGCCCTTACATAAATAAATAAAAGTAAAAAGGTAGCACAATTTAATAATAGAAAATTTTCAATCGACAATTATTTACCTTGTACATATTTAGCAGGTCCAGGTTTAGGAGTAGATGTCATATTTAACAACACCCATTAGCACCCCACATTACACAAATATTAACTAAGCATTGGTGTATTTTTCACTACATTTTATTTACACATGGAAACACCTTATCGTTTTATCATTTATCATTATAATACACATTTCATTAAAAAAGAAAATTGAACAAATTATAAAATTGAAATTAACCTATTAGCGCTTTTCGTTTTGCTATGACATTTGACATTTAACTGACATTAACTTGATCGATATCTTAAGTGGGTAAAATCACTTCCTTCTTTCTTGAATCTCTTTAAGAGCAACGCGAACCCACGCGAACTAACGTAAACACCTACCGCGAATAAACGCGAAGATCAAAAAACTTCCCGAATGTGTCTGCTGCACCACCACAGTTAATTTGTGTGGTTTTTCGCTTGTTTCTCTTTGCTGTACTGTCTTTGGTACAAATTCATCCGGCACAATCTAACCTAGGTATATTTCTCGCTTACTGTGAGTCTCTTTACTTTTTAACCACATCCATATTTGTAATGGGAATCCACAAATGTACAAAATTATGCAAATTTCAAACATTAGAATGCGTTTGCTATTGTTTCTTAATTAATTATGTGATAATTAGTTGCGCTAAAATTAAAAAAAAAATGAAAAGGTCATGATGATTCTATTTTTGTAAAAATTGCACCAAGGATTTGTAACAGAAAAGTTATTAGAATTTATTGTTTTAAGAAAGCAGTTCCTCTAGCAATGAAGATGACAATGACGTTTTTTTATGTGTTTGTTTTTGTTTTTATTATTTAGGGATGATGTTTAATCTCCACAATTGTGGAAAATCCCTGAGATAGAAAACACTTTTCTAAGAGTAATTTGTAAATAAATTTTTTTGCTTAAATCCAAATCCTTGAGAGTTAGCCTAACTTTAAAGCAATATTTTAAATGTCTGCTTTCAAACTGCCATGGCACCAAAACTATAATATTATTTTTCTACTTAGAAATTAAGTTCTAACAGTGGCTTCAGAACTTCATCGAGGTTACTGTTGGATATTACAGGACCTAATCCTAAATTAAGAAGAAGATAACAAAGTACAAAATATAAGATCTGTAGTATCGTATGAAATGGAAGCGATATGTTTAACAAAAAAAGAAGAAAAGACTACGGGTTTTGAGAGGAAAATAATGAGAAAAATCTTAGCACCGGTTAAGATTAACGAAGAGCTGTACAGAGCGAGATCGAATGATGAAATAGAAAATAAAACAATAGTGAAGCACTTCAAAGCTCTGAGATTGAGATGGTATGGACACATGATGAGGGCGAAAGAGGATAGTACGACAAGAAGTGTCATAAGATGGAAACCGAACATCGAAAGACCGAGAGGTAGATCTACGACGAGATGGGAAGATAAGATTTGCAATGACATAAGAGTGATGGGAGTTGAAAAATGGAAAAGGACTGCGTTGAATAGAAAAAATTGAGAGAGATAGTTAAAGATGCAAAAACCACAGAGAATTGTAGTCAGCGAGAAAGAAAAAAAAGAAAAAGTGAAAAAAAGAAACTAATCCACCCTAGAAAATGGATTGGTGAACGTCAACAACTTGGCGAAATTCCGCATTGAATGGAGTACCGACTATCATTACTTATTACAAAATATAAAAATTATAGAGCAAACAGTTTTCCAATCCACTATTGCAAGACTTTACAACAACTTTTGAGCCGCTTTACGACAGTTTCCGGCGTATTTTCCCAGTTATAGGAATTCCAATCCGACATAATAAGCAAAAAAAACAAGCAGCGAATTTCGGAACATAATTTAAGGGAAAAGGGAGTTTTTGAGTCCATACATTAAAAATTAAAAAAATAACTTTTCTTACTGCTTCTAATACATTTCAATGAAAAAATTTCATTGGCGCAGCAAAAATTCACAAATTTTATGAAGCTTTTAAGAGAAGTTTTACGAATCCACTCTTAAAAACTCTGCTGTAACTTTTGACCCACTGTGCAGTATTTGTGCCAGTCCGACGCTAATTTTCCCAGTTCTATTCATCCCAATGCGTCATATTATGTAATAAAATGAGCAAAAAAATTTTGAACATTTAAAAAAAAACGAAACTTTTTGAACCCAAAATTTAAAAGCAAGAAAACCGCCATTTCGTTTACTGCTTCTCATACATTTCAATCGGAAAATTTTGTTGGGGCGGAAAAAGTAAGTAAATCAAAGAGTATGTAGATATAGAGAGCCAGCCATGTATTAAAATTGAAACGTGAGACACCCTGGGCACCAGGGGCAGAAACCACCTATTGCCCAGGAACATGTACTACTCTCAATCCCACCTTGCCACCTATTGCCCAGGAACATGTACTACTCTCAATCCCTAAAATACAGATAACTGTAACGACATCGAAAAAGATGGACTATTTTATGGCATGAGTTAAAATTTAAATTTTCAACGTCTACACAAATTTTCTTATTCAAAATATGTTTGAACAATAAAAAGTTTATGTTTTTATTTTGAGTTTACCTGCTTTTAGGATAATACCTGCGTACCTTCAAGTCATAAGTAGCCCGTTTCTTATGCTATCTCACTCACACTTATTCATGATAATAATGTAAATTTTTTCCACTTGAGGTCGGTATCAATCGACTACAATTTTATGGCAAAGTACGAAAAATTTTGGTGACACTTAGTTCCATAAGAGCTGTCCTCTATATCTACAGTGACTCCAACAATTATTAATTCACCTTATAAAATGCCAGTTATAACACGATAAAACCTTCAATTATAGTTTAATAATTTTGAATTAAAACATATATACAACATAATAATTAACAGTTAATATGCCTTAAAAAATGTATAAAAAACTTAAATAGTTTACCTTAAAATTACAAAAAACAAAATATTTACAAGAATTACCGCCCAACTATTATTAATTCACTTGCATAAATCTAGCTAAAATTAATATTGTTTACAAAATTAATATTTTGTAGGATACCCTTTAGCATCGATTATTGCTTGTAGCCGTCTTGGCATCGATTCCATCCATTTTGGGTAATACTTTTGTCTATTTTTCCCATTCTTGCAATAATACCTCTTTTAATGTTTTTTGTACTAAAAATGTGGTGTTTTCGAATTTTCCCTTCTAATTCTTGCCACAATTTTCTAAGGGATTTATGTCCGGTGATTGGGGTTGAATATGGAGTTGTTTTGGAACGTGATATAAAAGCTATTCCTGCACAAGATACGAAATAAGTTTCAGGTCGTTATCTTGTTGAAACATATACTCATTTTTCAACCCTAATTTTTTGATACTGGGATCTAAATTTGATTATAGAATATTCAGGTAAGCACACTTAGTCATAATAGTTTCAAAAAATTGCAACTTTCCAACCCCATCAGCAGATATGCACCCCCAGACCCATAACATTTCCGCCACCATGTTTAACAGTTTCACATAGGTTTTCATTATTAATTTATGTATTAGGTTTTGTCAAAATTTTGCATTCCATCTGGCCGAAAATTATTAAATTTGCTTTCATCACTAAATATTATTTTTTTCCAAAAATTAAAGTCCATGTTAATATATTTTTTAGCGAATTCTAATCTTTTATTTCTGTTTACTTTATTTATGAAGGGTTTCTTTCTAGAAACTTTACCATTATAACCCTCTTTACGCAATACTTTTTTTACAAATTCGGTGGAAACAGATTTACCAATACCCTTTGAAATATCTAGTCAATTTTGGAACACTTGTTTTGGATTAACTTTAGTTTTTCGAATAATATAATGTTCGTGTCGTGTTCCAAGAATGCTTTTTCTGCCTCGATCAGTTTTGTTTATTAAATTTCCTTCATTTTAAAATTTTTTTAATAACATATTTCACTGCACCCAGTGATCTGCCAACAATTTTAGCAGTTTCATAATAAAATTTTTCTTCGCACACCAATTTTAATATTGATTTTCTTTCACTAATTGCTGTTTCACTTGTTTTGTTAATCATCTTAAAAAATTTTCTTGGAATGACTATGTAAATAAATTGTAAGCACACTACTGTATTGTATCTACAATTACATACCTACTAATCAGCAAATTATTAAACTGCATCGTTTGTCTTCCTGTCCTTAACGTATAAAAGGTAAGTGTATTAATAACAGTTTGCTGTGCATTTTCTTACTTTATTGGTTTTTGAATACTACACTTGCCCATGTAGTTTTTTTATTTTATTTTTATAAAATGAATTATAAAGTATTATTTAAAACAACTAAAAAATAAAATTTTAATTAAAGCAAATTTACTATAACATTTAATCAAATTATTAAAATTGTATGAGGTGAATTAATAATTTCTGAGTCACTGTATATACTCTTTGGTAAAATACAGTAAATATTGTATTTTATGACGCTGTAAGTGAAGCTTTCGAATCTTGAAGATTCGCGTATGTTTTTCCAGTTATATACCGGACAGAACAGAACATGAAAAAATAGAACAATGAAAAAATAAAACAAAACAACGAAAAAAAAGAGCAATGAAAAACAGAACAACGATAAAACAGAACAATGAAAAAGCAAAACATTAACAAAGAGAACACTGAAATAACAGAACCTTGACAAAAAAAACACTAAAAATGAGAATAACAGAATAAAGTTTTGTCAATATTATTTGCATGAGTTTTTATTATTTAATTGTGATTTTGTCATGAGTTTTGATTCTTTAGATTGGTGCCCAATATCGCAATATTTCTTCTCCACATATACAGAAAGCGTTTCATACTTTTACACTTTGCCGAATAGGACCAGTCTAGGAGAATATTTTTAGTTAGTGAAGTGTTTGTCAAAACGGCCCGCAGCGGCCGGAGCGGAGGGTGCCGGAGCGGAAGGGTACTGGAGCGGAGGTTGTTTTGTTTTTCACTGTTCTGTTTTTTCTGTTTTTCCATGTTCTGTTTTTGTTCTGTTCTTTCATGTTCTGTTCTATCATGTTCTGTTCCGCCATGAAATCTTTACTTTCAGAGAGGTCAACATTGCATCCATGGGCGTCGCTAAAGGGGCTGAGAGATATCTGACGAATTCGGCCGTGATTAATCAGATCGATATAAAATTTAAAATAATTATTCAGCTAAAGCTTAGTTCAGTATTTATATCACGATCTAATTGTAAATTTGCAGAAGAATGTAGTAAAAGCTTCGTAAGATATCTATCAAGGATGGAAAAATTAACAAAGATTTTTACCAAGTGACGATCTGCCGGGCATTTTCTCCATTGCCCGAGGAATCAGTCCGGCCTGACATCTTTTTTTAGAGCGTCGGGAGTGGGGAAATTTTCCTCTGGCTTGTTAGGCCATTACGAAACACCTCGCATGGTGGTAGTGTAGGATTGAATTATTCCGATCCACTAAAACCCCACTCCGGCAGGACTGGAGGCGTGGTAGTACATAGTATTTCTTCATCGCCTGGCAGATTTCCTTTCCTATTCCGTTCTTCCTGTTCTTTGGTTCGCATGATGTTAGCGATCATAGCAGAGATTTTGTCCCAATTTTCCTCAGACTTCAGCATTATGCTGACCAAATTGTCCTGGTTGAGCCGTTGCGTGCCGACCGCTTTGGCCGTTTCCGATCTATGAGTCTCTCACTCGCGACAGTCGAACGAAGTGTGGGCAGCGTCGTCCTTCTCTTCGCAGTAGAAGCACGCGCTGTCGTTCATCCTGCCTATTCTGTTGAGGTACGAGCAGAAGCACCCGTATCCAGATAACGCCTGTGTAAGGTGGTATGTCATATCTCCGTGGGTTCTTGTGACCCACGGGTGTAGTTCTGGGATGTGTCTCCGCGTCCACGCATCCGTTTCCGTCTCGGACCATCTAGTTTGCCAATCCAGCATTGTCTTGGTTTTGTTGAAAACTTTTCCCGTGGGGCCGGTTTCGTAATTGGCTGCTATTTCTTACGCCATCAGGTCTGTGGGTGGCAGTCCGGTCAAGACTAAGATTGCGCTCTCTAAGATGGTGCCATATGCCCGACAGGTTCTGGTGGCTGCACGCTGCCGCACTTTAGCTATTTTGGCCCTGTAGTTTTGCACTTGCGTTGCTTGTGCCCATACAAGGGCTCCGTACTGGATGATGAAGTGCATCACCGATGCTAGAATCTTCCTCCGACATCTGACATCTATTTTATGTTAACCTAACCACTGACAGTAGCTATTTTATACAGTAATTTTAACTGAAACAATATACACTGCCCTATTTTTGTGGACGAACTTTACGAAAAGGCTTCGCTCTGAGTTTCTCACGCCAAACCAGCCAACAAAGTTGATGGTCTGCTGGTGGATTTGTTTAAAATAGAGTTCGATCGGCTCTCGTGAGGTGGTAATTTTAACATGGGCGCCAAACAGAATAATAAACTATGATAAGTAAAACTTACAGAATTGTGTTTTTTAGCAATGTTACAGATAGTTAGTAACTAATCTACAGAACTTATTACGTAATTATTATTATCGCAAATAATTGATTTAAAAAATTACAGCTGTTCTTTAATTTATCTGCACTTATAATTATTGAATTAGAAACACGCAGGCAGATGTATTTCGTCGACAACAAACCAACAACATATAACATAAGTACATCTCTTCGGGTGACAGATTAAAGTAGCAAAACAAATGCAAAACAAAAGCAAATAAATTGGAAAGCTTTACTGACAAGTATTTCTAGCTTCAATACAGTGAAAAGCATTTGACCTTATGATCTCTACAAATCATGCGGCAACAAATAAAAATTCCAATATATCATCATCATCGTCTGCGTTTGAGCTGCTGCTCGTTACGTCAGTCAAATTCCAATATACAAATTACAATAAGTTGAAGTTACTCTTTCGGTAATGCAGCGACAAAATGGAGGTGTAGTGTTTGTTAAAACATTACACACACAATGCTTTGACCTGAGGGCACTAATGAAGCGGTTAGATATTGGTGACAAATTATTAGGCTAATTCTACTGAAACACTTTAGTTGGGTTTGCAAATATTTGTTATTTCTTCTAAGCAAACTACTTGTTGCAGATGTGTCGATAGGTGGTTGTATAGATTTATAAATTGCAGATGCTGACTGTTGGCAACAATCATTTGTCATCGAATTTATTTTGTAAGACCTCTACCAGCTGGTGAGTCCATATTTTTGCTACTTAAGGTACCAGTTGCGTTGGTTGCTTTAAATTTCCAGTCAATAAATCACACATTAAGACAATTAAAACAAGAAGCTCTATTTATTTGCTAGCTTCATCATAATAAATTATATTAACAAGTTTAAAGATAAAATTGTAAAAAAGTTGGTGATTATTCTTCTTGCATGGTTCTTGGTGAAGCAATTTGCTCCACCCATCAAGAATGTGGTTATTCATTTGTGGAATAATTTTCTAAATTGTAGGTACTTGAGAAGTGCAAAAAATATTCTAGATGAAGAGAACAGGACACGAGAGAATATCCAAAGCTCATTAGTTCCGTTAGCTACATTCTACCTATAAATAAGAAAGAGTAAAAAGAAGAGTAATTCAACCTGTATAATTGTATGTAATAATTATTATTTTCAAAGATCCTGTATAAATTTTATTATTTTGGTTTTTTATTTTATGGCTTGGTATCACTGGTAGCACGATTCAAATATTTAGGTTATGTAATATTTTTGGGTCAAAACGAACTTTTCGATTATATTGCAGAAAAATACTTCAGAACACGATGATTATTCCACAATTTAGTTTGGACCAAGACGACGAATTGTTTATAATAAAAGTACGGGCACCCACTGTGATCTAAAGAAACTGGACGTACGTATCGAAAGTGAAACCTACGTTTTTAATTGTCAACCCTACTTTTTACGCATTTCTCTACCAGGAAAAATTCAAGACGCTGAGGTATCTAATACGTTCGATTGTGAAACCGGAGAGTTCAATTTCCAGTATAAAAAATTGAACATCGGTGAGCAATTTCAAAATTTAAATTTTATAACTGCACTTTTGTGCACAAAATCTTCAACCAACGAAGGTCAACGTAAAATAGAAGTCATTGAAAATTCAACTAGTGAAGATGTAACCGAGAATCTTACACAAAACCAATATTTATATGGATTTGCCTTAAGGGGTGGCTATAATTTAAAAGATTCGAGTTCCGATTTTATAGATTTGTTTGAAGTAGATCCCAAAATAGTGGAATTCGAACAACGAAGCAAGTTGAGACATAAAAGGAACAGAACTCATTTAATGCGGATCATTATTTAGCTGACATAGTTGAATGCGACCAAATAACCGAATTGATTGAATTAAAATCGCCTTGGAAAAACTTGCAAGGCGAAGATCTGAAGTTAAACCTCAACGAGAGCGTTTTCCTCAAGAATTTAACCAACGTTAGTTACAGTTTAAGCGAACAGCAAATAAAGTTTTGTCACAACAGTTTGTTGGATATTTTATTTTGTTATTGTTACGATCGTAGATCGACTTATTTTGAAAGCACTTGTGAATCGGGTTGGACTATTGCCAAGTTGAGTGCGTCTTTGTGTTGGTTTGATAGTTTTGTTACTGTAAAGCACACCATTGTTAATTGTTTCAGGCGCTCTTTAATTTATCCGTTGTATCGTAATTTTGAACTCAACGAAAAAATTTTAGATGATTTAAGACATTTGGTCAACTATGGTGAAGAATTTATAATTAAATGCTTAATTGATATTTATTATATTTTATTAAATTATGACAAAGGTTACTATATATTAAATAATCTATTTATTACGGATTATATAGTGTACATTCAAAAGTGGGATAGTAAAATGTGGCAAAAAACGGTGGAACAATTAAATGCGGTTACAATTAGTAAAAATGACTTAGGATTAAATTTGTTACAATTAGAGAAGCTGTTATGTTGTGATGAAGGTGAAGAAAGTAAATTGAATGCTACGTTTGCAAATTTAACGGTAAATGAAAGTGATTCTGATGACACAAGTAGTGATAGTGGAACAGAATGCAGCGAGTCGGAAGAGAGTGATACAGAGGATACATCAACTGATGAAGAGTGAAATACAAATAATGTGTGGATATAGCAAGTTGTCGATTGATTATGTACAATAAAAAACTCAATTTCAAAGCAATGGCATATCTAGGGGGAGACGCTAAACGTAATTTCAGGATTTCCAATTTGGAGTACATAGAATTCAGAATTGTATAAATTTTGCTATGGCAATTTTTGATTTTTAAGCCGAAGTCAAGCAGTAGCGGATCTAGCACTGAGTGGGCCTCGGTACAAAAAACATTCGTGGGCCCTAAAGTCGCAGTGCTTTGCAGTATTCAAACATAACGTAAATTGACAATAAAATGCAAACTAAGTTTCGAGTTTGGAGTTCAGGCATCTTATTCAGGAAATTAAAACTAAGGATAAGGAAAAATTCTTGGAAATTAAAAAAAAATGATAAAAATTGCTTTTTTGATTTATTCAAATTAATAAATATTTTTTTATTAATTTTATGTGTTTCTTTTAGGTGATCCATATTGAATTTTTATAATTTACCAAATTTTGAAAAGTGAGGGAATTTGATTGGGAAATTCATTGGAATTACATCACTAAAATTTTCTAGTCGTAAAATTGTAACTAACAAAGCAACAAGAGAAATATTTCTTCCCTAATTCTATTCTTCCTTTCTAATTCATAGATGCCATATTATGTATATAAGTCATAAAATAACAGGTAAATAGTAGAAAGTTTTAAGAGTTTATTTTTCCAAAGTAACATAATTAAATTTACATTTTAATTTAAGTCTGAAGAAAATTCAAAGATTTTATCTACGGGCGCATTTTTCTCTTTTAATTTTCATCTCCCCATCGTATAAAAGTTACGACTAACCACTTCGGTGTTTTTGTAAAATACATTTCTAATTTAAATTAAGTATTAATTTATTGCTACGTAATTTTCAAATTAAACAATAATAAATTTGAATGCACCACAGGCTGCACTGCGGCAATTTTTGATTGGCACGATTTTGACATTAGCGGTGTGCTAGACACCGCATTATTAATTTTTGTTGTCATTTTAGACATTTAAAAACGAAGTGAGTTTTGTATTTTTTTTATCACAAAACACTAATTCAAAGGTAAATTGGAATTTAGATTACTTATTATTGTAGTAAGTCGAACTTTTTTTGATATTAGATTTCTATTTCGTAACGGTAATTGTAAAGAAAAATTTGTGACTCAGATCTGACAATATTCGATGTTTTAAGTGATAATTTGAAATAATAATGGGAAATTCGGGACTAAAGCAACATTTGGAAACGTCCAAGAAAACAGGTGTTTTGAAAATATCTCATCATCATTTGAATGAATTCCCTTCTGGTCTTTTACAACTGGAAGGAAATTTGAGAACCTTAGATATATCAGATAACAAATTCGTTACTTTACCAACTGAAATTAGTAGATTTATACATTTGAAGCAGTTGAGTTTGAACAAAAACAAGTTGACCAAGTTGCCAGATTGCATCGGAGCTTTAACCAAACTTGAATTTCTCAACGCTTCACAAAATAACTTGACGATAATACCACGAACTATATCCAATTTAATCAATTTAAAACAAGTCCACTTGCGGGACAATCATTTCAAAGAGTTTCCGTTGGCATTTTGTGGCCTGAAACATTTGGACGTGTTGGATATTTCAAAAATGAAATTACTGTCGTACCTTCTGAAGTATCTGGACTATTTGCTACAGAATTAATTTTAAATCAAAATCAAATCGCAGAAATTTCTCCCCACATTGCAAATTGCCCACGACTGAAAACTTTGAGATTAGAAGAAAACTGCTTACAAATAACCGCTATACATTCTGCCATACTCGCAGAATCTAGCATCTCCAATCTTACACTGGAGGGTAACTTATTTGAAACTAAAGAACTCGCCGATTTGGATGGATATAATCAATATATGGATAGATATACTGCGGTGAAAAAGAAATTATTTTAATTATTTTAACATTTTATTTCCTTCACTGTACTGCAATCTTTTATTTTAGTTATTAAATACATAATTATAATGAAAAATGTGATTTTAGAGTATTTTCAAGTCATATCAATTCTTTTACGTTGTACAAACTACTTTTACTACTAACTAGCTTTAAACTTAACTACTTATCTGCCTCTTTAATTTTTGGTGCTTGATTGTCAATTTCAAATTAATAATAATAAAATTGTTATCTTTACAAATTTTATTAATAGTTTAATGATAATTAAAACAGACTGTTTAAATGTAACGTTTTCTATTATGCAATTTATTTAGTTGTAATTTATTGTTTAAGCAGTTTTGTTAAAAGATAACAAAATTTTAAAGGTGCCTCTTTTCATTGGTAGCTTCTGTAGCGCACTATTTGCATGTAATGATAATTATTAAACTAACAATAAGCTTCTCAAAAGTTATGGGATTTGTAAAACGAGTCTTTTCGTCTTTGGAAAGAACTCAAAATATTATATTGGATACATACCTGCAAGCGTAATATTATGAAGGGTCTACACGATCGATAAAAGTGTGCTTGTATGTCGAGTTCCAAATGTTCAATTTTATAAATTTTTATGGTTAATTTTTTGTTAATTAATTAAATGAAGTTTTAAAAACTTCTCTTAAAGGAAAATGTAACAACACCGATCCTGATTGTATGTTTGTTCAAGTGAAAAATTATGTAGTAAACTCACTATATTTTCCTTCAAAAAGCAGTAAGAATTGTGGAGATTATTGTGATTTTAAATTTTAGTTTAATTTTATAGAAGTTAGATTTGAGGTTTATCGAAAAATGTATATTTGTGAGGCTTGGGGTTTAACTTTTTCAGTATTTTTCTTTTAAAAATTAATGCAATTATTGTGTATTGAACTTATAAATTACTAATTCGTTTACCACGTTTACATGCACCCGTTAGTTTGATCTAACTCAGTTTAAACTGGTTAGTTCTTTCACGTATACACTCAGGTAAAGCGATCTAATCCACTGGATTGACCTTTGTTAGATCGAGCAAAATACCTGGACTAGTGGCTTTGGTCGTTCTTAAAATTGAATGTAAACGCTAAGTTCGAACGTTTTGCGTTGACACAAAACATAGTTAATTGTTAACACAAATTTTAAGTTAGGATTATTGTTTTCAGTTTGAACTAAATAAAAGCATGTATACACCTGTCCGATAAAATTAAAAGCAAGGTAGCTTAAGGGTAGTTCGAACTAACGACTGCATGTAAACGCGGTAATTGTAAGCTTATTTTAAAATATTTGGCTATAACATTACTAATATTTTCAAAACATGATCTCAGCATAAATTTTATAAATTACAAAAATTTTGCATGAAGATTATTAAAAACAATAAGCATGTGAAGAAAATTATAATTTTTTCAGTATTTAACATTTTTACGAATAAGATGTTATCTTTTATTAAAGACTAAATTCAATAATAGTACCCTACTATAGTAACCTACCAAAGAATTAAGCAGTTTGTAATTTCAGTGAAGCTGTACATTTGACAAATTTTGAGAGTAAGGGGAGGGCTATTATTACCTGATGAACTGAATTAGATTATTCTTGTAGAGGGAGACACGTGGGGTAAATATATGAAAATGTAATTTATTTAGAAATCTTGTCCATGCAAATTTTTCAATATATTTACTTCTAATATAATTTATTCCAAAAACTAGAATACATTGCTACTTTTATACTGAAACTGTAATGAAGTTACTGGTAAATGGGAAGTATTTTTTTAATTGCAAGGTATATTAAGGTGGCAAATACCAATGTTATTTGGCCATAAGAACAAACCACAATTAAAAACCGAGTATATATAACGTACCGTGCTCAAATTTGCAACATGATATATTTGAACATTTGTCGATAATATATTATAATTACAAGTAAAAACATTTATAGTTAATGAATAAATAAATAAACAAAACATGCCTGCGGAACGGTTCAGTTCTTTTATTTATTGTAGTGAAAATAGTAAAGTAATCATGCTGTATTTACAGTATGTTATTACAAATTATCTATTTGAGAGTTTGCAGTTTAAAAATCTGTTATTAACCTCATTAGTAACGAAATTAATCGTGGTTCTTCTAATCCCTATCCTGCTTATGCTATTTGCAGTTTGGAAAATGTTTCATAGATGGCACGCGCATAGTACAGTATATTATCTTATTTTATGTCGAAAAGATTTACAATTTAAGTTGTCAATATAAGCATTTTTTGTGCTCAAAACTATTTTCTGAATAGGTAAGCGGAAAAAAAGTACGAACTAATACAGGCGTCGATAAATTTTGCTGCTCGCATTATCTAGTAATCAATCGATATCAGAGTCATCTACCAGTAGTGTTTGAAAATAATTGATATATTTGCCACCTTAATGTTAGATACACTAGAAAACCTAATTTGAAAGTTCAATACATTTCTAATGGAACGGTTTACATTATTGAATCAGAGAATGTTAAAATAATATACCCAATGGCGGATCTAGGACCGACTAAAGAGGGGGTCTTGATAAAATTATAAATTTTAATGCATAAGAAGCAACTGGATTTCGCAAGAGCTTAAGTTACAAATTCAACATAAAATCGTTTAATACTTTAGAATTTCAATGATCAAATGAATTTAATTAGTTTATTTTTAAGCTATAAAAATTCCTGTTGTTACTGCCGAAGAAGGGGCTATGTTGTATGATTTTGTGTTGGTGAGAATTTTTTAAGTAATTCAAGAATTTGTCTGCACAATATAAAGCTTCCGTTACATTTTCTTTCAAGACAATTGTTGACATACAAAAGTGTTAATATTGTTTTTAGATAGGTACATACTTTTACAAAGGATTAATTACAAATTTAATTTTTCGAATCCTGGCGAAGCAATTCACATTGTTTATGCTGCCAATATCTGACAAGCTGTTATTATTTTGGATGTTGATGTTACAATCTTCCAAGAAAAGAGAAACACAATAATGTCTTAGCCAAAGGAGATCCAATGGAAGTTTTAGGAATTTTATATAAACATATTATTACAAAAAGAAAACGGAAGTAGTGGCTTAATCTGAGTAATTTTCTAGAGCAGAATTGAAGCCAAGTGGGTTTGGGAAACCAATAAGCCTAACCAACGGGCTATCAATTTTATTTGTATAAAATTCTATAAAAAATATATTTTATTTTATTACTTAACTTATACGGACTGTATAAATCGCTGTTGTATAAAAAGGCTCTAACTAATAGAATTTTTTATTATACAATTAAGAAACCTGGTAATTTATTATACTTTTTTGCATTTTCGAGAGTAAAGAGATTTCTTTACGTTCAAAATTTGATTGTCATTTCAAAATTCGTGAACGAAAATGTTTAACCCACGTGCCGCACTCGAAAAATCCTTTTGTGAAAAACAGAAAACTAAATATAAAATCATACCTGTTTACATTTTTTAAATTTCTCAATTTAATTTAAAAATAATCAGTTAGCGCCTTTTTTGTGAAACAGTCTGTATATTACAAAACTGATTAAATTAAAACATGTTAATTTATTTATATCAAGGTTCGTGTTAGTACGTACCTATATTTTTTATTATAATATTAATTGTAAATACTATATAAATGTACTTTCAAGTTGAAGTAGATAGTAAATCTCGACACCAATTTGTACTTTGTACCATAAACTACACATTTACCCTATATTTATAAAATTCGTAAGAGCATTAAATGAAAATACTAAGGTAGAATTTATTATCAAACCATGCAGCTGTCCTTAAACTTGCATATCAACTTATCTTACTTGCATGAAAATCAATTTTCGTCTGGAGTAAATTTCTAAACTCGTAATTAGTCACAAACCATCCTCGTTAAGTGATTCCTTTAGCAAGAATCTATTTTTTCACTTATGAAAATTTTGCCAAATTCACAGGGTCAAATTTTAATTTTAATAGTAAATATAAGAAACGCATTTATATTAAAAATTAAAGTTTATTTTTTTTCTACTCTAACCGTAAGTCTTAAACTCTTGCTTTGCTGTAAACTTATAAGAGTGGTCCAAAGTACTTTGCTCACTTTAATGAATTTGTCGTCATACTATTTTTATATTCTATACTGTAATATTATGGAATATTTAATGTGAAATGTGTTATTATAATGTTGTCGTTTAATAAATATGTAACGTGCAATTGTCGATGTTAAAACAGTTATTGCTTTTATGGTAGATAGTTGATATAAGTTATTTATGTGAATTTTAAAAATTAACAATAAAAGGACAATCACAATTTGATAGGATGTAAGTCTTATTATATAAGCTTAATATTTGAATGTTTCGATGTTGTTATTCTAGTCTATTACACTGTAACTTTGAAATACATTATTTCTAAATAACTGTTTTATTCATTTCATCATATAAAAAAATAATTATGCTTACAACTTTAACTTAATTTAAATCTTTAATTGTTTGGTTAATATCGGTCGCCTCGTCCAAACTTTCCGTAAACAAATCGCGAGCCTTAATTCCTCCACTATCGGTTTTAATGTAACTTATATCATCGATATTAATTGTTTCATCATCTTTTATGTTACCAAAAATTGCTACACAATTCTCGAACATGCAATTCAAAGTTTTGTTATTTTCCTGCCGTTCTTGTATTTCCTCGTTTAACTTCTCGACAGATTGTTCCAAATCTTCACGAAATTTTATTTCATTAGCATCTTTCAAATTTTTTGTAAACGTTTCCATAATGTTTTCCTTTATATCTCGAAGACATTTACCACTCGTTCTGTCAATCTCCAGAAATGGTTGATCTTTTTGTACCACAATTTCGCAGAAGTTGTTTGGTAGTGACGTAATTTCTTCTAATGTGGTAAAAGATTCTTTCGCACAATTTAATATCTGCGTCTGCGTTTTTAATTCGTCTTCCAATTGCTTTTTATTGTATAAATTTTGGAGCACCATGAGTTGGTTGGTAAGATAATATAAATTTTCTTCGTCCATTTCCAATAATTTAATCGAAACGAATGCTGAAAGTAGAAGACAAAATTATACATCTTGACTTCATTCTGTCCGCAATCGGATAAAAATTGTAAATTTTATTTTGTAATTTACACATTTTTAAAATATTACACTCAAAAAATCCATTCTTACGTTAAACAAATTTAACGTTTCAACCTTAAAATAAAAATGGATTTCAGTTAAAATCTTACACATTACGTAGCATGATACATTTAGCCGAAGCCACGTCATGCTACCGTTTCAGATACGTAATGTGTAAGGACGTATTTGTCTCGCTTTATCTACAATAATTCCCTCGACCGAAATCCATTTTTATTTTAAGTTTTAAATTTTTTGAATTATCGATCATTCGATATCTTTATTACAATTTAAGAATGAAAATAATCAATAATGTGATATTCTAAGTTAAGCACGCTTTGTATTAATTTAGGAATGTTGGATTATTAGGTCAATTTCAAGAACGATAAGAATAAATTTCTTTCAGTGAAATCTCAAGTTTTCGAAAATAATTCACATCTTTTGGAGAGCTCACCAGATTCTTTTGATGGGAAAAGTATAATGTATAAAAAATATGTTAACTCTCTGGAGCCTGCATTGCATGTACTAAATGAGAATATTATACAATTTATTTTTTTATATTAATTCAATCGCTTTTCAGAAAACAATACAAAATAATTCATTTATAAGATGTTATCGAAAACTTTCACGGTGACAACTTGGTGGTTAAGCATGGTTACTGCAGGTGGAGCAACAACTTCATTCTGTCTTTTTTTGGAAGACAATGGCAAACCACAGAGAGAGGTCTTTAAAAATAAAATGGTCACGATGCTAACCAACGGAAGAGAGACCATATCACCACTATATTGGGATTTAAATAGTTTCAGGATCAACCAGCGTTTCATATTACTATTGGTAGTTTTACTATTTAGAATGTAGACTTGGAAGAGTGTTGAGCTAATTTATTTTCGGAATAAGATGACTCGTTTGTTGTGTCACTCAGATTCTACGTGACCTGTGAAACTTAGATGTGCCTTTTCATTTTATTTTCACGTTGCTTAGCATGTTTGGTAGGATTTAGGTAGATTTGAGACTTACACTTGCAAGACACTGCTTTGTAGGGTTTATATCAGCGTTTCTTAACCTTTTCATTACCACGGACCCCTCAAAATATATCATACCGCCGCTACAGTTCTCTGAAACGATAAATAAGGCATCGGAAGGCACCACTTCAAATTCTCAGACCTTTCCAGTGGAGTGGTAACTCTGAACATATAAAAATTGCTTTTTATTCTGACTTTGCAAGTAAAATGAGTTATAAATATGACACCAAATGTAAATTTTATATCTTAAGAGGAAGTCCCTATAATTACGTCATTCAAATTCGTGTTAACGATACAATTTAGTATGAATAGCAGTTCGCTGTATCGGGGTTAATGTTGTTCGTCATATATAGAGGTACCATATATTCAATGTTAAAATGTTTGCGTTCAGTATTCCAGATAGTTCACTATTTCACGACTGGACTATAATTTAATTAAGATTTAGAACCGATTGGAAATTGTCCCGATTAGGTCGAATAAGCGGGGTCTACTATATACGAACTTGGTCACATTTGAAAGATATTGTAATAATTTTAATTTTACAAGAAAAATTTGGGACATTTCCTTTATTTAAAGATCATCGTTTATAACAAATTCGTAAGAATAAAATTTCATAAAAAGCAATCTTAAAAACATAGGCTATGAATTCTGTTCACGGAAAGTAATTACACAGCTTCATTTATCTTCTCAAAAGCTAAAAAAAATGGTTAATAAATATTTTTATCATTATAGAATTTAAATAACTAAACTAACAATTTCGATTTTCCAAAATAAAAATTTTAAATTATACCTTTTTTACGAAGAGGCATAATCAAAATTTGGTTTGGGTCCCTATTTTTTGACCTTAATTATTTACTAAGGTCTCACCAAAAGACGTTTTCGATATCTATGTAGATACATTTAAGAAGATGGTTGCGGTGCGTTAACTGCTAAGCCGCACGCCCCGGTTCGAATTCGGGGGGGATGAGAATTTAATTCCAACAGTCTTCCCTCAGCAGGCAATGGCAAACTACTGAAGTTTGGGTGCCAAGAGAACTCTTCTAAAAAATGAAACAGTCACTATGCCTCTTCGTAGAGCGAAGGATTCGGAGAGATTTAATTTAGAATTTTTGATGAACCATACAACGTGAACGCACTACTTAGAGATAAATAGAAAATATGTGTGTTTTTTTGTATAACTTAGAATTATACCAGGTTTGGGAAAAATCGATCAAGGGCATAAAAATTACCAGTTGATTTAATATTATTGGCTTCAATTACCTCTATCATTCGATATCGGGGTATTTCTCTGCTACATACCTTTCCTCAATGTTATTAAGAGAATTTTAGAAACTTTTTAAAAGAATTGGTCGACTTCTTCAAAAGTTACAAATTATTTTTCAAGTTTTATGTTTTAATGAATCATATTTGCTATTTTTGTCCGGATTTACTTAAAAAATAATACAAAAATATTATAAAGTATTTCAGTAAGTTTGAAAATGGCATTTACGAAAAAATAATTAAAACCGTAATCATTGTTTTGTTAAAAGTAATTTTTAGTTGAAGTTATTAACTTTTGAAAAAATTAACAAAACAAAAATATGATTAGTAAAATTTAACAATTTAAATTCCACTAATAAGAAAACACAGCAAAGCTCAAAATTTCTTCATGTCATTTTGTGATAAAGGAAAATTTATTGTAAACACATTAAAGTAATAACTAAAAACATCAAAATCTTTATTTAACAAAACAATATTACATTTCAGTTTTTCATTTCGTTTAATACATCTTCTTTACCATAAAAATAATCCTCTTTACTTAACATGTTTTTTTTCAAATTCTCATAAGAATTCAAAACGGGTAAAACTAAAGCTATGTACCCTTCAGATGTAGGTTTTTCAACCAACAAATTCGGGTTCTTTATTAAATTTTCGTTAATTTCCAACAGTTTCCCCTTGACACAACTATAAACGGGGTAAGTTTCACCATCGTCGCATTCAATATAGCAAAGTACCGAAGTAGGTTCAAGTTTTTGTGCACCATGTTTACTTTTACCAGATGCAATGTTTAATGAACGATTGTCTTTGCCAACCATACAATTTATTTTTACAACTTTTTTTTTGTTTATCAAAACTGGGTGAAATTCGGCCAACGAAATTAAGCATATTCGATTAGAATGAAAACTAACTCTCTGATCGCAATTTGTATCGCTAGTTGTAAATCGTATGGAATATTTATGTTCGTAATAGCGATCGCTTACACTTGAAAATTTATCTAAATTTAACACGGAATCGACTATCGAAGGTGGATCCATTGTGCGTTAATTTTAAAAAATAAACCAAAAACAAATAAGTCACCTTTCAATTTCCTTTCTCTAAGTTTCGTCGCACTTTAGCAATATTCTCACGCGAAGTTTGGTAATTTCGTTCTCTCCGGGCTAATCTTTCTCTCTTCAAACACTTGGTCACTAAATGGTCGATAGTATTGCAGTAACCCACAAATTTTCGGATTGGATACTGGAAAAAGAATATGAAGAATAAATTAACATATAAAATTGAAAGTATACATCTGTGTGACACTTTTTTAACTGATCAATTAATTCGTTGCATTCGGGAGTGTGCAAGTGTGAAGATAAGTCGGTATGCATTTTTTTATCGATGTAAAGTTAAGTGACAATTACGGTTACTTTCAAGTAGGCTTAATTTTATAAAATTACCTTTGCAATTTTTGTTGTATAAAGTAGGGATTTTTAAACAGCACTCGTACAACCTGATGAACGTTAAACGGCGTTTCTAAAGTTGGGTTAGAAGTTCATATTTTTGTTTCGTGCATTTAAACTTGAACCCATAGGTGGCACTACTGCGTACTGACAGAGTGTTGCAGAGGAATGGGGTTTTAAGTGCCCATCATATTTATCATCGGGAACGGAAAGGATCAAAGGGAAAGAGTAAATTCAACTTTATCCTACGTAAACAATAACAGATATATACTAGTAAAAGCATTTATTTAATAACAAAGAAAAAATAACAACAAGAAATAAATATTGAAAACAAATAACAAAGAATTTAATTGCTATCGTAACAAATAATTAATAGTGATGTCCACCTGACAAACTACCTCCTTTGTAACTCGAAGTTAATAGATTCGAGTATTCGTTGCTGCCTGTCGAATAAGAGCCTAAGCCACCTTCTGCGTGACCTCCATAACTGCCACTGCTAGCCGCGGGAGCTTGAGAGTGTCCACCTGAAGAAATTCCACTGTGTTTTCCGGAAGAAATGATGGTACCTCCAAATATTTGACCAGATTGTCCACCGTCTAAAATAAAAAATAGTTTTTATAAAATTAAAAAGCATAGGGAAAATCTTACGTTGTCCGGCTAAGTCAAAGGTAGCTCCTTGATGTCCTGATCCTCCAATACCTACAACACTGACGCCTCCATGAAAGTCACCACCACCGAAATTGCCACTTGAGCCACCGCTTCCGTGACCTCCGGAAATGCCACTTAAGGATCCACTGGAAAGTCCACCACCATATCCGCCAGAATAATCACTGCTTGAGCTGGTGTGACCACCATCTGAACCACCAACCGAGTATTGAGATCCTAAACTAGCTCCAAAAGAACCATGTCCTCCCAAAGATCCTGATTGTGCTCCAAAACTTAAAGCGCCCACATTTCCTAATCCGGAATAGCTGCTTCCGCTGGAATATTCTGGTAAATGACTTGAACCCGAGTAACTTGAGGGACTAAGTGCAGCGGAATAACTACTTCCACCTTCGTAACTTCCACCGTTAGAGAATCCACCTAAACTTGCACCACCGGAATGACCACCGAAACTTGCTCCTCCAGAATAACCACCTAAACTTGCTCCTCCAGAATAACCTCCCAAACTGGCTCCTCCGGAATAACCACCTAAGCTTGCCCCTCCAGAATAACCTCCCAGACTTCCTCCACCTCCATGGTAGCCACCTAAGCTACCGAGAGACAACGAACTTCCTCCGTAATGACCTAAACAATAAAATTGTTAAAATTAATAAAATAATAGCATCGATGTTAAGAATTGGTGATATTAAAAAAATAAAATAATACTTTGTCTTATAATTATACCAAATTATCGCAAAGAGAAATTTAATTGAAATGCACGTTGGGTACATTCAAATTGTTAATCTAATAGAAAGTGCCAATTATGTGGAATTGTAATATTAAACCTCTACTGCCATTGTAAAATTTGAAGGATTCTTAACAATAATTTAAATTTTAATTATTTAAACATATATTATTATTATAATTTATTAAAATTACGGTTTTTCGGTTGAATTTAGATTATTTTTATTATGCACAATTGTCTTCTCAATTATAAAATAAGTCATAAAAGACACCATCACTACCGAAGATATTCTTAGTAGGGGGGAGGGCGATTGTCTTAAGAATGTAATTCTTGTTCTATTCCTTTTATGAGGATAATCCCGCCCCATGTCGTATCGTATTATTAAGTGTCTTTCCATTCACATTTGATTGTAATTTCAGTAGGCTACTTCAAACAGTAGGTCCCCTATCTGTGCAATAATGAGGTATTATCTACAAAAACCCACGTTGATGGTTTTCATGTACTGTCACGATTATGTTTGTTAAAATAGTTATGTTTTTCAAGTTCAAAAACTTTAACAATGACATTGAGATAATATAAAGATTGGTCAATGAACTTGATAATGAAATCACATCCACGACGTATTAGTTATGAGAATTTCGTAGTTGAATAGGTTTATATACTTCAGTAACCAATTATTATATAATTATTAAGAATAAATTATATTAATTTAGAATTAAAAATGATGGTTTGGATATTACTTAATTTGCAATAAAGATAACAAAAATAATTTATGTCTTGAAATTTTCTTGTAGGCAACGAAAGCTGTTCGATAACTTTCATTTAACATACAAAATATTGTTTATTTGATAGATTAATTTTAAAATTAAAAGGAAAAAAATCTAATAAGAAAGCTGCAGTAAAAAACATATTTGCATTACGAATATTGCATAAATAATCATTTGCAATGGGAAATATAAATAAGATAAAAATAGAAGCTATAAATGCGTAATTTAATAAAACATTTATTTTCTATATTTTTTGTATAATACTATTTATATATCTATATATTTTTTATTATTATATTGGTGATAAAAGAGAAAGTAAAATTCTAAATAAAACTTGTAGAATTTCCCATTGGATTATCTTTCAAAGTTGTATACTTTTGAAATTTATAACAATAAAAAAATTATTTTAGTTCTCCTTTTTAGAAAAAAAAGGTGCCTATTGTGTCTAAATGCCTTAATTGTTAGCTTTCTTGTTATATCTAACATTTTCTACAAACACCGACATTTTTTTAGGAAAGGCTACGATGGAAAGCAACTCGTAAAATAAAACTAACAATTAAAGTCACCGAAGAAGTTTTCCAAAATTTATAAAAACACAACTGTAATTTCCTTAATATCAACGTACCCATAAAATTGCATACAAAGCTCCAGCCGTTTGACTTTCTATTTATATATCTGTCACCGACATATAGAGCGAATTTAACATTGTATCTTCAGGTGCGGCCTATCGGCCGCACAACCTTGACAATCTAATGATAATATAAAGTAGAATAATTTTTATTTTAATGATGATTGATGACTACTTTCATTAATTCTTTAACGGAAGTGTTTTGAAGTTTACAACTGACCGTGAAATTTTAAAATAAAATTACTATTAATTTACCTGCAGTAAATTGGAAATTTTTCAGAGCATACACCTATTGAGAATTATCTTTGCACCCGGGCTACCAGTAATTACTCTATAGCAGTAAAATTGGAAGTTTTCGTAAACAATTAATATGCAACACTGTATAAATTAAAAATTTTAATTTTGAATCGAAAGATTTAAATTTAATTCGACAGTTTTTACATAAATCAAATTGTTCTCATGGTATAACCGAGTATTCTTATAATTTTACAAAAAATCAAGAGCACACCTTACAATTAATTATTATTAAAAATCAAAAAGTTTGAAACTTACCCCCTTCGGAAATGACTCCAGCCAAACAAGCAGCAACGAGGGTGGTAAATTGTACCAACTGCGGATATTTCAATAAATTAAAATTTTTATAATTTTTATAATTGTTTTATAACTTACCATCAACATATTTGCCATTATGTGATAAACAATGTGAATTAAACTTATACGCCATATTATTTGGTGCATCCTTTATATATGAAACTACATTTCATTTAGATTGTCTTTTAAAAGGAGGTGGAATTTTTGATATTAAGCGAAAGTCTTTCACTTAAGAAGGGCTAGTTTGTCGAATCGCTATAAACGCTCTACTTTTTATTTATTAAACAACTAAAATAAATTTTAGTTTGTAGTGCATAATACTGACCGTTACTTTCCTTCTTCTGCCATAGTCATGTCCGCTCAAAAAGTTTTGATTATTATAATTTTTTGCCTAAATTAAAATTAGATTCATCGAGTCAGTGATAAATTGCACTTCACGTTTATAAATTACTATTTATTAAATGTGAAGCTGCAAATTTAAAATACCTACCTAATTATTAAATAATTATAATCATTTAATTTGTAATGGTGCCATTAGTTACCAATTAAACTTAGAAGTTTTCAAAATTTAATAATAAATTTATATTAACTGCTATCCTGACCCTATCGCACTTTTCCATCCTTAGAGAAGATAGATTACCTCGGGAGTTGTTTCAAACTTTTTCTTGTTTATCCTCTAAAGCTACGGTAATTGCCATTTTAAAATTTGAATTAATTGTCATAAGAATATGTTCCAAGTTTTTAAATGTGATTGGCAATGAGGGATTGACAACAATATTTTGGTGCAGAAAAATTCCGAACGGTCCTTTATGATGACGTTTCCACAAAAGTGGAATGACATTTTTGAAAATATTAATTTTCTAAAAAGTGTTACACTTTTGATGGTGCAAAAGATAATTGGCGATGACTCGCTGTAAGGATAAAAAAATTAAAAAGGTGCATTTATAATTACCCACCACAAAAAAGTAATTGTCAGTAAAATTTTCTCTATTATAGTGTCCTGAGGTGGATGAGTTTAGGTTTGTACTTTATTAATTTTAACACAGGATTTTACTAAGACAACTTTTTGTACTAGTGACATTTTAGCGCCCGTTCCTTCAATTTTAAATAAATAAATTATTTATCTCTTCCGACTATGGATTTAAAAGTAAAAATAATTTCAAGGAGGCACTGATAAAAATTTTCCAACTTGAAAATATCTACATCTATTTATTTTCAAAATTAAAATTTTTTACTTTTGAAAAAGAATTTTTTTTACATTTCGGGGCGAGGGGTACCTGCCCCCAGATGCTCTCCTCTTTCGCTGGCTGGCTCGATTACTCATTATCTGTAAACATTGAATGATCCGCACCTCCCAAACCTCCCGGTTTGTGCAGTTTATTTTTTATCGGAAATGAATTGAAGATGCCAGCATAACTGATCTTATTCTAACTTTAACAAGTCATACTCAAGTAACTGGACCAGCAGTGTAGCGTAAAGCATACACCGGCCGACTGGAAAGCAGTAGACCGCGGTTCGAGTCCTAGTTGAGTCGAATACACTGCTGTGATCAAAGGTCCAATATCAATCTGTGGACTATGGGGAAGGCAACGGAAACCACCCATGAATTATACTCAATGAAAATTCATCTTGGCTTTGGCCAAGCTGGGTCACGACGCTTCTGACAAGAAGCAAACGATGAAGAAGAAGAAGACTCAAGTAACTATTATTCCAATTAGCAAAAATTATAAACCAAAGTTTTAGAGACCGGGGGGTCTGGGGGGTGTGGAGCACCCCCCAGGTACACTCAAACTGTGATAGATAAATTTGCAAACTTATGGTCTCCAGTATTAAGCGATTAATAGTGAAAGTTTTTAGCACAAGAAATATAAAGCAGTGACCGAGAATCTGGGGGGAGAGAGGATTATGAATCCCCCCTCCCCCAAATATGTCATCATTCTCAAGAAAACTAAAGCGCTATAATAAACCCTACTCATAATCTGTAAACATTGAATGTTTTGCCTTTCAACAGTGAGGCACTGGAGGGTGTTCCACACCCCCAGACCCCCCGGTTTGTGTAGTTTATTTTTTATTAGAAATAAATTGAAGATAACATAACCGATCTAGAAAAAATCTCTAAAAAAACTAATTAATCCTAACTTTAACAAGTCACACTCAAGTAACTAATATCCCTTAGTCCAAAATATAAACCAAAACTTTTAAGACCGGGGGGTCTGGGGGCGTGGAGCACCCCTCAGGTACACTCAAACTGTGATACATAAATTTGCAAACCTATGGTTTCCAGTATCAAGCAATTAATAGTAAAAGTTTTTAGAACAAAAAATATAAAGCAGTGACCGAGAATCTGGGGAGAGAGAAGATTATGAATTCCCCAGGATAGTATGTCATCGTTTTCAAGAAAACCAAAGTGCTGTAATAAACCTTGCTCACAGATCCGTAGTCAGGATTTTATTTTGGTAAAAATTTTCCAACTTAAAAATACCTTCACTAGTCCAGTCATTTGGTGCTCAAAAGGGGTTACCTGGAAAGTTTTCCGGGAGTTTTGAAAATTGGTATTTTATAGATTTCGACGTGCTCTTTTCAATTTTACTTTGCCACCTCGTATCGTTGCCGCTCGAGTTGGCATATTGAAAATGCGGCCAAAAACAGTTTTTGACAATATCTCCTTTTCCATTCATTTTATGATAAAAATAGTTATATAATAAATTAAACTAGAGAAAATTCCTATAATTTTGTCCTAACATTTTTTGTAAAATAAATAGTTTTAGCGTACGAACGCCTCAAAGTCAACTCCTACACACCTTTTGCCAAAAACTCATTTCCACGCCACCAATGAGGTAGAGTAAATGGTGCGTTTCTTTATGGTGTCCCCAGTAGGCTTAATCCACATGTAATGCAATATTACAAAGTTTAGTGCATTTTTATATAGTAACCTATTATTGGATGGTGTAAGTAAAAACCAAATTCTTACTATTAAGAAAGTACTAAAACCTTAGTAAAAGGTCGAGCTTTAGCTAACTTGGTTTTTATTGACTTACAATCAAACATTTACTTAATTTTCCCAATTTTTAACATTTACTATTCACACCGCCTATTGGCCGTAGAATTATAATTTTATAAAAATTAAGCAGGACCGTAGCCTGGAATTCTTTGCCAGAGGGGCACTTGTAAAAATGGCTTTTTTAAATTAAAATTTTGAGGAGTTCCCCTTTTTATTTATAAATTTTTTATTAAGTCTTATTTATTTATACATATTTTTAAATGAACTCATAGCTTATTTATTATTTCATTTAATCGCGTGCTACTATACTTTACAATTTATGCTGTGTGCTTAACAGCTATTATGTTTACCGTTACATGTTTCTTTGTGATTAATTCCATGGTTTTCAGGTAAGAAAACCCCCATACCAAAGGGCCCTTGGCTATGGGCCTAAAATAGGACCAAGTTAGAAAAATCAAAAAGTTATCTTGCTTTACAAGACAAACCAAAACAAAAATTGATGGTACCAATTGCAAGACAAGAAATTACCTTAGTACTTAGAGCGAAAAGGGGACTAAGGGGACTACTTGAAATAATAATAATGAAGTCCGGAAGGTTCAAGGTATAAGTCCGGAACTTTGCGTTTTAGTAAATTTAGATGTGCACAAAAACATACTAATTTTACAACCTCACAGCTTTACCGCCTGTCCCACCATATTGAAAAGATGACGGAAAAAGACAGTTTTTTGCAAATATAGTATCATCAAATTTTCAGTCCATTAAAGTTAAAATTAATACAATATAAATTTTAGGGAATGCAATTTTCTTTATTTTTTATATAAAGTTTTACGTCCTAGAATGCGGCAAAGTTAAGGGGTCGCAAAATCAATATGGGTTATTCAATATATGTTATAATCAATAGTTTCGGAAAACTCGGAAAACTCTCGTGATTCGGCTCAAAATTTTTCCACATTCAAATGAACATGAAAAATAGAGAAATTTTTATTTTTTGGTTAGTCGATTTAGTCGCTTTTAGCAGAGATATGATTTTTTAAATATGAGGGTCAGTGGTAAATTTAAAAATGTCTATGAGGAGGGGCAAACTAGATTATTTTTTAGATACTCGTTAATCCATTCATGGGCGTCAGCGGTAAAGAGTTAATTGACAAATTCCAAAAATCCAATTTTAAAACCGCTTAGTAAACATTATTTTTATCACGGAGGGTTTCAAAGGTACAATTCGAGTCATCTTGTAGAGGGGAGGTAATTGCCCTCTTGCTGATGACTTTTGTTTACCGATGAGCTTTGCTTCAAAATCAAACATTTTCAAACGTAAAAAAATGTCAAAAGGGTTGGTTCTATAAAAAATATTCAATGAACAAAATATTTGCAATGAAATGAAGTTGCGAAAATATTTTTGTTTTTAAAAAAAGTTTTGAAAATAATGACAAAAATCAAAAAATTTTCAGAAAAATGCATTTTTAACATCGTTACCCAAATTTTATCCTAATTTTGATAATGTTTTCGAAAAGAGTAAGAAAAAATACGCCGGAAATAATGTTCAAAAGTTTGATATCAAAATGAGGTGACAGTTAAGATTCCCGGATCGCGATTTTTACTATTTTTGAAGTGGTTTATGAAATATGAAGGTCTAATTAGCATATAAAAAAAATAAAATTTGAGGTCGGTTTTCAAATTTTAGAAAAACCAGCTGTAAAATTTGTTTTAAAATGCAATTTTCTCATTGGCTGTTTTGAACTGTAACCCCGCCCACCAAAGTTAAAATAGGTTGTGTCGACAGTAAAGATGCCATAATCTCGGTTTTACAACGAATTATGAAAGATGAGGGTTTAATTAACAAATAAAAATAAATTCCCTAAGACGATCCTAATCAAAAAGTGTGAAATTGGCCCTACGGGTGTCAGAGAGACTGACTCCTCCTAACTCTGTTTTAGTTAGCCCCGCCTTGTCTTAATTTGTCTTCTTGGCACTGTGGAGTACCGGGGCTTTGCCCACACCTCCTTTATCTGGATGGCACGATTGCCTGGATTCTTGGCTCTGACTAGAAATAAAAGAAAGTTTCGCGTTGCTGCGGGTCGCGCCAAGATGGGTGCTTCTGTGTCGGGGCTACAAGTTTTCTGATTTTGCAGGGGGATCGCGCAGAGCTGTTTGCGCGTCGCGGTCTTTCTGCATGATTTCTTTGCGAGAAAAATAGCGTTTGGGAGTAGTGGTTGTGTTGAGTCCCATCTCGCCATTTGAAGGCGAGGGCTTGCGGAGATAGGGTTTAAGCACCGCCCTATGATTAATTCGTGCATATCAAAGCACACGCACCGTTAACACAATGCATAAAATTATTACGTAATATTGCGCAATAATACACTTACATATATTTCTTATGGGAAAATTGCAATTTTCAAAATGAAATTGTGACCTTATTACAACTCCTACTTTTTCCCTTCCAGGAATATTAACGCTCTCCCAAAATGATTTAAACAAAAGTCACATTAAATTAAAAATTGAGAAAGCCGTAAAAATCGTCGAAAACCTAAAATTGCAAATATCTTTTAAACAGTTGGGCATATAAAAAATATTAAATGTGAAAAGCGTTTCTTAAATTTTGCTTTAAAATGCATTTCCAAAAATTTTTTTGTTTTTTTTAACAAATAATTCTGCATTTATTTATTATTATTTTATTTGCTATACTATTATTATTATTGTTATTTTTTAAAGATTTAACGCCAATTGAATAATTAACATATTATGTAGCTGAGAACGTTATTTATAATTTTTCTTTATAATTAATCCCAATTAATTTAATTTTATATTTTAATGCCCAATATTGGTTCGTATATGATGGAATGTAATATAAAACCATATAAAGTTGTACAAGGATAGAATTACAATCTACTAATATTTCTTTGCTTATTTAATGTTTAATTGCACTGCATAACTTACTATTTTTATTATTTAGCTTCACTGAATCATGTTCCCTTCTCACGTGTGGTCGTAGGTTACTTCTTTCCATGATTCTGCTAATGGAAGTACGGAAGTGCTGGCGGATAAGATTTCCAATCGATATGTGTCAGTTATGCAGTTCAAATAAGGGTACCCTTATCTTTCGTTAAAATTAATATTACACATAGAAATTTAAAAAACAACTTTTGAAAAATAACAGGTGCTCTTTAAATGACTTCAAAAAGATTATCTCTAAATTTCATAGTGATATTTTAAGAAGTTTCTTAAATAACTATGAAAAATAAAAATAACGAGTGTGTGTTTATTTTTCGTAGTGATTTAAGAAACCCCTTAAGATATCGCTATGATATTTAGAGGTATTGTTTTTAAAGTAATTTAGAAGAGCTTCTGATATTTTTCAAAAGCTGATTTTTTTAATTTTTGGGTATAATATCAATTTTAAAGTAAGATGGGGAGATTCATGAAGCCTACCCTCAAATATTAAATAAAGAAGTATTGGTAGATTCTAAATAAAATAATAATAATAAAATGCAGTATTCTTTGTTAAAGAAGAACTAAAAAAATTTTTTGTGAATCTATTTTAAAGCAAAATTTAATGACAAATATTTTACCCTTGTAATATTTTTTTGTAAGACCAACTGTTTTCAAGATATTTGTAATTTTTCAGATTTTTGACGATTTTTACGGTTTTCTCAATTTTTAATTTAATCAAAATTGGAATCAAGTTTGGGTAACGGCGTTAAAAATGCACTTTTCTGAAAAACTATTGTTTTTTGTCACAATTTTCAAAACTTCTTTTAAAAACAAAAATTTTTTTGTAAGCTCAATTTATTGCTAACATTTTGTCCATTGAAACATTTTCTCGTAGACCAACTCTTGTTACATGTTTTTACGTTGGAAAATTTTTCATATTCAAAAAATCATATCTTCCAAAAGCCACTAACCAAAAAATTAAGAGTTTCTTTATTTTTCATGTAAAATGTGGAAAACATTCTGAACATTCCGTCTTCCGAAACTTGGCCGATTTGGCGTGGAATGACCCATTTGTTTTTGAGGACTTCTAAATTTAAATATTTACCAACTGTCAAAACTTTTGTGCTTATTCGGAAGAAAATCTACTTGGCACAAGGATTATTTCGTTTTATCGTTTTTTCAGACACTTCACGATTTTCAGTGCCTTTTCTATTTTATTTATATTATATCTTTTAAATATTGCTGTCCCTTTAAAAATAAAACTCCCAAATGAGTAATAAATAAAAAAAAATCAAAAAGTTGATGCTTTGGACAACAATTATCCTGTTTGTCTTTTTAAAGGTTTTCGTTTTAAAGGTCATATTAAGGTATTGTATTTTTAAAAATTTTCCAGGATCCTATTTTATTTCATTTTTGCGAAAGTCTCCAGTTTTATTGTCGCCACTATTTAACTTGAAGATTATTAGCTGTATTGTAAGAGCTGGCAAGAACCAAAACTAAAGACACAGATTAGTGTACACTCACAATTGAAGCAGTGATTTTTCTGACTCGCTTTGCAATTATGGGTTTTTCTCACTACATTAGTATGTATGATGCCCAATTATACTTTTATAAAATTCATTTAGATCAAATTCAAAATTAATTCTAAGGTTTCTAAATCACTTTCCGTTATTTTATGTGCAATTCAAAAGACGATTTAGGTTTTTATGTCTGCGATCACTTAAAAAGAATTGCAATGTCATTGTGCAAGACAAGAAAACCGCAAGACTGTTGAAAAGATGAAACAAGACATGACTTTGCAAAAAGATTAATACTTAAAAAAAATGTACTCTATAACTGGAGAGGTAAAGAAGTTTCTAGTTCTTACTGAGACTATGTTGCTCTTCTCGGTACTGAATACTCTTTTGCAAAAGCCGAGTGCCTGATTCAACTTAGGGTACAGTAAGAATTTATGACTGTTTCTCCTTGGAAGGTAGTAGCAAATCATCGAGGCGTGATCTGCCCAATAATCTCTCTAAAAATTGAAGTGATTCTGTGGTTTGGGGCCGACTAAGCAGTAAATTCCTTATGCACTATATGCACTCCACATACATTGGAGAGAGGACACTGACGTTCGGGAAACCCAGCATGACACTTGAAAGAAAAAGAAAGTGTTGGAAAACCTTAACGCCAAAGTAGGTGAAACGATGCACAACTATCACTTGACAAATGTGATTGGAAGAAGTGGAATTAGAGCGAGAAACGAAAGTAGAAATCAGCTGATCGACTTCTGTGTGGAAAATTAGTAAACTAACAAAAACATTGTATTTTAACAACACCTGATATGCTTAGAAAATCTTTCAACAAAAAATACACAATCAAAATAGACTGGGTCGATTAAAACTTGATGGAGAACCTTAATACGAGATGAGAAAACTCTGGCAGAATGTGGAGAAGCGATGGTTGACCACTTGTCGCACACTTAAAATTAAGCTAAAAGTATCATGTAGGTGATTAAGACCATCTGGGATCATAATTCATGACGTATCAGAGGATAGGCGGTGGAATAAAGCTCCCAATGCGATAGAGTGAGCATCAAAGATGATATAAAAACCATTCCTAAAGACCACAGAGACAATTTTGTAGATGGCAATTGAGAAGCATATGATTGAAAGCAGAAGAAGAAAAAATTCAATATATACAGGTTGGTTGTAAAGTATTGGAAGCAAAATGAAAGAATGTGAACTTTTAAATGAAATTAGTTTTTTATTCAATATAATCTCCTCAACTTCAATACACTTATTCCAATGATCCTGCAATAATTTTATTCCATCTCTGTAATGATTTTCTGGAAGCTCTGCAAAATACTGTTCCACGACTGAAATAGCTTCTTCATTCGATGAAAAACGCTTTCCACGAACGAATTGTTTCAAGTTTCTGAAGAGGTAGTAGTCGCTAGAGCCAAATCTGGCGAATACGGTGGATGTTCAAGCAATTCGTACTTTAGTTCATTGAATTTTGCCATTGTTAAAACACTTTTGTGGACAGGTGCGTTGTCTTGGTGAAAGATGATTTTTATGTTGCAAACCGGGTCTCTTTTCACGAATTTGTTCGTTCAATTGATCCAAAAGGTTACAATAATATTCAGAGTTAATTGTTTTACCTTTTTCAAGATAATCAATCAATAAAATCCTTTTGCATCCCAAAAAACTGATGCCATAACCTTTTTTGCTGATCGTCCTGACTTCACCTGTTTTGGAGCTGAACAACCAGCCTCAGTCCACTGTAATCGTTCTTGTTTCAATTTAGGATCATGGTGGTAGATCCAAGTCTCATCCATAGTTACAAAACGACGCACAAAATCGATTTTATTCTTATTAAAAAGATTCAAATGATGCTGAGAAATTTGCTTTCGTGTGAGTTTTTGTTGAATTGTTAACGAATGCGGCACTAACTTTCCAAACAGCTTTTTCATACGTAATTCTTTATGTAAAATATAGAGTACTCGTTCGTCTGAGATGCCTATGGTATTAGCAATTTCACGCTTAGTCAAACTTGGATCTTCACTAACAATATTATGTACTTGTTCAATGATTTCTGGTGTTGTTGCATTTTTTGGTCGTCCACTACGTGGTTCATCTTCAACGCTTGTACGACCACGTTTAAACTCTAAAACCCATCGATGTACAGTTGGAAATGAAGGAGCAGATTCTTTTAACACGCTCACCATTTTTGTATGAATTTCTGTTGCTGATAAACCTTCCAAAACAAAGAATTTTATTAATTATTACAAAAGTTACTGTTTGTGTGCTCTCAAAATAAAACTTCCTGAGATTTTCTGTAAGTTTTCAAAACTAAATCGATCTTTTGGGAAGGCTACAAGTAAAATGTACAATTTAAAAAAAAGATTCAGTTAGTAATTTCTTTTGTTTGTTGTAAATAAAGTTTAAGTGCCTCTTAAATTTGTTTGTTACACTTTAATTAGATAATCGCTAAAATGTAATAATAAAAAAACAAATTAAAAAGTACAATATATGTTTAACTAATCAGTTCCGGATTTCTTTACTTTCTAACATATAATTTGGTGCTTTGAGTACAAAATGAATTGAATAGATTATTTTTCGAAAAGCAATTATGACTAGATATGATTACGATTTTTATCATATTCATAAAACCGGTAAACTGGTAATTATCATAAATAATAATTTTATGGAATTAGTAAATGTATGCTTTACTTCAATACTGCGTAATTTCATTCTAATACATAGGTAAATATCATGCAAATATGTATAACTAATGCGTAGAACAATTTTGATAACAGCAGAACGATAAAATTGCTTCTATAAACCCCTAATGCTATAGCCATCAGGGGCGGTCGTACATCAAATGCACGACCACCGATCAAGAAAAGTTACGGCTGGCTTGGCAGCTTCTACTTTTGACATATTATTTATGAGTTATTAATACATATGCATCATGCACTGTACGGTATATGTTCACTATAATATTATATGACTAGGCATAGCAAGCAATTAAATAAAGCTTTTGTAGCTTTATCCTCAGAAATCGATGTCGTAAGTAGTTTTTCCACTGACAGTATGTTTGGGTTCCAAATATTTTTTAGATATGAGGGTAAGGGAGACCACCCTTATTAAGCATTTGTTTTCAAAAACGATTAGTCATAGAGTTGGAATTTTTTTTTTTAATTACTAAAGCCCAGATAAAAAATCAAATGGTGATACTGGCATTTCATCAAAATATTAGCATCCTGAAAAGTTTGTTCCAAAATGTTGAAAACTTCAGATTTTCAAATAGCACCAGAGGTCAGAAATAATATCGTTGAAATAGTATCTAAAAAATAAGCAAATTTTGTAGGAAAAATTTTTTATTGTCCTCACCTCCCCGTCGAGGAATTATTTCATTAAAGTTAAATTCAACAATCAATGGCTATTTATTAAATGAATCGAGTTAGTTGTGATTGTTATTGCGTATGGTAAATCGAATTTAAAACGATGACATGCAAAAACTAATAGGAATTTTCAAACAAAATTTTGGATTTTGTATCCTTATATTGAGACTTAGAGCTGATTAGATTTTGGTTAAAATTAGTTCATGGGAACTATTTGTTTTTTTTAAATCTTATTATTTAATATTAGTTTTTAATTAATATTTCAAAAACTAACAAAATTTTCAAAACCAAATTTGAAATTTTCTATTTTTATAGCACGAATTAGAGCTGACTAAATTTTGGTTGAAATAGGTTCATGGAAACAATTTTTTTAAATCTATTTATTTAAATTTGTTTATATTAAATATTTCAAAAACTAATAAGAGATTCAAAACTAAATTTGGTATTTTGTATCTTTGTATCGAGACTTAGAGCTGATTAGATTTTGGGTCAAATTGGTTGATGAAAAATTTGTTTTTCTTTTATTAAAAATTATATTTTTAATATTTAATGAAAGCATAGTAAAGTCATGGGCTGGGCCACATTTGATTTTTTTAATTGGTTTATATTTAATTTTATGAAATAATTTTTGTAAAAAAAATATTTTTAAAAAACTTGTTCATTTTTGAAAGACCTCTTCAAGAATACCATTGTCAAACGGTCGCGCCGCCATGCTATTTGAAAATCTGGGAGTTTTTAACATTTTGGATAAAACTTTTCAGGATACCAACATTTCCGATGTGCATGAAGTTAGACTCCTTTTTTTTAAAAATCAATTTTTTTGTTGTTCTCGATTGTTCTCCATTTGTTCTCAAGTGTTCTGTTATTTTTTTGATTTTGCAATAAATCATCAAAAAAATCGAAAAACACTTTTTTTTTTGCCAGCTCCCCTTTTATCGAAATTAAAATTTTTTTTAGTTGTTTTCAATTGTTCTCCATTTGTTCTCAATTGTTCTGTAAAAATAAATTCTTTAAATCTAATATTAACCGCGAAAACCGCAAAATAAGATTTCACGCCAGCTCCCCTTTTATCGAAATTAAAATTATTTTTGGTTGTTCTCAATTGTTTTTCATTTGTTCTCAATTGTTCTGTAAAAATAAATCGTCTAAGTATAATAATAACCGCGAAAAACCTTATCCAAGATTTCGCGGCTACTCCGCGTTTTTAGAATCTAAAGTTTTACGACGTTGCTGCTAATCTTTAAAAAAAAACAAATCAATTTAACTAAATAAATAAGTGGGTAGGTATTTACCATATACATATTATTATAGCTATAAAATGTTATTAACAAATCCTTAAACATCGCAAATGTTTTTACTCAAGTACCTAAAATCTATAAAATTTTTGGAAAAATTTAAATTATAATAATAATAATAATCTTTATTAAGTTATAGTTAGCATTACAATAAATTCGGAATAATAAAATAACTTAAAAAAGTGGAGATCAGCATGTGCTGGTTTTCATCTCAACTTATTGACACAGAAATTCGGAGACTTCGTATAGTGCCTTTTCCGTCAGGAATTCTTTTGTTTTCCGTTTGAACTGCACTAAGGGAAGGCTCTTGATTTCTTCTGGCAGCTTGTTATACAACTTAATGCCTAGGTTGTCGCCTTCGCTACATTTGAGTCGAAGTCGTTTTGTCTGCAATTGGTTCCTTCGTCTTGTTTCGTAGGAATGAGTAGCTGTGGTATGTGTTGTACTGTCAGTCTTAATATGCACTATGGAGGCGTATACGTATGCGGAGGGCAAGGTCATGATTTTGAGAGACTTAAACAATGGTTTGCAGTGTGTTCTGCAAGGCGATCCTTCTAATTCTCGTATGGCTTTTTGCATTATAAAGATTCGGTTCAGGTGTGTCGAGTGCCCCCAAATCTGAAGACCGTACACCATTTTGGCATGAAACATCGAGAAATATACAAGTTTTGCAGCTTCTTTTCCAATGGTTGCCTTTATTCTACGTATTGCATATAGAGCTGTGCCTAGTGAGCTCATTAGATTTGTTGTATGGTCGTTCCAGGTGAGGTAGCTGTCCAGTGTTATGCCTAGGTATTTTGCTGTGTTTTGCTGATTTTTATCGGTTCTGTTGGTTGTGAAAGTTATCTCGTAAGTTTTATTATCATTCATCAATAATCTGTTTGATGTAAACCATTTTGCTGCGGTCTCCTTGTGTTTGTTGGATTGCGTGTCGCTTTCTTCTATGATGGCTGTGTCATCCGCGTATAGAATTGTCGGGCATTCCATAATTCCTGGAAGATCGTTTATATACACGACGAAGAAGAGCGGTCCTAAAATGCTGCCTTGCGGAATACCACATGTTACAGGTTCTTCATTGCTTAATTGTTCGTTCCATGATACTGCTTGCGTCCTGCTGCTGAGGTATGATTTTATTAGATCATAAGCAATTCCCCTGAATCCGTAGTGTTGGATTTTATTGAGGAATATCTTATGGTCCATCATATCAAAAGCTTTCGTTAAATCGCAAAAACAATTTGACATTTTGTTTGTTTTCTAGTTTCTCGTACACTTGAGTTGTGAGATATCTAATTGCGTCTATCGTGCTTTTTCCTTTTGATATCCAAATTGCTGTTTTGTTAGAGTTTCCTTTTGTGTAAAAGTCCAGAAAACGATCGCATAGTAATTTTTCAAATATTTTTGAAAATATGGGTAGTATTGATATTGGTCTGTAATTGGCTGCTTCTTTTTTATTTCCTTTTGTATATTGGAATAATTCTTGATATCTTGAGAGTGTCCGGAAAGATTCCTTGTATCATGCACGTGTTCAGAATGTGACATAGTACCGGTAGTATGTCTTGATAGATGAATTTTATAATTTTTATGTTTAAGTTGTAGATGTCGTACGATGGTGAATTTTTTAGTTGCGATATTGCGTTTTCTATTTCGGCCTCGGTAACATCGTGTAAGAATATGGATGTTTCTGTTCTTGGAAAAGTTGAATTTAAATGTTGCAATGGGCTTGTGGTTACTTTTGGAATTTTCTCGTTTAAACTATTGGTTGCATTTTTGAAGTATTTGGAGAAATCGTTGGCTTTAAGCGTTATGTCTTTGTGGAGTTCTTTTTTCTTGCCCAGTTCCTTATTGATTATCGTCCAGGTAGTTTTTGGAGTATTGTTTGACTGTATGATCTGTTGCATGTTCATCTGCTTCTTGAGTATTTCTAGTTTGTGATTGAATAATTTTCTAAGGTTATTGTAGCTTTGCCTGCTGTTTGTGGGATTGTGTTTGTTGTACAAGTTTAGTTCTGTGATTTGCTTCTTTAATATTTCGAGTTCTTTTGAGAGTTTGATTTTTGTTTTGTTTTGTTTGTAGGATCTTTCTGGAAAGATTGCGTCAGCCATTTCTTGAATCGTCTTGTTAAATAGGTGGAACTTTCTTTCGGGATCCTGTTCACTATATATATTTTCCCAATTTATTTTATTGATGTTTTCTTTAAATTTGATTATCAGTTTTTTGGAGAACTTTCTTTTCTTTATCTTGTCTTGTTCTCTTTGTTTATTAGTGTACCACTCCATGCAGATTGATCTGTGGTCGGATATGGTGGTTTCAGGTAGATAAGCAGTGATGTGTTCGAGATTTGTGAAAAAATTGTCGAGGCAGGTTGCTGTTGTTTGATTGTAGCGTGTCGGTTCAGATATGACTTTCTCGAGGTTGAATGATTTCATGAGCTGTAAGAGATTAAGTTTTTCGACTGTGTTGGAATTGAGGTCTATGTTGAAGTCACCCGCTATAATTAATTTTGTTCGCAAATTATACATTTTTGTTAACTCCGAGATAATATCTTCAAGTAATTCCAAGTACTTGTTGGGGTCACCTGTTGGTGATCGATAAGTTGATACGATAATCGTGTTAACTTTCTTTACGTAAGACGCTGCAAATTCGCCTTCGATTTCGATTGATTTTGCTGCTATCTGTGGAAGTGGTGTACAAGTATAGTCCATTTGCTAAGAATACTTCTGTGTGTCCTTCATTTACCAGAGATTCACCCATTTGGATATTGTTGGTAATTATCCAGTGATCGAAAAAAATTCGGGTGATAGTCTGTGCGAGCGGCCATTTTGGAGAATCGACGCCATCTTTAATTCTTATTGAAAATATACTGTATAGGCATGTGAGGTGTCATTTTACATGTTTTTTAGGATTCTAAACACGTTTCCGATATTATAAATATTGAAAAGTAATCAAATTGGTTAGTAATCATTATTTAGTAAGGCAGATACGAATCAACATCTTTGAAACTATCCAAAATAAGTAGGACATTTTTGGTTTTTTATATTTTTTAAGAACAGATTTATTTTGTTTTATAAAACACGAAGTAAAATTAAATGAATAAGTCTATATGACATCACTAGTTTTAGTACATAATATAAAATGACATGACTATTATAGTAAGTAAAGGGAAAAAAGTTTGTGGAGTTTTTCCGATAGATGACATAAATTGCAAATAACTCAGGAAACACAGATAGCAGGGACACCACCAAACGCTAGTTAGAAAGGTAACACTTCGAATGTTATTTAAGTAGAAAACCATCTAAATTAGTGCAAGGGTTGGAAAGTTGTTAGCGTTTGAAAATAGAGAAAAGCAATGAAAAATTACGCTATATTTTGCAATATTATTACGACAAAGGAAAGAACGCTGCACAGACCTGTGAAAAATTTGTGCTGTATACGGTGAAGGTACTTTATCAAAATCTGCTGCGCAGAAATAGTTCGCTTGCTTTCTGCTGGAAGGGACTGGAAGTATTATAGAAAATGCAGTAAGAATTGACTTCATACTTCTAGAGAGTTTCGAACAAATTCGTTGTGGAACATGTGGATCAATTTACCTTCACTACGTTAAAAATATAACACATATTCCTATACGACCAGCAGCATAGCGTGAAGCACGCACAGGTCTACTAAGAAGCGTAAGCTCTATGGTTCAAATCTTGCATGCGTTTGATGCACTGCCGTGGTCAAAAAGTTCAATATCGATCTGTGGACTAAGGGGAAGGTAACGGGAAACCATCCCATAAATTTTAATTACTCTTGGCTTTGGCCAAGTTGAATCGCCAACGTTGCATCGGAGGGACCGGATATAGGACATGAAGAAGAAAAATAATTCCTGTACAAAGTCAAACTTCAAAATTGTTTCAAAATCGTATCTGCTTAAAAAATGTAACAATACATGGCCAAACATGCAGGTATTTTCTAATGCAACATCTTTTCCTAACCCAACTACATCATGTTTATACAACAAACCAATTTAAGACAATCCCACTAAGAACTACAATTTTCCATATTAGATGAGGCAGATTTCCGTATTATGCCCCTCATTAAACATGCAAGAAACAGAGGGAGTCAGAGAGTGATGGTTATTATCGAACGATACCGATGTTTTGGTTCTTCCGTTACATCATTAGACTATCTTCAAGAATCTTGGATTAAAAAAATTGTGAATTCGTCTAGGTATTCCCGTTCCCGTTCATAGGACTAAAATTTTAGATATAAAGAGTCATATATTGTTTTGTTATATATTAGGCATGTGTATTTAAACTAGTGGTGTCAGTGATCTCTTTTATTTTATGTTACTTCGTGTTTTACAAAACAAAATAAATCTGTTCTTAAAAAATATAAAAAACCAAAAATGTCCTACTTATTTTTAGATAGTTTCAAAGATGTTGATTTGTATCTGCCTTACTAAATATTACTAACCAATTTGATTACAGCCAATCATGCCAACTATATATGTACATACGTTAGCTATTTAATATACAGGGTGTCCCCGTGACCTTAGAAAACCTTTGAGTTGGTGATAAAGGACACTTTTCTAAGACAAATTTTCAAATAAAATTATTGTTCAAGTCCAAACTTTTGGAGGGGTACCTCCTTTTAAAGCAATTTTTTAAATTTCTGATTTCAAACGGTCATTGTGAGCACAACTTGTCTTTAAATAATAATCACATTATGATTTTTAATTGTTAATCGTTACTATGAGTATGCATTATTTGTTTACTATTTGTAAATTAATTGTAATTTTTATTATTAAACGTCTGATCATAGCAGTAACCATTGCTGAAAGCTTACGAATAATTTCGTTTTATTGTTTATTTAACCTTTTAATTTTAAAAATTTTAATTTAATTCAAAAAGATAATATTCTAAAAAAAAGAAAAGAAGTGATAAGCAAATTAAAAGGGCAAGTATTTAAACTTCATTTGCTTTATAATTTAAACTTGATTATTAACTCTTTTAGTTTTATTGATGACAAATTGACTTTGTCCATTTTTTAGAATTTCAATTTATAATTTTGTAAATGTAATTTTAAATTTTATTTGTTCTAATAGAGATATTGTTTCTTTTGAAGAAAGCTGTACTACACGATTTTTCCCGTTTCGACCCTTCTCACATTAAAAATTTTTAATTGTTTTTGATTGGCTAATTTTCGCGCTAATTTCGTTTGTGCAAATTTTAAAATTGACATTCGATGTTTTAAATTTCTCATTCATAAAGGTTGAAAATTACTAGGTATTAAATTATTTACTTTTAATATTAACAGTTGTTTTAAATAAAATTTTGGTACTTAGCTTTGCTGTTTGTTAAAACTTATTAATAAATTTTACCATTTAAATTATAATATTAATTTTTCAATACAATTCGCACCATCTGTCTTATTTAGCTTTGAATAAAATCCTTTTTAAATATTGCTGTAAAAGTTAACTACATTTTATTTTTTTAAATTGAACAATGTACCCCAGAAAATTGACGATAATATAAAAATTGAAATTTCAGTGATTTGATTGAAAACATCTATCAAAAGAAAAAGATCATTAACCTGATTTATTTTTATTTTCATTTAAATTTTCTTGCTTTAAAAACTTTCAAAAATAAAATAAATTAGCATTTAAGAAAGAATGAGATACGGCAATATACATACATTATATACTGATGATGGCTTAAGTTGAAAACAGTAACAAACTTTTATTTCAAATCTTGAGGAAAGTGTCTTTAAAATCTATTTTTTAAATAATCGTCTTGAATGTTCACGATTTTGGAAAAATAAAATAATTAATTTAAGTACCGTAGCTAAATTATAGCCATTTACATAAGGTATTTAGAACCAATAATAGGGATGTTGCATGATTTTGAAGTATTTTTTTTTATAAACTTTAGGTGTTCGTAAGCAGCACTGCATAGATAAAAAGTTCAGGAGGCCTTCAGTTTTCTCAAAAAATAATTATAAAAAATGATTTTTGAAATCGTGTTTTTAGCGCGAATGACGTCACAAACTATTTTTTAACAACTGGCAACACAGCAAATGCAGATTGTGTTGATAATGTAACCTATAAATAGTTTGTGTAAAAATTGAAAAATAAATTTTAATAAAACACAGAAAACTCGGAATAAACCATTTTCCTATAATTGTTTGTGACTACAGTTTGTATTAAAATAAATATATATTAATAAAAAATACAATTTAAATGGTAAACGTTATATTGTATGCAACTATCAAATACAAGTCGAATATTTAACTGTCAGGTCTTTGCGACGTTGTAAAATTTCCATAAAAACGTTCGGAATCACGCGTATGACGTCAGAGGCGTAATCGGCTGACCGATTCATTTTTGAATTTCAAATTTGATTTTCTCAGCGCAGACCGCATTTCAAAAATTTTTATTTCGGTTATAAATTTCGTTTGATATTATTTTCAAGAATTAATAGGAGTTATCACTAAATTCAATACCATGCAACATCCCTATTCTAAAAAAACGGCTCGCATACCCGAAAGGCATCAGGTTTTTTGAAACTAGATGCTCAATTTTGAGCAAGCTGAATTAAATTAGTAGCAAAACTCAATAATTCATGGGAATGCATACATACAAATGTGGGCAAGAGTCGACTAACCCTGATTCGAAAACACACTTAAATTTTAAAATAAAAACTAAAAATAGAGTAAAAATTAAAGAAGTTCAAAGTTAGTTCATCCAATAAAAAAAATACCTTCCAAAATATTTTTATTTATTTTTATGTACTGCTTCACAATTTAATAAAACAAAGTGCAAATTTAACCAACAATGTCAACCAGTTAAACCGCATATTATATAATTTTTAATTCTTTGGGTATGCAATTGGAGTGTATACTTCTGCAAAGAAGGATATCAATGACATTTCTTCTTCTAAATACAGTTCTTGTACGTCAACTTTAAATCTGCCACTGGGAATAAGTGGTGGTAAGTGGGTTTCATCTGGTACATAATTGCAAAAGTGATACGTAACATCCTGTAACAAAAAATACATGAAATACTATTTTATTTTGAAGAATAATTTTTAGAACCTTTTCAAAATAAATACTTGTAATGTTTCCACATTTCATTATGTCCTGTAAACCAATAATGTTTGCCTTAAATGCCTTTTGTAGATTAACTTGAAAACGTACTGGGAAGTGGCGATACTCGTTACTCAAAAATTTGTAAGCTTGAACGATTATCTAAAAATTTTATATCAGAATATAAGCACCATACTAAAGTGAGATCATCGTTGGAAAAAGCCCTGCGCTACACTCCTTGGTAAATAGTAAGGATTAGAGTACTTATTAAATATGTGTTAAAGGGTATCCCGACACACAAACCCGGTTGACAAACTTCGTTGTAAACCTGATGCCCTTGCTATGTCCAGCTGTTGGCCGACAATTTTTAGAGTATTACTTATCAGAAGATTAAATCGAGCATCCGTCGAAGCATAGGTGTTATATTATAACAACTATGTTTTGATAATCTTCTGATAAGGAAAATTTGTAAAATTGTCGGCCGACAGCTTGACCTAGCAAGGACATCGGGTTTACAACCGAGTTGTTAATAATTCTTACAATTAGTAGGTTTCACATTCATGTTATGTTTTAACGATAAGCTTTATAATAATGTGCTGTTAATTATGAAAATTATTGAAAATGTTTCAACTTTCAAATAGAACTTTTAAATTTAAATGTAAAGTAACGGTTAAAGGTTAAATACGCTAAAAAATTTATCAAGTAAATAAATGTGCTGAAAGTAATTCTCGTGATAAATGCACTACAGTCTTTAGTATAGAGTGTCTGGTACATATTTAAATTATTAAAAAATAGTTATAAAACTTTTATGTATTTTTATATTCACATAATATGTACCTACATCTTCAATTCTATTTTGTAACAAAAATTGCATGAGTAGGTATTGAAAGGATTAGTAGTGAAAAAATTACGGAGTAATTTTGCCTTAACTACGATACGGGATTCACTGGAACGTGTTAGCATTTGCACATTGGGCAGGGTAGTAACAGCTGTCACGAAGAAGTGTCAGACTCACAGACAGATGAAGACATTAAATTTTGATTTAAGGGCAACCATACCTCGATTTTATCTTTCACGTTAATTTCCATTTTGAATGTACAATTTATTGCCGGGGTTGTACGATTGTACTTAAATGTGTTAATTTTATAGTTACTAAAATACTTTTTATTGTATCGCATTAATTCTAGTCGAACATCTTTAATCTTGAAGCCACGTTGATGAAACTGAAATGCAGATTATTTTATTTGTTACATGAATTTTCTGAATTTTTATATACAATATAATAGGTTTCAGCCATCAAAAAAATATATAATTACTCTAATTACTTTTACAATAAATACCTTTGATAAAATATCGTCATTGCAGATGATGTCTTGAAACAATACTTGAAATACTAATAATAGTAAAGGAATATTTCTCATCGTGAGTTCTAAGCGAACATCAATTTTATACTGAAGCTTCATGTGACGATCATTCTAATGACTATATTTGATATTATTTCTGAATTTAAAATTGATAATCAGGAAATGTTGGGTTTGAAAACCTCGAAATGCTGACTAGGACGAGAAGGTTAATGAATATCTCTATTTGGTAGTTATCCCTGAAAATCAAAATGATATGGGTGATTAAATAATAATACATAATAGTAAATTGTAAAAGTCACCTAATGTGACTATTGTAATTTACAATGAAATCGTCCAGGAAAATCTGTTACAATATTTTGTAAAAATAATTATCTTCTCAATGTTAAAAATTAACCTGAAATATATATTTTCTTTATTGCCTTTCCTTAACTACGATACGGGGATTCACTGGAACGTGTTAGCATTTGCACATTGAGCAGGGTAGTAACAGCTGTCACGAAGAAGTGTAGGGGAGTTATGTTCAGACTCACAGACCGATGAAGACATTAAATTTTTCGATTAAAGATTAGTTATTTAGCCGCGATAATGTACAGCGACTACATCTCGTGAAGACCATTACTTACCATTACCAGACCAATTTAGTTAAGGTCACAATTAGTCATAGTTTTACGTAAATTTTTAGTAAACTTTAAAAAGAAGAGAAAATTAATAATTTTATGATTTTATTTCTATTAGGTGTGAAACGGATTGACTATTTAAGGGGAGATATACACCTAGCAGCCGGAAGAAAAGGTCATTTTTGTGCATTTTTTCTAAGAAAACTATTTGAAATTTTGGATTGTGAGTTTGACTATCTATAAGTATAAACATTCAAGAATATTTATAATTTTTTTTATTTAAAAATATCAAAAATAAACAAGGACATTGTACGATCCTTGGAGCATCGTAAAAAAATTTGCGTTAACGGTAACCACTGGCGTTTCTTCAAAAATCATCTGAGAAAAACAAAACAAAAACCAAAAAAATTGTCATAGCCGATTTTGAAAATATTGATTTATGACAAAATAGGGGACGTTTGAACATAAATAGTGATTTTTAGACCAAGAATTAGTAATTATTTTGCCTATAAAGCAAAAACTAAGTAACGAAAAGAAAAAATCCGAACTTTTATCAGATCTAAAGCGAACGGGAAAAATAAAAACTCACTGAAAATCACAAAACTAACAATAGTTGAAGAAACTAATGTCAATTTATTTGTTTTGACAGTGTTTTGTTTTCATTGTCCTAAAATTATTCAAGTTGAATAAGAACAAAAGCAATAACAGCCTTCTAACTTAAAAAAAAACAAATTTCGATATAATCAGCTGCAGTTTATTAAAATGTTTTTATTTTGTTTCAACGCATCTTACTCGAAAATCCTAATGTGGAATAAAAAAAATTTTCCAACAAAAGTTGTTTATTTTTTCATGCAAACTATAAATCTGCTAAAAAAAATTAAGGTGCCATTTAAAAAACCAAAGTTGACCTTCAAATGACCTTGAAAAGGTCAATAAATTAAGAAAACAATTATTCCATATTCTGTCCCCCTCGCTATCATACAACTTTCGTTCGAAACATTTTTTCATCTGACTTTTGGTTTTTGAGATATTAATTGCTGGAAGTTTTAAAATAAACACCCGGTATATCGATTCTATCCGTTATTGTATCTTGAGCCCCCATTCTTCGTCGAATCTCGTTATTTGTTATATGCTCCATTCTTGATACTAGAGCTTCGTCTCAGGTAATCCATTTCTACCGCTCGAATCTTCTTTCTCATATCCTTTTTTATTACCCATGCTTCACTTCCATAACTGAACACCGACTCGACCATTGTTCGTCTTATGTTTTTTTTGTTTTTAGTGAAATGTATCTATTCCACCACACTGAGTTTAGCGCTCCTATCATCTTTCGGCTGTTCTCTATTCTGGATTTTATATCATCATTTCCGATATCATCAGTTGTTATAATCGTACCCAGATATTTAAAGTGCTGAACCTGGTTTATCTGCTCCGTGTCATTGATTAGTATTTGGAACCGTGCCAAGCTATTACTCGCTAGATATTCCGTTTCTCCAATGTTTATTATTAGACCCCATTCTTGATAGATGTTGTTTAGTCTTTTCAGCATGAATTCTAGATCGTATGCATCTTGTGCTATTACTACCTGATCATCGGCAAAATTTAATGTAAAAAGATATTCATCTCCTATGGGTATACCCATGCTCCTGACCCTTCTCTTCCACTCATTCAGTACGATTTCCAGATAAGCGTTAAAAAAAAGTGAGGAGAGACTACACTCTTGTTTAAGCCTTTAGTGGGGTAAACGCCTGCGATAGTTCTTTTCCATTTCTAAAACGTGTTTTATTGTTCCTATACATTTCTCGGATAATATCAATCAGTTGTGAATTGATGTTCAACTTCTCCAGTGCTTTTCACAGCCTGTTCCTGGGAATGGAATCGTAAGCCTTCTGAAGGTATATAAAGACTAGATGTGTTTTCTCTCCTACCGTTATTCTTTTTTCTATTAGTTGTTGGATCACAAAGATATTACCCATGCAAGATTTTCCTCGTGTGAAACCACCCTGTTCCTCACTAATCTTACTGTCCAGTTTTTCTATTAGTAGGGTTGATAGGATTTTGTCATAGAGTCTGCTAAAGGTGCCATTAATGCTGAGCTCTCGATAATTGCTTGGGTTCTTTCTCGATCCTTTTTTGTAGATAGATATGATATGAGTTTTTTTCATTGCTCTGGTATTTTATTTTGTCTCAGACAGTTATTAAAGTGAATTAGCAGTCTTTCTACCAGATGTGGTCCACTGTATTTCAGCAGTTCTGCCGGAATATCTCTCGGCCCTGTTGGTCTACCCTTCCTCATTATTTTCAGGCATGTCGTTATTATGCCCTTGGTTATTTCCACATCCGTATTTGTATTCGTCTCTCTATTTTCTTTTTGACCATATTGGTGTCTGTTTTCCACAAAGAGGTCCTTATAGAGTCCGAGTGAATATGATAAAACCGCGACCCTATGCGGACACCTTGAACATCACTCGTGGTCCTTTCACTTTCGACATAATATTACATTCAACGTTCATCGTAACGTAGCTGACAGCTGATCGGTGTCGATAATATAGATAACTTAAATAAGCCCACCGCTGATTTAAATTATCACCACTTTTGGCGCTGGGTGGAAATTCACTCGTCCCCTATAGTGTACAGTCCACTGTGTAGTTGAAGGCTACAGGAATAAAACAGGGTATGTCACAAAAGTAGAATATTGAGAAATCTTAATTTTAATCTTAATTCTTCTATAGTTTATACCGGTATACTACACTCCTGGACAAAAGTCTTTACGCACTAGATATAAAGTAATATTTTATATAATATTTCAAGTGTCATCCTGTATACAACAGATTAAAATGTAGGGGTAGTCAATATTACCACCCTGCAAACCCCTTATAGAAAATTCTAGAATATTTGCATTGTTATATTACTTAATGGCCCTATAACGGTACTTATTTTGTAATTTCATATACCTGCAAGTAAGGTGCATTATTTGAATTTTTTTGAAAGTAAGCGGTTGTTGTGAATTTTGTTTTAAAAATTATTTACGAGTGATATTGTGTGTGTATAGTAAATTTTGGTTATAAAAATGTCAGCAAATGTGGAAAGATCAGCGAAAATTATTGCATTGGTTGAAACGGGTCTTAGTAATCGAGAAGTTGCTCGACGTACTGATGTTAGTGAAGGAACGGTGAGATACATTAAAAAGCGTTATTTGGAGACGGGTAGTGTTCAACATCGGCCCCGTTCTGGTCGTCCTCGAGCAACCACTTCGCGAGAGGATCGAGTAATTGAGAGAATAGCCCTACAAAATCCTCAATTAACGAGTAATTCTATAGCCAGTCAGGTAAATTTAGTGCGCAATCAACCTATTAGTAACAAAACCGTCCGCAGGAGACTTGTAGAAAGTGGACTTAATTCATGCCGTCCAGCAACTGGACCTGTATTAACGCAGAGACATCGGAAAGTGAGGCTCAATTTTGCGAGAGAGCATGAACATTGGACTGAAGAGGACTGGGGCTCCGTTTTATTTACAGATGAGTCTCGTTTCACATTACAGGGTCCAGATGGTCGTCAAAGGGTATGGAGACGAAGTGGGGAACGATATTCTCAACGAATGTTTGCTCTCCGGACCAATTTCTTTGGAGGATCAGTTATGGTCTGGGGTGGCATATCGTTAGAGGCTCGTACCGAGCTTCACATTTTTGGAAATGCTTCGGTAAATGCTGAAAGGTATATAACCGATATTTTAGAACAATATGTGGTCCCATTTGCACCTTTTGTAGGAGAGAAATTTGTGCTAATGCAAGATAATGCACGACCGCACGTGGCGACGACAACAAAATCATACCTAGCAGATGTTGGAATTAATTGTTTGAAGTGGCCAGCCTGTAGTCCAGACATCAATCCTATTGAACATGTCTGGGACATAATGGGGAGACAGGTTCGAGCCCGTCCAGTGCAGCCAAAATCACTAGGAGAGCTACAAAACGCTTTGCTAGAAGAATGGGATCGGATTCCACAAGAAAGCATAAAAAGCTTAATTCAAAGTATGCCACGACGCTGTAAAGCTGTCATTAAAGCCCGTGGAGGCAACACAAAATATTAAATTTAACATATAATACTTTCTTTTTTTTTAATTTTTTGCAACAATTAAATATTTAATAAATTTCTGCTTTTTGTTTTTTTGTTTTTTCACCTTTCCAGTGAACTAGATAGGGCCCTATTGCCAACAGGGTGAAACTAGAGTTTAATAACTATATGTAATCAAAAATTTAGCCACTACAACTCACTTTTGGGTATATAACTACGATTAATAACAAAATTAAGAGTGCGTAAAGATTTTTGTCCAGGAGTGTATATTTTCAACGTTAAATTTTGTGGACATCCCTAGTTTTATTTTTTGGTATTTTACATGTAGAAAGAGCTACATAGAGGCAAGAAATGGGATTAACAGTTCCATTTTGCAAAAAATGGACATACCTTGTTTTATTCCTGTACCCTTCAGTTGTAATAAATGTAGTATTATCACTGTTATCTTCTCTTTGATATTTTTAAAATCTCCAAACTTCTGTGGGTTGAGCTCCTCCTATTTTTCCATCTATTTCTAGGTATTTTCTTTCCCACGCCTCATTTTTGCAATTAGTTATTTTGGTTTTAACATGTCTGTTTATTTGTTTATAATCTTATAGAGATTTCGTCGTTCTCTGGGAGATCCACTTGTGGTATAAATTGTTCTTCCATTCAATATGATCTGCAATGTTCTCGTTCCACCAAAACTGCATCTCTCCCCTTCTTTCCTTCTCTTTAGAGGACCTCTTTAGCCGCTTGATGTAACGCTTGTATTATCCTTAAATGCTCTACTTCTATTTTGTTCGTATTCTCTATCTTTAGGAGTTGCAGCTTTAATCTTTCAGAATGTAGATGTCTAATAATTTCATCGTTTAATAAATATAATTTGTATCTCTCTGAGTGCACTATCTCTGTCTCTGAGTCATCTTGTTGTACGTGGTTCCAAATTTCTTTACTATCATTGCACCTGGGAGGTATAAGTAGTGGTCTGATCCACATTCTGCTCCCCTCCTAACACGGACATCTTTTCCTATCATATTCTGCCTCTGTTTGGTGATAAAATAGTCTAAAATTGATTTCTGGTTAAGCGATGGCCTTTACCATGTAATCTGGTGGATAGATTTATGGTTGAAGAAAGTATTCCATATTTTTAGGTTATATTGTATGCACAAATCTATCAATCTATCTCCGTTATCATTTCTGATTGCTTCCCCAAAACTACCCACAACACAATCTTGATTCCTAGTTGCTACTCTGGAGTTCACGTCTCCTGTAATTATTAGCTGTTATTTACTACTGATCTTGTCCAACTGTTCTGTTATAATCTGGTAGAATTCTTCTTTAACTTCTATTTTTGCGTCGTCAGTTGGTGCATATAGACCTAATGTAACTATCTTTTGATTTCTGATTTTAACAGTTACTTTAATGCATCTTTCCAATATTGCCTCAAAATCTATTACTTTTCTTGCATGTTTATTCTTAAGAACGATTGCTACTCCTGCTCTAGCTTTCTTTCCTTTGGGGACCAATATATGTCATAGTTCGTTTTTACTTTTTTTCCCTGGCCCTTTCGCTTGGTTTCTGTGAGACAAGCCATGTGTCTAGTTTGATCACCTTCCGTTGGCTACAGTCTATTACGACTACAGTCAGGGGGGACGACGTGAACGTGGGAAAAGGATTTTCTGGTCTAGCTTAAGTGCTGTGGCTTTTCTCGGTATTTAGTGGGGAGTGTTTTTCGACATTCACCCCCTTCCGAGACTTTACCAGCCTTGCCCCCCTGCGATGTAGTAATATTATTGGAAATAATCGTAGTTGGAACAGAGCTATCATCTGGTTGTAGTATCATAGGTAGTGTTACACAATTGCGACAAATTGAATAAAATTCCATTGCTATAAAGTATATTATTGGTACGACTATTATTATTGGTAAACTGGTATGACTCGATTATAAAAGGAATGCCCTATTTATTCATCTAGAGATAGGTGTCTATTAGATAAATTAACGAATTAACCAATCAGACAGCAGCAAAACAAAATTAATCGGATGTGGCCATGCCCTTGACTTGATCATACTTTTATTAAATTAAATATTAAAAATATAATTTTTAATAAGAAAAAAAAATTTTTATCAACCAATTTTACCCAAAATCTAATCAGCTCTAAGTCGCAATACAAATATACAAAATACCAAATTTAGTTTTGAAATCGTATTAGTTTTTGAAATATTTAATAAAAACTAATATTAAATAAATAGATTAACAAAATTGTTTCCATGAACCAATTTTAACCATAATTTAATCAGCTTTAATTCCTACTATAGAGATAGGAAATCTCATATTTGGTTTTGAAAACTCTGTTAGTTTTTAAAATATTAAATAAAGACTAATATTAAATAATAAAACTTAAAAAATTAAAAAAACAATAGTTTTCATAAACCAATTTTAACTAAAATTTAATCAGTTCTAAACTTTGACATAAGTATGCTAAATCCTAAATTTGATTTTGAAATTCCTATTAGTTTTTTAAATATTAATTAAAAACTAATATTAAATAATAAGATTAAAAAAAAATAGTTTCCATGAACCAATTTCAACCAAAATGTAATCAGCTCTAAGTCACAAAATAAGGTTACAAATACCCAAATTTGGTTTCAAAATTCCTATTAGTTTTTTGCTGTAGTGCGCACACAAAATTTAACCACACACTTTTTAAATGAAAAGATTTTTAAAGAAAATGAAAAGAACATTTTTGAAATGTTCTTATGTAACTCAGGAGACCTCAAAAGTGTAAATCCATCAAAATCTCAATTTTTTCTGCATGAAAACAATACTTTTCATATTACATAAATATGAAATAAGATTGTTTACTTCATTAATTTATCTAACAGATAGATATTTCTACATGAAGAAATCAGGCTTTCTTAGGCTCCTAAGGTAAGGTAAGGTAAGGATAACAAAAGAAAGGTTCTTATAAAAAATACTAAGTTTACTAAAAAGCAATAGGTCTGTAATTTAAACGAAATTTAAAGAATTAATTATGCTGATATATTGCCGAGAAAATTGGAAAAGGAAACTAGTGTGGTTAGTAAAGAAATATGTTAAGCGGAATACTTCCCAAGAAAAGAAAAGGAGGAAGATCAAGATTAAGTTGAAGACAATGAATCGACAAGGCAATGTCGGCAAAAGATCTGGAGGAGGAACTTTGTCTGGACAGAGGAGAGTAGAAACTGGGGACAGAGAAATACCGTACTCGTAGCAATGAAATGATCCGTTTATTTAGGATAGATCTGATACAGGGTGTCTCAGGAAGAACCTCTGAAGTGGTGATAAAAAACACTTTTCTAAGAGATATTTTTAAATAAAATTTTTGTCCTAGTCTAAACCTTTGGAGGGTTCTTTAAAACAATTTTTTGAATTTTTGCCTTCAAAAAGCTATAGCACCGTAACTACTAATTTTATAATTATTAATAGTTTAGTGATTTTTTAAAGATCGTTTTCTTATCTACAAACTAGTTTATAACCTTTTATTGTCTAGAATCGACATTGTGTTAACGGTAGGGGTGCTTTGATATGCACGAATCAACTATAGGGCGGGGCTAACTAGATCAGCGTTAGGAGGGAGTCAGTCGCTCTCTGACATCCGTCGGGTCAACTTCCAAATTTTTTTGAATTGGATCGTCTTGGGGGATGTTTTAAGTAAGTAAAGCGCTAATCAAAACCGCTTGTAGCGCCCAGAGCGGAGCGGCCGCAAGTAGCGCAAAGCGGGTTTTGATAAACGCAACTACACCAAGACTGAGATTCACCTTAAAAATGAATATTATTCGAAATATGTTGACCAATCACAAATTTTAATTTTTTATTTGTTAATTACACCATTATCTTTCATAATTCGTTGTAAAAACCGAGATTCTGGTGTCTTGACTGTCGCCACAACCTATTTGCATTTCGATGGGCGGGGTTACAATTCAACTGCGATCAGCTTTAGGCGCTACAAGCGGTTTTGATAAACACAACTTTATTTTTTTTTATCGAATTTTTTCCGTAATTTGTTGTCCGAACACAAATTTAATTTACTGTCCCCACAACCTATTATAATTTCGGTGGATAGGGTTACAGTTCGAAAGAGTCAATGATAAAATTGCATTTAAAATTAATTTTTAAAGCCGTTTTTTTCAAAATTTGTGAACCGACCGCAAATTTTATTTCAAAATTTGACATTTATCCATCGTGCGAGAAAGTATTTTGCGCCCGTCGCGAAGTACGGAAAATACTATGGCGCAAGTTCCCAAAATTAAACAAACACAATATAGCAAAATAATTTTTATCAAATCCTTTTTTTGGTATTAATCTATAGTTATAGAAAAAATAGTTTGTGCAACTTGTGCGCAAAATGCTTTTGGTACTGTCGAATGATGTTTTGTCTCGGCTAACGCCTCGCCAAAACACTTTCATTCTCATGTACCAAAGCACTATTTCGCGAACGAGATACACAAATAGCTATTAATTATTTTTTTGTGAAATTTGGCTCTGCCTCTCTTGCTTACCCACCAAGCAAATCGCCACAACCAATAATTGAACTGCTAATAATAACTTGAAAGGTCTCTCGGGAAAAAGTTTAGTGATGCTCCCAGCGAGAGCTGTTACGTACAAATATAATTTTTATATGTAATAGGAGAAAGTATTGCTTTCCTGCAGAAGAAAAAATTGAAATCTTGATGGATTTACATTTTTCCACGTTCCATGAGATAAATAAAACCTTTTCGAAAAAGTGTCTGTATGGGTGTTCCTGTGTGTGTGTTAGATTTTGGTTGGAATTTCAAAAGCAAATTTGAGATTTCGTATCTTTAGAATTAGAGTTGATTAGATTTTGGTTGAAATTGGTTCATGAAAACAATTTTTGTTAAATCTTTTTATATAATATTGAGTTTTTTAAATTTTCAATTTAAAAACATTAGTTTTTATTTGATTTAATAGTTTAGTTTGGACTTTTTTGTACGCTAGATCTCCAATTTTTTGCCGTAACTGCCTTAAAATAAAAACTAAAAGTAGGGTAAAAATTAAAGGAGACTAAAGTAAGTTCATCCAATAAAAAAATACCTTCCGAATTATTTTAATTAATTTTGATGTGCTTCACAAATAAAAGAAAGTGCAAATTTAACCAACAATGTAAACAAGTTAAACCGCATATTATGTAATTTTTAATTCTTTGGGTATGTAATTGGAGTATATACTTCTGCAAAGAAGGACATCAATGACAATTCATCTTCTAAGTACATTTCTTGTACGTCAACTTTAAATCTGCCACTGGGAATAAGTGGTGGTAAGTGGGTTTCATCTGGTACAAAATTGCATAAGTGATACGTAACATCCTGTAACAGAATATACATGAAATACTATTTTATTTTGAAGAATAATTTTTAGAACCTTTTCTAAATAAAAACTTGTAATGTTTCCACACTTCTTTATGTCTTGTAGACCAATGGCGTTTGCGTTAAATGTCTTTTGTAGATTAACTTGAAAACGTATTGGGAAGTGGCGATACTCATTACTCAAAAATTTGTAAGCTTGTACCACTACCTAAAAATATAAAAAATTTATATCAGAATATAAGCAGCGTACTAAAGTGGGAGCATCGTTTGAAAATAGCCATGCGCTACGCTCCGCTACGGTGATTTCAAATAGGGGGACTGACGTCACAACCCTATATTTTTGAACTTTAAATAATTTGTTGCTTCTCTTAAACGTACTCAAAAAAATTTGAAAAAAACTGTAACTTCAGTTTAACCTATACTTTTATATAACAAAATAAAAAAAAGACCTAAACTCCCCCATTACAAGAATTATTGAAAATGTTTCAACTTTTAAATAGAGAGTATCTGTAAGAATTTATCAAGCAAATAAAGGCGACTGAAAGTAATTCCCACGATTAATGGACAGTGTTCCCAATAGCTATCGTGCTGCAATAGTTTCCCCAAATAAAATTGCTACATTTTTGAGTAAAAATATTTGTGATAATTTTGTATTGTATAGTATAAATTATTAGACTTAAAATTAGGTAGTAAGTAATTAAGACCAACTATACCTCGATTTTATCTTTCACCTCAATTTTCATTTTGAATGTACAATTTATTGCCGGAGTTGTACGATTGTACTTGAATGTGTTAATTGTGAAAATATTAAAATACTTTTTATTGTATCGCATTAATTCTAATCGAACATCTCTAATCTTGAAGCCATGTTGATGAAACTGAAATGCAGATTATTATATTTTTACATAAATTGTTTGAATTGTTATATAAAATACATTTGCGATCGTATATTTAATTGTGTCCAACTGAATAATAATAAATAATAATAAATAGTTTATGATAGGAAATGTCTTGTTTTAAAGATTTTTTTTAACGCTTTTCTAAAACCAAAAATTCAAATATTTCGTCAGAATCGCTTACAATAACACCTTTTGGCGAGGAGCCCCCTCCCCCTCAAATGTAAAAAGTTATTAAAAATTTGAATGCTTTATCTGATTATTCATTTATACATGTAGTTATTAACGTGCGAATTTAAAATTCCCTGACTTTCCATGGCTTTCCCTGACAAGTTTTAAATTCCCTGACTTTTCCAGGTTTTCCATACAAGTGAAAACCCGTGAAAACCCTGTATATCTCAAATAATTTATGTATTTAATATTTTATATTAGTGTCTTTTTAAATAAACAATGTTCCTATAAAATATTTTGTTAAATTACCCACTTTAAAACTCTCAAAATATGGAAATATTTTATTTTCGAAAACTTTGTGCACTGTACATAAAATTTTTAGTAATTGTGCATTTTTTATATAAAAAGCTTAAGAACGCAATCAAAAACATATATTTGTTTCAAAACGTAATGAAAATTCTATCACGTTGTTGAAAAAATGATCCCCTTTCTATTAAAAACAAAATCAACGCGATATCTATGACCAATTTTGCGCTGTAACAATAGCACTTGTTGGATAATACTTAACTCTAATTTTTTCAAATTTATTTAATTACTTTAATTTTTATTTACCTAATTTGTGTTGTAAAGATATGTTGGCTTTATAGTTACACGAATAAATATAACTATGTACAATATTTTCACTTGGTTTTAGTCATTAACAAAATATATAATTACCCTAATTAATTTTACTATAAATACCTTTGATAAAATATCGTCATTACAGAAGATGGCTTGGAACAATACTTGAAATACTAATAATAGTAAAGGAATATTTCTCATCGTAAGTTCTCAGCGGCGAACAAGATTATACTACGGGGTAACGTAGCGATCATTGTAATGACTATATATTCTAATATTTTAAAATGATAATTTAAAAATTGATGATCCGGAAATAGTGTGTTCGAAAACCTCGAAATGTTGACTAGGACGAGAAGGTTAATGAATATCTCTATTTGGTAGATGTCCCTGAAAAACAAAATGCTCTGGATCATTAAATAATAATACATAATAGTAAATTGTAAAAGTCACCTAATGTGACTATTGTAATTTACAATGAAATCGCCTAGAAAAATTTGTTATAATATTTTGTAAAAATAATTATCTTATAAAATATGACCTTTAAATTTCATGGTATTATCTTAGGGAGTTTTTTAGGAGGGGTAATGATTGGTATGGTCTCGAGGGGAGAACTTACGCCATTTAGGGCATTAAATCTCGAGAAAAGCCGCTGCGACTAAGTAGAAACCAGCAAATCCTATTTCCACGTTCACGTCGTACCCCCTGACTGTAGTCGTAATAGACTGTAGCTAACGGAGAAGGATGAAGGGCGAGCCTTCGGCGCCTTAAAACCGTAACATAATGGCTAGGAGAGAAAACCCCAACAGAAAATCCCGGTCCTCCTGACAAGGAGGTTGAGCAGATGGCTAGTAACCAACTCTCATAAAAATGAAAGTTACTTACAGAACCCAAAGAAGCCTTGGAACTAGGACTAATATAAGGTTGACGACACATGCAAGAAGAAGGGACAAACGAGTTTGGATTAATGAGACAATAAAAGTTGCTACATGGAATGTGAGAAGACTGGCACAAAAAGAAGTCGAACTGGAAAAGAATTTAAAGGAAATGAAAATAGTTTTTTCAGCTATTACAGAAACCAAAAAGAAACAAAAAGGAATAAAATATAGTGAGAACTATATAATGATATACAGTGGAGTACAAAAGGAAGAAAGAGCTAGTAAAGGAATCGCGCTATATATACACAAGAAATGGGAGGATAATATAAAAGGCTACAGATATATTATAAACGAGCAAATACTTACAGCAAAAATCAAGATCAAAAGAGGATGTATAACTATAATAGGCACCTACGCACCAGAAGACGGAAAAATTGACTGAACCAAATCCTTTTATAAAGAGTTATAAGCGGTTCTTAATAAGTGCAATCAAAACGACCAAGTAATACTTTTAGGCGATTTAAATGCTAGGGTTGGAAATATCCCAATTTCAAATATAGTGGGCCCCTATGGAGAAGATACCTGTAATGAAAATAGAAAAATTTTAAAAGACTTCGTCACCTATAACGATCTCAAAATAACAAATGGATTCTTTAGAAAACGAGATATTCACAAATACACGTAAACAGCAAGAGGAAGAAGATCTATTATAGATTAATAAAAAGTTGGCAGGCCCAAATTAGAGATACGAGAGTTTATAGAAGACAAGACGTGGGTTCGGATCATTTTATAGTGGTCTCGACAATCGAGACTTATACAAAATGGAAATAAAAGAAACCAACAATGAAACAAGAAGAACAGGTGTATAAAGTATACTTTCTGGAAGAAAATAGTGTGAGATTTCTGTACCAGAATAGGATAAACAGAAAGTTAGAATATTTTGAAACGAGGGAACATATTAATGAAGAATGGGGTGGTCTAAAAGAAATAGTTAAAGAAGCAGCAGACGAAGCATTGGGAAAGAAGAAACGCTATAGAAAAAGAAAAGGCTTAAGAATTTGGTCACATGAATTAGAAGAGGCAATAAGAGAAAAACGTAACACGTACAAAAATATATTAATAATCCGACAACAGAAAACGTCGAAGAATACAGACAAAAAAGAAATTTTACCAAATCACTAACTAGAAAAGCACATGCGGAGTCCTGGGAACGATTTATTAGTAATATTGAACATGATGTACATGGAAGACAGATGCTGGCATATAAGGTGATGAAGACGCTAAATAAACAGGAAAGAAAAGAAATTCAAATAAATAACATAGGAGAAAAAAAATGGATAGCACGCTATAAACAACTGTGGTTTAAAAACGATGTAGCGAATACACATGCACAAAAAGATGATATAAAAGGACTGGATGAAATTGACATGAATGAACTGACGATGTCTCTAAAAGCTACCAAAAATCGAAAAGCAAATGGGATGGATAGTGTGAATGCGGAATTATGGAAATACACGTGCATACATCACACTACTGCACTTAAGACTTACATATACACCTTTTTAATATGTGCTGGAAAGAAAAAACAATCCCTAAAGACTGGAAAAAGCACAAGTTATTTCATTGTTTAAGAAGGGAAATAAAAATAAATGCGAAAACTATAGAGGTATTAGCTTGCTAGATTCTGCTTACAAGATTGTTACGCTCCACTTTTTCGTAACACGAATTAGCGATTCAAAGCTATAAAGTAGAAATTTTGAAAAAGAGTATCTAAAATTAATATACTTTGTATAAAAATATTGCAGCAAAATAATAATTAATCTCTAACGACGCCAAGAAGGCGCGGGTCGCATCAGCATAAGATAAGATAATTCCAGCGTGAATGCAGTGAAAAATATAAAGAGTTGCAATTAAAAAGTAGACCAACTATTACCTGAGCATAACTTAAAGCAAAATGCTAAATTAAAATGCAGTCTTTGGTTGACTGAGTGACACGTGTCCGTCCAAGACACCTACGCTCAAAAACTGCAGAATATTGCAAGCCGTGATAACCGCCAAGAAGCAGTGGAATAATAAGTAAAAGTTATAGGAAAGGGTAGAAGAACCAGTAAGTTCCTACGAGACCACGAAAGCAGAAGATGGCTTTAAAAAGCGAACGCGAAAATCGGGTGTTAATAAAAGTTTCTATAATTAGGGAAACGAAATAGCTTACCGAACGCAGTTTAAAATACCGTCTCGAAGAAGTCAACAATTTGTGTGAATAACTGAATACCGAAAATAATTAAAATAACGTGCCGTCTAAAATATCGAATTACCATCAATAGTTTAGTATCGATACATTAAACAAAATTAATAATAAATACGTGCGGAAACGATTTTAAAGGAATTAACTTTCTAATTCAGGATTACCTAACAATTAATAAAACGCTATGTGTGTGCGAATTAACGCAAGGGACCTTAAGTGGTTTCAAAATTAAAGAAGACCTAAAATCGCAGTCAATTTCGTAGCAGCAATCGCTTTGCTAATAACTTAAATGCACGTAACATGCCGATTAAATTAACTTTGTCAAAATGATTTAACGAGCGACGCAAGATAACTTTAATAAATTCGCGTCAATAACATTGCATTAAATAAGCAATAATAATTAAAGTTGGAGATAAATTCCCACAAATCAAGGATCAGCGCATTCGAACATTCCTGCAATTGGAACAACCATTATACAGCCAGGGTGTCTCCACTAGAATTACCATGAGTATCGTTACAGCTACCTACAACCAATTTGATGTATCTTCTAAAGGTAACATTTTGTATGTAGATTTAAGAAAGTGCATAAGTGACAAGTGCCAATGAACGACAATCAGACAAAGGGTCTTAAAGAGTGATAACTTGTTTATTAATTTTAAAGTAATAATATGGAATCTTTTTTTATGAATTGAATCTTCATAATAACTTTTGTTGATAAAAACAAATTGAGGCTTAATTAAATGTAGTTCATGGTATATGCCAATTGCTAATTAAGTAATATATTTTTTGAGTGAGTTGACGTCAACCAATATTTAATGATAGATTTTGATATTAATAACTGCCGTCAAAGCATATTTGAATTTGATTTAGACTTAAGGTGACGAATTTAGTATTATGGTGTAATAATGTGCATATTCTAAAATAATTTGATTATACGACTATGTTATGTATTTCTGGTGTTTTATTGACTTTCTGCCCAGACAAAAGTAAGCAATTTTCAAACCTGGCCTCCTTCAAATATGATTATTTGGACGAGAGGACCGCTGACTACTCGAGGCATCGAAAGCTTTTAAGTTTACGAGGTAGGTTAACCCAAAGCTGGAGAATCAACCTAACAAGATATATACTAGAATACTGAAGAATAGAATTAAGAACATTACAGACAGCATAATAGGTGAAGAACAGATGGGCTTCAGAGCGGGAAGATCGACAATAGATGGAATATTTACATTGCAACAGCTGATTGAGAAACGCAGAGAATTTAATAAAGAAACACATATAGCCTTTTTAGATTTTGAAAAGGCGTTTGACAATGTACATAAATAGAAACCTCCTTTGGAAGATAATAGAAAGAAGAGGCTTCCCGAAACACCTCATTAATGCAATTAAGAGTCTGTACGCGGATACCAGAATAGTCTTACAAGGAGACCACCCGACCTTACCCTAACCGATTTGCTTGATTTTTGTTTTACGAGCAGGTTATGACTAGAAATGAAGCGGGCCAAAATATTAGAGCGCGATATTCACCCGTTGCCGAGAAAATCTACTTTGAAAATATCGTCTTTTTTCATATTTTATGGGGTACGGCTGAAGGGTCTAGTAATTTTCTTATTGGTATCTGTGGATATAGGGATAACAAAAAATACTATATATAAATTAAAATTATAATATATCAAGTTATACCTATATATCGTTTCGACAATGTCTGACTACAAATTCATGGAAACACTGGGCCCTTCGACAGTTGAAGAAATCGAAACCGATGAAGAATCTCTGTATAGTGAAATTTCTAGGAGGCGATTGAAAGATGCGATGGTGTATTGTCAGCAACTCCTTATTGCAAATAATTTAATGGCGCCAGAAGCTTCTGCGGTAATTAGTGAAGACGCTGTGGTAGTAGGAGAAGACATTTACCATTACATTATAACAACGTTAGGAGAAAAGGAATTGTGTCGGAGGACGAAATTTTGAAGAAGTAAAAGAAAATATGACCGAAGATTGTTCTCCAGAGAGAAAAGGATGAAAATAGAAGAAATCGATAATATTCCACTAGATTACAAAATCAAGGTTTCTAATATTGCTAGGCAACATCCAAAGTGGAGCATTAAAACTCTTCAAAAGGAGGATGTTCCCGTCAAAAAAGCTTTAAGGATTTGAAGAAATGGAGAAAACAAATTCAAAATGGTGGAACAAAATTTGATAAATTTGAAATTATTGACTCTTGGAGCAATGACAGGTTTGTAGAAGCTCGCAAAACTCTCAACAAGTATCAACAAGAAACTTGCAACAGTGGGCATTATCTGCAGCGGGTCAGTTTGAGAATTTTGAATTCAAAGCCTCTGAAAATTGGGTTGTTCGATTCAAAAGAAGACACCGAATTGGCCAGCGAAAATAACCAAATTTGTAAGCCAAAGAGAAACCGCGACACTGGAGGAAACTTTGGCTGCCGCTGAAAGATTTCGAATCCAGACTCGTGCGTTGATACCGAAATTTGACAAAGATCTTGTTATCAATACAGATCAGACTGGGTGTCAATACCAGTCAAATTATAACCGAACTCTCGCGGAGCGGGGATCAAAAGCTATTATTGTTAATACAAAGGACATGAACAAGGTCACCCATTCCTATACAGCACAGTATGCCATTACCCTCTCCGGAAAACTATTACCTCTCGTTTTTGTATGCCTACAAGAGGCGACAGGATCATTTGGGCCGAGGGTTAAAATATGTGTAGAAGAATATGCTAGAAAATATAAAATGTTGTTGTAACTTCTTCAAAGTCGGGAAAGTTGACAACATCTTTGTATAAAGATTATTTAACGAACGTTTTAAGCCATACGTGGAAAAGAACGTTTTCTACTTATAATCGATTCTTGGGGAGGCCAAACAAATCTAGATCTATACGATGAAGTATTTCAGGATGAAGAAGGTCAATCAACTTGTACGATTAAAGTAATTCCTCCGAAATGTACACCATTGGTCCAGCCTTGCGATGTTTACTTTTATCGACAAGTAAAAAATTTTATCAAACGTCTTCAAAATTGTGCACAGTTGATCGAGACACAACGTGAAATCAATTCTCGGAAGATTGCATAAAATACAATCGATAGTACAACATCAGTTGTCCTCACCAATTTTTTCGGATATGCTGCAGTACGCGTGGTTTGCTTCCAAGCTCACTGACGAGAGAAATGTTTTCATAAATGTAAACCAAATGTGCTTCCCCATAGAAATTTTAAACAATCCTTGCAAGTGTAAGAAAACTGCATTTATAAGGTGCGCTCGATGTAGTGAAACATATTGCTTTTTTGTTTTTACGACGAATATCACCCTGGCTCCTGCGAATTTTCGGATGATTCCTCCGAAGATTAATAGATAAAAATAAGATTTTTGATTTTTAGTACACAGCTTGATATATTATAATTTTAATTTATATATAGTATTTTTTGTTATCCCTATATCCACAGATACCAATAAGAAAATTACTAGACCCTTCAGCCGTACCCCATAAAATATGAAAAAAGACGATATTTTCAAAGTAGATTTTCTCGGCAACGGGTGAATATCGCGCTCTAATATTTTGGCCCGCTTCATTTCTAGTCATAACCTGCTCGTAAAACAAAAATCAAGCAAATCGGTTAGGGTAAGGTCGGTGGTCTCCTTGTTAGAGATAGGAAGAAAATAACAGAAGAAATAGAAACAAACAAAGGTCTAAGGCAAGGCTGCTGTATATCTCCAATCCTCTTTAATATATACATCGACGAGGTAATACGCAAATGGAAAAAGAAGTATGACGAAGGAATCCCTCTAGATAAGAATACAATCTTTAATTGTATTTTATATGCTGACGATGCAGCAATAGTTGCCGAAACAGAAGACAAGCTGCAAAGGGTGTGCATATACTTGCTGAAATATGTCAAAAATATGAAATGAGGATATCAACCGACAAAACCAAGACAATGGCTTTCATAGGCACATCACCAACAAGAACCGAAATAGTCATTAATGGAAAATATTAGAACAAGTTAAAACTATTTAGGATATGATCTGACATATGACTATAGTAATGACATAAAACAAAAATTAAATAGATTCAGCAGTATATGTGGAACCATAAGCCGAAATCTACGAAATAAAACAAGAAAAGACACCCAAATGAAATTTTATAAGACGATTGCAGTGCCAACAGTAACATACGGTAGTGAAGTATGGACTACAACAAAAAACAAGAAATCCGGATGTAATCACAAGAAATGAAATTTCTTCGAAGAGTGAAGGGTTGCAGCAGAGTGGAGAGTCAAAATTTGTGAACAATCTGTAAATTTTATTTTTGTATACTCTAATTTAGACTCTCATCTTTCATAATCCACTTTAAAATTGTCAAAGTAACAAAACTATTGTTCTCTTTTGTATCTCATCAACCTGTAAGAACTATTTGAACTTTAAAATATCAATAAATGAATCGTAGAACAATTTCATTTTTTATTATTTCTTTCATCAGACCCAAAATTTAAAGTAAAAAGTGAACTAAAGCGATAACAAAGATCATCTGATTCTTGTGTCCTCCGTATCCTTGATTTTTTTTCTCTTACAGAAGGTGGCGGCAGTATCCTTACGCTACTTACCCCCCTCCCCCCAAACTAAAAATTAGACTCAGCAGTACAATTTCGCAAGAAAACTTTGAAGTATTTATGTTAATGTTTGCATTAAAAAGCAATTTTTCATGACTTTTAAAAATTCTGATATTTTTTGGGGTGTATCAGCGATAGTTCCGGCATTAAGAAAATCTAATTTATATTTAATTAGAATGTTATAAATTTGTTAAATTCGAATTTAGTTATTAGATTTTTATTTTGCTTTGTTCAGAAATGTGTATTTATTTTATATCATGTTTAATCGAAATCAAGTATTTTTTGAAAATTTTTAGGTACGGTGTTATAAAAATTTCTTGAAGACTATAATATAAAAAGATTTAGGGATTTTAAGAAATTTCTATTATTTTTTTTTGTTTACCTGCTTTATGATGAATTTATTTAATTAAAAAAATTAATAACTACACTTTAAACGCAACATAAATAGTCCATTTGGTTGGTATTATATTAACTACATTTTACTTTTAAATTTAAAAAATGAAATAATGCATTTATAACAACTATTGAAGTCGTTTTGTCGGTTTTTCCCATTGGACCTAGCCTACTACACTAACCTCATTCAAACAGTTACTTCCTTCTAGGTTTGTTTTCCTTTCTCACGTATTTTGGGTCATGTGCCACTATCTTAATTTTCTCAACCTTGATCGCTTTCCGTGCTACTTTAAATTCTACACCTTCCATAATAAGTGCCCAAGCATTACCGACACAGCGATAACTAGCCAATTTATCAGCTGCAAATGTTATCCGATCTTTAGCTTTAGCTTCGATCACTTCACTCACAACTTCCTCAAATATTTGTAAAGCATTAGCTTCCAAATTTACTCCTATTTTTCCAGATTGGACAAATTCGTCTAAGGTAGCTTCAAGAGTATGACCCAAAGTAGTGTTTCTGAACAGTTTATCAAAATCGTATGTGTTCATTTTAAAACAGATTAACAACGTAGCTTATTAATCAACGTAACCCTATTAATTATTAAGTATTATTATATTAAATATAAATTAAATTTCAACGCCAAAGAAACAATTAGGTTATATTTACTAATCTGGTTATATAGTATTTTATCAAGTTGATACTAGAGGTTGGTATCGTGTAAAGTGAACATGCGATAAGTCACAGCAACCTTGCGCATGTCAAAAAATCTCTGCAATCGATCGCATGAAAAATATCCCCTTATGTAAAGTGGCTTTCAAAAATATTTGCGACGGTTTTTGTTAACTACAGCAAAATGTTCTTATAATAATGTACAGTCAGACCTGTTTTTATGCGACCCTTTTATGAGAGATTTTTTGTGTCCGACTAATAAAACATATAAAAATGTTCTGTATGTAAATTAAATTTTTTTAACAAATAAATTTTATTTATTTTTTTAAATTTAGTGAATAAACATTAATTAAAAAATGTAATTTTTTGAATTACATTTTTTGAATATCTGTCATTTTTAGGCTTCTATACATAGTATAGAAAGAAGCCTTATGATCTGGCTTCGTGTCCGTCCGTCCGTCTGTCCGTCCGCATAATTCAAAGTCACTAAATTAGTGACAAAAAACCTTTTGTCACTAAATTTTACTTTTAACTTTATGATTTTGGGCATATACGAAAAATATAGTAAATGATAAATACCAACCGCATTATTTAATTAGTTCATAGTATCTAATTATTTCATATTAGATTATAGTTATTATATACATATTTATAAATACATTATGTTATGTTATAGAACTGGTTGTATAATCCTTAATTTAATAATGTGGGTGGATGGACAAACGCGTGAATGGATTAACAAGATTCAAAATAATTAATTGAGATCAAACACACAGAGTTGTGGACGCTTTTTCAATTGTTTATCTGATTATTTTATTCATCTTACACTTTTTTGGGTTGGTAATAAATGAACTAACCAGTTAAAGGTGCGAAAGAGTGAAAGTAAAATTACGTAAAACGTAAAATAACACTTACAAAATGCAAATCAATTTCTTATATAGAAAATTTTAGTTACCAACTAAAAAATTAAGATAATCTGATGATCGTGCAAATAAAGAAAAATTATAAATTTAAATTAAAAATAATTACAAAATATTATATAATTGTAAACCAAAAGGTAGCTGTATAGAAGCCTAAGAACTGCGGTCATCCGAGTTCCACCTTTTTAAATGATGTAATTGTCTGGATAGCTTGTGTAAGTGTAAAATACATTTACCACGTGACATTTTTAAGGTTAGGGAATGTTTACGTTGGTAATGTGTTGTGAAAAAGGTGTCTACTGGTTAGACTTTCATTGGCCTATCACCTCAACTATATTTTCTTTTCAATTTATAATTCAGGTTGACTTTTGGCTAATTTTTTTGGTTAATTTTGGCGCTGCTTTATATTATCTCGTCAGAGGGCACATTATTAATGAATATTCAAACAACACAACCCGAAAGCATGGCTCAAAATAGGAATATACCGGCGTATGGAGATTTTAAAGAAAGTTTGCAATTTGAAGAAAATAATGAAACATATAATTCATATCTTCAAAGATTAGTTAATCATCTTGAACTGAAAGGTATTCGTGGATCAACAGCCAAATGTGACAAATTTCGAATAAGAATTCTAATCGGTTGTCTAAGTTCCAAGATTTATACAATATTAACAAAACTTACAGCGCCTGAAAACCCAAATACGAAAACATACGAAAAACTTATTACGTTGCTAAAAGATTACCTTTCGCCTAAAGGTAGTATAATAGCTAAACAACATAAATTCACACTTCGATTACAACACGAAAAGGAAATCATTCCGGATTATGTGGCTGAAAAAAAAATGACAATCAATTGTGAATTCAAGTCCGAAAGCTGCAAGGCATCGACTATTGATACACATTTACGATCGCAGTTTATTAGAATTGCTTCAACAGGAGTCGATAGTAAACTTCAAAAAAAATGATAAAGATCGCAAATACAATAGAAATGGCAAAAGAGAAGGAAGCAAATGCAGTCAGAAAACTTGACGATCAATACAGTAGGACACACCCAGAACAATCACGAACTTTGGAAAAACACAGCCGTTTGAAAGTAAAAAAAAAATTATATTTTGCATCTACACGGAAAGTGTTATCGATGTGGAAAAGAAAGTCCTAAAGCAGATACCTGTTACGCCAAACAAAGCACACGCAATACGTGTAGAAAAATAAGGCACCTACAATCAGTATGTTTAAGGAATAAAGAAAAATTGAGAATTGGCGAAATAATAACTCCGGAACAGAAGAAGAGGATTTGTATACAATACGCAAACTTGCAAAAGTAAATTTAATTAGTGAAGATAACGACAAACTAATGATACAGGTAAGACTAAATGATAATCACTCCCAAATGGAACTTGATACTGAACTTGATGTCCCTCAATCAATTCAAAAGAGTATGCGCGGGGGTAAAATTACAAACAACGACAACCAAACTCAAGACATAAGTACAAATTTAAGCTTACAGACACCAAATGTTCAACCAATATTTATGAAACCAAGACAAGTTCCGTATTCAATGAGAAGTAAAGTGGAAGATAAAATTAAACGCTTCAAAGAGTTGGAAATTATTGAACAAGTTGTACATTCGTATGACACCAGTTGTTCCAATAGACTGAAAAGTGTGACGTCACAAAAATGGCCGGATGGGTAAAAACAAGTTATCTGAGTCATTTCTTCCCAAAAGATTAACACGGTAGTTTTGAGTGCGAACTTAATTAATTATTTTAAAGGTGTTACTGATGAAATTAGTGGAATTGAAATAACAGACAATAGTGTGTACAGTATTTATGTTAAATTCTCACTTTAATATTATTGGAGTTTTAAAAACGTGATTGCACCGAGGACAATAACAATAAGGCATTTTTAAAATTAATACTGTTAATAAACACTATACACACTATTGTCTGTTATTTCAATTCCACTAAATTGATCAGTAACACCTCGAAAATAATTAATTAAGTTTGCACTAAAAGCTACTGTGTTAACCTTATGGGAAGAAACGACCCTGATAACTTGTTTGTCGGTACGTGACATTTGAGCGCCGCCGTTTGGGCGCCAAGTTTTTTGGGCACCAGGACATTTAGGCGCTCGCCGTTTAGGCGCCGGACTTTTGGCGCCAAAATTTTGTGAAAATATGCATTTTCAGCAACACTTGCAACAAAATAGTTTAGCAGATAAAAGTATAGATAATTTTGAATTCCAGTATTATAGCAACAATATTTTGGTTTATTATAGCTTTTGTTTATCTATTGTCGCGTCATCTGTTGACGACATTTTGCCTCCTTGAAAAATATCCCAATAAACGTCCAAAAATATGAGCCACTTCCTACCACGCAGAAAGCTGAAATTTGTCACAGAGATTGGTAGGATGTCACGTGATTCCATTTCCCAAGGGTAATTCACGGTCCCCCTGATCACAATTCAATAAAATTTAGTTAAAAACTTAAGAAGTTTTAAAATTTCAGTCAGTTAATTTCATTATCGCTCAAGTTTTATTCCGTAGAAGGAAGTTTTGAGTTCATATTTGAAGGGTACAGGAATAAAACAAGGTATGTCCATTTTTTTGCAAAATGGAACTGTTAATCCCATTTCTTGCCTCTATGTAGCTCTTTCTACATGTAAAATACCAAAAAAATAAAACTAGGGATGTCCACAAAATTTAACGTTGAAAATATAGTATACCGGTATAAACTATAGAAGAATTAAGATTAAAATTAAGATTTCTCAATATTCTATATCAATATTCACTTTTGTGACATACCCTGTTTTATTCCTGTAGCCTTCATTTGAACTCCTTTCCAGACAGCCTTGGAAAATTTCGTTCAAGTTAAAACGTGCTTGTGGCAGTTGCAAGCACAGCTGCTAGTAAAGCCGCTATTCGATTGGTCCGAGCGTGCCAATGTTATCCCTACTCGAAAATATCGTCAGTCGGTCTTGATCTGTTCAACAAGTCGCACCGTGTTTTGACACGTTAAATTTTAACATCTTCAGTTTTTCGTTTAATAATGTAATACCGTTTCGTTTGTTTTGAGGCGACCAATGCTGGTTGTGTGTGTGCATCTGACCGGTGATTTAATTACCGTTTTGTTAAGCAAGTGCCAATTTATCGTATCGTATCGCATTTCCGTTGGAAAATATTGTGTGTGTGATGAGTCACACTTGTTAACCCGCTATTGGGGAATTTGATGTTGAGCACTATGCCATTTTGTCGTTTTCCATTTGGAAGAATCACCCTCAGGTTGGGTATACCGTTTCGTCACCGCGTCTAGAAAAGCACCCACACTAGAGCCATGCGACCTCAATATTTCGTCCAAGAAGTTGATGACCCTATTACGTCATCAACCAATGTCGTATTCGTTATCTATGCAAGCCAACTGTCTACGCGGCTGAGGACCCAAGATGTCTAAGGTCAGTTATTTAAACCATATTGTGTGACAACTGTACATGGTGTACCTGTCAATTCATCTGTTTCGTCATTTTGTGTGGAACTTTATAACTAAATTAATAATAAATGTCAAATGTTTATGTTCTGTCGATTTAAGTTAGAAAATTTTAACTGTAAGATCAAGCTTTTATACAGTCAATTTCAATGTCAAAAATATTACTCTTGAGTGCACTCCATTTAGGAATTAGTCTTCATTGTAAATGATACCATTTATTTTGTTTATTGTTATCTTTGTGTACCGAATTATTTGTAATTTATGTGGTGTTTCGTCAAATATAATTTGTTGCTATAGTTACCAAACTTGTGTCTGTGTCGATAATTATTTTTCAGGTCCTTTTGTGAAGCTGCATAGATGAGTTGTGTTTTGCAAAGATAAAGCGGAAGTAACGGAAATAAGTATTTATTTCATTTTAAAGGTTTGTACCGATCTAGTGTGCGGTACATTATTTTCCTTCCATCTTAACCTAGGACTGCACTAGTGGCGCCCTCTATTTCTCAGTATCAAAAACTTTCCCGATTTCGACCCTTCCGGCGCACGCAATTCAAAATTTATACTTTCTCGTTCAACCCAGACCTCACGACGAGTTTAGTCGGCACTTTTAGGCTTTTGCTACGGGTGTGTGCGCCGACGACGAATTTTTCCGTAACAAGGATGTTCGGAATCACCAGAAAAATCCAAAATCCTGACATTTCATCACACGAAGAAAGTTACCAGCTCTAATTCGTTGGTTGGTTTTAAAACCAATTGGATTGGTTCAAATAATTATCTACCACTGACGCGCAGGAAAGCATTAACGAGATTCTATTTATAATCCGGTTTGCCTTTCCCCATAAGCATTTTTTGGTTGGTATTTCTGAATACCATTAATTACTATAATATAAGTGAAACGCGTGTAACTAAAACTTGTATATAATTGAAAACAGTCTTACTTAAAATTAATTTAATTTAAAATCATATTTTTTAAACAAGTTATTAAACCATGGAGAATACAGAAACAAATCGAAATCGAATGAAGTTGATAAACGAAGGATATACGTATGTATTTGATAAAATGAGTAAGGATGGAACAAAAAATTCTGGAGATGTGATCGAAAAGCGGACAAGTGCTGTGGTCGTATTCATACGACATTAGAAAACGAACACTTGTGCTCAAAAGGCAATCATAATCACGAACCTGATGCAGCAGGAATAGCAGTTTCCAAAATAAAGGTTTCCATAAAAAAACGTGCCGAAGAAACAGTAGAAACTCCAGCCCAAATTAGGAACGCGGTTTTAGGAAATGCGGGACCAGCTGTCCTAGGACGAATGCCAAATAAGGACACTATAAGAAAATCTTGTCAACGGGCTCGAAATATTGTCGCTGGTGCTCCGCCAGCTCCAATAAATTTGGAGTCCTTGATAATTCCTGAAAATTATAGGTTTTATAGATTTGCTCCAGATCAAACCGAAAACTTTTTGCTTGTGGACACTGCGTCAGAACAGCCCGACCCGCAAAGAATACTAATTTTTGGAAGAGAAAGCTGCATACAATGGAACGAACATATGAAAAACATTTTTATGGATGGAACATTTCGTCAAGCTCCTCCATTATTTTACCAAATTTTTGTAATTTTGGCCAACAGAGGTGGATTTGTGCTACCGATATTATATGCCCTTTTGCCAAATAAGCATCGCCAAACTTATGACAGATTGTTTCAATTAATCAAAGAAATGTGGCCGCGCTTTGAACCAGAAACCATATCTATTGATTATGAATTAGCTGTAATTAATTCAGTTACTGAAGCTTTCCCGGCAGCTCAATTACATGGTTGCTTATTTCACTTAGTGAAAATTTTAAAAAGCAAATTCGTGATAATGGACTGTACCGTCAATATACAAATGACCCCGAATTTGCTCTCCAAGCTCGTATGGTAATTGCTATCGCATTTGTTCCTATTGAAGATATTGATAATGCGATTGAAGAATTAGCTCAGCATATTCCAAACGAAGTAACACCAATTCTAAACTGGTTAAAAGATAACAATGTTGGAAGGCCAAACCGAAACCAAACAAGGCAAAGGCCACTATTTTTCCGCATATATGGAATGTTTATGATCCGGTGCTTAATGACCAAAATCGTACCAATAATATTGCGGAAGCCGCGCATCGTAGTTTGCAATACCAATTAGATATTGATCACCCGTCTATATGGAAATTTATTGACGGCCTGCGCAGCGTCCAGAAAGGAAAAGATGCATCATACGAAGAATTTACACGTGGTGAAGTTCTCCCGCATAAAAGACTTAAATATCAATCAGTAGATACCAGAACAGTATTAGAATACCTTAGAGAGATTGCACACAATGTACTAATGAATTAATAAAAAAATTATTATATTGTATGTTATTTATTTATTTTTGTATAGTAGGTATATTTGAATTGAATTATAATTATGAATAAAATTTTATTTAAATTGTTTTAGAATTTATTCAATTTATTATTTTATGGCCCAAAAGTCCTGGCGCCCAAAAGTACAACGCCTATAACACTATAACTTTCTCTCATGGAACACTTGGTTCCATGATGTACGGTAAGTTTACTTACAGAAAGATAATGGGGCTTTAAATAGATTTTTAGTTATGAATCCTGTGGAATCCTGTATTGGCGTTAGAAATTTTGGAAAGAGCACTTGTTGTAGATGGCATAGCGATTTTTTCTTTTGCTAGTTTTGCTAAAACGCCTGATATTCAAGTTTTAAAATTTATTACCAGGGCTGGCCTAATCCTCTTTAATTAATCCGATGAAGTATGGTATAGTAGTATGGTATAGTATCTGATGAAGTATAGTATAATGAAGTATCTTAAAAGTTACAATATTGCTGTAATAAAAACTATTATTATGTTTTGTTTTCGATTACTGTAAGCTTTTCAGCTTCCACAGATGGGAGGTTCATGTCCCGCCATCTGTTGAGGCTATAAAATGGTTGACTATAACAACATACTCTTTGTAACAAGTACCTTGGTGCCTCTAATTTTTAAAAAATTTTTTCCATAAACCTAAACCTATTTGCTGTTCATATACCAAGTTTCAGAACTTTGCCAGCATTTCGGGAATTTTGCCCCACTGTGCGGCGGTGCCAAAATTCCGGCGCCCGAGAGCACGAAATCTGCGATTGCAAGCTCACACCCTAGAACGTGGAAAAATGGTGAACGCTTCACGAATATGCGTGTCATCCTTGCGCAGGGACCATGCTAATCTTCTCTGTATCGTTCCAATTTTAGTAGATGTACCGCCGAAGCGAGTACGGTTTTTTTCATTTACGATTTCATTTATATAGAAAAAATTTTGAGTTGGTACTTTATAAAAATACAGAGTGGCGCAAAATGTAAAGGATATTTATTCCTGATGAAGTATTTTGATGATGCTTACCTGTATTGTGGAGAGACATATTTCATGTACGAGTTTCTGAGGTAAGAAATCGTTTTATTGTAATATTTTCAATAAAATTTATTTAACAAATGAGGTTCATTAAACTATTGTAGGTTTTTTTGGACTATTTATATACAAGGATCACAAAAATGAAGCCATTTACTGCATAGAATTAATGTCTGTGATATTATATTGTATTTTAATTCAAAATGGAACATTCTGCGTAAAGATCTTGGTTTACATAAGGTTCATAAACATCCAATTGATTCAAGAACTGAAACCTAATGCACATCGTTTGTGTAGTAATTTTGTTCAAAAATTTTATGCAGTGACGAGACTCATTTCGGGTTAAACAGCTATGTCACTAAACAAATTTGACATAAATATATGGAGAAAAAATTTACATTACACCATTACATCCACAAAAATTTACTGTAGGTATGGTGTGGATTATTTGCTGGTTCGTATTTCTTTCGACATGAGAATTAAACTATCGTTGCGCTAATAGGTGATCGTTATACAGAGCGACCAGGAATACATTTTTTTTTAAATTAAAAGACATTGGTGTAGACGAAATGTCGCTTTACCAGAATGGTGCCACATTCCATACAGCTATTGGAATTATTGAATTATTAAAAAACAAAATTCACTAATTCAATAGTTTCAAGAAATGGAACCGATAATTGCCCTCCAAGATCTTGGAATTTGAAGGTTTTAGATTATTTTATTTGGGGCTACGTCAAAATCATTGGTACATGCAGATAAATCAACAGCACTAGAGGCATTGCAGGCTAACATAATTCTTGTTATTTATGAAACAATTCCCGAATTGTTGGACCAGCAACGTTTTGTATGTTTCTGGTGTTAAATTTATAATTCAGATAATGAACTATTTAAGTTCTCAGCATAAATCTGCCATTTAAGATGCATAGTTTTTCGAAAGAAATCTTCCGCTACTAAAATTTTGATTTCAAAGATTATTAGGGTTCAATTTCGCCAATGAAGATATTTCCAATTATTTGAAGATTTCTTCAAATTAATTCAATAAAACCTCCATATGTGGCAACACAATTTCAATTTTATATTTAATTTTTATATTGTTTGTTATCACTGTAGTTTCAGATTAAAAGTTTCAGCTGTTAATTTTCAATTCAAAAAGTTTTACGTATAGCAATTTTTTGAATAAAATCAATTATTTTGGATGCTACAATGATCCAATTTGTTATCGAACTTTGAATTTTTTCGAATCTAAGTATGTACTTGAGATTTTGAATAGTCTTGGTGTTGGACAATTTTCGGTGCCGGCTTTTGAAAGCAATTTGTGAGAAAATAATCTAAACTTCGTTTGAAGGATTTATTCGTCCAAGTTTTAACATCCTGGAAGAATTAGTTACCACGAAATTGTTTAAAACCCTCCAGCAACATCTTTGAGGTATGTTCGATAATTTTTACTACCGCAAATGTTAATTTCGAGTTTTAGGGTTTTTTGCGTTTCTTTTGGTTTAGTATTATACTTAACTATACCATTTTTTGTATTAGTATTTGGTTGGTTTTTGGAATTCAAAGTTTTAAGAACTACAAATTAAATTCTATATATTTTTGGACATTCTGGATTCTGAATATTTTTCTGTATCAAGCAACTTTTGTGAAAATTATTTAAACTTTGTTTGAATGATTATTTTGTTTGAATGATACTTACTTACTTACTTCGTCAGCCAAATTTTAAATTTATCACCATATAAAATTAGAACGGAATGAATATTTAATATTTACTCTCGTAAGTGTATTTCAATTGACATTACTTAATTCTCAAATGTTGTCTGCAAATCGAAACAACGACAGAAAATTAAAAACAGTTATTATGATTCTCAATGGAATTTCAATAGAATTCAGTTAAATATCGTATACTTTTTGCGCTACTCTGTATTTTTATAATACCAACGCAAAATTTTGTCTATATAAATAAAATCGCAAATGAAGAAAACCGTACTCGTTTCGGCGGTACATCTACTAAAATTGGAACGATACAGAGAAGATTAGCATGGTCCCTGCGCAAGGATGACACGCATATTCGTGAAGCGTTCACCATTTTTCCACGTTCCAGGGTGTGAGCTTGCAATTACAGATTTAGCGCTCTCGTCCCTAGGTGCCTAACCAGCAGCGTGGCGCGTCCCCGGGTTGCGGATAGGGGAACGGCCAATTATTGCGTTTGGTCAGCTGTGAATAATCGAATAAACAGCCGCGGACAAGGATATAAAAAATCTAAAATAACTTGTTTTATTATATTATCTAATATCTAATAATATACCTACTAAAACAAGCATTTATTGTAATTCTTCAGAACTAGAATTAAATTGAAAATTCGGAACCGTAGCAGACATTTTTTGATTATTAAATTTCAATTTTCGCTTCTTCAACTGCAGCTTTTCCCGTTTTAGATTTGCCAATTTGTCTATTGACGTAGCCAATTTTTTACCGGTTTTAACTCATTTTTGGCCTCTTCTGATTTTTAATTGCTTTCTTTTTGAATTTTTTAGATATTTCTAAATCTTTCATATTACTGTCATCGATGATCTTTTGCCTCTTTGCTTCTAATAAGTTTATTTCTTCATAGACCCTTTTTTTAGTTGCCTGACTTTTGGCTCGAGTATCTTCCGATTGTAAGCTGACGCTACCTAAAGTAGCTTTGTATCTTCCACTTGCAAGTTGACAAGACGTTATTAATTCTTGCAAAAGTGGTATATTAACAGTACCTTCAGCTAGATTTATAGCGTTATAAACTCTTGCCTGTGCCACCAAAGTCCTCTCGTGCATGTTTTACATCAATATATCTTTATTGATTGAAGACCCACTTTCGACATATGCATTTCGATGCAATAAAACAAAAACTATCCTGCAGATTTTTCCCATAGATATTTGTATTTCTTCATTTTTGACTCCATGATACTTTTGTAAAAAGAATCCAATCTTTGGTCTTCATCATACATCTTGATTAAATCAATTTCTGTTTCACAAAATACTTTAAATTGTGTTGAACAATTTTCTGCCGTATTTGATGAAATTTTATCGGCGTCAAATAAAATTTCTAGCAATAGTAGCATCCGTGACAATGCTTCACTCACATTAAAAGAAATTACAGCAGGGTCCAAGCATGAATTTGCTTCCACAATTTTTTTTTATAGGACTCTTCTGTACTATCTTTTTAATGATTGCTACTGAAAATGCTCTTAGTTTTTGTAAAAAAATAAGCTTGTCTTTTTCAGAAGCATTACTATTTTTTAAATATTTTTTGTAGCAAATCCCAACGAAGCTTGATTAAAATTTAAAAAGTTCTGCTTACTCTCAAAATCAATTTTGGAATATAAAAATTTTAGAAAATGATTTTGGGGTTTTTGGAATGATCTCTTTTGGCAGAATGATATTAAGTAGTGAAAATAGGATATTCTTAATATCATCATACAAAAGGGGTGCAAGGGACTGTTTACTTTGGTATTTTACTAAAAACACTTCCAGAATGGTTTGGCAAAATTTTAGTGGAAGTTTTTGAGTTCCTAAAACAAAATAATATAACCATTGTATTTTAATTATTTAATTAATCTTTTAATTTTAAACAAGCTTCGTCGGGATTTGTAACGAAGAAATATTTAAAAGATATAGTAATGCTTCTGAAAAAGACAAAGAAAAGATATTGTAATGCAATTTATAAATCGAGTAATTATTTATATTCATTTTCAGTAATATAGGTTTTTGGATTTAGTTTTCAATTGAAGGCAGTATATGTATGTATATAAAATGTTCGAATCTTTTATATTAACGTTTATTTCAATGGCTTATGCCCTTATGATCAGCGTATTTTAGGATTTCAGTGATACTGGTGCCAGGTATAAAGGGGTTAAGGTGCTAGATCAATAGGCGTTGAGCTGGTGTCAAGCAAATCTAAAAAACTAATAATCGCAGAAAGTTGAAATTTTCAGAGCATACTTAAAATTCTATTTTACTTAACGCCTGCTATTTTTATTTAAAAAATTTAATATAAAAATTTTTTGTAAGTTTTCAGTAAAATACACTTTTGTTATAAATATAAAATAGGAGGCGTAAAGTAATGCCTACCATACTAATCAATCGAAAAAAAATACGATTATCTTTTTGGTTTGCCTTATTTGCTTGACACTAGAATTCACGCAATCTACATGAAATTTCAAATTGGCGCCATGGCGTTACGTCAAATTTCAGTTCAAGCAATTTCAAAGAGAGGTCAGCATTCAAATTTGAAGCAATGACACAAACCATAATACCTATTGTGTAAAATCAGGTAAAATATAAGCGGTCATTTAAACACTTAAGCCACCCCATAGTTGCCGTAATTTATAAGCTGTCTTTTACCTGGTTCTAATGCCTATATCAAGTACATAATACTCGTATAATATTTTGTTATAATAATATTTTTTTTAAATTTAATTAAAAACCCGAAAATAATTATTGAGCCGCTACGCGGAAAAACCACCTAAATAGTGTACAGGGTTAACAACAAGGGGAACGTAGGAGAATAAATAAAAACAATTTTATTGACATTTACATTCCTCAAGAAAACAGAGGCCGGACTCAGTACAATTTTAAGTACTATCATATCAGAACCGGCCTATCCCAAATTTGTGCGGATCATTAATTTCACAATAATTACAAAAACCGCTACTACTGTAAAACTAATTTATTATGCAGTATAAAAACCATACCAAAAATGTCCATTTTATCCCCCGAGCTATTCTAAAATTGCTGGTCTACCTAATATTTTAGATTACGAGCCGCCGCTGAAGTATTTGTACATATTTTTGGCACTGCTACGTATATTATTTGTATATATTTATTAGAAACATTAGTACATAAAGTACATAAAATAATGATTTTTTATATTAAATTCTTTTTCTTGTTTATTAAAAATACAGAAGGTAATTGATTAGCTGTGCGAAAAAGTCACTGTAGCAGTTTCACCCTGTAATACAGAATTAATACAGGGTGTCTAAAATTTGAGAAACCCTGTGTGTACCGGATAAAACTGCTAAGGGCAAGTTGTATAACAGGAGTTAATCCTAGGATCACGTTGTTCTTTAAATTATGTTTGGTGATTGATTGAAAATTTAGAAATCAACCAATTAAAAAAATTGGGGGACTCATGAAGCCCAACCTTTAAATTTTAAAAATTACTTTTTTTAACAGTATTGACAACATTAAATTATTAAATCGGGTTATGCATGGCTATGCATGGGGCTGTTCAAATTCATTTAATTTGTTGTGTTTTAGTGTGTTTAGAAATTTTAAAATTAGAAAATAATAATGAATAACGACAAGAGCCTAGGTAACAGAAGTGGTTTAAAGACTGTAAATAGAAAATCGAGATTATCGAAAGTTTCTTCAAAAGTAAAAAGCAACCTCTGCACGTAAAGTTCATAAAAGAAAATCTCAAAGATCCCAATCGGAGGTACTACTTGTAGAAGGAAATAATGAAAATATTACGGAATCGGAAATTCAAATATTGCCTACGGAATGCACTTCTTCAACAAATTATACAGCAACTAATCCATCTGTAAAACGTAAATTGGTGTTTCCTGGTTTAGATAATTTGCCAGAAACTTATTCAAGTTCAGAAAGAGACGAAGAATATGAAAGCATAATGCAACACGAGTTATGCATAGAACCGGACCTTAGCTCGACTTTTGATTTTTGTAATGTCATAAAAGGAAATAGAATTGTTCAACTGGGCTATTTATTGAATTGGGCAATAAGGTTACAATATAACCATGCGAAATCATGTACAGGAGGTTTATTATACCCTTCTCGTGAAATTACTAGAGGTTTGGGTTTAATTAGTCATATTGAGTTTAAATGCAATATGTGCGATATTGAAATTGTAAAAGCTACCGAAGATCCTACTTTCCAACAATCTGTAATAAACACGGGCGCGGTATGGGGTACTTTAGCCACTGGAGGTACATTTGGTCAATTAGAAGAATTATTAAATTGTATGAACGTTCCCTGTTTAAATAAGTATACGTACTCAATTAAAGAAAAATCACTGCAAAATTATGGCACGAAGAAATTGAAACAGAAATGTCTGGGCGATTGTAAGTTCCACCGGTGGGTCAAATCCTTTTAATCTGACATGTAAGTTCCACCGATCAGTTTTTGGTCCCCTTTTTCTGACATGTAAGTTCCACCGATGGTCAACTAAAGTTGTGGGGTCAAGGGGATAAGAGTTAAGTACGTATTTTTAATTAAGCTGAATTTATTTTTATGTTGGTTCTTCCAAAACAATTACTAGATTTGATTTAGTAAAAAGTATCTCCAACCGTTTCTCTGAAATTGTTGAAGAATGAAGAATTTTATGGTGGGTGGGCACTCTCTAATTAAATATATGTGTGTTATATTTACAATATTTTCAATAAAGTTTTATTAAAATAATATGTACGAGTTTGAATTTCTTAGGATAATTTTATCGGGGAGGTTTGATGCGAATAGGTGAAATCTGCGCGAGAAGGTGGATCGGGCTGTAGGTTAGAGTTTGCTTTTATAGTTTTTAGAGTTGATGCAAATGGGTGGAATGTGCGCAAGAAGGTGGATCTGTGTGTCGGTGGAATATCAAATAAATATTAAGTTGTAAACCGCACTATAGCAGAAACTTGTAAGTAGACCGCATACTATAGCGGCACCATTTAATAGGGAGGGGGGTCCTGTAATCAGTTTTGCTTGGCGCAAACCACCATAATTGCGAATCCACCCTAAAATCTAAAATTAACATCTAAAAGCAGAACAATTTTAATTACATTCCTACAATTTTTTATTACAGACCTGTCTTTTCATTTATTTATAATTTTTTATTACAGACTTGTCTTTTTTATCTGATTATAATCCAATGTAAGTACTTTGAGTACTGGTAAGCTACCACCGGTGGAACTTACATGTTTTGCCCAGCTACATTTTGTACCACCGGTGGAACTTACATGTCGACCCTCGGTAGGTTTTCCACTAAGAGGATTAAAATTTGACCATCGGTGGAACTTACATATGTCCAAATGTCTAAAGCTGGTAAAGATGAATATGATGAAGCCATACGTAAAAACGACATAGATGAGGATGGAGTACCTTTCATTACTGTATATCTGGATGGTGGATGGTCAAAACGATCATACGGTCATAATTATAACGCAGCATCTGGAGTGGCAGTTATAATTGGGAAATTCACTAAAAAAGTTTTGTTTATGGGGGTGCGAAATAAATACTGTACTGTTTGTGCCAGGGCAGCTAAAAAAGATGAAGAACCGAAAATCCACGATTGCTTTCGTAATTGGTCTGGCAGCTCTTCCGCTATGGAGCAAGATATAATAGCTCAAGGTTTCTGTTTTAGCGAAGAACAACATGGCATTAGATACAAAAATTTATAGCAGATGGTGATTCAAGTGTTTTTGTGCTATCAAAAACATGTAGCTATGGCGAGTCTATTACCAAAATAGAATGTGCAAACCATGCTATAAAAATCATGGTAAAAACTATATAATTTGAAAAAGATAAGGCGTTATCTGATGTTGCTCGGAAGCAACTTACAAAAACCGTGTGTGTCAGCTCTGACGCACGACTCGAGTTTACTCCAGTAAAAATTGTCACTAAATCTTTTACGTACAATAATAAATAGTACATGAAAATTATTTTCTATTATAATTAATTTTTATTTAAAATATAATATTATCTTAATAACTAACAAAATATGGTTATAATAAAATAACAAAATATGGTTATAAAAGATAATTGTCACTAAATCTTTTACGTACTACTAAATGTCCAAGCGGGCAGGATTTGGTGCGGTTGCGCTAATGTAAAGATACGCCTCTCATTTTCGTTTTTAAAACGTACCTTTACCCACGTGGTTGTTAGATGTTCCGGCAATATTATGTACACCCATTTCTGCCATAGTTATTTAAAATACTTTCAGTTCACTTTAGCGAAATGTAATGATAAAATTATAACTTCACAATAACAATATTAATTATAACTTCACAAAATAACAATATTAATTATTGATATGTATAACAAAACAGCAATTTAAGTACATTGACACTGATGTGCGTGTAAATACACAATGAAAGTTGCGCACCATAGGTGCGCACTAAAAAGTAACGAGGTCATTCATCAGTAGATTTTACACCTCATATTTTTATCATACCGGGCGCCTTATATATGAAAATCGATTCTTAAGGAGTAAACCCCAAAAATAATTGAGGATCTTCAAAGTATTGCTCAGTCATCTATTTATAACTGCAGTTTTGAAGATAACCCACTAGAGTCACTTAGAGAAGATTTTCAAATTGGCTTTAATCACACATTTGGGGATCATTCAAATGCAAGCCATATTTCGGTTGCGAAAATAAAGATACCTTAAATAGCAATATAGAAGCAATAAAACAATCGGGCTTGTATCATCATATTGACGAAGCTATAGAAAATTTGCTGAAGAAATCACATATGCTCATCGATAATGAAACCAATAATCGAGCAGAATTGTTTATGAGCATTCTGGCAAGGTTTAATTGTGGTAAACGGCTAAATTTGAGTGGACGAGGTTCTTTTGATATGAGGTGTGATTTGACGGCACTGAGATATAATTTGGGACCATTGTGGCATGTAAATTCGTACAAGCGCGAAGTAGGAATGAGCCCCGGAAAATATTTTCAAAATTATATCGACAGATCTGTTCGAAGCAAAACTTTGAGTGCCACGAAACCCCGAAAAATAGTCGTAGCGTAATTAAGTTGCCGGTTTTAGAAAAAAATGTGGATTATGGAGCATATGCAAAACAAGTGGAACCTACACTAGAAGAAGTAGAAATATCAAAGAAGCGCATTTTGGAAAAACTGCATGTAACTGAAGAACAACGTAACGATATTGCTATGTCAACAACAAAGCAATTTGAAAATGATCGTTACAGAGCAGAAAAAAAAAATCGTCTCACGGCATCAAGATTTGGCGCAGTGAAAGCTAGAAGAAACACGACCAGATGTCATGGACTTGTAAAAGACATACTTTATCCATCCGAGTTTCAATCTGAATCCACTTTATTTGGGAAAAGATATGAAACAGTTGCTCTGACCATATTAGCAAAACAGCTTGGCATTGAAGAGGTGACAAAAGCAGGTTTGTATATTGACACAAATAATTGCTTTTTAGGTGCATCTCCAGATGGGCTAGTTGGAAATACACATTGTGTTGAAGTTAAATGCATACCAAAATTAATTAAAAAGAATCTTACTCTAAGACAAGGCACAGAAAAAACTCGGACCTGATAATAATAGGCATGATCCCGATTTAATTCCATAAGACCATCTTCGTTTATTTTTAAACACGTTTTGTTACAATATTTATTTAAATTTCCGAAGAGGATGTGAATTTGGAGGATGGTGATGGTAAAGGTAATTTAAATAAATATTGTAACCAGACAGATGCAAAACGTTTTACTTAATGTACTGTAATAACTGCCATACGAGTACTATTACATAACGTTCTGCATCCTTAAAAACTTCTTTGTATTCAGGAAATCTAATCATTTTTTGGGTGCCTCTCCCAAAAATCACGTGTATCTATTTCTATATAGTTCTCTAATATTTTTTAGTTGTACACACCCAAAAACGGAAAAGATTGTTTTTGAATGAAGAACTTCGAGTAAATCAATCAGTAAATGAAGTCGATCAATCAGTAAATCAATCAGTAAAGGAAATCGATAATGGTAAAATTTAAATAAATATTGTAACAAAATGTTTTATATATCTAATAACGGAACTCTTCTGTAATTCAGGCAATTTACGATATTTTAAATACTTTTTTAGATGTAACAAAACAGAAAAAAACAACATTTGAGGCGATGGTATTAAAAAAACTAACTGAACTCTCATATGACCTCAAATATTTAAAGAACCAACTGGATGCGAACACAATCGCAATACAAAATTTGAGCACTATTTTGTCCACCAACGGGAAAGAGAACTTTCCCAATGTTGAAGTAGTGGAAACTGCATATTCTTTACCAATTGATTCTGAGGAAGAATTATATAGATTGAAGGAAAAGCTCAACTCGGAAGAATATTCAACAAAATTGGTAACATAAAATTTACTGCTATCATACGTATATCATTAAATATATTATTATTTTAGCTTTTCTTTCAAAGCTTTTCTTTCAAAAAACGATATTTTGCATAATGTCAATTTATCCTGGCATGCTCTATTGACATTATTAACAGATGTAGTAGATGTACTAGATGTAGTGACGGTCACTGGCCTAGTAGTTAGAGCGATCCACTACTAATGCTAAGGCACCCGGTTCGAACCCGGGAGGAGTCTACAAAGGAAAATTTTCTCTCTGACTCTCTTTCTATCTATGACCGTCTCCATGCTTCGGAAGGCATGTAAAGCCGGTGGTCCTCCTATGTTAATGAATTGCCATCATTAACAACAATATAGGGTAACAGGCACATCTGAAGCCAGTCTAGCAAACTACTTCAGATGTAAAACAAATAATATGCTCACAGAACCAGCAGTAGCTTCGGATCTTTGTCGATGTTACTGTTGGATATTACAGGACCTAGTCCTAATTTAAGAAGAAGAAGAAGAAGAGTAGATGGCAACTTGACATTTTTGTGTGTGACTAATTATTCACAAACATTCCTAAATATTTCAATTGCTCTTTGTGTCGCCGTTTTTTCCCTCTACCTATCTGGTTTTATTATTTAATTTTATTTTTTTTATTATATTTTTATTATTCAATTAATTCTTTTTCAATCAATATAACTTTTATTTTTATAAAATCAGCTCAGCGTGCAGTACTGTCTTTGAATAACCAACATAGTCCTGGTTGTGTTGCATTTACATTCCAATCGGAAATTTTATGATCACTGTAAAATACCATGTATTACATGTAAACCACAGGACCCTAAATCCAATAAATTGCTAGATCATTAAGTAAGAACCTAGATCATCCAGTAAGATTTTAAAGAAATTATAATTTTTGTTCACTATTTTTTTTCATTCGACGATGTTACTTAATGCGGCCCCGTTATTTTGAACGTTTTTCTTGGTAATGAATTATAGGTAAAAAATATTTAATAGTTAGCTTTGCACTGACCTATCACCTTAACTATATTTTCTTTTTAAATTTGTAATTTATTCAGGTCGACTATGTTTGTCCTTTTTGCATTTCTAAAAGTTTCTAAAAACTTATAATTTTTTAACTTTCTCCAAATTCAAATTTGGCGCTGCTATTAAAAATATTTTATCTGAAAATAGAAATTTAAATACGTTCTTGCCTCCACAAAATAGTATTGAATGGGCCGATTGTACCTTGGCATAAATGGTCTAGTTCTTCTGAAGACTTGCTCAACATGCTTAAATATTGCGCTTCTCGAAATCGATATTCTTCCTCGGATAAAGTAAATTGTTTCACATCACCCCCATAATCCGCATCAGCTGGTGCAATTGTTTTATTGTTCTCTTACTACATACGTTAGTCCTTAAAAATTTATTTAAAAAAATATGAAAACATGAAAATAATACACTAATTTCCCGAATTGTCTTACATACCATAGACAAGAAAATGGCACCTGATTAATTGACTTGGCAAAACATCTTCTTTATTTTTTAACAAACCATTATAAATTTCCCATTTACCGTTGTGTCGTCTCCATAGGTCAAAAAATGTCCCATACAATTTGGAGTATGTGGTGAAGTTCGTTGAAATGCAACTATACCACGTAGAACGTCTTTATCGTCGTTTATTGAAAAATGTGGTGGTATATCTTCTGAATTGGTTGTCAACTCGAAAAGCATTCTACATTTTAAATGTAGGATGCCTGCGGCAAGTGAAATTATTTGGTGCCAGTAAATATAGATATGATACCAAACTAGCCTTAATATTTTTGTTCCAACAGACTTTTGGGAGAAAATAATGTAATACATCATTACACTTATGGAAAATTTCTGCAAATTCCGTATTAGGTCTCGTCAAAGCTTTAGGGTTGTATGCCCGGGCTTTTAAAATCGAATAATGTTTATTTTGCGAACTTATTAATAGATTTTGGCGGCAGTCCTGGCAGGCACCAATTTTTTTTCTCGGTTTTACTAGTTATATAGCCTGCAATAAATAGATCAGCATTTACAGCAGGACTGAAAGTAAAATTCTCATGTGGTGGAATTGGAATTAAATTAACTTCATCGGTTTTATTATTACTTGGTTCTGATGACAGACAAACCCTAAAGCTTTGACAAGACCTAATACGGAATTTGCAGAAATTTTCCAAAAGTGTAATGATGTATTACATTATTTTCTCCCAAAAGTCTATTGGAACAAAAATATTAAGGCTAGTTTGGTATCATATCTATATTTACTGGCACCAAATAATTTCACTTGCCGCAGGCATTCTACATTTAAAATGTAGAATGCTTTTAGAGTTGACAACCAATTTAGAAGATATACCACCACATTTTTCAATAAACGACGATAAAGACGTTCTACGTGGTATAGTTGCATTTCAACAAACTTCACCACATACTCCAAATTGTATGGGACATTTTTTGACGTATGGGAGACGACACAACGGTAAATGGGAAATTTATAACGGTTTGTTAAAAAATAAAGAAGATGTTTTGCCAAGTCAATTAATCAGGTGCCATTTTCTTGTCTATGGTATGTAAGACAATTCGGAAATTAGTGTATTATTTTCATGTTTTCATATTTTTTTAAATAAATTTTTAAGGACTAACGTATGTAGTAAGAGAACAATAAAACAATTGCACCAGCTGATGCGGATTATGGGGGTGATGTGAAACAATTTACTTTATCCGAGGAAGAATATCGATTTCGAGAAGCGCAATATTTAAGCATGTTGAGCAAGTCTTCAGAAGAACTAGACCATTTATGCCAAGGTACAATCGGCCCATTCAATACTATTTTGTGGAGGCAAGAACGTATTTAAATTTCTATTTTGAGATAAAATATTTTTAATACCAGCGCCAAATTTGAATTTGGAGAAAGTTAAAAAATTATAAGTTTTTAGAAACTTTTAGAAATGCAAAAAGGACAAACATAGTCGACCTGAATAAATTACAAATTTAAAAAGAAAATATAGTTAAGGTGATAGGTCAGTGCAAAGCTAACTATTAAATATTTTTTACCTATAATTCATTACCAAGAAAAACGTTCAAAATAACGGGGCCGCATTAAGTAACATCGTCGAATGAAAAAAATAGTGAACAAAAATTATAATTTCTTTAAAATCTTACTGGATGATCTAGGTTCTTACTTAATGATCTAGCAATTTATTGGATTTAGGGTCCTGTGGTTTATATGTAATACATGGTATTTTACAGTGATCATAAAATTTCCGATTGGAATGTAAATGCAACACAACCAGGACTATGTTGGTTATTCAAAGACAGTACTGCACGCTGAGCTGATTTTATAAAAATAAAAGTTATATTGATTGAAAAAGAATTAATTGAATAATAAAAATATAATAAAAAAAATAAAATTAAATAATAAAACCAGATAGGTAGAGGGAAAAAACGGCGACACAAAGAGCAATTGAAATATTTAGGAATGTTTGTGAATAATTAGTCACACACAAAAATGTCAAGTTGCCCATCTACTACATCTGTTAATAATGTCAATAGAGCATGCCAGGATAAATTGACATTATGCAAAATATCGTGTTTTGAAAGTAAAGCATCAATTTTGGAAGTGTTTTTGGTAAAATACCAAAGTAAAGAGCCCCCTGCACCTTTTTTGTATGGTGATATTAAGAATATCCTATTGTCACTACTTGATATCACTCAGCAAAAAGAGGCCATTCCAAAGGACCCAAAATCATTTTTCAAAATCGATTTTGAGAGGAAGTAGAACTTTTTAGATTTTAATCAAGATTCATTGGGATTTGCAACAAAGAAATATTTGAAAATAGTAATGCTTCTGAAAAAGACAAGTTTATTTTTTACAAGAAGTAAGAACATTTGTAGTAGCAACGATTAAGAAGATATTACAGAAGAGTCCTTTAAACAGAAAAGTTGTGGAAGTAATTTCGTGCTTGGACCCCGCTGGAATTTCTTCATAATGGTTGCTACTAAAAATGTTCTTACTTCTTGTAGAAATAAGCTTGTCTTTATGTTCCGTGAAGAATTGTCACGGATGCTACTATTGCTAGAAATTTTATTTGAAGCCGATAAAATTACATCAAATACGGCAGAAAATTGTTCAACACAATTTAAGGGGTATTCTGGTCTAGAGCTTTACTTTTGGGTATTTTTATACTAGGATAAAAAAAATTAAAAACATTTTACTATCCATTTTTTATATAATATTTATTGATTTTTAAAGTATATAAAAAATTCAAAAAAAAAAATTCAAAAATTCATCCAGTGACAGGTCGGTGAAGTGGTGGTTGCTAGTCAAACAGTGCTCCCTGGTTGACATGATTCCAACCCTTGTAGTGATCTAAATCAAACAAACGAACAAAATTCTTAATTAGTAAAGATGTCGTATTTTGTGAAACAGAAATTGATTTAATCAAGATGTATGATGAACACCAAAGATTGGATTATTTTTACAAAAGTATCATGGAGTCAAAACTGAAGAAATACAAATATGTATGGGAAGTCTTCAAGATAGTTTTTGTTTTATTGCATGGAAATGCATATGTCGAAAGTGGGTTTTTAATCAATAAAGATATGTCGATTGAAAACATGCACGAGAGGAGTTTGGTGGCACAGACAAGAGTTTATAATGCTATAAACCTAGCTGAAGGTCCTGTTAATATACCACTTTTGCAAGAATTAATAACGTCTTGTCAACTTGCAAGTGGAAGATACAAAGCTACTTTAGGTAGCGTCAGCTCACAATCGGAAGATACTCGAGCCAAAAGTCAGGCAACTAAAAAATATGGGTCTATGAAGAAATAAACTTATTACATAGACGCAAAGAGGCAAAAGATCATCGATGACAGTAATATGAAAGATTTAGAAATATCTAAAAAATTCAAAAAGAAAGCAATCAAAAATCAGAAAAGGCCAAAAATCAGGTAAAACCGGTAAAAAATTGGCTACGTCAATAGACAAATTGGCAAATATAAAACGGGAAAAGCTGCAGTTAAAAAAGCGAAAATTGAAATTTAATAATCAAAAAATGTCTGCTACGCTCCTGAATTTTCAATTTAATTCTAGTTCTGAAGAATTACAATGAATGCTTGTTTTAGTAGGTATATTATTAGATAATATACTAAAACAAGTTATTTTAGATTTTTTATATCCTTGTCCGCGGCTGTTTATTCGATTATTTACAGCTGACCAAACGCAATAATTGGCCGTTCTCCTATCCGCAACCCGGGGACGCGCCACGCTGCTGGTTAGGCACCCAGGGACGAGAGCACTAAATCTGTAATTGCAAGCTCACACCCTGGAACGTGGAAAAATGGTGAACGCTTCACGAATATGCGTGTCATCCTTGCGCAGGGACCATGCTAATCTTCTCTGTATCGTTCCAATTTTAGTAGATGTACCGCCGAAGCGAGTACGGTTTTTCTTCATTCGCGATTTCATTTATATAGAAAAAAATTTTGAGTTGGTACTTTATAAAAATACAAAGTGGTGCAAAATGTAAAAGATATTTTATTCCTGATAAAGTACTTTAATGATGCTTACCCGTATTGTGAGAGACATATCTCATGTACGAGTTTCTGAGGTAAGAAATCAGTTTATTGCAATATTTTCAATAAAATTCTATAATTTATTCAACAAATGAGGTTCATTAAACTACTGCGTTGTTTTGGATCACCAGTGTTATCTTTGGTTTACCATCGTTGTTTGTGGTAGTCGTAACGCTACCGCTCATCCTCGCAAGAGAGAAATCATCCGATATGCCAAGAACTTTGATTTTATAGAGTCGATTTTCCGAACGAATTTTGCTATATTGATAAGAGCAATTATTATTTGTAAAGATGTTTACTTTGAACACCGTAACTTTGTTATACCCAGGATAGGTATACATGAATATACAGTATTACATTGATCACTAGTAACTTTGCAATTAATTACTTTACGTATGTATTTTTAAAGGGTAACCCAGGTTTGACTGTACGTTTTTAGGCTTCTATACATAGTATAGAAAGAAGCCTTATGATCTGGCTTCGTGTCCGTCCGTCCGTCTGTCCGCCCGTCCGTCCGTCCGTCCGTCTGTCCGTCCGTCCGCATAATTCAAAGTCACTAAATTAGTGACAAAAAAAACCTTTTGTCACTAAATTTTACTTTTTAATTTTTATGAGTTTGGCATATACGAAAAAATATAGTAAATGATAAATACCAACCGCATTATTTTTTAAACATATAATAATTTACCCTGAAGTTATAATGGATCGACATTTTTTGATAATTACGGCATTAGACCCGGTCAGTATTTCTTTTCCCCAGTAGAGATATTATTACAGTTTCTTTGATATCTAACTGTCATTGGTATACAGGATGGTTTCAGAACTTCATCTTTCCGGCTTACTTTTTGGAGAGTATTACTTAGCACCCCTGTATAACTATCCATTATCAGAAATGAAGCGTCTTAACTTCACCTACCTCTACGAGCTAACATAGGGGGCAAGTCTTTTTTACCCAGCCGTCCCTGAAATTAGTGGCTGGACGGTTTTAATCTGCCATAATATCTTGGCCATTCCTCTGCCAATTAAAATTGTAACAAGATCATATTATGATATTTAGTTTATGCTAATAAACATACAGTAGTTCATCAGCCAAATTCTAAATTTATTACCATATAAATTTAGAACTGAAAAAATAGAATTAAAAACAGTTGTTATGATTCTCAATAGAATTCCAATAGAATTCAGTTAAATATCGTATACTTTTTGCGCTACTCTGTATTTTTATAAAGTACCAACGCAAAATTTTATCTATATAAATGAAATCGCAAATGAAGAAAACCGTACTCGCCTCGGCGGTACATCTACAAAAATTGGAACGATACAGAGAAGATTAGCATGGTCCCTGCGCAAGGATGACACGCATATTCGTGAAGCGTTCACCATTTTTCCACGTTCTAGGGTGTGAGCTTACAATCGCAGATTTCGTGCTCTCGTCCTAGTGCCTAACCAGCAGCGTGGCGCGTCCCCGGGTTGCGGATAGGGGAACGACCAATTATTGCATTTGGTCAGCTGTGAATAATCGAATAAACAGCCGCGGACAAGGATATAAAAAACTTATGCACGAAACTTTATGCAAAATCCATTATCATTCACTACTACATTAGGTAACCCGAATCGAGCAAATATATCACGTAAAAGATCAATAGTAACTGTAGATCTAATTAAATTTGTTGGTAGGTATTGCTTCAATCCATTTTGAATAAGAATCCACCAATATGAATAAATAAGTACCGAAAAATGGGCCTGCATAATTCAAGTGGATTCGTTGCTAAAATGTGGTAGCGTAATCCCAGGGATGGACTGTAACCTTGGTTGGATTGTTGCGAGTTTTACAACATTCTGTACATTGTTTTGTTATTTTTCGATATCATTATCAATTCCGGGCCACCAAACATATCCTTTTGCCAATGCTTTCATTTTGACAATCCGTGAGTGTGCGCAATGAAGTTCTTCCAATATTCTGTGCCGTAATACTTTTGGAATAGCTACTCGAATCCCTTTTAATAGACAGCCATCTTGATGCAGTTTTGGTACTGTTTTATACCAAACATTAGTCGCTTTACTTTGTAAACCCCATCATGTGTCGATATGCGTTTGAAATGTCTAAATTGCAAAAATATTTCCGACTGTTCATCTTATTAAATATGTCGTCAATACTTGGGTATTGGGTAGCAATCGTCTTGAATAAATTTGTTAATTGTTGCATTGTAAGTTGCGCATAATCGGATTCGTCAATCTTAGTTATTATTGGAACAACTGGTGTACCCCATGACGAATGTACAACTTGTTCAATAATTTCCAACTTTTCGAAGCGTTTAATTTTATCTTCCACTTTACTTCTCATTGAATACGGAACTTGTCTTGGTTTCATAAATATTGGTTGAACATTTGGTGTCTGTAAGCTTGAATTTGTACTTATGTCTTGAGTTTGGTTGTCGTTGTTTGTAATTTTACCCCCGGGCATACTCTTTTGAACTGATTGAGGGACATCAAGTTCAGTATCAAGTTCTATTTGGGAGTTATTATCATTTAGTCTTACCTGTATCATTAGTTTGTCATTATCTGTATTAATTAAATTACTTTTGCAAGTTTGCGTATTGTATACAAATCCTCTATTCTTCTGTGCTGGAGTTATTATTTTGCCAATTCTCAATTTTTTTTTATTCCTTAAACTAAGGTGACCAACCGTACTGGTTTTACCAGGACAGTACTGGTTTTGGATCCTGTTTTTTGTTTTGTCCTGGTTATGGAAATGTCCTGGTTAATGTACTGGTAAATTAATTTTTGGTAAATTTTCCAATATTTTAAGTTCTCTGATATTTTTTTAATCTTTAATCGGTTTTAAATTTTAATCTCCTTTAAAATTAATTTTAAATTTTAATTTTAAGTAGCCAATCAGACACAAGCAAAACTAAAAAATCGAAAATATGATTGGTTCTTTCGTAATTTATCTAATGAATGATTTATTTGTAGTTGGTGCATACGGGGTTACCCCGTAAAGCATTCAGTGAAAACAATGTTTCCTACAGAAATATTGGCAAATTGGTGGAAAAGGCCGTTTAAATGTGGAACCTTGAAATGCATGCTCATAACTAAATACAATTTCAATTTATCTTGTATGGAATTCTATGAAAAGATTCAGAAGAACAAGCCATTATTAAATGCGATACATTTCGCACAAAAGTACAAATTTAAGAAGGAAAATTAGAATTCAATTGTTAAATTGTTGATTTTAATAAATTTATTTTACTTATGAGACTATTTCGGTCATTCGGGTGGGAGGTAAAAAAAAGTCACATGTCCTGGTTTTACATTTCATATACATGGTCACCTTACCTAAAGGTAGTATAATAGCTAAACAACATAAATTCACACTTCGATTACAACACGAAGAGGAAATCATTCCGGATTATGTGGCTGAAAAAAAATGACAATCAATTGTGAATTCAAGTCCGAAAGCTGCAAGGCATCGACTATTGATACACATTTACGATCGCAGTTTATTCGAATTGCTTCAACAGGAGTTGATAGTAAAATTCAAAAAAATGGTAAAGATCGCAAATACAATAGAAATGGCAAAAAGAGAAGCGAAGCAAATGCAGTCAGAAAACTTGACGATCAATGCAGTAGGACACAGCGCCAGAACAATCACCAACTTTGGAAAGACACAGCCGTTTGAAAGTAAAAAAAAATTATATTTTGCATCTACACGGAAAGTGTTATCGATGTGGAAAAGAAAGTCCTAAAGCAGATACATGTTACGCCAAACAGAGCACACGCAATACGTGTAGGAAAATAGGGCACCTACAATCAGTATGTTTAAGTAAGGTGACCATATATATGAAATATAAAACCAGGACATGTGACCTTTTTTTTACCTCGCACCCGAAAGACCGAAATAGTCTGTAGCGTTGCAAATGTCAACCAGCGACGCTGAATAAAACTTTTTAAATCTAATAATTAATTGATGTTTAATTTATTTTTAAACATTCTATACATAAAGGAATTGAAATGTTGGTATGAGATTTCGAAAATATGCAGGTTACAAAGATAACAAGAACACATTTTGTTAAAGCAAATAAAAATTGTTTGAATAATTTTTTGGAAAAAACTGTAATAACAGTTAGTGCCGATATAGTATTTTATTGAAAGCCTAATTGCGAATATTTACAGGTAATACCTTGCATTTTTTTGGATCGATGCCGACTTTCAATTTTTTAGTTTTTTTGGATTGGAAAATTTGTACGAGGTTTTTATTTGTCAACATCTGACGACCGTTGACCATATAGTGAGGGGTGTCTCGAGACCTGATTTTTGAACCAATCAAAATTTGATTAACCAGCTACTGTGCTCTATTTGTATGATATCGCATTGGATTGGAAGCAGTGAAATCGCTCAACATCGTTCCCAAGGCGTATCAAGGAAGATTAAATTTTTACTCATTATAATACTTTTGGTTCTGCGCGCTCTTGAGAGGATACATATTTTATTGCCATTTTTTTGTAAACAAAACGGGTCACATATGGTCTGCTGTTTTGGGTTGTAGTGGGGTTGTGATTTTTGATTTTAGTTCATGCCAATTTTTGTTGGACGGCGAGGATTCTGCGGAGAAGGGAAAGCTTTCTTGGAACCGACAGGATTTTAACCAAGCCATTTAATAACAAAATCACATCTTACATTTGGTGAGTAAAAGATTACAATTTCCATTGCATGCCTTTGACGGAGATTATTGTGATTTAGTTGTTTAATTTTTTGAAAACGGAATTTAAAATTCCGAAGTATCCCTCAGGGGTGTGAGAGACCAATTACGCCTTCAGCAATTTGTAAGATTTTTTTTCTCGATTAAGTGAACCTTCAGTTCTCATTAATTGGTCTTTAATTTTTAATTTTTTATTGTTAAGGAGACACCTTCAGTGTCCCTTCCGAATTTGTATTATCTTCCGTGCAGTTGCAATAAACAAAATTTGCGTAATTTAGTGTCTTCTTCGGTTTATTGTAACTCTTGGCGCCCTGGCAGAATAATTCTAAAAGTACGACTGACCCAACAGCCTTTCTCCGACAACAGCAGCTAGCCGCTACTTGCACAAGTAGCTAGGGTAGTACCTACGCAATTTTGCGGAGTGTGGTACAAGTCTCATAAGTAAAATAAATTTATTAAAATCAACAATTAAACAATTGAATTCTAATTTTCCTTCTTAAATTTTTACTTTTGTGCGGAATGTGCCATTTTTCTGCCATTTAATAATGGCTTGTTCTCCTGAATCTTTTCATAGAATTGCATACAAGATAAATTGAAATTGTATTTAGTTATGAGCATGCATTTCAAGGTTTCCACATTTAAACGGCTTTTATCAGTGTTCCATATATATTATTAAAGAAATTATATATATATTAAAGAAAACACACGTTCCGTAGGTGCGTTGGTTCCTGGTAAACAAAGGCAATATTCCACCAATTTGCTAATATTTCTGTAGGAAGCATTTTTAGGCTTCTATACATAGTATAGAAAGAAGCCTTATGATCTGGCTTCGTGTCCGTCCGTCTGTCCGTCCGTCCGTCTGTCCGTCCGTCTGCCACTAAATCACTAAATTAAAGTCACTAAATTAGTGACAAAAAAAACCTTTTGTCACTAAATTTTACTTTTTTTGTGGGTGGATGGACAAACGCGTGAATGGATTTACAAGATTCAAAATAATTAATTGAGATCAAACACACAGAATTGTGGACGCTTTTTCAATTGTTTATGTGATTATTTTATTCAGCTTACACTTTTTTTTGGGTTGGTAATAAATGAACTAACCAATTAAAGGTGCAAAAGAGTGAAAGTAAAAATTACGTAAAACGTAAAAATAACACTTACAAAATGCAAATAAACTTATATAGAAAATTTTTGTTACCAACTAAAAAAATTAAAAATAATCTGATTATCGTGCAGGTAAAGAAAAAATTATAAATTTAAATTAAAAATAATTATAAAATCTATTATATAAAATTGAATGTTTGTTTGTTTGTTTGTTTGTTTGTTCGTCTTTTAATAACTCCTAAACCGTTCGACCGATCCCAACCAAATTTTGCACAGTTACTCTCTAGGACCCTAAAGAGGTTTTCCGCTAAAAACCGGGACCGAAAAGCTTAATTTAAAAAAAGTGAAAATTGCGGACGAGCATGAATGGATTAACGAGATTCCCATCGCCAATACCTGTAATTGATATATGGTAATTTTACGTTGGTATATTCACATTCAGTACCTACACTATTATAAGTGATTTGAAATACTGGAGAAGAAAAGCTGTAGAGAAATTGTAGAGTACAATATAAACCGTTCTGAAACACTCGACAACGGGAACACTAAAAATCATTCTGAAACGCTCTAGCAACGGGAAGCAAGATTTCCGTCGAGAAGAAAACCTTAAGCGAAGCAGGATACTGAAAATCTAAATACTTCACACAAAGGCAAAGTATTTTAATTATAGGGAGACCCCGGGCGAAGCCGGGTATCCAGCTATTCAATCATTCAGACAAAGGCAGAGTTCCACCTTTTTAATGAAACCCCGGGCAAAGCCGGGTATCCAGCTAGTATTATATAATTGTAAACCAAAAAGGTAGCTGTATAGAAGCCTAAGAACTGCGGTCATCCGAGTTCCACCTTATTTTTGCAGCAGTCCTATTTTCGTAGTTTATTTGAAGACTACTGATGTTACGTAGTGGTCTTTAAACTTCGTGGCGCTTAGATATCATCTTACCGGCTTGCTCTTCAGAGCGTAACTTAGCTTTCCCCCTGTATAACTGCTTACGATAACAAAGAAGTACCAACTCATTGTTTTTACCTTTTAGGCTTCTATACATAGTATAGAAAGAAGCCTTATGATCTGGCTTCGTGTCCGTCCGTCCGTCTGTCCGTCCGTCTGTCCGTCCGTCCGTCTGTCCGTCCGTCCGTCCGTCCGTCCGCATAATTCAAAGTCACTAAATTAGTGACAAAAAAAACCTTTTGTCACTAAATTTTACTTTTAGGTTTCTATACATAGTATAGAAAAAGCCTTATGATCTGGCTTCGTGTCCGTCCGTCTGTCCGTCCGCATAATTCAAAGTCACTAAATTAATAACAAAAACCTTTTTCACTAAATTTTACTTTCTTTGTGGGTGGATGGACAAACGCGTGAATGGATTAACAAGATTCAAAATAATTAATTGAGATCAAACACACAGAGTTGTGGACGCTTTTTCAATTGTTTATGAGATTATTTTATTCATCTTACACTTTTTTTTGGGTTGGCAATAAATGAACTAACCAATTAAAGGTGCGAAAGAGTGAAAGAAAAAATTACGTAAAACGTAAAAATAACACTTACAAAATGCAAGTCAATTTCTTATATAGAAAATTTTTGTTACCAACTAAAAAATTAAGATAATCTGATGATCGTGCAGATAAAGAAAAATTATAAATTTAAATTAAAAATAATTACAAAATATTATATAATTGTAAACCAAAAGGTAGCTGTATAGAAGCCTAAGAACTGCGGTCATCCGAGTTCCACCTTGTTTAATCTTTGTCGTGTTAATTTGTTGTCAAATAAGTTTGCTTTCTCGATTGCTGCTAATCTATTTCAATGTTATAAGTGCATTCGCATAGAAAGAATTAACGGTAGAAAGCTATTTTGATTATTAGGAGCATTTAAAATGAAAACTTTCGATTTCACCTCCAAAACACTTTGAAGCAACTTTTGAGCTACTTCCTGACGTTTTCCCCATCCCAGGGAGCATTTTCTGAACTCTCCACGTTCCCCTGCGTCGATTTTACTAATAAAACGGCCATCAAAAATTTTGAGATTGGTGCGGTCTCACCGAGAACTCCAATTGGACTCCCCTCACACCTTTCATAGCGTACGGGCGCCGACTTGCTTAACAGTACAGGACCTGCATTAATTAAAATGATATTCGGAAACAATGTAATATTTCTGTCAGGTTAGATCAGGACTTTGCGGCCGCTAATCCAAAAGCAGAATTTTAGTTTCGGTTATTCTTTTCATTGCTTTTTTAACAATGGCATGAAACATTGTCCTGTTGGAAAACTTATTTAAATGACCTTGCAAAGTTTCAATATAGGTATCCGAATTCATTTTTTCTTTGCATATTTTAATTTCTCCCACGCCACTGGCCGACATTGAGCCCCAAACCATAATACTGCCGCCACCAAATTTAACGGTGGGCACAATATAATCATGATTAAATTCCTTCCCCACCCTTTTGCTTACGAATAGTTTGACCGAAAAGCTGGAAAATTGGTTTAAATTAGTTTAATTTGAAAACAAAAGTGAAAATAGGTATTTTCGCTGTTTTTTTTTGTACAGTGTCCTGTACAGAAATTTGTACCCTATACTGCATTGCTAAGTCCCTGCTTAAATATTTAGAAGTTCTTCTTCGATTTTTCAATGAGATTCTCTCCAAAATCTGATCCTCCCTGGCGGTTGTCAAAAATTTTCGTCCAATTGTTGGTCTATTTTCCACCGAGTCAGTATCGGTTTAAAATGGTTGTCACAGTATCTTCTTTCTTCTTTCGGTGCCTATCCGTATTCGGATGTTGGAGTCAACTTAGCTGAAGCCAAGCTGACATTACTAGGGAATATAATTAATGGGGTGGTTTCCCGTTGCCTTCCCCATGGTCCACAGATTGAGATTGGACCTTTGATCACAGTAATGTATGTGTAGCAGTATTCCGACTCGACTAGGAATCGAACCATGGTCTACCGCTTTAAAGTCAGCCGGTGTATGCTTCACGCTACACTGCTGGTCTTCGATTTTTCAATGAGATTCTCTTCAAAATCTGATCCTCCCTGGCGGTTGTTAAACATTTTCGTCCAATTGTTGGTCTATTTTCCACCGAGTCAGTATCGGTTTAAAGTGGTTGTTACAGTATACCTTGAAGATTTGATTTGTATTGGAATTTTTCGATGCGGCATATCCTGTGAATCCAAAAAGGGCGATATGGCTTCGTTGAAGAACACTTAAATGAGGTTTTTTAGGCATGATGTTGTTACTACGACTTTGGAACACTTAACTAAAGGTTTCGGTGATACAAATTTGTATTTTTACACACAAAATAAAAATACCGTTACCGACAGGTACTTAGTAAATGAAAAACGATTTAAATTGACATTATTTGAAATAATTTAGTTGCTGTAATTGTGATTTCATCCAATTTGCATTGTAATCTTTTTAAAAGCTGTCAGATATATGTTCGGGTAAAATTTGTTTAAAAATTCAGACTAGGCCAACTTATGGTGAAAACGTAGGATCACCAACTTCTATTGAGCACAGCTATACTATTTATGCCAGCTACCGTATATACACAGTATTGAAGAACACTCTAGAAGCGAATATGCAATATTTAAACGAACTCACGAAGATTTTTTAATCACCTTCGGTTTTTGTTCTTAACGCCGAGGCGAAATTTTTATTTATTTATTCAAAATAATTGTTTACATTTTTTTTAAACTGACAGTTTTAGTGGATTTTCAATTTCAAAGTTGGAGAAACTAGAATTTTAGATAATTCTCCCAAAAAGTAGATTACGACCAGATTTTATACTCGAAGGGTGTCATTTAGTGAACGATCAAGTTTTCCTACTGAAAACAGCGTGATTTAGTTTTGTCTTCATTTGAGAGTTGGAATAGTAAAATTCCTCAGTAATTTTGGGATCATCTTATTTGAATTCAAGTGTGGAGTAGTGTTTATGGTGTATTTTGTTATTTGGTGCGATACTACCCACGGCCTTCATAGGGATTTGATTAATCACTGCTACGTTCGAAAGGAAGATTGTGTTCTGTTTTTTACCAACTACGAACAACCGAGTTTAATTCTTGAAGAAGTTATTTTGGAATATTTTCGTTATCAATAATTTTACATGTTGTTACCTGCGTTGTTTAATTCGTCTTTGGAGCCACTTCGATTTGTTTGGATCTCGAAATATTAAAACATCAAATACAAATTGTAGTTAATATTGGAACCGTATGGTCATAACTTACAATCTGCAACCCAGTGCCGTAGAAGAGCAATACGTATAAAAAGCTAAGTACTTGTATGATTGTATAAACGCGTTGTATATTTAGGTATTTTGCTTGAATTATTTTTTTTACTGTATCGAAAATTCTTCTTGCTGGTAAAAATTCTAATTTTGTTGTTGTTGAAAATAGTTTAGTTTCATATAAGCTGTCACAATTTGGAAATTAAAAGCAAAAGTTCAGGAGTGGGAAAATCGTGTGGCGCCGGGCATTTTGCAATATTTTTTTGAGCGACCCACACCTTCAGCTCAGAGGTAACCGTTAGCTCCGCTCCTATAATAAAGCTGTTTTCTTCGATATTTTTTGGTTTTTTTGCCACACGTATTTTTATGCGTAGCTTCCGTTAACGGCAAAGAAAATAGCTGCACCGCCGCTTTAACAGCAAACACAAAAGAGGTTACCTTAGTCACAAACAACAAAAAGTTGCGACAATCCTAAATATCCTTTCAGGAAACCTTTTGAAGTTGTTATTATCAAAATTGCTCAAACTCATTTAAACTTTAGCTCTGTATTTTTTTTATAAAATAAAATAGCAAGTCTAATTTCATATAAATAAAACCGTAGTTTCGGAGGAAACCATTTAATATTTTCTTGTTTCTATCGGTCTTTTAGCTTCACACAAATCTGTGTGAAACAATCAGAAACAAATTGAAACAAATCTATTGCACTCCGTTGCATCTTTAGGAGCTTTCGAGGCAACTTTGTGATGCTGATATTCCAAAATTGCTCGAACTTGACTGTTGAACTAAAAGCTTCTTCTTGATATTCAATGCCGTATTTTTTTTAATCAAATCTAAAATTTTACTTCACATTGTAGCATTACAAATGTCATCTTGCTTCGCTAATGCTCGATTTCTTCACTCATAGTTATCTTCAAGTTAGCGAGCTTTAGGTTAAATTGACGAAATAACCAATCAGACGACAACAAAACAAATAAATCAATCATCTGATTGGTTATTTTGTCAATTTAACCTGAATTTTGCTAACTTGAAGATAACTAATTGTAAGAGTGAAGAAATCGAGCATAAGTAAATTTTCTTCAATCTAAAAACTATTAAGTGCTACATTTAATTTTGAACACTCGGTACAAAAATAAATTGTAATGTTGGTATAGGATTTTAAAATGTGCAGGCTAATAAAGATTCGTAAAAGACCACATTTTGCATTAAAGCAAATGAAATAGAATATTTTTGAAAAGATTGTAATGGGAGTGTGAGTGCTGATTTGTTTAATTGTTTTTGAGCGTAATTGTGAATGCTTACAGGTAATCTCTCGTTTTTTCAGATCTTTGATTTTTAGTTTTCTTAGATTAAAAATAATTTTATTTGAATTTCAACATCATCTGTCGGGGTTCGAAGGGTAGTGAAAGCGTAATACATGGTACGACATAGTACCACAAAGCCTCTCTACTCAATCTCGACTCTCACCTCCAAGCTGGTGAACCCCGGGAACCTAAGTAACCGAACTGGAGATCGGGTAGCCAACCCCGGTGGAAAGTCCGGCCTTAGGGCTAACGAGAGCGAGAGATCCCCCCTCTGAGCGAGGGGCATCCGTAGGCGAGGTTAGCAACCTACCTACTGATGTAAAGCAACCGAATTGCTCACAGAACCAATGATGAAGCCTCGGATACTGGACGGATCACACGGATCAACGACACGGCGAGATTAGGAAAAAAACGAGCTTGGAAAACAATGATTATACGTATGGGATGCTGGAATATAACATCATGGACAAATAGAGATCAGGAAATAGTAATAGAAATGAATAAACACAAAATGGATATGTGTTCCCTTTCGGAAACAAAAAAAAAGGGAAAAGGATCTACCAAATATCAGAATTACATTCTCGTCCACAGTGGGAGAGAAAAAACCGAAAGAGCTCAGTCGGGAGTAGGACTACTGCTGCATGAGAAGTATGAGCATAGTATCGATGATATACAATATATTAGTGATAGACTACTACAGGTAACCATACAATTTGGAAACGAAAAATGGCATATTATCAGCGTCTACGCGCCTGATATCAACAAGCCCAGAGAGGAAAAGGAGGACTTCTATACCAAACTACAGGAAACATTGGACAGTATACCTACTAAAGAAAAGATATTTCTAATGGGAGACATGAACGCTAGAGTCGGAAATAGCGTCATCGACGGTATAAAGCAGAAATACAACGAAGATGTACAAAATGAGAATGGCGATATGATGATCGATTTGTGCGCACAAAACGAGCTACGTATAAACAACACCTTCTACCCACACAAACAACAACATAAATACACATGGGCGAACTCAAGGGGACAGCAATCGACCATAGACTACATCCTAACAAACAGGAGTGTACACCCCAAGCAAATATTAGATGTTAGAGCCCTCGGTTCGGCTAATGTGGGCACAGATCACAACATGTTATTATGCAAATATCGCACCGCCGCCATCGCAATGCTGTCAAAGAGAAAAAAGCCCATATATATTACAAAATTTAATGTCGAATCGACTGCAGATTACAGTGCACAATATCTATACCAACAAAGATTGAACAAGAAGATAATGAGAGATCCAATAACAGACGACATGAGCGTTGAAAAGTCCTGGGAAACACTACTCTCAAATATAATAAACAGTGCGGAGGAGGCATTTGGAACAAGAAGAGTTAACATAAACGCAAAAATAAACAAAAAACTATGGTTTACGGCAGAAGTAAAGGCATTGGCAGCGGATAAAAAGAAAGCCTATCTAGCATATAGAACTAACAAGACCCTAAAGGAATATCAAAAATACGTCCAGAAAAGAAACCTGATAAATCACCGAATACGCGAAATAAAGGAAGAATTCTGGGAAAGGTTTTCAAAAAGTATGGAATACGACCTGTATGGAGGGCAAAAAAAGGTATGGAATATGCTGAGAAGCAGCAAAAGGCCGATTAATGAATACATTCAAACAAAAACCATACGCGCCCATAAATGGGTAGAGTACTTTAAAACCCTGTACAAAGCGCAACCAACGGAGACAACAGAAGATACTCAGAATGATGGACATACTGAAGAGAATTACCCATATCACACGGTGGAAATTACAGAAGACAGCGTCACATCTACAATAAAGAAACTAAAAAATAGAAAATCTCCAGGACCCGATGGAATCGTAAACGAGATGATAAAACTAGGTGGCGATATGCTGATCCGAGAGATAACCACTCTATATAAGAAAATAATCGACACGGGAACTATACCCGAGCAATGGCGAACTAGCATTACAATTCCGATCTTTAAGAAGGGAACAAAAATTGACCCAAGAAACTATAGAGGTATATGTTTACTTAGTAGCATTTTAAAATTACTGACAAAAATCTTATCAGATGAGATAACGAGTAGGGTGGTAATAAGCGAGGAACAGCAGGGATTTCGTAAGAACAGATCCACAATCGACGCAATATACATACTACGTCAAATAATAGAAAAATCCATCGAGTATGACAAACCGGCCTTCTTGTGCTTCATTGACTTGACGCAAGCATTTGATCGTGTAAACCTGAAAGATGCACTAAACATACTGAAAGAGAACTACTTCCACCCAAACATCATAAAGCTCATCACGGCGCTAAACACGAACTGTAAGACCATGATAAGGACAAACGGAGAACTGACTGAAGAGGTTGAGGTGTCCTCCGGGATAAGGCAAGGCGATAGCATTAGTCCTACACTGTTTAATCTAATAATGGACAAAATCATAGGAAGGGTTAAAGAGCAAAATGCTGGATACAAGTTAGGCAATACAACCGTGAACATTGTGTGCTATGCAGACGATGCAGTGATTATCGCGGAGAATGAAGATGACTTACAGCGCCTGCTGTATAGGTTTAAAACAACAGCATATGAATACAATATGGAAATATCGACCAACAAAACCCAATCCATGACGATAAGCAGAGAGCCCATCCGATGCAAACTCGCCGTGGACGACCAGGTGATCAGTCAGGTGATGAGTTTCAATTACCTCGGTGCCCATATTTCAAGCAGTAGGAATATTCAACAAGAAGTGCGCGTCCAAGCTGCTAAGGCCTCCGCTATATCAGGCTGCCTACGCAACATAATATGGAAAAATAAATACATGTCAGTAAACAGCAAAGTACGTATATATAAGACATGCGTTAGGCCCATATTAACGTACGCTGCCGAAACACGAGCTGAAACCTCCAAGACGAAGCAAATACTCCGAAGCACAGAAATGAGCACATTACGAGCAATTGCCGGAGTTACCCTCAGAGATAGAGTAAGAAGCGCTGTTACCCGACAAACGTGCGCGATAGACGACATCGTGAGATGGATAAGAGCAAGACGAAGGCTATGGAGGGACCATGTGGAGAGGATGAATCATGATCGATTAGCAAAAATAACAATGCTAAACAAACCTGACTCTAAGAGACCACCTGGACGACCACCGAAGAGGTGGTATGAAAGTTGGACATCAGTATCCCAAGAAAGGCAGTAGAAATAGTTCCGGGCGACAAAAATTGGATTTTCACAGGACATGTCCTATAATAAGAAGAAGAAGAAGAAGAAGAAGAACATCTGTCAACCGCTTTTGCACTTATGGTGGGGGGTATTTTTTAAGATACGAGTCAAACATATCAATTCCAGGAAGACTTCTTGTTTTTTAACTCATTATTTAAAATTGGTTTCTGCACGCTTTTGAGTAGATACCATTACGTCAACCATTTCGATGGATGGGTCACTTAATTGCAGTTCACTGTTTTAGGTTGTGATCGATTTTGAAATTTTGCTTTTAGTCATTACCAATTTTTGTTGCAAAGAATCCTGTGGAGAAGGGAAAGCTTTCTTGAAACCAAGAGGATTCCAGCCATTCATTAACATCGCACCTGATTTTTGGTGAGTAAAGTAAGAATTCCTTTCACATTCTTTTGGCAAGAGATTTGTTGTGACTATGCTAGTTTAAATTTTGAAACGGAAATTTGGTTCCAAAATTATCACTCGGTGGTGTGAGAAACCAAATACGTCTTTAATTCAATTCGCATCATTGTTTTTTTATTATTAAGGGGACATCATCAGTGTCCTTTATGTATAATTTGTTAAATTTTTCCTGGAAGTTACAATAAACATCCCTTCATTTAAATTTTTGTTTTCTTACGTTTGTTGATCGTAACTTTTGAGCTTTGGCAAGATAATTCTAAATAAGTACAACTAACTCATAAACCCTCTACCTCAGAACTGCACTCTCTTGAAGTCTCTCGAAGTCTTCAATCAAATAACTGGTTTGAAGCAGCTCTCCACTCTTCTCGGTTGAAAGCCAATCTTTTCATTTTCTCATAGCTATCAGTTCCAGTGTCTTTTATTATTTGTGTTGTGTATCTTAGGCGGGGTCTTCCTCTAGGGTTCTTGCCTTCTACTTTACCCTCCATGATAGTCTTTAGTAAGCTTTTTCTTCTCAGTATGTGCACAACTAACTGATCTCTCTTACTGACTATTTGTTTCCACATTTTCCGCACTTCTTCCATCCGTCTCAGAACATCATCGTTCGTTGTCAGTTCTGCCCAGTTGATCTTTAGCGCTCTTCTGTAGCACCACATTTTGAATACCTTCAACCTTTTCCTGTCTGCTTTTCCAATGGTCCACGTCTCACACCCATACAGCGTTACACTCCATATGTATACTTGTATAAAAAGCTTTAGAACTGCACTACCTAGTCCCTATTTGCACAAGTAGCTAAAGGGCAGTACTTACGTAATTTTGTAGAGCGGAGCACATAAATTAGATCTTCCATGCTTAGATAAATAAAAAGCGTAGTTTCTGAGATATACAATTATTCTTTCCTTGCTGATATTCTTTTTACAGATGCCTTCTAAATTGGAAACAAGCCTTCTTCCGCTTCACTGGATCGTAAATATCTTCAGAGGAAACTTTTTGATGGTTCTACTTGAACTTTGGTGCAACTTTGGTTTTTATAAAATAAAATAGCAAATTTAATGTCATTTAAAATAATTGACTTTTTATCGCTCCTCTATAGGTTCACTCTATAAAACGAATCTTCTCACGCTTCGCTGCATCCTTTTGCCTTTTGAGGCAGCCGTGTAAAATCGAAAAAACTAATTTCACAAAAATGAATCTTTCATGTTTTAATAAATTTAAACGGTACTTTCTGAATTAACCAATTATTTTTGCTGGTTTTTATTAATCATCGAGCTATATTCTAAACTGGAAACGAACTTTCTTGCAACTTTTGTACGTTGCCTAAATCAATGGAAGGGAGTTGTCAAAATGTGATTATAATTAACCAACCCATGAAAAGCCTTTATTTTGGATCTCTTGTGGTACCTACTTTAATTTGCCGATACGTTTATGTACCATACGTGGGTAAAAATCGATTCCCACAATCAGAGCGTAAGGTTTATTGGGATATATCGATAATCTCATATAAAATATTTGATTTTCCACGATTAAAAATTTAAAACCGTAGTTTCTTAGATAATCAATTATGATTTTCTTATTTCTATCGCTCTTCTAGCTTCACTCTAAATTTAATACGAATCTTCCTGCGCTTCGCTACATCGAAAATGGTTTTCGAAGCAGCTTAGCGATGCTGATATTGTCAATATTGCTCGAACTCTCGTAAAATTTAAACAGTATTTTCTGAGATAAACAATTATTTTTTCCTGGTTTCTATTGATCTTAGATCTGCATTCTAAATTGCAAACGCACTTTCTTGCAACTTCTTGGACTTTGGCTAAATGAATTGAGTAACGAGTTGTCAGAAAGTGGTTCTAACTTAAAATAAACCTTTATGTTGGATTTCTTGTGAATCTTTGATTTGCCTATACGCTTATGTACCTTTCATGGGTAACAATCAATTACCACAATCAGTATGTAAGGTTTATCGTGAATACCTTCGTCGTAATTTTTTATACTTGCGAATTTTTTGCCGGAGTAGCGGCCAATAAAAATCACTACGACTCTACCAGTCTAATATACCTACTTTCCAGGAGTGGGATTCTAACTATCTTTCGAGGAAACTTACTAATGCTGCTCTTGTAAAAATTGCTCGAACTCATGTAAACTTTGCTACAACGTTTAAATAATTAATAAACCTTAGTTCTGAAAGAATCAATTATTTTTGCCTCATTAGTATCTCACTTCTAGCCTTGCTCTAAATTTTATACGAACTTTCTTGCGCTCCGCTAGTTCCCAAATATCTTTCGATGATACTTTTGGATGCTGCTGTTCCAAAATGCTCTTGGATCCTAAATATCTCTGAAAATACTCGACTGCTGAACTGAAGGTTTCTTTTTGATATTCAATGTCCTATTTTTCTTATGTAAAACACAAAATTTTTCAATTCTGCTTTTCTAGTTTGTATTCATCTTAGAGCTGCATTCTAAATTGGAAACGAACCTCCTTGCAACATTTTGGTCTTCGGCTAAATCAACTGTATATAACGAGTTGTCAAAATGTGGTTAAATTAACTAACTTAAAGAAACCTTTATTTTGGATCTCTTGCAGATCTTTGATTTGTCTATGCGCTTATGTACATTGATTGCTCGGGTAACCTTTTAAGAGGTCTTCTGTTGATTGGTTGCCTTAATAAGAAAATGGTCTCGCTAAGCGTGGGCAATAAGTTCGTATACTGGTAGCTTCTGGTTTTTATTCACATAACTTGCGAAATCAGACCTTTCCGCATATGACGAACACAGAACATGTATTAGTTATTCTGTCAAATGCGCATGTGTTTGTTAGTGTGTAATAAGTTTTGCCAATCTTTACACTTTGCAAATCTAACGAATTTCCATTTCTTAGAATTCCAATGATAGAAGATTTTGTCTTGCTTTTATCGTTATACGTCAATACCGTTGGATCTTTATCTAAATAATTGGTTTTCTTCTTTTCATTTTGCAAGACCACTCCAATTTTCTATACTCTACCTTCATTAGTAACATGTTTAGAATCTTGAAGACAAGCATCGTAAATTATTTCTATTAATTTCAAAATATGAAATGAATAAATACGAATTAATTTATTCTAAAAATAACCCCCTCAAGTTTTCGCGAATAATTCCGCGACGATTATGGTTTAAACGATGGGAATAGAAGCTCATTGGAGCACAAATGAAGCTCAAACGTTTGACACCAATTTCACTAAAAAATTTCGATGGGAGGGGCTGCATCCCCCCCCCCACAAAGTTTTTCTTCTTCTTCTTTAATTAGGCTTTGCCTGTCTTTCCAAGTGCGTCCTCATCTTGGTGGTGATTCGATCGACGATGACGCCCATCTTTTGGCGGTCTACCAGAGGTCTTCTTCCGGTGGGTCTACCATTTCTTACTATTTTTGGAAGGCGTTCATCTCCCATTCTATCTATATGCGCGTTCCATTCCTTCCGGCGGGTTTTGTGAATTTTACGATGTCTTGTATGTCGCATTGTTGTCGTATCTCTCGACTCGGAACCCTGTCCAAGAGTGTTCTGCCAGTTATTGTTCTGAGCGTTCTCATTTCAGTTGTTCTCATCTTTTGCTTTGTTTTAGATGTTTCCGCTCTTGTCTCAGCTGCGTATGTTATCACAGGTCTTACCGCTGTTTTGTATATTCTGATTTTACTCTTAATCGACATATATTTATTTCGACAGAATACGTCGCGCAGACACCCCGACATCACTGCCCCCCTTGTTTTCGCGAATAACTCAGCGACGGTTGTGGTTCAAACGATGGAAATGAAAGCTCATTGAAGCTCAAACGTTTGAGACCAATGTCACCAAAAAATTCGCGATGGGGTGAGTGAAATGTACCTAATATTTTTATATCGCTTTTTTCCTGTGCCACGATTTTTGAATCATTTAAATTGTCACTGACGTTGATAATTCCACAAAATTTCTAAATATTCCTCTTGATAACTCATATAATCCCTTGTACCCGAATCAAGAAACCATTTTGAAGACAGTTGCGTTTAAAATGACCTTTTCTTGTATATTAAAGAAAAAATAAAGATTTAAATTTATATTTATACACTTGAATGTATGCACGGCGAAGTTACCAACTAAAAGTATTGGATTTAAGCCTATGTTGGTAATTCTCACATACCGACAAATCTAAACTTTAACTATGTTAAATCCATATTATTTTTTCCAGAGGCGTATAAAAATCTACAATTATAGAGCGTCCAAGTCTTGAATAATAATTAGTAGACTAATAATTAATAGTATGTAATATTATTTTATATTCAAATATTCGCGGTTTTTAAAATTTTAAAAAATGTAGCCCGTGAAATTACGCCATCTCGGGACGGAATAGGGAAATAGCGCGTCTTGCACCCTGCGTCCGAGACGGTCGAGCACTGGTTACGTGGTGGTTGAAGATAATACACGCATAGTTACCGCAGTCCTATAATGGTGATGTAAAACTATTCATTTACAAATAATTTGCAAGTAAGAAAATTTAAAATATTTAATTATTGCAATTAAACTTAGGTGATTTCAAAATTCGTGTAAGTACGATTTATATAATATTAACAAAAAGTCAATAATATTGATTAATAATTTCTACCCTCGTGTGAGGAAGCCATATTGATTTTGTTTTAGCGTGGGTTTCTTGAAATGGCTTGGTACGTGTTTTGTTTTATGTTTTAAAATGGCTTGATGGTTGATGTATTTGTTTAAAATGTGAATTGGCATTAATTTAATTTATTTCAAATCGGGTTTGTAATTTATGAATATTTATTTCTTGGTTTATAAGCTTGATTGGTTACTTGATCGCAGGTATCTATTGTTTCTATAGGTAATTTATCTTTTGGTGAGGTATTATAAATTCTGTGATTTGGTTATTTATATGTGTGATTTATTTGTAAATTTGGGGTGGTTATGCAATTAATTAAGGTTTTATTATGTGGGGTCGACAAATGTAAATTTAAGGTCAGGGGCGTATTAAGGGATTTTACACAAAGGGCCGAGGTTGCCAATAGATTGACATATAATTAATTTAATCATCTAAATGAATGTGGTTTCGTCTGATTGTACTATTGTTCCTACGACAAAGAATTGCACATGGTGATGTGAATCAGAATTGCACATAGTGATGTGAATTCTAATAGGTTTCGACTGCAAGAGATGCTCCCTATTTAATATAAAACAATAGTAACAGGGGGTACAATTTCTGTGATAGTGTGTGAAAGTCGCATAATTAGGTTCTTGTTGATTTTGGTTTAATTATCCTTGCGAGGTGATGAATTAATTAGATGCAATCTTTATGGTATTATTTAGGTCATTAGGTTTTATTTCTATCATTGGGTATTATTTAGGTTTGGGGTTTTGCACATGTTAATTTATGTTTAGGGGTCACCGTCACTATTATTATCTATATCTATTATCTACAAATTGTTATCAACTTTACTTATCTGAAAGTCCCCACCAACATACAGGTGGAGGGAATTTTAATTATCTGCTTAAGCACATTGTACAAAACCAAGATTAATGAAAATCAGTAACAAAGTAACAATAAAAGCATAGCAGTTGCAATTAAAATATAGCAAACGAATACTGCATACGCACAGTAACAATTTACAACTGAAATCATAAGGTTATTATTATTTAAGGACAATTTGTTCTCACATTTACTTTTATATGTAGCTTGCGATCATAGCCATACCAAGTATTAAATCAAGTCGATATTGACACTATTTTATTTACTAAATAACCGATCTCACAGATGAAGATTAAGGTTTTTCTCTAACTCTACTGAGTTCGTTCGATTTTCCGTGAGGTAGATATTTAATAAAATATCCAAAACCTAACTGACTTGTGTTTTATTTCAAATGGGGTTATTTTAGTGTGCGATTTGGGTTTCGGAAGGTTTACTCAAGCATCGAGCCATCTCCGTTTATGTTATGTGTTTTTGCTTATATGTTTAGGTCAGCAGCGACGCCACGGGGTGAGCAGATTTAGTTATTTAGGACGCCACTGGTTTTTGTTTTGGTTCAACTACTGTTTGTTTTCCGTCTGTTTAAAGAAGTTGGGTTACGATTTACACAACGTGTGGGGTTCTCTTGACGATCACGATGTTAGACCAGGGTTATCTAGGTTGGGATTCGAAATTTGTGGCGCAATTTCGAATGTGTAACGAATATTACAAGTATTAAACCTAATAATCTTGAGGCTCTCCCAAAAGATTGGTTTGTATGTTTTTATATAAAATGAAAAATAAAACTTGAAATTTTTTTGACATTTCTTCTCTTAATTTAATTCATAACTCGAAATCTGTTTATCCTAGACAACAAGAGATTGTAGCAATAATTGCACAAATATTAATTTTGCCACTTGCTTGATCGTAGATGTAATTACACGATCGGCTAACTCTTATACATTTAAGTATTTAGTCGAAGTGCGGGGTGGTTCAAAACCGTCGTGGATTCGTAATTAAAATGCATTGCTCAGTATGAGGAAAAAAATGATGTAAATGGGGCGCCAGCTAAAGTAAATAAAAGATATAAGAAAGAAAGAATTGTTTAATTTAACGAAAGCAAAGATAGTAAACAGATGTTGTGACATTTATTCTCAATTCTTTATCAGAACAAACACATAATAAAAAATAAAAAACAAAGCAAGTAACATTAGCAAGTAGCTGAAGGCTACAGGCTAAAATAATAAAAAAACCAAGGTTAAATAAGTAAGTTTACCTGAGGGGTAAACTTCTTAAAGCAAAATGCAACCACACTAGCTGAAGGCTAAATGATGGTTCAAGTCGACTCCCCATTACTATGAATTGTTCAACAATTGAATTCTTGTTGAGAAAACGTTGACGTTAAAGCTCCCACCTGAAGCGCAGTTAAAACACACACCCTAGCATCTTTACTGACATAGCTCACTTACCTAGAGACTTTCAAAATGATGGATCGATTCTTTAAAATACCTTCCATTTTGGGTTACCTTCAATTTCAGAGTAAATCATGTCATTGTCCCACATCAGGTTATCTCGGAAGTTTACTAAAATCAAATAAAGAACACAAGAATGGGTTAAACATAACTTCAGGTCGACAACGTCAATACCAATGTTAAAACTGATTAGCAAACTACACAAATTCATAGCAATAGCTCGTTACAAACGCTTCGTCCAACTTCAAGCGGAGGTAAAAAAATGGAAGGAACCGCTGCCCTCGTGGTAAAACCAAAGGCCTGCCAAGGAACAACTGGCATCTTGACTCAGAGCATAGAAGCTCTCTCTAATCTTCAAGAATACCATTGTCAAAAAATGCGAGGACCTCATCATCCACAAAACCACAACAGTCCAAAATCCAAGAAAATAAGAAAACTAATTTTCCAAACAGTCCCAATGTAAAAGTTAAATGGACAAGGTCGACTTTTCCTTGCGGGCTAAATTTTCATATCAGTACAGGTGTAAAGATTTCCAAAAGATACTATTCTTGACGCCATTGCAAAAAATAATGTTGCAACAAAATAGGCGTTAAATCGAAACCAATAGATTGTACCTGGCATTACAACCCACTACCCAAAATAAGTGGTAAGAATCGGCAAAATAAAATTAAATGTAATTTACCTGTGATATTAAGGATGGAATAAATCACAGTAGGTTTAAAACAGATGAAAATTTGCACCAAAATAAAAATATATGCGTGCTCTTAAGGTGTTGGTTGAGCACTGCGTTTATCAGAAAGCAAGATATCTAAGTACGAAAACATAGTGCCAACTTAGATGATCAAAATCCCTTTCCTCTCACCTTACAGGTGACTTAATAAAACCCAAGGGATTATGAGAAAGGTGCGACAAGCGTATCTTTCATAACAGAAATTGTTAAAGTCACAATTTTCTGTTATACGTGTCCACTCCCAAGTTTTCACGAATATCTCCGCAACCGTTGAAGCTCAAACGACGGAAATAGAAGCTCATTGAGGCTCAAACGAAGCTCACACGTTTGACACAAATTTCATTAAAAATTCAATTTGGGGGCAGCGACATGTACCTTAAAGTTTTCTCATTGAGAAAATGAGAAATTACAATAAATTAATAGATTATCCAGCAGTATACCGCAAAGTATACACCGGCCGACTAGGAAGCGATAAATCGCGGTTCGAGTCCTGGTCGCGTCGGATACGCTGCTATGATCAAGGTCCGATATCAATCTTTGGACTGTGGGAAGGCAACGGAAACCACCCCATTAATTATAATCCCTAGTAAGGTCAGCTTGGCTTCGGCTAAGTTGATCGCCTACGCACTGTAAAGTGTATGGCACTCGAAGAAAAATAGATTATCAGGTCTATTATGTATCACAAAAAGTTATTTTAAAGATAACCGTTATGAAATAACAAAGATTTACGTCAAACTGGTGACACTTTAAAGGCTAAGAAAACCTTTATTATAAAGATCATGCTGCAACAATAATTGCAGAAATTTTAATTTTGCCACACTAGCCGCTTGATTGACCGTAGCTGTTATTAACGGTCAGCTAACTCATATACATTTAAGTATTTAGCCGGTATGCGAGGGGGTGGTTCGTAACTAAAATGCATTGCTCAGTATGAGGAAAAAATGATGTTAATAGGGCGCCAGCTAAGGTAAATAAAACGTATAAGAAAAGAAGAGTTGTTTAATTTAACAAAAGCAAAGATAGTAAACAGTTGGTGTGACATTTATTTTCAATTCCTTATCAGAACAAACACATAATGAAAAAAAAAAAAACAAAGCAAGTAACATTAGCAAGTAGCTGAAGGCTACAGGCTAAAATAATAAAAAAACAAAGGGTTAAGTAAGTAAGTTTACCTGAGGGTAAACTTCTTAAAGCAAAATACAACCACACCAGCTGAAGGCTAGTGATGGTTCAAGTCGACTCCCCATTACTATGAATTGTTCAACAATTGAATTCTTGTTGTGAAATCGTTGACGTTAAATCAAAAGTCCCACCTGAAGCGCAGTTAAAACACACATCCCCGAATCTTTACTGACATAGCTCACTTACCTAGAGACTTCCAAAATGATGGATCGAATCTTTAAAATACCTTCCATTTCGGGTTACCTTCAATTTCAGAGTAAATCACGTCATCGTCCCACATCAGGTTATCTCCGGAAGTTTACTAAAATCAAATAAAGACACAAGAATGGATTAAACATAACTTCAGGTCGACAACGTCAACCACCAATGTTGAAAATTGAATAACAAACTACACAAATTCATAGTAATGGTTCGTTACAACGCTTCGTCCAACTTCAAACGGAGGGGAAAACATGGAAGGAACCGCTGCCATCGTGGAAAAAAAAATAAGGGCCTGCCAAAGAACAACTGGCATCTTGACAGGAGCATAACAGAAGCTCTCACAAATCTTCAAATGATACCATCGTCCCAAAATAATGCAAGGACCCCATTATCCAAAAAACGCAACAGTCCAAAATCCAAGGAAATATAAAAAATAATTTTCCTAAACCAGCTCCAATATAGAAATTAATTGACGAAGGTCGACTTTTATCGGTGGGCTAAATTTTCCTTATCTATCCAGGTGTAACGGTCGGCAAAGATAACGTCTTGACGACATTGCAAAAATTCAACAAAATGTGCGGTGAAAATGCAACCAAACAGATTCTTAAACCTGGCATTAAAACCCACTAAAAATAAGTGGTAAGAATCGGCAAAACAAAGTTGAATGTAATTTACCTGTGATATGGAGGATGAAATAATCACAGTAGGTTTAAAATACGAAAATTTGCAACAAATTAAAAAAACATACGTGCACGCTCTTAAGATGTGGGTCGAGCACTGCCCTTTTATCAAAAAGCCGCTATCTAATAGGAAAACATAGTGCCAACTTTTCTCTCACCTTATATGCAAACTTGACAAAACTCAAGGGGACTAAACTTCACAGGAATTGTTACAATTTCCTGTTATAATTCATGATCTTGATGACATGATGAACATTATCTTTTGGTGAATGAAGGTTACCTTTAACATAACTTTTTGTGATACATAATAGACTTGATTGTAAGAAATTTGCCCTGCATGCGGGCCAAAGTTTAAACTTACACCGTTACTAAACATTGGTTACTATAATACACTCTGTATGTAAAGTTTTAACTTTTTGGTTGAATTGTACTTGCAAAAACTATTTAAATTAAACTATACGGGAAAAATGTACTAGTATTTATTTATATTAATTTTATCAATGCTTGCAAGCTCTGATGATATAAAAAATCTGACAAAATTTATTGATATTTAATTTTTCATTGTAACTATATAATTTTTCTCTTCTTAGGATGGCAGTACTTGTGTTTGTAAATGTATTTTTGGTTAAGATTTCATATACAGGTAAACGTCGTTTTACGCCGGGGTTCCGTTCCGAGAGACACCGGCGTAAAAAATCGGCGTAAAATGAACACAAATATAATGGACGATATAAGGTTAGGTTCCGTGTCAAAATTCTAAGACCAATCTAACATGTTAATTTAATACATTATATCCAATACTATATTCAAAATAAATTATAAATGTATTTAATAAATACAGTTTAAATTCGTTTACAAAATAAATAATAATCTCTTCATATAAATAATGAATATGATGAATTAAATTTTCACACTTTTTGCCCATAATGAAACTACAAATATTTGAATATTCTTTTAATTTTAATAATAATAAAATAAAAATATAATCATACCGTTTTATTTTTTTTAAACAAAACAAAACTAACTCGAAACAATTTTACACACACAATAAGCTGCTCGCGTACACGGTAATAGAATAAAAAACGTGTAAAAGTGTGTTTGCTATTGGAATCGCGGCGCCTACTATCGTCTGGTGTCGACCAAACCCGGGGGAATCCCACGCTAGCACCAACCGGCGTAATTGTGAATCGGCGTAAAACGAACCGGCGTAAAACGACGTTTACCTGTATTTGTATTTTCAGGAGGTAAAATGATACATTTTAATGTAAAACAATACTAACCTTTTTCTGGATCTGGAATTTTTCATCAAATAGGTTGGATAAACGCTTTTGTACAATAAAAAAACTACTAAACTTATTATATTTAATTCTTTTCTACTTTATATAAACATTTTTAACATAAAAAAATTTGATAGAAAACGACAATTTTGCTTCAAGGCGGCGTTCGAAGTATTCTTGGACGCGACAGGAAGACGTCATCGTAGCAGTGATAATTTACTTTAGATTTTGGACACACATGAAAAATTCTTGCTAAAATATAAAATTTTTATTAAAATCATACCAAATTGGAGTATTTTACCTACCTGGACACGAATTACATAACAATTTGTTATACGAGAAATCAACAACATTTGAATGTTGAGTACACCGAGTTGCTGGTGGACCAGATCTAAAAGCATTTCTTTTTTAAATTAAAAAGTTAAAAAATAAAGCATCGGCCAGGATAATTCAAAACTTGTTTAACTACAATAGTTTTTAAAAGGACTTACTTTTAATTTTTCGTCAAACCGAATTTGTGAAAACAATTTTCAAAGTGTTAGGACCAGAACTAAAAAATTTTGTATAAATAATATATTTGGTTTACTAAACGACAATAAAAAATATAATTTTTACTTTGCAAAATAGGATGCAAACAAGGTCCTGCAACGCTAAGATGGGAAATGGCACGATTTTTACAGCAGAACAAGAAGAAAATTCAGCATTTGTTTTTCCCATCAACAATATTTTATGGATTGATTGATAATTTAAGCGTGCAGTTTCTATTGATTCTTAAAAATACAATAAGGAGAAGGAAGAAGTAGAAAAAGTGGAATACCAGCTTTCACTGATACAATGTCTACCTGCTGGCCCCAGGTACTTACCATCCATTTGAAAGTCAGGTGTTAGGAATGTTAAAAGTTATAAAAACTGGAAATACAGTTGCAGGGCAAAAAGTTAAAAACAGTAAGACAAAGACAGGAATCTAAATCATCTAGAGAAGAAAACAGTATTGATGATAAGATAATTTAGAAGATGATAAGTTTTCTAGTTTTACTGGTCAGGTTTTTTGTCACTCATAAAACTTATACTTAGTTATATTAAAAACTAGAAATATGAGATATGAACAGATTACATAGAAATCGACAAAAGCTTCATAAGCAGGCAATGAACTTCGGAATACAGGAGTACATGGTATTGCAAAAGAACTGAATAGAGTCAGAATGGATAACGAGAAAAAACTGATGGACAGGAGGAGTAAAAAAGGCAATGAGTTTTCAAAACTGGAGTTTTATTTGCAATAAATTTTAAAGTTTGAAGTTTTGGCGAAGTGAAGCGATATCAGTAAAATAACTGCAATGGCACTTTCTTTTTTGGCAATGCCAAAATCCCAATCTGAAGGTGGAGAAAAATAGTTATACTAATCAAGGGAATCAAAAACCATGACCTACTACAGATGTTATATTTTTTCTACCTTCTGCACCAAGGACTGAAAAAAATTTGTACAAAATCTACAGATTAACTCAAAAGTTACGATGCGAAAAGATCAACCAATTGGTCCAAATAAAGCACGCACCAAGTAAATGGCAGTAAACATTTACAAAATAAAATTTTGTTTATTGTAATTGAACGTTTTTGAATTAAGGTTATTAGGTCAATACTTACTCTTCTGCTGTATTAACTAGAACCTTCATTGATTTAGGTGTTTGTGATTGGGTGCATGTACAATGACAACCACTTGGAGCGGATTTTGTTGCATCCGAATCAATCGTTTCCTTCGAATACGTATCGTCGATGTTTATTGATTTTCTAATGTCGTTGTAACAATTACATGAATATCTTCTACGGGTATTGCAGCAAACACAATCAGGTTTGCACTGTTGTTCGTTGCTAGGAATAAAGTTTTCCACCATGGAGTTATCATAGCTTTCTCTATAGCACGTAAGGTAACGATTAGTGTCTGGACCTGATCGGGACATCCCTTGTTGATAACTATACGCAGGACAAGGATTTACGCATTTCACAAACATTTTTGACTCCATGGGAATAGTCCTTGTAAAGGACGGCGGTGGATTGTAAAGATTTTGGTATCTTTTTGAACTGAGCATTTTAGTTGGGGCAGATGACGAGGGTATTTCTTGTCTAGATTTTTGTTTTTCTGATGTTTCGGGTGTTTTTGATTTTCTTTGCTTTTGCTTTGATTTAACATTTTCAGTTTTAGAAGATGATACGGGAACATCTTCGCTTTCTTCATTAAAATACATTTCTAGAGAAGTCTCTTTATTATCGTTATTCTTCTGCAATGTTGTACGTGGGTTTAATTTAATTGGTTCATTTTCTGTGACGCACTTGCTTGTATATTTATTTACATTTTCCATTATTACTTGAGATTCGTTCTGGTTATTTTTCACACCACTCGATTTATTTAGAGTTTCGATAATTTCAGAATCGTTTTGGTTATTTTTGACACCATTAGATTTTTTAAAAATTTCCGTCAATTGAGAATCTTTCTGATTATTTTTAACACTACTTGTATCCTTTTGAAATAATGATCCTGATTGAGGTCGGGTTGATCCTGTTGTCAGACACATACATTTTAAGCGAACAGCATACACTTGAGATCCTGAAATTAAAAATTATGAAATATTTGTCTGATTTATCACCTTTTGCTAGTACCAAAAACAGAGAACAGAATTTTATATTTTTCCAAAAGTCGTCGCCAGATGGTTGTAATTTAACTGAATCACCATCATCCAATTCAGGTTCTAAATAATCGCCTTCTTCTTCTGGTTCTACACTAGGTTCACACTCACAATGGTCTTCTGTCAATTCATTTTTATGTAATTTTAGAATAACTTGCAGTTGCCTACGCATTTCTCCTTCCGTATTCTAAAAATTTAGGTTCACTTAATAAAATTTTCGGCACAAACATCATACTGATTATCAAAAATCATTCGTAATTTCTCCCTTTTACTACTTAAAACAAGGCCACGTCTTTTCTCCCCAAAGACAGGTTCGCCTGAACATTCAAAATAAATAACACCAACTTAATTTTTACCAAAATAGTCAATGTCACTTTGGACAACCCCTTCACTTTCGATCAACATAATATAATATTATCGTCGACGTCATGTAAAAACGAAAACGTATCACACGCTATCCCATTAAAAAAACATTCCACTTTACAAAACTATTATCGTATTATGCATACAACGAGCAATATATTATCAAATTTGCATTTATAAAGTTTAAGTTTGGAAAATGGAAGGAAAAACGGTTTATAAATGATGAGGGTCTAATTAGCAGGCAAAAGAAATTAAATTTGCCGTCGGTCCACAAATTTTGGAAAAAAACGGTTTTAAAAATTAATTTGGAATGCTATTTTCTCATTGGCCCTCTTGAACTGTAACCCCGCACATCGAAATTAAAATACGTTTTGGTGACAATATACCCGAATTTAGATTTGTAAAGCGAATTATAAAAGATGAGGGTCTAATTAACAGATAAAAAAAATAAAATTTGTGGTCGGGCCAAACATTTTGAAAATTTTAGGGTGAATCACAGTCTTACGGTGGTTGCGTTTGTCAAAATTGACTTTCCGCAACCTCTATAAGCCGTTTCGACAAGCGCTTTACTCATTAAAAATATACCCCTAGAACGATTCAACTCCGTAAAGTGTGGATGTTGAACCGAGGATAATTGCAAAAGAAATTGATAAAATTGGGTAAATTGGGCCAAAGGCAAATTTGAATAAAATTTTGTAAATGATAAACTGAGCAAAAGACAAAGGTAGTTTTCAGGTAAGCTAAATTTTAAGAAATTAATTTTTTTTGTTAACCGTGATACCAAATAGGTTAAATCTGCGCAAAAAGTTAGTTTTGGATTTTAAACAGGCATACGCCTGTGTTGAGAGAGCAGAGTTGTATAACATCATCATGAAAATGGAAATGCTTAGAAAATTAGTAAAAATGACACTGGATGGCACTATAAACAAAGTAAGAATTGCAGGTGAGCTCATTGTAGGTTTCACAGGTTTCGAAGTAGAAGCAAGACTGAGGCCACGTGACCCGCTGCGCTAGTACTGTTACGTTGGAAAATGCAATACGAAAAGCAAGTTTAAACAAATGCGGTACCATTTTCAGACGTAGACATCAATGTGCGGATATCTTGACAATCATAACACGCACAAGAAAAGAAACCCCGCAAAAGTTATTGGAAGAGGCAAAGAGAATTGGACTGAAAGCAAATGAAAACAAGACAAAATACATGACATGGAATGGTAGGAAGTTTGAGGAGAAGAATTTCGTAAGTATATGATAAGTATACAGAACAATCATAATACCATCAGTAATGTATGGAGCGGAAGTGTGGAAATATAATTATGATGGAAAATATGAAAATGGACAATGGATAACTAGGTCAAACCGGGAGTTAACCGAGTTATATGGACAACGAGTATAGTTGGATGTGTGAAAAACCAGAGGCTGAGATGGTTGGGGCACCTGATGAGGATGAACAAGGATAGAACGCCAAATGACATTTGGAAATTAAAATTATGCGGCACAAAAAGAAAAGGTAGACCAAGAAACCGTTGGAAGAACAAAGTGCACGTGGACTTACACGAAATCGGGTTAGAAAAATAGAAAGAATTCGCTCGCAACAGAAAAACGGAATACGGCGACTAAGAAAGCCATGACCCTGCTAGACCTGTAATGCTAATATTCATCCATGATACCAAATAAGTTAAATCTGCACGAAAAAGTAGATCGGGCTATAGGTTAGAGTTAGTTTTTGATATTTTTTTAAGAATGAAACCAAAAAAATCCTACACCCCTACCTTTACCTGAAATTTGCCTTTGGCCCAGTTTACTGTCACTCATTTATGTTACAAAAATTATTATTTTACATTAATATGTTGAATAAAATATTTTAAAAATTACAAGTTTAATGAAATTTGAAAATTTTCTAACTTACATTTTAGTCTAGGGCCCCGTTATTTTACAATAATATTAATAATAATAAATAATCGCAAGAAATTATTACAAAATTCAATTTTATTGGCATCACTCTATAGTAGACACATGGGAATTACGCATGAAATAATATGATATCACCCAAATGATCTCCACATGACCTTCTGCAGATATCGATCTTTTTAACAAAATTTACCTTACCAAACAGTTACTTTTTCAGATGCAATAGTCTTTCAGCAATTTTTGCTACTACTCCAAATACGACAATTTTGCTTGTTAACAAAGTCGCCTAGATCAAAATGAGCTTTTCATCACTAAAAATAACTTTTGGAAAAAATCTTCATCATTTTCAATCTTTGAAAACTCCAAATTAGCAAAATCAGATTCAGAGGCTTTAATTCTTGACACAATTGAATTTTACATGCAGATTCTTTGTCAAAATTCGTTGTAAACTACCATAAGATATGTTCAATTGCTGAGAACGATGGCGAATCTTGTTAAAAGAATCGATATCTGTAGAAGGTCTTTTGGGTGATATAATATTTCATACGTAATTCCCATGTGTCTACTTCACATTGATGCCAATAAAACTGAATTTTATAAACAATTTTTTTTTTATAAAATTACTTTTCCGACTCGATTTACTTAAAGCTTATGGTGCAAAATCAAATAAGTTGCCAAATGCATTCGGGTGTAGTTTAAAAAAATCCGGCATTCTGCAAATAAAAAAACTGCAAAGTAAATTCATTAGAAAATGTGAACCAATATTTCATTTTATAAAAATGGTATTTAAATAAATAAACTCTCTTCACCGTCGCCGCGCTTCGGAGGGCAAATAAAAACAGTGCTCCTTTTGTGTTAATAATTCCCACTATTAACAATAAAAACAAGGTCATAGATTTATAGATACGTTTACCAATACGTTATGAACAGCCTTGTAGTCTTAATTCTGTAACCTTCCCGAAAATATTAACCAAATTTGAACACATACTGTATTGGACAATATTTTAGCAACTAAATCTTATCAAACAGTAGTTCACAATAATTGACTTATGCAAATGATTGCATTTTTTTTACTTTATAATATGTATTAATAATGCTGCGTGGTAAAAATTTCTAAGGTTGCTGTAATACAGTATCTTATCAGTTTGACATAAATATAGCTTGCAAACTACGTGGTTATAATAATTATAGCAACTTTTGTATTTGATGCATATTTAATCAGTTTCTTGCAGTATTTTTATAAAGCAGGGGTAGCCAAAACGGCGAATGGAACTGATCAGTTGAATATAGTAAGTTCCAGCATTATTCGAAAAAAAATAGTTTAAGGCTCGATTAGAATTTGCTAAAAAGTATAAAGGCTGGATAGTCGATCAGTGAAAAAGAGTTGTATTCGTTGACACAGTCCACCCGAATTAGCAAAAAATCTCAACAAAATTAATAATACATTTTTTTTAAGAAGTAGTGATTGACGTTCTGAAGTTCCCCACTTCTAGCTTGTGAGCTAACGCCACCATCTTAAAAAAATGGCGACAGTAGCGACTCCGCATATTGTTTTTCGCGTTTTTCTCCTAAACCGTTAGTTGTATGTCAATTTTGTAAAGACCTTTTTTAAAGAGTATAAAATTTCAAATACAAATATGTAACTGTTATTCTGTTCTAATGTCAAATTATCTCGGAAAAAAAATTACGAAGTTAAAATTTTTTTTATTGCTTGTTGAAAATACTAGAAACAGGCTAAAGCAGAACGAAAATATTTAATTTAAACCTAATGCATCTTAAGTCTTTTTTTAATTCTTATTATTTTTTGGATATATATTATTGTTTTTAAGCCTTTAAAATGATTCTAATTTTGAATAATTGATCTGAATGAATTGATTGAAATGAAAAATAAGCTTTTAATTTGTAATTCTTTTTCAGAGAAAAGCACTACACTTTCTTATTGGAAATTTCATGATCTTTTTAAAATGTCTTCTTCAAAATTCACGTAAAACTAACGGTTTTAGAGAAAAACCCGAAAAAAACTCGGGGAACCGATCCAACCACCATTTTTTCAAGATGCGTAGCTGAAAGGCTAGAGGTGGGGAACTTCAGGACGTTAATCCCTACCGTTTAGGTAATATAACTGCAAAGAATAAAATTGTAACGGTTTTAGTTGGGGCCATGGAATGCCCAGATGTAAAATAAACTAAAACCCCGCAGCCGCTAATCTCAGGGGCGGCTGGCAAAAAGACTTGCCCCTTTGCTAGCTCGTGAGCAGGAGACGCCAACGGTAAAGCACTGAGCCGGTTCTTCCTACGATGGTGGGGATTATTATACAGGAGTGCCAAGCGATACGCTCCAAAGAGCAGGCTGTGAAGATGTGGTTTGGGCGCCACGCAGTTTACAACCACCCTGTATACTAATAATCACGGCAGGCACCAATAAACTGCGAAGTTGGTTCCGAGGAAAGGAAAGGACCGAGTCTGGTGCCGCAAGTATCAACGTGTTGGTCCGTTTTAAGATTTAATTCATAAAAAAATTACAGTGAGCGCAATATTGGGTTACCCTTCAGATTCTAAAAAATGGTTGCTATGTAACGCGATTATAATACTATGTTAAAAATAATTACCCCGTATACGTATACTAGGCGCACACGAATTGTAACAAAATCACCGCTTTTAGATGAAATAAATATGTCCAAAAGAACGACCCAATATAGATAACCCGCGCAATAATAATCAAAAGGTAACAAATTAAATCGGACGGCACAAACAAAAATCTTAACTTGCTGGAGTCTTCGTCCTTGACAGCTGGACGAGTTTGATAGTAACGGGGAGTAGGATTTGAGCGGACCTCGTATTGACGAGTTGTGATGGATCCAAAAAAAAGGCTTTGGCCAGACTCCTTTCGATCGATAGCTCAAAAAAACTCGATTGGCAATCCAAAGATATGGTTTCGCACACGAAAGAAACCAAAACGGGTACAAAAAAAAACCCTAAAACTCGAAATTAGCATAATGCGATAATAATAGTTATTAAATATACCTCGAAGATGTTATTGGAGGGTTTCACAATTTCAGCGATGATTCTAATTCTTCCAGGATGTTAAAATTTGGACGAATAAATCCTTCAAACGAAGTACGGATAATTCCCTCAAAATTGCTTACAAAAGCCGGTACAGAAAATATATCCAAAACAATGACCAATATAAATCCCAAACAACTTGGATTGAAAAAACTCAAAGTTCAATCAACAATTGGATCACTGTAACGTCCAAAAAAACTAGATTTTTGTGCAAAAATTGCAATACGCACAACTTTCAGAATTCGAAATCAACAGCTGATAATTTTCAATCTAACACTTGGCGATAACTAATATTTAGAAAATTAAATTTAAAATTTAAACTGTGTTGCCGCATATTGAGTTTTATAAAATTACTATAAAGGAATCTTCAAGTAATAAAAGTATCCTGGCAAAACAGGACCGTAACAACTCCCCTTACCAAAAAAGAATTTTCGAAGCTGATGAGAAAATTACACTAACGTAAGATCGCTGGCCTACGCCAGAAAAGTATAAAATATAAAAACTATAACGATATAACAAATAATCTTAGCAAAAAAAAACAAATCAGAAAACCATAATCGAAATACCAAAACAAGCGAAATTATCATTAAATTAACTGCACACAAACGGTTTTAAATCTTTTGCGTGCCACGTCCCACAAAGTTTCCCATTAAGATCTTTAAGTTGAAAACCCAAGGCGAAATTCTTTTGTCTATAAGATAAGGACCTACAAACTTTGGCGCAAGCTTGGCGGTAAATTGCCGAGCTGCGTCAGACAAAACAAAATTCTTTCTCCACACCTTTTGGTTTAACTGAAAATCTGCCGTTCGGCGACGTAAATTATAATGCTGGCTTGACTTTTCGTACGCTTTCGTTAGTCGAGACGTAATACTAGCATAGATCTTAGTGAAATTATTTGAACGACATCTTAAATCTTGGTCCCTAGCAAATGACAAATCTTTCCCGTCGTTTAGTTCGGTGCGCTCTAAAATCATCTCTTTACCAAAATTTATAAAGTAAGGGGTGTATCCCGTCACCTCGTGTTTAGCAGTTCTAATTGCGCACGCTGCGGCCGATAAATATTTGTCCCAATTTTGTGATTTTCTTTCACGTACGATGACAGCACCGTTTTCAAGACGCGGTTTATTCTTTCAGTTGGATTGGCCTGAGGGTGATAATTTGGCGTAAAAGAAATAGTGCTACCGTACTTCGTGACCAAGTCACCAAAGTCACGACTGCGGAATTGCACACCGTTGTCACAGATAATAATGCGGGGAACGCCGAACATAAGGAATACGTCTTCCTCTATGTGTTTAACCACGTTCTTAGCTGTCGCCGTGCGCATGGGAAACGTTAACGTAAACTTACTGAAACAGTCGGCAACGACTAAGATAAAGTTATATCCACGGTAGAGCGGGAAGAGGGCCAATAATGTCTGTGCAAATAACCTCCCAGGGACTAGAAATTTGAGAATGACCTCCCATTGTACCCACTGAGGCCTTTTGCTCGGGTTTGGCACGTGCGCAAACCTCACAACGCCTGATATAAGCGGCAATATCGTGTCTCATCTTGGGCCAATAAAATTTTTGCATTACGCGATGGTATGTTTTGTGAACGCCCATGTGCCCAGATGTCGGAAAATCGTGACATCGATTGATAATTTGGGTACGCTTTTCTTTGGGAATTACCTCCTCCAACGGTCTTGGCCGTTAGTCAAGTCTATGCTATTTCGACCAACGAGTTTGTACATTTTAGATCCAAAAATACGCCATAGAGGAAACTTATATGGAGTAGCTTCTACCTTTTCGCGCATTTTTACAAACCACTTATCGCGAGGTTCGTTGTCGGCTGGAGCAATATCAACCGCGTCAATAATGGGACCGAACGAGACAACGCATCGGGAACAACGTTGAGTTTACCGGCCCGATGTACGATTTCAAAATCAAATTGCTGTAATCTTACAGCCCATCTAGCGATACGACCAATAGGATCTTTGATATTATTAAGCCATTTTAAGCTATAGTGGTCGGTGACGACCGTGAACTTGGCTCCTTCGAGATAAGGTCTTAATTTCTCTATCGCGTGAATGACGGCTAAACACTCCTTTTCGGTCACACTATATTTACGCTCGCAGCCTGTAAGTGACCTACTAATATAGCTGATTACTTTTTCGCCTTCGGGATGTTGTTGCGTTAAAACTGCACCAAGGCCATAATCACTTGCATCCGTTTGCACGACAAAAGGTAGGCTCCAATCGGGACAAGATAAAACTGGGCTAGATATCAGATGCTCTTTTAACGTGTTTAAGGACTGATTACACGATTCGGTCCATAAGAATTTCTGATTTTACGCAATAGATTTGTCAAAGGTGCTATAAGAGCTGAAAAATTTGGCACAAACCGTCTGTACCAAGACGCCATACCAATAACTCGCCGGACTTCTTTGACATTTGAAGGAGGAGGAATCTTCAAGATAGCCTCAACCTTGTCAGGGTCTACGGACAAACCGTTTTTGTTTACTACATACCCTAAATAGCGGAGTTCTGGTTTACAAAAATGACATTTATCGCGGTTTAGCGTAAGGTTGGCTTCTTTGAGTTTCTTAAAATCTGCTTTAAAACGTCTATATGCTTCTCAAACGTGGGTGTTGCGATAATTATGTCATCTAAATAGCTGAAAGCATAAGGTTCCAAGTCAGGACTGATAATCTTTTGTATTAGACGGCTCCAAGTAGCGGGAGCGTTATGCAAACCGAACGCCATACGTTTAAAGTGGAAAAGACCACGGTTAGGTACGACAAAGGCTGTATATTTTCGAGAAGGCTCTGCAATAAGAATCTGCCAAAACGCAGACTTAATGTCTAAAGTCGTTAAATATTTTGCATTGCCTAATTGATCCAGAATATTAGTAACGTTACGTAAAGGATAAGCGTCGGGGGTGCTAACTGCGTTAAGACGGCGGAAATCTACGCAAAACCGATACGTTTGGTCTTTTTTCTTAACAAGCAAAATTGGCGAAGACCACGCCGAGTTCGAAGGTTCCACGATATCTTCGGCCAACATCTTATCTAGCTCTATATCTACATGTTTTTGAAGGATAGGCGATATAGGGTAGTACCTTTGTTTTATTGGAGGTGATTCGGTTTTTATTTCGTGTTGCACCAAATGGGTGTAACCGAGTTTACTACCTGGCAGTTCAAACAAAGCTTCATTCAACAGATTTTCTAGTATCTGCTTCTGACAATCTAAAAGATTTTCAGCAGGTTGCAGTGCATTGAGAAATAAATTATCACCGGTATTAGAAAAGCACCATTCACCGCTACGGAGATTAGGCACTATACCCATTCTAATCCAAAAATCTGTACCGAGAATAAGACAATGCGGCAAAGATGGGATTACTAAAACTTCAAGCAGTACAACCTTATCTTTTAACTTGACCGGTAGCATTACTACTCCTATACTAGTGCAAGCTTCTCCATTCGCAACAATGCAGTCTTGCACACGTGAGCTATCTAACTGACATTTTCCGATTAATATGCTCCAACCCGGACCGCCTAAAATAGTTCTGGAAGCGCCAGAATCCAATAAACCTAAAAATACTTGTTCAAAAATTGTAACTCGAAGATAAGGACGCTCGTCATTAATTGCGCTAGCTAAGACAAAATCGAGGATGGCTTTGTTATTAGTAGGGAGAATTTGAATATTGTTGACCGGATTGTATACAGAGCACGATACCCGGTTTATCGACTCTGGTTTGCGTTTCCCGCACACCTGGGACAAGAGCTGACGGTGTAACCGAGCCTTCCGCAGCGAAAACACAAAACCTTGCTAGGCTTAGTGCAGGCAGCTCTACGATGACCTGCTACGCCACAATTCCAGCATGTGTCTCTCGAATTAGAAGTCTGCGCGGGGGGATCGTAAATCGCATTTAGAGTTTCGTTACCGAGTGTTGACCTACGGTAAGCTAGATTAGGTTCCAGCAATAATTTAAAATTTGTGGGTGGAGGACAATATTGGCTGGAGTAAAATTCCGTTTCTTCAACTGCTCGACCATATTCTATTAGCTGACTGATTGTAATAATTTTTTGAGCCGCTAGGCCACGTTGCAGGTTTGGCAGTAAGTTGCCCCTAATCGTGGTTACCCTATCTAATTCGCAAGGCTTGTTAGCTAATTTATTAAACATACATTCCATTACGGAAACATAAGAACTAATTTTCGTCCGCACCCTGCGTTCGTTTTGGATCTCGGCCAACAATCGCGATTCATATCCCAGTGGGAGAAATGATTCCTTTAGTTGGCTAACTAAGTCGTCCCAATCGCAGAAAAAATTTTTTCTAGGACGATACCACGTTAAAGCATTACCTCTAAACAATTCTGCTGCCGACCGAAACAATTGAGATTTCGTCACGCCCCTAGCTTCTCGTAATTCCTCAATTCTTTCGATAAAAGCTGTGACGCTATTATTCCCGTCAAAATAAACATTCCATTTATAAATGGGTGGTAATTTAACAGCGACAGAATGAGGATCGGCCTCATACTGTGTACTAGTACTTAATCGTCGAGGTACGAATTCCGCGTTAAAATAATCTTTAGTGTTCTTTTTAGACACACTGTCATTATCTTCGGTTGTTACCGTGGTTATCAATGGCGGTGTATTGGAATTTTCCCCAAAAAAGACACCCTTCGCGTATCGTTCCGAGATGTACCAGGTATCTCGTCTAACAACCCACCTAAACGCCGAACCAATTCCCCAACATTGCGGTCTGAGTCCGCCTGTACTCGACTGCAATTAACATTATTTGATAACGGATTAACATTATTCTCAAAGGTGATGACGATGCGATAAAATTATTAGATGTTGAGTTATCGTCACCCGCCGAAACAATATTACTATGCGATGGACTTTGTTCTGCTGGAATATCGTCAAAATTAATTAGTTGCGCTAATGGTGGAGTAAAGGAACGCAACGGAACTGAAAATCTAAAACGCTAACGGCGTTAACATCCACTAACTGAGGAACAGGTGTATCCAGGAGTGACTCTGAAGTACCGTCTACTCCTTGTTCCGCGATAAAGTACGCGTCATCTAAAGCCTCTAACAATGCTTTTACCAACAAAACCAAATTAGATCGCTTATTCAAGGTTTCCGCGGTATTGCCGGTAACTCGGTCCAAACGCTGCTGGACGTGCAAAAGACGTGTACGTATACGCGCCATGTCGTTGTCTTTATTTTTGGGTTTGAACTCTTGAATAGCTCCACCCAACTCGTCGAGTTTTGCTGACAAAATATAGAGCTCGCTCGCTGGATCGTTATATTTATTAGTTAAGCCTATAGACGCACCCTCACTAAAAGCTTGCCTGAGTTGGTTACGCTTTTCATCCACGGTATTACCCGGATCAATGCCTCTAACTAATAATTCGTAAGTAAGTTCGTCGCTTCTTAATCTGTTAATTTCCATCTTGCAGGAAACAAAAAACCAAAAAAGGAAAAAAACAAAATATTACTCGATAACTATAAAAAAAACGCAAGGCTCAATCAGGTAATACTGGATACTACAATCGCTCCCCCCCTTACTAAAAGAAGAAAAGCCTAAAAACGAAATAAACTAAAAGATAGAAAATTAAAAAAATGCTAATACGCAACTACTACCCAATAAGAAAACAAAAGGAGACTCCAGAAGCTAATCGTATCAGAAGATCTAATCAACACTACGCGATACTCTTTGACGTTGGGCGCCACTTGTAACGGTTTTAGTTGGGGCGATGGAATGCCCAGATGTAAAATAAACTAAAACCCCGCAGCCGCTAATCTCAGGGGCGGCTGGCAAAAAAAGACTTGCCCCCTTTGCTAGCTCGTGAGCAGGAGACGCCAACGGTAAAGCACCGAGCCGGTTCTTCCCTACGATGGTGTGGGATTATTATACAGGGAGTGCCAAGCGATACGCTCCAAAGAGCAGGCTGTGAAGATGTGGTTTGGGCGCCACGCAGTTTACAACCACCCTGTATACTAATAATCACGGCAGGCACCTAATAAACTGCGAAGTTGGTTGCCGAGGAAAGGAAAGGACCGAGTCTGGTGCCGCAAGTATCAAAGTGTTGGTCCGTTTTAAGATTTAATTCATGAAAAAAATTACAGTGAGCGCAATATTGGGTTACCCTTCAGATTCTAAATATGGTTGCTATGTAACGCGATTATAATACTATGTTAAAAATAATTACCCCGTATACGTATACTAGGCGCACACGAATTGTAACAAAATCACCGCTTTTAGATGAAATAAATATGTCCAAAAGAACGACCCAATATAGATAACCCGCGCAATAATAATCAAAAGGTAACAAATTAAATCGGACGGCACAAACAAAAATCTTAACTTGCTGGAGTCTTCGTCCTTGACAGCTGGACGAGTTTGATAGTAACGGGAGTAGGATTCGAGCGGACCTCGTATTGACGAGTTGTGATGGATCCAAAAAGGCTTTGGCCAGACTCCTTTCGATCGATAGCTCAAAAAAACTCGATTGGCAATCCAAAGATATGGTTTCGCACACGAAAGAAACCAAAACGGGTACAAAAAAAAAACCCTAAAACTCGAAATTAGCATAATGCGATAATAATAGTTATTAAATATACCTCGAAGATGTTATTGGAGGGTTTCACAATTTCAGCGATGATTCTAATTCTTCCAGGATGTTAAAATTTGGACGAATAAATCCTTCAAACGAAGTACGGATAATTCCCTCAAAATTGCTTACAAAAGCCGGTACAGAAAATATATCCAAAACAATGACCAATATAAATCCCAAACAACTTGGATTGAAAAAAACTCAAAGTTCAATCAACAATTGGATCACTGTAACGTCCAAAAAACTAGATTTTTGTGCAAAAATTGCAATACGTGAAACTTTTAGAATGCGAAATCAACAGCTGATAATTTTCAATCTAACACTTGGCGATAACTAATATTTAGAAAATTAAATTTAAAATTTAAACTGTGTTGCCGCATATTGAGTTTTATAAAATTACTATAAAGGAACCTTTTAAGCCACAAAAGTATCCATTGGCAAAACAGGACCGTAACAAAATTTATTATTAATTTTGTCGAGATTTCGTGTTTTTTATGCTAATGCGGCTGAACTAGACAAATCCAAATTTAAGTGATGCAAATCTAACTGTTTAGAAGTGATGGCATAGCTCGTGTAAAGCGTCTTCAGAGAAAAAAAATTGAATTTCAAGTATATTTGTCTAACAGTAAAGCACGGAGGAGGAATGGCGATGCGGTAAGAGTTCGAATTTAGGGGTTTGTAAATACACTCTTTCCTATAAAAATGGCTATACCAAACGAAAGAACACAAAAATACAAGCTCTTTAAGGTGAGAATGAAAGTTGTCGGACTTGTAATTAGACCACAATTTAATTTTGAAAATTGCAATTTTCCCATAAGAAATACTTGTAAGTGCATTATTGCGTAATATTATGCAATAATTTTATGCGTTTTATTAACGGTACTTGTGATTTGATACTAGCGAATCAACCATGAGGTGGGGCTAACTAGACGAGCGAACATGGTTCGAGCCCTACTAGCTTGTAAGCTACATCCAAGGGAGCAAATCCCAAAACCCAAAGCCATGACCCAGGTCAACGACCTGCCAGATAAAGGAGGTGTGGGTCTCAGACCCGGTACTCCGCAGAGCCAAGAAGACTAGGCTAGGCTAGGCTGGGGCTAACTAGAGCAGCGTTAGGAAGGAGTCAGTTGCTCCCTGAGATCCGTCGCGTCAACTTCCAAACTTTTCGAGTTGGGGCCGCTTGGGGGATGTTTTTAGTAAAAAAAGCGCGTGTCAAAACCGCTCGGAGCCCCTGAAGTGACCCGGAGGGTCACATAGAGGTGCGGAGATCACATCAGGAACGAATTCACACAAAAAGTGACTTTTGTCAAAAATATTTTGTCCGATCACAAATTAAATTTTTTTTATTAGCTAATTACACCATTATCTATCATAATTTGTTGTAAAAACCGAGATTCTGGTATATTTACAGCCGCCACAACCTATTTCAATTTTGGTGGGCGGTGTTACAGTTCAAGAGAGCCAATGGGTTAATTGCTTTCCAAATTAGTTTTTTTTAAATGTGTGAACCGACCGCAAATTTTATTTTTTTTTATCTGCTAATTAGTCCCTCATCTTTCATAATCGATGGATGATGGAAGCCAGAGGACTCCAGGACGGGGACTGGGCTAATAGAGAGGAGTGGAGGGCAAGATGCGAGAAACGGTTTTATCCGTAAACCACTCGCCTATATATATATATCTTTCATAATCAACTTCAAAATGGTAAAATCGCGATCAGGGAATTCGAACCGTCACCTGGCGATGCTATGGTCGTGGTTCTCAGATTTTGGTATGGAACCGATAAATTTATTTATAAAAATATTTTTAAAGAAGTCGTGTTACTATAATATGCTAGTGAGACAATATCATGAAAGTTGATATTTCACCATGATAATGATCCTAAACACTTCTATAAGTCAGTTAAAAAGTGGTTAAGCAAACCAAAAATTAAAATTTTGCTATGCTTATCGCAGTCAACAGACATGATAAACCTAATCAAACGTGTGGGAAATGTTTGATCAGAAAGTACAAGAAAAAACTATAAAACTTGAATGACCTTCAAAACATTTGGATTAATAATATTTCAAGTAATAATATTAATAAACTGATTAAATCTATGCAAAAAAGGTGTGATCAAGTTACCAAGTCAAAGGGATATCACACAAAGTATTTTTTTATTATTTTTTTGATAATAATTTATAGACAATTTTATGATAATTTTAATAAGAAATTAACAAAATAAAGATAAAAGTGATGACCAATGCAGCAGATAAGCTCGCCATCACCTTCGACAGGAAAAAGTTAGAACAAGGACCTGAGGTCAAGTAATTAAAGCTAACAAGGAAAATAAATTTTCCAACTAGCGATGGAAAGGCGAATAGTAGCTCCCCATCGCTAGTCACTGTCGACCCACCTACAGCACGCGGACTGATGATAGAATGTTTGCTATAATGACATAATATGTCCCAATAATGCATTTACATGTATTTTTTTATGAGAAAATTGTAATTTTCAATTCCTCCTGTCCTTAAAGTGCTTGTATTTTTCTGTTTTTTCGTTTGGTAAAGCCATTTTCATAGGAAAAAGGGTAATTTCGGGTCATGATTAACGGACTCTTACCCAAATACAAGGTACATAGCATACTTTTTTTAATATTTCATATATTAGTTCAAAATTGTTCCATTACTTTGTAACCATTGGTACATTACTTTTCATAATATTGGCGATAATTATTTAGAAAATTAAGTTATGCAATGTAATAGTGCATTTTTATTTAGTTTTAATAGTAAATCAGCCTCTTCGCCCTTATTATGTTTTATTCGTTTCACTTGGCGCTCATCACACTTGGTGTTATATTTTTCAGTTAGAAAGACAAATTAACTTTTCCGCCACCCTGACCTGAGTTTAATGTTTTTAATCATATTTTTTTCGATTAGATAAAAAAAACTACCAAACTGCGGTAGGTTGCAGAAATTAGCGATCAAAACTGCGTAATTCTTATCTTTTATCGCCAACTTGTGATAATTTTGAAAATTATAATTTACAAAATGTTCTAATCGGAGCCAAGTTTTAAACGAATAAAAAAATCACAGATGTACAACAATATTTAAATTTGAATTTACCCTCATGCAAACCATCCAAGTCCTTACAGGGACTGTGCGATTATTCGGAAAGCTTCCTGAAAGTTAATATATTTTCTCACAAAAAAAGTGCAACAAAACTGAACAACACTGAAGTAATTCACTAACCTGTATGTGATGATCGATAAGTTTATCCAATTTTAGGCGTTGTGCTTCTTTGTTGATGTGGGAATTCAATAATAAACTATAAATGGCACCATTGACATAGGGCATACAATAGGAGTATTTGGTATCCAGAAGATCTGACAAAAGGCCGATAACTTCGTTTGCGCGCGGTACGAGACGATCTCTGGCTTCTTTATGTAGACACAAATTCATAAACAAAGCGGTAGAATATTCCAGGCAATAATTTGAAATACTACTATGCTCCTTTTTAAGGAACGTCACGAGATACTCGAGAAGACCTAAAACATATTTTTATCGATAAAGGAAATTGTAAAGAAAGTATTCCGGATCAATTATTATTACCTGACGATATCATCAGCATGCGCTGTTGATTACGAAGACTTAATTTTTGAAGTGTGGCTATAAGCATATCGCGTGTTTTCGAATCGATTTTAACTTTTAATGTCTGATTATCAATAATTAAAGAAACCAATAAAGATACTACGTCGTTATGACACAAATAGTCTCTACCAAAAGTTAGGGACGCAAACGTATTTAACAAACGAGCCATCTGCTCCTGAAAAAATATTTTTTAGTTTATTATTTAAAAGTGTCAATTTTGTAATCCTATGATTTGATTTACAAGTTTTAAGTTTGCAGGAGCGGCTGCAACCCACCCAAGTTCAAATTAAATCCCAAGAGGGAAAAAAATATTCAGTTGCCTATTTTCGATTGGTACAAGGTAGAACGTGTCTCGGAAAATTGGAGCAAAACTATTATTGTTTACCTTTTTGGTAGGCTATATTCAGAAAACACATCCTAAATTTGCTAGCCTGGCAATCCGATATGGCTCCAAGCGTCGGTTGCGGCCAAGGACTATTGCAATTTTTTTAGAAAATCACCGAAAAATATTTTTGTTTAACCTCTTAATTTTAATCTAAACAGAATTAATGTCAAGTAAAATAATGAAAAAATGTAAATTTTTTGAATGGTGCGAAATAAAATGCGGATAAGAATAAAGAGCAATAAATATTTTTAATGGTGCGGGGTAAGAACCGCATTACCCCATTCCAGACTTAAAAAATGAGAGAGATTTAATATTTAAAACTAAAAGCTATTATTAATTTGTTACTAAAAAAATATTACTGTGTAACGAGGCTAAGAAACTAGCAGCAATAATTATTTTATTAGAGTAGAGCACGCTATCAAATGCCAAGATTGATAGTCGGACCTTTATTTGTTTCAATTTACAATTTAATAGACAATATGCACGCACGCTGTTCATCAAATACTTTTTATTTTTTGTTTATCATAATAAAACGTTATTTTTAGATTTACGCGTTTAAATTTAAATATCAATTTAAAATATTTGTACCCATGGAAAATAGAAAATGTCATTTTAATTTCGAAGGGTATATTGGTGACCCCGATAAAAACTTCTTTGTAAATCAACTTTTGTTGTTTGAAAAGTTACTTTCCCCCTTTCAAAACGATGACGACTAACTAATTGTATGACATTCTCGTAGAAGTAATCTTTTACTCTAAAATATTCACGTCCGACCTGGTTGTGGAACAAAATTATGTCGAGCTGCTATTATTTGAAATAAATTGTAACTGACCCAAGCAATACAGAACCAATCGTAAAAGTAAAATTTGAACGTTTGAATCGATAAATGCTAATTGGACTAAAAAGGAACAGCCAGCAATAGAATGGAGTCGTATGGTCAATGACCAAGCTCCAAAGGCTGGTGAAGCTAGCTACGAGTAATCAAATAAAGGACATTTCATTTTAATTATTTTTAACTTCTCACACCCCAATTAAGCTTAATTTAATTCCCACACTAAAATTAAACGCAGCCTTAAGGTTTTTCAGCCGAAGCGGATGAAGATAATGCCTGCGTGCAGAGGAGGCTTTCAACGAAGTCGTTGTCAGTACAAAATTAAGTAAAATACCTGCAATTTATTAGGTGTTTTTGTGTCTGGACATAAATATAACTTGGGCAGTAATTTTTCTGCAGTTTTGGAATGGAAAGTTATTCCTAACAAATCATGCCGTATGTACGCACCCATAACTTGATAACGAGTAGAACTATCAGCTCGAGTAATTTTCTGAAAAAAAATAGTTTTTGTTAAAAAATTTTGGCCTATTGACTTGCAGTGCAACGAAACCCATCAAAGCAATATTGTAAAATTATTAATTACCCATCGCAAAGCTTGAATCAATTGAAGTTTTAAATTGTCATCTCCACTGTGCAAATCCCTCTTAATCTTTTTCAAATCTAAATCTGTCGATGTGTTTTTAATATTACGTTGGTTTACAACTTTACCATCTTTATCTTCGTGAACAAAAATGTTGGTTAGTTCGTTACACGTTGCACATTTGCAACCTTTATCTGATTCTTCCATCTTAATATTGCCTTCCTTGCTACCGTCGTCGCTTTTGAGGGATTCACAATAAATTTCCGTAGTGATTTTACAACATGTAGGGCTAATTTTCTCCGATACATTAAATACTACACTTTTATCGTTTTCTTTGCGCAAATTACCATCAGAAATATGGATATTTGAAATTGAGTGTCTCGAAAAGGTTTTGGAAGTTGTGTTAACCTGAAGTGCAACGCTTTTATTAGACACAATATCTACATTGCTGTCAATGGGTGCCGATAATACTCGAGGGTGACTTATGATTCGTATACTTCTCAAACTGTCTTTAGGTTTAGTTGTTACGGTAAATTCTTTAATATTTTCTTCGTTATCAATAACCACAGTTTGACTTATTTCGTTTATTGTACCTGCAAAAAAATCATAAAAATTCGGATACCTTTCGAAGTAGTACGTACCTTTTAATTCTTCACTTTCATTTTGTAATTGCTGATATTTTTTGCTGTTGTCTTCGATTTCTTGATTTTCTACCGATATCACATAGCTATCGTACGTTTTCATGCTTGGAGTAGATTGTGATCTGTTCACCAATTTTTTTCGTTTTCAAAATTTTTATTAATTTTATTTAAATTTCCTTTCGACAATATTTTTGTTGGTTGTTCTGATTCCATTGTTGCAGGAGCGACATAGCAATCGCTATATAACTTCTCACGACCCACGTCTTTTAAATTGTTTGAACTAGCCAATGCTTGAGAGCATTTGCACTTTTTAGGAACTGAATCTTTTACATTTTTTTTTGAGCTGGAAGCTAGACGAGGGCACGGGCAGTTGTCAGTTTTTCCTAAAAAATCTATTTATGCCTAGAATAGTCTTACAATAAATTTCAGAAAACCCCAAAAAAAATATTGACAGCATTATTCAATAATTATTACCTCTACCTTACATCAGGTAGAGGGGACGCAAACCCTACGTTGACGTAGAAAAAGTGTTTTTTTAATTTAGAAACTCTATTTCTAGAATCGAACAAAAAATGTATCGGGTGAAAGAATAGGAAAATCAAATTTATTGCGATGTAAGGATGTAAATTAAAGGAATCGACGTTGAAATAGAGAGTACTTGACAAATTACTTCCTAACAGAAATTCATGGGATTGAGAGATTTATAGAGAATCGGCTATGGGAAAATGCCCAAAAAGTATGGAAAAGCGATTTTGATATCCTTTTCTCTACCCTCTGAAAATATAATACTTATACCCAATATTTTATGGGTCTACCCCCCCCCCCCAGTCAGGTAATAATCTATGTATTTAAAAGTGAAATTGCACATCAAAGTCAAAAGTAATTGCAAAAGTATTTCGAGTAGTGCATAGAGAATTGACCTGGTGCAACTAAGTAGAGGACGTCCATTAATTACGTGAGGTGTTTCTTTTAACTTTAAACTCCTTCCTCCTTCTTGGTGAGATTTGGTAAGATGTGACGGACCCCCGCCTTACGTAAGATTTACCCTACAATTTTTACCACACCGGAGATCAGTAATTTTTAACAGTGTATCTGTTATAATAATGTGTGTTCTCTGAATTACCAAGTTAACGTGAGATTTTCATTGACCCCTCCCTGTTTTTAAATGAGATTTGGTAAGATTTTCCCACCTTTTCGGGGACTTTTGACGTTATCGTCAAATTTTAATACTGAGTCACTTATTTCGGTGTATTCGCCATTTTAATCTGCGTTATATTTCTAATTATTATTCCCACTTTGGGGGCATAGAAAGAAATTGCGTAGGGGAGTTAATTTTATTCCAAGTTGCTGCCCATTTGCGACTGAGAGTTTTGATTGTTAAGCCAAGATCCAAGTAATTTGCCAAGGAAACATTTCAAAAAATTAAGTTGTTGGGAGACGAAACGACGAAAAAGAGAAAGTTTTTCAAAATTATGAAAACTTTTACCCAAATGTGAAATTATAGCCATAACAACGACAAATATGATAAATTCTTCAATAGACTACTTATGCCCGATTTTTTCACTCATAGTTATCTTCAAGTTAGGAACTTCAGGTTAAACTGACGAAATAACCAATCAGGCGACAGCAAAATAAATATATCTATCATCTGATTGGGTATTTTGTCAATTTAACCGAGGGGTTAACCGCTGGTGAAGTTTTTTGTACACATCTCATGAAGCACATGACATCTCATATGAAGTACATGAAGTACTTGTGAAATACATAAAGTAAATACTTGTGAAGTATGAAGTACGTGTAAAATAGGTAAAATACGTGTTAAGTATATTGAAGTACAAGTGAAGTATCATGAAGTTAGTAAATTTTTGCATTCTCTATTTTCGGTTGAATCTTTTTTGTTTTTGAATTATTTAAAAAATTAGTTGAGGAGGGGGCTGGAAACCTGCTAGCTCCACCCTCCCGATTTTGAAAATAGTCTTAATAATCGTTTGTACATGACTGTACAAAATTTATTTTCGCTTTACCCTTTTTGTTGTCCCCCTTCCCCGTGAATATGTCATAATTTTTTCGAAAACTGAAACGGTAGCAGAGAGGCGGGTGTTCCACACCCCAGACACCCCAGTTTAATTAATTTATTTTTATTAAAAGTGAATTAAATATTTAAGCATATCCCAAGCTTTTTAAAATTAGCTATGGCCAAGTAAATGTGTTTAATTCATAATCTGACAATTAATCATAACCTGCATAATTCCGTACTCCCTGGGAGGTAGATCTCTGCAACGGGAGATCTTCAGTTTACTTCTGATAAAAATAAACTACTCAATCCGGGGGTCTGGGGTGTGGAACACCCTCCAGTGCACAAATTTTGGAATGAAGAACATGCTGAACCCCCAGACCGAGTAGTTTACTTTTTATCAGAAGTAAACTGAAGATTTCCCGTTGCAGAGGCACTGGAGGGTGTTCCACACCCCCCAGACCCCCCGGTTTAAATAATTTATTATTATTAAAAAGAATTAAATATTTAAGCATATCTCAAGTTTAATAAAATTAGCTATGGCCAAGTAAATGTGTTTAATTCACAATCTGACAATTAATCATAACCTGCATAATTCCGTACTCCTGGGAGGTAGATCTTTGCAACGGGAGATCGTCAGTTTACTTCTGATAAAAAATAAACTACTCAATCCGAGGGGTCTGGGGGTGTGGAACACACTCCAGTGCCTCTGTAACGGGAGATCTTTAGTTTACTTCTGATAAAAATAAACTACTCAATCCGGGGGTCTGGGGTGTGGAACACCCTCCAGTGCACAAATTTTGGAATGAAGAACATGCGTTCAGCATGACCGAGTAGTTTATTTTTTATCAGAAGTAAACTGAAGATTTCCTTGCAGAGGCACTGGGTTCCACACCCAGACCCCCGTTTAAATAATTTATTATTATTAAAAAGAATTAAATATTTAATCATATCTCAAGTTTATTAAAATTAGCTATGGCTAAGTAAATGTGTTTAATTCGTAATCTGACAATTAATTATTATAAACTACGTAATTATTAATTCCGTACCCCCTAGAATGCAGATCTCTTCAACAAAATAAAAAATAAACTACTTAATCCGGGGAGTCTGGGGTGTGGAACACCTTCGGGAAGTCTTCCGTTTACTTCTGATAAAAAATAAACTACTCGATCCGGGGGGCGTGGAACACCCTCCAAGTGCTTAAATTTTGGAATCTCAGTAAGTCTTTGAAATGCCGATGAAGTACTTGAAATACAATGCAGTATCGATGAATTAGGCGAAGTACCGTGAATTATTGATGAAATACGGTAAATTACTGATGAAGTACGTAAAGTCCCGTGAATTACTGCTGAATTATATGAAGTACGAAGAAGTATGGAGAATTATGATGAAGTACGTGAAGTGTGAAGTTAATTGTACACGCTTTTCTCTAGCGGTTGACCCCTCGATTTAACCTAAAGTTCGCTAACTTGAAGATAATTTTGAGTAAAGAAATCAATCATAAAAATAATAAACTGTATAGACCGGGGGGTCTGGGGGGTATGGAATACTCTCAGTGCCTAAGAACCAGGAGGCAGAATATTAAATGTTGAAAAACTATGCAGAATCCTACGCAAGATTTATCGTTTCGTTACTGAGTGTTGTAATGTATGCTTTACATTATTTTAAAAAGTTCTTTCACTTCTTTAAAAAGAGAAATCACACAACTTATACTTCTACAGACAGGAGGGTCTAAAGGACATAGAATGTTTTCAATTTACAAAGGGTAACTTGCAATTTACGAAGAATTTTTTACATCCTGAGTAAAATGAGTCTATTTCAAATGGAGTTGATTTGAGAGGGGGGCACGAGCACGTTCACTCAATATCCTCCTCTTTTTCAGACATTCAAAAAAATCAAAAATTACACCAATATTTTAACTATGAAATGCCAATATTTACAATATTTTGGATTACATGGGAAAAACAAATACAAATGAGCTTGCTACTTTTGTTAAAATGGCAGAATAAGAGGAAAAATCTGGCAATATTTGAAGGGAGTGATTTTTGGGAATGGTAAAAACAGCTGTGGTTTCTCACAATTCATCTAATTTAAATGGCAACCTCTTTTACCGAAAATAAATAGAACATTTACTATTATATCATACAGTCTTTTCGTACTTACCAAGTTTACAGGCATCAACACAATCATTTTTCGGTACTACTTCTGGAGAACTAATCATAACCAGTTTAGCTGGATCAGTTTTTACTATGTCGTATCCTTTTCGTAAGCATTCATTTTGAAGTGCGTCACATGTACTTTTAAAACCCAAATTTTCTAAAAACTATTCACATTTTCAAAAAAAATATAATAAATAATAAACAAATTAAAATCTTTAACTACAATACTAATGGCTATATTCTATACCTCTTCTCTATATTGCTCTTTCTATATTGATTCACACAATTTGTTTTGGTTTTTCAAAATTTGGATTATGCCACTTTGAAGCTGCTCAATACAAAGCAAACTGTAGAATACTAACAGTCAGATAACACAAGCAAAACTCATTTTGTAATTTGAACATGCGAACTTTGAATGTCGCCTAGAACATTTTTCAAATTTTGGTTTTTCATGTTTTGTTATTGTAATGTCAATTAACCGATTAAGATAAAATCTCAAGCTCAACAAGTGAAATATATTCACGAAGGTGATAAACACGCTTGTTAAAATAAACTTAACGTAAATAGATAACTTCCATGTCCAAATTCACTTTCGTTGATTTATTAAAAAAAAATTACAGCTATAATGTCTATAATTTTCGTTTTCATCATGTAAATGAATCATTAATTTTATTTGCTTTATAAACACAAATTTACTTTATAACTCCAAATTTTTTTTCCTTCTGCTTAATGTAATATTTTCGTGTGGTTATTCTATTAATTAATTTGATCTTTAATTCGTATCGGCCGCACGGTCTTAAAAAAATTTTAACTACTACACTAATAAAATTTGATAACTTTATCAGGACTACAAGTATTTAAAAAAATTTAATAAAAGTAAAAAATATCACGAATTCCATTTTTAGAACATAAAAATTAATAGAAATATGGATAAGTTTTCCGTAAGTCACGTTATGTGAAATGTCTCAAGATTAAAAAAATTATATCGATAAAACGTACCTACTTAGTTTCAAGATTTTAATTTTGCGATTTGGCAATAAAATAAGAAAAATGCCAATTTTCAATTTTTTAATCCAGGAAGAAAATTTATGAAAATGTGACCGCCCACTAAGAAGGAAACCTTAGCGGCTATTTATTGATTATGTGATACAAAAGGCTTTCATGCTGCATTTTTTGCTTTCTCTTTCCAGTTGAATCTGTTGCTGCCATCAGCGGATGTAGTTGACCTTGTACAGTGGATGTTGTTTTGTATATATCATTGGTTGCAATTATTTTGGACAACAAAAAGGCTTCTTACATTTTTTATTTTCTCTTTCCAATTTACTCTGTTGGATGTTGTTGACCTCAGTGCAGCAAAACAAAAACAAAGTAGAAAACCCAATTTCAACCGCTAAGGTCCCTTTTTTGGTCGATAGTCACAAATATTGGTGATTTTGAGCTACAGATACTTGTCTATAATAAATAACAATTAACAAAACTAATTGCAGGAAAAATTTTGGTAATAAGAATTTTGTGCAAAGAGGAAAAATTGTGCCATAATAACGTAACTTACCAACAAAATTGTTCTCAAAACACCGAGCAAATCTTCATTTCTAAGGTAAACTAATGTATTTAAATCGTTTTGAAAAAGTTAGAAAGGTACTTACGAGATGGTATATTTTATATTAGCCTCCATTGTTATGATGTCCGCACATATTAATTTTTAATGATTGAATGTCCTAAATTAATTTTTTTACGCTTGAAGCACTTACTACTACATGATCTGCAGATAAGTGAAGATTATTTAAAAGTAAAATAACAGACCAGAATTTGACAGTTTGAATCAATACTAAAGTCACATTTTGCATGTTACTATAGCGTGCAGAACGTGGCCCACTTATACAAGTTTCATGTTTATGCAAAAGCTTCCCTGTACCTTCTTCTCCTTAAGGTCGTAAAACGCTAATTTAAAATAGTCTTGAAAATAGTACGAAACGTAAATCATTAATTTTGGCTATACATTCGTATTAAAAATTCATTGGGTCATTTATATGTAAATGTACATACATTATTACAAAATTGAATAAATGGAACGAAATTCAAAGCACCCACCTGTAACTTCCACACATTTACACTTATAAATTCTAGCTGCAGCTTTACTTAGTCATAAATATCGTAACGGAAATAAATTTGGCGTGTTGAAAATTGATCATTGGCATGCGTAGTATAATATTATTTAACTACGTACTAGTTTAAAATGTTCTAACTTTCGTTGCAGACTGAGGTACCAAGGAGAGCTATTCCTCGAAAAAGGCTATGTATAACCTTTGGATTTGTCATTCGATGCCAGGTGGAAGAGTATTAACGTCATAGTCTAATAGTGGCATCATGTAAACTTCTATACGTTGTATTCTCTGAGATCTTTATTCTGATTCAGGTAAACCCGAGGGGTTAACCGCTGGTGAAGTTGTTGTACACATCTCATGAAGTACATTAAATCTCATGTGAAGTACATGAAGTACTTGTGAAGTACATGAAGTACTGGTAAAATACATGATGATACATTTTTTAGCTCATTTGTTTAAATATCATGGAGGTTTGGTAGCTCAATAAAAAGCTTTGGTAATTCATTGCTTCCTCATGATTAATTAATTACATTGAAGCGAAAATAACGCGCTTGTCCCGGTTTTACAGAGACGGCTCCAGAATATGATAATACAATTTAAACTATCTTCTTATGCTTCTATTTTTCTTTAACTATAGTTATCTATCAGTTAAAATACATTAAAGTTAAATTGACGAAATAACCAATAAGGTGTTTGATTTGGTTTTGTTTTGTTGTGTGTTTGGTTGTTTTGTTGTGGTCTGGTGCATGTTCTCAGTCCCTTCATTGCGAATTTTTAATTTAAAAAGGTCTAAATCTATTGTTTTCTTTCTTTATTCTCGGTTGAACCTTGTTTGTTTTGAATTATTTAGAAAATTAGTTGGAAGCTAGAGACTTGCTGGCTCCCCCTCCCAATTTTTAAAATAATCTTAATAATCGTTTGTGCATGATTGTAGATAATTTATTTTCGCTTTACGCTTTAATTAATAAAATAAATTAATTAAACCGGGGGGTCTGAAGAAGTAAACTGAAGATCTCTAGTTGCAGAGGTACTGGAAAGCATTCCACACCCTGCAGACCCCCAGATTAAATAGTTTATTTTATATCAGAAGTATACTGAAGATCTCCCCGTAGCACCGGCACTGAAAGGCGTTCCATACTCCGTAGACCCCCGGATTGAATAGTTTATCTCCCGTTGCAGAGGCACTGGAGGGTGTTCCACACCCCCCAGACCCCCCGGTTTAAATAATTTATTTTTATTAAAAGTGAATTAAATATTTCAGCATATCTCAAGTTTATTAAAATTAGCTATGGTCAAATAAATGTGTTTAATTTGTAACCTGACAATTAATGCACAAAGTTTGGAATCTTGGTAAGTCTCTGAAATACCGATGAAGTACGTGAAATACAATGAAGTATCGATAAAGTAGGTGAAGTACCGTGAATTATTGATGAAGTGCGGTGAATTACTGGTGAAGCATGTGAAGTCCCGTAAATTACTGCTGAATTATATGAAGTACGAAGAAGTATGGAGAATTATGATGATGTACGTGAAGTGTGAAGTTAATTGTACACGATTTCCTCTAGCGGTTGACCCCTTGGGTAAACCTTTTCGTTCTGTACTTGGCGGTTTACCAAAAACTGTCCTGTGTTTTCGGGTAACGAAAATCCTGAAGGTGTTTGCTTTCCAATCAGTAAAGTATTGAGTGATTTCGTCATTATTATTGTTATGATGTGCCAACAATTTCAGTACAAATGTAACACTTTTCGTTCTTTTGCATAGCTCAGCAAGCCTAGCAAGCTCCTTCAGATGTAAAACAAGTCGTGCTCACAGTAGCTTTGGAACTTCGTCGAGGTTACTGCTGGATATTACAGAACCTAGTTGTAAATTAAGAAGAAGAAGATTATGGAGATAATTTCAAGATCTTTTTCCATTCTCCTGAGTATTTCTTGGTTCGTTACATGTTTCACCTACGAAACATTCAAGGTTCTTTAGTATAGCCACATCTTGAATGCTTGGAGTCTCCTTGTCGTCGCCTCTGACAACGTCCAGGCCACTCCCTAGAGCAATTACAGGAAACACGTAGCATCTCGTCATTCTGTTCTTAGTCTCTATTATCAGGTTATGGTTCTTAAATAGCGCAAACATTTTGATGAATACACTCTACTTGCCTTCTCGATGCAACACTTAATTTCTTGGAAATGGTCCCACTGTTCATTGATGATCGTGTTCAAGTATGTGATCTGCGGACTCTTTCTATTGCTTAGTTGTTGACATTTAGTTGACTAGAGTATTTCTGATGTCATCCTTACTAATGATCTTAAATTTAGTAATTTGCAAGTTAATATCCAACCCATATTGACTGCTATTTTAGCTTACTTTGTTCATTAGTTGTTGCAGTCCCTGTATACTATCCACTATGATCACTGTTTTGTCAGCATACCTTATATTATTTAATTGTTCACTATTCAACACTATTCCCTCGTCGGTCCCATCAAGCGCCTCTCTAAAGATATATTCGGAGTAGAGGTTGAACAGCAAAGGAGACAAGACACATCCTTGTCTCGCTCCTTTCATAATATGTACTTCCTCTCTCTGCTCTCCTTCTACACGCACCACTGCTTCTTAGTTCCAATAGAGCTTTGCTATTACTCTTAAATCCTTTCCATCTTGCCTAATATTTCTTAGAATTTCCATCATTTTTCCATTTCGAACTCTATCAAACGCTTTCCGGTAGTCCACGAAGTAAATGTACACATCACAGTTCATATCTCTACATCGTTGTATCAATACTTGCACGCAAAAGAGCTTCTCTTGTTCCCACTGCATCTAGAAATCAAAATTGTGTGGACGACAGAGTTTATATATTTGTCTGTGTATGATTTTCAGAACCACTTTTAAAAAATGACTCATCAGGCTGATAGTTCTATACTCTTCACATTTCTTAGCATTCAGTTTTTTTTTGGTATTGCTAATATAAACTCTGACTTCAGCCATTCGCATGATATATTTTCACTGTTATACAGTTTGTTAAATATCCTTGTTAGCCATTTTACTCCATCTTTGCCATTAATTTAAAAAAGTCTGCCTGATGGAAATCTTCAAAAATCATTAACTGATCTAGGTTAGTACTGTCAGATTTTTACCGACTAAGTGGTATCGCGTAACATTTCTTCGTCTTACCAATCAAAGTAGGTCATAGCTCATCCGCCAACTTCAGCATTTTGTACCCTTTAGTTGTGGGGTAACTTCCAGATTTTGTCAACTGCACTGTTGTAATTAACAGTAGTTTCTTGGGTGTAACACCCAATTTGGATCTAACAACATCGTTGTTAGATCGAAATTACGAAGCTACCATAATTAGAATAATTTATTTTTTCCAAATTAAAATTATGGGCTACTGTTATTCAAATCGCGAAACAACCATAATTCACAGAAGCCGCAATGAAATAAGAAATTTACGTTTTCCGAATGACAACCCAAATGAATTTCATTATCGGATATCAATCAACGGCATGAAAGTAAAAATCCTTGGCTCCAACCCCCAGGTGTTGTGACCAAACCACCGCAAAAATGCGGGGTAAGCACCGCCATTATAAAAATCAAAAACTGATGGTAGCAAAGGTGGTAGGACTTTAAACTAGGAATTGGAACCCACTGTGATTTAAAAGATTAATCACAGTAGGTTCAAACAAACGTGAAATTTGCACAAAATAAAAGTATGCGTGTACCCTTTAAGATGTTATTTGAATTTTAAAATAAAGAAAATTAATTGTAAAAATACCATGAAATTGTTTTATTGCATTATTACACGGTCCTGTTTTTGTAATAAAGATATTTTTGGTTATTCGAAGATTTCTTCAATTTAATTCGACAGAATTCTCATATGCGGCATTACAATTCAAATTATATATTTAAATTTTATATTTCCATTTATCAGTGGAGGATAAGATAGGGCATTTCAGATGTGAAGTTTTCAATTCAAATAGTTTTGTGTATTGCAATTTTTGCACGAAAATCTATTTTATGAGTGTGTTAATGATCCAATTTTTTAATTATTGAACTTTGAGTTTTATTCAATCCAATTAGTTGAGATAATTATTGGTCATTGTATTGGATTTTTTTCTGTGCCGGCTTTTTGTAAGCAACTTTTGAGAAAATTTATTCGTCCAAGTTTTAACATCCTGGAAGAATTTGTTACCACTGAAATTGTTTAAAATCTTTCAGCGACATCTTTGAGGTATGTTTGATAACTTTTAAGACCGCATATGTTAATTTTGAATTTTAGGGTTTTTTGCGTTCCTTTTGGTTTTTTATGTACCTACGCACGTGATGATAACGCCTTTGGATTAGTATTCGGTTGATTTTTGCAATATAAAGTTTTAAGAACTGCTACTGCACCAACATCTATTACATATATTTTTTGGACATTTTGGATTCTGGATATTTTTCTGTGTTGGATTTTGCGAAAAATGTTTGAGGAAATTATTTAAACTGCGTTTGAAGGATTGTGCGTCTGTTTACTTTTACATTCCTTTGAAATACCATAAACATTCCGACGACAACTTGAAGGCGTCATTTTGGCTCACCATCATCGTTATTTTTGAATCACCAGTATTGTCTTTGGTTTACCATCGTCGTCCATGGTTGTCGTAACGCTACCGCTCATTCCCAACAAGAGAGAAGACATCCATCAAGCTAAGAGTATTTTTGTTTGTGCCGTCATATTTTATTTGTTGATGTTCATATGTTTCTATTGCGCGAAGTATATTTTATTGGGTCGTTCTTCCAAGCGTATTTGGCTGTATTGATAATATCAAGTATTTGTAAAGTTGCTTATTTTGAGCACTGCAATTTTGTTACAGCTATACACGGTATATGTTAACGGTATAGGTATCGTTTAGCATCTCCTGTCTCTACAAGCTAGCAAAGGAACAAGTTTTATTTGGGCAGGCGCCCCTGAGATTAATGGCTGCGCGGTTTTAATCTGCCATAATATTTTGGTCATTCTACCGCTCATTAAAAGAATAAGTTTAAACTCGTATCATGTACTTTTCTATGTGCCTAATTGTACAAAAAATAAGAGTTAATTTTCTATATTTGCTTAGGGGTTCAAGGTGCTCTTTCACTGTCACTGAATAGCATTCCTTGGTCAACAACGTGTTACGGTACGATTTTTATTAAAAAATATTTTGAAATGATTACAGATTTCTTTAATTTTATTTCAATAATTTTCCAAATGTGACATACCAATTCAAATTTTAATACATTTAACAAATGTTTATCAGCATTGATAAAACGCACGTTTCCAATTGAGTTTTGCCATTCGAAAAAGTTTGACTTGTTACAAAAATTTTTGAATAAAGTAATATTATTTCGACGTTGTAGTTAATCAATTTGTTGTGAAACATGTAGTACATAGAAGTATTAAAGCTATCCATTTACATTACATCGCTTAAAATTGTTATAAAACCCTCCAACAACATCTTGAGGTATGTTTGATAACTTTAAAACCACATTTGTTAAGTTTAAATTTTCAGGGTGTTACTTTTGGCTTTCTATTATTATTTTTGATTACCATTACTATCTTGGTATTATTTTGAACGCACGTTAGCATTTTACCGATTTGACTTGTTGGTTTTGCATTCGTTGATTGGTTATTATCGACTAGTAGAAAATTTAATTGGAGCCTTGTGCAGAAATTCCACCTGTTGCCTCCATTTTGGAAAATTCGCTCAATTATTCCATTGGTTATCTTTTATTGCTGCTCGAGTTCAACTATCACGAAAGAAGACATCAAAAAGATAAGATTTTTGTTTTGTGCCGTCAGATATTATTTGTTAATTTTCAAATTGTTAACTATTTTTATTGCGCGATAAATATTTATTGGGCCGTTCCACTGAACAAATTTTTATTTAATTATTTAAACATTTCTGGAAAACACTGCAAAATTGATTACAGAAAACGTGTAAAACATCTGTTTGCCAAGTATTCGCATACGTCATCATCATCGTCATCATCAAATAGCCTTCCTTAGTTCATGCCATTTTTCTCTATCCTACGCTGTTCTCATCCACTCGTAATCCGCGGGTCGCTTAATATCGTCTGTCCATCTAGTCTGTGGGCGTCTTATACTTCGCTTGTGGGCTTGTGGTCTCCACTCTAATACTTTTTGGTCCATCTATTATCCTCTGTTCTGACTATATGTCCCTCCCAGTTCCATCTTAGTTGGCAGATTTTTTCATCAGTAAAAACGAAATTTTCCAGATTGTGAGCAGCGGTGCGATATAGAAGAGCTCGGCATCGTTGAAATCGTACTCGCTTGTTTTCATCAGTTAGCATTTGGGCTTTTCGCAACTTCTAACGCTTTTTCTGAAGTTCATTTTTAGCTATTCGTCGAGCAACATACTCTGTTACTCACAGCTTTTGATCTGGTTACTCCTTTTTTGCAGTAATCTTATTTTCGCAGTTTATTTGTTGACTGCTGATTTTACGTATACGGAGTGGTCTTAAAACTTTGTGGCACCCAAATATTAACTAACTGGTTTACTCTTTGGAGCGTAACATTCCCCCTGTATAATTGTTTCTACGATCGCAATGGACACCACCCGGATGGCGTTGGGTGGTAGTGTCGGACTCTTACCGACTAAAACCCCACTCCTTGCGCGACTTAAGAGACGTGGAATTCGTCGTGAAACATTTCTTCACTGCCCTCTTAAGGTGTATCGCTTCTAGATGTTTTTCTTTCTTCACCCTTTCGGGACTTTTTTCTTCTTGCGTAGGGTCTTGTTGTTCTAGCCTTTCATCTTCCTCTTTCCTTCCCATCACGTCTCTGATGAAATTTCTGATGAGAATCCAATTCTCTTCTTTGGCTATCCCTATTTCTACCATTGTATTGGGGGAGAGTGTCTGCTCAATCTTGTTCTCCAGTTGTTCTCTTTGTATTGCCTAGTTTTCGCACACGAATATCGTGTGTTCCGCTGTATCGTTTTCTTCGCAGTACCGACAGGTGGAGGACTCTCGGATGTTCATCCGGCTGAGGTAGCCATTAAAACAGCCATGTCCCGACAGAACTTGTATAAGGTGGTAATCAAGTTCCCCATGGTGTCTATTCATCCACGTGGCTATGTTGGGGATGAGTTTGTATGTTCACCTGCCGGTAGCTTCTTCCTGCCATCTGGTCTGCCATGCCTCGATTGCGAAGTTCATAGCTTCGTTCGTGTTCGTATTGGTTCCTTGTTTTTTCCGATGGTAATTCTCGTATCTCACTTTCGCCATAAGGTCTATGGGCATAATGCCTGCTATCACCAGTACCGCACTGTTGGAGATGGTACGATTCATAAAATAATTCTCATCCTTTCTGCAGTTTTTTAAGATCTTCGATTAATTTTCACAACCTTGGGTAGTCCATCGATAATTCGATTTTCAATCTCCGGTGACTAGCTTCTGCGTCGTTATTGGTGCGATCGTCGTTTAATGTTCTGTTGTACAGATTCCACATTTCTACCCAAACTAAGGGTGGGCGTCTTCCATCTCGGCACTTGTTTGTTCTTCGTAAGTAATTAGCTTCAAGCCCCTCTAAAATTGAACAAAATTCTTCGGGCAATTCTTCTGCCAAAGCATCAACTGCATCAAGGGCAAGGATCGGAACAAAGACAATTGCAATTATCATTTTCACTTTTAATTATTTCTCTTTTTCATATTTTTAGTCAAATGAATAAAGCATCATCTATATTATGTATTATATGACCTGATGGAGAACACTCCATCTTGGCTTTGAACACTGCTACTTTATAATCACAGGCTGTCACTGTTAGTTGTAAGTTAGGTTCCAAAACTTTCATCATTTCAAATAGCTGGCTGTAAGTTACTCGTTCTTCCTAATAAAGAGTACGCCTCCAAATTGTTCCGCTAAAATTATATAAATTTGCGAAAATAATTGAGGTGCTGACCTAAAAATGTCCCATCTATGTATATACCATTTTCTAAATTGTCCTCAAATTTGGAGAAAACGTCTTATTTCGAAAATTAAAATTCTGTTCTGTCTTGAACCACTGTCAGCCAACAAAAAAGGTTCCCACGTTCCTGGTTGTGGTTCGTAAATAGTGTAAATTTCTAGAAGAACGAAATCTTCAAGCGATTCTGCTGCTGCAGGTACAGCATTTTCCGTATCGATTTCGAAGCGCATCGTAGTTTGGAAGTATTCCATAAACCACATGCATGGGGTTTTCTATAGATGTTTCGGCGTAATGTTTTATTTGTGTAATAGTTTTATCTTTCTCAATTTTTGCAGGTATACTGTCATGTGAATGTTCATTTAATCTTTTGATTACTTCTTGGCCTGTAGTACAACGTCATCTTTAGATATCTGTTGGTCGGTTAAATGAATTTGCTTCAACTGCTCTTTCTCTTCTAAATAAATTTCTAGTTTCAGTTTTTTAGTTTCAAATTTTTGAACAACAAAAACAATTTTGCTGAAACCATTCCATTAAACCACGAATTTATGGTTTAGAAAAATCAGAATATCGGTTCTGTTTTTATCTAAAGCTGCTCTTCAGTAAATTTTGATGAACATTATTTATTTTGGCATTGTTTACCATTGCATGCATTTTGGTTGCACTTCTTGCGCTAGTATAAATGCATTGGATACATTCTTTGCTGCGCAATTCTCTGTTGATTTCTCTTCAACCATCTTGACTATTTCGTCATTAAGTTCTATATCTCTTAGACACAAGTTTTTCTTTTTTTATTCGTTGTCAGCCAAAATACTGCAACACTTAATATTCGGTGGTACACAGACGGAATATGGTAGATAAATATTGCAGTATTTCTTGTTTTGTTATTTCAAAGTCGTACTCTGTGTGTTTGTAAACCATTCCAAAATTGGTACAAGATCTTCCGGGAAATGATTTTCAAGATTGGCAATTGCATCAATAACAGATATATTTCATCTTGAAGTTTGTCGCCCTGTCAACCTGGACATTTTAATATTAGAATCAACTACTTTGGCCAAATAAATTACATTAAATAAATCAATATTTAACTTCATCTTCTTCTTAATCTAGTACCTCGTCCTGTACTTCCCAAAATCGTTTCTGGGATATCGATGTCCAGCTTTCATGACATCGCTTTAGCTGTCTTCGCTGTGGTCTTGTGGTATTTGGCTTTCCCAGCAATTGCCACTTTTGGTAGCCGGTCTTCCATCATTCTTCTGACATGATTTTTCCACTGCCTTTTCCTACTCCTTGTCCATTTCACCACATCATCTATTTTGCATAAATTTCTTATTTATCAATCAATATTTATCGTTTGCAGAAATTTTTTTCAGTATACGAATATATATGTTCAGTTACGAACAATGATATAAGGAACTCTGAAGTTCCTAAAGTATTTGCCAATAATGTTGGGCCAGAAGACGAATCCTTATCTTGTCAATTACAAATTGTTTATAACAATTCTTTCATGACAATAACTGAATCTTGATGATCCATCCAACGATTTGGACAGAAGGCTTTAATCTGCTGCGATTTGTTCCTGTGCCTTGTTTTGTTTCAGCTGCGACTATAGGTTTTTTTTTCAGGCGCTGTTTGACTACACCAGAGAGTTTTACCTTGGGTTGATCCATCCTTTCGGAACCTCCTCCCGGTGTGTTTATTTTTGTTTTGTTTCTGTGCCTTGTTTTGTTTCAGTTGCAGCCATAGGTTCTTTTTCCGGGCGCCGTTTGACTCCACCGGAGAGTTTTACCTTAGGTTGATCCATCCTTTCGGAACCTCCTCCCGGTGTGTTCGTTTTTGTTATGTAGTTCAGTTTCCATGATTGGTCTCACAAGTAGAGGAGAAAGAAAGGTTCTATAGCGCAGCGCCCCATGCGCGACAGAAGGCTTAATACAACGGGGTTCGCCGGTGCCCCGAGATTTCTGCGACTAGTGACTGAGCTACCCCCCCAGCCTTGCATTCCTTAGGCGTCGCAACATCGTAAGAGTTATGTGGAGTCTAGCTGTTCTACTCTTTCATGATGAGGATCCAATTCTCTTCTTTGGTTGCCATGATTTCTACCATTGTGTTGGGGGCGAGTTTCTGCCCAATCTCGTTCTCCAGTTGTTCTCTTAATGTTAAACAGTTTTTGCACGCGAATACCGTGTGTTCCGATGTGTCACTCTCCTCGCAGTACCGACAGGTGGGGGACTCTCGAATATTCATCCGGCTTAAGTAGGCGTTAAGCAGCCATGTCCCGACAGAACTTGCGTTAGGTGGTAGTTAAGTTCCCCATGGTGTCTATTCATCCACGTGCCTATATTGGGGATGAGTTTATATGTCCACCTGCCGGTAACTTCTTCCTGCCATCTGGTCTGCCATGCCTCCATTACACGGCTCATAGCTTCTTTTGTGTTAGTATTTTCTGCTTGTTTCTTTCGATAGTAGTTCTCGTGCCTGACTTTCGCCATAAGGTCTATAGGCATTACGCCCGTTATTACCAGTACCGCACTGCTGGAAATGGTACCATATGCCCTTGTCGCTCTTATCGCTGTTCTTTGTTAGATCTTCGCGATCTTCGCCCTATACGTTGCCGTTTCCATTGCCTCATACCAGATACATAAGTGCACCGTACAAGATGGTGGAGTGCACCACGGAGCTAATCAGTTTCCTTTTGGACGACTTAGGGCCTTTGACATTAAAGATCAGGGCACTTAGTGCGGCACTAAGCTTGCTGGCCTTTTGTGCTGCTTTGTCCAAGTGTTTGCTAAAACACATTCGATTGTCCAATGTGACACCCAAGGTCTCGAGTGTCTTCTGTGGGTCTATATTTTGTCCTCCTACTCGGAAGGTCATCGGTTGGATGACTCTTCTTCCTCTTGGGACCATTATCTCCGCCTTTTTCCGGTACCATTTTGAGTTCGTGTTCCTCCAGCCAATTGTTGACGTGCAGCAATACACCATTAACTGTTTTAACTAGCTTATTCTCCGTTTTCCTTGCTCCTATGATCGTTATGTCGCTTGCAAAGCCAACCAGGTCGTTGGCTTTGCAGACGTTGCAGGTCATTATTATAATCACTAGGTAACTCCATCAGTTGATTAATGTGGTATGGATCAGTATTATACTGAGCTTTCAACATATCTGAAACGTTAGGAATGAAAGATGTACACCAATTTTTTATAATAAGACCAACCTCAGCAGGAGCATTATACAAAAGATCTTCTCGTGTTTGAGGAAGATTTAAAAAGAAACACAGATTCGAGAACGCATCTCCTCCCAATTCTGTGAGCTCTACATGGATGGGAATGTCGGTCAGAGAACTATGAAACAGAGCACAACAGCGTAAAAACGGCAGACCGACTTTTTTGACTTAACTCCAAAAAAATTCTTAGCTCAAATTCGTTTGTTTGTTCAACATATGTGCGATATATCCAAACGTTAAATTTTTCTCTAACGGGAAAACTTCTATTTCGTCCCCAACCTGTACATCAAATTTCGCATAAATTAAAATTTTCACAATTTGGACTAAAAATATAAAATGAAAAATATGCAAACCTACAGTTTCGTGCAAACTAGTCTGCAGAAGGTCATTATGATTAGTACATTCAGCATATCCAAATTCGAAAATGTACCAAACGTACTATTTTTTCCTGTTAATATTATTATTAATTTTTTGATGCACCATCTAAGGTTACTGGTATTAGAATTGATGCATACCAAAATTCCAGAAGTTCTAATAAAATTCTCCAAGAAGAAACTATATCGACCAGACGAAGATACTTCGCCACAAGAAAATGGAATGACGGCTTGTAAATCATAACAAATAATTTTTAAAGTCGCAGAGTCCTCTTTATCTGCAACAGAGTTTTTGTATTTCTTTTCTGCCTAGTTCTTTTTGATCCAAATGACTATCGTATTTTTCCTTTATGTTTTTGTTCTGTGCCATTGTTGTCCTCCCATTATGCACAAAATAAGCAGCAGTCCTTTTTTGGTTGGAAGAAACTAATATTGAATCGAGTATTGAATATGTGCGAATATTGTCCTTTTATGAACTGCTGATCTGAATTTTTACATTTTTCAGTACATAATCGGTACATTGTGGCTATATTAAAATCAAGCTACATTTAGCCCCCCCCCCAATCGCGAACTTTTTGCTGAAATTGGTTTAAAGCGCTTGAGCTTCCATTTCCATCGTTTGAACCACAACCGTCGCGGAGGAGATGCTTTCCGAAATCCGCACCCTACTCTCCGCTCTGCGTCGCTCTTGGCGTTACAAGCGGTTTTGATAAACTAAACTAAAAACCCCCCAAGTAGCTACAACTCCAAAAAGTATGGATGTAGACGCGACGGATCTCGGGAGCGACTGGTATCTCCCCACCACTAGTCGCCGTCAACCCAGGCACAGCACACGTACCGTCAACAAAATGTTTATATAATCGTCGCCCCCATGCCAAAGTTACCAATGTGCAAATTTGTCATTTTGAGTTATTCACACCACCTAACTAAAATTTTATCAAACTACCCAATGCAAAAGCGCGGATGCAATTCGTCAATAGAATTCTTTGTAGTAGGTTATTCTCAATTTACCTATGTGCAAATGTTCTCAGTTGTACAACGCTAAAATGTCCAATGTACCACATTCGTTGTTTTGGCTTGGGTACAAAAAAAAATTGTGCACTAATGTGCCACATTCGTCGTTTTGGCTTATATTATATATTATTATAATATTTATATTATCATATAAATAATTATATGATAGCTTTTATTGAAATTAAATCTACTTATACAGTATTTTTACATTCCAAAATAAGATAATCCCGATGATTATCTGATAATATTAAATATTATTTTCAATAAAAGGTATTCCAATTTTATTGTTTATTATTTTATTTTTGAGTGAAAATATGGCTAGCAGAAGTAAACGAATATTGGCCTTGTGTAATTTGATAAAGGATGACCAAGCAAAAATTTCAGTAGAAAGCGAAACTAGTAAGAAAGTAAATGAAGATGTTTTCAAAAGTGTAGATAAAGACAGAAACGATAATGAAGACAAAAACGATGATGGTATTCAAGCTGTCTATGATTCTGATGACGACTTTGTAGGCTCTTCAGCAGATGAATATGCACCTTCAAATAATGAAAGTAGCGATTCAGATAGCTCCATGAACAATAATGTGGTTGAAAATAATGAAAATGAAACTCATGGTGGTCTTCAAGAAAACAATGATAAAGCTAACGATTCTTTTGATAAGAAGAAAAGAAAGAACGTGTCACAATGGACAAAATCCATGAGAAAAGCAAAAAAGATTGAAAGGTGAAGAGTATATTGGATTTCGCAATATTCAATACCCTGCTCGTCCTATGCTACCATCTCCGTGCTCCGGGAAACGACAACATAAATGTACTGATCTGGTGGAAGAACATCACAGATTAGCAATTTATGCAGAATTTCGTGCTAGTAATTCTATTGAAGTTCAACGGCAATTCATTATGAACAATATTGAACAAACACTTAAGAAAAGAACGACAAGAAACCTAGAGAACTCCAGGAAAACATATACCAAACATTACAGTTTCACTGTTAATAAGGAGAAGAAAACAGTATGTCGAGAATTTTTTTTAGCCACACTGAATATAACAGATAGTTTGATAAGAAGTTGTTTTAAAAAAACAGTCTGCTTGTGGAACATTAATACCAGACCAACGAGGAAAGCATTCACCTCATAACAAATTAAGTAAGGATAGTGAAGATTTTCTTAGAAACCACATTAATTCATTTCCAGCACTCGAGTCCCACTATTGCAGGCAATCAACATCGAAAAAATATCTAGATGCAACACTGAATTTAGTAATCATGCATAGATTATACACACAAGCATGCCAAGCAGAAAATCGGAATCCAGTGTCGTTAGAAAAATACAGAACGGTATTCCGTGAATATAATTTAGGATTTCATAAGCCAAAAAAGGATCAATGTAAAAAATGTCTATTTTATAATAGTTTGACAGATGTTGAAAAAATTCCACACGAAGAGGATCATAGAATGCATATTGAACTGAAGAACTCTGCTAGAGAAATGCGAAATGAAGATAAAGAAATTGCCAAAAATGATGAAACGGTTCTTTCTTTCAACTTTGATCTACAAGCAGTCTTAAACTGCCCTAAAGGATCGACAGGTCAAATATTTTACTTGCGTAAATTAGCTGTGTACAATTTGACCATGTATAATTTGGGCAATCAAGATGTAATTTGTTGTGTATGGGATGAAACAGATGGAAAACGAGGTGCAAACGAAATAAGTTCTTGTGTTTATGATTATATTTTAAATCAAACAAAAAATAACACAACTTCGGTGAGAATGATGTCAGACGGATGTGGTGGTCAGCAGAAGAATTCTATTTTTGCAGGGATGTGTATGTATACTGTTACAAAACATCCGACAATTGAAACAATAGATCATAAATTTTTTCAAACTGGACACACTGAAATGGAGTGCGACTCTATTCATTCAAAAATTGAGCAGAAATCCAAACACGTACCGGTGTACACTCCTGAAGGTTGGACGCAGCTTATTAGAGATGCAAGAAGAAATCCACGTCCTTTTGTTGTGAGGAATATGCAGTATGACGATTTTTACGATTTCAAGTCATATTCTAAAGTGAGTTCGCAACAAATTCCATGGCGAAAAGTGTGTTGGTTGCACTATGAAAAACTATATTATCTCGAATTTCTTCAAGATTCCATTTTACTTTTAAATCAATACAATAACATTTCGAAGTGTTACTGTATTAAATTAATTCCACAATCTTTACTAAAGTAAATACTGTAATATTTTCATGTATTACAGTATTGCATTGATACTTCTAAGCATAGACTGCGAATAAATTTGACGTATTTATGTAAATGTATTTTATTTTGTTATGTCGCAGTATTGCACTGATAAAAGGTATACAGGGAAATTATAATGGTTTGGGGGAGTAGCACAAGAATGCTGCCATCACTTTCTTTAAGAAAAAGAAATCAGGGTTCCGGAAGACATGAGAATCAAATGTATAATAATAATTTTTGTATATTTAGTGACATTTAATTTGAGAATCTAGTGTGTCTAGATAATAATTACAAAATTTAAATTCTTAAGCCATGTATTCACTAGGCAACAATTGACGCGCAACATGACGCGCAACATGTTGCTCAACATGATGCGCAACGTTGCGGCACATTTGTTTAACAATGTTGTCTCTCCACACAACAATGACAACATTGTTAAAAAAATGTACCGCAACGTTGCGCATCATGTTGAGCAACATGTTACGGGTCATGTTGCGCGTCAATTGTTGCCTAGTGAATACATGGCTTTACTTACTCATTTGAAGATAATTGGTAGCCAAGTCACTTTTAATCGAATAAATCAACAATAATTGACTCAAAGATTAATTGTATACGAGAAAATTAAAATGAAAACGACGCATGGCGTCGTGGGGCGGTTAACTGCCATCAACCTAACTGACTGAGCTCTTTTAGGCTTGACTGATAGTCTATCGCCCCTGAGCTTGACCGAACTGCCTGAACTCAACTGACTATTTGAGTTTTTGGTAGCAATATTTACGCTCTTCGCTTACAAGGGTGGTGTCTATCCTTTTTTTAGAGTTCCCATGAGACGTAGAAAATGTATTTTTGTGGTTACTTAATTGTTAATTAAAATTTTTAAAATTGCGTTTTATTAATAAATTTAATTTAATCGAATTTGGTTTAAAATCTTAAATTTTATTATAATAATAAAAAAAGTGTATTTCATATTTTTTGAAATTTGGCGGTTTGCTACAGATTATAGTAAATAATTTAACAAAAGTCAAAAAAGAAAATATAGTTGAGGTAATAGGCCAGTGTAAAACTAATAGATATCTTTTCACAACACAGTACCAACAAAAACCATTCAAAGCGGTATGGCCACATTCAACGCAACAACATTGTCGAATGAAAAAAATGAACAAAAATTATAAATTCTACAAAATCTTACTGGATGACCTAGGTTTCGAACTTTTCCACAAGGTGGAATTAATCCTCCCAGACCCAAATTTATAAAAAAAAATACAAAATCGACTTACCATTTTTTCCAACCGACTCCGAAGCTTGATGTATTGTATTTGTAAATTGTTGGTAATGTGTAATTGTGAACAGATATCTACTGGTTAGATTTACACTAGGCTATCACATCAACTGTATTATTTACTTTTTCAATTTATAATTCAGATCGACTATATTTGTCTTTTTTGCATTTCTAAAAATTTCTAAAATTTTACTTATAATTTTCTAAATTCAAATTTTGTACTCTATGTTCAGTCAAAAGGGATTAAAATAAACCGTTGCCCTACAAAAGATGGGGTAGAAACGATTTTGATATATTATGCTATTTTGTTCCAGGCCCTGAGAAAAATCCAAGTTTTCGATTGATGGAGAACAGTCTGATGTGTAACTAGTTACAGCTGCGAAAACGTGAACATTCTTTCAAAAAATCTTCCAACTTAATCTTTTCACGATAAATTATTTTTAAAAATTGCAATATTAATAATATTATCATTTATATTTATATAAAATTGTAAATGTTGCCAATCCAATTGTAAATCTGGCTAATGAAAAAAATAAAACGTGTTTGATTTAGAAACAGGCTGCTTTTAGTGATGGCTGAAGAAGATACTGACATCTTCATTGTCAACACAGCGATTTGCTTCTGCTCATCATTCGACGCTGTTTTTATCATTAACTAAGACGTCGGTCTTTTAGTTCTGCTGGCAGCATTAAGATCATCCGAAACCAACATCCACCTTCAAAAACCGGGGAGAGGCAACACTGCTGAAAGAATGTATTAAGCGAATAGTTTAAAAGTGAAATTCTTCTTCATCGTTTGCTTCTTGTCAGAAGCGTTGTGGCCCAGCTTGGCCGAAGCCAAGATTAATTTTCATGAGAGTATCATTCATGGGGTGGTTTCCCGTTGCCTTCCCCATAGTCCACAGATTGATATTGGACCTTTGATCACAGCAGTGTATCCGACTCGACTAGGGCTCGAACCGGGGCCTACCGCTTTCCAGTCGGCCGGTGTATGCTTTACGCTACACTGCTGGTGTAAAGTGAAATATGCAGCCGAAAATATCCTGTTTTTACACGCGATTAACGGCTGTGACACGACATCCTTCCTCATCAAACCAAAGAAAACAAAAAATTTGCTTGTTCAAAAAAACAAATAACTCAGTGCCATCATAAGAATCTTCAAAGATCAGAGTGCCAAACCAGAAGACATCGCATACGCTGGAGCACGCTTTCTAGTTGCTTTGTATGATGGCAACAAAAAAGAGGAAACCTTGGAAAGAGTTCACTACCAACGTTTTGTAAAATCAACAATACAAAGCAAATTCAACCTAACGAATCCAAAATAATCCATCCGGCTGGGGCTGGAAAATTGGTACAAATGGGCTAACTCCGGTGCCAATGTCAGAGAAACGTGTCCCAGATAAATTATTAAATGTCGTTTCTGCAATTACAAAAAGAGATAGAGAAGGTCATCGGCCTGTTGTTAGTGCGATAAACTGCTAACACTAAGGCGTCCAGGGTGAATCCGGGCCGAGACTCACTTGGTTGTGGCCGTCTCCGTGCTTTGGAAGGCACATAAAGCCTCATATGTTAAATAACTACCATCGTTAACAATAAAATAGAGTAACTGGCGCATCTGAGGTCAGCCTAGCAAGCTACTTCAGATGTAAATCTCATAGTACCAACAGTAGCTTCGGAATATCGCCGATGTTACTGTTAAGAAAAAACAGATCCCAAAAGAGTTAAAGAAGAAGAAAAGAGGATGCGGTGGAGCATGTGGCTACAGGAAAAGTGGATTGAAATGCTCTGTTGTATGCTAATTCTGCAATCCAATTCTGCAACTGAAATCATGCAAAAATGCACTATAGGTCGTCATCGAAGGCGACGACGAACATGAGGCAATGACATGGATGGAAGCCCAGATTCTGAGTGTGGAACATGGTTTACAGGATAACTCTAACGTAGACGATCATGAAGGAATCAATATCAACCGACCTAGACAATCAAAAAGAAAGAAATAATAGAAACATATTCGGGGACATAAATTACAGAATACGAGCTTTATCCACGATCTGTGGATAAAGCTACATCAGACTTAGAAAAAGTATTCATATAAAAAATTGAGTCTTCTTCAAATTTGTATCAGACATTTTTGTTCTAACATCAACCGTTGGGGAATTATTTTGAAAAAAACAATCTTTTATAGCTTTAATCCAAGATGGCGTACCGCGGATTTTTATCGAGGCCCGGAACTAATCATTTCTAACCCCCTTTTTGTAGAGCAAAACCTTTATTGACTAGGCTATAATAACGTTACTTTTGACTCTATCTGTATATAATTATTATGATTGAATTTTTAAAAATATAAAAAGTAATTTTAAGGAAGAACTAATTTTTTACTTAAATTGTTATGAATTTATAAATTTCAAAACAACTTTCTAAAATAAGTGAAAAATAAACAATAACCCGCAGAATGAAATGAACTACTCGAAGGAGCGAACGAAAAATTTTCCGAATTTGAGCCCCAGAGCAATCTCGCACTTAGCATGCTACACTCTCTTATGTGTGATACTTACTCGATGCATATTATCTCAATAATAATTAACAACAATTTTGTAATAGTTTTCGCATTTTAAAGCATTTTTTTATTTTAAATCAAGTTTATTAAAAGATCCACAGAAAATTTTTACTCGAGTTTAACGCACTTGCAAAAACGTAAATAGTAATAGTTTTCCCAATTTTTCTGCCAATATTTTAATAAACTCGAACATAAAATTTGAAAAGCAGAAAGTATTATTACAACATCGTCCACTGCTCTCGTTAACGATCCTGAGTCAAGGATTAACCATCAGTGGAAACGTTTGCCATCTGTATAAAACAATATTTTTTAGATATATTTTTATTCACATCAGCCAATATGACCCCAAGGATTTCCTCAAACATCAGAGAACGATCAGTCAGCAAGTTCAATTTTCAACTCGTTAACGTAAAATTGCTAGCATTTCCACAGAGCAATTTTGCTCGTTCTTTTAGATCACATCTAGAACCACCCAAACACCAATCAAGGTGCTCCTCCCCCTCGTACAAGTTAAAAATAATTCTTTTATTTAATTTTTTCACTTCTAGGTTCCATATTACCCTAGTCATAGCCCTGCAATAACATCGATTTTCAAACCCAGCAAATCAATGTCGATCATCCCACACACAAGATTAAAGAAAAATGGGGCTCTGTTCACCAACAAGCAATGATTTTAAATTTGAAAAAATTGTATTATCAAAGTTGTAACTAAACAAAAGTTCTTTGTGAACAAAATTTAAAAATACCAATGTAAAACATTTAATAAAATTAAAATAATAAATCAGTGACAACCCTACAAATGCGATTAATAAAATTCATTTTTGGTAAATTTGTATTTATTTTATATAAAGTTTACAACACAACTTATCTAGCCTTGTTTCTGGGCCAATTCTTTAGCCTTAGCTTTCTCGATCTTAGCAATACGAGCAGCTGATTTTGAGCCCAAGATACCACCACCCCAATGACGTCTAATTTCGTCACCGCGATCGTTGAAGTTGGTCTTAACTACCTCAAGTAACTTGCTGAAATTAGCTCTATCTCCAGAGTCAACCTGTGTTAAAGCTAACGATGTGCAAGTCTTTCTCCTCACAAGTAATCCCAGACGAGCTTTACCTTTAACAATACAATATGGAACACCCATCTTCCTGCACAAAGCTGGCAAGAACAGTACAAGCTGAAAACAAAAATAAAACTTAGAAATTGTATTACATATTATTAAACAAACAAAAATTTTGTAAAATTTCAATCAGAGTCAATTTTCTACATTTCTTATAACTATCGAAATAAATTATAATTCAGGTGAAGAAATTCAATTGCATCACATCAAGCATCATTTAATAACTAGTCAAGCATACCACAAGATCTTACCTCAATTGGATCAACATCGTGAGCAATGACAACTAGTTGTGCTTTTTTTTGTTCAACCAGTTTGGTGACGGTGTTTGTTCCAGCACGAATTGTGTTGGGACGCTTAGTGGGCTTATCTTCTTTCGTTGCCACTTTAGCTTCGGCACGAGCCTTCAAGCGTTGTTTCTTCTGTAACGAAGACTCTGGACGATATTTTTCCAACAATTTAAATAATTGAGTGGCTAAAATTACGATAATTACAAAAAATATCCACCACTTATGTTTCAACAATTATTCATAAATAAAAAATCAGTTTAATCTTTTGTGGTAGAAAAGTTCATCGCTCACATTATTTCCGATAGCAAATAAATCATCATACTCGTGAATACCTGTTGATAACTGCAAAACTATGCATACCTGTTTGTTTATCCAAAGTTTGGCTAAATTGATTGATTGGAGGTGGTACCTTCAATCTCTTCTGTAAAATAGCCTTTTGGCGTTGAATACGAATGTACTTGGGCCATCTCACAAAACGAGAAAGGTCACGGGATGGTTGAATATCTTGGCCTATAGAAAAAAAACTATTATTATTATTTGTTCCTGTACTATTTTAATTAAATAATTAGAAAAGCAAAAAGTCAGAATTAAAAAGCTCGTAAAATTGATGTCAACAACTTTAATCTGTTTATAAAAATATATGTTCATCATTCGAAAAATTTACCAAACAAAATTTGAGTTTACAAACTACTCACCGATGCCAAAGTTTCTTGGTCGCTTTTCGAAGAGAGGATTAACAACTTTCTTCACTTCAACTTTTTTTACTGCCAAGGGAGCTGCAGCTACCTTTTTGCCGGTCTTCTTCTTAGGCTAAAACAGATAGGTTAAATTAGCACGCTTTTTTCAACATAACCATAAAATTACAAATAGGTAAAATGAATAAAATAGCGAAGCCACGTTTTAATACGAATTAAAATATTTAATGTTATGAAAAAACGTGGCTTGGTAAATATAAAATTTGTGTTTGAATCGAGACATGTTGAACAAAATTTGAAAACAATGAACGGGTAAAACTAATCACTAATTATTATAGAAAAACGCAATTACCTTCTTTTGAACCATGATTCGCTAGTTCACGTTAAGGGATGACTAAAATATAAATAAATTCTTATTTCAATTTCTCGATCACTGTCCACGACAGTTTCTAAAAGAAGAACTCGTAGAGGACGCTGTTGGTCTGTGTTTCGAAAACCGACCACGGTTCTATAATAGTGGCAAATTTAAAACTCAATTTCGTAATTACACTTAAATATAATAAAATATTTTACAGCATTTTTTTTTACATTTTCGATAATGTTTTTGTTTATTTCTTAAACTTGTGAACTATTTATAAAATGTAAATAGCTTATTTTAAATAATTAAATAATTCGCGCCTGAATTTTGGATCTTGACAAACGTTTAAATCTGTGAACATAACCTACATTTTCTGAGAGTTATAAATTTGACGTTTTGTTTTTGCATTCAAAAGTTTTAGCGTTTGTGCTTTATTGGATGCTAAAGTGTCTTTAAAATGTCGTACCCATTTTTTCCAACGTTAACGGCAAAATTGACTGATCCTTCGTGGTTTAACGTCGATCAACCCTGCGATGAAGAGGCGGAATTAACTGCCATGGAAGAAGAACTAGCAAATTGGGTAAGAAATCTAAACTACATGCAGCGTTCATTAAATTAATGAATTTGATTTTGTTTAGTATCACCAACTAACTACCTTAAATGAGAATTTGATTCCTATAGGAAAAACGGCTGCAGAAGTAAGTTATGATTGATTGCGGATATAAGTTTGACGTTGTTAATGTAAATGATGTAGTTACAGGTAATGGAGGATGAAGATGACGACGATGATGAAGATGATAATGATGATGATGAAGAATCGGAAACGCATGATGAGGAAGATGAGGATGAAATTGAAATAGATGCACCGTATGATGCAAATTCTTCTGTAGGGGTTAATGCTACAAATAATATATCGGCGGGAGAAGAAGTGCAAGAATAATTTTTTCTGTGATGTTTAATAGTTTTTAACTTATAGGTAGTATATTTCTGGAAATTCATATTATATTTTTTAATAAGAACAGATTGCAAAGCATTCGTTCATTATTTTTTTGACTAGAGAACTATGTACCTATATCTTAATTTACCCAAGGCAGTTGATCTCAACATCAAGACAAGTTCGCTTTGAAGTTTAGTAACTTGCTAATAACGATTACATTTATAGCATTTATAATCATGGTCTTTGAGATGTGGTAGTAGGTAAGAACTACGGAAATGCATGTACCGATTTTACCCTCAACCTAACTATTGTTAATATTCGGAAATCATTTTTAAATTCATAGTAAAGTGGGGATAGTTTCCATGTTTTTACCCTATGTATTTTTCAAGCAATTTATTATAAATCTCGATTATACTTGCTTAAGCATTTATTTTCATTTTATTTAAATAATGTGCTGGGTGGAATTACAGTTTCTGAAGTAATACATAGCTTTGACGAGCATTCACAAGTGAAACTCTGGCAATTGGTCATCAGCTAATTATTAGCATTACCTCCAAAGTCGGAGGTAATCGTAATAATTAAGTTAGACTCTCCCCAGATTTAACCCGGTGATATATTAGCAATACTGGGTCGTGGGTGCATGGCATGGCAACTGTCATTGTAGCAATTATAATTCAATTGCATTTTTTAGTAATTTAACTACAATCGAAACATATTTTTCGTTAAATTGGAAAATGTTACCCTAATTAACAATTCTATCAGTTTTCCAGATAGATTTTCCTAGACCAAGCACACATTTTAATACAAAAATTTTCGCTCATTAATTGTTTTTTAAATCGATAATCTTCATAAATATTAATAAGAATAAATAAAAAAATTCATAGCATATCCCCCCTCTTCTGAGCAAATAACGAAAATTTAAATTTTATTGGCTTAACCGCTTGTATGCGGCAGTAAAGTAAAATAATTGCTTACATAAGCAAATGAAACTTAATGTTTGATAACTTCCTGACATCAAGTCAAGTTTTCTTGACATTTAGAGAAAATTAAATTTTTTAATTCAATTTTGAAGTCGCTAAATTATTGTTTAAATAATATTAGATTACATCTCTTGTGCAGTATCTGAAATACAGTATAACCTCCTAGAGCGGACACCGACGGGACCACCGATTTTGTCCGTTATACAGAGGTGTCCGCCTAATAGAGGAGTTACTTTTTCTGTCAAATATTTGCAAAAAACACCTAAATGAATAAATGAATACATTTATGTTTTAAAATTTTAATTAATGCTTTAGGTACATACTTAAACAATATAAGAACAATTTGAAAATTTATTTTGTTATACCTGCATGTTATTTAAAAAAATCAGTTATAGTTAATTGCCGTGTAAATTTACGCTTGTTTTCTACTATTTTTAATTCAAAGTAAACTTTTAATTTTGAAATTTTTTGATACGCCTCACCATCACCCCGTGTTAAAAGAAAATGTTCGAATCGCTTCAGTTCATCGTTTGCTTCTACATATGACTTTAATTCTTTTTCTGGTGCCACTGCTATAATATCCTCAACTTCTTCATCGTCGCTATCTTCTATATCTACCAGTTCATTTATTGCATTTGTTATGTTTATGTCCGAATCTTCTGTTGAAAGTTGTTCGTCAATTGATGCGTAGTGTTGTAAGTCAATAATTTCTCCACCAATTTTGTTTATTAGAAATGCTAATGGTATATCGTCTTCTGGACCAAATTCTAAATTATTTTCCGTTGACGTAGTAGTTGTTGTAAAACCAGCTTTTGTAAAACAATTTCTAATTGTGGTTTCGGTTACATTTTTCCATGCACAGTCGATCCACGTGATAGCATCCAGCACGTTTATCGATTTTTCCAAAATTGCAAGTGAGGACAACGTATCGATTGCAGATAAAATTCGAGTTAACACAATTTTTCTGAAGAAAACTTTAAAGTTTTGTATTACGCCTTGATCTAAGGGTTGACAAACGGAGGTAGTATTGGCAGGCAAAAAAATAATTTTAATGTTCTTTAATTTAAGCTGGGGATGAGAAGCAGCATTATCTAAAAATAAAATCACTTTTCTGTTTTCTTTTGCATTTTCTATCAAAATTCTGGAGCCAGTTAGACATAATTTCCATCGTCATCCAAGCTTTTTATTAGAAAACCAATCTACTGGATACTGATCTGTCCGTAAGCCCTTGAAACACCGCGGTTTTTTGATTTTCCTATTACCAACGGTTTTCTTTTCTCCTGCCATATTAGCCATATTATTTGTTTTTCAATTTTTGTGTTACCATGCTTTTATTTGTTTGTCACGTGAGATAGTAATCAGAAGGGTCTGCGGAAAGGATATTTCATTGGTCTCAAGAAAATTAAAACGGTAACAATTTTAAACATTTAATGTTCTACCTCTCGGTACTGGGGCACTGGAGGATAATTATGATTTAAGGAAGAGGGTAAGTTAAACTTGCACGCTTCCAATTGCTCATCCACAGACCCTGCATCTGACAGTCATTAGGTGGTTATTTAACCTTGCCTTCCGATTCGCACTCCTAACAACGGCAGGCATTGCGAACAAAGAACTTCCCATCTCGTAATCACACCAAGCTAATACTATGTACTAAACTGCTGCATGTTAATGTTCACCGAAAAGTTGATCCAAGAAGCCCCACGATTCGCACCTCCCCAATACCAGGTACTGCCACAACAAAGCCAGGCGCTGCGCAGCCGATGAGAATTATTTTTACCCCATTTGACGTATCGAAACAAGGGGACGGTGGACTTTACGTGCCCTTTGAAAAACAAAGACGGCCATAGATATAAAGAGAATCGGAAAGAAAATTTAGCATCGATAGTCAATTATTGCTCTAACTACTAATGTTCGATATCTTCACTCATAGGTATCTTCAAGTTAACGAACCTCTGGTTAAATTAATGAAATAACCAATCAGATGATTGATTTATTTGTTTTGTTGTCGTTTGATTGATTATTTCGTTGATTTAACCTGAAGTTGACTAACTTGAAGATAAATCGGGCAACAGACAATGACCGCCTCGTACTGGAAGGTATTCTAGTCCCAGATCCCTCGGTCTATGCAGTTTATTTTTATCACGAACAGATTGAAGATTTTAGTATAGTTATATCTGCTTATGCATTGCTATGGTGGCGTGACATTTTTAGTTATAATTTAGAATCGAAGAATAACGTAAAATCTTTAATAAGCCTTATTTTAATATCACATCAGCAGTGCAGGAAAATAACTGAAGTTACGCCACTGCTGAAGAAGTTGAACAACAAAAGATCGCATGCATTCGGTTAGTAACCGCACGCACTCGATCATTGCCCTTTTTTTAGTGTAGTTTGGAGTTTACTGATTTCACCTTGCTATTCTCAATTAGTTTTTATGTAACATATGAAGTCTTTTGCTTAACTTCAAATAATTTTGTAACAGATTAAAGTAAGACGGATATAACGATATATATTTTTTTACGTTTACTACAAATTTTTTTATTTATACAGTAGTTAAATATCCGTTTTGCAAGTGAAAGGTGAAAAATTGCTAATAAATATTTTTTATATTACTTCAACAATGAAAGTTGCAACTGATAGAACTAGATCATTTTAGGAACCTTTCTAAATATTTCAGTGAAAAACTTACCTACTTGTAGTGAAATTATACTTTGTGTCTTCTCTTCGATAATTTTAAGGTTAGTTTTTATTACACAAACGTCATATTTTTTAAATTTCAATCTCCAGAATACGTGGACACCAAACGAAAAGATTGCAATTGTTATTACTGTATTAATAGTTTAGGGTTCATTATTTATTCGCAATAAAAAATATTAAGTTACGTCATTACATTACATTTTCATAATATAGAAACTGTGGGGCAAAATCTCATTATCCCATTAATTTGTAATTCTATCTAAACTAAAAATCTGAAATTTTTAGATAGTTTTCATAATTATAAAAGTTACAATATGTTAACTTAAAATTATTTAAATGGGGAAAGTTTTTTTTTCTCCAACTTCCCAATGTGTCAGTAACGAATCTCAATAGTTTCTAATAAACTTGCTTTGTATTCATTAGTTACTCATTATTCTCTTAAAATTTCGTAAAAATTAGTTATCACAATTTCTAATGCATAGCTTTAGTAGCCAAGTGCTTGCTGATAAGGTAACGGTAGTAACTGCCTACTTTAAATACATAATTATTGTAAATTATATGGGTACATATTAATATTATATTTTTTTAAATACAAGTAAAATTTTAAGTTATCTATGCTTTAATAGGCAATTGTTTGACTAATACTTCAAATTTGTGTGCCGATTATCAAATTTTTCTTGTTCGAAGCAAGCACCGACTTGCATATTGGTTAGCGATAACAAGAAATTCATATAGACACAGGCCTATAGCCAGAAAGTAATTTAAATAACTATTTTTCTTAAAAACTCAAATAGCAACTTTATTATATTAGAAATATTTGAAAAACTACAAAATAATCAATTTAAACATAAAAAATATATCTCGAAAATATGTAGATTCTGATATCGAGAGGTGCAAGAATTTTTCTAGGGAATGCTGAACCCTCTGTCTTTTGGGCTACAAGCCTATATACACATAAGTACCAATATTATGTCTCTAATTCTTCATTACCATAACTATATCATGTTTTGCCTTCAAACATTGAACAAATAACTTTTTGGCCCCCTTATGCCCGATTTTTTCATCTAGAGATATCTCTAGGATAAACTATAAAATAAATTAACGAAGTAGCCAATCATATTTCTGATTGTTTTGTTTTGCTGCTGTCTGATTGGTTACTTCGTTAATTTATCTAAGAGATATCTCTAGGTGAAAAAATCAAGCATTAGAGAAGTTGTGATTTTATTTTCAACTTTTTTTTTAATAGATTAACGCTTCCAATTTTTATGCTTCTCTGTTAAATAATTCCTCACCGATTTGCCCGATTTTTTCATCTAGAAATATCTCTAGGATAATCTATAAGATAAATTAACGAAGTAGCCAATCATATTTTTGTTTTTTTTATTTTACTGCTGTCTGATTGGTTACTTCGTTAATTTATCTAAGAGATATCTCTAGGTGAAGAAATCAAGCATTAGAGAAGTTGTGATTTTATTTTCAACTTTTTTTTAATAGATTAACGCTTCCAATTTTTATGCTTCTCTGTTAAATAATTCCTCACTACAAATTTTTTCTATGATAGTCATACATTTACATATTATTATCATCACGTAGACATACTTGACGGGTGAAACATTTGCTTATCTATATAAACCAATACTAAACATAACTTATAACACTTCGCAAAAATTTATCAAGAAATATTACAATATTACATACCTGTGTAGTTCAGGTAGGTCATACGACTGTTTTTCATATTAATCAAAGAAATACAAATCATTACACAAGTTCAAAAACTTCAGTGGAATAGGTAGCAAGATTTTTTTACAGAACGTGGTCAAGGAATCCTGATGCATCTAAATCAGCAATTCTTAACCCGTGGAAAGAAACTTAAGAAGTTTTTTAATTAATTCCTTTAAAATAGTTCGTTAATGGAAATAACTATTAAGCATGTTTTTTAATTAACTCTGTAATGTCCGTTTTCTTCACCCGGAGATATCTATTAACAGATTTTCTGATTAGTTATTTCTTTAATTTCATCATCGATGAAGAAAACCATCGATCTTTTATTTTTACATTTAATAAAAGATCGATGAAGAAAACGATCATAAGTAGTGTAACGAAATAGCAATTTTAAATAAATATTTAATATTTTCCAAGTTTCGAGTAGGGATTGGGGGTAAGACTTTATTTCTTAAAATTATAGTGGTTAAGTCTAGGGGTTCGGGGCGGCATGATACATGAAGGGTACAGGAATAAAACAAGGTAATCCATTTTTGCAAAATGAAACTGTTAATCCCATTTCTTGCCTCTATGTGGCTCTTTCTACATGTAAAATATCAAAAAAATAAAACTAAGGATGTCCACAAAATTTAACGTTGAAAATATAGTATACCGGAATAAAACTAGGTATGTCCATGCGTAACTGGAATAAAACAAGGCAAGTCCACTGTTTGTATTATATCGTCAGAGTAGTTTCAAATACAAAGTTAGAGTAACTACCCTTAATTTTGGAAATTAACTATCTAAAATTGTTTGGATACTATATTAAAGCAAAAAGAAAATTTTTTGCTAAAACACCAAATTTTGAAAATAAACTTTTAAAATTAAGGGTGTTACTACCCCAGAGGTGGTTATAACGTTTATATGTTTTCCTAAATTTGCTAAAATGAAAAAAACATTCGCATTAATTTAATCAATTTAAGTAAATTTTTTCGGTCGAACACCGCCTAGACTATGGATGGACATACCTTGTTTTATTCCTGTAATATATAACTTAACTCTCGTTTTAATTATTTTAATAAAATATACAAGTATTTTTTAGTTTATCATCACGTATTTTTGTTAAAAAGTCTTTTCTCAAACGTTCTTTTAAAATAAATTTAATAAAATGTATAACCTTTGTTTACTATCAAAGAATTAACATTAAAAATTAAGATTTCTCTATATTCTACTTTTGTGACATACCCTGTTTTATTCCTGTACCCTTCACATATTATATTTTGAGGGAGTTCGTAGTAAAAAAAAGGCTAGGAACTGCTGACCTAAACCATTAGGTTATCTCACTGAAAGCACTGCATTTCAAAGAAGTGAAAAGTTTCAATTAATTCAAATAATTACTTTTATAATTTTATTTAATAATAACAAATAAAATTTGTTTATGTTTATTATTTTTTTATAAAATCACATTCAAAAACCGTTTAAGTTTAAAAGGAATTTGCATTCATTTAAAATAGGCTTCTCAAAAAGCGCAACAGGACCAAATGCATGTTCCGATACATAGATAGCGCTAGTGTTTGTAAGATTTAAAATACCCCTTTATATCTATCCAACAGAAGGATATTGCAACCTTGTAAAAAAACACATTCTTTTTTTAACGATTACTCATACATGAGTTACAGATTAATTTTTGAATTCCCTGACCCATATAAATCATATAATCGCTAACGCCATCTGTGATCTGGAACATGCACTAAGTCCGGCTGTACCTCTTCGATCTGATAATATTATTTATTTATCTTAATTATTATTATAAATTTACGATCTAATCGAACTTGTTTATTTGTCAAAATATTCTGTGGTAAATCATGTGGTATTTTCTTCTATAACTATCACAGCCACAATGTGATGATGATGATAATAATAATGCAGGAAATCCGGTATCATATGTGGCGCGATGAATTTGTTAATAATAATATAGTTGTTATCAAATTCAATTTCTTTTAATATATATTTTTAATTTAAGTAGTCGAATAGTTTTGTAATCACCGACATAGATATAATTTTGTCAGGTGGAACCTAATATTCAAAAAGTCTGCTGATATACTATGATAACATATAACTACTGCATTATATAAATTTAATTCTAATAAATATATTGTAGGATAGGTCAGTGTATGTTTTCAATTTTTATGACATAGTATTTTAAACCTGGCCTCACACCAAAAATAATCCGCAACTCAATTTTCAATAGCAACGACTACTGTATGTGAGTTTAAAATTTATTATAAGCGGTATTTACTGTAGATAATTGTTATCAATGCATTATTAATATTAAACTAAAGTTTACAAGCGATAAGCATTGTCATTTTCTATTTAATTTAAATTCAAAAACAATTATTTTAAGATAATACACAGTGGTACTTGTAATTTATTATAATAAGTAGACACGATAAAATTTCTCTTAAAATTAATTAATTAGTAACAATATATCTATCTTTTATGCTTTGATTTTTATTTCGAGAAATAGAGAAACTATCAATTCCCGTTTGCACCCACCCACACTTAAAATTTAAGTGTCCCTTAAATCTTATTCCAACCAATAGGAAAACGGTACTTAACGATTTAAGTGACACTTAACCATCAGTAAGTGGTACAAACGGGCCTAAATTATTTATTTCAACGTAAAAACAATAAACAAAAAATTTTCGTCTTTCGGTTTCAATATTTTCTCACATAATCAGATTATGTTGCTATCTAAATTGTACGATATTTATAATTGTTTTCGTTGTTAGGTACCTTATTAAATGGCAATTTGTGATAAGTGCATCCTTTGTTTGTAGTTTATGTTGTGGCTATTTCAATTGATTCATGCGTATCACAGTATTAATTTGACGAACATTGAGTTAGTGATAATAATCGTGATTTCTTCCTGAGTAATCAGTTTTACCGACAATCGGCAATTAAAGTTGATACATTTTTAATTCAGTGTAGTTGATTTCGGCTAATAAGTAAGTCTAATTTTCGTATATTGAACTTTGCAGTTTGAAATGAAAGTAACTGTTAAAGTTGCTATACTAAAATTATTAGTTTGAACTTGGTTGTAATGATTTAATTATTTTAAATGATATACAAGCAATTTGTAACTTATTATTAACGCGATCTGCTTCTTTCTGTATAACTTAAAAATTAGCACAGATGCTCTGTATATATTTTTTTAAGAATTCAGAACTAAATGATATTAAACAAATGTGATTGATTAGAATTTAGTGGCGGATTTATATGAATATTACAAGATAAATCCTAATTAGGTCATTTACACAAGAAAGCTTTTTATTACAGTTTTTTGAAGTAGATAATAACAATCAGAAGTGTTTTTAAACACTAAATTCTAGATTATAAATTAAAACTATTCCACGTTTCCCTATGTAAAAATTTTGCTTATCGTTCAAGAAATCCACTTCTGCAGACTTAAACTAAATGAACTAGAGATAAATTTTTGATTTAATACGATAGGAATTTCATCTAAGTGAAAAAGATAATCAATTTTTTTATATAAACGTAGAGATAACGCCAGAGTTTTCAAAACTGTTTACACTAAAACATTTCTAATTAAAAGAAAAAAGTCGGGCGGAACTTTCAAATTTAAAAAAAAATTACCTTAGGCGATTTTACAGAAATATTCAATGAAGGGGCATTCAGAACGCCAATGGCCCCCCAGATCCGGTACTGAACCTGTTTAATTATATCTCAAATGTTAAATTAATTCTAAAAATCCTAAAGAAAATAAAATATCCACACATCAATTATTGCAAGTTACTGGTGAAAATTAGTGTCTTAGGCGATTTTTCGAATTAAATTATAAGTTATGTTTAAAAACGAGAAAAACTTGGCTTTAAACAATTGATCAGGGATCGAACTTTTGCACCTTTTCTAATGAAAATTTTGCGTACAAAACATAAAGTAAATGTTAGCCAGAAAAAGAAAGACTTGGAAGAGTGGTAACTCGAGTTGAAAGGATACAAAATTTGAAAAAACTTGATAAATGTTGGGAATTTTTCGTAATCCTCAGTGAGCAGTTTACCTTGACGTTTTAATCCTACCTATTTACCTACTATATTGTTCCTTGTTTAATTTTGTAAGCTGTATTATTAGTTATCGGTGATAGTAGGGAGTTATATTCAATTATCATTCAGGCCGTATTGATTGAGATATTTATTTGTTCTGCTTATCCTTATCAAAAATATTTAAATAGGCACTTCAGTTTGATTTTACAATATAATGTAAAAACAATTTTTTGTGTAAAACAATTTTTCCGTGGGGATATTTTTGGGTGGATAGGTAGGTACATTTTGTAATTTGAAAAAAATTATCTTTTTTTATTCTAAGTATCTTGGCAACAAATGAATAAAGTGACATTATACATTTTATTCCGACTTTGGCGTTGCTTCATGCAAATTGTCAATACAAAATTTTAGTAAAACAAAAACTTCTAAACACAAAAATGCTACTGACGCGAGATGACTCTTGTAGTTTTGCAAAACAATTGAGAATCAACTAAGGTGACTGATTATTTTTTCAAATCTCAAAAATTGCTTTTCTTGCAACAAGTTTGGGTATTTTAATTTTAACTTTTTTTCAGAAATGGCTCACGGAGATCATGCACATCACGGTCATATGGATCACAGCATGGGGATGACATCCCTGCCAATAATGCCAATGGATCATGGGGAAGGTGGTGGTGGAGGTCATGGAGAACACGGCGGAAGTGAAGGTGATATGGGACATATGATGGTGGTACGTATAACTTGAATAGTTTTCAATTCTATTGACAAGAACAATGTGCAATTAAAATTTCATTGTTTTATACTCAATTTCTAATGGCAATAACTAGTTGAATTCAATAGGTCTTACAAAATTGACATTTATGAAGCAAGTAGTCGTAACATAAAATGATTTTTATGTTAAGCAAGTTAATAAGAATGCAATTAATTTTAACAATCACCATTGCAGTGAGTTATTCACAGTCTGCATACTATGATTTTAAATTTTTAAACTATGAGTTACCAGAATAACTAAGTCCAGATACTTATGTAGATATGATATCACTTGATTGACATTTATGACTCTATTAGTTGTTCAGTATCAATAAATTAATATACTCAGTGCAGTACCTTAAAAAATATATCAAAATTGCTTAGGTCATTAAAAATAATGTTGTCCCTACATTCTTAAAATTAAGTTTTTGAAAAATTTGGCATTTGGTTGTTGTAGACATTCAGAGATACTCTTAGTAAAGACAGTAGCTAAAACATAGAATCAAAATAGCCTTAACAAATGACGCGTTTTGATGTTATTCCCAAATTATTATAATGAATTCATATTTTTCTTTTAGTTCCATTTCGGTATTAAATCGACTGTTTTATTTGAAACCTGGACCTTTGATTCTGTTGGAGGACTAATTGGTTCTATGATTGGAATATTTTTTATGGCCGCATTATATGAAGGTCTTAAATATTATAGGTAACAGGTTTATTAGGTCATGTCAAAATTGGCTTTTAACTCTCGCATTGTTGTAGAGAATATTTGTTTTGGAAAACGTACAATGCCCTTCAATATCGTGCTGTAAGTTTGCCTGCAGAAAAAGGAGTAGTTAATGATGATAATCAAGTTGTGCAGTAAGTATTAGTGCATTGTCTTTGTATAATAATTGTTTGGTTTTATTTTATTTTAAAACTGTTTGGTATTTATTAATGATAAGTTGAAATTTTAAAATGATTTGTTTATGAAAACTTTCTATAACATTGTTAGATTTTCAATAATATTAACTTTGTTTTTATTTTTTTTATCATAGTATGGTGGGTGAAGTCATCCATAAACAACCGTAAGTGTTGTATCCTAGAAGTTTTTGTATTTGCACTAATAATATTTGCACGTACACGTTTGTTTAAGTGTAAGGAGTAATAATTGTAAATTGGAATTTGCTGTAACTTTTAGGTCATAGTTTTAATTTTTACTCCTGACACAACTTGATGTCACTAACAATTTATTTCTTTAATGTTGATTTAGATTTAACAAAGTAGTGTAAGCAACACATTAGTAGATAGCATTTATCGACTTCAAAAAAACATCAGAACAAGGCAGTAAATTGCTACCGTGAGCTTTTAAAATAAATGTAATTTATTAATAATTTTCACAAACTAATAATTGGTTTACTGTTTTTGGTTTATCTGCATAAAAATTGTTGTTTTTTTAGCAGAGGTGTAATGGAACAATTTTCTAATTCAAATTGGATGCTAAATTACTGTACAAGTAAAAAAAAATTTTTCATTTTACAGTGTGTTTAAACATAAGAGGTTTGCAAAACCACTACATGTAAACCCAAGTTGCTTAAATTAAATAAAATGTAGTAGCTTTTCGGAATTGAATTTTTTAATTATTTTGCAACTAACTAAAATGTTGTTTATTTTAGGCCCACGATGATGAGTATCATGCATTTCTTCCAAACATTGCTGCATATCCTACAAATCACGTTGTCTTACTTCTTAATGCTTATATTTATGACATTTAATGGTTGGCTGTGCATCGCTGTAGTACTAGGAGCTGCAGTGGGATATTTTCTATTTGGTTGGAAAAAGTCGGTTATAGTAGATGTTACGGAACACTGTCACTAGCATATACTCAAAAATTAGTATGTTTCTAAGATAATTGTACTTGATAGTTTTATATTTACTGTTTTTGCTTTAATTACATAATATGATTTTGTAACAATTAAGACACTTATAGGACGGAAAAAAAAGATATATTTTTAAAATTTAAAAATAGTTTTATTGTTGATTGGCATTGTTGATTATTATTTTTTCCAAAAATGCTATGCCAAAAATGATTGTATCTGTGACGGAAAAGTATATAGTGCACATATTTGAAATGAGAAGAAAGTGAAAAATGTAGTACCTCTAGTGGAACTTGTTGATTATAAAACTAATTTATTTATTTAAGTGAATATTTTTAGTTATTTTTAATCAATTTTAGAAATTACATATCGGGAATTAGACAGCCATATTCCTTTAATGTAATATTGATTGTTCTCTTAGGTTACACATTGAGATTATTATTTTTAGTGAAACCAATATTTTATTTAGATAACAATAAGTTGTTTTGTAATAAACGTATTAATTTATGAAGATGAATTAGTTCTAATTTTAATATTTTAATAAAATGATTTTATGAAGATGAATTTATATTTATTTCATTAGTTTATTTTTACCTAGTACTCCATCAACCTTTATATTAAACTTTAATCTATTTGAACAGGATATTAATTCCTATCAATCTCACTTTATTGAAAGTGAGAAATTAAAATATTGCAATTAGTGCACAGCTCTAACGCGATTGTTCTAAAAATAACTACATTATTAAAACTGAAACTATATTTATTACATTCAAATAATAAAAAATAATTAGAATTTTGTAATTTAGATACATTCGAAACGTAGTTAATTGAATGAAAACAACCTTGATATAAAACCTACCTGAAGTGGGAACTATTTCCTTACGCAGGCCGAGGACTACGAGAACGATGCAATATATGGGGGGTTCGTGCCCCCCATATATTGCAATGTATTTTCATACATTTAAAATTGACCAAAATATGCTAATTATTTCAATCTACAAATATATTAATACGCGCGGCGCCAGCTTGGCGTCTTCATTTTTGTGCTGGAGGGGTTAATACTCAAATGCCTATTTGAATATTAGTGTAATTTGAATACCATCGAGCTTCTCAGCTGTTTAGCTGAAATAAATTACGACGTCGAGGACAAGCAACGAATTTACTAGTTCGAAACGCATTCAAGGGAAGAAAGATCTGCTCTAAACAGTAGAAAATCAACTAGAATCAAACCACAATATCAAGAACAGACGACAGATGCAGATTATTGCCCTGATATATAAATGAAATGTCGTAAGTTGAAATATTCCAAATTTCTTTTTCTTCTGCTTGTTTCAGGTCTGGGACCTCTTTAATTCTGGTTTTCCAAATTTATAGGAATAAAATCAATTCTTTCTAAAACTTGAAACGCGTTTATCCTAAAACTACATATTTCTTAGTAATTACTCTGAAAGTTTCAGAAAATATACATAACAAGTATTCTTTTATTTCAAAAAAACTTTGAGAAGAATAAAATTTGCAGTTTTTCGATTCAAAATTGAAATTTCTAGTTTCAGCGGCTACATTGTTTTGTTTAATGATTCAACTGCTTTTGATTAATAAATTCAACTGTTTTGTTCAATAATTTAGTTGTTTGATTTAATAATTTAATTTATTCAAGAACTCAAATAGTTTTGGTTTGATAATTCAGTCGTTTTGGTTCAACAATGTAACTGTTTTGCCTAAAAATTCAACTATTTTGTTCAATGATACCCGTTTTCTTCACCTAGAGATAGATATCTATAAGAAATCGGTCATAATTCAACTGCTTTGTTTAATTCAGCTGTTTTGCCAATAATTCAACTTGTTTATTCATCAATTTTTGCTTTAATAATTCAATTGTTTTCGGTTCAACAACTCAATTATCATTGATGTGACAATCCAACTGTTTTGATCAATTTAATGCAGTTTTGTTTTTGTTCGAAAATTTAATAGTTCAATTATTTTTTTGGTCAACAATCATTATGCTCGATTCAATAATTCAACTGTTTTATAGGAAAATATAAAAAAAGTAACTTTTTTTAAATAATTCAGCTTTGTTTAATAAATTCAGCTGTTTTGTTTAATAAATTAAGCAGTTTAATTCAATAATTCGGCTGTTTGGTTCAAATAATTTAAGTGGTTGTTCAACAATTCAATTGTTTTTATTTAAACTTTAATTGTTTTTGGTTTCATACCCAATTCAAGTGAATTTGGTTCAATAGTTAAATTATATCCTTAATCCAACAATTCCGTTTTCTGTGATTGAGTGATTCAACTGTTTCTCTAACAATTCAATAGGATTTTCAATAAATAGACTGTTTTTTCAACTGTTTTAAGCAAAAAACTACTACTTTGTTCAAAAATGCAACTCTTTTGTTAAATAATTGAACGGTTTTGTTCAATAACTCTTGCTTTTTTGTTCAATAATTTAACTGGTTTGTTAAACAATTATTTAACTCTTTTTGGTATAATGATTTTTGTTTACAAATTTTTCAAGTCAGGGAAAATGATCGATGTTAATCAGTGAAACCCTGAAAGTCAAGAAGTTTGTTTTTGAAAATTTGGTGAAAACTCTGAGGTGGTGTCATAATTTAAGACAAAAAATATTCAGTATTAAATTAAATAAAAAGAAATTATAATCAAAAATAGCATTGTTTTTTGTACCCACATCGTAATCATGTACCCATTTTTGTAATCATAATTATTGTTCTTATAGTATTATTTCCATATTTATAATCTTTTTTTCTGTTTTATGCTAATAATATTAATTTTCTTTAAAGTAAACTAAAATGTGTTTATTGTAAATTTTGCAAATACCAAAATAGTGAACAACCTCCAAAAAGTGAAAGGTCTGTCATATTTAATGCACTATTTTGCGACTCAACTGTATTAATATATTATTACTATTAATTTTTTTATAAACAAACATTTAATTTAATTTTGATTTAAATTTATCCTAATATAATCATGGCTGAATTTGTAAAATGTCCATCAATGATGGAAAATCACTCGTCGCTCGTTTTCCAAGGGGGGGCAACAATCCCCCCTTTGGCGGCGCCCATAGGTACACTGACCCAGTTTTGATATCCTACATTTGAAAATTATTGTGGTAATCCAAAGGTTAATAACCTCCTTGGTTTTCTATTTCAGATCAAAGGTTAATAACCTTCTTGGTTTTTTATTTCAGATCGTCTTTTTTTGTCAGCAGAAAAAAAATTCGAAAACTTATCTGACAAAATCAAATTGTGAAATATTGAATTTTTTATCTTTGCTAAAAATTATATTATGGTCATATAAAGAGTAATCAGGATTTAAATTGTTTCTTTTTGTAATCCAACAAAATATTTTTAAGTTAAGAAGGTATAAATAATATAATTTAAAAAAAAATGCCGAGAGCAAAATGAAAATTAACTTGGATAAATTTTTATTCTTGTAGAATATTACAAAAAAAACTAACATACTTTAGTAAATATTTATATGCACATAGTGCTAATAGTATTTTATGAAATGAAAGAAAGCAAATGCCTAACAACAAATGGCCATAAAAAAAAAAATTAAACCAAACGCTTAACGGTTTATGATATTTTGTGAGTTTTAATGAATTGCTGATCTCCTTCGGAGACAAATCGCTTTCTTCCTCTTGAAGGTAACTTACAAATTATGGCTTCAGTTAAGAACTTTTCTTTATAACAACGATCAAAGAAACGATCCAAAATTATATATGCCAAAGGTACGTCCATGCAAATATCGGGCAGATCGTCGAAAACCCTTAAGAATCCCCTCTCCATTTGATCTTGTGTTACTAAAACGCTCGCATCAAAAGCCTTCAATAGTTTACAAATGGCCTCTTCTTTAGTGGCACTGTTAGCTTCCAAAGCCATCACGATAGCTTCGTATACCAATTCGTGATGGAAATGAGGAACTTCTAGCAAACGTAAGCATTGACTAGCTTCTTCGATGTCTCCCGAAGAAATATATTCTTGTAAAAGAAGGGTCATCTGACGGGTTAAGTATTTAACTGGCCGCAATGCTCCACCCACACCCCATACGTTGTGCAAACGTACCAAACCGTGTTTAATAGAGAGCAAGAGATCCGCGCGGCTTACAGCTTCCTGAAACTCTTTATTATTACTTTTCTCCTTCATGGTCTGAATAAAGATTGGCGGAATACAATCGTCGGCAATTGCACGTGCAATATAATTGCCGATGATAGTCGGAGCATCAGGTATGTCTATAATTAAATCAGGTAAATTAAGCAGAAGACTTTCAAACGCCTTCGATATGTCCTTCTCGTTAATCACGTGACCATACAAATCGGAGATCAACACCGACGTCATCTCCCTATGAGAAGGTTTGTGGTCCATAGAAATTTCAACCGTCAATCGAACAAATCCATCCCTCAACTTAATAGGAATGGTATCCTCGACGGACAATGACGCTTCGTGGGTATCGCCATTCTCAAAATATTCCAGCACAATTGGTTCCACTTTCTTCTTCAATTCTTCATCGGTCAATTCGGGTATCACAACTTTCAATTCTATATCACCGTTACTTAAATTCTCCCAATCGTAATTAGGATCGTTAACATCCTCGTAGGCTTCTAATAATTCGGAGCCTGGCAGACCCCACACACCTTTACCGCCAGCTCCACCTTTCTTAGGCAAACCACGTCCAAATCCATTGCGTGAACGTCTACTATTTTTCCAGCTTCGGGGTCCATGAACAAAACTCGTCGAAACTGCGGCACTCTCTTTACTGTTCTGTCGTCCCAATTTTTTACCCTTCCGTTTGATCGAATTATCAATGGTACTCGGGTCTCGTACCGCCTGACCTTCGTCTTTAGAAGTTCCCATTTCTTCGTCGTTGCTATCCACATCAATCTCGATGGCTTTGTTCTCGTTTGCCATTTTCAACATTGCAGAGAAACTGAAAATAAAAAAAATGTTTAATAAACAAACCCGAGTTACTTTTTTTAAAAAAATTTTCCTCACGTCACTCTCGATAACGTGGTGTACGTGACAAAACACAAACATGCTAAAAATTATTGCAAAAATCAACCCCGACAAGCCACTTGTGGTATCGCCACCAATTTGTTGTCAAAACAAAACACAATCGTACGTGACGATCTGCGTCAAGGTGAAGAAGATAAACAAATGCCATCTGGGGCGGATAAGCCGGCAAAACGTAGTTATGAAATAAACGAGTAACGCGACACAAAAATGCACAAAAGACCTACCTCTCGTATATACAATCCAATTTATATTGTCAAATTTTAATTAAAAACAATATTTTTGAGTTAGCTAAGCTTTTGCGTAATACACCACACACCGACAGCCATAAACAAATGTATCTCGATTGAAATGTTTCACGACAACTCGCGATTATAAACAGCTTTCTGTCTTTTATTCACTTATCTGGTAAATAACGCGTGCAAGAGCGACGGATATATAACAAAGGATAGGTAAATTTTAATGCTGCTTTAAAAAAAACTATTTCTAACCACTCTACTATGTACGACAGACAGATACTAAATATTGCAGCCGATTGTTGATATTACGTCGCAAAAAATGTTATTTAAACCTGTTATACAATATTTGTTAATTAGTTTTTTTATCGGCGCGAGCGAACAATTTATTGCATTATTTTGGATAGATTAGTACGCATCAAAATTGTTTGCTTTTATTGAAAAATTGTGGGAATATTATTTCTTATCGAATATTAATTATGCATGTGGCTTGTTATTGCCAATATTGGCGCGGCGGTGAAAGTGACCTTGAAACTTGATCGATTAAATTGTAACAATTTGAAAAAATTTCTCGCGTTGCTCACGTCGATTAATCAATTCTCATACAATTTAATCTAATTTGTTACAAAATGTTTCTTTAAAATGTACTAATCGCAGTTTTTAAAACTTCAAGGTCAATGCATAGAATAATATTTGTACTAGAGGCTTAACCCAACAAAGCAAACGCGGCAAAATGGCGCTCACTAGCAACCGGTTCCTCGCGGAAATTTTTTTATTTTAATTTGGTATTTTTAAGACATCGAAGCCATTTTCAGGTTAATGATGTTTGTTATTTATTAGGGTCATTTACATGGTCAATCCAAGTGAAGGTAAACAACGTCCAGGGCATGGACTCACTGGTAACTCCTTTATTAAAATGCCCAAAATGGCGTGCGCTTAACCGTATCAAATTGAACTAAACTACCAGGTGGCGCGGCTTTACTGGAGTGATCCAAAATAAAAGAACATAACCTTACATTTTCATTGACTTTAAAATAAAAAGTCGAAATTACGTAAAATTTAATTTTATATGTATAAATTTCTTTTTTTATTTATTTTGTAATTTATAATTAGTAATAATTAGTTTTATTTTAAATTAAACAGAAATGTATGGTTATGTTTTTTATTTTGTTTCAGTCCAGTACAGCCGCGCCACCTAGTGGTTTAGTTCAATTTGATACAGTCTAGTGCACACAAAATTTAGATCGGTTACCAGTCCTTACCTTCTAAGTCCATGGTCCAGGGTAAGACAAAAAGTACAGGCTCGTAGCCAGGGGCGGCGGCACTGGACGTGCATCTTTCGAAGAGCACAAAAATCCGAATCATTTAATGATGAATTTAGTCGAATTTTTAATGAGGCCACAATTCAAATTTGAAAATTACAATTTTCCCATAAGAAATACATGTCCATAATAAGGTGGATCGATAGTGACTAGCGGTGGGGAGCTACCAGCACTATTGCCAGATTGGGCGACTTTAAATATATTTTGCGCTTAATTTTTTCCAAAAATCGCAAACCGCAATTTTGGCGTTTTCTTAGAAATTATGCTGCGGTTTATTGCGATAAATAATCGATTTTGATATTTGACAGCCGAAAATGTTCTCAATGTACAATCAGTAATGCGTACAACCTTTTTAACTCGGAAAGATGGGGCAGTAATTGATAATCAACCGATGGATGCTGCGTTGCAGTGCTGGTCATAGATAAGAAAATTTCGGTCAAGTCTGGTGCTACAAACAAAGTTTAGGATTTGCCGCTTGTCCCCGAGTAAATAATGAACTTGAGTTTTACATAAGCACAATTACCACTTTGATAATCGAATGATATCAAGTTAAGTTTTTTTGACACTTGGAGAAAATAAAACTTTGAACGTCACAAAACGACAAAAAAGTCGGTTTTGACAAACGCAATCACCGCAAGACTCGGATTCACCCTAAAAATTATTTTCGTAAAAATATTTCTTAAATCGACGCGGTTCAATTATTTAAATTATTTAAATAAGTTTTAATTTAAATAACAATACATATACGTGACATCTGCATCAAAAAAGTGATAAAATACATGATTTTCAGTAAAATTAAAAAAATTCAAAATGGGCAGGGCTTGACGTTCGAATTAAGCCTATCATAGAAACGTATTACAATTTTTGATTTTTTAATGCCTAAACTTCAAAATTTTCGATTCATCCTCACTCTATAATTCTTCTAATTTAATGTTCTTTCATAATTTGCTTTTATTTCTATAGGAAAACTTGTATTTTCGAGCGGCACTTAGCGAACTCTGCCCGGATTGTTATTAATTATTAATTTGATTTTTTTAAATTTCTTTTTTGCTGAAGGAAGCGGCCGCTTACCCCTGGCACCGGCACTGATAATAAAAGTATTTTTAGAAACGTTAATTACTTGACGTTCTATTTAATTTATTTTTATTATTTATTTATTTAAAATTGTCTTTATTTAATGTCCGGTTTCACAAAGGTTAGTAAAATTTAATTTTGGCGCGATATGATCAATTAGTTGCGCTTTTGGGCGCCTTTTGGGTTTCCAGTTGGCGCCGCCACAGCTTTCTAAAATCTGGCAACGTCGCTCCCTGAGATCCGCTACGTCAACATCTACACTTTGCCGAGTTGGATCGTTCTTGGGGGATGTTTTTAAAGAGTAAAAGGTTTGTCAAAACGGCTTGTAGCGGAGCGGTGCGAATGCTGCGGAAAGTCGGTTTTGACAAACGCAACTACGACAAGACTCGCATTCATCCTAAAGGAATTTTTCCAAAATAAAATATTTTAAAACTAAATGAATGAAATGGATTAAAATCCGTTAAAATTAAAATCAAAAACTATATTAGAAAATTTTTATTATAAAAAGTTAAGGATAGTTTAGCTGATGATATCTTGAAAGACGAAACCACTGTACGTAATGGGGTCCTAGGCTAAAATGTAAGTTGGAAATTTTCAAATTTCATTAAAATTGTAAAAAATTTAAATTTCATTAAACTTGTAACCTTTAAAATATTTTATTCAACATATAATTTCACAAGTTAATAATAAACATTTTCAATTATTTTTATTTGTTAACTAGTTGGATACCCGGCTTCGCCCGGGGTCTCATTAAAAGGTGGAACTCTGCCTTTGTCTGAATGATTGAATAGCTGGATACCCGGCTTCGCCGGGGTCTCCTATAATTAAAATACTTTGCCTTTGTGTGAAGTATTTAGATTTTCAGTATCCTGCTTCGCTTAAGGTTTTCTTCTCGACGGAAATCTTGCTTCCCGTTGCTAGAGCGTTTCAGAATGATTTTAGTGTTCCCGTTGTCGAGTGTTTCAGAACGGTTTATATTGTACTCTACAATTTTCTCTACAGCTTTTCTTCTCCAGTATTTCAAATCACTTATAATAGTGTAGGTACTGAATGTGAATATACCAACGTAAAATTACCATATATCAATTACAGGTATTGGCGATGGGAATCTCGTTAATCCATTCATGCCGTCCGCAATTTTCACTTTTTTTTAAATTAAGCTTTTTGGTCCCGGTTTTTAGCGGAAAACCTCTTTAGGGTCCTAGAGAGTAACTGTGCAAAATTTGGTTGGGATCGGTCGAACGGTCTAGGAGTCTATAAGGAACACACAAACACACAAACACACAAACAAACATACATCCATTTTATATATATAGAAGATTAAATTCACCCTGTATGGGAATCTCGTTCCATTCATGCGCGTCCGCAATTTTTCACTTTTTTTAAATTAAGCTTTTCGGTCCCGGTTTTAGCGGAAAACCTCTTTAGGGTCCTAGAGAGTAACTGTGCAAAATTTGGTTGGGATCGGTCGAACGGTCTAGGAGTCTATAAGGAACACACAAACACACAAACACACAAGCACACAAACAAACATACATCCATTTTATATATATAGATTAGGCTCTCATCTTTCATGATTCGTTGTAAAAATCGAGATTCGGGTATCTTTACTGTCACCACAACCCATTTTAATTTCGGCGGACGAAGTTATTGTTCAAAAGAGCCAATGGGAAAATTGCATTGTAAATAAATTTTTAAAGCCCTTTTTTTCTCAAATTTGTGGACCGTCCGTAAATTTTATTTTTTTTATACACTAATTAGACTCTCATCTTTCATAATCCACTTTAAAAATGGTCAAAATCCAAATAATGGCACAGAAACGCCAGTGTGTTTCCATCTAAGGTTTGCACCCCACCCCCTTAAGCTCAGACGTAAGCATTTTTACAATCTGTCATTCTCTTAATCCTGTCACAAAACTGCGTGCGCATTAAAACTACAAAGGGCGTATAAAGCCAACACGCTGAAAAACCATCACGATACCCAGCCGCTTGAAAACCAATAGCGAAGCAAACAAGCAATCCATCAGCAAAACAAGCGTCGTGTGAGATGAGCTTAAGAAATGCAGTGATTTCATGCAGTTATAGATGTACGACCCATTGGTAAAGTTACCTAATATAACAACTATAAAGCCATGATGCGCTTTCAGGTTCGATTTCTATTTTCTGCCGCCTGTTAAGTTGGTAAATTTTTTTGAACTTATGGAAAATTTTCTATTATTCGTTGATTTTATCGCAATGAACAAGTTACGCTATTTTTTAAATTTTATTATTTGAAAGTAAAGGTTAAACTGAGACTTCAATTTTTTTGTTATTCTTTCTAGTTAGAAAAATAGTTAGTTTTAAAACCAATCATAATTAAGAGAAAAACCATGCTGCCAAGCGACTTTTAAATAACTCTTGGTAATCCAGATCATTTTCATGTCAATTTTGTAATGTGATGTGTCAAATGTTTGCAAATATAGAATTATTTTGTTATGTACGTTGTGTATTTTGATTTTGTGAAGATAATAAGCGTTAAAACACATAATCACTATTTTATTTATAATGGAAACTCGTGACATATCTAACTGCCACTAACTTAGGCAACATCGTTTAATTTTGATTGGTTAATATCTTAACGCACAATTTTTTTAATTTAGGGCAAAAACAATTTAAAAAAAGACAGGAATTTGTCAACGCAGTGAAAATAAATAATCTCAATATCGACGTTGTATTTTACAACACATCATAATAATCAAAGTAAACGAAAAACAACCCGTTATGTATACAAACCGTGACATTCACACAGCTGCACAATTCTGCAAGTAAACGCATATCGTATATGCCACATAGTTGTTCATTACGGGGTTAATCACCGCGGGTAAATTAAATATTTTTTTAAATTCAAACATTTTTTTTTAAATTGTACGAAGAGTTTTGAAATCAACTAATTGCATCAGTATCCTGCATTTTCATCCGACTTTCATATTCATATGTTAGTTATTTCAAAAATTTAAAATGAGAGAAACTCCTCCATAATGATTAAAAAGTTTCGCGTTACCATAGCAACACCCAAGCAGATGTACTGATATATCGAACATCAGAACAATAAATATTTATTTAAAATCATACCGCTTTTAGTTTTTTTGAGAACGATCTTAGGTCGGGATGGGACATTTCGCCGTCGCCCTTTCTTCATCGCCGTTGAGACACTTCACTGTCACAAAATACGAGTGTAGTATTTTAGTGTTCGATGTTAACATCAGCATTTATAGGATTTTTTATATCTTCTTCAAATATTTTCGGTCCTACCCCATCATAAAATGTTGGAAATATGTCTTTCAGGTGATTTTTGAATAAAATAATTAAATATTACCTTATTAAATATAAAACAAAATTTAATAATAATTAAAAATACGAAATAAGCGAATGCCTCCGTGGCATTGTCCCCAACTACCAAATGGGATAATAACATTTTATAAAAAATCTACAAATTTTATATTTTTTTGAATTGATTATTTCCCCCATAATTTTATCTATCAATGGTAGAGATTAATTTTATTGAAATTATATATATTATTAACCTTTGAAATTAATATTTGATTCAAATTTTTAAAATTATAAGGTTAAATGAACAATAAAACGAAACATTATTTGTGAGCTTTCAGCAATGGTTACTGCTGTCATCAGACATTTAATAAGAGCTTAATTTTGGTCACATTACTAAGGATTTCAGCAATAAAATTAAACGTCAAATTTTTTTTTTTAAAAGGTAGTTATCAAAATGTAAATACCAATAAATAATTTAATTATTCCAAGATTTAGTTATTCTAGAAATAATCATATAAAATAACTTGAATTTTTACAAATTTTTGGTCAAAATCATTTCTAAGAAATATTTTATTTAGCGACGGCGAAACGGCGACGGCGAAACGGCGACCATTAAGCCCATAACCATGACATATACTGGGGGGGGGGTAAGTTTTCTATTATTGATCACTCGAACCGATACTGAAGGTCATGAGTTTGTAAATTTTTTTTTAATTTGTGTGTGCCTGGAGGGCATTCCATATCCCCCAGACCTCTGGGCTCTATACATTATAATTTCTAGTTGGGATTTTGTTACTTAAATTTAACTTGTTAAGGAAGGCTTATCAGAATTTTTGTAAAAGATTATGAAGTTATGGCGGCGACAATATTTTTAAAACAAAAGTGCAAACAAAATTTAAATTTCAAAACAAAACAAAACTTTATTTACAAAGTCGGCACTTCGAGAAATTTTGACGGCTCAATTTCCGAAAAGTGAACTTTCATTACGAGAGACGAAATGCAAATATATAAAATAACGCGAATAGCAAACTGGAAAGTTATATAATTAGAAGGTCTTGGACCAGCAACGGTAATTTTTGCAAAAGAAGGCGGACATGGAACTCGAAGATAAACAATTTTTAAATTTATTAAAACAATTGATAGCAGCGCCAAAATTTGAATTTGGAGAAATTAGAAAAAATTAAAAATTTTATAATAATTTTGGAAATTTTTAGAAATGCAAAAAAAGACAAAACATAGTCGATCTGAATTATAAATTGACTGGTTAGACTTTTATTGACCTATCACCTCAACTATATTTTTTTCAAATTATTAAAACAAATTTTGGCAAGAGTTAAACAACCCTAACTAGAAAGGTAACTTTTTCTTATAAAAATAGCTGCACTAAACGAAAAAGGACATTTTTATAAGACTTTTAAGGTGAAGATGAGTTTGGTAAGACCGCAATACAAAATTGAAGTTCACGAAATTCCCATAGTAATAATTATTATTACACAATATTGCATAATAATTAATTTAATCTGATGTCAGTCCGTACGTCCTGGGTGGATTTTCCCACTCATTGCCCGGCGAAGTATTCACAATTCACAATCAAAAATCACAATATTGCATAATAATTAATTTAATCTGATGTCAGTTCGTACGTCCTGGGTGGATTCTCCCACTAATTGCCCGGCGAAGTATCTACCAGTTGCTTCCATGCATTCGTCGCGTAATTTTGAGGGCCCATAATTTTGAGTAAGACTTCAGGGATGTTTTTATAATGGGCGCTGCCGTAGGCGGCGTCAATTTTCAGCACATACATTTTAAATATAAAATCCATTAATATTTAATTTTGATGGGCGGGGTTACTGTGTTTTTTATACGTACTACAGTGCATTATTATCTTTCATAAAATAAAAAAGTGGTAAAAATCACAATCAGGGTTGATTAACTTTCCCCCAAATTGTTTAATAGCAACGATTTAAATAAAAAAATTAAAAACAATGTGATCACAAAATTTTAATTTATTTTTGAAAATTGATTATTGTAATTATTCGGGTAGATTTTAGCCCTTAGATTATAGGAAATCTAAGAGCATTCTCTGTCTGGTTTAAAGGCAATTCAATTTTACACCTTAGATTCCCTGATATTTTCGTTTATTTAAAATAAAATCAAGCAACGTTGAGTGCACAAAAAAGAATTCATGTCACCGAAGAGCTAAGTGCTGAGGAAAATTAACTTACACACCAACAAAAATTAAATTTGGTGTTAGGACTGGTCAATGACACTCAAATTCATATTAAACAGAAGCTTTAAGTAAATTGGACCATAGCAATACATAAGTTATGCATAATATAAAAAAATTAATATGTAAGTAATATAAAAACGCGTTTATTAAAAATCAAAACCCATAAAAATGCACTAAAAATAAGACGTCTACAATAACACCAATTTGTTTAATGCATCAGCACACACCGCTTTTATCCTCTTCATGTTTTCGAGAAACATTATTGTTGCAGATATCAGTTTACGACGATTTTGTCAATTTGATTAATTATTTTTTAACTTTTAATTTATAATCTTTTCAGTTTTACAGTTCAACAGTTGTGCAATTGGCACACCTGCCCCACATAGAAATCCGCTAGTGGCAACAATCTTTCATAAAACTCGTACTACGATAAAATAATTAATATATGAACGTATAAATCATTCATGCCCGATTTCTTCACCTAGAGATAATCTATCTATTAGATAAATTAACGAAGTAACCAATCAGACAGCAGCAAAACAAAACAATCAGAAATACGATTGGCTACTTCGTCAATTTATCTTATAGATAGATTATCTAATAAGACATATCTTTAGGTGAAGAAATCGGGCATCAGTAGAATTTTAGATCATAAATAGTAACCGTTCAATTATGTATACAGGGTGTTGAATCTCAAGGTGTGATTTGGGGAGAGTTTCACGGAACGAACTGGGGTTTATTTTTCAAAGCAAAAAATGAACTTATTTGTGGAACTGTTTAAAAACTTCTATAAATGTCAATGCATATTATGCTACAAAATTCTTCTTTAAAAATTATAGAGAAAATACGTCATCGTAAAAAATTATTTTAGCACAAGTCAAGATTGTGCTAGGGCCCCGGGGATTCGAACCCCCGATCTCCTGTTTACTAGACAGGCGCTTTAACCAACTAAGCCACGGCGCCTATACAGAAAACTTTGAATGTCAATAGTTCATGATAACATTTTTTAATTATCTCATTTTAAGATAACATTTTCAACTCTGAAAATAATAAATTCAATTTTACACAAAGTATTTATAATCGTTAATACTATAAACATTTTCAATTTTCAACCACTGCTAAGTCAGGAATATTACGGTATCCGTGCTTCGTTGGGCACGTAAAGCCGGCGGTTCCCCTGAAACGTCAAACCAATCAGCTACGTAATGCCCGAATTTGTTGGGATTTTGCACCAGGTGGCGTGGTCCGCGGCTATCCGGCGTCTGTGGTGGTACGTAGCATTGCCCGAGTACGATTCATACAGCTTCTTAGTTCGACCCTTCGATGAACTTAGCATTAACTTAATTTGATTACCAAGACTGCCATTATAGGGCGATGTGGGCAGATATTGAGACCAAGTAGGCGTTTTAAGGGTTGTCGGGGTTCAGGTAAGGGGGGGGGGTAACAAAAAAAACAAGTAAAGAGAATTCACTTAACCTCTATTTCCTCTCTTGTGAGTGTTCAAAATCACTTATCAGATATTGATGGGATATCAGATGAAGATATTTTTACACAGTTTTTTATATTTAAATCATATACGTACATTTGATTGATGTCAGCACAAAATTTGATATGACGTCGCTCTCATTTACTACCAGGTTCGCGTAATAACACAAAATTACTTGGACAGATCAAAATAAGCAAATTTAATTAAAAAAATGGGATGTGACTGAAAAAAACGTGAAATGTATTTTCTCTTAACCAATTTGTACCAAAATCCAATTGGTTCTAATGCCCGATTTCTTCACCTAGAGATATCTCTTAGATAATCTATCTATTAGATAAATTAACGAAGTAACCAATCAGACAGCAGCAAAACAAAACAATCGAAAATATGATTGGCTACTTCGTTAATTTATCTTATAGATAGATTATCTAAGAGATATCTCTAGGTGAAGAAATCGGGTATAAGTCTGACAATAAAAATACAAAATCTCAAATTTGGTTTTGAAATTCTTATTAATTTTTAAAATTTTAATAATAAAAAGCTAGGAAGCTGCTCCTGTTGCTCCACAGCGTGTCATTTCGAAGACAGAATTAATGAAAAGAGAATTAAAAAGAAGAAATTGAAAAAGAAAGAAAACGGAAATCAAAAATAGAAGAAGATAACAAAAGAGAGAAGAAGGAAACAAAACAAAGAAGATAACGAAAATGTGGAAAAGAACTTAACGAGAAATGCAATCATCACCATCCTCATCTTGCTTTTACTTCCACAGCGGTCATTTTTTTTTGTTAAAATTAAACCTCAACTGATTGGTGCAACGAAAACTAAACTTGAAAATGGGAGTATCGCGAGCAACCGCAGAAATAAAAAGAGAGATGGTTTAAAAAAGAATATAGATGAAATAAAGAAAACAAAAGACGAAATGGCGGAAAGCAGAAGGAAATTCAGAAGAAGGGACAAATCTGGAGAAGCATAATTGATCACAAAAAGAATTGAGGAAATGGAATCATTAATTGAGAATCAGGAGAAAGCAAGGAAGAAAAACAATATAATATATACATATCTTTGAGAGAAGAAAAGACGTAGTAAACGAACCAATAATTGTGCCATTCCAAAACTAGAGAGAAATTATTCTGTGATTAATCCGAATTAATCCAAGAAAATTAATAGTTTTATTTGCACTTAAAATAGAACTGTTGATTTTCTTTAGTTAGCTGAACGATTTTCAAATTGCTATAAATTTCGAATTATTTTCAAAAACCCGTTTAACCTTCCTTTCGCATACCCTTAAGGGGGGCATTATACTTTTTTTGTTAGACGATGGCATCACGTTTATTACTATAACAAATTAATTAAAGTTTAGTTAAATAATTTAAACAAAAATTTGGCAATAATAATATTATTATAGAGATAGTAATAGTACTTGAAATAAATTGCATATAAATTGTTTGATTATCCTTGTACCTACCTTATTTTAATAAATAGGAAATATTTTAACATTAACAAGTAATTCATAAAGGTTACTTTATTTAAAAACTTACAAATATTTGAAATTTTATGTAAATAAAAACGTTTTACCTTTAGAATATTCTTTCATTCTTTTTATTACTGGAGTACGACGAAGTTGTTCCTACAATGGACCTAAATTACCAATTAAACCTTTGTGTCCTATTATTTAACGCTCGGATTGATTTTCTAACCCAATTTTTTGGTAAAACTCTAAAAGGGTAATTTTTAAATTTTCCGCTTACACTTCAAGTACGGTCCTGACCTTAATATTTTTGAAATCCGTCCATCTGTCAAGAGTACGTCACAAAATCGAACGTCGTTTACATACCGACAGACATTTTTGTTATTTTTATATTTTTCTATAATTTTATGAAATTTCATAAATGGAAACTAGGTGTTCGATAATAGGATGTACGAATTCAACTACCAATTCACAATCGCTTCAATTTTTCTCATTTCCTCTTGATTTTGATTTGTAAGTAAATTTTATGGGCGCGTATAGTAACAGTCATAATAAATTACAAAATAAAATTTTAGGTGTATGTTATGGGTACAAAAGTGTTCTAGACCAGAACTTTTAGAAGAATTTACTTACGGTGGTGCACAGCCTTTTATAAACAAATTAGTTTGTAGCGTTCACTTTAGTAGGTCATGTTTTGTTAATGAAGATGCTAGTAATAGAGAGTAAGTTTACTTGCGACTTAATATTGCTGCTTAAATTTTACAATACATTCGATTTAGATTAAAGCAACATGCAATACCTACCTTGAATATCAGTACCGATAATGTAGTTTTTGTTAAATCGGAATTCGAAACAGGTTTGTAATGATGCATTACCCAGTTTCCAAGTTATAATTTTTTGTTTTAAATAAGACGAATCTCTAATAAAATCATCGATAGAAGCAGCTGCAAATTCCTATGTTGAAGATGGGGACGGAGTAATAAGCTTTCTTGAAGTAGATTCGATAAAACAGGAAATACCTAACGAAGAAGAAGATGTGTTTGATCAACATGACGGTAATTTTAATTTCACCTCACCGATTTAAATGTTTAATTATTTTATTCTCAATTTTAGAAGATATAACGATAACAAAATCGGAGGATGAAGAAACTTTGCCGTTGTTACTTATAGCAAGAGAAGAATTATTTTTTAATGAAACTGATCTCAAACATTCTGAAAATGTTAAATCAAAACAAGCTTACAAAAAAGCATTGCAGAGGGCTCTAGAAAATACTAATCAACGATCGACTCGAAATCGAGTCAATGCGTTACGGAATGCCCAAAAACGAGCTCATGAAAGTAAACAAGAAAGGGAATCGAGGTAAGCTCAGGCGTTTACTTAAAATTTACAAATATTAGAAACCCATTTATTTACGAGATATTCATTTAACCTGTATCTGTAATACCCTGCAATTACTGGAAAGGTACACCTGTTACATTACATTTTATATGCGTTTTACCAACAATGTTACCTACCTGTTTATGCATTATTTATAATAATTAAAATATATTTCTAAACATTCATAAACATAATTCTATACATTTTCAAATTAGTAATTTTTATAAGGAAAGCAGTTTGATTTGCATTATAGGTAATGTAACTCAGGATAACTTACAATATTTGACAAAATACAACTGGCCCATTTTATTTCAAGCATGAAATTATTGCCTAATGCGATGTAACGGAAAATTAATTATCAAAAAACTTTTACTAACAACTTACAAGTTGTAAGTTTGGTCCTAAAAGTATATTATAATAATTAATTGTATAATTTAATTTTTATACATTTAATGTTATAAGTTTATTAATTATGGCTGACAAAATTGCTGGATCAAGTGGAGCTTCTACTCTGGAACACGTCATAGGTAATTGGTACGTATTACCTATTTACAAATATGATCTTTTATGCAGTAGAACTTCTCTATAACGACCACTCAACGGATCAACTAATTTACTCGTTTTCTTTTTTATCGGAACTTGCTATAGAGGAGATCTGTTGTATTACATTGGAATTGTGTTAGTTTTAATTTTTTTTTTATAGGCTGCGTTCAGAAGACTTGCAAGCAATTTTAGATTCATCAGATGGTGAAGATGAACCATCTTATGTTCCTTCCGACGATGACGAATATATTCCAAACGACAACTGTGCAGTGGCTGAAGAGTCCGATGTTGAATTGGAAAGTGTCGTAGAGTATGCTGAAGAATATGATTCTGATGAAGACGTAGCTGAAGAAACTTTAGATGGAAAGCCTACGACATTGACCAGTAAAGATGGCACAGTATGGCAAGATGTCCCATTTCCTCTAACCCAAACAATGCATTGCAATATTTTACATGAAAGACTTGGTGCGGCAGAGTTCAGTAATTTGTTTAACGCCAAAGAAATATTTAAATCAATTATTACTATCGAAATGTGTGATATCATTCTCAGAGAAACAATTATAAAGGCCAACAGATTACTGAAAATTACAATAAATCACTGTTACTCAAATATCCTGATGATAACAAACGACCACAACAAAAAGTTTTCAAACCCATCACTGCGGAAGAATTGGACGCTTTTTTGGGAATTCTTATTGAAACTGGTGTACACAAATCTAACAAAGAACCTCTAACAGAATTATGGAAACTAAGTGCTCTACCGCTTGTTCGTGCTGCTATGTCACGAGATCGTTTCCAACTATTACTGAGGATTATTCGTTTTGACGATTACAGAACTCGTGAAACTCGACAAAAACAGATAAAGCTGCTTCAATCCGAGATATTTGGACTATGCTTAATAGCAACTTGGAAAGAGGATACAAACCATCTGAAAGTATTACTGTGGGTGAGCAGCTTTTTTTGTACAAAGGCCATACAAAATTTACGCAGTGCATTCCAAGTAAACCTGCAAAATATGGCATAAAAGTTTTCTGGGCGTGTGATGCTCTAAATGCTTATCCATATCAGGGACAAATTTATGTTGGAAAGTCTCCAGAAGGCGATCGTGAAGTAAATGTTTGTGAGCAAACAGTTTTGCATTTAATTACTTCGTTGAAAGGATCTGGCAGAAATGTAACTACAGATAAGTTCTTAACTTCATTGCAACTGGCTCATGTATTGCATTCCTGGAATATGACATTGGTTGGTACAGTAAGGAAGAATAAGCAATTTCTGCCATCAAATATGCAACCTTCAAGAAACAGGGACATCCATTCTACAAACTTTGCTTTTACAAAAGGCGTTACGGTATGTTCTTATGTGCCCAAAAAGAACAAAGCGATTGTATTATTATCAACAATGCACATGACTCCAGAAACATCAGACGAACTAGAAGCAAAACCTGAAATGATCCTATATTATAATAAAAATAAAGGTGTAATTGATACGATGGACAAAATGTTGTTGGAGTACACTACTAAACGTAAAACTCGTCGTTGGTCGCTTGCATTTTTCTTTAATATGATCGATGTAGCAGCTTTAGCCTCATATGTAATATATATGCACCATAATCCAAGTCGAAAAAACAACAGATCACGACGAATGTTCTTAAAGGACCTAGCCAGACAGCTCTGCATGCCGTCGATACAATTACGTGTCACCATTCCAAAAGTAGTTGGGAATTATTTCACTAAAACCGCTATTGAGGTATGTCTTGGATATCAGGTATGGCTACCTACAGCATCAGGGATTCGTGAACCACAACGTCGTGATGCTGCTGGACATGCCCTTGTTGTTGGAAGCTGCCCTATATGTCGCAAATTAAATCACAAACAGCGAAAAAACACGCAAGAGCTGTGAAATTTGCTTAAAACCAGTCTGTAATGAACATTCAAGAACAAGTACCAAGTGCAACAATTGTTCCGAATCTGTTTAACGAGTAATTGAAATATTTTTATTAGCTTATTGTTATTATAATAAAATCATATTTTTGTTTGTAATAAAATATAATTATTTTACTTCAAAAGTAATTTATGTGTTTTGTTATCGAGATTCCCTATAAAATGTACTAAAGGTAAAGATGTACCTTTTCGGTAGTTGGCGAGGGTAAAAAGTTTGTAGAGTCTTTTTTGGCTCTCCCATCCCCCTCTTTCACAGATTTTTAGAATCTAAAATGGTCTTGAAAGCATAACATTTGTCAAATTTTAAGTTGTCACAAAGGTTCAAGTTCCTAGCTCAAATGCTTCTAAATAATTACAAAAGAAAAGAGTAAGAAAAATGAATTAACCTGCCGATTGGAAAACTATTGCCGTAAGTGCTAGAAGAAAGGGTGATATATCGTATATTGTTCATGAAAAAATATTAGATTGGAAATCTCACCTGGACCATGCACAGGTTATCAGAAAAGAAAACGAAAATCGCAAACCAGTTGAATGGCAAAAAAATAAGCCGTTTGGTGATTCGAGGAAGGAATTTGTAATATTAATAATTGGAAATAAATTGTCAAGTTTTGATACGTTAAAGAATTTTTATAATGCATGAAAATCTTGAAATTAAACGAACTCTGGAGCTTTCTTCATCACAATTTCATGATTTTTTTATTATTTGTTTGAGAAAAAAAACACAATATTAACTTAATTTAACAGACTCTGTATTTCTTAACATGTCCACATAGTGGATATTGTAAATTGGGCACCCTGTATTACACAACAAGGGAATATAGTTCTGAGTTTCTTGCTATTTTTTACATTTTCGATTGGGAATTTTGTACTTAGGCACTTTTTAAATATTAAAATAACCAAAACGTATTTTTTGTAATTTTTGCACTCACAATCAGCTATACGTCTCTGCTTTCCTTAAAATATTGATTAATTTGCTATTTTACCCTTTTTAGGAGGGCTCTCTATTTTTTCTCCGTTTTTTATGTTGCGAGGGAAAAAGTGACACTTTGCTCCCGAAAATGACAAATCTGGAAATGCGAAATTGTTTTCATATGACAACATTTTTCCCCTTTTTGAAATAAACATCTCTTTAAGTAAACACAAAAGAGAACTGATTTACTTGTTCGAAGATCACATAAAAGTCAAAACTAAGAATTTGTTATTGCCATTATTGATTTTAAAATCTATTCTTTTTTGATCTAATAAATGAAACAAAGTTTTTTCCTTCAAGTTTTTTTATTTAGAAATTTTATTTTTATTATCTAATATCTAATAATAACAAAAAAGACTTGAAGGAAAAGACTTTGTTTAATTTATTAAGTCCAATAATAAGTAACTCGAAAATTTAGGAAAATGGGTTTTGAAATTCTTTTTGGTTTTTACATAAAGAGATGGTTTCAAGATTGTGGGAAACTTTCGATTATTTGAATTTATGTGACATTCTTGAAATCGATGAAATAAAATATGAGTTACCTACTCAATTATGGTCGATTTATACTCGTCATTTAACACTTAAGAAAATTAACAATAGGAATTGTGTAACCATTGGTTAAAACCAATTTTAATCCTCTTAAGTCTTAAATGTTAAATGACGAGTATAAATCGACCATTAGCACTGAACATTGCTCTTAAAATTTCGCATTTATTTTATAAATGTTATTTTTTCACAATTCTATTTATTTAAAGTACATGTTGTAGGTTGTACAAGAATGCTGTGAGGGCTGCTTTTAGGAGGAAAATGGAATCGGAAGAAGAACAAAATGATCGTAGGAAAAAAAATGCATTACGAGCAGCCCATAGAAGAAGTAACGAAACGGAAGAACAACGTGAAGAACGACGATTGAAGGATCGAGTTCGTTCTGCTCAACGTCGTCAACACGAAACAGAGGCACAATCACAAGTTAGAAAATACAATGATGCAGTTCGTGCTGCGTTTAGGCGACGTAATGAGACGGAAGAACAAAAGGAGCGAAGGCGAATGTTTGACATTATGCGTGCTGCTCGTAAAAGAAGCAATGAGAATGAAGAGCAACGAAATCGGAGGTTGGAAGCCGATAGAAAGAGAGCTGCTAAACGTCGCATGCTGAAAAAAATATGTAATGGTGTTACAGAGTTTAAAGATATTTTTAATCCTGAAATGGCCGTTAGTGATTCGTCTGGTTTAAATGGTAGTAACGAAGATAGTTACATGAATTTAATTAGTCAATTGGTGGAAAAGAAAACGAGTTGTAGTGAAAGCAGTTTCGATAGCTTTAATGATAGGTCAAATTCGAATGACGATGTATCGACTAGCAGTGACAATTTTACAAATTTTAATTTAAAAGCATAATGAGCAATTCAGTTTTAAAATCTACATCAATCAATATTTCTGCTAATTATTTCAGAAAAGTGTTGGAAGAATTTCCTTTAGAAAAAAATAGTACCTGAAAAGTAAAATATGTAGTTTTAGATGAATTAGTCCAGATTTATACAGGGCTGCACACTTATAGCAAATTCTTTATAGTAAAATTGGAATACAAAATTATAATACAGTAGAATCGGATATAACGACCTTCAAAGGACCGGATACTATGTCGTACTAACCGGATAACGTACAAAACGGATTATTTCTTAAGTACATACCTAACAATGAAACCTAACTTGAGTAAACATTTTTCGTTAAAACCGGTTAGTCGTTATAAGAAGTCGCTATATATGAACTCTACTGTATTTTTTAAAATGATTTCATTTATACAGGGTGTTTCATGAAAGTATAACTAGTATAATATACAACTTTTTTTATTGTAAACTAAAAATTACCTATTTAATTATTTATTATGCGAGGTTTTCTATATTTGGGGGAATCTCTTTTAAGTTATTTACAAAAATGCCTACCATTTTTTTATGTTTACAATAATAACAACAAACCATCGCTGATAGTTTATGAAAATTTCCATTTTATTATCTCATAAATATATACAGTAGAACCCCGATTATCCGTGAGCATATTATACATCGATTACCGTGCGGCGCCAGCGGTTTATCCATGAGCGTTTGCAACCGGTATACTATTACCACGGATACATGCGGTCGTTAGTTCGAACTAAGTCAGCTCGACCTGGCTAGTCCTTCATGTGTACACTTAAATAAAGCAACCTAATCCGCTGGATCGACCTTAGTTAGATCGAGCTATATCATTGCTTTCAGTTTGAACTAAAAACATGTATACACCTGTGCAATAAATGAAAAGCAACTAGCTTAGATCGAACTAAGGTTAGTTCAACTAACGCATGTATCCGCGATATATGTAAAATCAAATGTATAGAATTTATGCTTACTTTAGAGCTGCACTTGGATTACATACAAAGCTGTTTAGTATATTTTTTTGTATTATACATATTAGTAATATGAAATTTCTACAAATCTACAATATAATAAGTATGTATTATACATATTTTATAATTTAACAAAAAACGTCAATTATTATTTTCCGTGCAGAGCACGGTCCCAGTCGGCCGGATAATCGAGGTTCTACTGTATAATGTAAAAATTTGTATGTTATATACTTTAACGGAACATTCTGTATGTACAAGAATAGTTTTAAATTATACCGTTCAGTGAATAAGTAGAGCTAGCAATTACCGACTATACCTTTTTCATTTTACAACTCATTTAAATAATGTTTTAGCCTCGAGATAACGTTGGTTTTCCAGCAGTTTGGCAATATCATACGCAGACGTATTTTAGTTTTGCTCGTCAATATAAGCTCTAACTTATCACTCAACGAGTATAGTAAATATGCAGTTAGATAAACTATTTTTATAAAATTTTTCTTTAAGAATACTATCGAAAAATTTGCCATAAGTGGGACACCCCATAGAAAAATTTATATATTATATGAATATGTACAGTTTTAACACCTACAAGCACATTTTATATACTTAAATGTAATTATTTTGAATGTTGTTAATTTAATTTTGTGCATTTATTAAACAATTTTATGTGCTGTAATTACCCACCATATGTTGTCAGCATTATGATGGAGATTGTGGTCTCCTACGGCATAATATATTATTTACAAAGATTAATTTAAATAAAAAGTTATTAATATTCGATTCAAATTATTTATTAATTTCAGGTACATACATGTTCATAAAATCAGGTGATACATTGGTATTATTAAAATCGGTTGGTTGTGTAAAGCTTCCTACTATATTATTTACTTCAAAAGGATCGATTTCTAAATTACTTGTTGAAAATTTATTTGGGTTCTGGTTTTCACCTGCTGAATTGTAGTTTCCGTTATCACAAAGTTTATTAAAAGCGTCAAGCACCAATTCATCCAGATCGTCTTGTTTATTGGCAGTAACAACTTCTTTTTTGTCCGGTTTACCTATACTTGAGTAATGTCGATTTATCACAATAATATTGGTTCTTTTGTTATAATCACAATCGGCAGTACAAATACAAACAGCTTGTGTTATATTTATTTGCACTATTTGAAATTCTTTCGAGCAATCCGAACAAATCATTTTCATTTCAGCACTATGAAACAAGTGAGGTTATACCTATTGTATACAGAATTAGGTTATGTACTATTGGTAATGCTTTTTGTTATGACCTTGAAAACGTCAAAGTGGATGACGTTTGTACACCTATGTGTAAAAATCACCTTTGATCAAACTTTTTCATCGTCCACTAACCGATACAAGACCTAAAATAACAGTAGAGATTACTGTGCTGAAATGTTGGAAAACACAGAAATGTACGAAGACAACAAAAAGTAGTGAGCTATGTCAAATCAAAGTACTTCTTGTGCTTCATCGGACAGTGAAGCAAACCTAAACGATAAGAAGGAAAAGACCATTAAATCGTATATTAAGAAATTACTTCAGGGTCGTGTGTTTGTAGGTGAATTTAAAGAAACGCTACGCGTCGATAGCATCAAATGTTACCGGAACGTTGTTGTCGTCGACAGAGAAGAAACTAAGTTGATTCACGACTTGGCAGAAGCTCTAACTCGTTTAAAGATTTATTATGGATACGATTATTGGGTGGGCATCTCGAATGGAAATATTCTAGGTGGTCCTAGCGGTGTGTGCCTATGGGTTCAATTATCCGAAGAAATATTGGGCAGCTTTTTTTATCAAATACGAAAAGTTAAATTTCGTTCAAATGAAGTGTTGTTGTGTTTAGATGTATTAAGACCGATTAATCTTGAAACATCGGCCATAAGTTCTAATTTATCGGTTACATCTGTAAAAAATCAAATTGAGAAGCCTTGGATACTGGAGGCAAGTTTCGAGGAGTTGCTTCGTACATTTAAAACTAATTTTTTTAATTTTTTCTTATTTCTAAATGCCGTAGTAACCAAACATAACATTAAGGAAAGTATTAAGTTTATATTTTTTCTATGTGTCGCATTATTTGCTACCTGTGTTAAATTTTTCGAATTTTTGGGTGATTTTTCCATTAAACTGTTGCGGGAATTATCAAATATCATTCGAGCTAGTACACCTATTATGTTAGCCACTATTGATCTGATTTCGAGAATTGTTGGTGGATTTTATTTGTTAGTTTTAGGAATGTGGAGAGGTTCAAATAACCCACCACCGAATTATAATCCTAGAATTGGCTATAATAATAGGCGGCAAAAAATGATTATGTGACGACGCTATTTTTTAGGATTTTTTTTGCATTTATTTACAATATTGAAAGGTGATTTATTTTATACAACCAAAGCTTTATGTAGTAAAAAATATTTAAATAAACTAAATTAATAAATCAGTTTTTAACTTTTTTCCCATTTGATCAAATTTAAAATAACTCGGATGTAACTGAAAAATAAATATCAAATAAAATAGGATTAGTTTTTATTGAAATATTGGATTGCTATTGACTATCAGAAGATTCGTTGGTTCATTGAGAAAAATGCCAGTTAGGTTATCAATTATTTATTTAATTAAAATTACGTTAAATCGAACGGCATAGCTACCGCCCGTAAACAAACTCGAACCAAAAACAACTAACTTACGTATATTTATTGACACCTCCTAAAAATGTTATCAAAATTCCCAGGTCGTTATCATTACATTTCTTTTGCTGTTGTAAGCTTTGTGATTTTCCGATGAAATCTGGATAAGCTTTATTTATTGCATCTTGAATCTCGAGTTTATATTGCCAGGCCTTTTGTTTTCTGTAATTTTTTTTCATTCCAAGAGCTTCAAAAGTCGCTGTTTCTACTGCTTGTTTTATTTGATCTTCTGTTTCAATTTTCATCAGCTACATATTTAATCGATTATGGTAGATTTCTAGTACTAGAGTTTTTTAGTTTTCAGGCCTAACTGATGAGATGAGATTGTAGACTATCAAAATATTTTGTAAAAATTTGCTATGATACATACACCGATTGGCCTGTCGTACACCCAAACATGGGGGAATTGTTTTTTTAAATTGCCGTTTCTCATTGTAACGGATTTTAATGAACAATATATCAATCAAAAGTTATTTTTTTCCGCGATATGCAACATTTAATATTTTGTTTTTTAATTTTTGCTAAAAATTCCCCAATAGAGGAACAAATTCCCCAGGGGACATTATCCTCTGGCATAGAGGTACGTAAAACTGTCCGTCAAGTAATTGCGGAGGTACAAATCTTAAAATGACCTTTAAAACTTATTTAGTCAATTTGGAAGGAGGGGGCAATCAAATTCGTTCTCACCATAAATTAGGTTCATATCTACTCGGCAAGGTAGTATTTTCAGAACTTACATAACAAAATTTTATACAAAGATATAAAATATTAATTTAAATTGAAAAACAAATTAATTAAATTTCAAAAAAAAGTAGAAAATCAACGTACATAATATATTAGTAGCAGATGGTGCCGACACGGTTGCTTAATAGTTATTTGTTACTAGGAATGTGGACCTTATTAACATTCAAGGAAGGTTAATATAATCCGAGGCAAGCCGAGGATTATATTACCTTCGAGATGTTAATAGTCCTACATGCCGTGTAGCTTATTATATTTTTCCGCTACTGCAATGTACCAGTTTAATGTAATTATTTTAAAACAATTTTGACATTTGATTGTCATAACTCAATTCAATTTTCATTTCGTTACTTTTATTTTCTAAGTTTGCTTTGTAATACAATTTGTGTGGGACTGATTTTCTGGAAAACGAGCATGTAATTATAAAAATTCCTTGTTTTTAAATTGTACATTTCATTTTCACAAATAAATACTCCTAAAATATTAATTTATCTTTAAATTTTATTATTTTCCAGGGTGAAATTTTAAGTTACATAACAAAATTTTTAAAAATAAAACAAATTATTAAAATTGGAAACAATTTAAATTTAAAATTTAAAATGGACATAAGGCAGACAGTCAACGGTTGCTTAAAAAATATTAATATCTTAGGTTTGGAAATTATTGTGGTACTTCAAAGGTTAACCAATTAAAAAACAGTTTAGCAGGGATGGTCATGATCTAGCACTTGAGCGTGTCAATTACCAAACCAAGATATCCGGTTCGAACCCGGGCGGAATAAAAATTTATTCCGACTGTTTTCCCTCGGAAGGCAGTAGCTACCCACCAAGGTAATTAGCCAAGAAAATTCCTTCTTATAGGAAAGAGCCACGATACTCGAAATCACGACCAACTAAGAAAAAATTAGCTGATTTTGAGTTTAAAATTTATACACAATATATTTGAATTTGTGAAAACGTTCAAGTGATATTTTCTGAAAAAAATAATCAAAAAATTATATCCTCAACGAAACACTCCCCACAGAAAAAAAATTACAATATAAATTATTTTTCAGAATATTATCAAGGAATTCGTCATACTAATTAGATCACAAGTTAATTTAGTCATAGTTTACAATTACAAGATTTCCCCTTATCAGAATTAATTCAAAACCTGAAGCCTTGAATAACACCATTTTTAATATTTTCAATAATTTAAGTATGCACATTTATTCATTAGTTAAATTATGCATCATTATTTTCCATTTTATGTGAGCCCCTTTTACTATCCTCATTTTTTAATGAAACACATTACCTTGGTTAATGTTGAAACATTAATAATTGATGATCCTCGTAAATTTTAATGTAAAATTTTAATAAATTGCACGCATTTTAAAAATTAAGCAAATTGTAATTTATAGGTTTTTATTTACCCTTATACATTTCAAAAAGATAAACCAATTGGTACTTTATTGAACCAAGTTACAAAATAAGTATGGCATCCACATTTTTTTAGGTTCAATAAAATAACCTTGAACTATGTACTATTTATCTGAAAATAAAAATATTACATAAAAACCAAGTAGAACCTCATGACAACATTTCTAAATTTTAGCGATTCCAATAACACCGCAAGCAAGACGAGCTCCAGCATTTCCAGTGGTTTTACTCAGTTCGTGACCACCAATGCCCATATCATCGGGATCGGCATGAACGACCACGGTGCGTCCAATTATGCTGTTTTCTCCTTCTAGAGAAATCAAGTTGTCAGATATATCGACAACAGCGACACCGTTATCTCCGGCTTCCACATTTCCCAAATCACCCACATGACGTTCATCGGCAGAAGGTGCCCCATGATCCTTACCTAAAGGATTAAAATGGGGGCCTGCGGAAATACAACCATTTGTGTTATCTCCAAATTCATGAACATGAAATCCATGAAGCCCTTTACCCAAACCACTTACTTCACCAGTAACGGTAACCGGAGCTTTACATCCCTATCGTAAAAAAGCAATAAAAAATTTAAATATTTCTTACAAATTCGTCATGTATTACCTCTTGGGTAAAGTATAGGGTTCCGCGGACAACTTCGCCGTTTACAACGCAAACTGCTTTGGTGGGCATGATTTACTGTGAACAAAAATCGTTAGCGTTATGACTTGACACAATTTACTATTTAACAAGCCGGTACCGATTAATAACTTGAAGTGGTTTTTTCAAGGTGACAATGAACGCGTTGTATTATAGAATTAATTATCAAGCGCTTAATTCCGTATTGAAAATTCGTACTAAAATTTCAACCGCTGTCAAACTACAAAAAACAAATGCCGGGTCGGGCAATTTTGATCAACTGTTCAAACTTGGTAGCGATTGGTTACACCAGTGGTACTACCCAAAAGGAGCATAATAATAATTTTCTGAACTTTTGAAATTTTTTACAAATTGACATTGCTACAGAGTTTCCACCAAATTTTCAACACTTTTTCAGGTTTTCCCTGAATTAAATTTATAATTTTCCCTTACTTTTGAAATGTTGGTAAACAAAAATCAAATGTTTTGGCAGAGAGAAATAATCAAAATGTTTGTTTGGCTGTAAAATCTTGAAAAACAGAAAAATGCGGTAATGTTTGAAAAACAGAATTGTTAAAAAAGCTATTTAATATTTCAAACAATTGAATTATTAAACTAAAAATAATTAAAATGTTGAAAAAAACAGCTAAATTTATTGAACAAAAAACAGTTGCATTTTTTGATAAAGTAGTAGCTATTTTTTATAAAATAGTTTAATTGTTGAAAAAACAGGAAAATTGTTGAAAAATCTGTTGAATTGTTAAAGAAGCAGTTTAATATTGTTGAATCACGAAAAATTAAATTGTTGAATCAAAAACAATTGAATTATTCAACAAAAAACAATAAACCAAAAATAATTAAAATATTGAACGAATTCTTAAACCAAACAATTGAATTTATTACACTAAACAGTTGAATTATTGCTCTAACCAGTTAAATTATTGAACAAAACAATTGCATTTTTGGACAAATCAGTTCATTGTGGAACCAAAAATGGTTGCATTATTAAACCAAAACCTATTAAATTATTATCAAATCAAAAAAAAACTTACTTTTTTATTTAATTTGTTTTACGGGAAACCACCAACTAATTTTGCCAAGTATTTTTAAAAAGCTAGGCCAACTAATTTTTTTTTTCTAATGAATGTTTTCAGCAAGAAAATCAACCCATACAGATTTATTGGTACGTATTTTTTCCTTTTTGGAAAGTTTTTGTCCGCCGTGTGTAATAACTACAACTAAAATTGCCTAAACGTACAACCATGGTTTACAACGTGCAGCAACAGTGAGCGACATAAAATTTGACAGTTATCATTGTTTATCTAAAAAGTTATTAACCAAACAATTACCTGGTTTAAATACTTTTAACATGAATGAACAAATTATTCGGGAATTAGAAACGGCTTCCACTTTTCTTACGGTACGTATTTTCATAAAATGTAGCTAACCTTTTTGTTATTTTTATTTCTATATTTAGGCGCCCTATAGTAACGTATCGGATGAACAAAGGCGTTCAGTAGAGAATGTATTTTTAAATTTTCGTAAATCTAAATCACCGTATAATTTGTGTAGACAAATCCTTGAAAATTCGCGAGTGGAGTATGTTTTATTTGAAGCCGCCGAAGTGCTTAAAAGTGCACTTATTAGAGAATGGACCCTACTTTCAGAAACGGATGTGCTTTCTCTTCGTCAATATTTGATGCAGTACATTTTTACAAGGAACGATCTCCCATTTTTCGTACAAGAAAGGGTTCTGCAAGTTATTGCCATAATGGTAAAAAGACAAAGTGTCGAGGATTTTGGTCAAGGAAGAACTGTTTTTATACGAGAACTACAAAATTTGATCATCAGTGGGGATCATTTTAAGGTGATCATTTTATTTTTCTTAAATTTGTATTTCAACTTACATTTTGTGTTTTAGAAAAGTTTAGGACTGAGCTTAATTGGAAAAATAATGCAAGAATATGCAAGTACGGTTAAGTCGACTGATGTAGGTCTTCCGTGGGAGGCGCACTTTAAATCAAAAAAGCAATTTGAAGTTACCGATTTAAAAGAAATATTTAAGTTTTGCATTCAATTATTGATGCAGATGTTGGAGAAAGATCCTCCTACGAAGCTAACACTATTACTTTGGTAGAACATTTGCTTACCTTAAGTTCTAATACGCTTATTTGGGGTTTCTTATCCTTCATGTTGCCAAAGCAACTGATTGCAGTCTACGAAGCCGTGCACGAAGCCGATCAACCACCGGCACTAAAATTAACTTCTAGTTGGAACGAAGTCATGCTTTCGCCAGTGTTCCTTCCTTTTATGTTCAAAATTTATTTAAAAGTGCGGCAATACGAAAATTTGTTGCATCACGTTCTCTTATGTTTGATGCAGTTAGCTTCGTTGAGTGGATACATACTGGAAGCTGATGGAGTTAAAACAAAATATATCCGCTTTTATATGGAAAATCTTTTAAAATTATTCGAAGTTTTGCGGTGAGTATTTTGGGTTTTTTTTTATAAGCACATCCTAAAAATATATAATTTTTCAGAACATCTTATGACGGCAGGGAAGCATTGGGTATTTCAAACATAATTAGAAAGTTGCATTTATTTTTTGGTCACGAGATTGCAGATTTGCCTATAAATGATCGACATACATACTTGGAGTACGTTACAAGTATAACTTGTTATTTTATTGACTGTGCTAAATTAGAAGAAGGGCAACTTTATGAAGATAGTTATTACATGGAAGCATGTGACAACATGTTGGAAGCTTGGTTGAATATTTTGAACGAATTTCCTTTGAACGACGAACACATTAAGAAGTCTTCCGCCCAAATTTTTAAAGTTTACTTAAATTGTCACCTCGCACCGCCTTACGGTAGTAGAATACGTAATGAAACCAACGACGACATTGAAGACAATGAAGATAATGATCGAATTAAGTTTAAAGAACAGTTGCAAGTAATCGGATCGTTTGGAAGGGTTGTGCCTTCTTATTCAATACCACTAATGTTTGGGTAATAATTTATTTTTCAGTTGAAAAATAAAACACAAAAATGTTGTTTCTTTTTAGATTACTAGAAGAAAAAAGTAACGCACTGAAATTACATTTGCAAACAATGAAATCTCAAACAATGACCATCAACGATTCAGCCAAACTCGAAGAATTATTTGAAGATATACATTGGATCATTTTGATTTGTGGTCACGTTATGTGTATGGAGAGTGAAGGTGAAACGCCTATTATTCCTTCCGAAATTATGAAATATTCAATCGATCAACTTGCCAAATCCGAAAGTGATGTGAATGTAACATTAAAAGTTTTGGCTGAAATTTCACGAGTGGAATTTGAGTGTGATAGTAAATGTGATCATGCAATTAGATTTTTTGCCGATATATTAAAACTGTGTGCCATGGAATCGTCAGCAGCTGAAGTAAGACTTGGTCATTTTATGAGTCCCGAAGTGGGATGTACTCTTATGTGGTTTTTAAAGCGTTGGTGCCTTTCTTATTTATATCCAAACGAAAGTTATTATCAAGAGGTGAATTCTAAATGCCATTATGAAATTTTATTCATTAATGATGTATTTGCATTTCAGATAAGTAATACCTTAATTAGTGCCTTAGGGAAAGATACCGAATGTGCAACTTTTATAACAAACTTTATTCTTCAAAAAATTTTAGGAAATATATGCCATTTTACTTCGGAACCTATTTTACTACAAGATACAGTCAATATTTTCACCGATATTGCTGCCGTGAAGCAAAAGTAAGTATTTTTTCAGTAAATTTTATTATTAAAGCAAAGTTCCTACCTTTTTAGAAATTTCAAAGTTACAGAGTTTGTTATTTAAATTAAAAGTAAGAGAAGTTAAAAGCTTCAGCAAGGAAAACCTTTTTTAAAATATTAAATTTATTTACCTATTTTAGATCTAATAATTTAATTAAAATTTATTTCAATATTTACAATATTGGCCAATATTATAGCAATCAAATCTTATCAAACAATAGTAATTGATTTTTTATCAAATGACTATGAATTATGTATTAACATGAACATACTCGAATCATATGTATTAATAGTGCTGCGTGTTAAAAATTTCTAAAGCTGCGTTGACATGGGTAGTGTATCACGATCGTACCCCATGTTCCTGATAATTTTCAATACCGTTTTTCAATTTATTATAAATTTGTGATAAAATTATTTTATCACGAACTGATAAAATTGCAGTCGTGGTAAGATCAAACATGTTTGATATTTAGTCGGTCGTGAACTAAATGGAAAAACGGTATTGAAAATTATCAGGAACTGACACTGATACACTATATGTCAACCAGCTAATTCCTGTAATACAGTGCCTTAACAGTTTGATGTATGTATAGCTTGGAAACCGTGTGGTCATAATTATAGCAACTTTTGTATTTGATGCATATTTAATCTTTTACAGTATTTTATAGAGGAAAGTATTTTATTTGTTAAAAGAGTGAGTGTTTTTAAAGTTGGGTCATGGAAAAACAATTTCGATAGATTTAATGTTACGAAGTGTTAATTTTTGACAATGACGGTGTGAACCAATTGACATAGCAAAAAATGTAGGCTTGAATAAATTAATTGTATCAAGAATAATTAGTGCATATAGGCAGGGGCAAGATGTGACACCAGTAAAAAACTCAATAAGACCAAGAAAATCTACGAAGCGAAGTGACGGACGTATTTTAAACGCTTCAAAACAATCACCTTTTCTGTCATCTTCAAAAATTTTGGTCAGTTTATATGAAACTGCTCAGTTAAATGTAGGTAAGTTCCAAGAATATTTGAAGAAGATTAGTTAAAGGAAGTTTATTTAGTAGTCGTCCTGCAAAAAAATCCTAGTTATCTAACAAGAATATTAAGGTTCGATTAGAATTTGCTAAATGGTACAAGGACTGGATAGTCGATCAGTAGAAAAAGAGTTGTATTCAGTGACAAATCCAAATTTAATCTATTCGAAAGTAATGGAATAGCTTGTGTAAGGCATCCTCAGGGAAAAAAACAGGGAATTTATTATTTTTTAATTAATTGGTTGCTATAATTATTGCCAATTCTATATATACATCCGACGATGGATGACATAGCTATTTGATGATGACTGTATATTGTAATTTATCTCTAATAATTTCAAATACTCGGAACATTGAAAATTTGTTTGTGAACCCAAAATAATTCTCGATTTTTGAATGTACCAAGAACTTGTAATTTTACATGTACATAGAGCAAGTGCTCAAGCATATGAAAAAATTCCTAAACATCTAACATAGCTCACCGGTTGCTTTCGAAAAATATACTTTTGAACTTAATTGTGGAATTTACCATAATTTCAACATTCGAACAGGATTCGAACTGCGATCTTACGCTACATAGTTGACCCGTGTATGCTTCATGTTATACTACTGGTCTGGTATTGTGACTTATTTCGTTTTTATTTAAGATGAGGTATTATTATTATTATTATAAAATTGATTTGTTTTTCAATTAAAGTGCAAAGTATCTTTGTCTATTTGTAGACACATAAATACATTGTTGTGTTAGAATCGATAAGGAAGCATGTAGTGTTGTTTATATCATTTTAAACGTAGTCGTCTTCATTTTAGTTAGGCTTTTCCGCTCATATTTGGGCATTAGCCTCTTTCTCCAAGAGAAAGGTTTAAGCATTAAGACCCCATGGCTGCTTAGTCCGGGTTAGGGAATGTGGCAGTACCTTTTTTTATTGTTGATGCTGGCAGTCATCAACTCAGGAAGACCACCAGCTTTATGTGCCCTCTGAAGCACGGAGACGGTTATAGATATAAAGAGAGTCAGAAAGAAAATGTTCCTTTCTAGACTCCTGTCGGAATCGATCTGGGTGCCTTTGCATCAGTAGTTGATCGCTCTAACTACGGCCAAGACGTCTCCACGTAAATTTACACTAATATTATTAATTAATTAGAATTAATATGAATGTGGTAGCGCTAACCTTATTAAAAATATCGCTGAAGACGTACAGATCTCCTAAATGTGAATGTAAACGCTATGCAATTTGAGAGTTAAAAGGCCGCTTGGTGCAAGCAAGTCTTATCATTTTACAGGATACCAGGTCTGAACTCCATACTCTCTGTCTCGAATTTTTATCTTTGTGGGCATTTTTTAGAAGGGATTGTACAAGTACGATCCGCTTGCGCGAGTATTAACTAGGCGAGATTAACTCGGGCGGATGAAATTTGGCACTCGTCCATGATCTTTCTTTGTCTCTCTCCTGGTAGTTAGCCAGCGAGAGATCTTGGTTAGGCCGGGATTTGCACAGGTGCCGAAGATTTCGCTCGGTGATCAGTAAGTGTCTGTACTTACATTGAGTAAGCGGACAGACGACAGAATGACCTGCCCCAAAACGAATTACAAACAAGCCATATGTTTGTATAGAAAATCAGCAACTTTAAAATCGACTATTTCAGTTATTAATTGATTTGTCCAGTTTATTCTCACCTTAATCGATTTATTTCAATGCTATCTAACTAATAGCGAAATTTTTTTTTTGTATCTATAAAAACCTCCGGTTCGGGTTGACGTACTACTACTCTTTCTTGATTGTCTTTATCTTCAAGTCGCAGTGGGTGATTTGCTTTGATATATAGCATGGGGCATCACAGATACTGCGCAATATATTTGACTGGAAACATTGAATTTTTATGTTTGAGTCGCTGACAGATCCCCACAGTTACATACCATAGGTCAAATAGGTTTCAATATGGTCTTACACAACATTTTATACTCTAATTTTAAGTGGAACTGACGGCCCATAAGCCAATTCATCTTTCAGTTGAAGCTTCAGTTGAAATCTTCTTTTTACGTGAGGTTTACGACTTGTGTTTTCAGCAGCAACCTCGGATAAGTTTCGAAGTCACTGCGAGTACTCTGAGCATACTATTTGTTTTACATCTGAAATAGCTTGCTAGGCTGGCCCCAGATGTGCCTGTTATCTTATTTTTATATTGCTAATGATGGCAATTCATTAACATAGGACATTCATTAACATTGTCAAAATATGTTGCTAGGAAACATATTGAGTAAATTTGCCACGTAAAAAATTACGAGTGTGCAGCACGATTACCACAATTGTCAAACGTTCCGATTTCCTTGTGAAACGTACTTAATTTTGTAAGTTAAGTAGTTGTGCGTTTTTAATTCAGTGAAAATGAGCATTCCGCAAACTGCCTTTAGAGCTATGATTTTCTACGATTATAAAAAGACAGTTAGGATACCAGCAAAGCCATGAAAATTTGATAGCAGCTGCAAAAGCTGCCTGTTCAGAAAATCATGTGGCAAGCTTGATTCAGTCCAATCGAAATATTACTTATATGGAGATTCAGGAGGAAGTGAAGATTGGATCTTTGTCGGTGAATATTATTTTGCATAAACATCTTGGGGTAAGAAAGCTTTTTCTTGGCTCGGTAGCCGTTAGATATCGAATTTGCTCTCAGAAAGTCAAAAACAGGCTCGAGTAGACGTGTAAATTTATGTTCCAAAAATTTGACAGAGGAGCTTCCAAGCAAGTGGCATACATTTTAACAGGTGGCAAATCTTGGATATACAGTTACGACTCTGAAACTAAACAGCAGTCTAGTGTTTGGGTGTTCGAAGATGAAGACTTGCCCACAAAAGTAATTCGTGGCAGAAGCGTCAATAAGAAAATTATTGCTGTTTTTTTCCGCTGAAGTGATCATGTTGCACTTGAAGATCGCAGAACTGTTAATTCTGAATGGTACTGCAAAATGGCTTTACCACAGATGTTTGCAAAATTAAAGACGGGTCACCAAAGGACCAGTTTGCGTAACATCTTAGTTCATCACTGCTGCCAGAACATTGGATTTTTTGAAAGATTCGGGAGTTTAATTGGTAACTCGTCCTCCGTATAGCTTAGATCTGGCGCTGTGCGATTTTGTTTTGTTTCCAACTGTTAAAAAAATGATGCGAGGTAAAAGATTTTCCAGCGCAGATGAAGAAGTTACAGAATTTCAAAGAATTTTTGAGGACCTTTCAGAAACTGAATTTTTACGAATGTTTTAAAAAGTGGTTTCAAAGAATGCACAAGTGTATTAGTCTGAATGGAAACTATTTTGAAAAACAATAAAGATTTTTTGTAAAAATGCAACGGTCTTTTTATAACTAACAATTTTCAGCGTAACCCTCAACTATTTAATTCAACTATTTTCTTAAATAATTCTGCTGTTTAACTTAATAATTCTGCTGCTTTGTTTAATAATTCAGCTGTTTTGTTTAATATAATTCAACGGTTTGCTAACTAATTCAACTGTTTCTGCTGTTTAGTTCAATAATTTTGCTGTTTGGTTCAATAATACAGCTGTTTTGTTTAATAAATTCAGTGTTTTATTCAATATAATTCAACCAGTATAATTCAACTACAATTCATGTTTGTGTTAAATAATTATGCTGTATTCTTTAATATAATTCAAATAGTTTAATTATTTTTGATTTAATAATTGAATTGTTTTTGTTTCAACAATTTAACTGTTTAAAAATATTTAAAAAACAATTTTTTTTAATGCAATTATACTTTTTGCTTAAACAATTCGTTTATTATGTTTAACAATTCGACTATTTTGACGAACATTCAATTGTTTCATCCACAATTCAACTTTTTTATGCAAAAGCAACTATTTTCTCTAAAAATGCAGCTGTTTTATTCCAGAATTCAGCTCTAGTTTCTTCAATCATTTAAATATTTTTGATTTAATAATTTAATTGTTTTTTGTTCAATACTGCAATGATATGATATAACCATTCAACTATTTTTGGTACAATAATGAATTGGTCCAAATTTGATTTTTGTTTACCAAATTTTTAGAAGTCAAGAAAATTGATAGGATCCCTGTAATAAGTCGATAGTAATTGTTGGCTAGTTCTAATGGTTTGTTAAAACTCTTTAATTCTCTATGGGTGGCTCAAACCAGGACACAGGAAGATTTGTTCAGAAAAGTTCCAAAAATGATAAGGTTTTGAAGTAACCTTTTCGGTAATTACAGAAATTTCTGAAATCTCTTTGTTCCAAAACACTTAATGCCAACTTTTTTCTTGTACGTTTGACAAAAATCATTGTGCTGTTTTGTTCAATACTAATTTAACTGCATTGTTCAACATTTTAATTATTTTTATTTTAACAATTCATTTATCCTTGATTCAACAATCCTACTGTTTTATGTAAAAAAGCTACTACTTTGTACAAAAATGCAATCGTTTTGTTAAATATATCAGCTTGTTTGTTTGTTTAACAATGTAACTGGTTTGTTTACCAAGTTTCCAAAAGGTCGGGTAAAATTATTATCAATTGTAATCAGGGAAAACTTGAAAAAGTCAGGGAATTTGTTTTAGAAAATTTGGCGGGAACCCTGTACTCGCCAGATTTTCCACTGTATGGGGATGCATTCCAGTCGGAGCATAGCATTGAAGATAAACGTAATTTTTGAGTAGCAGATTTATTTTAGGACAAAGATTTACATTTATATTTTATATTTCTGCTTTATAAAAATTTTTGTTACTAATAAGAAATTATAATCAAATTTTGTCTGTGTTGCATACTAAAAATATGACTTTTTTAGAGAAAATTATTATTAGACCAAAATTCAAGAACACAAAAACCCTTGCCGTAACATTATTCACTTTTAAGTTTTAAATTATTATAGTTTTACATTACAGTAAAAAAGTCGTATGCTAGAACTTTTATTACAACAATAATTTTTATTACAGATCAACATACATTATAAATAGTGAAGGTTTATGGAGTCTTATAAATTTGCAAAATAGAATAAAAACCGACACTTTACCTCCTAATATACGACGTTCTTTATACACGGGATTTGCCTTATGCGGAGCAGCGATAACCAACACCAGTAATTTAAAAGAATATTACGAGCAAATTTTAAAACCCCTTCAAATGCGTTTCAAAAATCTGGTATGTCAAGAAAATTACACTCGGGTTTATCAACAAGAAGATGTACGAAACGAAATGGTCGATATATTGGAATGCTTTATTGGTGCTTCAATGGGTTCTCAGATTTCAACGTCGGCTATAATATTTGAATATATTGTTCCTGTTCTCTCAGAACTTCCTTCTGTTTTGAAGTTGTATGAAAATGATCAGATTATCGTAGAACTTGTGTTAGATTTATTAGGTCAATGTTCACGCTACATGTTATGTTATTTAAATTCGGCCAACTCGTTACGGTTTTACGAGAATTCTTTAGCAATAATTCAAGTTTATAGTAAATACAACGTCAACAAACTTAGCTTGGAAGCGTCTGCAGAAGAGAGTAGCTTTAAGGATTTGTTATTGGTATTAAAATTTATGACAAATATTTTGTCTAAAGATTGCTTTGATTTTGGTAGTTTAACGGAAGAAGAAGAAAGTACTGGTAATAACATTAGCGCTTCGGATGTAACTTTATTTGGTCTTAGTTTTATTTTACCGTTAATGAAAATGGAGTTGCTCAGATATCCAACATTATGTGGTCAATATTACAAGTTAATAACGTTAATTAACGATGTTCATCCTGATAAAATTGAAAATTTACCTGATTACATGTTGGATCAATTATTAAAATCTATTGAAATCGGATTCACGTCAGGTTTTGGTTCAAGCGTGATACAGTCTTGTTTAGATTTTGTGCACGTGCTAGCCATGTACATTTTTCGTACTTCTAAAAAGGAATCAAAGGCGTATCGGCGTTTGTTGCCATTTTTAAAGTTGGTGTTTAATATGGTATTATCTCACGAAATTAGCTCAGATTTGATGAGTTGTGCCAGCGTAACCGTTTACGCATTAATTTGTTGTTATCAAGAAGAGTATCAAGAACTTGTGCGCAACTTGATCGATGCTCAATCTGATTCTAATGTTGCGAATAGATTGGTTGGCGAATTCACATCTTTAACTGAAAATGTGGTTTTGAATTGCCAACGTGTACATAAGCTTATGTTCCGTGATAATTTTGATAGATTTATAGCCAACGTACATGGATTTTTGTTAGTGAAGTAGTGAACTTTTTAATATTTAAAAACCGACTGATGATATGAAAGTATAGAGATATTTGGGTGTTCATAATTTTACAGAGTGAAATATATTTTTTAAAATATAAACATAGAACTGTTGAGGTATTATATTAATATTCCAAAGTTCTAATACAATAATTTGTATTTAACATTTGGTCTTAAAAACATTTTTAAGATTTTTTTCCTACAAGTTTCTAAAGTATACCAATACGAATATGTTTTTGAGCCTGAATTTAACATTCGCTCAAATATTGAGTTTTCTAAAAGCAAAAATGACTTACAAAGAAGTAAGTTGTATAATGATTTTTAATATTCCAACCAAAATCTGTGATAATAATATCACTTAAACAAGCATGAATGCATTGAGAAACTTCTGTAGATTAATTTATTACGTTTTTCTGTTGTTTTACATTTTATAAGTATAATTGGTGTTAAGTTCATGCTTTTTATATAAATATCTTTTAACTGTATTTCATTATCTGCCAATTTGTGTATTAGTATGCAATATTTTATTTCTTGACCTGGCGGTTATTTAAATGATTTGCAAAAATACAAAAACATTTGTATGTCGTAGGAATAACATTTTGGTTTTTAAAATTTAATATGCTTCTATAAAATCAGAACATTTTTATTTTTAACATACAGTTTTATGTGTTTTTTAAAGAATAGTTATATTATGCCGCTGGTATGGCTGTAATCGTTCGAGGCTGCTCTTTTGAAACGTAAGTAGGTAATGCAGATTTGTGTACTTTTGATATCCATATTCTTTCATACCTTTATAATTAAAATTTGTTAATCAATACTGTTTAATTTAATATGTTATTTTAGTATTTATTTTGTATTGTTTATTAATAATTTAATTTTTTGACTTATACATTGTGATAATTTATTGATTAATTATTATTATAAAGTTTTATATTAATATTATTATTAAAATAAAGTTTCCTTTAAAAAAATTTTCTGGTTATTTTAGGAATATCCTAATTTGTTTGACGTACCATGCAGAGATATCTAGGAGTTTTTAAGTTCTGTTTAATAATAAATTATTATTGAATTTTGGTGATCGTAACCAATGAAAGCTAAATGGAAAGAAAATGCGGAGAAAAATATTTTTATTTGAACTTTTACATCAGAATTATTTTAAATGGAAAATATACATTTTGTGGATAATGTACACTGTTAAGATTATAATACAATTATGATTTTAAAAAATAGCTCTGATGTAACAGGAACCAAATTTGGACTGTTTATGTTTAATACACTTGGTTGAGATTTGACTTGAGCGATGTATGTCAAAATTCACGATACTGTGATGATGAATGTATACTTTTGACAACAAAATTTACAAAAGAATTATAAAACAACCAAGCTTAAATAAAAGATTATAACGCACAATGTCAATGAAACTAAACGTAACGGTGAAAATTGTAATTAATCTATGTTGAATATCTTGTAATATTACAAAAATGTTAAATATTTATAGTTCCGCTTTGGTTGTTAGATGCTCTATTTAATGTCTCGTAAATTAACCTCCTCTCCTTCTTTCAATACCGTTTGATCTACAGCCAATATTTTCATTCGTTTTTACATTTATTAGGATTGTAAGTAATGCAACTCTTTAACTTTAATTTAATATGTCAAATTAATTTAAATTGAGAATTAGTTTCATTTACATGACTAAAAAAAATTGTCAAATTTTCCCGATATATTTCTTTGTACAAGTAGAAAGGACATAATTCTTTTTTTTCATTAGGAAAATGATTGTATTCCATGGGCTACGGTTATCTTCAGTGTTTTAAGCTTGGTTGTGTGATATTATTTACAAAAAGATAACTTTATTAAATGTATATGATTCAGCGATACAATCTCGTCAGGTTCGGATGACATAAATTTGTAGTGTGCAAGACTAACGAACTAATTTAAGCAGCCTCTCGGTAAAATAAACCATGTAGGAATTTACCACTAGGCTTGACCTAATCGTTACAGTTAGAAAAGCAGCTTACCACCTGACCTGACGCATTTAATTCAGATATTTGTGACGCCACGAACGTGTACGTTCACAAAAGCATGATTAAAGAATCGACCGAATCAGGTCAGTGTTATCACCTCGGGCAAACTGGTAATTTATTGTGACAAATAAACTTCCGTGTAATTTATTTGTCTCAATTCAACATATAAGTAGGTTCTTATGTAAAAAATAATTTATTACAAATAATAAAATTACTTTATTTACATTTCTACAATGTATGTAACGAAATTCTATGATGCACTTATTTCTTTTCCATTTATTATTCCTCGATCCAACTATTGGAATCGAGATACGTACGACTTTACTTATTGCTATATGCAGAGATTAAAAAATGTGATACCAAATTTTTGAGTAGTATACGTAGAATTCATCAAAAGAAATCTAAAAACTATTTATATTTGTATAAGATTCGCAATTTTTCATGACACAAAATAAAAGACCCAAATTTTTGGCTTACACAATCAAGAGCTGCTTAATTAATTTTTGTCTCTCTTATTTATGTTACTACAGAGTTTCTCTTTATAAATAATTTTTTACAGTGGCGTATTTAAACAGGGGGCAAACCAGATTATTTTTTAGAATCTTGTTAATCCAATTATGCGCGTCCGTGGTAAAGAGTAACTAATAAATTTAATAAATTCCAAAAATTAAAAAAATAGAAATTATAAATATATACAAACAAAATAGTGATGAGTATATTACATAAGTATTAATTCTGAGTACCGAAATAATCGAGTCATCCTCACTTCCTTCCTCACCCCTAAATATGCCACTGCTTTTTTATAGCAGAAATAATATAAAATCATTGCACGTAAGCACTATCATTGGTTATTAACCAAACACAGCTACCACCAGTGGTTACGTTAGTATGACGTATGCGCCAAGTTAAAAAATTTTACTGTATTTATTGATGGATTTTATGTACCTACTCTAAAATTTGGTATCAACACCCTGTAAAATTTAATGTACCTACATGAGCAGCATTTTTAGGGGCATCCATAAATCACGTCATGCACGCACTGGGGAGTCAGATCTAATTGATGAATTACGGTGTTAGAAGAAAAGAAGGGTTTTAAAAATATGACGTCACATTTTGGAAAATTAGGCATTTCAAAATATCACTCGGTGTACAAATACTTTTCGATTTTCAAATAAAAGTCACTTGTAAAAGGTTTTTTGTTATGGAATCATTTAAATCACCCTAATTTTTGTCTAAAATTTAAAACGTTTTTGTTTTGGAAAAGGGAGTGCAGGGATAGGTGACGTGAAATTTGGAAGAGTTTAGGTTTCTGTAACAAAATGTGATGTTGGGGGGGGGGGACTTAAAATTGCAACAGGTAATTTATGAACGACCCCTCAGTTGGCTCTTAACTTATATTAAAATTAAATGTATAGGTACATATAGCGTTATAATATTTAATTATCGTTAATCAATATCGTAAAGCTGTCAAACTTTGCTCACAAGGGGTAACTTGGCACCAAAATAGTATAACCTTTAGTGACGTAATAAGCGAAGAATGGAAATTTTTGAACCTTGGTTTTGGGTTGATAACAAACAAGACAACCTTCCCCATCAAGCGCCAATAGGGCCATGTTTTTTGATGAAAAGTTACCTCTTGTGGGCAAAGTTTGACGGTTTTACGGTATATTTTCCATACCTTTAGCTATTTGTTTTCTAAACCTTGACTTAAATAGTTTTTAGTTTGATATTAAAAGTATGAAGTACCTATGGATTTTGTTGGTATTCTCAAATCTTTTTATTAAAAACGAGCTTGTCCACCTGCATTACTGATATGGTTCGGCGAGTAAATGGGAAACTACAAAACGAGAAACTTGATGGTTAGTTCTACCAGAAGAAACTTAAAAATGTTTTATTCCAAGTTCTCCATCAAACGCACTTCCTCTTAACGACCGACGGTTTTATACAACGCAAAATTTACATGGTTGATTTTTTAACACTTCAATGTTTCTTTTGTGATTTTTGAAATTGTTCTATCCACCATTTCGTCAAATTAAGATAAAATAGCGAACCATCTGGTTCATAATCGAGGTAAGTGTAACCGGGAATACTTTTTGAAATCGCGGGTTCAATTTGCGTGCCTTCGTGCCATTCATTAAAACTTGTAATGGAAACGTAATTTGTATTACTGCTGATTGCAGTTCTCCAAGCAACGTCATAATATTGTCCGTGTCTTCTGTGTCTTATATTTTTTGAATTCCACGGACGTACCTGTGTGTCTATGTATCCTGGACCGGTCGACGGTATAAATATCAAATCATTTTGAATCGCAAATTTGGCCAAATTTCTCCAATTTTTCCACGTACTTCCATAACTAAAACTATTTGCGGCAAAGTATGTGTAAAAACCGTCAAATTGGGACTTTTTTATGTGGTATCTGTGCTGAACGTCCACCAGTAAACCAATAAAAATTGCGTCGACGTCGGTACCGCGAACGCTCAAATTTCCTTTTGGGCTTAACAACTCCTTCCATGCTATTGCTGGCGTTAAATAGGAATCGTAAACATAAAACATGGGCACTTCTTTTCCGCTCAATGATTTTTTAATTTTATACAAGGCCGGATGATTTCCGTATTTTTGAAGAAATTCTCGAAGATATTGAAACATATTTATTGGATTTCTGTCCGCATAAGGTTCAATATGTAACGTCACTTTTACTTTATTTTGATAGGCTCTTTCAAATATCACCGGAAGTAAGTCGTTGGGCGAATCTTGATAATTTGGAGGAGACCACGAAATTGCAACAACTCCAATTCCGGCTTCCTTTATTTGCTTCATGTGTGTATTTATAACCGCGGGATCTTTTGAACTGTAACATCCTAACGATGGATAAAAATTTGATCCAATATCGTTAATAGGTTCGTGCGAACCCATAGGATACTCTTTATGCTGATCGCGCTTCCAATTGGGCAAAAAGTTATGATTCCAATGTTTAAAATGTCCATCGAATTCTTTATTAGCGTACCAAGCGTAATAAAAAACGTGAACGTTATAATTAGGTTTGAATACAGGTTTGCTATTTAAAATTATTGATCGCGATTTTTTCACTTTTTGCGAGAGTCTTTGGATTTTTTCTTGCATTAATTTTATATGTATTTCGTTATTGTTGAAAATGTCGCGGGCAGATATTATTTCGTTGTCGTTAATGTACGTTCCTCGAATTATTTCTGTCGCTATAAATCCTCTACTGTTTACACTGTCATTGTTAAAATTTAAATATCGTTTAAAAAATTCGTAACTAACAATTAGACACATGATCACGGTTATTTGTATAAAAATTATTCGTCTATTAAATTTTAATAAAGCCATGGTTTAAGGTATACGAATTTTGGGTTTTATAAATTACTGCGAATATTTAAATTTCACTCCCCGGAAAGAATCCGGATTGTCGGCTCCGGTTATAAACAGATATTATTTCGTTGTCGTTAATGTACGTTCCTCGAATTATTTCTGTCGCTATAAATCCTCTACTGTTTACACTGTCATTGTTAAAATTTAAATATCGTTTAAAAATTCGTAACTAACAATTAGACACATGATCACGGTTATTTGTATAAAATTATTCGTCTATTAAATTTTAATAAAGCCATGGTTTAAGGTATACGATTTTGGTATTAAATTCTGCGAATAATGTAAATTTCCTCCGAATGATTGTCGTCGTTATAAACATTTGACATGCATTGCAGTTTTTATTTTGCAAAGATTCGAATACCAATGTAGCCGCGGGATTTTAATAAAAATTACATATAATTATTAAGTAAAACATTTGAACATTTTGTTTGCATATAATACGAATATTTAAATTTACTTTATAATTGATCCGATTTCCATGCAGTTTAGAAAGAACAAAGTTGTGAACAGTGCCGATTGCACTCTGCTAATAAAACGTATTTTCATTACAGCAAAATTAATATTCAGAAAATTTAAATTAATTAATTCTTACGTTTCATCGATATTTAAAAAGACTAAATTTCAAAAGCGTACGCTAATAAACTTTGAATTATAGAATACTAAACGCAAAAACTTAATAAATTCTAAAATTTAATTATTTCTTACGTCAATATTGTAGTCGTTCATAAAGCGAACGAAATCGAGTAAAACTTATAATTTACAGATATTAATTACGCGAAATTATTGTTTAAAAATAAATTAATTTTTAGCGTCAAATTATGTTGTTATATTACGAACAATACGAGTATTATTTTGACTCAGAATTACTAAATTATTGATACAAACGATAATTAATTTGTTTTTAAATGTTGTGTATTCAAACATATTAAGTATTTGTGAAACTTCAATTTAAAATATTAAGGTTTAATTAAGTTTAAATTTTATCATAATTTTCAAAAACAAGAATTGCAAAATCAGTGCTATTCACGGTTTTATTAAACTTAGCAATTGCTAGCTTAGCAATTGTTATTGATTTTATGCCCGGTTTCACAAACACTTAAACTGCGATTATAATTATTTAGCCTATGCATTTAAGTCTAAATTTAAGCCGAAATCGCAGTTTAAATGTTTGTGAAACCGGGCATTAGAAATAATGCAGAATAAAGACAACTTTAAGGCTGTCAAATGTCATTTATACGTCAAATAAGCAATATTATGGTCGATTTATACTCGTTATTTAGCATTTAACACTTAAGAAAATTAACAATAGGAATTGTGTATAGAATTGTGTAACCATTGGTTAAAACCAATTTTAATCCTCTTAAGTCTTAAATGCTAAATGTTAAATGACGAGTATAAATCGACCATTACTATGTCGATATACTCTTTAAGCTCAACCATAGATAAGAAAGAGTAATAGATAAGAAAAAGTAATATAGATGGGAAACTCCTCGTATATTTTTGGGGACGTATTGCAGCGCCAAAACGAGTGGAGAATGAACTAAAATTTAAGCGCGAATTTTAGCATATTTGAAATTTTTTAAATGTCACTATGAAACTTAAAATTTGCGTATTGAAATTAATTTCAATATCCGCAATAAAAATCACTACACAGACTAAAACAAACACAAAAAATAAATTAGCTTGATTTTATTATATTATTATTATTAAATATTATAAAAATATAACAATTTATAAAATTAAATTAACTTTTTCATATTTTTGATTTTTTCCAATTTCTTCTTATACTTCAAAAATCGTTGATTGACCATTGTCCTGACTGGGTCCGTATTGTTTTCGAAACACCTGGTTTACCTGGGAGATAACACTACATTTCAACTTTGAACCTCCCTTGAGCTTGAACTTTTTCACAAAATGGGTTTTACAATAGCTGCTTAGTACTTGAACCAAGCTCAACTTGAAGCTTACTTGAACCCTCGTGCGTTGGTAGTTCAAACTCAGCTCAACAGAAGTTTAGTTATTTGACGTCTGCTTTCGCGCGAAATATCAGTATTTATTATATAAGTAGGGTTATAAAAATTTAGTGTAACCAAAAATGGAAGAATTATTAGGCGTTTTAACAGATGATGAGGATTTTTTGGAATTATTAACTGTAATTGAACATCCCCGGGCATCAAAAGTGTACAGAATTCGAGAAGATCAGTTTGTAAAGTGGAGTGATAAAGAATTTATTGCTAGGTTTCGCTTGTCAAAAGACGCTGTGAAGTTTGTTCTTCAAAATATTCGAGAAGAAATAGCACATTCTACAAACCGGTATGTTTCAATTGTTTTATTTTTATATAAAGTATAAATTTGATTATACTATAAGTTAAGCAAAATCATATCGAGAACTAATTAAATATGAACGTGTAAAAATGTAATAATTCAATTAAATATTTTCACAATTAACTTGTAATATTATTAAATTAATACTTAAAATATACTTTTATTTATGTTAATAAACTATTTTATGTTTTATTTCTATTAGTTTAGATGCTAATTTACTTTTTTAGAAATAATGCTGTGTCACCGGAAGATACCTTATTTGTAACTTTGCGTTTTTATGCCACCGGATCATTTCTACAAACGGGTAGGTGATTTTGTGGGAATTAGTAAAGCCACTGTTTGTCAAATAATACCCAAAGTTAGTCGAGCAATAGCAGGTTTGGCTAAAAATTTTATTAAAATGTCAATGACAGAAGAAGATTGCCAAAGAAATAGTCTGCAATTCTATGACATTGCACGATTTCCAAAGTGTATTGGAAGTTTAGACTGCACTCATATAAAAATATGTTCACCTGGTGGCGAGGAACCTGAAATTTACAGGAACAGAAAGGAATTTTTTTCGTTAAATGTGCAAGCGATATGTGATGCAACCTGTAGAATTCAAGATCTCGTAGTGAGGTGGCCAGGGTCCTCGCATGATAGCACCATTTTCAATAATTCTCGGATCAGGGCAAGATTTGAACAGGAGAATTCCGAAATTATGTGTTGGTTGGGGACAGTGATTATGCTATTCCGAGTATCCTGCTTCGCTTAAGGTTTTCTTCTCGACGGAAATCTTGCTTCCCGTTGCTAGAGCGTTTCAGAATGATTTTTAGTGTTCCCGTTGTCGAGTGTTTCAGAACGGTTTATATTGTACTCTACAATTTTCTCTACAGCTTTTCTTCTCCAGTATTTCAAATCACTTATAATAGTGTAGGTACTGAATGTGAATATACCAACGTAAAATTACCATATATCAATTACAGGTATTGGCGATGGGAATCTCGTTAATCCATTCATGCGCGTCCGCAATTTTTCACTTTTTTTTTTAAATTAAGCTTTTTGGTCCCGGTTTTTAGCGGAAAACCTCTTTAGGGTCCTAGAGAGTAACTGTGCAAAATTTGGTTGGGATCGGTCGAACGGTCTAGGAGTCTATAAGGAACACACAAACACACAAACACACAAACAAACATACATCCATTTTATATATATAGAAGATAGATTAAATTTGGTGCTGTCAAAGAAAACTTAAGTCAAATGTGGTGCAACCGGGCATCAGTGCTATTCACGGTTTTATTAAACTTAGCAAGCTTGCTAGCTTAGCAATTGCTATCGACTTTTAGAGAATAATGCAGAATAAAGACAACTTGCTAAGGCTGTCAAATGTCATTTATACGTCAAATTAGCAATATTGTGGTCGATTTATACTCGTTATTTAGACGAGTAACACTTAAGAAAATTAACAATAGGAATTGTGTAACCATTGGTTAAAACCAATTTTAATCCTCTTAAGTCTTAAATGTTAAATGACGAGTATAAATCGACCATTACTTATAGGCATGGACTTAGAATGGACCTTCTAAGTTCATACTTATGGGCAATATCGTTGTGAATAGCACTGAATATCATATTATTATTAGAATAACTATTGTTTCATTCCGTTTAAAAGTGGACCATTTTGACTAGCAAATTTTTACATTTACAAAACAAAGCGTAGCGTATCTGAGCGTAAAGTTATAAAAAATGATTTAAAATCAAAATTGTTATAAGGGCGTTCGAATAAAAATAGTAAAATTGTAATCAAATTAATGCAATTTGAGATAAACCAATTTAAGAAGAAAGAATGCACGGATTTTTAGGTAACTCTCTCTCCCTAAAAATATTCTTTTTTAACTCATCTAATTTCAACCACAGAAGTGCTTTATTCCATACATAAAGCACAGCTTTTAAACCAAAGAGTATATCTTATATCATCTTTGACTAAATTTACCTGCCTACTAATGGTTTTAGTAATTTCTTTTCATTAAATATTTATTTTCAAAAAAAGGAAACTGCAGTAAGGATAAAATCCACATTTAAGATCAACCAAGTTTTACTATTTAAATTTCTGTAATAGGGATGTTGCATGGTATCGAATTTAGTGATAACTTCTATTAATTCTTGAAAATAATATCAAATGAAATTTATAACCGAAATAAAAAAATTTTGAAATGCGTTCTGCGCTGAGAAAATCAAATTTGAAATTCAAAAATAAATCGGTCAGCCGATTACGCCTCTGACGTCATACGCGTGTTCCCGAACGTTTTTATGGAAATTTTACAACGTCGCAAAGACCTGACAGTTAAATATTCGACTTGAATTTGACAGTTGCAAACAATATAACGTTTACCGTTTAAATTGTATTTTTTATTAATATAATATTTATTTTAATACAAACTGCAGTCACAAACAATTATAGAAAAATGGTTTATTCCGAGTTTTCTGTGTTTTTATTAAAATTTATTTTTCAATTTTTACACGAACTATTTATAGGTTACATTATCAACACAAACTGCATTTGCTGTGTTGCCAGTTGTTAAAAAATAGTTTGTGACGTCATTTGCGCTAAAACACGATTTCAAAATTCATTTTTATAAATTTTTTGAGAAAACTGAAGGTCTTCTGAACTTTTATCTATGCAGTGCTATTTACGAGCACCTAAAGTTTATAAAAAAAAATACTTAAAAAATCATGCAACATCCCTATTAAACATGGTCTCAATACCATATTGCCATCACCTTTCTTTTACTAATTACTGTATTAATACTCTGCAGTTTGGTATAAAGGGGTTAAGTCAAAATTAGAAAAAAAATTTTATTGCTAAAATTAAATCTATTTGGAATGCTCTATCTACTGGTATAAAAGATTAAAGTTAAATATTTTTTATTAATAAGATAATGAAATGGTCTAAAGGTATTAAGTCAAAAATAATTATATACCGTTCGGTATAAAGGGCTTAAGTCACTTATCGTCGTCGATCTGTGAATAACTCCAATGTGACAATTTTTGCAAAAATGATGCTTTGGTTGATTGTGATTCTACATTGTACGCTGCATAGCTGGTAATAGCCCCAATGTAGAACCCTAAGTAACCAGAATGCTTAAAATCTCTTATATAAACAATACATGTAGTTTTATTTCGTTTGGTATAAAGGGCATAAGTTGACTTATGTCCTTGAGACCGATGAGTATAATTTTCTTTCGTTTGGTATAAAAGGCATAAGTTGACTTAAGCCCTTGAATATACCTCTATTATAATTTTATTCCGTTTGGTACAAAGGGCTTAAGTCGACTTGCGCCCTTAATACCTTTAGACCATTCCATTATCTTATTAAAAAAAAATATTTAACTTTAATCCTTTATATCAGTAGAAAGAGCATTCTAAATAGATTTAATTTTAGAAATAAAATTAAGAAAAATAAAAAAAAGAAACAAAATAAATTTTTTGACTTAACCCCTTTATACCTGGCACTAGTATCACTAAAATCCTAAAATACGGTGATCATAAGGGCATAAGTCATTGAAATAAACGTTAATATAAAAGATTCCAACATTTTATATATACTGCCTTCAATTGAAAACTAAATCTAAAAACCTATATTACTGAAAATGAATATAAATAATTACTCGATTTATAAATTGCATTACAATATCTTTTCTTGTATTACTCAAAACTATGTTTTCTGACTTAACCCCTTTATACCAAACCGCAAAGAATAGTCATTACAGTTACACTTTCTAAAGGCCAGTTGTAACTTATAGTATTACTAGCTGGATACCCGGCTTCGCCGGGTCTCATTAAAAGGTGGAACTCTGCCTTTGTCAATCAATTTAACAAATCAAATTTATTTATATGTTAAAAACGATGTTTACCAACCGTAAAATATATTAATATACAGGGTACAATGTAAAACTTTCCAAAATCAACAACAATTTAGAAATAATTAACAATAAACAATTTAAATTGAACCGAATTTTAAATCTAAACCATTCTCGAATCTACCTGAAAAGACACACAAAATTTTATTAAAATCGGTTTAGCCGTTTAGGAGGAGTTTAATCACATACACACGCACAGAAGAAATATATATATAAAGATATATTACTAGCTGGATACCCGGCTTCGCCGGGTCTCATTAAAAGGTGGAACTCTGCCTTTGTCTGAATGATTGAATAGCTGGATACCCGGCTTCGCCCGGGGTCTCCTATAATTAAAATACTTTGCCTTTGTGTGAAGTGTTTAGATTTTCCGAGTATCCTGCTTCGCTTAAGGTTTTCTTCTCGACGAAATCTTGCTTCCCGTTGCTAGAGCGTTTCAGAATGATTTTCCATAACGTGATAATACAGCCTCTTGTTGAGAAAGCTTAAACAACCTCATTTTTAAAGAAATTAATGCTTATAAAATTTTTCTTCTTTGATAAAAATCCCTCTTAATACCTTTGAATAGCAATAGCTTGTGTTTGAAGTTGGAAGAATATCTCGATTCGACTATTTCATTGGTCGAAAAATTTTTTCTTTTGGGTTGGTATAATAAATGAACAAACCAATCAGAAGCGCAAAGGACACAAACACACACACACACACACTGAGAAATATATAATAGAAGAAGAAGATAAGATTATAAGATAACCGGCCTAAGGGCCGGTTTTAGGTTTACAATAATAGCTTAAGCTAAGTTCAACTTTGAACTTTCCTTGAACTTGAACTTTTTCACAAAATGGGTTTTACAATAGCTACTTAGTACTTGAACCAAGCTCAACTTGAAGCTTACTTGAACCCTCGTGTGTTGGTAGTTCAAACTCAGCTCAACAGAAGTTTAGTTATTTGACGTCTGCTTTCGCGCCAAATATCAGTATTTATTATATAAGTAGGGTTATAAAAATTTAGTGTAACAAAAATGGAAGAATTATTAGGCGTTTTAACAGATGATGAGGATTTTTTGGAATTATTAACTGTAATTGAACATCCCCGGGCATCAAAAGTGTACAGAATTCGAGAAGATCAGTTTGTAAAGTGGAGTGATAAAGAATTTATTGCTAGGTTTCGCTTGTCAAAAGACGCTGTGAAGTTTGTTCTTCAAAATATTCGAGAAGAAATAGCACATTCTACAGACCGGTATGTTTCACAATTGTTTTATTTTTATATAAAGTATAAATTTGATAATACTATAAGTTAAGCGAAAATCATATCAAGAACTAAATAAATATAAACGTGTAAAAAAATGTAATAATTCGATTAAATATTTTCACAATTAACTTGTAATATTATTAAATTAATACTTAAAATATACTTTTATTTATGTTAATAAACTATTTTATGTTTTATTTCTATTAGTTTAGATGCTAATTCTAATTTACTTTTTTAGAAATAATGCTGTGTCACCGGAAGATACCTTATTTGTAACTTTGCGTTTTTATGCCACCGGATCATTTCTACAAACAGTAGGTGATTTTGTGGGAATTAGTAAAGCCACTGTTTGTCAAATAATACCCAAAGTTAGTCGAGCAATAGCAGGTTTAGCCAAAAATTTTATTAAAATGTCAATGACAGAAGAAGATTGCCAAAGAAATAGTCAGCAATTCTATGATATTGCACAATTTCCAAAGTGTATTGGAAGTTTAGACTGCACTCATATAAAAATATGTTCACCTGGTGGCGAGGAACCTGAAATTTACAGGAACAGAAAGGAATTTTTTTCGTTAAATGTGCAAGCGATATGTGATGCAACCTGTAGAATTCAAAATCTCGTAGTGAGGTGGCCAGGGTCTTCGCATGATAGCACCATTTTCAATAATTCTCGGATCAGGGCAAGATTTGAACAGGGAGAATTCCGACATTATGTGTTGGTTGGGGACAGTGATTATGCTATTAGACCGTTTTTAATAACACCACTGGGAAATCCTGTGGAACCAGAGGAAATTCTTTTTAACGAGTCTCAAATAAGAACTCGAAATCCAATCGAGCGTTGCTTCGAAATTTGGAAGAGGAGATTTCCAGTGTTGGCATTTGGAATTCGCCTAAAATTAAAGAAGGTCGAAGCTGTGGTTGTGGCAACTGCTGTACTCCACAATATAGCTTGCATGTTTAACGATGAATTACCACCTAATAATGAAGAAGAACAAGTTGCTGTTAATTATGTCAACAATGTAGAGATTGGTAATTTTCAGGATAATGCTAACAACAAAGTTCGCCAACAATTAATAGATAATTACTTTAGAAATTTATTGTAAATAATTTAAATAAAAGTCAGTATTTATAATCTATTTATTTCACTAATTATTTGTACCTATAAATTAAACAGTGGTTAGATTATTTGTTAGTTAATTAAGTTAGAAATAATTAGTTAAATGTTAGTACCTACCTAATTAGGAAATACATAAAATAAAATAATAATAAAATAAAGAAAAACATATTTAAGGAAATAAATAAAATATAAAAAATTTTATTTAGTTTGCCGGATCACTTCCATTCTAGCCTCGTGCTCTCGTACCATTTGAAATAATTCAACATCGGCTTTCCTTTGCATGTGAGCTAATTCAGCGTCCACCTTTCTTTTCATCTGCTCCAATTCAAATTGATGCTTTTCACGCATAGCCTGCAATTTAAAATCTTCCTGGAGCTTGACGAATTTGCTTCGACCCACCTCGATAGCTTCTTTAGCCTTTGCCCACTGGTGTATTCTGTTTGAAATAGCAACTTCACTCAGATAGCGCTTTGATATTCCTGCGTATATATAAACATATTACATTTACCATATTTAAAACATAAATAATTAAAATTACTCTCAGGTCGTCCATCTTTCTGTCGAGTGAGAGCTTTGGATGTTTTAGTCCTTAACATTTTAGGATTATATTTTGACCAATCTAAAATTCAATTAATTTTCTTTTTGTCGGCCACAGTCAACTTTCTAAAATATAGTACCCGCAGCCAAAAATTAGCCCCTTCCAAGAAACCACTACACATACGATACATAAATTATGTATGAACTTTAAAGACTACAGAAGCGAACTAATTAAATGATACATACCAAAATAATGTTTTGTAGTACACGAAGGCCTTTAACCAGGAAGACAAATTTACTGAAACCAGCACCTACGATACATTAAATATGTAGTGAAGGACCACAGAAATGAACTAAGTATTAATATAATACATACCAAAATTAATATTTTTAACACAGTAGAATTTTATGGAAATTTCTTCTTTAAGTACTATCTATCTATAACATGAAATTTGCAGTTTACACTACATAAGCAAACTAATTAAATTATACTCACCTCAATAATTGATATTTTAATATAAAAAAATATATTAAAAATAATTTAAATAACGCAATGCTGTTTTAAACAAATAATGACACAAACAAAACGCTAGAAATTCGTTTGACAATAAACTGTCAAATTGTGTTTGGCTGTGTTGCCAGAATGTGAACCTATTAAACTAAGCTCATCTAAAGCCCGTAATTGTAAAACCCGTATATCTTGAAAACACCGGTTCAACTAAGCGTCGGTTCAGATCAAGTTCAGTAAAGCCGCTATGGCAAACCACTGAGGTAATTTTCAGTGAAAGCCTATAATTATTAAGAAATACACAATACAATCAAATCTGTTTTTATTATGCGGTGTTTTTTATGCGGTTTTTATACTATATGGAATTGTTTATGAGCGATTCTTTTTGTGCGATATATCAAAATATTCCATCAAATGCATAGTATGAATAAAAAATGAAATATTTTTGATGGATTTCTTTTATTTACTTTTTGTGTTTATCTTGAAGTTAACAAACTTCAGGTTAAATTGACGAAATAACCAATCAGATGATTGATTTATTTGTTGTGTTGTCATCTGATTGGTTATTTCGTCAATTTAACTTAAAGTTTATTAACTTCAAGATAACTACGAGTGAAGAAATTGGGCATAAGTCCTAAACTGTAATTGTAACACGAGGATTTGAACTACGCGCCTCCATTCTTTTTTTCATTTATAACAGGAAATTTTAGTGAAGTTATGCGATTATGTTTTAAAGTTATTTAAAAAATTACTTTGTTACCAATAAAATAATGAAATAAACCAATAACCAGCAGTAAGCAAGCGTGAAGCATATACGGGTGAACTAAGAAGCGTAAGTCGTGGTTCGAACCCTGCTCGCATTAGATACAGCATACAATCATTTTTAGTGGTCGTGTTTGGCGTTAGTAGAATTATACGTTCATTGGTTCAACTGTACGTAATTGTACTTTCATTGGTTCATTCAAATTCTATCACTTTAGATCGCATATTTTCGAAATTATTGTACGCTTGGTGGCATTGTACACTGCTGTGAACAAAAGTCCAACATCGATCTGTGGACTATAGGAAAGGTAAAGGAAACCACCCCATGAATTATTCCTCTAGAAAATACTTACGTACTAAATAATTAGTACATCTTGGCCTCGGCCAAGTTAGGTACGACGCTTACAGATTAAAATAATTTAAATTTTATAACATTCTATCTAAGTTTTATGCTTATAAGAAGTGTATGATACAATTTCTGTTCATAAATCAAAAAACAACATAAATACGGCCAATTTCGTGCACGCTACCCTGTACAAAATTTACAAAATAAATATTATGGTTGGTATTAATGCGCACGCACCATATAGGTGTCAAAATCGAACAACAAGCCGATCCAAGAAAAAAAATGGCGGTGTATTATACGAAGCTACGTAAAGAGACGCTGGAAATTATGTAACCAATTTACTTAATATATAAATTAATTACTTTTAACAGTGCATCTATAAATTTACATCAAACATGGATGCTGTTAAATCGTTTAATAATGAGGTAATTACAGTACTAGAATCTCAACGCAATGCATGCACTTGTAGTCTATATATTTCTGTGCATCTTAATTCAAATCAAAATGTACATTATTAAAAGCTTTCGCTGTAACTATTTCTATAAGATTTAATTAAACATGAACTTTGTTTTAGCTTTCGAGCCTCTATGAAGTTAAACCGCCCATATCCAAGGCTAAAATGACATCACTAACGAGGGGTGCTATAAAGGCCATAAAATTTTACAAACACGTCGTCCAAAGTGTGGAGAAGTTCATTTTAAAATGTAAACCGGAATACAAAGTTCCTGGATTGTATGTGATCGATTCAATTGTCAGACAATCAAGGCATCAATTTGGACCGGAACGTGATGTTTTTGCCTCAAGATTTTCTAAAAATATGCAACAAACTTTTATTAATTTGTTTAAATGCCCAGCTGAAGATAAGGTAACTATGTTTATTATAATTTTCAAGTAAGTGTATTCCTATTTTGGAAAGACTGTCCCTTGTATTGTCGAACGTAATATTCAGAAAATCAAGATATTATCAGAAAAAAGACGTAAATTGATTAGGGTGGAGGGGTGATCACGATTATAAAATTTTTTTCTTCATGTTACTTTAAATCGAAAATGCCCAACATATTAACTCGAAGAAAATTAAACTTTATTTTATACATTCTTTTCTTCTTTAGTCTATCTCCGTTCACTCCTGAAAGTACGCTTCTGCAATTTTTTTCCATTTCTCTGTTTTGAGCCGTCTGAAACCAGTTCATGCAACACTCTTTATGTCGTGTAGCCACCTCTTTTGGGATCTTCTTACATTTGTTTTGGTAGCTCTTGGTCTCCAGTCAGCTAGTTTATAAGTCATTAATGGATGTTTATTTTCAAAACTTGAAATTTTAACTAACTAGAGAAAATATCGAGATGAAGTTTTCATTAGAGGGGATATTTTAAAAATTAGTGGAGTAAAATTTATCCTGTTAGCCATCTTATCATCCCAAATACTCTCCGTTTTGTTTTCATGGTACCAAAGTAAGAGCTCTGTGCATTCTTCATTTGGGGTGCGGTTTATTTGCAAGAAGATGCAGTGGGACTGCATCTATTTAAGTATGTTGGGCAGGACCAGTGCATTCTATCATCAGGCAGTATGCACAGTAGGTGACATAATATAGGAATCTGAATCCCTCATTATATCTTGGGATAAATCACTTATCTTGATCTTTTTATATCTTAAAAAATTAACAAAATAGGGCAAAAACTGAACATGCTTAGTGACTACCAAAATCTCCAATATGAGATTTCAAAGTGCTTGTTTTTCGTCATTTTTTGGTAGTAAGGGTTTCTTTCGATCATTTAAAATGCAACCCAAATTCTGAAAAAAATCACGATATCTGTGGACCCCAGAAACGCTTTTCATGGCACAATAGTTTTTGACCTTGTATATTTTGTTGTAAAAAGGTCTTCTCTTTTTTGTAAAATGAATGCTAATTACTTTATTCAAGTGCGAAATCTGAATATATTATAGGACTGATAATTATAACAAATGCATTTTGTTGGAAAATGATTTTGTGTTATAATTGACGGTTTTTTAATAATTGACACTTCATCGGCCAATTACGTAACTCTCAAAATTTTGGTGTACATATTACTGAGTGAGATATGATATTTGGAACCCAGAAATATGTACAACAAAATTATCCAAATTATTATAATACACGTGAATGTGCCTGTTCGCAGCTAGGTATCGATTCGTGGTCAGGAAAGATAAATATTTAAATAATAGTAAACCTATAAAATAACAGTTACAAAAATCACATTAATAGTTTTGGCAGTACAAAACAAATCCATTAATATGATTTTTTGTAACTTTTGTTTTATGGGTTACTATTACTTAACTTTTTTTAACCTTCGTAGCCACAAACACGCAGATTTATCCTACGTTTATTTAGCCAACATCGACTAGACATTACTATAAACAAATACAAAATATTATACACAACTATGTACTAATTACCTAATTTATATATAATTACACAATATATAAATATTTATACGCAATCCATCCAGTGACCATACAATTATTTATTTATATAAAAATTAATGCTTTTTAAATAAATAATTGTACATAAAAAGTCTCGATTTACATTACATTGGGCCATATTATATCCTGACAATAAAATAATGAATACCTTTTTCTTGTAAATTTTAAGAAATGCAATTTCTTTTAATCAAATACACAACAAAGGTCTAATTTATAAAATCTATTGTGTCACGAAAAGTGTTTCTTGAGGTCTTCAGATGTTTTTCACGATTTAGATTGCATTTTAAATTACGTAAAAACAAGTGCTTAACTTAACTAACAATTGTACCTTTTTTGTCGGAAACATTATTAACAATCTCTAAGATCTTGGATGAAAAAGCATAAAAGTTGGCTTTGTTGCCATTATTGTTAATAACTTTTTAAACCAGAAAAAAAGGGGGCGGTACATAACTAATAATAACTATGGTACTTGCAAACAATTCCATTTTTTATGACAACAATTTATGGAAATTGAATCCAGGAGATACACCTTGGATTTAGCTATTTTTCTTGTACTAATTGTTCATGGGGTGAAAAACGAATTAAGTCGGAAGCACATCCTGAGTAAACGCTTATCTTTTTTTTATTGTGTTAAGATACAAATAAGTTCTCTGTCAGCCAATGACCAGCAGTATAGCGTAAACTGTACACCGGTCAATTAGAAAGCGAAAAACCGCGGTTCAACTTTTGATCGAGTCGGTCTACCATTTAAATGAACAGGGTACACTAAATCGTGATATTATTTAACGTTTGCAAACCGGAAAGCCGCGTATGGCGGTATAAAACCGGATATATACACTGAACGAAATTACCATAAGTTCACTTACACGTTTACTGTTTTAAATTACCCAAAAAGAGATGTAAATAAAACGAAAACCATAAGTTCGATGTACAATTTAAAAAAAAAATAAATTATAATTTAATACTGAGTATTATAACCTTCTCCTACTTGCAATGCACTCAAAAATCCTATTTTCTAAAGTACTAATTAATTTTTGAACCATAGTTATTAGAATTTCGTACCATGCTTTTTTTATTGCACGTTTCCATATTGCATTGAATTTTTATAAACTTGGCGGAGAGTATGTCCCAAAGATTCTCAATTGGATTTAAATCTGGTGATCTTGTTGACCATTTCTATTCTAACTGGTAAGAATGGATTGTTCTGAGTGTGATGGTTATTCAACATATCGGAGTTTTTCTTGTAAAGGAAAATGCATCCCATACCACAACTGTTCCACCACCGAAGTTCCGACTCATCTTGACATCTTTTTTTTTTAATTTATGTTGTGCCAATAAAATTTAAAGCCATCTGGACCCATCTAAATTAAATTTTTTCTTGCCAGAAAAAATTATTCATGTTTCCAAGTTTATGTTTTTTGCAAATTGCAATATTGCTGGTTTTTGGTGTTTAGTTAATGCCGATATGTATGTCTAACCTTTTCCATCCATTTAAAACGGTCTTTGAAGTAATTACTTGCTGAACACGTCCAGCAGTAACAGAAGATTCAATTGTCGTTGAATTTACGTTGCTGTTGCCTGCTGTGTCGAAATAGTTCAAAGTATTGCTGTATGTTTGTTAGATTCTTTCGTCCACCTTTTAGATGATTTTTTCTTTAAAATTCCCCTAATTTAATATAATTTTACTACACATAATGATATTCAAATTTTTTGAGTAATTTTGAGATGCGGCATTCCAAATACTTTGTAGGAAGTAATTTTACCTTTTTAAAAATTGGTTAATAGTTTTCTTCTCGGCATTTTAAAATACTATCTCTAAATAAAACTTCAAACTCACAAAGTTACTTCAAAAATGTTTGTATTAAAAAAAAGACTCTTCTAAAAGTATGAATGCCTACTCATGACAAATATCTTTCAAGTATCAAAAAAATCACAACAAAATATTTAACTGGGATAAAGGGTATTTCTTTGCCAATATTAGAAATGACAAAATTACAATAACATTAGAAATATTTAAAATGAAAAAGTTTAAAACTTTTAAAATTTATCAAATTTTACTAATTTTGGTTCTTATATTGTTTTAATTGCATCCCAGTTTTCTCTAATTTAGGGCATTGTTTCCAAAATTTAATGTCATCTTTTTCTTAAGATGAGCAATAGTCTGTTTACAAATCGATGATCTTTCATCTTTCACCAGTATTGTATTATGTATTTAAATACAGTTTCATTTCTTTTTCACTTGATTATTCTTTACGTCTTAATGCCAATTAAATAAATTAGCGCGCTTTGCTACTTAGTGCAACCCCTGCCTTTAAAATTTAACTTTTTATGTGAACTATCAACTGTTTCTTGCAATTCAAACAATGCTATTTAAATTAATTACTTATTTATTACAATAATTACAAAGTAATACAAGATTCAATTTTCAAACATCTTCTGCACTCTAGGTTGTTTCGCTGTTGTGCTCGGTTGATTGAATTGTGTGTTTACGAATGCTATCGCTAAGAATGTAATCGATTACATCTATAAATTCTTCCATATTTACTTGCTTTATAGATTAAGAAACCCCAAATATGCGGCATACACGAAAATTATTCAATCTACTTCAAATTTGTTAAAAATATTTTTTATTATTAATTTGCAACAACTCCGAAAAACACTAACAACGTTAACGATTTTGTAATAATAACTTGAAAACATAATATAAATAATTAAATGCGGCAAAGAAGCTCTGTTGTCATAACCTACAATTAAAATAAACAGTTGATTGTATGTAGCAATGCGCGCGCATAGTGCTTCAACTGTCCGTAATTTCAATACTCGTAGTTCCGACTGATCAATCCTAATCAACAGTTTTTTGAAAATTGCTATAATTCACAGATCATGAAGATTTGTGCACTTAAGGGGAATCATTCTTTCAGCACAGACAAGGTTGTTTTTGGGTTTGTCTTGGGTATAACCACTGATTCACTTTTCTAACAACTCCTAAGATGACAAATATTTCAGAATTTTGGCCGCTTTTTGTTACTCATGACACCACTGGGGGTCGGTTAATGGTAACAGTTAAAACTTAAACAATAAAATTACATAAGGCAAAATATTGCTTTTTTTTAGTACAAAAAATTAAAAACGATCCAGTTAATTTATAGTCTTTTTTGACTTTGTGTCTCCTTTAAACTAACGAGTTTTCTTTTTAATATTAAATCACGAGAGATTAATTTAGTTGTTTTTTGTAAGACTTAGAAAAAAAGGGCTTGTTTTTTTGGTTTTACACTAATTATAAGTGATTGAACTTTTCTTTTGATTTTTTGAGGCACATGATTTCTCTGGTACTGCAGTTTTTTACTTAAACCTGTTCTGACTTAAACCTGTTCTGAATTTACCTACAAATTGATTTTTATTTTGGGCTTCCTTTTGCAAGGATACAACTTACGTCGTTTACCCGTTCCCCCCAAGGGGGTACTCGTGCATTTTTTTATTTGATTTTTAAGTTTGTTTAATAGTTTTATAAAATTGTGTTTCCATTATTTTAATTTTTGGTTTTTTAATATTTTAGAGCAAAGTAATAAGAGTGTTGAACTTATGGCAAAAAAATCAAGTATTTCCACCTGAAGTGATTCAACCATTATTTGATTTAACAGATCCAAATCACCCAATGTATAAAGAACAAATGCTTGGACAAAGTAATGGTTTATCGATGCAAAATTCAAGTGGAAACAACAAAGGTTGGTTGAAGGATTTTTTGTATTTATTCAATTTCTACACAGTGTGCCATTGCTACTTATTGCAAAATTAATAATTAGTTTATTAGTAATGCTAACTTAAAAGTTGGCTTTAAATTTATAGCTAAACTTGATTTACAATGAATGTGTGTGCGTGCGTTAAAAGTACAATTTTTCTTCACGTTCGTGACTTAATAATTGTTGCCAACATCGAGCATTGGTTTTCGGTCAATATACATAATTTGCTTGCACAATAGTTTATTTTAATTATTGCGATTAAATTTTAATAGTTTTACTTCTCCATTAAGTTTAAATATTAATAATAGAAAAGTGTTATCTTTATCTCACTATATTTAGTAAAAGAGGAGTGTATTAAAATACTTCTAAATTTACTTCAACGGTTTTTCAAATTGAATTTAATAAAAATCTCAAAATAAGCTATTTTCTAAGTGTATTTTAAGTGGAGATTATCCAGATTTTAATAGCAATCAATAATATTTAAAGCATCCACTTAATGCTGACTCGGATACTCATTTTGCTTTTATATATAAAAGTTTTTTTAATCTGCAAAGTTTTCGTATTAATTAAAGTTTATAATAATTAAAATACATCACGAAGTGCGTATATTGCGTATAAAACTTTAAAATCGGTTAGAAATTGCGATATTTGTTTAAATTTAATTTTGCATAATTCATGTTGATACATTTTTATAAAAGGAATTTGTACCTAAATTTCAACATTCATAAACATTCGTTTGACTTCAAATCTTCATTATAAAACAATGGTAAGTTGATACTTTTTATAAAATTATTTTTTATAAAATTTGGCACACTGTGTAAGTTTAGGTACATGTCTTAATTGGTGATTCATATTAGGTTCACCGGCATTGCAGAGGACACCTAAGGGCGCTTCGCAAGTCGCACATCAAACAGATGCACACCTTAGTGGAATTACTAATAATCCGGTACTAAGAGTTATAATGGAGAATCCGAAAACTGCACTTCAATACAAGATTGAATAATAGGTTTACAACAAAACTTGAGAGCCATATCAGTGTTACAATAATAATCCAGCATAATAATTAACGATTGGTCAATACTTAATATTAATTAACTGCGCACATGGTTATTGTTGAGGGTGCTGTTACAAAATAATGATTTGGATAAACTTTGCACAGAAACAATCTACATGGATTAGAACAATCGCTAATCAGCATTGACAAAATGAACAGAATTTGTTCATAGTTTGTTTTATGCAAAGCTAAAATAATTAATTTTGCTGCTTCCGATGCTTCAATAACTAACAACCTAGTTTTATGTTTTTTGCCATTCTCATTTTCACAATATCATTCCATTTTTTTCTGTGGGTACAGTCAATCATTTCATTTAACAACCAAATTTGTTATCAAAGTTTGCGTGTTCATAATTTTTAACACAATTAGTGGACTGGGTTCATTCCTAAATATACACATTTAGAACCAGGATCATTAAATTTAAAATTGGGAAATTAACAACTGTATTGTTTAAATGAAAATTTTCACAGATATAGTGCTTTTTTCGTTTAACATATTTGTCACTGAGCCACTTTTGCCAATTGATATCTTTTAAGGAGGTTGAAAAGCAAAGTCTTAGATTTTATCTCGTAGCCTTTCTTATTTTATATAGTTGACGAACATTGTATCTTTTTCTTGCAATTCCAACTTTTTTACAATTGTAGTACTTTTTATAATCCAAATTTTTGTCATTTATCTAACTCATAAAGCAAAAGTCAAGTTTCTTGAATCCATCTGATTTTATAAGCACTACAAACTTTTCTTCTGTTTGAAAAAACTGATTAAAATAGAACTATAAAACAAAACCAGCAGTTATGACCAGCAGTGTACGTAAAGCATACACCGGCCACGGGACTGGATATGGTAATTATCAAGTCAATATCAATCTTAGTAAGTCAGAATACACCTGTTAATTCAGAAATCATCTTGGGAGCTTAAAACTGTGAAGGCAAGGGAATAAAACAAAAGTTCCTGATCAAACTAATTTTTAACTTCAATGTTCTTATGAAATCTTAGGATAATCATTATCAAAATATTAATACTTTTATGGCCTTCTTAAGTATCTTGATAGTTACAGATGCTTTTTAGGGACGTCTTATGAAAGAAAAACTTGATAAAACAAGTAAATGTTTATTTAACGTACTAACAAGTTTGCAATAGCAAAACATGTCATTTTTTCCTTACATTTGTTTTATGAGCCACTCCTTAAAAGTATTTTAAAAGTACTAGATACTTTCCAATGCTTTGATCATGAGCAACTCGTTTTTTTTTAAATATCATTTACTAAATTGACAAAAATTAAAAATCTTTTTTAATCTTGAAACACTTGTTATACTGCACCATTATTATTTTTTAGAAATTTTAGGGCTAGATCCTATAATATCCAATAGTAACCCCGGCGAAGTTCTCAAACCACTATTAGTACTCTGAGCATATTATTTGTTTTACATTTGAAGTAGCTGGCTGGGCTGGCCGTAGATGTGCCTGTTACCCTGTATTATTGTTCATGATAAATTTGTAATTAACATGAAAAACTGGCTTTAACGTGTCTTTCGAAGCACAGAGACGGCCACAACCAAGTCAGCCCCTTTCCGGATTCGAACCGGGCATCTTAGGTCGGTATTCTGTAACTCGTCCCTACGTAAAGATCCTTTAAAAAATGATAAAACTTAGTTTTTACACAAAATTTTGACACATATTTGACATAATTTTACTTGGAAACCGAGCTTTTCCTTTGGTGAAAGAATCCTTTCGTAAGGGATTAGTTATAGAATATCGACCTTAGGCTTAACAACTAGGCCAATGACCGTCTCTAACATTTAATGTTTCTGTATAATACTTGAATCTAGAAGTGACCTTTTCATGGCCCACTTAGAGGTTTCTTCTCCCTACTCGAATATTGTGATTTACTCATGGGATCCCACGAAATATACAATGGTTCTAATGAGATCTTGATAACCCCGCATTGAGAATCATTGGTTTAACCTAATTACACAAAATAAGAACTTCACTTTGAGTATGGTCTAAGTTGATTACCTAGAGAATTGGAGTTGCTTAGATCGATAATAAAAGTTCATACAAAAAATGGGGAAAATTAATGCTCGTTTTCACCAACCTATTCCTAACGTTAGGAATTGGTTGGCGAAAACGGGTATAAGTATCTTAATCTACTTCTGGGTCATTTTTGAAATAATCATAAAAAAAATTGTGGGTCTGCTTTGAGCAAAAAGCACTCAAGCATACAACTTGATAATTCCCAAACTACAAGACTACTTTCTGCTCTAGATACACAAATAACTGTTATATCGCACCCTGAAAATAACACTGTCGTAACTTCCAAAACCATTATTTTGAGATAATCGCATTTTAAAGATTGCAACGGTTGTAGTAATTTTACCATTATGTATAATGTCACCTAATTTATTTTAAATAATAATTTGGTCGGTTCTAAACCTAAACAAGTAGTATTTTGAGAATGGAAAAAAATTTTTTATGCTATAAATTAATTAAATAAAAGTTGAAGGTGGAACATACGACAGTTTTCCATTAAAAGATGAATGTACAACAGTATTACGTTGTTTATTATTTTCAAAAAAAGTCTTCAATAATGTTATCTAATCTAAAAATAAATTTTCTTCTTCTTCCTCTTCATCTTGCAGATCAATTACAAAATTTTTTTGTTTGCGATTGCTTACCAGTGCTTCATAAAACTGCGCATGGGACTTGGGTATGTGATTCTGGTTCAGCAACCACATCAAATCTTTCTTTTTTTCAATAGATATTCCTGGATGGCTTGCATACATTGCATCTAATTTTGATGATGTACTAGAACTTTTTTTCCGCGGCTCTTAACTGTTATTAGGTGAATGTTAAAGAATTCTTCCTGCTTCCATGACGTTTTGTAAAATAATTGATTTGGTTGGCTTTTGACCAACCAAATTGACCAACCACCTTGTTGTATGTACCATACAACAGTCTTCCTCACAGAAGCTGTGCATATTTGTGAATTGTAAAACTGTTGTTCGCTAAATAGCACCTGAATGATAAAAGATGGAAGTTTCGACGTGGTACCATTGAAAAGAGCGTAAAAATACATAACAATCAATCAAAATCTGAAAATTGTCATTTTGGAAGTTACGACAGTGTTATTTTCAGGGTGCGATATGTACTATTTGACAAAATCTTGTTAGTTGTAAAAGTTTGTTAAGTAATTCATTCAATATTTATTTTATACAGCGATATTAAAGATAAAATAAAAATCACATTCTGATGTTCAGTATCTTTGAACATTCTGTAATAGTTGTGGATGTATTAGAGCGGGAAGGTCGCCTTTTTCTTGAGGTACACACATTATTACTTTTATAACCGCTTCAAAAATTACCAGAAGCAAATTAAAGTATCCTATACTGTCCATTCTCACTTTATTTTCATTTTGGTAATTTATCTTGATATCCAATATTTTTATAAGAAATTCAATAAGATTCTGTTTTGCACCGACAGTTCGGAAAGTTTTCAAAATCTTTATAAATAAAGAGAGATCCTTATTCAGGGGTGGTATAGTCAGGATTTACCTTTAGAAGACATGGTACTATATTTATATCAGTTCTAGCCATAGCCTATATTATTTACTTTTTCCGTGTCTTAGGAGGGGGGGGCATCCAGTCTACATACACCATTGTTATTATTAGGATATCAAGAGACAAGATAATAGAATTGATCATAACAAAATGGAAGTGCACTATTAAACTTAATATTGGCTTTTTGATATCAGTGATTAAAACCTCATTGATAACATCTAAATTGACTTCTTTCGTGTGCCATATCCGATCCTCGGACGTTGGCGATTCAACTTGGCCGAAACCAGTATGAATTTTCTATGGAGTATAATATATGGGGTGGTTTCCCTTTTCCTTCTCCATAGATCGATATTGGACTTTTGATCACAGCAGTGCATCTAACGTGAGCAGGATTCTAATCGCGACTTACGCTTCTTAGTCGATCCGTGTATCCTTCACACTGGTTTTGACTATTTCGCTTTATATGAGCTTTGCCCAGTTCTATATATTATATGCAAACAATCCATATTTTGTGTCATTAACTGTCGGAAATTAAAATCACATATTTTATAATAAAATAAAATGGTTTATACACTCGTAAGCAGAGACTAGAGTTATAAGCATTTATACATATTTTGTTGTCAGTAGCTTTATTTTGACTTGTAAGTGTTTCACATCACTTCGATAAATGAAAGTTTAGGAATCCTCTAATTCTATTTTTTAATTATGTCATATTCCTATTAACATTGATAAAAACAGGATATGTTTTCTTGTGCATGCACAAAGGTTTAAAGATTGATATAAACTAGCAATTATTTAATGAAATAAACGTAAACAAGCTAATATGTTTGTAGTATTATAGAAATAGATTACATAAAATACGAATTACTCAGTATGGACAGCGCTTTTAATATGTTCAATTACTTCAAAAATTTAGCAAACACTATTTTATTAGTAAAAACAATGATAAGAACACTTCCCTGGGGATATTTCAATTATATGTGTTACAGTATTTGACTGGATGTCATCGTCAGTACCTATAGTTACTCAAAAAAGTCCTCGGATAATTCTGTTACTAATGGAAATTGTACCTTTTGAAGACTTTTCTCATATAAAAATTGTTGGTACTGTCAATACTTTTTAGACATTTTTTGTTAAAAATTTCATTCTTTTCATTTTTGTTTATATACATTTCTCCATTTTGACGGACCGTTTTCAAGTAATAGTGACTTTAAGAAGACTAAAAATTTTAATAAAACTAACATTACTCTTATGGGAGCTTCTTAAAATTTTTACAGAATCTTCTTTAAGTCACTATTACTCGAAAACAAAATGGAAAAATGTAGAGAATGAAATTAACAAAAAACTTGGGGCCATATTCTAGGACATGGGTGTTAGGTTTTACGTGAATATGTCACCATGGTACATCCATTTTGACCGGTTTCACTGATTGTGTAAAATTTCCTAGTGACTATTGAACTACATTAACATTGGTCATACAAATTTTTGTACACACCAACACACTTTTTGTTAAATATCCTTATTAAATTTTTGAACATGCTGCCAACTTTATTTTGTGCGGACATATCCACACTTTTTGTAACATATTTTTATTAAATTTTTAACTTGTTCCCGATTTTATAGACGTATACACGTCAAAAGATAGAAGTTAACATGATTTTTATGAAACTGTGATTTTACGAATCACATGAACTCCAATATAATCCAACCCACTTCTGTAGAAATCTCAAAAATGATAAAAGGTATTCTAAATGTTGATACCAAAAATGTTCATCGTAATGTTTCGTATCGTAAATGTTTTGTTTTTAAACATTTTTATATCCTGCATAGCTTTTGAGGTATCCATATAACAAGATCTGAAATCTTGCTTGCTTACCCCTTGACAGCCCTCAAAGTTTGAACAAGTTTATCTATTCTTTTAACTACCAATTTTAACTATGATCCAAGTTAGAATAAACCACAAAATGTTTTAAATGGGGCTCAGAAACCCATTATAATACCTTTTCTTAATTTAATTTTTTTTTATTTCATACTTCTCATTCAGCTACATTTCTACTACTTAAAAATGTAAAGAAATATTAAGGGTTCTTCCCCTCGTTTTTTCTTTTTATTATTATTATTACACCTTACAATTTTAAGAAATAGCAGATGCATCTTCAAAATATTACAGTAGAACCCCGATTATTCGTGAAGCGGTTTATCCGTGGGTGCATTATACATTGATTACCGTCAGATTATTATGCATGCGGCGGCTTATCCGTGCGGCGCCAGCGGTTTATCTGTGGATATTTGCAACTTTAGTAGTATACTATGTGAAATCAAATACAAAGCTGTTTAGTGTATTTTTTATAATAATTTGACAAAAACGTCAATTATTATTATCCATGCTTTTCAATTTTCCGTGCAGAGCACGGTCTCAGTCGGCCCGGATAATCGAGGTTCTACTGTACTGTTATATTTCGAAGTGATATTTTAAGAAGTTTCTTATATGATTTCGAAAAATAGAGAAATATTTACTTTTTCTATTTTTGTAAGTAAGAACACCCCTTAAGACATCACTTGGAAGTTCAGTGGTAATATTTTTGAAGTTATTGGGAAACGCACTTGCTAGTTTTTAAAAATTGTTTTTTAAATCGTAAAGTGAAGCACTAGGCATATACACGATCCTTCATTTCTACTTTGCTTAGTTTGACCACGATAATAATTCAAAATATATTTTATTATTGAGATATAGTTTGTTGAGTATTCTAATGATTTTTTATCAATTTTGTTTTCTTTTTTCACTTTGATATTATATTCTTTTCTATGATTTTATTTTATCTTATATTTACTCACTACGAAATGGGTATTGATGAAAGCACTTATTTTTTATTTCCATTTTTAATAATTATTCCTGTTAGAATTTTCTATTTCTCGGATGGGCAGGTTACCTATCTTTAGATATAAACTTCCTTCTCTGCCACATACTTTTCCTTATCACTAAGGTTAATGATTGGAGACCTACTGTTTCTTGTTAGTTCCCAACATCTAATGTTAGACGTACTTAACCACACCGACCAAGTGTATATTGGTAGGAGAGCAGAGTTCCTAAAATGATCACTACATGGTACCCATCTAAGTGCCATCAACCTGTAACAATGATCCGTAAACAAGAATGCTATCTTTAATCTTTTAAAAATCTTTCAATTCTAAAATTTCTTTGTTTCCATTTCCAATGTTCTGGTGTAAGACTGACTACTCAGTATAATTTTTGTATATTATTATTCTCGAGAAAATTATGATAGATGTCATACAGCCTTTAGTAACAATTATAATATTTCATCCTTTTTATGGAATCTATTAATTTCTTAAAATCTGCTCCTCTAAACTATCATAAATTTAACATCTAACTTGATTGTGCATTATCCTGCCATTTTAAAAATAATACTGAATCTTTAAATTTCTTTTGAAAAGATTGCTTTCAGTGCTAATTTGGGAGGACTTTTCAAGAAGGGGAAATGTAAAATGGGAAATAAAAAATTTAAACAAACAACTTTTGCAGATGAACTTTCTTTTGCCAAGTTATAATTTATATCAATTCAAAATCATATTAATAAGCGATAATTAATTCACAAAATGAGCTTTCAATAATGAATATTTTCAAAAACATAAGAAAAAATAAGAAGAACATAAGAATGTGAAAATATCCATCATTGAAAGCTTGACCGACAACTTCATTTCAATTTCATGGAAAAGTTGTTTGTATTTTGTTGTTTTTCTATTGACACACCACGTGTTGACGGCATTTCCTCTTCTTGAAAAAAACCCTTTACGGCGTTAAGGGTCGTTTATATGCTCTTCCCAATTTTTTAAACTTATTTATTATATCTTGTGAATTTTCAAATGAACTTCAAAAATATTACCACAAATAAATCAGAAGATAAAACTAGTGGTGTTTTGATTTTTAAGTCATAAGATATCACTTTGAAATTTAACATCAATATTTTTTTAAGCAATTTGAAAATGCACCATTATGGCAATGTATAATATTAATTTAAAAAAACACTCTACCTTTAATTTTAGGTTTTAAAATTTTCAAGTGCCTTTTAACAAAGAAAACTTTGAAAGAGTTTCTTTCTATTAAAACTTGCTAAGCAAATTATTAATTGGTTACTTTTAATCCCAATGAGCTTTAAAATGGATAATACAGTGAGTTAACTTTGAACTTAGTTTAACTCATGATTGTACAATTCAGCTTAAGGGCCAGTTTTGCAATCGTAGTTTAAACCATAAATAATGCTATTTTCAGGTTAGACACCAGAGATCGTAAATGATAAAGATTATTTTTAAAACTTATTTCCATTCTATTTGGAATAAATTGATTCTCTTAGAATAATAATTTCAAAGTTTTTAACGATTGTAAAGCTGGCTCTTAGAGTAACAAGTATTCATAATTCTCTCCATTCAAGTTTTTTTACACATTTGAAGTCAAACATTATTTGACAATCAAAGAACGTATATTTTTGAAATGTAAATTCAGTTGATTAGTAAAAACCATGAGTGCTCAAGTATGATTCAACTTGGTTTTTTCCCTAATTTGAAAGGAACAGAAGACCTAGAAAATGTTCTTGAACCCTTAAGCCCTTCATATTACAACATTTTTAGTATCTTTCGGCATTTTCAAGTTATTAGAGAAAAACTGAGATGAGTAATCTTCAAGTTTTCATATATAATAGTGCATACTCATTTTTAGGGTCAGTTGTATAAATCTTGAGTCAAAATTAACTTTTAAGCCATTTTCAGCATCACTGGATTTGTAATTTTTACTTACAGAGCCCTGTTCAGTGCTATATTCACTAAATCTTAGTTTGCATCATTAATTTTTAGAATATTATAAATATTTAAATAATTTCTACGATTTCCACCAATCCTAAAAGTTTTTATTTTAATTTCCTCCTAAGACTATTGTATAAACTGCAATCTAAGATTTAGACATTCCTAAACTTTAATTTTATTTTAAAACAATTTTTCATTAATTCATGATTTGGTTAAAACAAATCTTTCAAAGTTATTGAAATCCTGTTATACAAACACAAAGAATTAATTTACTCATTGGATAGGCCCTACTTCTCAATTTCTGCAAGTTTTTAAATTTTAATTTACAATTAAAAAATTGAACGGTGAAGTTTTTATTTATATTGGTTAATTTTTAAGGGGTGGGTTGTAACCATATTTCGTGCTGCAGTGGATGTTTAACTTTTTTTCATATACCAAATCATTATGTATTATTCTTTAACATATTTGTTTTACTAATATTTGTTGTATCTTTTTTTTTTACAAATATGGCTCTCTTTGTTAACTTGTTTGAAGTGCAGGATTACAACGATGCGCTTAGATTTAATTTTATTATTAAGCATTTGTAATAGCAAATTTAAAACAAAACTAATGGATTACTTGTTTGCAGGGATCCATTACAGATCAGAATACTTTGGCGCAATTACAGCAACTACAAAAGTTATTACAAAAACAAGGGGTTGATGGCGGCAAAGGTGAAGGTCAGCCAGTGCGTTTTGACAGAAAATTATTGGAGTTTGATTATGACGATGAGGAAGATGACGATCATGTCAATCCGTCACCTAAACTACCATCAAATAACAATAATTCAGCTATCGAAACAGTTGGAAGGTAAAATATTTGGTAAACTTAAAGGTGATTTTATCTTTTAACACTTTTTTTTTTCAGTTTGTTGTCTAATCCAGAAGTTTTAAGACAACTTCAAACTTTACAACAAACCATGACCCAAGCTCAAGCACAGCAACATCAAGAAATGGACATCGACACTCTTAGAAAATTGCAAGAAATGAAACAGCAAGAAGAAGAATTTGATAAGCATTTGGCTCAAACTGTGCCGGTATATCTATTGAAAAATTAAAATACTCAAATATTAAAACATTTCTTGAATTTCAGAAATTACCATTTGCATCGGAGTGTGATTTTAAGGCACCGATAATAAATAATTCGCCAGCGGTATTATCCAACTATTATAATATGACCGGTGTTCAAGATATGACCATCCCTCCGCCAGGCTACAAGCAACCCTATGACATGCCATCTCAGCAAGATGAAGCTACTGTTGATTCTGAAATTCAATTTGTAGGTGGAAATGACAGTTTGGATTTGGAGGTTATTAACTTGGATCATGTAGATTCCATAAGCCAATCTCCACAAGATGAAAGATATTCTAATCGACGCAGAAGAAGTCGGTCTGGAGATAGATCACGAGATAGTCGAGTGCGTGACAGAGATAGAAGATCCAGGAGATCACGTACCAGATCAAGATCTCGTGATAGACGACGTCGTTCACGCAGCAGAGTAAGAGATAAGGAAAGAGAACGTGAAAAAGAAAGAGAGAAAGAGAAGGAGAAGGAAAGGTGTAAGCGTGGATTGCCACCTGTAAAAAAAGATAATTTAAGTGGTGAGTATTTAATTTATTGTTCACGATTTCGCTGTTATATTATATCTTGACTTTTTATTTTGTTTTTACAGTTTGCAGTACAACTTTGTGGGTTGGACATTTATCAAAACTTGTGCATCAGGAAGAACTGTCAGATACTTTTGGTGAATTTGGAGATGTGGTTAGCATCGATTTGATACCTCCCCGAGGTTGTGCATTTATTTGTATGCATCGCCGGCAAGATGCATCACGCTGTCTTCAAAAATTAAAAAGTCATAAAATGCAAGGCAAAGCAATCACAGTAAGTTTTTAAACAGTCATCTTTATTTTTTTCTATTAAACAAATTGGTGAAATTTAAAATAACATTTTTTAATAGCTTGCATGGGCACCCGGTAAAGGTGTGAAAGGAAAAGATTTGAAAGATTATTGGGAAGTAGATTTAGGCGTTTCGTACATCCCTTGGGCAAAACTTAAACCAGACATCGACATGGAATTGTTAGAAGAAGGCGGAATGATAGATGAAGAAACTATGCCGTCGTGGTTAAAAACCAAACAACAGCAGCTGATGGCATCACAACTTATACCACCTCCACAACCACCAATGATTCCACCTGAAATAGTTCAAGTGGTTTCATCGGTTACGCACCTACAATGACCACGAGTATAGACACCAGCCAACCACCTCCAATGTCCAGTGGTTTGCTTCAACCTCCTCCTCTGACACTTCCACTGGTTTCTTCTTTTCAATTGGGTAACAGGTTGTTGGGAGCCGTTGGTATGAATTTACCACATGGTATGATGTCAAATATACCTATAGGTGTACCGCCACCAAACATGCCTGGAGCTATGCTTTCTAACCAATTGTTGGGAATGGGATCGCCGTTTGGTCATCATCAAGGTCCTCCTGGACTTTTACCGCCGCCTTTGCCTATGCAAACCCCTGATAAAATTCCCACTACCATTCCAGACAATATGGGTTCGCGTCCCGATTCTCTTTTGGGTTTGCCATTTGGTATGATTTCTCAACCTCAAATATCTATATCACTTTCTCACGAAGATAACATGGACGTAGAAATGGAAGATGCCAGTGATAGAATGGATAAGCAACCTCCACTTAGTGATCAACTGCTAGCAGCTTTGGGTCAACAAAATAATGAAACAAGTTTGAGTGCTGCAGTTAGCAGATTGCATGCAGTAACTAATCAAAGATCTAATTCAATAATTATGGATAGTGGTAGCGATGGCGGTGATAGAAGAGGTGAGAGAAATGATAGAAGTCGCGATAGAGATCGAGATCACAGAAATGTCAGACGAAATAGTCGTGAGAGAAATAAAGACAGGGATAGAGATCGTGATTCCAGAGATAGAAGAGACGACCGACGTGATAGAACTAATAGGTGGGGAGATCGAGATAGAGATGATCATGGTGACAGAAAAGAACGTAACGAAAAAAGTTTGAATGACAGATTGCGTGAAATGGCGCATCAAGGTTCATACAAAGAGAGAAGGAGTGTTGATAACGACTTCAATAGTCGTGATAGTTTACCTCCACCTTTTCATCCTCCATTTAATGACAGAGATGATTCTCAAGAGTTGAGAATTAATCACGAAGACAGATTTAGACATGGTCCACCGCATGATGATTCTCGCGTGAGAAGAAGATCCGATAATTGGGAAGAACCTGAGTTTGAACCTCCTCCACCTTTTATTAATCGAAACGATAATGGACCACCAAGACCACATATGAATCGCGATGATCGACCGCCTTTGAGGCATCACTTTAATCGCTCCGAAGGCGGATCTCATCGTCCGCCACTTTTAGATCACGAAGACATTTTTATGGAAGACAACCGATTTAGAAGAAATGAAGATTTTATGGACGAACCTATTCACGATAATTATGAACCTCCTATGAGGGAAGGTCCTATGCGAGATGGCCCAGGATTTGGAGGATCTGGTATGGCAGGTTCTGGTATGGGATTCCGTCCAGGAATGGGACCGAGACCTCCTATTATGGGACCACGCCCAATGATGGGGCCTGGCCCTAGAATGGGTCCTTCAGGACCAAGACTTGGACCTAGACCAGATTTTTGGGGGCCTCCAAGACCAATGCGGCTTCATGGACCACCTGATGGATTTCATCCTCGAGGTCGTATGCCTAACCCGCACAAGTTTCTTCCCAGAGGAGGTCCTCCTCCTATGCGTGGTCTGCGTCCTCCAGGTAAGATTGTAGTTTTATTAAAAAAAGTAAACATTTGTAATTTGATGTAATTAAAATTGTAGGACCTCCAATGCGTCATAATTTTCAACCACGTTTTGATGGACCACCTGATCACTTTGCAAGTCACAGTGGACCACCTGGTCCACCAGGAATTTTTGACGACATTCCTCCTCCACGTGAAAGACGCGATAACAGAAGACAATTTCCACAACAGGACTACAATGGCGAAGAAGAGCACAACGGACGTGATAGGCGTAGTACTCGATGGGGAAATTCGGCACCAGAAGACGATGAAAATGAAGGAATTTCAAGTGAACATAACGAAAAAATTGATAATCCTCCTGGTGATGATATCGAAAGCGAAGATTTGGGAGTAGCATCTCAGGAATCTGAGAATGTTGTTATGGAACAGCAAGGAGGTGATGGAAATTCGACTCCTCTACATGATGAACCACAAGATCATGCCATTGAAAAAGACGAACCTCAGCAAGTGACTGAAATGGAAGGTGCAACCGATTCTGCTGAGGCGGTTGCCGAATAATGGTTCTTGTTTAGAAAAAAAATTGCTAAATAGGTACCGTTTACATTTTATACATGTCTTATCTTAGTTTTAATATGAAGTTCAACACTTGAAACGAGTTAGAATATTGCAAATATGTTGAATTGTGGTGAAACTTGGCTGTGATTGTGTGGTGAACACAGGGGACCCCCTCAGGTATAAATTATTATTGTTTAATAGGCAATAACTTTTATTAAAGTTTTTAGTATAATTTTAAAATTGACAGATTTAAAATTTATTTATTTTAAATGTAAGAATTAGATTTTTATAAAACCAAATTTTATAATGGTAAAGTGATTATTCGTTATGTATATGTTGAGATTATTAATTTTATTAAATTTTGTAAAGGAAATAATTTTCAATTTTGATTTTTAAATATATTGGTTTTTGCTTAAAATATTGAGTGTTTAAGAATGAGGCATCGAAAGGTAGGTCGATCTGTGTTCACAATATCAACTTCACGGAGAGGAACCAGCGTTGGCACTCAAATTGAGTGACTAATGCAAGGTACGGTCTTAATTGATTTAAACATGTTTGCATAATTAATTTTTGTACATAATTAAAAACATTGTAATAATAATTAAATTATTTAGAATTAAAGGAATTCAAAATGCTAGTTATTTGTGTGTAAAAAGTTTAAGACTTTCAAAAAATAAAATAAAAAAGAGTTTACTGTTATAGTGAATTTGCTTTATTTATGTGCATACGAAAAAAATTTTAAAATGTAATAATTCTAGGAAAGTCTTGTAATATAAATACTTTTGAATCAATTTTGCTTTGATTACTTGTCGCTCAGGCGATAATTTTTTAATATGATTGTATTTGTTGCTATTTATGTTTCATGTTGAATAAAAATTTTTTAAATTTTTACAAGCTAATTGAAATTTTAAAGTTTTCCAACTTACATTTATAGTCTTAAGATACCATTGTACAATGTTATTAACAAAATTTTCCGATATAGTTTTTAATTTCAATTTTATTGGATTAGAAATTGACACCCCCAACCAAAAAGGACGTAACTCAAAAGTTACGTCTAATTTTAGTTATGAGCATTTCTGTATCAGGAGAAAAAACAAATCTAATAACAATTTAAAAGATGCCTCCACCCATTTATAATATTTTTTTCGCGCTTAAAATAACACTTCTAGAATTTTTTAAACTTTCAAATCGCTCTTCTGAAAAATTGGTAAAAGTGACTTAGATCCTTCTACGTTGGGGGTGTCGAAATGTAAGTTGGAAAATTTTAAAATTTCACTTGGTCTGTTAAAATTTTTATTCGACATATAATTTCACAAGTTAATAAACTATTTACTATTTATGTTTTGATAATTTTATTCACTGACAACAGTTTCTTTTAAATTACATTTTATTGTTCTAATGTATTTTTTAATTTTAAATTAATAAATCATAATTTTTGCCATATCTATTATATATTTATGTTAAAATATCTCATTTTAATTAATTTTGATTCACGTTCTAGTCACCCAGGACTTTTTCTAGGACTCTCATGATTGTTTTGACACGACATTCATTATTTAGCTTTATTCAACTGTAAACTAGCTAATTTTGATAAATAATATATTGTTCCAATGCACTATCACAAATTTGTGCAAATTTATCAATATTAGAAATTAGTATTTTTATCAATTAAATTTCTGTACTTGGTTTTCTAGCTTCAAATTGAATATTGGAAGTCTTGGTATTGAAAAGATGATATTTAAAAAAAACTTTTGATTTACAGCTAATTTTAGTTTAAAAGAAACGAAATCTTGCATAGAAACATGAAAATGGATTCATTTTTTGTAGTTATGAACAGCTGTATGCCTGCAAGTATCAACTATCGAGTTGAAAAATATATATTTTTCATTTGGTTATATACAAGGTGGTGAATCCATTCAGGCACAATATGATTTTCAAGACTTAATTTTTAATGCTGAGTTTATAATATCTTCCCTATTAATTATTTTCGGGAAAAAAATACTGCATCTGTACATGTTATTGCTTTTAATTTTCCATAAAGGCAGAAACGGGAAACTTGAAAATGCTATTTGCTAATAATTACCTTTGTCTTGCCATTTTTGAAATCAAACGCAATTATTTTTGATCTGCCATTAAATAAAATCAAACTAACATGTCAAATTGATAAAAGCATAACATGCATGACAAAAACTAATTTAAAGTCCCCTTCTACAATAATTAGCGGGGATATTAATTGAATATTGAAAATTATGAATAAATTCATCACCCTGTATATATTTTCTTTCTCAATTATCACCATAGTAGAATTTAGTGAAAATGAACAAGCTCGGCAGTCATAATAACATACACTTTCCGTAATAGGTTAAATTTAAATTAAAAACATGAAGAAGGCAGTAATGTATTCCCGAAAGCTTATAAAATAATTGAAGCTAATAATTTTATATTTTTAGAAATAAAGCAAATTAAATTCACTTAAACATGGAAATTGTAAAATATTAAATTAACTTGATTTTTTCTCTTTCCTTTATTGTAAATTAATTTTACAAACTAGAAAATTTCTTTTGGATAACACCATAATCTCCCTGACTTACCATTGGCTTGAAAATACTTACCATCCGGCGGTATAATTATCGCACTTGCAGTTTTTAAAATGATATTCTTTTTAAAAAGCTTTTTGTCCAAAAAAATACTTCTTTTTGAAAACATATCCAAAGCTTAATTTTTTTAATTTATTAAAATGAACTAATTACATTAGTAATTTTTACTTTTGTTGTCAAGTAATTAAATAAGTCTCCTAATGTGTATAATACTATTAAATAATACGATTATTATTTATGAAACTACAGAAAGAAAATCTACAGTATTTAAATTATTAACTTGATATTTAATTAGTTTTTAAATTACAAGTCAAAGTAACCTAAATAAGCAATGATGCAATAAATGAATTGATTGTATTATAAACTATGACAAGTGTTTTCTTTTTATTTAAGTTCATCAGATAGTTATAATAATCAAATGATTGCGATTAATTTCAATGTTTTGAAATACAAGATTATAATTAAAATTATAACTATCTGACGAGTTGAGATAAAAATGAAACACGTGGAGGGCTCGGAAACCTATCAGTGCAAGTAAATTTTTTTCTGAAAATGACTTATGTATTGCAAGGGCCAAGTTTTACCAGTAATTTTTAAAAGGCCCTTGAATCGTTTGATTAACTTACATTGATTGGTTTCTAAACCCTCCATGTAATGGTTTAATATACAAAAAATGTATTGTACCTTTTGTTATTTGAAAATATGTAAATTCACTTTAACTTCTAATTTTAAAAGTTATTTAAATTTAAAAAAATCTGTTTATTAATTTGTTATTATAAATACAGTGGTACCGGGTTATGAACACCTCTAGTCATCAGCTTACAATTAAAATTTGTTCGAAAATTTTGATTGCGAACCAATTTGTTGGTGATTAGAGGAGTTCATAATCCGAGGTATCATTGTCCGAATAGGAGGCTATATTTGGGGAATGTAGACCAGAACAAAAAAAACTATATAAATATGGTCCAAGTACTTTTTTTATAACATACCAATTCAGCAATAAGTTTTCAGCCTCATTAAAATATGAAAATTTAAAATACGAAAATATTGTCGCAAATTCAAGTTATTGGGATTCAATTCACCATCCAACGTTAACTTTAACAGTTTTTGTGTAATTTATAAGTAATATCAATCATACCCAACTTAGTAGGTCAAAAAAAAAAGTTTAAAATCTCCTTCGTTGGGAAAACTGCTAATAAGAACCTTAATTTCTATTGTCCCGTATTGCCTCAACGAACAGAATGATAATATATTATGAAAATGTCGTAAAATATTTTCCTTTTTAAATTTAATAAGATGTGATATGCAATTTAATTACAATAATTATGAATGGAAAACAATGAATGGTTCAGGTTGATGTTCTCCAAAAATGATTGTGTTCAAATAAATTACCCAATTAAGATTATGGAATTTCGTTGCTATCAACTATACAATTTTATTATTTTGCCTTGTTATAAAAATATTACGCAAAATTAGTAATTACAATTTATTATTATAGATTATACTTAGATTAATTTATTATCGACAAAAATAATAAGAAGTAAACATAATGGAAGTATTACTGTGTTATGAGAATTAGTTAGTACGTTTTAATATAATATTAAATCTTCGATTTACTTATCAGCATTACAAGTTAATTACTAATTTTGTACTATCGAATTTTTTATTACCACAAGGGCACCACAAAAAGGGTGGCCTAAAGCGCAATGTAACGAAATATTCTTAATCCACCATAATATATTATCCCCTGAACAGATAGTGTAACAATATAAGAACAAAATATTGTTGCTATAATCCTGAAATTCTAAAATTAAGCCTTGTATTTAGTAAAGCAAAGAATAATGACCAGAGTTTCGTTAAAATGTGATCTGACCCCCCGATAAAACAGCAATTTAATTTCCGGAAAATAGCACGTTTAATGTTTTTCTTTCAGCTTTTCAATCTAGAGAAGGCATACAGAACTAATTAAATTGATGCACAGAATCAAGACCGCTTCTCTCCTCATCAGTCCAAGCTATTCTATACTGTCAATAATCCTGCAGCCGATATAGTTGCTAGGAGCAGGGCGATGTAGTGAATCTGGAATTAGTAACAAATGCGCAAGTTTAACGCAAAATAAAACAAAGCTCAGTTGATTTAGCGCTATATTGCCACAGGGTTCCAATCTTACTCGAGGAAACTTCTTCACGATTAAGTTTATTTTTAATTTTAGTGTTGTTAACAGATTAGAACCGACCCTGAGTTTCTTAATAATAATTATTGTCAGTAACTTAAAATTTTTATTGTTCAAATTATGAAAAAATTATTTACGCCTTTTATTTTTATTTACTTAAATGAGATAATATGCCAATTAAAATTAGTAAAATCGTATTTATTTGTCGTTTTCATCCAAGAAATTTAGTTTCAAATCAAATTCAGTAGAAGCCAGAAGAACAATCATGACTGCAACCAAATCTGTTTTCGTATTATTGTTAGTGTTATTGGCAATGCAAGTAAGTATGATATAATTTTTTGTTTATAAACATTTAAAAATATTTAGTTAGTGTTGTCCGCAAGTCTTGTGCGTAAAGTACGCGGTATTCCAACAGTGGAAGAAGTTGGGAGAACAGTAGACGAATTAGAAACTTATCTCAAACAGGTCTTGGCTGGTATAGTGAGTCCCTAATAATAACAGAAAAGGTTAGTATAGACAAAAGGATTTAGAATGATTGTTGGTCAATGGCGGGCATAAGTCAATGGGGGGGGGGGTCAATTGGAGAATTGAGATCTTTTTTAAATCACATCGATTTATCATCAATAAAATAAAATTTTTCTTCATGATTATTGGTTCATCAAGGAATAAAATTAATTCGAATCGATCAAATAAATTCATGTTCTTCATATCGTTATAAATCGATTCATCTTTGATACGATGAATCGAAAAATTGATTTGTTAAAAAAATTTATTAATCGATTTGTATGCATAGATTAGTCACTTTTTCTTTTAATTTCGACATCTTCCAGCAATGACCCCCTCCATAAATTAGATATATGACCGCCCCTGGTTTTGGTTTTTCTGAACTCAAACATGTTTTCTATTCTTTTAGATTTTAGAAGATTATTAAATTGATTTGTCAAAATTTAAACAAATTACGTTTACTCCGACAGTTTTTAAATTATTCTGTACATAGGACGTGAAAAATACAGTTTTCTTCCAGCCTTTCGGTATATTAATTTGGCAAAAATGAGGAATTCAAGAAATTTTTAATTATAAATACCATTCACTTGGGGTTTTGGAAAATATATTTAATATTAAAATAAACTTTTGTTTAAATTACCTTTTCCTTAATTCGACCATTAATTACGCATTATTATTTATACTGATGAACACTGTTAAAAATCTGTGTAAGTTACCAGTATTTTATAATGTTTTAAAGTTAAAATTTTAAAAATTAACAGGTAAACTGAATAATTAAATGAATTTACTTTTCGTAAGCTTTCAGCAATGATTATCGCTGTCATCAGCTGTTTTGTTAACAAATTTTAAAACAATTAACAGTAACACATCTGATGACAGCAATAACCACTGCTGAAAGCTTCTGAAAAATAAATTAAGTTCAGTTAACTTGTTAATTTTTAAAATTTTAATTTAATAGTGTTTTATAATGTAAATTTACAAGGCAAACCTATTTGCAATGTAAATTTACATTATAAAACACCGGTAACTTTCAATGATGTTTATCAGCGAAAATTCAGCCAATTTACAAGGAAAATGAAAAGTTCATTTTGTGGTTTGGTTGTGTTATTTAATTTTGAATGTTTTGAGTTATCCGGGAATTTTTTGTTGCTAATTGGTAACCATGTAAAAGGGACGTAAAGGAAATTCACTTGGCATCGGGCTGTGTTGGATGCAAGTCAAGGTAATTTTTGAAGATTTTAAGGTATGATTAGAAATTAGTATTGAGCGCCATCTACAAAACCAAGAAAAATTTTTCTAACCTCAGATAAGAAACAACTTCTTCCGCTACTTTTTCGCTCACCTTAAGTTGATTGTTTTAATTATTCGTATTATTAATAAAATAACATTCAAGAAAAGTGTAAAATGGTAACAATGGAAGATTTTTAAGTAGCAGGAAAAAACAAGCAAAAAAATTTAAGGTAATAAGAATTTAAATTACAATAAAAAAAATTAATAGAATCAATAGTAGAAATAATTAACAGAATAGAAATTGATGGTATCATGATGACCAATAAAATTATTCACCCGTATTTAGAAATATGAAACTTAAAGTAAAGTTCTTGTATGTAAGAAATTTTAAAGTTAGTGTCTTGCTATTTGGATATCTAAACTTGCAAGTCTGCCAACTTCAAACAAATCTTTAATTTTTTCTTACATATTATCCTACATCTAAAATTCGAAGTGACCTCTCTGCAAAGCTAAACACGAGCCGCTACTGTTTGTTGGTACGGCACTGGAAATGCGATGTGGCTCGAAGAACAACAACAATAACCTCAAAATTAAAATCTTTATTTTGCAAGATGTGGTTCGATAATCCAATTATATATAATTCGGTGCTTATCACTTGTATGCTGGCGATTACAATATATTGGGATAAAAATTATCCCTTCTTAAGGTACCTATCCAAAGAGCAATTGCCGATAATTTTACTCACGGAACAATCGGAGCCCTGTCTTGGGCATTAGTTGTCGTAAATAAAATGGTATTACCAATTACATTACAACAGATAGCTTTAGAAATTATTTTATGCGGCTCGATAGCATCTCTTATCGATTTGGATCACTTCTTTGCTGCCTGTTCCCTTTCTTTAAAAGTAAGTAAATTTAGTTAAACACAAAAATCGAAGTTAAATTAATAATAATTTTAGGACGTTACTCGTTTAAAGAGCAGGCCCCCTTTACATTGTTCGACATTTCCACTTGTGGCATCGGTACTCGTACTTTCCGTTGCTTATGTGTTAGAAAAGCAATGGTTATTTAAACTTGCATGTATTATTTTTGTAGCATTTGCAAGCCATCATGTAAGAGATGCGACTAGAAGAGGGCTGTGGTTTTATCCCTTTGGTTCTACTCCACCTATACCGTATTATTTGTATCTTGCAATTCTAGTCGCAATTCCATATTTTATCCTAATATTAATGAAGTTTTTACATATTAGACAAAGAACTCTCTTGAATCAATCCAAGATTTTAATTTTATAAGATGCGAATTATTTGTTAATATATTATCAGATTTTATAATACGATTCGAAGAATTATTGTTGGAAATGACTGCTCTCTCCGAAATGATAGCACATTGATTTCTGGATATACATATTTGGGTATCATGACGGTTTTTAACATTTTTAGAAAATAATGTAAAGAGGACCTAATACCTAAAGAAAAAAATAATAGGTAATGACTATAATAAATGAATTAAAAAATGTGTGAAGTAGATTTCTTCTTATTATCCAATTTAAGATAGTAATTAGTATCGCTGATTTTTGTTCCTCTGCTTAATGTGATTAGAAATTTTTAAATTTACACCAAAATAAAAAACATTCCAAGCCCACGTACTTGTTATACATCTACTCCAAAAATGGTCATTGTTTCTGTTGAGAGTCAGATATTTGCAACGTGGAAAGTGGCAGCGTTTTGTTAAAAAAACGTATTTTTCACCTAAAACATTTTATAAATAGGAACTCTTCACGCATTTTCAATTATACTCCTGAAGTGTTGCCTACTCGATTGGTCATGTAGTGAGTGAGGTATTAGTATGCCAACTTTAGGATTTTACTGCTGGACTCGAGATTAGTTCACAATTCACTCTGATAACCTTCAAGAGCAATCGTGTCAAACAATATTTTGGTTAAACCAATATAAAACAACTTCGTTCTTCCTTCCTTCTGAGCGTGATGCGATATTTCATACCTCCTGACCCTGGGTCAATATCTTGCATTTCATGTTATTTTGAATTGTTCTTTTATGGATCATTTTATACTACAGGCAATAAATTGAAAAGTTTCTTCATCTGAGGGATTTTTATACCCCTCAGACATTCAGTTCCTGAAATTATGAATTCTATTAGGATTTGTTATTTTTTGATTTGTTAAATTAATTTCGGATAACAAATCATTTTTAATTTGCTTTTGTACGTGTTTTTCTTCAAGAAATTTTTTTTTTTATTGACTCCATGTACATTACAATCTATCCCGCCGGGATAATCAGCAACAAGTTTGTAAGTTAATTAATTACATAACATAATCAATTATTTAGTCATAGTAGAGGCCAGCACATTTGCAGACTTCTTTTATACTCTATTGGGGTCATCCAATACTTCTGTTTGCTGCACATTTGGCAGCTTCCATGCCGTCATTTACGTTGGGGCAGGTGCATTGGGTCGTTCAAGAAATAATGAAAGAATTCTAGAATGTAGAGAAAATTGGAAATTGCATCTAAATAGAACGGAAGACAATAATGGAATTCCAAAGAAAATACTCTCTTACAACCGGAAAGGGATATTGGCCGACCGAGAAAGCGTTGGTGAGACTTATGAAGTCGGAACAGGCGATAAAGCCTAAACCCCGAAAGGAAGAAGTGTTTTTTTTTAATTTATTTTATAATAATTTCTATAGCAGTGCATTTCAACAGTTGTGCAATTGTCACATCTAGCACACATAGGGAGCCGCCAGTGTATAGAACTATGCGCTTATAGTCCATAGCAAGGAATTAGAACCTCTTAAGTTCATAGTGTCGTGCAACTCATTGTTAAAACAAAATGCTATTTCACGCCGCTCCTGATTCGATAGATTTGCGATCACGTTCGTTAATTTCTGTGTCACTCCTAAATCAAAAGCGTCCCCACTCCAAAATTTGGTGTACAAGTAGGCAATACTATAATGAAGACAATATATTATTTTTAAATTATACTTTCTGCGGGAAGGCCCAATCAAAGTCAAAATTTGAAAGGGATTTCTATTTTTTGGCTTTTTTACCCAGATAGACTCACCGAAAAATCGCTTTTAAATCCTACAATTTAAAAAAATCGTGTCTCAAATGTTGCGGTTCAGTCAGTAAAGCCGCACCCTGCGCTCTGCTCCGCTCCGTGCGCTACAAGCGGTTTTGACAAGCGCTTTACTTACTAAAAACATCCCCCAAGACGATACAATTCGAAAAATGTAAAAGTTGACCCGACGGATGTCAGGGATGTCACTCATTCTTATCTATGGAGCGACTGGTATCTCTCCACCGCTATTAACTGTCAACCCAGGCATAGCACACGCACCGTTAACACAATGCATAAATTATTAGGTAATATTGCGCGATAACACACTTGCATATATTTCTTCTGGGAAAATTGTAATTTTTAAATTTTGAATTGTGGCCTTATTAGAAGTCCGACTAAATTCACCCTCACCTTAAATTATTCGTATTTTTATGCTCTTTCGTTTGGTTGAGCCATTTTTATAGGAAAAAGTGTACTTTCGAAGACGGGTTTCTTACCACGACCCAAATTTTCATATTTCACTAAACTTACAATTTTTAAAATATTTTTTTTAAATATTTTATTCAACATAATATAATTATCATTTGCTTTACTTAATATTTTCTTAGATCCACGACCAGGTTTACTATGAAGAGTTCCAGTATATTTATAATTATTAACAATTTTTTGAATAGTGGAATGTGTTCTGCCAACAATTTTTCCAGTTTGGCGTAGTGACTTCCCTTGAAAAACCAACTCAAGTTATGAGCATTTTTTTGGATTCGTTGTGGCAAAAATGTAGATAATTCCGTGAAATAACTTACACTTTTCATAAATTACGTATCAATTAATTGATGTAACTAAAATGTGCAATGATAAATACGGGTCGGCCAATAAACCCGAATTCGGAATTTCATAATTTTGAAGTGAATTATGAAAGATGAGGGTCCAATTAGCGTATAAAAAATAAAATTTGCGGTCGGTTCACACAATTTTGGAAAAACGACTTTAAAGTTAATTTGGAATGCAATTTTATCATTGGCTCTTTTGAAGTGTAACCCGCCCACCAAATTTAAAATGGGCTGTGCCGACTGTAGATATACCAAAATCTCGATTTTTACAACGAATTATGATAGATAATGGTTTAATTAGCTAATAAAAAATTAAATTTGTGATCGGACAACAAATTTTTGAAAAAATCACTCCCGGTCTTGAAGGGCGTTACGAACGGTTTTGACACGCGCAAACTTATTAAAACATCCCTTAAACAGTTCCAACTCGAAAAGTCTCCGGGTCCCGAAGGTCTTGGTAGATTAAGTTATAACAGTTACTAAGGGAAAAATGCAAAAGTGACAAAATATTTATTTAATTAACAAGGGCAGACTGTCAAAAATTAAATTATGAATGAATAAAATTTTGTAAAGGTGAATCAAATAACCCAGAGGTTCCAACGATGGGTAAGTTTTGATTTAAATCAGTTTTATATTAAACTTATATTAAGCCCACTATTGCGTAATATTACATTATAATTTAATACATTATGTTACCAGTCTTTGCGTGGTGCTTGGGTCGTCACACACAACGAGGAGCTACCAGTCGGTCCTCGCTACAGTGACTTGATAGAGATCTCTATCTAGTCGCTGTACTTTACACTATACTTGCGGCAAGGATAAAAAATTTGAGTTTTTCGGGCCATGGCTTGGTCCTAACCACTTCTAGAACCCCGTGCCTCAAAGATTTATTATTTTCTAGATTACTTTTGGCTCAAATCTTTGACTATAGAGTAGGGAAGAAGGAGTGTATGATTGTATTGCATGCTATTTAAAAGAGCCAAAATAGACGGTATTAACAGCGCCTAGCCAACCCATTTGAACAGAGGTGACTCACTATTATTTGCTGCGAAGTTTATAATCTATAACCATAACTGCTTAATTTATAGGCGCACCTCTTTGACTTTCATTATATGCTCAAATGCTCCTTCTTTCCTGCTCTTTATTCTAAGGCTCCGTTATATTTTTAATGAGCTTTACTAACTGTCCCTTGAATCTGTCGGCTTGATTTGGAAAATTTCGAGTTTTTTTCCATTTTATTAGGTTAGGTTTCCATTCAAGATGATTGTAGGTTAAATTAAACTTTCATATCAGTAAGAAAGTTGTCGTCGTCTACTTCACGGTGCATGTAGGCCTTAGGCCTGTTTCAATTCTCAATTAACCCATCTTTTTCTCGTACGTTCTATGCCTTTCTCTCCTTTCGGATAATACTCCATAGCACGTTTTGGCAACTGTTACTCCTTTCCACATGTTCTTTCCATTGTCGTTTATAATCTGCCACTTTTTCCTCCACAGAGAAGATCCGTAGTTCAGTGAAAAGTAAGTTTAATATTTCATTACTGTGTGTTTCTATTCACATTTGTATAGTATTAGTGGCAAAATTATGTCACGCTGGATCCGCGTTTTGGAGAGATCCGTGCCTGTAAGAGGGTCAAAATTGCGCAGATAAAATTTTTTATTGTAAAAATTACCGAAAAAAATGAGAGGTGTCCTGATGAATTATTGGAAGAAGTTATAAATTAATAGCGAAGGAAGAAATAAAACGATTGTTTTCCTACATGTAGTTAAATAAATTAATTAATATAAATAAAAGAAAATGACCCCAGACAAGTACTTTCTCGATTTGAAATCGGGAAGAATATAACTTTCTTCTCACGAGTGTCTCTCCCGTGTTTCGGAGGGCATGTAACACCGGCGGTTTCACTGGGTTGATAAGTCAAACAGGGTAAAACAATCACTTTCGTCACCTCGATTGCGTAATGTCCGAGTTTTAGGGGGTTTAGTGTCTGGTGACGTAATCCAGCGGCACTTTGATCGTATCGTGGTGTTTCTGAGTTCGACCTTCCATTTAAGATCGACACGATGCTATGGTTCGTTTGCTTGATGTGATCATTGAGTAAAACTTTTTTGGTCGCCTAATGTCTACGGTCATACCACTCACACCTGACTTGGTTGGCAATTTTACTTACAATTAGGGGCCAGAACTTCCTTTGCAGGGAAACTTAAATTTTGAAGTTTCGTCACTGCATGAATTCATGACTTTCATTCACAGTCTAATAGGTTTTAGTTGTTGTTATACGAGATTCGTAGGTATAGCACGGATTGAAGGTAAAATGTATACCATATTTTCATTTTCTGGAGAATGTTTGGGTTAAGAACGGAAGGAATATATGCTTCACAGGAAATTCTATTATACTTTATTTTGAGATGGGTTTTATTGGTTTATGGATTGGATTGGTTAATATCATGGACTTAGAAGGTTAGGACTGGCAACTGTTCTAAATTTTGCGTGCGCTTAACCGTATTAAATTGAACTAAACTACCAGGTGGCGCGGCTGTACTGGAGTGAAACAAAATAAAAACATCACCATATGTTTTTGTTCAATTTAAAATAAAATAAATAATAAAATAAAACAAAATACATATAAAATTAAATTTTATATAATTTAGTCTTTTATTTTAAAGTAAATAAAAATGTATGGTTATGTTTTTTTATTTTGGATCACTCCAGTAAAGGCGCGCCACCTGGTAGTTTAGTTCAATTTGATACGGTTAAGCGCACGCCATTTTTAGCATTTTAACAAAGGAGTTATCAGTCGTTCGTTACCTTCTAAGACCATGGTTAATAGTTATTATCACCGGTGGCAGTTAAGAATCTCGAATCTGGATTTTTACCATTTTTAAAGCGGTTTATGAAAGATGAGGGTCTAATTAGCGTATTAAAAAAAATAAAATTTGCGGTCGGTTCACAAATTTTGGAAAAAAACGGCTTTAAAAATTATTTTGAAATGCAATTTTGTCATTGGCTCTTTTGAACTGTAACCCCGCCCACCAAAATTAAAATAGGTTGTGGTGACTGTAAAGATACCAGAATCTCGTTTTTACAATGAATTATGAAGGAATGAATTTAATTACTAACAAATAAAAAATTAAATTTGTGATCGAACAACAAATTTCGAAAAATTTCACTTTTGTGTAAATCCGACTCTTGAAGTAGTTGCGTTTATCAAAACCCACTTTCCCCACCCTGCGCGACCATTGCATTTTAATGTTATGGATTACCTTATCAGTGAAATCCATAGTTTTGGTGCCATCAGAGCCCGAAAGAAGGAAAAATAATGAGATGTTTTAAAATCTATCTATCATAAATAAAGCCGATGAAAAGTGCAACGTGTTACGGATTTTTCCTAGCAAACACACTTGCCCACACCCTGCGCTCTGCTCCGCTCCGTGCGCTACAAGTGGTTTTGCTTACTAAAACATCCCCAAGAAGCTCCAACGTATCCAAAAGTGTGGATATTGATGCGACGGATGTCAGGAGCAACTGATTCCTTCCTAACGCTGCTCTAGTTAGCCCCGCCCTATGGTTAATTCGTGCATATCAAAGCACAAGTGCCGTTAATACAATGCATAAAATTATTGCGTAATATTAAGCAATAATCCACTTACATGTATTTCTTATAGGAACATTGCAATTTTCAAAATTAAATTGAGGCTTTATTACAACTCCAACAAGATTGATCCTCACCTTACATTTTACTGTTCTTTCGTTTGGTAAAGTCATTTTATAGGAAAAGTGTATTTTCGGGTTCGGGATTCTTAACTCTAGTGTTATCACCTTTGAAGAGAGGGGCTATAAAATCATAGAAAGAAATTGAAAATCAGAAAGTCGACTGTCGACAATTTAAACTGAATCGATATTGTAGGGATTATAGTTAATTAAATCTTGCAGAAATATGTACCTAATCCACTTTTAATAAAAAAATATTAATAACGATCAAAATCATGTTCTACAATTTTTGACTCGGATTTGACGAATATTAAAGTTCAGTATTTAAAATTAGAAAGCTTAATGACAACCCTTTCAGAATTATAATTTAAAAATTCTACATAATTATCCCGAGTATATTTTTACTTCGTTTATATCATCAGTAATATTCACGATGTAATATTTATTGCGGTTCACCCATATTGAATTTACTCTAACAGCATTAAATTAAATCCAAATCGATTGTAACGGATTAGTCTGGCATAGGTATTTGAATAGAAACAATAACAATAACACAAAATGAGAATTAAATGAAATGGTTTTGTTGAATAGTGATGGTTTTGTTAGCGGGTGCAATTGTTCCCATCGTCCTCGAAAGGGATGCGCGCCCCATAATATCGTATCCAAGACAACGGCACACTCTCGCTTTAGTTTTACACGCTCAATCTGATATGTTTGTATAAAGATTTGATACCAATTATACTTCGGTTTACCAAAGCATTCTTTTTTACTCGAGAGCTCTTTAGTATAAGAGAGTGACTGTATTTAACGAAAAATGTTGGATAAATGACGAAAAATAAAAAGGGAACAAAAATAACCGTAACTTCGTACTCGGGCAATTATAAAGTTCTAAAGCGAAAAATTATTATTAGTTGTAATTATTCCGTACGGGAAAATAAAATAAGCTCAGAGTTTTCTTTTCTGATTTTGAATTTGATAAATCATAGAACTACGGTTGGCTTTCTGCTTAATTTGTTCTCTATATTTCTAATTATTTTGAATTTTTATTTAACTTATTCCTTTGTTCATACGGTATTAATTCTCATTTGTTTGTAAGTTTACAAGACAATTAGATAACAATATGAACTTGGTATAAAGTTAACGGGACACACGTCGAGATCCCATTAATTTTGCTTCCTGCTGTGCGACGTAGGGTGGTTCACAAATGAACCTACAATTATCACGTCAAGTGGCACGTGAACATCATTTACCCTGATGAGCTTATAAAATCAAAAGCCTCCTTTTAAAAACAAAATCGTATTTATTTTGTCGGGATTTAACAAGACGTATTTAATGAAATGTTCTCTGACGAACCTCTTCTCCACTCGGTTGATTGATCGGAAACCAAATAATAACTTAAACGATTAAAAATAACAGTAACTTTTATTTTATATTTTTGGTCTGACATACGTAAATAGGTTAATTAATATATAAATTATTTTTACATGTACTTATTAATATTTACATATACACTTTTCACAGTCTCAAATTATTGTCGCAAAACATCTACAAGTTACATCTAAATTTTATTTACAATGGAAGAAATTAATTTCTTTTATTTATACAATCATTGGAATATACCAAAATATTGTAATAATTAAATAATAAATACAATTGAATCTAAAACTCTCATCGGATGCTAACTTTTCTTGTTTCCCGCCAAATTTAAATGATCGGAAACGTCAAGTTAAATAATAAATTATTGTTAGTAATGTAATAAACATATACTGCACATTTGTTTAAAGTTAATGAAGGAAGTACCCACTGAAAAATTTGTAGCATGTTAAAACATTTTCCGAAAACGTCGTAATAATATTTCAGTAATATTCTAATTTTTTTTACCCTGCTTAATCTACTTTTTTCCAAGGCGTAATAATCTTATGTTCTCATAAAAAATTACCGGTAAACAGTAACGGTTTTCAAAAGAAAAAATATTATATACTTTTAAATTAAAAATCGCCATTTAATAATTTCGTATCGACAAAAAGCAAAGTAGATATTCGTTATAACGACACAATAATGTGGTACCTGCTGATTCTTGGACAGGATGACGCATGCAAATACATATTATACAAAGTTATACGATACAATTCTGAAGTAACCTAGACACTATTGACACTATATCGTTATAATCAATAAGCCAATGTCGTTATAACCAGTTTTTTGTTTTAATTCAAATTTTGGTCGTTGTATCGGATAGATGCAGTTCCTCGATATTGACAACTACTTGATTTTGCCATTACAGAACAATACCGTAATAAATTATAACAATAAAAATGCTTGGAGCAAAGTATAGAAGAATCGCCAAAACTGATAGTTGCCATTACAAAGAGACTGTATGTCGTAATATTCAATGATATAATGCTGTATAAATTTTAAACTTTCGCGTAAATACCTAACTATAAAATCGGATTAGTGTCAGTGAACATATTCGTGAGTTAAATGATATTGTTGTGTGTCTACTATAACACTTGTGTAACCTGCCGAAGATTGGGGATGTTTAAAATCGTGTTCGTACAAGGTCGAATGCGACTGATGTGTTATTTGATTATTGTTAAAACAATTCATAAAATGTTGTCCGGGTATCGAATCGGAGCAGTATGCGTTGGCTATTGTAGATAAGTGTAAATTTTGATTCTGAGGATGATCACTCTCGGTGCTGCTACAACTGCTAGACGAAGCACTAAATGGTCTTTGTTGAGCTGGGCCGACCGAACTTAACGAATGATGTGTTACGTCTGATTCGTACTGATAATACACTTCTTGGTGCTGTTGATGATGATGATGGTGGTGGTGGTAGTAAGAATCTTCGGCAAAAAAGACTGACGATGAATAATCGGGTGGATAAGCGACCGCTCCGTTCGAGTCGCTGTAATCGTCGTCAGGAAGAGATGACGTTGGAGTAGTCAAGACAGATTGTAAAGTTCTAGGTAATTGATACTTGTGCTGTATTGGAAAAGATCGTGATGAAGAATGCAACGGCGAATGCTTTTCCGGAGATACGTTTTGTATTTCATCTCGGGCCGATCCTTGGATTGTATTTAAAATTAATTCTTTTGCTTCTAAATCGCTGCAATGAAAATCATCGTCAGGATATTGAATTTTATTGCGTATTTCGTTGTGTATATTGCTACTTTAAATTAATTTCTATTAGCAGATAATAAAGGATTATGTTACCTGAGAACATAATTGACGGAAACAATACATTGGGGCCTGGAAGAACGAGAATTTTGAACTATGGTCGCGTAACTTTGCATCCAAACCCATCCGCCACCTTTACTGAGAAACCTATAGTATTTTGTTGTAACTTGTCCTTTTACTAACACTGTAAACAATTTAGAAAAAAAGCAACATTAGTCAAAAATTATAATATAGGTATACTAGGACTAAACACAATTTAGCTTAATAAATGCGCCTGTCCGCTGATAATGAAATCGATATTGTAATGGCTTGTTCACGGCAATAAACAATTGAGATTATGAGCACACTTTCGCCCTAAAATCTGGAAAGGATTTATGGAGTTCCCCGTTAATTTGTATGGAGTGAGAGCAAACAGGGCTGAACAAACACGGATAACAGGGGCACTTACGTATAATATAACTTGTAGTATATTATTAAAGCTAAACGTACAAGTTACTAATCATGAAAATCGATAAACTTTAACAATTCTATATAATTTATGAAGATTATATTGTGCAAGATATTTTTATCGAAACTCTACTTTCCATAAAACGAAAAGTCGTCGGTTACCGCCTTGATGGTAAAACTTTGTTAATAATTAAGTTATTAAGAAAAAAACTTGCAAATTGAAAATATACTTACAATGCTGATGAGAAACCCTCATGGGCATAATATCACTTGCGTGGATGTATTGGTATAACGTTTTTTCTATTAGTTCTTGTGGTTCGTATCCTGTTAGTTGAGCCACCCTACATAAAAATAAAAAAACTTGGTAGTACTTATTGTTTTCTCTTTATTTGTTGTTTGCGTCTACGCTATACCTAATATACAAAGTGATTGCTTTTTATGAGGGTGGTGTTAAATTACTATGAGAACTATAACACTATTAGATGGTATCAAATTATAGAATAAATTGGGAGTAATAAAATCAAATAAATTTACATTACAAAAGCAAAGGTGTGAATGTTGAAAAAATTACCCATCTTAAAATCATTTCCCGGTGGGTCCATTCATAACGTGACAGTTTAGAAAAACAAAACAATAAAAAAAAGTTTAGCTGAAACATACCACAGACTCCCACACATGCACGTCACTGAAAAATAAAGTGCAATTCATATTTACATACCTGGCATCCAAAAATATAAGCTTTAAATCACAGCTAGCTCGAAACATAAACATATTGGTGTGCAATTTAATTTCTGTTATGGCACTTGGTGGTAATGAGTGGCCAACTGCCACAAGCCCCATATTTTGAAAACATCGTTCGTGAGGTGGAGCATTCGGCGGAAATTGTTTAATTTTCAAATATCCAGAACAATGAATCACCTGCAACAAAGGTAAAAAATATTATCGACTGACACATAAAATTACATTTTTGAGGTTATCAGAGGTAGGAACTTTGCCTTTAGGAAAAGTCAGTATTCAAACTATTCTGTTAAAGATTGTATTTCTTCACAGCATTCCCAGTATTAGTTCTATTACCAGCAGCTGCAGTGCCATAATTTGCACTTACCAATTTACCCTCCTCTCCCCAAAGATAAACACGAAGAAAAAATTACGATTTTATTTTTTCGCTATGTCTGCATACAAGTAAACACCTTTTCAAAAACAACAGCTTTCTGAGACGGCAATAAATAGACCAGGCTGGGTAGCTAGACTAAACAAATGCATAATGCAGAATTAAACAAAAAATTCAACGAACACAATGGGTAATACTTTGATACGAAAGTACGTTTTTAAAATTTCATTGACATATTTGCGCTCCTTATTGCTCTCGGTGCGGGGGCACCGACGGCACCGCTCTAATTATGACACTGATCGGCACAAGCCATGTTCTGTAGTACTAAACTAACAGTTTGTTTTGCAAAAATTGCTCGAGCCCACCTGTTAAATTGAGAGTTTAAAACAGTCTATTATATAAAAAATTAGAAAACCCTTCGAAAATTGCATTAGTTAATATTGTATCAATAGTTTATTATTATTCACAGTGTCAATCACATTTTGAGACTTTTTAATTACTTTAATAGTTATTTGTGTGTTAAGAGCGCAAAATTAAATTCCTAGAGGGAGAGAGAGAGAGAGCAATCTGATGGCCTTAAAAAAAAATCAAAATAAGAAAAAGAACGGTTTTTCTTGTTTATTTCCATACTTTGTCGCAATTGCGAATTTTTTTGTTCTTACCGAGGGGTTAACCGCTGGTGAAATTTTTCTACACATCTCATGAAGTACATGACATCTCACGTGAAGTACATGAAGTACTTCACGTGGAACATGCTCCAGTGCCTCTGCAACGGAAGATCTTCAATTTACTTCTGGGGGGGCGTGGAACACCCTCCAGTGCCTCTGCAACGGAGATCTTCAGTTTGCTTCTGATAAAAATAAATTATTCAGTCCGGGGGTCTGGGGTGTGGAACACCCTCCAGTGCACAAATTTTGGAATGAAGAACATTGCAGAACATGCAGAACCCCCAAACCAAGTAGTTTACTTTTTATCAGAAGTAAACTGAAGATCTCCGTTGCAGAGGCACTGGAGGGTGTTCCACACCCCCCAGACTCCCGGTTTAAATAATTTATTCTTATTAAAAGTGAATTAAATATTTAAGCATATCCCAAGTTTATTAAAATTAGCTATGGTCAAGTAAATGTGTTTAATTCGTAATTTGACAATTAATTATAAACTGCGTAATTATAAATTTCGTACCCTTGGGACGCAGATCTCTGCGTCAAAATAAAAATAAACTACTCGATCCGGGGGTGCGGAGGTGTGGAACACCCTTCATTGCTCAAATTTTGGAATATCGCTGAGTCTCTGAAATACCAATGATGTACGTGAAATACAATGAAATATCGACGAATTAGGCGAAGTACCGTGAATTATTGACGAAGTACGGCGAATTACTGGCGAAGTACGTGAAGTCTCGAGAATTACTGCTGAATTATATGAAGTACGAAGAAGTATGGAGAATTATCATGAATTACGTAAAGTGTGAAGTTAAACGTACACGATTTCCTCTAGCGGTTGACCCCTCGGTTCTTACCTTTCGCGAACTATGCCCATTAGAAAGCTCACTATTTAATAATTTAATACCAAGATAAATGCAGGTATTTTATTTTTTTTAATTACAACATATGAAGCTTACATTTGCTTACCCCCACTTGGTCATAGTTGATGAAAGGTAAAAGCAAAAAGTTCGCACTTGCGATAATAAATTATTAAAAAAAGAATTGTTTTGTTTTGAGAAAATGGGGATTATTATGAACCTATTTAGCTATTCTTGGAAACTATTTCTTGAAAGGAAACGACTTACAATATGTTTCGACTTTATTAGTTCATCCTCGGGCAAGTATAACCAGTAAATAAAGGATAATTGAAATTTCAACAAAACGTGTGCAATGGAAATTGTAAAAAAATTATTTAAAAATAGAAAACTGCAAGAATGTGGAAACGTAAAAAAGTGAAAATTAAAAAATCTGATTGAAAAATGTACCTTTGCATTTCAGATCGTGAATTTTTAAATAAAAAATGAATTTTTAACACATTTTTGAAATAACCAAAACATAATTTGGTTTCTTTTTATTATTTTTAAAGTCACCTTTTCATGTACCCAAAGTTGGTTTTGTTACAAATTGAATTGGTTAGCTGCTAACTATTGCAAAATGGTGATAATTGGGCGAGAGTCGATTAACCCTGATTGCGATTTTCATCATTTTTTTTTGTAAATTATGAAAGATAACAATGGCATATTCTCATAAAAAAAATAAAATTTACAGACGATCCACAAATTTGGTTAAAAAACGGCTTTAAAAATTAATTTGGGGTGCAATTTTCTCATTGGCTCTTTTGAACTGTAACCCCGCCCATCGCAATTAAAGTACGTTGTGGTTACAGTTAAGATAACCAAATTTCAATTTTTAAAACAAATTATGAAAGATGTGGGTCTAATTAACAAATAAAAAAATAAAATTTGTGGTCGGTCCACAAATTTCGGAAAAAATGCACTTTTAAGGTGAATCCGAATCTTGTCATAGTTGCGTTTGTCAAAACCGACTTTCCGCAGCCTTCCCTCCGCTACAAGCCGTTTTGACAAGCGCTTTACTCATTAAAAATATCCCCCTAGAACGATTCAACTCAACAAAGTGTGGATGTTGACTCGACGGATCTCAGAGAGCGACTGGTATCTCCTCACCGCTAGTGACTGTCGATCCACCTATAGCACACGGGCGGGCGATAGAATGTTTGCCATATTTGGCATAATATTACGCAATAATTCACTTACATGTATTTCTTATGGGAAAAATCGTAATTTTCAAAATTGAATTGTGGCCTTATTAGAAGTCCCACTAAATTTATCTTCATCTTAAAGAGCTTGTATTTTTCTGTTTTTTCGTTTGGTGAAGCAATTTTTTTTTATAGGAAAAACTTTTTTACCGGTGAAACTACGCAATTTAATTGTAACTTATGAGAATGTAATTACGAGTAAAAAATAGAAATACGGAAATTGTAGAAGCAGCGAGGCTAGCCCAATACCTAAACAATAAAAAAAAAGAAAAAATAACTTTTGGTTTTTTGATTTATTTTTATTTTAATTATAATATTTTATTATTTCTATAGTTTAAATGAAGGTCTCAACTTTTAGTATATCTTATTTTGAAAAAAAAAACAGAATTTAATGATAACTAATCTAATCATAATAAGAGTAATAAGCAGATTTGGTATAATGTTTAAACTTGAGTCGGGAAGTTATCCATTGATGGCTCTCCTCAACATATTTTGAGTTGGAAAGTATTTTATTATTGCACTAGGCCACTGTCTCTTTAGTCCTCTATTTTTAGAGTTAATTTTAGATGCAAATCTTGTAATCTCATCTGAATTTAATGGCTAAATCTCGTTGAATTGTCTGGTTATTTACGTACCATGGTGCCTTTAGCATCATGCTCATCAAGGTTTCGATTAGAAACTTTGTAATATTTTGTATTTGAGGATTAAGTACATCCCTAAATCTGTATGTCCAGATTGGTTTCAGAATTGTTTTTTATGGAAGAATTTCATTTTCGACGAAAAGCTTAGATTTTCGCCTAATTAACCATGACCTATGCATTTTATTCCTGTTCCAGCAGATATCTGGGGGTTATTGATTCTCACTTGTGGACAGATGGTATACCACGTTGTAAAATGATTTGCTCTGATTTATTTTACTTTCCATTTAGCGAACTCAGCTTGTAACATATTTAAGCGACACTGTAGAAAATTTTCTGCGGGTAATGGATTATTACTGATGGATATCAGAGCTGCATTAGCAGCAAATGTAAAAATAGCAATCGTATTCTTAGTGGTTGAGATGTCTGCAGTGTACGTACAGGTTGGTTGTAAAGTATTTAAAGCAAAAATGAAAGAATGTGAACTTTTAAATGAAATTAGTTTTTTTATTCAATATAATCTCCCTCAACTTCAATACACTTATTCCAATGATCCTGCAATAATTTTATTCCATCTCTGTAATGATTTTCTGGAAGCTCTGCAAAATACTGTTCCACGACTGAAATAGCTTCTTCGTTCGATGAAAAACGCTTTCCACGAACAAATTGTTTCAAGTTTCTGAAGAGGTAGTAGTCGCTAGGAGCCAAATCTGGCGAATACGGTGGATGTTCAAGCAATTCGTACTTTAGTTCATTGAATTTTGCCATTGTTAAAACACTTTTGTGGACAGGTGCGTTGTCTTGGTGAAAGATGATTTTTATGTTGCAAACCGGGTCTCTTTTCACGAATTTGTTCGTTCAATTGATCCAAAAGGTTACAATAATATTCAGAGTTAATTGTTTTACCTTTTCAAGATAATCAATCAATAAAATCCTTTTGCATCCCAAAAACTGATGCCATAACCTTTTTGCTGATCGTCCTGACTTCACCTGTTTTGGAGCTGAACAACCAGCCTCAGTCCACTGTAATCGTTCTTGTTTCAATTTAGGATCATGGTGGTAGATCCAAGTCTCATCCATAGTTACAAAACGACGCACAAAATCGATTTTATTCTTATTAAAAGATTCAAATGATGCTGAGAAATTTGCTTTCGTGTGAGTTTTGTTGAATTGTTAACGAATGCGGCACTAACTTTCCAAACAGCTTTTTCATACGTAATTCTTTATGTAAAATATAGAGTACTCGTTCGTCTGAGATGCCTATGGTATTAGCAATTTCACGCTTAGTCAAACTTGGATCTTCACTAACAATATTATGTACTTGTTCAATGATTTCTGGTGTTGTTGCAGTTTTGGTCGTCCACTACGTGGTTCATCTTCAACGCTTGTACGACCACGTTTAAACTCTAAAACCCATCGATGTACAGTTGGAAATGAAGGAGCAGATTCTTTTAACACGCTCACCATTTTGTATGAATTTCTGTTGCTGATAAACCTTCCAAAACAAAGAATTTTATCACTGCACGATACTCAGTTTTTCCATTGTTAAAAATACACCGACACGTCGACTTCAAATGGCTTGTAAACAATGAATGAATTGACAGATCGAAATAAAATTTTAGTAGGTTCATATGAAAGATCAAATATCAAAATGACGTATGAATTTTGATTCCTCTACTGCTTAATAGGTGTCGCTTTCAGTACTTTTCAAGTACAGTAACTAAGTAGAGAAAGGGTTTCAGAACACTTCTCTGTGATACTCCAGATTTACATTGGTAGTAATCTGATGTTGAGTTACTGTATTCGACTTCTTATCTATCCGAGAGATATGATTTTATAATCAGGTAATATGGACCGGGTAAAGCAAGCTTTGTTTTGTCAAGTAATCCCAAATGCCACAGTTATCAAAAGTTTGAGCGACGTCTAGGAAAACTGTCACGAAACTTTCTGCTATTTGCCTTTCTCTAAAACCGAACTGATGCATCCTGGTATAAGATCAATTTCTTCTCTAATTCTCTTTAGGATTAAAATTTAAACCTTTTAGATTTCTAATTTTGGTTTCGTTAAGGCGTAAGGCTATTCCAGGTCTCAAAAAAACAGACTGATTTCGGGAATTTCACCGTTTTGTCGGTTCAAAGTTCATTTTTCCCCACAAATTTTACCGAAAAATGGTTTATGTAAAATAAAATTCATAATTTATTGCAAAATCCGTACGCTTTTCGCTAGATAATGTATCTGAAAAGTTACTTTCAAAACGTCAAGAGATCGATAAAGATTTGTAGGAGTTATCCTTTCGCCTGATTTGAAATAGGCAGTTTTTCGAAAAACGTGTGCGCAGTTTTGCTTTTACATAATGTACATATCTATTGCAATGATTTCTATGGACTTGGAAACGTTTTTCTAATTAATTTGTTTTAAGGCAACACATTAACTAAAAAAAAAACAATCGATTTATTGAAAATTTTGGAGTGGCCTTACCCTTTAAAGATTTTGTTTGTATTTAAAAGTACTTATTGGTTTTGTATACCATAAAAGCCGAATTTTAATCTTTTTGTTATCTGCTATCACGAAATAGTAATTAATATCCGTTTCTCTATTGCATTGCAAAATTGCCCTTTGTCGTTGACATCACAACAGTAAGTTATTTTTGAAAATATTCTTACACATTCTATAATTTAATAATTGGCATGATTTTGAAATTTTGAATTTGAGTATATTGATGAAAAGATGTGATTTGATTGTGAAGAGATATAAAAGAAAAACAAAAAAAATTGTTTTGTACATTTTAATAATAATTCAAGAAACAGAAGCTAAAGGAAATAATTGATTTACAAGGTAAGTAATAAAAACTTAATTACATAGTAATACTTAATGAAGAAGACGATTGAGAGCACGATTAATACTGAAAATAAATAATAAGAATTTGAATGTTAACTATTATTAATTACGCATATTTAAATTTGAATACAAATATTTATACCTATTAAAATAAATTTAAAGGACCTTGCGTGTGCCTTTTTGAAATTTAAATATACAGAGTGCTTCTGTCGGTATCGACCCGATACTGCAAAAGCGGGAACTGCTGAACAAATTATGATGGTAGAACTAGTTTTGACCATACTACAGGTTGGTTGAAAAGTACTGAAAGCGACACCTATTAAGCAGTAGAGGAATCAAAATTCATACGTCATTTTCATATTTGATCTTTCATATGAACCTACTAAAAATTTTATTTCGATCTGTCAATTCATTCATTGTTTACAAGCCATTTGAAGTCGACGTGTCGGTGTATTTTTTAACAATGGAAAAACTGAGTATCGTGCAGTGATAAAATTCTTTGTTTTGGAAGGTTTATCAGCAACAGAAATTCATACAAAAATGGTGAGCGTGTTAAAAGAATCTGTTCCTTCATTTCCAACTGTACATCGATGGGTTTTAGAGTTTAAACGTGGTCGTACAAGCGTTGAAGATGAACCACGTAGTGGACGACCAAAACTGCAACAACACCAGAAATCATTGAACAAGTACATAATATTGTTAGTGAAGATCCAAGTTTGACTAAGCGTGAAATTGCTAATACCATAGGCATCTCAGACGAACGAGTACTCTATATTTTACATAAAGAATTACGTATGAAAAGCTGTTTGGAAAGTTAGTGCCGCATTCGTTAACAATTCAACAAAACTCACACGAAAGCAAATTTCTCAGCATCATTTGAATCTTTTAATAAGAATAAAATCGATTTTGTGCGTCGTTTTGTAACTATGGATGAGACTTGGATCTACCACCATGATCCTAAATTGAAACAAGAACGATTACAGTGGACTGAGGCTGGTTGTTCAGCTCCAAAACAGGTGAAGTCAGGACGATCAGCAAAAAGGTTATGGCATCAGTTTTTGGGATGCAAAGGATTTTATTGATTGATTATCTTGAAAAGGTAAAACAATTAACTCTGAATATTATTGTAACCTTTTGGATCAATTGAACGAACAAATTCGTGAAAAGAGACCCGGTTTCAACATAAAAAATCATCTTTCACCAAGACAACGCACCTGTCCACAAAAGTGTTTTAACAATGGCAAAATTCAATGAACTAAAGTACGAATTGCTTGAACATCCACCGTATTCGCCAGATTTGGCTCCTAGCGACTACTAGCTCTTCAGAAACTTGAAACAATTCGTTCGTCGAAAGCGTTTTTCATCGAACGAAGAAGCTATTTCAGTCGTGGAACAGTATTTTGCAGAGCTTCCAGAAAATCATTACAGAGATGGAATAAAATTATTGCAGGATCATTGGAATAAGTGTATTGAAATTGAGGGAGATTATATTGAATAAAAAAACTAATTTCATTTAAAAGTTCACATTCTTTCATTTTTGCTTTAAATACTTTACAACCAACCTGTATTTTTAAATGAAAACAAGTAATTTTGTCATCAACCTAACTATGTTAAAATTTGTTTTAATTGCATGTTAATATAATATGCAACATAAAGCCAATCTGCGCGATTATTTAAACTTTTTCTGCCTTTAGTGTTCTGCAATAAATCTTTAGTACCGAGAAAAAAAACACCAATAAACACGAAGTGGAGTTAATAAAAAGTTTGTAAAAAAACATAAAAATTATAATTTCAAAATAAATAATTTCGTTTAATAGTTCAAATTACCCAAATTTTGGGAAGAAAACATTTCTGATTGAAAAGACCAAACGTTCGAGTTAATCAAGTTTACTGTATATTTTGTGATACCTACGAAAGTCCCTACGTGATGTATCATCGTTTGACTTAATTTATTTAAAATCAAAGTCTGATTTATGCTTCATATTATTAGACACTACATGAAATTGAATAATTTATTACGAAATATACACACTTAAAAAGCCAATATACTCGTCAGATTAACTTGAATAATTAACTAACAACTAATGAAGGAAAATTTGAATTACATATGAAACTTATGTGGTACGGTGCATAAAGCACGGTGCATGCACACGCATATGTAACACTGATTAGTTTCCCTTTGACCTATACTACTCATGAAAGTATCTCGAATTTTTAAACAAAGGATTGACATTGCGAGATGGTTTTTTAAGATAACGACTTTTGAGCTTTCATAAAACTGGAATGCAAAACTCAATTAGTATGACGGCTTTAGTTATTTTAAATTTTATGCAATATAAGAGGTAGTCGCTCTGATGCAAAGCTGAACGCTGATGTTGTAGACCTCGTCAGGATGCAAACTTTAATGTATTCGTGATGCAATAATAATCCAAAATAAAATTCTGCATTGTAATGGTTCTGGTAGGGACATATTCTACTACTAGTATAAACATTTGTTTTCGATTTTTCATCAATGGGAAGCTTTATTTTGGAACAGCAGTATAATAATAACGATGACAATACCTGTCTACGAGGTATTTATAGTATACTACGCTCATTCCGAGAGTAAAATTGTATGATGTATTGTACATAAATTGGTTATACAGGGTAGTATTTTTGCATTGTAAACGTTATTGACTTACCTACCCAAAACGTGAGAACGAAATGTTCCAAGTCGTAAATATTTCAGGTTATAAGGTAATTGCATTTTAAATTTTATCATATCATTGAAAATTTCGATATTTTTTAGGTTGATTATGTTTAACAGAGTTAGTAGTAGTAGGTATAGGGCCCTATATTGTAAGGTGTGAAAAAACGTGACAAAACTTACATTTTTGTGGGTTATAAACCTATAGAATTGTTCAGGTGCGATGGGGTAATTTGTGTATATCTGGATAATGTATGCGGGGGCGAAAACTAACAACGCGTGACACAACAAAGAGCTTAAACTCTATTAAGATCATGGATCATACTTGACTGTCAAAGTTTGTTATTTATTGGAATTCTTTTTCTTCTACGTTTTAGTTAATTTATAATGTTGTTTGTTTTTCTAATGCATTATCTCGTACTACCATCCTATTCATCTTCAGTTCGCTTATTTTAATTTATATCTTTCTTTGGGGAATTAAATGGATGCTATTATACTATATTATGTACATACCAACGTAATACTATAATATAAGCTTAGTATTATGTATTTTAATATTTTTAATTATTATAATAATGTATTATATGTGTCAATACTCTTTATTAATATATTAAGAATTACCTATATATTAGATATTATTATATATTAGGTATATGTATGTATGTATGTAGTATGTATTTTCGTTGAGCTTATCTGCTCATTTCTATAATATTTTAAACGGAAAAAATTAAATTCGAATATTTAAAATTTAGCTATCAAATGATATTCCATTAATATAATGATGTTGTACATACTATAATTATCTATACTATAGCATAGTATATACATACAACTCGCGATATGTTATAATATAAACATGACAATTATAAGCATGCAGATATTATTAGATATTCGTTTGTCATTCTCTGTTGTATTTTATATCAACAGCTGCCATTGCCTGCCTATAGTTACGCAATATGGATTTACCTATACAACTAAGCTCACCTTATATCCTCCATTCGTGAGTCCGGCGTTACGTTTAGCTAGAACGCACTTCATGCGCAGGAAGAAGATTCTCTCGCTCTCGTAATCCTGGTTGGGCGGTGCCCCAGGGGCGGCATCGTTATGTATGTATGTAGTATGTATTTTCGTTGAGCTTATCTGCTCATTTCTATAATATTTTAAACGGAAAAAATTAAATTCGAATATTTAAAATTTAGCTATCAAATGATATTCATTACTATAATTATGTTGTACATACTATAATTATCTATACTATAGCATAGTATATACAACACGCGATATGTTATAATATAAACATGACAATTATAAGCATGCAGATATTATTAGATATTCGTTTGTCATTCTCTGTTGTATTTTATATCAACAGCTGCCATTGCCTGTCCTATAGTTACGCAATATGGATTTACCTATACAACTAAGCTCACCTTATATCCTCCATTCGTGAGTCCGGCGTTACGTTTAGCTAGAACGCACTTCATGCGCAGGAAGAAGATTCTCTCGCTCTCGTAATCCTGGTTGGGCGGTGCCCAAGGGGGCGGCATCGTTAGCATGAGAACCGATGACATTTCATCATGATCAGAAGGGTGGATGTACTCGTATATACTATTTCCTGTCAGCTCTACCTAGAAAATCAGTATTTTTCAGGTTATTTTTTATCGATACTAAAAAATACTTTTTTACCGCCTTCGTTAAAAAAATATCGTCAAAGTTGGGTTTCAAAAAATAAGCTTTTTGTAAAACATACAAGGAGTGCATGATGAAATAAAGAACTACATTAGTTATGCATTAAATTCGCTATCTATAGAAAAGTGATATTTTAAATCATAATAACTACATTGTATTTATCTATTGCACACGGGGTTAGAAGTTAGCGCAAATTTTTTTCATTCCATGATATGAAATCTATTTTAAATTAAGTTACATCATTTCATGTTACAAATTAAAATACTTATTAATTATGTAGTAGTAGGATAAACTTTTTTGTAGGTGCCTTTTGCCCAAATACAAACTTAGATACGATTTTTTCATGTAAAATTTATATTACTGCCTACGATTTTCGACAAACACAGTTTTAAACGCCAAATCGAGAAAATTAAAATTTTACTAAAAAATTAAGTATTCACGTCAGTTTTCCGATGTTTTGGCAAATAAATCTGGCATCCCGTTATTGATTTTGATCAAGTTTACACATTTACATTTTTACATACACCAATAAATAATGCGTCTGTAACTTAACACATCCTAGAATTACAACCCCACGTAGCGTGGCGTAGCGTCACGGAGGCAGCCCCCTCCGCTCCCAAAATTTGGACCACTTTCGGTGGTAACATTACAAAACTTAGTTGATGTATAAATTTAAGTGCAAAATTGATATTACAGAAGCATCTAAAATAAGCATGCTGCCATCTCCGCTCTTCAGACCTCGCTACGCCACTGATTCCTACAATCTAACAATTTGTTTTGGGGGATTTGATTGTGCTACCTAAAATAAAACGATACAAACTGTTGATAGAGAATCGAAATACAGTAGAACTCCGCTTATCCGACCTAAACGGGACGCATTTCAGATCGAAGCAAAAGGTCAGATTCAAACGAGAAAAATGCGATAGTTCCTCCAAGCAAAGTAAGTACAACAGGTCAGGTGAAAATATAATATTGTATTACAAAAAATTTAGGTCGATTTTTATTTAATAAAAATTAAGCAAATAATTTAACTGGGACAGTGGCGTATTTAAAGGTGGGAAAGCCCCCCCCCATCGAAGGACAATTCGGATTGTATCCCTGAAGCCCTCCGGGATACAAATAATGTTTACCACGCGATTTTAAAATTTAAATAAGTTTGAGTTTAAAATAAGTTTTGACTTTCTTTTATTTTTGTTTTTGGAATTTGTCAGTTATCTCTTTATCTCAGACACGCATGAATGGATTGAAGAGATTCTGCCAAAATAATCTGGTTTTCCCTCTCATAGGCATATTTTAAATACGCCACTGAGCTGGAGAATAAAAACGAGTCTAAAAAAGTAATATCGGTCAGGTAAAATTAATATTGTATTACAAAAAATTTAGGTCGATTTTATTTAATAAAATTAAGCAAATAATTTAACTGAGGCAGTCGTATTTAAAGGTGGAAAGCCCGAAGGACAATTCGGATTGTATCCTTGAACCCTCTGTGATACAAATAATGTTTCCCACGATTTTAAAATTTAAATAAATTTGAGTTTAAAATAAGTTTTGACTTTCTTTTATTTTTGGAATTTGTCAGTTATCTCTTTATCTCAGACGCGCATGAATGGATTGAAGAGATTCCGCCAAAATAATCTGGTTTGCCCTCTCATAGGCATATTTTAAATACGCCACTGAGCTGGGTAATAAAACGCGTAGAATTTATGAGTAAATTAATATTGTATAGGCCAAAATAGTTATTTGTATATCAAAAGCGGAAAGTAGTGCCTTCCGACACGAAGTGCGGGGTTGCAAACGCATGGACGTAGCAAAAGATTTTTCTGTTGATAATACACATAATATATTATTGTTTCTTTTATAACAGTATAACTAAAATAATTTAAATTACATTGTTGACATTTAAATTTATTACATGTAAATTTGAATTGTCAATTTAAATAAAATTCGCGGGCAGAGTTCGCTGACTGCCCCTCGAAGTTACAAGTTTTTAGAAATGAAAGCTAATTATGAAAGCATTAAATTAGAAAATTTAAGGTGAGGATGAATCGAAAATTTTCACGTTTAGGCATTAAAAATCCAAATAAAAGGTCCGCCCATTTTGATTTTTGTAATTATACTCGAAATCATTATTTTATCACTTTTTGATTCAGCCGTCACGTATGGAACTGTTATTTGAATAAAACATTGAACCGCAATCGATTTAAAATTTTTACGAAAATAACTTTTAGTAAATTCGACCGCTTTAGCGCCGGAGTTGGAACGGAGAGCGCTTTATTACTAAACATTCCTGAACGGTCCAACTCAAAAATTGTGATATTGACCCACGGATCTCAGAAAGCGATGACTCCTTAACAACTGCTTCTAGTAGGATCCCCGCCCTATGGTTGATTCGTGCATATCTAAGCACACGCACCGTCAATACAATGGAAAATTTCCCGCTTTTTATGACTTTTAAAATCGATTTGTGGCGTTATTAATGGAAATATCGACTTCATCCTCATCTTAATAAACTCAATTTTATACCGCCTAACTACCTGTAAAGAAATTTTTCTAAAATCTCCACAGACAGCGAGCGGCAGTTATCAAACTCTAGCCAAATTCGCTTTATCACGTGATGCTGTGAACGGAACAACACAATCTTTCGTTGAAGCCAATTTAAAAACTACAGCAATTTTAATTTTTTGTGTTTTGTTTGACAGATAAAGATGATAAAAAATCAAGCAATTTGTTTTAAAGTTGAAATGTTCAAATGTCTAGTAATAAACTGGATTTTGTTATCTGTGCCGTCCGATACTTAATGGCAATTGTCGCACTATTGCCGGAAAAGGGTTACTTTTTGCATTGAAAAACATAAAAAAATTTGGTTGCAGTATTTAATGAAAATGAGGAAGGCTTACATCCGACGAAGATGAATTAGCTGATGCTGATAATTTAGCTTAAATGTAACTAGGGACGTCATCCAAATAATCTTAAAAGTTTTATCTTTTATTCAAGATAAAACTCACAAAACAATCTTTTAGCCGAAATCCAGGAAGCCAACAATTGCCCCCCCCCCATATGAACTACCATCTCCTCTGAGAATTAAAACTAGATCGTTACTATCAGATCAATTTGCCAAAAACTTCGAAAATTTCGTATGTGACCGTTATCGATTTTGATATAATCTTTTTGATGCTTTTCGATTACATCTGTAGCTTTACTTTAGGTAGCACAATCGTATTTATACACTTTGCTAGACCAATTTTCAAAAATCTGAAAATTGTGGTGTAAGGTTGTTATCGATTTTATTCAAATTTACACTACAAATTCATCGATAAAAAATTTTTTGGGAACATTTTGATAATATCGAATAAAAATATGAAGAGTAAGCCTCCATGTGCAAGTATATTGAATTTTCATTATACAAAAACGTACAACATTTATTCTTTAATTGATATTACACAAATTAATATACAGCATAATTCGAAATTATTATTACCTATTATTGTTGTAAATTTTAATTATTAAAATTATATTTAATTTAAGCAGAATGAAAATAAAGTGAGTTTACTGAATTTGATAATATTACACTTTCACATTTTTGTAAATTATAGCAAGACGAATGTGCCTATTCGCGGCCATCCCAGACAGGAAGAATAAAGTTAAATAATAGTAAACCCATAAAATAACTATTATGAATAATCACATTAATGAATTTGTTTTGTATTGTCAAATCCATTAATGTGATTATTTACTATTATTTAACTTTATTTTTCCTGTCCGAGGACGGGCACATGGCCGCTAACAGGAACATTCACCCTACCTATATGTGTTTGAAGTTTAAATTTCAAATTTCATTTCCTTCTTTGTGCAATATTTTGTACATGTTTTATTTAAGCACGTCTTAGATTGAGTTTAAAACACCCGGTATATTTTAAGATACAATAAACGTTATTATATTTTCCTATTTCCTCTATATCTATTTATGATGATCCAGCAAAACCGGAAGTAATTAAGTTATGGTCAACAAGAACCTTCTCCAGGTATGAAAAACCAATATAAAATTTTTACATTGTTACTGATAAATATATTTTTTATTGCTATCAATTTTATTAAAATTTAAGTAAGTAGGTAGTTGAAGTTTTATAAAATTTCTCAATAATTGAAGAAAACATAAAAAAAGTAAGAAACAAACCTGCGACAATCCTAAATGAACAGAAGCAGTTTCTGATATGTACATAATTTTTCCATCATGAGCTACTACAAAAATAAAACCATCTAATGTTTGAAGGAGGTACGAACCCAATTCTTTGATAGGATTTTCTCTCGATGTCGGCACTGGTGCTGCGCCCCACGCGTCACCAAGTCCTGAAACAATTAACCGCGGCTTGAAAAATCGACCACCAAAATTTAGTAGTACTAAAATTTATTTCGTCTCCATTTAAATTTTTAAGTGGAACAAATTGTAAAATTTCAATTATATTACCCACGATTTATTGAACGAACGAATTATTTCGAAAGTGTCCAATTTACTTTGAACTTTTGTGTTTAAGTTCCACAAAATAATTCTGCTCTGCCCATTATAAGTTGGATAAAAAAATTGGAAAGTTAATCAAGCTTTAGAAATTGAAAAGAAAAATCAAGATATAAGTTGTTTAAAATTCCAATATTTAAATTAGTTGTGTATTTTGTGTACCATGCAAGCACTAAAAATAAATGAAAAAAGCTATTGGTATTCGGTTCACGTTCAGAAGGTTATTTACTTGTTGAAAAAAAATTTAGTAGGCCATATCCTACACAATGAAATTGTCCCAAGAAACTATTTTAAAAATATGACGCCTCTTTTGACGAGACGCGTTTTGGCCACAATAATTTAAATAAATTGAACACATTGATTTATGGATCAAAATAAAAGCTTTTTAATTTTTTAGGTTTGATAATATGAATTAAATTACGTACCATCTGGAAAAACTTGTCTCATTTTGAGATAAGATGTGGTAAGGCGTATTACAGATGCTTTATCTAATTGTGAGGTAATGGCAGCTGGTAGAGGTAAAGTTTTGCAAGTTCCAAAAATTCAGCGTTCTCCTTTTCCCTACGAGAACGCGCTGCATTTTTGCTTTTCTCCTTCATGGCAATTCGATTTTGGAGAGAATCACCTGGAACAAAAATAAATAAATTTTAGGATTATTGTCAAGATTACATTATCGTCGTTAAAAATACGATGCTTTTTTATAAATTGTAGATGGTAAGTAAAATGCTAATATTTTCTATGAAGCACCCTCACAGATGCAAAACGCAAGTGCATTTTCGTATTACAAATGAGACACTTACAAATTTCCTCCCGTCATTTTGTTCTCATTTCTGTATATTTTAAATTCTAAATAACTTGAGTTATTCATATAAAAATACCGGAGACGATGTTAGTATTGTTTTTTAATGAAGAACAGGGAATATTTGAGCCCTCTCAATGCAAAATTTTGTATAATTAAATGAACATTCTGTAGGTATCTACAGTAAGAAAACAAAAATCTGTACAAAAAATAGTTTGAATTATGCACATTTCACACCGTTAATTCCTTTTGTAAAAATGTCGACAAGAACAAACGACGTTGACCACAAACATCACTGATGGATTTGGATAATCTTTTATGTTGGGAATGCTTCTCACGAAGATCACAAACCAAAATTGTCAAAATAAAAAAAAACTTACGTTTGTGCGATTTGCTGTTAAAAAAATCACTGAACTTATCACACTTCATAAGTAGCAACTTAACCATATAATCTTCACCGAAAATAGTTGGAAATGAGGAAAATGACTCAAAGTTTCATGTATATATGTAGGATCAATTGTAACAAACAGCATCGGCTGAAGGAACAATCTAAATCATTGTGTTACACATTTTGAAAAAGACCAGGAGGACCAATGACGTGTAGTGCAAAATTCGTACGAGTTCTGATGATCTGTCAATACTAGGTAGTTAAGGTGCATTTTGGTTCACAGGTGTTTTACTATAGGCTTAAGGTACCGCCTGCTATTTTACCTTTATTAGAGGATCCATATTTTATTATTATATGACTGACAGCATTGATAGAGTGTGAGAAAGTTAAAGATGTGGCAGTCTCAAATTTTTTAATTTTGCAGGTTCTCATACTAAGTGCTTTCCCAGATGTTCACTTACAGTGTAACAGGTACTATCCTGCATTAGGCAAGGCATTATAATGGTTTATTAACCCATCACAATATTCATAAAAAGTAAAATGTGAAAACGTCAAACATTTTATTACAGTTACTGTCTGCATTCAGCAATAAATTGCCGAGAGGGCAAATTGAAAATAAAAAACAAATGAAGGTAAAAATTATTAATTGAGCCTTTTTTGGCAAAACTTTTTTTTAATCAGTGAGTTTCTACTGAATTCTTTAAAATTAGTTCGGAGCAAAATTCAAAGGAGGATAAAAAGTCGATGGAATGGACTATGTAATATATCATAAAACAAATAATTACAAAATGTATGTGTAATAAATGTACATAATATTATGTGGTATTTAGTAAATCTAAATTATATATATGTTAGAACCAATGAAAATCATACAAAGCCGTCCCTGATCACTGGTCACAAATAATAGAAATCGTACGTAAGTCGGTCCTGATCAACATCAGGACTAGTAATTAATTATCAACTGTAAAACATACTTTATCTAGTTTTACCAAGTTGGTAAAACTTAGGAAGAAAGGAATATAAACAGACGAAATAAAAAAGGGAAATAGACAAGAAAGAACAAGGAAGAAGAAGAAAGAAGTGAGGAAGAATTGCCAGTAATCTTATTTAATTTTTGTTGAAAATAAAAGACGATTCTAACATCAGAAGTGGGATTATAACCGACGTTTAACCGCAACAGATAAGTAAAAAATAATTTTTTTATTAAACCTCTTTTTTAGGATTTAAACCTGACAGATAATAATATCTAGCCTTCAAAATGACCGAGGGAATATATGAGAATAATTTACAACAATTATTCCAAGGGCTTCTGGGAAAATAGGGAATTGTCAAGACCTCAACCAGCCGAAACCAGATTCCTCCCGAGAAAAAATAGAATTCAGGTTATCGACATTCCATCTGGATCAAAATGACTATTCTATGGAGGAATGGTTGGAAGACGTGAACGCAATTCGTACAAGCCTAAATATTAACAACCAGAAAATGCAGAATTATGCCGTCTGCCGTTATACCGACAGAAAATGAAAACCATTCGTTTAGATATCTCATCGACTCAGGAGCTGATTGGTCAGTGATTCATCACAAAGTAGTGAAGTCAGTAAACGGCACGATAACACCATCAAAGAAGCAATCTCAGTAGTTGGTAACAAAACTATACGTGTCATTGGACAATGTCGATTATTTGTAACTCTTCAAGAAATAACACTCAAAGTTGGTTTCTTAATTGTGCCCGACCATTCGACACCTGGAGTCGATGCCTTAATCGGGTGGGAAATCATTTTCTCCCGAATTAGAAGTTGTAAAAGGAATATGGTCTCGAGTTGCGACTCCCTTTGACCGCACCAGTTACATGCCGCACTGCGAAAGTACAAAATGAAATGTCAGGATTGGACGAGCAAATGAAAAATATGGTCATGAAACTCCTGGCCGATTCCCAGAAGCACACCCCAAAGACTGTAACCACTGACGGTTAGCCTACGCAGAACGAATCCAAGTAAAATCAATAATTCAAGACTTACTGAATGAAGGAATAATTAGAAGCTTATCTCCATACGCCAGCCCAATAGATTAGTAAAAAGAAAAACGGGTCCTTCGACTATGTATTGACTACAGAGAAATTAACAAGAAAACCATTCGAGATCGGTACCCTTTACCCAACCTGCGCGACCAACTAGACGCTTTGAGCAACGCAACCTATTTCACCACTCTAGACATGAAGGCAGGAATACTCATCTAGTAGAAGTACGAGAGACGATGACAGGAGTACGATCAAATTCTTGAAGAAGGAGATGGCGAACTCCAAGAGCAGAGAACGAGAGCTGATGGATTTGGTTCGAGAGATGAAAGAGGCTATGGAAGGACAGTAACAGTAGGAGCAACACCCAATGCAGAAGAGATATCAGGGAAATCGGAAAGTCAATCTTGTTCTTTTTCTTGAAGACTTTGAGTTATTTTGGGAAGTAGAGAAATTGGTAAAGCAATGATAAGCTGCGTACCGTGATTAGTTGTTTGCAAGAGGGGGCGGAAATTTGGGCTAAACTAAAGCGAAAGAATTGGGGTCGGTATGAGGATTTTAAAACGGGACTTTTTGGCCGGGGAAGAAACTTAGTATGTCAGAATATTTTATGAAACAGTTACGCGAGTTACAAACTATCAATATGCTACAGAGTGAGACTATTATGTTAAACAGGGTCATGCAATTGTTTCCCAAGTATGTTAGGTCATTATGGGCTATGACGAGAGAAAAAACTGTCGACGTTGCGTTAGAACTTTTAACAAGAGAAGATGAGAATGAGGATGATGATAGTATTGTTGAGCCAGAGAGATTTGCACCGTATAATCGACATCATCATTATCGGAATAAGAGGGGGTCTTTAGCAATTAGGGAAAATGGGGGAAGTAGTTTAATAGAAGAGCATCAGTCGGAAGCAAGTCCAGGGCGAATTAAGAATAGTACGTTGTTAAGGAGGCACTACATGTTGTCCGGGGAATAGTACTTATTTTTGGGAGAATTTTTAAATGGTATTTTGAGGAATGGTCACCAAGAGTAAATTGAGAATGAGGTACAATCGAGGTAGGTTAGAATTAGTTTTTGAAATATTTTTAGAGTTGATACCAAATAGGTAGAATCTGCACAAATAAGATATGTAGAGCAGGCTGTAGGTTAGAGTTAGTTTTTGAAATATTTTTAGAGTTGATACCAAATAGGTAGAATCTTGCACATGAACAGCTGAGACTGTGGCTGGGGAGTCCCCATGCCAGTGAGGTAGTTCCTGTTCAAACAATGACGGTCGGGGAGTCCCCGTACCAGTGAGGTAGTCTCTGCGCAAGCAATGACGGTCGGGGAGTCCCCGTACCAGCGAGGTAGTCCCTACGCAAACGACGAGAGCCGGGGAGTCCCCGTACCAGCGAGGTAGTCCCTACGCAAACGACGAGAACCGGGGAGTCCCCGTACCAGCGAGGTAGTCCCTACGCAAACGATGAGAGCCGGGGAGTCCCCGTACCAGCGAGGTAGTCCCTACGCAAACGATGAGAGCCGGGGAGTCCCCGTACCAGCGAGGTAGTCCCTACGCAAACGATGAGAGCCGGGGAGTCCCCGTACCAGCGAGGTAGTCCCTACGCAAACGATGAGAGCCGGGGAGTCCCCGTACCAGCGAGGTAGTCCCTACGCAAACGATGATAGCCGGGGAGTCCCCGTGCCAGCTAGGTTAATTAGTTTTGTTGTAGATTTTCTTGACAAGTTTTAGTTACGAGGACGTAACAATCGCAGGATGGCCGTGTTAGAACCAATGAAAATCATACAAAGCCGTCCCTGATCACTGGTCACAAATAATAGAAATCGTACGTAAGTCGGTCCTGATCAACATCAGGACTAGTAATTAATTATCAACTGTAAAACATACTTTATCTAGTTTTACCAAGTTGGTAAAACTTAGGAAGAAAGGAATATAAACAGACGAAATAAAAAGGAAATAGACAAGAAAGAACAAGAGAAGAAGAAGAAGAAAGACGTGAGGAAGAATTGCCAGTAATATTATTTAATTTTGTTGAAAATAAAAGACGATTCTAACATATATTAATAACCTGTGAAATTAATGTTAAATTAAAATTTTGAATGACAGTAATAACCATTGCTGAAAGCTTACAAAAAATAATTTCGTTTTATTGTTTAGCTAACCTGTAAATTTTTAAAATGTTAATAAAAAAAATTACAAAATTGATTAATTTTGCAATAGTTTTAATTATAGTATTCCTATTATGCCCAATTGCACGACCTCTCCTTAAAGTGTTAACTGTTCCTTAAATCATTAAGTGCCACCTATTCCATTGCACCACCGAATTAAGTGTTCCTTAACCTCTTACGAACCACCTAAATTTAAGCCGACGAAATCTGCGGCTTAAACTGTTCCTTAACCTTAAATGACAGAAATTGATGAATAATTTTATGGTTGTGAGGTAAATTTATAGGTTAAAACATTAATAATATTTCAATAAAGTGTGTTATATTTGCGCACAACATGAATGAAATGATGCATGACTTGTTTGAAGACGATTTGGAAGTTTTATTAAATATTTTAATATTAATTAAAAATTATTAAAAATTTTAATAATTAATCATGGTTTTCAAGACAAATTTACGAAAGAGCAAACTATATTAATAGTATGGATGATTTGTCGTTTTTTAAAAGATTTCGACTTCAGAAGGAGACAGTTGTTAGGGTTTTGAGAGAAATTGAGCCACAATTGGAATATCCATATGACAGAAATAATTCTGTATCTCCTATAAACTTGTTTTTTTCAGATATTTTTTAAATTTCTACAATGAACAATAACGTTGAATGTAAAAGAATAATATAAGGTTATGTAGTATATGCATTTTGTTTTTGTTTGCAAGTTTAACCAACCTAAAATTTATGTCTGTGTAAAATTCCTAAAATATTACCAAAATTACTATAAAATGCGGTGTTGCTAAATTAATCTGAAGCTTAACTAAGCCGACGTTATGTAAAGGTGGTGCAATGCAACCTAAACTAATCTGAACCTTATAGTTAAGGATCACTTAGGTAAGGGCCACTTTTAGTCGGAGGTCGTGCAATCGGCATTAATGCGTTACTATGTTTAATTTTTAAGTTAATATTTATATCATCTACAACTAAAATTAATGTTAATGCATAATTATTTTATCAAATTTTAGTTAAAATTTCGTCAAAAAAAATTTAAAATTGATTTGGTCAGAAAAAATGTGATTACCCTCAAAGTTTTTGTACGATAACTCGTTTTTATTTAATCCCAAGTAATGAGGCGGCTCAGTAAAAAAAATTGTTCGTTTTGTGATGTTAATTGGAACACATTATGCATGCGTGAGATTTGGGAAGTATTTTAAATTCTGTATAAGGGCTATTCCACGCCAAATCGGCCAAGATACAGAAGATCTCCCCCCCCCCGATTAGGCTCAAACTTTTTTTCCACACGCTACATGAAAATAAAGAGACCCGAATTTTTGAATTTGAAGGTTGCGTCAAAATCAAAAATTTTCAAACGAAAAAAAGTTTTGTTTTTAAAAAAAGTTTTGAAAATGATTACGAAAACCAAAAATTTTCCAGAAAAATTCATTTTTGACGTCATTGCCTAAACTTTATCCTAATTTTGATAATATTTTCGAAAAATGAAGAAAAAACACGTCGAAAATGATGTTCAAAAAATGATATCAAAATGATTTAAACAAAAGTTACATTAAATTAAAAATTGAAAAACCTGTAAAAATTGTCGAAAATTGCAAATATCTTGAAAACAGTTGGTCATACAAAAAATATTAAATGGACAAAATGCTTGTCGTTAAATTTTGTTTTAAAAAACACTTCCAAATTTTTTGTTTTTTTAAACAAATAATTCTACACTTTTGCCAGAATTTTGGTTTTGTAAATATTGTCTGAATGGTTGCGTGCTTCCGATTGTTTTCCTCTTGTTTAGAATGTTTCCTCCAACTTTTCAATTATTCTGACAACCTCAGAACCTGGTACCATCCATCGACCTATCTTAGAAACTGAACTTTGAAATTATAACAGTCATATTAACCCTTAGAGATGGAATATGAAATGCCGTAAAACACGCCCGTCGCGCTCGCCCTGTCTTTAAAATTTAAATTTTCAAATGAACTACGAACTGTTTATTTTAATTGTAGGTTATGTCAGGTTATATAAAAGAACTTCTTTGCCGCATTTAATTGTTCTATTTTACTTTCTGTGATTATTATGTTCGCCACTGACAGTTTCAGAGCCAACATCAGACGAACACTTTTGGAACAACTTAGCATTGACGTAAATAACCCAACCTAAAATGTTTTGTAAATAAGTTGTCAATGCATTGTCAAATATGAATAATTTAAGTTATAAGGTATTACTACTTACTTAAATTGCAATATCTTGTAGCTTAAATTATTCATACTAGACACTACAGTTACAACTTATTTATAAAATATTTTGAGGTTAGGTTATTTACGTCAACGATAAGTTGTTCCAAAAGTGTTTGTCGGATGTTACCTCTGAAAAGCTGTCAGTATGACATAATCATAAACTGTTCAGAACAAGTCCAACGAACAAACCTAATGTTAGTGTTTTTTAGAATTGTTGCAAATTAATTAATTATAAAAAATTAAAAAAACATTTTTGTTCAACTCGTTTCCAACCAATATTTAAAAAAATTAACCTTAACGATAGAATTCGTCAATTCGTAAACATACAATTCAATCAACAGCGGAACAAAATCTGGAATGTGGAAGATGTTTGATAATTGAATCTTATATTACTTTGTAATTAGTGTAATAAATAAATAATTTACTTAAATAGCATTATTTGGAAAGTTATTAAATTGCAACATAAAATCCCATAAACATAATTCTTTATTTTATAAAATTAAATTTTAAAATTTTAATAAATAATAATTTTTTTTAAACTAAGAAAACGCTATTTATCTTAGTAAGCGCTTATTTATACTACATCACAAACAAAGCGTTTATGTGGCAACGCCGCAATGCTACTCGCCTCTGTCTCTGTCACGCTCGTTATTTAAAGCAAGACACCAGACAACTGGACCAAAGGAAGTATATAAAAACGCCCGACGAGATTGGGTTGTGTAGAGCGCCCATTATACCGAAAACTTCTTCTATCGTTTTGCCTCTCAACAGAAGCGTCAGACCCAGCTTGGCCGAAGCCAAGATGGATTTTCATGGGAATATAATTCATGGGTGGTTTCCGTTGCCTTCCCCACGGTCCACAGATCGATATTGGACCTTGCTCACAGCAGTGTATTCGACTCGACTAGAGTCGAACCGCGGTTTACCGCTCTCCAGTCGGCCGGTGTATGCTTTACGCTACACTGCTGGTCAATATGGTCAATAATATACCGAAAACAGTGGTACATAATATAAAATTTAAGGTAATTAAATTATCTGTAAAAATTGTGCCATGCATTTTTGAAAGAAATCGCCACACGAAGTGTGCGCTGGAATCACAGCTTTAATTGATTTATAAATAATTTTTGTTATTATTATTTATTCTGACTTACTTAAAAAATTGCACAAATTAATTTTATAATTCAAGTATAAAATGCGGTTTAACTTATCGAGCAAATTTATTAACAAATATTACGCAAAATATTTAGTTCTTTAATATAATATTGATAGAAATTCATCAAATAACATGCAACGCATTTTTTTAAATTGTCTGTAATTTGTACCGCCCATCGTTCGAATGATTTGTTAGTTTTATTTTATATTAGGGCGCTATTTGAATGGATAAATGAAATTTATTTTAATTCTGTTAAATTTTCTAGCGACATGGGAGATTTTTTGGTTTAAAATTCGTACGATTGCTTGTGGATGTTGTGCGATTCCTCGCAGAACTTATATTATAATAACGTCCAATTTTTTCAAAATGGAAATTAAGAAACAGCAATAAATAAAGAAAAAATAAAATGTCCATTGTAATTTTGTTTTTGAGTTTTTTTCAAATTCGATGCCACTCTAGGCGCCATTAGCTCTAGGATCTAATGAATAGTTTGCTCTTATTTTCAGTATAATTCTCTTACTTTCTTATAATTTTATCTTTTTATTGATACCAATACCTATATCTACTATATCGGGAATATCTAATGTGATAATGATCTTCCCCCAATCATAACGGGAGGATAAGACAAGTCATTACTTTTCTTCGTTCTATGTTTTAGCAATAATAGTAATTGTATATAGGTATAATTTGTTAATCTACTTGAAAATATTAATTACCAGTTTTAATTTCAACTTCACTTTACTTCAAGTGATCATTTTGACTTAACCATTTATTCGCACGCAGTAGCAAGTTTATAACTCCTGATTCCAATGATCACCGAATCCAAGTAACATCTATTACTTTAATTCTCAAAGCTTATTCTTCTACAGAATATGTCACACAACTCACTAAACTAAAAAATACGACGATTTAGAGTTAATAACTTAAAAATTTTATTCGAAAATAGAGAATTCAAGTAATATGAAATTTTTTACAGGACGTTCTGCCGAGAATTTGTAGGTCAACGCAATTACTTTCGGATCACAATATTGTTTTCATCCAGAAATGTGGACATTTGAAGTTATCATTTAAAAACTGGTCATATACTCGTACCTGAGAACATAACCCATGATAAAATATACATTTGTGCCTAATGTACCATAAACCTTTGAAACATTATTTTATGTTATAAAGTAAATATTTTAGCATACTACATTTTCACGATATAATTAAAAATTGTAATAAAGTATTCAAATAATTTGTAGATCACCGGGTCGAAGGGAGGTTAAAATTAATCTGCTTAGTGCGTGCACACCCGAGTATTTTGCTTGTATATTTCCTTTTCAGTGGTACACGTTTCTGAATACATTACTCTCATAATAATAGCATTTCATTCAAACAAATTTGTCGTCGAACAATTTGAACGAATTTGTTAAGGTGAGTCGTTATTTATTGCAAAAGGCTATCGTAAATTTCTCTTTCCAGTTTTTCATTAATAAACCAAAAAGCTAATTTAGTTGCTAAGCTTTTGTATGAACATTTGTGTCAACTTTCAAAGGCAACAATTTGAATATTTTGGTTATTTTTTTGCATATTTTGGTTTTTCCAGCGTTTTCTAATACTAAATGATTGTTTTTCAACATCGACCTCAAGATCATGAACATTGTATTGTTAGCTATAAGGAAGGTAGATATTTTTGTACCTCATAGAAACTATATATACAAAGTTGCTTTATTGAACAATAAATTCCATTTAATCTAAATAACTCATTTTGTTTAACTCATAGTCACGTATGCAAAGTATACCAATATCTAAATTGCATCTAACATTGTAAGGTAGGTAAGTTTTTGTATAAAGTACACCAACCGTAAATCAGATTTAATACTAAACTATAATTTGCAAAGTTCATTAATACATCACCTGCACATTTTAAAAATAACCCATTGTATAATATTATAAAATATTTATGCTAGGTACCTACTATAAATTTAAAAACAGCAGCTTCGGGGATTTACAGCTTTTTGTTATAACCTCACTTTTATCAAATTTTCAAAAAAGCCATTAAAATCTATACTAAGAAGTTAAGAATCGATAATATTAAACTATTAATCGGGCAAGGCGATATTGGTTTTTATAAAATAAAGGTACTTACCACTAAAGCACCGTGCAACAAACATAGATTTTATATTGGAAATTAAATTAACTTGATAATAATGTGCAATTGAGTTTATAATTATGATGAACGTTATTAATTAATTTTCATATAACACATGGTCAATAAAGCACTAATTTATTAATATAAATAACGTTCTTAACATATAAGGAAAGTATTTCTTTCAATAAGCAATTAGACGAGGTTCATAAAGTGTTTTGTTATTAGTAATTTACTTGCATTTAATCGCTGCAGTGACGGATTTGCACTATGTCGGGGCGGTTGCATAAAGTCAAAGCCATATGGTTTTCGAAGAATCCTACAAAACAATAGAACACAATTTCAAGCTCGATCAATTTATGGAGGAGAAAGCAACTTGAAATTGTGTCCAGTGTCCCTTAAGAATTTTTAATGAAGTTAATAAACGAAGAGTTATTTTTAATCAAAGCTTTGTTGTATGTACTATGTAGGTTTATCGGTGCCATTTTTGACCACTCACCGCACATAACGTTTTGCTTCCATTATTTTTGATCTGGACTAAAATTTAAGAATTCAAAATATTTATTCTCAACTGACTAAAGTCAGTTTTACTTCAAAATCCCATCAATGGTCATGTAGCCATTATTTAAAAAAATTGTAACTGAAAGTGTGATATTTTAAAAATATTTGATTAGCCGAGATTAATTCCATATTCAGACGCTGGAACGATATAAACTTTATGAGCAATTAACTTATATACGTAGTATGTGTAGTATATTGTAGTATACCTATACTGACTAGCAATTATTAATACCTTATAATGCAAGTTATAATACGAAAAAACCTCTTAATTATAGTTCAATATTTTTGAATTAAAACATATATAAAATATAATAATTAACAGTTAATATGCCATAAAAAGTATAAAAATTAAATTTTTAGCTTAAAATTACAAAAAACAAAATACTTACAAAATTTCCGCCCAACTATTATTAATACACTTGCATAATTCTAGCTAAAATACTTATTTTTATAAAATTAATATTTTGTAGGATATCTTTTAGCATCGATTATTGCTTGTAGATATCTTGGCATCGATTCCATCCATTTTGGGTAATACTTTTGTTTATTTTTCCCATTCTTGCAATAATACCTCTTTTAATGTTTTTTACTAAAAATGTGGTTTTCAATTTTCCTTCTAATTCTTGCCACAATTTTCTAAAGTTTATGTCCGGTGATTGGGGTGGAGTATGGAGTTGTTTTGAAACGTGATATAAAGCTATTCCTGCACAAGATACGAAATAAGTTTCAGGTCGTTATCTTGTTGAAACATATACTCATTTTCAACGCTAATTTTTGATACTGTGATCTAAATTTGATTATAGAATATTCAGGTAACACACTTAGTCATAATAGTTTCAAAAATTGCAACTTTCAACCCATAAGCAGATATACCCCAGACCATAATATTTCTGCCAACATGTTTAACAGTTTCACATAGGTTTTCATTATTAATTTATGTATTAGGTTTTGTTTTATTAACATGGACTTTAATTTTGGAAAAATAATATTTAGTGATGAAAGCAAATTTAATATTTTGGGCCAGATGGAATGCAAAAATTTTGACAAAACCTAATACATAAATTAATAATGAAATCTATGTGAAACTGTTAAACATGTTGGCAAATGTTATGGTCGGGTGATATCTGCTGATGGTTGAAATTGCAATTTTTGAAACTATTATGACTAATGTGTTACCTGAATATTCTATAATCAAATTTAGATCACAGTATCAAAAATTAGCGTTGAAAATGAGTATATGTTTCAACAAGATAACGACCTGAAACTTATTTCGTATCTTGTGCAGGAATAGCTTTTATATCACGTTTCAAAACAACTCCATACTCCACCCCAATCACCGGACATAAATCCTTAGAAAATTGTGGCAAGAATTAGAAGGAAAATTGAAAACCACATTTTTAGTAAAAAACATTAAAAGAGGTATTATTGCAAGAATGGGAAAAATAAACAAAAGTATTACCCAAAATGGATGGAATCGATGCCAAGATATCTACAAGCAATAATCGATGCTAAAAGATATCCTACAAAATATTAATTTTATAAAAATAAGTATTTTAGCTAGAATTATGCAAGTGTATTAATAATAGTTGGCGGAAATTTTGTAAGTATTTTGTTTTTTGTAATTTTAAGCTAAAAATTTAATTTTTTATACTTTTTATGGCATATTAACTGTTAATTATTATATTTTATATATGTTTTAATTCAAAATATTGAACTATAATTAAGAGGTTTTTCGTATTATAACTTGCATTTTATAAGGTATTAATAATTGTGAGTATGTGTCATTACAGTTGAACCAGATCCGGCCAGCAAACAACTTCCTTCTGACCCACCAGAACAAACATTTATAAACGTTTTCTTCGAATGAGCTCATATGCTTTTGTTAGCTTGACGGTTCTATTTCTGTGGCAGAAAAACTAAAGAAGGCAATTCTTTGTAGACACGTTTGACTACAAATTTTCAAACACCTGTAACACTGGTTATGAACAAAATATCAAAAATGTTTTTACACAGTCAACGCAGGCCTGATTATTATAAAATCAAGTTGAACCTTCTAAGTTCATAGTACGATCCCTCTCAATCAATCGTACTACTCTGGAGCACAATTTGAAAAAGTTTGTAGGGTCTAAGTGTACGCACCCTTTTGCCACGTGGCCAGTTCGCTCCTTAAAAACACAGTTTTTTTTAACAAAATCTGTTAATGTTATAATCTCAAAATTAACGCCACTTTTGCAGATCTTGATGTTTAACTAATTTTTAGTATCATTGTTATTAATAGAAAATCAAATTCAAAAACAGGTAGCAGTTCGAATTCCCGGAATCGAAAATACACTTTTCCCTATAGAAATGGCTATACCAAACGAAAGAACACAAAAATACAAGCTCTTTAAGGTGAGGATCAATCTTGTCGGAGTTGTAATAAGGCCACAATTTAATTTTGAAAATTGCAATTTTCCCATAAGAAATACATGTAAGTGTATTATTGCGTAATGTTGCGCAATAATTTTATGCATTTTGATGGCGGTCCGTGCTGATTTATCCTAGCGGTTCTACCTTAAGGCGGGGCCAACTAGAGCAGTGGTAGAAACGAGTCAGTCGCTCTCTGAGATCTGCCGCGTCAACTTTCAAACTTTTCGAGTTGGAGCCGCTTAAGGGATGTTTTTAATGAGTTTAGCGCGTGTCAAAACCGCTCGCAGCCCCGCACCAGCCCCGGAGGGCGAGGGCGGTGCGGAGATAGGTTTTGACAGCGCAACCACCTCCGAAACGAATTCACACACAAAATTGATTTTTTTCGAAAATTTGTTATCCGATCACAAATTTAATTCTTTTATTAGCTAATTACACCATTATCTATCATAATTCGTCGTGAAACCGAGATTCTGGTATATTTACTGTCGCCACATCCTCTTCAACTTTGGGGCGGGGTTACAGTTCAAAAGAACCAATGATAAAATTGCATTCCAAATTAACTTTAAAGCCGTTTTTTCAAAATTGTGTAAATATTCCACAAATTTTATTTTTTATACGCTAATTAGACCCTCATCTTTCATAATCCACTTCAAAATGGTAAAATCGCGATCCGGGAATTCGAACCGTCACCCAAAAACAGATAAAAATAAATTGTTTGACCCATGGGACAGCCGCGTCAACTCTGACGCAGAGTTTTTTATTTTTGTACGTAACATCCACGGAAATTTTTTTAAAGAAATTTCCTTGTTTTATGAAAGTTATTCACTTTTTATAAAAAAGTGACTAAAACTAGTCATATACAGTTGTTATAAATTTCAAAAACCCGATTTTTCATTACATTTTCTGTAAATACAGTATTTGGAAAGTAACTCTTGAAATTTTCAAATAAATAGAATTAAAATCGACAAAGTTATTTTAATTCAGAGTAGGTACATCTGTCTTGAAATTTTAAACTCGTTTTTCTCGAAATGACATTTTCAAAACCGGTGACCACGATATATCAAAAATGGATTGATTTCCTTCAAATTTTACAAATTCATTTAAGATACAATAAACTAGCCCTTGAACGAATGAATTCTTTTGCCATTTTGTCTTAAATTGATATTTTGAAAAACTGTTCCTTAAAAGACTAAATAATTAAATATATGAAATAAATTTGTTATGATCCAGGTCCGAGCAGCAGTGGTCACTGCAAAACAAGTTTTTTAAAAGAACCTTGGCAGAATGACCATATTTTTTGTTTATTAAAATGTTCTATTATAAAAAATAAGTTATTTTAGTAAAAACTGACCCTTTTTTATGTCTACTAACATTTTTAAAAGTCTTGAATTACTTAACAAACAAATTCCCCAAGATCAGATATTTTTTTACTATTAGGAACTATACAGGGCCCCTTAAAGAGTAGGTGAAAAATAATTTGGTCTTGGTATCCCAGGTTTGGAAATCATTGTAGTAATCCAAAGGTTAATGTTTAAGAACTAAATTATATTTGTAGCCCTAAAATTATACCATAAAATCTGATAGTTTTTGTAACACCAAATTAGGTAAGTGCGTTAAATTCCACTCCGTGCTAATCCACACCATCAGAAATGCATAACAGAAATTGAAATGTTTAGAAAACAGAAATATACTTATCTATACTTTTAGCAGGTTCGTAAATACACTTTTCCCTATAGAAATGGCTATACCAAACGAAAGAACACAAAAATACAAGCTCTTTAAGGTGAGGATCAATCTTGTCGGAGTTGTAATAAGGCCACAATTTAATTTTGAAAATTGCAATTTTCCCATAAGAAATACATGTAAATGTATTATTGCGTAATGTTGCGCAATAATTTTATGCATTTTGGTGACCGTCCGTGCTGATTTACCCTAGCACTTCTACCTTGGGGCGGGGCCAACAAGAGCAGCTTTAAAAACGAGTCAGTCGCTCCCTGAGATCTGCCGCGTCAACTTTCAAACTTTTCGAGTTGGAGCCGCTTAAGGGATGTTTTTAATGAGTTTAGCACGTGTCAGACGGGCGCATGCGGCTGCGGAGAATAGGTTTTGACAGTGCAACCACCTCAGAAACGAATTCACACAAAAAATGATTTTTTTTCGAAAATTCGTTGTCCGATCACAACTTTAATTTTTTTATTAGCTAATTACACCATTATCTTTCATAATTCGTTGTAAAAAAACAGATTCTGGTATATTTACAGTCGCCAAAACCTCTTTTAAGTTTGGGGGCGGGGTTATAGTTCAAAAGAGCCAATGATAAAATTGCATTCCAAATTAACTTTAAAGCTGTTTTTTTCAAAATTGTGTGAATATTGCGCAAATTTTATTTTTTTATACGCTAATTAGACCCTCATCTTTCATAATGCACTTCAAAAATGGTAAAAATCGCGATCAGGGAATTCGAACCGTCACCCTTTTAGCATTTAATATACTTTGACGTATGTCGTGACTAAAAGCAGTGGAAAACTAAAATGTTTAGATTTTTAAAATTTTTATAAGCCAATTAAGTGAAATTTTAGTCAAGACGTTTTAATTAAATTGTTACATTTTTTCAACTTACATTTTTAATTTAAAACGTCGTCGTACACCGTTGTTTCGATTTTTTAAATCTCCTCAGTTAAACCTAGCTCTAAACGATTAAATGGTTGAATATGGATTAAAATTTCACTTGGCTTGTAAAAACTTAAAAACTTCTTATAAAAAATACATTATTACACAAGTTAATAAACGATTTATACAATGTTTAGAAACTAAACATCTCAAAAATGGCTGGACGAAGCGACTTAAAATTTGAAAGAATATATAAAACAGCACGAAGACCGCAATAAGCTATTCAGTATTTTTGTATTTAACAAAATACCTATTTTATGTTGAAATATGTAGTAGTTTTTACGAACTTTTGTATAAAAATTTAATATTTTGACAAATAACACTTTGAAATGAAAATTTAAGCTAATCCGTCAAGCCGTTTTAAAATAAGTATTTTTATAGTAAAGTACAGCAAAAGTTCAGCTTTTATGCATTGCTTCTTAACTTTGTTTAATAATATGTGCACCATTTTTAAATATCACTAGCCTTTATGGGTCCTTTTCTCGTAACTTTCTTTAATGGGGGAGTTTAGAGGGTAATTAATGTTTAAAATAATATATGAATATGAAAATCCAATAAAAATGATCGATATTTATACAATTGGTTGATCTGAAAACCCCCTGTAGAATTTTTAAAAAAATTTTGAATTTTTAAAAATTATTTAAGTTACGCGCCACAGCTAACCAATAATAGTTAATCACAGCTCTGCAACGCTGTCAGCTATCATGTCACTTATATGTTTCGTTATGACAAGTGATTTGTTTTGGAATTTAATTATGAAGCGTTCTCTTATTTGGTCTTTTTAAAATTATTTATGAAATTTTGAATAATCTGTTAATCAAATTAATATTATTTTAAAGTGGTAAGTATAAAATATTATATAATCGTTTTATTTAGAATTTTATTTATGCTGTGTTTTAGAGGTTATATGAAGCAATGGTAAACGTTAAAGCGTTATTTTGTACCATCTTGCCATAACGACAGTTTAAAAATCCTCTTAAACTTTTTATGTACATTCCAGTTAACATTAAGTTGCAACAGCGTTTGCGTTATTATCATCTAATTGGTGATTTCAAATGGGGACTGACGTCACAACCCTATATTTTTGAACTTGAAATAATTTTTTCTTATATTAAACGTACTCAAAAACTTGAAAAAAACTAAAACCTCTAGAAAATTTGGCTAGAGATTTTCATCAGATAACGCACTCGAAAGCGTGGTTGACGCCTATTTTAAAGGCATTTAGAAAAGCGCCTTCCTGATAAGGTTAATGCATTAGCACATCTCTGGACAAAATGTATTGAACGTTTAGGAGACTGTCGAAAAGTAATAGAAATTTTGAAAACAAAAAATTGGCTTTTCATTACTGGTCTAACTAATTATCATTTCACCCCCCGTACACTCAAAAAAATCCGTTCTCACCGTTCACCAGTTAGAATATCGTTCATGAAATTGGCCCAATCATTCAACGTTCAAAATTTAAGAATGTTGTACTTGACTATCATTGCGTCAGAAAGTAATTAGCAATTGATATCTTAGTTAAGAATGCTTTATTTGAATTTAAGAACGTTGGCATGATTGGGTCAATTTCAAGAACGGTGAGAATGGATTTCGACTTCTCTAATTTTATTTGAATCTGTTACAGAAGTAAATTGTTTTCGCGTTAGGCAAAAAGAGTTTCTGCCTAATTTTCCCTTTTATTATTAATAGTATTTAAGAAAAATAGGGTAGAAGTAATAACCCTGAACTTAAAAGTACACTTTTTTCTATAAAAATAACTTTACCAAACGAAGGAGGACAATTTTACAAGCGTTTTAAGGTGAGCTAGAATTTGGTAGGTCCTTGACTAAGCCCACATTTTCAATTTGAAAATCAAGAATTTCCCATAAGAAGCACATATATGTAAGTGCATTATTGCGTAATATTACTAAATCATAATTGATCACATTCTATCGCCAGTCCGTGCGTTGTACCTGGGTCGACATTCACAATCGACCAGGTGCTACCAGTCGCTCAAGGATTCAAAATTTCGAGTATTTTCAGGCCCTGGGATATATTTAATAATTTTAACCGCTTCTAGGACCCCGTGGCACAAAGATTTATTATTTTCTAGGTTACTTTTCCTTCCGATATATTTTTTATTAATATTACTATTAATAGTTGGCCCTAGCATCTGTTGAGTCGAATTGGAAAATTTTGAGTTCTGCCGGACTAAGGGATATTTTTAAAAATTGTAGCGAAGCCAAAGGCTTCGCCCCTTCAGCACTTACATTTTAGATATAAAATACTTATTTACAATAAATTAGTTTTAGCGCTAAAAACTTATTTTACTTTTCGATGGGCGGGGATACAGGTGCAAGAGAGTCAATGTGAAAATTGCAGTTCAAATTAATTTTAAATCCGTTTTGCACTAATTAGACGCTCATCTTTCATAATTCACTCTAGAAATCGTCAAAATTAGTGTTCAGGTTTAAAACCACTGATCCCATAGTATTCTCCAAGGGGTCAACCGCTAGAGGAAATCGTGTACAATTAACTTCACACTTCACGTACTTCATCCTAATTCTCCATACTTCTTACAGAAGAGATTTACAGAAATACCAAAATTTGAGCACTGGAGGGTGTTCCACACCCCAGACCCCCCGGATTGAGTAGATTATTTTTATCAGAAGTAAACTAAAGATCTCCCGTTGCAGAGGCACTAGAGGGTGTTTCACCCCCCAGCCCCCGGATCAAGTAGTTTATTTTTTATCAGAAGTAAACTGAACTCTCCTGTTGCAGAGATCTACCTCCCAGGGAGTACGGAATTTATAATTAGGTAGTTTATAATTAATTGTCAGATTACGAATTAAACACATTTACTTGGCCATAGTTTATTTTAATAAACTTGAGATATGCTTAAATATTTAATTCACTTTTAATAAAAATTAAATTATTTAAACTGGGGTCTGGGGTGTGGAACACCCTCCAATGCTTCTGCAACGGGAGATCTTCAGTTTACTTCTGATAAAAAATAAACTACTCGGTCTGGGGTTCTGCATGTTCTGCAATGTTCTTCATTCCAAAATTTGTGCACTGGAAGGTGTTCTACACTCCTCCTCCCAGTACTTCATGTACTTCATTAGATGTGTACAAAAACTTCACCAGCGGTTAACCCTCGGTATTCTCATACGGAGCCGTGACGTGCGGTCGCGTAGCATCAGAAAGATTTAACTGATGATAGTTAAGCGCTATTCAGACAAAACCAATGTAAGCACCGAGGCCCGCGGCCCGGCATATAGTACCGGGATAAAATATTGGTAACGGGCATTTGACAGAACAAAAATGTTTACCCGAATTATACTAAGAGTAATTATTTATTTTGGGCAGAAAAGATAAAACCCTCGAGGATACAATAAGAAATATTATAAAATATAGAGGATTACAAAATTTTGACCTTGAGGCCCAAAAAAATCAAAAAATTTTACGGAAAGGAACGTTTTTTATCGGTATTTTTGACTCTGTCTTTACGTTTTTGTAAGAGAATGTTGTTATTTGCATAAAATATTGAATCGCGACGATAAGTAAAGTGTTATTAAAAAATATAATGTTATTTTTACATTTTTAAGGTTAAAATAATTTTAAAATAGTTTTTTATATTTATAATATAAATGCGAATGGTGGTGGTACCTTCGGCACCGCGCCGTTCGAAAAAATATCTCTAAGCAAAAACAGAAGTTAAAAATTCAAAACTTTTCTAACAATCTCCACAGTTCGGGAAACGTAGCTACTAGAACCATTTGTTTTTTTAAAACTATTATTATATTTTTATAGTTTGTAAAAAGCAAATACAAAAAATTTCAAGCAGGCATAAGGCATATCAAGTCATAGTTGTTGCCGCTAGTGCTGAAAAGCGGGTGAAGTTGTTCAAACTTATGAAAGATTTTCTGATGTTGATCAATAATTGCATCGCAATATGACTTAAAATATCAGGTCACCATAGCAACGGTTAAGAGAATATGTTGAAATATACAATTCAATTCCGATTATTAAAAATAATATTCAGTTTTCTTGAAATGATAAAATATACTGGTGGGAGAGGTAGCCCTTAGGTCCTAGACCCTCGGTTTGTAAAACCATCAGCTGTTAGGATGTTTCTTAGAGTTGTCTTGTTAAATTTAAAATATCAAATAGAATTTTTAAATGTTACGCTTGTTTTCGATTTTGAAATAATGTTTTCAGTTTTACATTTTAATATTAAATAAAATTTTTATGCATCTTAGATACAGTCAAACCTGTTTTTATGCGGTTTTTATTTGGAGAATTGTTTATGAACGGCTTTTTGTGCGATATATCATAAAATTTCTTCAAATGTATAGTGTGAATAAAAAATGAAATATTTTTTTGAAGGGATTCCTTTTATGCGGTGCCTATCCCCCGCGCAAAAACCGGTTTGAGAGTACTTCCATATATCTTAGGTACTTTAGGTTACCAAAAGGCCAAGTTATGTACACTTGCATTGATGTAAAAATTTAATAAAATAGTATGCGTTTCCACTACTTTTTCAATAGGTTTTTTTAATTTTAATAAATTTTGTTACTATAAATTATTGAATGATAACTTACTTTCATCCTCACTTTTAATGCCGGTGAAAAAGAATTATTAAAATCGCCGATTCCCGATACATTATTCCGACACTGTATGTATTATGTAAATAACTTAACTGATGATAAATACGGAAGATGTTAACATTATGTACCTACAATAAATAATAAGTAAATAATCATAAATAATTTATGCACTGTTAAAAAGTGTTAGCGAAGTTAATTAATGATGACTACTTCATTCTTAACACACGGCATGAAGGCGCCAACAGCATTCGGCAATGCGGTGCAAAATTTTAGCTGCCGAATAGTCATGAGAGAGTCATCTCTCTCTATCCTGCGACTGTTCAGCTTCAAACACATTTGTTCTTCTGTACAGATTAATCAAAATAAAAAATACTTTTTCGCCAAATGCTACAATTTCTTTCATAAAGTTCGCACAGAAAACAGTTTCAAAAACGTGATCGGTTTTCATTTTGAATAAATAAAAATTAATTTTGGAAAAAAATTCGATTTCGGTTTTGTTCAATGTTCAATAAAATTTGAGTAAAGAAATAACTAACCATCGGTCCCTGGAAGGGTTATCGTCTCCTGCATCTTGCTTTGTTATTTGATTAAAAACACATTAACCTTTTGACACCGTACACCCGAGAAACTTTACCGTAGTAAGTTCTAACGAAGAAGTCGGTACATTGCTGACAAAGCTCGATTATGATACTAGCCTTGTTACAAATTGTTATTGTTTGTCAAACATAAGACTCGTGCTGACCTAGGTTACTCTTCAGAAGGTTTCAATACGTCAACCTTGATTAATTATAAACTGTTGATTAATTTTTTCTATTGCCATTAGTAATCGATAATTTCTAGTGGTTATCTAAAAATGAATGTCCACAAATAATGCATAAAGCACAAAAATAACATACCATAGGTGATATAATGTAGTTTTCATATTCTTCACCAATCATTGCCTTTTTGAGGGTTCTGATTCATCGGAAAACTATGGAATAAGACGACCTGAAATTCTTCATCAGTCCAAAATAATATAGTAGGTATTTACTTATACGTGATAAAAAATTGTTATTAAAAATTGTGTACCACGTAATAGCACGTACGTTTAGTTTAAATGGTAAGTAAAATTAAACAAAACATATTTTAATAAATAGCACTTTTATCTATCAATATTTTTAATTATTACATCAATATTTTAAAAAATATTGTACGAGAGTAGTATCGCTATATCATCAAGAATAAGGAAATAAAAAAAAACAAGATTAAAGAATAACAATTAATGTACGACCCTGTGTATGTGTTTCATTTCTTGGACGAGATGGATTTTTTGGCAACCTATAAACAAAAATTTATAATCTTTAAATTTTCTATTGTGTGAAAAACTTCAAGATAGTCAAAAATTTGCAGAAAGAGCAATTTTCAAGAATCCGGGTGCAGTTTTACTTTACGCGACGTTGCTGAAAATATTTTGTGCAATCAGCATCTCTTATTTGTGAAAAATAAGAAGCAGAACTCCAACTAGGGATTAAACAAGGGAATTCTTGGTTATTGTTAGTCAGCATTATTCGCGAGAATTTTAATTAGTCATTTTATACGATTTTGAATTTTCCAATTAAAATATTAATATTTATAAAAATAATAAATCGTGCTCCTCGTTTTTCTAACACATAAGGAAGGGTATTAAGAATTTGAATGGAACGTTCAATTGGTACACGTTTTATAATAAAAGTAATAAATGTAAGTGCCCTTGTGCAACGAATGAACGTCGATAATCCGCGGAAACGACCACTTGGGGTAGCACTAGACAGCTTTCAATAGCATTACAACGCTTTCCCTTGCATCCTTTTACTGCTTTTACATACATCAACCCTCGTTTCCAAATACGCAACTGTTTATATATGTAAGCCAGTATATCCTGCCTAAAATAAATAGGAAAATGTTGGCTATGCAAATACTAATAGACGAGTTCCTAAATAAACACGAAATATTTTGAACATTTTTCTTCGGTCCTCAGAAGCTCCCACTTTTGGTATATCATGTTTAAAATTGAGCTGTCTAATATAGCACAGTAGAAATTACCTAAAATAGTATTTATTTTCAAATTTTGGAAAACACAGGAGCAAATTGTATCTACGTTGCAATAAAGCCTCCGCTATAATTAAATGTAAAATTGATGAGAAAAGAAGTATAAAATAAAACAAAATAAATAATAAAGCGAGTAATATCAAGAACAAAAGCTCCAGTCAAAACACCTGTGTAATGGCCGTAGCATATAACATTTTCAAATTTACAGCCAGACAAAGCTTTGTCTGTGCCGTTCCCACACTGACCAAAGCACTTCTAATAGTATTACGACCCCGACACAGTCAGCGACACTTAAATTATAGTGCCATAAACCACCGAAGGATTACTTTAAAACCCATTGATGAATTTAAAACTTTCAATTTTTAACTTCATTCAAGAACTAAAGATTTGATAATTGGAAACAAAAAAAGATAAATGTAGATTTTTATGTAGTATGTAGGTACTAATCGGCAGGAAAAATGCGATATCTGAAAAATAGTAATGAATAAGTAATCATAGATAATGAAAAAATACTAAATTATTAATTATTATAACCGGAATATGTAATCCGTAACTTGCAACATACATAAATATCTCGCTTCAAATTATATGGTTGCCATAAAGTTAAGAATTCACTGAAAACTGTAGGTCTTTTGATCTTTCATTAGCCAAGTTCATGGTACTTTGTTAAGAATAGAAGTATATTTAAATATTTCATTTTATGTGATTGTTCAAAACGAATCAATAGCGATCGATATTAATAATATTAAATGTTGATCGTTTCGATTTTGCAAATATTGTTAAAGCATACTGCATCAGATTTTAACCATTTCTATCGTAAAAATGTTATGTATAAAATACTAAAAATAACTGTAGTTCATATTTTCGACAAAATCAAATGAACAAACCAGTTTCAAATGCAGTGAGAAAAGACTTTTATCTTTCACGCCGAATAATAAAAATTTAAACAAAATTATATACGATTATTACACCATAAATCTTGTAAAACAAAATGCAACAAAAATATTCAATTTTAGTTCTATTATGTATACAGCATAAGATTTATAAATTAATTAGATAATTAGAATTAATTTATAAATTAATTGCTGCAGCAATTTCTAATTAATTTCGGTTTCCATGAAAACCGAATTACTGTACTGCTCCAATTTAACAACAAAATAATGTAGATAAGTACAGTGACTACATGTAAAACTTGTCATTTTGATGGTATAATGGACAAATTTAAATACATGAACATTCTACGTGAAAATGTAAAGGACACAGTACCAAAAATCCAGAAATTCGTGGACAAAATTCAAGCTTCAATTTTTTTTAAATTAACTTTAAAATAGCTGGAAGTAAGATACTTTTTGGTTTTTTAACATTTTCCTCAAAACATCAGAGAAAATTAGTCGAGATTTAAATTATTCAAACAAATAAAAAAATAATTTTTTACTAAATAAGATACCAACTACCTGGACAGGAGTTTTATGTTGCAGCACGTCGTGGTCACGTAGCAGAAGAGCATAAAATTCAAAACATTTCAAAATTACCGAAAAAATGTTTAATTTTGCAAGCAATTTGTTCTTGTGGATTAAAATCGAAATCGTTCGTAACTACAGGTTTAGTGAATACGAAAATTTATTTAATTTATTTATCTAAATGCCTTAGTAAACGATTACTGCCCTTTCTGAGGTAGCATAACACCCCACATTTTTCTGGTCAGATTTCGCTATTTGTTACTACAGCAAGAAGCGTCTCGCATTTAATGAAGACAATGCAATAAATATTGTATTTAAAAATGCAAATCCACTGAATTGCCCGGAACTTCGCCCAATTGAAAAATATTAGGCCCAAATAAAACAAAATAAAAAGATAACAACGGACATATGTTTAAGAAAAAATACAAAAAAGCTCAGATTTCTTCAGCATTGATAATGTATAAACATTAATGAAAGAGGTAAATCGAAAAGTACGAAAATTTTATATTTAGTTCATAAAAATTTGTTTTAATTTTATTTTCTGAAAAATAATATTGTAAATGGTCAATAAAAAAATTAAAAAGAAAAGTTTTCCCGTTCTCATTTTTATTTAACCCCTTAACGTATAGTTGCATGACATACTACGTGTTATACGTTTACTTGCAGAATTGTTTAGCTAAATGTACATACAGGTTGGTTGTAAAGTATTGAAAGCAAAAATGAAAGAATGTGAACTTTGAAATGAAATTAGTTTTTTTATTCAATATAATCTCCCTCAACTTCAATACACTTATTCCAATGATCCTGCAATAATTTTATTCCATCTCTGTAATGATTTTCTGGAAGCTCTGCAAAATACTGTTCCACGGCTGAAATAGCTTCTTCATTCGATGAAAAACGCTTTCCACGAACGAATTGTTTCAAGTTTCTGAAGAGGTAGTAGTCGCTGGGAGCCAAATCTGGCGAATACGGTGGATGTTCAAGCAATTCGTACTTTAGTTCATTGAATTTTGCCATTGTTAAAACACTTTTGTGGACAGGTGCGTTGTCTTGGTGAAAGATGATTTTTTTATGTTGCAAACCGGGTCTCTTTTCACGAATTTGTTCGTTCAATTGATCCAAAAGGTTACAATAACATTCAGAGTTAATTGTTTTACCTTTTTCAAGATAATCAATCAATAAAATTCCTTTTGCATCCCAAAAAACAGATGCCATAACCTTTTTTGCTGATCGTCCTGACTTCACCTGTTTTGGAGCTGAACAACCAGCCTCAGTCCACTGTAATCGTTCTTGTTTCAATTTAGGATCATGGTGGTAGATCCAAGTCTCATCCATAGTTACAAAACGACGCACAAAATCGATTTTATTCTTATTAAAAAGATTCAAATGATGCTGAGAAATTTGCTTTCGTGTGAGTTTTGTTGAATTGTTAACGAATGCGGCACTAACTTTCCAAACAGCTTTTTCATACGTAATTCTTTATGTAAAATATAGAGTACTCGTTCGTCTGAGATGCCTATGGTATTAGCAATTTCACGCTTAGTCAAACTTGGATCTTCACTAACAATATTATGTACTTGTTCAATGATTTCTGGTGTTGTTGCAGTTTTGGTCGTCCACTACGTGGTTCATCTTCAACGCTTGTACGACCACGTTTAAACTCTAAAACCCATCGATGTACAGTTGGAAATGAAGGAGCAGATTCTTTTAACACGTCTCACCATTTTGTATGTAATTTCTGTTGCTGATAAACCTTCCAAAACAAAGAATTTTATCACTGCACGATACTCAGTTTTCCATTGTTAAAAATACACCGAAACGTCGACTTCAAATGGTTTGTAAACAATGAATGAATTGACAGATCGAAATAAAATTTTAGTAGGTTCATATGAAAGATCATATATATATTCGGGCTTCCTTATATAAGGATACAACCAGGTCGTTTACCGTCCCCTCAAGAGGTATCAGCAATTAATATCTCAAAGATGTTGCAAGCATCTTGTGAGAGGACCACCGTCTTTACGTGCCTTCCGAAGCACGGAGACGGCATTACAAAGCGAACTCCACCCGGATGCGAACCGAGTTCTACCTTAGCAGTTCATCGCGCTAACAACCATGCCAATGACCGTCTCTCATATGAAAGATCAAATATGAAAATGACGTATGAATTTTGATTCCTCTACTGCTTAATAGGTGTCGCTTTCAGTACTTTTCAACCAACCTTATGTCATGCACCGATATAATTCTGCTTATTATTATAAAAATATTTTAAATCATATAATAATAAAATAAACTTAGTTATCATTTTAGCTTGTACAAAGCAGCATTTATGTTATTATCTAATTAGCTGCTATTATGTAAGTTAACAAAATCTCAATTTTTGAGAAACCGCAAATTATTGCAAATTTTTAATTAATTATTGATTCAAAATTAAATAAATTTTATTTATTACGAAAAAAAAAGGGTGTAAACTTGGTTGAAAACTTTCGAAAAAAATTGCGTACGCTTCTAACACTTTCCTTCTAGTTCATTGATAAAAGTGCAAATATTACAATTTCCAGTGTGGATTTTCTGCCTTAGGTTAGATGTCATATTGGAATTTTTATTTAAACCTACTAATTTCGCTGGATGGATCAGAGAAAAACCTTATTTTGGCAGTATTTTAAAAATTGAACACGATCGGTCTAAATTTTTGGACGAACTAAAAAGAAATTTATAAAAAAATTACATTGTAAACTGTTCCAGTTTGATAGGAGAATAAATGGATCCCGGATCAAAATTTAATTTTCACACGAAAATCGTAAAGGGAAATTTTCAAAAACAACTTTGTAAGCGTCACTCGCCTTCCCAGATCGATTTATGAAAATGCATATAAAAAAATACATACATATTGGGATTCCATGAGGACCATCCGCTTTTGTTTTGAAATTGAAATTTTGTTAGTAAATCTAAATGCTAAGGCATTCGGATGGATTTTCAAAATCTCGACCAAAATCCGTACTTTCTCTCAATATTTTAACATATTGGGAAAAAATTATTTTATTGAACAGGAGGACGTAAGTTAGTTGGCAAGAGTAAAAATAATTTCCAAAAACAAGCATTTGCCTTCTTAGGTAAGATGTTATGTAAGAGAATCAACTCGCAAAAAAAAATTTGACTTCTTATCAAGGTTACACATAGACTCTTTCTGATAAATGCTTTTGCTTTCTATCATTTACGTACGATTAAGCGCCTACTAAAATCATGTATGTATATTAAGAATTGTAAAAAAGTGTCTAAATTTTGAATTGAAATTAATTTTTTTGGGTAGATTTGGATAACGAGGATTATTTTAAGCGAGACGAAATGGCTTATCTGAAAAATACCATACAGTTTTCGTTGAACGAAATTAATCTGCAGAAAGAAAAATATTTTTAATTCCTAAAAGTTTTACCAAACGGCTTTTCTTTTTGCATTTGAATTTATGAAAATTTTTGTAGCAAATTAAGGAAAGAAACAATTGCCAATTAGTGGACTGAATTCCACGAGATGTCACTACGTTGTCGAGAAAATTGTCATTGCGTTTGGAGAGATTAAAAAAATATTGCATTATTCAAAAGTTAATCACACGTCACATCAATTTCGTACAAGTGTTTTCCAATACTACATTATGTCTGTTACCATGAAGAAATTCAAAAAAATCACCGGTCCACTGAGCATCTGCTCCTTTGTCCATCGGCTCAGTCCGGGCCTGATAAAGTAGTAATACTAATAGTTTTTACAGTTCGGGTCGTTTAAGTTTCAAATTCGGCTGCAAAAAGTGGTAAACAGATTTTGCATTTTTCTTTATCAATTTGGGTCTAAGAAGATCAATTCCATGTTGTGAATAAGGTCGAAGTAAGATTTTGTAGAAATTATAATTTTTGTTTTCCTATTTTTTTCATTCGACGATGATGCTGAACGCGGCCTTGCCGTTTTGAATGTTTTTCTTGGTAATGTGTTGTGAAAAGATATCTACTTGTTAGATTCCACTAGTCTATCCCCTCAACTATATTTTCTTTTTCAATTTAAATTTATTGTAGTGTTGAATTTTTACTAATTGATGCCACAAAAAATTTATACTTTGTGCCCTATAAGAGAAAATTTCGCCGCTTTTTATCGAAAAAACGTAGTATTTGGAAAACGTATTTTTTGGAGGGAAATTGCAATATATTCAGTTTTTTGCAAATATTTTATAAATTAGAGCTTTTATGATAAATATTAAATATTTCTTAATGAAATATGATGATGAACCAAAAAATAGCCCATCTTTTCGTTCAAAAATATTAATATTTTTTCGTACTAATCTAAAAAAGATCGGAATGCGTCAGCTGCATCATTTATGTTCAAGAAGTTTTTGATTTAAAGTTGTGGTTCCCGGCATCTTTTCCTGCGACCTAAACCTCCAAACCCCAATCTTAAAAAAAGCTATTCCAATATTTTAACTTACATTTTAAATATTGGTTCGACTCCCAATGCAGGGTATAATTTGATTAATGAATGTTGATGATGAAATGTGTAAATTTTAGCGGCCGGGTGCGATTTGACGTTTAAACTCCTCGGTATCATCTTCAGCTCATCTTTTTTTAATAAGTTTTTTTAATACTACAAACATAATGAATTTTGAGAATATTCCGCTGTTCTTTACTAGAAAATAGCATTTTCTAGGCAAAATTAGCAGCAGCGTAAACTTTAAGATTAGAAATTAAATTAAACCGTCAAAATTTTGTTTGAAAAACAGTGTTGATTTTGTTTCTACTGCACTTTCAGAAAGATAGTTAAGTATCAGCAAAAATGGAAAACCAAAATTCATCACTGCAATTAGAAAAAATTACCATCTTCAAAACGGGAATTTTTGGATTATACACAGATTAATTCAAATTAACTCTACGGTTAACTGATGGTTTTGAAATTGTTTATGTAAATGCTTTCTTAAACCGAAGAAAATCGGAAATTTGTGTTTAACTATCAATTTAAGACGGTTTGACACCCCCCCCCCGCCCGGGCTATCTAAGAATTCTAAAATCCAGCGGCTATGGTGTAGTATAATCAAATTGTCTTTCTAATAAATTTTTTTTACCAAAATTGTTTCTGAAAATTGGAGAGTTGTGAGAATTTGTTATGGTATGTTTATTAAAACTTTTATAGTGTATCTGGTAGATTTTATACAGAGTGATTCACCGAACGAATTTCTTGAAGGTTAACGGAGTTCTACAATTTTTAGTTTAAAAATAAGATGCTGGTCTCTGACTTAATTGTATCTGATCGTTTTGCCCATTTGAGTAACTACAAAGCTGAAACTCTAAAGCACAATAAATATCAAACGGTGAAAGATCATTAGGATTTTTCAGCTGGCTCTGTTGAGACCCTTGACTTGGTTGGTCGCTAGGATCGGTCGTCTAGTTATTGATGTTATCAGGCGATAGACGCACTAAGAGTTTTTAATCCAGAAAATCAGTTTGTGTATCCAACGAAGCAATTCCGCTTCAGTATTAGGGTCAATGCTTACACAAGCTGTTATGAACGAATTTTTTCATCTCGCTGGATAATAATTATGTAATAGTTATTAATTTCTGTCGCTGTTAATCAAGTTATTGTTATTAATTACAATTATTTTGAAGAAAACATTTTGAGTTACTTTCAACTACTCGTATATCAGTTAAACCGGAAACGAATATATTCCTTTTAATTTAAATAAATATCGCCTGTTTAGCAACAAATTAAAGTTTTTTTTTCAAAATTCAGTGTTTATTAATAAAACTTCATCTTGAAACTTTAAGATTGAAATTACTTTAGGAAAACTTAAAGCTAAAAAATTTTCAAAAATAACTACCAACATAAAACGTAAAATAATATAAATTTAATTGTTATAAGTTTACAAATTCTTTAGACGAAACAAAAATTAAAAATATCCCATAATGTTCCAGCTCCGCACCCAGCTTTGGCCAAAGAATGTGTACAAAAGTGAACTTGTATTTTTATTATGCAGTTAAAACTGATGTATGTTAACATTTTAGTTATTTCTGAAAATTATGTATTTACTAAAATATCATTTTGTTTTAGAACTTTTTTTTATTTTAAATTTTGCAAAAATTCAAATTTTTTTATGTTAAATCTTTATTTTAAATAACATTTGACCTAAGCATTTTGTCAATTAGCCAAATTTCTCTGCTGATGGTTTTTTAATAAATTTGATTATAAAAAGTCCCGAAAATGCATCATCAGTAACAGAATTTTTATTTCAAATGTAAAATGAAAACACATTTTTAAACTTGCCCCTTTTTTTAAATCTGAAAAGTTATGGGGGGTAAGTCATGGGTAGCCAAATTATAAATTTTAATTCGAATTTCAATTTATCGTATCGATAATTACCTAACTAATTGGATTTAATGTTTCAACAATTTTGTTCAAAACGATTAATGCAATTTTAATAGTTATTCTTATTAGTTAGCCGTATAGAAATTAAAAAATTAATTGTACAATTAATTAATATGGATTTTTTTCTCAGAAACGTTGAATAAACTGTGCTAATTTGTTAACAAACAAATTTTTAATTAATTAATTCCTTTATATCTAATTTAATACTTTATAACACATTAAAAGTTTATTAATCCGGAAAAAGCATAAATCGGCAAATGAAATCATTAACCAGGTAAGTGTTTGATAAACTATAATGTAATTAACAATATCTTGACTACGTTCGATTTAACTGGAAAGGTGGTAACAGTTGATAATGAATATGATTTGCCAATTTAACGATTCTTATATATCGATTTGTTTCTCTACACTTTACATATTAAATGATTTCGATTGTGTTGATCAATGTTGGTGCAATTTTAAAATTTTTCAAAATATCCACAAACAATAATATTAATCTAAAAATTAATTATAATACCTAACTCATGCATTTAATTATTAAATTTTTAATGTGGGTATACTATATCAGAAAGTAATGATGACCTACGTGCGGATCTTTCCGAAGGAACTAAAAAGTCGAAGACAAATGCTGCCAATTGAATAAGATATGGGGAGAAATATGTCAAAATTATTTAGTCTACAATATTGTAAATTTTTACTGATGTAGCATTCTTTCACGATCGTCGTTTCTGGTTTGCATCATTAGCACCCTTCAAACGGTGTGCTTTAACAACTGCACAACCCTCTATAAAACCAGCCATTAAAACGACCCCAAAATTTAGAAATCAAAAAGCATAAAATTTCAAGTTTTAAAAATATTATTACACTCATAAATGTCTGCAGTGAAACTGAATGCAATGAAAAGGTAGTACATAAAAATTGGAAATAACTTTAAAACAAAAATCGGAATAGAAATCGTTGCAAAAAAATTAGTGGGAGGATGAAGGATTCGATCGATGTTACCCACTCTGCCACGCTTCACGAAGCGTGTAACTGTTCGAGCAGCCCGGAGTTAATGACACCCTGGAATCCGTCACCCTGTGAAAATGACCGACACACCACCTACTAATCGATTTTGCACAACTTTTGTGTGTATTTAACTTGACATTCTTTTTCGCCAATTAGCGGCATCTTTATATCTTCTTTCACTTCACCCATCGCGTGTGTAAAAACAATAAATTTTTGTTCCAGTTTCTTTAGGTATAATAGTACTCTCCACTCAATTTTAGAATAATTTCCAAAGGGTGACATCGTATAGAAGTTAATAAAATTAAAAAAAGTACTATTTGGATTGTATCCATGTCGCAGTAAAAAAATGTTAATTAAAAAATCATATAAGCGAGGAAATGTTCTCAGTCGTTAACTTGATGATGGATGATAAAGGCAGGGTTAGTGTCGATAACTAACGGTCATTAGATCAGAAAGAAGTACAAAAAAACGTGCACAACGAGTCTTTGTTCTTTGCTCCAATTTATTGTCGCAAGTTTTATGACCGATGGTGTCGGGTGACTTGGTTAAGTTTGGTACTGTTTTTGAAACGCCCTGATGTATTGGAATTCAATGCAGAATGTTTTGTCTGGAGCAGCTGAGCAACTTTTAATATACCCACTACTCATACACCATGTTTTCGAATAGTAAATCAGAAATAAACTTACTTTAAAAATAATTTAAACCAACAACTTTTTTCAAATCTAAAAATTACCTTTATTTGCAGTTATTGCTCGAAGGTCAAATTCAAATTGAGGGTGAAATCAGTAGGGAGTATGTGGATTAGCCTAATTCCTAGTTCCGTTTCTACGATGGGCGTTTAATACTCACCATGTGTCATTTTTGTTCCCATTCTCTTTCAATATCAGGGTTCGTTACTTTTGTAATTAAATAAACTGACCTATGGTAAAACATTTATTCTTTTGATCAAGTTTTTAACAATTATTTTATCACAATATAATAGTTCTTTGTAACACAAGTGTGTAATGATAATTCCACCCCAAATATTACTTTTTTGAGAATTTTGGGTTTTTGTCTTGGGGAGAATTTTTGCAAAATAATTAAAAAGTGAAAATAATAAAACAAAGAAAAAATACAAAACCCATTTTTAGGTATTTTGTAGTATATTACTACTGTAAAGGAAAAGTAAAAATATATTTTCTTGAATTTTTACCTACTGTAGGTAAATTCAAAATAAGATTATTCAGCTTGGTAGAATGAAAGTCATAAAAAAATAACGAGTAGTTAAATATCTAATGTAGACCTATAAAAATATCTACATTACGTATGTTATAGGTAGTTTGTTAATGTTAATTCGAAACGAAATACATTTTATTAACATAGAGTGGAAAAAATCAAAACGATTGGAAAATTTATGTATTTTACCATTTGACAAAACAGTTACAAATTTGCGTGTCTGAGAACACAAGATCAGAGACGAACACACATGAGCTCATATTTTATTTCCAATTGATGGGACCACCATAAGATATACGGGCTACCGATGCCGCCTTGCTGTCTGGCAAAATTTAAGGGAGGAACAAGGGATTAAAAGTAAATCACAGGAACTTTCAAATTGGTATCATCTTACTTAAACGACCACCCAAGATTTTATTCCTATTTTTAATCTTAAAAATATTTTATTGATAAAAATGAAAGTACCTAATATTTATTTATAAAACAACCTTTCCCCATTCCAATAATCGGTTTGTTTATTGGACTTCCTGTGTAATAACTATTAGTTACCTACCACTATACAATGAAAACTACTGCGTAGGTGTATTTATTATTTTTAGGATATTTGAAATAATAAGTTTAATTACATTCATTTCCTTTCTTATGTTGTATTACTTTGATTTTACGAGTTTGTTATTTTTATAGGCCCCCAAACACTTGTTAAATGGAACTTTTACGCAGGGGCGGCTCGTAGTACGTTTTAGTGCCAATTTTTTTTTGAAAATCAGCGAATCTTCGACTCAGGCCGAAAGTTTTCTAACTGACAGTTCGCAAGTCTCCTATTATGCCTCTTAATTAATTACTTGTTTATTAAGACTTATTTATTATGCGTTGTTTATCATGCATTGTTAAAACTTGTTTATTATGCGTGTGACGGAAGGTTAAAAAATGGTAAAACTGAGTTTATGCCCAAAATTTTTACAAAATAATTTTTGACATATTTTTATGTACGTGAATTTAGGCGCGCTATTTTTAAAAACCAAAAAAATAAAAGTTGTGCTGGATTTGTGCTGCTTTGTGCCATAATTTTTGTTTTATATTATTTATTTCGGCTTTTATGGAGACTGCGTATTTTGAGGGTGGAAGTTAGCCGTGCCATTTTTGAAAAATAAAAAAATTAAAGTTGTGCTGGGTTGTGCTCGATTTGTGTGCCGTGTGCCGTAAGTAAAAAAAATTGTATTTTGAAAAATAAAATTTTTATAGCCAAAAATGTATTTTATCGATGAAAGTTAGCCGTGCCATTTTTGAAAAATAAAAAAAATTAAAGTTGTGCCGAGTTGTGTTAGACTTGTGCTGCCTTGTGCCTTAAATAAAAAAATTGTATTTTGAAAAATAAAATTTTTATGGCTAAAAATGTATTTTATCGATGGATTATTTTCAAAAATAAAAAAAATAAAGTTGTGTCAAGTTATGCTCAATTTTGTGTTGCCTTGTGCCGTAAATAAAAAAATTGTATTTTGAAAAATAAAATTTTTGTGGTTAAAAATGTATTTTATCGATGGATTATTTTCAAAACCAAAAAAAGTCGTTGTGCCCGATTTATGCTGCTTGTGCTAATTCAAACAAATCCAAAACGTTGAAAAAAATTAACCTTTTTCATCTACCCGGTAAAAGCTTTTACTTAAGACTTGACTATTCCAATAGTCTTCTATCTGAATTTTGATGAAAATGTTTTCTAGCATTTACAAACCTTTCACCGATAAAATACATTTTTGACCATAAAAATTTTATCGTTCAAAATACAATATTTTTATTTACGGCACAAATCGAGCACAACTCCGCACAACTTTTATTTTTTTATTTTTCGAAAATGGCAAGGCTAACTTCCACTCTCAAAATACGCAGTCTCCATAAAAACCGAAATAAAAAAAATTATGGCACAAACCAGCACAAATCGAGCACAACTTTTATTTTTTGGTTTTTTTTAAAATGACACGGCTAACTTCGCGTACATCATATTTTTGCAAAAAAACTAAGTTTTTCCTTTCTTGAAAGAATTTTTTCATAAGAGATTAGTTACAAAATACCGACCTTAACCGATTGTTTGTTTGCAAAGATGTGTTGAAATGGAATTATCATTTTAATGCCTATTTTTGGGTTTTCTTTCCATTTCATGAACTTTTGAAAATTATTCTGAAAGTTAATTAGGTAAGTACTTACCTTCAATTAAAAAATCAAATAGATACAAAAACTATTGTCAATCGGCATCTGGTAGAACAAAAATGTTTACCTGAACTAATCGAACAATAAAGTTTATTTTTTTAGAACTATTGTTTATAATCTGTAGAAAGCAAAACCAAAAAATAATTCAATAATTAAAATTATAATGCTGAAAAATAGCTAAAACTAAAAATCACAGATATTTTGTGTGAAATTCTTTATTTTTTATTATTTTTCTCAATATATGGAGCATTAAATAAAATAATTTACTACTTATAAATTCAGCACAAATTTTGGCAAAAGTCGATTAACCCTGATTGCGATTTTCACCATTTTGTTTGTTTATTATGAAAGATAACAATTCCATATAGACATAAAAACAATAAAATTTGCGGATGGACCACAAATTTGGTTAAAAACGACTTTAAAAATTAATTTGGAATGCAATTTTCTCTTTGGCTCTTTTGAACTGTAACCCCGCCCATCGAAGTTAAAATACGTTGTGGTTACAGTTAAGATAACCAAATTTCAATTTTAAAACGAATTATGAAAGAAAATGATCTAATTAACAGTTAAAAAAATAAAATTGGTGGTCGGTTCACAAATTTTGGAAAAAATACACTTTTAGATGAATCCGAGATTTTCCGTAGTTGCGTTTATCAAATCACTACGCTCCGGCCACTACAAGTCGTTTTGACAAACGCTTTACTCATTATAAAAGAGCTTTCAACTGATACTTCCTGGAATATATGAGCCAAAAGTCCAAAATTGTTGTTTTGATTATTATATGCAAGTTGTTTTCGCGTTTTTTAAATAATTTACTGATTTAAGACTGCTGTTTGCAAGCAACGAGTTAGAACTATCTCTTTTAGGATATTTTTGACCGGTTGAAGGATGCACTATTTCTGTTCCATAATATTCTCGTACATGTCCAGTAATTTCTGACAATATTAGTTTTGAATTGTTCTTATTAATCGAATGATTACTCTCTCGTTAAATTTTGGGGCAGCTAATTATTACGAGTTTTCTAAATTTTCTTGAATTGAACAATAAATGAATAAGTTTTTTTATGATTACTTTTATCTTTATTTCTTCAATAATTCTTGCCCTTTGTCCTACACGATCCATTTTCAACCAATTTAAAAAATCCAGGTTTTCTCGTAAATATATTTGATTTATATTTATATTGCTCGGTAATCCATTCACGAGCGTAATTATTAAGTTTTGATTAATCCATTTAAAGGGGATGACCAGGGAATCCCCCTTCTCAACCTTGTTCGTTTTTGCAAATAAAGCATATAATTTATATACATATAAAAAATGGACCACATATAAATTAATTTTTATTTACCTACACGATAAATTACAAATACTGCTAGTTTAAATTAGAAATGCGGCAAGAATCCGAATCTATAATTTTACATGTCGCTAATTGAAAAAATTATGTTTTGTAGATCTGTTATGTACGTTTGTACATACCCAGTACAAAGTTTTATCGTCGACTGCATTGGTTATACTTTTATAATGAAAGTTGTTTTACTGTGTACCTACATACATAATTACATAAGAGTAATTTTTAACCGCGTTAAAATGAGATTTTAAAATATTCAAATTGTGGAATTTTCAAATCACTTCTCGCTAGTAAAAAATATATTATAATCTTTACGAGAAAAACTTATAGATAATTTCTTGCAATTGTATTAACTATTTTGACGCTACAATCAGTCGGTATCAGGATCAGGATAAAATTTTAAAATAAATGAAGCAATATTTTGTTAATAATAGATATATTTTCCAAAATCTCCGAAGAGCGGTTGTACCATTGTGAATTAAACCAAGTCCAAAAGTTAACTGGAGTTTATCCAATCATAGTATTAGATAAAATAGCGAGTGAACTGTTAAACTTGGTTTAACTTACGATTGCAAAACTGGGCATAATCTTAAAATCTCTAACATTCATAGTTTTTAAGAATTTAATTAGTTTTCTTTCAAATGCGAACGGTGCCGTTCAAGATAAATAGCTAATTTGTACAAATAAAATGCCAATGGTGATATCTTGTCAAAACGTCGCGGTTATTTGGACGCGCGACAATTGGACGCACGACAATTAGATGCATACGTAACGTAACAATCGGACATTCCAAAAAAAATTTTATATAATAATAAAGCATTTTATTGCAATAAACAAATTATTAATTTACTTTTAACTGTGCAACTGGAGGTTGTGCGCGATTTCTCGTAGATAATCCAAAATTGGCCTGTTAGAGTAATTATTGATAATTTCTTTAATTATTTTTGCAGTGTACTGCTTTTTTTACGTAGTGGGGTATCTCCTGAAAATATATTGTTCAATTTTCAAATTTCCAAATGCTGGAATGAGCCAGCAAGAAGTAAATAAGTATTAGAGAGTCATGTTAATATTTCCCACAACTCAGTAGTAATTAAAATAGTCAAACTTAAACTAAATTAGTATCTTCCCTTTTTTTGACATACCTACTCGCGGACTATGGTCTATTGGTATTTCTATTAGATAGATGAATAGATCCAATATTGGATAGGACCAATAGAGCCATTGAACTATTGGTAAATTAGAATTGCCACCCATAGTCAAGCTTTCTAATTACAGGTATAGTGGCCAGTGGCGTAATTAGGGTAGAGGCATCCCCCCTGGATGACTCGGATTGTGTCCCTGAATTCCTGGTAAAAATGTTGTTGTCGTCAATATTGTTATTGACATCACGAATTAATTTATGTTCCTGACAAATGCTAGGAACTAATAACAATTTTTTACTAGTTTAATTTTACTTGTTAATACAATTAGCCCGCCTCCCCTCATAAGCAATTTCTAAATACGCCACTGATGGTAGTAATGTCCAATTGTTGCCTGTGTCCAATTGTTGCCCGTCCAAATATCCGAGACGTTTAACGTGGAACCGCCAAAGGTGATGCATTAATGCCCGATTTCTTCACCTAGAGATTATCTATCCATTAGATAAATTAACGAAGTAACCAATCAGACAGCAGCAAAAAAACAACCAGAAATACGATTGGCTACTTCGTCAAATTATTTTATAGATATCTATATTTTATAGATATCTCTAGGTGAAGAAATCGGGCATTAATCTGTTTTGAAAACAGAAACCAAATGGATTAAAGCTTACCGATATTTCCAAGGCTAGACTTTCGCAGCACGTTGCAACGGGTCGGAACGGAATTAAATATTTGATATTTAATAAATATGTTGGGCTCCTTTGGTTGTTTTACATACTTATATCATGTTTCAAAAAATCACATACGGCGCTATTTGCACTTATTCGCGACGGTTTTCATTTAATTTTGTATTAAACTCACGACTGCGGCATAGCAATCGAAGACTCGAACTACTAATCTAGGACAATTTTTTATGCCAATCGGGAAAAAATATACTGTAAATATTTATAAATTATGATTTTTTATTAAATAAATTGCAATCGAATGTTAACTTTTATGTTACAGTACTACCAAATAAAAAAACAACAAATAATTTCAAATAAATTATTTTAGAATCGCAAATTTGATGCAATTTTCCATATTTAAATAAATATAGTTTCTGTCAATACAAAGCATTTTATGATTTAAAATGTATATTGAAAGTTATATGACTAAAATAATTGAAGAAGAAAGAAATAACGAAAGTATGCTTTACATGTTAAAGTACTAGGACCGAGAGTTGCGGAGTTTCTTCCTTTGAATTCTATATTATTCCATGTATTATTTTCATGTAATATTTCAATTATTTCAGCATTTGAGCAAGAACTTTTTGTATCTTCTCCAAAAAAAAACAACATATTTTGTTAGTAAAGACAAAATATAAAGGAATTAGGCAAGAATGGTGAAGGAGATTTTCCTTTATGAAGGAGAAAAGGAACTCAAAAAAGCTACCAACATTAGAACCCAGTATATGTAAGATTTTTGTTTCAAAATCAGTTAAGGTTTAAAGAATTCTTTTCTTTGAATATTTTTGAATATTTATTTTATTTTTATTCTTTTATATCATATTTATGTAGTAATAAAAAAATATATTTAAATAATTTTAAAAGCCCAGCAGAGTAGCACGTTGGAAAACGTAAGCAACTGTGAATATAGTGCAGTGTTAACAGTGTCCATAACATAAATTTAATTTTGCAACAATAGGTACTAACTTATCTAATAATAAAAAAAACTTATAACTACTTTGTTTTATTTGAGGGGCTAATTGACCAGAAATTAAGTATAGGTACTATTAAATTACAACGATTCATTAAATTCAATTCAATGCCAAATAGTTGTGTTTAATTCACAACAGATACAATGTAGTGCATAATTCCGTCCGTTATAGCTTTCTCGACCCACTTTTGGGCATTGGCCTCTTTCTCTAAGGGAAAGGTTTAAGCATTAAGACCCCACGGTTGCTAAGTCCGGGTTGGGGAATTGGCCTTTTCATTGTTGATGCTGGCAGTCATCAACTAAGGGGGACCGCCGGCTTTATGTTCCCTCCGAAGCACGGGAGACGGTCCTAGATAGAAAAAGAGTCAGAAAGAAAATTTTCCTTCCTAGACTCCTCCCGGGATCGAACCGGGTGCGTTTGCATCAATAGTTGATCGCTCTAACTACTAGGTCAAGACCGTCTCATAATTCCCGACCGCATAATTCAATCTACCATAATTTTTTAACTACTACTTAGCGGGGTCAATAAGCAACTTTTTCTTAAAAATTCAATTCAGTGAAAAACAGTTTAATTCAAAGTGATATTATAATTTAATTCAATTTAAATCAAAGTTAATTGGTGTTTTTTTCATTTAACCTAAAAAGTACCTATTACAAATTTAAAATTTCAGCCAAAAATGAATTCAGAATTGCGACTTAAGAATCTTTAAAGGTAGGCTCCCCTATTTTTTTATTTATAAAAACAACTTTTGAAAAATAGCAGGTGCTTTTCTAAATAACTTCAAAAATATTACCTCAAAATTTCATAGCGATATCTTAAGGGTTTTTTAAATGTCTACGAAAAATAAAAAAAAATTATGGGTGTGTTTTTGCATTTTCGTTAATTTTTTAATACAAATTCGGTGTATTTACGAAACCGTTGTACTAAATTAATTCTGTAGGTGTAATTTTCTTACATTTACGACAATTAAGTTGTGAGCATAGGTTGTGAGGTTAAAACAACATAAAACGTGCATAAAACGAATAACGTAAGTAAATGGGAATTAAATATTCGAATAAATAAAATAGTAGTTTTACACAGAATGGTAAATGTCAAATAACCTAGAAAATAAGTACAAAAGAATCTACGAAAAATTGTATTAGAGTGTGATCATATCACATAAGTCTACGAAGTTTACGAATTACGACATCTACGAAGTGAAATGAATACCCTAATTATAGTATGTAGGTATGTACAGAATGAACCTCATAATTATACTAGATATTCAGGACCGTATCTAGGAAAACTACCGCCCCGACGCAAAATTCAATATAAATTACCCTTTCGAGAGAGAGAAAATAAAAGCGCCTAGATATTATAACTTTTAAATAAATGGAAAACTTTTGTCTTTTTAATTTTGATGGTTCCTTTAATTACGTAAGGGACGATTGTGCCAACCTCATTTAAAGATTAGATTAAATGATGATTATTAAAATTGATATTAAAAAGTAACATGAATTTTTGGATTTTAACAGATTGAAGTAAAACATTAATGACATATTAAAATCTCAATTTAAGCTAAATGGCTATTGGGGATAGCGCAGTCGGTCCTAAATAACAACATCCATATTTTGATAGCTGAACAAAAAAGATCACTTAAAAAAACAACAGCTTAAAAAATCCAGCTACGGGATTCTTTCCAAAAATATATTTTTAAGAATTTTCTTCTTCCTTCTGTACACCACCGATGAGAACTAATAAGATGAAAATATATGAATATCATTAATTTGGAATTCCTGGCAGTAAATTTTTAATTTTAAAGTCAATAACTTGTTTTTAAGCAAGAGATTAGCATAGCATGTTCACCTAAAGTCTAATTTTTACCTTGTTACTATTCAATAATTAGACATAAAATTCCAACACTAAAATATACAAATGCATTTCTCATCAAAGTTGTGGTTCATTGAGATATGAAAAAATAATAATAAAAATCCCATTTGATTTCTGAATCACGATGAGGATACCAGAGTTGTAAGATTAAGTGGGTACGTGAGATCCAGCTCTGACCCACGTACAGGTAGATAGTAATTATTATTAATTTATCTCGAAAAAATTCACAAAAAAATGTTCCAAATTTTTGAAACTTATGCACTCGAAAAAATAAATTGATAATTAGATCAGAAATGTGTGTTGGAATTTTTTGGTTTTATAAATTAAATTTTGTATTCATCATGTGCAGGTCTTTAATAATTAACAAAGCAGTATTGTGGCTTCAATGTAGCAGAATTAGAAATAATAATTTTGGATGATTAAAAAAATTAATGAAAAGTTATAATATTTTTCTGCACATAACAAAATATTTTTTTGAGTGTGAAATAACAATAAAAAAATAATGAGTAGGTATTTATTTACATTAACTTAAATTACTAAATACTCATAGAATATTAAATATTAGAAGAAAATTGCATGAAAAAATAATATAATATGGGTTCTATTGTGCAGAAATCAATAGTTATTTAAATCATAATGTTAAGAATTCAGGTAGTCATTTCTTCATCGATAAATGATCAATTGGGGACGATTTAACATAATAACCACATCATCAAGACAAAACGCGTTTATGTGATTGAATTTATGCAGGAGCACGATTAATATTATGTGGGCACAACAAAAACATAAAAATTCTCTCCTAGCATGAGAAAATTAACGCCAAGTACAGATACAATGATAAACCTTTTTATCTCAATATAAATATTCTCGTACCTAGGAGTAAAAAATAAATTTGGCTTATTTAAAAGGAAATTTTTGGGCAATGTAAATTAAGAAATTTTCTTTGAACACAATTTATTCGTGGTAGTTAACATGTGGATACGTTATCCTTCGAATGGTAAAAATCTGATTCCACACATGGTACCTACTAAAGGATATGGTGTGTAATAAATAAAAATTAGAGTTTTATTTAAAAGTGTAGAAGTTGAAGATCAAATTAATTTAAATTAAAACTTTTCAAAATACCAAAATATGGTCTCAAACAGGTAGATGGATAATACCTACCTACCCCATAAAAGAATACTTTTTATAACTGTAAGTTGGTACAACAACGATATTTTTGTGTATAGGATTATAAGCAGATTCGGTTTTCCCAACGTAAAATTTCAAAATTTGGGAATTCCCAGCAATTTAAATTTTGTTGACAGCTTAATGTCCATTGCGGCAAATTTACTTTTCTAACGAAATAAAACTAACTGAAGGTACAAGAATAAACTTGAAAATCACTTGGGAGCTTATTATTATGTTGAAAAATATAATACATAGATAGCAGAGCCAAAATTTGAATTTGGAGAAATTAGAAAAATTAATTAAAAAATTAAAAAATTTGAAAATAATTTTTGAAATTTTTAGAAATGCAAAAAAAAAAACATAGTCGACCTGAATTATAAATTGAAAAGAATTCTTTTCAAAATATAATACATAATTGAGAAATAAATAATAATAATTTGAATCTAGACAGACTGGTCATTTTCGTTATCAGGATGTTGCTTTATTATTATTTTTTTTATAAAATTAATTCAATATCTTTTCTGAGTGTACCTAATATACTGTTCCAATAGACTGGAAAAGTACTGACGTCACAAAATGGCCGGCGATCAGCTGATGGGTAAAACAAGTTATCAGGGTCATTTCTTCCCATAGGTTAACACGGTAGCTTTTAGTGAACTTAATTAATTATTTTCGAGGTGTTACTGATCAATTTAGTGGAATTGAAATAACAGACAATAGTGTGTATAGTGTTTATTAACAGTATTAATTTTAAAATGCCTTATTGTTATTGTCCTGGGTGCAATCACGTTTTAAATAATATTAAAGTGAGAATTTAAATAAATACTGTACACACTATTGTCTGTTATTTCAATTCCACTAATTTCATCAGTAACACCTTTAAAATAATTAATTAAGTTCGCACTCAAAAGCTACCGTGTTAATCTTATGGGAAGAAATGACCCAGATAACTTGTTTTACCATCCGCCCATTTTGTGACGTCACACTTTTCCAGTCTATAGAGACATTTGAAAAAAGCAGTATTATTAATCATTTTGAAATTTTGAGAAAATCAATAACTGCGCTCAACTTGATAACAAAAAATGAAACCCAAATCTAAGCTCACCTACATTATAAGACATATTTACCTATTAGGGTCAATGTGCCTGACTTCGGCTATTTAATAGAAAATCTCATGTTTGACACTTCGTAATTTCTTTACTTTGTATTTATAAAATTTATACCTGACATCAGTTAGAATTAATAGCAGCGTCAAATTTGAATTTGGAGAAATTTATAAGTAAAATTTTTAGAAATGCAAAGAAAGATAAACACAGTGCACATTAATTATAAAAATTGAAATAGAAAATATAGTTGAGGTGATAGATAGATATCATTTCACTACACATTACCAACAAAAACATTCAAACAACAGGGCTGCATTCAGCAACATCGTCGAATGAGAATAATAGCAACCAAAAATTATAATTTCTACAAAATCTTACTGGATGACCGCGGTTGACCTTATCCACAAAGTGGAATTGATCTCCTCAGACCCGGATTTATAAATAAAAATACAAAATCTACTTAGCATTTATTGCAACTGACTCTGAAACTTTTTTCGCTTTTACGTTTCGTTAAAACGTTTAAGTTTTGGAGTCAGTTGCAAAAGTGGAAGGTAGATTTTGTCGTTTTCTTTATCAATATGGGTCTGAGGAGATCAATTACACGTTGTGGATAACTTGTGGTGTGATAAATAAAAACTCAAAAATTATGGATTTTGTAGAAATTATAATTTTGTTTGCTATTATTTTCCTTCGACGATGTTGCTGAATGCGATCCTATTGTTTGAATGTTTTTGTTGACAATGTGTTGTGAAAAGATATCTACTTGTTAGATAAATTAGAATGTTTATCAGAAATACAAAAAGCCCATCCTCGACCTTTATTTATATTTATCGAACAATAGCAACCTCAATTAATTTTTAAAACATAATTTGATCATAATATTCAATTAACATGTATATGTCATAAGCATTTTAAAAATCGTACCTTAGCTTATAAGAAATTACAGCGCACTAATTTTTTTGTATAAAATCTTTCACTTAATTCGCGTAAATCTTAACGTCGTCATAGTGAAACATTATCTATTCGTTTATACTTTGTTAACTAAACAAAATAATAATTAAATTTAATTAAATAATGTTGCCCAAAACTATTAATGTAATTTTTAAAACTATTTTTTTATGGATTTATCATGGATCGTATCAATGTAGTACCTAATAACCTACTAATAGTCCATTTGAAACAAGTATGCACTAAAGAGAACTTAAATTTTTGTATTTAACTTTTAAAAACCTACAAAATGCATGATTTCCATTAAAATCGGAAAAATTGAAAGTTTTATTGCGTTAATATCGGGGAGGGGACGTTCATCTTCTATCTATATATATAAAATGGATGTATGTGTGTGTGTGTGTGTGTGTGTGTTTGTTCCTTATAGACTCCTAGACCGTTCGACCGATCCCAACCAAATTTTGCACAGTTACTCTTTAGGACCCTAAAGAGGTTTTCCGCTAAAAACCGGGACCGAAAAGCTTAATTTAAAAAAAAAGTGAAAAATTGCGGACGCGCATGAATGGAACGAGATTCCCATCGCCAATACCTGTAATTGATATATTATGGTAATTTTACGTTGGTATATTCACATTCAGTACCTACACTATTATAAGTGATTTCATTTCGTAAAAATAAATTAAGTTATAGCAACCAAAGGACAACGGGAAGCAAGACTGGAAATCCAGCAACCAAAGGACAACTGGAAGCAAGACTGGAAACCGTTCTGAAATACTGGAGAAGAAAAACTCGGGTAAAGCAACCCTGCAAAATCAAAATACTTCAGACAAAGGCAAAGTATTTTATTTTTAATGAGACCCCGGGCGAAGCCGGGTATCCAGCTATATACTATGTATGTGCAGCTGTAACAAATATTGCGTTATATTGGACTTTTGACTGCAAATATTTTTATTTTTAAACTTTTAACATTTTTACTGTTCACTTAAAAATGTATGATTAAATATAATAATAGACCATACGAGTGAATTTAAAATTATTCCAACAGTGGGCCTTCAGGCCGCACAACCTGGTCAGCTAGTACGCAATATTATTTGAATTTTAAGTTGAACCCCCTATTCCAACTACCCTACTTCGAAATTTTATATCGCACCCTCCTACCTTAGGATCATTTTAAAGGTTGAAAAAATCTGCGTTCATCCATGATGAAAAAATTGGAATTAGTGGATCTGTTTCTTAATTAGAGATAAAAATTGAAAGATGAAACAAGAAATAATTTTATTTTTACGAAAATCACGGTAGCAGTGATAAACATGTACACTGTAAAAATAATATTTATTTGCGGCGCTGAAAATCGTTATATGTGCTCATAGAACTGCCCGAATTTTCAATAAAAGTTCCTCTGAAAAGAATGTAGACCACCAGACGTGATAAAATTTGAAGAAACCAGTTTGTTCTGTATGCAACAAAATTAATAAATCAATGCAGTATTTTGGATCAAGTTTCGCAGATGAAAGTACTATAAGCCATTTGAAACAAGAATGCAATAAAAATTTGTAGGGGCGCTTCTGACGCAAAGGAAAATTCACACAGGAAAACTTGAAAGTTTTATTAAATAACATATTAAGAGGAACCGAAATTTAATTTTGTATTTACTTTTAAAAACTTACAAAATGCAGATTTACAATTCAGAAATTGAAACTTATTTCGTTATTATTGGATTTTGAAACAATCGCAAATGAAATTTCAGCAGTTAAATTTGCATAATATTTTAATCAATAACGTTGTAAGTCAATTTAGTACAAATTTTTACTGCATTCTTATTTCAAATGGACTATAATATCTAGGTAATATTCTCCATAACAAATTTTAAAACATTAAATAAGATGTTAGATTTTTTTACGAAGAAAACATTTTGAAATAATAATTCTAAAAATGAAAAATTTTAAAAATTCTCACCCGAAAATGTCAAAAATAATTAATCTAATAGAATCTAAATTGGAAACACTCGTCGGAATAATTCTTCTTCAAATTCTCAAGGAATAATTCTTCTCCAAAAGAAGAACAGTCGGGGAACTGCTACGTTTCATTTATAGTGCTAAAATTTAATAAGAATGTGGAAAAACCAGGTTGAGATGGTGTGCCGAGTCGGACCAAGACAATGGATCTAAACCGTGACGACGACCATGGTTGAACATAGCAGTTCTGAATTTTCTTCTTCTTTTAATATCATTCCGATGAGTGTTTTCAATTTAGATTCCATTAATTGAACTATTTTTACATTTTAGAGTGGGGCTTTTTTAAATTTTATTTTATACTTTTTAAAAATATTTTATTTAGAGCGACGATTAAATTTCAAATGCAACGCTTGCAGATTAATTAGTTTATTATGTAAAAATATTTTAATTATTTTTATTTATTTATTTTTTATTTCCAATATTTCTATAAAATAAAGCGAAGATTCTAATAGTTTATAATATTCATTGTTACTTTGTATAACAATTGCCGAACAACTTAATCCCAAAAACACAGCAATATATCCGTAACAAATTATAATGGATGTCCATACATAAAATTTGACGTGGAATTCAAAGCACGGCACAGACAAAACTGACGATACAAGGTTCGAGCGCACCAAATTAATCTTTGTGTAAAAGAATATGTCAAGTTCGTGCAAGTTTATTAAAATAATAAAAAATAAATAAATCCAAATTGCGCACTCGATGATGTGCTACTGTTAATTTCTACTTGTCAGTTACTGTCGACTGAATAGGACACTGTGATAAACTTCAAAAAATTAATCAAAAATTGTTTCTTTTTTTGTGATGGTAGGAAAAATAGTGTAGGTACCTAATATTATCAAGATTTATCAAGTTCAGGAATTAGTAATTTCCCTTGCTTTGTTAATTGTTATTTCCTTTAGCTTAAATATGCTATGTATGCTCTATCTATAGACATTGTTTTGTCCAATTTCACTAAATAAAACGAACTATACACCAGAAATTTTCAATCTCAAAATTATTGCAAAACAAAAAAAGATAATGACGAAAAATGGCGATAATGGGAAAAAGGGAAAATGTTCACCAAAATATTATGAAAATAACGGTAAATTATTTGAAAAATCGAATTTATATGAAGATTTCAATTTTTCATCTAAACTTTTGAAGTAAGAGTATTTGTTGCGACCGCCCCAAAAAAATTTAAAAATTAGTTTAGAATAATTATTAGAAAAAGAAAAATTATACGCCCCAATAATAGGTACTACCTACTATCAAGGGTTTGGTTTGACATTTCGCGAAGGAGTACAATCGTCGGAATGAAATAGAATCGTATTTCAGTCACAATTTTAAAATATTGCCCATCGAGGATCCATCAAAAGATGCGCCCTTTTTAACTTTTTCGAACCAAAATAGGTTTTAGAAATAGGAACCAAAAAATTTTTGACATGTAGGTATTCCAATCACAACATCAAGCGTCGGACGTCTTCCATTTAATAAAACTTATATAATGCTTAATATGATTGGTATCAGAAATGATTGATTTAACTGTAGTCCTATCTATGTCCTGATAGATAATATAATATTATAATCAACTTACAGTAATACTTATAGAAAAAATAGAAAATCTTTCTTCGGCGCCCAATATGTACAGATGAACAATCACTAGAAACCGTCACTGATTGAATAAACAAAATACTAAAACTAAAAATTCTACAAAATAATGTATAGAGTCAACCCATTCCAATTTTACATCACCAACATAACATGGTGAAGGTAGATAGCTATTATTTATAGTAACTATTTCGCGGATACGAGCTTATTGTATGAAGTCGCGACTAAAACTAGTTACTTTTGTCAAACTATGTCCACAGATCGTGCCAAATCACTTATTTACCAAAGAAATTCTGAACTTACCTTATACGTGACCGTGGGGTAGCTAGAGCGCCGCGCTGAATTAAGCGGCTCCAATTAAGAGCTGTGCCAAAGTGAAGTTTCAGTATGCGAGGATAGGAAAGTAAACGAACGACAAATACACAACAATGAAAACTAAAGACGGTAAGCTCAAATCTCAACCTGCGACAGTTAAACATGCACTGGAAGGTTTCCAAGGTTCCATGCCCACAGCGCAGAAAAGCCGGGGCCGGGATTTGCTCCTGCTTCAGCTACCGAAATGCATTGCCTGCGGGCTACTACAAAATATTCGATTTTGTTCTTTGTGCAATTACATTTCTAAATTGTATTATATTTATTTTATTTGCATACATCAAATTAATGTTAATCGTCAGTTTAAATAAATTTTGTTGTATGATGGGTAATTGCTTGTCAAAGAAATGTCAAAATAAAATATTTTGATTTGATGGAAATTACAATTTTATTACAATAAATAAATAATGCAAACAAAGCATTTATAATTTTGTGAAAAGTACGTTTAATTAGTTGTAATGCTCTTATGTACCTACATTATGTAAACGGATATCTGTGTTATTGAAATTATAGTCAAAATGTTAACCTAACGTGGATAGATTTCATTTTGACTCAAATTTCTGTAGGTGGGTGTTTTGCTACAGTAGCAAAATTGTTGCACGTATATAATATAATTTTTTTTTATTTATTAGTCAATTATAATTTTGAACAAAATATATTGAACGAGAACTTTAAATGAGGTATATCAAAATGAGTGATGCAGATGCATTAAAAATAAAATCGTACTCCTATTTAGAGATAATTATGAGGAACCCCTAGTAGGTAGTTCCTGAAACGCATTATTGGACCCTAGTCATTTGAAGCTACCAATAATATCACCGTTAAAAGCTTAACATGGCCCCACAAGCAACCAATCGACAAAACTCTCGTTCTACGTGGCGTGTTTCACTCTGCACAAATTTCTCCCACTGAATTGCTAACAATTTGTTCAACTTGTACTTTTCGATGCATTTGTGATTTATTTTTATCGGTTTTGTGTTTGTTTTTACCATAAATTTAAACTAACAGTGACACGAGTGTTTAAATTTCCCTAATCCCAAAATCTGTAACTCTCACCTCATTTTAATTAAGGTATGATTAGTTTTTTGACCAGCAGCGAGATAGTATTTTGTAATATAAATTACAAGATTAAAATTTAAAAAAAATGCACAAAAATAGCGAAAACAATATCAATAAAAAGCTGCCTCGAATCTTTAAAAAAGTACCGAATAAAAATTGGCGACAATCGGACAAATCATTAAAAATATCTTCATAAATAATTTAAAATTTTAAATTCCTTAATTTTTTTGAATATCATCTAATTAGTTCATATCAGTTGACCCTTTCATGTTCGATACAGTTAATTTTAAATTGCCAATTGACATTCCAAGTGAGGTAGGAAGATATACTACATATCCAATAGCACAACAGCTAAAACTGAACTATTCTATGCATAGAGTACTCTTTTCCTACAATTAGAGAACTACGCCACTGTTTTCAGGTCGATGCGTTTGACATTATGACCTTTACAGCATCAGTGGTGTGCGGAGACTTTCTGACCGGGGATTCACTTGTACGCAACGCCGTCGCCTCCGGCAATGCCGCCTCAAATTTTCAGTTGCTTTACATGTTCGTTGCATCGTACAGTCTGTCACTGTTCACTGAACACGGGTTCACGGAGATGCGGCCGGCTTGCTCGATACAGCAACGACTGCAGCCGGCTTCCTCGATACAGCAACGAATGCAGGCAGCGTTGCGTTGGATGAGTACATGACGCCATCAGGATATCCAATGTGAGGAACGATAGCAAACGGAACAGCTTATCGCATTTTATGCACAACATATGATGCAATTCTAACAAGTGGACGCACTCGATTAAAATACGAAGATTTGGCCGGTGACGGAAGTGACGGCGTTGCGTTCATGTGAACGCTTACCTTTATAAAAGTGCAAATATGTATCGATTCAAAAAACAATAAGATTTTTTATTTTATTTTTTAATCGATAGGTTTTAAAACAGGCCCAGACTGGGCCAGCGGGCAAAAGAACAAATGCCCGATGTGCCGGTGATTTTTGAGCGATAGAGACCGCGTGCGGTTTCTCAAATGTTCGATCACATAAAATCTTTTTTTAAATTAAGTAGTAATGAGCGTGAACATTTTTTTTATTAACTTGTTCTATTTTTTATTATTCCATTTTTTCTACAAAATAATTTTTTTTCATATTTTTTCTCAAAATTAGCTTTGATCTGGCGAAAACATTGTAAAGTGGCTCAAAAATCGTTGGCAAATCTTTCACACGTAAATTAAAATAATTTCACTTTAAAACTTAAAATAAAATGGAAAATATAATATCTAGTACATGCACGCCAATAAAATTTTCCGATCGAAATATGTTAGAAGCAGTAGAAAAATGTGGTTGTTTTGCTGCTGGTAATTTTTGGAGTCAAAAGTATCAAACCTTTCATTTTTTGAAAGGGACAAGGAGCTGATGCAAACACTTCCAAGTGAGTCCAATGTAAAATCAAAAATTGTCAATTTTTCGAACTTTCAGTGTTTGGAATCAAAATCTTCCTTTCATTTCTTCTCAAAAATGTTTAGAAATGTTATTATATACTATGCCGTATAGGAATGCGTACAGCTGCGAAAATGTGCCTGGAACTGCAGCTGGCAGCTATAAACTTTGTAGAGTTGCTCAAAATTTGCTTAGAAGTTTTATAAAAGTGATTGCGAAGAATTTCGCTTTGGAACCTCATAAAATGTAAAATACCATATCTAAATGGATTATCTTTGCTCCATAATTTGTTTAAATTATGTATTTGGTTATAAAAATGTCCAGAAGACTGAGGCCGTTGAAGAAAGTTGCCCGATAACTAAAGTACTATGTATTACCAGTCCGGTCCTGTTTTGAAACATAATACAAAAAACAAAATTTATTATTCTTGTTAAATATGAAAAGTCCCAAGAAATTGACAATCTATAATCGGGCCAAGCTTTCATGCACAGGATAAAAGAGTAAGTGAACTTTAGAGTGGCATATTTAAAAATGTTCATGGAGGAAACCAGATTGCTTTTCAGATTCTCGTTAATCCATGCATGCGCCTCAGCGGGAAAGAGATAACGTACAAATTCCAAAAATCAAAAATATAAAGAAAATTCGCAACTTATTTAAATTTTAATACCGCCTGGTAAACATTATTTTTAGCACGTAGGGCTTCAGGAATACAATCCAAATCATCCTTCGGGAGGAAGGAACCCCTTGCCCACTTCTAAATACGCTACTGGGACTTTGCATCGCTTCTCCCAAATAGCAAGGATCTTGATAACATTTATTTGGTTTGTTTATTGTGTGATTCGTAAGTATATAACTATATTTTGACGTAGTGAAACTCGAACTGAAGTTAAGCTGTTTTTGGACAAAGTTTTTAGATTTAATAATTTTAAAAATTACCTACTGTGAATTCATGAGTGACAGTAATAAATAGTGTAATTTATTCTTTAGTAAAGTTTTACAAAGTGTTTTTCATGGAGCAGAAATACAGGGGCTCAAGCTTCCTAGCTCTCTCCCTGAACACGCCACTGCTGTGTAGGTAATCAAAGTTTTTCTTAGATTATTAATGATAAAATATACCGGCGAGTATTTCATATTCTACATACTACCTCCTAACTATCGTTCATTTTATGTTCTTTTTAGAAGTGTATCTATTGATTACTTAATTTTACAGGGAGGGGGCAAAAATATTAGAATATATTAAGATATTATTACTATTATTATTTTTAGATAATAAAATATTTAATTTAATAATTATTGTCCTTTTCTAATCACGGCTGAATTGCTAAGATATCTATCAATGATGGAAAGTGACTTGCCTCCCCCTTAGCGGCGCCCATGACCGATGGCCATCAGTTTGCAAATTTTTCTTTTACAAGTTGAGTGTCTCCCTAGATCCCCCGGTCGCTAAAACTATGATTTTTAGTTTAGGCAAAGAGTGATACAGTAGCGTAATTAGAGGTGGGCAAGAGTGCCCCCCTCACCCAAGGATGATTCGAATTGTATCTCTGAAGCATGATAAAAATAATGTTTACCTCGCAGTTTTAAAATTTAAATAAGTTTAATTTCTTTAATTTTTTTGACTTTTGAAATTTGTCAGTTAGGGATTGTCCATAAAGGACATCCTTGCTTTTGGGGAGGGAGTTACGAAATGGGACCAAATGTGATAGGGGGAGGGGGTTAGCCAAATGTGGCATCCGCATAAAAATTTAATTTTTGAGATTTGTAAAAAAATTGTACTACTTGAGTAGTTTTTTTCTTATAATTTTAAAATTTCAAAATATTATGATGATAAATGAGGGGGCGGGGGTCTTGATTTGTGACCATTTGTTGTTGCAAAAAGGGAGGAAGGATAAAATATTGTGACCAACTGTGACAAAGAGCAAAGGGGAGTCAAAAATTACGAACGTCCTTTATGAACGGCCCCTTACAGCTTTACCACTGACGCGCATGAATGGATTAATTAGGTTCTGAAAATAATCTAGTTTGCCCTCTCCTAGAAGCGATATAAGAAACTATATACTATTTGGTTTAGGCTTTTGGTCTTCGTTACTTTAATTTGATTTGTTGTGTTACGTCTTTTACAGATAGCAAATTCATTTTCATGAATTTTTCTTACTATTAACAATTTTTTATTTATAATTTTTCAAACTTGCAACAGGTATGTAATAATTGCACACATCTACCACCACACATGGAAAGGGCCGTTCATAAAATACGTTCGCATACAAGGGGGGTCTTGCTGAGTGTGACAAGATGTGACAAGAGGGGACGGGGGGATCTACGGCTATGTGACGTTCGCAGTTTATTAAAATATTTTAAATTAATATTTTTTCAATAAATACTTTTTTCTCAATTTATATTATGATATAAAGTCAAATATAGTAAATATATAAAAACTAAATAAATATTTTTAATTCTCAAAATTTGTGTGCTATTCATTGAAATTTATTATATTTAGGGGGTCTTAGTTTTTGTGACGTAATATTTACAGGGGGTCACAGAAAGTGTGACACAGCGTGACAATGGGGGAGGGTCAAAAAGTTGGTTTTAGCGTGACGTATTTTATGAACGGCCCCAAAGTCGTCAGTGCTCATCAAGTAATCGTGTTCATAAATATTCATTATATAGGATACTCTTGGAATCCGGCTAAAATTGTTTTTCATCAACAGGAATTTGGTAATTTAAAAAATCTGGGTAATCGCAAACTTTTAAAAAATTGAAATTTTCCGTTGTAGATACAATAAAACTGTATGGTGGACCGGTAAGACGGTCTCTGGCCCAGTAGTTAGAGCGATCGACTTCTTCTTCAACTTGACCGAAGCTAAGATGAATTTACCAAGGAATATAATTTATGTACATGTAATTTATGTACATAGTCCACAGATTGATATTGGACTTTTTGATCACACCAGTGTATCCGCGAGCAGGGTTGGAACCGCGAGCTTACGCTTCTTAGCCGATGCGTGTATGCTTTGCGCTATACTGCTGGTCTAGCGAGGTAGCGATCGACTACTGATGCTAAGGCACCAGGTTCGAACCCGGGAGGAATCTACAAAGAAAGTTTTCTTTCTATCTATGACTGTCTCCGTGCTTCGAAGGGCCATAGCATCTACTATGGGTTTTTACGTACGCTTCAAATTATACGCTCATACGCTTATAATAATTAATATGAGCATATAGGTTCATCGTGGATTATTAAGTACTTACACGACCTGTTGAACCAAAGATCCGTAATGAAATAAAACCAAAAAACTGCAATAATATTATGAAACCTTTGCAATGGCAAATCCCTAACAGTTGCAGTTCACAAGACATCCAAATTTAAAGTTTCTTCCGGCGACAGTTAAGATTCCCGGATCGGAATTTTTCCATTTTTAAAGTGGATTATGAAAGATGAGGGCCCAATTAGCGTATAAAAAAAAATAAAATTTGCAGTCGGTTCATAAATTTTGAAAAAAACGGTTTTAAAAATTAATTTTGAATGCAATTTTCTTATTGGCTCTTTTGAACTGTAACCCCCCATCGAAATTAAAATAGGTTGTGGCGACAGTAAAGATGAATCTTTTTCTAAGAATTATGTAAGATTGTATAACAAATATAAAAGGGGTTGCAATTTCCGACTCTTGACATAGTTGCGTTTGTCAAAATCCACTTTCTGCATCCTCTGCTCTGCTCCATTCCGCTCGCTTCGCTCCGGGCGTTACAAGCGGTTTCGACAAGCGCTTTACTAACTAAAAACATCCTTCAAGAACGGTTCAACTCGGCAAATTGTGGATGTTGACGCGACAGATATCAGGAAGCGACTGGTATCTCCCCAATGCTTGCCACTGTCGATCCAGGCAAAGCACACGCACCGTTAACACAATGCATAAATTATTACGCAATAATACACTTACATGTATTTCTTATGGGAAAATTGTAATTTTCAAAATTAAATTGTGGCCTTATTACAAGTACGAAAACATTGATCCTCACCTTATAGAGCTTGTATTTTTCTGTTCTTTCGTTTAGTTAAACCATTATTATAAGAAAAAGTGTACTTTTAAGTTCAGGTTTATTACCTCGATCCGATTTTTGATATATCATGCTCCCTGCTCCAATTGCAAATATTAATTTTGGTTTTTTTAATAATAATAAATACACTTATTACATAATAATAAAAAATAAATGTATATCTGTGACATAATGGCGTCGCTGCGTGCTCCGGGCTACAAGCGGTTTTGACAGGCGCAACTACACCAAAAGTCGGATTCACACAAAAAGTGTTTTTTCCCGAAATTTGTTGTGCGATCACATATTTAATTTTTTTATTAGCTAATTACACCATAATCTTTCATAATTCGTTGTAAAAACCGAGATTCTTTTCAAAATTTCAACAATAAAAGTTTTTTCAAAAATGTGTGAATAATCCTCAAATTTTATTTTTTTTATACGCTAATTAGACTCTCATCTTTCATAATCCACTTTAAAAATGGTCAAAATCGGAATTCGGTTTTCTTACCTTCCCCCAAAAATCTAACAAGGCTAATTGTTGTGAGACCAAAGATCGCAAAGAGTCAATAGTCAATAGTAGCAGGGTCAACTGACCAAACTGCACCTTAAGGAGCGTTTCATGACTGCCAAAACTTAAAGATAATCAATGATCTAGGCGCTAGTTGAAAATCAGCTTGAGCGCCTTATAAACAATATATTGTTTTTCTTTTGTAAATTACTGTTTGTGTAATGTTTAATAAATTATTTTAAAATTAATTATTATTATTAAGCACCAAAAAGACTGTCGCGGCTTGGCACTTAAGTGGGTTAACTACTAAGCCGTGCGCCTCGGTTCGAATCCGGGCCGGGGTAAGAAATTTATTTTGATCGGCTTTAACGGCAACACGTTCAGCAAGCGAGACGTGGTAACTGCCAGAACCTCTTAGGAGAACCAAACTAATCCTTTACAGAGAGGTTTGGTGGAAACCATCGATTTTTTATTAAAAGATCCATGGTGGAAACTGAAAACGGCTTATGTCCAGGAGTAGACGAATACAGGCCGAGGAAGAGAGAAGCATCAAACACGTTTCAAAAGCAAAAACCGCTTGAAACACAGCCTGCGTGGCCATACACTCAGTGCTGGCTCTAAGGGTTATGATGCCTCAATGCATAGATTATTTCGACACTCTTAATGAATTTATTAACTAATACTCGTATATACTATACTAACATTCTTGGTGTGACTAAATCTTTACATTATTCTTCTTGGTCGTTTTTGCTTCTTGTTAGAAGCGTCGTGACCCAGCTTGACCGAAGCCAAGATGAATTTTCATGGGAATATAACTCATGGGGTGGTTTCCGTTGCCTTCCCATGGTCCACAGATTGATATTGGACCTTTGATCACAGCAGTGTATCCGACTCGACTAGGACTCGAACCGCGGTCTACCGCTTTCCAGTCGGCCGGTGTATGCTTTACGCTACACTGCTGGTTTTTTACATTATTAGGGATGTCTATTAATTAGTTGAGTTGTTTTCTTTAAATTTGGACCCCCTCCCCGGCGAGATTTGGTAAGATGGTAGATTCCCTCTCTCTTCCCTACAATTTTTACCACACCGGAGACCAGTAATTTTTACAAAGATGCAGAATTACAAAGTTGACGTAAGGTTTTCATTGACCCCCTCCCTTTGAATGAGATTTGGTGCAAATTTACCGTACCCCTCTGCCATTTGACCTCTCGTAATTAATGAACGTCCTCCTTCCGTAAGGTAATTTCGACGGCCTTTGCGTATGGCGCCCCAGTGTAAACTTTATTTGCATACACTTATTAATCTTAACGTACTTTCATTCTAAAATCTCTTAAATTATATCGCAGATTTTATCAATTTTATTGAGTGATGACGTCACTTTTGATCTACCTGAACTTTGAGCATCTTTTGTGCGACTATAACGAAATTCAATAAACTGATTATGAATCATTTTAATCAACTGTGCAGAGTCCGGGCAATACATAAATATTTATCTAGCTTTGCTTTTGTTTCTAGCAATTGTTTTTCATCGCAAAATATATTGTTTTATTAATACGCAAAATTCACCTTTTTTATTTTTGTACACAAATCAAAGTTCTAAAAAAATTCCATTCTTATATTGTTAACGAATTGTTAATTCTGAAATGTTGAAATTGTTTTAAGTATTATTACTATATCAAACGTTTATTTAACATACATATATACCTACCGTGTGTCAAAGATATACTATTCACATAATATATAGTAAAATTAATACATACTACGTACTATGTATATAGTATATTCCAAGAGAAATTCCTATCGCAAAAGAATATCCTGTCCACCAGCTACTTGAAGCTAATGGATTTACCAATTGCAAAATTTAAGAAAAACGAAATCAAAAATGTTATCTTCAAAACGATTAACCCAAAAAGGCTCCTGGATTTGACCTAATATCAGAGAAATCCTGCAAAATATAACAGAAATTGAGTTTAAATTACTTGTAGAATAATTTTTAATGCAATTCTTCGATATGGTTATTTTTCACCTCAGTGGGGGGGGGGGGGGCACAGGTGATTATGATTCAAAAGCCACTAAAGGATCCAATTGAGACTTCATTTTCTAGACCCATCAGTCTGCTGCCAGTTCTTTCAAAAACATTTGAAAAACTGTTCCTAGAAAGACTAAAACCTTCTGCTGCTTCACGAGAGAAATCTAATCTCGGACCGTCAATTTGAATTTCGGCAGGTTCGTGGAACGGTAGAACAAGTGCACTGAGTTGTGAAAAAGTTCAGAACGGATCTGGAAATTGCAAAAGTTTTTAAGTATTTCAAAAACAAGTGAACTTGAATTTCACTTTGGTTCCTGCACACATTGCAATAATAAAAAAAAGTCTTCCGAGTTATGTCATTTTATAATATAATTTCACTAATGAATAAAAGGAAATAATTATTACGTAAATGCTGTAATTATAAACATTATGTTTATTACCATTAATTAAGTTAACGTTGCAGTTTGCGATAATTGACCCAAATCTTGGTTATGGTATACCACCAATCGTACGCTACTGCTAATTATTTGCATCAACACAACTTAAGAGGGCCTAGTAGAGACAACAAATCGAAATCTATTTGCCTCTCACTTTGTGTAGTTAGTTGTATATTCTCAGGCATTGCAAATTATATTTTGTGTAGCCCTCTCTTGAGTAATAGAAATAATGTGAGTTGGATTATTTGTTTGAAACTTGAATAAATTTTCGAACCGGTAATTGCGGTCTTCGATCTAATCTAATATATTAATAATAATATAAAATAATATAATTATTATTATGCCAGTACTAGCTTGAGGTCAATAGCAATTATTTTGTTAATGCAAAATTAAAATTTATTGAAAAATATAGTGTTTTGATTAAAAATTTGAAACGTCATCTAAACAAATTCCAAATTGGGCCATCTCTGTCACAATAGTCAAAGTTTTACAAACTATTTTGCGACTTGGCTAACTGAAAATTTCATTAAAATAAATGATATTTTATTTTATTACTGATGGCGAAGATTTTTAAAACTAAACAAAATTTGATACTTTTTCTTTTGCATTTAGTAGATAATGATGAACTGTACACTGTAAACAATTTTCATAAACATTTATTGAAAATGATTGTGAAAATAAATATAATATAAGGTACAAAATCATTGCAATAATAATGGTGATTTCTATTTCGCTATATATTTTAAACTATTCAACGAAATAGCTTGAATTTTCTTTACCGCAAACGGGTAACTATGTAGATTTAAAAAATAAAAAAATTGAAAAATTCGTTATAGTTTAGGAAAATCTTCGCCATCGTCAAAAGCTAATTCGCCTATCTTACGCCACAAGTGAAAGTGAGTGCACAATAGTATCATGCGTATTCTACTAGGCCCTCTTAAAGTATATCAACATAAGCGCACTTCTCCGTGTATCTGAAAATAATTATAAATTAGAATACGATTTTTAAAATGTAATTTAGCGTATTTGTTATAAATTACAATATAACATTATTTATTTCACTCGTAACCCTTAAAATTTGGCGACCTAGCACGTTAGTGACAAAAAAAAATGGTTACGCCACTGCTTATTTGCACCAAGCAAGTTATCCCTTCCCTTCTAAGGTTTGACGTAAATTTGTAACCTCTTTCGAAACAAATTTGGATGGGGATTTGACAATTAACGGTAGTAGAACAATATTTTGTAGTTTACTATTATACAATCTCGAGTGTATTTTGTGGGGTAAAGCATTTATGTAATTCGTTCGTTTCAATAGTTCGGCATATCTGCTATGTCAATTTGTTTTTAGGTGTGAAAGAACGTGCGTAAATAATTTATATAGGTACCTACCTGCACAATAATACGATGGCTTATCGTCGGTTGATAAAAAATAGTTTATCGTTCACGAGCAATTTGTTAAAAAACAATGTTAAGAATAGTAACAATTATGGTGAAAGTTTTAATTTTAGAATTGTGTCTACCGCTGCACCCCTATTAAATAAGAAACAGTAAGATTTATTCATTTGTTTGTCTTGATCTCAAGTTTGAATTTTAAATTTATTTTAATATTGCTAATATGATTATGTAAATTATCGTGCGCTGGGTAGTGAAAGTAGTTCAAATATTATTTGAACATACAACAAATTTAACTTATTTGAAAAAATTGAAATTGCAAATAATATTAAAATAAAAGGTTTAACTTCTTTGTTTTTGTAAGGCGTGATAACATTTGTTTTGCAATCGGCGATTTTCTTTTCAAAAATGTTATATAATTTTATGTATTATTTAATCGATTGAATAATAAAACCTTTCACTCCTTATTTTAAATTTTAGAATCGAAGTTACATTTGTAAAAGCAAATGGCGAAAGAATTAAAACTAAGGCCAACATTGGTGATTCCTTGCTGGATGTTGTCGTTAACAATAGTATAGATTTGGATGGTTTTGGAGCATGTGAAGGTACCCTAACATGTTCGACGTGTCATTTGATATTTTCTAAAGATGACTTTAATACGTTACCAAGTAAACCATCCGAAGAAGAATTGGATATGTTAGATTTGGCTTACGAGTTAACCGATACATCTCGATTAGGTTGCCAAATTATTTTAGATGAAAAAATGGATGGATTACTTGTTAAAGTTCCAAGCACTATAAACGATGTTAGAAGTTGATTCTTACAATGATTTGGTAACTCTTCAAATACTTTTAGTTTTAATTTGTAGATACTGGAATTTGTAAATTTTAGCTCTTTTATTAAATTGGAATTTTTGTCAAAAAATATTGTATACTTAGATTATATAAAAAATATATATTTTTTTACACATTCATACCTCCCTCATCATTTTTAACCTTTTTGGCTATACAGTGGAACCTCGATTAATCGAATTCCTTGATAAATCGAAGTTTTTCAATTTCCCTTGAACCTGCTTAATACTCCATGTTACTTTTTACCGAAAAGGACTGGTCGGGAAGACCTCGATATTTTGAATTTTTGCTTGGCTTGGCACTGCACCTCTGTATATCGAAGTTTTTATTGGAAAGCCTCTATATATTGAAGTTGTTTGTTACACAAAACACGGTTTGTTTTTTGAACGATTATCATTCATGTTATGACTTCTATATATCGAAATCAGTCAGAAATCACCTCGGGGTATCGAGATCCTCGATAATTCAAAGTTTTCTCATTACCCTTCAGGTTCAATATATCGAGATTCCACTGTATAATAAAATCTATCAACTATTGTTCCAGATGTATAAAAATAGATTGTTTGAGGAGTTACAAAACAGATGACTATAGTTTTGCAAGTGGGGTAACATTGGTGTGGATCAAGTCAAAACTGATAATAATTTAGTTACTGGGCAGATCCAGCTTTTAAGAAATTTTCTATTGCAAAATAAGCATGTAGGGCTAAATTACGAAACTATACTTTTATTACAAACAGAATTCCCATTTCTTGACTTTCAGCATAGAGTTTCCGTTATAATTTTCTGTTTTAATTGGATATTTTTAACTTCGACCTTACGAAGACCAGACGTCTAGGATAGTGGAGAAGCAATTGTATTTTTGAATACAACTATTTTACTGATTACAATGATAGATGACATGGTTGTGATAGTATAGTTTTACAATTTTGGATAAGTATTACTATGGGCTGCAAGTGCTTTCGAGCCTGGAAAAAATTGAAGAATAGAACTGATGTTTTAATATAATATGCGATTTAAAAAATTCTTGGCCATACAGAAATCATTACAAAGTCGTCTCCAATAATATTAATTTATCACAGTTATCCTACCTAGATATTATAAAAATCCTAATTTTGTGTGGGTTCATCACGGACTTTAAGACACCTGTGATTTCAACACAAAAGTTACGCCAGAAAGATGTGTTTTAAAAATTTTAATGAAACCATGGGGGGGGGGGATTTACTTTCTAACTGTGCCCGTATTTGAATGGATTAACGAGATTTCCATCTTAAGCATGGGAAAAAATTCGAAGAATGGGCATAACTTATAAATAAACTAATTTTAACTTTTAAATTGTAGAAGGAGAAATTATAATTATTAGTCGATTAAATTACAAAACGTAGATTAAAGTTCAGTTCTTAGGTCATTATTATTTCTACTTTTCATCAAATCAACAAAAATCAAATTGGTCAGACAATTCCGCCCCATGAGTTTAAAATTATTCTTTTAGTTTGTCTTGATTTTCTAAAGACTGATCGATAAGTGGAACAATTTCATTTTCTAATAGATTGTGATGCTTTTATTCAGTCAGATTTTCTTCGGTAAAAATTGGTCCAATAATGTCATTTTCAAGTAAAGCAGCCTATAAATTGACATTTTGAAGATACTATTTTCTCGAAACACTTGTGAAATTTTATTGTCCCTATACCTACAATTATTGTGTTTGTTGACAAATCCTTTGTAGAAAAAGCTTGATTTGTCGCTGAAATAAATATTACCAAATTTGGGTGATCTTGAATTCTCTGCGACTTAGTTCGCAGAACTCGATTATTTTTTCAAAATCGTCTTCGCCAAGTTGGTGAATTTGAATTTTATACGGACGAAACTTGTAGACTTTTAGCACTTTATGTATGAAACGATTTGAAATATTTGTTGACACAGCAACCTTTCGAAAGAAGGAGCAACAAAATGACCTATACTCCATTTGAAATAAGAATGCAGTAAAAATTTGTACTAAAAATATGAGCTTACAACGTTATTGATTAAAATATATGCAAGTTTACACTGCTGAAATTTGATTTGCGATTGCCATTTCATAAATCCAATATTAACGAAATAAAAGTTTCAATTTTTCTGATTTTATTGTAAATCATGCATTTTGTAGGTTTTTTAAAAGTTAAATACAAAAATTTAAGTTCTCTTTTGGTTTTTGAGAAAGCATTTCTCTTAATATGTTATTTAATAAAACTTTCAAGTTGACATTCGCCTTAATTTTTTGACGTTTTACTGTGTGAATCTTACTTTACGTCAGAAGCGCCCCTACAAATTTTTACTGCATTCTTGTTTCAAATGGACTATAGTACTTTCATCTGGAAACTTTGATCCAAAATGTGCATTAATTTATTAATTCTGTTGCAAAAAGAGCAAAGTGATTTCTTCAAATTTTCGTACTAACTTGATCAGGAACTGGTGGTCTACATTCTTTTCAGAGAAAATTCGGTAGTTCTATGAGCACAACGATTTTCAGCCCCGTAAATGTTATTATTTATTTTTACAGTGTACATGTTTATCACTGCTTCCGTGATATTCGTAAAAATAAAATTATTTCTTGTTTCATCTTTAAATTTTTATCTCTAACTCAGAAACAGATCCACTACCTCCAATTTTTTTATCGCGAATGAACGAGAATTTTTTCAACCCTTAAAATGATCACAAGGTAGGAGGGAGTGTGATTTAACATTTCGAAGTAGGGGTAGTCGGAGGGGGTTAAACTGAAAATTCAAATAATATTGCGTAAGACCCCCCCTAATATCCAATTTGACGATTTTTTTTTCTCAAATTTATTCATAAACAAGTTGTTTTGGCTGGCTACTTTTGAAATGAACACCCAGTCTAATGATTTTAATGAAACAAATTAAATATTAACAATAATTTTAGGATTCCATGATAGAACAGAACAAGGAACATTGAAAAGTGAGAACATCAGGATGAAGTTTTGTCAATTGTTTCATGCAAACAATTGATTTTGATTATTTAGTTTTGAGTTTTAAGGAAGTATTACACTAAAAATATCGTATTTTAATAATTTTTCTGATGCAGCCGACACATATGTGTAAGAGAATGATATCATTTGTATAAAATATCGATTAGCGACGTTCTAAGAACTATTATTAAAAAACTATAATGTAGCGTATATTTTAGTGTAAATCCTAGATTTGCCGTGGTTGCGTTAGTCAAAATCGACCCTCTGGACGGGTCGATTTTGACAAACGCTTTACTAACTAAAAATATACCCATAGAACGGTCCTACTCGGCAAAGTGTGGAATGCCTTCTATATTATGTTGGGAAGGAGAATGTCAACACGTCATTGTAGCAATCATCATCGGGAAATGTTGCAGCAAGCTCGTCCGCACTTCATGTGCTGGTACAAACGACAGAGCAGCCAGGAACTTCAATTTCAATTTGACATCAATGTCAGACTCATCTACGATTTTCAAACCAGCTCGATGATTTTTCTTAACAAACTTTGACACAAATAGAAGTCGCAATCTTTAATTTTCACTTCCGAGAAAGCAGTCCAGACAGCAGAATTACATGCTTTTTCAAAATCCATAAAAATCTTCTAGGGTGCGATATTGGGCACCAATTAAATAATCAAAACTCATGTGAATAATTGACAAAACTTGATTCTGTTATTCTCATTTTTCAGTGTTCCCTTTTGTCAAGGTTCTGTTATTTCAGTGTTCTCTTTTATCAATGTTTTGTCCGGACACCAAATTTTAGTATTGAAACGTGGGTCCTGAGGATGGATTAATAAACTGAAACTGGTTGACACGTAGCTTGTGCTTTATGTGACAAGGAAATACCTTTTACCAATATTTTAATGTAATGGAAGGCCTAAAATGTAACTTAATATACTAAACAATGAAAATATTTTTATTCAAGTATTAGGTGGGGTAAGGACTTACGACCCTGTATTACAAGGTTTGGTAACACAGTCAACTATTCAGTAGAATCTCTCAGCATTTCAATTCACACAGAATGATGTTATGCAAACTTAAATATTGCAAGTTCTACTAAAACTTTGTAACTGTGCAAGACTACAAGTACATACATTACGACATTGAGGCTATAATATTAACAGGTTGCACTAAAAAAGAATCTGTTGATATGTAAACATTATAATAGGATAGGCTCCATAAGTCTCCTCCATCTTTCTTTAAAATTGATATTATATCTAGAAATTTAGAAAAAATAACTGTTGAAAAATAGAGGTGCTTTTCAATGAATTAAAAATATTACCTCTAAATATCATAGTGATATGTTAAGAGCTTTCTTAAATGACTACGAAAAATAAAGACACTCATTATTTTTATTTTTCGTAATCATTTAAGAAACCTCTATAGATATCACTATGAAAAGTAGTGGTAATATTTTGAAGTCATTTAGAAGAACACCTGCTATTTTTAAAAAGTTGTTTTTGTAAATTTCTATGTATAATATTAACTTTAAAGAAAGGCTCATGGAGCCCACCCTTAATGCCATGTGATTACTTATTTGAGTTCAAATTTCTTGATAAAGACAGTCACTCAAAGTTGCTGGAATTGATTTGAGAGATTGTAGTTTTTTTTCAATGTAACAAAAATAATCTATTTTTACTTCCCTATGGAGAAACCTCAAAACATGTACATGTGTTATAAGGAAACATTATGATTATTGGAACCTAATAATTTCTCTTTTATTTTTGCCATAATGAATATTTATATTCTTAATTCACCCCCACCAGAAATAGTTTCCAATAATTCATTCATGTACTATTCTTAGTACTTGACTTTTGTCTGGGTGGCGAAAAAGTCACCCGACCTTGTAATGGTAAACTGAGCACGTGAAAGACAAACATATAATTAAAATTGATTTACATAAATTAAATAAGCTTTTTATTTATATTAGAATAACCCACACCCATACAAGTCATTTGCACTTTATCACTACCACGAATTGTGTTATTGTCTTCTTCATCGTTTACATATTCGAGTTTAAAAGTGATGCCGAAAAATTCACGTAAATGTTGTAAAAATGACTTTGTGTACTCACTTAAAGGTCCAATTATCATCGTAGAGACGTTATTTTGAGACAGTGCCATGCATAAAACCGCAGTAGATTGGGCTGCCATGTCTGCACATCCACCGAAATAAATTGACTTCAACAATTTATTGGCTGCCAATTTACCCATATCTTCGGGAATTGAAACCTCTTGACCTTCTGACACTACATTACACACTTGTTCCGCAACATAGAAAACACCATTTGTTGTTTCTGCCACTAAATAAATTCCAAATCCTGGACTTTTACCAGATTGCTTTCCTTTCCTTTGATCGGTATTAATGTACACATCTGGTATGAAGTTTGTCAACACACCTTTTGCAGTGTCTACCATACGATTTGCCATATTGGGAGACACACGTAAGGCATATGCAATTCCCCGTACTCGTTTAACTAATCCAGCATCTAACATTTTCAGGGACGTAGCGTTCTCTTAATTGGACACTGAAAATTTACTTCGCCACCACCTAAGGGCAACATTCCTAAAATTTTTTGTGTAATTAATTGTTTGTTTAAACAAATTATTGTTTCAATTTTACTTACCTCTTTTTATAATTTTGATTTGCAAGTCTTCATCTTCTAATATAAACTTTTTAAGAACGGGTAAAAATGCAACCGAAATGTGATCAACAGAAGGATCGATATTATTGTTGGTAATCCCTCGCAGTGTTACATTTAATGGAACTTTACAAAATACTCCCAGCATCAATAAAACTTCCAAGTAGTACCCTAATAAAATAAAATTAATCAAGTTGATACTAATTTAATAACACTGCTTACCTAAACCACGTTGCATGTGACAGTCATGTTCAAATGTTCCTCCATAAAGTAAACCGGGTTGAAATTTAAAAGATGTATTGTCTCTATCGACTTGTACAACAGTACCATTTGTTATTTTATCTAAAAGGCGTATAAGACTAAGTTCGTATGCTTGTAAACCTGGATCGTCATCTTCTGCTCGTATATCCACAATTCTAATAGGCCTTTGACTCAGAACAGATAAAACCAGTCGTTGATTCATACAACGACTGCCTTTATAAAGTAAAACATTATTTTTTTGTAAAATCGCAGTCATTTTGATTTATTAAAAAATAACAAAACTTATAAAGTTTGAGGTTATGTTATACTTTGTCACGTTTTGAACTTCAAACTAGTTCGACGCCGTTCGGTACTGCTCGCTATCACCCGAACCAAACACAACAAAAATACAGTGGCTGTCCAACGTGTAAATAAGAATTTACCGGTGAACTCTGCCAATCAAAGTATTGCTTTTGGCAAAGAGTATATATTTAGGGATTCAATCATAGATAAGAAAGAGTAAGAGTAAGTAAGATTCAATGTAGTACATGTTCCTAGGCGATAGGTGGCTTTCCTACGCCCCTTGGTGCACAGGGATGTCTCTACGTTTCAATTTTTAATACATGGCTGGTCCTCTATATCTGTATACTCTTTGCTTTTGGCAGAAAATAATTTTTGTCTTTATCCCCGTTGGGAAAAAGTCTTGTGGACGCCCATGGCTACGTTACCAGTTGGTACGCTTCGTATTTCTGTTCTTTTACGACAGTTGACGAGGTTTGAATTTGACGGTTATAGTTTGCATAGTTTGGCATCTGATGACAAATAATTATTAAGTCTTTTCTGTGATAATAAGAAAAATTTCATTGTAAGAATGGAGGTAAATAAAATGTGTGCTAAAAATGGATCGTTTCTTCGAGCACGTTATTCGAGTATCTTAGCAGGTGGATCAGCTGCCCCCGATCAGTCTGAATTAGGAATTCAAATTTTAAACTTAGAATCGAGTAATGGTAACGAAGAAGAAGCGAAAGAATCTCAGGAAGATGTAAGTTAATTTCAAAAAGCAACCGTCCAATTAGTTTTAAATTTTGTTGTCATTACTTTAGCAGCTCCGTTTACATGTTTACTTACGCATGAAAAAAGTCTCAAATTGGGATCTCTATAGTTTGCTGGATGATAAAACTGTGATGTGCAAAGTACCTAATAGTGCAAAATTCGTCAAGGGGTTGCGTTTCGAAGAATGTACACATTTTCAAAAATATTTGGACCTGATGCAGTTCAATCTGATTTATTTGATTATATAAAATTAAAAATTTCACATTTTATTAATGGTTATAATTGCAGTTTGTTAACTTATGGTGCTTCCGGTTCAGGTAAATATTTATTTGTAAAATTTTCTAAAATTTTTGACAATAGTTTTTAGGAAAAACATACACGATTGTGGGTACGGCCAGTGATCCTGGTATAATACCAAGGGCATTAGAGCATATTTTTAGAAGTCTACCACCGTTACCCAAACAACCACAAATTAAACCGCTAATGACAGGTGGAATCACACAATTAAATGACTTGAATCAGAAAATTGAAAAATTGGCCACACAATCTTTATTGGATAAGTTTAATGCCCTTGATCACTATCAACATTCTCGAACTTATAGGTAAGTTTTAAGTTTCAAGTCCAAAAGGGTTGACGTTTTTCTAAAAAAAACTTTGTTGAAATTTAAAATTTACAATTTTGGTCCTAATCCAGCTAACCATGTCATGGGGTTCTGTGTGGAAATCTTTTTTGTTTTAACTGATAGTTAATATCAGCAAAATCCTTCTAACCGGGACCAAGATTAGTAACTGCACCATTAGAGAATATTTCGTTTTAAATCGTAGTCTGGAAAATTAAATTTGTTTTTTAAGAATTCAAATTTTTTGAATCAAAACAGTTCAACTCATCTTTTACAATTGAAAATATGTTTTAGGGCAATGCAACAGCAACTTGTTGAAGATGTCGTCGCAGAAGTAGCACAAGATACAACTGATGTGTCTTTAGGAGTGTGGGTGTCCTTTGCAGAAATTTATAATGAATGCATCTACGATCTTCTTATCCCAGAAGTGCTTCGAGGTCAAACTAGACAAAAATTACGTTTAGGACAGTCAAATGGAAATACGTACATAAAAGATTTAACTTTGTTGAGTGTTTCATCGGGATTAGAAGCTTATCAAATTTTACAGTACGGCCTACATAACTTAAAATATGCATCGACATCTGTTAATTATCATTCCAGTCGGTCTCACGCAATTTTTACCATTAAATTAGCACAGGCATCCAATATGGAAAATGATGTTTTTGTAAGTTCTTTTAATTTTGCGATCTAGCCGGTTTCGAAAGAGCAAAAAAGACAAACAATGTTGGAGAACGTTTAAAGGAATCGAACAATATCAATTCGTCTTTGTTGGTCTTGGGCAAATGTATTCAGCAAATTCGGAAATCTCAAAAGTGTAAAGATGGACGTTTAATTCCTTTTAGGGAATCAAAACTAACGCAATTATTTCAAAAGGCTTTATCAGGTAAAGAGGCAATTTCGATGATTGTCAATGTAAATCCTGTTTCGGAAATGTATTCGGAAACTCAACAGGCATTGGACTTTTCAGCAATTATAAAAGATGTTGTATTAGAAGAACAGGAAGTAGTAAAACACGAGCTGGAAAATAAATTTGTTCAACATCTGAGAAATTCACTTTCAAGTTTTATGGAAGAAGATGAATATAATTATGAAATAGAAGAACTGCAAGCCGAATTTGTCGAATTATATGATTACTTGAAAAATTTAGAATCAGATGCCGCACAATATCAGTGCGAATTGAAAGATCGTTATAAAAAGCTTGTTCAGGATACAGAAAATTATTGGGAAAAACGATACAATGATTTGAAAGAAAAAATTGAAGCTGAACGTGTTAAAAAGCATAATACTTCAATTATTGTTTTAGATAGCTCTTCAGACGAGGAAGAAAGTTTTCAAGAAAATTATGAAAGTGAAGTTAAAAAGTTAACTGAAGAAAATAAGAAGGACAAAGTAGAAATTAATAAAAATCTAGACGAATTGAAAGTTATGCAAGAAAGAAATAAGGATCTCAATGAAACTTTGCAAGATGCTAAAGATTCATATTTACAGTTAAATGCCCAGTTTTGTTCCGAAACTGCAAATTTATGCAAACAAATTTGTTTGGAAAACGATCAGATTGCAGAAGCCAAAATATTTTATAAAGATTTATGGAGACAAGTAACCGAACAGTTAGAAAATCAAGAAGAAAGTAAAAGCTCGAACGAAGAAAATTTAAATGTTCTTGAAAGGGATGAAGTGTTGAATAATGAAGTGTTTTAAAAATTTAGTTGAGAAAAAAAAGTTTACTTAAAATATTGATCAATTAATATGTTCCTAGTAATAATAAATTTATATAATATCTGGACCTCGGTGCCAAACGGTAAAAGTTTCATTTTAAAATTTTTACTGGAGATGAATTTCTCTAGTAGTTTGTTCTGCTTTTTGCCAATGGTGATACGTATTAAGTCAAATTCATATTTTTCTATTTACAAATCAGTTTAAAAAATACCATATGATCTCCAGTAAAATTTTTAAAATGTAACTTAATACTGTTTGGTTCTCAGATATCTATGTATGTAAAGCTACAAATTATTTAAAGAGGTTAGCGTAGTCAAAATATTGGCTACCATTTTAAATAAATTTTTTTAAAATTTTTAAATTAAAAGTCATTAATTTTAAATTACATGTTTATGTCTACATTAATTTGATAGTCAAGATTTTAAATGATGTTAAACTTTTAAGCTTGATCGAGTTGTTTGTATACACATTGTTAAAATAGGTAGGTAGTTAAAATTATTTGTACATAATATATTTAATAAATTATCTTTATAACATTATTAATTTATAATAGGAGCGTTATTGTATTATATCATATGTACGTATATATATTCCAGGACCTACTCCTTAATATGGGCTTTAAACTACGGAAGTGCATTATAATTCATTTTTGAGAAGGCTTACTAGGCTCTCCATTGCTTTCCGAGGGGCGATGGTCATAAATGTAGTTAAAAGCATATAAGATGGCACAACTGGAAACATGAGATGGAATGTTTCCGAGTTGAAAAATATTGCATGATCTGAGATGTAATTTGATCCCAATAGTGACTACATTACCCTTCCAGCCTCCCTAATGTAGGATATAGACGATATTTTCCTAATAGTTACTACACTACCCTTCCAACCTCCCTAATTATGTGATCTGCGATGTAATTAGATCACAATAGTGACTACATAACTCTTCCAGCCTCCCTAATTAAAAAAATGTTTAAAAAAATAACTGAAAGGAATTTTTCCTTCCCCTTCCTAGGAAAAGGAAAAAAAATGAAACGGAAAAAATACATACTAAAATGGAAAAAAAAATAATAACAAAGTACTTCGAAATGGTTAAAACATGTTGAACAAACGCTGTTTTGAATAAAACTGTGTGCTGATATCAAAACAATTCAAGGTAACTCTTGCACTCGATCTTTTTTCTTTTTAGCATTGGGTGCCAATTATCCCACGGTAAAAGGTGGTTTTCCAGACCTCAGCGTATTGGCATATGCTCCTATGGCTAGCTCAATTGGAGCAAAAATAAACTTAATTGGCGACTACTTTTCTAGCAAAAAGCTTAGGAAGGTAACTGAATTTTCCCTAGGCGCCACGTGATTGTAAAACGTTACTCCCCAAAAATACTCAACTACCCAAATCACGAAGAGTAGCTTATAAAAGAAGTCACCTGATATAAAAGAATTGCAAGAGCTACAAAAGACACACTTGAAGAATAATAAATTAACTCGCAATCAAAATTATGGCGCAATATTATAACAAATAATATAAAGACAGTACAAAACACTTATCTTATTTAACAGATTTCGATGATGATTGCCTGATAGTGAAGTAATAATTTTCTTCCAAATGAAGTTTTCAAATAAAACAGGGTGATAGGAGAGCTTGATATCAATGAACAACACCAATAGTATTCCCAAAACAAAACAAAATGCATAAAGCCACAATGGCACTCCAAAGCGAAAAACCGCAAATCTCACATCCACAAAATCGGACAGCTCAATTAAACAAACTTGGTTAATATTGACCAAGGGAAGAACCCTAGAAGAATTTTCTTTATAAGAAAATATAATTGATAAAAAAAGAACTTTACCTCGTAGATGGTGTAATCGAGGGTATAATTTAAATGAAGGTAAGTACTTGGTTAATGCTGAGTCACAAGAATATCGAGATGATCTAATCCTCATAAAGAGACAACTAATTTTACCTCGTAAACAAACGACAGGCAAAAAAAAGTACTTGATAAAGCTCGTTGCACAAAATAATCCTAATATGGAGCGGTAAAAAAATATACCAAAATTTCCGTGCAAACGACACATCTAAGAATCTTTACAACCAACTTACGAAAAATACCTTCCAAAATTTTAGTTGTAGATCATGTGCTTTCTGGTCTCAAGATAGTAACTAATCAAAACGACGGAGCTGCACTTTAAAATTTAAATAAATAAATAATTTCGGGTAGAGTCAAGAATCCCGAACTTAAAAGTACACTTTTCCCTATAAAAATGGTTTGACCAAACGAAAGAACACGAAAATACAAAACTTTTAAGGTGAGGTAGGTTTCGCTATGTCCTTTAAGGGGTTACATCACTCATTAACGCGAAAAAAATAGGCTTTTTTTGAGAATTTTTATCTACATAACCAATATAGGAATCGAAGTATAGTTTTCAGGGTTTATTGTAGATATTTAAAGGTATGCAAGAATATTTTTTATTTTGATTTTTCCATTAAAATGGCATTGTAGCAGTGAATCAAGTGAGACTTGATTTTTATCAAAGAGAAAAACGGTGTGCAGGGTAGCAATGTCCAGACAGCAGCTAGAACATTGCAACAAATTTTTCTTATTTGATATGAGTTTTTCTTTGAAGTACCTGGGATTATTATGAAATATTAATTTTACAAATTTGGCATGCATTTAAACTTTTTTAATTTTTACGAAAAATCGATTTTAAATTGTTTATAGAAAATGTTATTATTTATTAATCGCAAAAATCGTTGGTACTTCCATAAATTATATATTTAAAAAGCTACAGTTAAATTTTTAAGGTAATCGGATAAAAATTGCTCAAGTTATGTTGCACACCGTTTAAAAAACGTAGTTTTGAGAAAAACGCGTTTCAAGTTTTGTAAATGAAAAGTTGAATATTGCATCGTGTTACGGTTTTAGTTGGGGGCGTTGGAATGCCCAGATGTTAAAATGACTAAAACCTCGCAGCCGCTAATCTCAGGGGCGGCTGGCAAAAAAAGACTTGCCCCCTCTGCTAGCTCGTGAGCAGGAGACGCCAACGGTAGAGCACTGAGCCGGTTTCTCTTTTGATGGTGTGGGTTTGTATAGGGTGTGCCAAGCGATAGGCTCGAGAGAGCAAGCAGCAAAGATATGATTTGGGCGCCACGCAATTTAAACCACCCTGTATACAACGCGACAGTAAACACCCAAGAAACTGCGAAAACGTATCTACTGGGAAAAGAACTAACCGGGTCTAATGCCGCAAGTACCAAGCAGGTTGATTTATAAAATTTCAGATTTAATTCGTAAAAAAAATTACAGTGAGCGCAATATTGGGTTACCCTTTGGATTAAAAATATGGTTGCTATGTAACGCGATTATAATACTATGTTAAAAATAATTACCCCGTATACGTATACTAGGCGCACACGAATTGTAACAAAATCACAGCTTTCAAAGCAAATAGCTGGCTTTCAGATAAAATAAATATGTTCAAAAGAACGACCCAATATAGATAACCCGCGCAATAATAATTAAAAGGTAACAAATTAAATCGGACGGCACAAACAAAAATCTTAACTTGCTGGAGTCTTCGTCCTTGACAGCTGGACGAGTTTGATAGTAACGGGGAGTAGGATTTGAGCGGACCCCGTATTGACGAGTTGTGATGGATCCAAAAAAAAGGCTTTGGCCAGGCTTCCTTTCGTCGATAACTCAAAAAACTCGGTTGGCAATCCAAAGATATGATTTCGCACACGAAAGAAACCAAAACGGGTACAAAAAAAAAACCTAAAACTCGAAATTAGCATAATGCGATAATAATAGTTATTAAATATACCTCGAAGATGTTATTGGAGGGTTTCAATAATTTCAGCGATAATTCTGATTCTTCCAGGATGTTAAAACTTGGACAGACAAATCCTTCCAATGAAGTTCGGATAATTCCCTCAAAATTGCTTACAAAAGCCGGTACAGAAAATATATCCAAAACAATGACCAATATAAATCCCAAACAACTTGGATTGAAAAAACTCAAAGTTCAATCAACAATTGGATCACTGTAACGTCCAAAAAAACTAGATTTTTGTGCAAAAATTGCAATACGCACAACTTTCAGAATTCGAAATCAACAGCTGATGATTTTCAATCTAACACTTGGCGATAACTAATATTTAGAAAATTAAATTTAAAATTTAAACTGTGTTGCCGCATATTGGAGTTTTATAAAATTACTATAAAGGAATCTTCGAAGTAATAAAAGTATCCGTTGGCAAAACAGGACCGTAACAATCGGCTTGCTGATTTTTTTACATTTATTCCACTATCTCAGCACCGTATAGCTCTATTTATAGGTTTAAATTTTGCTCTTTAGCATCCTTTCTGAACGACGTTAAATCCTTCCTCGAATCTTGTACTGACTTAAAATTATCAGTTTGACTATATGATTTCAGACCGCTGGGAGAGACTTCTAAAAATGAGCTGTAAATATTTAAAAAAAAAATTTTCACTTCTGAATTTGATGGAATATCATTTTTAGATAGTTTATACATTTTTTCATTCAATAAAAAAAAATCGAAAAAATAAATTTTAATGAGTGATGTAACCCCTTAATAAGCCCACAATTTAAATTCCAAGTTCAAAATTTTCCCATATAGTTTAAATACATGTAGAATTATCATGTAAATTATCCGATTCTGGTATATTTACTGTCGCCACAACCTATTTTAATTTTAGTGGGCGGGGTTACAGTTCAAAGAAGCTCAATGATAAAATTACTTTCCAAATTAATTTTAAAGACTTATATTTTAACTCAAATTTGTGGACCGACCGCTATATGATTTCAGACCGCTGGGAGAGACTTCTAAAAATGAGCTGTAAATATTTAAAAAAATTTTCACTTCTGAATTTGATGGAATATCATTTTTAGATAGTTTATACATTTTTTCATTCAATAAAAAAAAATCGAAAAAATAAATTTTAATGAGTGATGTAACCCCTTAATAAGCCCACAATTTAAATTCCAAGTTCAAAATTTTCCCATAAGAATACATGTAAATTATCATGTAAATTATCCGATTCTGGTATATTTACTGTCGCCACAACCTATTTTAATTTTAGTGGGCGGGGTTACAGTTCAAAAGAGCCAATGATAAAATTACTTTCCAAATTAATTTTTAAAGCCATTTTTTAACCAAATTTGTGGACCGACCGCAAATTTTTTTTTTAATGTGTAGAGAACGATATTCTCTTTCATAATTCACTTCAAAAATCATGAAATTCCGAATTCGATATTATTGACCGTCCCCCAATTTTCAACTGTGACAAGCCGTTTTTTCCAAAATTTGAGAACCGACAGGAAATTGTATTTTTTTTTATCTACTAATTAGACCATCATCTTTCATAAACCGCTTTAAAAATAGTAAAAATCCAGATTCGGGTATCTTAACTGTCACCAATTTTTTTTGTCGGAGTTGGGCGATGCCTGCTCTGTACGGATACCTAAAAGTAACAAGGCAACCAAAATAGTCGTGATTTATTATTTTTGAAAAATAATATAGTACGAGGGCATGATACAAGATATGATATATCGGAGTTCTATTTCGGTAATTTTTACGCATGACGTCACGTGGTTAGTGTAATTCTGCGCAATAACTTATCTTGAACCAATAACATGAGGAGAAATGTAAATTCCATTTTGCTAATTGGTGCGCATAACGTCTCGTGGTTAGTGAATAATCTGCGTAATATCATATCTTGTTATTATTATATCACGGTATGAGTAGTAGTTTATTTTCGGTCAAAATATTTTTTATTGTGTCGAAACCATATTTTACCCTTAAGATGCATCTTGTTTGGATTAGTGGTACTTTCGGTGTTTTTGTTTTGGGTGTTTTTGTTTTCGGCGTTTTGACTTTTGGTGTTTTTGGTTTTGGTGTTTTGATATGTGCGTGAAGTTAGCTGTGCCATTTTGGAAAAATAAAAAATAAAAGTTGTGCTGAGTTGTGCTCGATTTGTGCTGCTTTGTGCCGTAAATAAAAAAATTGTATTTTGAAAAATAAAATTTTTATGGTCAAAAATGTATTTTATCAATAGGTTATTTTCAAAATTAAAAAAAAATAAAGTTGTGCTGAGTTGTGCCTGATTTGCCATTGCTATTGGTTAAAAAAATTTACAACTGAGTGACCCAAAAATAAATACAAAATTTGACGTGTGTGTTCCTCGAAGCAAATAGACATTTCCAAATCTACCTAATGTTCAAATTATATTTTCTGTATATCCAAAGTCCTGCATATACTATATTATACATGGTCTAACCATTTATGGAATATCCACTGGATATTGAATGCTCTGTTAAAATGTGTGGGTAATCCAAACAAATCCAAAACGTTGAAAAGAGATTAAACTTTTTCATCTACCCGGTAGAAACTTTTACTTAAGCAATGGTCATTCAATAGTCTTCTATCTGAATTTTAATGAAGATGTTTTCTAGCATTTACAAATCTTTCACCGATAAAATACATTTTTGGTCACAAAAATTTTATTTCTCAATATAGAATTTTTTTATTTATAGCAGCACAAATCGAGCACAACTCGGCACAACTTTAATTTTTTAATTTTTCAAAAATGGCACGGCTAACTTCACGTACATTGTTTTGACATGAAATCGACGATACAACTGTTTTCGAGCCCCCTCCCTTCGGGATGGGACAAAATCCCGCGCCCACAATCCCGCAACCACAATCCCGCCGCCAAAAGCCCGCCATACTACAATCCCGCCATACTACAATCCCGCCGAACCAAAATCCCACCGGACCACAATCCCGCCGGACCAAAATCCCGCCGAATCAAAATCCGGCCGGACTAAAATCCCACAGCCACAATTCCCGCCGTCAAAATCCCGCCGAACCAAAATCCCACAGCCACGATTCCCGCCGTCAAAATCCCGCGGCTACCGTTCCTGCCGCCAAAATCCCGACGGACAATACGTACGAACTCAAATTACCTTAATTTCTATCGCAGACTTAAAATTTATTACGGTTAAAACTTAAATTTAATATCATATTCATAAGGACAATTCTGGGGGAGGGCACGTACCACATAAAATTAGTAAAATTTAAATTTTAAATTAAATAACAAGTAAACAAAAACTACAAGTGGTATATACGAGTATTATTATTAAAAGATAGTATATTAAACATTTTTTATGGTTCCATTGCGTAATTATAAGAAATTGCTTTTAAGTATTCCACAAAATTACGAGTTGTAGTGTATTCAGTTTATTATTCTTTTGTCTGCATCTCGATACCGTTTAAGTTTTTTTGTCGGATCAAAACCAGCCAACAACTTATCATAAAAAATGTCACGACCATGTTGAATTTTTTTTAGCGTATTTATAAATTTCCATACGCTAGGATGGTCCATGCCTAATTCACTTTGTAAACGCCTATGCGCTGCTTCCGCAAAATTATTTGTTCGATCTGTGGCACTTAACACCCTTTCGTAAACAGACCAAATTTGAGGGGTAAATGCTGGCCCTCGGCGAGTATTTGCGGATCGTGTGCGGTTTCCCAGATAATAATGTTCGAACCATTCTAATAGTTCCTTAAGTTCTTCCGGTAACTCTTGGTACAGTAATTCTACCGCTTCATCTAGATCTGGAATTTTCACAAATGCCAACGATGTAATCATCCGCACCTGAATTGCAAAATCTGGCTCGTTATTATAACGGCTTAGTAGATGAAGTTGACCCAGCTTCTTCTTAACATTTTCGTCAGGTGAAACAAACATCCATCTATGTTTGCAGTGGAAAAGCTTTTAAATGCATTAATTGCTGCAACTTCAAAATCGCAAGAGATTGTTGAAGGGCTTAAATCTATATTGCAGGAAGTCTTCAACAGATCCACCATATTTGTGTAGGTAGATTCAGTCTTGTTAGGCAACAAAGCGTATACTATTGGATGTATAGCTCCAAATCTCTTTGCTAGTATCGTATATACTTGGTAAAATAAGGGAGGAGTCGATTTGAAGGTACCATCTACAAACCAGTGATTTGATTCTCCCAAAATCTAAAATAAAATATCGAAAATATTATACATATGTCAAGTTTTATGATTTTCGATTTAAGCTTACCTTTAAATTCTTCCTACGCCCAAATATAAGGATTCGATTGTGAACTGGGCCATTATCAGCTAACAGAAAATCGTCTATTTCACCATTGGCACACTTGAATTTTTTGAAGTTTGTTGGAATTACCAAATCTTCCACTTTGGTAGGAACAGGTGGTGCTGCGTTGACTTCTTGTCGAACTCTTCTTATAACTTTTTTTAGAGCAGTTTCTGATGGTAACGCAACTTTTACACTTTCCAATAATCCACCTTGGTTACTAACGCATTCGTTGATAACTTGAGAAGTGGGTTCCATAGTGTTTTTAGCCCTTTCTTTTATTTGAGAAACTATAATAGTTGCTTCTACCGTGGCTGCATTACTATCATGAGTATGACTGTTCATTTCTTTCAAAAGAATACCTTCATTTGTTGTGTGTATTCGCACTTTACATTTGTGAGACTTTCTTCTGTCGCACGCCCAAAACTTTTTTGAATTGCACGCACTGAATTTTTCAAAATCAAACATATAGCCGTCAAAAGCAAGTTTTTCTTTTCCCTTCTAACTTAAAAAAAGTTTGCACTCCATTTTAAAACTTCGTTATTACTTACTTACTTCTGTATTTCTTACCACTTTGTTGTACTTACTAAAATATCATGGGGTCATAGGGAGTTACATTACAATTACCAACCTTCATTTTTTACTTTGTTACTTACAGTAACGGTATTAACGGTAATAAAGTAAAACATTATTTTTATCACGGAGGGCTTCAGGGATACAATCAGAATCATCTTTGCGAGAGGCAGGAGGCAAGTGCCCACCCTAAATACGCCACAGCTTTTACCAATAGAGCAAAATATTAGGCTACAAATGTTAAAATCGATTATTTATCGCAATAAATCGCAACTTTCTCAGAAATTTGGGGTTTTGAAAAATTAAGCACAAGTTATTTTCGAAAGTCGCCCATTGGTGCTAAATCGCCCAATCTGGCCATACTGTTTTGAGGTATGACCAATTGCACAACCAGAAAATTCACTTGGGAGGGGGAAATAAGATTTATTTAAAAAATTAATCAGCTAGCTAAAACTTGTAATCTACAATTTTAAAATATTTTAAAAATATAATAATTTTAGTTATATATTAAAAATCTATTGTAGTTTTAATAATTGACGGTTCGGCGGCCAAGAATTATACTTGGACCCCTGTTGCAAGGGGTCCGGCGGATAGGTGCCGTCGGATAGCGGTCCGACGGGATTTTGACGGCATAATTTTGGTCCGACAGGATTGCGGTTCGACGGGATTTTGGCGGCGGGATTTTGGTTCGGCGGGATTTTAGTTTGGCGGGATTGTGGTCCGGTGGGATTGTGGTCCGGCGGGATTATGGTTCGGCGGGATTTCGGTCCGACGGGATTTTGGCGACGGGATTGTGGCAGCGGGATTGTGGGCGCGGGATTTTGTCCTAGACCGCCCTCCCTTAAAGAAAAGGTCATATCATTCAGCCATAGTGAAAATTTGGCTACGAAATTTTATTGTAAGTAGTCTTGTTTAAAAGATACAGATTTTAAAAAAATTACTAATCCAATAATACCATAAAATCAATAGTTACGTTGCCATAACCGTTCGAAGGCAGAAATCCAATAATTGGTTTAAAGAGGAATACCCCCCTAAGGGTTTGAACTGACAAAAAATTTATTTAAAAATATATCTTAGAAAAGTGTCTTCTATCACCACCTCAGAGGTTCTCCATGCTCATGGGGACACCCTGTATATTGAACGGCTACATTAATTCAAATATCGCGCTTTAAATTTTCGTTTCTTTACAGGTACCAGAGGGCTTTGTTGGGAAATGGTTCAATATTTTAAAAATATAATAATTTTAGTTATATATTAAAAATCTATTGTAGTTTTAATAATTGACGGTTCGCGGCAAGAATTATACTTGGACCCCTGTTGCAAGGGGTCCGGCGGATTGTGTGCCGTCGGATAGCGGTCCGACGGGATTTTGACGGCGGAATTTTGGTCCGACAGGATTGCGGTTCGACGGGATTTTGGCGGCGGGATTTTGGTTCGGCGGGATTTTTTGGCGGGATTGTGGTCCGGTGGATTGTGGTCCGGCGGGATTATGGTTCGGCGGGATTTCGGTCCGACGGGATTTTGGCGACGGGATTGTGGCAGCGGGATTGTGGGCGCGGATTTTGTCCTAGACCGCCCTCCCTTAAAGAAAAGGTCATATCATTCAGCCATAGTGAAAATTTGGCTACGAAATTTTATTGTAAGTAGTCTTGTTTAAAAGATACAGATTTTAAAAAAATTACTAATCCAATAATACCATAAAATCAATAGTTACGTTGCCATAACCGTTCGAAGGCAGAAATCCAATAATTGGTTTAAAGAGGAATACCCCCTTAAGGGTTTGAACTGACAAAAAATTTATTTAAAAATATATCTTAGAAAAGTGTCTTCTATCACCACCTCAGAGGTTCTCCATGCTCATGGGGACACCCTGTATATTGAACGGCTACATTAATTCAAATATCGCGCTTTAAATTTTCGTTTCTTTTACAGGTACCAGAGGGCTTTGTTGCGGGAAATGGTTCATTTTTGTATTATTCTGTGGTGTAGAATTTAGTTCATTACTCTTTCTTATCTATGATTTATTTTATACACGTGTTTTGTATAATGCAAGAGTGATTGAATATGGTTTTCACATGTTTTCGTTGATTATTATTGAAAATGGGGAAACGAATGGTTTGATTAGTTATGGTATGTCCACATATTCCGTTAACATTAAATTTCAAAGAAATTATGCATGTGATGATTCATATTTTGAACAGATTAAATTTGTTGACATCAAATTACGAGCTTTTTAATACTGATAACTTTCTTTTTTTTAAATCGTTGGTTATTGAAGAAAGTTTATCTAATAATTGTTTTATTTTGTAGGTTATAATAAACATCTTCATGCTCCATGAGATGGTCAAGTTATTTAAGTTCAGAAAAAGGACCTTCGCTACAGTCGATAGATCTTGAAAGAACTTGTAAGTACGAAAATTGAAATTTTGATACCCACAATATCTTTTAAAGTGATGATCAAATAATTATAATACAGATTAACTTGTTGACTACAATTACGAGCTTTTTAATACTGATAACTTTCTTTTTTTTAAATCGTTGGTTATTGAAGAAAGTTTATCTAATAATTGTTTTATTTTGTAGGTTATAATAAATATCTTCATGCTTCATGAGATGGTCACGTTATTTAGGTTCAGAAAAAAAGGACCTTTGCTGCAGTCAATAAATCTTAAAAGAACTTGTAAGTACGAAAATTAAAATTTTAACACCCACAATATCTTTTGTGTTCGACTGCATGATAAAATCGTGTTTATTAGCTAGTTTTGTGGACATAATGTACCACTTAACGTACTAGCACAGTAGAGATATTATAATCAGAATTGTCACTCCCGAGAATTTTTTGCTCGGCAGAATTTCACGCACCTTCACTGCGCAGGCAAATTTGTCTGCCGAATGTGGTCGTTTATGTCAGTTGTTAAGGCTGTTCTTACTCGACTGCTAAATTGACTATTTTAAAATTTGGCGATTTACATGCCATTGCTTTAATATTTATCAAAACGCTACGAAATTTTTAACAACACTTTTCTAAAAGATGCCTCAGTGTGCATGCCCAGTTTTAAAAATTTTGTAACTTTAAATTTTTTACAATTTTTAAAATTTTTTACAATTTTTAAAATTTTTTACAAAATTTTTAAAACTGGGCATGCACTCGAGAGGCATCTTTTAGAAAAGTGTTGTTAAAAATTTTGTAGCGTTTTGATAAATATTCAAGCAATGGCATGTAAATCGCCAAACCTTAAAATAGTCAATTTAGCAGTCGAGTAAGAACAGCCTTAACTTTGACATCTTTCTCTCAAAGTCAAATGACTGGTTTGAAGCAGCTCTCTACTCTTCTCGGTTGAATGCCAATCTTTTCATACCACTTTGGTATTATTTTTAAATTAATTATGTAATAAAAAGCGTGAAGATGGTTGTTATTGTGGTAATAATCGTGAATTTAAGTACATTACAGAATACCTTCTCAATATTTTTCTTAATATATCAATTCAAGCGTAAAAAATTAAATGAAGGATATAAAAATTTTATTCGCTCCATCGGCATCGTGTAGGTACTTACTGATTTTTAATCGAGTTACTTAATATTAATTTTTCTAGAATCTAAAAAAGCCTTGCAAGTTATTTTTATTAGTTTGTATATTATGATAATTATTGTTTTAATTTCTTCAACAATTTGTTTTTGTTAACTCGTTCTGTAACAAAAAATTTTATCACGATGTTAAAGATATGAACATTTCACATTGGTATAAAAATTACATTTACAATGCATTTTTATGAACAATTTTTAATACGTAAGTAACTTGTATCATAAATGATGGCAACACATCATACTCATAAACTCTCAAATAAACCTGCGCAATGTAGAATGCGTGAGCACACTTTGGCACATCAATTCAATGGTATTTACAGTGGTATTGCAGTATTTACAGTGGTGTTTACAAACTACTGTATCTTATACTGTGGTACTAGTACATAATAGGAATTCATTTCATTTGTTCAATTCATTATGTAATGAAAAACTTTCATTTTTTTGTCAAAACTGTCAAAATAAAATTTTATTTCTTACTACTATAATAATTATTAATTTTTATTACACAATCGTAATTTTTAATCACGTAAATTTATAGTAAGGCGTAGCATGGAATATTTGGTTCACAACGATGAACTTTTATATTGGGAAAGATCGGTGCTGAAATACGGCAGAATGCTATCTTTACTAGTAGTTTCAATGGTCTTAGTAGAACACCATTTCCGATAGGCATTGTATGTTTCTCGTACAATGCCTATCGCAGCAGCCGCGATATTTATCATTTCTTAGTTATTCGAGTTTTTAGAACTACACGCTTGCATCTTGGAATAAAATTTGCACACGAATAAACAAACTTTGTAACTAAGCAATATAGACAACAACACGCTTGATTCATTTTGCTAAATTCACGAACAATTTTTTTTCTAAAATAAACCAATTTTAGCAGTCGAACATAAAGCAGTGTATGCAATTCGTACATAATTGAGCTTTATTGACTCACTCTAATTTATGGTCTCGCTCGCAAGCTCTCTGCCATAAACTATAGTGCTCGCTCAATAAAACCCTAAATTATGTACCCTTTACATAAACTACTGTTAAAGTGATGATCAAATAATTATAATACAGATTAACTTGTTGACATCAAATTATGAGCTTTTTAATACTGATAATTTTTTTTTTTTAAATTGTTGGTTATTGAAGAAAGTTTATCTAATAATTGTTTTATTTTGTAGGTTATAATAAACATCTTCATGCTCCATGAGATGGTCAAGTTATTTAGGTTCAGAAAAAAGGACCCTCGCTACAGTCGATACATCTTGAAAGAACTTGTAAGTACGAGAATTAAAATTTTGATACCCACAATATCTTTTCAAATGATGATCAAATAATTATATTACAGATTAATTTGTTGACTACAATTACGAGCTTTTTAATACTGATATCTTTATTTTCTTTAAATCTTTGGTTATTGAAGAAACTTGATCTAATAATTGTTTTATTTTGTAGATTATAATATTTCCGTGCTCCATGAAACGCTCAAGTATAGTTTTAGAAAAAAAAGGACCTTCGTTTACAGTCGACAAAACCCGCAAGGCATTGTAAGTATGAGAACTAACATTTTGGTGTCAAAGTAATATCTTTTCAAGCGATGATCAAATTATTATACAGATTAATTGTCTGACTACAATTACGAGCTTTTTAATACTGAAAACGAACGCAATATAGTTTTTTTTTAATTAATAAAAGGAAGATTACCTACATATTTTATTTTTTTTTCAGCGCAAGATTTTCATCTCGTATTAGCTGAGACATTGTGGAACAAGGTGAGTCTAACTTTTATTAATTATTAGGAAATATTGATTTTATTGTGATTATATTGCTATTTGCTTTCTGATTTAATATGAGCAATAAATTTGATCTGCGTTATGTCAAAACTAAAAAGGCCCTTAATTATGCTGCAACTAAACTGAATTTATCTGATTTTTTGGGACAGTCTAGGGCAGTCTGTAAATCAAAATTAAAAGAAGGGCATATGGCAATTTTTTGGTTTTCATTTCACATTTGCTTGGCAGTTCGATATGCAGTATGCATTCTATAATTTATATTTTTCCAGTATCTACGAGTAAACGTTTTTTACACTTCCCTTTTTGGTTTATAGAATTCTAAATTGTATTGATTAAATACAGTTCTGTATGGCTGGGTACTGTACGATAATTTTTTGTTTGATATGATTTTATATGAAGTTTGCACAATTATTTTTAAATTTGGTGATTTTAGAATATCGTTTAAATGTTGATAGTCCTAATTCACACAATGAAATTTTGAGTGAACTACAGCTGCGATCATATAATTAAGAATGACGTGGTAAAATTAAAATAAATCTAACAAACGCCAACAATTCAAAGGAATTATTTTGGTTGGGGTTTCCTTTAAGAAATACTTAAAATTGTGCAAACATGGGCCCTCATAATTATTTACTTAAAATTTTGTCAACAGTCATAAACATGTATTTGTAAGTGTTCACATAATTATTTTTACATTTTAGTATTTAGTAGAATGTCCTTATTATATATATAAAGCTGATCGTCTTCATTCATCATCGAAATTCACAGCCCAAACTGCCGGAGCTAGAAAGCTGGAGTTTTGGGTCCACCTAGAACGACCGCCAACGAGTCGGGAAAATTCCAAAACTTAAAAAGGGCCCTCACGAGGGGTTCCTATTTTAACTTCTTTATTTACCGGTCGATTTTCGATTTTTGGTTTCGTTTTGTTCTCTTAATCTTTTATTTGCATTTATCGAAAAAAGAACAGGGTCGTCGTTAACTTTTAAGGATTTTATCGATTTGAAAGTACGGATTATATTTAGCAACGTGTAGGCAAAACGGCGGGCGATAGAAAGTCGAAATTTTGCAGAACGTGAGCAAGATAGGTCTAACGACGATAAAATTTTAAAACTTGAAAAAGGGTACCCGCCATTTCGATGGGGTTCTAAACGATTACTTATTTTTGCTCCTAATTCAGTTATCCTAGCTCGAAATTTTGATTTCTTTTTTTCTACTTGGTCCTTACGAAGATTGCGATACTTATCTGGAAAAAAATAAGTACCTTCTCGCTTTAATTTTCCTGTTACAAGCTCCCGAAGGTTCAATTCTGTTTCCGAAATAATTGATTTTTGCCAACGCTCTGCGCGCCGTAATTTTGCACCAAATTTTAATTTCAATAAACCCTCGGCGAGACAAAAATTAAACCTACAAAAATGGTATCTTGACATTTTTTCCTAAAAGGTACCCTTATTGCGTAATCGCAATATACAAATTTTAGAATTTGATCAATTTCGAGAAGGCATGCGGAACATGTAATTATGACGTCGTAGATTCGCGCGGCCCTGCAAATTTATGTAAAACACAAAACTATTAATTTTAAATTACGTTAGCTTGCTAATAAGCTCAAATTTAATTGAAAATCTCAAGTAAAAACAATTTACGACAATTTTATACATTAAAAGTTACATCAAGAAAAGAAATTGCGAAAAACAAAAAACGTTTAATTATCAAAAATTTGGAAAAAAATATTTTACTGAACCTAACCGCAACGAAGCAAAACTTACTTGGAAACGGTGCAATGAATTTCTAAAAATGATTTTCTGTTTTGGGAAAGATGTTAATAAATTTTATAATTTCTTCCTCCCTTTTTTCGTCGACAGAATCAGAGAGAAACCTTATTTTGTCGGTATTTTAAAAATTTAATAGTCGGGCCAACATTGTGGGCGAACCAAAAAGAAATTTATGAAAAAATTTTAATGCAAAATGTTCGCCATTAGTAGGGAAATAAATAAATTCCTCTTGATTCAAAATTAAAAAAATTTTATTTTTCACGAGAAAATCATAAGGGTACCCCCTTGAAAACTTTTGAAAAAAATTGCGTTCGCTTCTCACGCTTTTCACGGTGGATTTACGAAAAAAACCCAAGATACATAAAAAATCCTATTCGGTTAGAGGCATACGCAACCGTTTTTAAATTAAATATTGGTCGGTTAATAAGGACGCTAATGCATTCTGAATGGTTTTCTCCATTTTGACGAAAATGCGTGTTTTTCGTCAAATATTTTAAAATGTGATAGCAACATCAGATAGCATTTCGAAAGTCGGAAATTTATTTGTATTACACATTTAGTCAAAAAACGCCAAATAAAGGCACAATCTAAGAAAAACTGCAGACTTCAAAATTTTGGATACAAACCGGGAGCGTTTTAGATGAAAACAAACTCATCAGTTTTGTACGTAATAGGATTGATTTTGAAAAATGGTATAGCACCTTTTCGATTTAGTTGTGCAAGTGTGGCCGAAGAAACAAAAAATACTTAATTTTCAAAAATTTGGAAAAATATTTTGACGACCATCGCCTGAACACAGCCGATGTTACTTAGCAAGGATGCAAATAATTTCAAAGGAGATTTTTTTCTATTTTACGTAAGCTAGCATAACTAAATTATGCCGTTACGCATACGCAGCCGTTTTCAAATTAAATATTGGTCGGTTAGTAAGGAGAAAAATATTTTTAATTTCTAAAAGTCTTACCAAACGGCTTTTCCTTTTCATTAGAATTTATGAAAATTTTTGTAGCAAATTAAGGAAATAAACAATTCCAATTAGTTGACTGAATTCCACGAGATGTCACTACGTTGTCAGAAAATTTGTTTGGGGTTTGAGAGATTAAAAATTTGCATGATTCGAAAGTTAATCACATGTCACATCATTGTCGTAAAAGTATTTTCCAATACTACATTACGTTCTATTACCATGAAGAAATTCTTTTAAAGTGAAACCACCAAATACAAACCAAAATACAGTGTCAAAAAGTAATACGTCAAGAAAACCGCGCGGCGAAGCGCAGCCGACCCAGGTCGGCGTGCAGAGTTAGAGTGAAATCGGCCGAAAGGCCGATTTACCTGCTAGTTTTAATATAACTGCTGGTTACCTTTAAAATAACTTTTTGTGGTACAAAATAGACCTGATTGTATGTTTCTCTGTATAACTGCCTGGATTTTGCTGGTAATAAAACATCTTGTGCAGCAGCCGTGATATTTATTATTTCTTCGTTATTAAAACTTTTAGAAAACTGTACGCTTGCATCTTTTTCCGAACAAAATTTTCATATCTAAAAACAAACAAGACGCTCAGTTTACTAAATTAACGAACGATTTTTATTCTAAAATAAACTAATTTATTATTCTATAAACTAAAGGTGGCTAGACTTTTTACAGCAATAGCCAAATATTTGAAATATTTGGGAACGAAACCTAAAGTTCTTGGTATAAAAAAAATTTTGAATTGTACATAATTTATTTATTTTGATAGTTTCTACATATTTATTTACACTTTGCTAGTTGAAGCTATATGAATTTGTAATATTGAAATTAATTTTTTAAACAGGTTTTCAGAAATTGAATTCTTTTAAATGATGGTTGGTCAACTGTGAACGAAACTTTGAATTAATAAATTTATGTATCTATTTTTGTACTTAGTACACATTTTCAAAATTCATTAATCGATTTTTGGAACATCTTGAAACTATTGAACCAAAGAACAGAACAAATCATTTCCTATGGTATTATAAATTATAAAGAAATCGTATTTATACGATTCATAAGTTACAGTTTTATAAGTCGAGTCACAATAAACCTCTTGAAGAGTCACATGCGGCTCGTGAGCCACTATTTGGCCACCATTGCTATAAACTAGGGCTCATTCAATAAAGGCCTACGTTATGTGTAATTACATGAACAGCTAGTATTTCTTTTGTTTAAACAGATTGTATACAGAATGATAAAATGTACCTATGCGTGGTCATCTTGATTACACAATTTACACAATTACTAGTGGTCAACCAGGTGCAGATCAGCTATAGGTGCATATGTACTTGTTGTGCGGGTGGGAGCGGCGAAGGGAAGATGGGTGGGAGGCAGAGAGAAAAAGGGGAAAGAGGGAGAAAGGGAGGAGGAGAAAAAAGGAAGAGAGAAGGAGAGAAGAGGAAAAGAAGGAAGGGGGTATGAAAGGAGGGGGGCAGAAGGAGAGAAGGGTAGGAAGAGGGTGAAGCAGTAAAAGAGAGAGGGACAGTGGGAGCCCGATTTGCGAAAGGAGAGTGCCGCCCCATGTTGGGCGTCGGCGCGTATGACCGGAAACGGTCGCGATTGCAAAATCGTCGAGTGTGGCGCAAACACGCGCCGCGTGATTGCTAAATCGACAAATGTACACTTGGGTTAGAAAGTACTGCGTGGCGGGTTAGGAATAGGCCTCACGTCGGGTGCCATCGCGTATGGCTGGTAAATTTTACGATTGCGAAAGTGACGACACCCTACGGCAGTAAGCTACAGCCCCGTCTACTTATTTCCCGCAGATTTGATTTGGAAAATTTCACCTATTTGGTATTTAGCTCTAGAAAAAGTAACAAAAATTAACTCTAACCTACCGACCGATCTACATTTTTTGCGAAAGATCCACCTTTTTGGTATCCAGCTCTAGAAAAAGTAACAAAAACCAACTCTAACCTACCGACTGATCTACCTTTTTTGCGAAAAGTCCACCTATTTGAAGTCTCTGAAAGAAATAAAAATTTAAAATTCATTCAGATTTAAAGTAATTGGCGAATAGTTTTCCGGACCATCGTAATATTCTAATTTTTAGGTTCTAAATGTATAGCCAAAAAAAGTTTATTATATTAGAATATAGGCGATACTATTCCAGGCTCGTTACTCCTTTCTTTTACATGGCGAGTCTCGCATCAAAAAAAAAAGTTAAAATATTTAACCTTTATTTATTTTGGCAGCCCTATGTGCCATAATATATAAGCTTAAGAGCAAGATCATGTCAAATGGACCCCCCATTTTCCACTTGCTTATCAAATTCAGATATGAGTATTTTTTCATGAAGTGTTCCCTATAAACAATGAATCCCCAAAACAGTTTTTGAAAATTTTCATTGTAACAACAATTTTTTTTAATAAAAATTTTTTATGACTTTTAGTTAAAAATCGAAAATTTAAAAAAGCTATTAGAGATATTCTAATGAAATTTTCAGGATTCATAGTTCAATACTTGTACTTCAATAAAATATATAGAAGTTCAAATTATTTATTTATTTTCATATTGTTAATTAACTTTTAAGTTAACAAATGAAAATTTCAATGACTTCTCCTCAAAAACGAAATTTTTTTCTCGGTATTATGAATTAAACATCAAAGTAACAGAATCCGCAAAAAATTTGACTGCTCGCGATTAGATTACACAAAAAAATTTTTAATGACGGGCGGTGAGCGTTGTTGGTACGGAGCTGCCGCGCGTCATTGACTTACCTTTTGATCTACTCAGTAATTATAAATCAGATACAATACTTTATTTTTTTATTAAAAAATAATGTTATTTAATAAATAATTTCATTTAAACACATAACATAAAATCAATTAATAAAGTATTTTTTTATTGTTAAAAAAACGAAGAAATTAAATGTTATAATTTTATTATAAATGTAGCCGTATAGCGTTATTTTTTTTTAAAAACTTTGCTTGTATTACTTTTAATGTCTTTGGAGAAAAACTTGCACTCGAGTGATGTATTATTTAAAGCTTTGAAATAATGATACTGGCGTGTATTTTTAATTGTCACAGATTGCTCATAACGTGACTTATATTTTATTTCATGCGAGTCATGATCTTCTTGAGAGCAGAATCCAAAATTAACTTTTTTAAATGACTTTTCAGCCCATTCAAACAATGAAGACGCATTAGTAATATGCTTATCATTATCCCGTTGAAGACTTGCACGATAAGCTTGTCTTTTCACACTTCCTGCCAAACCATCACATGCTCCTTTCCCGTGAGATGTAGCATAAAAGTTCCATTCCGCATCAACGTTAAAATCATTTTTGTGGTTAATTAAATTTGCAAAATTATACTTATTTTTGTACTGAGAAGCAGCTCCGTCCGAAAAATAGGAAATTTTTTATTCGCAATCGGTCGGTAATTGCTCGTTTCCCGACTTTTAAAAAGTTTGAAAGTTGCATATTGTTTAACTACTAATATCAACCGGTGTGTAATGAAAATTATTCACTCGTTATACCACGTGACCGGTCAGTAATGAACAAATGGGCGTGGTTTTAACGTAAATACAAGCGCTGATGCAAATGTCAAATATAGTTAGGTTATAACAATAATTAGAAATCATAATTGGGCGTGCAAATTATAAAACATTTTAATTAGAATAATTGCTTATTGCAAGTGATAGCCCTTTTTTAAATTTTCGCTAAGATTTATTTGTTGCTAGTTTAAAAAATATTTGGATGATCCGATAAGTTTAAGCTTCGACATCGAAAAGTTTTGTTAACAATTCCTGGCATTTTATCGTTCAAATTATTGATGTATAAGTACATATTGTGACATTTGAATACTTATTTATGGTAAGTCCTATAATACTTTCTCATTTTCTTGTTAAAATTTATTTGTTACAGTCAGGGTTCGCAGTTTGGAACCGTAGAAGTCTTCTGACGATTGGCTACACCGTCACACTTTATTTGCTACATGACACCAGAAGTGCAACCTAGATTAGCCTAGCTTATCATAAAACCAACCTAGAAAGTTTAAATAATTTTATTATGGAATATTATGCAATTTTGAAAATTATTGAAAATATAAGAAGATTACTTAAGAGTAACTAATGTTTACAAGTTTTCTTCCGAAGATTTACGTATTCTTTAACAATTACAATCCATTCCGGGCGCGTTATTAAGAATGATCGAGAATGATAGTTTTGAATGATCACTTCGGCATGCACCGCTAACTCCGATTATTAAAGCAACCTAGAAAGTTTAAACAATTATGTTCATTGTATGTGAGTACAAAATTTATAATTTTACCTTTTGTAGAAGAAATTTATAGGCGCATCACTTAAAAATCTATCAATTTCAGTTTTATGTAAAACACCTGATTTTTTGGCTTGAACCCAACATTTTGCTTCTTCAAAAAAGCTCTCAATTTCGCAAATTTTGAAATATCTGTATTATCTTTAATATTGAATGTTGTTCGTAGCATTGAATAAGTTGCCCGTAGAGTTAACGTAGAAGGTTTTTTGTCTTTCGACAATTCACTAAAATAAGCAAGCACCACACTTTCTGAATTATTCCGTGCTTGTTTATTGCAACGCCAATCCATGTAAGCTTTGTAGGCTTTTTCATACCTTGCCTTACTTTTGTTGGGTAACAAATCACCTACTGCATTTTCTGCAACTTCTCGAAGCTCTGGTGGAGTACAAGATAATTCACTCATAATCACAAAGCGACAAAACAATAATACTAATTATTGTCAAAAAACGCACGGTAATTTTTGCTTTGACGCCTACTAAAATAATTATCACTAACGTGATATGAGCTATTAAAAGTAGAGGCGCTGATACAAATGTCAAATATGACATAACTTAATATAAATTTGAAAACGCATTATTTCCATTAAACCAACCCCAACTTCGCGATTGCGAATAAAATAGTATACATGCTTCGGCGTAAAGCGTCATTACTAACTTCGGTTAATTGCTGACCTCCGGCTTCGCCGTCGGTCAGCAGAACAGACCTCAGTTAGTAATGACTTGCTTTCCGCCTCGCTATGTAATATACTATTAATCTTATCTGCTCCGAACTTATTTTTTAAGAATTCAATCAATTTCAAATTAAAAAGGTGAACTGAACTTGCGTCGTGACTAACTTTTTCTGAAATTAAAACATAGTTTTCATGTTTCATTTCTTCACTCTCTCTATAATACACTACGTAAGGGTGAATTGTAGCTTGAGTGTTAGTCCAATGATGAGATTGGATTGCGTCTTGTACAAAAAAAGTATAATTTTGAGAAAAATCAAGACAGACAATAAATTCTCCATCCTCAACAGATTCCTTCTTTTCACTAAAATATGATGCTTGAGATCTTGCAAGAAAATCATGTCTCAATAATTCAGGCCATTTTTGTTTTAAATCATTAAAATAATCTTCTTTGTTTTTCTTTTCTTCAACAATTTCGGTCCTGTAAATTTCAATGAGAGTAATTAAATTAAAATATAAAAAAAAACAAATAATAAAAAAAATGTACAATTTAAATGGACAAAATCTAATGATTTCATTATAAAGATGTCAATACTATTAAAGCTTAACTTTATGAAACAACATATAATTTGTATTAATTACTATACATAGTCAAAAAAACGATAATTATTATTTATTATTACACACAATGAAGTGAATAAAATTATTTTATGAAAAAAGTTATGAAAATTTTAAATTGTAATTTAGTGATTTGGGTGAACTTTTTCCTACCTGTCGGTACTTTTCCATTGGCTGTATGTAATTTCATTAATTTCGTGATTATCAAGCAATAGTTTCAATTTATTTATAACATTATAAGTTCCTGGGCATTTAGTACAGTTTGAAAAATAGCACAATGATGTTGATTCTTGGCAAACAGAGCTTTTAATGAAATCATTCGAATTTTCCGATAAAATTGTTCCTTTTTTTTTTAGTTCATTTTTTAATCCGTTCAACTGTAGCTTTAAATTTTGATGAATTTTACACACACATACAAATAATAAATATGTGATTTTAAATTGAATAAAATAAAGTTTAAAAAGATTAAAGAACGAAAATTAAGTATATATTGAATTATAAAAAATGTTAGATAGGTAGCAATGAAAAAAATAATATTAACGATTATGACGATTGTAAAAATTTAAACATTAAGAAATAATTAATGAAAAAGGATAGGATGTCGTATGAATTAATTTAGGAAATTGATGAAATGTTGACGATAATTTTAGGTAACTTGCTAGATGTCTTTCTGACATTGTCTTCAAATTGACGATAATCTTTCTTAATTTGATAGAACGTCTTTTTGACGTTGATTTCTAGTTGACGATCAAATATCCAAATAAGTTTTAAACTATCCAATTCTTCTAGCATGGATTTTTGTTATCGCTTCTCTCGATGGCGTTATTTTCTTCGTTGTCGTTAAAATAGATATTTTGTTGATTAGGCAAATGAATTGGCAAACGAACTACGGTATGCGACGTACCGTGTAAAGAAAAATTTAACAGTCGCCAACACGCTTCTGAAGCACTGACGTAACGGGAATCTATATAATTTTCCATTTCGTCGTAATCATTTTCGCCACATACGTTCATTTTCAATACAGCGCAATCGTGACCCTTGTGTATATACTTCATGATGTATTTAATGCTCTTGACGGATGTGCATATTTCAACGTTAATGTGAGCGTTAAATTTTTTCAATAGATACGGATTATGCTGCACGACGAATCTGTTATCGACAGATATTGTCCAAATATGCTTCGAGTCCAAATATCTTCAAGTAAAATTTTAAATTTCAAGTGAAACACTTGGCAAATGTTGTCACACCGATTTTCCACCTATTCGTACGGTTTCACGTTTTCAACAATCTCTTTCCACTTTGGATTGCACGTGAAGGTAATGAATAAATCTGGTCGTCCGTATTTCGTTACGATCGTCATGGCGTCTTGATAATGTTGTTGCATCGCTCGAGGACTTCCGGTGAATTACGATGGCAAAATAACGACCCGGCCGATTTTGCTATCTCGACAATCGGCAATGTTATTCAAATAATCCAACAATCCGCTGTACTGATGGCATCTCAAAGCCGTTTGATTACGTTTGATAAAATTTAATCGTTCGCCTTCTATGCGCACGTAACTATCGACAAAGTATTGTTGCGTCAATTTGGCGGCACTTTGGATTGGATTGAAATGATTTCTAACTGATAAAGCATTATATATGATAAATTCGTTCTTACTAATTCTGCGTCTTGTCACATTTTTTGACGATTCTGCATTATCCAATTGCAAATTAGTTTTCTAACCTAATTCGCCTGCCGAAATAAAATTGGATAGCAAAGTGGATCTGCTATTGGCGATGCTCTTTTTATAATTTGAAAACGACTTGGTTCCGATTTTAAGCATAGACGTTATTCTCCTGGTGCAGGTGGATCACCGTCGCTACCTCTAAAAACTACTCCGACTTCGTCGGTTGTAGTTCGAGCATTGTACCTGTTGCGATCTATAACGTTGTCTTCATGAATTTTCATGGCAATATTTGGAAAAGCGTTGCCCTCCATTGTCATTTTTTCGCGCTCTTTTTCAACTTCTTTAAAAAAGTGATACAATTTTGCAAACGGATTGGTGGCTCGTAGCAAATTGTCTATTGCACCGATCAATTCGGCTTTTAAAGTTTCGTTACCTTTATAGTTGAGACGATAATTTTTAGCTGTGGCGGAGTCTAAAAAGTACAACTGACCGTATTTTGGCTGTCGATTATTTAAATCAATATCGCTGATTCTGTGATAAATTAGACCTGTAATGATGTACATGCAAGGTCCGTAACCTTGAGGAATACCGACATTGGCCCCGATCGACGCAAATGCGAATATATTATTGTATCTCATAATGTTGGCTTTAAAATGTTTGGAAAATTCGTGCTCGTCGGTTAACAATTGCAACAAAAGCACAGGATACTTGTTAATGGCGATCGGTAATTTTATCAAGTTATTTCGGCAGCATTTGAAAATTTCTTGATTGAAGAAGATTGCTCCGCAAAATTTGCATGTTGTATTCATCTTTTACCAATGCAATATGGTAGATGCAACGATCCAATATAATTTGCTTTAAAAATTTGCGATATTGATAATTATAATATTAATTAAAAAGGAATTAATTGTTTTATTTAAACACATCAATTTATTCAAGAATTTACTTAATTTAATTAAATAATCCAACGTCGAATATATCTAAATAGTGTTTGTTTTTTTTTGTGTAAAAACCAATTTTACAATTAATTTCAAAAAATACGCATTTGCAAAATTCAGGCGATGCCCTAATAATAGCTTATGTAGTGAAAATTATATTAATAGGCTTTATGGCGTAGTTGTTTAGCGTCCGACCCTTAGACTCGAGATGGTTCGATCGAATCCCCGGTAATCGGTTTTTTTTTACTAAAATTAATAAAAAAAATTTCTATTTAAAATACGGCAGTGCAATAGTTTGCAGTTAGTTGATAAAATTATTTTTATATTATGTATCCGTCACTTGGTATTTTCTAATATTTATTATATCATTCACTACTTTTATGCGGCGTAAAGGAGGCTTAAAATTTCGAAATGCACAATAACGCACTGAAAAATAAGAAAAAAAGGGATAATTATTATCTACAGGCAAAACTCTTGGGCACACAAAAGGAATAAAGAATACGAATTATTAAAATGGAAAAAAATTTTAATTTTTTATTTTATAAATTTATGTTAATATCAAGTTTTTCCTTCCGGAATTTTTTGTTCGTTTTCCTGGGCGGTAAAATTGGCTTCCGCCTTTCTTTCTGTCGCTTCCTCCTTTCCCGTCGTTTGTTTTCATTTTCTTTGCGTTTAATGCGGGACTTAAGTCCCGCAAAATACGGCATGGCTTCTTGGCGTGGGTCACGGCACCGGTGGCACGCCGCGGTTTCTTCTTCTTGTTGGCAGTAGTGGCTACCATCACCACTGCCCTTGGGGCCTGCAAGGGCGTTGGAGCAGCCACCGCTGCCGTTGGGGCCTGCACGGGCGTTGTCGCCGCCGGAAACCGCACTGGCGAATGTCTCGGCATTTTTTATCTGAAAGTTAAAAAAAAAACATAGCAATATCGATACATTACAATTAAATAGTAAACATGTTAAAGCAAAATGGAAACGGAGAGTAAACGGAATTTTATAAATTGTATATTTGCAACGTATTTTATACATGCATAAAATACTATATTTATATACTACAAATTTTGCAAATCAAAATAACATTTTAATATTTAAAATTGGTTTTTTAAATTTTAATTTTTTCCGTTTTAATATAGACGCGACGCGACGTGTCGAATACGAATGTACTTTTCGTTAATAATAATCAAAATAAAAATCATTAACTTCCGTCACTGTTATCGTGATTATTGTTATTATAAATACATTGATATAAATTCACTTACCTATCTATTATTTTTATAAAAAGAAATAAAACTTTATATTAACACAACAATGGCCGTCTTCTCAATGCCGTCTTCTAACGGTTTAATTTGTGGCGTAGAACTACAAAATTCCACGAAATAGGATCATCGGTAACATAATGCAACTTCTTTATCGACGGAGATTAAAAAGTAGTACCTAGAATTTATTAAGCCGACAGGTAAAAAACAAATCTACTTTCGAGCAATAAATAATTCCTAACAATAATTATAACGAAAATTATTTATTGTTCGATGCGCGTGTTGAAACTTGCTCGGAGCTGAAAAAAAAATTTTTACATTTCATCTGTCGTAAATTAAATTTCAAAATTTGGCTTGATTTATTCGCGAAACATTTTAAAATATTTTCCGTGTAAATTTTTGTGCAAATTTCTTTTTGGTTTGCCCACAAAAATGTAATTCAAAAGTGAGCCTTATTTAAAAAACTAATTTTACGTCCACTATTTGAGTAATTTCCGCTAAAAGTTCTGCGTTGTTGAAGAAACGTCTAGCTGTGTTCCCGTCATTTAAATTACCAAATCCGGTTTTAGGTTGATCGACAATTAATCCACACCGCTCCCTAAATTCTTTTTGAATGCGAATTTTGTTCTCTAAAACAACCTTATCACTTCCTCGAGCTTGCCACTTCTTAATAGGTAATTTATAAGATTGTAGAAGGCATTCGAACATACGTATCCATCCATGTAAAACGGATAACCCGAATTCCAAATTTTCAGTCTTTATATTCCGCCTTATCATTTCGTTAATACGATTAAAATTTTTAGATTGTGCGCCACATATATAGCACTTTTGTGTCGATGTTGTGCCAGTAATCGCATTACATACTTTGCCATCAACCATGGCAAAAATTAAATTGTAATTTAAATGCAATTTATAATTTCATACAACACTTTTGAGGCCTGTGTTTATTCCGTTGCTCTTAAGCCCATTTGGGTAGCGTAATTTAATATATTAACGGATGTGGAGTCCCCCAACTCCTTTGTTTTTAGTCGCTTAGTTCGCTCAGAACTTGTTTCAAAAGATACTTTTGGGCGCCCGCGTTTTTTCTCTAGTGTTTTCATTTCTTCTCGGGCCTGAAATGAAATGGAAGAATCCGGCCAATCAGCATTACTCTTGAAAAACCTTTCTTCTATCCTAAAGGCCTTTATCCAATCAGATTTGTACTCTGATTTGAAATGTGATAATTTTTATTCACTCGTACCGATACTCGTCATCGTATTTTGTTCGTTTCTTGATCTCATCTCTTAAAAAATTAAACTGCCCATCAATTTCACTATTTATAGAACATTTCATAATATCAAGAAGTTCCCTTCTTGTTATAAACAAAGTGTCCGAACTCGTTTCTGAAAAAAATTAAAATAAATTACATTGATAGGTAAGAAACGTTTTTTTACTTTTTTTTATTTTGCTAACCTCTAAAGAAACTCGAATAGAACAAAAACTGGAAATAAGTGCAAAAAAAGTAACCAATTCTGAAAAGTCCAATCAATATTGATTATAAAAAAATCCAAAATTAAAACTCGGATGGCCTTGGAACACAACTAATAGCCTACATGTTTCTAGGAGTAATTTCTGATTTTTACGTTAAACGTTCTTTTTAACATACACTATTTTTATAAAATTTTATAAACATTTTTGCAACTCTATAATTATTTAAATGTTAATACATACCTGAACTTGATGGTTCAATAACGAAAGATTATAATAATTTTTTGAACGCCACAGAACATAATATACAAAACTTATTCTTTGTAATACGATGGCGCTGTTATGTGTGCATACTACTGTGATAACACGGCATACATATCCAGCCATAGATAAGTGTAATTTTAAGAACAAACCTTGAAGAATTCTTGGAAAATTCCAACTTCCAACTGACAAGGTCAATATTTGCACTACAAAAACGTTCAATTTATAAAACGGGCAATTTTCTGTTAAAACCGGAAAAGTATTTTAAGTTGTAATTACCTATAAATTTGCTGTTAAAAGTTGACAAAGAAAAGCAGGCCCGACAAAAAAACCTTATAATGCAAAGTCGTTTGAACGCAACAGAACCTATACATGTGTACGTACTAGTCGCTGTACTTTTTTATCTAACGAGACCTAACGTGGAATGCCTGGATATTCTTTCTCTCTCTCGGCGAATGGTAATCAGACGTTTCCCAATCAGACTTTCCACTTCTTGGTTTGCATAAGCTTCCATACAAGAAAAAGAACAATTAATTGTTTACAAGTTTAAATTTACTGTCAACATAAATTTCAGGAACACCAACAACATCCAAACTACCTAAAATTATTACAGAAAAAAAACAAAACCTTACAACTAAAAAAAAATTTAATTTGTACAGCTGCGCTAATTCGCCGTAAACCTATTACCGTACGAACCGTGTTATGTTTTACTGATTTTTTTTCGCCCCAACGAACTCAAAGCTTCCGGTGAAACTGACACACCGATATCTCTTCCCAAAGTGGATACTCCAAAATTATTTACTAACTGAATTTTCTTAATAGGGGGTTCAAAATCCCGTTACTGAATTTACTTAATCTATCCCCATAATGACAACCCACTGATCTGATCATATCCCTACCTTGATCATATAGCTTCCCTAATTCTCTCTCAGTAACCTCAGTAACAGTAACTCTCAGTTATCCATAAAATTCTCAAATGATTTCCACCGCCCGTTATGCAAATTTGCCCAATCCTGAACGTTGTCCCTTAAACAAGTGATTACCGTGCCCAGTTTGTCCTCATATAATACGTTCTTTACTGTCCAAAATGCCTCGAATTTCTGAAGGAAGATCATGGGATTGTGTTGACTTCCCTTAAAAGTGGGCTTCTCTACTGGGTTATCCTGTGCTGATTTGGTTGCCAGCGTGTTATCTTGGATAAATAATCGATTGATTATCATTTATTATTATTATTATTATACGGATTTAAATACAGTTAATACCGCTTCTCCGTCCCCAGTTTCCATTCTTCTCTATTTTGACATGCATCTTCTTCGAGACCTTGATTATCATTTACCGCGTTGAAAACAAAACTCAACACAAAACCACGTTTTACTTTAAGCTTATTTTATTATACACATATTATCTACCAACTACATGTTACAACTAATATACAGCCGTGCTCACGGCAGTAAGGCACCCCCCTAAATGTACTATAACGTAATAATTAAAGAAAATATAAATAAAAAAACAATCAAACTGGTTCACAACGTTTATTAAAACATAATTTTTAATATTTAGTTGGTCCTCCTTTTGCTCGTATTACTGCTGCAACCCTTTTCGACATACTCCTTATTAAAGAGTTGCAGATCGATGGGGACAGCTTCTCCCATTCCAACTGCAAATTTTCTTTCAGTTCAGTTTTTGATGAGCAATCATGTTTGGCGATATTTTTTTTTAATATTGACCACAAATGTTCAATGGGGTTGAGGTCTGGTGACTGTGCAGGCCAATCTAACACAGTCACCCCATTCGACGCAAACCAATCCCTTGTAGCTCGGGACGTATGGCAAGGTGCATTGTCCTGCTGATACGTTATGGTCGCATGGTCAGTATCAGGAAAAATTTTTGTGTAGGAATCCATTAAAATGGATTCCAACATGGCAATATACTTGGTACTATCCATGCGACCCTCGCATACAAACATATTGCCCACCCCTGAGGCTGCCATACAACCCCAGATCATCACGCTTCCACCTCCAAATTTGACCGTGGGTACGACGCAATCGGTTTCATTTTCTTCCCGGGTCTTCGCCGCACATATACGGATCCAGGGTTCCAAAAATCTAACAATAGTTTATAAAAAATGTTAATCAAGATTTATACTATTTTAATTTAACAAAGACAACAAATTAAATTGTTAATGTTTTATTATGAAAAGAAATGATACTAAGATATTACCTCAAAGTTAGATTCGTCGGACCAAATTATTCTTGACCAATCCTCGTGCGTCCAATTTCTGTGTGCCTGGGCCCATGCTAGCCTGGCTTTCCTGTTTTTTCTGAGAGCCACGGCTTACGCCGGGCTTTACAACCGCGGAGCCCCACTTCGTTCAATCGTCTCGACACCGTCTGTCGTGAAACTGATGGTCCTCCGCTTTCAGCCATTTGTGCGGCCAGCTGTTTGGCCGTCTTCCTGCGGTTTCTAAGGGACTCCCGTTGTAAAACCCTGTCCTCTTTAGCGGTAGTAACCCGTTTTGGACCACTTCTACGTTTATAATCGTAGCTACCGCTTTCCCGAAAACGTTTTATAGTGTTTTGTACTTCACAGCGGGAACAACGAACACGTTTACTAATTTGTAGTTGGTTTATCCCTTCTTGATGGAGTACGATGATTTGTGCTCTTTTTAATTCACTCAAATTTGAATTTTTTCCCATTTTGACAAAGTTTATAGTTTATTAAATACAACTAAAATATTTAAAATGAACACTCCGAAAATAAGAATTCACACTTTTAAACTAAACAAGACGACTGCTTTCTACAAAATGAACAATTTATGCAAATCCTTTTTGTAGGACTCGGGTTACAAAAATTTTTTGACCAATTTCTTTGAATTATAATCGTAATGCACTTACAACTACCTGCTAAAAATATTTAGGGTCAGGTAGCTAAAAAGAATTACGCAAGATTTTAAAGGGTGCCTTACTGCCGTGAGCACGGCTGTATAACTATATACAACTGTATTAACTACCAACATTAAATAAATAATCTTGCACGCCACCTGCATGCATATAATACAAGTATATTCAAATTTAAATGAATTCTCCAACACTCCTCCTCATTTAAATAAGTCCTATACGTTCGCGCAACGATTCATGCTTGTACGCTGCCAACGGCTTCGTCAACAAGTCTGCCAGCATATCGCTTGTTGGACAATACACACACACAACTATTTTATTCACAACGTAGTCCTTAACAAAATGCAGCTTCGTATCAATGTGCTTTGTACGATTTGATAATTTTTCATCTTCGATAATCTTTAAACAGCTCTGATTATCTTCATAAACAGTTGTTGGCCCGTTTACATCCTGGTTCATATCTTCAAGTAATCTAGGAATCCATACGACTTCCTTACAAGCATCCGATAGTGCTACGAATTCTGTTTCAGTAGAGCAACACGAAGTCCAAGAGAAAGACAAGGAAACCTTCTTTTGAGAACACCAAAAGTTCTTTCCACTATATTTCTTGTTTTGATATGGCTTTTATTATATCGGATTTCAGCAGGAGTACTACGAGCGTAGTACTTGTGTAGCGGTGTTAATATATACTTTCTACATGGATAAGCACTGTCGCCTAGCAAGTAGCAATCCCTAAAAGTATCATCTTCTTACCGAGCTCTTAATCTCGATTCATAAAAAATTGTAGAATCATGAGCACTACCGGGATGGGAAGTTACTACATCCATAATTTTAAGGTTTGCATTTGCCACCATTTGAACGTTTATAGAAAACCATCCCTTTCTATTCCGGTACAATTCAGCAGTATCTCCTCTTGGTGACTGAATTTTTATATGAGTGCCATCAATCGTCCCGAGCACTCGAGGAAAATTTGCAATTTTATAAAAATCACTATTAATTTTATCGATTACAACTCGAGTTTGTGGCATTCTTATATAAATATGCCCTTTTAATGCAATATAGTGGGATACTTTTGCAATAATTCTGCTCACACTACTTTGCGATACTAAAAAATTATCACCTGTACAAAGTTGAAATGACCCGGTAGCATAAAATCTTATCGTTATCAATACTTGAAAATTGGCGATATGGGATCATTTCTAAAACTTGTAGATTTTAAATGTACTCCAATTAAATTTAAAATCGCTTCCACAGTTGTCTTCGAGAAACGAAATCGCATCTTAAAATCTATATCATCAAAACTTTCTATAAAATTAGTTATGCCACGAAAAATTTTCCAAAATATTTAAATTTTCCGACCAATTTAAATCTTTGTACACATTTACTTTTATATAAGATGTGGGAGTCCACACAACTAAATAGCATAAATTCTTTTTAGTTAAATGTAGTAATCCTTGTATTTGATGGAAATAAACATGTGTTTGCTTTAGATTTAAATTTTTATCTAAGCAATATTTTTCATCATTTTTAATCATATCGATTGATGAGTTTCTATGAGAAAATGGACATTTGACTTCTATTAGAGCATCCTCATCAACCAAACCATCAGGTGAAGCTCCTAAAAAACCACACTCGTGGAGCCATAACCCCGTAAAAGTAACTTTTTTGGATTCAATTTCTTCAAATACTTTAACTGCAGTTGCTTCATGAGTTAAACCCCATTGAATAGATTTAACACCATCAAGATTCTTTTTCCCAAGTAATCTTGAATAGAGCGAAGGCGGATACCTATAAAAAGAAATGTAGTTTTCAAAGCTTAGAAAAGACAGTTATTAAATTACCTCTCTCTTCGACATGCATCGAGAACAATTCCAAAATTACTGGCTGTGAGCCGGCCAAGACGCATTTGATGCCACACAGCATTTTCATGTTGCCCTGTTGTTGCCTCAGCGACAAACAAAATTTCTTCATTACTTGCTCTAAAATTTTCTAAAACTTTGTCTTTAATTAATTCCCCAGTTTCAGTTTTGGAACTATTCAAAATACTGGAAAATAATTTAATGTTTTGTTGGGGAACGATGGTCGGCTCTGGAGACAATAATCCAAAAAATCCAGTAAATCTGAAAGATACATAATATTATATGCAATTTATTTTACATGTAACTATTGAATCATATTAAAGTTTTACATTCAAACTTAAGTTCACAAAAATATTTTATTAAAAATGTAAAAATTTTAATGATGGTGATTATATCCTATTATGCTCACCTGTGCAACGTTTTTAACTCATCATAAAAAATTTTTTGTCGGTTTCGTCTACCAACCGATTTGTTGCTTGGTACTGGGTTTTACGGGGCGGAAATATTTTATTTACAGAACTCGCAGTACCTTCGGACGAAGAAGTAGATGCTGGAGCTTTCCACTGACATACGGTGTCAGTTTTGCTAATATTCCTATTAGCATATAGCAAAACTGCAGCAATATGGTGGCATTTATACTGCCCCCTTGGGCATTCACAACTATAACTTGCTATTTTACAATCTTTTACTGTTATCTACAATATAAACAAATCAATTATTTTAATAGAAACACAATTTACTTACTGATTACTAAATTGCATTAAAATTAATACAATGAAATTTCTAAACTTACCTCCACGTTGTAGGTTTTTTTTTTCATACTTGCTAAAACTTTCCCTTTAATAATACCCACACTGCCATCAAAAAGTATTTGTACAGTATGTCCACTATCCAAACTATTTTCTCCCCTTTTAATTAGCGTAATTTCAACCGAAAACAATTCTACAATTGATGATAAACTTATCAAAGCCATCTTGCAATAAATCTTATGATAACTAAAAACTAAAGACATTTTTAAATAATATTAAAGTGAGAATTTAACATAAATACTGTACACACTATTGTCTGTTACTTCAATTCCACTAATTTCATCAGTAACACCTTTAAAATAATTAAGTTCGCACTCAAAAGCTACCGTGTTAATCTTATGGGAAGAAATGACCCAGATAACTTGTTTTTACCCATCAGCTGATCGCCGGCCATTTTGTGACGTCATACTTTTCCAGTCTATAATAAAATTAGTTAAAACTATGCACATATTTACACAATGTCCTACATTCATCACCTTAGCTTCTATTTAAATTGGCTTGATATTTGAAGATAATTATTATTACTCAAAATGTCTATTTCTCTTAAAGTGAATTTGATCTTAATTAATTAAAGTTATATATGTTTGCCTAGAGATTTCAATTAGTGCGGGTGCACTAACTGCAAATGTTTGGCGGGGGACGTTTTCCCTGACGCTCAGATGCTTTCCGAAAATTGCATCGTCGGCTGGAGATGCTGTAGCAAGCTTGACATTGGAAGTGTCATGCTTTCCCTACCTTGATTGTACCTCATTCTCAATTAACTCCTGGTCATCGTTCCTAAAAATACCATTTCAAAATGCTCACAAAAAAAAATAAGTAATATTCCCCGGACAACATGTAGTGCCCCCCTTAACAACGTAACTATTCTTAATTCGCCCTGGACCCGCTTCTCGACTGATGCTCTTCTCTTGAACTACTTCCCCATTTTCCTAATTGCTAAAGGACCCTACTCGTTCTCCCTACCATAGCACTGATTGCCCTTGAACCCTCTTATTCCGATAATGATGGTGTCGACTATACGGTTCAAATCTCTGGCGCAACAAAATTATCATCATCATCCTCATTCTCATCTTCTCTTGTTAAAAGTTCTAACGCAGCATCGACAGTTTTTTCTCTCGTCATAGCCCATAATGACCTAACGTACTTGGGAAACAATTGCATGACCCTGTTTAACATAATAGTCTCACTCTGTAGAATATTGATAGTTTGTAACTCGCGTAACTGTTTCATAAAATATTCTGACATACTAAGTTTCTTCCCCGGCTGAAATTTAAAACACAACCTCCTATTCATGACATTCGTTTGAGTATTTTCTGACCAATACTGACCCAAAAGTCCCGTTTAAAATCATCATACCGACCCCACTTCTTTCGCTTTAGTTTAGCCCAAATTTCCGCCCCCTCTTGCAAACAACTAATCACGGTACGAAGCTTATCATTGCTTACCAATTTCTCTACCTCCCAAAATAATTCAAAGTCCTCAAGAAAAAGAACGGGATTGACTTTCCGATTTCCCTTAAAAATAGGTTTCTTTACGTTATTATCCAGTGACGATTTAATTGCCCTCACCATAGCCGCAGCCTCTTTCCAATCAGCACCCGAAGCTGATTGAGGTTGTGAAGCAACCTCCGATAAACCCTGCCGAGCTCGACGACAACCTCTTCCTCCTCAACTCTACAATTATTAATAACAAAAGAGCTACTACCTGATATCTCCTCTACGTTGGGTGTTGCTCCTGCTGTTACTGTCCTTCCTGCCATAGCCTCTTTCATCTCTCGAACCAAATCTATCAACTCTCGTTCTCTGCTCTTTGAATCGGCCAGCTCCTTCTTCAAGAATTCGATCGTACTCCTGTCATCGCCTCCCTACTTCTACTTGATGAGTATTCCTGATCCTTTCCAAAATTGTTCCGTCTAGAGCTCGCCATCTCTATATTGAATTGCACAAATAACTAAAACTAAAAAAGGTTAACCCCATCTCTTCAACTACTACTGTTTTCTATTAAAACGACTGTCCCTGGATGACGGAAACAAATGTAAGTAATTAGCGAGCTAATTACTTACAAATCCTAGAACGGCACCCACTAATGTAATGTTCGCTCAACATTCGAAATTCGCGCCACAAATTTCGAATCCCAACCTAGATAACCCTGGCCTAACATCGTGATCGTCAAGAGAACCCCACACGTTGTGTAAATCGTAACCCAACTTCTTTAAACAGACGGAAAACAAACAGTAGTTGAACCTAACAACCCAGTGGCGTCCGAAATAACCAAATCTGCTCACCCGTGGAGTCGCTGCCGACATCGAATTGTAAATCACTAAGTTTGATTGCAATAATTAAATATTTTAAATTTCTTACTTGCAAATTATTTTTAAATGAAGAATTTTACATCACAATTATAGCTCTATGCGTGTATTATCTTCAACCACCCCGTCACAAGTGTCCGACCGTGTCCGAAGTAGGGTAAAAGACGCGCTATTTCCCTATTCCGCCCCGAGATGGCGTAAATTTCACGGGCTACATTTTTAAATTTAAACACCGCGAATATTTTAATATAAAATAATATTACAAGTTTAACGGTATTATGTTTAATGAAGTGCTTTAAAACACTTGGAAACAATTCACGAGTCATCCATTCCGAATCCGAAACTAATGCCATGACCAGTGGTATTGTATTCCCTGATGCTGTGAACGTCAACATAATTTCTAAATTTATTTATAGCGTACATGATATCGATGAGCTCTCGTTCGGTAGCGGAATATTTCTGCTCGGCTCACATATGGATGTTCGACGGGATGTTCTAAGCTCTGGTGTTCTTGGAACAGTACAGCACCTACGCCCATGGTAAAATAACTACTAAACATGACCTACGCCTACTAGGGATGCGTCAGTCTGTATATAAAAAGTTTGATCAAAGTTAGGACTAATTAATATAGGGGCGGTAGTTATTAAATGCTTAATTTTACGCTCTTTTAATTCTTGAACTCTTTTGCAACGGTCTTTCAACTCCTGAATTTTTGCGTAATCATTCAAAGCTACATGAGAGGCAAAAAAGGGATGAAAATTATTTATTATTTGCCCAATAATTACTTTTAATCGGGAACCAAGCTAAGTTTGTTAAAGAGACTTTCCATCTAGGTAATAAAAACTAATACGTTTTCGTTAGCCAATTGCATGCGATCGAGTAATTTTCTTTTTAGTTTGTACTCATAGTGGTGAGTTAAAAACTCGTTTTTTAATTGGATTAGTTCATCCCAGGTATTTACTAGCCGAAAATCTCAATCGTCTAGCTGTGTACCATTCATTGCAACTAGATTGCTCTAAAGTTTTACAGTATAAATTTATAATATCTTCATCGGACATTTCAATATTTTTAACATAAAATTCCTTTAAATTACCATCGAGTTTATGACTACTTTTGTAAATTGTGTTTTCTTCACAAAAAATATGGAAATTCTTTACTCATTCGGCACAGTCTTCCTTTTCTAAATTTATTTCAACTTGCTTCAGTAATGAATTCATAAGATTTCTTATTGTACTGTCACGCGCTGGTGACGCTGCTCTTAAAGGTAGAGCTATCGGTACCTTTCTTTTGATGTGTTCACTAATTTGGGATTTGGTGTACGAGGGTTATATAAATTAAGTCATGTTATATAAACATAATTATAATAAAATATAGTATTTACAAAAATTTCAATCTTACATAACAACTCCTACGAAGGCGATGGGCCACATGATGATCGCACCTAACAACCCGTACCGTGTCCACCGAACAACTAACTTATTTCATTGACTGGTGCAATCATCATGTCTGCAATTTTCAAAATTGTTAATTCTTCAATTCGCACGGTTTTTTTCCGACTTCGAGAGAGCAATGTCTTTATAACTTTTACGATGCAATATTCATAAATTCTAGTCTGTCTAGTAGACTTCCTTTTTGTAATCTAATATTTTGTACTTTAAACCATTTTTAATAATTGCATATTTGACAGTACGATTATGTGTACTTGCTGCATCTGCTACCATAACTTGTTTTAATGCAGATTCACCAGTTAATTCGAAGATATCTACTACTTGAGGCTCACACATTTTTACTGTTTTTAAGGGAAACATTTCCTCTAAATATTTGCCTTTGGAATATTTTTCTTTTGCGAATTGTCGGGCACTAGGTTTTCCCCATTGCTGTTCAGTACTCGTCTTGGATGCACTCTCTTCATTATTTATAAAATAAATCAATGCAGCAATGTGTTTGCACTTTCCACTTTGATTGTAAACACAATCACACTAATGTCGGTCACACATCGTATTTCATCAATCTGCAGAATAAAAATAGTTTAAATTAAATTTATACGTATAAATATTACAATTTCAAATTACATTTAAGGATGTTGTGTAAGGTGTCGAATGGACCGATGCTTGTCGAATAACTCGTGATTTAATAAAATTACTTGCATTCTTTCTTCGATGTTCTTCTACATCTCTAACATGTTGGGCAATGACCAGATTTTTACCCTTTATTATTGTTTGTGGTTGAACAATATTATGGGCAATTGATTGGAATCCAGTTTTAATTACTAAATCCATTGTACACCTGAAATTATAAATAATTTAAACCTAAATTCACGACTTTTTTGTTTTTTTGTAATTTTTGAGGTTATGTAATATAAACTTGTTTTTCCTTTTTATGTATCATAATACTTACATTTTTCACCTGATTAAAAAAAATAATCAAAATTAAACTTATCCACTCACGTTTTACGTACAACTAAATGTTTTTTAATAATACTTGAAAAATCTTGGCTAGAAAATCAAATTTTACTGCATTACTGCAATGTAAAAATTGCCACCGTTAGTACTAAAATTACTTGGCGCTGCTGTCGCGCACCCAGTGAATAGGTTTGATTGTTCTAAGCAAAGATGTAGCATTACTGGTGAAAAGAGAGGTACAGCCATAAATAGATCTTGGTTCGCAATTTGACGACGTTCTTTTAAATCAAAAATATTAAAAAAAATAAACAAACTTGGTTTATTATTTTTAAAAATATGGTTTACAGGTGCTATAACTATTAATTATTTAATATATTTTTTATAACAATAATATAATAAATTTTTTAATTACTTAGAATCACTTAGAAGAGAATTTAATAATGAAGAAAAAAAACTTTGGTTCAATTATATAAGTCGTTTAGTTTTTTAGCTATCACACCCGAAAATTTAGAAAAATTGTGAAAATAAAAACTAGAGAAAACGCGTTTCAAACTTTTCAATGAGAAAAAATATCAATTCTTAGTTACTTACGCTGATAATCTGCTAATAAGCTATTCCTGGTTCATATAACAGTCCTTCTGCTTCTTCATAAGTCTCATTTTGATGCATTTGATCGAGTCTACGAGCTTCCTTACTGCTAAATGTCTAGTGCTTGTTCCGTCTTTTAATCCGTTGCGTGTCAGCAAAGCGAACATTTTGCACTGTTGGCCTATACTCAAAATAAGTAACTACATGACACTCAAAACCGCTGAATACCCGTCGTTTGAACATGCCTTCAGCCATGTAGGCAGCAATTTTAACGATTTTTTGGCCCGAATTGAGGTGTTTTGGAGTGATGTTTCAAATAGTTGCGTTGAACGACTCATTTGAATTTTGACTATATCCGCCGCGTTAAAGGTTATCGTTTGAGAGATCTTCATAAATTGGGCGAATGTGTTCATCAACTTCTTCATTAATCAATCTATCGGGATGCTCGAAAGATGTTAATTGATTTATGGATTCAGCTTTGCGCCATTCACACTAACTGTCGACGGCAACTGGACAATTATGGTGCCGAGGAGATTCATCAGTTGAACAATAATGACAAACAATAGTGATCCAGTGTTGCTATTATAGCTTCTTTAATCTTTTGGACAGAATCCACGTTCCTTCTAATGACCAAACCATAATAAATCGTCAGTTTTTTTATGACACCGTCTGTTAACCGCTTCTTACCACCGAGCTTCTTATCTTTTTTATACTTCGAAGTCGTGAACCCATGCGTTTTTGTACGTGCCCCACGCACTCATTTTTAGTAACAGGACAATCATAACCGTGCGGATTTATCTCCAAAATACCTTCAAACGTTTTTGAATCACCATCGTCGATGTAATTTGTATATTTACACCAAATTTTTCGTCAGATCTTAAAAACATTTCTGTGATAGAATCTACCTCCATCTTCCCAGCTGAACACACCTGTGTGGTTTGAGGAGCATAATTCTGCACGAGTTTCGTACTATTCTTCAAATCTAGTGATTTCTTCTTGAGTACAGCTGTGGCAGTATCCACTTTTTACGATAAGGTCGATTACTTTACCACTGTATGTCAATGAGAGTTGATACTCCGTATAATGAAGTGAAGCCACGTTTCTTCCAGGATGCATCGCCGGACACTTTCAAGTGATTTTCAATGTTCTCGTTTTCTGCATTCTCTTTTCGCTCCTCTTTAACGGCATTCTAAGTGACTGTATTGAACATCGATTCCGATGCCAAGTGAATGTGCTGGACTATGTTATCGTACGTCGATTTTGCTAACCCTTGATATAGGTCCACGAGTCCACAAAATACGTTGATGCCATCTCGTCAACACCCAAGTAGCCTCATAACAAACACGATTCGTCTATTTATTTCATAACCGGTGTTTATTAATGGACCTGAATTTATTTCATTCCGATCGCACATACACGATATTATAATTTTGAAGCCTAAGCCGCGATGCCCGCTTTTTCAAATTTTGTTTTTTGTTTGCACGATGCGCAGATTACAATACTAGCAATTGCTTAAAAAACTAAAAAATTCTATAGTAATGAAGTGGATTCACAATTATATCTTCACTGCTCGCCGTAGATAATTTTTTCGCGCTACTGTTTGTATCCAACTCTTCATTGTCTGTTGTTTTAACGAATCGATTTCCATGGAATTTACGCTTACGCAGTTTCGAAACTCCTTCAGAGGTCGATTTTGTACCTCTTGAATAACTTGCCATGTCAACATCTGTTGAATCGTATTACGGACCTCCCCTCTCAAACTATGTGGTATCGGATAGGGTCTCCTAACAAATCGGGTTTCACGAAGTAATTTAATGACATGAGTATATTTCGAAGTTCTACCCGGAAATTCACTGAAAATCTGCTAAAACTGCAGCAACAAGCTTGACAAATTCCTTCAATCTACTTCATTCAAACCAGTTAACCTTACCAGTTATCAGCGTGCTCGTCATACCATAAGTCATACTTCATATGGTCGACCGACTCGTTCAATGGTTCAGATCTGAATGTCGGTCATAGATAAGAAAGAGTAATAGATGGCCATGGTAAAATGACTACTAAGGTAGGATATCCAAGTGTCCTAAAAGTGTTCAACTTTGCGCAGTGACGTCATTTGAGAGTAGTAACACGAAGACGTTATGAAGGTATAGGCAAATTAACAAAATACTTAAGTTTTTCAAGTTTTGTTTATTTATTTTAAACTTTAGAAATCAGTAACTATTAATTACATAAATTATTATTAGTTGATGAAAATAATTTGTTATTATTTAATATAATGCAAACTTTTATGGGTTAAAGTTACGTTTTGCTCGCACTGATCGATCATTTACTTTCAAAACAATTATAGTTTAAAAATACCATAATTTTACGATGATTTACTGATAATAAGGCAACAGTTTTAAAATTACAACATTAAGTTACCGTTTTTACTAGTTTTCTTTTTCTAGTAAGAGAAACGGTTACTAAATTTTTGATTCTAAAATAAAGTCTTGAACGAAAAATAACAATTTTTCTTGATCAGAACAAGTAATGTGTTCAGCTCTCTTTAGAATATTTTTCAAAAAATTATTTGAAAATGATAATTTATTTCCATTAAAGTCCTTAAAGATACGTTCTAATCTTTGTATGTCTTGCATAAAATCTTCAGAAGTTTTGACTAGGCTCCCTTCACTTACGTGATCTATCCACGTAAAAATTAAAATAGTTAATAATAAAAAGTTAAAAATTTAATTTTAAAATTTCAGGGTAGGCTGCATGATTCTCTCCCCCTCCATCTTTATTTAAAATTGATTTTCTACCTATAAATGTAAAAAAAACAACTTGGTGATTGACTGGTTTTTAAATTTTCAACCAATCAAAATTATTTATAGAATAATTTTAAGTAAATTTTTATATTTAATTAAATTTTCAACCAGTCACTGAACTTGATCCAAGGATCAAGTTCAAGTTCAGCTTACTTCTGCTAGGATCACTTCTGCTTTACAACTGGCCTACAATAAGTAATGTGTTCAGCTTTCTGTATCAAATAGTATTTAAAAGAATTATTTGGAAATGATAATTCATAACCAATAAAAGTCTCAAAAATATGTTTCAATTTTTGTATATTTTGCATAAAATCTTCAAAAGGTTTGACTAGAACGCTTCACTTACGTGATCTACCCATGTAAAAGAACTTGGGGCTTAAAGTCACATTGTCGTAATTCGTTTTTGATATAACCCTGTATAAAGTGAAATTTTAAAAGCACCATAGTTATTTTAAATAATGTCGCGGTATAGGATTCTTTGGGGGTTGGGGTGTAGCTTAATTGTTTAAAATCGGTTTGGGTATCAATTAAATATTATATTAATCAATTATTCTTACATTATTCCTATATCTAATATTTACATTGTAAAATTACTTTACTTACCCTATGATCACCACAACGATTCACGTGGAGGAAATCGGCATCGCTGCACTCACTTGGATTCGATCTTCTCGAATCCAAGGCACACACGCAACTCCTGATTAATTTTTCTTTAATTTGCCTGTCGCTTCCTCCACGTGCCTCGCTAATTTTGCTGATCTGCTGATCACATATATCTATTTCGATTACTGGTCAATTCCCGTCATTGGTAGCGGAAGTGCCTTTTCATGTACATTTTTTATTTAAGTTCAAAGAACCTTTTTATTACATTTAACCTCAAATCCAAATTTTCTACTTGTGACAATAATACCTGTTTTAAATTAAATATTATTCTAAATTAAATTTGTATTTACTAGTTAAACCATCTTTTTTTACACCGCGTATATTATTTTTATAATAAGAATTATAAACTAAATTTAAAGAACAAGTCGAAACGCAAAAAAAATTCAAATTATTGCAAAACTAGTAGATTACAATGCGAGTATACTTTATTTACTCACAAATGACGTCGACATCCCCTTCTCAACATGCGCAGAACGGGAGGCATATCCTACCTGTTAGTTATTGTACCAAAAATGATAAATGATTTCATCATGTCATGAAGATCATCGATCACTGTGTATAGTGCTCTCTTGTCGAATTGTTTCCAATCGAACGCTAAAAATGTATTACAAGCTTGTTCTTGGTTAGAAAACCAATTGTAAATTGCATACCATCCACCTCTGAGAGTTTCGAAACCCCACAGTAGTACACTGTCACGGTCAAGAAGATCTCTAATGAGTGGCCACAAAAACATGGCTTCCACCATTAATAAGAGTTTCGGAACTCCAAAAACCATTCTGATTTTATCAGGATCGTCTTTTGCAACTAGGTGTGACCTAGCATGTGCTTGGTTCCAGTACTGGAGATCATGTCCTTCTCTGTCGACGTATATTCCATCTTTAATTCTATGAACTTTTTCTCTGTTATGACGAAAAATTTCATTATATAGATTATGAAATGTCATTCTATTATTTTCGGTCATGCCTAACTTATGTTTAACTTCTGCATACTTCCTCCAATATTTTGAATTTGAGTAAGGTGCTTCCGCTGATGTAGGTAATGTCCACGGATAATATCGTAAATCGGGAAAAGAAACTGGTCTGTAGTTCTCTTTTGGTTGAAATAATTGTTTAGTCTTGTTAAGAGCTTTGTAATAATGTTCATCTTTGATCACTTTGTGATTAGGTACCTCTCCTCTTTTATAATCGGCAATTAGTGCCTCTTGTGAAAAGTCAGATCGTCTATATCCTGATAGTATTTCATCAATTTCGGAAGAGGTTAACTCTGTCTTCATTGCATAAACTATTGGATTTATGTGTCTGTAGCTGATGTAGCTGGGATGGCTCGAAGGAGCTTTGTCCTTGTCGTTTCCTATATATTTAAAATTCATTATTCAATATTTAAGTAATAGCTTATAAATGTGCTTATAAATGTGTTATTTATTGTACCATGATAGATGGCCAACAAGGTAAATAGAATACAGGGTATGATCTTGCGCATGTAGTGACGTTTAATAATCCCAGATGGCCGGCGCTGTGAGACCTCAAATCATAATTTAGTGTTTGAAATTGAAATATTTTATTTTTATTAAAAATTATACATATTTATATTAAATTATATTAAAAACTAATTAGTATATATAATAATTAATAAAAAGATTTTATGAAATGGTTTTCACGGTTTTTCGTTTTCTAGAACGTATATCCAGTGCATCTGCTTTATTAAGCTTTTTCATTCTAAAATACACTCGTAGACCTGAAAAATAGAGTTTTAACTTTTTTATCGCATTCAACGTGCGCGGACTGTTGTAAATGGAGCTGTAAATAATTTTTCATAAGTACAATGCCATCTTCACCATTTATGGTATTGAATGAATATTTTTTCCAAAATCTCCATCTTCTGCATTAGTTTATCAGAAGGTTTTCTCAAAAATCCTTCCGAGAGCTGGTTGGTCCAAGTATAAGTTTGCTTTGGAATTTTTGATTTCAAGCTTAATTCTTGCTTATCTCGAAGGCGATAGCAAATATAACCTGCTAAATGCTCTAATGCATCAAATTGAAGTGATGCCAGTTCATCGATTTCAGGTTCAATTGGTACTGGTTCGGATATATTATTAAAATATGATGACATGCGATGCTTAGGTCAGACTTCTCATTAGTAATAGAAAGTAATTTTTTAATTATCGATTTATTGATTTCTTTTCCATCAATTAAAAAACCGTAATCAATAAAATTATTTCGAATTAATTTAAGAAGAGGAGGAACATCTGCAAATACATATATATTTCTATTATCTTCTGGGTTTGGAAACCAAGGCTTTTCAATCGTGACTTCAAGCATGTTTATAAATCCACGATTAGAGCCTCCTAGGTCACATACTGTTGCAACAATTTTAAAACCAGCATGTTCGACACGTACAATTATATTCATGAGTGTCTCTTTAGTCATGACGCAATTAAAATCGAAAAATATGGGTTGCTTCCAATTACCAAAGAGTCCCCGAATCATTGCTACTTGTACATAATTAGCTGGCTGAAGTGTTTCATCACTTAGTTTATTGTACAAATATTGCTTCTTAATTTTAGTTTTAGGATATTTTAGTTAACCTTGTCTAAAAAATAATGTTTATTATTCAGAGACTGCTTTAAAAAGTAAATACATCTATTTAAGGCAGATGTAGTTCTTATTTTTCTTACCTAATGATAATTGAGCAACACAAACTCAAACCAGTGCATAAAATTCTATTTACCTTGGATGGCCAACTACTCGTTTATTGTTGGGGACGTATTGCAGCGCCATAACTGATTGATTTGAATTCCGCCTTAGGTTAAAACTTTGATTATTATAATTAAGATTTAAATTTGTACTGAAGTTTGAATCGTTATTAAAATTTGAATTATTATTAAAATTTGGGTTAACTTGTCCATTTGGATAAAATTTATTTCCATTAAGATTTTGATTATTCAATTTTGAGGTGCTTATATTAAAGTTCGCGTTTTGTTTTATCGGCGTTTTATTTCTCATAAAATTTAAAAATTCGGTTTGCTGCTTTTGGTTATCGTAGTTTCTTAGAATTAACAGGCAATCCTCGATGGATCCAACTGCTGGAATGCTAATGTGACCACGATACGATTCCAATAAGCCAGCTTTAAAGGTGTTTAGTGCATTTTGACCGTACATACTAAGTTTAAAATTTTTAATATCGTTTGTTTCCATAATCGCGACATGTTCAAGCATTTTTTGTAATTTAAATTTAATATTTTCGTAATAATTATCGTAGCTTTCGTTGTGCGATTGAAAGCAGGTATTCAGATCGTTTGCCAGCAGGGTTTCGTTTTGCGGATCGCCAAACCGATTCATTAATGTTTCTTTTACTAGAGTCCAAGTAGTACAGTTCGAGGTTACTAAAGCGTCTCTCGCCGCACCTTCAAGTTTAGAACAACAAATTTCAAAAAGTAAAGCATTTAACGTGCATCCCTCTTGACCCATCGTATTATTTCTGAACATTGCAATACATTTTTGGCATTTAAAATAAAGCGAGATAAATTTCTGTCTCCTCCATCGTACTTGGGAATCATGTCTTTAGCGAGATTTACTTCGGTAGCCGCATGAGTAGCTATCGTATTATTATTTAAATTTATCGAATTAAAGGTGTTTGAATCAGAGTTAATTGAACTTAATTCTCTTCTTAAAGGAGATCTATCGCGAATATTTGACAAAATCGTATTACATGTACGTTGTAAACTAGTAAATTAGTATAGTAGAGTATACTATCAAGTATAGATAGAAAGGATTAACTTACAAAATTATGACTGTCAATAACATTTCTGGATGTCTGGTGGTTGTTGATGAAGTTTCCAGCGTTCGTTACGATTGAAGTTGTCCTGTGGATTTCTTCGGTAATTTCACTCAGTGGATTTTGCACCAAGTTTTTGTTTCGTAAATTTCCAATTGATTAAAAAATTACCGACACTATAGTTGAGCCGTTTGGAAATCCTGTACGCAGCGCCAAATATGTGTAAATAAAGTAAAACTAATGAGCAACTTCTACAGTTCACACATTTGCCTACAATCTCTCCTTGGTTATCACATTACGATAAGGGTTGATTGTAGCCTAATTACTATTTAGAAAGTTTTATATTATACTATTCTAAAGGTTATAATGCAAAGTCGTTTGAACGCCACAGGACATATACAAAACTTATTCTTTGCAATGCGATGGCGCATTTATGTGCGCATACTACTGTGATAACATGCCATACATATCCAGCCATAGCTGAGAGTAATTTTAAAAACAAACCTTTTCTGTTAAAGCCGGAAAAGTATTTTAAGTTGTACTTACCTATAAATTTGATGTTAAAAGTTGACAAAGAAAAGCAGGCCCGACAAAAAAACTTTATAATGCAAAGTCGTTTGAACGCAACAGAACATATACAAAACTTTTAGGTTAGGAACGACGCATCGGCAGTCTAGAAACATAGGCGTATCTCATGATATTTACCACGAGCGTATCCAATAAATTTTCCAAGGCATTTATATTTTTAAAAAATGATTTTTTATAAGCAAACATTTTTACATCTCGATTCGATAACAAGATAAATTATATTAAATTAAAGACTTTATTATTAGTGCTAAGTCGATGAGGATACACTTTCATCAATGGCACTCCCAATAATGTTTGAAACATTCTTCTTATTGGTAATGCTCTCTTCAACGTAACCAGTCGCCACAGCTGCTGATTTCCATCCTACTTGTCTCTGGATTTGATCTATTGTCATGCCTCTATTTGCCATAATGGTAGCGGACGTACGCCGAAAAGCATGTCCCCTGTATTTCTCAGGATCGTCCAATTTAAGATAACGGGCAATTTGCAAGGGACATGATCCAAATGTATTAATACCAACCACTTGATTGGTGCACTTCCCCTTATCATACCGTAAGAAAATTCGGTCTGTACTTACATTTTGGGGACGCAATGATAAATACTGCTTCACCAAACGCACATAACCAATTGCATCACTATCGGCAACAGTAAAACGTCGAGCCTTCACTGTCTTAGATGGTCGGATAGTAATAAGCAATACGCCTCCTTCTTCCTTGATGTCATGTAAGCGCAAATCGCACAATTCACATCTTCTACAAGAGCCAAAAATACCGCAAATGGCTACCACCTTCAAAAATAAGTACGTAATGTCCGGTGCATCTGTAAAAAACTTCCGCAAATCGTCTTCCTTGAATACATATGCCTTCTTGGGTACGTCTTTCTTGCTAATTGCATTCATAAATGCATGCACTTTCACAAATGATTTTATATCCACCCCTTTGTTTATCCTCAACATACTTTGCAATTTTAAATGGATGGCCCACATAGTCGACGCCTCGTACTGCTCCGACATTTATATACCGCAAAGATATTCTATAATATTATTAGGATTATAATTGGCTACCTTTGCCAAAATTCGAGAATCCGCTGCTTCGTAATGGGAGGCTTTTTTTTGAAGGTATGTATGTACAGACCAAATATTTAAAGAAAACATCGGATTATTTCTGCTACCTGTTACGGGAAAAATTCGTCTTCGGCGCACACACCCGTAGCAAAAGCCTAAAAGTGCCGACTAAACTCGCCGTGAGGTCTGGGTTGAACGAGAAAGTATAAATTTTGAATTGCGTGCGCCGGAAGGGTCGAAATCGGGATGGTTTTCGATACTGAAAATAGAGGGCGCCACTAGTGTAGTCCTAGGTTAAGATGGAAGGAAAATAATGTACCGCACACTAGATCGGTACAAACCTTTAAAATGAAATAAATACTTATTTCCGTTACTTCCGCTTTATCTTTGCAAAACACAACTCATCTATGCAGCTTCACAAAAGGACCTGAAAAATAATTATCGACACAGACACAAGTTTGGTAACTATAGCAACAAATTATATTTGACGAAACACAACATAAATTACAAATAATTCGGTACACAAAGATAACAATAAACAAAATAAATGGTATCATTTACAATGAAGACTAATTCCTAAATGGAGTGCACTCAAGAGTAATATTTTTGACATTGAAATTGACTGTATAAAAGCTTGATCTTACAGTTAAAATTTTCTAACTTAAATCGACAGAACATAAACATTTGACATTTATTATTAATTTAGTTATAAAGTTCCACACAAAATGACGAAACAGATGAATTGACAGGTACACTATGTACAGTTGTCACACAATATGGTTTAAATAACTGACCTTAGACATCTTGGGTCCTCAGCCGCGTAGACAGTTGGCTTGCATAGATAACGAATACGACATTAGTGTTGATGACGTAATAGGGTCATCAACTTCTTGAACGAAATATGGAGGTCGAATTGCTCTAGTGTGGGTGCTTTTCTAGACGCGGTGACGAAACGGTATTCCCAACCTGAGGGTGATTCTTCCAAATGGAAAACGACAAAATGGCAGAGTGCTCAACATCAAAATTCCCCAATTGCGGGTTAACAGGTGTGACTCATCACACACGATATTTTCCAACGGAAATGCGATACGATACGATAAATTGGCACTTGCTTAAAAAAACGGTAATTAGTTCACCGGTCAGATGCACACCTACAACCAGCATTGGTCGCCTCAAAACAAACGAAACGGTATTACATTATTAAACGAAAAACTGAAGATGTTAGAATTTTAACGTGTTAACACACGGAGCGACTTGTCTTCAGAAAAGCTCGAAGTCAACTGACGATAATTTCGGGAGAAGGGAGAACATTAGCGCGCTCGGCCAATCGGATAGCAGCGATAAGTTGCAGCTGCTTTGAGCACGTTTTAACTTGAACGAAAATTGTTGAAGGTTGTCTGGAAAGGAGTTCAAATATGAACTCAAAACTTCCTTCTACGGAATAAAACTTGAGCGATAATGAAATTAACTGACTGAAATTTTAAAACTTCTTAAGTTTTTAACTAAATTTTATTGATTTTGATCAGGGCACCGTGCCATTACCCTTGGGAAATGAGATCACGTGACATACCATTATTTCTAAGACGCCCAATATATGTTTTTGTAAACCATTCTTAAATTGGATCTAACTCTTCTGGTAAATAATTTTCCAAACTTGTAATTACGTGAAAATGTCATTGTATGGAACAAACGAAGTAACCATTTTTGCACGCAATGCTAAGTTAACATCAGTGCTAAATCTTTTCAAAATATTACATGACGCTAAATGTCTTTTAAGTGTAACTATGTTAACCTCAGGAAATACTTCACGAATAGCTTGATGAATGGCAAGCTCAAAATCCACACTTATACTCAATGGTCATATTAATACAATGATCATATTAAATAATTTACTTCACACTATAAATTAAATAGAATAAACTAAAAGTATATCTCCCGTCGCCGAATCGACATAGTCGAATGTTACGTCATCGTATTGGTATCACCGAATTGCTCTCGTCGTATTGACCGTCGCCGAAACTAGCATAGGCGAAATTCGGATCGCCGAACTGACCGTCGCCGAACCGGAATCGCCGAAATGACGTTGCCGAATTAGAATTGCCGAAATGACGGAGTCCGAGGACGAAGTTCCTTCCCCGACTGAAGGTCTTCCCTCGAATCCGTCCGCTCGTTACCCATGATGGCTAAAGGCCTCCTAGCTCTCCCTACCAGAGAATTCACCGTTCTCGAATCCCTTCGATTCCCTGAATGTCTAGGCCGGTCATATGGTGCAAACCGCTTTGACCTAAAAACCCCCTCGTCGTCGTCTTTATTTGAACCTTCCCTCTTCAAAAGCTTTATCGCGGAACTAAACGATTTATCCTCCATTATACCCCATAACGCCCGAATGTGCTTAGGGAACAACCGCATTACCCTATTGACCATCATGGTTTCACTCTGCAATATATTGATCTTTCGCAACTCGTTCAACATCTTAACGAAATATTCCGACATGGTGAATCTCCTCCCTGACTGAAATTTAAGCTCTAGTTTTTTGTTTATGAAGTCCATTTGATCATCCTCTGAACAGTAATTATCCAAAAACTTCCGTTTGAAATCCTCCGTTGAAATGATTTCCACCGCCCGTTATGCAAATTTGCCCAATCCTGAACGTTGTCCCTTAAACAAGTGATTACCGTGCCCAGTTTGTCCCCATATATAACGTTCTTTACCGTCCAAAATGCCTCGAATCTCTGAAGGAAAGTCACGGGATTGTGTTGTTGACTTCCCTTAAAAGTGGGCTTCTCTATTGGGTTATCCTGTGTTGATTTGGTTGCCAGCGTGTTATTGAGGACGTCATTTCAATCAACGCCAGAAACTGATTTTGGTTGTGAAGCAACTCCCGTTGACGTCTGCTGCACTCCGATGGCAGCCTCCTCATCAACTCTACTGTTATTTATAATGGAACGACTACTACTTATTAAATTTGAATTTATTGAAACTACTGCGTTTTCTAACTGCAAAAGAAATTAATAAATTATTCAACTATAAATTTACTAAAAGTGAGAAATATATCTGGGGTTTGGGAAAATGCACTTGGCAGGTGCTGCTACAGGACCCTTTTCGTCCATTGCGGCTTGGGCCATCACATTTACCTTCTCTTGGATAACTACATACTCCCCGGTTACATCTGCACTTGGTAACGGGGAATTTAACTCTTGAGGTACTGTTTTATTGCCAATTATAATGAGGCACCTCAGTGTCTCCATAAACCGATTCTCCAGTTAGGAGAGTTTCAGATTGACATACCCACGTCCCCCCCATTTGAGTTAAGCTTTTATTGAAATTCGAGCTTTCTTTCGAACCCTGGATTTCCATACGGAAATGAACTGAAAATTAATCAATTAGAACTGTTAAACAATTGGTACTGTAATTTAAGTAAAATTTAAAGTAACTTTGCCAAGGAGCATATCAATAATAAATTATTAAAAATTGATTGTCGTTGGACTAGTCGTTACGACTTAAATAAAAATTTTGGCGCAAAAATATTGTATTTTTTATAACACGTGTTTAAGTTAGTATGACAAAAATTTAATGTTGCATTTACTGTACTGCTAACCTTGGAACCGATAAACTTTTATATAGAAAATTAAATACTTATTTCCTCTTTCTCATTTTGAGGTTTTAATAAGGTGTAAATATCAGGTAGTTACACATGAAATGTCCGATTTTGTAAAGGTCGGTAAATTTTATTTAAATCGTATTTATTCTGCACAATCACCATTTGCATCTATTGTACGTAGCCAACGGCCAGGTAGCGCAAAATTTCCGTTTTGAAAAACGGCTGGTTTTTATTACCTAAAAATTTCTCGAAGGCTGCAATTACCGAGTTTCTGTTTGAAAGATGTTGGAGAACTTCATATTCTAACTCGTACAGTTTCGTACGGTCTATTGTGCCACATGTGGTTTTGCATTATCGTGCATCAGTATTGGTCCACGTCTATTTACCAATGATGGTTGTAAACGTCGCAATTTTTCATGCATCTTTCTGTAGTGGGACTCGGCCCTGGTAGTTTGACCAGGTTGTAAAAACGAATAATGGATAATATCCGCACTAGTCCACCATACCGTTATCCTAACTTTCCTTGGGTGAAGTGGCCCTCTTGGACGCTGCATCGAAGCTTCTTCGCGTCCCAACCACTGGGCCGATCGTTTCCAGTTATCGTAGAGAATTTTTATCACACGTTATAATACGATTGAGGAATGGGTTTACTTTGTATCGATTACTCAAAGAAATCGCTGCCTGTAATCGACAAAGCTTATTATAATCCGTCAATTCATGTGACGCCCATCTATCCAATTTTTTTACTTTGCCAATCAGAGCAAGATGACGACTTATACTAGCAATGGACACATTAAACTTCTCTGCAAGACATCGCACAGTTGTTGATGGATCACTTTCAACTTCCGTCCTAAATTTGATGTCATCTGTGCCCATAGGCGGTCTTCCACGACGCTCATTTTGTAAATAAAATTATTTTAACTGAATTTTACAAACCATCGCCGAACTGTGCGTTCGTTACATGCGAACTGAAAAGAAAAATTGTCCGAATATCTCTTGTTGTAGAAATACAAGATAATTACCTGGTTTTCAAAATACAAAAATAATTTTGGTTCTAAGTAAAAACGCATTTTTACAATGAATTCTTATTTAGGACTGAAATAAAAATTGGACATTTCATTTGTAACTACCTGATAAATAAGGTGTCACTTCGTATCCTGAGTCACCAAGCAAATAAACTCTGAATTATTTTGATTCGAACCGTTCATTCAAGATCCCTCTTCATATCGCAACCAAATCTCTGATTCGGAGGTTAGCATCACAAAAAGCCTAAAAGGTTTAAAATTATAAACACCAAACAGCATTTAATGAAAATGAAACATTTAATAATAAAATCCTTTTCTATTAATATAATATTGGGCAAGATTACCCCCACATTTTTTAATTTTTGTGTGAATATCGTCTATAGCGGTATAGGGGTTATGCTGTAGAGGTAGCACCTTTTGCCAAGACGGTCACATCGAGCGTCGATGACGGGAGATGGTCTTTGGTAACTGGTCCTCACAGGATGCCCAATTCTCACCTATGGCTCCACGTGCCATACCCCGGGCAACTGCATTGACCTGCAGGCTAAACTAGGTGAGGATAGCCAGATATGGTGAATCCTGATGGAGGGAGCAATAGCCATCAGTACTATAGTGATGCAAAAAACGAATGACCTTGACATGGATCACAAATAGACTTCTTCAGTCAGAACTGCAACAGTATGAATGGCTGAAGTGTTGCGGTGTAGAAAGGCAGGGGAATCTACTACACTACTTTTCCCAAGAGCACTATGAACCCATAGTCACTACGCGTCTGTTAAGACGGATAGACTGGAGGAGGAACGTCTATAGCATCAATAACCCCAGGAAAATTTCCTATGGCTTGAAATTCGAGCATCACCCTTTTTTATTCGCCTATTGTATTGTTTCTATAAAAGCCTTTTAATGACTAGCAAAAGCATGAGCTTCTTTTGCACAAATGCGACTCACAGTTGCTTGGCTAAGGCCACGAAGATCTCCAGTATCGTCTTGAATTTACCTGAAATAACAGGTTTATTACAATTACTTACAGTCTTGGCAGTATGAGAGAGTGCATCGTCTTGTTGGAAAAACCACTTTGTTTTCGGCGCATAAATTTATTACCGAAAGTTTCAAACTAGAATCTAATATATCATCCATGTTTACTAAACTTTGTAAAATGCTTAGGTTCCCTAATCCATGCTGAGAGAAACATTTTCATATCAGAACCAGAAACTCATTTAGTATTTCGCGCCTGTTCTTCTTCATTGTACCTACATAGGTTCATTTCTTTTTACGCAAAAGAACGATAAGCCAATTGACGTAAATCAACTATTAGCAGTAACATTTTTGTTGGTTCCATAGATAGGCTGACATAATCGAAGAACTAATTGCGTTGGTTTGTTGAATTTCTGTTCAGCTTCTGGTAGACCATGTCCATCAGAATCACGTCCTATGTAGGTATATCCATTATAAAAGTAGTGACAACGCCATTATGCCGTACTTCGCAACCTTCATAGCCATAAACATATTGAATTTGCATTTGCCCCTAAATGCAATCAACATTTCATCAATGCATGTATTTACACCTATTGAGCATGCTGTCTGACAGTTTTTTTTTAACAAATTTATAAAAAATGTTGGTACAGCAGGATCGTTCTTTTTTCGTTCTATACGATTATATGGATGCTGGATTATCAAAACGAATGTAACAAGCTGAAAAGCCAGCAATACTCCGGCTAGCCTTCGGAGAAGTTAAATAGGTCGTGAGCCACGCGATGTTTCAGATTAATGCAATTAGGTATAATTAATAAATTAATAAGCGATATGGTTGAACGGGGATATTGAACAAAATGCAGTAAAAATGTTGTTTTATTAAAGAAATAAGATTTTAGTGAACAGCAAATTTTAAATTTTTTTTCACTGAAGTAATTGAAAATTGGTTATTCCCTTTAAATTTGAATAAATTCTTATTCAAATGAATGGTAGTACGGGTTGTACACCCTTATTTACCAGTTGTAAAAGTCATAAATCACTGACGGGGTTGCACAGGTGCATTTGGGCAAACCTTTTAGGTAAACAGAATGATGAATAAAATTATAAAATGTAATAAATTTATTAAGTTCTTTAGTAGCTTTTAGTACAAAAATTTTAATTAATACAAAAAACCTCTCTTGTTAGGTGTAATAATTATTAGTAATTACATTTCCAGAGTTCGCCACAGGGAGGCCAAGAGTAGGAATATTTAATTGAACTCCACCCTGAAAGTGACATTAAAAAATGTCAAACAATTGTATTAATAAATAAAAAATATATCAAAGCAAAATCTAAAAATAAAATGTAAATTCTAATGTAATACACAAATATACCTGTCCTTCATCCAATTCATTCATTTATTCGGCAGGTAGTAATAATTGCGGTACTTTTCTTAAATCCTTTCTGGGTAATTTTTTTGGATAATATGGATTTACCTATTCTGAAGTAAGCATTTATAAAAAGTTCTGTTAATTGAGTTTCCACTTATGTCGTTAAAAATTTTCGTTCTTTATCATTTTTCCACTTTTAAACTCAATTGGTATCCAAACTACAAAAACCCAATATTTCGTGTTGATAATGTTGAAACCATTCGCCGAGCCATTTTTCAACTTCTTCAAAATTAGCGAAGCACTGCTCTGCAAGGGAGTGTCCCATCGATGCGAAAAGGTGATAGTCGGACGGGGCGAGGTCTGGAGAGTACGGCGGGTGCGATAATATTTCCCAATTAAGTGTTTTTAATGTGTCTTTCACCAGTTTAGCGGTATGAGACGGCGCGTTGTCATGTTGCAAGATAACTTTGCCATGTCTTCGGGCCCATTCAGGCCGTTTTTCGATCAACGCATGATTCAAATAGATCATTTGTTGTCGGTAGCGATCCGTGTTCACCGTTTCACCAGGTTTTAACAACTCGTAGTACACCACACCACACTGGTCCCACTAAACACAGAGCATTGTCTTACGGCCAAAGCGATTTGGCCTTGCAGTCGATGGGCCGGCTTCACCAGGTGAAAGCCATGATTTTTTTCGCTTCGGGTTCTCAAAATAAATCCACTTTTCGTCCCCCGTGACAATTCGATGCAGAAAAGATTTCCTTTCGAATCGTTGAAGCAGTATTTTTGTTGCGATGGGGTTAGATCAACATCCAATAACGCCTGAAATTCCTCGTCTTCGAACTTTTTCGCTGCACCAGGATGTTCATTGTCTGTCAAATCGAAATCTCCACTTTTAAATTGACGAAACCATGTCTCACATGTTCTAATCACTGGAGCATGTTCACCATAAGTTTCTACCAGCAACCGGTGAGCTTCAGCTGCTTTTTCTTTTGATGAAATAAGAAAAGCAACGAATGCCGCAAATGCGATTTACTTGGAACGAAACTCGACATATTCACTGAGGTAAACAAATATGACGCTATTATTTTGGCGGAATGTGACTTGCGTATTTTTGTAGGTTAATGTCAATAGAAAAGAATGACATACATGCCAAATCATAGAAATTTATACATATTGCTAGCGACATCTACTGGTAAAACCGGCAAACTTCAACTAACACCCCGTAGTCCTAATTTAAGAAGAAGAAGTTGTCACAAATGGTTTCGAGTTTAACCCACAAGAACAAAGCGCTTGCCAAATCAGGTACTTTTGGGAAATTTTGAAATTTTTTGAGTTTTATTAGCTTCAGGTACCATAACAACACATGAAAATTTTGTTAAAAAATCGTCGCACAGCTTCCGTTTGCTCTTATATGTCAATTTTTTTTAAAAAGGAATTATTTAGAATTTTCTGGGTTTTCTGGGTTTCCTAGTCATTTTACGAGGTTGAGCTTTAGGATATCCTCGAATTTCTTCTGGAGAAATAAAATTTTCTTTTTCCTTGAGTGCATCGGCTATCTCATGGTTTTGCTCAGGTCCTAGGTTGTCTGGAGGAGGCGTGGTAAGGGCTCTATGATAGTCTGCGGCTATTTTTGAACCAGAGGTTGTAGCAGGTACTGCTGGAGTTCCTGCAGGGTCTTTACTGTTGCTATTATTTAAAGGGCGATCAGTGACCGAAGACATTAAATAATCTTGCTCGGTAAAATTGTATCATCGAATGGATAAATTTCCCGGTTTTCTTAAACCCAGAAATAATATTTGTGGGAGTCAACGCTTTTGTATGTGCTTCTCCAACACATTCGGCAATATTATAAATTGTCAGTGGGATTCCGGGATGTCTAAGTAACCAAGATTCACAAGATGCATTGTAAAAAGCCTTGAACGGAGCAAAAACTGAGACATCCAGTGGTTGCAGTTTGTTGCTGCAATGAGGAGGCAATGTTACTATATTAACTCCTGCTGCACGAGCTTTTTCCACCACATTAATCGAAATGTGGCTTTCGTGGTTATCGAAAATCAACACTGTTGGATTACTTTTACTGCTGTTGGTGTGCGTAATAAAGTGATCCATGACATCAGAAAATAATTCTGAATTCATCCAGCCCGAACTGTTCGCCAATCCTAGGGTTCCTGGTGGTGCTCCATTTAGCATGTGATTTTTAAATTTCTTGCGGGAAATATCATTACTGGTGGCAAAAATGTCCCAAGGGCACAAATAATAGCACAAGTGGTAACTAACTGTCCCCGTTCTCCGCTCGTACAGCTGCTTACTTGTTTTACTCCTTTTTGACATACAATTTTCTTAGGACAGTGCACTGTGGTTGTGCTGGTTTCATCTAAGTTAAATATGCGTGATCCATCCGCAATAGTTGGCAGTCGTTGTAGTACATTCTTAAGGTTTTCAAAAAAAGCGTCGACATTATGCTTGTTAAATGATGTCAACCTGGACAAACTGCATGCTTCGGGTTGCCGTAAGCTTAAATTTTGTCTTCTTCTCATGAATGCTCTTAACCAATCTACTCCTGCAGCTTGAGATTCATTCCAAGATTGTGGTATCTTTTTATTATTCCTAACAGCACATTCAAAAGCCAACCTTCTCACATTTAAAGTTGTCAGACCATAAGCCATTTTACCACATGTGGTTATATATTCTGCTAACTGAAGTTCTTCTTCGTCGGTATAAATTCTGTTCACAGCATAGTTTGGCTCCATATTAATTTCAGTATCCGCATTTTGTTGCTTCTTCTTAACGTACCTATGTAGAGTTGTTATTTTAACATCAAAACGGTCTGCTACAGCTCGGATACTACAACCACCTTCAATAACTTCTTTAACTGCAGCTAACATAGTCTCTTTACTTGTTTTGCCAATTTTTCTATCTTTTTGTTTCCTAGGCATCTGTAATTAGGTAAATTATTCAATTAATAATGGTATTAATTTGGTTATTTTATTATGCGATATACCACTAATTTGAAAGGGTGGTTGGACAGTTAGTGGTACACAGTGGAACATGTTCCACTGTGTACTACATGTATTTGTTTCACTGTGTACCATAAAACATATTCTCCTTATTACATGTCTCTGATCACTAAATACTAAAAGTTAGGTTATAATTTATATCATAATGTTGCATTAAAATATGACAATTCCGATAGTATAAGAAGGTGTAACGTAAATGTCATGGTAACTATACTAACAAATTAAAACCCTTTTAATTAAATTTTACTTCTTACCTTGGAAAACCGACTTTGTTCTCTAAAAATTCAGCAAGACTTCACTTACAGCTGACATTTATATCACAACAAGGCGTCACACTACCAACATTGACAACACAAATTACTACACAATGGGCGCGATATTCAAAAAAGATATTTCGTTTGTTCCACTGTGTACTGCGTTCCACTGTATACCACTCTCCCCTACTATTATTTTTGGTTATATATTTCGTACTTATCATTGGTTAAGGTATTGTTACAGTCATTTGGAATCATATATCCATTGTCCAAAGGTTTTATGATTTGTTCTCCTATGATTAACTAAAATAATGAAAAATTATGAAAATTAAATATGTGATAATAGGTATAACAATAATTATTACCGAATGCTGCCTTTTAAGCTCTCCATTTATAATGGATTTCTTTACATATTTGTCGAAATCAGTTACGTTAATTATTTCGAAAATTTACAACTGTTAATATCGTTGTCAATTTTATTTATTTTTTAAATTATTCTAAAATATAGATAGTATACGAACTTTTATTACTAATAATATTAGTAATAATATTTAATTTATAATATTTAAAACATAGAGACGGTCACTGGCCTGGTCGTTAGCATTATTAACTGCTAATGTAAGGCGCCTCGGTTCAAATCCGGGTAGGGCTCACTTTGTAAGGCCGTCTCCGTGCTTCGGAAGCCACGAAAAACGGTGGTCCTCTCACAAGATGCTGGCAACATCTTTGAGCTATTAATTGCTCAAGTATCCTCTCAAGGGAACGGGTAAACGACGTATGTCGTATCCTTCCAAAAAGGAAGCCCGAAATATATATATTTAAAACATAAATAATTAAAATTACTCTCAGGTTGCCCGAGTTTCTGTGGAGTTAGAGCTTTCGATGCTTTTGTCTTTATTATGCTTGCTTTAATTAGATCAACAAAATGTTAAACCGGCATTTACAATAAAAACATTTATCAAACTGAAATTAGTCATCAAAACCGGCGCATTTCTGTTTTATCGACTAACAATATTGTGCCTAAAGGTACAGCATGCGGTATTTTATCATAATTTTATATATTGCCGGAGATATTTGAAGGTGACGTAATTAGCTGCAGTGGCGTAATTACCCTCGCTCGCTCACTCACAGAAACTTTTGTGAATACAATGGTGCATAATCTTTAAGGGATATCATAAAAATTGTACTTGAAAAGTGGTCGGATTTTATCAGGGACAGTCTTTATTTCTTTCTATTTTTACATGTACGGTAGCTCTGCTTGAATATATAAAAAATGACATTTATTTAGTTATCCAGTCGTGGCCAAAAGTGTTAGGTCACTTTAATATTTAAGTTTTAGAGTTTTGAACGAAATTCTAAGGGTTTTTTTTTCAATTAAACAAATCAAAAGTATGCTTTTTAAATATGTATTATTTAATATTTGGTACACCCACCATGGGCCCTAATCACACTAGCAATACGTTTAGACATAGTAGCAACCAAATCGAAACATATTCCGTAATTTTATTCTATTTTTAAACAATGACGGCCTTTGGTGCATTTTTTGAACTTGTTTTATGAAGGGCTATCTTGTTTTTTAAAATCTTTCATAAATTTTCGATTGGCGAAAGGTCTGGACTTTGTCCTTTTAACATGTAAACCTTTATCTAATCGTTTAATTTTTTTACGATTCAAAAAAAGTATTTCGTTTTCTCATTTTATTAACCGCTTAATATCCTTAATCTTCGTATCGAATATGGGAATTTTATCTCCTGCGTAGGATTTTTCTGTGAGCCGGAACATGTATTATTGCTTTTTATTTGGAAATCGTGTACGTCAATCACTCCTAATAGGCGATAGAATATAAGAGGTACGCCACCAACGCCTACCAGCGGAACTAACGCAGATGATATGTTTTGTTGTTTAATATTTACTAGGTTATTAAACGTGATCTTATATATCAGTTTTCATGGTATCTATTTTTTATATGATAATTTTGTTACTTACCAAGTGAAAGTGTTAGTTTATGAGTGAACTTGTAACGTTTATGCAATACAAAATTTTAAGAAATTAGCGAATTGCAGAATATTTAAGTGTGGTTATATTGTTTACTTTTTGTTGCTTCTTTGAAATAAGAATATGTTGCAAATGCATATCGTTTACTGTTGCGTTCTCAAATGTCGTTCATGGGCAAAAAGAAACCCACTCATTTTTACAATATGTAGAAATTTCATAACACCTAGATCCAGTTATTCGGTACTGCCTGGCTTTGAACCACTCATTGCTTTGTTGCGTTATAGGCGAATCTGTGCTTTCACCAAACAACTTTTGGTAAAGCTGCTTACAACACTGTCTATTGTTGTTCGTTATTAATGATGACAGTTCCATCATTAAAATTGATTGGCACGAATTATTTAAAATTATGCTGTAATCGTACTCAGATTTCTCTTCCTTTATTTTTGAAGACGTAAGCTGTCTTCGACCCAGTCTAAAAATAAAAAAATTGTGCTTAAAATTATCTAGTTTTCCACATTGCCGATCTGATAATACTTTAGTTTATAAATAAGATTGCAATTCTTACTTAAAAAAACTTACCGGTGTTTGTTAATAGCACTATCTGGCAAACTTGTTGTGAGGAATTTAAACATATCGTTGTCGAAAACAACATCTTTGGTGTTCATTTTACCCTTGTAACATGGCATTTCGAATATAAGAACTGCCTTGTATTTTTCGGCAGTTACTATTTTATGTTATTTAAACGTTTTTGAATGTTTGTTGTAAACATTGTATTCATTTTAAATAATTGCAGTTAATGATTTTTGGCAATGAAGATTAGTGGTACATTTTTATTTCAAAACATTAATTTATTTTGAACATTATTTTATTAATTAATAATATTTTAGAACAAAAGAGACAATAGTAAAATAGAATAATAAATCCTAGGTTCACTATCTTCGAAAAGATGGTTCTGGTGTTAATTCGTCGTAAATAATTAATCGTACCAGAGGTGTAATTCAGGTGGTATTATATTTTTTCGACCGAGTTTCAGCAAGTCTACTTTCTTTTTCGTACTGATTGGAAACTGCGCATCATAAGCATGTTTTATTTCTGTTGCAACATTCTGGCGACCTCTTTCACATACATACAGTAGCGGTCATAAGTATGGTTGCACTTAGTTTTTTTGTGATAACTTTTTTAAATTTCAAGGAAATTTTCCTAAATTTTCAAAATTTATTCTTTAAATATCTTGGAATTATAATACATAATTAAAATTATTTGAAAAATTTTATAAACAAGTAAAAATTTAAAAATCACAAAATATGAAATATTTGCTTATAATAAAGTATTATTAAAAGCACTTAAAACAAAATTTAAAGTACTTTATTAAAAATATAAAGATTAAAAACAATTAATACTTTGTTGCATAACCTTTTGCGGCTATAACTGCTTTGCATCGAGAAGGCATAGAGTCAACAAGCTTACTAAACGCTCCAATGGAATCTTTTGCCATTCTCTCCTTAAAGCTTCTCATAACTAACTCCTATTTTGGTATGTCCCACTTCTAATTTGTCGCTCGAGCTCTTCCCACAAATGCTCTATAGGATTTAAGTCAGAAGACTGACTAGGCCACTCAAGTAGGCGGATATTAGCCTTCGCCATGTAACCTTTAACATGCTTTGAAGCATATTTCGGGTCATTATCTTGCTGAAACATCCAGCCGCGTGGCATTATTCTCTTCCCATGTGGTAGCATGTGATCTTTTAATATGTCAGCATACGTAAACCGATCCATAATACCATCGATTAAGTGTATAGGTCCAACACCATCACGGGAAAAGCAGCCCCACACCATGACACTTCCACCGCCGTGTTTTACAGTGGGAACCTGATACTTAACATCATATCTTTTATTTACTGGACGTCGAATATACTTAATACCATCAGAAGAAAACAAATTATATTTGCTCTCATCGCTCTAAAGAATTTTAGACCATTCTTGAACTCCCCAGTTTAAGTGATCTTTGGCAAATTTTAATCGGGCTATCCGATTCTTCTTCAAAATTATTGGTTTCTTAGAAGGACGCTTACCAAATAGTCCAGCTGACTTCAGTCGACGTTTCACTGTCGAAACACTAATATTATCTTCGCGATTCTCGTTAAAATCACGGACAATTTCGGTAGCCATTAAACGAGGATTCTTTACCGCATCACGAACGATCATTTTATCTTCCCGTCCGGTTGTTTTTCGTGGTCGCCCGGTTCTTGGTCGATTGGCCACTGATCCATATTGGTTTATTTTACGGATCCAACGACCTATAGTTTGATTTGGTATACCAAATTTGCGATTTGCTGTCCTTAAAGAGTCTCCATTTTCAATGATTTCAAAATCGCATTTTCAGATCTTCGGAATATTCTTTCGTCTTTACCATAATTCTTACTGTTGAAGCAACTACTCTAACAAGTTTATTTCGAAAAAATTAATTTTATTTACAGTTTTTGACGTTTTAAAGAATATGCCACTTTACTTTTGGACACTGAATAAGAAATAATTATATTTTTATACTGTTCACGTTATTAACAACATTAAATTTTATACGTCAAAATCTGTATTAGCCTACTTACTTTTAGGAATGATACAACAATTTGCAAAATAAGTTTTGCTTTTATTAATTTTGCTAAAAATTGAGTGCAACCATATTTATGAGCGCTACTGTACGTGTTAAATAAAGTATCCATTGTATACATAACCCTTATTCATATTTAACCCTAATTTTCTTTTGTAAGAAGCTGAAAACCCGTTTATCTAGCATCTAAACAAATTCTAACCTTCCCATCCTTTTTCCTAACAACAGTCATAGGACTATCGTATCACGGACCTCCCTCTCAAACTATGTGGTATCGGATAGGGTCTCCTAACAAATGGGGTTTCATGAAGTAACTTATTGACATGAGTATATTTCGAAGTTCTACCTGGGAACTCGCTGAAAATCTGCTGAAACTGCAAATTCTTGGAATATACTTCATTCAAACCAGTCAACCTTACTTTCTCCCTAAGTGACTAATTTATTATGATCAAATTCGACTTGATTACTATTCCTAATCTGTGACAATACTGGATAGATATCCCCTGAAGTATCTAATTCAAAATTGCAGCTCGTTACATCTCCCATTCCTGTAGGAAAAGTGACACTATGCATTTATTGACATTACAAATTTACCCTGATCAAAATCAATTTTACCCTTGACACTATAAAACCAATCTACCCCTAAAATAACTGGACGAATTAAACCCTTGACTACTAATGTGACTTGCCTAAAAACTTTTTCTAAACCCTCAATTCGAAATTCAAATAAAGTCTGCATTTTAATTCGCGTACTATGTTGCCTTGTAGCTGTCTTTAACTGAGTACAAGTGACTGGTAAGATTGGTAGATACCCTTTATCCCTGATGATATTAAAACAACCTTCCTCTATGCAAGACACTTCACTACCACTGTCTAACAAAGCTAATAATTGATGTGACTGGCAAATAACAAAAATATGTGGCAAGTCTCGTGAAGCTGACCCACCGATATCTTTACCCAAAGTGGATACCCCAAAATTATTTACCAACTGAATTTTCTTAAAGGATAGGGGGTTCAAAATCCGGTTACTGAATTTACCTAATCTAACCCCATAATGACAACTCACTGATCTGATCATATCCCTATCTTAACCATATAGCTTCCCTAATTTTCTCTCAGTAACCGTCCCCTAAGGTACCACGTGAAAATGACCCTCGAAGTTCAAAGGATATTCCCCAGACAAGGCTGAAGTGCCCCTTAACAAATTTAACCGGCTGGAAAGGTAAATCCCGGAAGGTGGTAGGCAAGGACGAAGTTCCTTCCTTAATCGCCTGCGTTCGTTTCGACTGAAAGTCTTCCTTGAATCCGTTGCTCGTTCCCCATGATGGCTAAAGGCCTCCTAGCTCTCCCATCAGAGAATTCACCACTCTCGAATCCTTCGATTCCTGAATGCCTAGGCCGGTCATATGGTGTAACCGCTTTGATCTAAAACCCCTCGTCGTCGTCCTTATTTGGACCTCCTCTTTAAAAGCTTTAATCGCGGAACTAAACGATTTATCTCTATATACCCCATAAAGCCCGAATGTACTTAGGAACAACCGCATTACCCTATTGACCATCATGTTTCGCTTTGCAATATGTTGATCGTACGCAACTCGTTCAACATTTTAACGAAATATTCCGACATGGTGAATCTCCTCCCTGCCTGAAATTTAAGCTCTAGTTTTTTGTTCATGAAGTCCATTTGATCATCCTCTGACCAGTTATTATCCAAAAAATCCCGTTTGAAATCCTCAAATGATTTCCACCGCACGTTATGCAAATTTGCCCAATCCTGAACGTTGTCCCTTAAACAAGTGATTACCGTGCCCAATTTGTCCCCATATAATACGTTCTTTACCGTCCAAAATGCCTCGAATCTCTAAAGGAAGATCACGGGATTGTGTTGACTTCCCTTAAAAGTGGGCTTCTCTACTGGGTTATCCTGTGCTGATTTGGTTGCCAGCGTGTTATTGAGGACGTCATTCCAATCAGCGCCAGAAACTGATTTTGGTTGTGAAGCAACTCCCGTTGACGTCTGCTACACTCCGATGGCAACTTCCTCATCAACTCTACTGTTATTTATAATGGAACGACTACTACCTAACTCGGTTCCTTCGCTGGGTGTTGAAACTGCATCTGTCATTTATTTGTTATTTCAATATTTCAAATATCTAATATTTGAATAGAAAAAAATAATATTACACCATGTAATTTATTGAATTTGAATTTATTGAAACTACTGCGTTTTCTAACTGTAAAAGAAATTAATAAATTATTCAACTATAAATTACTAAAAGTGAGAAATATATCTGGAGTTTGGGAAAATGCACTTGGCAGGTGCTGCTACAGGACCCTTTTCGTCCATTGCAGCTTGGGCCATCACATTTACCTTCTTTTGGATAACTACATACTCCCCCGTTACATCTGCACTTGGTAACAGGGAATTTAACTTTTGTGGTACTGTTTTATTGCCAATTATAATGAGGCACCTCAGTGCCTCCATAAACCGGTTCTCCAGTTAGGAGAGTTTCCTATTGACATACCCACGTCCCCCCATTTGAGTTAAGCTTTTATTGAAATTCGAGCTTTCTTTCGAACCCTGGATTTCCATACAGAAATGAACTGAAAATTAATCAATTAGAACTGTTAAACAATTGGTACTGTAATTTAAGTAAAATTTAAAGTAACTTTGCCAAGGAGCATATCAATAATAGATTATTAAAAATTGATTGTCGTTGGACTAGTCGTTACGACTTAAATAAAAATTTTGGCGCAAAATTTTTGTATTTTTTATAACAGGTGTTTAAGTTAGTATGACAAAAATTTAATGTTGCATTTACTGTACTGCTAACCTTGGAACCGATAAACTTTTATATAGAAAATTAAATACTTATTTCTTCTTTCTCATTTTGAGGTCTTAATAACGGTGTAAATATCAGGTAGTTACACATGAAATGTCCGATTTTGTAAAGGTCGGTAAATTTTATTTAAATCGTATTTATTCTGCACAATCACCATTTGCATCTATTGTACGTAGCCAACGGCCAGGTAGCGCAAAATTTCCGTTTTGAAAAACGGCTGGTTTTATTACCTACAAATTTCTCGAAGGCTGCAATTACCGAGTTTCTGTTTGAAAACTTTTATTCCGCAAATAATTACCAAATTTCGGAAAAAATGGATATCGGTAGGCGACAGGTCAGTTGAAGGAAGATGTTGGAGAACTTCATATTCTAACTCGTACAGTTTCGTACGGTCTATTGTGCCACATGTGGTTTTGCATTATCGTGCATCAGTATTGGTCCACGTCTATTTACCAATGATGGTTGTAAACGTCGCAATTTTTCATGCATCTTTCTGTAGTGGGACTCAGCCCTGATAGTTTGACCAGGTTGTAAAAGCGAATAATGGATAATATCCGCACTAGTCCACCATACCGTTATCCTAACTTTCCTTGGGTGAAGCGCCCTCTTGCACGCTGCATCGAGCTTCTTCGCGTCCCAACCACTGTGCTGATCGTTTCCGGTTATAGAGAATCCATTTTTATCACACGTTATAATACGATTGAGGAATGGGTTTACTTTGTATCGATTACTCAAAGAAATGCTGCCTGTAATCGACAAGCTTATTGTAATCCGTCAATTATGTGGCCCCATCTATCCAGTTTTTACTTTGCCAATCAGAGAAGATGACAATTTATACTAGCAATAGATACATTAAACTTCTCTGCAAGACATCGCACAGTTGTTGATGGATCACTTTCAACTTCCGTCCTAAATTTGATGTCATCTGTGCCCATAGGCGGTCTTCCACGACGCTCATTTTGTAAATAAAAATTATTTAACTGAATTTTACAAACCATCGCCGAACTGTGCGTTTGTTACACATATCTTCTCCAAAAACATGATTAATTTTGCGAGATGAATCTGTCGGATTTAGGCCTTTTTAAACTGAAAAAGAAAAATTGTCCGAATATCTCTTGTTGTAGAAATACAAGATAATTACCTGGTTTTCAAAATACAAAAATAATTTTGGTTCTAAGTAAAAACGCATTTTTACAATGAATTCTTATTTAGGACTGAAATAAAAATTGGACATTTCATTTGTAACTACCTGATAAATAAGGTGTCACTTCGTATCCTGAGTCACCAAGCAAATAAACTCTGAATTATTTAATTTTGTGTGAATATCGTCTATAGCGGTATAGGGGTTATGCTGTAGAGGTAGCACCTTTTGCCAAGACGGTCACATCGAGCGTCGATGACGGGAGATGGTCTTTGGTAACTGGTCCTCACAGGATGCCCAATTCTCACCTATGGCTCCACTAAACTAGGTGAGGATAGCCAGATATGGTGAATCCTGATGGAGGCAGCAGTAGCCATCAGTACTATAGTGATGCAAAAAAGGAATGATCTTGACATGGATCCCAAATAGACTTCTTCAGGCGGAACTGTAACAGTAAGAACGGCTGAAGTACTGTGGTGTAGAAAGGCAGGGGAATCTACTACACTACTTTTCCCAAGAGCACTATGAACCCATAGTCACTACGCATCTGTTAAGACGGATAGACTGGAGGAGGACCGTCTATAGCATCAATAACCCCAGGGAAATTTCGTATGGCTTGAAATTCGAGCATCACCCTTTTTTACTCGCCTTTTGTAGTTGGCATTTCTATAAAAGTCCTTGAATGACTAGCAAAAGCATGAGCTACTCTTGCACAAATGCGACTCACAGTTGCTTAGCTAAGGCCACGAAGATCTCTAGTATCGTCTTCAACTTACCTAAAATAACAGGTTTGTTACAATAATTTAGTCTTGGTAGTATGAGAGGGTGCATTGTCTTGTTGGAAAAACACTTTGTTTTCGGCGTATAAATTTATTATCGAAAGTTTCAAACTAGAATCTAATATCATCCATGTTTACTAAACTTTGTAAAATGCTTAGGTTACGTAATCCATGCCGAGAGAAACATTCTCATATCAGAACCAGAAACTTATTTAGTATTTCCCACCTGTTCTTCATTATACCTACAGTACTGTGCAAAAGTCTTAGCACACCTTAGATTTTGCAGAAATCTATTATTTAACATGATGTAAATAAGGTTTAAATATAATAATATGAATTCATTTTATTAAATAATACATAATTATGAAAAATTCAGTTAATAATTAACATTTGGACTTATAAAATCTAGTATTTTGTATGTCCCCCATTAGCTGCAATCACACTCGCGATTCTATTTGGAACACTATCGAACAGTTTTTTTATAAAATCTTGTGGAATTTTTGACCACTCGTCTTTCAAAATGTCAAATAACTGTTGGGTATTTGTCGGCTGACGTTCATGACGTTTTCTATCTAAATACTCCCACACATGTTCAATAATATTGAGATCTGGACTTTGAGGGGGCCAGATCATGGTTTTTAACACACCCTTCTGTTCCATTTTATTAAAATAGGCTGTTACTATTTTAGCAGTGTGTTTGGGATCGTTATCTTGTTGGTAGATAAAGTTTTTCCCAATTAATCTTCTACCAGATGGAATGCCGTTCTTGCGTAAGAGCTTTAAATACTCCTCTGCATTTAGTTTGCCTTCGATTTTTACTAAATCTCCGACACCATTTGCAGAAATGCAGCCCCAAACATTTATTGACCCCCATGTTTAATTGTTGGTTTTAAACAAGCGGATTTGTAAGCTTCGCCGGGTCTTCTGCGAACATACTGTCTTCTTTTGGAACCGAATATTTCAAATCTGGACTCATCGGTCCACAGAACCTGATTCCAGTCGTTTGAAGTCCAGTGCTTATGTTCCATAGCATATTTTTGTCTTTTTACTTTATTATTTCTACGTAATAATGGTTTTTATTGCCACACATCCTCTTAACCCCATTTTATCTAAACTCCGACGAACTGTAGAAGCATCAACTGAAGTTCCTGTAGCACGGTGCAGATCTTCAGTCAATTCTCTCGATGTTCGAGTTCTATTCCGGAGAGATTGGACTCGCAAATAGTTTTCGTCCCTTTCTTTAAGTTTTTTAGGCCTTCCTGACCGTTCACGATCCTTTACAGAGCCGGTTTCACGGAATTTTTAATAAGATGTCGAATTCCAGTCACCGATACTTTAGTTTTTTGCAATTTCACGCAAACTATGGCCTTCTTCATGAAGAAAAACTATTTTATGTCTTTTGTATTCACTTATTTTCACCATTTTGAAACAATTTTGATATTAAAATTTTTTAAATCAAATTAATTAGTTTTAAAAACTTTTCGAAAATAAACTAAATATGCACCAACAGCTTTAACACGATCACGATTTAAGAAGAACTAAGAAGATTTAACAAAATACATCGAAATCCATAAAATAATAGTCCAGATGTGAAAAATTTCTTTTGTAAAGCCGATGACTAATTTAGGACTTGAGTGTTTTATGAGTTACGGGTTTACCGATTGTAAAATTTGTATTTTGTTAAAATGTGTTGTCAACTTTGATAGTGGTTCAACCAAATTGTGTTTCTTTACCGAAATTATATACGCATTTCAGTATTTTGCATTTATAAAAGTTATAATTAAACGTTAATTAGAAATTAACTAAGTGTGCTAAGACTTTTGCACAGTACTGTACATAGGTTCATTTCTTTTTACGCAAAAGAACGATAAGCCAATTGACGTAAATCAATTATCAGCAGTAACATTTTTGTTGGTTCCATAGATAGTCTGACATAATCGAAGAACTAATTGCGTTGGTTTGTTGAATTTCTGTTCAGATTCTGGTAGACCATGTTAAAGAAATAATAAGATTTTAGTGAACACCAAATTTAAAATTTTTTTTCACTGAAGTGATTGAAAATTGGTTATTGCCTTTAAATTTGAATAAACTCTTATTCAAATGAATGGTAGTACGGGTTGTACACCCTTATTTACCAGTTGTAAAAGTCATAAATCACTGACGGGGTTGAACAGATGCATTTGGGCAAACCTTTTAGGTAAACAGAATGATGAATAAAATTATAAAATGTAATAAATTTATTAAGTTTTTAGTAGTTTTAGTACAAAATTTTAATTAATACAAAAACCTCTTGTTAGCTGTAATAATTATTAGTAATTACATTTCCAGAGTTCGCCATAGGGAGGCCAAGAGTAGGAATATTCAATTGAACTTCGCCCTGAAAGTGACATTAAAAAATGTCAAACAATTGTATTAATAAATAAAAACATATCAAAGCAAATTCAAAAATAAAATGTAAATTGTAATGTAATACACAAATATATAGACATCGGATTATATGCACTAACAAAGTGCTAAAATATGCATGCAAATATGCACTAAAAAGGGCGAAATATGCATGCAAATATGCACTAAAAAGGGCTAAATATGCACAAAAATGCAAAAAGGGCGAAATATGCACTATCAAAATGTTAATTTTAAGTTAATTTTGATTATTTTCTAATCAACATCAATAAAAATATTTATTAAGCCTGTATGACACTATCACACTTTCGTTGAACTTTTCGTTAAACTTTTTGTCAAACATTTGTTCGAAAGTTGAACGAAAATTTTTAAGTGGGGATGTGTTTGTAGTGAAGCTGGCAACAAAACATTCGGAACATACTTCACACTGCTTTACATAATTAGCGTTGCCAACTACCAAAGTTACTAGTGTCGAAATTAACCGTTTAATGTGTTTAACCTAAAAGTTTTGTTTGTATATTTTTTGTTAAAAATAGTAACTTAATTATGAGCAGTTCAAAAAGCAAATTAAAAAAAATTGCAAAGGCGCTTAAAGTAATGGAAATTTACAAGCAAGCTACCAAGAAACCCAAACGTATTTGGAGTCGAGCCTGGCTGTTGAGAAGGGACCAAATGCTTCTTGGGGCTTGTTCATTTGTACATAGTGAATTGTTGTGTGAAGATGCTCATTCGTATGCCAATTATCTGAGAATGTACTCGAACAGTTTCAATATTTTATTAAATGCAGTAGAAGATAAAATTGGACGCCATGATACTCAGCTTCGACAAGCTATTTCAGCAAAATTTCGGTTAACCGTAACCTTACGTTTCCTTGCTACAGGAGAAACTTTTCAGAGCTTGTCGTTTAACACAAGAATTTCACAAACGGCAATAACAAAATTCATACCTGAAGTTCTAGAAGCAATATATGAGTGTCTTCATGAAAATATTTAAAAGTAAACAACGCTTACTAATCATTTACTGATTAGACTACACTTACAACTGATTTATTTTATTAGAATCGTTTTTTAGGTACCATCAAGCCCCGAAGAATGGAAATGTATTGCGCAGGAATTTCATGAGCAGTGGAATGTACCAAATGCTATTGGTGCCATGGATGGTAAACACGTAGTATTCCGACCTCCCCGAAGTTCTGGTTCTCATTACTACAATTACAAGGAACACACAGTATTGTACTACTTGCAATTGTAGATGCTAACTACAACTTTGTATATATTGATGTTGGAACAAACGGGAGAGTTAGTGATGGAGGCGTTTACAAAGATTGTGACTTTGCGTTAGCTTTGGAAAATCAATTGCTAAACCTGCCAAATAACACAGCATTACCACACATGGAAGATCCCGTACCATATGTTTTATTAGCAGATGCTGCATTTCCTTTGCAACATCATATTTTAAAACCATTCCCCTTTCGGAATATGACACGGGAACAAAGAATCTATAATTATAGATTAAGTCGAGGAAGGAGGGTAGTAGAGAATGCCTTTGGTATCCTTGCGAATCGTTTTCGAATACTGCTTAATCCCATCAATTTATCAAGGGACAAAGTAGTTGCTATTACAAAAGCATGCTGTGCCTTGCATAATTTTTTAAAAGCACAACGTCCGCAGGTAATTATGAAGGAAGTTGATACCGAACTTGAAAATGGAAAGGTAGTCGAAGGATTGTGGAGACAAAATGGTTCGGGGCTACATGATGTAACTTATCATCGAGGACGTCCAAGTACTGAAGCTATCAAGATCCGTGAAACATTTATGACATATTTTAACACTCATGGTAGGGTAGAGTGGCAAGAAAACATGATATAACAACCGGACAAGTCACATTTTACAAAATGGTCATCTTTGCCGAAGATTTACATTTTAATTTTTTAACTTTGTATCTTTAATGTGCTTACTAGATATTATAATTAATATCTAGTATATTAGTTTAATTAATAATTAAACTAATTATCTACAATTATAAACAAAAATAAAAATAATTGAACTAATTATCTAATTAGTTTAATAATTAAATGTAATCGAATATTAAAATGGCGAAGCGGATGAATTATTAAACTAATTCATCTTCGTCTTGTGCATCTTGTATAAGGCTTACTATTTTCCGCTTTGCCATTTTAATATTCGATTACATTTAATTCCTTTTAACTCGCTTCCTATCCAAGCGGTAAATAAATCGATGGGGTCGTCTTTGTCCTCCACTATTTTGTCCAAAGTAGCTCGCAGGATACCTTCAGGTGTTTCTTTCGTATTTCTCTTTCTTTTAAGTGGTCTACTTGGACTAGGAGAATTTGCTCTTGAATGTCCAGATTCAGGTGACAAAACTCCACTTGGCGATATCGTGTAAATTTCACTAATCGGTTCTTCCACTTCAGTCTATAAAATTTTAATTTAATTACATAAGTTAGTGTTCATATTATAAGTAATTTCAGAACTAACCATAGTAACATCAAGTTCAAAATTCTCTTCCAAGTAAGCATTTCCACAAGATTTCTTGTGCACTAAATTAGTGTCCCCGCGATCCTTTTTAGTAAACGGTCGTAAAAATTGTAAGGTATCGTACAACCACCAACTTGGTTTGGAAGTTGACGACCGTCCAGAACCACTCGGATCTCCTTTCTTCAGGTTTCGTTCAACATTCAAAAATTGCGTCCTTAAACTGTTGAGCTTTTTCAAAACCTCGTCGGTGGTAAACTTTACTTTCGTTTTTAATTGCAATTCGTTTGCAATGGTTTCAACTGCCACATGTCTAGACATTTTATTGTGATAAGCCGGCGAATTCACATTATACAATAGCGGCTGTAGTTCGTAAAGTTCGATTAAATGCTTTACTGTTTCAACTTGCCATTTTTTTTCTACTTCCATTACTATAACCTATAAATCGATTAAAATAATCAAAGTCATCATAAAAATATAACGTACTATTTACCTTTAAAAACTTCAATTTACTACAAAAAACAACAACAAACGTTTGTTTAAATAATAAACTTAAAATTTGTTAAATAAACACTCACAAACAACAATTTCGTTACTGGCAGAAAATACTGGTAACTTATGGTAACTTATAATATTTTCATCAAGTTGGCGTTGATGGGCGTTGCCTACTTTTGCAGCAATGCGCATGATTTATTTAAAAGTTGACCGGAAAGTGTAACGAAAATGTGACCGGCTCTATTTTGTTTGACGCAAAACAACACGAAAATGTGATAGTGTAATACAGCTTAAATTTTTCAGCAAACATTTGACAACTAGTTGAACGAAAAGTTCAACGAAAGTGTGATAGTGTCATACAGGCTTTACAACATTAAAATCATGTATAATTCTTGTAACAATACACTACCATGTATTTTTCTAGATTTTCTAGAACAAACTTGTGACGTCTCTCGCTTAATATTAATTTGTAGGCCGAAAACGACCTCTCTACGTCAACTGACGTCACTGGACAGAATTTGAAGTTTGGCGCCATTTCCGGAGATATCACTTCAGGCAGGGTTTGACCTGCGCCGTTAATGTATGCATTAATTTTCTTAATTGCATTAAGACTCGGATTTTTACTCAGAACAGTATTTAGTTTACCACGGACCTTTTCCGATAAAGTATTAGGAAGCATGTTAGTCTGTCGAATCATTTCTTCCAGTATTTCCATTGACTTATACAGAGGAAGATTTTTTGTTTCTAATTTTTCTATAGCGTCCGGTATATTGCTAAAATGTGTAGCAATAAGAGTTAAATTTTGTCGAATGGAAGCGTTTTCAAACGCTACCTTGCTAGAATTAACAGCAATTGACTCTGTACTGTCAAATTGACGTACTACTTGTTTTATGCCCTCAAAATTCTCGGCATAAAACAGTACTGCTTTCAACCAAGTGCCCCATCGCGTTATTATAGGTTCTGGTGGTAGTGGCAGATTTGGCAGTTGCTCTTTATAAACTTGCACACGCGATGGCGATTTTAAAACACTTTCTTAGTAGCGGAAATCAATTTGTTAACGATCTCGAACTCTCTCTAATCTCTTCTGCAATTCTATGGAATCCGTGGGCTAAACAGGTGATGTGCAATAATTTGGGATAAAACACTTGCAGAGCTTGACCAGCTTTGAGCATGTATGGAGCAGCATCAGAAACAAAGACGCATATTTGTTCATCAACAGAAGAATCCGGAAATAATGATTTAATGGAATCGTTTATGAACCGGGCAATGGTAGAATGGTTTGCTTTTCTAAGGCCTTACAGGCAACCAAGTAGGGAGTAGAGGGCTCCTTGGATAATTTTCCAACAATCAAATTCGCTATATAGCGTCCACATGAATCTGTCGTTTCATCAGCTGATATCCAGAGCAAATTGTTCGAAAGATCGGTACGGATTTCACTTAACACGTCTTCATATATAACTGGCAAGTAGTTTTTTCGAATCGTAGATTCAGTAGGGACTATTTGATTTGTACAATACTTCTTAAGGAATTTCTGGCATACTTGGTTATTCAATTGTTGAAATGGAATATTGCAACCAACAAAAAACTCACATAAATCTTTATTGAATTCTATTTTCATTGCAGAATCCGAAGTAGAAGGTTCAATTTGAGTTAGTAGTTGTTGGACACTTGCTGAAGGTTTATGTCTTGCTGCTATATGGGAAGCAGTATTCACATGTTGATCGATCAGAAATTTTTTTGAAGAAGGTATTCGCTTGTTACAAACCTTGCAGAAAACCACAGTACCATCAGTTCTAAATTCACCTGGGTAACCTTTAATCCAAGATTCCATTAAATTCTGCAAATTCTTTTTCATCGGCGGCATTATTGAAATAAAAACAATACGTTTGTAAATAAACTAATAAATAAAATGCTATGGGTAACTTCTGTAATAGTAACGTTCTAAGGAATATTTATGAATATTTTTGTTTTTGAAATATACCTATCCGTCATCCAATTCATTCGGCAGGTAGTAATAATTGCGGTACTTTTCTTAAATCCTTTCTGGGTAATTTTTTGGATAATATAGATTTACCTATTCTGAAGTAAGCATTTATAAAAAGTTCTGTTAATTGAGTTTCGTTAAAAATTTTCGTTCTTTATAATTTTTTCCACTTTTAAACTCAATTGGTATCCAAACTACTAAAAGCCAATATTTTGTGTTGGTAATGTTTAGTTGACTTTAAATTTGCAAATGATAATTATCCGTTCCCTTTAATTTAATTTTGCTTACATAAATTTTTCAGTTGTTTTTAATTGAAGGGTTATTTATTAAACTCGTTTTTTACCTTTTCTTCATTTACTAATTGAATTCATTTTTGTTGTTCTTTTTTAGCTAAGTTTTCTTTTATAGCGTTCAAAATGTACGGAGGATCCTGACACTTCTCACCTTTTCCAACATTGTTTCTGACAATTTCTGGAGCAACACATTTTTGATAAAACTGGATTAGTTTTGGCAACATTGTTTCTTCCTAAAATTTACTATCTATTTGTATTTCTTCTACAAATTTTGTCATTTATGTAAACAACAAAATAGCATTTTGACCATTTTGTAATATTTAGCTGACCTTGAACCTAAAGAGCGATTGAAGAAAACGACATTAAAACACAAATTTGTAAGAATTTCTAAATTAATACCTGATAATAATATGTATGATTTCTTTTCAGTCTTATGCCTTGATCATATCTCTCTAGATAAATCTTGCTCTTCATGGAATCCACGACTTCCTCAATTGTATTTTTTTCTAATTTTAGCTTAGTAGCTGAATATAAACACTTTACTTCAAGTAGTGCATCTTCACCAATTAAACCTATAAATTGGTAAATTGTAAAAATTACACGAATACAACTATAACAAAATATATAATTACCATCAGGGGAAGCGCCCAAAAAGCCATGATTCAAATCAACCCATAAACCGGAATCTTGAACTTTTAATTTGGTTTTATCTTTAAAAAGTCCAGCTGCTACTTTTTCTTTGGCAATGCCATACTCCGCAGCTTCTGAATAAAAGTTGGAGCTATGTAGGCATGCCTTCACCATATTGTGACAGCTAGTGAACGGTCTTCTTTTAACAACACGTCCAAGCAATGATGCTGTTAATCTTAGTTTTCTTTCACATTCAAAGACACTATTACCAAATTGTTCTCTAGAGTCTGTTTGGATTCTATCTCTGTCAGACTCTGTAACCTAAAATTTTTTGATTGTCTATTTCTAATAATCCGATAAAATTAATTATTCTTACCTGCAACTTGTTCAAAACGTCTTTCACATCTTTTTCTAAAATATTTGGATCTTCTTCTTGCGCAGAATTAGGGCTGTAATCCTCATTTTTTATAGTGCAAATAGTGTTTAACTTTTTCCTGGGTTTGTCATCATTTGAAAAGGGTCTTTTTCTGCATTTCCATTCCTGCTGGTTCATATTTTTTTTTATAAATTCGGAAAAATGCCTTCCAGAACTGCTACCTACTGCACGTTTATATGGACTTATGTGCCATTCAAATTTCTTATTGTGCCTTAATCCAGACAGGTGTACACGCCTTTGATACGATCCTCTTTGTACTAAATTTAATCTTTTTCCGGCGTTAAAACGTACAACGATATTCATTAATCGTTCAACTCAACGATATTCATTAATCGTTCGGCACGATTATTATTTTCGTTTGAAATTAAGAGGTGCGCTTTTCTAACCAACAAATCGAGAGCACCCACGGTATAAAAGTTATCAACAATTTTATGTTTTTACAGAAAGCTTATAAATGCCATTTAAATGATTATAAATTGGTGTTGACTTAAGTTTAAGAATACAATTATTTTGCTGGTCTCCTGGAGTATTGCAGATCCTTTGTTCGCAAAATATATGATCCTCATATAAAGGGTCTACCAATCAGGGTTTGTTTTAAATTTTAAAAGAAACACATATTTTGTATGAAAATTTTCTAATTCTCTACTGAAATATGTTGTAGGGGCTTGAACATTTATGAATGGAAAACAATATCCGGTAAATGTCCTCCACGACTACGTTTGCAGACGTCGATTCTTTTAACAAAATTTTCGAATACATTTTGCATAATTGCGAACTTATTTCTCGGATGACGGCTTCGATATTTGTTTTAGTTCTGAAATTGTTTGTGGATTATTCGCGTAAACATTATCTTTCACATAGCCCCACAAAAGAAGTCCAATGGCGTTAAATCACAGGATCTTGCTGGCCAGTTGACGTCACCTTTTCGCGAAATTAAACGCCCGTTAAATTTAGTTTTCAATAGTTGGATTGTTTCTCGCGCTGTATGGCACGTAGCTCCATCCTGTTGAAACCACAAGTCTTCCACACCCATATCATCCAAAATAGGCCATAAAAATTGGTTACCATATCCCTATAGCGAACTCCATTGACAGTAACGAAAGCACCAGCCTCATTTTCGAAAAAATAGGGACCAATGATGCCCCTACCCATAAACCACACCATACAGTGACACGAGATGGATGTAGTGGTTGTTCAACAACTGCTTTTGGATTTTCAGAAGCCCAAATTCGACAATTTTGCTTGTTAACATACCCGTTTAAGTGAAAATGTGCTTCGTCCGAAAAGATGATTTTTTCTGAAAAACAAGCACCACGTTCAATGATCCAATCAGCAAATCTAAGACGTTGAGAATGATCTGCTGGCTTTAATTCTTGTACCAGTTGTATCTTATAAGGCTTTAGAGCTAAATCCTTCCGTAAAATTCGCCATGTGGTCATTGTGGACAGGCCTAATTGTTGAGAACGTCGTGAAACCGATAAATTTGGGTCCTCTGTGACACTTTCACGTACTGCAGCAATATTTTCGATTGAACGACATGGACGAGCACATATTTTTGTGCTTACGTTTACTACTGAACCGGTGGACTCAAATTTTCGCACTAAATTCGCAATTGTAGTCTCAGATGGACGATCGTTACAAATAAAAATATCGCGAATTTTGCGAAATGTAGTCTTCACGGATCGACCATTTTCATAATGGATTTGAATTATCTTAACACGATTTTCGAGCGAAATCAAAGGCATTATATTAAATGTTGACCTTTATTATACATATGATAAAAACTGAATAACAGAACTGCCTACTTGACCTATTTCAACCAAATTTAAAAAAAAACCCCCTGATTGGTAGACCCTTTACATGGTGGAGCCCATGTCTGAGATCAGCTCTTAAAATGTCAATATCGTTAAGACCTTTTTAGCATGCTCATAAATAGAACATTTCGCTCTTTTCGTTAATTGGTTTATTTATTTATGTTGCAGTAAGTAGTTTTCTTCCTTACAAGCATATTTGTTTGTCAGCTTTAATGGAACGTAACCTCTTTCCATAATTTTTAGTGCGTGATTAGTGCTTTCAAGTTTTTGAACGTTCTGTCCATAACTGACGTTCTACACACTAGAATCACCGTCTGCGATAAATTTTCCATATCGATCTCCATGCATTGCTTCACTGAGATTAAAGCCTTCTACGGCTAATTCTGCTTCCATTCCAGATGCTGACCCAGTCCAATTTTTAAGCAAATATGTTCTCCAGGGTTATCTGACCCTGCGCATACAGAACAAAATTTATTCTTGATGACCACAATAATAATTCTCCAGTGTACTTTCCAATTATGCCTATCATTTCTGAAAGCGCGTTATAATTTGTGCTGTGTCCACTGCGAATTACGATATACGTTGGACCAGAATATGTAACAGCCTCTTTCCTTCCAATACAGTTCTCTTTTATTACAATACCAGCATAAACCGAAGGAGTAAGTTGATGACGTTCTCCAACAGCAAAATCGTGGTCATCAAGGCCACTTTATAATTTAAATGCATTAACACAGGAGCCTGTACTTTTGCAGCTGTTTTTCCAATCGGTACTTTTGCCTTATCATCTTGAGAGATAAAAACTACCTGTTCAGGCCCAAGTATAGATGCAAGTTCCTCGAGACCATTGGCAGTAGCTTTACAGAAATGTTGATCGACATGATCTCGATGTCTGCTGTTTGGGCTCGACACAATCTCACAGGCACAGTTGTGACATGACGCTTACCCTCCAAGGATCCAGAGTACTTTGGAATGAGCCTACGGTATGTAGAGGTCCGCGATAAGGAAAATCCATATTCAACAAGCCGTGCATGCAATTCATCAAGAGTCTTGCAAGTTCTTAGTACTTCTGATCGGCGTCGATCAGCAGCTGAACTTCCATGTGTTTCTATATCGCAAATGACTTGAAGAAGACCTGATTGATTTTCTTCAAGAGAAGGACGTCCAGCTCAGTCCTTATAGATAAAGATTGCACGTTGGGATGAGCGGATTTTAGGCTTAAAACTTCAGCCTTTTGCTTTGCTCTAAATTTTCGCATGTTCGTTGCCCGGACGATTTTGTTATTTAACTGTTTTTTTCTTTTGATCAGTATCAAGCCTTAATTTTTTTATTATTTTTTCAATTCCTTCGTCTCCAAGTCCTGCATCTCGCTTTCTCACGACAGCATTTAATTCAGCTTCCAGTACTGAAATTTCAGTTTTCAAAGCATCTTGTTTTGGTGTTGAAGCTGTTGTAGATGCAAATGAAGAAAGGATTGAAGAAGGTTTTGGTGTCGAAGGTGATGTAGATATGGGTAATGAAGGCATTAAAGCAGCAAACGTCAACGGAAGATTCATTGGTACTGGATGCTAGAAAAAAAATATTAACTCGTATTAAATCAGAACCCATACAACTGTTCTAATCATTCAATAAAACATGCTCAGAATACTCACCTTCTGGAAATAATTGAGAAGAGAATTTTTCTTGGTCCCAATCTGAGTTGGTTCTTCGATTTTCAACAATGTAAGACGCTCTAGCTCTTTTGGATTTGTTTTGTGCTCATCTCTTAACGGTACCCAAAATTCGTTTGTTTTCTTTTGTATGACCTGCATTGATAAGGAATCCTTATAATATTTTATAAAAGCTTTATACAGCCGATCGTACAACGACATTATTGCATACGGTTATATTATATACGGCTGTAATACGGACTCTCTTCGACTTGCTTGACAACTTCACTGAACTGCAAACTGTCTGACAAACACTGTCGGTTTTCAATCACCTGACGTCTTGACGTCAGCGCCACCAACTGAGAATTAAATCAGTAGTACTTTTATAATTTCGCGCCATATTCAAATATTTGAATTTGACGAATTCGACTACGTGATAAACATCTAAGCCCCCTCCCCCCACCCCGTGACTGGGCGTAGTATTTTAAAGACCCCCCTCCCCCCCCTAAATGGGTCACGTAGTATGGGTACGTTCCCTTATGTAGAAGTGAAATAACTACATACACTATTATTGCTAGTGGGGAAAGTGTTGCCGTTAATCGGCAAGAAGATTTAATCGAAAACATAACACTTCGCCTGATTACTCTTTTCGGGTCGGAGGCCGAAGAAGTAGGCGAAGTATCGGCCCCTATCACCACAGCGACAACCAGTCCTCGTTCACCATCGCCGCCCCGTACTTCAAATCAGCCTCCTAATCGTACGCTCAGTTTAGCTTTTTGGGTATAGATAGGCTAAGGGGTTGTTAATGTGAGGGCGCATATTTAAAAATAATTGAATAAAGCAAAAAGTTTAAAAATAAGCAAATGCAAAAAAGATGAATTTTACGAAACTCAAAAAAATGGTAGGGTAATATGGAATACCACTATATCCTAATGTGGAATAGGATATTTTAATATAGAATAGTGGAGTACTATTTGTTTTAACAATGAAAAGTGAACAGTAATGAAAATAATAATGTATTTATTTTATAATACGTACAAAAAACAATATTTCAATTAAAGTTAGATATTAAAAATAAAACAATAGATAGATATTTTATAAAACATGGACAAGATATCTATAAAAAATTATTCTAACATATTTAAAGCTGTTTACAGAAATCGCAAATGTAGGAATCCTTTTCAACCCCAGCACATTCTTCATGTGCTCAAAAACCACACTGTACGCACATTATCCAAACTTCTCCATGCGTATTCTCTGAAATTTTCATCACAAAATAAGCAGAAGGCGTCATGATCAAGGTGCATTTTTTGTGACAAAGTTTCTTCGTCAGAAGAATCCTGGACAGAAATACTTCCATTGATTCCGAACTCGACGAAGATAAAACTCTCCGCTGACGACGTTTATGTGATATCTGTTTTTTATTACCTGAATCTTGGGTTGAACTACAAGGCAGTTCCTTTGCAAAAACTTTTCTCTTAACTATCTCCCTTTTCTCTTTTATTGAGTTTATAGATGTCTCTAGTTCTTCCTTATTCGGTGTGGAGGTAATTATCTTTGCTTTTCCAGGTTTTCTGCCTCGATTTCCCTCTTTTCTTCAAGATGGGTATCGGTAAAATGTCTTCTGGATTAATTGTAACGGCAACATTTTGTTCTTCAACTGCGTTTTCTCGGTTAACGCTAGTAAGCTGCTGGTCTTCGCGGTAGCTTCAGGGTATTTATCGTCCTGTGATGCTTCCAAAAAATCTAAATTATTGAAAAAATTATATTTTTCAAAAATGGCTATAAAAATTTATATAATTACTTAAATAATGTAATATACATAATAATAATAATATTAGCTATTTATGTAATGAGTACATAATTTAGGTCTTTATTGGACGAAGTCTATGGTTTATGGCAAAGAGAGCTTGCCAGCGAGGCCAGAGTCCAAAAAGCCTAATTATGTGAAAATTACATACATAGCTTCATGTTCGACTGCACCGTAGAAGATTTTCTTTTACATTATTTGACATAATATTTGAAAATCCACTTTGACATTTATAAATTGTATAATTGCGAAGAGTGCTTTTTCTATTGCTCTTGGTTACTATAAGTTGTTTATTGATTTTTTTTAAATTGTGTGAAATTGTTTCGGGTTGAATTAATTTATGGGTGTAATAAATAAAGGAAGAAATCGCTGAAATAGCGTCAAAAGCTAAAGAATCGCTTCTTCCGACCAAGTTGGAACATTTGTACGAAGAGACTTATGTCACATATAAAAATGGTGTTTAAAAATAAAAATTGTGAAAACTACAGAAGATGCTACATTGACATATTTTAATAATAATAATATAATATAATAATAACGTTTATTTAGTCCTATAGACTATACATACGAGATACTACAAATAATACAAATACGTGACAAATTATTATACAATAATAAAAGATAATACAACTACCGAAATGATACAACAATTCAAACAGGTAATATAAATACATAGAAGACACAACAACAGCACAAAAACTAGACTCCATCCATCTTTTGCTTAAGGAGAAGCCTTTTAAGACCGGTTTTAAATCCTCTGATTACTTCACCTTCTCGCAACTCCTTAGGTAGGTTGTTATACAGCACCACACCGTTAAAGAACACTGAATTTTGTGCTGCACTTGTGTTAACTCGATTTACCACAATCTTCTTCCTTCCTCTGGTATCATGTGCATGGTGTTCTTCAACTGTTTTTATCATATTACTCAGGTATTCCGGCATTAATCCTAGCTTTACTTTATGAATAAAGACTAGTATGTGATAATCGCCTAGAGCTTTTATATCTAACCATTCCAGTTCTAAAATCATATCCTTCACTCGGCTGTATCTGTCTCTTCTCAATATCACCTCATTGCTCTGTTCTGCAATATTTTATATCTAACCATTCCAGTTCTAAAATCATATCCTTCACTCGGCTGTATCTGTCTCTTCTCAATATCACTCTCATTGCTCTGTTCTGCAATATTTGTAGCCTGTTTTTATTTGCCGCGCTACTCAGAAATATTATCGTACCCATATACGTTAAGTGTGGTAACACTATCGTATTTGATATTGTTAGTATTGTTATATTGTTAGTTGTGTCCGTCTTCGACGAGTAGACCAATAAATGCACGTGCCTTACCGTCCTTTTTGTTCCATGTTGCTAGTAACGTTGTATCGGTTGGTGCTTGATCTTCAATAACTGTCCACAGGTCTTCTTTAATTAATAGGAGCTCAATTTTGTATCTCCAAACCTGGTAATTTTCATCGTTCAACTTCGTGATTTGTACCTTTGTTGATTCCGACATGATTCTATTATAAGTTATATTTATCCCCTTCTTACTTTATACCGCCAATTTAATTATTGATGTTTTCTATAGCTGGATATTGGTTTACTGGTCCCATAACCTGTTGGTTTTTACCGTTGATGGCTTCCGCGTGACAACCTTTATTTCTTTATTCCTAGCTAAAATAAAACACTTGTGGTTTTAGGTTAACTTACATGATGAATTAATTTTATTATTGATATACTTTTTATCAGGTATACAAACATGAACTACTATATTACCAACTGTCAAAAGTTTTACATTTCAAAAAAAAACTTATATACAGGGTCATTCACAAACAACTGTAAACAATAGAGATTGGTTCACATTTTTATAATATAATGTTGCCAATAACTGACAATTTGAGTATATAAAACTTCATACTCGGAAAGAATTGTTGTGATTACATCCAGACGTTTCTGGATTTCGATTTTAATTTTATTAGTTATCAATTCGTCAGGCGTTTTCGGTTGGGCTTTGTTTAAAAACGTATTAAACCGTGTTAATTTGGCTTTAAGTGCACCCTTATCGTGAATTAGTTGTTCCATAGTAACTATAAAATGTAAATTAAATACAGAACTTATGAATACTAATTTAGTTTTGATACGAATGAAAGAATTGCGGATTATCTTTAAAATTATAAGTGTAAAACCCTGAATTATTTTTATGAGTTTGGAAAACCCTGCACGTGTCGGCAAGAAAGAAAGGTAAAAGAAAGGATTTCTCACCCTGTGTTGTATTGTAGACGCCGACTTCTTCCCTTTCGTCCAGGTATAAGTTAGTCTCTCTTGCTATTGTGTCGTGTAGCCAAGTTCTTTGTTGGAATTTCTTGTTCGGAATTTCCAACTATTTGAATTGATGAAATCAAATCTTCGCTGATGGAAACTGATTTCTTGAATAATTGAATGCTGAGTTCGAAATACTAAACTTGTACGTTTAATTTTAGTATTTCATTCGTTTCGAAGGAGCAAAATGGACGACTGATGGAAATTTTGACTTCTTGAATTGTTGTTTTCTTGAGTTCGAAATACTAAATTGTGTGTTAAAATTTAGTATTTCATCCAGATCGAAGGACCAAAATGTACGCTGCTGGTACAGAATCAAGCTCCGCTTTATTTAAATTGTAGAAATTTATTACGAAGGCTTGATTATAAAGGTTTGGAATGTTGAGTCTATGCAATACACGACCACGCTGGTCCACTATTAACAAAAAACTGGTTGGCTGTTGCTGGTACAGCGAAGAGGGCGCAATCCAAAATTGCAAGCAGTTTTGAAGAGTGGGATACAACCTCAGCGGCGTCGAGGCCCAACATTAAATAGGGTTACAAATATAAAATACAAAATGAAATAACTACGTTCGAACAAAGACTATATATTTCGATGCAACTTTAATACTATTAAAGTTGAGTTGGAAATATATAACATACAGCCTCGTTCATAGCAGTAAGGCATTTTCACAAATGTGCTATAATGCAGTAATTCAAGAAAATATAAATAAAACAACAATCAAACTATTTAATAATATTTATTTTAAGATATTTTTCAATATTTTGTAGGCCCTTCTTTGGCCTTTATGACCACAGCAACTGTTTTCAGGATAGTCATGATTAATGAGTTACAGATCGATGGTGACAACTTCTCCCATTTCAACTGCAAATTTCTTTGTAGGTCAATTTTGACCTACATTTTATTTTAGTATTGACTACAAATGCTTGATGAGGAGTAGATCAAGTGACTGTGCGGGCCAATCTATCATAGTCACTCCCTTCGACGCAAAACAATGCCTTGTGGTTTGTAACCTATGGCAAGGTAGCTACGACAACTCTTAATTTATAGATGTCATTTCAGTTCTTTAAGTTGGTAATCAATTATTGAACTGAAACACTATAGTATACACGCATTGTTTTATAAATAAAGGCAGTTACATTTTCTTACTTTAGCAAGTATTAAAGTTGACTCAAACTACAAGTTATCGGTTATCTAATACGTCTACTAGCGGGACGTAACACTGATACACAGAATATAACACTGATATAATATAATAGTTGTATGGTCTGTATTTGGAAAAATATTTGTGTATGAATCCATCAAAGTGGATTCCAACATTGCTATATAGGTGGCACTGTTCATTCGACTTTCGCATAAAAACATTTTTTCCAATCCCGAGGCTGTCATTCAAAAAATTATAAATTAAAAATATTATATAATTGTAAACCAAAAAGGTAGCTGTATAGAAGCCTAAGAACTGCGGTCATCTGAGTTCCACCTTGTTTAACAGTTGTAACCTGTTTTGGACTGATTTTACTTTTATAGTCGTAACTACCACTATTCTGAAAACGTTTTATTGTGTTTAGCACGGCATAATGCGAACAACAAACACGTTTACTAATTTTGAATTGGCTTATTCCTTCTTGATAAAGTACAATTATTTGTGCCCTTTTACCAGCAGTTAAATTTGTATGTTTTTCCTTTTTCACAAATTTTATGGTATATTAAATACAAATAAAATATTTAAAAATAAAACACACACTATCAAACTAAACAAAACCACTGTTTTTTCAAACTGAACAATTTATTTAAATCTTTTTTTTTATGCCTCTGGTTAGAAAAATTTTGTGACCAATTTCTTTGTATTATAATCGCATGTTACTTACAATTACCTGTTAAAAATATTTAGGATGGGTAGAGTACTTCAAAATAATTATGCACGATTTTAAAGGGTGCCTTACTGCCGTGAGCGAGAGGTGCATGTCGCCAGCCCCCAATTCGAATTTTTATTCAAAAGGTCTAAATCGTTTGTGCATCGTTTGTGCATGATTGTGCATTCTTTATTTTCGTTTATACCTTTTTCGTTTTAGAATTATTTGAAAATTTAGTTGGGGGGGGCTGGAGACATGCTAGCCCCCCCCATTCAGAATTTTGTTTCGAAAATAGTTTTAATCGTTTGTGCATCGTTTGTGCATGATTGTGCATTGTTTATTTTCGTTTGTACCTCTTTTGTTTCCGCGTAATTGAAAAATTTATTGGGGGCTGGAGACATGCTAAATTTGAACTTTGAATTTTGGGTTCAAAATTTTTCCAGATCGTTAGTTCTTAGTATGTACTCGTTTGTGCAAACTTTTTTCGTTTGTACCTCTTTTCGTTTCGAGTTTTTTAAGCAATACAAAAGCTAAATTGACGCGCAGCAAGATTAACGAGATTCTCATAATTTTTTTAAAGCCGAATAACGAATCTTTAGATATTTTGATGTACAGGGTGTCCCCGTGACCGTGAAGAAGCTTTGACGTGGTGATAGATGATACTTTTATAAGACAAATTTTCAAATAAAATTTTTGTTCCAAGTTCAAACCCTTGATGGATACTCCTTTTTAAAGCAATATTTTAAAGTTCTGCTTTCAAACGGCAATTTCACCGTAAATATTGATTTTATCTAATTAATAGATTAATGATTTTTTAAAGACAATGTACTTATCTACAAATTAGTTTATAACCTCCTATTATCTAGGATGAACGGAATTTGAGTTGTGAATTAAATTAAGAGAATAAATGTTTGTTTGCACTATTTCTCGTTTTGAGAATTTTTAGAAATACGAGTGTTAAATTGACGTGCCGAAGGATTAAAGAAATTCCTCGATATGAAATATTGGTATAAAAAATAAATAATTATCCAAAAACAATAAAAAACTTTATTTCTATTAAAATATTTACAATGTATATACAAGAAATTGGCAGTTAATTTTTTCTGATAACTGCATAGTTTTCATTGAGGTCTGCATATCATCATATTTTCTCCATTTATATTGTTGACTTCTCCAGCAATATGCTACATAGTGACCTATTGCTGATAATTGTTTACATAAAGGTGGCAAAAAACTAATTACACCTCGTAAGCTAAAGGTTTTTGTTAGAAATTTTAATTCTAACGGTATGTTTTAAGCACAATTTCAATTCCTGATGAACAGAGTCCGTCAACACAGGTTCAATAAATATATGGTTTCCCGAAGTAAAGGTTCGTTCTACTATAACGGCACCGCAATTTTCGCAATTAATATTACTTTCCACATTGTAATTTAATGTATTCTGTAAAAATTGTAAATTTTCCGCTGCTAAATTCACACTTAATGTTTTATAAGTGCGGTTACCTATTTTCTCGCAAAAAGTGCATTTGCGAATCTCTTGGTAAGAAGGGTATTCTTTCAATAATTCGTTAATTAGATAATGCGCAGTGCAATTACAATCCAATATTACACAGTCTCCCACTTGCTTTGATTGATTTTTAAATAAAGCCGAAAGAATTATAGCCCTCTTTCGATAGCATTGTACTGTTATTCCGTCTCTAGCAGCATTTTTTTATCATTTCAAAAAATGTTGAACTATCGGTGTGAGAATTGACAAAATTCAAGTAAGTGTTACTGTCGATGTAGCTCGAATATAAAATTTGAAAAATCGTATCAAACGTGCAAGTGTTTGTAATACTGTAACTATAATTACCGAGAGTAACCGATTTTAGACTTGAATTATTTCCGTTTAATAATAAGCCTATTACAGAACTATTACTTTTACTAGTTGAATTATAAATATTAAATTTTGGATCTACGCCTAGGTAAAAAGATGTTTTGATTTTTTTTAGCTGTATTTCCTTGAGAATATTTTTCAACTTGTCCATGCCAGTTCTCTTCGGATTGTTCTGAATCAATATCTTCTAAATTTAAGTTTTCGGCATCGTCTTCATCTTGGTTGGCAATGCTGTTTAACTCTTGCTCCTCTTCCAAATCCATGTTTCTATTATTTAGTTTAGATCCAACAATATTCGTTGATCCTAAAATACTTTCTATATGGATGGGCAGAAACACATCTAGTCTTGCAGGTAAGCTTTGGTGTTGAAAACTATTTTTTCAGATCTTTGAACATACTTTCGGAAGATGCTGACGTTTCAGTTTCATCTCCATAACCAAATATAGGTACCATAACGGCAGACCACAGTGGTAACAATTTGATAAATTTTAATAACTTTTTCCCAATGTCGCGACTGTAATGAATGTTATCGCGGTTTCACAATTTTCAGGGTTTTCGCGGTTGCGAGGCAGTTATTATATATAATTTCTATTTCCTCAAAAATATTTGTAGGATTAACTTCTTCACATTCTAAATCAATATTATTGACATCTATTTCTGCAAGGCTCTCATTTTTATCTTCCCAATTCGCAATTACATCAATTTGATCGAAATGATGAGGATTATACGACGAAAACCGATCATTAAGAAAATTTTTGCTAATTCGCATGCCGTTAAAACCCGATATCGTTGGATCCCTCTTCTTCGTGTAGAACAACAGTAAAGATATTTTTTAGTAAATTTTTAATATCATCAAAATCGCTATTTGCAATTACCAAACTTATAGCTTTCATATAAAAAATTTTTACTCGTGGGCGAGCTGTTTTAATATCTTTCCATGTACTGATTAAATGCATCGTATGATTAAAATCTAATCTAATCATGCAATTAGAATTTCGTACCCGGATTCTTTTCTAATGAGTCCGGAACAAACCTTGATGTACATATTTAGGGTCGAGTATTGGGTGAAGGCTTTTACTACTGCCATCATCAATGCCTTGGATTGGTCTGTGATAACTATTTGTTTGTCTTCCAGAAAGCAATGATATCCGCTTAACTACTCCTCCGGTTGCATCAATCGAAATGCGAGGAACTTTTGCTTTCTTAGCATAAATTCTATAAGCATCTAATTCTGATGGTGTCCAGTAATTTACTTTTCTACGACCATCAGAGTAATCGGCAAATATTGCATTGACGACACACATAGTAACAAGTCCATTACGCACGGTGTGACGTCACCGTTACGTAATATCGTCGATCGCACGACTAGGGAATTTGATAATTTTACTATAATTGTGTTGGCTGAACTAATTCATTTTAGTTTGACAGCTATAATAATATACGTGCGTTTCTCAAGATTCATTTGTGTATTTATTTATTGCTATCGAATCAAGGTAATATTAATTTAATGAATATTATTCTAATTTTCTAACTTTTTATAATTTTAGTTTTAAAATCATGTCGAGCAGCGAAGAAAGTTGTTGTACACCTCCTGATATAATTGCGCAAGCAAAAACTGCAACCACAAATTTACTACCAGCAAAATCTCGGAGAGATATGAAGTGGTATATAAAAAATTTATGGATTGGAAACTTAACAATAAAGTTAAGTCGTTTTCCGAAAATGTCTTCTTAGCATATTTTCAAAATTTGTCGGAAGAGTTGTTACTAATGTTACCAATGATCCGTCTCTTGTTTTCAATAACTGTTCTGTTACGATTAATAATTATTACAATAAAATGTAAATATTTTAGATTAAGTCTGGGATTTATTTTTTGTTATAACTTTTAGTGTAGGTATTTTTTAATTTAATATAAACCTTTATCGATAATTTGTTTGGTGTTCCGACAGTTTTAATTATTTCGATTACTTGTTTACTAAAATAAATCCGCACGGTCAGTTATTACATAATTATAGTCTATTTATTTCACTGAGAGACTAAATGTCAGATTCGTTAAGCATCCATCGTAGCTCGGAAGCTATTGATAATAGGGGTAACATACGGAGTACGGTGAACAATTGCACTCAAGCTATGATGAGTGACGAATTTGATTTTACTCTCTGTTGAAATTAAATGGACCATAAATTAGTATCTTAAGCAACAAGTTTAGTAAAATTGCTTTTATTACGAGGTTTATACAATTTTTTCGCATTTTGTGAAAATTTAACCTAAAATATGAATTTTGACGTTTGACTAAATTTTTCTGCGCGCGATCGATCTGAATTTTGCATACGCCTTCCTACCGATAAATCACCAGGGAGGGTCTGGGGCGAGGGGAGAATTTTTGCTCAGTTTTCGATATCTAGCGCCGTTCTCGAGTTATTGCGAATTCAAAAATACAATTAAAATTAAAAATTTTTACATTTGTGTGGTCGTAGAAAAGTATAGTACTTAACTCGAGTTGTAAACCATTACACACTGTGGAATTTACTTCACTCGCCGCTTCGCGGCTCGTGAATAACTTTCCACGTCGTGTGTAATAGGCTCTTACAACTCTCGTTACGTAATATACTATTAAATCGATCGTACGAAATATCTCTAATTATATTATTGTAGGGTGAACATTCTTTCATTCTAATAATTGCCAATATAGGATCACAATCTAAGCGAGTTTTTTAGAGCCTTGTATTTCATTATTCGCAACGCGTTTGCTGATGGCAAATGGCTTGGTTCAAGTTCTCCAAAATTCATACATTTGGCCGATTCTTTCCTTTGAACAAATGCAGGCGACATTTTTCATTTAACATCTTTGATTCGTATTCTATAAGGTAAATGTACTAGTTATCGTCAGTGACTCAGTATTCGTCACAATGCAATAATTTTCTCTAATATTAAGCATTCGGTGACATCTACCTTTCATGATATTATTTAGTCTTTAAGTTTCATATGTCAGCATTTAGTTTTATCAATATGGGTTAGTATAAGATTATAAAAACGTTGAGTTTTGCTAGTTTACAGTTAGCAGTGTGCATGTACGTGAAGATTTGATGTGATTGCTTAGTAGTTTTCTTAAGGTAAGTGTGTATTTTTAAAACCTGAATTATACTTGCAAGCATTATATATTAAAGTTATTATGGATAAATTCTGCTATTCAATAATTAATGAACCTATGCTTAACAAAATTTTGAAGTTATCTCTTGACTAACAATTTAATTTAACTATGACGAGCATTGGTACATCATAAACACAGTCATGTACCAATTACCGTCACCACTGACGGTTAGTGGTACAAGTGTAATCTAATTTTAAAATCGCATATTTTTTATCATTAAGTACTGCAATAACGAAGTTACTACACAATCTTGCTTCATAAAATTAAACGTGTACGAGGACCAGTATTCGTCTTACTACTTATGCATTAGTTTGTCGAATAAACGTACCTTAAATCATTATGACGATTACAGGGCCCAATAAGTGACGAATACTAATTTCGAGGCAAAATGGTACCAGTAAGATTCAAATATACTGAAGATGATATGCATAGAGCCCTTTTAGCTGTTGAAAATGGTATGTCAGTCTATTCGGCCGCAAAGGCTTACAAAGTACCAAGAATGACATTATCGGATAAAGTTAGAGGAAAGTCTCCAATCAAAAGAAAAATGGGACCATCTTCCATTTTATCAAGTGAAGAAGAAATGCTACTAGAAAAGTGGATTGTCTATCTAGCATCTGTACGCTTTCCAATAAGGAAAGAGCAACTTCTCGATAGCGTTCAATTATTATTAAAACAGTTAAGCAAGCAAGATAAATTTCCATATTTCCAAATATGTAACGATAGCAATAGTTTGAAAGAATCGAATGAAAGTACTGAGTCGGTGTCTATAAATGAGGAACCAAAACCATCAGACTCCAATATTGTAGGAAATATTGAATCTGAAATCCAGGAAAGAGATAACGAGATCACTACGTATTCAGAAAACAGTGTTCCAGCTACATCGCACCGCGATGAAATTGAAGTCGAAGCACTGTATAGAGCACAATGCCAGTCACCACCTGCAGAAGCTATGATCATAGAAAATACAGAAATATTAATGGAGAAATTTCCAACACCTTTTAAAAAATCTTTATTTTGGCCTTCCACACCCTCTACTAGTTCTAATTGTCAAAAGCGAAAGTCAAAAGAAAAGGTACCTGCTGTGGCAACGTCTCAAGAATGGCGACAATACTTTTCAAAAAAGGAAATGGAAAAGGCCGAAAAAATTAAAAAAACTGAAGATAATAAGCGTAGAAGAAAAGAAATTGCTGAAAAGAAGAAAGAAACGGAGAACGCCGCTAGGGCACAAAATATGAAACATAAGAAAAAGGAAAGTGTTGGCAGTGGTTCGTTGAGCAGTTGGTATTGCAAAATTTGTATGAGGAATGCAAGATATGAACAATGTTTATCCTGCAAATGCTACATGAAATATGCAAACATATCTAAGAATGCCAAAAAGTTTTACTGTTCATCTTGTATTAAATAGAATAAAACTGTTACATTTGTTACTTACTAGTTTAAATTTAGAATCAAATATTTTTATTTTAACATTGTAGTAACTTAAATATGTTTACTTAAAAGTAGAAAATAAATAAATTTTTCCGATTGGTACTTTATAACTTTACTTTACTTTACTTTAATTAAAGGTTTAAATTAAGACGGACATTGCACACGACAATGACGAACACTGTGGGAAGTGTAATTTGGGTGACGATTACTTTCAATGTATAATATATTATATTTTGAGTTTTATATGACTTTGGTGTGATAATTTGGTATTTTCAAAAATTAGAACTTTAACGGAAATTAACATAACACTGGGAATTCTGTACACGCAAGATATATGCAACATCAAATGTAAAGTTTGGTTTCTCTTAAGTTGACGAATACTGGTACTTTTACCTTAGGGCTTTTTACCTGAAAGTCGTCTTTTTTCCCTCCGCTGCACGAGTTAAAATCTCCAGTAAAGGTGCAATCGATAATAACTCTTCAATTTGGTATTGGAGGTTTTCTACAACCTTTAAACTTGCTTCCACAAACTGTGCACTTTCCGATTATATTAGAAATACTGCCCCGTTTGGTAAAACCTTATTTCTTTTAAATGATAAGCAACACGGTTTTCTTGTTAATTCAAAAATGTTCTTGTATAAGTGAAGTCCATTCATTTGGTTCAAGGATTGAAAAATATCTACAATCTTGACGATCTGACCTTTTATATACCGCTTGATGCTCTTCGTTGTATATTTCTGACCACTCTTTAGCTGACAAAGTAATTTTAAACATAAATTCTTTTGTTAATTTTTTATAAAACTATTATCATCCGAGGTATCATCTTGATCTATTTTTTAAAAGTATCTTTTCATTTCTTAAATTGTGCTGTAAAGGTATACCTAGTTTTCTCTGATATTATGTCGATTATTTTTAACTATTGTGTAGATACAGTGGCGGCAATATGAAATGCCCGGGTACCGGTGGCGAGCAATGTTCGATAATAATCGAGTGCTATCGACTCTAAATTTGTTAAAAACGGCACTATTACTTTACCATACTAACGCCCCAATATAGTACTCCCTTATCCAATTTAAACTTTTTAAATAATATTATATTTACCCAAAGAAATACACTATTCAAAATTATTAACGAATTATGGTTAATTTAAGAATGCAAATATTTTATAAAAAGCATAAAAAATATTTTTAGGTTAAAAATTTATTACGAAACAGAAATACAATAGTAATAAATCTTTGAATACTTTGTTATACCACCTTTAGCTTCTATTACACATTGTAAAAAACCGGGAAATCGACTTAACTAAATTTTGTAGGTAATCATCCCTAATTTATGTTTGCATATAAATTTCATCATTGCAATAAGTTTGGGAAAACTTTTGGAGATGTTAACACCACTTGAAGTTGCATAACAGCCACAAACGCTCGATTGGATTTAAATCTGCACATTTTTCGGGCCATGGAATAACATGAATTCCGCTTTGCATGAAATAATTCGATACCTAAGAAACAAAACGGAGTTTTAATTTAGAATTTTCAATAAATGTTTTAGAATAACTGCAGGTTAAAATGTAAAAATAAACTTTTGAAAAATTAAGTATTACAAAATAGGACTTACTTTTTAGCAGTATGGCATGAAGCATTATCATGCTGAAGAAACCACTCTTCAGTTTCAGCATACAAATCCGTAAAGATGATTCCAAATTGCTTTTAATATATCAATGTATTTGGATGCATAAACGGTTCTATGTATAAAATTTATTTCTAATTATCTAATATATATTTCTCAGTGTGTGTGTGTTCGTGTCCTTTGCGCTTCTGATTGGTTCGTTCATTTATTATACCAACCCAAAAGAAAAAATTTTTCGACCAATGAAATAGTCGAATCGAGATATTCTTCCAACTTCAAACACAAGCTATTGCTATTCAAAGGTATTAAGAGGGATTTTTATCAAAGAAGAAAAATTTTATAAGCATTAATTTCTTTAAAAAATGAGGTTGTTTAAGCTTTCTCAACAAGAGGCTGTATTATCACGTTATGGATTTCGTTAAACCAATAATCCCTATGTACCAACTACAATTTATTATATATATAAATAATTATATATATCATCATAATATGATGATAAACTAAAAAAGAAAAGATGTCCGAAATTGAATATATTGTTGTTGATGACGATATTAATGGAACGGAAAATATTAACGAGTGTCATAAAAGAAAGTTATCTATAACAGATATTTCAGAAACACCTTCGCCTAAAAGAATTAAACTTGGAAAGTCTTCAAATACGGCTCTTAAGCAAGAAAAATCTGATGAGGAAGTAGCGGTCCAGAGAGAAGCAGTAAAAAGACGGAAGGCGGAGCGAGAAAAGGCCCGTCGTGAATATATCGTTATAACTGAAGGAAACGAAAATACTACCTTGATTCGACGAGAAACTAATAGGTTGAAAACCGCTAATGCTAGAAGTAAAGAAAACGAAGATGCTGCCTTGATTCGACGTGAAGCTAATAGGTTACGGCAAGCAACAGCACGAGTTGCGAAATATATAAAAATGGATGTATGTGTGTGGTGTGTGTGTTTGTTCGACCGATCCCAACCAAATTTTGCACAGTTACTCTCTAGGACCCTAAAGGTTTTCCGCTAAAACCGGGACCGAAAAGCTTAATTTAAAAAAAGTGAAAAATTGCGGACGAGCATGAATGGATTAACGAGATTCCCATCGCCAATACCTGTAATTAATATATGGTAATTTTACGTTGGGATATTCACATTCAGTACCTACACTATTATAAGTGATTTGAAATACTGGAGAAGAAAAGCTGTAGAGAAAATTGTAGAGTACAATATAAACCGTTCTGAAACACTCGACAACGGGAACACTAAAATCATTCTGAAACGCTCTAGCAACGGGAAGCAAGATTTCGTCGAGAAGAAAACCTTAAGCGAAGCAGGATACTCGGAAAATCTAAATACTTCACACAAAGGCAAAGTATTTTAATTATAGGAGACCCCGGGCGAAGCCGGTATCCAGCTATTCAATCATTCAGACAAAGGCAGAGTTCCACCTTTTAATGAGACCCCGGCGAAGCCGGGTATCCAGCTAGTTATTTAATAATTTAAATCGGTTATTTGAAATATTTCGTCGGAATTATTCGATCTTGAACTATCGTTATCTTTCTCCATACCATACTGCTAAGAAAGTAAGTCCTATTTTGTAATCCTTAATTTTTTTAAATTTTTTCACATTTTAACCTGTAGTTATTCTAAAACATTTATTGAAAATTCCAAATTAAAACTCCGTTTTGTTTCTTAGGTATCGAATTATTTCTTGCAAAGCGGAATTCATGTTATCCCATGGCCCAAAAATGGAGATTTAAATCCAATCGAGCGTTTGTGGGTATTATGCAACGTCAAGTGGTGTTAACATCTCCAAAGAGTTTTCCCAAACTTATTACAATGATGAAATTTGTATGCAAACATAAATTAGGGATGATTACCTACAAAATTTAGTTAAGTCAATTTCCGGTTTTTACAATGTGTAATAGAAGCTAAAGGTGGTATAACGAAGTATTCAAAGATTTATTACTATTGTATTTCTGTTTCGTAATAAATTTTAACATAAAATATTTTTTATGCTTTTTATAAAATATTTGCATTCTTAAATTAACCATAATTCGTTAATAATTTTGAACCGTGTATTTCTTTGGGTAAATATAATATTATTTAAAAGTTTAAACTGGATAAGGGAATACTATATTGGGGCGTTAGTATGGTAAAGTAATAGTGCCGTTTTTGACAAATTTAGAGTCGATAGCACTCGATTATTATCGAACATTGCTCGCCACCGGTACCCGGGCATTTCATATTGCCGTCACTGTATATTTCGAATTGATATTAAAACTTACACAGTTTGCGATCTCTTTCCAAATCGGATCCGTTGTTTTAGCAAATTCATTTTCTACTTCATCGTAAATTTTGTTTTAAATTTATTTATGATTTCAAATAACTCTTCGAAATTAATTTCTGATATTTTCGGCATTTTCTAAATTAAACATTGTTGATATCTTAGTACGGCTTTCACTTGTTACTATTTTGTTTACAGATCTGTATGTGTTTAAATAAAATACTTAAATATTTATAATTGGTACTGATAAATATAACAGGAATCTCGTCTGCGCGTCAATTTAACTTGAATCCGAAATTCAAAGTTCAAATTTAGCATGTCTCCTGCCCCCCTAAAACTTTTTCAATTACGCGAAAATAAAGAAGGTACAAACGATAATATAATAACTATATATAACTATAACATAATAATAACTATTATGATTAAATATTATATAATAACAATTTATGCCATTTTCGATCTAAAATTTACAAAGGGGAGACTAGCAGGTTTTCTGCTCCCCCGCCTACTAATTTATATAATTCTCAAACTGTGTGTGTACGTATCCTTTACTCCTCTGATTGGTTAGTTCATTTGTTTATTACCAACCAAAAACAAAACTTCACTATCAATGAAATAGCCGAATTAAGGTATCAAAGTATTAAGCGTCTATAAAGGTATCGTACGTGATGTAAGAATTGTTTTGATTCATAACTTATGCAACACCAATCCCTCCTCTAGAATAATTCCCCCATTTTCTTTCTTTTCTTCTCTGCCTCTATTCCTTTTCATAGTCCACCCGCTGTCTCCACCGACTTCTCCCCATCTTCTACTCTACCCTGTATATTCTCTTCTCGCCACTCCCCACAGATTTAGCACCCACTCGGTATATTATACTTATCTAATCTCTAATCACTAATCTATTAATTCAATAAAATAAATATTTACGGTGATATTGCCGTTTGAAGGCAGAACTTTAAAATATTGCTTTAAAAAGGAGTATCCATCAAGGGTTTAAACTTGGACAAAAATTTTATTTGAAAATTTGTCTTATAAAAGTATCATCTATCACCACGTCAAAGCTTCTCCACGGTCACGGGGACACCCTGTACATCAAAATATCTAAAGATTCGTTATTCGGCTTTAAAAAAATTATGAGAATCTCGTTAATCTTGCTGCGCGTCAATTTAGCTTTTGTATTGCTTAAAAATCTCGAAACGAAAAGAGGTACAAACGAAAAAAAAGTTTGCACAAACGAGTACATACTAAGAACTAACGATCTGGACAATTTTGAACCCGAAATTCAAAGTTCAAATTTAGCATGTCTCCAGCCCCCAAAACTTTTTCAATTACGCGGAAACAAAGAGGTACAAACGAAAATAAACAATGCACAATCATGCACAAACGATGCACAAACGATTAAGACTATTTTCGAAACAAAATTCTGAATGGGGGGGGCTAGCATGTCTCCAGCCCCCAACTAAATTTTCAAATAATTCTAAAACGAAAAAGGTACAAACAAAAATAAAGAATGCACAATCATGCACAAACGATTTAGACCTTTTTGAATAAAAAATTCGAATTGGGGGGGGCTGGCGACATGCACCTCCGCAGTTACCTTTCTTGTAAATAGGAGTTATGAAACTCCTTCTCCAGATATTTGGGATACGACCACTCAATAATGATAGTTCAAATAATTTAAAGATTGGGTATGATAATGAAAATTGACATCTTTTTATGAAGTACGCTGGGATTCCATCTGGCCCGCTGAACAAACTGTTGGGTAAATCAGAAATGCCATCAAAAACTTCTTCAATAATAACTCCAAACGCGTCGCAGTTAACCTCATTGAGTTGTTCATAGCTGTAAGTGGCAATATTGTTGCTTGAATAAACTTTGGAAAATTGTTTTGCAAATAAGTCGACACATTCTTGACCCGAAGAGCTAACGACTTCGCCTAGAAACATACAGGCTGGACAACCTTTAACTTTGTTGCAATCATCAATATAGCGCCAAAACAATTTAGGATTAGCAAAACGATTGAATCTTCAATCCTGTTAATGTATTTTTGAAAAGAGAATGGTGAATTTTTGGCTTGATCCCAAAATTGGTGATAATAATATCGTCGGTTTAGAGGTAAAACTCACTAAGTACAGTTTGATGAAAATTGAGTTAAATATACCTAAGCAACAATTACTTGAAGTTCTGTCATATGAAAAATCATTAAGTAATTTTATAGTTTCTGAAGCATTTGTTGTTGTTGCATTGGTGCTCGCCGTGGGTAAGTATTCTATGCTAACATTGTTCACGTATCCAAGGTGTTTCCCGTTTGGTTTTTTCGAAAAAAATGTCCACCCTTTTTAAAGTTGAATCGACTGTATCCAACTCCGGCTGGCCAGAAATTGGTGTCGTAAATCATTTCTTTGTTTTCGGTGTCTACTCCTACGATGAAACATTTTTTATTGCCTCTCGTTTTATCAGTTTCAAGCAGTTCCACTGTTGCCGGCGTACCTTTTAAATTTTTTGTAATGTAATTTTGCATCATCTTTTCAGTTACGTGTTCTCTTACTTTTGAAATAAATAACCAGGTCTGGGTTTTTCTTGACCTAAAAATTCAAGAGCGTTTTTATCGATATTCTTACCTATCGTTGTTGGTTTTCTTTTCCATGTCTTTTTGTGGGTTACCGTCTTAAAGCCGTCTTCGTCTTCGTTTTTGTGTGTTTGGTTGCCATTTTTGAATTCCGATTGAGCTTCATTTATACATTTTTCAAAGTATTCCTTTGTTATTATGTGCTTTTCGCTATTGGGTGAATTATTTGTAGCATTAATTTTCCACACGTTGTTGTTGCTGTTCATATCACGTGTTAGGTTATGTTTCTTGTTGTCGTTGATTTCTTTCGATAAGGTCCGCGACACACTAGATTTCGTTGTTTCGCTGAGATTTAGAGTGGGCTTTGTTGGTTGCCTACCATTTCCACTTACACCCTGCGTTTCAGTTGATGTTGCGGTAGCCGGTTCTTCTTGCACATGGTTAACCTGTTTTTTGGATTGCACGTTTAACAGATTAATGATAACGTTTTTATCGTTTACCATTGATTCCAGCGTTTTGATTTGCGATTTTAGGCTGTCAATCAGGTCATCCATGATTTTAGTTTCCTTTTTCTTTTCATCGAGTTTTGATTTGTGACCCTTGCTTCGCTCATTATCGTATTCATTAAATTCAAGTTCCACAAAATCGCAGAGCTCTTGATTATTTTTATATTTCACAGGCAATTTCTTCGTGATTAACAAATCTATTACTTCCTGCTTCACTAATTTGCCGAGTTCATGTGCGATTGCAAATGGTTTCATAACCTCACTTTTTTCGGGTGGTGCTACCATGTTGATTAGTCGGCAAAGAATGAAAACTATATAAGCAGAACAAGAGTTAATTATTAAAATAAAAATTTATTAAAGTTAATCAGCCCCAACATCTTATTAAATATGGAGAAAGTTTGTTGTAATGAGCATCCAGAGTTAGTTTCCCTTTCATATTAAGTCGAAATACTTTGTCCAAGCGGTTGATTACTTCGTAAGGGCCGTCGTACGTCGGCTGTAGGGATTTTCGTACTGTATCGTGTCGTACGAATACATGTGAAGAGGTTAATATATCTTTACTTACAAACGTTTTCTTTTTACTGTCATGATTACTTCCAGGTGACGGGCGTATTTGCTTGAAGTATTGCTTGAAGTAATTGAGTGATCGTCAAAGATGGTTCCATTACATCGTGACTGCCTTGAAAGATCTCGCCGGGTATTCTGAGTGTTTCGCCAAACACAAGCTCCGCTGAGGATGAATTGAGGTCTTCTTTGAAGGCAGTTCGCATGCCGAGTAGTACAATGGCGTGACACTTAATTGCACATTTTAGTTGTCTGTGAATCCTTTCGACCATTCCATTTGCCATAGGGTGGTATGGAGTTGAGCGTATGTGGTTCGTAGCAAGCAATTTTGTAAGGCCTTATAAACAAATTCGACGTAAACTGTCGACCTTGATCAGTTGTTATTCGAAGAGGGACACCATATCTTGCAATCTAGTTCAGTAACAATGCCTCGGCTACCGCTTCTGCTCCTATGCCAGCAATTGGTATTACTTCGATCCATCGTGTGAATCTGTCGATGATTGTTAGACAGTATGTATATCCCTTTAAGCATGGCAGGGGTCCGACTAGGTCCAAATGAATATGTTCGAATTGTGTTGTAGGTAATGTGAACTTACTTACACATTTGCACCATTTGCTTCGAGGTGCTTCGTGCGCGAACAACTTTTGTTGGGTTTGGTTTATTTTGGAAGACCCATACAGTCGACTGTTGTTTTGTTTCGGGCTCATAAGAATAAATCCAAGATTCGTCACCTGTGTAGATGTTATATATTGCATTTGATGCACCGCAGTTGTATTTTGTAATCATTTCCTTGCACCAATTCACGCGAGTCTGTTTTTGATCAAATGTTAAGTTGTGCGGAATCCAACGCAAACAAATTTTTTTTGACGGCTAAATGTTCATGCAATATCTTATGTATGCTTGTCATACTAATGCCCAGAGAAGTCTCAATCTCACGATAGGTCGCATGACGATCTTGCATTATCAGTTCTTGCACAGCATCTATGATTTCTGGCACAACCACCGATTTTGGACGACCTTCTTTAAATTGGTCTCCCAGCGAAATACGACCACGTTTAAATTCACTAAACCATCGATATATTGTGGCCTTGGATGGTGCTTTATCACCAAAAGTCGCAATAAGCTGGTCGGCACATTGCTGTTGGGATAATCCACGTCGAAAATCATAAAAAATCATCGCACGAAAATGTTCACGATTTAAATCCATTTTTTTCACACAGATAAAATTTTCAATTGACTGTTAACAATACAAAATAACATAACATAACCATTAAAAATACCATTAAACAACAGCTGATACTTATTTTTTATAATTTCATATCATAATGATGACATTTTGATTGTCATTTGAATACTAAAATAATGCTTATTTTCGCACTAGTGCGAAAATTATGTCATATTTTCTCATTAATGCGAAAATGAAAAAAATCATTTTTATACAAACAGATTTATTTTTTAAATATGCAGTTTTTAAATTCGAAATTTGAACATCAGCGCACATAGCCGATGTCACATTTTTTTCACTTTGTTTCGTCAGCAATTCTGAAGAAGTATTTATTATTGTGTTTTCTTCGAACGAGGGCACACCAATTTTGACTATCTTAGAAGGATCTTCCTTTTCACCAAAAATTTTAAAGCTACTTTTCTTTTTCGTTCAATGGATCTTTCCACATAGCCTTCCGCAACATTACTCGACTTCCATCCTCAGTGTTGTTTAATTGTTAACATATCAGCACCTGCATTTGCTAATAACGATGCCGATGATCTTCTAAAACAATGACCTGTATATTCGTGAGGATTCGTCGAACCAAGAAAAGTAGCGATTTTTTTTTGGTATGCTGCCAAATGTATTTATCCCAACCGGTTGAAAAATGCATTTGCCACTTCTATATCCAATAAAAAAATGCTGATGATTAGTGTGTTGTGGACGAAGACCAAAATAATTTCGAAATATTTGTAATAAATTTATTCCGTTAAGATTTCCATCAGTTATTGTAAATTCTCTCGAAATTTTTGTTTTAGTATCGGGTACATTTATTTTTATAAAAGTTCCCAAGTCCACTATATCTTGAAGCACTATGCGATGTAGTTCTTCTCTGCGGCATGCACCAAATACTCCGACGATTAATATAACCTGAAACATTGTTCGGTAAATGGTCTGACTGGGTCCTTAGGGTCGGAAGAGATACATTTGATTGCTGAGGCATCATATTGCGCTCTATTTCTGAGGATGGACGGCTTTTCAGAGAAGAACTGCGTGCGTCCGTCGATGCAGTCCACCTAAAGTTTTCCGAAGGCATGGCTGACGAAGTTTGAGGTGCGTTACACAATGGACAATTATTTTTAAAAACATTGTCTTTTCCGCATCCGAAACAAAATACACGTTTATTTTTAGTGCAGTTGCTAAAAGAATGCCCTTCTTCTCTGCAATTCCAACAACGATAATTGTGTTGTAAATCCTGAATTGAATCGCGTTCAATAGGATTGACAGTATTTTCCTGATGCGTAAAGATACAGTAGCGATCTAAAGTAAGTTGGCAAACAGTTTTTTTCAAAGTTCAATATTTTGCTTTAATTTTTCAAATATTTATTCCTTAAAAGGCTTTAAATTAAAAATATAAATATAATTTTCTAGAAAATTTATTAACGTGAAAAATTCAAAAACGAAAATTTCGAAATATTTCTATTTATCAAGTTATGACAAAACGCTCTTAAAACAAAAAAATAAAGAAATACATATAGTAACAACTATGGATTAAAAACATTTAGTACTTTGTTGCAAACCCTTTTGCAGCGATAACAGCTTTACATCGTGATTGCATCGAGTCAACCAGCTTCTCTAAACGTTCTAATGGTATTTTGACCATTCTCTTGCAATGCTTCCCATAATTTAGTGGTATTACTATAATTTTCACTTCTTATTCGACGTTCGAGCTCTTCCCACAAATGCTCTATGGGATTCAAATCTGGAGATTGACTGGGCCACTCTAAAAGCCGAATTTTAGCTTTGTCCATGTACTGCTTAACATGCTGTGAAGCATGTTTTGGGTCATATCCTGCTGAAATATCCAGCCGCGCGGCATTTTCTCTTGCCATGTGGTAGCATATGATCCCTCAGTATGTCGGCATACATAAACCGATCCATAATGCCATCAATTCTGTGTAGAGATCCAATGCCATCACGAGAAAAGCAACCCCACACCATGACGTTCCCTCCACCATGTTTTATAGTAGGAACTTGATATCTAATATCATATCTTTTACCTTCTGGACGTCGAATATACTTAATACCATCCGAGGAAAACAAATTATACTTACTTTCGTCACTCCAAAGAATTTTGGACCAATCTTTTTTCCCAGTGTAAGTGATTTTAGCAAACTTCAGACGGGCTATCCGATTCTTTTTTGATATAAGTGGTTTCTTACAAGGACGTCTGCCAAATAGTTTAGCTGCATATAGTCGACGTTTCACTGTCGAAACATGTATATTTTCTTCGCGATTTTCGTTAAAACTTTGAACAATTTGTGTAGCCGTTACACGAGGATTTTTATTGCTTCACGAACGATCATTTTATCTTCTCTTTTGGTTGTTTTCGTGGTCGCCCTGTTCTTGGGCGTGTCTCTACTGATCCATATTTATTATATTTGTGACACCAGAGACTTATTGTTTGATTTGGAATGTCAAATTCGCGTTCTGCTGCTCTCAATGAATTTCCATTTTTAACCATTTAAGAACCGTGTTTTTAAATCTTCTGAATACTCTTTCCTTCTGGGCATGTCGATGTATTATCAAGAAAGATATATTTCAATCAAATTAACTTTTATGAACGCTTATTATTGTTTTGATATTGTTTGGATGTTATGCCAATTTTCTTTTGAACCCTCCATAAAATTCAATTCGCTTATATACTTCTTTGTTTTATACCAACTGCAAGTTTTATACGTTAAACTACGTATTAATCTACATACTTTTAGAAAATATATGATAGTCCACTAAATGATTTCTTTTCTAATAATTTTTGTAAAAACTGTTTGCCAACTTACTTTAGATCGCTACTGTAATTAAACCAAACCTTCGAAACCCATTTTAAGTCAATTTGAATTAAATCGCCTTAAAATTCCTCAACTTATTATCATTTTGTTTAAAAAAAAACGGTTTTTTGTTAAGCTATTAAAATTGATATCAAGAGGTTTGAGCAAAATCGAAGCTTCCTTAATTATTCCAAAATAATGCATGTGTTCAGTCTCTATTGACTCCACTATTATTGACCTTCACTTTCTGATGAAAACAAAACACGTACAATTGTTGTTCCTCGAAGACTTCTAGGTTGAACAAACTTCGGTCAGATTACGATGGACAATCTTGGAATATCTGTTTCTAGCCTGGTTAGTTTCTTCTGTATCGATTGTTTTATTATAGTGCCTTTTCTAGATGCAATAGTTTCCATAAATACCTGTTGTTTGCCGGTGGTTCTTTGATTGTTTTAAGGCACTGAAAGTTTGCCGAAAAGTATTGATTTTTGAATTTTTATTTTTTGGTATATTTTTTAGGGCAGAGTACGCTAACTGCCACTGAAGATACAAGTTTTCCTATAGAAATGAAAACAAATTACGAAAGAACATTAAATTAGAAGAATTATAAGGTGAGGATGAATCGAAAATTTTCACGTTTAGGCATTAAAAATCAAAATTAAAATACGTTTTGTGATAGGCTAAAATCGTACCTCAAACCCCGCATTTTGAATTTTTTGCAATTTTACCTAAAATCATGTATTTTATCACTTTTGTGATGCAGCGCCACGTAGTGACCTGTTATTTGAATAAAATTTTGAAAACGTCTATTTAAGAATATTTCGAAGAAAATAATTTTAAAGTAAATTCGATTCTTGACGTGGTTGCGCTGTCTAAACCTATTCTCCGCACTTACGCGATCTGGTCGCTTCGATAGACGGTTTTGGCACGCTTTACTACTAAAAACATCCTCAAGTACCCAACTCAAAAATATGGAAGTTGACGACGGATCTCAGAGAGCGACTGACTCCCTCCTAACGCTGTTCTAGTTAGCCCTGCTCTATGTATCAGTCGTGCATATCAAACCACAAGAGTCTACAGAATGAAAATATTCCCGTTTTTTATGACTTTTAAAATCGATTTGAGGCGTTATTATTGGAAATATCGACTTCATCCTCACCTTAATAAACTCAATTTTATACCGTCTAACTACCGTAGACGTTTGAATCTCAAGAGCGAGTGGCATAAGTACTTACCTTTTTAGTATTTGCATTTTTAGTATTTTAGTAGCGGCATTTAGTATATAAATTCAGATTGGGTGTTTCCGAAATTTACGGTTATTTTTGATGGTCGAAATAATAAACCCAAATTTAATAAAATGATTTTAATTTTTTAAACTTGATATTATCGTTACAAACGTTTACAATTAACTAGTTACAAAGTTTAATCATAATGTACATTGCAGTTTGTAATATGAGTACAGTTCATTCACTTACAGTGACTCCAACAATTATTAATTCACCTTATAAAATGCCAGTTATAACACGATAAAACCTTCAATTATAGTTTAATAATTTTGAATTAAAACATATATACAACATAATAATTAACAGTTAATATGCCTTAAAAATGTATAAAAACTTAAATAGTTTACCTTAAAATTACAAAAACAAAATATTTACAAGAATTACCGCCCAACTATTATTAATTCACTTGCATAAATCTAGCTAAAATTAATATTTTGTAGGATACCCTTTAGCATCGATTATTGCTTGTAGCCGTCTTGGCATCGATTCCATCCATTTTGGGTAATACTTTTGTCTATTTTTCCCATTCTTGCAATAATACCTCTTTTAATGTTTTTGTACTAAAATGTGGTGTTTTCAATTTTCCTTCTAATTCTTGCCACAATTTTCTAAGGATTTATGTCCGGTGATTGGGGTTGAATATGGAGTTGTTTTGGAACGTGATATAAAAGCTATTCCTGCACAAGATACGAAATAAGTTTCAGGTCGTTATCTTGTTGAAACATATACTCATTTTTCAACCCTAATTTTTTGATACTGGGATCTAAATTTGATTATAGAATATTCAGGTAAGCACACTTAGTCATAATAGTTTCAAAAATTGCAACTTTCCAACCCCATCAGCAGATATGCACCCCAGACCCATAACATTTCCGCCACCATGTTTAACAGTTTCACATAGGTTTTCATTATTAATTTATGTATTAGGTTTTTGTCAAAATTTTTGCATTCCATCTGGCCGAAAATTATTAAATTTGCTTTCATCACTAAATATTATTTTTTTCCAAAAATTAAAGTCCATGTTAATATATTTTTTAGCGAATTCTAATCTTTTATTTCTGTTTACTTTATTTATGAAGGGTTTCTTTCTAGAAACTTTACCATTATAACCCTCTTTACGCAATACTTTTTACAAATTCGGTGGAAACAGATTTACCAATACCCTTTGAAATATCTAGTCAATTTTGGAACACTTGTTTTTGGATTAACTTTAGTTTTTCGAATAATATAATGTTCGTGTCGTGTTCCAAGAATGCTTTTTCTGCCTCGATCAGTTTTGTTTATTAAATTTCCTTCATTTTAAAATTTTTTAATAACATATTTCACTGCACCCAGTGATCTGCCAACAATTTTAGCAGTTTCATAATAAAATTTTCTTCGCACACCAATTTTAATATTGATTTTCTTTCACTAATTGCTGTTTCACTTGTTTTGTTAATCATCTTAAAAATTTTCTTGGAATGACTATGTAAATAAATTGTAAGCACACTACTGTATTGTATCTACAATTACATCTACTATCAGCAAATTATTAAACTGCATCGTTTGTCTTCCTGTTCTTATCGTATAAAAGGTAAGTGTATTAATAATAGTTTGCTGTGCATTTTCTTACTTTATTGGTTTTGAATACTACACTTGCCCATGTAGTTTTTTTATTTTATTTTTTATAAAATGAATTATAAAGTATTATTTAAAACAACTAAAAAATAAAATTTTAATTAAAGCAAATTTACTATAACATTTAATCAAATTATTAAAATTGTATGAGGTGAATTAATAATTTCTGGAGTCACTGTACATAAGATATCCAGACAATTACGTCATTAACAGAAAATGACTTAATTTGGATACAATTTAATATACGATCACGTATTATTTTATATAACAGTAAAATTATTTTATACATGAAGCACTTGTCATAAACTTGTGTTACGTACTCAACTTACAATCCTTAAAATTTTCCAAATTTAAAACTAATTTGATTTTATGTTTCATACAATGGAAATCATCTTATTCGCTTAATGTTTGGAGTCCACTCGTATGATTTCTTCGAACCAGATCAACGATGCAAATTGTCTATCTTTTTTGGTATCAAATAAATTCAAATTATCTTTCCTGATGGGACTGAATCGAGTACGATTTCTGGTAAGTTAAAATACACTAAAAAAACAAATTACTTTTTTAAATAGTTTCAGGCTTTCCGGTTCTAGCTGAAGGCTGACTTTACTCAAACGATGGTATGAATTGATTTTATTGGGCTTAATTGGGATATATTGGAGCATGCAACTCAATCTCAACATAAGTTGGCCATGGATCGGAAATGGTTTCCTCCCCAGCGAACCAAGATGTGTGGACACCGCAATATATTGCTTCGAAATCTAAAACGCGATCTGGACGCTTGACCTCTGATCACGTAAGCGTGCTCGGAAGAGATGAAGAACGAAATTCGGGAAAATATTGTGTTCATAAGCGATCGACAAATTTTAAGGATGTTTTGAAAAAAACTTTTGTGCTTTTTTGCGACAAAATATTAAAAGTTCGACAACATGTAATTTTTTGCTCCTAATCTGTTTCGATGTTATAACTGCATTGGCGCAGAAAGAAGTTGCGGAAGTGGGCTATTTTACTTATTATGAGGCCTTGAAAGTGAAAGTGTAACATTCCACTCCCGAAAAACTGTCAAGCTACTTTTGAACGACCAGTCACAGGAGCATTTTCTGAACTCTTCACGATTTATTGCATCGATTGATGTTGCTGATTGACTTGCTAAACCAAAAAACGATGAAGGAAAAGTAAGTGTTAAGGTTTTTATGAAAAAATTTAAATGTGGTAAAACTCAAGTGTATGACATTTTAAAAAATAAAGACAAAATAAAATCAAAATGGCTTACTGATCATTGTTCCGATAAAACCAAACGTAAATTACGGAAAACTGGCAATGAAGACATTAACGACATCTTGTACCGTTGGTTTCTGGACGCTAGAGCACGTAATTTACCAATATTCGGATCAATTTTACATGAACAAGCAAAATAATTGCACAGATTTGGAAAAGGTGACTTGACAGCATCTAATGGGTGGCTCATAAATTTTAAATCTCGCCATGAAATTTCTATTAAAACAGTTTGTGGTGAAGCTGAAGAGGTAGAGTTAGATACTGTGGAAGAATGGAAAAAACTAAAAGAACTAATTTAGATATTGTTATGTGGATTTACTGATGGTACAGCCGAAAAACTTTTAGTTACATGTTACAAAAACCTTGATGACTTCGACCTTTTTTCTTCGACGAAGTTTTGAACAGGAAAATGCAAACCCAGAATAGAGATATTTTACTGTTTTTAGACAATGCAGCTTGCCAACTTTCATTTAGAATTTTCAAACATCAAATTAGCTTTTTTCCAACTGACACTAATACCAAAGAGTATGTAGATATAGAGGGCCAGCCATGTATTAAAAATTGAAACGTAGAGACACCCCTGTGCACCAGGGGCAGAGCAAAACCACCTATTGCCCAGAAACATGTACTACTCTCAATCCCTAAAATACAGATAACTGTAACGACATCGAAAAAAGATGGACTATTTTATGGCATGAGTTTAAAACCTTAAAATTTAAATTTTCAACGTCTACACAAATTTTTCTTATTCAAAATATGTTTGAACAATAAAAAGGATTTATGTTTTTATTTTGAGTTTACCTGCCTATTTAGGATAATACCTGCGTACCTTCAAGTCATAAGTAGCCCGTTTCTTATGCTATCTCACTCACACTTATTCATGATAATAATGTAAATTTTGCCCACTTGAGGTCGGTATCAATCGACTACAATTTTATGGCAAAGTACGAAAAATTTTGGTGACACTTACAAGGAGACCACCCAACCTTACCCTCACCGATTTGCTTGATTTTTGTTTTACGAGCAGGTTATGACTAGAAATGAAGCGGGCCAAAATATTAGAGCGCGATATTCACCCGTTGCCGAGAAAATCTACTTTGAAAATATCGTCTTTTTTCATATTTTATGGGGTACGGCTGAAGGGTCTAGTAATTTTCTTATTGGTATCTGTGGATATAGGGATAACAAAAAATACTATATATAAATTAAAATTATAATATATCAAGTTATACCTATATATCGTTTCGACAATGTCTGACTACAAATTCATGGAAACACTGGGCCCTTCGACAGTTGAAGAAATCGAAACCGATGAAGAATCTCTGTATAGTGAAATTTCTAGGAGGCGATTGAAAGATGCGATGGTGTATTGTCAGCAACTCCTTATTGCAAATAATTTAATGGCGCCAGAAGCTTCTGCGGTAATTAGTGAAGACGCTGTGGTAGTAGGAGAAGACATTTACCATTACATTATAACAACGTTAGGAGAAAAGGAATTGTGTCGGAGGACGAAATTTTGAAGAAGTAAAAGAAAATATGACCGAAGATTGTTCTCCAGAGAGAAAAGGATGAAAATAGAAGAAATCGATAATATTCCACTAGATTACAAAATCAAGGTTTCTAATATTGCTAGGCAACATCCAAAGTGGAGCATTAAAACTCTTCAAAAGGAGGATGTTCCCGTCTAAAAGCTTTAAGGATTTGAAGAAATGGAGAAAACAAATTCAAAATGGTGGAACAAAATTTGATAAATTTGAAATTATTGACTCTTGGAGCAATGACAGGTTTGTAGAAGCTCGCAAAACTCTCAACAAGTATCAACAAGAAACTTGCAACAGTGGGCATTATCTGCAGCGGGTCAGTTTGAGAATTTTGAATTCAAAGCCTCTGAAAATTGGGTTGTTCGATTCAAAAGAAGACACCGAATTGGCCAGCGAAAAATAACCAAATTTGTAAGCCAAAGAGAAACCGCGACACTGGAGGAAACTTTGGCTGCCGCTGAAAGATTTCGAATCCAGACTCGTGCGTTGATACCGAAATTTGACAAAGATCTTGTTATCAATACAGATCAGACTGGGTGTCAATACCAGTCAAATTATAACTGAACTCTCGCGGAGCGGGATCAAAAGTTATTATTGTTAATACAAAGGACATGAACAAGGTCACCCATTCCTATACAGCACAGTATGCCATTACCCTCTCCGGAAAACTATTACCTCTCGTTTTGTATGCCTACAAGAGGCGACAGGATCATTTGGGCCGAGGGTTAAAATATGTGTAGAAGAATATGCTAGAAAATATAAAATGTTGTTGTAACTTCTTCAAAGTCGGGAAAGTTGACAACATCTTTGTATAAAGATTATTTAACGAACGTTTTAAGCCATACGTGGAAAAGAACGTTTTCTACTTATAATCGATTCTTGGGAGGCCAAACAAATCTAGATCTATACGATGAAGTATTTCAGGATGAAGAAGGTCAATCAACTTGTACGATTAAAGTAATTCCTCCGAAATGTACACCATTGGTCCAGCCTTGCGATGTTTACTTTTATCGACAAGTAAAAAATTTTATCAAACGTCTTCAAAATTGTGCACAGTTGATCGAGACACAACGTGAAATCAATTCTCGGAAGATTGCATAAAATACAATCGATAGTACAACATCAGTTGTCCTCACCAATTTTTTCGGATATGCTGCAGTACGCGTGGTTTGCTTCCAAGCTCACTGACGAGAGAAATGTTTTCATAAATGTAAACCAAATGTGCTTCCCCATAGAAATTTTAAACAATCCTTGCAAGTGTAAGAAAACTGCATTTATAAGGTGCGCTCGATGTAGTGAAACATATTGCTTTTTGTTTTACGACGAATATCACCCTGGCTCCTGCGAATTTTCGGATGATTCCTCCGAAGATTAATAGATAAAAATAAGATTTTTGATTTTTAGTACACAGCTTGATATATTATAATTTTAATTTATATATAGTATTTTTTGTTATCCCTATATCCACAGATACCAATAAGAAAATTACTAGACCCTTCAGCCGTACCCCATAAAATATGAAAAAAGACGATATTTTCAAAGTAGATTTTCTCGGCAACGGGTGAATATCGCGCTCTAATATTTTGGCCCGCTTCATTTCTAGTTATAACCTGCTCGTAAAACAAAAATCAAGCAAATCGGTGAGGGTAAGGTCGGGTGGTTTCCTTGTTAGTTCCATAAGAGCTGTCCCTCTATATTAAGGTGACCATATATATGAAATGTAAAACCAGGACATGTGACCTTTTTTACCTCCCACCGAATGACCGAAATAGTCTCATAAGTAAAATAAATTTATTAAAATCAACAATTTAACAATTGAATAAATTTCCTTCTTAAATTTGTACTTTTGTGCGGAATATATGTATCGCATTTAATAATGGCTTGTTCTCCTGAATCTTTTCATAGAATTCCATACAAGATAAATTGAAATTGTATTTAGTTTTCCGATTTTTAGTTTTGCTTGTGTCTGATTGGCTACTTAAAATTAAAATTTAAAATTAATTTTAAAAGAGATTAAAATTTAAAACCGGTTAAAGATTAAAAAAATCAAAGAACTTAAAATATTGGAAAATTTACCAAAATTAATTTACCAGTACATTAACCAGGACATTTCCATAACCAGGACAAAACCAAAACAGGATCCAAAACCAGTACTGTCCTGGTAAAACCAGTACGGTTGGTCACCTTACTCTATAGGGAGCGTTCAAGTATTACGTAACGCAATTTTGAGGATTTTGACCCCGCCCCCACTGTAACGCTCCGTAACGTTTTTCTGTACTCCCCACCCCTCTTTAAACGTTACGTAACACTCAAGTGATCATTTTACCCTGAAGTCGCATAAAGTTATGTTATAGTTTTTATTCTTGGTACAGTTTTAATTGCCTTATAATAAAACACGAGATTTTTAATCCGCAACACCTGCGTATTTTGTTTATTCTTTTGTAATATTTTGGCTACACACACTTGTTTTTCTCCTTTAATTAGTAAAAAGCTTAAATACTTAATAGGAGAAGTATTTAAGCTTTTTACTAATAAAGTTTTCAAATAAAATAACATATTTATTTTAACCTTTGGCAATGCAATTATAAACAGAAACCCAACTCAAATTAAACATTTTACTCGAAATAAAATCGTATTCTTAACAAAATTAAAAAATAATCAACTATTAACCAAGTATCTAAGTAGGTCTATAGAAACAATTCGGTTAAAATTACTGCTCCTCTGTCCACGGGTTTGCTAGCCACTCAGATTCTTTCATCACTGGTACCTGGAGTGCAGACGAAGACGGTTCTGGAATTGTTAAGCCACTTGCATCAACTTCGTCTTCGTCGAGCCATTCAGCATCCTCAGACGATGTTTCATAACGACGTACAATGCAGAGAAGCTCATTTGCCCTTCTGGCAGCAAGGCGCTGTGGCCGTACTCTAGTTTCACAATGGCCTTGGACAGGCTTGCCATGCACGTAAGCACAGTGCATTTGAACACTCCTGTGCGATGTGAAATAGATCCCACAGGTTGGACATACTTTTTTTAGGTCGGATTGTACAGATGGACAAAAGAAATCGTAAGGCATCTGCTTGAACCCTTCTAGAGGAGGTGACAGATCAACGGCCAACCTCACAAGAAGTGGCGCAAACTTGGATTTTCCTTGGTCTAGCAAACTGGGTACAACGAGCTTGCTTGGGGTTTGAAGTACTGGGTAAGGTGGCGGCATGAAAGTATCCATAAGCACAGATTTCAATGCACTTCTCGGTGGTGAACAGCAGGTTTCATCCGCGCATTTTATAACCTGTAAGAAATATTGTGATTCACGGACGTGAATGCTATACCACGCCAGATTTGGTTCTACTGGATCCTGCATGCTATCTTCGGCTGTCTATACTCCGCCGAAACGTCGTAATTATCAATTTTCATTTCTCCACACTTCTGCAAGTGTTTCTCCAGCGTGCTGAAAATTGCGTTTTCCAAAGCATCATCCGTAGTCATTCCTTTGTCGTTGAGATGAGAACCAAAATGTTCATGAGGCAGAATGACGCCTGCCAGTCGTTTGCTGAGGGGAGCCATGCGACGCTCAACTCGATTATATGCGCTCCGCCCAGGAGCATTAGTCGCTATAAACAGGGCGTCCAGGTTGTACTTTTTAAAGTGTTCAATTGCAAAGTTCTTGACTTTGCGATAACGCGGGTTTTCGTCCGGCCCACCATCTACAAAGATGATGATTACTGGCTTCACGGTGTTCGATTCTGTCATCATTAAGGGTTTGAATGAAGGTATTGATAAAAGTGCTTCGAAATCATAAGCGTGGGTGTTCGCTGTGGAGGATGAGTGTTTCCGCCCTTATGGATATGTGTGTCGGCCCGCTGTACCCAACAGCTTCTTCCTTACCGAAATTGTTAGATTCTACGTTGACGCCGGCGTATACAGAGGGAATAAGTTTGTGCCGCTCTGCCACGACCCAGTCATGATCGGGTAAAAGTATTCTGTATTCCATATGCATTAAAAGAGGGCTCTGACTTTTCACTGCCGGTAAACCAATTGGTACACGTGCCTTATCGTCTTGTGAGAGAACGAATACTTGCTGCGGTCCCAGAAGCGAAGCGAGAGATTCCAATGACCTGATTGTAGCAGTGCAAAATTCGCCGTCCACGTGTTTTTTGTGCATCTCGGTCTGTGGTCTTGCTAACTTTACGGGTACAGTACTTACGTGTCTTCTTCCCTCTCGTGTGTTAGAAACGCGTGGGAGTAAATGAAGATATGTGCCGCTTCGAGAAATTTGGAATCCCATTAACAACAGCCTCTCATGCAGGTCGGACAGAGTAAGACAACTCCTAATCATCTCTGTTCGGCGGCGTTCATCAGCAGCGCTGCCATGAATGGCAATATTAATTATGGTCTCTAGGAGAGCAGGTTGCGAGTCAACTAAAGGGGGCTGTCCAGGGCCAGTTCGAGGTTGTACTGCAGCAGGATTGTTTCTCAGACGTTCAGTTTTGTCCAGTTTTTCTTTGGCTCGAAATTTTTTTGCACGCTTAGCAGAGTCTCTTTTTTTCTTTAAAAATTTCTCTTCTTCTTTCAACTCTTTGCGTAGCTTTTTTATTTCGTCATGAACATCATCTTTGGCTATACCAGTGTCCCTTGCTTCAGTGAGAACATTTATTCTTTTTTGCAGTACACCAATTTTCTTCATAAGAATTTCTTGAGCCGGTTTGCTTGTAACATTTTTAGTGATGACCGAATCAACCAAAGTCTTTTCTGGTTCTGTAGACGATGTCTCCACAGTTTCTTTATCAGTATCCTGACTTTGCTCATCGTGGGTATCGCTCATCTTTCGTTTGACGGCAGTGCTTTCATGCCCAGCGACTGAGACAATCGATTCCACAAGAGATGAACACGTGGATGAAGCTACAACATTCGAATCCTATAGACCAAAAGAAAATAAATTAAGAATAGGTATTATTGACACATGCGATAAAAAAGAACATAATATACGACATATATAAGCAGATGCACCTGTTTTTGTTGAGGAGCACGCGAAGTCGATGGAACTTTGGGCCTTAGTGTTGCTGGCGTGCTTGATGTTTGCATAGGTAGCTAGAAATATAAAATACTTATGACCAGTTCTTTTATGAAAAATCAAGGTTTGGATTAAATATAATACTTATGTCATTAATTATTACATTTTATTAGTAGTAAACTTACTTTTGAAAAATAACTAAGCATTGTTGCTTTCTTCTTCGTGGCCTTCACCTTCAACTCTCGTATGACATCATTTATATGTTCTATAAACTTTTCTTTATTTTTTAGTTTTTCTTTAGCCGTTTTCCAAATTTCGTTGGCATTTTTTTGACATAGTTGCGCTGGCAAGTCAGCATGAGAGCCTTTATAGGCCAAAACAGCTGATGATACAAATCTCCTTCTTTTGAGGACATTACAGTATGAACACTATGAACTCACTTTAATCACACCGACTACCACAATGTGCTTCTGCATAAACACTAACGAATACTGACAACAAAAATAACATTAAATGACGTACAATACAATCTAGGGATTCCCCGTGAAATATAAAGGAAAAGGTTTGTCAACATGCGAGAACAAATTAAAATGACGACCAGACTAATACAATCTAGGATTCCCGTGAAATATAAAGGAAAAGGTTTGCCAACATGCGAGAACAAATTAAAATGACGACCAGACTAATACAATCAAGGGATTCCCGTAAAACGTAAACGAAAAGGGTTGCCAATTTGGGAGTTTTAATTCCCTAATTTTTATATAGAAAAGAGATAATGTTACGTAACTTGTTGTAAGAAAGACCCCTCCGTCCCTGTAACGCATCGTAACGTTTTAGAGACCCCGCCCCCAAATTGCGTTACGTAATACTTGAACGCTCCCATATCTATATACTCTTTGCTAATACGTAGTTTAACACAACCAATGGATCAGGGCTTATTAAAAATTTGAAAATGCATTACAAAAAATTCTTACTGCAGTCGCGTGTGCAAATATTGATACTTGCACTTCTGTAACAGATCTTTCTAAAAAAATATCCGTTCTGGATGCTATCCGTTGGATTTTGTCTGCTACTAGTAAAATTACAAAAGAATGTGTGAAAAAGTGTTTCAAACATGCTGGCTTTAATTTTGAAGAAAATACAGGAACAGAAGATATGGAAGATAACGGGATTGCGGCAGAAATGGAAGATATTCAATTATTAATCAATGACGTATCAGATGGAAGTTCGACAACAGCAGAAGATTATTTACATATACTAGATAAGGCAGTTGTAACTGAAGGGGGAATACGAGACATTTGACGATCTTATAAGAACACGTCAGTAGAAGCACTCGAAAATGAGGAAGAAAACAATGATGAAGCTGAAGGACAAGAGATTGGGTAAGAACTTGCAAAATTTTACATATTTACCTTTCAAAATACTACTTGTAATTTATTGCAGCAATGAAGAAAATGAAAAAATAAATACATTTTTAGACGCTTTAAAAACATTAAGTGCTTTAGAAGAATATGTACAGAGGATCAACAGTATGGAAGTGACGGCGAAGCTTCTTAATTTACGTACTGTTATAGAGGAAAATGCTTCGCAAGTGATAAGTATACAATTAACATTTCCCGAAATATGGAAAAGTACCGCGTAATATTGTATACACAACTTATGACTTACACGCATTATTATTATGTATTAATTCAATTCATTATTAATAAATAGTTTAATAAAAATCTATTTAAAAAATTCCGTCTTATGCAGAGGAGGATTTGGACTAAACTCATTTTTCTCTTAATCGAATAATTCGATTTTCTTCGGGAAAGCACAGACTGCGTTGTTGGGACATCTGGAGAGAATGAGTAAAATGAGAACACTACATAAGAGTTGGAAAGCCAAGTGGGTGGACTGAGGTAAATAATAAGACTAATGAGCTAATGGAAATACGAAATGGAGAATCCGAGACAAATGAACGATTTAGTTCTGCATTTAAAAAAAAAACCAAAAGAATGAACATTCTGTAGAATAGAAACTGACCTTAAATAAATGATCTATTTTTAGTTGAAAAGTTTTATTGTTTTCAGAAATATCTACTAACATATTTTTGCAATTTTTATTTTAATAAAATCTTATAAATTAAGAAAGTTTTCATTTTGATTTACACTTGCAAGTTTTTCCAAGTCTACAATAGTTTTTGGACAACCTTTAGTTAACACTACTGGGCCATTTTCTGTTATGAGAATATCATCCTCAATACGAATTCCCAATCCTTTAAATTCTGAAGGAACTGGATGTGTTCGTTGAATGTAAACACCTGAAAAGAGAAACAGAAAACTAATCACTTACAGAATGATTAAATAGCTTTTGTGAATAATTATTAGTGTGATAAGCTGACTGTATGTTTTAATATTTATTAGTATGTTCCATTTTACAAGCACACCAAAAGATAATTCTCTCATCTTATGTATTAGTAATGATAATAATGCCTTTTTGACGCAATATATAAAAATTAGTAATATAATTTTGAAGATTTGATTGAGACAAAGAAGCTATAAATAAAACTTACCTGGTTCAACAGTAATCACCATACCAGGTTGAATTTTAATATTTCTAGAAATTGACTGATTTTATAATTTGTACATTCCATTCCCAAATAATTTGCAATCATGTACTAAATCAAAAAGCCTTTGCAACATAAAAGTTTCATTAAAATAAAAACATTTAGAAGCATGGATAAATTTATTACCTTCATAATTTCTTCTCTTGATGCAGTTTTAAGTATCAAGCCAATTAATTGAAGTTGTTTGCCCAATAATAAACACATTGAGTTAAACAAATTATCTAAAGTGGGAAAAGTTTTTAATAATTGAATCAGATCACTTTGAGCATGTAAAACTGCTTCGTACAAAGCATCTTGCTGTAAAGTAAATTTTCCATTAATTGGCCATGTTCTAGTTATATCACTACTATATCCATAATTTTCACACCCTTAAATTAAAAGAAAATATAATAGTTTAAATTACATACAAACTTATTAAATGAAAAATTCTCACCAGCATCCATCAAAACCATTTCACCGGTTTTTAATTGTTGATTATTACTGATGTAGTGAATAATATTAGCACGATTACCTCCTGCTACAACTGGTGGATACGAGAGGTAATCGGCACCTCGCATCTTACATTCATATTCAACGTTAGCAAAAATTTGATGTTCAGTTAAACCTAAAAACGTAAGTCGTTTAAATAATAATTACATTCTAAATAATTATATTAATTCAATTTTTTAATTATAGTTAATGACAATAAACGAAACATTATAAATAATGAAATTATAAATAATGTTTCGTTTTATTGTTCATTTAACTTATAATTTTAAAAATTTGAATTAATATTATTTAAAGGTTAATAATATAAATAATTTTAACATAATTATAGGCTCACCGGGTCTAGAAAATTTAATAGTATTGATAATAGCATCTGAAGCAATTTCACATGATTTTTGCATCAACAAAATCTCGGAAGTAGACTTAATCAAACGCAACTGATGAATGAACTTTATCGGAGATTCCCACTTTTTATTAAATTTTGCAGTTCCTATTTCGAGCATAATTGGGTGTATATTTTTTTGGACTGGATTTAAGTAGTCATACCTTCAAATAATATCTTAAATACATTCTTATTTGATTAAAATTAAAACCTTACCAAAATACAGATTTTCCTTGTGAATATTGTTGTACATACGAAGTAACATATTTTTCAAGTTCGGACATCGGCAAGGCTTGATCTACACCAAATAAATCAATTGCTTCATGCACACCAGTTCGGGGACCATCCCATAATTCTGCATCACTATCTTTATCTCGCAAAAACAATGTCACGTAATGGTGATGAATCGGATTAGTTGTTAAAACTAAGCAACTATCAGGCTCCAAACATCCACTCAAGTATAAAAAATCTGTGTTTTGTCGAAACACGTATGGAATTTTATCGGACATGTACTGTTTGGTTGCTGAAGGTATAACAATCTACATGAAAACGATCATTTTTGCATTTAAACATTGTAGCAGAAATTCTAGTTCAATAACCTAATTGTCTCTTAAGCGGTGAGGTGTCATAAATAAATCATTTTCTGTTAGTGAAAGTGAAGTCACCCTATCATCGGAATAAGAAAAGACGTCCCCACCACTTAAGTTTTAAACTCTTTATGCTGTAAAACCCTTTGAGTGGTTCAACTTATCTCAATTTGCATAAAAAAAACCCTTCTCAAATAGTTTGACTAATTACTTCTCGCATCGTGGTTATACTTCTTAAACCAACGTAATAACTTACAATATGTTGTTTTATATCTTTGCTGTTCTTTGCGAAGTCCTCAGTAATTATTTCTATAAGCTTTTGTCTGCGCTTCTGAAATTCACTTTTCTGAATGTATGGTACAACTTCTCCTGCCCGTAATAAATGAGGATGAGTTTCGCAGGTAGGTTGTCCGTAACATCTAGCTGCATTTTTGGACGTTGTTGTAACATTCGACTTGTTATTTATCACGTTAATACAATAATGGTGGAAGACATCTGCGAGTAAGGAATGCAATTAAAATTTGATAATTTATAGGACTTTGAAGTTACCTGATTTTGTAAATATACTACTTAAGAGTTTTGAGTGTGACTTGAAACTACGTTGTGAATTTCTAAACAAAAACATTGTTAAATCATAGTACTGACATTTAAAACGAAGCAAAAAAATTATAAAAATTAACTACTTTTGAAAATTTATATGAGGTTTTAGGTTAGAATTGACATAACATATTAGTTGTTATGATATCAACATGCTGTTTACCCATTGATATAGTAACTAGGGACAGCTGTCACGGGATCTAAAGGTCGATCAATAATGTTTTGGTTGTACCGTTAGCTGTACGTACGTTTTTAATTTTTTGGAACTCCACACGCTTTACGTTTTACTTTTTTGTTATATTATTTGTAAGAATAACCTCTACCTTTGAAATTTAAATTTTCAAATCTCAAAATTATTTTGTAACAATTAAAATAAATTATTCAATCGTAATTTTAAAAATTATTTTTTAAAAGGTAAGTTTATGTAAAATTTGTCACGTCATTTTGGATTTATGCCGTTACAGTAAGGTGACCATATTTATGAAATGTAAAACCAGGACATGTGACCTTTTTACCTCCACCCAAATGACGAAATTATATTCCAAAATTACACATTTTAAAAACGAAATCCTTTATGTTTAAGTATAACTGTATCGTTGAGTACCAACTAAAACATAAAAACTTAATAACTTAACTTTACGGGGTAACCGTATGCACCAACTACAAATAAATCGTTTATTAGATAAATTACGAAAGAACCAATCATATTTCCGATTTTTAGTTTTGCTTGTGTCTGATTGGCTACTTACAATTAATTTTAAAGAAGATTAAAATTTAAAACCGGTTAAAGATTAAAAAATCAGAGAACTTAAAATATTGGAAAATTTACCAAAATTAATTTACCAGTACAATAACCAGGACATTTCCATAACCAGGACAAAACCAAAAACAGGATCCAAAACAGTACTGTCCTGGTAAAACCAGTACAGTTGGTCACCTTACGTTACAGGTCACCTGCTGCCACGAAATCAAGTCAAGCATCTGGCAAGGTATGACTGTAGATATGCCGATGAGTAAGGTTTAAGTAGTAGTTAGTTAATCAATTTCATTATTCAAAATCCCACATTACATATTTATATTCTCGGATTAGAAAAAAATTTAACAAAAATAATTGCACTGTTAAAATTTGGTAGCTAGATTGAAAGTGTTCATGTGAAGAAAATATCAATTTTGTGTGAAAAATGTCATAGATTTTTTGAATAAACGGGTGGATACAAAAGGATGCCCCACATAATTCTTGGAGAACTAAGAAAAAGTTAATTCAATAGACAAAATTTCTAAAAATTTGAAAAGTGTACTTTTATTTTACATTTGAAATGAAAATGTTATATCTAACTTTTCACAATAGAATTTAACCTTCCACAGGTACATTTCAAAATAGGTACACAAATTTTTAGGAATTTTGCCTGCTCGAGTATGCCTAAATTTTATTTTTTGACTAACAAATTTGAGTAAAATTGACCGATTCGACGATTTTGTAATAGTTTCGGTATTTTGAAATGCTTTGTTTTTGAGAAAAATTTGGAAAAGTATTACTATATAACGGGTGTTCATTTTAAAACTTCCAGCAATTAATATCTCAAAAACCAAAAGTCAGATAAAAAAATGTTTCGAACGAAAGTTCTATGATAGCGAGGGGGACAGAATATGGCATAATTGTTTTGTTAATTTATTGACCTTTTCAAGGTTATCTGAAGGTCGACTTTGGTTTTTTAAATGGCACCTTAATTTTTTTTAGCAGATTCATATTTTGCATGAAAAAATAAACAACTTCCGTTGGAAAATTTTTTTATCCTACATTAGGATTTTCGAGTAAAATCTCGAAATCTTTTCTGTTGATTTTTTAATAAACTAGATTTAAAAAATTCTTTGAGATGTAGAAACCATTACAAAGTTGTTGCCAATTGTTAAAGCCATAGCAGTCGACTACTACTACTATAAATAAGAAATAGATAGCAACCTAAAATTTGAATTTGGAGAAATTAGAAAACAAAATTTTTTAAATAATTTTGGAAATTTTTAGAAATGCAAAAAAAGACAAACATACTCGACTTGAATTATAAATTGAAAAGAAAATATAGTTGAGGTGATAGGTCAATAACTTTCTTTCTCGCACACACATGTACCACGTGACATTTTTAAGGTTAGGATCATTCAAGCTTCGGAGTTGGTTGCAAAAGATGGTAAAAGTAGATTTTGTATGTTCTTTATCAATCTGGGTCTAAGGAGTTTAATTCCACTTTGTGGATAAGAACGAAACCTAGGTCATCCAGTAAGTTGCAGAAATTATAATTTATGTTTCGTTGATTCTCTAATTTTTTCTTTTAAATGATAAAAATCGAGCTTTTTACATAACAGTATTAAATTAAACATTTAAAAGTATAAGGAGAAAGCATTTTCGAAATCAAAGTTTTCTACATTTTACTTTTTAATTTTAATCGGTTGGCTTTAGTATCAGACTAGCAAGGTAAAATCGGCCTTTCGGCCGATTTCACTTGTTAGTTTGCGAAGCGCCGACCTCAGTCGGCTCGGGCCTTCGGCCGCGCGGTTTTTCCAAACGTTTTACTTTTTCTTAACACTGAATTTTGGTTTGTATTTGGTGGTTTCACTTTAAAAGAATTTCTTCATGGTAACAGAACGTAATGTAGTATTGGAAAATACTTTTTCTACGACCATCAGAGTAATCGGCAAATATCGCATTGACGACACACATAGTAACAAGTCCATTACGCACGGTGTGACGTCACCGTTACGTAATATTGTCGATCACACGGCTAGGGAATTTGATAATTTTACTATAATTGTGTTGGCTGAACTAATTCATTTTAGTTTGACAGCTATAAAAATATACGTGCGTTTCTCAAGATTCATTTGTGTATTTATTTATTTATTGCTATCGGATCAAGGTAATATTAATTTAATGAATATTATTCTAATTTTCTAACTTTTTATAATTTTAGTTTTAAAATCATGTCGAGCAGCGAAGAAAGTAATTGTACACCTCCGAATATAATATAAACCTAATATAATATAATTTAATATAAACCTTTATCAATAATAATTTGTTTGGTGTTCCGACAGTTTTAATTTATTTCGATTACTTTACTAAAATAAATCCGCACGGTCAGTTATTACATACTTATAGTCTATATTTTTTCTAAATTTTGAAAATTAAACATTTTTTGTTTTTCACGCGGGTTCGCTTGAAGTATAAATTTTTTTGGCACTGAATATTTATTTGGATTGAAAAATTTGAAAATGAACGAATTTGAAAAATAGCGTCAAGACTTGAAAAAAATTCAATAATTCCTGTCATCAACAATTTTTCTTTAATAAATAGCATCGCCAAAATTTGACTTTGGAGCAATTAAAAAAATTAATTGAAATTATATTTTCTTTTCAATTTTTTTTAATATTTTAATTTTAATTTCGAAAAAGAATCAAACATATCGAGTTTTCAAACGTTATGTACATATTTTAGTTGCTTTAATAATATCATCTGTCGTCCTTAAACTTTCTTTTTATAACACGTGACTTGACATGGCTTCACAGGATTGAAAAAAAATTCTACAATTCTGTCATCAAAAAATATGCACTATTTTTTAATTCAAATATAATTTTATAAGAGTGTAAGTTTAATTTAAAAAAAAACAATCGAAAATATTCAATAAATCTTAAAAACTCGTTCTGTCTCTCTCGCTCTCATACAAAACGAAATTTTAATATCGACTGTCAAATTAATTCGATAAAATATAATCTGACGTTTGACGTTTTCGAAAATGTATATCGCAATTGTGCAAAATTGGCGCGTTCAATCAAAAAAGTTGTAGAGAACAAAATTATGCACGGATCGTGCTCTCGGTGAGCGTGCAAACGCGATTCGATTCGGGCTCGAAACGGCGTAGCCACGTACAAAACAGTGCGGCGCGCAAGTAATTAAACTTGAGGGCACAAAAAGAGAACTTTCCCGATGCGCAACGTACCTTTTTTTTTGCAAAAATGCAAATCTAAAATCGAGGCAAACCGATCGAGCCCAAAAACGCAAAGATCGGTCTTCAAACGAAGCCACCATTGCGTTTCAAAGGAAAAACTTCGCATGCGCTCTAAAATAAAAACGGGGCAAAAATTCAAAAGTTAATTCCGACAAAAACTCCATTTTTCCGTCCTACACCCTCTCCCCAAATTTAATCGAAATCTTCGAAAAACTGTGGAAGAAGTAGCGAAAAAACGAATACAAAGCTCAAGTGTTGTGGAGGGCGCCCGAGAAAAAATTTAAAAAAAGTAAAATCGATTTCGCGCTCTCGGCCTTCGCCCCAACCTGCCCACAAAATTTTGTCCTTCTAGTTGGAATTCCACATTTTTGGCCCTTTCGCCCCTGTTTCGACCCTCCGTGCCCCCACCAAAAATCTGACAATTTTTCCGTTCAATCCTCGTCGATTCCCACCTACCCGCCAAATTTCAGCTCTCCACGACCACCCTACATATGCCCTGTAAATTATGAATGAGTGAGTGAGTGAGTGAGTCAGTCAGTCAGTCACGGACTCAACTTTATGTGTTTAGAATTACTATTATGCTTCTTATTTTGGGCAAGAGTCGACTAACCCTGATTCGAAAACACACTTTTTCCTATAGAAATGGCTTTACAAAACGAAAGAACGCAAAAAATACAAGCTCTTTAAGGTGAGGATCAATCTTGTCGGAGTTGTAATAAGGCCACAATTTAATTTTGAAAATTGCAATTTTCCCATAAGAAATACATGTAAGTGTATTTTTCTGTATTAAAATCCCAAATATGGAAGACATTCTGTCGGCGGTACTTGCAATTTCATATACGTGAATAGCCCATAGGGCGGGGCTAACTAGAGCAGAGTCAGTCGCTCTCCGAGATCCGTCGCGTCAACTTTCAAACTTTTCGAGTTGGACCCGCTTAAGGGATGTTTTTAATGAGTTTAGCACGTGTCAAAACCGTTCGAAGCCCCGTTCGCGTCCGGGACGGGCGCGGGTGGGTGCGGAGAATAGGTTTTGACAGTGCAACCACCTCAGAAACGAATTCACACAAAAAGTGATTTTGTTTAGAAAATTTGTTGTCCGATCACAAATTTAATTTTTTTATTAGCTAATTACATCATTATCTTTCATAATTCGTTCTAAAAAACGAAATTTTGATATTTTAAATGCTGCCACAGCCCATTTTAAATTTGGTGGGCGGGGTTACAGTTCAATAGAGCCAATGAGTAAATTGCATTGTTAATAAATTTTTAAAGCTGTTTTTTTCAAAAATGTGTGAGCCGTCCGCTAATTTTAATTTTTTTATGTGTATCTGGCATTATTATCTTTCATAATTTACAAAAAGAATGATAAAATTCGTGATCAGGGTTAATCGACTCTCGCCTTATTTTGTTGGTTGTTAATTTTTTTAGGTTGGTAATACATGCACGAACCAATCAGGTGCGAGAGATAGACAGATAGAGTTTTCTATGCTTTTCTAATTATTATAATAATTCTACGTAGTTCTTTTATGTTTCCTCTTTTCTTGTTCTCGACATCGGCATCCTCTAAAATGTTAGTAAATATTGTTGTGACCATTGAGGTAAACATAAAAACAAAAATTAAATTACGTTAAAGCATAAACATTTCACTTGTTTTTTTTTTGGTTTGTAATTTAGTTTCTAAACGGAAGCATGAAAATAACTACAAAACCAGTCTATTACGAATAAAGAGATGTTTATCGATATCATTATTCTATTTTACCTTGTTACCGAATCAAAAGTAATTACAAAACAACTACCTGCAAAATTCACAACATAAATATTTTGAAAACGTAACAAGTTAGGATATACATTTGTTGAAAATGCTATATTTTAGCTTTTTCTTCGGTTTGTTATTATATATAATTATTATTCACGCAGGATTTATTCAAGATAAACTGGTAAGTATTTTTTTTGTCAAATTTATTTTGAAGAAAATTTAAAATCATTTTAATTTTTAGTTTGATGGTAAGGTACTGCATATTGATCGAGTTAGTGCTGATTGTCGTGGCGAAAAAGTTCCATGTCAAGGTTTTTTTCAGGGTATGAAGGCGGTATCTACAATAATTTTTATAGAAAACTTTACTTTAGTTGTAAAAGAAGGTGGTTTTAAAAAACTTCTGGTAAGTTAATCATTTAAATTGGGTTCTCATACAGGATGTTATGTTTTAAATGGGCTTATTAAACAATTGCTCTTTTTCTAAATGCGCATAATCTACTTAACAAGAAAGGCCCCCTTTTTAACCCCCTTTTTTCCGATTTGGACAAAATAAAAATTGAATTTGAATTAAATTAGTATCGTGGTAATTTAAATATTCCTAAATAATATTACAGTATGAAAGATTAATTTCGTTTATTGATTTGGATGTAGAAAGTTTTATTTCAAGATTTTTTTTATAAAAGAATTAAGCGAAAAGAAAATTAGGACAGTTTGATTTATGTTAAAGTCGTATACTCGAAATTGACGATCGCCACCCTGCACAATATTTAGATGAACAAACTAAGAGAACCCATCTCAGACTGGTACATATATTTTTTTGCGAACCCGAAAAGATAGAAAAAACCTGAAAAAGATCTTTTATTAAAATACAAATTTTCCTTCGCTTGCACAAATACCAACTTGACAAATTTCTTAAACTTATAGTATAAGTTTAAATGCAATACTTACATTTTAATAAAGTGTGGGACGTGTCTTAAGTAGATTGCATTGAATTGCAGACAAAGTATTTACTGATATGCACTCATATTATTCATACGGATGTTTAAAAGGTAACAACTCTGAGAAAGCTAATCATGTTTTTTTGATGATATCGGTTGTTGTTAGTCTTACTTTTATTCACGGACAGTAGCTACGTTGCAATTAAATAAATAATTGTTAATCCAACTGGCATTTTTCTAAAAGAACCACTAATCTGGCAATCCAAGTGGATCAATAAAACTGATCATAATTCAAATTATTCAAATTAAAGTCATATTACAAAACACAATTATATACATAATTTTGTCTATTTCTATTCGATTACTTGTTAAACTTGCATTTATTTACAGCTTACTGTAACAATTGATAGATGTCGATCCAAAGAAAATTTAGATACTTGCGAAGAAATTTTTAAGCAACCAAACATTGACCTGTGTAAAGCTCTTGATCCAAAAAATATTATTACGAGACAAGCCGTATTGGGATTTCCTTTGGTACCCTCAGTAAAGTGTCCTATGGAAAAGGTAAAGTAGGAAATTTGGCAAATTAACTTGGAAATCACAAATAGTAAAATATTTTAGGGTGTATACCACGCATACAATTTTTCCTACGATATAGCACCGTTTATATTTTTTAATATGGAAGGTTGGTACTGGAAAACCAAAAGTGATGTGGTTTCCTCTGATCAAAATAGATTAATATTCTGCATGCACACAGCCGGATATGTTACCAAATCTAAACTTAAAAAGCAGTAAAAAGATGATTTCATAGGTATTTTATTTTTTGTATAAATAAATGATAACCGGCACTGATGGTAACTCATTAAAAAAAAGTTGTAATAAAATTATTATTATTGATTTAAATTATTAATCGGCATAAGATGAGTTAACTTGTCTTGTTTTAAAATTTTTATTGTATAGACGTTTTCACAAATTATTGAAAATAAATAATACCTAATTAAAAACTTGTAGTTTTATTCTTCTTTACAAACTTCCGCTCTCCAAACTTTTTATCAACATTAACATATCATAACCATAAACATATCACTTTGTCACAATTTGTTCACCTTTTTAAACGGAAACAAAAAGAATTAGTATATTACAAAATAAAAGATGTTTATCGACATCATTATTCCATTTTATCTTGTTTGCCCATCAATCAAACTCATTACATAACAAGTATAAAATTTAAAAAACATTATTATTTTGAAGTGATAACTCGTTAGAACAAAAATTTAATGAAATGCTATATTTCATCTTTTTATTCACTTTGTTGCTATACGGAATTTTTATTATTCACGCTGGATTTATTCAAGATAAACTGGTAAGTATTATTTTTACTTAGTTATTAAATTAACAAACTTAAAGATTAGCTTTTTGAAAACAATTATTATTGTTTTAATTCACTACCGACGACGGGAGTCACTAACGTAAAAGTACAATAATTATAAATTGTAAAACAAAAAAATTATACTTAGTATAATAATAATTTTTTTATTATCAAGGAACCTTTTTTACGTTGGAAGAACAAATAATATGTTTCACTAGGACCAAAGTATAACTTTTAGTGGTTCGACAGATGGAAGATGTTCTACTTTTTCCTCTTATGAAGCAATACACTAATTTCGTCAAACGTAAAAAGGCTTAATTTTATATCATGCTTACAGTATTTACATTTTAAGAAAACAATTAATTCTTCTACTTTGCTGCTTCCGACGAATGACACTAACGTACTTGGGCCCCAATAACCATTCATTTCCAATCGCTGCACTCTAAAACCTCTTAAATCTACAGACTTACCACGAAAAGTTCTGGTTTCGCTCATTAGAACAATATAGTAATATCTTTGTTATGTTTGTGAAGTTAGCCCTCCCCCTTTTTTAAATAAAAAATTGTTTGTATTGTGTTATATTCATTTGCATTGAATTGTATTGTATTGCGAAATTTTGTTTTCATTCTGCGAAGTATTAGATCAAAAATCGCGAAAAACAGTTTTGTACGCCAGCCTCCCTTTTTAAAAAATTTGGAATTCTTTTGTATATTATTGTTTTCAATTTGTTTTGGGTGTATTGTTAAAATTCCAGTTGTAAACTTAATAATAACCGCGGAAATCGCGAAACAAAATTTCGCGCCAGCTCATCTTGTATTAGTGAATTTTTGAAGAATCCCGAAGCTTCGTAGAAAATATTTTAGTCAATTGACTGATTTTTTTAACTGAAATTATACAAATACAAATTAAATACAACATAATACAGAAAAAATTCATGCTTTTGAAAAAAGGCTGGTGCGAAATTTCATTAAGTTTAGAACTGAAATTTTTAATAATACACCCAATACAAATTGAAAACAACATAAATACAATAAAAATATTCAAAATTTTTGAAAAGGGGGGGGCTATAAAACTGTTTTTCGAAATTTTTGGCCTAAACTTTGCAAAATGAAAAATAGAATTTCGCAATATAATCCAATACAAATGAATACAACACAATACAAACATTCTTTTTGATTTAAAAAAAAAGAGAAACTGATATTCTTATGAGTATGACATATTATTTCTTACAATGACATATCTTCGTTATTACTGCACTTAAGTTTAGAAAAACTAAAATTATTTTCATTTTTAGTTTGATGGTATAGTAATGCATATTGATAGAATTAATGCTGAATGTCGCGGTGAAAATGTCTCAAGTCAAGGGTTCTTTCAGGGCGTTAAGTCTATATCTACAGTGCTTTTCATACGAAACTTTACTTTAGTTGTAAAGGAAGGTGGTTTTAAAAAACTTCTGGTAAGTTGACAATTTCACATGATGCTCATACAGGGTGTTTTGATTTAAGTGGACCAAATGCGGTAATTTCGCTTATTGTAGGAATCACACACTGTTGCCAGATTAAGCGATTTATCGCAAATTGGGCGACCTTTGGAGATATTTTGAGCTTAATTTTTTCAAAAATCGCAACCCGCGATTTGGGCGTTTTCTGAGAAATTAAGTTGCTGTTTATTGCGATAAATAACCGACTTCGATAGCCGAAAATATTCTCGATGCACAATCAGTTATGCGTACAACCACTTGTGTGTGGGACAGCAATAAATAATCAATCAATGGGAGCAGTGCTAGTCAGAGATAAGAGAATTTCGTTCTTTATCCGTTTCGGCGCAGACCCGATTTGGCGCCAGCACGGTTTAGTGCAGACCCAATTCGGTGCCAGTACGGTTCGGCGCAGATCCGATTATATACCGAGAAGAATACACAGAGTATACACAAAAAACATGAATATTTAAATTTCTTACTAATTAAAATGACTAGAGATAAGATTTCCGTACTTGAAAATATACTTTTCGTACAGAAATGGCTTCACCAAACGAAAGAGGGCTATTTAAAAGGTCTTTTAAAGTCAGGATAAATTTGGTGGGTTCTTTAATAAGTCCACAATTTAAATTTGAAAATCACAAATTTCCCATAAGAAATACATGTACTAAAGTGTAATATTATGCCAAATATGATATATATTCTGTCACCAGTCTGTGCTCTGTAGGTGGGTCGACAGTCATAAGCGGTGGAGAGCTATCAGTCGCTCCCTGATATCTCTCGGATCAACATCCACCCTTTGCTAAGTTGGATCGTTTTAGGAGAATATTAAAGCGCTTGTTAAAACAAACGGTTTTGACAAACGCGACCACGCCAAATCTTGGATTCACAGTGTATTTTTTAAATTTGTGATCCGACCACAACTTTTATTTTATTTATTTTTTTCTATCTTTTATCTCTAGACCCTCATCTTTCATAATTCGCTTTACAAATGTAAATTCGGATCTGCACCGAATCGTATTCGCGCCGAAACGGATGCGCCGAACTGTACCCAACCTGGTGCTACAAACACAATTTAGGATTTTTTATTAATAAAAAGTAAATAACAACTAACGAACTTGAGCTTTGCATAGTCAACATGATACCACCTTGATAATAATTAATCGAATGACATAAAGTCAAGTTTTGTAAAATGTTAATTACTTAACGTTCTATTTAATTATCATCATCATCATTTCCATCATGGATTAGGTTAAGATCTATTTAATTTATTTTTATTATTTAAATTTAACTTTATTTAATGTCCAGTTTCACAAATAATTAATTAGTTGCGCTTTTGGGCGCTTTTTTGGTTTTTTTAAAAATTTAAGTTTTGAGTATTACTTAATGTTAGATTTTATTATAGAAATTTTGGAAGCTAATGAATAATTTACAGTATAAAATAATTTTAATATTTTTTTTAAATATTTTGAAGTTTTTTCGTTCAAAGGTAAGGTGGTATCGTCTCGAACATAAAAACCCTAAAACTAAAAATTAAATGTAGTATTTGATATGTTGTTTTAAAACTTACAATATTTACCTCAGGATGTTGATGGAAGGTTTAAACAACTTCAATTCTATATACAATTCTTCTAGAATGTAACAGTTTGAATGAATAATTCCTTCAATGCCAAATACTTGAATTGAAATATGCAATTCTATGTGCAATAAAAATTCTATTACTGAAACGTAAAAAAACGATTTTAATGGAAAATTTGAAATATGCAATAAATTGAAAATTAAAACCTGAAATTTTTAATGATCCTGCACCGATAAGTTAAAATAATATGCAAATTATATATAAAATTTAAATTGTGGTGCCGCATCTGAAATTTTATAGAATTAATTTGAAGAAATATCTTCACTGCCAAAACAAGGCCGAAACAATTTCTTCAACTATTTCAATTAATGTTCTATTCGGTTACCTATAATACTAACTTGTATCTATTTACAGTTTACAATAACAATTGATAGATGTCGATCAAAAGAAAATTTAGATACTTGCGAGGCATTTTTTACTCAGCCAAACATTGATTTCTGCGAAGCCATTAAGCCAAATAACATTATTTCGGGTAATGCCTCATTTGGATTTCCTATGGTACCACCATTGAAGTGTCCCATCGCAAAGGTAAAATAGAAATTTTTCAATAAAATTCAAAACTTGAACTTTGAATCATAATAATATTCTAGGGTATATACCACGCATACAATTTTACTTACAATTTAGCACCGTTTATATTTTTTAATCCGGATGCTTGGTACTGGAAAGGTAAAGGTGAATTGTTTTCTCCTGAGCGAAATAAAATAGAATTTTGCACGCATATGGCATTATATATTACAAATTCAAAAACTAGAAAACATTAAATCGATCTAAATGTTGTTTTTTTTTCGAAAAAAAAGTTGTGGTAAAATTATTATTGTATTCTAACAAATTATTGTAAAAATAAATAATAAATGACAAGTTTGATAGTTCCGTTATTACTTTAAAATAATCCTGAAATTTTATGAATACTTACTTAAGCTTTCTGCATAGCAATAAAATGAATTGAGTTGTGATATCAGCGAAAAGACTTGTGAACAGACCAAGTGGAATTAGATTAAATAAGGTAGTAGTTTTCGTGGTTGACTATGGATGTTACTGTTGGATATTTCCTTCAATTGTGCTACATGGCTTTGATGACAGCTTATTCAATTGAATTGTTTACAATTTTTTATTAACAATGCATTGTACTGGCGGGGAAGTTTTAAGTTACGATATTTCTGCCAATATTGTGTTATTAAGCTATTAAATATTGTGTTAAAAAATTAAACAAAATACATATTTTGATTTTTAATGATAAGTAATTTTGTGTATTCTCTAGATTTAGATTTTAAACTTGGAGATGACTAGACTGTAGAACCGATCAAGTCATATAACAGATGTTAAATGAACCTCGATTAAAGAAGCTTATAAACGATTGCTGATTATAGCCCTTGTTGTATCCGTGGATGAGTTTGAAACTGTAGAAGGTCGTCCTTTATCTTTATCGATGAAAAATTCTTTAAGGCTATTCACCGCACTATGGTAGTTTGGAGTATATTAATTTTCTCAGTGTAGCAAGTTTTTTGTTGTTTGCTGCGTCTCTTGGTGTACAGGAATGCCTGTACGTTTGATTTTACCACGTTTTTATTAACTGTTTGTTTATAAAAGTTTGTGTACAAACTCTTTGTTTGTTTTACTGTTCGGTACAAATTTTGCAATCGATTTTAAACTAACTTGCCGGTGAGCTACAGACTTGAAACTTTATACATTACTCAGAACTGGATCACAAAGCAATATTAACTCACTCTTTTGTCTGTCTATTTGTTGTTTGGTAGATATAACAATTATTTTAGATATGATCAGGTGAAGAGAAGCTGAGATAAACCTAAAATTTGCCACATGTCTTCGTGTATCTTACCAAGATATTTAAAATCAATTATAAAATTTGTAACCAATAAAACTAAAAATCGGATGTGGCCATGCTCATGACTTTATCATACTTTTACTAAATATTAAAAATAATTTTATTAATAAAAAGAAAAGAAAATGATTTCCATTAACGCATTTGTCCCAAAATCTAATCAGCTCTAAGTCTCAATAATACAAAAATACAAAATACCAAATTTAATTTTGAAATTCTTATTAGTTCTTGAAATATTTTGAAAATACTAATATTAACTTAAGATTAAAAAGTTGTTTCCATGAACAAATTTTAACCAAAACTAACTCCTACGTTGAAGATACGAAATCTCAAATTTGGTTTTGAAATTTTTATTAGTTTTTAAAATATCAAATAAAGACTAATATTAAATAATAAAATTTAAAAATAGAAAAGAATAGTTTTCATAAACTAATTTTAACTTTCGAAATATTAATTAAAACTGATATTAAATAATACAATTTAAAAATAATAGTTCCCATGAATCAAATTTTAACCAAAATCTAATCAACTCTAAGTCTCAATATAAGAATTCAAAATCCCAAATTTGGTTTTAAAAATTCCTATTAGTTTTTGCTGTAGAACCCACATAAAATTTAACCACACACACACATACATTTGTTGGAAATCGTCTTATTGTACTCAAGGGACCTCAAAAAGTGCAAATCCATCAAAATCTCAATTTTTTTTGTCAATCAGAAAATAACTATTTAAATAAAATTTTTTTTTAATATATCACGTTTTTAAACCGGACTTAAAGGTTTAAAATAATTCCCACTAGCCCCGTACAGATTTATAACCCGATAGAGATTCCCAAGCCCTTACAGATTGTCCTGAAAATTTGTGGTTGTAAATTTTTAATAACTTTAAAAATACTTATGTAAGATTTAAAATGAAAAACGTGAGACGTATGCAACAGATAATAATTAATGCATGATTAATAGTTTAAGACATTAAAAATATGTAAGTGGAAAAATTTACTAATTTATATACAATAAAAAAATTTATTAAAATTTCACATAACTTGAAAAATTTAAAACCTTTTTAAAACATTTAATTTCACTAGTAAATCTTTTATAAATAAATAGTAGTATATATTATATAAACGAACCATTAGGTATGATAATTGGTACTGCAGAGAGATATGTAAACAGATAGGAGTTTTCTACGTTTTTCTAATTATTATAATAATTTAAGTTATTTATTCTTTCTCCTTTCTTCTTTTCGACATTAGAGACCTCCAAACTGTTTGTAAATATTATTGTCACCATCGAGGTAAATATAAACAACTCAATATATTTTTGATTTGTAATTTAGTTTTTAAACGGAAGCTTAAAAATGATTACAAAACTGGTATACAACAAAAAAAGAGATGTTTATCAATGTCATTATTCCATTTTATCTTGTTACCGAATCAAAAACGATTACAAAATATGTACTTATCTATGAAAGTCATAGAACATCAGAGGTAATTCAGTTAGGACATAAATTTGTTAAAAATGTTATACTTTAGCTTTTTCTTCAGTGTGTTATCATATATAATTTTTGTTCACGCTGGATTCATTCAAGAGAAACTGGTAAGTATTTCTTTTGTAAAATTTGAGCAAATTAGAACATTATTACAAATTTTCTATAACCTATTGACATCTGAATTATTTGAAATCTATGTAATATGAATTGGTATTATAAGAACATAATTTTGTTTATGAAATAATTATTGTTTTACTTTACTGTCGCCAACAATATAAAATTAAGATTTTAAAAATTAACAAATTAAATTAAAGAATTGACGAATTTCTTTTTATAAAAATAATATTTTATTGAGGCATGGAGGGAAATGAAAGAGGCCTACATTCAGAAGCGAATGAACACAGATTAAGAAGAAGTAGAAGAATAGTTTATTAAACTGATGACAGCAACAACCTATTACTAAAAGCTCATTAAAAATCTTCGTTAATTGTTCAATTTATCTTGTTAATTTTGTAATTTTAATTTACAATTTCTTTCACAGTTTATTAATTTGTGCAATTTAAATTTAATTCAAGTATTATGAAAATAATATTTTCTTGAAACTTAAATATTTACTTTAGAATCAAAATAATTTTACTTTACAGCCGGCGACGGGTGGCACAAAAGTAGAAATGTAATTTTAATTATATTGTATAATAAACTTTTAAACTAGAGACGGTCGTTGGCCTGGGTGTTAGCGCGATCAACTGCTAACATTTCTTCACGTTTTATTTGAGCGAATTTTGTTTCATCTACAACATTTTATTTTTTTCAGCCTATATTTAAATAACGCTAATACCACGACCACTATTAATTATTTCTCCTTTATTTATTTTGAATCCTATTTTAATAATTTATTTTAATACTTCAATTTTTATCTTAACATTTATTTATTCATTTTAGCTTTCCACTTTCATTAATTTAATTTAATTTACCCATGTATGTATTGGAATTTTAATTTTAAAACTTTTTTTTTTGAGAAATTTTCACACTTAATGCATTTTTGTCAATGCGTCATGGCTTTTATGTTAGAACTGTTCTTCAAATTTTTTTTTTTTCGGTTTGCGGTCACCAATTTTTTACTGTACTAAGTTTGTAATTTACAATACCCCACTTGTTCAAATTTTACTCTTTGTACTATTTACAAAACAGTTTTATTTAAATTTTTTGGCTTAACTTTTCCATTGCCTTACAGTTTATTATTCAGTGGTCACTGATTAAATTTTAAAAATTAACAAATTTTATCAATGCTAAACAATTTTTACACAAAATCAAATTTCTTTCGACAAAACCTCTGCACACTTCATCGAGAATTAGCAATTAGATTAGATTACAATATAGGTAAATCTTATTAACATTGGCAATTGGTTTTAGATTAATTTTAACAAACAGCAAAGCAATTCGTAGGAACGTTTAGCCTTTGTTCTTTAAAATTGTTTATTTTAATAATTTTTTTAAATTTGTGATCAGCTCAATATAATTAAAATTATTTCAATTTTTAGTTTGATGGTACGGTACTGCATATAGATCGAATTAATGCTGAATGTCGTGGTGAAAAAGTTCCATGTCAAGGTTTCTTTCACGGAGTTAAACCTATATCTACAATAATTTTCATACGAAATTTTACTTTAGTTGTAAAACAAGGTGGTTTTAAAAACCTTCTGGTAAGATAATCATTTTACTGGGATACTCATACAGGATATTTTGTTTTATCATAAAACAATATGTTATTTGGCAATTGATCCTAGATCTTTAATCTTGTGGATACTTTGAGAAGTACTCGCTGTATTTAATCTAAGCACTACTTAAACCAAAAAAATTAAAGCTTAAATTTCTTAAAACTGAGTTCTATTACAATTTATCTCTATCTCATTTTATCTCCATTGCTTGAAACTAAGAAATCTTAGTAATTATCTTCTGTAAATCAATATAACATACAAACCACTTTGATTGCCTTATATGATAAATTTAATTATAAAGAACCCATAATATAGGCCAGTCAGTAGAGAATCGAAATAAGGTGGTATGTTGCAAACGGTGGTGTAGAAGATTTTATTTTTTAACTTGTATAAATAGGTACAAGCATGTGAAAACAAAATGCTAACACGGGCGACCTCGAGAACTTTTGGCAGCCAAAGAACTTCAAAATTTTAGGACTTTTTTTAGTTTTTGCATATAACTCCTAAACCGTGGATCCTATCAAAACATTTCTGGTTTAACAAATTAAAGAGCGTTAAATTCTGCGTCGAATGAGTACCACAACTTAATAATTTGGTTAAGGGGTATGGTCGAAAACTACGGCCAAAAAACGATAATTTTTTATAATTTTGTCAAAACTGAGATTTAGTAATACGTAAGTGCGCGTCCGGCATCGATCGCGTTGCACTAAATTCGTTGTAACTTTTAAACTAATTAATGAAATTGAGCATTCAAAAGCTCAAATGAAAGAAGAAACATGTAGCTATTGGACTATTATATTTTCTAATATAAAATGAATGTATATAAAGTAGTAAATGTATATAGTTGGAACATACGGAGATATCCGATAAAATCGCTAAGAGCTCTACCATTTCTACAATTCTTAAAATAAAGATCTGAAATTTTCATAAATTACTCTAGAAGTAATGTATAAAAATATCCAATAAGTAAAAAAAATCTCAAAATTTAGTATTGAAGATGTATACTTCAAAATTTCAAAATTTTGGGTAAGTAATAAAATCTGAAATGTATCCTAACTTTAACCACATATTACTCTTGCTTAAATCGCGTTATTGGATTTCTACAGGTGCGATTTTAAAGCTTGAAATGTGTACTTTAAGATGCTATAAGAGAATTTAGGTTAAAAAGTAAATCAACCCTTTTTATTTTACAGAAATAAAAATAAATTTTTTGCTCCAAAATTCGTTAAATTAGAGGTACGTTAAACGTTAATAACTTTTATAATTGATTTCCAATTTGCTTTAAATTTTTTTGTTTGGAATAAATTCTTATTTTTATTTAGGAAACCACTGTTGGCAGATTACATTTATCACAAATTGGGCAATTTTTAGAGATATTTTAAGCTTAATTTTTTCCAAAAATCGCAACCCGCAATTTGGGCGTTTTCTGAAAAATTAATTTACTGTTTATTGCGATAAATAATCGACTTAGATAGCCAAAAATATTCTCGATGTACAATCAGTAATGCGTACAACCACTTGTGGGTGGGGCAGTAATAAATGATCAATCAATGGGTGCAGTGCTGGTCAGAGATAAGAGAATTTCGTTCTCTATCACAAATTTCCCATAAGAAATACATGGAAGTGTAATATTATGCCAAATATGATATATATTCTATCACCAGTTCGTGCGCTGTAGGTGGCTTGACAGTCATAAGCGGTGGGGAGCTACCAGTCGCTCCCTAATATCTGTTGGGTCAACATCCACAGTTTGCTATGTTGGACCGTTTTAGGGGGATATTTTTAATGAGTAAAGCGCTTATTAAAACGGCCTAGTAGCGGTTGGAGCATAACGGAGGCTGTAAAAAGTTGATTTTGACAAACGCAACCAGGGCAAATCTTGGATTTATCCTAAAAGTGTATTTTTTAGGCTTCTATACATAGTATAGAAAGAAGCCTTTATTAATTTGTGATCCCACCACAACTTTTATTTTTTTTATCTTTAGACTCTCATCTTTTATAATTCGCTTTACAAATGTAGATTCGGATCTGCGCCGAATCGTACTCGCGCCGAAACTGTACCCAACATGATACCACTTTGATAATTAATCGAATGACATAAAGTCAAGTTTTTGGAAATGCTAATTACTTAACGTTCTATTTAATTTATTTTTATTCTTTAAATTTATCTTTATATACAAAAAACTGTAAAACTCAAAATTAATCAAAATTTGATAATATGCTATTTTAAAGCTTACAAGATTTACCACAGGATGTTGATGGAAGGTTTAAACAATTTCAATTCATATATTAACAATTCTTCTGGAATGTAACAGTTTGAATGAATAATTCCTTCAATGCCAAATACTTGGTTTGAAATATGCAATTCAATGTGCAATAAAAAATTCTATTACTGGAACGTCAAAACAAAAACGATTTTAGTGCAAAAATTTGAAATATGCAATAAATTGAAAATTAAAAGCTGAAATTTTTAATGATCCTTCACCAATAAGTTCTTCTTCTTCTTCTTTAACTTTTATGAGATCAAATGACTGTTTAATTGTGTCGAAGTTCATCTGTTTTCTTAAGAGATAGATTGCCAGCTATCTCTCCATCTCTTTGGCGGCCTTCCCGGTGGACGACGTCCTATTGGTTTTCCTTCGAGAGCGATGCGTGGTAGCCTGCCGTTGTCCATTCGTTTAACGAGTTCGTGCTAGTATCGTCTACGCTGCCTTCTTCATCTGACAATATCTTCTACTCCACACATAGCTCTTATGTCAGTATTTCGCACTCGGTCTCTGAGAGACTTGCCTGTCATCGATCTTAAAGTTTTCATTTCAGTGGTTCGCAACATACTCTTCGTTTTGGTCGTGTCCGCTCGCGACTCTATTCCTGGGGAAAACCGCCCGACGACGAATTCCGAGGGAATTGTAGTGAGAACAGTTTTCCGCGCATTCGGCGCCCGAGGACGAAGTCCGAGGGCGACGACACATTTGGCGCCGAGGACGTGTCCGAGGGCGTCGAGCGCGAAACTGGACGAACGTAAATTCGAGGTTTCGAGGAGGTTGGTTTGAGCGGTAACTGACAGACGAGAAATCCTTCCGTAGGCGCGGCAGAGTTCGGCCGCGTCTCGATGGAAGCCCAGGAGTCGCGAACTGGATGACGCTCGTAGGTCCACCCTCCCGGAGGCTCTGGTCGCAAAATTGAAATTGTCCGTAATCATTCGCCGTCGGTCGCTTTCCGACGCCGAGGACTTCTCAGTCCCCGGTCGGATGGCGATCGGCGCGGATATATAGCGTCGGGCTAGATTCGACGCCGAGAGGACTTCTCTGTCCCCGGTCGTTTCTGGTCCGACAAAGTATCTGAATAATACATATGCTTTTTGCAAGTCGTCGTGCCGTCGTCGACGTCCTAAATCGGTTGAGTTTTCTCGATCTGGAAGACAGGACGCACACGGCCCGGCGAAACTATCTATTTAGTAAATAGGTGGTGATGGTGGTGCATGAATAAATCTTCCGGATAAGATTTAGACCTGAGAGGACGTAAAAGTCCCCGGTTTGAGCTTACCCGAGAGGATTAAATACCGCGCCGAAGGCGCTATTTCCATATGCTTTGCAAGACGTCGTGCCGTCGTCGACGTCCTAAACCGGCTGGATTTTTTCGATTTGGAAGACAGGACGCACACGGCCCGGCGAAATCTATATAGTAATGATCGCGATAGTTATCCCCGTGCGTGAGATAAAATGCGCAAATATGAGATATAGATTTACTTGCATGATGCATGAACAGAAATGGTATAGCTTTGATCTATACGACTTCTTCTTAAGATAAAGTACCGCGCCGAAGGCGAACTTCATTCAAATGGTGGTGCATGAACACAAATCCTCCGGTATAGATTTAAACCTGAGAGGACGTAAAGTCCCCGGTTTGAGCTTACCGAGAGGATTAAATACCGCCCGGAGGCGCTATTTAATATATATGCTTTTGCGAGACGTCGTGCCGTCGTCGACGTCCTAAACCGGCTGGATTTTTTCGATTTGGAAGACAGGACGCACACGGCCCGGCGAAATCTATATAGTAATGATCGCGATAGTTATCCCCCGTGCGTGAGATAAAATGCGCAAATATGAAATATAGATTTACTTGCATCTTGCACTTTTTTTTTTAAATTTTGCTCCGAACAACACGCGTCAGGTGAAAACAGTTTCCCGCTCAGGTGAAAACAGTTTCCCGCTCAGGTGAAAACAGTTTCCCGCTCAGGTGAAAACAGTTTCCCGCTCAGGTGAAAACAGTTTCCCGCGGAAATTGGGCCCAAATCCGAAGAATTGGAAATTGGGTCAGAGTCCGGTGGCAAAAAGGGGTGATTTGCTTTGTCTCCGATTTGTTCGGAGGTCAGTTACATACGTCATTACAGGTCGCACGCAGGTCTTGTATATTTTAGTCTTGCTTTCCATCGCCATATATTAACCTTAACCCTCTTAAACAACCCGGTATTATTGCAACCAATAAGTTAAAATATGCAAATTATATATAAAATTTAAATTGTTGTGCCGCATATGGAAGTCTTATAGAATTAATTTGAAGAAAAATATTCAAATAATCGAAAATATCTTCACTGCCAAAAACAAAACCGCAAGAATTTCTTAAATTATTTCAATTAATGTTTTATTCGGTTACCTATAATACTAACTTGTATCTATTTACAGCTTACTATAACAATTGATAGATGTCGATCAAAAGAAAATTTAGATACTTGCGAGGAATTTTTTACTCAGCCAAACATTGATTTCTGCGAAGCCATTAAGCCAAATAACATTATTTCGGGTAATGCGTCATTTGGATTTCCTATGGTACCACCAATGAAGTGTCCCATCGCAAAGGTAAAACAGAAATTTTTTAATAAAATTCAAAACTTGAACTTTGAATCATAAATAGTAATATTATAATGTTCTAGGGTATATACCACGCATACAATTTTACTTACAATTTAGCACCGTTTATATTTTTTAATCCGGATGCTTGGTACTGGAAAGGTAAAGGTGAATTGTTTTCTCCTGAACGAAATAAAATAGAATTTTGCACGCATATGGCATTATATATTACAAATTCGAAAACTAAAAAATATTAAATCAATCTAAATGTTGTTTTTTTAGAAAAAAAAGTTGTAGTAAAATTATTATTGTATTCTAACAATTTATTGTAAAAATAAATAATAAATGACAAGTTTGATAGTTCCGTTATTACTTTAAAACAATTCTGAAGTTTTATGAATACTTACTTAAGCTTTCTGCATAGCAATAAAATGAATTGAGTTGTGATATCAGCGAAAAGACTTGTGAACAGACCAAGTGGAATTAGATTGAATGAGGTAGTAGTTTTCGTGGTTGACTATGGATGTTACTGTTGGATATTTCCATCAATTGTGCTATATGGCTTTGATGACAGCTTATTCAATTGAACTGTTCATAATTTTTTATTAACAGTGCATTGTACTGGCGGGGAAGTTTTAAATTACGATATTTGTGCCAATACTGTGTTTTTAAGTACATATTTTGATTTTTAATGATAAGTAATTTTGTGTATTCTCTAGATTTAGATCTTAAACTTGGAGATGACTAGACTGTAGGACCGATCAAGTCATATAACAGATGTTAAATGGACCTCGATTAAAGAAGCTTATAAACGATTGCTGATTATAGCCCTTGTTTTATCCGTGGATGAGTTTGAAACTGTAAAAGGTTGTTCTTCATGTCTATCGATGAAAAATTCTCTAAGGCTATTCACCGCACTATGGTAGTTTGGAGTATATTAATTTTGCTCAGTGTAGCATATTTTTTGTTGTTTGTTGGGTCTTTTGGTGTACAGGAATGCCTATAGGTTTGATTTTACCACGTTTTTATTAATTGCTTGTTTATAATAGTTTTTGTACAAACTCTTTGTTTGTTTTACTGTTCGGTATAAATTTTGCAATAGATTTTAAACTATCTTGCCGGTGAGCTATAGACTTGAAACTTTATACATTACTCAGAACTGGATTACAAAGCAATATTAACTCACTTTTTTGTTTGTATATTTGTTGTTTGGTAAGTATAACAATTATTTTAGATATGATCAGGTGAAGAGAAGCTGAGATAAAACTAAAATTTGCCACATGTCTCCGTCATATCTTACCAAGATATTTAAAATCAATTATAAAATTTGTAACCAACAAAACTAAAAAATCGGATGTGGCCATGCTCATGACTTTATCATACTTTTATTAAATATTAAAAAAATAATTTTTATTAATAAAAAGAAAAGAAAATGATTTCCATTAACGCATTTGTCCCAAAATCTAATCAGCTCTAAGTCTCAATACAAAGATACAAAATACCAAATTTAATTTTAAAATTCTTATTAGTTCTTGAAATATTTTGAAAATACTAATATTAACTATATATTAAAAAAAGTGGTTTCCATGAACCAATTTTAACCAAAATTTAATAAGCTCTAACTCCTACGTTGAAGATACAAAATCTCAAATTTGGTTTTGAAATTCTTATTAGTTTTTAAAATATTAAATATAGACTAATATTATATAATAAAATTTAAAAAAATAGAAAAAGAATAGTTTTCATAAACTAATTTTAACTTTCGAAATATTAATTAAAAACTGATATTAAATAATACAATTTAAAAAAATAGTTAAATTTTAAAAATATTTAAAATAGTTCCCATGAATCAAATTTTAACCAAAATCTAATCAACTCTAAGTCTCAATATAAGAATTCAAAATCCCAAATTTGGTTTTAAAATTCCTATTAGTTTTGCTGTAGAACCCACATAAAATTTAACCACACACACACATACATTTGTTGGAAATCGTCTTATTGTACTCAAGGGACCTCAAAAAGTGCAAATCCATCAAAATCTCAATTTTTTTTGTCAATCAGAAAATAACTATTTAAATAAAATTTTTTTTTAATATATCACGTTTTTAAACCGGACTTAAAGGTTTAAAATAATTCCCACTAGCCCCGTACAGATTTATAACCCGATAGAGATTCCCAAGCCCTTACAGATTGTCCTGAAAATTTGTGGTTGTAAATTTTTAATAACTTTAAAAATACTTATGTAAGATTTAAAATGAAAAACGTGAGACGTATGCAACAGATAATAATTAATGCATGATTAATAGTTTAAGACATTAAAAATATGTAAGTGGAAAAATTTACTAATTTATATACAATAAAAAAAAATTTATTAAAATTTCACATAACTTGAAAAAATTTAAAACCTTTTTAAAACATTTAATTTCACTAGTAAATCTTTTATAAATAAATAGTAGTATATATTATATAAACGAACCATTAGGTATGATAATTGGTACTGCAGAGAGATATGTAAACAGATAGGAGTTTTCTACGTTTTTCTAATTATTATAATAATTTTAATTATTTATACTTTCTCCTTTCTTCTTTTTGACATTAGAGTCCTCCAAACTGTTTGTAAATATTATTGTCACTATCGAGGTAAATATAAACAACTCTAAATATTTTGTGATTTGTAATTTAGTTTTTAAACGGAAGCGTAAAAATGATTACAAAACTGGTATACAAAAAAAAAAGATATTTATCAATGTCATTATTCCATTTTATCCTGTTACCGAATCAAAAACGATTACAAAATAGCTATCTACGAAAGTCATCGAACATCAAAGGTAATTCAGTTAGGACATAAATTTGTTAAAAATGTTATACTTTAGCTTTTTCTTCAGTGTGTTATCATATATAATTTTTATTCACGCTGGATTCATTCAAGAGAAACTGGTAAGTATTTTTTTTTGTAAAATTTGAGCAAATTAGAACATTATTACAAATTTTCTATAACCTATTGACATCTGAATTATTTGAAATCTATGTAATATGTATTAGTATTATAAGAACATAATTTTGTTTACTAAATAATTATTGTTTTACTTTACTGTCGCTAACAATATAAAATTAAGATTTTAAAGATTAACAAATTAAATTAAAGAATTAACGAATTTTTTTTTTATAAAAATAATATTTTATTGAGGCATGGAGGGAAACGAAAGAGGCCTACATTCAGGAGTGAATGAACACAGGCTAAGTAGAAGAATAAGAAGAAGAATATTTTATTAATCTGATGACAGGAACAACCTATTACTGAAAGCTCATTAAAGATATTCGTTTAATTGTTCAATTTATCTTGTTAATTTTTGTAATTTTAATTTACGATTTCTTTCACAGTTTATTAATTTGTGAAATTTAAATTTAATTCAATTAATGAAAATAATATTTTTTGTGAAACTTAAACATTTACTATTTGATCCAAACAATTTTACTTTATAACCGGTGACGGATGGCACAAAAGTAGAAATATAATTTTAATTATATTGTATAATAAACTTTTAAACTAGAGACGATCGTTGGCCTGGGTGTTAGCGCGATCAACTGCTAACATTTCTTCACGTTTTATTTGAGCGAATTTTGTTTCATCTATAACATTTTTATTTTTTTCAGCCTATATTTAAATAACGCTAATACCACGACCACTATTAATTATTTCTCCTTTATTTATTTTGAATCCTATTTTTAATAATTTATTTTTAATACTTCAATTTTTTATCTTAACATTTATTTATTCATTTTAGCTTTCCACTTTTATTAATTTAATTTAATTTACCCAAGTATGTACAGTAAAAGCTCCTTATCCGCGGTTCCGTTATTCGCGGTTTCAGTATTCTCGGAAGAAAAAATTGAGACCACTTTCTGTATTCGCGGCCGAAAATTTCATTATTCGCGGATTAATAATTTACGATTTTGAATATTATAATTTATATTCAAAACTCAAAATTAAATAATAATATTTAAACGAAAAAAATTTAGACTTCAAGGAGGTTCTTGTTTTGGACAATGCTCCGGGTCACCCTTGTGAGCTTGAAACTATGCATCCGAATATTAAGGTGATATTTTTGCCTCCGAACACGACGACTTTACTTCAACCAATGAACCAGGGAATAATTCAAGCTTTGAAGTTCTTTTACATTAGGCGAACCTTTAAAATCATTCTGGATATCATGGAATGTGATTCTGACGTGAGTTTTATGGAATTCTGGAAAAATTTAACATAGCAATGTGCATTGTTAACATAAAGGAATCGTTACAAGAGCTCAAGCATTGCATACACATTGCAATCATATTGGAAAAACTATAGGTTGATCTAACAGTCTGTGAAAGTGAGGATTTAAACAAATTAAAACATTAACTGACACAATTGTACAAATTGCTAATGGAATAGGACATGATGGTTTTGAACAGATAGATTCGAGTGACGTTCAAGAGCTGCTTCAATCACACGATGAAGATTTAAGTGAAGCCGACTTGCAGGAAATGTTAAAACCCTTCAAGCTTCAACATCTTACAATGATACGATGACAATCACCTTAAAAACCAGACCGCAGGTTTCAAATGGCAAATGAACTGTGAGATCACTTCATTAAAATTGACCCGTTTTGGAAAGAAACCTTCCTTTTAAAAGGAAAATTGAAGTTGCCACAGCTGAATACCATGCGGAATTAAAAGGCATTTAAAGACGGCAAAGCAAGAAAATTACTAAATATTTTAAACCAAATAATTCAAACAATAATAATTAATAATAATGATAGGTATGTGATTAAACTGATTTTATTTTTATCTATTTTATTTTATTTTCGTACCTTGGAACCCAACCCTTGCATTTCCATACAAATCACTATTCCATATTCACGGTTTAACCTTATTCGGGGATAATTTATGGAAACGTATACACCGCGAATAAGGAGCTTTTACTGAATAATTTGGGAATTTTAAATTTTGAAAATTTTTTTTTGAAGAAATTATTCACACTTAATGCATATTTTGTTAAGCGTCAGGCTTTATGTTAGAACTTTCTTCAAATTTTTTTATTGGGTTTTGGGGTCACCAATTATTTACTGTACTAAGTTTGTAATTTAAATCCCCCACTTGTTAAAATTTTATCTTTGTACTATTTACAAAACATTTTATTTAAATAAATTTTGGCTTAACTTTTCCATTGCGCTTACAGTTTGATTTTTCAGATAGGTCTACTGATTAAATATTTAAAATTAACAACTTATTTCAATGCAAACATATTTACATAATCAGTTTCCTTATGCGCATATTTTGGAAGAACCTCTGCAATCTTTACGAGAATTAGCAATTGTTAATTACAATTAGGTAATTTATTAACATTGTCAATTTTTAATTAATTTTACAAACAGCTTTAAAGAATTTTTAGGAACTTTTACCTTTGTTCTTTAAAATTGTTTACTGTTAATAATTTTTAAATTTTGATCAGCTCAATAAATTTAAAATTATTTCAATTTTAGTTTGATGGTACGTACTGCATAAGATCGAATTATTAATTCTTGGTAAACTATTCCATTGTCAAGGTTTCATTATCACGAGTTAAACTATTTAAATAATTTTCATAAAATTTTACTTTATTAAAACAATGTTTTAAAACCTTCTGGTAAGATTAATCATTTTACTGGGTACTCATACAGGATGATTTTGATTTTAAAAAACAATAGTTATTTGCAATTATACCTAGATCTTTAAATTTACTTGTGATAACTTTAAACCTCTGTGTATATTAATCATAAGTATTGTTTACATGGAAAAGTGATTTTAGGAAGAGTTGACTCTGCCTAGGAAGAGTCAACTTTTACTAAATGTATCAGTAACAGTTGTTTAGAAATAAGCAGATCAACTTTTCCTAGGAAGAGTTAACTATACCTGCTGTGGTTTAGTAAAAGTTGATCAAGAGATGTTGCTCTCCACATGTAACTGCGTGCGCATATCTTTGTTTTGATGATTATTGGCATTACACGTGTATTTTTGTATAGTGCAATAGTTTTGTTAGTTAGGTTGTGTTTTACTTTTCAATTATTAGTTTCGGTGTGCAATAATAATGTCAGACTCAAGGCACAACTGTTTTGTGAAAAACTAAGTCTAGAACGCTCGGCTTCTAAGGTAAATTCGCTAGCATTGACCAAATTGAAATATGATAGCTACATTCAAAAGTAAAAATCTAAAACTGCGAATAAAAAGAAAGTAATGATCTCAGGTTTTTAAAACGATACGACATTATTGAAGTAAATGGTGTTACAAAACTAATACACCCTGTCACAGACCAAGAAACCATAAGGTATTATGTTTTTGATGAAGAGCTGTTTGAAGTTCTTAATGAAGCGCACATATCCACTGGACATGGAGGAAGAGATCGTATGATTGAACAATTGAAAAGAAAATTCCAAAATGTTACTACAAAGGACATTTTACTATTTTCAAGCTTGTGCGAACCTTGTGTTCAAAAATTGAAACATAAGAAGAAAGGACTGGTTGTAAAGCCTTTGTTATTCAAAGAAATGAATTCACGATGTCAAGTGGACTTGATTGACTTTCAGTCGCAACCTGATGAAGACTTCAAATTTATAATGGTGTACCAGGATCATTTAACAAAGTTTGTTGTGGTAAGACCACTGAAATCAAAGACTGCAGACGAAGTGTGTGATAACATCATTGATATTTTTACTTTGTTAGGTGCTCCTTGTATTTTACAGTCTGACAATGGCAGAGAGTTTGTTAATAAAATTATTGACAGTCTGGTTAATACATGGCCGAACTTCAAAATGGTGCATGGTAAACCGCGACATAGTCAAAGTCAAGGTAGTGTCGAGAGAGCTAACCAAGACATAGAGAACATGATAACCACCTGGATGCAAGACCACAAGACATCAAAATGGAGTGAAGGCTTAAAGTTTATTCAACTTATGAAAAACAGTGCATTGCATAGTGGGATAAAAAAGATCCCCGTATGAGGCAATGTTCGGTTGCCCCCCGAGACATGGCTTATCTACTTCAAAATTACCTACTGAGGTATTGGAAAATTTAGAAACAGAAGAGGATCTTCAATGCGCCATTGATCAAATTCAGGATCAACAACAACAAGAAAACGAAATTGAAAGTAACGTGAATGAAAATCCTGATGAAAATGAAACAAATCAAAATTTATCAAGTGCTGAAAATTTGCCCGTAGATGATGATGATTATCTCCTCACTGACCTGGACAAGTCTACTGAGGCCATCAATAAGCAAAGAAATGAAGCTTTCCACTGTCTAGAAAACCAAGCTAAACGTATGAAAAAAAACCTCAGACCACATTCATCCGCCAGTTGAAAAAGGAACATCAATTCGAATTGCTGTCCCAGATGTTGACCGCGGAAGAGGAGATGCTCGATCTATCCTTGGTGTGGTACTGGAGGTTATCGATGATGGATTCTATCGAATTGGAACAAGAAATGGAATTCTGAAGCAGCTTTTCTCTAGGTAAGTTTTCCATGCTAAAATAAAAGATCTCTGTCCCTAGTATTCAGTTGTTCAGAGCTCAATGATAATATTTTTTCAGGTCTCAATTCAGTAAATGTCCCACGAACATTATACAAGAAAATGAAGTCCCTATGGATAAAACAATAGCTGTGAGGACTGTTACAACTTCACAATCACTTGGAAATGGACAAGGATTTTTCAAATGCTCTTGCAACACTAAATGCAATACCAAAAAATGCATGTGTAAGAAGAAAGGTGTGCTCTGCAACTCAAAGTGCCACAAATCTTTACCTTGTTGCAATAAATAATAAACATTTCTCTTTTTATTTGTTTTCTTATTTGTTTCCTAGTAAAATGTCAACTTTTACTAACTCCATGCAGTAAGAGTATACGTTCCCTAGGTATAGTCAACTCTGACTAGTAAATGTTCATCAAAAATTCGTCACTTTTCACTTTTATCAACTTTTACTAAAAAAAAAAGTAAGAGTCGACTTTACCTAGACAGAGTCAACTCTTACAGGAGAATCTACTTTTCCTGTAACATAAGCACTACTTAAACCAAAAAAATTAAAGCTTAAATTTCTTAAAACTGAGTTCTATTGCAATTTATCTCTATCGCATTTTTCTCCATTGCTTGAAACTAAGAAATCTTAGTAATTATCTTCTGTAAATCAATATAACATACAAACCACTTTGATTGCCTTATATGATAACTTTAATTATAAAGAACCCATAATAAACATATCCATGAAAAAAAAACCACTTGGTCATAATCGAAATAAATCGCTTCAATTTGAGACAAAGGAGATTTTATCGACATGATAAATTTGTAAATCAATAATAATGAAATAAAATAAATTACTTATATGATATTTCACAGTTTTATAATGATCTAATTTAAATTAATGGTTTACGAAAAGGAAATTAGGACAGTTATATTTTACACTTGTTTGCACGAAAAATGAAGCTGACGTCAGTACCATCTGAATTAAGCACCGACAACTGGTTACTTAAATCAATAATTATTAGTATCATACATAGATGCAACAAAGACAGCCTTAAAACAATATTGTCTTAAGCGTCTGATTTTAGAAATCTTATACGTCAAAATTACATGATGCTCAACGTTATGATAGAAAAAGATAGCTACAATTGTTCTTAGCTTGTATAATAATTTTTATTGAAGTAGGATAAAATTGAGTGGCGTTGTACTTGTTTGATTTTTGGCATGGTAATAAATTTTTGTTGATTCTGCTGTGTTTGTAAGATTTTGTTTTACTTGTAACTGTTACATTTTATAGCATTTAATGTAATTATACGTGATTAATAAATAAAATAGTAATTGTAAAAAATGATTGATTAATTGTATATTGACAGCCATATTAATTTTCTGCTAAATAATTATGATTTAAATTTATTATAACAAATACTTATTTAACTCATAATTCTTGACTTATTTCATACAATATTGAAAATGACGTCAGCTTCTTTTTTCATGATGACAACTGTACATGTTAAAGTCGTACACATGAGAGCCGCGATCACCTCCCTGTTTAATATACATACATACAGATAGACAAATTCAGAGAAACTATCACAACCCATCTCAAACTGACACCTTTTTTTGCCTAACTGAAAAGATAGAAAAAACCTGAAAAAGACCTTTTATCAAAATGTAATACAAATTTTCTTTCTTTTGTACAAATACTAACTTGACAAATTACTTAAACTATTGAAATTAAGGTTATGTTACAAAACACGGCTATTCTATTTTTATTCGGCTACTTGATTTATTTACAGCTTACTATAACAATTGATAGATGTAGATCCAAAGAAAATTTAGATACTTGTGAAGAATTTCATAAGCAGCCAAACATTAACTTGTGTAGAGCTATTGATCCCAAAAATATTATGACGAGACCAGCGTTAATGGGATTTCCTTTAGTACCAACACTAAAGTGTCCCATCGAAAAGGTAAGTTTGCAATAAAATGCAAATTAACTTGGGAATAATAAATACTAAAATATTTTAGGGTATCTACCACGCATATAATTTTTCCCACGATATAGCACCGTTTATATTTTTTAATATGGAAGGTTGGTACTGGAAAACCAAAAGTGAAGTGGTTTCTGCTGACCAAAATAAATTAATATTTTGCATGCATACGGCAGTGTATAATACAAAATCTAAATTTAAAAAGTCGTAAGAATATGGTTTCATTTCTTTTTATTGGTTTAAATTCGTCTAAATAAATGGTAACTAATGGAAAAACTTTTAATAAAATTATTATTATTGAGTTAAATTATTAATTGACATAAGATGATTTAACTTGTCCTGTTTTAAAAATTATTGTAAAAATAAAAAATTCTTAATGTGGTTTATTTAAATGTGCGATAGTTTAGTTTCTACCCTGTATTATTGTAAAATTATTCTAAATTTTAGACATAATATGAAGATGGAAGAATTTCTGTTAGTTCTTGGATTTGAGAATAAAATTGAGAAATTTGAAATTGAGAGTGAAACTGAAGAAATTAGGTGAAAGGTGTAGAAGTAGTTTGGTCACTAAATTTATGTAAATTCTGAGAAAAAAATGCGATTTTATTTATAGTGATTATGGAAACAAACTGAAAAAAAAACAAGATTAGTAGACCCCGCACATCCTGGAATGAAGGAGTAAAGAAGACCATCCTTCTCCTCCAGTCTATCCGTCTTAACACACGCGTGGTGACTATGGGTTCATAGTGCTCTTGGGAAAAGTAGTGTAGTAGATTCCCCTGCCTTTCTACACCGCAGTGCTTCAGCCGTTCTTACTGTTGCAGTTCCGCCTGAAGAAGTCTATTTGTGATCCATGTCAAGGTCATTCTTTTTCTGTATCACTATAGTACTGATGGCTATTGCTGCCCTCCATCAGGATTCACCACATCTGGCTCTTCTCACCTAGTTTAGCCTGCAGGTCAATGCAATTGCTCGGGGTATGGCACGTGGAGGATTAGGCATCTTGTGAGAACTAGTTACCGAAGACCATCTCCCGTCATCGACGCTCGATGTGACCGTCTTGGCAAAAGGTGCTACCACTACAGCATAACCCTTATACCCCTAAAGAAGACCATAGAGATCGGGATATGGAAGACGAGATGTGGTAATCGAGAGGCATGGCAATAGGAAATTGAGGGTGCATTATTGCATTCATTTATTACAAACATAATGATCTCCAATTAAATTGTAATAATGTTTCTATCAATTCCTAAGAATAGCTCTACTTAATCGATAATCGTTTAGTTTTGAAAAAAAAAATATTTTGTTGGACATGTAGCAGTACCAGTGCCGTATTTTCACTGCTGTCATGATCATATCTGGGACTGTATACGGGAGAACAATATCTCCGTTCGAGCCCGCTGATCTATCATCGGGACTAGTTTTTAGAAAAAACTACCTTTGAGGTGCGACCGCCGCGCCGGCGTCGGGCAGTTTTTGCCGAAAACAAACCCCGCCTCGGAGGACGGTAGGAGGGCAATTTTTTACCAGAGCTGCCCTCTGAATTTTCGTTCGTTTTTTCGACGTGCACTTTTTTTTTATCAAAACTGCCCGCCAATCTATCATCGGGACTTACTGTAGGCGAAAACAAAGCCGTCTCGGAGGTTCATTTTTCTAGTCCCCCACATTCCGTACTTTTTATAATTAAATTTAATTTTAAACGTTTGTGTATCGTTTGGGTAGGTTTGTGTATTCATTATTTTTGTTTGTGTTAGCACCGTTCGTGGAATATCTTTAATTTAATTAAACAAGGGGGGAGTAAACTTGTTCTCAATGCCTGCCATTTTCTAGATTTAAATAAAATTTTAATTGACGATTAAACTAATTTTACTAAGTAAAAGCTAATTGAGACAAACGATTGACATCAAATTCGTCAATTAAAATTTTATCTAAATTTTGAAAATGGGAAGCGTTAAGGAAAAGTCCCCCCCCCCTACTTCCAGCGCAATTAAATTAAAAATATTCCGCGAACGGTGCCAACACAAACGAAAATAATGGATACATAAACCTATACAAACGATTGATACCAAATTCGACACAAAATTCGCGATCGGGGGGAGCTGGCATTTCTCCAACTCCCCCTAATTAAATTAAAAATATTTTTGCAAACGGTGCCAACACAAACAAAAATAATAAATACACAAACCTACACAAACGTTTAAAATTAATTTCAATCCAAAATTTGAAATAGGGGGGAAGGGAGTTGGAAAAATGAACCTCCGTCTTAGAGGTCTTGGAGGTAGTTTTCTAAAAAAATAAGTAATTCATCGAATGGACTATGTTCAGAAATGTTTCGGACGAAATTACACATAGGTAAGGTCTCATGACTAGCTTTCGTACTTTCATTATGCAATATACTAAAACAAAAAATTAGTAATAATACCATACTTGTTTCATTATTTTTATTAACGATCTCCCTCTACCAGGTTTTCATAAATATTTAACAATAATGGTCGAATCACAAACATAAACATATTATCACTTTGTCGCTTAGTGTACAATTTAGTTTTTAAAACGGAAACAAAAAGAATTAGTATATTACAAAATAAAGAGATGTTTATCGACATTATTATTCCATTTTATCTTGTTTGTCCAATCAGAACTTATTACATATTATGTAACTACTATAAAATTTATAAAATATTAATATTTTGAAGTGGTGACTTGTTAGAACATAACTTTATTGAAAATGCTATATTTCAGCTTTTATTCAGTTTATTGTTATATAGAATTATTATTATCCATTCTGGATTTATTCAAGATCAACTGGTAAGTATTATTTTTACTTATATTAGTTAATAAATTAACAAATTTAAAGATTAACTTTTTGCGAAAGCGATTATTGTTTCACTTTACTACCGGCGACAGGAGTCTCTAACGTAAAAGCTTAATAATTGTAATTTAAGTATAATAATAATTTTTTAAATATTAAAAACGCATTTTTTACGTTGGAAGAACAAATAATATGTTTTGCTCGGATTAAAAAATTAATTTTCGTGGATCGACTGATGGAAAAAGTTCTACTTTTGCCTCTTACAGAACAATATCGTACTTACACTAATTTCCCCAAAAGTTAAAATACTTAATTTTATGGCATGGAGTATTTTTTTTTGGGAAAGCCTTTTGTTCTATTTTGCTGCTGCTGATGCGATGGATGGCACTAACGTACTTGAGCGGCACTAGCAATTCATTTCCAATCGTTGCACTCTAAAACCTATTAAACCTACAGACTTACCACGAAAAGTGTTGCCTTTGCTCATTATTAAACAATATACCATTCTTGTTATTACTACACTAAGTACCTTGTGTAGAAACCTAATTGGAGTTCTAATAATAAGTATGTATTTAATGCTCGATTTTTTCACCTCTAGTCAAAGTTCAAAATAACGAACTAAAAGTTAAGTCTAACTCGACGTTACAAAAGATTTGGTTTTTTTCACTATTAAAAATGTATGTTATTATTTAACTATATGTGAAAGAGATAGCACGGGATCGTATAGCACTATCTCTCTTAACTAGAGTATAACCCCAAAATAACGAATTTGGTTTTCTTCGCTATAAAAGTTCTAGTTAAGAATATTGCATTATGGGAGTTGTCACTGTACAATGAATTCAGATCATATTTATGTGATTTGTGAGGTTACGCTTTATTGTTTTGGGTTTATTTAATTTAATTTTAAGAATAATTAATTTATTAAAAACCTTTGCTGAATACCCAAAAACGGTGTCTAATACCTACACGTAGGAAACCGCATATATAAGGTCGTTGCATTTCTTGCACTGTTTCGTCGTCGTTGAAGAAAACAATAACATCAATCAAGCATTAGCAAATAGTCTTGTAAATAACCTTTTCTGTGTTTACACTTGACAAATTAAAATTCCAGTTTCATATTACAAATGAACATAACCTGCGGTTTTAATAGTTATTTCGTAGTTCAACCTCGGTACAACTTTAATTGCTAGATAACCCAAAAGTAAAAGTTAAAAAGCCAAAATTTGTTTCATTTTCGAGTTATCTCAAAGGTCGTATACCAAAACAAGTGTTTAAATACAGTCCTAGGGGCAGAAGAAATTTGGGGCGCCCAAAAAAAAGATGGATCGACCAAAGAGTGACGTAACGAGCAGCAGCTCAAAACGTGCAAACGATGATGATGATGTAATCTCAACATTATAACGTATGGTGAATGAAATACGAACGCGTACAACACTGTTATTAAAAACGACACAATACTCTTACAAAAACAAAAACACGGCAAAGTTAACTGTACTGTCTATTTATAAAAACAAAACTAAGATTGCTCTGGTCAGTTAAAAATTAGTTATGAAAATGACACTAAACGTGCTAAACCGCCACAAATTAATTTGTAAATTTTGTGAAGAAAATTCAAACAAAATTAAAAAGAATTTTTAGGCATTTTAAGGACATGGGTTTCAAAAAAATTTATCTACACGACAATAAACTTATTTAAGAATAATAAATCAATTGAAAGAAAATGTGGATTAGGTTGGAAATGTAGTTTGCAAGACTCCAAAGTTCGGTTAAAACTAAAAGTGAAACAGCAGGTTGCAGTGTAAATTTTATCGCCAATTGGGTAAGAAATATAATTTTGACAAAACACAATTAAGAAATATTTAGAATCGATGGGAGTCCAGAAAAGAAGAAAAAATAGCACCATTTACTGCTGAAACACAACAGAAGGGTATAAATGCAGGTTACGCGAGCTGTCCAGAAATTACTTTTCTTGCTCATCAGAGTACAAATGCGTGAAGGATGACGACTCATATTTTACCGTGGAAGGAAATGAATGGCAGCCAAAACATTATTTTGAGTCTTCCAGTCACAAAGAAACCAAAAAAGCTAAATTTATTTGTAAGACAAAGTTTCCAGGAAAAGTTTTGTTGTGGTTAGCCATAAGCGAACGTGGTGTCAGCGAAGCAGTTTTTTTAAAGGTGGTGTAGCTATGAATGCCCAAGTTTACAACGAAAAATGTGTTCCAGCACTTAGCAATTTTATCGAAAAATATTATCAAAAGAAAAATAATTTTTGACCGGATTTGGCGTCCTCACATAACGCGAAATCCACAATAGAGAATTTGAAGAATAAAAAATAGAACTTGAGCCAAAGAAAATGAACCTCCCAAATGTTCCACAATTGCGATCTATTGAAACTTTTGGGCTAATCTGAAAAGAAAGTTTACGAAAACGGATACAGAGCTAAAAATGTTGATTCCTTAATTCTATAAATAAAAAGGAGCTGAAAACCACAAATACAAAGGGTATTCAGAGGTCAATGAGTGAACTACCAAAGAAAATTAGGAAAACAAATCGCGACGGAGCCAATTTTTTTGTAAGTGTTCTTTAACATGGAAGCATAAAAATAAATAAAACTTAATTTAAAATAATTTTTTTTGCACATGTTTTTGTTTATTCTATACTAGTTCGTATTTTATTCACCATACGTTAGTTAACCTCGAGTTGAATATTGGACATAATCAGAGGATAATTTCAAACTAATGATTAAAAAACATGAAAAAAACTAAAATTTTATATAACCTCAGGTTATCTTGAAATAACCTCAAGTTAGCAATAACCGCGAGATAACCATGAGTAAAGAAATCGAGCATAAAAGATGAAATAGAAATTATAAAGTTATTTTAATTTTTAGTTTGATGGTACAGTAATGCATATTGATAGAATTAATGCTGAATGTCGAGGTAAAAATGTCTCAAGTCAAGGGTTCTTTCAGGGCGTTAAGTCTATATCTACAGTTCTCTTCATACGAAATTTGACTTTAGTTGTAAAGGAAGGTGGTTTTAAAAAACTTCTGGTAAGTTAACGATTTCACCAGGTGCTAATACAGAGGGTTTTAATATAAGCGGATTAATACAGTAATTTCGCATATTACAGGGACCACATATTCAGTAAATTTTTTGGCATTAAAAATATTTAAAAAAATGATGTGATAACATATGACTTTCTTTTTATCAGTTTCAGATTACCTAACATTTGTAGATTTGTAAAAAACTTTAGTAATATGTAAATTAAATATAAATTGTGATGTCGCATATGAAAGTCTTATAGAATTAATTTGAAGAAATCTTCGAATATTCTGCCAAAAAAAGGACTGTCATAATTTCTTAAATTACTTCCTTACCTAAAATACTAACTTGTATCTATTTACAGCTTACTATAACAATTGATAGATGTCGATCGAAAGAAAATTTAGATACTTGCGAAGCGTTCTTTAATCAGCCAAACATTGATTTCTGCAAAGCCATTAACCCCAATAACTTTATTTTGGGTAATAACTCGTTTGCATTGCCTTTGGTACCACCAATGAAATGTCCCATCGCAAAGGTAAAACAAAAATTTTGCTATAAAATTCAAACATTGAAATGTACGTAGTAAATCACAAATAGTAATATAATAGTATTTTAGGGTATATACCACGCATACAATTTTACCTACGATTTAGCACCGTATATATTTTTTAATCCAGATGCTTGGTACTGGAAAGGTAAAGGTGAATTGTTTTCTCCTGAGCGAAATAAAATCGAATTTTGCACGCATATGGCAGGATATATTACAAAGTCAAAAACTAAAAAACATTAAAACGGTAAAAATGTTATTATATTCTCATAATTTATTGTAAAAATAAATAATTATGGACAAGTGATAGTTTCGTTATTACTTTAAAATAATCTTGGAATTTTATGAATATTTACTTAAGCTTTCTGCATAGCAATAAAATAAATCATTTGTGATTTGAGAGATTTGTTTGCGTTCCTCTTCAGGGATGTCAAGCTGAGAGGTATTTAAACTTTAGAATTCAATATTTTAGTTTGATTTTTTTTGGTAGAAATAAAAAGCACAATGAAGAATATAACAATAAAGTATATTGTATAGATTTTGCAATATATGCTTTACATACATTTTTTATATTTTCAATTTTATAAAAAAATAAGCCATCATAATGTATATTAAATTAAAAAATAACTGCATTTATTATTTAACAACTTTTTGTAAGACATTAATGCATACTATTTGGTATTTATTATTTTAATTAGGTACCTATTAATTTATCAATAGGTATCTGCATTTGTTATGTAGGTAATACATATACTTACTGATATGTTACATTTAATTTATATTGTGGCAATATAGTACAGATACCTACAAATATATTGTACCTAGGTACTTTTTTTTAAAACGTATTAACTCACACTTGTTTATTTAACACCTATGTGATCTTATCGGCATTATAAAACATAAAGAAATGTTTATCGACTTTTCTGAAGTCGCAGTGTAGCTCGGACAATCTTACATCATTTTGTATGATTGTTCGAACTGTATATATATAATATATCATCAAGAATGAAACGTTTTCAAAGTTGAAATTTTCATACAAAATTTAAAAAAAAAATAAGCAAGCTATTGTAATAATTTAAAAATTTTCCTTCAATATTAAAATTTATAAATCCATATAAAATATTACTCTTGTAGTTAACAACATGTACCTAAGCAAGGAATGATAAGTTTCTAAATATGCTAGGTATAAGTACATCTTCTAACAGCTATTTTCAATACTATCTATAAGTCATGGTTACAAAAACTTTGGCAATTATATTTTAAATTCGATTTCGTTAGTTAATTAAGTTTTGAATATACGTTAATTTGCATTTTTTCATAAACTTTTAATTCTACAATCACAATTCAATCACAATACCTACTACTTACCAGTGACAGTTTCAGTCTTGATCATTAAGCTTTATTCAGATAGATTGTGTTAAAACTACTAATTTTCAGTGGTGTAACTATCGACCCCTTTATGTCTGGATCGAGAAGGTAAAATTTATTTAAAATAGAAATAATTATAATTATCGAATGTTTAGTTACGCCACTGTTTTAAATAATGTTTCATTATAAAAGTAACAATTTTGAAATATTACATCAATCTCAAATAAAGCTTAATATGTTATTGTTAAATAATGTGTTTAATAAGCAATACTGTTTGTGCATTTAATAACTATGGCAATACTAACATTTTTTAATCTTGACTGATATTTAGGCTTTTTTTTTAAATAAGATTAAGCATCATACATGCTTTAAAAAATAATCAGTAATAAGCCAAAGAAAAGTACTACTATAGAGAAGTTCAATTTTTTTATTGCTTTATTTTTAATTTTTTTTTTTTACCAAACTTCTCAGATTTGCTTAATTGTTTAACGTAGAATTGTTATGATATTAATGTGGTATCACACGTACTATGTGTGATATTAATAATTAAAAAATGTGTTACTTTTTTTAAGCATCGTCTAAGAAGGTAATGCTAATAAGAAGTCAAAATTTTTAAGCGTGCAAAGCAAGGCGAAAGCAGTAAATGTGTAAAATTTAAAATGCGATGTGAATTGCATTAAGACAAATTTAATAAATAGTTCGTGTATTTTTGCTATTATCTAATATTTGTAACCACGAGTTTTAGATTTTTTGTTGAGCTAATTTTCAACTAATATATTTAGGTACTACTCGTTTCGTGTACGTACTACCGACTTCTGCGCTTTATTCAATCATGTGCTGGGTTGGAGCAACTTCTAGTATCATTTGTAAGAAGACCGTGACTCCATCTGTAATTAAAAACTTGCGATAATGACGTTGTTGTAGGTTTGTTGTAAAACCCATGATTTCTTACGTAATACGGCATTAGGTGATTAAGATAAGGTGATAAGCACTGATAAGAAATAATATTAGATTTGTACACCTATTGGGAAGTTAATAAGAGATGAAAGTAGTACAATGGGAGTTCTAAGAATTCCCATCGTCTTACCTAGCTCCATCTTCGTTCCAATAACAATTGCTGACAAAATTATGAATATTTTCTTAAGAATGTGTTTCCATTCAACTCATGAATGAAGTGATAATATTGATGCCTGGAAGCAGTTTTTTAAGGCGAGCGAATGGCAATAAAATATCTTACCCATAAACGGAATGCGCACTTTGTAGTGCACAAATGGAATATAAAATATCATTCCACTGAGTATGAAAATGGCTGCGTATAAGTACTCTATGGTTGGCTTATCAACGATGGGACCAATAATTAAGTAGACGGATACCACCAAAACCACAATTGGAATGATGACAGGTACCTGCGAAATATGATCATGAGATTTTGAACGCAAATAAAAGATTAATTCGTTGGTTTTTGGCAGAGTACCTTATACGGCCTCGGATAATTGGGTTTTGTGTATCTCATGACGATTAGAGCGACCATAGATCCACCATAAAATATCCACGCAGTAAAACTAAAGAAATCGATTAACGAGTCTATTGTTCCATATAAAACCATCGCACCGGCTATTATGGACTAAAGAGAATAGATTTTAGTCAAGTGGGCACTTAAAGTTACGATATTAGCTGTCTTACATGAAAGATTAGTCCAGGTGCAGGAGTGTAACGACGAACATGCACATAAGATAAAATATCGAGCATGTGTCCTTCGCGACTAGCAGCAAAACATAAACGTCCTGCAGCAAACAATGTGCCGTTTGCGGAACCAAACGTGGAAATTGTAACAGATAAGGGCATGAGCCATGCCATAACGCCCAATAATCTGTTACCAAAAGTCACAGCCACTGCTTCCGAAGTGCTCATTTCCATTGCCGACATTACAGTTAGGTAGGAAACATTGATCAAAGCGTAACAAATTGTGACCAATGGTATTCCTATAACTATACTTCGTGGTAAATTTCTGGAACATAAAAAATTAGTTTTAATAAAACTAATCTAAAGCATGTACATGAATGATTTCCTTATTGTATACTCATCCATATTGCGATGCACTGCTTATAGTTCTTTTTGATTTACGTTTATTACTACTTCAAAAGGATTCGTTACATACAAATATATACTGAAAAAATTAGTATACATACTTTGATGGATTTTTTATTTCTTCTGTAACATAATTTAAATTATTCCATCCATCGTACGCCCATAAACCGGTATAAAACGCTGTAGCAATGTTTCCGATGGAAAATTTAGTATTTTTGAAAGGATTTTGTAAATGTTGAACATTTCCTAAAACATTTCAACCGTGAAACCTTATTTCCTTTAACTTTAAACGGTTTTTTGTTACCTTCGCAAATTTTGTATATTCCTCCAATAATAATTATTAATACTGCAACCAATTTCGCAGCGGTAAAAATATTTTGAACGCTGGTAGCAAGATTAACACTGTAGCAGTTTATGTATAGGATAACCACTGCAAAATAATTATTATTAGATATTTTATATTTTTAAATTTTGAATGGGTAAGTTTTTTCGAAAAAGATGTTATATTATTAATTTAGTACTATACCAATTATTTTAAAAATAAATTTTAATTTTGTATTACGTTTTGTTCCTCTTCTTTAATTTTAAGGAATAAAAATAAATAAGAATAAATAATTCATGTATCAAGGACATAAATTCTGAACATTTAAAGAATTCTGTGACGGTTCAATTATAAATTTTTAAGTTATCTTCGACAACAAGCGATCGAAAAATATACGTTTTACTACTTTGTGAATAATATATTCTCATTTACAAAATCAAAACGCAATTGACGTAAATTTTAACATTTTTAGTAGTGGAATGACGACAGGGGGTCTGACTTAAGTTCACATGTCAATATTGGCAAGAGCTTCAAGTTATTTTAAAGATTGAAAGAGCAATTTATCACTACATTTAGTTTTAGAAATCTAAACTAAATATAGTAACAATTAAAAAAAATTTAAATGGTTTAATAAAAACAAATTAAATTAGAGATGTTCGTCATTGGGATTAATTAACGAGTGGGGCGAGTTTTTATTTTATTTAAAATTTATAAAATCGTAAATTCATTAAAATAATTAAGTAGGCATTAGATTTTATAACTTTTAAAATAATGATGCTCCTTTTTACTACTACCGTGAGCTTTTAATGCTTTTTTTTAGTATAAACAAAAGAAACGAAAGTCATTGCTACCAACTTACCTAAAGCTAACAGTGCTACCATTTTGACGACAATTTCGGGAGGTTCGCATTCACTTACGAACGCTTCAACAGCATATTTGCCAAAACTTAAACAAATTATTGCCATTTGAGAGGGTTTCAAGACTAACGTGCTTGCCCAAGAAAATAAAAAGGCTGGTGGTGCTCCAAATGCATCCATAAAATAGGCGTACTCTGCGCCGGACGACGTATTCATGGTACCCAGCTCTGCATATGATAGCGCACCTAAGAAAAAAATATTTTAAACTTATAAAAGCGGGAAAATCGCATTATTTACCTAGTAGGGATACAAATCCACATGCCATCCATATAACGAAGCTCATTCCAATTGATCCGGTTCTATCTAAGAGACCGGATGGGGAAACGAAAATTCCAGACCCTAAAATTCAGACAGTCGAGTTACTTTACCATTTTGTTAAATTAAGTTTGTTTCCAATAATGTCGAGAGCTTTAAAGTAGGCACAATATTATTCTATAATTTTAAAAGAGCTTTAATTCGATTTCGAATAGGAAAAACTTTTCAGTAATTTTATTTTAAGGACAAAATTTTATAAGTTAAAAATTGGGAATCAATTAAGCTGGAAAATATTATGTGCTCGAAACTACTTTTGAGTCTTTTTGCAATCACAATAATATAAATATTATGTTCAAACTAAATTGTTTATGAAAATTAGATCTTAGTCACCTGATTATTTTAAAATCGGAATTACCTACTTGATTTTTAAACATTAAAAACGCGTTTGTTTATATTGAAAATAAACACGCTAGCTTTGATTATCGATTAAAATCTCTATTATTACCACAAATCCACATAGTCTAAAGGTAATATTTTTAGAACGTGTTTGCGATTGCAAAAGTTTCAACTGTTAAAAATAGAGGTGGTAAAAGTGATTTCAAGTTCAGTAAAATAATTGAAGAATATGTGAAAAACTCGATTTTAAATTTTGTTATTTAGAATTTCTGGAAGAAGTAAAACGCTATGATTCGTTTGGGAAGGAAAGCGTGTAGCTAATATAGCGACAAATTTATTTCATTTACGCATACAAATTGCGTGGGGTTTCGACACTTGTTGGATATTTAATGCCTGACGTCAAAATGAACTTTTTTTTTAGAAACGTTTCGTCTACAAATGTAGATTAAGTGCTTTTAACCTTTATTACACTTCGTGTCGTTTATTTGAGGTTATTAAGTATTGCGTTTCTTGCATTTTTAATTTCGCCATACTTCAAGTTCAATTTCTTGTTTGTCAGTTAAATTAATTCTTGATTGCAAAATCTTTACATTACCTCAGATTTATCAATTACTTCTGGAAAATATAACGGAACTGATAAGTTTTGAAGTATGTAGGTAGCTTAAACAATTATTTGAAATTTGAAAGATCAGATTAAAAGTTAAAAAATCTGGTGTGACAGTATTACTTTTCCATTTAATACGTTCAATTATCTCTTATTAGCTGCACACCCCACAACCCACAAAATTGAATTTAATTTGCTCAGCCACTCTCACATTCCTTAACAGCGCTTAATTTATTTGACGATTTTACCAATAATTAAAGAGTAAAATATCAAGTGTAGGTATCTTCAGACCTTACAAATAGAATTAAAGATGAAACAAGATTGATAATGAGCAATGTCATATAATTTGTAAAGCGCACTTATGACTTAAAAGCGCTTTTATTTATAAAGTAACATTTGGCTGTTAGTGTAATACAGAAATAATTTAATAATGTAATATACTTGGAAAGCATATTAAAAATTGGAACCAGATATGTTTGCTTAATTCCAGTAATAATTTTTCTGCTTTCCCATTTTCTTCCTCATGACGCTCAAGATACATTGCCATTCATATATTATGGAGGTATGTACTATTTTTACTTGAAGCGGGTAATTTGTTATAAGATGACTACAAGATAAAAAATGTAAAATGTGCAATCCTATGGCGCCATCGCGTAGAGTCGATTTTTAAAATAAATACGTTGAACAAATATTTTTTGGAGTTAAAAAAGTATATTTAGAAAAATTATATTATTGTGTACCTTCTTACAAATACTATGCTATGTTATTTATAAGTAGTAAAATTTAAGACAACAGCAGCCAAGTACACTCAAGGTTTTTAATTTATGCGTTGAGACAACAAAACAACATTACGATTTTTTACATTCAACGGCCCGAATGTTGGGATTTTGTTTTCTTTGGAACATATTTTCTCCTTACACACTATTAAAATAGATATTATAGCTTGGCAGGTGTCGGTATGTATTTATTAAATTGCACCATCATTTAAAGAGTTTATTTTTTTACTATTTTAGAATTAAACAGTGTAATCAAGATACTCACCTATCATCGTTCCCACAATTAAAGCCACCCCACTGATGAGTCCCACCCGTCTCTTGAGGTGAAGAGTGTCATTCTCAATTGAGCCGGATCTCTCCAGCTTGTCTGCCCCTGTTGGGGTTGTCTCTTCAAGGCAACCCCCTTCGGACTCACCAAAACCATCTCCGTTACACAGGGTGCTCCTACCGCGAAACTGTAGGCCTTCTTTTGGATACCCATTATTATTTCCTAAAATAAAAAAAAAATTGTTAATTTGATGATTTTCCAGCAAAAAAACCCTTTTTTTGATAAGATAAACCCATACCTATCGGTTTTTAAATATTATTTAGCAAAATGATGCTAGGAAATTTAACCGAAAGAGACTAATTTACTGATGGTAAAATTGAATTTATTTTCAAAATTAATTGGGAGTTAATATTAAAACACTTTTCGTATGTTTTAGAATTTTTTCCATAACTACCAATCAGTCCCAGTTTTTAAGATGTAATTCTTCTGCTTCCTAGTTGGCCTACAACCCTTCAAACTAAACTGTATATATGTTATTTATTATAATAAGGATTTTAATATATTAACCATCAGTCAGTCATTTAAATACTAATTAAATTCAAATTAAATACACCATTATACCTATAATTGTTATTTTAATATTTACTAAACTTCTCAAGAATTAAACGGTTAATAATAAAACTAAAAAATTATTGGTTTAATCTATAATGTGAACCGATTTGATCAATAATAGTTTGTCAATATTTTTAAATTTTTAATGAACACATTGGAGTACGGCAGTTTTTGAAAGCAGTTAATCAATTAATAGATTTAAATGTTAAGTGTTTGTAATTTGTTACATTAAACAAACATGCAACATTTATTGATCCCATTTCTTAATTATCAATTCTTGTCAATTACAATAGTAAGCTTCAGTCTCTTGACGCATATTCAATTAATTTATAATTTGAATACAAGCGGACAATACCGACGACCTTTTATTCACAATAAAATAAATTCTTTGTAATAATAATTGTTCTTCTAAAAAGTTCCAAACTTTATGATCTAAAATAGGTATAAAAATAAATAAACTTAATGTAGCTATTTATAGAATTTGATTATAATTAGAAAAGCTATACAATACTTTTAATTTAAAGGTGTAAATTAGACAGCTACATGCAATTACATAAAATTCTGGATTGCGTATTTGATAATTTAAATATATTCATCCGAAAAAAATAAGAATATAAATATGTACCTATTATACAAATTTATTATATACTTGAAATATTATGTTAGTTGGCAACTTTTAAAGTTAGATAATTTAATCGGGAAGAAAATTTGAAAGCGTTGTTTTGAAAATCGAATAAATTCAATAAACCAAGCTTTTGAAGACAATTTACTTATTTTATTTAACAAATTTAACGTTTATATTTACTGAGAATTTCAAATTGTCACTTAAATATTTGAAATGTATTCAAAACATTTTAGTAAATATATTATTATAATAATATTATTGTCTGTAAAAATGTACAATAGCTGTAATTTGTGCCAACAGTCGCAGTGGTTCCCAAAAGGGATTTCAAAAATTTAAACATCATATCAAAGTTGATGTAGTTAATTTAAACTTTGGCAACATTAATAAAGTGCAACTAATTTTTTTAAATTACTTAAGATTATGAAATTTATTTCATCTCGAATCACTAGCACAACAGCTGTATAAAAGTTAAACGACTATAACTTTTTAAAGCTCTTTGGAGAAATAACTCGAGAAATAAAAAATTGTTTGTTTATCATGTTTTTATATTGCTTCTTAAAAATCTCAAGTTTGCAAAAAACATTCGCCAGGTGTGAATTCAAAAAGTTTCATGCCCTAAATATATCCATAACTGATTTCTAAATCGATTTACATAATTGTGTAAGATTGATGTACACTTTTATAAAATTAAACAATAAGATAATTGCTTACTAGTTTCGTGATTTTTATTTTTATATTATCAGAGCAATACTTAATTTATAACAATTGCCACTCTTCGATTTATTGGAAATTATCTTACAATAGTCAAAATAATATCTTAACATTTATAAAATAAAACGCAGTTACAAATGAATTTCTAAATGATTATTATTAAATAAAACAAAACAGAAAAGTGGTGGCAGCGGTGGGATTCAATCCCACGCTTTCGAGGAGACTGAATAATTGGAAATTAGATTCTCTAGATATAGTTAAGACTTTGTACATTTATTTGTAAGGACTTAAAGTACACGATTAAATTAGAGAGATGTAACATTCTGTTCAATGCAATTTACGAATAAACCATTTTATATTACTAATCGGGATAAACTTGCAAAATCTAATCTCAAATACTTTAGTCGATATTTTATCCTGTTATTTTTTGTAATTGCAATTTTAATTTATGCTGGTGAGGTGTAGGTACTTTTATCTAAATGGAAATGTAATTTTATTGTTTTGTTGCTAATATGAAGGGGAGGTGTTGTTTGTTTTGTGGGAATGTTAAAACCACCATTTCATCCTAAAACTGTACATTATAATGGCGTGTATAAAGTAATTGGAATTTGAAAGAGCAAATACTAATTTTAAAATAAAAAATAACAATGAAAACTTTTAAAATTATTTAAATAAGAAGAATGCAACAGAAGAATTGTCGTGGTAATTCATAATTTTCGGAAATGGGCAATGAAAGTTATCCTGTTATCCATTTTTAATTAATGCTGATTTAAAATACAGATTTATGTATATTAAAGATTTAATTTTGTAATTTCCGAATAAAAAATTTAAATAAGGCTAAAAGTTTATTTCGATTCGGGTCTGATTGAATTGCAAGTGATCGAATAAAGAAAATAAAATTATTTGAAAAGATTTTTGAAGAGAGCAGTATAATATTTTGCAATCTCGAACATGAATCTACTTAAAGCCCAATCACTGGTTTAAATTATGTTTGAAAAAGATTAATATTAGTTTACGTATCAAATCGGAAAAGTGGTACTTTACTGGGAGTCTCTTCAGATTCTCCAATTGTGGGAAGGTTTGAAAGTAAAAAAACTTACATACAATTTTTTTTAATTTGTTATTATCGAGAAACTAGAAATTATTATGAAGATATTAAATTATTACAAAATTAGCTTTGCTTTGAAATCTGCTTAAAAATATATTCCTCGCTTCAGGAAAGATACTTTTTGATAGCTCTGTAAGAGGTTTACAATCCTTCGGTCCAGGACAATAGATAACAAATCGATTTGGACAAGTCTGAAAATTCAAATACAAAATTGTCAACTGGCGTGTTAAAGATAACAAGAATTTTACTTTCACCAAATTTTACTTTTAGAGGTAAGGGTTAATCTAACTGAACCCTTTTTTGCGTCAAATATTTGTCAACAAAACTTGTTATAACCTGGTAGGTGGAAAGTTGTGGTAGGCATAGAATGAATAGTTTAAAATTTGCACCCATACAAAGTTCATATTAATATTATAATACGCAAAATATGATTTTATAAAATTATTGCTAATTATAATTTTCGAAATTTTTTATCTCGACCTTTCTGTGAACATCAGCGGATCTATCTTACCAATTTGTATAAATAATAAATTATTTATGAAACCAGCAGAAAACAGGCAATTTCAATTTCTTTAAATTTGAGCTGATTATGTCTTCCAGTTGAGTTTTGCAAGCTCTGCAATATGACGACAGAATCAATTTGAGAGAAAACTGTGTACGTCAACAAGAATGCGGGAAAAAATTTTGAGAAACTACATTTTACTTCTTATAATATTATTTTCAACTTCCTTTTATTGCTTCACAAGCTCTATGATAGATTAAAATTAACTGACATTTTTCATTTCCTCATACCTTTTAGTAAGTAATATTTATTTGTTTAACTGAAACTTTTTTTTACTAAAGTTTGGCACTAGAAAATACAAGAAAATGTAACGTATCTGTTTCTTGGGTTCTCCCATATTTTTTTGTCAGTTTTATCCATCTCCAGTATACATATACAGCTCCAGTATATAATCTCCAATAGATTGGTGTTATGAAGAAGTTAGGACTGTCTGTCAGGATTTTTGTTCTATATTACGAATTTTCATTTTAAATTATCAGCGTTACCCAGTTACAAGACCTTGTTGTAGATGTCTCTATAAAGTACCTCAATGATAAACAAGTACGAGCTATCGAGTGAACTTCGAAACTTTAAAAGTTTTAAGCCTGAAAACTTACACCAAACATTAAAACTATAACTCTGCTTAATATTCTACAAGATCTTCATGACTAAAATATTTCCCTCTTCCTGTCTGTACAGATTTACATAACAAATTTAAGTTAATCAACAATTACTTAAGAGATGAAACTAAAATTTCTCTATAAAACGCACAGTTTTCGAGTTATCATACACATCATCAAAAATGTAGTTTAATTTCTATTGTTACCATTGCTTCAAATTATTTAAACTTTGATCAGCGATATCAGAAGTTCTAATTAAAATATTTGAAGTCCGTCTATTTTAGACTGAGCAGTGTGTAGGGTTTTTATATCGATTAATAAAAATATTTAAACATATCAGTAATTTGTGCAGTAACCTAGGAAGTACTTCTTACTGCGACGTTTTGTGTATTTAAAATATTGGCCAATTAGTTCGAATATTATTTGTCGATATATTCAACTATTCAGGTTTATAATTTTGATATACCAACAAGGACATTTTAATTGGAATTGTCTGAGCTTATTAGGTTCGATTAAACACACATAAATTGTCTAGCTTGTTTAAACAGGCAGTTAGTTCATTTACTGTAATATTACACGAACCTCACTAAATCATTAGTGCAATTAAGAAAATTACAAGAAAAAATTAATAACCGAAACTTTTATATCGCAATAAAAAAGTGATTTAGGAATTTCACAAAACTTATTGAATGAATACGAAAGTAAATACCTAACGATTTATTTTTATCATCTTTATTTATTTTGTAACTAATGAAAGTCGGTATTGCTCAATAATTAGCTAAAACTAAAATATAACTATGATATATCACCGGATTTACTATTTTAGTGAATTTTTGCATTGCAAATGATTCCTAACAAATTCGCCATGCAGTTGACTTGTTTATTTAATTTATTAAATTAAAACGAGAAATTTTTGCATACTTGGTGGTCTAGGGCATTTGTTTTAGAGACAAAGAAAACGAAAATATCAAAGTTACAGCTCCTTTTCTATTATTAATTTTGTCCTAACAGAAAATTTTTCAGGCAATATATCGTTACCAGTGCGAGATTTGGATGAAGATTAACTGAAAACTTCATTGCAACATTAAATATAATTCTACTACATATTTTTATTCCCACTCGTTTCGTTCAATTAACGGTAAAAAAAAAAAAAAAACAGTGCCAAATTGTGGAAAAGGAACATTGTTATTCTATTTCTGACTCCATTTGAGAGAGAGATGAGTGTATGAGTATTTACATGATTTGTCATAAAAGTTCTAATTACCGTGGCCTATCAATCAAAACAGTCAAATCATATTAAGACAGACGAAGAATACAAATTTAGTACCCGGTTTCGCCCGGTTCCCACAAATTGTATTATAATTATTTTAATTAAAACGTTATCTGTACTATATTTTTTAAAAGTTTTTCTGCTGACAAAAATATAGTTAATCTTTGAAAAAAATTTGAATTTTGTAAAAACTTAATAGCTACACCTATTACTTGATAGCATTTTTTGTAAATTTGTAAATCTTAAGATCTATCTTTTCGTAGGTATGTATTTGCAATATTACATGTTAAACTATTTTTAAATAATAAAAAATTGAGATTTAACAGAATAGACACTATCCATATTTCAAACTGTTAAATTTTTTTCAAACAAAGTTTGAGTTGGATAAATTTATTGTGCAATCATTTAAAATTAGAAAATTGTGTAAGTTAAAATATTTCATTCACAACTCAACTATAAATTATGTCGATTTGTTTTCTATGATAATAATTAATGTAGGTTAGTTTAATAACCTAAAGTTCAATTGATTTTTACTAAAATATACGACTATATAAAACGTAATTTAACTTTTGACGTCCATTTCTAAATAAAATTTTCTGAAAAAAGAACAAATTTACCTTGATTACTTGTTTGCTTAATTGCATGAATGAAATTGCAACCCAAAAAATCTTTTATCGCATCTAACATTATCTAATACTAACTACTAATCACAGACACTACTTGACTGAACATACTTGAGGCCGTTTCAAGTTATTTCAGAGACGTGAGCTTTTCACCCCACTTTTTATTACAACAGAGTTTTCAAAACGATTTACTACAAATGTTAATTTTGCTGGTAAAAAAATCTTTCTTAATCGATTTATTTCTTGAAGACAGTTTAATCCGAGAGAAAAATATTATGTTATCGTATAGGAACCAGGATATTTGGACATTTTTGATACAGAATTTATTTTTACTCGCGGATTATTTTTGCACATTTAGGTTTTGTAGGCGGATAATTATTTTATTTTTTAATGTCAACAATCGTATTTGTGGTTTGTTTTAAAATAAAACGGAAAAAAATAAATAGAAAATTTTTGAGAAGCTCCAGATTAATGCGCATTAATGGATGTTTGGAAATGCCATCTTTATGACTGATTTCTCTATTAAGCTCTCGGTTATATTATAATATAAAATCGGAACGATTCGCCGATTATCCTTTTGAATAATAACCATTGTAAAGCTCTAATAACATATCCTGATGAGTGAGACCTGATGGTACTGGTTTTAGTTAGGAAATAAAGCATTATTCATATTCAACGACATTCATTCATGTTATCCACATCTGGGTTGGAAATGTAAGCATAAAAAGTTTTCCTCTTTTATCAGAGTCCAATATGCCAAGTGTTATGAGTTATTTACCGACTTTAAATAGCATAAAATACGGATATTGCAAACTTCCAAAAAACATTTCTATTACCTACTGCGAGTTTAAATTTCTGCAGATGAGATGACGAAGAATATGATGAATAGTCGCAATTTGTAAAAGCTGCGAGTGTTAAGAAATAAATGAAATGATAATTTAATTTTCTTCCTGAAAATTCCACATTTTACAAGTTTATTTATTTCATAATTTTCAAACAGAAAATAGTGTAGCAGGAAGAAAATAAAGTTTGAGTGGAAAATTTATATTGTAGAAAAAATCAGTGCCTGCAGATGTATGATCAAAAGGAATTAAATTTTTTGTTTATAAAATATATAGGCCATGTCATCATGAAAAGCATCAAATTTGGCTCTCGTCAATATACCGGTGACATTTTTTGTTCAGTGCCAATAAAAATATAAATACCAATCAGTACTTCTATTATCTGACGATAAATATGTTGACAGTTCGATGATTTACCCTACTTTCTGTATTAATTTGAATAATAATTATTAAAAGTATTTCATTTGATGTTTCAAATTTATCTTTTACTTAATTTAAAAAATTTCTGACATTAAAAAGTGAAATATACATTATCGGTATTTGATTTTTTGTACACTAAAAACTTAATAGCTTGACATAACTTTTTCGACAACTCTTGAGGTGTGGAACCGCTGACAATTTAGGCGCCTTCAAAATAAATATAGAATAAGCTGCTCATAACACGTGAAACTGTTAAAAATATAATTGTCTACATTTGTCTCGGACTATGGATGCAATAAAGTTCAAGCGGAATTTATTTAATACAGGTTTGCCAATTGCAGTTTTACCAACTTATTCTCCAAAACGAAAATATTTCGCAAACTTTTTTTGTCAAATTACGGTAATATGAACTTTCCATTAGTTTCCAAGATAAGTAATTTGAATAAATAAATATATATGTATTTGAAAAACAATATTGACGCGACAGGGGATAACGTCTGATTCGCTTTTTACAAGTTTTATAGGCTTCTCAAATTATATTTGACATTTGAGAGGATATCTGCAGAAACTTTTCAATTTATCAGAATCCAAACTTCAAAACTTTCTGTTTCTGTATCTGTTTTAGAATCTTACCAACATATTGATAAGCTAGTTACGGCCCCCCCCTCCCAAGTAATTACACTTTGTTAAGTAGTTAAAATTATTTTAGTAAAAGCAGGATCAAACGCAATTTATTCGAAGAAAAAATATTATGACCTTACAATAAAAATCTGAGTGAATCGGTTCGCAGCGAATAATAAATAAATTCCTTTTACAAATATTTTACATTTCCATCTGAAGTGTGCCAGTGTGAAATTTCTCTAAAACTTCGTAATGATGCATTTTACTCAAAAATCCCTGGGGTGCGTATAGATTGATAAAAAATCAGAAACTTCCTTTTCATTATTACGAAAGTGCTGTTGTATGGAATCTGTCAGTCTCGACGTTTTTGTAATTTTGATATCCATCTTTGAATATAGAGAACGAGTATCAAACTCACTTAAAGGCATTCTGCGCTTTATGTTTCATACCTTTCATGTTTACAATAAACGTTTGAGAAACTTAACTTTTCGAACAAAGCTTTGTCCTTAATAATATATTATATATAGTTATTGTATATTGTAAAATAGCAGTGCTTTGCAAAATCGCACTTTTAACATTACCTATCTCATCTAGTTAACACATAATACCTATGTACAGTCGGTTTTAATACTGAAGAATTTTATTCAGCGAAATATGGTTTTTTCTTAATAATTTACGTTTTGAATATTATGACTTTTCACGTTTCTTACCTAAAGTATAATCCCTCTGGGTATCTGAAAAATACAACTTGACACGAGATAAAACAACTTCAGTTATTTAATATTTAAAGTATAATTTCACCTTAGGAATTTTCTTCCATTTCATTTGTGGGTAAGTCACATATGTTTAGGTAGTATAAAATATGTACCGGAAGGTATCAAAAATAATAGGTTCTGAAAGGTTAATAATAAATGGCTGTGAGAATTCCTTCATACCCACATCCATTATTTTAAAACTATCTAAAACGGTTCTGGAAGTAAAACTACAGATATACCAATTTTACTTTTTTCCAACTGCAGGGTTCGCAGGCTTAATACGTCAGAAAAAATTGCCTAATAAATAAATTATTATTAACTGGAAGATGGTTAAATGTCCACTATTAAGCCAAGATCCCAGGTGCGAGCTCGAGAGAACCAAAAACTTCATTCTGACCGTCTTCCCTTGGGAGGCAATGGCAAATCAGTTCACCTCATGTGATCCTATTATTAGTATTAAATAAATTACAAAAACTCTCTTAACATTTTATTTAGGCTTGATATTAAAATTTCTATATATTTCAAAGGCGTCGTAATGAATGTAAAAACCGAATCAAAAAGATTAAAATTTTAGTATCAAAAATTTGTTCGTCGACGTGTAAATCGTGTAAGAGTTTAAAATAGGCATCGATCGAGCATACCAATTGCCTTATGCGCATCTTGCAGACTTTAAACATTTTTTCTACAATTTAATGTTTTTTAAGTACCTACTTCTGCTTTTACGAAGTATATTGCAAAGAAGCTTTGAACTTAATTTCCTGCTATAGGTACTTAAATTTGCAATTGAACCACTGAATTGAAACCAAATGGAACCAACCACATGTGTAGCGAGGACTCGGAACAAATTTTAATTCGACATTTTTATTGTTACGTCGCTTCAGTTCTGATTAGTTTCGGAAAACCAAATCAGTCATGTGATTTGAAAAAGAAATAAAGCGTAAATAAAATATAACAAAGTATTTCAAGGATGTAAAAAATAACGAAATGTTTAATTAAATGCTCATATAATGCTTCACATGTTTTTTCAATTGAAATTAAACGACCTGTTAAGGGCTTTCATCAAATTCTGCATATTAAGAGCTTCTTTTAAGCACGAATGAGCATCTCATTTGTGGAAAATAAAAAGTTGCATTATTTATATTTAATCCATGATAGCTGATGATGATGAGATACAGATTATGAAAACTGAAAAATGTAAGTATATCTATCTATAAGATGTTGGCACTGCATAATAAATGCTTGTTTCTAGTGTGCTTAGACTTAGAACGTGTGTCATTGCATTCTAAGTACGTCACTCATGAATTTCATAAAAAAAGTTTATCTTTTGATATATGGCAAATAAAACTAAAAATACTTCGTGATGTTTATTTTATATTTTCTAACCAGCTTAGCAGGGTGATATGTAGTTGAACACTTAGCCACTGCTGATAATTTAATCCTGGGATTCGAATCTCGGTATGGTACGTCAAACTTATTGGGACAAACTGACCTCATAGAATTTATATTAATTTTGAAGATTTAAATTTCCAAAACGAGTCAAACTGCCAAATATATACTTTTGGCCGCATAGGATCAGTAGCTTTAACGCTACACGTTTGTATATATTGTCATGTTATTTTAGAAGTTAAATCTCAGCATTAAAAAATGATAATGTGTAAAAAAATATAATTCATTTGAAAATAACTTTTGTACAAAAGGAAGCTTCCAAGAATTTAAAATTCAAAAATGCAAATAAACATAATACAATAAAGCGACTATTCTTTCTTTGTGTTACCCGGCATCGACATGAACATCGGAATTTTTTATATTTAGGGATCAACTACATCTGAGGGTTATACAAATTTTAACAATTTTATGAACCTTTGATCTTCAAAAAAAGAATTGTTTTCAAACATCATGGTTTCAGAACCGTAGATCAAAAGTAATCTGTCTACGTCGTGTGTAATATTATCTATGCAAGCGGCCAGGTGAAAATTAAAATTGGGCAGTTTTCGCTACAATTGACCATTGGGAACGACAGAAGTTGAAGACGACAAATAATTTTTTTGGCTAAATTAAAGTTTAACCATTTAATAATTTTTATTACACTTAAAACGTTATGGTTTAAGCCATATTTTTAAATTACTTCAAATTATGACATATTTTTGTATATTTTTAAATTATTAAATCATCGTCTCTAAATATAAATATACCTGAAATTATATTTTTGTAAATAATAAAATAGCAGAAAAGAAGCGTGCGATATTTTTTTATAACTCGAAAGTGTTTTCAAAATTTTGAAAGCTTTGCGATGCTTATTAGTATGAACAGGAAGTTTCTTACATGTAACTATTTTGAAACTGATCTTTGAATTAAATATTAATGTAGATTAGATAATTCACGTTCCTAGGTACGTATTCCAATATCAATTTTTATCTATTTATTTAGATCCAATTCTAGTATCTATTTATTTGAGCAACAATATGCAAATTTTTGCATATTAAAATATATTACATTTTTTTTATAACAAAGTTGATCTAAAATTTTTGCATTAATTTCGCAATTTATATCACATCAATATTAGTTTAGGATTTTAGGTATAAACGTATTCATGTACACTTTGATGGATACTCTTTTAAAAAATATTAACTTAGCTACTCTGCCAAGCAAGTATGCAGCATTTACAAATATGATGCTTGTAGAATCTTCTTAATTTGAATTAAAATTTTTGCCAGTTCCAGATAGCTCCTCTTATTTTGTTGTTTCACGAAAATAAAAATTACATCTAATCTTACCACCCATTAACATTTTATAGCCTCCCAATTTAAACGCTGTATCGACCGAGCAAAGCTAGTTCTAGCGCAATTTGTGGGAAAATTACCCATAAAATCATGTAAAATATTACGCAATAATAATAAATGAAAATATTTTTCTTTATTCATTTTGTGCATACTAATACTTTTATATGTTGTAATAATAATAAGCATGTTACTTTTTTTAACATTATTGGATTTGGACAATGAACATAATAGATTGTTTTTTTTTAGTTCGGTACAGGCCCGAACTGAAAATTATTTATATCAATTCTTAAGTTTAAGGATTCCTGTAGCGGCCACATTCTATACTAACATAGTGCACAAAAATTTAGAAATCAAGTTTTCAACAACAAAATATATTAGCACTAGTTGAGCAATTAAATTTCATTTTCCAAGTAAGATGCTAGAAATATTCCACTTAAATTAAGTGAGCGCAATATTATGAAAACGCAGTTATAATATCTCTAATGGAATCTATTATTAGAGTAACATTTAAAGCTCATAGGTATAATATATTGATTAAATTAAACGCCATATGAAAGAAGAAACCGTGAGTATCCAGAATTACTACTTGATTAGCTCAGAAAGATTTTGGAAGTAAAATTCAACGATGTTATACCCTTAGTATTTTTATCGATAATAAAATTTTTAACAAGGCTTAATGAGTGGTATTTAAAAAAGTTGTTGAAACAATAGAATATATTATGTACATGTGCATTTATTAGTTTTTCCCATTTTACATAAAAATTTTTATTGACGCTGTGTTTTACAGTAACATAGAAGAGTCAGTGGCGGCAACTTTTCACTTTAACATGTGGTGCTTTTGGGTTTATAATTGGTCTTCAATATTCTGACAAGCACACAACCCTTTTATATTCAATATACGTTCGATACATATTGCCACAATGTAAATACATAGAAACATAGGATTTCTTGATCTATGAAGTTTGAAAGATATTCTTGATAATCACGAGTTAAGGAACAACCTACTTAAAAACTCATTAAATAAGAAAAACTTAACTCCAATACGTTATTTATAGCTTAGATGAGTAGATGGCTGTAGATATTACTTAAACCTTTGATATCGGTTTTTCTGTTCATTGCGTTCTTTTCTCTCTCGATATTGATTTGATTATCTTGGCATTTGTAAAGGCAGCATTATGTCCATCGATTAAGATATGTTTAGCAATTGCAGTGGTTTCTGGTTTATTACATCTGATACTTGAAACATGCCCACTCATTCTTTTATGAAGCCATTGGTTAGTTTCGCCAATATATACAAGATTACAATCTTGGCATTCCACTTTGTATATTAAATCTGACTTCTTTTCTTGCGGTACAAGGTCTTTTAATTTGGGAAATAGTTGTGCAATGTTATTTGTTGATTTAAACGTGATATTAATCTTGTAAGGTTTTAAAACTTTTTTATTTTTTCGCTTAGTCCTCGAACGAAATTTTGAAAATTTTAATTTCGGAGGTTAATAATATATATATAAAATTTCACTATTTTTTTATTTCTGCAATTAGTTCTATTTAACATTCTAATCTTATTCGCCTATTACACCGCTGGCTGGTGAAACTCCTGAGAAAATTACCTACATACACAATTTTTTTGTTGGCGGAAGAATCCTTTATGAAATAAATTTAATTGTACTAAGGAAATACTGAAGAGGAAATACTAAATCTGTTATTGAAATTTTGTTTACATTCATGGAAGTTAATTAATTTTGCAAATTGTGAAGTGACTCGGTTGTCGGCATATTACAAGAACTCGGTGTTCTGGTGTTCTGCATATACAATTATAAATGTAATAAACAATATACCTACTGATGATAACTCTATGTATATCATTAATAGCTATAATTTAAATATCCATGAACAACTCATAAAAAACGAAAAATTGATAAACATTCGTCGCTTTACACATAAAACAGAAACATGACAAGCTTATCATGAATAATACAGTTATTATAATATCAGGACGATGCAATTATCTGAAATAATATGCTGCGAATTATAATGGCTGTTGGAGACTTTTATAAATAGTTGTATAAATCGGATTAACCATCAACGCATATCTAGAGAGTGTAACCGTCATTAACGTCAACTCAGAACATATTCATTAACTCGATAGCGAAGAGATTCGGTTAGCCTCATGACGGATGAACAACGACAGAGAAATATGAAGTAAAACAGCGGGAATAGTTAAAATAACCACAAAATTGCTTAGCATCGATGTATATAACTTTCGAATAGTTTCGGACTTGATAAGCTCACTTTTAATAATTTTTTGCACGAATACATTGTGTAAGATGAAAGTTATTGCTGCTTGTTTAGTTTTAATTGGTTTCAAGTAAACCAATCGTTCATTTTCAAAAGCAACTCTTAGATTTTATAATATCTAAGTATACTTTTTCCTACACTTACAGATAAGATGGAATTCGGATAACTTCGGATTCTAGACTTCATACAGCTACAGTTCTGGTTTGAAAAGCTGCTGTTGGCCACCAGACAACTATAACTATAATCCGATAAGTTTACAGTTCGTATTTATTGCAAATTAATTAAAAATCAATCACGATAAATTTGAATTATGATGACGGACAGACGACTGTTAGGCTGAAATTATGAGCAATAGAAATGCAATCAAAGCCATAGCGACTAAAACAATAAAACAGTAATCACAACATAGAACTGTATAGTCTGTTTTTACTGTTTTGTCTTAAAAAAAGTACGACACGTAAATGAAATAGTATAATATATAGACCAGATATAGTAGTATATATTAGAAAAAACCGTTATTTGCCTATTTAAACACATAAAAGTTTATTCTACATTTAGAAAACAAAGATGCTGTTATATCTAGCTACAACATCGCCATTTTAAGTTTAAGACCCACTTTAGTGTGCTAGTTTCTCTTCATGGCGGATATAAAAAAATATCGTTACAAACTAAAGAGGAAATGTTATTCTGACTGGAGCTCATGCTCGACTGCATATATCGCAGCTAAATGGATTGCAATAAATTCGTTTCAAATTATTAGCACCTCGACTCCTTCGTTCAAAATGGGAAAGCCAAGTATAATTAAATTTTGTTACCACCATGTATGTTTCGATTTCTATTTTACATTTGAACTTTCCTCTCACATGTTGATTATCAACTTTTTGGAGTTAATCCCAGGTGATTAATTTTAAATGGAGTTTGTTATATATATTTTTTTTTGCTATGAAAGTTTGAATTCAATGTTCAAATAATATTAAAATGTGCTGTTCATTAATTAAGCAGTGCAAAACATATGGTAGAGTTTTACAATTTTTTTTACTTTGGAAAGTAACTAAGGCTTAAATTCGGGAGTTCTGGATCAGATCTGGTTGAATCAATCATTGCAGTACTAATAAATTTGTTCTGCACGTTAATTTAATTTGTATAAATCAATTATTGGACGAAGTAAACTAATATGAAGTAAAAATGCACTATCCTCGTAATAAGTTTTCTGGTGACAGTTAAGATTCTCAGATCGGGATTTTTTCATTTTTAAAGCGGTTTATGAAAGATGAGGGTCTAATTAGAAGATAAAAAAAATAAAATTTGCGGTTGATTCACAAATTTTGGAAAAAAAAACGGCTTTAAAATTTAATTTGGAATGTAATTTTCTCATTGGCTCTTTTAAACTGTAATTTGAAATTAAAATAGGTTGTGAGGACAGTAAAGATACTATAATCTTGGTTTTTACAACGAATTATGAAAGACGAGGGTTTAATTAACAATTAAAAAAATAAAATTTGTGGTCGGTCAACAAATTTCGGAAAAAATACACTTTTAAGGTGAATCCGAGTTTTGACGTAGTTGCGTTTGTCAAAACCCACTTTCCGCAGCCTCCCCTCCGGCCGCTACAAGCGGTTTTAACAAGCGCTTTACTCATTAAAAACATCACCCAAGAACGGTTCAACTCGGCAAAGTGTGGATGTTGACCAGACGAATATCTTCCCACCGCTTGCCACTGTCAACCCAGGCACAGCACGCGGACTTGTGATAGAATGTTGGCTATAATGACGTAATATGTCGCAATAACACATTTACATGTATTTCTTATGGGAAAATTGTAATTTTCAAAATTAAATTGTAGACTTATTAGAAGTCCGACTAAATTCATCCTCACCTTAAAGAGCTTGTATTTTTCTGTTCTTTCGTTTGGTAAAGCCATTTCTATACGAAAAAGTACATTTTTGATTTCGGGAATCTTAACTCTCGCCAGTTTTATTTATTATTCTTTGCACGCTAAAACTTATTACAAAAGAGGAGTATATTTTTATAAAATTACAATAATTAAGTGTTGAAAGTATTATTTTTTAAATATATCATTCTTAGTTTAACCGCATCCCTTCCCAAGCATTTCACCCTAAAGAATATTGCTTTCAATTACATTTATAATGGAAAATTCTGAACAGTGGGTGGCATAGTAAAAAATTTGTGCGTTTTGTGATAAAAGCTTAAAATTTTAATCACTGTTGGTACACTATATGAAACCGATTTTCAGATATTGGGCATTTTATATTGCACATGCGTGAGATATGGGAGCTATTTTAAATTCTGTATATGGGTTATTCCACGCCAAATCGGCCAAGTTTCGGATGACCCCCCGCGATTCGGCTCAAAAATTCTTTCCACATTTTACATAAAAAATAAAAAGAGCCGTTGTTTTGGTTAGTCACTTTTGATAGAAATATGATTTTTTGAATTTTAGGGTTGGATCAATTATTATTATTAGTATTAGTAAAATTATTATTAGTAAAAAATGTTCAATAGACAAAATCTTTGCAATAAATTGAGCTTATGAAAAAAATTTTTGCTTTTAAAAAAAGTTTTCAAAATGATTGCGAAAATCAAATATTTAAAAAAGTATTTTATTTTATCCTTGATCGTATTTTTTTAAATTTTTTTCAAAAAAAAATACGTTGGAAGTGATGTTGAAAAATAAAAGTTACTTCAAATTAAAATTGAGAAAGCTGTAAAAATTGTCGAAAATCTGAAAAATTGCAAATATCTTGAAAACAGTTGGTTCTACAAAAATTATTAAATGGGCAAAATGTCTTTAAATTTTGCTTTAAAATACATTTCCATGCTTTTTTAACAAAGAATTCTGCATTTTGCCAGAAATTTGAATTTTGGTTTTGGATATGCTGTTTGTATGCTTATTGTCTGGTGATGATGGCGTGTTTTCATTTGTTTTTCTCTGGCTTTGTATGTTTCCTCCAACTCTTCAATTACTCTGCCAACATCAGGACCTGCTATCATCCATCTGGAATTCCTATAGCACCTCCTTTCCTTTAGAAACTGAACTTTGGAAGCGAAACAGTCATTATAAACCTTTAGAGATGGAATATAAAGTTCCCCGGTATCTCAAAATCAAAATAATATAATGTAGGTATATATAAACAATGATAAAGATGTTATTTTTTTTATTATCATGAAATGCACAATTGTTATGCATTTTTATACTATATCGCCCCACTAGAAAAAATACTTAATATCTATGAAACAATAAATTAATGATATGCAATTAATCAGTTCGTGTGAGTGTAACCTATATATAGATTACCTTCTGTGGTAATATAGCTTTTTGTATTGTTTGAATAAATATAAATTAATTAATTTTGTTTTGTTTACCTAATAATTCCGTCAATGAGGATAAGATTAACTACCCTAATTAAAATTTGGCCTTTGAATGATATTAATATTGAAACCAGGTGAACTCCCGACTGATATTTTTATATCAGCCAATAAATGTTGTGATTGAATATTTGGGGACGGATAACAAACCTGAACTTCGATTGTGACCATTTTTAAAGTGGATTATGAAAGATGAAGGTCTAATTGCGCGTAAAAATAAGATTTACCATCGGTCCACAAATTTTAGAAAAAAAAACGACTTTAAAAATTTATTTAGAATGAAATTTTCTTATTGGCTCCTTTCAACTGTAACCCGCCCAACGACAATTAAAATAAGTTTTTAGTGCTGAAACGAATTAATTGTAAAAAGGTCTTTTTAATGTATTAAATGACAAAAAAATTGTCAACTCTGCTCCGAGCTAAAATATTGTAGCGTATATTTTTAGGGTAGATCGGGGATTTGCCGTAGTTGCGTTTGTTAAAACGGCTCGTAGTGGCTGATAGTACAAGCCGTTTTGACAAGCTTTTACTCATTAAAAATATCCCCCTAGAACGGTCCAATTTGGATAAGTGTGGATGTAGACCCAACAGATATCAGGGAGCGACTGATACCTCCCACCGCTAGTGACTGTCGGTCTACCTACAGCGCACGGATTGGTGATAGAATGTGGACTATAACGACGCAATATTTTGCAATAATGCACTTACATGATGTGTTTCTTATGGGAAAATCGTAATTTTCAAATTTGAATTGTGGCCTTATTAGAAGTCTGACTAAATTCATCTTCAACTTAAATGATTTGTATTTTTCTGCTTTTCGTTTGGTGAGGCAATTTTTATAGGAAAAAGTGTACTTTTGAGTTCAGGTTTATTATCTCGATCCGAATGTTTTATTATATTGAATATTGAAGATCTTTACTTTTTCATCTTAAAATATATCCTATTTAGAAAACCGTTATTTTGAAACTTACAAAATTATCTTATAGCATCAAGAAAGAATACTTGGGTTGTCATATCATTTATAGAAAAGATTACGTTTGCTGATGGCTCTGATGTTTGTGAAGACATAACTGATGCTCAATACGCTTTCCAATTCTATTCATAGAGTTGGATTTCTAAATGAAAATTATAAAAGTGAGTACATCGCCATACCACATCAATGGTATAAAAATGTCACAAAAAATATCGCAGAAGCTATTTTGAATGGTGGTGGATTCGATACTGTATGTTATCAATTAAACTCTTCATGAGGACCCAAACATTAAGCTGATTCAAACAATTTTTCCAACTAAAAGTGCTTAAACTAGAAGCGATTTATTTTCAGTCACGGGTAGATATAATATGTTAAAACATTATAGTATCAGATAATCAAACCATATCAGCGTTTCAAGATAAGCGATACGCTACCTTGCGGAAAATTTTGAACTAATGATATATATAGGTTAATGAAATAGGCTCGCGTGTATTTTAATGTAAATTTATGAGTTTTGGAGTAATGGCTAGATGGTTTTGTTCAGTTTTCTGGTGCAATTCTATCAATAAAAGAAATCCCGAAATTAGTTTTCATGCTTTTCCCCAAAAAGGACAAGAAAAAGTGTACATAAATAACAAATTTAACAAAATGTTGTCAATTTTTGTCATCGTTATGTCGACGTAGCATTTCATTGTTGTAGTGTAGCTTACTTTGATTGTTTGTTTTTCCCTTCAGGGAAACCAAACTGTATTTATAGGATTTGGGTCGCTTTTCATTTTCAATGAAATTTTATTGTTTATTATTGGTTTTAATTTTTATATATCTATTATATTATAATTATTTATTATAATTATAAAGTTTATAATTTGTTTTTTTGTGCGATTATTTGTTTGGACGCGACTTGTCATACGCAAATCATTTTTTTGGGAGAATAAATTAAGACTCTTGGTCTTTTGTTTTATTAATCCTCCTCCATGATTACCTAATGGAATTAATGGCCCTCGCATACCGTCGAAGCTATGCAATGCAAGGATTAACGTATTATTTTAAAGAAAAGGATCCACCTTTTGGTTTAACATTTTTCCTCTGGACAACCAAGTGGTTTAAAGGAAGGGAAAAAACTGTTATAAACGTTTGGAAACTTTTTGATCGTCGATACATTTTATTTGATGAGGATCTGGGCTCATTGCTGTTTTAAATTTAATTTATTATATCAGGTGGTCAGTACTTTGAGCACAAAATAAATTACATGTTCTGCGTGTAGAGCTCTTTACTTTGCATAATACGCCTCAATTTAAATCTCCACATGTATTCCATGTAATGAAGAACGCTAAAACGAAGATTTGAGCCAGATTCTTATAAATGTTAAATATTTCACACACTTTAAACTGTATTAAGCTCAAATATGGTTCAAGGATATTATGTCACTTTTTCTAATCCTTTTAGTACCGTAATATATTAAAAATATATTTAATATATTATAAATATTAAAATATATTTAATATATTATAAATATTAAAATATATTATAAATATTGAAAATATATTATAAATATTGAAAATATATTATAAATATTAAAAATATATTTAATATAGTTATAAACACGATAGTAAACTATTAAAAACATACCAACAATGTTAATACCACTACTAGCCACTGTGGCGCTGCGATCTTAAATTGAAACGCCTATAGATAGAATTTTGAATATTTGAATTTTTCCAAATGGAATTGTACCTACATTTTTTGACAGAAAGTTTCTTTCGCTGTTATTCAATTATTGATGAGTAGCTATTTAAAATCTGTTCATGCCCATATTCAGAATAATCATAGAAAAACAATTGTTTAAATCATACCTGGAAAATATGTATGAGATATTTTAGTAATGTATTAGTGTAAACAACATTTGCAATTCTTTCTGTTATCGAAATTTTACTACACAAATATTGAATCACCTGTTATATATTATTTTCACAATATGAAATATCGAAAAAACTTTTATGAATTTTAATGTAGTCTAGTTTTCTATATGTGGAAATAATAAAAATTGTAATTATTAATATAATTTTTTTAAATTATTGTGAACCCAAATTAGCTACTATAGAAAAGTGTAACTTAATAGGAGTACAATATATACACCTAATATCTCTTAACTACATTTTTGGGGTTTTTTCGTTAATTCCTTTGCAATTATCTATCATAAATCAGAATATCAAGTTTGATGTGGAGGGTAGGCGTTTCAAAACGTAGGATTAATCCACATTACCCATTAGAAGTTTACAAAACTTTTAATACATATAACTGCCTTCATAAGAAAAACTTTGCGTTAAATGGAGCTATAAATCCTTCAACGTATTAGATATTGAGAAGAGATTAATCAAACTAAAACTGTTGAGCTTTGCACCTTTCTTTCAAGTTTCTTTTTGTCTAGTACAAATATTTCCTGCTAAACAGTTTTGTTATGAAAAAAATCATTATTAAGTGCAAAGAAGCTTAGTTATTTGGTGGAAATAATTTTAAGTTAGTAAATCTAAAAGCTTATTAATGAATTAGGTTTGGAGAACGCTTCTGAAACTTATTACGTTGGATGGCGCTTTTATTTTCGCTCCGCTTAACTAAATGGTGTTTTGGTGGGTAAATTAGGCGAAGCTTCAATTGACCTTGAACTTTTGAAAAACATCAACCATATTTTATCAACATGACCGTAAATTAATTGTTGCAGAGTACTGGACTTGATTAAATTGATCAAAAATAGGTTATGTAAATGTTTTCTCGACCCATTAAAGTATTATTATAATTTTGATGAAAGGATTAAGATAATTTTCGATTATCTATCAGTAAATAATATACTCATCAATTAAAGTTTATTCTACCTATTATTTATATACTTTTCCATGCTTTACTTACGATATTGAATTTATTAGGTATTAAATAATATTTTATCAAAATTTTGAATTCAAATCTACTGAAAGTGACTTGAATAGATCGTGTGCATTATTTTTTGAACCATACAGACGCCGAGTCGCCGCCCAAACACCGGTGAATTTTCAACCCCAACTTGGAGTAAAATTTTTAATGAAATTAGTATTGACTGGTTTTATCTGATATTCAGAAAAAGCTTACCGTAAAAGTTATGCTTTCCATGTCCATGTTCATCTTGATGCATGTCTCTCCGTACCGATGGTGTTGAATATGTGGACGTGCTGGTGCTATCATGTCACTCACTGACTGACCCGGGTTTCCACGCTGCGCCGAAGACTTGCGCCACGATATTTTGTAACTACGACGTCATGTGCGTCGTCGCGACGATAAACCAATTTCTATCAATGGTTTCAAATTATTACACTGGTTGTGTTGTAATGTATAATTAACATTTTAAGTTCTATACCATTTAATTAGAGTTATTAATTAATAATAATAGTAGGTAATTTACATTTTGACGTAGCTAGCGTCAGCTCAACAAAACAGTGCAGCGGGAAAAAGTATTGAATTTTTAATATTACGATAGCATTGGTACACGTGTACCTGAAACGTCCTAGACGCTTACTAGACGGGCAACATTCCTTCTTATTGAATGAATCACATGTTAGTTTTTTATGGTAGATATTGTCCTGATTATTAGCCACACAAATAAACTACAAATTAAGTTAAATTTTAATTTTATATTGCATCTACATTTTAAAAACAACATGTTTTTCTATTCCTATAGTTATAACGACGTGGTATAACAATCGTGAGAATATGATGTACTATAAATATCAAGATAGATACTTGGTTTAATTTATTTTCAGAATTTATTTTAAAGAAACAAGTATTTATAATTTAAAATATTTGATATTATTTTCGACAGAGTAAATTTAAATATGTATCTAAAAGTATTTTCACTACCTCACACGACTTTTACTAATATCAATTTCCAATATTTTATAGCATTTTCTCTTAAATAAAACTGTTTTATACTTTATATGCATTAAAAAATTTAAATAATTTTTTTGCTATTTTATAGTTTTATAAACGTAATTATTCTTAATTTTACATTTAAAATTATTAGTTTAGGAATTAAAAAAATGTGTGTAGGTAAATTTGAGAACATAGGATTTAGGAGAACATACTACTGCATTTTGTAATATTTAAATTTTAAACGTAAAGTAAAAGTTCAATGTATAATATAGATTTTCTTTGAAAATTTACAGAACAGTAACTAAAAATATAATAGTAGTAACTCACACAACTGGAACTAGATGACGGTACTAGGGATATGGAAAATAAATAATTCTTCAATAAATTAATTTTTTTAATATTAAAAATGTACTCAAAATTGGATTGTTTGCTAACAATTTCACGTTAATATGTTTATAATTAAATAATAAATTAAGAATAAACTAAAAAATATAATATAGTTAATCTAAATTTAGAAAGCATTAGAAAAATTGATTGATGGAATGTGGCAGGAAAAAGTAAGCTGTTCTTGTTTATTTTAACTATTTATTGTTAGCGGACGCTTTGCAATTTACATTCAGAGCAAATCGAAATTGGATGGCGAATTGCTGCTATCGGATATCAATTGAGTCTTGGCTTGCGGTGAAAAGAAGAGGTCTGAATTTCACTCTCATATCATGGGGAGTTGCAACGAAATTTCTTAAATTATTATAATTTATTAGAAATACAAACGCATTAAAAAGTATCATCACAATAAATTAAATTTAGTTGTTATTTTGGTCGTAGGTGGAAACGGCTTTACGCAAACAAAAAGTTACTCGTGAGCAAACAACTAAGAAAAAGTACAAAAGTAAAAATCTATAGGACCCTGATCAGGCCGGTGGTCACATATGTCGCCGAAACATTGTGCATGTCAGTAGAGGATGAAGAACGGTTGAGAATTTTTGAAAGTAAGGTGTGTACCTTACAGAGAGAGCTTAAGAAACCTACCTACCTTACCTAAGAAAGAGACAGACAAAGAGTTTAGACGGCTGGTGAACCACGAGATTTTGGAAGCGATGAATGGAGAAGATAGTTAAATATGTAAAATCTCAATGAAATGGATGGATGGTGCATGTAATGAGAGCTAGTAACAAAACGCTGATAAAAGCAATAACAGCGTGGAAGCCTAACGAGAATTGGCCGAGGGTCAGACCGAGAATAAAATAGTAAGACTAAGTGGTGCAAAACATAAGGACCATGGACCTAAGTGGATGGAATGAAAAACTCACTGACAGAAGGTTATGAAGGAGCATTGTGGATGATGCTAAAAGATATCCAAGACTGTGAAAGAAAAAATCGTAAGGACTTTAATACGATTCATGATAATATTGTAAAATGTAATTTACCCCAACAAGAGGATTTGTAAATCAGTAAGAGATAGTAATATTCTACTTAGAATGTAATACCGAATAATAATAATAATAATATGTAGTACATGAAGACATATTAGAAAACTACTCCAATAAATTGAATAATAATAGTCCAGCCGAATTAGCAAAAAAGCTCAACAAAATTAATAATGAAATTTTTTTCTTCACAGTTGTATTACCCAAAGTTCCCCTATCTCTAACTCTTGATCTAACACTGCCATCTTACTAAAAAAAATGGCGACCGCAGTGGGTTTGCATATTATGTTTTTCGCGTTTTTCTTACTTACTTACTTGATTATAAACTACGTTATTTGCACAATACAAATATTTCTGATAAAAGACGCTAAAACATAACGCTCATCAAACTGTTGCGAATTGAATGAAAAATCGAATATCTAAATAATTTATAAATATCCTACTGGGTTTTTCTACTTGTTTTTTTTTTCAGAACAAAACATTTTTTAGACTAATAAAAAGAAAACAAAACTGCCTGAAAAATTCTGGCAAAGACATGCACATGCAACTTTAAACTACTTAGTTTTTAAGATTCGTATATATGACCGAGTCGCGAAATAGTGAATTAAATACATATGGCGAAGACCGTTCACTTTTTCGGGGCTGTTCATTACTTTGGTATTTGAAAAATTTACAATAAATAGATATTTTGAAAAAGAAGACCATTTTGTACAGAAAATTAGTATATTACCAAACAGAAAAAAGAAGTTATAAATATGGAATTAATGTTTAAAAAAAAACGAATATAGTTACGAAAATGAGTACATTATGGTTACGACGTGGTTACAAAAAAATTTTATTTTTAATTGTAGTTGCTGTTTATTTAATTTAATAATTAAAATTCTTTTTTTTTCAGACTCTCCAATACTGGACATAGTCCTCCCTTTTATTCCATCGTCTTTCGGCCATCTCTTTTATGTCATCTGCCCATCTCTTGGGTAGTTTTTCGAAACTCTTTTTACTGCATCACAATCTTTAGTTTATGGTTTTGGTGGTAGATCATCTGCTGTCTTCCGCTCTCACAACATGTCCAGTCTAGCTGCATTTCTGTTTTGCAATCTTTTGTGTTATGTCCGTGATTCCGGTTTTTCCACGGATCTATTCATAGATATATTTTCTATTTTGTTTTAAGTTTTTGGGAACTTCTCTAACATCAACACAAACGATAGTTTTTCAAATGTCACCCACCCATAATTTATTTTTCTGCTTATTTTTGCGTTCTAGTTGTCTCTTCCAAGTCTGAGAAAATAGTCCAAGTAAATGAAGTTGTTTACATTTTCTATTCCATTTTCTTCTATGCCAACATCGACTTCCTGACCGATAGACTTAATCTTTGTCTTTTGTGTATTCATCCGGGAGACCTATCTTCCTTGATTGTTCACTAAGCAGTTGCTGTTTTAGCATTGGTGTAATTTCTTTTTCATTCTTTGCGATCAGAATTAATATTGCTTGTCTTAAATTAAGTGTTTCGATGAAATTTTCCAAAACAAATTTATTGACTTTATTAGCATTTTCCTGATTTTTATAATTTTCTGTAACTTTTCAATACTTGGTCAACAAAAACCGGGTCGAGTTAATATTCTCAAAAGTACACTTTTTTTATAGTAATAGCTTGACCAAACCAAAGAGAACATAAATACAAAACTTAAGATGAGGTAGAATTTGGTAGGTCTTACATTAGGCCTATATTAAGAAGCGGTCGCGGCTTGGCGCTTAAATGTGTCAATTACTAATAGGCCAGTCAGTAAAGGAATTGTATGATGCAAACGGTGGTGTAGAAGATTTTATTTTTTTATCTTGTATAAATAGGTACAAGCATGTGAAAAACAAAAATGCTAACACGGGCGACCTCGGGAGAACTTTTGGCAGCCAAAGAACTTCAAAATTTTAGGACTTTTTTTAGTTTTTTGCATATAACTCCTAAACCGTGGATCTTAGCAAAACATTTGTGGTTTAACTAATTAAAGAGCATTAAATTCTGCGTCGAATGAGTACCACAACTTAATAATTTGGTCAAGTGGTATGGTCGAAAACTACGGTCAAAAAACGACGATTTTTTCTAATTTTGTCAAAAACTGAGATATACGTATACGTGAGTGCGCGTCCGGCATCGATCGCGCTGCACTAAATTCGTTGTAACTTTTAAAGTAATTCATGAAATTGAGCATTCAAAAGCTCAAATGAAAGAAGAAACATGTAGCTATTGGATTATTATATTTTAAAATAAAAAAATGAATGTATATAAGAGTAGTATATGTATATAATTGGAACATACGGAGATATCCGATAAAATCGCTAAGAGCTATTATTATATATTCTAAAAATTTTTTTACACTAAATTTACTTATTTTTAAGTCCTATTAATAATATATGCTAGTTAGGTAGGTTAAATAAATTTTTATAAAAGTTATTAACGTTTAACGACCTCTAATTTAACGAATTTTGGAGCAAAAAAATTTATTTTTATTTCTGTAAAATAAAAAGGGTTGATTTACTTTTAACCTAAATCCTCTTATAGCATCTTAAAGTACACATTCAAGCTTTAAAATCGCACCTGCAGAAATCCAATAACGCGATTTAAGCAAGAGTAATATGTGGTTAAAGTTAGGTATACATTTAAGATTTTATTACTTACCCAAAATTTTGAAATTTTGAAGTATACATCTTCAATACTAAATTTTGAGATTTTTTACTTATTGGATATTTTATACATTACTTCTAGAGTAATTTAAGAAAATTTCAGATCTTTATTTTAAGAATTGTAGAAATGGTAGAGCTCTTAGCGATTTGTTACGGTCCTGTTTTGCTAAGGATACTTTTATTGCTTTGAAGATTCCTTTTAGTAATTTTATAAAACTCCTATATGCGGCAACACAGTTCAATTTCAAATTTAATTTTCCAAATATTAGTTATCACCAAGTGTTAGATTGAAAATTATCAGCTGTTGATTTTATATTCTAAAAGTTTCACGTATTGCAATTTTTGCACAAAATCTAGTTTTTTGGACGTTACAGTGATCTAATTGTTGATTGAACTTTGAGTTTTTTTCAATCCAAGTTGTTTGGGATTTATATTAGTCATTGTTTTGGATATATTTTCTGTACCGGCTTTTGTAAGCAATTTTGAGGGAATTATCCGAACTTCGTTTGAAGGATTTATTTGTCCAAGTTTCAACATCCTGGAAGAATTAAAATCATCGCTGAAATTGTGGAAACCCTCCAATAACATCTTCGAGGTATATTTAATAACTATTATTATCGCATTATGCTAATTTCGAGTTTTAGGGTTTTTTTCTTGTACCCGTTTTGGTTTCTTTCGTGTGCGAAACCATATCTTTGGATTGCCAATCGAGTTTTTTTGAGCTATCGACGAAAGGAAGCCTGGTCAAAGCCTTTTTTTGGATCTACCACAACTTACCGATTGGTCTTTATTATCAATCGCCTGGACCCTACTCCCATCACTCCAGAAGACTCCAGCAAGTTAGAATTTTTGTTTGTGCCGTCCGATTTAATTTGTTACCTTTTGATTATTATTGCGCGGGTTATCTATATTGGGTCGTTCTTTTGAACATATTTATTTTATTTGAAAGCTGTGAGTTTGTTATAATTTGTGTGCGCCTAGTATACGTATACGGGGTAATTATTTTTAACATAGTTTCACAATCACGTTACAATACAACCTTATTTTTAATCCAAAGGGTAACCCAATATTGCGCTCACTGTAATTTTTTTTACGAATTAAATCTGAAATTTTATAAATCAACCTGCTTGGTACTTGCGGCATTAGACCCGGTTAGTTCTTTTCCCAGTAGATACGTTTTCGCAGTTTCTTGGGTGTTTGCTGTCGCGTTGTATACAGGGTGGTTTAAATTGCGTGGCGCCCAAATCATATCTTTGCTGCTTGCTCTCTCGAGCCTATCGCTTGGCACACCCTATACAACCCCACACCATCAAAAAGAGAAACCGGCTCAGTGCTCTACCGTTGGCGTCTCCTGCTCACGAGCTAGCAGAGGGGGCAAGTCTTTTTTTGCCAGCCGCCCCTGAGATTAGCGGCTGCGAGGTTTTAGTCATTTCAACATCTGGGCATTCCATCGCCCCGACTAAAACCGTAACAGATTTTATCGGATATCTCCGTATGTTCCAACTATATACATTTACTACTTTTATATACATTCATTTTTATATTAGAAAATATAATAGTCCAATAGCTACATGTTTCTTCTTTCATTTAAGCTTTTGAATGCTCAATTTCATTAATTAGTTTAAAAGTTACAACGAATTTAGTGCAACGCGATCGATGCCGGACGCACACTTACGTATTACTAAATCTCAGTTTTTGACAAAATTAGAAAAATCATCGTTTTTGGGCGTAGTTTTCGACCATACCACTTGACCAAATTATTAAGTTGTGGTACTTATTCGACGCAGAATTTAACGCTCTTTAATTTGTTAAACCACAAATGTTTTGATAGGATCCACGGTTTAGGAGTTATATGCAAAAAACTAAAAAAAGTCCTAAAATTTTGAAGTTCTTTGGCTGCCAAAAGTTCTCCCGAGGTCGCCCGTGTTAGCATTTTTGTTTTTCACATGCTTGTACCTATTTATACAAGATAAAAAAATAAAATCTTCTACACCACCGTTTGCAACATACCACCTTATTTCGATTCTCTACTGACTGGCCTATAAGCCGAGCGCCCCCAGTTCAAACCCGGGCGGAGAAAAAACTTTATTCTGACCATCTTACCTGGCAGTATGTAAAAAACGCATGACCAGCGTGGTGTTTTATGGCTAATTACTCCCTAATGGGGAAGACGTCTATCCAGCAGTGGATAGAAACAGGTATATGTATAGTAATAGCAATATTAAGCCCATAATTCAATTTTAAAGTTCACGAAATTACATATAAATACAGAAACATATGGGGGCGTTTTATTGCGTCATAATTAAATTTATTTTAGTGTCTGTCCGTGCATCTTTCCTTAGTCTTAAACTTTTATTCTCGACGAACTGCCAGTCGACTCTTAGGATCCTCTGCCTGAAACATGCATAATTTCGAGTTTTGTAGCACTCAGGGATGTTTTTAATAACTTTCACCTCTACTAGGACCCAGTGGTTTAAAGTTTTAGTATTATCTAGATTTGTTTTGGCTTGGGAATATTGTTAATGACATTGACCAGTTGACCCTGTGATCCGGCGGCTCAAGTTGCATAATTTTGAATTCTGCCGCGCTCAAAAATGATTTCTTTAATTGTTGCGAAGCTAAACGCTTTGCTACCATTTGCAATTATATTATAAATATAAAATAATAATTTAAAATTGAGACGGTCACTGGCCTAGTAGTTAGAGCAATTGACTACTAATGCTAAGGCACCCGGTTCGAATCCGGAAGGAGTCTACAAAGGAAAGTTTTCTTTCTGATTCTCTTTCTATCTATGATCGTCCCCGTGCTTCGGAAGGCACGTAAAGCCGGTGGTCCTCCTATGTTAATGAATTGCCATCATTAACAATAATATAGGATAACAGGCACATCTGAAGCAAGTCTAGCAAACTACTTCAGATGTAAAACCAATAATATGCTCAAAGTACCAGCAGTAGCTTTGGATCTTTGTCGAGGTTACTGTTGGATATTACAGGACCTAGTCCTAATTTAAGAAGAAAAGAAGAAGAACTTAAAATTACCTTTAGAGTTAAAACTAATTTTTAATTTTCGATGGGCGAGATTACATTTTTAAAAGAGTTAATGAGAAAACCACATTTCCAAATTAATTTTTAATGCCGTTTTTTTTTCAAAATTTGTGAACCGACCCCAAAATTTATTTTTAAGCCTGTATTGCATTATTACCTTTCATAATTAACTCTAAAAATTGTAAAAATCGGAGTTCAGGTTTCTTAACCGTCCGTCGAAAATCAAATATGGACGAATTATTATTATTTTAATTATTGAACAAAACTGTAGAATTATTATATAACAGTTGCACTTTTAGAAAAAGTAAATTTTTGCTTAAAACAGTTGAATTATTGAAATAACAGTCAAATTATTAAAAATTCTGTTGAATTATTAAAAAAATAGTTAATTGGTTGAATCAAGGACAATTGAATTACTGAACAAAAAACAATTAAATTTTAAGCAAAAATAATTGAATTAGTGAACAACCAGTTGAATTATCTGAACCATACAGCTAAATTATTGAATAAAACAGCTTAATTTATAAAAACAAAACACATGAATTATTTTAAAAAACAGTTACATTTTTGCTATTTTGTTAAAGACCGAGGAAGAAATGGGCCGGAACAGGCCAAAGGCTAATCCATGAAGGAAATGATGATGATGATGATATTATGTTAGTAGCTTTTTGACATAAAACAGTTGAATTGTTGAAAAAACAGTCTAATAGTTGAAAAATATGTTAAATTGTTACAAAAAAACAATTGAACTATTAAACAAAAATAATTGAATAATCAAACCAAAAATAATTAAATTGTTGAACAAACCAGTTGAATTGTTGAATCAAGCAGCTGAATTACTGACAAAACAGCTGAATTTATTAAACAAATCAGTTGAATAATTATTGAAACGAAGAGCTAAATTATTTAACAAATGAGATGTATTTTTGGACAAACAATAGCATTGTTGAACTAGAAACGATTAAATTATTAAATTAAAAGCTATTAAGCAGGGTTTTCCCCAAACTTAGCAAAACAAATTCACTAAATTTCCAGTATTTCCATGATTAAAATTGATAACTTTACCTGACCTTTTAATATTTAGTAAATTTTAAAAGTTAAATATGGATCGACTAAAATAAAATAATACATTCTAACATTAAAATATAGAAAACATTTTATAACAAAATTTAAAAAGATTACTTATTCATTTTAATAAATTAAAATCGTAATTTTCATAATTTTATTTAAATTAAATTTTTTATTTTTACTTTATCATATGTAATATGAGAAAGTATTGTTTTCGTGCAGAAAAAAATTTGAGATTTTGATGGATTTACACTTTTGAGGTCCCTGAGTAAAATAAGACCATTTCAAAAATGTCTGTGTGTGTGTGTGTGTGTTTGTGTGTGTGTGTGTGTGTATGTGTGTGTGTGTGGTCAAATTTTGTGTGCGACCTACAGCAAAAACTAATAGGAATTTTCAAACAAAATTTGGGATTTTGTATCCTTATATTGAGACTTAGTGCTGATTAGATTTTGGCTAAAATTGATTCACGGGAACTATTTTTTTATTTTTTAAATTTTATTATTTAATATTAGTTTTAATTAATATTTCAAAACTAATAGAATTTCAAAACAAAATTTAGGATTTAGTATACTTATGTCGAGATTTAAAACTGATTAAATTTTAGTTAAAATTGTTTTATGAAAACTATTGTTTTTTTATTTTTTTAGGTTTTATTATTTAATATTAGTTTTTAATTAATATTTCAAAAAGTAATACGAATTTCTAAACTAAATTTAGGTTTTCGCATATTATAATCGATATTTAGAACTGATTAAATTTTAGATAAAATTTGTTTATAAAAACTATTGTTTTTTATTATTTTAAATTTTATTATTTAATATTAGCCTTTATTTAATATTTTAAAAACTAAAAGATTTTCAAAACTAAAGTTGAGATTTGTTATGTTTATGGCAGGAATTAGAGCTGATTAAATTTTGGATAAAATTGGTTCATAGAAGCAATTTTTTTTAAATCTTTTTATTTAATATTAGTTTTTATTAAATATTTCAAAAACTAATAAGAATTTCAAAACTAAAGTTGGTATTTTGTATCTTTATATTTACACTTAGAGCTGATTAGATTTTGGGTCACATTGGTTAATGGAAAATATTTTTTCCTTTTTTTTTATTCAAACTTATTTTTTTAATATTTAATAAAAGTATGATAAAGTCATGGGCATGGCCACATCCGATTTTTTTATATATCAAAGAATTTTTCCTTATTCAAAATGTTAATTTCCTTGACTTTTATTTAACTTTTTCACAGTATAATTTTCACTTAGCCGTTGCTATAGAGCCACTCTAACTACAGAGCTAAATTGCCTACAGTCTCGGGAAGAAGCAGCAATTTTGCTAATTAAAATTGGTAATTTTCCGTGACTTTACAACATTTAGTAAATTTTAAAAGTTAAATATGGATCGACTAAAAGAAATACATACATCCTAAGAAATCAGTTTGCTGCTGAAATCCAGCGTTGGCGCACTGGCTTTTTTTTATTGGTAAAATATTGTTAATTTAGTTCTGTAAATTTTGTAAAATATAACAGTAGCTCCGCTCCCGTATTTTCTTATGAAAAGAGGCGTATTATTGTTATTAGCCAACGGGAGCGAAATATCTTAGGACGGCCCTGTTTATTACTACAACCATCTAATATTTCCAAATTTACACTATGTTTTACTTAAAATTCTCAGTAAATGTTTATATTTTACTAACTATTATCTGATGTTTACTTAACGTGTGTCTGCCTTTACCCCAAATTCACTTTCTATTCTCTAATTAAGTTTTGTATTCTTTTTAGCCCGATTTAAAATATTCTCAAAGCTGGGAAAGTCTTGCTATTATTAAATCGTCGTTTGTTTTTACACTTAGTCATTAATTTAGCCTGCACTTTGTACATCCTTTAACCTTCACAATCTTAAATTACTATGCACAAACCTCATACCCTGAATTTCTTGAATTTTAATGGCTAGAACATGCCAACTTAACTTTCGCTTTGCTGGTCTTTCTTTATTTTAAAGAAATTGATAAATATAATGATCTGCCATGTTAAGTTTTTATCTTCGTACACTGTATTAGAAAAATACTTGTCATTACGCCTACATTCGTACATATACAGCAAAATCTCCTACGCTAAGCCCAAATTGACAACTTTGTTTTACAAGTGCGCTCACATACTATAAAATAGAAAATTGTTGGTCATTCGTTTTTTTTAGGTCTGCATGGTTAAGGTGTAGCGATCTGAAAACAATTTGGTAGTACCCAAGAATGAAACTCACGACTATTTGACTTCGTGATCATTACATGTAAGTGCTTACACATACATAATATTATGTACGTGATCTGATCATAACACCAGTTGTATCCTAAATCTTGGCTAGATTAAATTTTTTGTCCGATTAATGGGATGTTTTGTTACTAGATAACAGAAATTAATTTTCAATTAATTCGTTTTATGGAAACGTACGAGAGGTTAACGGTTTAGCTACATAAAAGAATTCCAAATTGAGTTATCGATATTCCTCCTTACAAGTTCAGTGTGGAGTGCTTTTATAAAATAGTTTTAAAATTGTATATTATAAACCATTATTTATCTAAAAAGTTATTTTAATTAAGTTGAACAGTTTTGAAATTTTATTTATAGAAACATTTTGCTCTCAACAAAGTTTTTGACTTTTGTAATAATTTCATTTATTTGCTTGAAACTACTTCACTTAGCTTTCCGTGTCACTTTTAATTAACCAACAAAAAAGTAATTAGCAGCTACAAGATCGAATTTCTTTAAGTGCTTCTGTTGCCATAACAAATACTTAATCGTTCACAATAAAACTATTATTTATAAAATTAATTCGTAAGTAAGCTGACATAATAATATGTATCAGCGGGCACCATTGCTTCATTATCAAAGTAGATGTAAAGTTGGATTAAAAATTATTTTAAACATAATAATTAGGTTATAACGTAGAGTTTCCGTTTTTATAATGGATGGGATGAAGTGGTTGAAAAACGATTCTATAGAAAAACATGTGACGCATCAAATTTCACTTTCAGCAAAGCTGATTATGCTAATGTTATGAAAGTATGGGAAATAAAAGTGAAGGATGTTTTATTTCTGTGTGGCGGAGCTTATAGCAATTTTGTTTTTAGGTGAAAATCATCTCGGTAATTCTTCACAAATTACTAGGAAATGTGATAGATTACGCAAAATTAAATTTACCAATACCGAAAAGTTTAAAATTACCTTGGGAACATAATGTTTCGTGTTTTGGATGATTGATTAATTATTTAAATAATTCCACCATCAACATTTTATATTTTAAACCGAAAACGTAACAATATTTTTATAAATATTAGTTTTTCCTTAATTTTAGCAAAAGGTTTTCACATCAAATCATACTTCCTTATTTGGCGAGTATTAGCTGTTAAATGACTTTAGCTATTAGATTTATCACCGATTTAATTTTGAATCTTTTTATGCCATCAAGGCAAAACAAACAAATAAAACACAGAAAACTGTCTAAAATTTTAATCCAATGAATTCAGTAGTAACAGAAAATTAATTTCTTCTGCACTAGTTCTGCTTTAATTCTAATAAAAACTGGATTAAGGTCATAAACCCTTAAAACTATTTTGAAAGTGGGAGAGCAACATTAAAGCTTTTAAGTAAACTTTGTTTTTACGAAAAGATAACTTATCAAGTTTAAAAACTACAAGATATTTTTTGTCACGATTGTGATAAAAAGGATACGCCCAAGGTAAAAACTATCTTTAGATTTGACGCTGTCAAATAAGCAATATAATTAATGATCTTTAAAGTAATACTCTGTAGAAATTACAAACAATAAAAAAGTCTTTATATGGAAGATATTAAAATTCCTTTTATATCGCAGGATACATCTATTGCAAATAATTTTGGATTCTCGTTTAATTTTGTTTCAACAAAACACAATCGGATGTTACATTATGGAAAAAATTAAAAAAACTCAAAAGATTTTTATAATATCAAAATTAATATCTGGAGACATCAAAAACTTTAGGAATGAATCGCTGAGTAAAACGTGCAGGAATTTATATAACACAGCTGAAAAATTAAGATTAAATATCCAACATTTATACTCTAAGATAGAAAATCACCCAATAGATGTTTCAAAGTTCTAAGTGAAATTTGTGAATTTTTCACAACTTTTTATTCGTGGTAGACTTTAATAGTTTTAAATGTGCATTGCTTTCTTGCTATACCTACTAATAACGTAATAAGTGAAGATGAAATTTGATGTTCGTCTTTTATTAACTTGTCTGTATTACATGTTTGAGTAGAATTTCCTTTTTACATTTTTTTATAATTTTTCATAAAGCTACAATATTGTTCGCTTGGCGAACGTTCGTCGTGACCCTCTGTTTTATACACGTTTTGAAGTAGTAGGGGGACCTACTATTTACCGTAAGCTCCAAATGACGAGAAACGTAGTGTACTTCATTTTCAGTACCTCTACTTAAGCGATAAGATAGATAATTAATATTTTTAATTAATATTAAAATTTATTATTTTAATCCTATGCATAGACCAAAAATAAAATGCATAAAAAAAATTATAAAAATAAAAGCTGATCTTTTTTTACTTACCTAAAATAAGCCTACGGCTTGTCAGGCCGCTTGGCTATAGAAAAAAATTTAGGTATATAAATTAGTCTGCGGTGGTTTTTCTTGAAACTGGCGGCTCATGGAACTCTATGGCCTGAGTATGATATGAGTTTAGGTCACTAATATGTGGTACACGAAGCCCCATTCTAAATTTTATTTCCCAGGCAGTGGGTTTCCCTTGTCAGTAAAATATTTTCCAATCACGTAATGTATAGTTTTGCAATTCAATACTGACAGTTGGCTGAATGTTAGAATTTATGGTTATATTGAGGGGTTAACCGCTGGTGAAGTTTTTTGTACACATCTCATGAAGTACATGACATCTCATGTGAAGTACATAAAGTACTTGTGAAGTACAAGATGCACGTATAAAGTAGGTAAAATACGTGTTAAGTATATTGCAGTACAAGTGAAGTATCATGAAGTTAGTAAATTTTTGGTGAATTACATGAAGTTGAACCTAGCTTATGCGCATGCGCTACGTTCATTTAACTTAGATCAGTAGATTTTCTTAACATTTTTTTATCTTAAACGCTGAATAGATCTTTGGCGGTCATTATTTTACAAATTAAAAGTTTTGATAGTTGCTAGTTTAATAGTAATCAATTAATTAAATTAAACTTAGATTTATTTAGTTAATTTTCTAATTTTTTTAGCTCATTTGTTTGAATAGTATGGAGGTTTGGTAACTCAATAAAAAGCTTTAGTAATTTATTATTTTGTCGTGATTAATTAATTACATTGAAGTAAAAATAATGCACTTGTCCCGATTTTACAGAGACGGCTCCAGAATGTAATAATACAATTAAAACTATCTTCATATGCTCGATTTCTTCAACTATAGTTACCTATCAGTTAAAATACATTAAAGTTGAATTGACAAAATTACCAAAGAGGTGTTTGATTTGTTTTTGTTTTGTTGTGTTTGGTTATTTCGTTGTGGTCTGATCGGATTAAATTGGATAAGGTACATATCATCAGCCCCTTCCATTGCGAATTTTTAATTCAAAAAAGTCTATTGTGCATTCTTCATTTTTGGTTGGACCTTTTTTGTTTTTGAATTATTTAGAAAATTAGTTAGGGAGGGGGCTGGAGACCTGCTAGCTCCACCCTCCCGATTTTGAAAATAATCTTAATAATCGTTTGCATGATTATACATAATTTATTTTCGCTTTACCCTTTTTTGTTGCCCCCTAAAATATGTCATAATTTGTTTAAAAACTAAAACGGTAGCGGAGAGTTTCTACTAAATTTTCAAACCTTTAATATGTTTGCCTGTATGATAATATTTGGGTACTGAAAGATGTTTCACACCCCCCAGACCCCCCGAATTAATTAGTTTATTTTTTATCAAAAGTAAACTGTAGATCTCCCGTTGCAGAGGCACTGGAGGGTGTTCCACACCCCCAGATCCCCCGGTTTAAATAATTTATTTTTATTAAAAGTGAATTAAATATTTAAGCATACCCCAAGTTTATTTAAATTAGGTATGGCTAAGTAAATGTGTTTAATTCGTAATCTGACAATTAATTATAAACTGTGTAATTATAAATTCCGTACCCCCTGGGAGGTAAATTTCTGCAACAGGAGATCTTCAGTTTACTTCGGATAAAAAATAAACTACTTAATCCGGGGATCGAAGGGGGCGTGGAACACCCTCCAGTGCCTCTGCAACGGGAGATCTTCAGTACACTTCTGATAAAAATAAACTACTCAATCCGGGGTCTGGGGGTGTGGAACACCCTTTGGTGTTTTGGAATGAAGAACATTACCAAACATGTAAAACCCCAGACGAAGTAGTTTACTTTTAATCAGAAGTAAACTAAGATTTCATTGCAGAGGCACTGGAGGGTTCCAGCAGCCCCGTTTAAAGAATTTATTTTTATTAAAAGTGAATTAAATATTTAAGCATATCTCAAGTTTATTAAAATTAGCTATGGCCAAGTAAATGTGTTTAATTCGTTTAATTTGACAATTAATTATAAATTGCGTAATTATAAATTCCGTGCCCCCTGGGAGGCAGATCTCTGCAACAAAATAAAAAATAAAGTACTTAATCCGAGAAGTCGGGGGGATGTGGAACACCTTCCAGTGCCTCTGCAACGGAAAATCTTCAGTTTACTTCTGATAAAAAATAAACTACTTGATTAGGTGGTGTGGTGTGGGAGGGGGGACACCCTCCAGTGCTCAAATTTTGGAATCTCGGCGAGTCTCTGAAATGCCGATGAAGTACGTGAAATTCAATGAAGTATCGATGAATTAGGTAAAGTACCGTGAATTATTGATGAAGTACGGTGAATTACTGCTGAAGTACGTGAAGTCCCGTGAATTACTGCTGAATTATATGAAGTACGAAGAAGTATGGAAAATTATGATAAAGTACGTGAAGTGTGAAGTTAATTGTTCATAATTTCCTTTAGCGGTTGACCCCTTGGCTTATATAATCTGTAACATGGAAATAATTTTTGTTTGAACAGAGGATCTGGAATTACTATATTTGTGTCGTTGTATTTGAAATATCATATAGAGCCAAGTTTAACTGATGGGCTTTGGAAAAATTGTAACATAACTGTACAACGATGGCTTAAACTAAAAAAATGTAAGTGGAAAAATTTTTCAATTTTACAAGGAAAGTGTGTTTTAACCAACTGGATCAATGGTATGTTTTTGCAAAGACAGGACCGGACTACGCTAGTTTCAACTTCACGGGTACTATATGTTTATATCTGGGACAAGTATTTTTATGGAATAGATTTCTTCTAAAAAAAAAAAAAAAAAAATGACGAAGACACCATTCACATAGGACCCTTTGGCGTGGGTACTAGAAATGACAGGGTGAAGTAATGCTGAACTATCTGCAAAGTGAAAATTTGTACTGTATGAATACGTTCTTTGAAAACCAATACAAAGGAAGTGGACATGGAAAAGCCCCAACAACAAAATCAAAACGAGATCGACTATGTGCTGTGCAACAAACCCAAAACAGTAACAGACGTGTCAGTATTAAACAGGTTTCATACTGGTAGCGATCATAGACTGGTAAGAGCCACCGTACGAGTCAATATAACAATGGAACGGAAAAAGCTAATCTCTAAAACTGACCACCGCTTAATAATAGATCAAGTCAACCAAAATAGATATCTGTTTCAAAAGGAACTTAATAATAGATTGCGGCCAATAGAAACCCTTAAAAACCTAGAGATGGACCAAATAACAGATAGGATTGTCACAGCTATTCGAACGGCTACAAAGAAAGTGTGTACCCAAACGAGAAAGAAAAGGCAAGGAAAATTAAGCGACAGTACAATTGGACTCATGGAGAAAAGAAGACAAACAAACCGAGAATCAGATGAATACGCAAGGTTGAATAAGACCATCCGAAAAGAAATACGAAAAGACATAAGAGCGTATAACACAAAAGTGATTTTGGACACTATTGAGGAGAACTGCAATATGAGGGTCCTGAGATCAAAAATGTCGAATGCCAGAGTGAATATTAATAAAATGAAAGACACCCAAGGTAATGTGGTAACAGAAAAAACAAAACTAATAGGAATTATAAGAACATTCTATGAAGACTTGTATACATCATCGATTCCCAGATCAGTACATCAAAATACAATAGTCACAAATGTAGGATCAGAAGACATGCCGGAAATAGATAAAGCAGAGATATTAGCAGCATTAAACCAACTGAAAAATAGAAAGGCATGTGGAGAAGACCGAATCACCACCGAAATGTTAAAAATCGGGGGAGAACCAATATTACAAGCCATGAGGGTGCTGTTAAACAAATGTCTTGAAGAAGGAAAAATACCCCAACAATGGCAAAATTCGGAGGTCATCCTGTTGTTTAAAAAAGGTGAAAAGACAAACATAGAAAATTACCGTCCAATAAGCCTGCTATCACATTTGTACAAACTATTAACAAAAATTATAACAAACCGTCTAACCAACAAGTTAGATTTCTACCAACCTGTCGAGCAGGCAGGATTCCGAAAGGGCTATAGTACATTGGATCATATCCAAACGCTGCGTACATTAATAGAAAAATGCAATGAGTATAACATACCACTCTACTTGGCATTTGTTGATTATCATAAAGCGTTTGACTCTATAGAGACCTGGGCTATTCTAGAAGCACTAAACCGGGCAAGAATTGACTCAAGGTACACAAACCTTATAGACTATATATACCGGAATGCTACATTACATATAAAAATAAACGAAGAGATGATTACCAGCAAGATACCTGTCAAACGAGGTATTCGCCAGGGAGATACAATATCGCCAAAGTTGTTCACCCTGGCAATGGAAGACATATTTAAAAAACTCACATGGGAGAATAGAGGTATAAATATCGAGAGTGTCTATCTGAGTCATTTACGCTTCGCAGACGACATAGTAGTCATGGCCACGAGCACAGATGAAATAAAGTCTATGCTAAAAGAGTTGAGTGAGGCGTCCAAACTTGTGGGTATGAAAATGAATCCAAGTAAGACTAAAATAATGAGCCCAGATGAAGTAAATATAGAAATACATGGTCAAATGATCGAAAACGTGCACGAATATGTATACCTCGGACATCTAATGAAGTTGGGAAAGGATAATCAAGGCGCTGAAATAAATAGAAGAATTCGACAGAGTTGGGCCGCTTTTGGAAGATTGGGATATATTTTAAAGAACACGGATGTCCCAATAAATCTGAAAAGAAAAGTGTATGCCGCATGCATTCTACCTGTTACCACATACGGGCTAGAAACCATGGCGATGACGGTCACAAACGCAAATCGATTGAGAGTCATGCAGCGATCGATGGAAAGAGCCATGCTTGGTATATCGTTAAGGGACAGGATAAAATTAGACGAAATCCGAACTAGAACTAAAGTCCCCGACGTAATAGGCAGAATATCCCGACTGAAGTGGAACTGGGTGGGGCATGTGGCAAGGCACGACTCTAAAAAATGGACGTATAAAACCACACACTGGCGTCCAAGAACAACTAAAAGAAGCGTGGGAAGACCCCAAAAAAGATGGTTGGATGATATAAAGCGAATGGCGGGACGGGAGTGGTTTCGGAAGGCAGCCGATAGGGAAGCGTGGAGAAATGAGAGAGCTTACATTCAGGAGTGGATGAATATGGGCTAAGAAGAAGAAGAAGATTTCTATCTATTTTGTTATTTTTGGAGTTTACTCCTAAGAATCGATTTTCATATATAAGGCGCCGGTATGAGAAAATATGAGAGGTAAAATCTACTGATGAATGACCTCGTTACTTTTTTGGTGCGCACCTATAGTGCGCAACTTTCTAATTTGGTGTATTAAGACGTACATAGTGTATGCTGCAAGGCGACTATACCTATATGTTATTGGGCTTGTTTGTTTCTATCAGTGTCAATGTACTTATATTGCTGTTTTGTTATACATATCAATAATTAATATTGTTATTGTGAAGTTATAATTTTTATCATTATATTTCGCTAAAGTGAACTGAAAGTATTTTTAAATAACTATGGCAGAAAGGGGTGTAGATAATATTGCCGAAACATCTAACAACCACGTGGGTAAAATGTACGTTATAATTCATGTATTATATGCATGAGCATGTGCGATTTGTATTTATTAAATATTTAATAATTATCGATGTAGTTCATATAAATATATATTTGAGAATAACACATAAAATTAGATATTTAATCCAATTTAGACAATTTCTAACCTAACCAAAAATTAATTTTTTTTCGATGTCTATAAATTCCTCCAGGTTATTATGATTTATTTTATGAATAATTTTAAATATCAATAATTCAAGTCAATAATTCGATAATATTATCTGAAAAATCAACAATATTTCTTTATTATAATGATGATTATTTTTTTACTGGAGTAAACTCCAGTCGTGCGTCAGGCTGACCACACGTTTTGTTTCTTGCTAGCTTCATATTAAGCTAATAGCGCCACGATTTTCTCTTAAACAGCACGATATACCAAAATGTTCTTTGGGTTTGTTTTTGATTTGGTCTTACCAGCTCGGGAGATCTCCGCAAACAGTTATATGTTATCTGTGGTTGCAATTCGAAGTAATCCCAATACACAATCATTCGATGTCAAGAAATGAGTAAGAACTTTTTATGTGAATATCAATTTGGTGTTCTGTACAAAGCATGTCCGAGCATATGGGTTTAATTTTTGTTAACAATAGGAAAATTTACATGTATTCCTTGTAGTACAGCTTTTACAGCTACGGAATCTGGATGCAGTTGCACGAGTTTATTTTTATTCTTTACCTTTTGTTATGGTTGTAATCGGCAGTGGGATAGCCAAGATGTTATGGCGGATTAAAATCGCTAAGCCATTAATCTTAGAAACGACCGGAAAAATAAACTTACACTTTTGCTAGCCCGTAGAGGCAGGAGACACTAATTTACAATATTTATGAGTAAAGCATGGAGCTGGTTTTTCTTATTTGATGGAGGAGACGGAAAGATGTAATTTGGGCGCTTATGAAATTACGCCGGGCTCGAACCGGGTATTTCGGTTTGGTATTCGACACACTCAAGTGTCAGACCATGACCGTCGTCAGTTACAGATTTAATCGATATCAAATTCTGAAGTTACAATTAAACGAAATATTGGGCTACCTTTTTAGTTCAAAAGAAATAAAAATAATGAAATATAATAATAAATGCAATTAGTGTTGTTAGAATAGCTTCCGCGCATTCATACCATATACTCAGCATACTCAAAAAATAACTATGCGCTTTTGTAACCAAGTTACAGTGCTCAAAATAACAAATTCATAAATTACTTATCTCATCTACAATAAAAATGTGTTCGAAGAACGTTCCAATAAAAATAATCTGCGCAATGTTACTAAATAGCAAATCAATACATCAGGTACAACAAATTGAATCTGACGGCATAAACAAGGATCTTAGCTTTGATGGATGTCTTCGCTCTCGATAGCTGGATGGATGTGGTGTAAATAATGAGAGTTTTGCTGCAGGATTTGATGGACTGGCGATCTCGCAAAAATTAATGGTGGACACAAAAGAGACTTCAACCAGACATAAAAGGTACCAATCCGATATGAAAAATTCAATAAAAAATTTAATTACTGGAACATCTAAGAAATCGATTTTAGTGCAAAAATTAGCAATACCCAAAATTATTTCAAATTGGAAAATTAATATCAGAAATTTTCTACCATATTCTCTATTTATAATTCAAAATTAATTCGAAATGCTGTATGTGAGAATTTTTCCAAAGTTAATTGAAGATATCTTTGAATAACCGCAAATATCTTCCTTTCAAAAACAGGTCCGTAACACTTTATTAGTATATATATTTTTTGTAAATGGTTTTCTAACATTTTAATTTAACAGGGTGGTGAATCGATTCTCGTACCAAAGGATTTTCAATGCTAAATTTTTAATGTTTAAGTAATATAGTATATCTTCCTTAATTATTTTGGAGAAAAACTTGAAAATGGCTGTTTTGAACAGGAAAAAATACTATGTACATCTATTTTTACTTTAAATTTTTCTCTTTTTATGAAGGTAGAAACGAGAAACATAAAATTGCTATTTTACACATAATCAGCTTTGCTATCCCATTTTTGATATCAAATACAATTTCTTATTTTGACATCTTAATTTGATTTTATTGGCAAAACAAAGTTAATTACTTATAAAGTAGCAATTTTAAACTTTAGTTATGTATGTATAATAAATGTTTATTAACTTGTGAAAATATAATTAAAGTATTAAATTTTAAAATTATTACAAGTTGTAATGAAATGTAATTAAATTTTACAATTAATGAATTTGTTTCTTTTTTCCCACACTTACTTATTTAGTCCATTGTATATGTGTACACGAATATTTCGTCCTTAAGGTACTCGTCTGATGAAGAGGGATTGTAAATTGAATTGTTAAAGTGTAAGTAAGTATACATGAAAAATGGATTTTAAAAACAAAGTGTTACTAAATAATAGTATATTACATTACTAGTGAAGAAAGCACGTGTTTTGCTCACGCATGGGCCAGTTTACACACGAGGCGCTAGCCAAGGGTGAAATGGCTCATAAGTGAGCAAATTCGTTTCTTCACGAGTGCTGTATAGCGCTTTGTTTGATCCTGCGATTGAAACGTTACGTTTGGTTTAAATAACCCTACTTTCAATAATAATTGTACTGTTAATTTTCATGTTAATAAATAAATGTGTTATGTAGATTACATCGTAATTTGTATATTTTTCCTCGTTTTTCCTAGTTTCAGCGAAAAAAAAGAACGGGCAACATTTTTCATGCAGCGAGTGGGCGAAAGTAAATTACACTCATTACTTTCGCCCACTCGTCATAGAAATAATTTGTGTGAGCAAAACAAATACTTTCAAGCAGCGTAACTAAGCAAGAAACAACATGTTTCTATGGCAGGATTAAACAAAATATATTTTTGACGTTGATTACAAAACAATTACTTATTTTTTTATCGACTACTTGATAGCTAATAATATTCTTTAGCTAATAAGCAAAAAGGTATTCTTAAGAAAGGCAAAATCTTTCAATTCTACTGCCTACGGGTTTCTCCAAGAATCTTGAAAATATGTAAATGAAACAATTGAGGACCTCAATTCTGCGTTGTGGATAAGAACAAAACCTAGGTCATCCAGTAAGCTGTAAAAATTATAATTTTTTGTTGGCAATTTTTTTTATTCGACGATGTTGCTGAATGCGACCCTGATTTTTTGATTGTTTGCGTTGGTAATGTGTTATGGAAAAGGTATCTACTTGTTAGATTTTTACTAGCCTTCAATTCAACTATATATTTTTTAAATTTATAATTCAGGTCGACTATGTTTGCATTTTTTTTACATTTCTAAAAATTTCCAAAATTATTTAAAAAAAAATTTATTTTAATTAATTTTTTTAATTTTTCCAAATTCAAATTTTGGATCTGCTATTTTTATTTTAAATATAAATAAATATAAATTAAATTTCATAAGTGCGAAGATTCAAAAATAATCGTGGGTTCTTTATTAAACCAGAGTTATAGTTACTCGATATGAGGAAAAAATGATGTTTAAGCATCGCCAAGTAAATCTAGTAAGCAAGAAAGAGTAATTTTAATTTTCATAAGAAATATAGTAAAATAGGTGGTTGGACATATTTTCATTTCCTTATTAAAACAAAACACATAATCAAAAAAATAAAAACAAAGCAAGTGGAATTACCAAGCAGCTGAAAGCTATGGGTCAAAATAATAAAATCAACAAATTTAAAATGGTACTTGAAGTGTTAAACTTTCGAAAGCAATTTATAATCACTCCAAGTTAAAGACTTGAAGTGATTCACCAGATCAACTACGATTATCATGTATTTGCTTAACAATTGGATTCGGGTTATGAAAATAAATTACTTTAAATCAACAATCTTCCTAAAAGCATCGTCAAAACAGTGGTCATCACTCACTGACCTACAGATAAACCAAAATGATATTTGAGCTCGTTAAAATATTTAACTTCTCAAGTTCATTAAGAAAGAATAATGCCGATTGCACGACCTCCGACTAAAAGTGCCCGTTACCTAAGTGATCCTTAACTATAAGGTGCAGATTAGTTTAGGTTGCATTGCACCACCTTTACATAACGTCGGCTTAGTTAAGCTTCAGATTAATTTAGCAACACCGCATTTTATAGTAATTTTGGTAATATTTTAGGAATTTTACACAGACATAAATTTTAGGTTGGTTAAACTTGCAAACAAAAACAAAATGCATATACTACATAACCTTATATATGAATATGAGTATGAATTGCAAGAAGCCCTTCAGGAATAAATTAAAAAAATTTTATTTGTAAATAAAATGGATAGATAATAAATTATTTATTTTGTAAATATTTGTACACATTTGTTTTATAAAGTTGCAAAATATTGGTTTATAAAATTAGTGCGAACACCTGCAGCTAACTATTATTTGCTGGTGGTATATGAGAATTTCTCCAGCATTAATAATCGATCCAATTCATGTGGATTAAGGTCATCTGATAGAAATCTGCGTTTCTATATCTTTCTACTATATTACGAGTACGAATGTGGATTCGTTATATCTTTGTTGTGATTGTGTTTGGGTTCAGAAGAGTGCAAATATGGCCTAATATTGTATCCGCTGTCTCCTAAAAGTAATGAATTACGAAACATATTATTTTCAAATTGTTCCTTAAAACGGAATTATTAAAAATAGTAACATCATGTGCTGACCCAGGCCATCGTGCAACTATGTTTATAAATTTCAAATTTGCACTTGCTACACCCTGAACATTAATAGAAAAGTATCCCTTTCGGTTACGAAATATTTCTGCATCTTCTCCTCCGGGCGATTGAATTTTTACATGCGTACCATCAATTGCTCCCACTACTCGAAATGCTGCAATACCGAAAAACTGTCTTTGTGCTTGCATAATTTCTTCATTTGTACTTGGAAATTTAATGTAACGTTCATATAAACCTGCTATCGCTTTCGACACCTTTTAACAATGCGACAAGCAGTTGAAATGTGTACCCCACTAAAATCACCAATTGCCAACAAATGGGTTCCAGTTGCATAACATCTTAACGTTATTAAAAGTTGGTTTATAGGAGATACAGAATTATTTCTGTCATATGGATATTCCAATTGTGGCTCAATTTCTCTCAAAACCCTAACAACTGTCTCCTTTTGAAGTCGAAATCTTTTGAAAAACGACAAATCATCCATGCTATTAATATAGTTCGCTCTTTCGTAAATTTGTCTTGGAAAACCATGATTAATTATTTCAAAAACTTCCAAATCGTCTTCAAACAAGTCATTCTCCATTTCATTCATGTTGTACACAAATATAACACACGTTATTGAAATATTATTAATATTTTTAACCTATGTATTTACGTCACAATCATAAAATTATTCATCAATTTCTGTCATTTAAGGTTAAGGAACAGTTTAAGCGGCAGATTTCGGCGGCTTAAATTTAGGTGGTTCGTAAGAGGTTAAGGAACACTTAATTCGGTGGTGCAATGGAATAGGTGGCACTTAATGATTTAAGGAACAGTTAAAACTTTAAGGAAAGGTCGTGCAATTGGGCATAAATCACTTAATTGTAAACATCCGATCACTTTGGGAGGTTTGCTAAAATCAACAAAAATCAAAAATTGGATTAAAACCAACTCATTAACAGCTAGTTAACATCTACTATATAAAAACATCCAACGTTGATAAATGATGTAAAAAAATAATCAAATGCATATAATAATTGCTCATAATAAATGCTTCATTTATTAAGACTTAAGTTTACAAAAATCGACGTTTTCCCAAATAATAAATTACAGTCCCACCACTTTTTGACCTTTGGTGAGTACAACAAAAAAATCCAGGACTTCATATTACCATCGCAATAACACCACACTGCTACCATAGTTTGAGAAAGACTGGATCAAAATATTTTCTAAATGCACAATTCAATTTTCTTTAAGCGAAGATGGACTTTAAAAGACATTCGACATCCCAACTCATAAAGTTTTTTTAGTTTCCCAAATGTTGTAATACAGGATTGTGATTTACCTTTTGTTTATGTGGGCCTGCGAAACCAGGGCTGGGGTTGCTGGACACATTGTTGGTGTTAACCGCCAAACCGTGTACCAGTATTATACGGCGTTCCGTCAGGATAATACAATCCTCCTACAGATCGGGAATTCAGGCCAGGCCGTACAGATAGATGAGAACGTTATAATAATAATAATAAGCCCTACATTCCTTTCGGAATTTGGCTATCTCTTTCGAGATTTAACAAATCCTTTTTAAGGGATGGATTAGCCCCCATCTACTACAAAAATATTACATTTCTACATTCTGTTGTCTGTTCTTATTTTCACCGTGATTTTCTCCATTCTTTTCTATTCTCCACCTTCTATTCTTCCACCTCCTCCAATTTCTCACCCCATCTTCTTCAGGTCGTCCATCACCTGATCATACCATCTCAAATTGGGTCTACCCCTTGATCGGTCCTCCATTGGCTTCCATTTGGTGATCCGTTTTATCGTCGAGTTCTCGCTACTCCTCATCACATGCCCAAACCATCTCATTCTCAGCGACTTGATCATCTTCACAACGTCCTCATTGTCCTTGCATCTCGACAATTCGAAATTCATCATTGGTCTGCATTCTTGTTCATTGTATTTTACTGGTCCCATTATTGTACGTAGCACTCTTCTTTCAAAACTTTCAACTCATCTTCCTCGTTCTTACTGAGACACGTTGTTTCTGCTGCGTATGTGATTACTGGTCTTATCATTGTTTTATAGATTCGAATCTTTGTCGCTCTCGACAGTTTCTTGTCTTTAGCAGATGTTTATTTGCATAATATGCTCTATTTCCTTGTTGTATTTTTTCTTAATTTCTTGTTGTCTCTTATTATTATTCTTCATACGTTTCGTTGTCAATTTCTAGCTTTATCTTGTTTTCTATTTCTTTTCTCCTACTTCTCATGTATTTTGTTTTGTCTTGGTTTATTTCTAGTCCCATTGGTTTTGCAGCGATTTTATTTTTCACTACTGCTACATCATCTGCGTATGCAATTACTTGTGCTTCCTTGTTTACTATTGTGCCATTGACCCCTGCTTTTCTGATTATTTTCTCCAGTACTATATTAAACAAAGTCGCCGACAACGCATCCTAACGTGAGCGTTATAACGAATCAAATCTGGCGTTAGTCGGATAGCAGACCGCCAACAAAAATGAATTTTAGAATATGAGAAGCTGTGGTGTACGTCTCTAAAAGGGCTTGCAGCTCCTCATTTTGAAGTACGCGAGACCCGGTACTGAGATTTGGACCGATTGTTGGGGTGGATATCGTGAATTGAATCGTCTTGGAGGGGTTTTGCTTAACGCTCACAAAGCGGCCAATTACAGTGCTAATTTTGTCGACCTCGTTTCCGGGCCTTGCACAAATTGGGTGGAAGGGTACTGATGTAAACTAAAAATGTATTGCCGTCGGTTAGGGGTATTAGCTTCTCACATGTTGCCAAACCATCTGAGACAATTTATGAAGTTGTCTAATTTTGGCATCACACATGTGGAGCGGTTCGAAGATATGCTGATGCAAATCACCGAGTAATATCCGGTATAAGTACTTCACATAGCCTCCGATTAACAATTAGAATAGGGTATTTTATTGCGTTAGATATATTTTTGGGATGAATCCGAGTCTTACTCTAGTTGTAGTACCGCTTTATTTCTTAAAAATATCCCCAAGAATGGTTCAAGTCGGTAAAGTGTGGATGTTGACCTGACGGATCTTAGGAAGCGACTGGTAGCTCCCAACCGCTTGTGACTGTCGACCCACCTACAGCGCACGGACGGGTGATAGAATGCGGACTATAATAACGTAATATCTCGCAATAATACACTTACATGTTTTTTTATGGTAAAATTGTAATTTTCAGAATTGAATTGTGGCCTTCTTAGAAGTCTGACTAAATCATCCTCACCTTAAAGAGTTTATATTTTTTGTTCTTTCGTTTGTTAAAGCAATTTTTATAGGAAAAAGTGTATTTTAAAGTCAGGGTTAGTCAACTGTTACCTACATTTGAAGTGTAACAATCTAAAAAAGATTTTTGGGTACTTCCAGTGGACATCAATTTTATTATAAAGACAATCGGGATTTTCTTAAAAGAATTAATTTTTGCATAGTAAGTTAAAACAGATAAATTGGTATTTTATTCCTTACAAAAACAGCTATGATTTTCTATGGTTATGACTTCTACTGAAAAAAAAATCGTTTTGTTTAGTTTTTGTGTATAAATCATAACAATATTTTTTTTAGATTGTGCAATTAGTTAGAAAGTAAATTTACTTGATAAGTGTCAATTGTGACTAAACTAATTATAAAAAATTTTGATTAGGAAGTATTACCTAAAATATGTGGTTTTATAACCATATTATTAGAAATTTAACTAATAACATTTTTTTTATTCTAATGAACACTTAAATAATGATAATTATGGTTCTTTCTTCTCTATTGCTCTTTGATATTATTATAAAATACAATACCATCAAAAGTTTATGATTATACTCAGATCTAAGCACAATGTAATTCTGAATACCTCCTTACTTCAAAATTATCAATGCCTTTTGTAAGATTAGTTATTGTAACAGGGGGTCTTTAAGTTCTCTGAAATAGCGTACAACGTTTTTATGTGTAGTTAGATTTGAAGCTTTAGTCTAAAAGTACGCTTTTGTTTTAATATCGTTTTTAAAAATTATTCCACTGTATAATTTGTGGTTTCATGTACACAAAGATTATACTCATCATATCCAAACCCAATATCTCTCTACCTATATATTCAGTAAAGTTAATAAATTTCATCTCCCTATTAACTGATTCGCTATTCATATCCCGAATTTTTCTTTTAAAATATTATCTAAGCTTTTGTTCATTGTGGGTACTATTATGAAATGAGGCTCTAATAATTAACATCACTAATATTAAATTACATTTTCTTACAACTTGATCAAATCTGAAACCTATGCCTGAAGTTAGTTGATCAACGCCTACAAGTTATCTCGAGGCATTAGTAGTTGATTACCAAGCATGAGGTAGTTTGATGTGTTTGTGGTAGAAAGTTAGGCAATGGATCGAAAGGTATTGAACTCAATACCTAGTGGAATGGTAAAATAAGAGTTTTTCAAGTAAATAGCTCTTATTACTTCAACTTAAACGTGAAGTTTTAATTTTACACATTTTAAATATATTTTTCGACAATTTTAGTCTTTCTAAGTAAAAGCTTTTATGAGAACAAAAATTGAGTGTTTTCTTACAAATTTGATTTGTAAATGGGATTGTCTCGTCTAGCTTTTTCAAAAATGTAATGGCAAAGGTGCACTTGAATATGTCAGTTGACTAATAATAATATTAATAGCACTGCAGTTGAGAGTCGAGACTGCGAGTCTCAGAATTGAATTAATTACTTTTTTATTTTATTTTTTGGAACATTGGATTAGAAACTTTGAAGTTGAGTAGATCGACGAGCATATTTCAAAACTTTGGAGGCTCTTTGTGCTAAAGAATTACTAATTCTTAAGTCTTACAAATAACCCCATGATGATGTTTATGAGCACCAAGTTTAAGAAATAAAACATAACTAAAATTTAAAGAAGATGATTTATAAAAGTACTAGACAAGAAAGGCAGGTGGCGTGCATTTAAATTAAAAATCTACGCATTCGGTTTCTTGGGTAATGCTCACAACAGTACAAAATTATTTTTTCGGGTTGGTACAAGTCAGATCGTTCTGAATCGTCTTTGTAATAAAAATTACAATTTACATAAGAAAGTAGAAGAGATATATCTCCTCTCTACAGAATACATATCCAAAGCTTAAAATAAACTATCGCAATTGCAAGTTGTATCTACTATTGTTATGTTTTGATAATTACGATTTTGATCATTATGAGGAACAACAGCAATATAATGTCCTTTCGTTTTGTGGTCACTGGCTAACCCGAAATTCCCTGAGCTTAATATTTAACATTCCTTAGCTTTTGATCTTTAAGTAAACAAGAACTACCCTGTGGATGAACAAATTGAATTTATATTTGTACAACTCTGACCCATTAACAAATAGTCAAGATGAAAACAGAAATACATAAATAAATTGATGAAAACAATTTAAATTTTCAATCAATGTTAAGGCAGATCTTCTGAATGTTAAATTTAAATTTCCACACTTAATTTTTAAATTAAATAATGCTTACCAATAATTGTTAAGAGATTTTGTCAACGATTACTATAAACACTAAGAAATCAATAACGAAATGAATGATTAATAGAAACTCCAGCTTCCTCGTTTCAGAATGCTTTCCTATTTACATTAATCATTTGAAAGAGTTTATAAATATATATTTTTTTACTAATGCTTTTATAATTACGAAAATCAATAATTGGAAATAGTATTTACATTTAAATTTAGAAAAAATATTTGATTTTGCGATAAAGGGCGGAGTTTTAAAAATTTGCGTTGCGCCGTTTGAGTACACGTGGGAGCTTCTCTAAAAGCTCTTGATAAGGTCTCAGTACTTGAACATCTTTCAATCGCATTGTTACTTTGGGCATATTAAAAGTATCGCGTTTTGAGTACGCAACATGCACAAAAACTTTTTAAACATTTTTTTATATGTGCTTAAAACGTAGTGAATATTATTTTTAAATTTAGTTGTTACAATTTGGGGTACGATTGCTTTACTGACATGATTATTTTATGTATAATGTTGATGTTTATGTGCACAATAGAGATAAGAAAATATCTAGATTATTTTATGGTCTTTTTGCACTCTTGCATGCGTTTACCGAAGCTTATTTACTTGAAATACGTTTCTTTAAATAATGGCATGTTTTGGAAAATTTATTGCTTTAGTAGTTCAAGTAAATGGGAAAATTTGGAACAAAATTGAACAAATATTTTATTTATACACACTAAACGGTTTATATTTGCAGAAAATTATAATCATTATTCGAGTAAAATAAGAAATAATAACTATTAATTTTTTTTCAAATTTATTAAAAGTTAAGAAATTTATTTCAAAAGTTACTGTACGAGTACTTTTAAAAACGCTTAATGTTTATGTACCGTGTGTTATAAAATTTTATATTCGAAATTAAATAACACATCGTGCAATTTTTATTTATGACTTGTTCAGTAGTTGATTGCTGTTGTCCAGGGAATTTTTCTATTAAATCCATTATCGAGTTCGCATAATAATTTACTCTTATGCTATTATATTATTAATGATGTTGTTACCGAGCATTATGAACTTTTAATTGATTATAAAGTTAATATTTTTTAAAAATCAAATAAATAATTTAATGTAGTTTTTAAAAGGTAGAATGATATTATCAGGTGTTTGTAGAATGGGAGAAATTTTATTTGGAAACCACATCTCTTTATTTTTTTCCAAGTTTTACATTTTATCAAACTCTTGTATCCTATTCATAAAACTTTTAACAAAATTGTAAAGAATATTTGCACTTATCTTGTATGTTTGAAAGTTTTAAATCAAACATTGGGTTACAAGATGTTTTCAATATCAAATTTTAAAATAGGATGTTGAACCTCAAAGACCGCGTAGGCGGTTTTAACAAAAAATAAATAATTATTATAAATTTTTAAAAATAACATTTGTTATTTTAAATTATATTATTACAAATTTGTTGTTGTTTATTAATTTTTGTCCAATTTCTGTTTCAAAATTAAAATATTAAAATCGTTGGAACGATAGCTGGGTTAACCTACCAAATGCTTAAAAAGAAGGCAATGAATAGGAAAACTAAATTCAATCCTGATTTAGCACAATCTTCAGTTCCTGTACGTTTATTCTTTATTTATTGAACGAAGGTTCTTTTCAATTGAGAGAGATCCAATCGCAATTCATAATTTTAAATTTTATTTTTGTGATTAAATTTTCATTAATTAAAAATAATTGTTTTAAATTTTCAGGAAATTTATAACAATCGCGATTACTACTTAATACTACTACAAATAATACTTAAGGCTAAAATTACGTATTACCAAGCTTATTTTACTTTTTTTATTATAATTATTATTATTTGATTAATCTTCTCATTAAAAGTTCGTTGTACTAAATAGTAAATAGTTTGGTAGTGATTATAAGTGTGGTTGAGTTTAGGATCAATAAGACAACTTAAATTGTGTTGGATATTTCGGGTCTTTTAATTGACCCATTATCAAGGCTATAAATAATGTATATAGGTACCTACCCTAAGCTTGAAGATGTTCACCTTGTGACTTTCGAGAAAAAATAATTGAGGTTAGGATGTTATTTTCCAGAGTTACACTGAAAATAATTTTCAGATCCCAATGCTCGAAAAGTTAGTGTCCCATTAAATTATTTACTTATAACAATTAATTACATTTCGGTTAATTATTTCTAGCTTTGATAATGGGCTCATAAAGGGACTCGGACCGTTTGAGAAAATTTAATTAATCTCGTTGACCCCTAAGCTCAACCATACAAATATACTACATACACACATAACTATTTAATGAAATACTTAATTTTACTGATATAAGATAAATTTAATAATAATTGATGATATATACGAAATCCTAGAGCTTTATTTTGTAATAGTTACTACTTCAATAAATGAAGTTAAAACTATCAAATTTATGGTTTCTTCGAACATAATTGTATAGAATAGATAAATGTTTTGCAAGTTTTACGATAAATATATTTGGAAGATACCAACCTACCAAGTACAATATTTTCTAAATAATATTATTATCTCAAAAGGTGATCGAGTAATAGTGAAGTAGCCACGATGCTATTTCACCCCTGAAGCAGCCCACTATAAAATTTTGGAAAAAATTCTAAAACTAAAAGGATTAAAAATAATTAACATTTCTAAAGAGGGCAAAAATAACAGACGAATAAAAAGTTTACTGCTTGAAATTTATTAAATTACTTCAAAGTTAATTCTGTCTTTTAGAAAATAATTAACTAATGTATTTTTATTGTAATAATGTTAATTGTTATACGCAATTCTTTCATTTATAGCAATAATTTTACCTCTATTATTATCCATAAGGCTTTTTTAAATTAAAATAATGATGATTTAATTTGAGCTATTATTAAATTTGTATCTCCATTTCTGAATTGAGCTCCGTAGGTAAATAAGAAAAATTATTTGTGAATTGAAGCTTGCAGTTATTAAATTTAGAATATTTTATTTTTAAGCTTTCAAGTATAAAATAAGTTAGCATTCAAGAGCAAAATTTTTTTTGTAATCAAATTTTATCAATTCGTCAAGTTTTATTTTTTATCATAATTGCACTTTTGAAACTTATCTGCTGTGGAAACTAAAATTGAAAGAACTCGAAACCTTTCAAAAGTTAATAAATTATGTTTACTTTATTTTTTCAAGTTTTTTTTTGTGATTCGAAATTCTTGTTTCTTCTCGTACTTTTTATTAGAATCGTTTTTGAGGTTCTTTGGTTATTCAATCTGCCAGAAAACGGTATATTATAATATTAATTAATAACGAAACTCACGCAAATTGCTCCTTTTCACAGAATAATTACGAACTTTTGTAAGTTCCTTAATTTATTGCTTCACTTTTGCTAAGGAAATCAAACATCCCGTGAGTAAAGTTAAAATACGTGTTTTACTTTTATCTAAATGTAGTACACGGAAATGTAAATAAGAATAAGATAAACAACATCATTTCTTCTTTTGTTTAAAATTATAATTTGCAATCATGCTTTAAGCATAATATTGTTCTGTAAAATTTCGCTTTTAAATTTTATTCAAATTTAAAATTGAACTATTACTGTAGCTTGAATTTATCGGAGTATGTGGGTGCCAATATTGTAGGTGTAACTAAAATTTACAAAATTTTACCTTCTGTATTTTTCCAAAAAATCTTTTTTCAACAATATTTTGAACGAATAGCTCCATGGTTGAGATTGGCGTGCAGGAAGTTTTACTAAGATATTTATTTATCATCAATAAATAGATAATACCGTTTTACACAAGTAATATAATGCATTTTTACAAAAAACAATACAATACAATACAACTGAATAATTTTAATAAAGTTAATAAAGAAAAAATAAGTTCATAGTCTAAAAACCATTCTTCAGGGTAGCTAGGACGTGATTAAATAAATTAGAGAATAGATCTTCTTTCAGATGTGTAGCAATTCGTGTCGTTCTTGTTACAGGACTGTGATAACGAGAGTTTGTAGCATAATGTTTAGATTCGAAAATCTACTTCGATTTAGTGAATCTTGATAGCTCGCAAATTTTAAAACAATTTAGTAAAGGCTTTCCAGTAGATCCTTCCGTTGAACAAACCATGTGAAACGCAGATATCGGCCACCACTCGACTAAAGCGTACTTCACACTATGTGATTTCGCTTATGATTTTCCTTATGATTTTAGCTGTGATTTGTATTTTATATATGACTAGATTTAACTGTGTTTATACCTTGTGACCAAATCATATGATAAAATACAACAGAGCAAACCTGTAATTAAATTTTGACATCAAGATAAAAATAATACTAAAAGAGTTACCTCAATATGCGATAACAACATTGTGCCTGGTTTTTATGTATTATGATAATTACATAATGCACAATAAATTTCATCTGACAAACCATAAAGATTTATCTCAGTCGGTAAAGTAGAGATACGATATTATCGAAAATCACATCAAAAATCATATCGGAATAGAAGAGATTCTAATCTGACAATCGCGTATGATTTACCTTATGATTGGCCTTATGTCTTATTCCTTATGATAAAATCACATAGTATAAACACTAAAAAACTGCTTATGTTTAAATTATATACGAAATCAGAACTACGCTTAATAGTCAAAGACTTGGTATTACCAAAATTGAGGCAAGTCATTATAATGCATAAGATGATTCTATTGTACTTTTTATTGTTGTATGACTTAGATTTTACAATGCGGCAATAAAACGCTAGCTAAAAGGCGATTTTCTAATATTTGACATCACAAAATTAAAATTTTATTGAGTGTAGACAACTGACAAACTCGACATTAAAATGTAAATTATAAAAACCGAACTCTCTACTATTTAAACATTTTTAATTATAAAGAGGTATGTGGGTGTATTAGGGACGATTTAATTAAGAAAATAAATAGATTTTTAATAAAATAAAATTACCATTAAAAGTTGTTTCGTGTTATATTTTAGCTTGTCATGAAAAAAATAATCTGAAAGATCAAAGAATTTTTAAAGTTAAGCTTTTAATGTATTTAAAATTTCATTTTACTTTTATTTAATGTGTTTTCTGCATTAGTAAATTTTTAACAAAGCGAAATCTTATCCCACGCAATTTCTATAGCAAAGCCTCGTATTACATACGTATAGTGAATCAGTTTTTCCAATACAATGAATTTTTTCGACTTAATACTACAAATCAATAAGGTTTCGGTTATCGCGTTATAAGCAAGCTGAGATACAAAAATAGTTTACTACTAAAAATAACAACTCTTAATAAAAATACATTGTGGGTTTTGAATAAACGATTAGGAATTTGAATAAAGGAATAAAGCGACGTTAAAAATAACAAACATTTTTATTTTTTTGCCAGTAGGTAAATGTTTTTATTAATTTAAATTCTGTATGATAATGACTAAAAAAACGGTCATTGACCTGGTTGTTAGCGCGATCAATTGCTAACGTAAAGTGCCCAGTTCGAATCTAGGTAGAGGCTCACTTTGTGTAGTCGTTGCTAACAAGCAACATATTTGTAGCATTAAATGATCGAATATCCACTCGTGGGAACGGGTAAACAACTTAGGTTGTATCCTTGCAAAAAAGAAGTCTGAAATGTAGGATAATGATACCAATGGTACGCAATTGACAATAAAATAATATATTATGTATGTAAATAAAACTATTGTGAAGGAAGAACCCATTAAACCAAAACAAAAAGAATTGAATTACTCTGAAGTAATAAATTCAACAAATGCGCAATGTGTCGGCAATGTGTATATTGTAATTGTTACAGAAATATGATTAAAAATGACGATATTTTAAAGTTTATTCATAAAAATAAAATTATCCAATACTACCAAGCCCACAGCTTACTTATGTATTTCAATAATATATCCGGAAAGTAGTTTCTAGCCTATTTATTATTTATATACGTTTAATCCAATAATGCGTTACAAACGTGCGTTATTATACTGAAAGATAAGATGTAAACATTTATTGTTATTTTGCTCGATATTGATCGAAACGACGTTTCAAAATCCAAACAAAATGTTATAACGTCTCATTGCCCTATCACACGTATTGAAAATCGGGACCAACTAGCAGGTGCATCTGCTCTAACGTCATATCGTATGGGATTAAAATAAACATCTGGAGGAAACTTCATTGAAGTAAATTTTCAAACTCACATCACCCAAGTGGAAAATAAAAATACATTGCAGCTCTTTGAATTTTAACCGAATGAGATAATATTGTGAGAACGTTTCTTTAAAACTATACAAACATAGATATTTGCAAAATGAAAACTAATGGTGAAAATGCTAAAACATCATAGTGTAGAAAAAACAAACTAATGAATCACAAAAAGTACCTGGGCAGATTTTTAAATGCAAAACAAAATTTAACAAAAATTACTTTGCTTTTATTTCAATAGACTAGCGAGTGTTGTAAAATAATAAAACAATTTTATACTTTCAAAAAGTAGTATTGTACAATAATATTAAAATTCATAGCGTATAACCCCCAGGGTTGCCCAAACCTGGCTGGGAATTGTGAATGGTTGGTTGTAGCATAGCTGAAACTCGATACCTTTTGTCCAGTAACTATCATCCGATTGCGAGGCTAATTCTAAAGAAATCAATAACTGAAATTACATAAGCATCTAACCTTATGTACAACTTTCCGTAATGGATGTTCGAAACAGTCTCTCAAATTTGTAGCTTTGACAAACTGAACAACAACAGCAAAAACTTCTGTAATTAACCCCTTAACGCACAGCTGCACGACATACATGAAATGCGTTTACTTGCAGAATTGTGCAGCTACGTGGCGGTCTCAGGGCAACATAATTCTGCTTATTATCATGAAAATATTTTCAAATCACGTTTGATATTGGATTGTTTTATCTAATAATTTATGTTATTGTATATGTACATAACAGGTCGTATTTTGTTTCCTTTGCGTATTTTTTTAAATAAAATAATTAAAAATAAAAAAGTAAGTTCTCATTTTCTGCACGATAAAGATTGTTTTGCTTTACCCTAAATTTCTACTTAACATTTTTTAAGTTCAGAATTAAATTCAATTTTTTCTAGTCAAAGACGGATGTTATTAAATAAGCCAAGGCAGGTGAAATACCCCAGCTACATAAAGGGTGTTTAATAAATAATTTTCAATTTTGTTATATTATGTATGCCCTGGTTAGAAATTCAAAACTCAGTGTAACTAAAATTTTATTTAATTTGAAAGTGTATACCTACGCAAGTTAAGTTGATGATTTCAGTTTAGGTATAGTACAAAAGTGTTCCTACTTTTATCTATATTGCAAATTTTATAGCTAAACATCGTATAATTGCTTATTGCTTTTATAATAGTTTAAATTCCAGAGTACTCGGATAGAATTTTCAAATTTATTCTTTTGTGTAGGATAACCATCTTGATTTAATTTATCTCGTTTTATTATAATATGGAGTAGATAATTTTCTACATTTTCCCATGAAATCCTTCAATTGCAAATAAGTTATACAACGATGAAGGCACTAGAAAAGCTTAATTATAAGTCGACATAACTTGAAAACATATTGTGAATTTTAAATTGTTGAAGTTTTAATGTTGTTGAAAACTCAAACATGGTTCCACGTTAAGATATCGTTACCCTAACATTGTTTATGCAAAAGCATTTAAAAGTAATATAAAGTAGAGAGCTTTTAACTAAACCATTTCTAAATATATTGCTACATCAAAACTTATCTTTTCATTCGAACAAAACAACATTTTATATTCAAATTCGATTATTTATTAAAATTCCAAAAAATAGTAATGTTTTAAGTATAATCCTTACGCACTATGTGGTTCTTCTCTTATTGCTTTGATTTTGTAGAATTTCTGATATGACTTCCAGTTTAATAAAAAGGATACGTAACATACCAAGATTATGTCGTGAAAATTTCATTTGTGTTAGATAAAGTGGTGCTATTGTTTTTTCTCGACTTACACAAATAAAAAACAAAACTTACATTTCCTTTCTGTTTCCCTCTTTATTATTCTTTTCATACCATTAACATTTAATATTTACTCGAACAAAGTCATTTGCATACGCTTATTTTTATTCTTCACGATTTTCAATTTCCTTTTTTTTAATATTAACATTAAGAAAATGAACAGAAACATTTCAAATTAAGAAGACGTAACTAATTGGTTCACTCATATTGTGGTTTAGAAAACGTTCGGTTGTTGCTTTTCACTTCTTTGTGAATTCCTTATTTACTGCAAAGGTGATTTTTATTTTCTTAAAATCTAAATTTTTGATGTACTACGAGAGACTACCTCTTAAAAGTGAATTTTGTGGCCCAAACGGATTTAATGTTTGTGTAGGAAGCTTACATGTTAGAAGCTTTTGTAAATGTCGACCTATAAACCTGCAGATTTTGGAAAGTTTGCTCCTGTTTTATATGTTTGTTTCGACAAAGCCTTATGTTTGGAGGTGCTTTTCTAAAAGTGTTTAGTTATACAAGTTGATTAAAATGTTTTAGATAAATTACACGAGTATTTATATACAAACCGTGAAACTATAATAGTAATTATATCAAATTATCCGAAATATAATTTTCAATTTTAATGTTCAAAAAGAGAAATCAATACATTATTACGTTGTTATTGTTTTATTCTGTGTAGGAAAAACACATTATCTTAAAGCAAATTACAATATTAAAATTAGTTCTAAAATTATTATATTGAAACCGGTAAACTTCGAAATTATTTTTCGATACCCAAAATGTCTTTCAAAAATCATAACAGTATTCTTGAAGTTCGCAAATCATCAAATTAAAATGAAAAAAAATTATTTATTACAACAATAAACATTAAAACGACATTGTTTATCATTTATATTATAGTATTCTACCGGTGTCGATTGCTCAAACGAAAACTTTACTGACATAAACTGAAAGAAGAAAAGAAATCGGGCGCCAGTTCGGTGAAAAAAGCTAATGTACGTAACAATGCTCTGTTAACCGAACGAAGTGTTAAATGAAATATACAAATTACAAGTATTCTACAAAAACACTGAGGATTAGAGCACAACTGAACTAAAATTATGTTACAACTGATATAAGTTGAAGATTCAAACAATGGTTTCTTGCCGAAGGCGTTTCAAATAAAAATTTAATTTGACAATAGCGAGGCACTTCAAAGTGATCGTTCTCTCGCTTCTGTTATTGGTAGATTCGGATCTAACATCTTTAGCACGACAATGTAAATATCACACAGATCCAAGTTTTTGAACAAAATAGCGCAAGCAAATAATTTTACTAAAAATCCAAAGTCTTTCAGTAGAATAGACAATAGTGGCTTCAACAGCGTGGTTTAAACTATCTGCAGAAGTCGATTTCCTTGGACTTGGTTTGAATTTAAAAACACAATCGGTGAAACTGGAAAACTATCTATTACCTGTTTGGTGCTTTCTAAAAGCTCTAATGAGCAATCTAAAAATACATCACTAAATTTGATAGTCCGCCAACGACCAAAATGATAAAAGGTAGAAAAATTCAGCAAAAGTGTTTTTGGTGTTGAACTTGGAGATAACAGCTGTCAGGTCGTTATCAATGGGAACGGTGAAGGTCAGGCGAGAAATATACCAGCTGTGCGGTTCCTCAACTTTTCTAATTTGGAATGAACTGAGTGAAATTATCAGCGTCAATCTCACAATTGGCAAGGCTTTAACGATTGTAATATGAATCCAACCAAGGCTCCGGTCAAATAAACAAATTTCCTGATAGTGGTGACGATACTCGGTCACGACGAAGTTCTCAAAATCTGCAGATTTTCAATATTCCGCAGTCTTTGCAACATAAAGAGGCGGAAATGGAATTTCGGTACTCTTAAAAACTCTCATTGACTTGCGAATTTGAACTCAGTAGCACTCTCTTCTTTGCATGGGTCAGAATTGTATATATTGCGGTTTTCTTTACATCTGACAACGTCTTCCGCATTCTAGTTGCTATTTTGGGTATCTACGCCCATTACGTCCCTACTTCTCATGGCCAACGTCACACCTTCCTTCTACGTGGTCTTTGACCTGCCTTGTTTTAGTTTCTGTTTCCAATGGGTTCAAATGTCCATACCATATTAATTGTTTCATCTCAATGATCTCTGTTACATCTACGTATATCCACCTCGGCTTGCCTTCTAATTTCTTCATTCCTGACTTACCATCAATCTGCAGTAATACATTTCGACTTCCTTCATCTTTGCTCTATTTTTCTTGGTTATCGCCCAAACATCTGAACCATATACCATCACTGCTTCTACAATAGCTTTGTATATTAATCATTTAACTCTTTTGATTAGTGTTTCATTCCAGATTACTGGATGGAGTCTTTTAATGGGTGTTCTTCATTGTGTCATTTTCGCTTTTATTTTGTCTTTATAGCTATTTTCGCTTGTGATGTGTCCAAATTGTACCCAAATATCTACATTTTTTCTGTGTGCACCGGATCACTACCCATCATCAACATCAAGATTCTTGCCCTCTGCTCCCACCACCATAGTTAAATTTGGTCTTGTTAATGTTTATATTTAAGCCCTATTTAGTGTATTTCTCTGTCAGCTTCCTCAGCTTATATTGCGTATCATACTCGTCCTGTGCGCATATGACCTGGACGTCGAAAAAATGCAGTATACACAGGCAGTCATCTCCCATCTGTACACCCTACTTTTATATTTCACTCTCCACGTCTTTAGCGCTTCAAACAGGTAAATCTTAAAGAGGGTCGGCGCCATGCAGCATCCTTGTCTCATTGTCTTCAGATAGTATATTTCCGACCTTTACTGCACTTTTTATGTTCCTATAGATATTTTTTTTACTGCCGTTATGTAGAATTAATGCAGCCCATAATTTGCTAAGAGGTACACTGTCGTATGCCTTCTGAAGGTCTATGAATATCAAGCGGCAAGAGTCGACTAACCCTAACTCGAAAGTACAGTTTTTCCTATAGAAGTGGCTTTACCAAACGAAAGAACAGAAAAATACAAGCTCTTTAAGGTGAGGATCAATGTTGTCGGACTTGTAATAAGGCCACAATTTAATTTTGAAAATTACAATTTTCCCTAAAAGTACATGTAAATGTATTATTTCACAATATTGCGCAATAACTTAGCCATTGTGTTAACGGTGCGTGTACTGTACCTGGGTTGACAGTGACTAGTGGTGGGGAGATACCACTCGCTCCCTGATATCCGTCGCGTCAACATCCATACTTTTTCGAGTTGGATCGTTTTGAGGGATATTTTTGTGAGTTTTGTGAGTGAAAGTGAGTTTTGATAAACTCAACTCGTTAAGACTGAGATTCATATTAAAAGTGAATATTTTCCGAAATATGTTGACTAACCACACATTTTAATTTTTTATTTGTCAATTACACCATTATCTTTCATAATTCATTGTAAAAACTAAGATTATAGTATCTTTACTGTCGCCACAACCTATTTTAATTTTGGTAGGCGAGGTTACAGTTCAAAAGAGCCAATGAAAAAATTGCATTCCAAATTAATTTTTAAAGCCGTTTTTTAACCAAATTTGTGGACCGTTCGCAAATTTCACTTCACTTTTCACACCCTGCGCTCCGCTCTACTCCGCTTCGGACGCTACAAGTGGTTTTGATAAACGCAACTCGTTAAGACTGAGATTCATCTTAAAAATGAATATTTTCCGAAATATGTTGACCAACCAGAAATTTTAATTTTTTATTTATCAATTACACCATTATCTTTCATAATTCATTGTAAAAACTGAGATTATGGTATCTTTACTGTCACCACAACCTATTTTAATTTTGATGGACGGGGTTACAGTTCAAAAGAGCCAATAAGAAAATTGCATTCTAAATTAATTTTTAAAGCTGTTTTTTAACTAAATTTGTGGACCGTCTGCAAAAGTTATTTTTTTATGTGTATATTCCATAGTTATCTTTCATTCACAAAAAAATGGTGAAAATCGCAATCAGGGTTAATCGACTCTCGCCTACCAGGCGGGTTTCCAAGTTCCGAACTGAGCGTTTCTCCAGCAGTTGCCAAATGTAGAAGATTCCGTCCGCACATTCTTCCAGCTGTGAACCCAATTTGCTCTTTTTGGTCACCAAATGATTCTTCAATTGTTTTTCAAAATCTTACCATATACTCGACTAATTGTATTGAGAACCGTCACGCCCCCTATAATTGCCACATTTGCTTTTGTTTCTTTTTTGTGTATACTTGTGATATGTCTTATTTTTCGATAGAATCAGAATTTTTCTTCTTTTTAGGGCTTAGGCAGGGTTTTGCCTGTTCCAATTTCATAAGTCCCGCCATCTTTTCCTGGGCCGGCCAAGATCTCTTGTCCCTTTGAGATTGTAAGAAAGTATTTTCTTTGGAATTCTTTTGTCTCCCATTCTTCTTAAGTGTGATTTCCATCCCTCTCTATTTTCTAAATTTCTTTCATTATCTTTAGAATCAGAACTAAGTTTCTTAATTTTTGACAAATTTCTTACTTCCTTAAATATTGTCAAGAAAATTTAAATATCATTAAAAAAGTCGATGAATTGTATAATCATAAGTCATTAAATTGAATATTAAATATTTGTAACATAAAAGAAAGTGACATACAGGGTGTTGCACATTTCTTCCTTCTCAATTTGTTTATCTTCGAGAGGGTTTGATGACTATATTTTAGAGTCCTCTGGCACTGTACCTTGGTGGTTTACCATTGCCTGCCGAAGGAGGGCGGTCAGAAAATTCTGGCTCTGTCCGGGTTCGAATTGGGGAATCTCTTGTTAGCAGTTAACGCACTGAAGTACCAGGCCGCGACCGTCTTCGCTATGTTAACACAACTATAATTCACGGACTATTGACGAGATGGCTCTTTAGTTTAAATATCTTCGGAATCTCATTTAAATTGTTGCACACCGAACACGCAAACGCTGCCTAAACCAATTTGATGTGACATCTGCTGTAGATGTCACAAATATCAAATTGAACAAAAACTGCTAAACTAAATTTAAATAATATTTGCGCCATTAGTGACTGGCAAAAGTAAAAAATTACAATTTTTTAAAGAAGAATCCAAAAAATTAGGGCTATTCCTGTGACGTCGTAAACTTTGTAAACCTAATTTTCGTAAAATTTTACCTGATTTTGTACCTAAATTTACGAAAATTATGTTTAAGTTTACGATAAGTTTACAAAGTGACATGAATATCCTATTATACATAATCTTAACAGTTATCATGTATGTATATACCAATTTTAGGGTAGTCTTGTATCTTTGATTTTCAAAATTTGTTTTGTTAAATGTCTTTAAATATTTCACAATTAAAACTTATTTCCATAGAACCTGTATAAAGCTGTAAGCCCACTATATCAAATAAAAAATATACTGAGTTTTAGTTACTTTTATGCTAATTTATTGCGGCAAGCTCAAATTTTGCTTTCACAGTTTACTAAGGCCATTTGAAAGTGGGGGTTGTAACTTGATGTCAATCTACAACTTCCACCATTGTAAGTCGCGAATAAGTATACTACTACTAGAAAAATAAACAGACCAGAATTTTTGTTCCTTTTTTACCTTTGAAAATGTATTGTTCAAGTACACTATACTCTTAAATAGCCCAGACGCTATGTTCATTTGAAGTTGCATAAATTCATACCACAATTTTCTCTCCTATTGTTCGGGAAGTCATTGAATCCAGAATTTTGTACTAAAGTTTAAAATAAACGGGATAATGCATAATTTTATTTCGTTCATTTTCTTCAGGTTTAAGTCGAAAAATTGTAGTAATCAAAGTTTTAGAGAATGAAAATTCCTACAAGTTTTGTTATAGCCATTTTTAGTCAAATATTGAAAATGGGTAAGTTATTATATAACAATATTCTCTTAAATTCAAGATGACGGCAAGTTAACCGTTTAGCAGGAAAAACATCCACCGATATTAAACATTTCTTATTTATTTAAATTTAATTTTACTAAAGAAATATATATTTATTTATTCTTAAGGTGACTTTTTAGTTTAGATATTTGAACCCAAAGATGAAATTTTGGTATGCAGCAGTGGTACTGCATAAGTTTTATTTTAATTTTTATCAGTTGACATGGTAAAATAATAAAATTACCAAAAGAGTACCTTTCTGTACATTTATACAGAGTGCTAAAAGTATTTTGGGAATGTGTTTGATCTTGAATGTTGTGCCCCTCCCGCTGTGCCCATTACTTATTCTTGTTTATTGTTATGGTTCATTCGCCCATTGGTATCTTTTTTGTGTTAATGCGGATACTTTGCAGCTATAAAATTTATAGTAAATAGCAACTTTCAGAGCTGCAATGAAAGAAAATTTATTGCAAACACTACACCTTAATAATTATTTTCCAAGTTACGTGACAATATTGTAATAATTAAGATCTAAATTGAGATAATACAATTTTCTTAATTAAAATTTATATAGGCAGTAAAAATTATTAATGTTGCTGTTAAGTGTACTTACAGTTTTTCTTACTAAATAATTGCACTTAATTAATTAAAAAATGTAATGCGTACTTTGCATTAATATTGCCCTATTTCTAAAATTTACAGTAATAGCAACTTTCAGAGCTGCAATGAAAGAAAATTTATTGCAAACACTACACCTTAATAATTATTTTCAAGTTACGTGACAATATTGTAATAATTAAGATCTAAATTGAGATAATACAATTTTCTTAATTAAAATTTATATAGGCAGTAAATTATTAATGTTGCTGTTAAGTGTATTTAATTTCTACTAAAAATTGCATAATTAATTAAAAAATGTATATATTTACATTTATTCTTAAACAATTCCATTTTAAAACATAATATTTAAAATCATTTTGCTAACTTTTACGCTTATAATTTTTTTTTGGTTTAAAAAATTTTTACATTAAAAATTGAAATTTTAACTGAATTTATGACAAAAAATTAAATATATTATTTAAAATATTGAATTTTAAAATGCGTTTTCTATTTATTATTGCCTTACTATATTTTTACATAATAATAATTAGAAAGTATCGTTTTTCAATTGCCAAAATATTAAATAATAATTAGTAAATTTTATTCCATGCATGAACGAGAAATAAAAGTTTAGTAAATGACAATGTTTTGTAGTGGTAAACTGTAAAAATGACTAAATAATTGCAACAATTTCTAGGACATCTAAAAAGATGTGACGATGATAGATTAAAGTAATGCTTCCAGGCAGTCTATACAGCAAGCACAAAAATAATTCTCTTCCTATATGATCTGCAATTTTATATCTCTTTTGACCACATTTTATATTTACTTAACTTTTATCATATTATTTTTTTCATTTTTGCGGGAAAATCTGGCAACATATTTTTCTGACAGAACGCCACTAAAGTACCTAATACAATTAAATGAAAAACTTGAACAAAATGTGGTAGTAATTTAATGCTTAATTCTCTGATAGACGTCTCTTAAATTGTTGAAATTTATCAAACTGTGATTAAATGCGAAAAAAGGTTTCCAGTTGCTTAATTCTGCACATTGTTAGTCACACCACGTAGAAAGCATAAAAAAAATGTTAAGGCCAATAAAAGAACTATCGCAAGTCTGTTAACATCCAGTTTTAACAATATTTTGCAAAACAACTTGGTATCTGCGGGATTGCATGATATAAATTAAAAATTCTTAATGGCACATTTTGTTAAAACGATAACCTTTAGTGAAATACCATTAAAACTACAATTCAATTATTTGATAAATGGTTCACGTCCATTATTACAATCTTAAATTGAGACAAAATACTAGAGCTTTTTTGGCTTAACAAAAACTTGGGGTATTCCTGTGACGTCGTAAACTTTGTAAACCTAATTTTTCGTAGACTTCGTAGAATTTTACCTGATTTTGTACCTAAAGTTTAAGAAAATGATGTTTACGATGAATTTACAAAGTGACATGAATATCCTATTATACATAACCTTAACAGTTATCATGTATGTATAACCAATTTTAGGGTAGTCTTTTATCTTTGATTTTTTAAAAAATTTTGGTTTGTTAAATGTACTTAAAATATTTTCACAAATTAAAACTTATTTCCCATAGAACCTATTATATAAAGCTGGAAGCCCACCATATCAAATAAAAAAATATATGCTGAGTTTTTTAGTTACTTTTGTGCTAATTTATTGCAGCAAGCTCAAATTTTTGCTTTCACAGTTTACTAAGGCCATTTGAAAGTGGGGGTTGTAACTTGATGTCAATCTCCAACTCCCACCATTGTAAGTCGCGAATAAGTATATAGTACTACTACTAGAAAAATAAACAGACCAGAATTTTTGTTCCTTTTTTGCTTTGGAAAATATATTGTTCAAGTACACTATACTCTTAAATAGCCCAGACGCTATGTTCATTTGAAATTGCATAAATTCAATACCACAATTTTCTTTCTCCTATTGTTCGGAGAAGTTATTGAATCCAGAATTTTGTGCTAAAGTTTAAAATAAACGATATAATGCAAAATTTTATTTCGTTTCTTTTTTTTTCAAGTTTAAGTTGAAAAATATCAATTGTAGGCAAAAAATGGTGGTAATCAAAGTTGTAGAGAATGAAAATTTCTACAAGTTTTGTTATAGCCATTTTTAGTCAAATATTGAAAATGGGTAAGTTATTTAATAAAAACAAATATTTTTTTAAATTCAAGATGACGGCAAGTTAAAAAAACATCCACCGATATTAAACATTTCTTATTTATTTAAATTTAATTTTACTAAAGAAATATATATTTTATTAGGTTATTTCTTAAGGTGACTTTTCGTTCAGATATTTGGACCTAAAGATGAAATTTTGGTATGCAGCAGGTGGTACTGCATAAGTTTTATTTTAATTTTTATCAGTTGACATGGTAAAATAATAAAAATTACCTAAAAGAGTATCTTTCTGTACATTTATACAGAGTGCTAAAAAATATTTTGGGAATGTGTTTGATCTTGAATGTTGTGCCCCCTCCCGCTGTGCCCATTACTTATTCTTGTTTATTGTTATGGTTCATTCGCCCATTGGTATCTTTTTTGTGTTAATGCGGATACTTTGCAGCTATTTCTAAAATTTATAGTAAATAGCAACTTTCAGAGCTGCAATGAAAGAAAATTTATTGCAAACACTACACCTTAATAATTATTTTCCAAGTTACGTGACAATATTGTAATAATTAAGATCTAAATTGAGATAATACAATTTTCTTAATTAAAATTTATATAGGCAGTAAAAATTATTAATGTTGCTGTAAAGTGTACTTACAGTTTTTCTTACTAAATAATTGCACTTAATTAATTAAAAAATGTATATGCGTTTTTATATTTTAAAATTTCTCGAAACAATTCTATTTCTAGTGTTGAAGATATATTATATTATAAAATTATTTTGCTACACAAATAATTGTACGCAGGTTAATAAATTTTTGGAAGGCTTGGTTTTTGGGGATTTAATTACATTATAAATTGTAATTTATACTAGAATTAAAATGACAGAAATGTATCGATATTACTTTATCATATGCAATATGAGAAAGTATCGTTTTATAATTGCCAAAAATATTAGTAATAATAATAATTAGTAAATTTTATTCCATGCATGAACGAGCTATAAAAAAAAGTTTAGTAAAAAATGACAATGTTTTGTAGTGGTAAACTGTAAAAAATGACTAAATAATTGCAACAATTTCTAGGACATCTAAAAAGATGTGACGATGATAGATTAAAGTAATGCTTCCAGGCAGTCTATACAGCAAGCACAAAAATAATTCTCTTCCTATATGATCTGCAATTTTATATCTCTTTTGACCACATTTTATATTTACTTAACTTTTATCATATTATTTTTTTCATTTTTGCGGGAAAATCTGGCAACATATTTTTCTGACAGAACGCCACTAAAGTACCTAATACAATTAAATGAAAAACTTGAACAAAATGTGGTAGTAATTTAATGCTTAATTCTCTGATAGACGTCTCTTAAATTGTTGAAATTTATCAAACTGTGATTAAATGCGAAAAAAGGTTTCCAGTTGCTTAATTCTGCACATTGTTAGTCACACCACGTAGAAAGCATAACAAAAATGTAGAGGCAAATAAAAAGAACTATCGCAAGTCTGTTAACATCCAGTTTTAACAATATTTTGCAAAACAACTTGGGGATCTGCGGGATTTCATGATATAAATTAAAAATTCTTAATGGCACATTTTGTTAAAAACGATAACCTTTAGTGAAATACCATTAAAACTACAATTCAATTATTTGATAAATGGTTCACGTCCATTATTACAATCTTAAATTGAGACAAAATACTAGAGCATTTTTGGCTTAACAAAAACTTGGAGAATTTCTTGATTTATTTGGCTCTTAATGTTCGACGATTTGGGCTAAATTTTTTTGAACTGACATAAAATATAAAACTGTCAATTTTAATTTAAATCTTGTTATGCGGTAGTCATATCTCATCAAATATTTTATGAATCAACAAAATAGAGTCATTTTAAGTTTTATTGCAGAAGTTTTGCCTGCAACAAAATTTTCCTGTTCACGATTGTATTCAGCATAATAACAAATTTCTTATATGAACTTACGAAATAGGTCGTAAAATTTGAAGATTATTTTCAATTAACCCTTTTCAAACTTACTTTTAGGAGATAAAGCTAACAGATGCAATGGATCAAATGGAAAGATTATTTAAATGTTTGTAATTTTTACTGCGGTGGCGAATTGCTGGTCTATGAAAAGGTATTTCATTATGAAACGAAATGCTGCAACTGGAAACTTTCAGAACTGAATAATTTTTCACTTTAATAAGTTCCACATTCTTGCTTTGTGGTCTATTTATCTTTTATCTTATCTGCGTCAAGTTTACTGAGAGAGTGTAATTTAGACCCTTTACGAAGTTTTGCGTTTGATATTATGCAAATGATAATTATAAATATTGAACAAAAACCGTATTTATTCAGTTTGTGCAATATAAAATTAACCACAAATCCTTTAATTACTTTCTCGATACAATTTGAATTTTTCAACGTACACGTTCTTATAAATAAGTTCCTCGTTTAACAAGCAATCACGGTGAAATAAATTTATTCAGATTTTCATTGAGAAGCTTATTTCTACTTCAATCGAAAGTACAATGAACCTACTTGTAGACTACATTTTTTTAATCTTTTAAATTTTGTTCTTGTATATTGTAATTATCTCTTAAGTTTTTGATTGTCACACTACAATTTTAAATATTTGAAAAGTTCAATAACTCTTAACACTCGGTATATGATTTGGATAATTTCAGTAGGTATCGCATGCATTACGTGACTAAATGCAAGCAATCAAATTGGTTCGTGTGAAAACAAAGCGCAACTTTATCTATTTGCATAAGCAAAAAGTGTGATAAAGTATTTCTTTATAGTTTTTTTTTCTATAAAAGTCAATTAAATGTACAAACACAAATTATTTATGGAGCTACGTCTTTAATTATTTAAATTTTCAACAAATACATAGTAGTTCTACCTTGGATATACTAGGTGAATAGGCCTGTTTGCGGCCTGTCCCCGTCCTCGACATAGGAAGGATAAAAAGTGAAATTATAGTAATTCCAATAAACAATAGTTTTCAAAACCGCATTAACAGTTTTCTACATCATTATTTAATTAAATTTAATTATTATTTTGTCTAATTAATAAAGTATCAATTAGTCAAGTAATCTATTACGATAAAATTAGTACGAAGCGAAATTTTATAAAATAACTTAAAATTTTAATATGCTTATAACATACTACGTGTCAATTATTTTACAACTAAAATGATCTTCAAACTCTGTTTTAAAAATTTATTAAACTCACTTTTTGTTTTAATTAAATTAAAAAGGTGGCCTGTGACAGGAAATAAAAATTGTGTGTACGTTGTGTTCGCGACCATCACGGCCGACAACAAAAAATAATGCTGTTAAATATTTTGTTATTTTGTGGAGCTTTTAAGCTAAATTTATTTATATTAATTAAGACATAATGCTTTGAAATATCAATACAATGTTACAACTCGTTTTCGGCCTTCAAAATACGTAATTATGGCAATAATTTTCTATTTTCTTTTGTGACCGATGATAAACTACTTTTCGATTTTAATTCAGTTTACGCTTGATTTTCCCATATAAATACGTAATAGTTTTCATTGGAATTTGTTATATTGAATTATTTTTTATTCATTTTTACATGAGTTATTGCAACACAAAATTTATAAGGTAAACCTAGTGCCTTGTAAGCACCAGTGTCGTTATTAATTTCTTGACGATTGATAACGCCTCAACATTTTAAATTACTAGATTTGTAATTTCAATGAGACTCCAAATGTTACAAATTTTAAGCGTTTACAATATTTTGTTTTTTTTTTAAATAAATTAAGATCTCATTGTTGACGTAAGTATAGCAATTATTAAAGAAAACAAAAATTCCAATATTGTGTGCTATATGAGATAGGGTAGACCGGTATCAATTATTGTAACAAAAATCAATATTAATATTTTTATAGTTAAATCATTTGCAATTTTGCGGTAATTATATTTAAAAAAAAGGAGTGATATTTGGTGTATCGCATTTGATTTTTATAATTTACTTATTGTAAACGGATTTGAAGTACTTCTGCATTAAGGCATAAGACACTTTTGACACCGTTTTTGTGTTAATTGTAACAAAGTTGGTGTCAATTGTATCAAATAAAAATTAGTTATTAAAATAAATACTTAAATAAAATTTTTTTGTTAAACTTTATATAACAGTAAATAATAAAGAAAAATTTAAAGAAAATATACAAAAGTGGGAATTTTGGAAAAAATAATGAATAAAAATATTAATCAAGGATGTTGTTAACCAATCTTGACTGGCAAACTTGATTTGCTTCAATTTTTTAGGATGAGGCAATTAATTTTGGTTGGAGATCTGAAGTGCTATTTTTAAAAAAATTTTCTTAGATACACAATATAAAAAAATTGCAGGTATTAATTTTCATTGATTATAACATGTTGCAATAGGGATGTTGCATGGTATCGAATTTAGTGATAACTCCTATTATTTTTTGAAAATAATATCAAATGAAATTTATAACCTAAATAAAATTTTTTACAATGCGGTCTGCGCTGAGAAAATCAAATTTGAAATTCAAAAATGAATCGGTCAGTCGATTACGCCTCTGACGTCATACGCGTGATCCCGAACGTTTTTATGGAAATTTTACAACATCGCAAAGACCTGACAGTTAAATATTTGACTTGAATTTGACAGTTGCAAACAATATAACGTTTGCCATTTAAATTGTATTTTTTATTAATATAATATTTATTTTAATACAAACTGTAGTCACAAACAATTATAGGAAAAATGGTTTATTCCGAGTTTTCTGTGTTTTTATTAAAATTAATTTTTCAATTTTTTCACAAACTATTTATAGGTTACATTATCAACACAAACTGCATTTGTTGTGTTGTCAGTTGTTAAAAAAGAAATAGTTTGTAACGTCATTGGCGCTAAAAACACGGTTTTAAAAATTATTTTTTATAAATTTTTTTTGAAAAAACTGAAGGTCTCCTGAACTTTTTATCTATGCAGTGCTGTTTACCAGCACCTAAAGTTTTAAAAAAAAATTACTTCAAAAATCATGCAACATCCCTATTGACACCGAATGTATGTTACAATCGACACCGATACGATATTTTTAAAGTTATGTTTTAGTGTGCCAATTCTCTTATATATAAAAGAAAGTCGTGTTAGTTACTCCACTTATAACTCAAGAACGGCTGAACCGATTTAGCTGAAAATTGGCAGGAGGTAGTTTAGAGCCAGGAGAAGGACATAGGATACTTTTATCCCGTTCGACAGCATTCCCGTGTGACTTGACATGAAACGTCAGTCACTATAAAACGTGGTATAACAAAAAAGAATCAGACTTGGAATAACAAAACGTACATGACAGCTATGTAATTGACGTATAATGACAGATATGTAATGACGTATGGATGACAATTTGATATTTGTAAGAAATCAATAATAAAACTATTTCTATAAAAATATTTAAAATATAATGTAATGATTCGGAAAAAACTGAAAGTGTTTTTTTGTATAAACACCCTGTATGTTAAACCGAAGAATAGGCGAACAGTCTAATCACAGATAGAATATGAACACCATCTATATTTGGAAATGCAAGTAAAATAGACAACCCTAGAAACGAACCGAACTTACAAATCCATTTTTTTAACTCCTGTCTTTTGTTCCACCTGGTTCCAGTTTTAATGAAGTTTTGTAACTGTAAATGAATTGTAAATTTCTGTAAAATGTAAAATAGTAAGAAATCAGACAACACAACCAACTAAGTTGCTAATGTGATATGTACCTATCCGAAAGGGCTGGACAACGTCTGCCGGGCCAGCTAGTTTACTTATATATTCAAAAATTTAATCGACGCTAAAGACGACTAAACTAACATAAATTAACATGTTTATGAAATATAATTAAAATGCAATATTATAGGTTTAGCGAAATATTGTGCTGGAAAAAATGTTCCCAATGTGATTCGAACCTAGCGTATTAGATGAATAGCGTGCTAATCAACTGCCTATTGAGGCGATTAGTTTATGTTGCACAGATCTGCTATATGAATTACTAATTCTAGGACCGCCACATCACCTCCTCAGTAACCATGTCGGTTGCGAATAGTAGCCGTGTGTAGACTGTGTAACCATGTCGGTTATAACAGTAGCCTTTGACGTGGCTGTTGTGGCAGTTAGCAGTTTTGCTGAAGGAGGAGTTAAGCGAGATCTTCCCAGAAATTAGATTTTTAGAACAAAAGCTGTTTGATGTTCTTGCGTCAAGTCACCAATTTAGCGAGATATTGTGCTGGAAAAATGTTCAATGTAGATTCGAATCCTAGCGTATTAGATGTGAATACGCGTGCTAATCAACTGTTTTCAAGTAATTGTAGGCGAAGGTTTATATTTGAAGATTCTTGTATTAAGTATTAATTTCAGAATATAATCGGCAGGTAATGATTTACTCGAGGAGTTAACCGCTGGTGAAGTTTTTTGTACACATCTCATGAAGTACATGACATCTCATGTGAAGTACATAAAGTACTTGTGAAATACATAAAGTACTTGTGAAGTGCATGAAGTACAAGTAAAATGCATGAAGTACATGTAAAGTTGGTAAAATACGTGTTAAGTATATTGAAGTATAAGTGAAGTATCATGAAGTTAGTAAATTTTTGGTGAATTACATGAAGTTGAACCTAGCTTATGCGCATTTGCTAAGGTCAATGAGTATCATAGCTAAGACACGTGTATTCAATAATAATTATTTAATAGCAAATTAACTTACATCAGTAGATTTTCTTAACATTTTTTTATCTTAAACGTTGAATAGACCTTTGGCGGTCTTTATTTTACTAATTAAAGGTTTTGGAAGTTGCTAGTTTAATAGTTAGTAATCAATTAATTAAATTAAACTTTTTCTTTAGTTAATTTTGTAATTTTTTTAGCTTATTTGTTTGAATATCATGGAGGTTTGGTAGCTCAATAAAAAGCTTTGGTAATTCATTATTTCGTCTTGATTAATTAATTACATTAAAGCGAAAATAACGCACTTGCTCCGGTTTTACACTAACGGCTCTAGAATGTAATAATACAATTTAAACTATCTTTTTATCCCCGATTTTTTCAACTATAGTTATCTATCAGTTAAAATACATTAAAGTTAAATTTACGAAATTACCAATGAGGTGTTTGATTTGTTTTTGTTTGGTTGTGTGTTTGGTTATTTCGTTGTAGTCTGATTGGATGGGATTGGATAAGGTGCATATCATCAGCCCCCTTCCATAGCGAATTTTTATTTCAAAAAAGTCTAAATTTATTGTGCATTCTTTATTTTCGGTTGGACCTTTTTTATTTTTGAATTATTTAGAAAAATAAGTTGAAGGGGGGGCCTGGAGACCTGCTAGCTCTACCCTCCCAATTTTGAAAATAATCTTAATAATCGTTTGTGCATGATTGTACATAATTTATTTTGCTTTACCCTTTTTGTTGCCCCAAAATATGTTATAATTTTTTTAGAAAACTGAAACGGTAGCGGAGAGTTTTTACTAAATTTTTAACCTTTAATATGTTTGCCTACATTTTAATATTTGGGTACTGAAGGGTGTTCCACATCCTCCGGATTGGGTAGTTTATTTTTATTAAAAGTGAATTAAATATTTAAGCATATCCCGAGGTTACTGTCAAGGTTACTGTTGGATATTACAAGACCTAGTTCTAATTTAAAAAGAAGAAGAAGAAGAATGTTTAATTCATAATCTGACAATTAATCATAAACTGCATAATTATAAATCCATACCCCCTGGGAGGTAGATCTCTGCAACGGGAGATCTTCAGTTTACTTCTGATCAAAAATAAACTACTTGATCCGGGGGGTTTGGGGGCGTGGAACACCCTCCAGTGCCTTTGTAACGGGAGATCTTCAGATTACTTTTGATAAAAATAAACTACTTAATCCGAGGGGTCTGGGGGATGTGGAACACCCTCCAGTGCACAAATTTTGGAATGAAGAACATTGCAGAACATGCAGAACTCCCAGACCAAGTAGTTTACTTTTTATCTGAAGTAAACTTCAGATCTTCTGTTGCAGAGGCACTGGAGGGTGTTCCACACCCCAGACCCCCCGGTTTAAATAATTTATGTTTATTAAAAGTGAATTAAGTATTTAAGCATATCTCGAGTTTATTTAAATTAGCTATGGCCAAGCAAATGTGTTTAATTCGTAATCTGACAATTAATTATTATAAACTGCGTAATTATAAATTCTGTACCCCCTGGGAGGCAAATCTCTGCAACAAAATAAAAAATAATATACTTAATCCGGGGGGTCTGGGGGGTGTGGAACACCCTCCAGGGCTCAAATTTTGGAATCTTGGTAAAGCTATGAAATACCGATAAAGTACGTAAAATACAATGAAGTATCGATGAAATAGGTGAAGTACCGTAAATTATTATTGATGAAGTACGGCGAATTACTGGTGAAGTACGTGAAGTCCCGCGAATTACTGCTGAATTATATGAAGTACAAAGAAGTATGGAGATTTATGACGAAGTACGTGAAGTGTGAAGTTAATTATACACGATTTCCTCTAGCGGTTGACCCCTCGGATTTACTTTAACCAAACAATAAGTAGTAATATAGGCCACTATTAGTTATAACTCCTTTACCACGATTTTAAATTTTTATGTAAGATGGAGCTACAATTACCTTGTTACAATCGACATCAGTTACAATTGACACCGGTCTACCCTACATATTGATTTAATAAGAAATAAATATCTTATAATATTATATTTTGATGACGTTAATCAATTCGAATATTAACTATCAAGTTTTAATATTTTTCGAGTTTATTGCATTAAATAGGTGGCCGAAAATGAACTTAAAATATGGATGACGAAAGAAAGATATTGTCCGAGAATGCGATTTTTGTGTGTTTTTCGAGTTTTTTTGATGAAACATTTCAATGATAAAATATTTGTAAAAAGTAAAGTCAAAGTACGGTGGTAAACATTCTAACTTATGTCCGATATAAATTTTACAAATACAAAGTAAAAAAAGATAATGTTTTAATATATTATTTCATTATTGCATTACTTATAATTACAATTACACAACTCTTTCTCTCTGATTTTTGTCACCCACCTCTGATTGGTAAGGTGTTCAGGAAGCGAAAGCTTGAATTTTATCATTATTGTTTTAAATTCCATAGAAAACTCTATAGTAGTAAAAATATAAATTAAAAATTGTAATATTAGATTTTCAATTTGAATCTCGCGCTCTCATTTTACAAAAGTACGAAATCAATTTAATTTATAAACAGAATTGTAGCAACGCAACGATCGGTATAATTATGTTAATTGGAATTTTATAATAACAACTGTAGATAGTCGCAGCAACCATTTTTGTACTTGGTACTGCATAAAATAAAAATATTATATAAACGAAACAAAACGCAACATTTGAATAAAAATACAGAAAATCGAAAGAATTTAAGAAACTGAATGTAATGGAAGACATTCAATCTTATAGTGTCCAAGCTATACCACACATCTCCTTAGTCTGGAGAAAGATTTAAATTTCAAATTAGGACTACTTCGCTTTCCTGATATACCTAAGTAGAAACTGTGTCGAAAACAAATATCGGTTTGCTGTAGAATATATAAAAGATTGCGTCAAAATTGTCAAATGAAAAGAATATTCTTCATAATCAACTTTGGCCAACTGTATAACAAAAGTTAATCCTCGGATTATGCTGATCCGTGGATCAAGTTTGGTGATTGGTTGGCTTTTAAATTTTCAACCAACCATCAGGCTTGATCCTTGGATCATCATAATCCGATGATATGCCCTAATTTTTCTATATAAGAAAAACACTTTCTGATCAAAAAGTATTTATCAGAACATAACTCAGTCATGACGAAAGGAAAAACTAAAGCAGGAAGAGGCAACTCAAAACTTCATTTGGAAACTGTACATGAGAAAAAGGTATAGCAAGTCGAAAAAATTTAAAACAGAAACTTAAAAACCCCGAAAAATATAAAGATCGCAAATTATGTTTAAAGACAGAGATGCAATTGTATGCTCAAGTTACGCAGCATTTAGGTAACGGTTGGATTTCTGCGTTATGTTTGGACGGTGTAACACGATTATGCCGCATACGAGGTTCTATGCTATATAAGGGAGAAATGGTTCGTTTAAACGACATAATTTTAATTTCTTTGAGAGATTATCAGCCCAAGAAATCGGATGTGGTACGTAGTTACCGTAAAGATGAGGTGGAAGAGTTAATATCCTTAGGAGAAATTCCGGATGACTTTTCACTCTTTCGTACCATGAAAGGTTGTTAAAGAAGGTGCTGACTGGTACTAAAACAAAAGATTGTAGAAGTAAAATCTCAAAATTGCACAAATCAATCGTAAAAGAAAAGATAATGAAAAACCAGAACATGTTAATTCCAAAAGAATGACTATATTTTTGAAGAGCAACATGTTGATGACTACGTATCTGAAGAAAAGACTGCGAGCAAGAAGACAAAGAGGACCTCGATTCGGAAGATGAAGAGGATCTTGATTGCAAAGATGAAGAAAACCTTGATTCCAAAAACCAAGAGGACTGCAATCCCGAAGATGAAGAGCACCTCGATTCTGAAGACGAGGAGGACTGCGATCCCGAAGATGAAGAGGGCATCGATTCCGAAGAAGAATATTATGAACACAAAGACGATTATATATGGGAAGAATATGAATACTAGAATTTGTTAATTATTTTTTATCCTAACGTATTTTTGAATAATAAAAAAATTTGTTATAAATAAAAAAAGCCAAAAATTCCTAATATATAGATAATAGAATATGTTGTTAAAAAAATGCAAAATATCAAAATGCAAAAAATATGACCATATTTATCATTATAACCCACTTTTGTGGGACGCCAAACTCATAAAAGTTAAAAAGTAAAATTTAGTGACAAAAGGTTTTTTTTGTCACTAATTTAGTGACTTTCAATTATGCGGACGGACGGACAGACGGACGGACGGACACACCAGATCATAAGGCTTCTTTCTATACTTGTATAGAAGCCTAAAAGCGTCCACAACTCTGTGTGTTTGATCTCAATTAATTATTTTGAATCTTGTTAATCTATTCACGCGTTTGTCCATCACCCACAAAAAGTAAAATTTAGTGACAAAGGTTTTTGTCACTAATTTAGTGACTTTGAATTATGCGGACGGACGGACGGACAGACGGACGGACGGACAGACGGACAGACGGACGGACGGACACGAAGCCAGATCATAAGGCTTCTTTCTATACTATGTATAGAAGCCTAAAGTGTATTCTTTAATAAAACTTCTATACAGTAAAAGCTCCTTATTCGCGGGGTATACGTTCCAAAATTATGCCGCGAATAAGGAAACCGTGAATATGGAATAGTGATTTGTATGGAAATGCAAGGGTTGGGTTCCAAGGTACGAAAATAAAATAAAATAGATAAAAATAAAATCAGTTTAATCACATACCTATCATTATTATTAATTATTATTGTTTGAATTATTTGGTTTAAAATATTTAGTAATTTTTCTTGCTTTGCCGTCTTTAAAATGCCTTTTAATTCCGCATGGTATTCAGCTGTGGCAACTTCAATTTTCCTTTTAAAAGGAAGGTTTCTTTCCAAAACGGGTCAATTTTAATGAAGTGATCTCACAGTTCATTTGCCATTTGGAAACCTGCGGTCTGGTTTTTTAAGGTGATTGTCATCGTATCATTGTAAGATGTTGAAGCTTGAAGGGTTTTAACATTTCCTGCAAGTCGGCTTCACTTAAATCTTCATCGTGTGATTGAAGCAGCTCTTGAACGTCACTCGAATCTATCTGTTCAAAACCATCATGTCCTATTCCATTAGCAATTTGTACAATTGTGTCAGTTAATGTTTTAATTTGTTTAAATCCTCACTTTCACAGACTGTTAGATCAACCTATAGTTTTTCCAATATGATTGCAATGTGTATGCAATGCTTGAGCTCTTGTAACGATTCCTTTATGTTAACAATGCACATTGCTATGTTAAATTTTTCCAGAATTCCATAAAACTCACGTCAGAATCACATTCCATGATATCCAGAATGATTTTAAAGGTTCGCCTAATGTAAAAGAACTTCAAAGCTTGAATTATTCCCTGGTTCATTGGTTGAAGTAAAGTCGTCGTGTTCGGAGGCAAAATATCACCTTAATATTCGGATGCATAGTTTCAAGCTCACAAGGGTGACCCGGAGCATTGTCCAAAACAAGAACCTCCTTGAAGTCTAAATTTTTTCGTTTAAATATTATTATTTAATTTTGAGTTTTGAATATAAATTATAATATTCAAAATCGTAAATTATTAATCCGCGAATAATGAAATTTTCGGCCGCGAATACAGAAAGTGGTCTCAATTTTTCTTCCGCGAATACTGAAACCGCGAATAACGGAACCGCGGATAAGGAGCTTTACTGTATCTCAATTATGTATTTTCTAATAAATTAGTTCGAATCATCGACGGTATACTGTAGATGTAAGTAATCGAAAATTAGTTTAATTTAACCTTAAATAAATAATCTAATTCCTTCTATTTACCATTTTCTAAAACTTTCGGTTGAGTGTGTATAGCAGACTAATGAAATTCTTGTAGAACACTTGACAAAACTTTATATTAAAGCAGAAACTTATAAAATACATTTCAGTACGTATTTGAAATTTTTTATTAAAATTCTTAACAATTCAAGATTTTGGTAATGCAGTAGGTTTGTTACATTAATTTATCCATTATCCTAAGTGAGTTTTTCGGTACTTTAAAAATTACGAACTAAGGAAACTTCATTATCTTTGCAGACTCACTTGATGGTTATTGACGTTGGGAAAAATGTACTTAATTTTAAAAAATTTAAATCTTTAAAAAGATTAACCACTATCAACACTCTTCTTAGTTTTTTCTTGAGCTGTTCAGCTGTCCGTAGAAAACAAAATACCGGGTTTAATGGGCGTCAGGTGAAATTAACAAAACATAAAAAGAGTAAAGAGGTTTTTTTGTGACCCGAAAGGTAATAAATACATCTTGTAGATAAAAAATTTACTTTTACAAGTGAGAATTGATAGATACTATTTTGAGGAATTAATTTGATATGTCAGTTTTCAGTGTTTACGACTTACTAACAAGTTATTGACGGTCGAATGTTGGAGGTTGAGATAGAGGTAGTATTTATAGAATACAAGAGATGTTGTTTATCTTTAATAGCTGCTTTGAATTGATTGGATGACTTTACTGTTTAGTATTAGAAATTCACAATGTAGTTTGTTTAGGAAAGCCTATACCTTAATTACTTAGTATAATGAAACATTTGATATCTATTAATTTAAATACGAAATTGTTAATATCGTTGAAACAATTCAATACGTTTCTGACTAATTAAACTCTCAAGATTAATAGGTTTGTTGCTATAATCTACAACTATCAGTGCCAAGAAAAGTTTTCATTTTTCAAACTGACAACAGATTTAACCTATTTATGTTATCGATTAACCACCGAGAGACAATCTTATCTTTCAACAGTTACGACACAAAATTTTTTTACATTATTTACTTATTGTTTGGAAAAACTGCGCTAGAATAAAGGACGAGTGAGTTCCGAATAATCATTAACAGCTGTCAAAAAAAATTTCGTTTTCTGGATATCAGGTTTCTTACAAGCATTTTGCAAAAAGAAAAATTACAGTAGATATTGAAATAATAGATATTTTCAAAAATGTTTCAATAGTGCAGGACATTGCAATAACTATTCCAAAAGTATGATGAATAATAATTATTATCCATAGTAGAGGTATAAAAAAATACGTATGACATTTTGGGTAATTGGACCCAAAGAAAATTCACTATTGCCCATTTTTTGGGTAAGTCCAGGTTTGAAATATTTTTCTAAAAAATTTACACCACGGATTTTACCTTACGTTTAATTAAATTCATTATAGTATTTCTAAATTTAAGGAGCTTTCAATGTGCTAATTCGCATTCGGGAGTAGAAGCTTGACCTCTGTAATAACCGTAAAGCTAAAATATAATTAACTTGTTTAGGGGAAGTCCGGTCAAAGTGGATATGTTTATTTCAATAATTATTTGCACAAACAAACAAATATTAAGCAAGAAATACAAAATATAAAATTAATAAAATAAAATATCGCAAAATGTACCTACTTAATTGAATAGTTATTGTTTGTGATAGTTAGTTACAGTGTACATAGAAGTTAATGTATTTATCTGTTTGGGTTTCGGGAGATATGGTTTAACTTTTATTTAGATCACAGTAGTTACTTGGTGTGACCGTTTTGCAGAGCGGAAAGTTTGGGTTTAAATTTCGGACATTACGAAGTTTCTTAGCTTGGCACTTCCACAAGCAACACTGCTCTTTGGCCACAGTAACTTGTACCTACACATTATTCGAATACATAGAACGAATGTAATATATTATATTCACAAAAGTATGTTCGATTTGACAAAAGTCAATGCCGAAAATTAAAAAACAGCATTTTCAAGCAACACTGGGATCATAAAGTAAAATTTATAAATGCTGGAAATTATTTTCACTTGAAAATGAAATCTTTATTATTATAGTAAACAGATGAATTACGCTCTATTGGTCAAATGAGAAGAAGACTAATAGGTCTGTTTTTCAGTTCCCAATCACTTTCAGCCTTCTTTTTCTATAACCTTACTTGGCTATAGCGCAGACTGTAACGTGCATAGCCTTAATTAAAATGAATAGATTACTTCAATCTGGCTACTAAAACTCATTTACAAAATTATTCTACGGTCAGCAAACCTCTTTTTACAACGAAAACTTGATCCACAATAAAAATTAAAACTTGTGCTTATCCAGTATTTTTTTTAATGATCACAAATCAAAACAAAATTTGATGTTATTTGCCATCGTTTACCATTTACATACATATTTTGAATATCGTCGAGTCGTCGACACAACAATAAATTCCTATGTAAATTTGCAAAAATTTGTTTTCAACTTTGAACCTAAAAGAATTACATTACAATAAAAAATGAAGTTAATATGCTCGCCACAAAATAACAAGAAATTTATTTTGTAACATGGAATGAAAAAGTTTTGTCATAAAAGTTTGTATACGTTTATAATTACATATATTATGTATGCACTTTAGTAAATAGTTGATAAAAAAAAAAAACCGCATCCTGGTGTATTTTATTGATCGACGACGGAGAGAACATTCAAAACAATTATTCGTTTTGATCTACTCATTTATTCATTGGAGATATAAGAATAAATGTATTGAAGATATATTATGTAATTATCATACAGATATAGCAAGGATAAATTAGTACACAAAACTGGAACAAAGTTGTACAAGTGTATTCATTGCACAAAATATTAGTATTCTATTCATGCACTGTTGATTTTAAGTTTCTTGTTGAATCGAGGAAAAAATTGCGTTATTCAAAGTAAATGACCATTTATTTTCTTAGAAAGAAACTTTTTAGTAGTTGTTAATTTATCATTATCATTTCTCCATTGTTGCTATTTTGACAGTTTAATTTAGCTGCAGAGATGAGTAACGTTTTTTTTTCAAATAATGTGTTTCTTTTTATTTAAGAATCAATATTCAGCAACGGATTTTCAAATTACATTTTATGTTAAAAGTTTTTTATCGCATAAATATTATTTTAATCAATAAAGTGCATTAATCACAGATTCGAATCAATGTTCAGCCATAATAAATAGTGGAATGAATTTGAATAATTTAAAGTTTAATATTTTTACTACGCAGGAGCTAGCATAGTAATTTTAAAATTAGAGTATTTTTTATTGTTGTTGCATTTTTGGTTCTGATTTATATTTTTTGTTTGTGCTTCACTTTATTACAATTGCGATAAGCCATTTCAAGTAGTACGAACAATTTAAAATTAATCTGGAACTACTTTAAAGCACATTAACTGTTTTATTATAATTATTTACGTAATCTTTTGTTGAGCTTTAACAATTAAAACATACAATACATAGTTGGCAGTTGCAAGAATTAAAATATTATATTTAGTTGTGTAAATACAACCCACTTATAGTAGCTAAATCTTAGCACAAGTTATTTCTAAATAGATGCGGGCTGTTACCCCTACCCCTAACGACACGCGGTGCACTCAAACAGTCACCCATTCAAAGTGGTAACTTTGTCCTACCTGCTTGACTTAGGTGATTTTAGGAAAACTAGTCGTAGACTAATATAATAATAATCTAATTTATTATTTAATTAATTTTAAATTATAAAAATGATTTAACCAAACTTAAAACTAAACTGCACCAGTAGACGACTAATGTTTGGGAACTGAAAATTTGGGAATGACAATTTTCAATTCTTGTTCAATATTTTATGTATTTGTTCAATTTTTTTTCAAATTCATCGGTTACAGTTCCCAACACTCTGTTGGCAAATTATTCAACAGGTATACTAAGAGATATTTACAGATGTCTGAGCTTGAATTGCATGTCTCAGATACATGTAAACTTCGTTTCTGTTGACCTAGTTTTGATGATTATTTTTATCACGTTTTCAGAAAAATTAGTTCAATAAATTTAGTTTTAAAATTCCAGTCATTTACTTGCCTCTTCTTATAAGTGAAGTATTAACAGCTCTATAGTAATTACAGCAAAGATGTGATGCCATGGAATGTATTACATGCGGGTAATACTTTGTAGATTTTTTTTACTAAAAATAAATAAAATGCATTTCATCATTTCTTCAAGTTTACAAAACATAACAAAAATATATTTAGTAATCCAAATCATTTATGTAGTCTCAAAAGACTTTAGTATCATAAAATGTTTGAAGAACAAAACTTACAAAATATTTTTCTAAAGCAGATTTAGTTGCAACGAATCTCGAGTTGCTTTGACAACTTCGCTATATAGTAGATATCTGCAAAGAGTTGGATTTGTTCAAAAGCATTTCCTGTATTTATTTTGTTTTCTTTATCATATATTCCACTTACCTTACGTATATTGCATTCTCGGTCAAATAAAATCTCTCACGGTTTTTCCAGGCATAAAATCTCACTAGTGATGTCGTAACTATTCTCGTAAATAACAGCCCCAGGGACGAAAGAACTCCGACGATTGGGTCACGTGAGCGTTTTACCCGATTACGATCAGAGCAGAACAATTCTATATTTTCAAAGTGTTTTTTTTTCAGATTACTCATTATTTAGAGTTCACAATTCTCGATTTATTGCATATATTTCTGTACCAAATCTCGAAATCATAATATTCAATTGATTGTTAAATTGTTCTGATTTATTTACTCAACACTTTATCAACCTCAAATCTTTAATCTTACGTGAATCATATTTTTGACTGCTGTTTGCCTGCATTTACACATTATATCCCATGCAGAAAGCGCTGGGCTGACAATTCATGTTTGCTTTGGATATGTAATGTGAAGGACGTGTTTGTCTAGAGTTTTCTAAAACATACCTATCAGTAATATTTAGCAGGAGAGATTCGATAAGTTAAAATTTTACCATTAAATAATTTTCAAGATAAATGCTTATTGCTGTGTTTGTTGTTCGTTCATTCTATTGTTGTGTTTGAAGCTGCACTCTAGCAATACATATTATTTATTTACCATCTTAAATTTAGAATTCCTGCGCTAGATCGGAGCTTTGACAACTACTGCTATAATACGATTTTAGAAAACAATTTTCCATCAATATTTGTTTATTTTTTATATAGATTTATCTTATACCAAGATAGAAATAAGTTGACATTTCGACACTTTTGCAGCTTTGAGATTTTACTCGATATCACATACAATGCTGTAAAAAGATGTAACAGTTGCATGTCACAGAAGATATTTTGTTATTTATTATAGAGCAATGAGTTTTTCTGTAAAAAAAAGAAATTAAAATTCTCTTTACTTAATATAAAATTCTTGTGATGTACTAATGATTTATAGCGAATACCTTAATTTTGTAAATTCTCAAATAGAACCAATTAAGGTTAATCTTAAATGAAACAATGGGGGTTGTGTTTTGTATTTGAGTTCAAACTGTAGGTGTTAATTAACGATTGTGTTAATTATAATCTAGGTATTTTAATCCAATTCTAAATAGAATTTTTAATATTCTGAAAAGTTATCGATTTATTTTTGAAAATAATTTAGCGTTTAATGTAAAATATGAGCATAATGCAGCATAAAATACTGCATTCGGTGAAGATAAAATTGTAAATAAATTGATAATTTATGTAACCTCCTTTAAATATGGTCTATCCATAAAACAAAAATGGCATGATATATTTTGTAAGTGCTGTAATGGAGGTTCTTTATTTTGAATTAAAGATAGCCTGTGTGTACCGAGTAAATAAATACTAAACAACTTCTATGAACCATATATCTCGGGTTAGAATTATTTTAGGTTTAATCCAATTTTAAACCAACACAATTGGCTCAAGACTGACTAGGAGATATTTTAACTGATGTAATTTTAAGATTGACTTTTAAGTAAAGTAGTTTTTTAGTTATTGAAAGATGGCTAGATTGGAGCTAGATTAAAGAAAAAAGATTAAGATGGTACGAACAACTAAGACGGATGGAATCTTACAGACGGTGATTACAGATTTGGAAATAGATTTTCTAGAAAAACTAAAGGGAAAACCAGTAAGGAATGTAATTAGGAAGTATATAAAGGGCAATGTAAAGAAGTTCATTAAAATTGAGTTTCTTCTTTCATTTGAGCTTTTGAATGCTCAATTTCATTAATTAGTTTAAAAGTTACAACAAATTTAGTGCAGCGCGATCGATGCCGGACGCGCACTCACGTATACGTATATCTCAGTTTTTGACAAAATTAGAAAAATCGTCGTCTTTTGACCGTAGTTTTCGATTATACCACTTGACCAAATTATTAAGTTGTGGTACACCAGGGTCTCGATTTGCGTCGGGGATACGTTCTGTAAAGTGCTACGCAATTCGAATCGACTCAAATCGAATCACATTTTCCATAAGATTCCATAGTAATTCACGAGATGCGTTCTACAATCATCAAAACTTTTTCACAATGGTAATAAAATCACATATTATGCTAACAAAAATTTATTTTTAGTAAAATATCGGTAAAAACAAATAAAAAGATAAATAAAATTATTTATTACAGAAGAATACTGCTAATTTCAAAGCTTCTCTGACGGTTGCTTTAAACTAAATAATGAAAAATGTAATTGCATGTAGAAAACGCATCGTACACAATTATTCATAATATTATGTAGTAGTATGTATACATTACAAGACTTACAAACTTTGCAAGTGGCATGGCGGCGCGATTCATGCAGATATTAATTCTACTTGCAGATAAAAACTATTAAATTACAGTCGTTAGAATTTTACGCATGAAGCAAAAAATTGAATTTGTATTATTTTAAAAGACGCAAATTGAATTATGTGACGCATATAAGATTTTCGGTCCTATATTCGTGTTATTAAGCAAATCGAATCGACGCAAATCGATGCGACGCAAAACAAGACCCTGGTGTACTTATTCGACGCAGAATTTAACGCTCTTTAATTTGTTAAACTACAAATGTTTTGATAGGATCCACGGTTTAGGAGTTATATGCAAAACTAAAAAGTCCTAAAATTTTGAAGTTCTTTGGCTGCCAAAAGTTCTCCCGAGGTCGCCCGTGTTAGCATTTTTGTTTTTCACATGCTTGTACCTCATACATACAAGTTAAAAAATAAAATCTTCTACACCACCGTTTGCAACATACCACCTTATTTCGATTCTCTACTGACTGGCCTACTAAGCCATACCTTAAAGGTGTTCATTTAAATAATTTAAATTTTCAAGAAGCTTGAAAAGATCTCATTGGCTTGCAAGTTAGATTTAGAAGTAATTTAGGTACAAGGGGGGCATTGTTTAAAATCAATCTGTTGATGCAAAGCTGCCTGCATATAAACCAAAACCGTTTCACTGAATTCGAAAAACTTTTGGCAGGATTAATATAAGGTGAAATACTCAAAACGGAAAACATCGAAAATAGATACATTAGAATAATAACTAATTTAAAAGTAATTTAAACATTTTTAGTTGACTTTTACTAATTGGGTTAAATTTGTTTGGGTTAATAGTCAAAATAAAATAATTTATAAATTGTCCGGCGTTTTAAATTTATTACTCATTATGATGATTAATTCGCCCGTAGTTTTTCAATCTTTATACATTGTTTCCTGATATTATTTTTACGTCCTAGACGGTCGCAACCTGGTGTAGTTAGTTGATTTCAACGGTTTTTTTCCTAACCAGTCTTGATAATGGGCAATAAACCCAAAACGTCAAACAATTTATGAATTGTTTTATTTTCACTATTAACCTCAACAAAATTATACCAAATAACTAATTTATATTGGAACTAAACAACAAGAGTAAAAGTTAAGGAATATTAACTGAAGAAATATAAATATACTGTAGGATTTAGCAAGGTTTAGTTTCCACTCTTGTTTAATATTGTAAGTAAGGCTATTTTCAAAAAGGTACTGAGATTCGATGATACTGTTGTATTGGACAATGGTTTAAAATACCTTGTTGACTGAATAAATACTTATTTCAACAACTATGTATTAAATATGAAACTCCAAATACTAATCAAACAAAAAAGATAAAAGTCAGAATAGAAATGACAAGGCAAGCATTCATAAAAATAAAGAGTTTCTGTGCTGTTCTGAGAATGCTAATGTTCTATTCTTACGTTTTTTTCACATTTCCATACGCGGATCAGGTGTGGACATCGAAACAAATAAATATCAAAGACATTGAAGTGTTCGAAATGCGATTTATAGGAGGATGTGAAGTATATATTGTACGGAGAGAGTGGCCAATGCAAAAAATGGGAAAAACATGTAAGGTGACAAACACCATAACGAGAAAAAATCTAGAATACCTATCACGTTATGAAGGAACACTAGAACTCGTTACTGAGGTTTATTGTTCAAGAACGATAAAGACAAGGGAAGTGTAGGAAGAAGACAGAGATCCTGGCTGCGCAATTTAAGAGAGTGGGGAAGAGTCAAAAAACCCAAACTCAATAGTATACTTTTTCCTATAAAAAGGGGTTGATCAAACGAAAGAGCACTAAAATACAAGACTTTAATAAGCCCACAATTTAAATTCGAAATTAACATATTTCCATAAGAAATACATGTAAATGTATTATTGCGCAATATTACGTAATAATTTAACACTGACTTACTGCAATCGCTCCCTGCTATCTGTCAGCTTAACATTTCCAATTTTTCAAGTTGGACCGATCTACAGGATATTTTTAATGAGTAAAGCGTTTTTCAAAACAACCTGTAGCCAAGGGGTTGACCACTGTTAAAAATGTGTACACTTTATTTGCATTTACAATAATTTGCAAAAATTTGCAAACAATTGTAAAATTTGCAAATAATTTGAAAATTTGCAAACATTTGGAAAATTTGCAAACATTTGCAAAATTTACACAGTTATTTGCAAACAATTTCAGATATTTACAGACATTTGCAAAGATTTACAGTCATTTGCAAAAATTTACACTTATTTGCAAAAATTTACAGTCATTTGCAAAAATTTGCACTTATTTGCAATAATTTACAGTTATTTGCAAAAATTTATAGTTATTTGCAAAAATTTACAGTCATTTGCAAAAATTTATAGTTATTTGCAAAATTTACAGTCATTTGCAAAATTTACAGGCATTTTAATAATTTACACATTTGCAAAATTTGCAATCATTTGCAAAAATTTGCAACAAAAATCTCATTATAAAAATATTGTAAAAGAATTACCCTCTAAGAGCTCGCCCAGTTACTACAACTATAGTAAATTTCTGAAAAAATACGGTAAATTTGTAGTATTATGCTCCCAGTTCTCGCGTACCGGTGAGGACAGATTTTACACCTGTGAGCCTCCTCAGAACCTCCCTAGACGGTCGAAATTCGAGTCTGTTGATTGGATGTAAATTCAATCAAAATGATTGTAATACCGTTTTCTCGGTAATCCCGTGGCATCGCTATTACCAACTGCAGAAATTATGAAAAGTGTTATTTAATCACTAAAATATAGTTTTTTTTATTATGAAGTGGATATACATGGTTATTAAGTGTTATTATCGTTCGTTATTATTATTATTGGCATAAATATGGAGACAATTCGGAAGACACATTCTTACAAGAATTAGAAAATTATTTAAAAACGTCAATTCCAACGTTTTGAAAAAATATTTTAAAATTCAATGGTTTGGCTAATAATGCTGGATTTATGAAATTCAGCGATTACGATTTAAATGATTTGGATAAATTTGTTGGAGAACACACACATTATACTAATATTTAATTTAAGTAACCAGTTGTCGGTACTTAATTCAGATAGTACTGACGTCAGCTTCATTTTTCGTGCAAACAAGTGTACACACATTTGCAAACAATTGCAGAAATTTGCAAAAATTTACAATCATTTTCAAATATTTACAAGCATTTACAAAAATTTACAGGCATTTGAAAAAATTTACACATTTGCTAAAATTTACAAACATTTGCAAAAATTTACAAAAATTTGCAAAAATTTACACACATTTGCAAACATTTGCAGAAATTTGCAAAAATTTACAGTCATTTGCAAAAATTTACAGGCATTTGCAATAATTTACACACATTTGCAAAATTTGCAAATATTTGCATAAATTTGCAAAAATCTGCAAATTACTATTTACAAAATTATGTACACCAAATTTACTAGGTGGTCAACCCTCGCCTGTAGCGGAGCGGAACGGAGGCTGTGCCGGAAGGTCAGTTGTGATTAACTCAACCATGGCCAATTTTAAATTTTTAAAGTCATTTTCCTCCAAAATTTGTGGACCGACCGCAAATTTTTTTTAATGTGTATAGATTGATGTTCTTTTTCATAATTCACTTCAAAAATCATAAAATCCGATTTTATAATTATATATATATCCCGAAATAAAAATTCGGGATTTTAACCGTCCCCAGAGAGTGATATGGCTGCAGTTTGGGAGAGTTGTTTAGAGCAGTTGTTAACAAGGGCAGAGTTGTCATGATGATTTAGAGCCTCTGATACGAGATGATACTTTGAGAAGGAGAAAGAAAGCAAAAAATTCATGTAGTAAATATAAAAATTAAAGTAAATTTCAAATAAAAAACCGAAATTAAAAAATTAAAACAATTATTACAAAGCAAGGATCACTTTATAGTTCATTTGGTTTTGCAATACAGAACTACTAGGTTCTACAAAATTAATAGTATGATTGGTTGAAATATAATTTATTTATTTTTAAACTTCAAATTTTTTTTTATATAAAAGTATTATATTTTATTTATTTATGATTCATAAAAAGTTCTTTAATTTTTTAGTTCAAGACACAGTTGTACAATATTGTTTCGCCTTTTAAAGTATCATCAGTTAAACTAGCTATAAATGAATGAATATGGATTAAAATCCATTAAAATTAAAATCAAAAACTCTATTGGAAAATTTTATAATAATTAATTCACATATGTTTTGACAAACCCACATCGACACACTAGATTCTTAAATTAAATGGCATTAGTATACAAAAAATTATTCAAAAAAACAGAAATAACAATTGAATTATTGAATATATAATTGAAGTAGAAATAAGAGGTAGTCTCGTATATCCAATTATTAGCAATTAAAAAAATACACGTACATATATTACACATAATACAAATACACATAATACAAATACACATACAAAAAAAATAATATACAATTAAAAAAATTCCACTGTAGTTCTCTTATAGGTAATAGTCGAGGGATATTCCATATCTCTTAGACTTCTCTTCCCCCGAGTCACAGAGAATTGCAGTCTCTCAAAATACGTTTTTAAATCTTTTTACTTGCAAGGTGATGATGGTTTTAAGTAGAAGATATCTAACTAATAACGAATCAATTGACTTTCTTGCAATGCTTTATATTGGCAATATCTGAAGAATAGGGAATTCCGCAATTCCAATTAATTTTCCTGTCAATTGTTAAATCAGGGATGTGTATTTTCCAGCCAATGGTAAATCAGAGATACTATCATCACATCATATGAGCGATTCCTCGTTTATGGCGCCATGACAGTACATATCTCTGACTTACCATTAGCTGGAAAATACTTTCCAATTGACAAGAAAATAAATTTAAATGGTATATAGACAGTGGTTCCCAACATTTTTTTAGTCACGATTTTTTTAGATTTTTCCAAAATATTGGCGACCCCCCTCCAGTATATTTTGAAAGGCTAGAGTAACAGTGGGGGGTCCGCCACAAATTTTTTTGAAAAATAAACCTATAAAATTTTATCACATTGTATGATTATTTTTTGCCCTAAAATATGCTAATATTTTAGCGAAATAAATTATAATACATTTCTCTTCCATAATTGAACATTTACTTTCAAGTAAAGAAATAAAACAAAAAACATTTGTCTTGAATTTTGTTTTTTAAAACAAAACTGATGTAAAAGCGGCGACCCCTCCAGAAAATCCGCCGCGACCCCCTATCGGGTCAGGATCTCCAGGTTGGGAACCGATGGTAACGCTGCCCTGTGTAAAACTTACTGTAGGGCGTGTGGTGCGCCCTCTTCAATGGACTTAAAGCAGAGAGACTATAATGGATATTAGTTATATATATTTGTCTTTTAGATGCCTCTGGTATAAGTCGTCAGGTAAGAGCTTGACGATGACGACCCGGGTTTCTGTGTGTCGCGGTTTGGATTCCGCGTTGTTTGTATTCAACTGTCGTCGGTACATCATCTGGTGCGGAATTGGCCTTATCGACATTCTATCTAGGTCCGGATGCCTTATGCTGTCAACGTTTGCACTTCTTCCGGACTGGCGCGATTTGGCATTACTAGCCATAATCAACACCCAACGGGACTCCGTTCAGACTATGCGAGCCCTTTTCTTCCTATAGATATTTACAAACAAAACAAACTTTGAGAATTATTGATAATGCAAAGTCATTTGTAATTCAAAGTCAAATGTAATAATTTTAATTTTGCAGCAACAAAGAAGTACTTTTAAAATGAACAAAATTATTAATACTTATTTCAGAGTTTGGTATGTTAAATTTATTTGTAAACGATTTTAATTATAAAGATGTTAATGTATGCAGGTTTATAAACTAGAAATTAAGTGAATTTAAATTTTTAATCAAAATGAAGAGGGTATTATCACATTGACCTACGAAAAATTCGGCAACTGATGCACATTAAAATTTCTCGTAAAATTTGAAATAATTGGAACTTTCTATATTATGGATAGCGGATAAGCTGTAATAATAAATTTGTTTATTATAAAATTAATAACAAAATTATTTATCTTTAAACAATTTTAATACTTACTCACTAGTATAAACATCATACATACGTAGTATAGTCATATTTATATTCTAGTCACGAGCTTTAAAACTTAAATGTCTTTAACTTTAATTTTATTTGAAGTAAGTAAGCAATGAAAAATCTATATTTTATTTTAAAGGTGGGGATTAAATAAAATTTTTTTTTTATTTAAACTACATGAGATTTAAAGGTATATCCAGAATTGCCTCATTTTTATATTTTGCCTAATTTTTTGTAAAAAAATTGTTTTGAAAGCTAAAAGTTAGTGGGCAGCTCTAAACTACTTCATTACCGCCCGCTATTTTAGTGCCTTGTTTGACAGTAAAGTATACATTATAATAATTTATTATTGTCTCACTTTTAAGAAAATATGTGCAAAAGGACTTTTGCTTCTTATAAAACTATTACCGATATAATTTTAATTTTTTTTATATCTGCCCCTAGCAATGACACTTCTTGATAATTAAGTTTAATGCCTACCTGAGTACCTGACATACTTCAAACTATTTTGAAAATATTTTTAGTTTATCCTTGTGAAGAGCGAATGTTCTATTCTAATCACTCGAAATCAAATTTCACAATGAAGTACCCACTAATACAAGTACATAAATGCGAAACATGCGGTGTTAATAAAGTCGGTATTACAACATTGACGCATTTGATACTATTAGCTGTTCTTATTAGTTGTATTGATCGTCAGAGAGGCTCTTTAAATTAGCGATTAAGCTTTTAGAAATTTTAGTAACAAATTTCACGTACACATTATAACCTTCCACTTTCCGTAAGCTAATTAATTCTAGTCATTAAAATATTATAACATTGCGTACTTCTAAACGAACTTTAAACACATTTTTTATGCAATTAAAGTCTTTATATTAATTATTGTCAATAGCTACGTAAGCTAATGGCTATTTAACAATATGAAGTGAAGTTAAAAATTGCAATTTTAATCAGATATTGTTAAGTCATTTAACTCACATAATAAAAATAAATTCGATATTGATTTCTGGTTCAGCATTGCTTATAATATCAATACTAATTAACGTTTCATTAAAATGTTAATTATAGTTATTGTATAGTTTCATAGGTCAAAAAGCATTCTCCTAATTGAACGTGGAGCTAAACATTTTAATTTATTTGTTAATTATGGCAAAACCAATATCCAGTGCAAATGAAATTTTCACTATAAAACACAAAGCACTAAAATTGTAATTGAAAAACCTCTTTCGTTGCAGTGTTATGTTACTTGTCCCATTTGCACGTTAGCTCAATTCAGATTTTATGTTAATTCAAATTTAGTTACAAATTGCATGTGTGTAGATTTTATTACTTTATTGTAATTGCTTTGTTTTAAATTCCAGTGGTTAAATGTTGTGCACATACTTAATATATTTATATTCCGAAAGTGATGTTATTGCATCAAAGGAGGTCTGATGGTAAATGGATATGAACACGCAAGTTAAAACGAAAAGTATGTTAAATGATGCGTCACTCGAAAATCCATTGAAAAATTATTGTTTTGTAAGTTTAAAATGTGTTTGTGATACGTTAGTGTTTTTGATGTATGAGCCGAGACAGAACTGTTATAGTGACAACTTGGTGGAAATATAAATTTTCAACGGTTTTTTTACGGTACGGTTTTTCGAGTTGTTTAAAAGAAAATATGCAAATTTATAGTAACAAATAAATTTGAGCATTTTTAAAAGCATGAAAAATATAACTTATTATTACGATGACATTAAATCACAGCAGAACATGGCCAGTGAGTACTATGGCGGTGGTTCAATTAAGAGTAAACGTGAACAGTCGTACGTATAGTACCATATCGGATGAGGATAACAATCTCAATCCTTGTGTACTTATTTCAAACGTAAAAGTTTTATCAAACTCATCTGATCAAAAGTTACAACATGATAAGGCAGAGCAAGAGGTTCATCATATGCGAGACACCCCCGAGAATAAATTCTCCGAAGATCGCACATCGAAAAAAACTGAAAATAGAGTTATCTTACCACTATCTAAAAAGCATTTAGAATTATTTACAAAAATGTCTTCCTCTATTTTTAAAACTTTAAGAACCGACACCGTCTCAACAATTCTCGAACAAGACGAATTCGATTCCGAAAATCAAGGTAGTATAGGTAAGTTATAATAACTTTATTTTTTAATTTTAAATTCAATAAAGGAGGTACGAAACTTCCTTTTAAAAAATGTTAACTCCATTATTGATAGAAGTTTATTGTAAATAAGACTTAATTGACCTTACGACACTTTTAAGCTAAATTATCCTGCTCTGTAGTTTACTAACTTGTAGGTGCTTACTACGTTTTCTTAAAATAAATATTTCGCATTTGATATAACGTCAACGTTAAATAGTGGAGCTTGCTTTTTACCCTCCGGAAAATTGTAAATTACCTTTTCACGGGCAAATAAACCGACGTTGAAAACCGTTGCTCTACATAGTTGAAGATTCAAACAAAACCGAATGCCAGCGATATTTTTACTTGAAAATTAAACAAAAAATTGGAAGTAGCACTAAATCGATTTTTTAGCTCACCAAAGTTTCCACTTTGGAGACGTTACGCTTGTTGCCTAAACTACTCTTAACAATAGTGCAGTACGACGATAAATAAGTAAAATACAAATAAAATACCTCGAGATTTTCGATATTTTATTTTTCTCAAATCTAAGTTTATTTAATTATTATTTCAAAGTAAATAAAAATTGTTCATATTCACTTAGAGTTTGGGTTAAGTGAATTTGAAATGATAACAAATGCAAGTAATGCGAATAGCGAGAATAAAGCTTGCTCGAACCGTAGTTGTCACCAAAACGTGCAAATTTAATATTTCATTCAAGATTATTTACCGAATAACAAGTTTAAAATACACAACCAGTAACTGAATAAATAATTTTTCCAAACTCGAATACAGTCTTACAAGTAGTGACGTCATATCGGTAGATCTAATACTTAGGTGGATGTATCACGTAGTTAAGCTGGAAAAAGTTTTGTGTTATTTCATTTGGGATGTGATCCATTTATTTGTTTCTAATACTGCAATGTCCTTTTCTTATCCTGAAGTTGTTAAATGCTCAATTTTCGAATTAGAAATTTTCGCGCTGTAACCTAACCAGCGATCACACCAAGCCACCATTACAATTACTTTTAAAATAAAGTTGAAAACTTCTTGTATCTATATTAAAAAGTTCTGACTTTAATTAATATTAAAGACTAAATGTAGGAAGGAACCAATCCTTCGGCGTTAATTTAAAACCTTTTTTTTTGTTTCAGCTCTGTGTAATCCAATTATAAACGGTGTAAACGAAAGTATTGAAAATAATTTCGAAAATTTAGAAAAATTTCACGTGCTCGCACTGAGTAGAGTCGAAGACGATGTTAGAAATACAGCACGTATTGGAAGTATTGGAAGTATTGGCCGAAGAGCTAGCAACAAAATAGACAATTGGGATCTTATTTATACGGAAACAAATAGCAGCAAGTTTTCAAAAAAATGTAACGAAAATGTGTCAATACCACAAGGAACTAAAATTAATTCAACAGGAGTTTGTAACATGTTTAACGAATGCTTACTGCCTGATATACCATTGGATGCTCGTAAAGCAACGACACTTAGGCGTCATTACTATCCTGAAGGCGGTTGGGGTTGGGTGATTATAGTTTGTACGGTGTTTGTTCATGTACTTAATCATGGTTTACAACTTTCGTGCTCACAACTTAATATGCCAGCCTCAGAAAAATTTAAAGTTCCTTCCATGGATGTCGCAGGTGAGTTGTTTTAAATCTCTAGCAATTTCCATATTTTTCATAGCTCTTCCGAGGGCATATTTAGTTTATATAAGTTTTTGAAAATTAAATTACGCTTAAAATTATTATTTTGAATAATTTAATTTTTAAAGCACCTTTCCGCCTAAGTGCGTATTTCTGCAAAAATCAATATTGATTCTAACTAAGCTATAAGAATTACAATTTTTATCTTTTAGTCACAGCTCCAGTACTTATTTCTAGATTTTATAATATAAGATTTTCAAATGGATAATCGTTTTATTTGAAAACTTTTTTTATTTCAAATCGTAATCAGATTAGCTATCTGGTTGTTTCCAAATTGTGTTGTAAAAAAAACAATACAATTTTCTCAGAAAATAAAATTTTTTTTTCTTAAACTTCTTCAAAATTCTTTAAAATATAAATTTGTATTATACAGACACTAAGTTTTATATCCAATCTAAGGGAGGAATAATGTCATTAGTATTGACTAAATATCAAAGAAAACATGGGAACCGATTAAGTAAGATAACAAAAGGACTATTACGAAATTATTGAAATTTTATATGGCACCCTCTCACACCCAACTACCTACTAAAATCTTTAATCGCAAGCCACCCCTTATATGATGCAGCAAAATTTAGCTCTTAAAAAATGCTATCTTTTGAAGTAAAGAAAATTAAAATTAGATTACTTACTCCCTATACAGCGTGTCTATTTTAAAATTTTCCACCCCTTACATTAAGAGTCAAACGAGATATGGAGACGCGGTTTGACTTAAGGAACTTGTAAGGGAGACCTATCGTGTAAAAATTTAGTATTATCTCCCTCTCCTATAGAATCGGTTCAGTGGTTTTCTCTGATTTCATATCAAGATATTATGTTCATGGAATACTTATGGCTTATCACATTCAAATTTATTTCTACATTCTTGATAAACACATAAAATTTTACAGTATATTTTTCTTGCTTTTCTGCAGTATATGTATATGTTTATTACAGCAGAGCACTCTGTATCAAGTCATCACACATAGTATTATATGCAATAATGTCAAAATATACAAAAACACTGTATAATTATTATCTTGATACTTATCTTATCCAGATACGTGATACTGATATTTTTTTATTTTCCTTATTATTCTCTAACTTGTAAAATTTATGATTTGCATGAAATATTTTTCTACATGTATTTTAAAAACATTATCACAGACTATAACTTCAACTCAGCTTTATGCTATATTCTAATTATATTTTTGTTCCTTATTTCCTTATTTCATAATCACGTACTTCCCATTTAAAAGTTTTTAATCTGGTAAAAGATGGTGTTCGTAATTTTACCAAAACCGAAAGATATTAAACGATTTTTTATTTTTCTATTCACTGCAGGAAAAATTTGTATGCTAATCTAAAGTTGCTTATTTAGCTTTGGATTTTTGTTTGTACAAATTTATGAAAATGAGATTTTGATCAAAGTTTAAAAAAGTTCAAATTTAATAGGAAAATAGGGCAAGATGGACTAAGGTTAATGTAGAATAAATCACAGGGTTTTAGAGACCAAGATCTTATAAAATTTTTAAACAATCCTTAACCTTAAAAGATTAATTAAAAAATAGAACGTTATATGTGTCCTTATCTACTATGAGAAGATAAAAAGAACTTATTAGTTTGTATTATTTCCAAGTCGTTTTGTAACTTAGCGTAGTTGTATGTAACTGATAATTACCAACTTTTAATTTTTGAAAAAAAATATTTTTAGCCAAATACCTAGGTATATAAACTTTAACAAAATTTAATCGAACCCGGGATTGGGTTATAAAAAAAACATGACAATGTATATTTGTATTTAATATAAACATAATACAATTATTTATTAGTATAGGAAAAAGGAAAAGTTCATTATATAAAATTTTAAACAATCCTTAACCTTAAAAGATTAATTAAAAATAAAACGTTATATGTGTCCTTATCTACTATGAGAAGATAAAAGAGAACTTATTAGTTTGTATTATTTCCAAGTCGTTTTGTAACTTAGTGTAGTTGTATGTAACTGATAATTACCAACTTTTAATTTTCGGAAAAAATATTTTTAGCCAAATACCTAAGTATATAAACTTTAACAAAATTTAATCGAACCCGGGATTGGGTTATAAAAAAAACATGACAATGTATATTTGTATTTAATATAAACATAATACAATTATTTATTAGTATAGGAAAAAAAGAAAAAGTTACAATTTAAATTTATAGAAATTTCAGTAAGCAATACGATGAATTAGAGACATAGAAGTGGAAATTTATTAGTAAGTTTCCCGATCTGCACTTTCATGCCTCTCCGCTATATTTCATTTTCTGATCTATGCTTTTATTCTGGTTTTGCTTCACTCTCTTATTCAGTCCTACTAGATTCCACAAAAATTTTTTATTTACTATATTTGTCTTGCATACGTACAAGATGTTCAAATCAAGTTGGAGAATGACCAAATTGAGTGAAGGTATCTTAATATTTATGCTGATTTCAGTACTGTTGGTTCTACCACTATTTCTAGGGCTTTAGGCTGAAGGTAATTCTCGAAAACGCCGGAAGAAGATTATCAATAATTATTCTTGTCGGAACTGTTGGGTCAATTGCAGTACGACAGAGTCTTTTTCTGTCGCTCTGTGCGATATCTGTTTTTCATTTACATTTGTATTCTAGTTTACAAACATCTTTACGCATGTTGCTCGTAGCAACTGGAATATCGGCTAATAAAATTGATATTAATTAATATGCTCCGAGCAACATACGTCGCGAGCGGGCTCGAAGGAGTATGTGTTACGCGCAGCGAAATTCCTCTGAGTAACATACGTATTTTTTATTTTCACGAATTAAGTCCGTAATAAAATTATGATTGTAAATTTTGTACGAAATGTTTGTACTAGAGGTTAACATTATGTACGCCATTTAGTATAATTGATGCATCGGTGACTTTCCGTAATGATTTCAGAAAGGATATCTCAAAATATCTTTGCCTATGCATATTATAATGTGACTTTAAAATTGAAAAATACACAAGCTTCGTATTACCGTTTTATTTTCCACTTTTAAGATTTTAATATCTTAATTACATTAGCAAACTTCTAGCAAAAATCTTATTTATAAAATCATTCATGCATAATTGTTTACTGTCTCTAAAAAGTTATCAACAGTGGCTTGTAAAGAATTTAATACTTTTCAATTAAGTCTTGTTTTGTTGGAAAAACAATATATATCTCGAGAAAAATTTAGTTTCTTAATTAATACCCAGTCTTCAAGAATTTCTTATTTAATTTTAAAAAGATGTTTTCTTATACATATTTGTCATTTCATGGCTTAATAAAAGCATAAAGAATTTTATTTTATTTAATAAAAAAATATATTCAGTACGATCAGTTCCACCAACAGCGACCAAAACAAAATCATATTTTGAAATTACAAAAGTGGCCAGAAGTTAACTTGCACGGTACTCGATTCAGTCATACGATGATTAATATTAGTATTTTAGTCCAAGAGCCAGTAACACAAGTTTCATGAAGTGTTTGATGCACCTTGAAATTTTGTAAGGCTAGTATTTATGGGACGAGAAGTAGGAATACCTGTGTTTGCCTAACCCAACCCGGGACACCAGGTACTGCGCATAATAGAAAGGTGTAATAAAATATAAGCCAAAAAAAGTGTTTCATTCACAGGCCAACAAACGTTAATCGAAAGTTTAAGTAATTTTAAATTAGAATTCAAGATGGCAGTCACTTTTGAGGGGTTTACATATCATTAATTCCCCAAAGTTGTTTTTTTAATACAAAATGAAGTGTTTGATTCACTTTGAAATTTTAACAGCTTCTTAATTAAATATTTAAGAAATTAATTACAAAAAGCCAGACAGTTTTGTTGGGGTTTAATTACCGGCAAACATAAAAATAAATCTTGTTTAAAATAGAAAGAGATAGGCTGCGTATGGTTGGCGGCGTGAGTGAGAGCGCCGATCACCGCAGTAGCTACGCTCCCCTTCTACGCTGTCATTGGTTGTTGGTCACGTGTTCATTACCAGCGGTACATTTAAAATTTATACTTATGAATTAAAATTTTAACTAAAAATTTTAATTATTCTGACTTTTATTAAACTCTTAATTTATGAAGATTGAAGAATAGTGCAATTAAGTGATAATGTAAAGTTTGAATTGAAATTTTATCGAATACAAAAAAGGAGATTGTAAGGTTATCATTAGAGATGAGTTTTTTAGGTCGTAAAATTCAAAAAGGCACCTAAAAGGTTCTAAAAAGTCATTTTAGGTCGTATAAATTCAAAAAAGTTCCTAAAAGGTACTAAAAATGCTATTTTAGGTTGGTACTGCAAAGTTTTAGTGGTATTATGTAACTAAACCCACCAATTAGGTATTAAAATAATCTTCAATTTTCAAAGACATTTTCAATAAATATTGGGTCTTATGAATAAAACTGAGCATGTAGTTTATACTGCAATTTTGAAGTTGATACTTCAAATGATATGAATAAAAATAGCGAGTAAATACTTACCTTGAGTAATTACTCTTATATACATATTTAGTAAGTATAATCTCACGTGTGGTAAGAATAATAGTTATTTAAGCTACTAGGAATGTAAGGACCTTATTAACATTCAAGGAAGGTTAATATAATCTGAGGCGAAAGCCGAGGATTATATTACCTTCCGAGAGTGTTAATAGTCCTTACATGCCGTGTAGCTTATTATATTTTTCCCGCTACTGCAATGTACCAGTTTAATGTAATTATTTTAAAAACAATTCTGACATTTGATTGTCATAACTCGAATTCGAATTTTCATTTTGTTACTTTTATTTTCTAAGTTTGCTTTGTAATACAATTTGTGTGGGACTGATTTTCTGGAAAACGAGCATGTAATTATAAAAAATTCCTTGTTTTTAAATTGTACATTTCATTTTCACAAATAAATACTCCTAAAATATTAATTTATCATTATTTTATTATTTTCCTAGAGTGTAAGTGACTATTAAGTTCCGTCGTCAACGAAAATTATATAAACAAATGTTATGATCAGCTTACGTCTATTGTAACTATGGACATAAGGCATACTTACGTCAACAGTAGCGGGAAAAAGGTAGTTAGTGCTCATTACAACCGAGTAATTACTCGCGATTTGTTGAGTCTGGTTGTTAGCAAACTCATGCAGTATTATGACTCAATTTATTCCTAATTTAAGAGCAAAAAAAGTGTATAAATGTAGAAAAATTAGTTGTGATAGTGATTACAAGGTTTTGTACAGATTTAGTAAAGAAAACGTTGAATGGCTAGCCAATTATTTCTTGGGCGAAGATACAGGAGAACGTAGAGGTGGTGCAATATCCAAACTTGATAAAATGAAAATATTTTTGAGATATATTTTCAGATATATAATATTTTGAGAAAATTATAGGAAAATACTCAAAATTCTTACGAATTCTATTTAGCATTCGTTACTTTAGTAATTTGCTCTTCACTATCACTGATAAATAAGAGCACAACTTGATATGAGCAGAAATGCAATACGAATAAAACCGCGTCACGCATTTCAAATGTTGCATCTTTTAATCAGGTATATAAGAGTATTTACTCCATATACAACACAAATACTGGAAACACATCAAGCATTTTTATTCATACAGTTTGCAGTATAAACTAATACTTCTTGCTCATACTCTCAAGTTTGTACTGGAGTATAAACTCATTTTTATTCATAAGACCCGATTAAGATCACTTTTTCACAATTTTACATTTTATAGCTAAGCTTAGTCCATATATGTATATACCGTGGACTTGATATTTGTTTTAGGTTGGTACATTGTGGGTTTGCACCACCAGGTACCAAATTAAAAAAAAATAAAATATATTTTAATTTAAATTAAAATTAAATTTTTTTTTCAATTTTAACTGAAAATAAAAAAAAAGTTTCCAAAATGTTAAAATAGGTCGTAAAACAACAAAAAAGGCAGAAAAAAGGCAAAAAGGCAAAAAGGTCAAAATAAATAGGGCTTATATAACGCAGTTTTCCATGAAACAAATTTTGGTACTAATATCATAAAAATAGGACATAAAATAGAAAAAAGGTAAAAACCTAAAAATCTCATCTCTAGTTATCATTGACAATTCCATAATTAGAGTATATAGTCAATTTTATAGGTTTATTATCATGATAAAAAATATTTGTTACAAATAGATGTTATAAAAATTTCTTAAAAGTATCTTCAATTTTCCTCCTCATCTTGCGGAATGGAACACTCTCCTTTTAATATATCCGAAGTACGTATATTTTCTGGTAATGGCGTTTTTTGATATTTAGTATTTGCACCACCAGGGTTTCGGTATAATATTTACATAAAAAGAGAAAAACAGCATTTTTTGTGTTGTACAATATTTTCATCAATAAAAGAGCAAACTTCCTGAAAAGCTTTCTCTTGATATTGCATTTTTTTATGATAACCAGCTTTTGGTTTGTTGTCATAAATACGCTTTTTTAGTCATAAATAAAATTTTTTAGTTAAAATTTTTAATTCATAAGTATGAATTTTAAATGTACCGCTGGTAAAGGACACGTGACCAACAACCAATGACAGCGTAGAAGGGGAGCGTAGCTACTGCGGTGATCGGCGCTCTCACTCACGCCGCCAACCATACGCAGCCTATCTCTTTCTATTTTAAATAAGATTTATTTTCATGTTTGCCGGTAATTAAACCCCAACAAAACTGTCTGGCTTTTTGTAATTAATTTCTTAAATATTTAATTAAGAAGCTGTTAAAATTTCAAAGTGAATCAAACACTTCATTTTGTATTAAAAAAAAACAACTTTGGGGGGAATTAATTATATGTAAACCCCTCAAAAGTGACTGCCATCTTGAATTCTAATTTAAAATTACTTAAACTTTCGATTAACGTTTGTTGGCCTGTGAATCAAACACTTTTTGGCTTATATTTTATTACACCTTTTATTATGCGCAGTACCTGGTGTCCCGGGTTGGGTTAGGCAAACACAGGTATTCCTACCTCTCGTCCCATAGATACTAGCCTTACAAAATTTCAAGGTGCATCAAACACTTCATGAAACTTGTGTTACTGGCTCTCCGACTATATGAAAACCGTACTGTGTATCCCAATCTTAGCCGAAATAGTCACAATTGTGATATAATAGCTTTTCCTTTTCCCTAACCACTTGGTTAAATGTTTTCTTTTTCTTTGTCAGCCCTTTCCGCCCACTCCTGAGCATCAGCCTCTTTCTCTAAGAGAAAGGTGAACAGCATTAAGACCCCACGGCTGTTTAAGTCCGGGTTGGGAAATTTGCCTGTAACCCTTTATTATTGTTGATGTTGGCAGTCATCAACTCAAGGGGACCGCCGGTTTTACGTGCTCTCCGAAGCACGGGAGACGGTCACGGATAGAAAGAGTCAAGAAAATTTTCCTTACTAGACTTCTCCCGGGATCAAACCCGGGGTGCCTTTGCATTAGTAGTTGATCGCTCTAACTACTAGGCCAAGACCGTCTCTTTAAATGTTAAATGAGGAAAAATGTTAAACCAAGAGGTGGGTTCTCTTGTTTAAAAAAATATGTTTACCCCTGCAATTTGGGGGTATTCGAGGGCCATGAATTAGATCAGATAATCTATAAGGGACAAATAATAAAACAACAAAACTAATGGTTTTAATTTATTATTTCCTGTATGTCTGTGTATAAATGTCAAAATATGAGACAATACAAAACATCCTACATCACACAAGATGAACCCCAGATTGAAGACCTGAAGTCTACAAGTTTAAACAAAGAATAATTGTTTTCTATTGATGATCAAAATCTAGTCAAATCCCAAAAATACAGTTTGGTTTCCTGAAGGAGAAAAACAAACAATCAAAGTAAGCTACGCTCAAGGGGTCAACCGCTAGAGGAAATCGTTCCACACCCCCAGACTTCCCGGATTGAGTAGATTATTTTTATCAGAAGTAAACTAAAGATCTCCCGTTGCAGAGGCACTAGAGGGTGTTTCAATCCCCCTCAGCCCCCGGATCAAGTAGTTTATTTTTATCAGAAGTAAACTGAACTCTCCTGTTGCAGAGATCTACCTCCCAGGAGTACGGAATTTATAATTAGGTAGTTTATAATTAATTGTCAGATTACGAATTAAACACATTTACTTGGCCATAGCTAATTTTAATAAACTTGAGATATGCTTAAATATTTAATTCACTTTTAATAAAAATAAATTTTTTAAAACCCTGGGGGTCTGGGGTGTGGAACACCCTCCAGTGCTTCTGCAACGGAGATCTTCAGTTTACTTCTGATAAAAGTAAACTACTCGGTCTGGGGTTCTGCATGTTCTGCAATGTTCTTCATTCCAAAATTTGTGCACTGGAAGGTGTTCTACACCCCTCCCCAGTACTTCATGTAGAATGGCAAAATGCCTTCAGGATTTCATCAGTAAAGAACAAGCATTTCACATCTTTAAAGTTTCAAAATTCACCCAGCTCCGTACAGCAGAATCGTATTTATCTCGTCAAAAATATCCTTTGCCATTGGAAATCCTTCCAACTTCGGTATATTTCTGGTTCAATGTCAACGATTTCCGGTTTTGCATAAACATAGAATTCTAAAGCAAAACAATGCTCAAAAATCTCATTAAACACATTAGAAATACCTGTAATCGGTCTTATTCCAAATATTCATAAGATCAGAGTAAATCATGATCGCAGGCAACATCAAACATAATTAAATTACGATGGCCACTTCCAGTGTCGGTCAACCCATTACGAAACATCCGGAATAATAAAATCGAACTACACCCGAATCTTAAATAAGGCGGTAGCATCAACGATGGAGTCCAAAAACGGAAAGAAACCTGGCAGTACACGTCGCCGAGACAGTATCGAAAGAACCAAAAATAAATCCGTCGATATGACGATGGTTTAATTCTTACACAAGTAGACGGCTAACATCAGTTCCATCCAACTTAAATACACAAAATCAATGCACCCCAACATCCCATATGTCGACCTTCGCCATCTACAACCCCGCACTCAACATGTGGCGTCAAATAAAAACTTGTTGGTACAATAAATTCCCATAGGTAAATAATCGGCGCAACTCACGCCCATATGAAAACCAACAAGCTTCCAAAAATATGGTGAAAACTAATTCCAAAACCATTTCCAAAATGAGATCCATAAATTTCTAATATTATCAAACAAAAAAGTCAATTAAAACGAAAACGTCACAGGACAAACTCATGCAACTCGGTTAACCTTTGGTTTTCCCAAAAATCCTCAAACTTTTTTATGTCCGTTTTATTACATAAATCGACGCCCTGGAACGTGTAGAGCTCAGAAAATGCTCCCGGGGCGGTTGCAAACGCTGGGAAGTAGCCCAAAATTGGCTTGATAGCTTTTCAATAGTGAAATCGAATAGTTTCACTTTAAAGTCTCATAATTCGTAAAATCGCTTTTTACCGTGAATTTTTTCTATGCCATTGCACTTTTACCATCAAAATAAATTAGCAGCAATACAAATCTTGAGAATATACCAACTTTTATTTTTTTGACTCTAAAAATGCATGAAAATTTCAAAGGGGTTTTAAATTTTTTATTTTTTTTAATCTTCAAATTTTTTTATGCCCGTTTTATTACATAAATCGACGCCCCAGAACGTCTAGAGCTTAGAAAATTTTTCAATCCCCGGAAAAATGCTAAAAATATTTACGAAATTATATATATTATATTATTAAAGTTTGATGGCAGTAGTAACCATTGCTGAAAGCTTACATATAATGTTTCGTTTTATTGTTTATTTAACCTTCTAATTTTAAAAAATTTGAATCAAATAAAAATATTAACAGTGAAAAAATCTATCCTTTTCCTAGGTGGTAAAAAATTCTTACCCATTAAAATTCTTAATGACGAAGGTAAAATAAAATTTATAACTATAAAATGAATCTAATCGCTTCACTTGCAATATGAAAATAATAATTTTAAATTCGAAATTGAACGTGTTATAGCCGTTCCAGCACTAAGAGCAAAAATAAGAATTGTTACAGAATTAACAAAATTCTGTAACAGTGATCCAGCGAAGACATAATGAGAGGAGCTTAGATAAAGCAAATTTGTTTGTATTGTAGTTTAAAAGTTCATGTTGTTTATATTTATTATATTATTTTACTTTTGTTAGTGTTCGAATATTGATAAAAACGTACAAAAAGATTAAAATTACTAAAATCAAAGGTAATGCGTTTTATAACTTTTACTGTACCCTGAGACACTTTTATCGCGATCAAAATTAAAAATAAATAAGTTTTACATAAAAGAAGTGAGATAAAAATGGTTGAATTTTACCGAAGTTGACAATATGTACAGCATTCGTTTCTGCGTCGTCTCATTGTTGACACTGAAGAAATATTTCTCACAGAAGAGATCAAGTTGAAAATCCCTCTAGAGTCATCTGTATTGCTTCAGAACACGATAGAACAAATTCCACGAACATATTTAATGTTTTTTATAGTATGTAGGTATGTATTTATGACATATATATGTATATACAATATTTGAATGGTAGTCGTTTTTTTATTGTAATATATTATATTAAGTACATATATTCCTTTCGTGACTATTCGTGCTAGTTCTCAGGTTTATAATTTAAATTTTTTTATTTTTTTGCTATTTATCTTATCACCATTTATCATTTATTTTGTTGCTATTGCTATTTATTGCTGCTGTAATTTATATTGTTCCCACAGAGGATGTTCGCAAACTGTCTGACTTAGAATTATAGAAATGTAAATATTTAAATACTGTTAATAAACATGTTTACCGAATTTTGTAAAAAAAGACACCATTTAAAGCATCAAAAATCGTGTGCTAAGTGACTCTTTGTCACAGTTTCAGAATATTGAAAATCAATTTTTGATTGTAAAATAAAACGTACGTACACATCCTGTAGAAAAGCTTACTGAACTTATAGACTTTTTGCATTCGTGTAACGAATTAACCCGTTCAGTAATCTGTTCCTTTTCCCACTCATTGTGACATACTAGGTGTCATAAATATAACCTAAAAGTTATTAAAAAATGGTTAAGCGCCTCTGCTGAAAAGTTAAAATTATAACTTTTAGTTTCTGATTTAAGTTACTTAAAACATAATTAAACGGCACGTTAAGTTGTTTATATCTATTAAATATTAAACTTTTTTTTTTAAAAAAAATCAATACGCGGTTTAATTGCCAATTAAAACCGGAGTGCTTTTAAATAGAAAAAGTTTATAAAATACCGCAGAAGTTTCAAAATTTATTTTGTCGTTAATGTTGTGGTTTTTATGACTTGCTGCATACTGGAGGTATAGGTATAATACATATAAGAATATAACAACAACGGAGTTGATTAATAATAAAAGTATTAGAATTACAGGAAAAGGACCGACAGTAAAATAATAAAATTCGTATCGCAGCAGTAAACTTTATAAATGGCAGGAAAGAAATTTAAAAATGAAAGTTTGTAATAGGCTTGTGACATTTGGTGTAATTAATTAAACTTTTTCGACTTTATTGTGAGTGTGAATTATCATAGCTTTGTGAATCAAGCAAATATTTCATGTTAATATCATAAAGTTCAACTCTTTCAATAAATCTTAACGCAGTTATGTTTTCTGCTGTTATTGTGCTTTGGCACAGTTGAAAACTAATATTAATGGAGCCAAGATAATATTTATGGTGGTAAAACTACTTCCTTGATATGTAGGTTAAATTAAATGCACTGTAGTGTTCTCATCAAGTAGTAGACACTTAAAAGTTTAATCAAAATAAAAATTTATATTATCTGCATCCAACAAAATTGGCAAGTCTGCACGAACTCAAAAATTGATTGCGAGCGTGGATATTCAGTTGACTTCATATTTATTCTGCTCTACTTAAAAAGTTAATTATTTCCTTAAAAAGTAAAATTTTCTTTATCAAATAAATTTAGTTTTTCATTCAAAAGTATAATTTGTTAGATCCAAGAACATTCTATAAATTCAAATAAATGTTTCCATCGGACAAGACTTTTATTTGTGTAAGGTATAAGAGCTATATCCAGGAACTGTTTTTATATGCATAGTTGGCAAAAAGGGACTAAATTGATTTAAATTACGTATTATTCCTGGGTGGTTTATGTGCTAAAACTTTCTCTAAACATGGTTTTTAGTACAATTTCAAAAAAGTTTCACTAAAACCTAAATAAAAAATTGATGCAGAAAACCTTCTCTGAAATCCAAATATTTTATAAATACGTTATCCTTTTCATTTTTTAATAAAATGCTTTGAGTGACAGAAAATTTAAGGGATAAAAAATTTCCCATAATTAAGCGGCATTGCAATATTAATAATCCCTTTGAAAGAGCCTATACCGAGTTTTTTAATTCTAATTTTTGTTCTACCTATCAACATTTTTCAACATAGACAAGTTTGTATTTTTTAAGATATTTAAAAATACAATTTATGTTGGGATATGCTTGAAATAAGGCAAACATAGAAACCAGTATAATTTAAAATAAAGTCTAATTAACGGCTCATTAATGCTGCACTGTAGAAAATCCTTTACGAGTAGAGCTTTGAAATACCAATTAGCATGCAAAATATGTTTAGCTTTTGAAATCAAAATAATCCTGAAAGGATATTATATTGCGTTACCTATAATTTATTACAGCAAAACATTTTACAGATGAATTGTCATTTCAATCAGATCAATAAATTATTTCTATAGAGATACACGTAGGTACACAACAATAACAATTAATTGGATATTATTGTTAGGATTTGAGTCAGATAAACGGTATTTTTTTTTTCCACGTTTTGGTTGTTTGTTGCTGGTGGATTTTTATTGTTATTGGTGAGAAAAATGTAAGTTTGAGAATTCTTTATTTATAGAAATCAGGAGTGACAGATTCTTCTTCTGATATGACAATTTTAGAGGTCTCTTGCCAACGATGGCGAATGGTGTCTCTAAAATGATCAAGCAGAAGAAAATGTGGCATTACAGTCACTTCGAAATTTCTATAAAAAGAAAGTTCTCAAACTACTTTTTTTCAAACTTTTTTAAGAAAACGCAATATAGAATGTAATTTTGTGCTAATTACCTAACGATTTATTGCTCTATTCGCAAATGAACTTGATCTATAGTTTTTACTGAAGTAAGGTAGGTTAGACCGGGGACGTTCTTACAGTTTAAATACTACGAAATAACACAAAATGTGATGGAAAGTAGTTACAGTAGTGTTGGAAAGTGTTGCACGGAATTGATAATTTATTTATCAATTAAGTTTTATAGTTCAAGTAATTTTTAATTTATTTTTAATTCTTTATTTTATATTTTCCTTACTCAAATAAAAAAATAATTAAATATGCGATAATTTTAATGTTAATACAATAATTTTAATTAATCAATAATTAATATTAATTAAAATCTCCAAATGGTTATTTTTAAAAATTTCTAATTATTAAATAAAAGTCAGATTACTTATTTAACAACTTTATTCATGTTAACTAAATAACAATGCAAAAATGTTCAAAATTAATATTTGGTGGGTCCTCCTATGTTGCTTATAACATCTTTTAATCTCTTAGGTAGGGAATGAATTACTTTTTTATGATAATCCTTAGGTAGAGCATTCTAAACTTTAATTGCTGTTGCAATGAGATTTTTCTTATTCTTGAGTGCAGCCGCTTTAATTTTTCTTTTCAAATAATCTTGTAAGTTTTCTATAATATTTAAATCCGGTGAATTAGAAGGCCAAGCGATTAAGTTTATCCCATTTTCCAAGCAATAGGACCGTACCTTAAATGAAAAACAGATTGGAATCAATATTTTTACGTCGTATAATTATTTTATAGACTTATGGCAAGAGGCATTGTCTTGAAACCCTTCATTCTTTGCATATAGTTTCATTACAGACGGCATTAGGGCATCTTCTAGAACAATGTTTTTCAATCTGTAAATTGTGACCTCCAGGGAGGTCGCAAGGTCTTGCTCGGGGGGTCGCGTTTGCAAGCCAGGTAAAATAATTTTTTTTTAAATAAATTACAAATTTATTATTAAAATAAAAAAAATACAATTTTAATGAGAAGCCTCTGTGCTAAATAATCAAATCATTTTCTAATTGAAGTCTATTTCTTTTCTTAGTGCTTATGTTCACCATTGAAGAGAACGCTAGATCACATAGGTGGAAATGGCGAATGGCACTAATAATTTCAAAGCCTCTCTTGCCAGCTCTGGATATTCTTCTTTTCTCTTCATCCAGAAGACGCCAATGTTTTGCAAATTGAACTCTTTTTTTTAAGCATGCCGTCTGCAGCAAAATCTATAAAATATTCTTTCATCTTTATGGTCAGATCAACTAGTTGTAGTACTGACATATTCAAAAAAAGAGAAACTTAAAGTTTCTCTTCCAAATTATGCAAGCTCTGTATCATGCAAGGAATATGAGAACCAACGATCGGTCCGTTGCATTTCTTCGACAATCTTCTGAACGCAAGAAGAGCCATTTTTTGTAAAGACGTTGAAACTACTAACGAAATTTTTTATTCAAAATATTTAAGTGGCTAAAAAGAATAAAACAGGACTTTTCCTAAATGAAAGTTAAAGAAGAGAAGAATAAATTTTGCAACGAGCCCACTTTTATTGCCAGTCATAGTCTGTTTTTTGTTTTTGCAAGAATTTTTTCCCATTTGACGTCGCCAAAAGTACAAAAGAAGCTAGGTACAAAAGCAAAGTGCGTTAAAAGTTGGGTTTTTTGGGAAAAAGTTGAAGGGAAAGATATTATAATAAATTCCCACAAATGGTAGCATTTGGTCAGACAGGCCTATTGTTGGTGGGCGCCTTATTGAAAACTTGGACATTAAATTTTACTTCCCCGAACAGGGCTGTAATAAGGAGATTTATTAATTAAAAATGAGGTGAACAAGTTTCGTTACAGCTTCTCCGGAAAACCGTTGCATCATCTGAATCAACTGACTATCTGAATCAAACAAGTTGATTTTAATTTCGACGGAGAAAATCACTCTATTCTACTCATCCTCTTATTAGCGAAATTGGACCGTTTTTTCTTATTATTGGAGTTAATACCGGTTTTTTATGAGGGCGATATCATCGAATATTGAATTTTTTTAAACGCTATCCGAGGGGTCAACCGCTAGAGGAAATCGTGTACAATTAACTTCACACTTCACGTAATTCATCATACTTCTTCGTACTTCATATAATTCAGCAGTAATTCATCGATACTTTCAGTATCAAAAACTTTCAATTTCAGAGACTTACTGAAATACCAAAATTTGAGCACTGGATGGTGTTCCACATCCTCCACACCTCCCGGATCGAGTAGTTTATTTTTTATCAGAAGTAAACTAAAGATTTCCCGTTGCAGAGACACTGGAAGGTGTTCCACACCCCACACCCTCCGGATTAATTAGTTTATTTTTTATTTTGTTGCAGAGATCTGCCTTCAAGGGGGTACGGAATTTATAATTACGCAATTTATAATTAATTGTCAGATTACGAATTAAACACATTTACTTGGCCATAGCGAATTTTAATAAACTTGAGATATGCTTAAATATTTAATTCACTTTTAATAAAAATAAATTATTTAAACCGGGGTCTGGGGTGTTCCTCAATGCAAGATCTTCAGTTTACTTTTGATAAAAAGTAAACTACTCGGTCTGGGGTTCTGCATGTTCTTCAATGTTCTTCATTCCAAAAATTTGTGCACTGGAGGGTGTTCCACACCCCAGACCCCTGGATTGAGTAGTTTATTTTTATCAGAAGTAAACTGAAGATCTCTCGTTGCAGAGGCACTGGAGGGTGTCCTCCCTCTCCAGACCCCCGGATTGAGTAGTTTATGTTTTATCAGAAGTAAACTGAAGATCTCCCGTTGCAGAGATCTACCTCCCAGGGGATAAAAAATTTATAACTATACAGTTTATGATTAATTGTCAGATTATGAATTAAACACATTTACTTGGCTATAGCTAATTTTAATAAACTTGAGATATGCTTAAATGTTTAATTCACTTTTAATAAAAATAAATCATTTAAACCAGGGTGTTTGGGAGGTGTGGAACACCCTCCAGTGCCTCTACAACAGTAGATCTACAGTTTACTTCTAATAAAAAATAAACTAAAAAGTCCTGGAGGTCTGGGGGTGCGAAACACCATTCAGTACCCTAATATTACAATGCAGACAAACATATTAAAGGTTTGAAAATTTAGTAGAAACTCTCCGCTACCGTTTTAGTTTTCTAAAAAAATTATGACATATTCTTGGGGGGCAACAAAAAGGGTAAAGCAAAAATAAATTATGTGCAATCATGCACAAACGATTATTAAGATTATTTTCAAAATAGGGAGGGTGGAGCTAGCAGGTCTAAATAATGAAATAATGAATTACTAAAGCTTTTTATTGAGCTACCAAACCTCTATGATATTCAAACAAATGAGCTAAAAATAAATTACAAAATTAACTAAAGAAATCTAAGTTTAATTTAATTAATTGATTACTATTAAACTAGCAACTACCAAAACTTTTAATTAGTAAAATAATGACCTCCAAAGGTCTATTCAACGTTTAAGATAAAAAAATGTTAAGGAAATCTACTGATGTAAGTTAATTTGCTATCAAATAATTATTATTGAATACACGTGTCTTATCAATGATACACATTATCCGTAGCGCATGTGCATAAGTTAGGTTCAACTTCATGTAATTCGCCAAAAATTTACTAACTTCATGATACTTCACTTGTACTTCAATATTCTTAACACGTATTTTACCTACTTTACACGTACTTCATTAATTTTGCCAGTACTTCATGTAATTCGGAAGTACTTTATGTATTTCACAAGTACTTCATGTACTTCATGAGATGTGTACAAAAAATTTCACCAGCGGTTAACCCTTGACGCTATCCAATTCGATGTCGCTATTACTTATCTCCTGTTGCCTATTGTAGTTTCCTGGAAGCAGAGGAAGCAGTTGTATTCGTTTTATTAAAATATCTTGAAGCGTCGTCGTCTTCCTAGGTCTTTCAGATCTTGATCTCGGCAATAGCATTCTTCTATCAGAATAATTTTTTATTATTCAACTCACAATAGTTCTATGACATTTTATTATTTTTGCTACAGCACTAAAATAAAAATTTTCTTGATGGAAGCGAGTATTTCTCCACGCAGTTCCGCACTTACTTCTTTTTTTCTCGGTTTCATAACACAAAAATATTTCCAAGGTACGAAAAACACCACAAGGCAAACTTATAACTTACAATTCTAAATACTAAATGACGAATAGATATAATTTGCACCTTTTCGACCACACGAATAATGCCGAAAAGTATCAAAATAGAATATATATTCTGATACTAAAACCAGGTTATTACAATGCGTGCAACACTTATCGATACTACTCTATTTTTCACCGAAAAATTCACATTTGAATTTCACATCGTTTATTAATGATTTCTTCCCGATATTCCACCAGAAAGATAATAATTTGTATTTTTCGAACAGTTTCAGAATAAGAAGGTTTTGTTACGTGATACATTTAAGGATTCATTGTGTCAAGAAGCCATTTACGTGTAATATTTGTAATAAAATGTGTGCGAAATTTTTCGATGATGATTCCAAAATCTATATAATATGTATTGTATAAATTAAAAAGGAATGTCTTTTCAAGAAGAAGAGATGGTACCTAAACTTATAGGGTACAAGCAACATATTTATAATTTATAGAATTGCCCGCAAATAGAAAACAACCCGAATAAGAGAATTACAGATACTTCGCTCTTTGAAGTGGTAAAGGTTGCACTACGTATGTCAACAGAGCACATCTGCCGAGGTTTCATCAAATCTACAGTTGTCTGATCAAAAGCCTTGATTGGACTAATTACAAATAAGTTGCAATGTTGTGCAATTTAAAAGAATGTTTAATTAGCCTGAACTCCAACAATAATTTCTTATCAATTATTAAAAGTAAAATAATGATTAAAATTAATAGTAGCAGCAAATGATTTTGAAGTAATTTATAGGAACAATATAATTTGGATTAAAATATAATGAATATTAAAATATCGTTCAATATGGAAACGAAAATTTAATTTAATGTAAATATTTTGAGTTATTAAAGTTTTACTAAAATTTTGTTTTGTTAAAAATAAAATTGGAAGTAATTGTTTACCTTGATACTGCATTAAGAAGACTGCATCAATATTAATCTAAAAAGTAATTTCCTCTAAATTTCCAGCACATCGTTATAGTTTCCTATGCTTTTATTTTGGTATTACATAATTTTCTTAAGACTATTAACTAAAGTTAACTTTTTAATTTACTAGATTACTTTTATAAATAAAATAAATATAAAATTATTATCACACGAATAGAAATTCAGTTAATTTTACTGTATTATATTTTAGTAAAAAATTTCCACCCATTTAATGCAGAAAATTTGCTAAAATTTACGTAGGTTGAGTTAAGGGATAAATATTCATATCTGTATTTGTAATGTTGTTTATAGAATATACAAAGGCTTCTGTTTTGTGTGGGTAGAATCGCTGCATGTAAATCAGTTTATTAAAATTTTGGATTAAACAAAATTTTTTTTACCTGAAAACCCCTACACAAATTATATTTCAGCGAAAACCTTTGTATAACTTACTGTAATTATAATATGAGATAAAAATGAAATTTGCAAGATATGAAATAAAAAAAGTAGCATTTTAAACTTTATTCGCGTGTTTATTTAGGAAAACTACATTTAAATAAAATTACATTTTATTTTAATAGATATTTTATATTCTAAAACTTATTACATTATCCTGTCGTAGTGTAGAAGCATATTTTTCTATCTAATAATTTTAAAATATAAAAGTTCGCCAACTTAAATATTTTAAATTTTACATTTCATGGAAACTTTCTGCTGTAAAATTTGCATGCAAATATAATTTTTCATGAAATGTATGAATTAACCACAAAATACTAATTTTAAATAAATGATTGTTAATTCTTTGATCGTCTAAGCTTAAAAGCTCTGCATTAAAATTACACAGATCACGAAATTGCTTTTGATATTTGTTTAAAACTTTAATTACACTTCTAATTTTTTGCCGGTAATTAGCATATTAATTCGAATTAGACGTTTCGGTTTATTTTATCTTATGTAGTCGGTTTAATCTTAGTCGATTTCTCGTTATGGGTATTCTCCAGTCGACGCTTTTATTTGTATGTTAAATTTTAAGTTAGTAGTTGAATAATTTTCCAGTGCGAACGAGGTTAAGTGGATCGTTTCAATAAAGAATTTTAAAATTATGACAAAAATATCGATTTGATTTATTTGTTTCAGGTAAAATTACATTTTTAAAAAATATTAGGAATATACTTTTTTCATCAATATGAAACAGTTTCGATTAATAATAATTATAGCTTTTTTTAAATATCAGCATGATTAGGAATTAGATTCACTCATTTTCTGATGGTCATTAACTATGAACTGATGATTCTCATTTGAATGAAATTTAAACTAAACATCCTGTCAACGATCAGTATAGTAAATTAGAATTTCCATATCGACGGTGGGGTATTTCCGTCAAGTATGAATTTGCAATTTTCTCGAAAATTAGGGTTCTCTGTTGAATCTTAATTTATGTACAAATCTTTACTTCGCTGAACAATTCTTTTCATCATTTAATTATTCAGTAACTGTATTATTTGTTATTTCCAATATAACAGTAATATAAAATGTCATAAATTTGTATTATTTTTATAAATCGCAATTTTATCGCTAAAAGTTTTTTCATGAGGAAATCCAACACAAGTTGTTTAACGTTATGTTTCTTCTACAAATCCAATCATCGTAATAGTTAATATTGCTCAAAATATTGTTGGAAACACAAATGGAAAACAAAAAACTAATTTTTCAACAATTAGACAATATAATTATTAATTTCAATTATTATTTAATAACTGTTTCAATATTGAAACGTATCTGCTAAAAAGTTTTTACTGATGTTTTATGCTATTTGAGAAGAGGAAATACAACGTGAAACTTTCGCAATTAATTCTCAATTGTCAGGAAAATCTTAAGAATTTACAATCGCGTTAAACTTTAATTTAGCAAGATAGTAATAGATTTTTAATTTGTACTATATGTTTTTTATAGAAATTATAATTATACGTTTATGTTTAACCTGCAAAATTAATATTAAAGTAAAATTTTAAAAATTAACAGGTTAACTGATTAACAAAATAAAATTAATTTTTATTGAAAGTCTGATGACAACAGTAACTATTGCTGAAAGCTTTTTTTTTGTTCAGTTAAGATGCTTGTAACAAAACTCGTTTTGCATCACTTTAAGTTATAATTTTAACTAATAAATTTCCGGATTACGGCCCTGCCGCAATCTAAACTTTAATTTTTAAGTTTTCCAAAAGACGCCAAACGACAATAGCGCCATATGCCTGTTGCTACCTTTTGTAGGCATTTATTTAAATATTTCTTCCTTAACCACTTTCGTTACCTAGCCGCTTTCATACATCTGCCGACGCCAAATTGGAAAAACTCATTTTATCCTGCAGAAATTTGGTTATTGCCGAAATCGATATAGTCTTATCTGTACCTTTGTGATGATCTTATCCTTACCTTCGTAACAGTCTTGTCTTCTCTTACCTTGACAAAGCGTTTTATGCATGTATTGTCTTACCGTAACTTTGGAAGAAGCCGGTAAACTTATCGATTTGTGATAATTTTAAATTTTCCTTCGTGACAGTCTTGTTTTTACCTTCGTGAAGAGTTTTCTTCTTGCCGTTGTGCAAAACAGTTTTATTGTAGCTTGGTGGAAGAAGAAGAGGCGAACGTTGCTTTATCTGCTAATTTTAAAAATTTATACAGGCGATTATCGCGAATTTATCGGATCAACTTCTGTCAACTACCGTAAAGTGGTAAAATCCAAATTTATTAATTAAACTTTCTTATTTATAAATAAATAAGTGTAAACTATTTATTATTTATTTTTATTTGCGAATTATCCATGTGTAAATCAATCTAAACGATTGCATGGTCCACGCCCGATTCTGCTCACCGATAGCTAGCCGTAGATATCTTTATGCGTTTTCAGCTTGTAACACGTTAATTTTTAAAATTTTACATTAATATATTTTTTTTAATTATATCCCGTAATTTGCAAGAAGTTTGGTGTCATAGTAACCAAGATCTCGGATCGGGTAGATTCCTCGGACCGAGAAATCTTCAGTTCGAGTTCCGGTCTGTTAATTTCGTTTTTCTTCTATTTTTGTCTCTACTAATACTATATTTCCTCCAGACTGTGAGATAGTGATTAACGTTGACAATAATACAAAAACAGCTGCACCAAAATAAAATTTGAATACAAAGAGAAATTTCTCATCTTTCTGCTCAATAAGATTAACAAACCAATTTAAACAAATCTTTTTTATGCTTTTTGTAACACTTCTTTTGGAATTTAGAGCTGTTTTCATACTTTTCAAGCGATTATCTGCATTTTTTGTGTTTAAAAGTCCACAGTTCAGTGAACACATAAAGATTTATGGCTTTGATGAATTGGCGCTGTTGGGAAGCGGTTTAAGCGAAGTTGTTTACTTAACTAATGTATTATTTTTAACTTTTTCAAATACTTTAAATTAATCAATTAAATTACATAATAGATGTAAACTATTAAAAATACATAAATTATGTCTATAAATATCAAGCTTTTATGAAATCCGGTAACTACATCTTTACATTTTACGCTTTAATGGAATATGCAAATAAATTTTGATTTATGCATTTTGGTTGGTCGGTTGTACACCCTACTAACTATGTTATATCTGATGAAATAAAAAACTTACAGGGTATAAAATCAAAATCAATTCATTGTTTTATGAAATTTATAAATCGTGCTATAAATCAACCGCATCGGAAGTGACAAATTTTGTGCATTGGCGAATTCTAAGCCCAATTGTATAGGTCAATGTTCTCTACTTTTGAAAGCGGCTCAAATTAACATTTCAGTGAATAGAAATTCACACGGCGATAAGTTAAGTGATTAATATTTAAAGACTGCATTGAAATCGCGCTTTTTGTATTTCAGCCTATAGATCCGATGTAACATATTTTATGGGAAGGAATTCGGAAGTAGTAAATCTACAGCTTTTCTTTCTTCCTATTCTTTTAATTTTATGAAACAGCAATATTGCAATACTTGGATAAACGGAGCTTACTCGAATGATAATATTTCGTTATTACTTTTTAGGTGTAAAGCCCACTTTTTAATTATACCTTCAGCTATTGTTGCATTAGATTAGATGTAAAGCTAGTAAAATTATGAGATAAATTTGATTTAAAAGCCAATATTTTTATTACGTTTCTTGAACAAACATTTTTTCTGTATAACGTGATTTTATACTGCCTATTTTATGGGCAATATTGGCAATTTTCAGTTATTTTATTGACAATGGAAGAGCATAAAGAATAAAACTAGAATGAAAAGCAATAAATTTTGGTTTTTTAAAAGGCAGATGATTATGTAAAAATAGTTAAAATTTTATGGCAAAATCAACACAACAGCTCTCTTTATAATGAAAACAAAATTATTCTTAAAATTTAAAAACACCTATAGTAAAAATTTGTCAATAATTTCAACCATCGGCTTATGCTTGTAGCTTATTTTCATTCAGATTTTAAATATATTTGGAACATTAAAATTCAAATTTAAAAATGGGATTATTTTTTGATTTCCAATAAATATGTTTAAACAAAAAATATTGATGAACGATCTGCGAATGATTTCCGTATTTTTAGTTTTCGTGGATGAATAGCTTTTTATTGTTTGAAAGCAATGATTTTTCCACGACTATCTGTATACGTCAGTCAAGAGAGCCTTTTAGCATTTGATTCTTGTTCTCATTTTTTAATATTATTCGTGCTTATAAAAACATTTTTTTATTATTTAAGCAGTTTGTCATATGAATTATTAATAGTCACGTTTTTCAGTTTTCATATAAATTGAAATTTCTTCATATTTAATGTATTTTTATTATAATAGGGATTTACGCCAATTGCTCAACCATCTAAAAATATTAATAAATTATTTAGTATTCAGATGCTTTTTGCAGGAGTGTCTAAGAACACTATTAAATGAGAAAACATATTTTCTTCATAAAGAAAATTCTGATAGTCGGTGTTGTAGAAACACCCAAATTGTGCCGTTTTGAGATCTTTTCCATTAAGGGTTAATGCGATTTTTTCGACTGAATTTAAGATTTCAATAACTTTTGATGTGTGATTTATAAATTCCACTTTAATCCTGCTGCAGTGCTTATTGATTTTCGAACTGAAACTTTGGAATACATAATATATTTTAATCAACTAAATCTCATATTTTTTTAATATTCCTCATATAGGAAGCAGTGGAAATGTTGCTTGCTATCAGACGACCAATTTCTTAAAAACATCTTGGCTTCTATAGAAATGTCTTTTATATTTTTTGTGTATCATTTTTTGTCGATCTTAGGAGTTACTTCATCCACTTCATTTCGGAAAAAAGTAACAATGAACCAAACTTCTGCTTTGAAATTGTTCAAGCTATTTAAACAGCTTAATAAGTCTAAATGAAGTTTATTTTTAAATTAAATTATATTAAAATGTACATTATGATACAAGAGCTTAACAATAATTTTTTTATTAACGAAAACGCATCAATGTGATATACAAAAATCCTAAAATACAATTTTTAGTGTGAGTCATTTTAATATCGTAAAAAATGCTTTTGAAGTAAAATAATTTATTTTTTAAATAATATACCTACTTATAGTATTGGGCGCAGGAAAAGGAAAAAAAATTATTTACAAAGTAATGAGAGTATTGGCTGTTTTCTTAAACCTCCAGAATTTTAAACTTATACAAACATAATACTGATATATCCACTATAATACCGAACAAGATGATTTTCGGTTTGGCTTGGGTTTTTGTGGTTTACCAACAACACTTAATAAAGCTTGTTCGAATACACTCATAACATTCCAATTAAATTTTGAAGAACATTCCACATATCCATCCGCTTTGATTCTATGTTGCAAAATTTCTCCGTCTTTTGATGAAATGGTTTTTGGACATTCTTCTCTAAGATCAGATTTTGTCGCTAAAGAAAATCAAATGTATAAATTTTTTTTCGGATTTTGGATTAAGAAAAACTACTTACCTACTAAAATAATTTTAGCTGTTGGTCTATGATGGCGCAATTCTGGAATCCATTTATTTATTATATTATTGTAGGAAGCGCTATTATTTACAGCAAAGCACAGTACGAATACGTCGGTCTAAAAATGAAAATACTAAGTATTAGATGATAGTTAGTTCACATCTTTTATTGCATTATTGGAAAGAATGGAAAATTGTAAAGAGGGACGTACAAATATTTAGACACCAAATTAACGATTATGGAACTGCCAACTTTTACACTAACTAGGTAGGTACGTTTTCAATGTGCTGATCGAATAAAACTTTTAAGTTTAACAAGATTTAGCATTATTTGATTCAATTTCAAGTTTTACAATACGATTCAATGATTTTTCCTAAGTACCTTAAAATTTACTTTATTTATTTTCTGTTTTTTATTGGAGATTGTCAGTTACTCACCAGAAGTATAACTAAGATTGACATAATTTGATAGACAATCACTTTCGCATGCATTGATTATTTTATTCTAGCGAATTTGGTGTACTAAATTTTGAAAAAATTTACGAAAATGTAATTAAGAATTCAATATTTACACTTAATAGTTACATCCACTTTTAAAAATTTCAAACTCATGACCTACTGAATTATTGTTACAAAATGTAAGTTTAAATAAAAAGAAACGCCGTTGGGTAGTATCTACAGAGAATTTATAAAATTATTTTGTCACAATTGTAAAATAACTTACTTAGGAAACCTGAAAGTTCAGAGAAAACTATAAAAGAAGATCGTTAATTCTATAAAATAAAAATCGGTCCTAATTCCCCGATCATTGTGCTAGAAATACGTGTAGCTTTAAACAATAAATTTTAGAATTTCTACTTTAGCAATTTTACATTATAAAATATTACAATAAACTTTCCTCCTTCAGCAACCACTTTTTAACCAAATAAGTCCTGAATAACGCAATGCAGAATGATTTGCTCTTCATTGCATTTTTAAAAGAGTAAGCTCGTTTAATTATATCTGATAATTACTTTGAAATTATTTAGGAACTTTCCATGTCAGTGATGCTTGACATATTTTAAAATTTTAATCACTCGACTATATTAAGGTTCTAAGTAAGAAAATTGGATTTAATATTAAATGAAGAGTCAACGAGCTCTTAATTAAACTGACTCATAATAATTAAAGCATATTTATAAAAAGTTACATTAACTTCATTGCATATATTAAAAAATGTTGACTTACTTCCGGGTATGCTAAAGCACGTAATCTATCGTATTCTTCCTGACCTGCAGTGTCTTGTAATATTATTGTTCTCATTCTTCCATGCACCCTTATATTCATGGAATAAGAATCAAATCTAAAAATTTCATTTTGTAGTAGCTTTTATTATAACAATTAAATTCTCGTATAAAAATATACAAATCAATAATCAAACAAAATTGAAATGTCGAAGAATTTCAACATTTTTGTTTTTGGCGTTTACTGCTTGTTAATTTTTAATATGTGCAAAGTGCAAAAATATAATATGTTGTACATATTATGTTCAACTGCAAAACTACCAAACACTTGAAAAGTTCATTTTAAAGAAAAACTTAACTAAATGATAAAGCATTTAAACTTTAACTGTAAGTTTGAGCTTTTACGAAGTTAAGTTTTTCAGTTAAACTTCTAATTTTGCAATTTACCACCTAATTATGTACCTAAAATTACTTTTAAAGATTTGTACATTATAAAAACTTTGTTGAGCTAATTTTGGTTTTATTTTTAGCAAAAGTAAACAGGTTAATTTATAACTGATATAATCGTAAAAACTCACACTGTTGGTATGTAAATATCATCGTATTTTTTGTCTTTGTATACAATTAACATGCACGTTTTTCCAGTATTTCCATCACCCACCACCGTAATACGTATGTGACTTTTGGTGTCGTCCATTATATGCGATAATATATTGCTGGCCTGAAACGATATCATTAATTTGTACTTTTTAAATTAAAAAAATAAACGACTTTTTGGTGGTAAATAATGTATAAACTGTGAGTACCTACAACAGTTCTAATTAATCAAAACTCCACAAACAAACTTTTAATTTTATTTTATATTCGTTTATTCAGATTTATGTTTTTGGCGAATACACGTGAAAAATGGAAGTTAAATGTTAATACTTACAGTTGTAATAATATGTTCATGATAAATGTCAAATGTGCTTCTTCGTATTATGAATGCTACAAATGGAAGGTAGATACTACACTATCACAAAGATTATAAGTTATCTAAATAGATAAGGATATTATAGCACCGTGTTTAAAATACGTATATACCTATAGGTACATACAATATAATATTCGATATAATATGAATATTTAAATCTTGTTATTGTTTAAGGCACTAGAAATTTACATAAACACAATTTCACGTAGGTGCTCTGAACAACCACTAACTAAAACATAAAACATTATTTACTGAAATGTTATACCATCGACGATTGTATAATATAGCCCAACCTTTCTCCAAGTCTTAGATAAAAAAATAGTTAAAATATTTATCAAGTGTGCAACATATATCATATTTTGTACCCAGTGATTCAGCAGTACAAATATTTACAAATTTAGAATATTTATTAAGAGTCTAGAGCGATCACTTTTAAGAAGAAAATGTAAAATAGTTTGTGAGAAATTATCATTGAAATATCAGACGGTCATTGGCCTGGTTGTTAGCGCGATTAAGTGCTAACGCTAAGGCGCCCAGTTCGAATCCGGGCAGAGGCTCACTTTGTTCTGACCGTCGCCGTGCTTCAGAAGGCATGTAAAGCCGGTGATCCTCCTATGTTAATGAATTTCCATCATTAACAATAAAATAATGTATGTATGTAAAATAAATAATGCTCACAGTACTAACAGTGGGTTCGGAATATCGCCGATGCTGCTGTTAAGTAATAAGCAGATCAACAGATCTCAAGAAAGTTCAAGAAGAAGAAGTGATATCATATTCTTGCAGAAGACTTATTTACTATCATTACCATTGGAACGATACTTTCTGCGTTAGCGCGCCAAAAAAAATTTACCTAACGCTCTACACCTTATCTGCATCCCTAGTTTTTCTGGTGACTCTTCGACTAATCCAAATCACAGAGCAATTCTAAGTAATTGTGAAATCGACAAGATTTTTTTACAAACGGACAAAAATGAAGAATAATTAATAACTAGCCAGTGCGGTAGAAAACGTATGACGAATTTCAAAATTAAACAATTGAATCTACAATAAACCGAAAAATATGTATACAAACAAAATATTTTAGTTAAGCACGTTTTGGTGTACGCTTCACAATAAACGCGATGCACAAAACAAATTTTACTAAAAATCTCGGCTACTGTCGAATGAACCAATAAATCCAAAAACAAATAAAGCGACCGGCGTCTGTATGGTAGTTGATTATAAGTTGTGTTTTTGCCAAAAGTTGGTGCCAAAGTAAAATAACATAACAATCCTTATATCAAAAAAAATAACGATAAACAAATTCGATACCATGAATAAAATTATGTGGTGATTTAATCCTACTGCATAGATTTAACAGCCGTCATTACCAATCCAATCGACAACTATAAATTCACCATAAATAACCGTTCCATAATCCTGAAAATTCGGCAAAAAAAAAATATTTTTCCCTTAATTGGGGTTTAAAGTCGCACTATTCTAAAACACGACCTCCCATTTGTCTTCTCGAAATCGAATCCCCTAAAACCGCCAACCCATCAACCAGGCCAACCACCTGTATGTTTGGCCTTCAATTATTTCGTACTTAAGAGTATAAAGTAAAATACACGGGGTGGTCTAAAATTTCAGTAACTCCAAATTTGTCGTAGGACCAAATTTGAATGTATGTTACACCATCCCAGATGCACTCTAAACACAGAGAGCATATTTGTGAACGGAAAAGTTGTTGTGTGGCAAAACTGTAACAAAAATAATTTTGATCATTTGCTCTATATTATTTTGGCTCAATCCGAAATACACCCAAACAATCCTAGCGAGGTTTTAAAATAGAAAAATACGCCGGATAGTAAGATCAACATCAAAATTAATAAGGAAAACTCTAACTTAACGAGAGCGACTGAAAAATCTAGTAAGCCTAGATTTTGAGAAAATACGGCAGTTCTGATAGCAAAGCAACAAATAAAAGTAAACGAGAAGGAAACTAATCTTCAGTGAGATACCAGTAGAACTGTTTGGTGTCGGTGAAGAGTTTTACGTTGAGAAATTTTATAAATATGTCTTTCACATAACTTCTACTCTGTGCTCAAGTCGTATTTCTATAATAGAATATTTTTTGTAAAGTATCAGGGCGAGATATCGTAGCTTTACGCAGTCAACTTTAGATCTCCACAGGGTAGTGTTTTGGGCCTAATACTGTACCTGATCTATACAGCTGTCAAAACGCATCTGTCAATCTACAAGCGCACTTGAATAAAATCAAAATCTCGTTGAAAAAAATTGAGAATTAAAGCTAATCCACAAAAATCTGTGCACGTGACATTTAAAACCAAGAGAGACACCTGTCCACCTGTAAAACTAAATGGAAGAATTATCCCTCCAAAAGAAGAAGTCAAATACCTTGGTGTACATCTTGACCGACGTCTGACCTGTGGTAAACATATCTGGAGTAAGTGATTTCAAAAGGGGCACTCCCTTAAGAAACACATGTGGCTGCTAGGCTGCAACTCGCAACTTTCAATGGAGAACAAAGTACTCATACACAATGCTATAATCAAGCCAATTTGGACGTATGGCATTCAGCTCTGGGAAGCAGCCAGCCATTCCAATATCGCCTAAATCCAACGGTTTCAATCAAAAACCCTAGTTGTGGATCACTTTGTTGTACCAAACAAACGCATTCGAATGGCACATAAGCATTAATTATAATCATTAGTCATCAATAACAGACTGTTAAAGTACCAAAGGAACGCGCCATTGGGCGTACTCTTCCTACATTAAGTTGTATATTTATTCATTAATTGTACATATCTTTTGCTTATTATCTTTTGACAGATTGTAAAATTAAATGAAATCAACAAAAAGAAGAAAACGTAAAACTAATATGAAAGCTGATAGAAACAGTAACATAAATACCAGACAATAACAAAACGCCTTGAAAAGAAGTTGCTTTCAACAGAAAATTAAATCACCACGGATTAATTTAGTAGTACCACGGAAAATAAATTAGTTGTACGTGAAAGAGGTGAAGAAAACAGTTCGAAATGAGGATATAGAGGGGAGTTGCTCAGCTTTAGATTTCCTTAATCCACTTCTAGCTCATGAGCTAATGCCGCCATCTTAAAAAAATGGCGATCATAGTGGCTCCGCACATTGTTTTTCGCAATTTTGTCCAAAACTGTTAGTCGTGCGTCAATTTTGAAGAGGATCTTTTTTAATGAGCATGAAATTTCTAATAAGAACATGTAGCTGTTATTCCGATGCGATGTTGGGTTATCCCGGAAAAAATTACAAAGTAAACAATTTTTTTGTTTGTTAAAAATGCGAGCAATAGTCTGAAATAGAACGAAAATGTTTAATTTACACCTAATGCATTTTTTTTAATTCTTATTATTTTTTTGGAAATTTACTATTGTTTTTATGATTTTAAAATGACCCCAATTTTAAATAGTTAATTTATTTTCAGTTTGTATTTTTTTTCCAGAGAAACCTGGCATCGCATTCCGAAATTTTATGCCCTTTAAAAAAGGTTCTTGTCAAATTTGACTTAAAACTAACAGTTTTGGAGAAAACGCGAAAATAAATTGGGGAGCCGATCCGACCGCCATTTTTTAAAGATGTTGGCGTTAGTTCATGGGCCAGAGGTGCATTTTTATTACGTTTAAAAAATTTAAAACTCCACATGTGAAAATTAAAAATATAAATGCGTAGTCCGGAAACTTCGGGCCATTTTGAAAGAAAATTTATGTGTAAAACGAATTAGCATAACCAAGAAATTCTATCAATAGTGTTTAAATAATTAAAATCGGTCTATAAATAAGATTAATTTGATATTTAAAATGTTGATTAAATTGGAATTTTGTGACGTTTAGCAATTAGGCGAAATGAGAATTATGAATTATGACAGCTCATGCCAGCATGAAGTGACAACTGAAAACTTTATAAATCGATTATTAATAATTATTACAATCAATTATCGTTACAAATAGTACATTTTTCGACAAAATAATTTTCGTCAACATCTATTTACTTGCATTCCACGTTCACTAGTTTTTATTCGATATAGAATTTTTTGTTTGGTAAGTGTTTTGTTACATTAATATTATTAAAATCTGTATATTTTCAATTGTAGGATAACTGGATTGTGAAGATATTAAAGAAATTAGTGGTCGAAACAGAATCATGAAAAAATTTATGCGATTCGAAGTAGTCGTTAGTTAGCAAACTTGTATAACCTTTACTCCATTAGAAAATTTACAATCTCCGTGCTATTGCAACTACAGTTTAAAACACTTCAAAAGGCTCAAAATTTCTTACTAGTTGGAAGTTGTTTGAAAAAAGAGTTTTTATGACGATAACTAACAACTTGATTGATTAGTATTACATAAATGATTATAATAAACACAAGATATTAAGAAAATTTATTTATAAAATTGTAATTGATGTTACAATTATGGCATTCCATTGATATATTTATACCTCCAACATTTAAGGAACTAGAAGAGGTAGGTACATTAATAACAGAATTATTGATAATGTGCCCCTCTTCAATTGTAGAACTGGATTGTACAGGAACTGGTGGTGTCGAGGAATCTTCAATTGTAGAACCGGATTGTACAGGAATTAGTGGTGTCGAGGAATCTTCAATTGTAGAACCAGATTGTACAGGAATTGGTGGCGTCGAGGAAGCATCGACATGTTGATTAATTGATGTTGATTGGCTTTGGACCATACGAGCTATGCTCGTTTTAACCGAGAGTGAGTCAGCTATATAGCCCTCGGCTACCGTAGATGACTTCCAACCCCCATGTTGTTTCAACTGCAGGATATTTCCACCGCTAGCAGCTAATATTGTGGCTGAAGTTCTTCGGAAGCTATGACCCGTGTAAGACGCAGGGTTTTGCAAATTTAAATACATTGCAATTTTGTTTGGTACTTGCCCTATTGTATTATGACCAATATTTTGCTTTGTAGCTTTTCCATTGCGTATACTAATAAATAATTTTGCATGTCGGAAGTTGGTCTAATTTTTAAATATGTTTTACAATTTTCATCCAAAGGGGTTCCATAACAACAAATTTTCTAGATGAACCATTTTTACTATTACGAATGTTTATAATAATCATATCATCTTTTATGATAACATCAGAAAGAAGCAAATTGCAAAGTTCATCGCATCTGCAAGCCCCAGATAAACCAATTATAAGAATTGCCTTATTTACAATATGACATTCATCGGTGCATTAATCAGAAATTTTGTAATTTCTTCTTGACTGAAAACGGAAGACTTCTTAGCACGGTAATTCACATTTTGGCGTTTTAAGAACGCAACTAATTTGAAAAACTTTGAAATGTCTATGTTGTCCTTTAAAGAAAGAGTTGATTTTAACATAGAATAATGTGCCCATAAAGTGGAAGCTTTTTTATCATTGGCATAACTTTGGAAATATGCTAACAGTACATTTTCAGATATTATAACCACACTTCGCGCAGTGCACCAATTTTTAAATGTTACATAAGCTTTCATATAAAGAGTCTTGATTTTTCCGGCAGTAGCTTGTCTGCCACTGATTCAGCAATCTCTCTCATTTCGGGTGGTGTACAACTTTCACTCATTTTAAAACACTCGCAAAACTTATAAATATCAAAATATTTAATGTAACCTTTATGTCAAAATTAATTAAACATTTTCAAGCAAGTGTCAACATCAAAACAAAAACTATCATTTGTTTTATAATTTGAAATAAATAATTAAAACGATTTACTTTATTCATTAACAATTATTATTATAAGAGTAAACAATCCTAGTAGTGGAAAAATTGTAAAAACCACGGTAGTGAAGCGTGTTATAACCGCGCGTTTAAATCCGCGGTGCTACGCACCTTGGGATTTAATCTGGCGCTAGGGTTATAACACTATGCTTCACTACCTGGTGTATAATATACTATTTCAAACTTAAATAGTATGTTCACTTTTAAATTAATTATGAACCACATTGATTTACTAGTTCAGTTACAGAGCAGAAATTCTGGGTTTATATCTCACACTTGACAGAATTTTAACTCGCCCTTCCGGTGGTATCAACACGTTCAACAAAAATTTCAATTTTGAAATCAATCAACAATTATTTGATAAAACAAATTATAATTCAAAAAAATAAAGGAAAGCGGTAAAATAATAAAGTTATAGGTACCTACTATATATAATTATGTCATAACATAACTAAACTTACTGAAACAATTTATTAGAAGTAATTAATAAAATTAAAAGAGTTCGTTAAAATTAATGTTTATATGAAAACTTATTTTCACTTTCAATTGTGCACTGCAAACATTAATGAACAAGCAATTGCATCATTTTTTAAAGAACATAAGCAGAAATTAATCTTGAATCAGTTTTAAAATAAAAGTGTTAGTTGTTGATTGTATTTGTTAATTTTAAAATTAAAAGTGTTCACTTTTAAACTTAAAATGTACGATTTACATACTATGCAAATTTATTTTGTATGTATGACTGAAAAAAATGAGCAACGTACCTCTTTCTTTTTCCAAGCAAACAGCTTTTCACGGAACTCCATTCGCAAACCAAACGGTTTTATTATTTCGGCGATATCGTCCTTTTTAATGTATTTTAATGATCGATATGTAACACCAATAGCTGGAAATTTGAAATAATTATATAGGTACATAAATGTATTATAAATAATGTATACACTTGAACATAATATACTACATACTATGTTTTACGGGGATTTCTTACTTTTAAACCAGAATACAAATTCACCAAGTCAAATTCTTGTAAGAGTTTAAGTAATTTTTCATCATCCTCATTATTACAAATAACGGTAAATATCATATTGGTAGCGTCTTCTTCCAAATTTTCCTGCAGTTGAATTATATTTTCTGTCGTCTTTTCCTCTAGATATGTTTGAAACTGAATTTCATTTTCAGTTGCACCTTCTTCCAGATTTTCTGGCGTTAACATTTTATTAATTTTAAATCACAAAATCCTCTGCACACTTCACACTAAACTATCTAATAAGGAACACTGTCACTATTACACGTAAGCTTGGATTATGGTTTATTTGCAGATGAAGCGAAACTAGTAAGAGTTCTTATCTGCACACATAAGTTGCATTTGTATCTTGTGTCAGCTATTTTACCCTTAGATTATTATTATGTACCTACATAGTTATTCTTTACATGTTACACCTTCAATCTACACTTTAAATGTTTGAATAAACATTGCCACTTTTGATATGGAGAAATATAAAACGCCATTCTTAATTTTTCAAAGCACACTTTAAAATTAAAATGTTACTTTTAAAATGTAAGAAATTTTATGTGAATGAAAACTTTTAAATCGAAAGTATTGACATTTGTTTTAAAGTCCGAAATTTCTCTGAGTGTATCTCTTCTATCAAGACGAGATATCGTAGCTTTTCGCAGTCAACTCTAGAGTTCCACAGGGTAGTGTTTTGGGCCTAATACTGTACCTGATCTATACAGCTGACTTACCAACGAAAATATTCTGGCTTCCCATCTCGAAGCACTAAACGCATCTGCCAACCTACAAGTGCACCAGAATAAGATCGAAATCTGGTTTTAAAAAATGGAGAATTAAAGCTAATACTCAAAAATCTGTGCACGTGACATTTACAACCAAGAGAGACACATGTCCACCTGTACAACTAAATGTAAGAATTATCCCTTTAAAAGAAGAAGTCAAATACCTTGGTATACATCTTGGCCGATGTCTGACCTCTGGTAAACATATCTGGAGTAAGGGACTTCAACAGGAACACTCACTTAGGAAATACATGTGGCTGCTACGCCGCAACTCGCAACTTTCAATAGAGAACAAAGTACTAATATACAAAATCATAATCACGCCAATTTGGACGTATGCCATTCAACTCTAGGGAGCAGCCAGCAATTCCAATATCGCCAAAATCTAACGGTTTCAATTAAAAACCCTCAGAATAATCACTGATGCTTTGTGGTTTGTACCAAACAAAGTAATTTACAAGAATCTCTAAATACCAACTGTTGAAGAATCTATCCAAGCGTTTAGCACCAAATGCCAAAACACATCAAAGATCACCTCAACTCCCTTGCAGTGGACGTTTTCGATACCCACTGTACCAAAAGCCTCAAACGCCACGATTCTCTGGATTTGTCTTATTGTTTTTATATTACGTTTGAATGTCACTTAAGTATAAATTATAATAATTATAATCATCAGTCATCAACAACAGACTATTAAAGTACCAAAGGAACGCGCCATTGGGCGTACTCTTCCTATATTAAGTTGTATATTTATTCATTAATTGTACATATCTTTTGCCTATTATCTTTTGACAGATTGTAAAATTAAATGGAAATCAATAAATACAAAAGGAGAAAACGTAAAACTAACGGTGTTGTTGACAGAAACAGTAACACAAATACCAGACAAAACAAATACGACTTAAAGAAGTAACTTTCAACAGAAAATTAAATCACCACGGTTCAACTTGGTAGTACTATGGAAAATAAATCAGTTGTACGTGAATGGGGTGAAGAAAAAGCTTGAAATGCGGATACAGAGGGGTGTTGCTCAGCATTAGATTTCCTTAATCCACCTCTAGCTCATGAGCTAATGCCGCCATCTTAAAAAAATGGCAATCAACGTCGCTCCGCACATTGTTTTTCGCAGGTTTTCTCCTAAACTGTTAGTTGTGCGTCAATTTTGAAGAGGATCTTTTTTAAGGAGCATGAAATTTCTAATAAGAACTTGTAGCTGTTATTCCGGTGCGATGCCGGGTTATCCCAGAAAAAATTACAAAGTAAACAATTGTTTTGCTTGTTGAAAATGCGAGAAATAGGCTGAAATAGAACGAAAATGTTTAATTTACACCTAATGCATCTTAAATTTTTTTTAATTCTTATTATTTTTTGAAATTTACTATTGTTTTATGATTTTAAAATGACCCTAATATTAAATAATTGATTTTTTTTTAGTTTCATCGCATTCCGAAATTTTATGCCCTTTAAAAAAGGTTCTTGTCAAATTTGACTTAAAACTAACAGTTTTGGAGAAAAACGCGGAAAATAAATTGGGGAGCCGATCCGACCGCCATTTTTTAAAGATGTTGGCGTTAGTTCATGGGCCAGAGGTGCATTTTTATTACGTTTAAAAATTTAAAACTCCACATGTGAAAATTAAAAAATATTAATTTTTTATATGTGGGTAACATCCGAATGCCATTGTGCATTAGCGTAGACCCCGATCACGAAAGCTGCTTGTTTCAAGTGACAAAGTTATCTTTGATATAGCAGCAGCAATAGCTGTATGTACAATTAACTGTAGTATGTGTGTAATTAAACAAATTTGGTATGACAATCTGGCTCAATTGTTCTAATTTCTGTACGGGAGCTGATGCACGCCGCATTAAGTTCTCGGAGCCATTACTGCCTGACGCTGCAGAAGAGGCTCTGCTATTTTTAAAATCAGCCAGAAGGGAAGAATAAATAAGAAATCTTTATCAAATAATGCTATGTAAAACTTGAAAACGCTTTATCTAAAATCTACAATTTTTAAACTGGCCGGCAACATAACTTTAACAGATCTTAAAGTGCTTGAAATTTTAACTGTAGCTATAAAATTACATTATCTATATAGATGTTACCGGCAATCTGCAAAATTAGGCAATTTGCAGAATTCCTAGGCAATCTGCAAACCCACCAAGTGGTTAGGCACTGTGCAAATTCACTAGTACTTTAGGCAATCTGCAAAATGGCTACGGTGTTTTAGGCAATTTGCAAATTGTCTATATTGTTAGTCAATGTGCTTTTTGAAAATGTAACAGGCTCACATTGACTAGACATTGTGCAACAGTTTCACTTGCCGGATTGTAACAAATCGTAACAAATTTTTAAACCCCCCCTCCCCCCTAGGACCGTTACGTAATTTGTGAACAGTCCCCCAAGACGATTCTGTATTATTTTAAATCAATTAAAAGTTATAATTTTTATTATTATGATGGTAACTTTGATTTTGAGGGTACGTTGGGTACCCTACTAACACTTTTCATTGAGTTAAAGTTGTGTCTAGTTGTTTTAAAGTGTACAAGTTGTTTATTATACTTTGACATGGCGATCGGCAAAAGCGGCCAGGGAATGCTAAAATGTAATTGCACAAAGAAGTGCATAAATAAATCTTGCAAATGCCTTAGAAATAATGTAAATGTAATAGTCGCTGTCACTTTAGTAATCCATGTAAAATAAATAAAATAAAAAATAAGTAATAATTTAAAACTTTTAATTAACAAGTTATATTATAGTTAAAATTAATATATTATAAAAATAAGTAACCTAATATTGTTCCTTTTAAAATTATCTATTTAAAATATCGTTTTCATATTGCCTAGTCAATGTGAGTCTGTTACATTTTCAAAAAGCACATTGACTAACAATATAGACAATTTGCAAATTGCCTAAAACACCGTAGCCATTTTGCAGATTGCCTAAAGTACTAGTGAATTTGCATATTGCCTAACCACTTGGTGGGTTTGCAGATTGCCTAGGAATTCTGCAAATTGCCTAATTTCGCAGATTGCCGGTAACATAGATAAGTAGTACGTTGGTTTTTGACGTTGCATTGTAAACTTTTCTTATTATAAACAATTTTTCACAAAATTTACGAATTCTCACTAAAAATCTGTTCTTCTTTGTTCAAAATCAAAAATTGGAGGAAAACTCATACCGCCCGCGGAACTCTATTTACATAGAGAGGTTTCTTTGCTGAGATTTGACGGTATTATTTGTAAAAAAAATTTAAATAAAAAATTATAAACTATTATTTAAAATATGTATGTACAATAAATCCTTTAAACAGATTTTGTATTGCATTTATTGTTTTTTTTTGTGTTTCTCGAGTGTCATTACTCCCTAAGTATTGAAAATGTGATAAATATGTAAAAATTGGTAAATTAAAATTTTGTTTATCAAGTTAGTATTAAACATAACAGATGGTAGTAGTATACAAAATTATTGTAATGAGGATTTTACAGAAAACTGTGATTAATTTATCCACAATGAAAATTCAAACTTTTAAATGTTGGGTTTCTGGATAGGATACTATGAACTGTATTGAACTTGTGAGCTTCAGGTGGAGCTTTTTGCTACTCTCCAGTAGATGGCAAAGTTGCGCTGTAAAATTTAATTAATTGAAATACAATATTAAATTTAAAATAATAAGAAATGGTTATCAGATTTGTATTGTTTGATTTACAAATGATTTAAAAAAATAATTTATGAATATAAATATGATACTAGAAATTAATTTATTTATTTATTTAGGGTGAATATGGGAGAAGTTCATCTCCTGCTGTTAGTACCAATTGATATGTCAAGAAATGATAAATGAAAAAAATAATGCATACATATGAACAACTTTCAATATATAAAAACATTCTATCTAATTATTGATAGCAAATAAGTTTGAGCCTGAACATTGAGTTAGTTTAAAATTTTCCATTTTACTTTCTTTGCCATGTCGTATGCTTTTTAAACGACTATTAAACATTTTCATTTCTTAATTAATTAATTAATGTAATTATTCTGCGGAATTTATAAAAATAAACATTAAATGAAAATCAAATTGAAGCTGGAAAAATTACTTTACATAAACTAATAATAATGATAAAAACTAAACTAATTAATCGTTGTAAAGTAAACAAATTATTTTATTACTTGTTAATTTATTTAAAATATTAAAAAAAATTAAATCGACAATTTTATTAATTAAAATTTCACTGACTTTATTATTAATCAAATCAACATCAAACATTATATTATATTAACAAAAAAAATAACAATTAAGACAAAGAAGATATTATGTAAATAATTAAGATAAATAGGTATTCCTGAAATTTACTTTCTCTTGCTTTTCGATTTCCTTTTTTTTGATTTTCGTTTGTTTTGACGTTTCTTTTCAGCGCTCGTTTGGTTTTGAAGTTTCGGCCTGTTTTCAGAACTACACGAATCAGAATTTATATTAATATTGGTAGACCGATCTGGTGTATCAATGCTACTGGAAGTTGCGATTTCATCGCCCGAATCAGGATCAGTTTCACTAGACGCTCCCGTATTTCCTTCTTCCAAATATTCACCCGATGTCTCAGTTTCAGTTAAATATAATGCTTCCGCGGCTTCTTCCACCACTTCGTCTTTAATTTGAATTTCTTCTCCCTCATTTTTTGTTGTAACAATCTTATCTTCTTCACAATGAGAACTTTTTATTTTGGTCTCATTTTGTGAATCATCGGAATCTCCAATTTTACTTTCGCAAGGAAATGTTAACGGTTTATCAGTATTTATGATGGGTTCATTTCCTGCTTCTGTATTGCATTCTTCTTCGTTGCAACTATCCACCAGATTCAACCAGTGGTCCACTACATATTCAGTAGGTTCTTTATTTAAACCATCTTCAGAATGTTGTGATTGCATTTCTTCGTCTTCTTCACTTTCTGCTGTTGCCTTGTTTATTTCAGATGCTTCTTCTACTACTTTAGTACCACTTTCAAGCTTTTCTTCTTTTCTTTCACATTTAACAATCGTATCTTCTTCAGGATCAGGAGTTTCTACTACAGTTTTATTTTTTAATTTGGAAGAATCATCAATTGTACTGTCAGAGGGCATGGGGTCGGTTTCTCCAATAATATCAGCTTCTTTTGCATTTTCCACATCAGTTTGATCATTTTATCACTATCGCTTTTATTTTCACTAGATTTTTCAGTTGAATTTTCTTCTATATCGTTATCTGTTAAAATTTTTACATCTTTATTGCTTGCTACTGCTAGAGAAGAACTTTCAGTCTCTGTCGGTTCTTCATCTATTAAATCATTTTTAGAATCTTTTTCGATTGTTTCATCTTCTGTTTTAATATTTTCATCTGTATGACAATCAGAAGTTTCTGTAGCCGCAACATTTTCTGATTTGGAAGAATTACTAGCTTCACTTTCAGAAACCAATTTTACAAATTCTTCAGTAATATCAACTGATTTTGGTTGTTCTACATCTTTTTTATTTTCACTACATTTTTCTGATGCATTTGTTTCCATGTTATCTATTATATGTTCCACATCTTCATGATCTACTACTATCGAAGAAGAACTTTCAGAATCTTTCAGATCTTCGCTTATTACTTCACTTTTAGAATCCTTCTCCATTATTTCCGTTTTCTCTTCGGCATCTGTTTTAACAACTTTATCTGTTTCTTGATTAGGAGTTTCTGTGGTGGTAACAGTTTGTGATTTTAGAGAACCACTAGCTTCACTATCAGGAGGTACATTTGCTGATATTTCAATAACATCCGCTAACACTTTTGGTTTGTTTTCGTCATCTTCATCTCCTTTATCGTCATCATTTTTATTTTCACACAATTTTTCAGTTGTACTTGCTTCTGCGTTATTGTCAATTTCGGTTTCCATGTATTCAGTATTTGATACCCCCATAAAGAATCTTTTTCCATTATTTCTTTTTGTCATCCTCCGATTTAACAGTTTCAACTGCTTGCTGATCAGAAGTTTCTATATCAGCAACATTTTCTGCTATTGGTGAATTAGTTTTGCTTACAGAAGGCAATATCGCAGATTCTTCAATAATATCAATAACTTTTGCATTTTCTACATCATCTTCTATATTAGCACTAGATTTTTTAGTTCCATTGGCTTCCACGTCGTTATCTATTACGTTTTTTACTTCCAAGAGTTCAGGAGTTTCTAGGAAACCTTCAGAGTTTTCCAGATTTTCTTTTATTATACCATATTTAGAATCTTTCTGTATTATTTCCTTTTCTTCTTCATTTTCTGTTTCAATAACTTCAGTAATATTTTCTGATTTTGGGGAATTACCAGATTTACTGTCAGAAGCCAATGTTGTAACTTCTTCTTGTGATTTTTCTGCATCGCCTTCTTCTTCTTTATTACTGTCATCAGTTTTATTTTCACTATTTTTTTTGGATTCAGATTCGATGGTATTTTTTAAGTCTTTCACTTCTTCTATATTTAACATTGACAAAGAAGAGTCTTTCAGATTTTCGCTTATTAAACCATGTTTGGATTCTTTTTCTGTTGTTTCCTTCCTTTCTTCATTTTCTGTTTCAATAACTTCAGTTGGATGATGATCAGACGTTTCTATAACGATAACATTTTTTGATTTTGGGGAATTGCCAGATTTGTTTTCAGAAGACAATGTTGTAACTTCCTCTTGTGATTTTTCCACATCACCTTCATGTTCTTCATTACTGTCATCATTTTTATTTTCACTAATTTCTTTGGTTGCATTTGCTTCCATGGTTTTTTTTACGTTTTTCATTTCTTCCATATCTATTACTGTCGAAGAAGAACTTCCGGAGTCTTCCAGATCTTCGCTTACTGAATAACTTTTAGAATCTTTCTCTATTGTTTCCTTCTTTTCTTGATTTTCTGCTTGAATAACTGTATCTGGATGGTGATCGGAAGTTTCTATTACAGTAGCAATTTCTAATTTTGGAGAATTATCAGAAGATAATGTTGCAACTTCTTCTTGTGATTCTTTTACATCACTTTTATGTTCTTTATTACCGTCATCTTCACTAATTTTTTTGGTTGTATTTGCGTCCATGGTACTTTTTAAGTTTTTTACTTCTTGTGTATCTATTACTGTCGAACAAGAACTTCCAGAGTCTTCCAGATCTTCGCTTATTAAATTATCTTCAGAATCTTTCTCTATTGTTTCCTTCTTTTCTTCACTTTCTGTTGAAGATTTGCTTTCAGAATACAAGATTGCAGCTTCTTCTTGTGATTTTTCTATTTGAACTTTATCTTGTTTATTATTGTCATCATTTTTATTTTCACTAATTTTTTTTGCAGCAGGTGCATCCGTGACCTTTTTTATGTTTTCTACTTCTTCACTGTCTATTACTGTAGAAGAAAAACTTTCAGGGTTTTCTAGATCTTCGTTTATTAAACTATTTTTAGAATCTTTTTCTATTAATTCCTTCTTTTCTTCATTTTCTTCTCGAATAACTTTATTTGAAGTTTCTATAACGATAATATTTTCTGATTTTGGGGAATGACCTACTTTGCTTTCAGAACACAATGTTGTAACTTCTTCTTGTGATTCTTCCGCATCGCCTTCATCTTCTTTATTACTGTCATCATTTTTATTTTCGCCAATTTTGTTGGTTGCATTTGTTTCCATTGTATTTTTTACTTGTTCCACTTCTATTATTGTCGAAGTAGAACTTCCAGAATCTTCCAGATTTTTGTTTATTAAATCATCTATAGGATCTTTTCTATTGTTTCCTTCTTTTCTTGACTTTCTGCTTGAATAACTTTATCTGGGTGATCAGAAGTTTCCATAACAATAACATTTTCTGATTTTGGAGAATTACCAGATTTGCTTTCAGAAGACAATGTTGTAGCTGCCTCTTGTGATTCTTCTACATCACCTTTGTCTTCTTTACTATAGTCATCATTTGCTTTTATGTTCTTTCTTATCTTTTTAACTTCTTCACTGTCCTCTATTGCCGACGGAGAACTTTCAGAGTCTGCGAAATCTTCGGTTTTTAAACCATTTTCAGAACCTTTTTCTATTGTTTTCTTTTCGTCTTGATGTTTTATTTGAATAACTTTCTTTGGATGGTAATCGGAAGCTTCTACTACAGTAACAATTTCTGATTTTGGAGACTTATCAGATTTACTTACAGAAGGCAACGTGGCGGCTTGTTCTTGTGATTCTTCTGCATCACCTTCATCTTGTTTATTAGTGTCATCATTTTTATTTTCATTAATTTTTTTGGTTACATTTGCTTCAATGGTATTTTTTATGTTTTCCAGTTTTTCTATGTCTGTTATTGCCGAAGATGAACTTTCATCTTCAGAGTTTGCGACATCTTCGGTCTTTAAACCATTTGTAGGACTCTTCTCTGTTGTTTTCCTATTTTCTTCACTTGAATGTTTTTCAACGGTATGTTGATCAGCAGTTTCTATAGCGGTAACAATTCCTGAGTTTGTGGAATTACTAGTTTCCTTTTCAGAAGATAATGTCGCAGATTCTTTAATAATATCGGCCACTTCTACATTTTTGACACGACTTTCTTTATTTTTTGTTGTTGTTTTTGCCTCCATGTTGTTTTTAATTACGTTTTGCACATTATCATTATTTACTACTTCAGGCTTTTTTTCTATGGTTTTCGATTTTTCTACGTCTTGTTTAACATTAGGATCGGGTCTAGTTGCATCATCAGCAGTATTGTTGTCTTTATTGGATTTATTATTTTACTATCGGTTACTTTTTCATTTCGATTAATTTGAGAACGTTTTCTGGATTTTTCTTGTTGTACTGAAATGTTACTCGGAGTCGTATTTTCTGAGATTAGAATACCACCAGCTACGTTTTGGCAAGATGTTTCAATACATCGTTACTATTTTTACTTGCGACTTGATTAGAATCGTTCTTATTTCTCTTATTGATATTAATGTTTTCTAAATGTTGGTTTAAATCATCATTTAAATGTATTGGTTCGAGTCCCACCGCGTTTACAGTGTTTGGACCAATGCTGTGGTCTGCTTCTTCAATAGTATTATTTAATAGTAAACTTAATCTTTTAGTTTGTTCAAATTCTATGGCATAGCTTTCAATTTCATTATCTCTCTTTCGTACAAAATATCTTGTTACTATAGCTGAAATAATAAAAAAATTCAAAAATTTTTAGACCTGAGCAAAAAATACTTACCACTTCTTGCTAACATAATCCAAAGGATAAAAACTATAAAAAGAAAAATATTAACCAGATAGAAATAATCACAAGGTTCTTCCGTAGGATAAACATCTTGATTTAGTCTCGAGTTTTCATTGATTATATTATTAATGTTCATAATTTCAGATGAAGGATTATTTTCTAGTGCATATTCACCTAAAATAGAATTATTAACTGATTTTTATTGTATAGAAAATGCAACACAAAATAACAGAAAGTCGAGAATTTACCCATTAAAAAATATGAAAATATCGAAATATGGAACAAACTAGAAATCTGGTAAAAAAATCCAGGGACACAAGTTTGTTTTACAGTTTTTTTAAATTAGAACCCATCTTTTTTGGAGTTCATGATTTATTCTCTTTACAAGTTTACAAGCATTTAATTTTTTACATGTCGTTGCCCCTCAAATCGATTTTTTATTAAAATTACAGTCAAGCGTTTGAACTTCGTTTGAACCTTAATCAGCTTCCATTCTCGTCGTTTGAGCCTCAACCGTCGCATAATTATTATTAAATAAATTTAAATTTTGAGGAGAGGAATATGGATATGGTTTTCTATTTTTTCCCTATTCAGAAGTTTTGCGTAAATTAGGTATCAAACTTTTATGGTCGTAAATGTAATTTAATTTGTTACATAGTTATGAGTATTTTAAATTTTTACATCTCCGAGCAAGTTGCGCGGGAAAAGCTTCAATTTACAAATGAATTGAAAGTTTATTAATAATAAAGTTTATGTGATTGTAATTCTATATCTAATAAATTAGATAGCAGCGCCAAAATTTCAATTTGTAGAAATTAGAAAAATTAATTAAAAAAATTAAAAAATTTTAAAATAATTTTGGAAATTTTTAGAAATGCAAAAAGACAAAAACATAGTCGACCTGAATTATAAACTGAAAAGAAATATAGTTGAGGTGATAGCTCAACTACATTTCTATTACTATCACCTATATTTCTCAACTATATTTCTCAACTATATTTCTATCACCATCACCTCAACTATATTTTTTTAATTTATAATTCAGGTTGACTATGTTTTTGTCTTTTTGTATTTCTAAAATTTAATATCAATTAAAAATTAATTGAAATTTAATTAAAATAGCCGAAATTTTGCAATAAATATATTTTGTTATTTAATAATGTTACGTAAAATTTTTAATATTTTACTCACCTTGTAAAGATCTTAGTTGATACCGAGAAAGCAAATTCATGCTAGTTCTTGTTAAGTCCATTAGGGCTTGCATTTCGCGTCGAAAGTTTTCAAAATCAGTAGACTTGTCCATTTTGAATTTTCTGTAAAAATGGAAAAACACACTTAAACTATTCAAATATTTAGGAAATTTAATAAAACAAACAAAATAGTATATTAAATAGCAAAAATATGTAAAATCGCAATTCGGATATTGTATAAACTAATTTTTGTTAGCAAAATTTTCATATTTCGTAAAGGAGTGCTTATCAAAATAAAAATGTCATAAAAAAATTAATCTTTGTATTTAACCGATTATGCAATGTTTGCGTATGAGATAAAGTACTCAAATATAAAAAAAACTTTTTGTATAACCGGGGGGTGGGGGAGCAGTAAAAAGCATAATTTATGGCGATTTTTTGAATCAAACAAATTCTGTATAAAATATAAAAAAGTTTTTGTCTATCCTCTATAAAAATCATTGCATGCAGCAATTTTCTATAAGTTTTAAAAATAAACGCACGTGTAAGATAAATTTTTGCAAGACAAAAATTTGAAAATTAAAAATATAATTAAATACAATAACTTTAATAAATTTTAGTATAATTATTTTGCATTTCAATATTATAAATTATTTAATTGTAAAATCCCCTTTAATATATTTATTTAATGTAGTTTATAATTAAATATATAATATAATTTTTGTGATAGCAATTGCTATTATAGGAAAGCACACATTTGGATTGTGACAATTTTGAATTAAATTTATTATAAAAATGCAATATGTTTAAAAAAGTAATTATACCTATTCAAGGTTTTTTAATTGATTGATTTATTTAATTTTTTAAAAACTTTTCTAATTTTATAAGAATCCCTACTCCCTATATTTAATTAAAAATATATAACAATAATGGAAATGGAAATTTTTGCTAACAAATAAATTAAAAATAAAATGAGGACTAAGAGTTACCTGCTTAATTGTTATAATTATCTTTAATTATTTGACAATAACATCAATCACATCGAACAAATATTAAACGTAACACAAAATTACACACAGAAATTTTAAAATGCTGTACTCGAATAGCGATAGGTTATAAAAATATGGCAAGATAAACTATAATCAATTATTGAAAATAAATTAAATTCTAAAATCTTGATTTAGTCTCGAGTTTTCATTGATTATATTATTAATGTTCATAATTTCAGATGAGGGATTATTTTCTAGTGCATATTCACCTAAAATAGAATTATTAACTGGATATTATTGTATAGAAAATGCAACACAAAATAACAGAAAGCCGAGGATTTACCCATTAAAAATTATTTTATTTAAGTATTTCTTATAAAGTGTATTGGTCAAAATATGGAACAAACTAGAAATCTGGTAAAAATCCAGGGACACAAGTTTGTTTTACAGTTTTTAATTAAAACCCATATTTTTTGGAGTTCATGATTTATTCTCGGGGACGGGTAATAAAACCGAACTCCGATTTTTACCATTTTGAAGTGGATTATGAAAGATGATGGTCTAATTAGCGCATAAAAAAAATAAAATTTGCGGATTATTCACACAATTTTGAAAAAAACGGCTTTAAAAATTTATTAACAATGCAATTTACTCATTGGCTCTATTGAACTGTAACCCCGCCCACCAAAATTAAAATGGGCTGTGGCAACATTTAAAATACCAGAATCTCGTTTTTTACAACTAATTATGAATGATAATGGTGTAATTAACTAATAAAAAGAATTAAATTTGTGATCGGACAACAAATTTTCGAAAAAAAATCACTTTTTGTGTGAATTTGTTTCGGAGGTGGTTGCACTGTCAAAACCTACCCCGCACACGCCCGCGCCGTCCCGGGCGCTGGCGGCGCTTCGAACGGTTTTGACACGTGCTGAACTCATTAAAAACATCCCTTAAGCGGCTCCAACTCGAAAAGTTTGAAAGTTGACGCGGCAGATCTCTGGGAGCGACTGGTATCACCCTACCACTAGTCACTGTCAACCCAGGCACAGCACACGTACCGTCTACAGAATGGTTGCCATATTAGGCATTTTACTACACAAAATACACTTACATGTATTTCTTATGGAAAATTGCAATTTTCAAATTAAATTGTGACCTTATTACAAGTCCGACAACAATGATCCTCACCTTAAAGAGCTTGTATTTTATGCTCTTTCGTTTGGTATACCCATTTTTATAGGAAAAAGTATACTTTTGAGTTCAGGTTTATTACCTCGACCCTTATTCTCTTTACAAGTTTACAACCATTTAATTTTTACATGTCGTTGCCCCCAAATTGATTTTTTATTAAAATTAGAGTCAAGCGTTTGAACTTCGTTTGAGCCTTAATCAGCTTCTGTTCTCGTCGTTTGAGCCTCAACCGTCGCATAATTATTATTAAATAAATTTAAATTTTGAGGAGAGGAATATGGATATGGTTTAAAAAAAAAAAAAAAAGGTAAAAGGGGTAAAAGTTTATTAATAATAAAGTTTATGTGTTTATAATTCTATGTATATCTAATAAATTAGATAGCAGCGCCAAAATTTGAATTTGGAGAAATTAGAAAATTAATTTAAAAATTAAAAATTTTAAAATAATTTTGAAAATTTTTAGAAATGCAAAATGACAAAACATAGTCAACCTGAATTATAAATTGAAAAGAAAATATAGTTAAGGTGATAGTGATAGAAATATAGTTGAGAAATATAGGTGATAGTGATAGAAATATAGTTGAGCTATCACCTCAACTATATTTTCTTTTCAATTTATAATTCAGGTCGACTATGTTTTTGTCTTTTTTGCATTTCTAAAAATTTCCAAAATTATTTTAAATTTTTAATTAATTTTTTTAATTTCTTATCACCTCAACTATATTTTCTTTTCAACTAACAAATTAGATTAATATTAAAATAAAAAATTAGTAATAGTACATGTAGAGATATGCGGTTAAGCCTGAAGACAGGAATATTTTAATATTAATAAATTATAAAGTTATATCAATTAAAAATTAATTGAAATTTAATTAAAATAGCCGAAATTCTTGCAATAAATATATTTTGTTATTTAATAATGTTACGTACAATTTTTAATATTTTACTCACCTTGTAAAGATCTTAGCTGATACCGAGAAAGCAAATTCATGCTAGTTCTTGTTAAGTCCATCAGGGCTTGCATTTCGCGTCGAAAGTTTTCAAAATCAGTAGACTTGTCCATTTTGAATTTTCTGTAAAAGTGGAAAAACACACTTAAACTATTCAAATATTTATGAAATTTAATAAAACAAGCAAAATAGTATATTAAATAGCAAAAATATGTAAAATCACAACTCGGATATTGTAATGTAAACTAATTTTTGTCAGCAAAATTTTTATATTTCGGAAAAGAGTACCTAAATAATGTAAAAATTAAAAATGTCATCAAAAAATTAATCTCTGCATTTTACCGATCATGCAATGGTTTGCATTGCTTTATAAAATTTTTTTTTATAACGGGGGGCTAGTAAAATACATAATTTATCGCAATTTTTTAAGTTAAACAAATTCTCTATAAAATATAAAAATAGTTTTTGGCTATCCACTATAAAAATCATTCCATACAGCAATTTTGCTATAAGTTTTAAAAATAAACGCACGTGTGAGATAAATTTTTGTAAGACAAAAATTTGAAAATTAAAAATTATAATTAAATACAATAACTTCAATAAATTTTAATATAATTGTGTGCATTTCAATATTATAAATTATTTTATAATAAAATCCCTTTAAAATATTTATTTAATGTAGTGTATTATATTTAATATTATAATTTTTATGATAGGAATTGGTATTATAGGAAAGCACACATTTAGATTGTAACAATTTTGAATTAAATTTATTATAAAAATGCAAAATGTTTAAAAAAGTAATTATACCTGTCCAAGGTTTTTTAATTGATTAATTTATTTAATTTTTTAAAAACTTTTCTGATTTTATAAGAATCCCTACTCCCTATATTTAATTAAAAATATATAACAATAATGGAAATGGAAATTTTTTGCTAACAAATAAATTAAAAATAAAATGAGGACTAAGAGTTACCTGCTTAATTGTTATAATTATCTTTAATTATTTGACAATAACATCAATCACATCGAACAAATATTAAACGTAACACAAAATTACACACAGAAATTTTAAAATGCTGTACTCGAATAGCGATAGGTTATAAAAATATGGCAAGATAAACTATAATCAATTATTGAAAATAAATTAAATTCTAAAAATTTTGAGTCGGAATTATTTTATCGAATAATTTTCGAATTTTTAAAACGAATTAATGATAAAATAATTTTCAAAGAAAAAAGGTTAAAACTTAATAATATGCAATCATAAGTTGTACAATAGTTTTATAAAACAAACAAATATGTACTGTATGGGAATCGAACCCGGTTCGTAAGAATGGGAATCTTGCATACCACCACTTACACGAACCGTGCTTAATTTTAAATACAAAACGCTTTTATTAAACTTTTGAAAACATAATTATTCTTGTTCAAAAGCTCTTGGTTGAAGTCTGGAATCAGTACGAGCTAATTTACACATTCTATAAGTTAATTCATGATAAATAATGCAAGTAGAACATCGGAATAAGGCAATTTATTTAAAAATTCAACAAAAATTATTTACAATATTAATTATTTTTATTACTTTTTTTTATAAATAAAAAACGAATTAAACAGGTTAGGAGCGGTAAACGGCGGTTGTATTCTTTAGTATTGAATAATAATATTTATCATCATGCATCAAGATCAAATTTTTAAAAAATTTTTCTTAAAAAGTTGCTGTAATATACTTTTTCTGTTTTTCTGCAATATAATGTGATAACTTTTTTATCTTTAAAGTTAGAAGTGTTAAAAAATTAAATTATACACAAAAAACTTTTGAAAAGCCAACATCTTGCTTTAAGTCATCAAGCGATCAATCATCTTGGCGAGTGTTTTTCGATTGTATGGCATTGTCCTACCTACGTAGTCCAGCATCGCCGATAGGAAATACACTTTCGATTTTTCCTATTTATAACTTTTCAGGTTTAGTTTGGAAAACACAGCAACTATTTTCCACAATCATCCTACTTTTCTCATTAAATATAAATTGCTCAATTAAAACCAATAATTAATTTTTTTTGGCAAATTTTGCAGAAGAATATCCAAATTTCAAGGACACTCGATCTACAAATTTATATTCATTATTAAAATTTATTAAAATATGATAAATGTTGAATATTTATTGAATATAATAAAAAATGCAATTTTAATAATTCATAAATGATAAGCTCATATTAAGCAAAGCTTGGGTATATTTTCACCATAAGCTCATCCGACTAGTTATGCAATTAAACTGCCGATTGAGTGATTGATTTGGTATTGTATCGGGCCCAAATGTGCGAATCCATATTGTAGGTTTAGTATAATTTTTAAACAGCTTGAAAAAAAATTAGGAAGCACTTTTACTGATATAAATGGTGAACCGATAATTTAATTCCCTGGCGTTTGGATAATTTACAATTCCTTAAAAGAGATCACGTAAAATTATCTCGATTAAATATTTTTTAAATGGAAAAAGGAAAACATCAATTTTAAATTATATTTGCAGTTTCTTAAAATTATTACAAATAATTCAATGATTGTCACTTCATTTCCATAACTTGGTATAGCCGCCTGGGTGTGCATTTCCAATAAATTAACATAATTTTCAAGTCAATAGTAACTTGTATATGGACAAATCTACTGCATATGATAAAATAACTACTATTGGGGTTTCTAGTATTCATTTGCATTTCTATTACTCTGTATAGCTTTATCAGGTAGGCACGTCCATTGTTAGATAAAAAAAATGTTATAATATTTATTTGAACTTTCACTTTGCCAATAATATATCTGTATAATAAAACAGATTAATATTTGTCTACGGCTCCAACACTTAGTTTACGAGAGTTGCTTTTTAATACTTAGATACTCGATTATCGTATCTACATTCATCTTCTTATAGCATTTTAAAATTGGCGATGCAGAGGACATACATAAATAAGCCAGTCACTTTGTCACCAGTCAGAGATATTAAATTTTTTCTCACATTGCGTGTTGGCACCAATTCACATTATCGAAGCTATCTTTTGCTTCTGCCATTATCTCGAAAACTTATTTAAATAATAATGCAATAGATGTACGTAGAGCTGTCAAAAATTGTTAAATCGTTTTTGTATGGATTTTTACGCTATATACCAAGTTTTAACTTTACATTTGCTTTGCATCAAGATTTTAGAAAATAAAAGCTATAAATTTTTATAAAAAATTAAAAAATAAATATCGTGATAATGGTGATTAAAATGATTGCCAACATCCAACATGTGGAAGAAGCAAGTCTTCTGGTGCATACAATATTAATACCATAACATGGCAAAAAGGGCTGTCAATCCTCAAGACTGTCAATACAAAAAATATTGTGGATTAATCCACTCAATATTCCAACTTAAGAGAAAACCTTCGCTTTGCTCAGTTATAAAAATATAATATAAAAATATAAAAAATTATAAAAATAGTTAATAAAATGATTATTAACTTGTAAATTATGTTGTACAAAAAGGTTTTTAAATTTTTACAAGCTAAGTGAAATTTTTAAATTTTCCAACTTACATTTTTAGTTGAAGTCTTTTTTTTGAGGAGACTTCAAAGGTCAAAACAACATTGTACACCGGTGTCTTAAACTAAAAATGTAAATTGGAAAATTATAAAGTTTCACTTAGCTTGTAAAAATTTAAAACCTTTTATAGAACTTTATTATTAATTAGATGATGAAAACAATTATGCATTGCTTGTAAGATAAATTCGATTTTAATTGTTGAATTAGATTATTAATTTTTAAATTTTAATTTATTTTTATCTCCAAGTTATTTTTAAAAATATATTTCGCAAAGGATTTTTTGATTTACAGAAGCTTGTGCATCCAAAGAGAGCATTCCGCCTCAGTGCTGGGGTCGATGCTTATAGAATTTTATGTTACTTGATAATTATGTTATAATTTATTATTTTTGTTACTGTCATTATTGTTATTTTTGAGTACTAATTACGTTTAATACTATTATTAAAATTAAATGGCATGCGTTATTCAGCAAATGTCTATTTGCTGACCACAGGTAACATTGCAATTATTGGCTAAAATACTTCCCTTTTGTAGAAAGTTCAACTGATTTAAATTAAAACTCTTTTTATTATTAAAAGTACTTACTATTTTAGTCAAAATGAACTGTAGAGAATTGTAATAGTAATTAGACCGGCAGTATTAATAATTATGTAACCGTGAGCAATAGATAGAATTTAAATTATATACACTCCTGGACAAAAATCTTTACGCACTCTTAATTTTTGTTATTAATCGTAGTTATATACCCAAAAGTGAGTTGTAGTGGCTAAATTTTTGATTACATATAGTTATTAAACTCTAGTTTCACCCTGTTGGCAATAGGGCCCTATCTAGTTCACTGGAAAGGTGAAAAAACAAAAAAACAAAAAGCAGAAATTTATTAAATATTTAATTGTTGCAAAAATTAAAAAAAAAAAAGTATTATATGTTAAATTTAATATTTTGTGTTGCCTCCACGGGCTTTAATGACAGCTTTACAGCGTCGTGGCATACTTTGAATTAAGCTTTTTATGCTTTCTTGTGGAATCCGATCCCATTCTTCTAGCAAAGCGTTTTGTAGCTCTCCTAGTGATTTTGGCTGCACTGGACGGGCTCGAACCTGTCTCCCCATTATGTCCCAGACATGTTCAATAGGATTGATGTCTGGACTACAGGCTGGCCACTTCAAACAATTAATTCCAACATCTGCTAGGTATGATTTTGTTGTCGTCGCCACGTGCGGTCGTGCATTATCTTGCATTAGCACAAATTTCTCTCCTACAAAAGGTGCAAATGGGACCACATATTGTTCTAAAATATCGGTTATATACCTTTCAGCATTTACCGAAGCATTTCCAAAAATGTGAAGCTCGGTACGAGCCTCTAACGATATGCCACCCCAGACCATAACTGATCCTCCAAAGAAATTGGTCCGGAGAGCAAACATTCGTTGAGAATATCGTTCCCACTTCGTCTCCATACCCTTTGACGACCATCTGGACCCTGTAATGTGAAACGAGACTCATCTGTAAATAAAACGGAGCCCCAGTCCTCTTCAGTCCAATGTTCATGCTCTCTCGCAAAATTGAGCCTCACTTTCCGATGTCTCTGCGTTAATACAGGTCCAGTTGCTGGACGGCATGAATTAAGTCCACTTTCTACAAGTCTCCTGCGGACGGTTTTGTTACTAATAGGTTGATTGCGCACTAAATTTACCTGACTGGCTATAGAATTACTCGTTAATTGAGGATTTTGTAGGGCTATTCTCTCAATTACTCGATCCTCTCGCGAAGTGGTTGCTCGAGGACGACCAGAACGGGGCCGATGTTGAACACTACCCGTCTCCAAATAACGCTTTTTAATGTATCTCACCGTTCCTTCACTAACATCAGTACGTCGAGCAACTTCTCGATTACTAAGACCCGTTTCAACCAATGCAATAATTTTCGCTGATCTTTCCACATTTGCTGACATTTTTATAACCAAAATTTACTATACACACACAATATCACTCGTAAATAATTTTTTTAAAACAAAATTCACAACAACCGCTTACTTTCAAAAAAATTCAAATAATGCACCTTACTTGCAGGTATATGAAATTACAAAATAAGTACCGTTATAGGGCCATTAAGTAATATAACAATGCAAATATTCTAGAATTTTCTATAAGGGGTTTGCAGGGTGGTAATATTGACTACCCCTACATTTTAATCTGTTGTATACAGGATGACACTTGAAATATTATATAAAATATTACTTTATATCTAGTGCGTAAAGACTTTTGTCCAGGAGTGTAGATACGTACATTTTTCAACTAAACCGTAAAAAAATAAGTATAAGAATGTAAAATTTATATATTTGGAAAAGCAAATTAATATTTTTAAGCTTCGATAAGCGAAGAAACACCTGTGGTATCAAATGCAAAAACCTAATATCTTCACATCGTTAATAACTTTCTTACATATAAACATTTTTGTGATGCTCTATGAACTCTGGGAGATAAGGAAAATAATAATATAACGGACCTCTTCAAAGCATTCAAAATATTAATTATTGTAAATAAAAAAACTACATTTAATCGTAAACAGCGTTTCACGGGTTAAATTATATTTACATAAATCTTAAATTTAATAATATGTTTTTTTTTTAATTTCCTATAATATGTGCATCTTGCATAATATATTATGTAATAAATATCTCAAAATATCGTACGATTGGTGTAATTCAGTGACAACTCGTAGTTTTCCATAATAGTGGGGAAACTACCACAATAGGGAAAATGCATAATTTTTTTTACAGCGTAGTTAGATCAAAAATATCTAAAGATACTGATTAATACTATTTATTTTATTATTTTTGTTTCGATAATAATTAAAGAAATATTTAAAAATCTATCAATTTAAATAGAAGAAAACGACCGCGCAAGTCGCTATTTGCTAGTGACGTCACACGGCTCAGTAACCTTAGTAACTTAAAACGCAGCTAGTTGTTTTGTGCTGTTTTGTGCTTGAAAGTTGAAGTTTGTTAGTGTTAAAAGCTGTTATTATAGAAACCAACAAGAAGACAAGCTATAAGTATTGTACTGTTCCGAAATGTAAAAAATGTAAGCGCATTATAGAGCCGTATGACATCAACCAATGGCGATGCGTTTATGGTCACATAATTTATTTTAAATTATTATTGAATTTTAAAATCGATTGTTTATAACAAAATACAATAAATAGAAGTTATTTTTACTGATTTGACATTTAAAATATCGGATTAATCGGAAAATACTGTTTTAACTAAATTTTTTTATTCATGCATGTTCCCTATTGAAGTCTTCTATACAAATAATAGATTTCGAACTTTGTGCGGCCGAATGCCGCACTTTGGGCAATAAATTTGATTCATTATTATGTGTACTACAGGCGGATAGATAGATAAATTTAGATTTATTTCTTCTGATTTGAAAAGTAACTATGTAATAACAATCCTATAATCTGCACTAATTAAGTCCTGAATTCGGAAGTGTGAATTTCAAGTGGAAACACTTCAGCTTTCAAGTGCCAAGTCTACACAAAACCGCAGGTTCGGCACGAGATATTCCTTCTTCTTCATCCTCTTAACTTAGGACTAGGTCCTGTAATATCCAACAGCAACCTAAGTGGAAATTCCGAAACCATTGCTTGTACTGTGAGTAGATTATTTGTTTTACATCTGAAGTAGCTTACTAGGCTGGCCTCAGATGTGCCTGTTGCTCTATTTTATATTGTTAATAATGGCAATTTATTAACATAAGAAAACCTTTGGAAAGGAAAGAAATTTGAACTATGCAGACGAACAATGGCTGATCTGTGAAAATCTAAAATAGGGGGGAGGGCATTTATGCGTTGAAATTGTAAAATATTATAATAAATGATTTTTTACTAAATTGGTAATTAAGATTCTCCCCCTTTCCACTTTGATGTGGTTCTAAATTGGCTACTTTGAATGAACAGATGGATACAGAGTCAAATCTAAATGACATTATTCTTTAACCTTAAAAAACGGTTTTTTTTATTAAAACTAGCTTTTTTGGTTTGATATTCCTGACTCAAATATTAAAAATTTCCAAAAGAAGTATGAATGATTATGTTAAACCGCACAATTAGAAAGATTATAACCTATGAGCCATTCGAACATTTTCGAAATTGCGAACCCAAATATTTATACTTTTAATCCGATAGATATATTATACGGCTAAAAAGAATTTAGAATTAGAATTTCTGTTATTTATAACATATTCACTAAATACACATTCGCCTGCGGTAAAAGTAAACTACCTGAAGTTGTACAGATTTCCCAAATCTGGATGTTAATGATACGGGATTCGAGACTTTATCCTACCATGTTACTCTCGGTTGTCGTCCTCTTTTTTTATTAGATGGTTTCCATTCCAGTACTCTTTATGTGTCTCATTATTTTTTAGTCTCATTTTGTTCTTATTAATTACTTACCTTTCTCTTAAAAATATTCGGACTCAAGAGAAGCTTGTTAGAGTAATGTGCATTATTAACTATCTGTATTATTATTTGTCTCAATTTTGTTTCTCGTTCGTTTTTATTATTCAATTTGGTTCTTAGGTATGTATTTTAAATTTTCTACATGTTCAAACGATGCTTTTCTTTGTTAAATTTTTATCGCCTTTCCCTGTAGTCCATTATACAGACCTAAACTTGATATTTTTTTATTTAAGGCTAAATGGAATTCGAATACTTGTCAGTTCTTTTTTTAACATCATCCGCGCTACCTAGTGTGTGCTTATTTTGACGTTATTGGACCATTACAAACGCTTGCGTTATTTTTTTCATTATATGGAGTATTCCTAGGTATGAGACGGGTTATGAGAAAGGTAATGAAAATACATAACTTTTATCCGAAGAAAGTTTAGTAATTTCATTAACGCGAAAAATTTTATAACCAATTCTCTGAGAATAGGTGTTTTGGTAGAAAAAAATGTGTACCTAGGTACGAGACACTTAGAAAAATCAGGTATGAGACACTTAGAAAAATCACAATGTTTGCAGCGGTCAGTTTATTCGGCAACAACTTCAAGCAAATGATACAAAAATCAATATCTTCATCCGATGGTGACAATGTTTTTGTTTTGAAGCGCTTAGCTGGTGGTGTTGCTTTCTTTGGGGTAGGCTTGTTGGGTTTGGCCTTCTTTGCTGCTGCTTTCGCGTTCAAAATAGTAACTTTTTTTGGACTATCGGTTTGCAATGGGCCAATTTCATTCAAAATAAATAAAAAAACTGGTTGCACCTGGCATAGCTGTTGTTAATCGAGATGTCGATGGTTCAGACGGTTCAAATGTCAACACGTCTTTTTCTTGGCCAATATTAATCGGGTGAAAAACAATACCCCGCTGCTCCTCTTGGTTGAAATCAGCATCAATCGCAATTGCTTTAGCATTTTGTTCAACTTCTTGGACAAAATCAGTATCAGTAAAGATATCGAGATTGAATAAAGCAATGCCCAATGCAGCAAAGCCCGATTTGATTGTTTTTGGCGTTATCGCTAAATCCAATATTGCACACACAAGCCCAGCAATGTGCCATATTTCCTAAACCTATTGAAAAAGAAAATTAAAACAAAAAAATTAGAAAATTGTCAAATATGTATTTAAAAAATGAATTATCCAAATTAGTTAATTTACCTTATTGGCATTATGTTTTTGCCATACAGAACATTGAAATTTGTAGTAATCCTTCGTATTAGGGGCGAAGACCAACACATCTAGTGGCTGCAACTTAGGCTGCAGTGTAGAAAACGAGAGAATATGAACTCCATTTGCAGCCGCCAAAATCAAGTGCATCCACGGATAAATGGGAAGTATGGTTGTCCATCAATAACAGTACGGGTGACTCGATTGATGGTTTGACGTATTTTATAAAATGAGGAATGTAACGAGCAAACTCTGGCCGACATATCTAACCTGAATCATTTGCGAAGCCGGTCGTTTCAGTCATGACACATTATCCAAAAAGACTACTACATATTCTTTCTTAAAAAATAAAAAGAACGGAGGAATAGAATTTCCACCTGCATTAACCGTAAGAGCCATGATCAGCATCGTACCACGCTCGGTCGTCTCCACTTCTCTAACTCTTCTCACTCCTCTCACTCCTTTTGAGGTGATGACCTTGCCAAGTTTGCTTGGAACAGTTAAAAACCGCTCTCATCCACATTGTAAATGGACGTAGTATCAAAGTGAAATTCGTCTAATAACCGGGCGAAATTTGCAAAAAAACTTGTCTACATTTTCTTTGCAGAAAGCTTTGCCTCATTCATGAATGTTTGCTTTGGTGTTCTAAGGGTAAGTTTAAGGTGGCTAATGACAAGTAATACCACTTACGGCCAGCTGTCAAATGCTCATACCAAGCAGACGGATACTGAAGGTTGAGTTTTTTGACCAACTGGTAAGCCAACTTTCGCAACTCATCGATACTCGGGCCATAATAATGGTACACGCATTTGATAATTGTATTTCACAAGGTCTTTTTCTTGAGTGATAGTCAAAACCTAGCAAAGTAATAGAGAATTCGTTGGAAAAATCTCATTATCAAGAAAAAAACATACCATATTTGATGGAATTTTCATATTAGATATACGGATGAATTTCAAAAATTCGACATCTTGACTGGCGAAATATCGTAAAACTTGGCTTTCATTTTCATCATATTTGAAGCTGTAAAAAGCTCTTAGCAATACCATGTTGTCGAAAAGCCGATCGAATTCCTTTATACTCCAACAAACCAGTTTTAATGGCTTGAAGCAGCACATTACAATTCTTTTGTTGGTGTTCTGTTTACTTTTCTGGGGTTAACATGGCTAAAATACAAAAAAATTTTATCAAAACAACTGTTAAGTGGTAATAAATGCTTTATGCTGACACAAATGAGGATATTTAACAGTTGTATACGATTAAGATTTAAAAAAGTGTCTCATACGCGGTGATATGGTGTGTCTCGTAACTGGATAACTTCGTCATTTTCAGAATGACAATAAAAAATTATTTCCAACCATATATTGGCATAATGCAGTATTGGATCGCAAAATATAAGTAAAACACTAAATGCTAATGCATTACACTTAACAATTTTTTAATTAATGCGCTCGAAAAAATAACACTCGAAAAAATAACACTTTAAAACAAATTAAAAAAAGTTTTCACAATGAAATTTTACAAACAATATTTGCAGCTAATACAAGCAATGCGTCGATTCACTTTGGCGTTAGCACAAAAACTGGTCCATGTCATAAGAAACATTTAAGGGTAGTCAGATCGGCCATGTTGACCTTGCATTATGAGAAGAAGTGACTGTCTTATACTTGGAGCTGTCTCATACCCGGGAACACTCCATATATTTCATCCAATATCCTCAATCTCTCATCTGAAGCCATAGTGGTTCGATATGGAAGAGACCATATCGCCTCTTGTGTACACTTTTTAAGTTTTTCTAATATCTGAGATAACAACACTTTGTATATGGTTGGCAGCAGCGTTATTCCACTGTAATAGTTACAACATTCTTCCAGTTTGCCTTTCTTATGTAATGTCACTATTTATCCAATTCATCATTCTTCAAAAATATCTACGTTTCTCTAGCCTTTTTTATTAGTTCCTTTATTTTTCACCATTTCCACATCTATTCCACCACATCTAGGCAATTTACTGTTTTTCATATTATATTGGTGCTGACACCCTGCTAATATTCTCATCTAAACATCCTAGCAGGTACTCCGATTGCTTCTTCATGTTTTTATTTAGTAGAAATCGGAAATATTCCATCCACATTCATATAATATATTTTTTCCTTTTTTCTTTTTTTAATCTTTATTGTTTTCGTGCCGAAAAAAAATTAAGATTTTGATGGATTTACACTTTTTGAGGTCGCCGGGCTAAATAAGACCATTTTTTAGATTTAGAGCTGATTAGTTAAAATTGGTTCATGAGAACTATTTTTTTTATATTTTTAAACCTTATTATTTAATATTAGTTATTATGTTATATTTCAAAAACTAATTGGAATTTTAAAATAAATTTTGGATTTCGCATACTTATATCAAGATTTAGAACTGATAAAATTTTAGTTAAAATTGGTTTACGAAAAATATTGTTTTTTTATTTTTTGAAATTTTATTATTTACTGTTAGTCTTCATTTAATATTTTAGAAACTAATAGGAGTTTCAAAACCAAATTTGAGATTTCGTATCTTTATGATAGGAATAAGAGCTGATTAAATTTAAGTTGAATTTGTTTCGTAGAAACAATTGTTTTTAATCTATTTATTTAATATTAGTTTTTATTAAATATTTCAAAAACTAATAAGAATTTGAAAACTAAATTTGGTATTTTGTATCTTTGTATTGAGAATTAGAGCTGATTAGAGTTTGGGTCAAATTCGGTAATGGAAAATATTTCTTTCTTTTTGTTATGTATTAAAAATAATTTTTTTAATATTTTATCAAAGTATTATAAAGTCTTGGTCACATCCAACTTTTGACGATATTAAACCTTTCCATTCATCCGTGATTGTTAATCTGTACTTTCTTCTTTCTTGTAGAATTTCTTCGTGCTGTTTATGTTGCAGTTTTGTTTAGGTTCTTTGGTTTCTTTCTTTCTTTGGTAAATTTGTCGTTAAAACATTGCATAGCACAGAACTTGTCAACATTACTTTTTCATTTGTATCTTATGATATTGTTATTACCAGGTAGTGGTAGTTAACTAATTGACGCTTGCTGATTGGTTCATATTGTTGATTTTTTGGCGAGCCAATAAAATAAAACAAAAAATAGAAGTATTTTAAAATTGGGAAAACTTCAATTAAAAAAAATTTAAATATACAGAACAATATAAGTTTATTATTTATAAATGATTTATTAACTTGTGAAATTACATTTTAAAAAGGTTTAATTTTTTAAATGAAAGTTATGTGAAATTTTAATAAAATTTTTTATTCTTAAATTGGTAAATTTTTTTCCACTTACATTTTCTTAATTTAATACAATTACGTTTTGATTTTTAAAATATCATCAGTTAAATTTGTATCTAAATAATTATATTCAAAAATAAATTTTTCAAGAATAACTTATGAAAACTTATAACTATAATGACATGACATTTTATATAAAATTTACATCAACACACTTAATATTACTTTTTAAATGTCACGAATTATAATTTTCTATAAGTTATTTTTGAATTCAATTACATACTATATAGGTCCACATACATAATAGTTAGTATTCTGTCAGGATAAACACACCGAGCGATATGCATATTAAAAAATTTTAATTTTATAATATGAGAGGTCTCTCTTTATTAGATTTAAAATTACCTATCCAAAGTTAAATTTCAATACAGAATATTCACAAAAAAATTAATTTTAGATGGTTAATCAATGGATAGCTATGGAAACCTGACGACAATAAAATTTCTGTGTAATATTGGTAATAAGTAATAACACTTCGAGCATACACTTTATTGTGGTATAAATGGATAAAACAGATATTTTTTACGTTTATGTGTTCCTTGTTTTTGATGGTTACTCAAAAATTGTGATTTCGTGAAATTGCGATTATAATTAACTTTCAAATGTGTTCAACAGTTAAGGAAATTTATAAAACCGAATATTTGCACACATACTAATAGATATGTACCTATATAACATATTATTTGTCTACTTTTACCAAAAAAATTATATAACTTTTAATTATCTAGTATTATTTATTTATTACAACATAATTGCGGTTTGGTTGTCTTTTTAAGCTGCCGATGCTGTTGCAACTATAGAAAAATAACTATCGACAGTAACTTTGCACATCATATAACGTGCGATTTTGATCAGATTTTAGGTGGCAGTAGGGAAAACGTTTTTAATTCTTAATTATGTGATCTACGAGTATGTTCATTGTATATCACAATCATTAATGTTCTACAGATTTTTTCTGTAAATACATTTTCTTGTATCTTAAAGTTCTTTTATAAATAAAAAAAATAATTCAAGTTTCTATATTTATCGACCTTGAAAAAGGAAAAACAGGCAACTCAGATGTTGCAATATGTTAAATTTACGCAATTTTATGATTATATTCGATTTTATCGGAGCTTTACTGCGGTATCATGTACATATTTTACGATATAAATCAATTCTTTACCAAAGTTACATGTAATTGAAGTAATGATGAATAATTATGCTTAGTTCACAATAAAAACTGGTTTTTCAAGCTCGTGATGCTATTATAAAGTTATTAAATTAACATTGATGATATTTATCAAAAGGAAATAATTAATTTCTTTTTAGTGAAAAATTTTCAGGACATGTCTATTAACTATTTACTTATGAAAGTTTCCATTATTTTAAAAATCATGCGGATCATAAAACGTTTTCAGCCGTAGAAATTTCAGATTAACAGTATTGGGATCCATTTTACATACTTTATATTCTGCGTTTAAATTGATGCACTTAAGGTTTTTAATTTGGGTTTTATGAACATTAATAATACTTACATTAAAATTTCACTACTTAGTATTATAAAATTTTACGGTACCTACATTATTTTACATAACACATTATCCCGGTTGATAATCACAATTTTTACAGGTATGTAGGTACATAAAATTTATTCGAGGTTCAATTTTATTCATTTTTTATCATCGAAATTGAAAATAACAGCAACACCTACATAACATCAAAGACAGTTTGAAGTTTATAAAAAAATAGTTAATTAATAATTTAATTAAAAATTGAGACTTTGGCTTCCAATGTTTCTGAAAATTAGTTTCGATAATTAATTCGGTGTTGGCATATGCACATTTATCATATCTGAATTTAATATGAATAATTCTATGCTTAGAACGTTATCCTACTATATTTGGATGTATTTTATTTAAAATAAGCTTTGGTATTGGAATTCTTTTATACATCCACATCAGTTATGTTGGTTTTAATATGAGGATTAGATATAAAGTTATTGACAAGTAATAATGGGATAAATTGTGTATAACAGTAAAAAAGACTAACCGCTTGATCTTGATCTTATAAATTAGTCTAAATAAATTTTTTATTGTGTATTTTTATATAACTTAAAAATAGACCTATTTGAATCAATTTATCAATATCAAAAGGAAATTTCATGTTGCGCGGTTTCAATGATATTTTAGTGGATGATTTATAATGTGTTTAATAATAAATTAATTAAATTGTAACATTAAATCGTAAAAAAACTAATTTATGTAAAAAAAAATTAGTTGAATTGCATTTAATTAAATAGAAGTATAATTGAAAATTAATTATTCCTAGTTATTTTATAAAAAATTTGGATGCGGTAGGTGATTTAACTAACCACATTAATCTTGTTGGAGTTGGAGTCGAAGGGTAATGAAATCAACCGATTATCTCTGATGTAGTACACGTTTAAGCATTATAAACTGGAAAACAATGGTGCAAAGTAATGCAAAATTATAATATAGTAGTAGCATTTTGTTCAAATCTTTAAATGTGCGGTATTAAGTTCTTATTAAATTTGACTTTGTAATTTTCACAATTGTTTAGTTCCACATGTTGCGCAGTTTCAATGATATTTTAGTGGATGATTTATAATGTGTTTAATAATAAATTAATTAATTTGTAACATCGAATCGAAAAAACTCATTTATGTAAAAAAAATTTGTTGAATTGCATTTAATTAAATAGAAGTATAATTGAAAATTAATTATTCCTAGTTATTTTATAAAAAATTTGAATGCGGTAGGTGATTTAACTAACCACATTAATCTTGTTGGAGTTGGAGTCGAAGGGTAATGAAATCAACCGATTATCTCTGATGTAGTACACGTTTAAGCATTATAAACTGGAAAACAATGGTGCAAAGTAATGCAAAAAATATAGTAGTAGCATTTTGTTCAAATCTTTAAATGTGCGGTATTAAGTTCTTATTAAATTTGACTTTGTAATTTTCACAATTGTTTAGTTCCACATGAGTAAAAGTTTTAAAGTGAAGTTTTGAATGGTAAACTCAACATAAAGTACGTAATAAAGTTGTTTGCAAAAATTCGTATGTCCAAAGTGCAAAACTTGTTTTATACTTTTCGTCACAACTGCTAGTAAAATATGTACGAATACACATTTACACATCACATTGTACTCTGGTAGGTAATAAAATGCCAGAGTCAGAAAAATAAATTCAACAAGTTTACTTACATGACTCCCATGATAACAAAATGTACCTACATCTTTGTTTTCTGAAAGATAATAATTTATTGTTGTGTAGTATTAACTTGAAATAATTTATTACAGCTGAATATTTTCGATTTGAAGAGGTTTTTTTTGAAAATATTGCTTTTGGCCAAATAATGCTTGGTTAAAGAATTTTTCACCATTGAAATTGTGTAAGAAAACTCTATTCTGTTTCGATACTCCAATTTTCCGATCTTAAAACAATATTGCAACTAAAATTGCAAAAATTTTAAACTTCAAAATACTACAAATTAATACATGTTAGGTCCTGGTCAGTTAGGAGTAGCTTCCATCTCCTTATTACAAACTGACTAATTGTAATAGGCGATACTCCTAATTACGGTCCTGTCTAGTAATAATAAAGGGTGGCCCATCTGTTGGTACGTTTTTAAAATGCGATCAAAAGAGTAGGCATTGATATTTTTATTAATTTTTTGTTGTTGGAAAGCTACAAGTATCCGCGTCAAGAATGAAAACGATTTCGTTCATGTGGCTCCTCTACTGGCCTTACAGTATGCCATTCGGTCACCCCAATTAGTGATGACATTTTGAACTACCTCGGCGCCAATTTCACTCAAAACAGTCGTAATGTTGTTTTCAAAGCTGGAATTGTCTCTGGATTATTCGCATAACATCGGTCTTTAACGGCACCCCACAGGAAGAAGTCCAGCGGTGTCAAATCGCAGCTACGCGCAGGCCAATTGACATCTCCTGAACGGCTGATTATGCGGTTGTCAAACTTGGTGCGCAGAAGGTCGATCGTAAGTCGGCTTGTATGGCATGTGGCGCCATCTTGTTGAAACCAAAGGTCGTCCACATTCATAGCGTTGATTTTAGGCCATAAAAAGTTGGTCAACATGGCTCTGTAGCGTTCGCCATTGACGGTAACGGCGTTGCCAGCATCATTTTCGAAGAAAAATGGGCCAATTATGCCACCACTCCAAAATCCACACCAAACTGTGACTCTTGGAGGATGCATTGGTCTTTTACGATTGCATGTGGCTGTTCCGAACCCCAAATCCGACAGTTTTGCTTGTTCACATATCCGCCGAGATGGAAATGCGCTTCGTCCGAAAAGATGATTTTTCGACCAAAATCGACGTCATTATTGAGCTGGTCTATGGCCCACACAGCGAACTGATATCGAAGCGGATGGTCATTTGCTTTCAACTCCTGAGTCATCTGGATCTTGTAGGCGACTAATCCGAGGTCTTTGTGCAGTATTCTCCCAGGCTGGTGCGACTAATGCTCAGTTGCTGCGATCGGTGTCGAGTTGAGGTCGTCGGATTCTGTCTCACACTTTGGGCCACAGCCTCAATATTCTCGGGTGTGCGCACTGTCCGAGCTCTGGGACCACTTCTGTCATCCACTAACATCCCTTTCTCACGAACTTTCTTCACCAATTTGCGTATAGCGCCTTCGGTGGGTGCTTTATCACGACCCATATTTCTTTTCAAAATTCGCACAGTTTCGGCGACACAGCACTGACTTTGAAAATAAGTTTTAAAATTTCAAAACGTTCTTCAAGAGAAAACATGTTGTTTCGTGCCGCGGACGGTATGACTAATGAACTGAAAAAATTTCGGGTCTGTAGCTCGTTTGCCGTTGTCATACGACGAAATTCAAAAACGTACCAACAGATGGTCCACCCTTTAGATGTCACGTTATTTAGATTCGACCGTAATAATCCCTTTATTACAATCCTGGTTGATATAACAACCTTACGTTAATTATTATTGCGTAGAACCTATTTAATTTTGGTACAATTAAGGAATACCTAACAAGGCAATATGAGTGATAAACAGAATATTATAAAGAGAAATATTATAGAAATGTTAGATAGAAGTATTGATGGACGCCTTGAAGATTAATTTCAAATTAAAGTAAATAAAGTCTGATTAATATTATAAACGAGGTTGAATTGTATTTTATATTGAAATTTATCGTAAATCTATTCATCGCGCTAACATACACATTATTATGTTCCAAACTTTTTGATCGCACCTGGTTAATATGGACAGACACAAAACAAAATAAAAAATCGAAACTGCTGGTTAAAAATAAAAATGTTGGTTGTGCAAAAGATAAACTAGCAAAATATTTTTAAATTAAAAACAGTATTAATATTTGAAATAAATTAAAACTTTATTAATATAAATTGCTTATTAAAAAAACACCACGAATTATATAACGAGAAATTTTCTTATTGGAAGTTGGTAACGCTCATTTATTTTTTAAATCGTTAAGGGTTTTAACCACGTATAAATTCAATATTCAAGCAGGTTCGATTACTTGATTTGCAATCACTTAAGTTAGCTACTATTCCACTACGTCGAGATTAATTCAATTTCAAGTTTGTGTATAATTATATCACTTTAGTATTACTTGAATAATTTTTTTTTAGATTGTTAAATTAATTTTTCTTGTAAAAATACGCTAAATACACACTATTTCAAAGTTCTTGGAAGTAAGTTTGTGTAGTTCTTATGATGTATTTGCCAAGTAAAGTTATTTTTAAGTTGATTCATATGACTGTCATCGTGTTATGTAGTTTTCTTAATTTTTATTAATTTAACATGACGTATACACGAGTACTACAATATTTCATGTTTTATTTCTTGCATAAAAAATGCAAGATCTCCATGAAATATAAGGTGGAGACGAATGCTGTTTTGGATTACGCCCATCAAAATAAAACAAAACACGAGAGATTTGCCCAAAATTGCTTTCTATAAGAATATATCACAACTTTTTTTATATAGCATTCTTTTCCCTAAGAGAACAAGAAATATGCAATTTTATATACGTCCCTACTCGTATACTAGATGGCAGTTAAAAATCTCGAAAAAGAAATAATGTGAATATAAATTATCATAAAAAATTCGACCATCAGTAAGACATAATTTGCTGATTTAGTCCTGCCAGCTTGAGAGAGTTTCTAAATTTTAACAAATGCGATTATTATTCCAGAAAACATTTTGCAACATGAGTGGCTATCGAGTGACGTAATTCATTCGAGGGAGTAGTGAGGTTAAATACTATTTTTTTTGTATTATCCGTTTTAGACAACTTTGTATTTTTGATTCCAGAAAATTTATAATTTTAATTCATAAAATATGCCTAATACTTTAGGTTGAAATTCTTAAAAAATATAGTAATAAAACACAAAAATTAGAATTGTTTTATTCAGTTACATAAGTGTTTTGACCACTTTAACAGAATAATATTACGTCTTCTGATTTTGTTGATGTCTTGTGAATCCATTTGCGAAAGGGTAAATTTTTTATTTATGAACGGATCATCTGAACTATTAAATTAAATTAAATTAAACCATAAATATCTTATTTTCAATAATTTATGATGCAGTAACTTACGATCAACATTTTTGAATCTATTTGTATCTGTCAGACTTGATTAATTTCTGCTTAGATTTGCAAGTTGGCTTTTGGAATAACGAATTATCTTATTTCGTTTTAATGCTACTTGTTAGACAAAATTTTAATAATCTTAGCATTTGCTACGCGCAGTGGCGGCTCGTGCATTTTTAAAATTGTAAAATATAAAATTTCATTAAATTTATTTATAGGTAGATTATAATAATCTATTTCTCAACTGTAACTTAATTAAATTATTAGTATATCTTGTTTGAAATTGTAGTGTTAGTTAATTTTAGTTTGATATTGTCATTTCGAGAAAATTGAAAAGCACAATTTCAAAATATCGGCATTTATTTAAAAAATCTCTTGTAACATTATTTTAATTTAATAGCACATAACATTTTTAGAGTCTGCTACATATGTACATAATATCTCATTGGCCTATCTAATTTTGGTAGTACCATGGAGCTGCAGTAATTTAAATCTATTATCATTGCCATACAAGAAGACGACTACGTCACTTTCGATAAAATAGTTTTCAATTTTTTAACGTAAGAAAGACAAAAATGCAAAATTATCACTATTATCCCTTTAATTAGGTAACTATTATGACTTTTGTAATTGTTTTTCATTAAAAATGAGACAACTGCGTCGACATAAGCCTTAGAGAGGGTACAATAGATAGATTAAAAATATAAATTTCTCGTTGTGAGAATTACTTTAAATAATCTATGTAGCAAACTATGCGAAATTGTCTTTTTTGATAATCTTCTAAACAATTTTTTTTTTCGTTCTGTACAAATCAAACGCTATAATTTATTAGCAACACAAATTATTAACGGTAATACCAAATAAATTGGTATTGGTCTGTAATTTAAAAGACAGCGTCTAACTAAGAATTATTACAATAATAAAACAATTCATTATTCAGTACCATCATCTGTTGATGATCTTTTGAACTACATTGCGTATTTCCAGGATACCCATGAAATTTACTTATCTGATACTATAATATAATCAAAATATCAATATCAATTTAAAAATTTTTTGTAATGTTTACACTGTGCAGTACATTGTACGTAGGCAATCAACTTGGCTGAAGCTGAGATGGTTTACTAATACCGTACAGTCGAGGATTTTTAGATTTATAGTTAATTATCAGAAGGAAAATAAAGAATATAATTAACACGGTCGTTTTTCATCTAGTACATCCAACGCGACAAGGATTTGAATTTCGATTTCCTGCTCTGTAGTAGTCGACAAGTAGACAGCTGCATTGCTGGAAAAATTAAAAAAATTAAATTAAACTGTTTTTAGTGTCATTTGGTATTAAAAAATTTATGTCGCCAGTTGTTCTAACGCTAATGTAATCTATCGCAGAATAAACGTCCATTAAGCGGCTCAGGGTAGAGTTAAAATTCCCTGAATCAAAAATACACCTTTTCCTATAGAAATGGCTTTACGAAACAAAAGAACAGAAAAATACAAACTCTTTAAGGTAAGGATCGATCTTGTCGGAGTTGTAATAAAGCCTCAATTTAATTTTGAAAATTGCAATTTTTCCATAAAAAATATGTACATGTAAGTGCATTATTGCGTAATAAAACACCAAATAAGGAAAAATTGTGTAGACGGTACGTGTGCTATACTTGGGTTGACAGTGGCTAATGGTGGGGAGATACCAGTCGCTTTCTGAGATCCGTCGCGTCAACATCCATACTTTTCGAGTTGGACGTATTTTGAGGATTTTTAGTAAGTAAAACCCTTGTCCGCTTTGGGTCGCTCCGAGCGCTACAAGCGGTTTTGACAGGCGTTACTATATAAAAAGTCAAATTCACACAAAAGTGATTTTTTTCCAAAATTTGTTGTCCGAACACAAATTTAATTTTTTTATTAGTTAATTAGACCCTCATCCTTCATAATTTATTGTAAATAACGTGATTATGGCATCTTTACTGTCGCCACAACCTATTTCAATTTTGGGGGCAGGGTTACAGTTCAAAAGAGCCAATGATAATATTGCATTCAAATTAATTTTTAAAGCCGTTTTTTCAAAAATGTGAACCGACCGCAAATTTTATTTTTTTTTACACTAATTAGACCCTCATATTTCATAATCCACTTTAAAATGGTAAAATCGCGATCCGGGAATCTTAACTGCACCCAGCGGCCAATTTAGGATGACGGCAACTACAGATTTTTTGTAATGTTTTAGATTGCTAACGCTTTCGTGATAATAATTATTGTAAAAAATATTAATTGTGATCTATTTTCATTCTCTCGATTTAATTCGAGCTCAAAATTATTTTTACCAAACGGGACCGGTAGGTTTTTCGCCGAAGGCGAAGTTTTTCCAAATAAGTTTGGAAATTTTAAAACTTTGTTGATATCTAAAATATATATATTCAAATGCCTTTAAAAATCTATTGAGTTTGCGACCTCGTAACTTTACCTCTGGCGCAACGCAGCTATTTTGACAAGATGGCGGCTAAAATCAGTTCTTTACAATTACATTATATCCCCGGTTATCCGCCTTTCGCTTATCCGACCTTTCCGAGAATTTTACATGCTATCAGACCGAGGACGCAAATGTTTACGTACATAATCTCACCGATTCAGTCGGAGATGGTTATGTAGACTGACAGATAGATTACATACGTGTTACTACGGTAATATTATGCAAATAATATTAATTTCGTTATTAATTTTGAGAAACCTTTTGATTTTATACATTTTCGAGATTGAATTTGAATTATCTTCATTAAAAATTATGTTCACCAAACTACATATGTTTTAATTTTTAATTCAACAAATTATGTATTTTAATTGTACTGTTTGTTGTGCAACATTTTAAAACAATAAACAAAATAATATGACAAAACAATGAACAAAAATGTTTTGATAAAACAATTCAAATGCATTTTAAAAAAATATAAATAAACTTTATTTAACAATTTTACGTAATTCGTAGATACATACTACTATATTAGATTAAAATTTTTATAAGTATGTAATTTGTTATCATAATGAAAAATAACACGATGCCATTGCAGACTTAAATTTTATGTTTTGGTATTTATTTCAATCTTTACGATTATCCGACCATTCTCTTAACCGAGCGGAAATCGGCCCCGTTTAGGTCGGATAAGCGGGGGTCTACTGTATATCGCTTTTGGTGCATTCTAGGACAAAAATACTTTATACGAAAAATAAAGAAAATTATATTCTTAAAGTAATTTGATTATTTTGACAGTATTAATAACATTATTAAAGTAAAATCAATCAATAATTTCCCCGTGGCGACAAGCGACAAGAAACCCTTTTATTTTAAAAATAAATAATTTATTCGTACATACTATAATTTTCAAAGTAATTAAAAAAAAAATTATAATTATATGCATAAAAGCATTATCGCATCAAAATTTTTAAAAATAAGTGAACATTTTAATTTCCAAAAATATAAATTTTGTACAAATTTGTAGAGAATATAATTTTATTTTTGCTTTATATAAATTTATCACAGTATGCACTGAAAGTAATAATATAATTCCAAAAATCTGCTTTTTCCGTTGTATTTTCACAATAACGAATTGTAACGGTTGTTTCAATGGTTTGTAAAATTCGACTAAAATTATAAAAAGACATGCAGAACACTAAGCTGAATATATCATAAACTAAACTAAATTTTTCAAAAAATTAACTAACTTTTCTGAAATTCATTCACAATTTATTAAAAATTAAAGCTTTAGCAATATTTTCAAACAACTCAATAACAGATTAAACAAAATAATTTTTTTATAGTGGGGGCTACAGTAAAATACGTTTTTTATTATTTTTGAAAAATTGAGAACTTTATTTTATGATCGGCAGAATTTAATTATTATATTTTAAAAATTCAAAACTGGGAGTTTTCTTCTTGGGAGTAACAATATACCACTTTTCGACGTTTTTGAAATTGGCCAGTCGTACATATACGTAGCACGTTCACTGGAGGGCCGACCTACGAAATTCGACTTCTGAATTTATAATACAAAGACGAAGTGTTTATTAGCAATTTTTATACATTATCAAACAATGGAAGATACATCACTGGCAATCAGTGGACATAATTTTCAGAAAAACTTGACAATTTTATTAAAATTGCAGCAATTATTGCGAAATTACACTTGGCATTCTTTTGTGAAAAATATGCTACCTATATTAAATTTAATGTACCTAATTGTATTATTAATTATATCAGCAAAAAGAGTAAAATTTTAAGTTATTTCTTGTTTATGTAAGTTTAAAAACGATCGTCCATCATTGTCAACTGAATATGATAGGTATTTTGGAATCAGCTGTTTTTTGAATAACATTTAAAGTCAATTTGATAATATATTGTGTTGGTCGCACTTTGTATACATTGTTTTATATAAATAAGGCTGCAATAAATTTTGGAAATCCTGATCCCATACATAATCTTAAATGCTACCTCCGTATAAATTGTACGCAAGCGTGTATTAAATCCAGCAGGAGGGCGCATCTCGCTGATATGTCTTCAGAAGTTCAGGACCAGAAGAGAACAGTGTCCTTCTTGTTGGCATCCAAGTGAACGCGAACGTTCCGCGAAAATATGATCACGTTGTGTTTAGCAAAATAACATGTTTTTTAAATAAACTAATAAATTAAATTTAATTATATGCGTAATAATTAAAGGATAAAATTATATGGGTAATTATTTTTGCAAAAATTTATTTTTCACACAAAAATTATAAGTAACTTTTTTACTGACAGTAATTTATTAAGCACGCACAATAAACATTTTGATTTCGTGAACCAAATAATTTCAAATTATTAATAGCCTACAGTTTTTTAAGTTCTTAATGAAGAAAAGAACGCGCGATCTTTGCCAACGTTTCGCGCTACAAAGACATAATTAATATACGTCATGGCACATTACTTCCAGATTATAATAACTAATTTATGATATATGAGTAAAAATTATTCAAAGAGAAAACAAAAAATTAAGCACACCATAAAACATTTTACAAAAAAGTAATATTTCTGTTGTGATTAATTTGTAAACAAATCAGAAAAATAAATATTTATGTTTTTGGATTGCGACACTTTTAGAAAACTCTTTTTTTCGTTATTTTTGATAACGCTATCGGTAAATGACCATGCGCTTAAACAACAACTTTTTTACCTATTTTTCCGAAACTAAAGTTTTCTTTATGTAGGATTCAAAAATAAAATGAGTATTTCCAACAGCCATCTTATCGCAATGTCTCCACAAGTTGATTTCAGTTTGAGGAAAACTTTAAAGAATGTCGACTAGACCAGGATTAAAAGAATAAACATAGAAAATTTCAATTGGATGGGAAATTCTTTAAACATTTCTTCCGCTTCTAAGAACACATCGGGTAATTCAATTAATTTAAGGTTGAAGTCCTAAAACATAATTCCTACTACATATTTTGAAATTATTAGAACAAGATAAGGATTACGTTACCTGTGCTTGATCATAAAATTAGATTTTAGATGAAGAAGTATTAGTAAATAATCAAATTTAAATTTAAAGCATTATGATCCTTGATCATATCAGCTTGTTTGGAAGAAACTTTCCATTAAAATATTAGTCGCATTTTTCCATTTATTCCAAGAACTTTTTTCAAAAATTGCAGTTTAGAAACAAACAAGCAACACGTTTGCTTTTTTCTATGCTATATTAATTATGACAAAATTTATTTCCCTAGTTTTGAGTGTAATATAATAAATCAAAATTTATTTTATCTTATCTGGTTTTATTCAGCCGTTTAAGCACTATTCTCTTTAGTGACACAGTTACCAACTTATATGTTTTAGTGCTTTATTGTCGCTATAAAAGTGGTTTTCCTAAAAAAAGTGTGGATCTAAATTATTTCCTGAAATAGGACTGTTTTTAAAAACAAATTTCAAAGATTTATTTCCCTACATGGAAATCAAAATTCTGATAACAACGTAAAATTATTGTTTTTCGCCAAGATTAAAACTTCTAAAATTTTATAAGGCATAAACTATAATTTACATATTATTTAGATATTTTTAAAGCTCATCAGTATCGTACGGAAGGACATTCCTGAAGATAACTAAATTTGTAATTGTGACGGGTTGTTTTTAAGTGTGTTTCACTTAAAAACAAAAAGAAAATTATTAATACAATGTTGATGAATTTTAATCCGGGTTTTTATTATTAGCGTCCAAGAAAGGAGTCGTACATCATACATAGCAATAATTTATTCAGTTGTTTATCGTTGTGACTTGTGAGTTACCGCGCAAATTATAAAGTCGGCTTGCCACCGATGTATTATTATAAGGCCGGCTTACTAACGACTTCGCTATTATAGGTATGATTAAATTAGCAGGTAATCACATAATCAGTAATTCGCGCAGTTTTATAAATAAAAAGCTGGGGGATTAACCATCATCCTTAAGGATCGACATTTTTTGAATACCTAGTAATTTTTAAATTTTAATTTTATATCGAAATGATAATACCTATTATCATATAATATGCATTTGTAGAACTAGCTACTGTTATCAGCAGAAGTTTAATGTTTCATCTAATCCCAAGTCGATCGAGATTGAAGGAAGTTTCGAGAGATTCTAAAAAGTGGTTCGCATGTGCACCTGTGCTCCATATCGGTATGTCACTGATGAAACTAAATAGCATTTCCCAGTTCCTAGCTTTTTGATAGGTAAAAGCATTATGTGCTCACAAAGTAGGTTTTCTCTAACTATAAATAAGCACGACCACGACAGTTGCTTGCTGTTACCATAGTTTGAGTATAGAACGGAAATTCCGGTTTCAAATATCGGACTTAGTGAGGTTTTTAGTTTTGTCGGTGAAAAATAAAATGTTGTGATTGCTGAAACAGATTATATTTACTTATTCGATGTTGCTCTGTGTGAACGTGGATTTGTAATAAAATAATATGAATGATTAATTATTATAATAAAATTATTTATTGCAAACTTAAAACTGATGTTTAAACTATTATTGCCTAAACATCCAGAAAATTTTTTTTAAATCATTGTGTATCGGCTTTTTTATCATTAGAACAACTTTTTAGCAATGGAATGTTTTAAATTTAGCGGAAGTAAAAGACGGCTTAATAAAGAGATATTACATTTTCAATTGATCGGGTCATTTTTATTGTTTGTCTTTGGTCTTTAAAGACTTTTTGGCCTTCTAAATACTGGGCAATTTATTATATTGGTTGACAAATAAATTTAGCGTTAACTTTGATAAATAATTAATGGTTTTTTAACAGTAAACATCCGTTTTGAACCAATAGATATCAAATGTAATAAATACTTGGGTTATTTTATTTTATTTTAATTTAGAAAAAATGATAAAAAATTTAGATACGCGAAGAATGCAATAGGTAACTGTGATCACAAATTGTTCTTACTTTTGGAGAACCGAAATACTTACAATTATTTCGATATCATTAGCCGAAATCATCATAAATAATAAACAATGTGAAGTGTGATTTATGGAATGTTGAGCATGCGGTTTAAAAAAATATTCATGTTATGCAATAATTTAAATTAAATCAATTTGCTGATACATAATTTATATTGACCAACCTGGGATTTTAATTTAGCATTTTTATGGTAGCACAAATGTGTTTTATTAGGTCCTAAACTAAACTGCCCACTCGCGTTTACATATTACGTTTACAATAGCAGGTATTGCTTGTAACACATGTAACAATCATAAAATATAGTTCCATAAATAATTTTTTATTATTATTACCTAGATAATTATTATAATTATTGGTTATTAGTTTAGGATAATAATGAATAAAATTTTATTACTGCAACTGCGCTTGGACAACCAACCCAAATTTTTATAAATATAATGATGAACCAACAGTTTCCTTAGATTTTAATTCTCGTGGTCTCATCATGTTTCATTACATAATAGAAGTTAAGCAATAGAATTTGCCGTTCCTACTTAAATGGGGATATTTCTTAATCTCTGTCAAAAAGTTACATTTGAAACGCTGCAAAACCATAAATTGGAAGAAATTGTACAAATAATATTTTTGCAAAGATTACAAACAAGATAACTTTACAAAGAAAATCCCTGTGTATCTCTAAAAAAAAAATATTTAAAAGCTATTGTAAGGGATTATGATGCTCCAAAAGATTGTTTCAAGTTATCAAAACAATTGGAAACATCAGTTAATAACATCTGTAAATGGTCTGGTATAAGTAAACGACTTCAAAAAAGATGTACTTAATTGGTGCAAACTATTTAAATAAAAATGTTTACTTTATCCTCTTATTAAGATCACTTGGAAAAAATTAGCATTAAAATGGTAACAGCTTAGTATTTAGCATGGTTGAAATTTGGAAGGCAACGGAAAACTCTAGGGGTCAACCGCTAGAGGAAATCGTGTACAATTAACTTTACACTTCACGTACTTCATCATAATTCTCCATACTTCTTCGTACTTCATATAATTCAGCAGTAATTTATTGATACTTTCAGTATCAGAAACTTTCAATTTCAGAGACTTACTGAAATACCAAAATTTGAGCACTGAATGGTGTTCCACACCCCCCACACCTCCCGGATCGAGTAGTTTATTTTTTATCAGAAGTAAACTGAAGATTTCCGTTGCAGAGACACTGGAAGATGTTCCACACCCCCCAGACCCCCCGGATTAATTAGTTTATTTTTTATTTTGTTGCAGAAATCTGCCCCTCAGGAGGTACGGAATTTATAATTACGCAATTTATAATTAATTGTCAGACTACTAATTAAACACATTTACTTGGCCATAGCTAATTTTAATAAACTTGAGATATGCTTAAATATTTAATTCACTTTTAATAAAAATAAATTATTTAAACCGGGGGTCTGGGGGGTGTGGAACACCTCCAGTGCCTCTGCAATGCAAGATCTTCAGTTTACTTCTGATAAAAAGTAAACTACTCGGTCTGGCGGTTCTGTACGTTCTGCAATGTTCTTCATTTCAAGATTTGTGCACTAGAGGGTGTTCCACACCCCCCAGACCCCCCGGATTGAGTAGTTTATTTTTATCAGAAGTAAACTGAAGATCTCCCGTTGCAGAGATCTACCTCCCAGGGGATAAGAAATTTATAATTATGAAGTTTATGATTAATTGTCAGATTATGAATTAAACACATTTACTTGGCCATAGCTAATTTTAATAAACTTGAGATATGCTTAAATATTTAATTCACTTTTAATAAAAATAAATCATTTAAACCAGGGTGTTTGGGAGGTGTGGAACACCCTCCAGTGCCTCTACAACAGTAGATCTACAGTTTACTTCTAATAAAAAATAAACTAAAAAGTCCTGGAGGTCTGGGGGTGCGAAACACCATTCAGTACCCTAATATTACAATGCAGACAAACATATTAAAGGGTTGAAAATTTAGTAGAAACTTTCCGCTACCGTTTTAGTTTTCTAAAAAAATTATGACATATTCTTGGGAGGGGGGGGCAACAAAAAAGGGTAAAGCAAAAATAAATTATGTGCAATCATGCACAAACGATTATTAAGATTATTTTTAAAATCGGAAGGGTGGAGCTAGCAGATCTAAATAATGAAATAATGAATTACTAAAGCTTTTTATTGAGCTTAATTAAATTTTTTTATTAATTAAATTAATTAATTAAAATTAAACCTTTATGATATTCAAACAAATGAGCTAAAAATAAATTACAAAATTAACTAAAGAAATCTAATTTTTAACAAGTTGCCTTTCAGCAATTATATTGTAAATAAAAACTCTAATCTTAAATTATTTTTAGCCCTAGAAAGGGTAGATTTGAACAACTTTACAGAATAATTACACCAAATATTTCTCGATGATTTGCTGAAGAAGCACGAAAATGTTTTTCACTATATTTGTGCAAACTCCGCTGACGGGGTCCACAAAATGTCGACTGAGATTTATAGTCTTGTGGGTAGGCCTGATAACCCTAAAACAGCAAAATTACTTGATATTGATAATATTTAATTTATTTATAATTTAATTTAAGTAGTTATTTGCAGTTTTTCCAACACAATTTTGATATTGAATATTCATTTTCTCCTGTTGTATCGCCTTTCTTCAAAATCAGTGGCCCTCTGTATTTTCCATCTACAATCATTTTCATTGAGACGTTTACGCTTTGAATCGCGACTTTCAAATTCTCGATAATCGCGGTCCTTCGCACGCCTAATATTTCGATCACGGCTCTGTTCACGATATTTATAATTTTCTTTGGATCTGGATCTCTTCCGAGAACGACTTTTGGATCTAGAGCGATTGTTATGTAAAATATTGTTCAATGTATCTTCCAACGAATTAATTAATAATTTGCAACGAATGTCACGAGACACTCGAGATTTGTTGATCACCGAAATTGCGGTAGTTAGCGTTTCTTCGGCAGATTTATAATTTCTTTCTTTAGCATCCGCTTTAGCTGCAGAAATTGCAAGGTTTGATACCGTTTTATTTTTTTCCATAATATCTTCAAATTCCTTCTCACTTAATTTGTGTTCATCAACAGAAGGAGGAGGTGGGGAATGTTGATATTGCGGATGGGCATTATTCGAATTTACTCTTGGTACAGGATGCGAAAATTCCTGATGAGCTGCTGTATTCCAATCGAGTTGTGACTGATATTGGATCGGTGGTGGTGGCTGCTGAAATATTTGAGAACCGTAATATGGAGGTCCTGGTGGCGGCATTGTCATATTTGGAGGTGGTACCTGAGACGAATAACTTCTATGAGCACCAGAGCTGGAATTATTAAGATCGGAAGGATCAGAAAATTGACTTTCAAATGCGTTTAAGGCCTGTTTTGTAGCTAAAGTAACTACTGGATTTTCTCCATGAATTTTGTTAGTAGGTAAAACTTCCATGCAAAGCTTCATGCTATTGCGAGAACCTAGTGAAATACGGCAAAAGCCCTTAAACTTGCCATTGTTTCTATTTTCAAACAATTTTAATTCAAACAAATCGTTTATTCCAATTTCCTGAAGCGCTTTGCTTATTTCCGATTTAGAGGTCCACCACGCTAAATTTCCAATATATAATTGATATGTCCGTTTAGAAGTTGTAAAATTTTTATATTTTTCTTGAATTGTACCAGAAACGTTTATTTTAATTTTTACCTTATTGTTATTACCAAGATTCTTCTTCTCGTTGACTAATACTTCTTTACTTGGTATAGGTTTACTATCGTTAACGTTATTGAATAGATCTTGTTGGTCTGTTATATGATTGTTAATGATAGATTTACTAGAAATTTTAGAATTTTCCTCAGCAGTGTCTATATGCATGTTAAATACTATATCATCGTATAGGTCGGCATCATTCTCTTCTTGGAGTAAATTTTCGTTTTCGTTAATATAATCATCAGCATACAAATCAATATCGTGTTCTTCACCCATTATTTACTGTAAATTTCATTATTTATGAGATACCCAGTTACGAATTAAAATATTTTTTTTATTAAGAGTTTTGATTAAAGGTATATTCTTACAAAAACTACAAATACTAATTTGTCAACCGGTTTCGGCTTTATGCCATCTTCAGGACAATCTATAATTAAAAAATATATATTATAAAGAAATCTGACAACAAGATACAAATCATATTAAAAATAACTTACGCGTCAAATATTTAAGATACAGTTAAAACCATAAACACGCAAAATCAATCATAAAATTAGTTAGTTATTACAACTAACCGAAAAATCAGAATAAAACAACTTGAAAAATATAACAGCACTGAGGCCACATTTTAGATTTATCTGATTTATAAAACAAATATTCGATATTTATGCGGTCCCAAACATTTCTATAACAATATTCTATAGAGATAAGGTTTCAACAATCGGTATATTTGTAAATTTGTTTTTGTATTTGTAAACTATTAATATAGAAATATCTTACATTGGAGTATACAGTTTTCATTCCATATTTTTTTTATGTTGGCTAAAAGTTAACCAATTATAAATTGGCAAATATATAGTGATACAGAGGCTATCATAAGTAAGTTAACCAGGTATATATTTTTAAATCAGGCTTAAGTAATTTTTTAACTTCTGAAATAAAAATTAAAACACAAAACTAGAAAATATATAATTTTAAATATTCCAAAAATGTTCCAAAAAATGTTTTCCAAAAAAAAACTTAGTAATTGACGTGGAACTTGCCCTTGTTTATTTACTTCGTAAAGGCGAAGTAGTGCTGATGGGTTGATGGTACGTACATTTTTACTGTAATTTTCAAGTTGTTCATGACTACATGGGGCAGACATGGTAGGAGAGGAGTTTGTATTATTTTATCCTCCGGTTTTTTGGTAGTTCTGGGCTGTTCTTGTTTTGTGGTTGGCTTAAACTCTTGTATTACTTTAAATATTGAAATCGAAGGATTCCCCAATAGTTTCGCTATTTGAATAGATTTTCCCTAAAAAAGCGAATATTATTTTTTATAAATATTAATGTCGAAAATTTTCTATTCTTTTTAACAAAAATAGGAATATCAAGTTTAATTCAACTTAATTTTACCACTTATCACTGCATTCATTATTTGTGATGTCCATAAACAAATGAGATTAAAAAAACTTTATTAACCCTTAAACATGGTCGTGTGGTCACTTTGACCGCATTTCATGCTAATTTTTGAGTTTTTTTTTTACTTTTAAATTATTTACACTTAACGTAAATTAACGGTTTATTGAAAAGAGTCACTTCTTTTCGATTAATCCAGATAATGACATAACAATTGTTATAAACAAAAAAGTATTCGTTATGCGTTGAAATTTAGAATGTATTAATTGTTTTCCTCAATTACCTTCCTAGTTAGCTTATTTTTGGTTGTCTCTGTATAGACCTGAGTTATTACATAGCCTATATGGCACATATTATTAAAGTTTGCGTAAATTAAGTACACATTTGCTTACAAATTGATGAAAACTAGAAAAACCACTGCATTCAGACAATCATTATGATAAATAAAAAATAATTTTAAGAACTTACATTAAAGTATTTTATATTTAATTTTCAATACTTGTAGTGTAAAACTTCAGACTTCACATAAAGCATTGACTTAGGAGACACGCTAAGCTTACAAAGGTTTATCCGTTTAGGAAGCCAACTTTAGAACAAGACGATAAATATTATCGTAAATATGGTTGTTTAACTTCTATAATGCTGTGAATATCCTACAATGTCGCTTACTGATCTTGACGTTTATGTTGTAAAAAGCATCATATTGTAAAAATTGGCTTAAGTAAAGTACTACAATCGGTAATAAAATATAGTTTTTCAAACATCAAATTTCTTTTGCGGTTAAAACTTAATGGTTAACTTTCAAGCTATTTATTTTCAAAGTGATTATTAAAAATAATCGTTATAATTTTTAAATAACATTAAACGTGAATACAACTTTATTTCTAAAAGTTGGTATTTGGTTAAGTGTTATTGAGTTTTGGTGCCCTGCATAAAAAGCAGAAACCCCAGCATCACAGTGGAGTGCAATTAAACGAAAAAATAAATTATCAGAGAACATGTCCGATGAGAATCATTTTAGTAATTAAAAACTTATGTGATGGCTTTCTATAATAATTACCTAGAGGTGACTGATGATGTTTTAAAACTCTAAAAATACAAAATGAAAACTTTAAAATAAACCTAAATTTGGATGAAAATCATACAAAGTTTATAAAATATTGCAGTGCGAGGGTTTTGGAGACGTTTTAAAACAAAAATCCCTTATTATGGTCATATATTTACGTCAAGTTATGATAGTGTGTACCAGTGGTTGCCAAAGAGGCGACCGCGGTCGACTGGTCGACCGTGTAACGATTCTTAGTCGCCCGCCTGTCTGATATGTACACATCTCTAATGCCCGTTCTACACAGCGTACGAAACTTATTTTTGACTTTAAATTACTGCTTTTCTTATGATCACTTAACACATACGATGTTGGTAGACCGCCGCCTATAATTTAAAAAAGAGGTTGCCTGTAGTGATGAAAAGTTTGGCCACCCCTGGTGTATACGAATATCTTAATTTATTGTACTTTTTTTAGGTTAAATACAAAACTTGGTTTTCATAACATATATCATCAAGATGTATCACGTAATACGTATTAAACATGTAATACTTCTAAGGTCAGCGCAACCAGAAAGTGAATCTAGTAGTTTGAGCTGGAGGGGGGTGATGCTGAGTAGCGTAGCTACCACCACTTTCTCTAGGAGAAAGAAAATCGGGGTTCCGGAAGACGGACGTGAGAATCAGATGATTCCTTGCTTTCGCTAAATTTCATTTTCGTGGCAAACCTTGGGGATTAAAAACCAAATAAAAAGAAAATTGATCAAACATATTATGATAATATTTATCGATGGTTTTTGCTTTAAAAAGTTTACAAAATAAAACTAAATACGGCGACACAAAATTGAATGCAACTAATAGTTTATTTGTTAACGAGGTTAAAAATTGAATTTTGACTTAGCCTTTAAAACAACTCATCGTCAGGTCTCTTTCAGATGGATAAAATAACTCGAAATTAAGTAAATTAAAAATCAAATGAACTTAATGAAAATAAAAAAAGCGTCGCGCGCGGTTTCTATTTAAAAAGCCAAAACGCCTGCTTCGACCGAACTGCCTTCTGTTCTTCGATATTTAAGCCCTCGTATCGAGTGCCGTTTTAGGATTCCTATAAAATGTGGGAAATGCTGTCTTGTAACCTGATTACGTAATTGCTTTTAAGGACGACGCTTGAAATCCTTAAGGCAAGTGGATTGAAGATTGCACTTACCGTCGATTTTTAGCAATTAAATCGTGATCTCATACGCGACCCATTAAAAATGTATTTAAAAAAGAGGTTATGACATCGACACTTGTTTTCGATTGGTGTATGATTAAAATTATGAAATACTGCGGTTATTAAATTAAAGTAGCTCTTTAAAGCGGCATTCACATAGGGTATTGTATTTGGATGGTAGTTGTATGGTAAGAATTCTTCCACCAGAATTTTACACAGGCGAACTAGCCATTCACATAAACTTATGAATTGATGGAAAATTAAGCGAGTGGCTACATTCGTCTACTTTCGACTACATTCGTCATCTTCATAGAGATCCATGTTGCAAGCACAATAAAATAACGTTTTTAAAAATTCCTTGTAAGTGTTGTCAAAACAGAATTACGTATTTCGTTGTCGACCCTTTGTCTTAATTATTGTGTTTTTAAAGTTATTATATTCAATCATTTAGTCAAAACAGAATTAGGTTATGTATTATAAAATATAAAGTGACAGTCGCAAGCACCGCCCTTCGCGCCGCTGATTGGCGCTTGTAGATTTCTTACCCTGTGTATTGTAAAAGTTAAAGTTTGTTAACTTTTCCGGAAGCCGTTACAACGCTTCATGCACCGCGCAAGCAAATAAGTGTATCTGAACGCTTCCACCTGAGTTAATGCTTTTAACTCTTACCAATTCTACCATACCCTACCATACCCTATCTGAATGCAGCTTAAGTCCTTTTCTTAAGTATCGTTTGACGCGATATTAATGCAAGTGGAAATTACAACTGCGTTTTAATAAATTTACTTTAAATGAATTTAGTTCAAATCTTAAATTTGAATATAATAAAAAAAATTATTCCATACTTTTTAGAATTCGGCGGTTTGCTACAAAGACTCATACCGATTTCTTCACTCATAGTTATCTTCAGGTTAGCGAACTTCAGGTTAAATTGACAAAATAACCAATCAGATAAGTGAATTATTTGTTTTGTTGTTGTCTGATTGGTTATTTTGTAGATTTAACCTGAAGTTTGCTAACCTGAAGATAGCTATGAGTGAAAAAATCGGGCATCAAACAGCTATTTTAAAAACTGTAATTAACTGAACGAACGCAGTTAGTTTTATCGCAAATAGATTGTAATAAACTTAATTTTATAACAGGCATTTTACACATTTTAATTGTTTAAAGATTATTTTTTATAACAAAATTGAAAAAACGCTAGTTTTTTATTCCTAAGACCAAATCTATCAAATTATACTCCACTATCATCAGTTCTAGACCTATTCCGTAAAATTAAAATCTTTTAACATTAGAAATAATCGGTTTTATGACTTACATAACTTAACATGGTTCGATTTTTTATTATTGCAGGCAATTAAAATCATGCAAATTAAATACGTCAGTTGCAAGACAAATTTCATTTCAAGTGTTGTCAGTTTAAGCCATAGATTTAGCATTACAAATGTGTAATAGTACGCAATTAAGAATCCTAGATAGATTCAAATATCAATTGGAATGAAAGTTTGTTTCTGTTTTAAAATACAAACTTTTTGACTCCTTTTGTTTAGGTAAGATTTGTGGATGATGGGATTTGTGTCTGGGAAGAAACAAATCAGGAAGCGGAAAAAGCTTTATTGTTCTTAAACAAAAGGTACGCAGAAATCCAATTCTCCATAGAACACCAAAACAAAGACGGAAATTTTAATTTCTTGGATCTCTTAATAAAAAAGAGTAGAAAATGAATATGAACTCGGCGTCTACTGAAAACGCACGACTACCAAATGGTAATACACAGCACCTCTAATCACTGCCAACAACATAAAATGGCAACTTTCAGATTCTATATAGAAAGATTAAAAACAACACCAACCAATGCAGAGGAAAGAATAATAACAATAAAATATTAGCAGAAAGAAACAGATATGATAACAATACAATCGACACTTTAATAACAAACAGAAATAGAAAATACCAGAAGAAAATACCGAATCACAACCATCTATTTATTTAACATCTTCCGATTCTTCTACGCCATTCCTCATGGTCTTCTCATTTCATCCCTTAAAGTCCCCTCTCTGTCATTTTCCTTTCATTTTCCTATCAACGCTTTCTCTGCAACTTAGTCTGCGTCTTCTGCGCTTTCTTCTTCCTGGAGGTTTCCAAAACATAATTTTTCTTGGTGCATAATTTGTCGAATGCGGGTATTGTTAATTTTTTCCAATCTGCTTCTTCTAGCAGATCTTTTCTGTAATATATGTAAATACTTGAGATTTGAATTTGTACCCCATTGTCAGGGTTGGTAACCATGGGGTTAGATTACCAACCGTACATGTACATAAGGAGTAGTTTAGTTAGTAACAGTTAGTTCGTTTGTACCTCTTTTAGGTTAAAGTTTATTTATTGAATTGTGAAAGTATTAAAGTTTAAATATTTATTTGTGTAAATAAATTGTTATAAAGTAAGGACGTTACATTTTCCAGAAGTCTATCTCTGTAGCTTGCAGTGTATTTTCCCATTTTTCCCCATTTGCCATACCTCTTCAGCGTAGGTTGTTACATGTTGAATAAATTATATGCTATTGTATATTTTTTTTTGCTAGCTTTGGATACAGATTGGTCCCACAGTATTGAATTTAGCATGGCGATCGCTTTTCTTCCTAATTTATTTCTTTTTCAGATTTTTAAGTGGCATTTTCCATCTTAGTTTATTGTTCCCTCCAGGTAATTATATTCTTCGAATTTTTTTATTCTATTGCCGTTTTCTAGTTTGCTACACTCTGCGTATTCCTCTATTAATTTTCTTGTCATGTACTCCATGTTCTCATAGTCCTACGGCATGATAACCTGATCATCTGCAAAATGTAGCAAATATATGTAATATTGTGTCTTCTGTTATCGATGCCCATTTTTAGCATTTTTTCCATCCTTTTAATGCTTGTTCCAGATATATTTTAAATAATGTAGGGGTTAGACAGCAACCTTTCCGCAATCCCTTTGTTGCTGGGAAATCAATTGTTGTTTCCTTTCCGATTTTTTGTACAACCTTTTATAACTTTGATCGTATTTATATTTATGTTTGTTTTTTCCATAGTTTCCCATAATTTAGGGGTATTGGAACGCTATCATACTTTTTTTCAAGTCCACGAAGAGCATTTGCACCTGTTTGTTAAATGCGGTTTTTTTTCTATCAATTGTGTGACACAGAATAGATTATCTATTGTTGATCTACCCGCTCTAAACTCAGTTTGTTCTTCAGCTTCCTTTTTAAGCTTATTTTTTAAGATTTTCTTTAACATAGTCTGCTAAATATTCTCGTTATCGATATTCCGCGATAGTTATCACAGTCGTTTCTATCTCTTTTCTTATATATTGTGGAAATATAAGCTCTTTTCCACTCATCTGGAATCTCTCCGCAATTTATGCAGTCTTGGAATAGTTTTTTATTAATATCGACATAGTGTATCTGTTCCATTTTTTAACATTTCGGCTGATATTTCCCTGGGCCTGTTCCCGCCTTATTTTTTAGAGTTTTGCACGCATTTTTAACCATCATTGTGCTTATTGGTATAGGAGATGCTGTTATTGTTATTTGTGTTGATGGCTGATCATATGCTTATGTTCTGGCTTTGTTCCTGTCAGCAAGTCTTTAAAGTATTTTTGGAGTTTATTTCTGTGTTATCTTCTAATTGCATTCAAAAATTCCAACTTTCTGTACTTCTTCTACCCCCGAGGAATATATCGATCTTGTTACAATTTTTTTTTTCAGCTCTCATTTTTACTTCGACAGATATGCTTTCTTACTTTCGCCTGTGCTGCCTTAAACTTAATTTTATCTCCAACGCTTCTTGTATATAAGTATTTCATATATGTTTTTGTTGCGCTTGTCTTCAATTTCCTGCACAATCAAATTATAATAATAGACCACAATAAAATTTCCTTCCTGAAACCCGTAATATAAAATAATGAGACAACTCAAGAAATTCTGTGTACAAACACCAGTAAAAGCACTAATACTGTGGGCGAAATGTTGCTTAACAACAAGGCCAAAATAGATAAAATAGAGAAAATGGGATGTACAGTAAAGCTCCTTATCCGCGGTTCCGTTATTCGCGGTTTCAGTATTCGCGGAAGAAAAATTGAGACCACTTTCTGTATTCGCGGCCGAAAATTTCATTATTCGCGGATTAATAATTTACGATTTTGAATATTATAATTTATATTCAAAACTCAAAATTAAATAATAATATTTAAACGAAAAAATTTAGACTTCAAGGAGGTTCTTGTTTTGGACAATGCTCCGGGTCACCCTTGTGAGCTTGAAACTATGCATCCGAATATTAAGGTGATATTTTGCCTCCGAACACGACGACTTTACTTCAACCAATGAACCAGGGAATAATTCAAGCTTTGAAGTTCTTTTACATTAGGCGAACCTTTAAAATCATTCTGGATATCATGGAATGTGATTCTGACGTGAGTTTTATGGAATTCTGGAAAAATTTAACATAGCAATGTGCATTGTTAACATAAAGGAATCGTTACAAGAGCTCAAGCATTGCATACACATTGCAATCATATTGGAAAAACTATAGGTTGATCTAACAGTCTGTGAAAGTGAGGATTTAAACAAATTAAAACATTAACTGACACAATTGTACAAATTGCTAATGGAATAGGACATGATGGTTTTGAACAGATAGATTCGAGTGACGTTCAAGAGCTGCTTCAATCACACGATGAAGATTTAAGTGAAGCCGACTTGCAGGAAATGTTAAAACCCTTCAAGCTTCAACATCTTACAATGATACGATGACAATCACCTTAAAAACCAGACCGCAGGTTTCAAATGGCAAATGAACTGTGAGATCACTTCATTAAAATTGACCCGTTTTTGAAAGAAACCTTCCTTTTAAAAGGAAAATTGAAGTTGCCACAGCTGAATACCATGCGGAATTAAAAGGCATTTTAAAGACGGCAAAGCAAGAAAAATTACTAAATATTTTAAACCAAATAATTCAAACAATAATAATTAATAATAATGATAGGTATGTGATTAAACTGATTTTATTTTTATCTATTTTATTTTATTTTCGTACCTTGGAACCCAACCCTTGCATTTCCATACAAATCACTATTCCATATTCACGGTTTCCTTATTCGCGGCATAATTTTGGAACGTATACCCCGCGAATAAGGAGCTTACTTAATAAAATGCGAGGGGTGCAATTTTACATATAGTCAAACAAGAAGGAGGATAAAGACAACATGCTGTCTTGCAACATTTCCTATAGACAGACAGGACACCAAATTTATGATAATGGAATGGAGCTGATCCACCACGAGAAGCAAGAAAAAAATGAATCTTCTAGAACTCGTAGAGATAAGAAGAATACAACGTGACCACCAAATTTAACATTTACACCAATTGTTGGCAGTATACTCTAAGCATTGTATTGAAATTAGGATTAGGGGATGGAAAACGATAGCTCGTTTAAAAATTTTGCTAAGTTATCAAGTTTGTTAATTGAATTGCTGTCTTACAATTTATGACATTGCTAAATAGAATTGGCAAGATATACTATATTAATTTTAACAATGTAGTAGTGTCTTTTTCTATAGTATGAAATTCCTTATAGAATATGCTGATGAAGACTTCGAGTCGAAACCGGTTCATAAATAATAAATTATATATATTGAGGAAAGTGTAATTTTAATTATTTATAAAATTAGCCTCAATGGGTACTACAAAAATGCTAATTAATTTAGTTTTGAAACTTATTTGGTTTTATAGTTATCGGTGTTTTCAGCTAATGATTTTTGAACGTCATTGTTCAGGATTTCTTTATTGACAGTTTCTAGGCTCAGTATAAAATTATTACCTAACTTAAAACTATGCACAGAAGAAAAAGTATATTTAATTATAAAATAATCGTATGTATGTATTATATGTAGATAAATCTCTGCCTTAATCGTGTGGCACGTCTGTGGTCTGATGTAGAGAAGTTATCGAAAGAAAATTACAAGATTATATAAGGTACTTAATTCGCAAATTTATTACTGGTGTCAATACCGCAATTACAATTTCTGTCAACTTTATACGTGGAAATTCTTATTGAAACCAATAAATTACTTTCTAAAAATTTTTGTTTCGTGCGTTCATTATGGTTTTGAAAACGGTATTCCGGTTGAAAAAATATCCTTTTGATGGTTTTGCTTAAAATTCAAGAAAACAGTTGACTGTGTAAGTGGTTCTTTGAATGTTGGATGTTTTTCTATCGATAACGATTCATTATTGTATGAATAGATAAAATAGCATTGGGATCGTTAACTATGATGGCATTACACTTCTATTAGCAATAATGCGCTCTTCTTTCACTTTATTTTTGCTTTAATGCTTTATGCATTCATTGTTTTAGACAATTTAAACAATTATAGTGATAAATGGTACCGGTACTAACTTACAAATACATAGGAAATATTACAATTACAGATGTAGGTAATAACAGTGTTCTGTTTTTGCAGTTAAAACTCGTATATACATTCTGAAAGTATGCAGTAAATTGAATTGACCGCTTGTCCATACGTACATTTATCTGTTGCATCCTGCTGGTAAATGTTCTATAAGTTACGGAATTATTTGTAAAATAACTTTAATTCGATACAAAAAATACGAGATCCATAAAAACTTTAGTTTTACTTTTGGGTTAGCTAAAACAAGTTATGCAATATGGTTTGCAGTTAACTTTTACTATAGTTTCTTCTTTAAGTAGTTATAGTAGTTTATGCAATACGTACTTTATAGTTTTATATATTTAGCCATCAACACAATAGAAAATTCGACTGTGTGCATTTTAAAAAAGCTCACCGCTAACCCAGAATTAAAACATATACGACAAAATTTAATACTAAATTAGCATAGGAATGTGTTGGTTTCTGCATTAAAAAGTTGTAAAGTGATTCACTTGACGTTGAAATACCATATATTTAGATATAGGCGACACATTTAAGAAAATTTACGATATCCATTTTCTTCTGATGAACATTAATGTAGTTTGTCCGAAAACTTTTTATTCATAATTTACGATTTCCTTTAAATTTTTATCCAATCACCAAAAATTAAATTTTAATGCTTTAATAACATTAACAGATACTAAAATTTTAAAGAAACAAAAATATTTTTGATGCCATCATAACGCAATAAAAAAATGGAAATACTTTATAAAGTTTTATTTAGTAGCATAAGAAATTTTTTAAGAAACTATCGATACCGATACATACACACAAAAAATAAAATTGATGGGCAATAAAATGCTAGCAGAGATGATATATTTCCCGCGGAAACGACGTTATTTTTTAAATAAGAAATTGGAAAAGTGTACTCCATAATATTTTGTATAAAATAAGATCTACAAAATTAGAAAGTAATGTTAAATTTAGATTTTTTTATAATTCAAACGTAACAGTTTTGATAAAATTAATTGTTTTATATAGTAAATCTTATGCTAACTTGAGAAATAAATGCTTCTTCAAAAAACACCAACGGCCAAGAATACTCTCCGATTCAGATGTAAATGATTCTCTTCTCAAACTTGTATTGACAAATTATATGTACATACATCAGCATACCATCGTCAAAAATCCAAAAATTTCAAACATAACCTCAATCATGATGATTTATGTTTTTTTAGCAAATTAAACCAAACAAAATCGTTACCGCTATGAAAAACATGATCTAAAAATTTCAGATTTGCAACTTTTCAAAAGCTGTTATTTATGATACGTTGAAGCTTAAATGTTTTTATGGAACAGTAGTATGGGATTCCGTTTACGCTTTTAGAAGTGTCAAAAAGATTTTGCATACAGTTAATTCGGCTTAAACTATGACATTAGTTGTTTTTTAGATTGCACATGCTATGCCATTTGAATTGGTGTAATTTACTGTAAAAAGGGTTTATTCGTATAAAAAGATTAAACGCTCTTTTGTTGAGTACGGTATGACAAGTTGGTATCAAGTTAGGGGGTGTATTATGTACTGCAAAGTGGCTAATTAAGGAAATTATTTAAATGACCTTCATTTTCAGGTACTACAACAAATTTTACCAACATCCTAATTTGAAAATATTAATCTCTGCCATAATGGCATACTAAAATGTCAAATAAATTCTTGAAATGTTTTGTAAATATGTAAAACATTTATATACAGCGTGTTGTCCGGTGATTAATTTTTATTTCAATAATAATTATCGGAATGTTGAGTAACGTATGGTCATTGCATAGGAGATTGGCAATCGTGCAATGGGATGCAATTAGAGATCTTTTTTGTGTGAAAATTTATTAGTGCTGTTTGTTTACCATAATACTCAACCACATAACTTCTTCAGAGACATAAACTCTAATGAAGTAGACCGGTACTATTATTTTCTCCATTGCACATGGAGTAAGTAAAAGAAAATTTGTTTCTATTCTTAAGCAGCAATTATCATAAATCATGTTTTTTGTTTGCTCCTTATTACATTTTATTATGGCCATAGTTAATAAAAATTGTCAGCTTCTGTAAATTTTCAATTAAACTGACAGTCGCAAGAGTTGCATTAAAAAATAATTATAATTGAAAGCAAATGCTCGATAAAAATAGTTTTGATTTTATTACAATTTTAAATTCAAAGTTAATGATTTTCTAAAATAATACTCGAGTGGATCCATTTAGAATATTTTGATACAAATTGAAATGTCTCCAATATTTTATAATAATGTAGAAGCATTCATATCATTTGTCATTCACTTGGTGAGAAACGTAAATTTTTTCTTCGTTCTTAAGGAAAAAGGTTTTAAAAATATTTCCATTGGTATTTCTCATTATCATCAATCATCACGTATTACTTATACCCAGCGTATATTTTCGATTTTCCGTGCTATTACGTGCTAATATTTCTAACAATAGATTATAATGTAATTAATAGTATCTACCTATGTACCTAATTACTATAAAAATTATATTAACTAAATACACATTCATTTATAACAAATTTCAATTTGCTTTGCAAGAAATAATTTAAGATCAGATAAATCGCCTGGTATATTTTAAAGTAATAAGCCATTTACAAGCTTTTTCAACTGATTTCTGTAACGATAATTATGATAATTGCAAAGAACCATTATGATTTGTCATAATTGCAATAAATAATGTTAAGTTGAGAGACAACTGACAACTGAGAATATATTACAACCTAAATACCTACCTGATACAGCAGAAACTGCTTATCAATTTATAATAATATAATTTATTGAATTAAATAATTATCTCATAATTATATCTGTTATGGTATTAACTCGAGAATTATACAGGGCACTTTCTCGTTTAATGGTCAAATTTAAACTATCAATTTAGGGATCTCAAAATAAAAAAGCCGTTCTTGTTAGAACGTTAGGAACGTTAGAAAAATAGAATTGTTAGAAAATTTGAAAAATATTAATTTATTGAATGTATTTGAGAACGATGGACTTTCTAGCAAAAATCATCGCTAAGAATTTAGACATTTTTCTTAGAAAATGTATCCGCCAGGAAGCACGGTGTTTCTAGAAGGTGTCTCCGTAAATTACAGCTCTCGGAGTACGTTCACCACGCATATTACTTGAATACTAAAATACCGCATACTGCTCGGAGCAATGATATTGAACAATAAAATTGATGAAAATTAACGCCCGTTGCGAGATTCAAGGGAACAGTCGTCGCCGGAAAACTGTCACCCGAAAAGCAAAAACACATATTTTGAAGTGTTTCATAAAATAATTAAATACAGTCGATACGCGTTATAACGAATTTCAAAAACCGAAAAAAAATTTCGTTATATCGAAATTTGTTAGAATTCGATATTTGTAAGAAATTTTTAAGAAAATGTAAACCAGTACACCACAAATTCGTTCTCATTTAATAAAATAAACAATACGCATATTCTATGTAAAAAAATTTAATAAAAAGCGGAGGAACATGTTTAATTTGAAAAAAATCGCAAATTTTTGTTTGTATGCAGGTAATTGTACTTGTCTGTTCAATGGCGTTTTCCATATTTAAGATGCTTGCAAAAACACCGTCGTCAACGTCATGGCTCTGCAAGTGACTTCTTCGGTACAGATACTTAATTTTGCTTCCTTCAGGGTTGCGGAGGGGGGGGGCTCTTCAGTGGGTTCATCTTCGTCAATATTCTCTTTATTGTTTAAAATCGCATTGTCTGTGAGGGAACCACAGACAGCCAAATTGTCGTTGACAGCAAAAAACTCTTCAAACGTTGAAAACTGCTCGGCGTAAAAACGGGCAGTCTGTTCCATTGACTGTCGACATCGACAGTAACAGAGGATTCGTCTTCTTGTTGATCAATATTCTTCATAATGAAATAGTTTAATAAAATATTCGAATCGCCAGTGATTACCAGAAGATTCGTGGTTTTTTCAGAAAAATGCCAGTTGGGTTTATAATTATTTACTTGGTCAACAAATTACATGATCGGGCGGCATATAGTTATTCCGTTCGTGAACAAACTAAGACTAATAACTACAATTGACAACTAAACTACATTTGCAAGAATACACAAGTTTATCGACGTCGACCCAAAATAACGTGATCAGCGTTTTTCAGGGTTGATTGCCACTAAACATCCGTTTTATAGTGTGTCCATGTCTCATCAGCAAATACTTTGATAGTTGATTGGGGGATGGGCGATGCAGTTATTAACAAACATAATAATTTTTCTAAATTGTTTTTGCGTGGTATTGTAGAGGGTTTCTAGCCATTTGTTCTACAGTTCGGTAGTCATCCATGATTTTTTTTGCTCCCGTATGTCATCGGAAAGGACTTCACGTGTTTAAAACACCTGAATTTAGCGGATTTGCCTATCAGTAAGGACTTCAACTTTTCCAAAACATCCATATTTACTGCAAAAAGTAGTGTTCCTCCACGACACTTTTCATTTTTAAACGTAAGAGTTTGGTTAGGAAAACATTTAAAAAACAATCCCGTCTCGTCAGCATTGAACACATTCTTCGGCTCGTATTCACATAACAAATCTTGAAGTTTCACCTTCCAGTCGTCACAAACACCTTCATCAACGCTGACACTTTCCCCACAAATTTTTTGAACATCAAATTATGACGTTTTTTAAAATTAGACAACCAGCGGTCACTAGCAGTCAAATTTGAGATACCAAGCGTTTCGGTATATCTTTTCGCTTTTTCCTTGATCAAAAAACCACTGACGGGAATTTTTTACTGCCTAACATGATTGAACCAAGTGGACAAACATTATTCTAAATGGGTTTTTCCGGCTACTTGCTGCGTCAGTCATGTTAAGAATCAATTCTTTCTGTTTCAAAACTATAAAAAGTGACGAATCAGGAATTTCAAAACTATCAGCGATGTCGTTTTTCTTTTGCCACTCTCGACCGCCTTGATAATTTTCTTCTTGTCAGAAATTGACAGACACTTTTGTTTTGAACTCATGATTGCAACTGATTAAAGATTATACCATAACTCGCATTTTTTTTTGGTACTACGCTAAACTGCTTGTGCAAGCAGCGACTAGCTTTAAACAAGTAAGAAAACAAGAGACTGTTTTATTATCATATCAAAGAATTGAATTAAAAAAATTGGTGGCATGTATTTTTAAATTCCACAATATAAGACGAACGTACGTCAAACCAGAAAAAAAGAAACAAGTTAAATTGGTGATAAGAACTGAAGGTTCTCACCCCACATTGAAACAACAAAAATGCAAATAAAATTTGAAATTATTTTTAAGAAATGATTAAAAAAAAAAAATTAACAATAAGTTGAAGTATCCTGAAGGGATAAATCAAACAAAAATATAATTAAGCAATTGAATGGTTGCACAACAAATATAATATCAACGTTAAAAGTCTGAACAGCAAAGGAGCAATTGCAAATGAGATATTTAAGTAATTAACTGCAAACAAAACTGCAAATTCCACGTTACCATACAATTTACTCAATCCGGAGCGATTCAATCAAGCGTTCCACTCGAGTCTCTTATGCTCATCTAGAGCTTCTCGGCCAGTTGAAATGCAAAAATAAGCTAAAACTCACAATAATGATTACAGAAAAAACAAAGTCAATCACTTGCAAAGCTCGCTACATCTTCAAATAACCAGATGGATTTTGATTACAATTGGAAGTCTTCGACCACCATCATTATAAAAATTAAAAAAACAAAATATTTCGTCCATAATGCGGCTTATTAAAATGACCAGATGTTATGCCAATTTCACACGTGTTATTGGTGACGTCACACGTTCAAAATCTAACAAAACAATTCTCCTGAATTGAAACTCGGCAAAAACAAATCAAAAACATTTACAACTTGGCCAATCCGACCATGGGATACATTGAATAAATTAACTCGCAACGGTCGACTCGCAACTGGTGAAAAATTGTAATCTACAGTCCCATTTCCAAGGCACATTTTCGAAATTTTATGAAGTAAATTAAATAAAATTGTAAAATCCAAATGAAAACCATCAAAAAAGGTCGAATTAGAATAAGTAAAATTAATAATATTTACCTGCACAAAATGTACAGTTCTTCAACAAAAAAATATTAAACGATCAGATCAAAATTAAAAACGGAAATGAGTATCACTTAACTTTCTCATTCTAGCCAACCAAAAATTCCGGAGCAACCAAGTTCGAAAGCACAGGGCAATTCAAAATAAACCGTGCGATTTAAAATCATAAAATGAAAGGCGGAGGGTTGTTAACAAAACAATAGTAACGTAAGTTTAAATGCAAATCGCCCGTTACCAGATACATAATCTAACAAAACGTGGCACTTATATAATATTATTGTAGTTATTGAAGGTACCAACATAGAATTGACAAAAATTATTAGATTTTGCCCAAAAAAACTTCGTTACATCGAGGGGACCAAAACCCATTTAAAATTTCGTTATAACGCGAGAATTTCAAGCGACCGACAGTTTCTTTCTTTATACCGAGATTTTCGTTATATCGAACTTTGTTATAACGCGAATCGACTTAAAATGATATTGATAATGAACTAGAAGACTATTTAGAAAAACTAGAATGTGAAAAATGCATAGAAAAATTACGTGTCACTCGGGAATCTCGCTGCGCGCCAAACATATTTTTCGGAGTATGCTAACGACGCATGTTACCCGAAGCAAGTTTTCAACCCATGTTTCTCAAGTAATTTTTATAAAATTTTTAAGTATTCACACGCATGTTGCACAGAGCTGTAATAGACAATAAAATTAATAAAGATAGCAGGATATCTTAGGAGTCTTTTCGCTGTCGCGCTATAACTATAATTTGTACCTGAATACTTTCTCTAAAAACGTTTTTGGTTTTTACCTTCGAAAGGCTTTTCTCCCTCTTATATTTCTGACGACCTTTTTTACAAAATTTTTCTTTCAAAAAATCTATGGCGAACTTTTTAAAACTTTGGGTGTAAACTAAGTTTTACCATTTTTTAAAGGATCTTTATGTTAAGGACGAGTTTGAGAATAACGGCCTTATTTTCATATCAATTTTACTTGAATTGGTAAAATGTAATTGGCCTTAAACGTTTAAAAATAACAGCTTAAACTCGAATAAACAATTTGATTTTTTAATTTTGTTAGAGAGTTCCGCCGGGTTTTTTCTTAATTATGAACGTCTAAATATAGTAAAAATTATTAATAGCACTAAGAAAATGTGTTGAGTATGAACATAAAAGTTTATTAATTATTTTTCTTACTTTTTGACTGTGATTATTTTTGTTGTTTAGAGAATTTGACTGTTTGGATTTTAAGCGGCTATGTATGATGTGATGGAATACTTACTTTTTATAAAAAGAAATATTAAGCAGGAACAATTTAAAGAAAACGTTAGCAATTGCTGACAGCTTAACAGTAATCTTCTCTTACTTAACTTCCCAATTTCGGATGTGCTCTTTTTGAACTGCTATTAGATATTTCAGCACTGTAGGCTTAAAATTAAAAATCCTTGTTTCTTGTTAAAATTCGTAAAACAATCTTATGCATGTTATAAAAAAAAATCGAAATTTTTATTATTATTGCTCCTTATATTATCTCGAGAACAATATTTAATATAAAAATTTTATTTATTATGTATTTTGCATAATCTTATATTTGAAACGTGAAAATATTTTTAACGCTTCAATTTAAATTTTCGTACATATTATTTTATAATACCCAGGGCATATCATTATATTTTAAGCCTGCAGGTTACAAAAATAAAATAACTTTAATTTAAAAAATAAATGTAAAGGCTAATAGAAAAGTTAAAATTGACCTGGAGATTATAAAAGATATAAAGATTTAATTAAAGAAATATAATGATGTATATCCAACACCTTTATCAACATTAATGAATTTTAATTGTTGAATTTTGTGGCGGTAAGTTACCTCTTTGATACGATTAATAAAATGTCTGAACGAATGAAAAACTCTTACTTATGTAAATGATATCTAAAACAGATTTGTGTCATATTAATTATTTATTAGGTGCTTTAGATTAATGTCACGCTGGCGCTGTTTAAAAAAATGTTAATTAGTTACCGCGATTGTTATGAAGGATGGGCTTATCAAAATTTGATGGTATATAACCAAATGTTTTGGTTTTTCATTTGCCAAATTGAAATAAATAGGCGCTATTGGAAGGTGGAATTTGCAGTTTCAATACAGCTACCCTCCCAGTTAGAAAATATGTTGTTATGCATGAATTAAGTTTTCAGTAGACATTTATATTTATATTAGGCTTCTTTACAATTAATATAAAATTAATCAAAAGGAATTTAAAGTATGCTGACGGACAAATGCGGTACAAGATCATAAGGCTTCTGGCTATACCATATAAAGCATTTTATTCTATATGCGAGGCGGCAGGATTAATTATTTACAATTTTCCTGTTGCAATAAAATGGTAGTATCAAACGAAGGGATTCGGTTTTTTCCATCATAAAAGTGCAATGTAAAATTAAATAACAACTTAAAAATCTGACATTTTATGCATCAAAGCTATTTTATTAACATTATAAATTTGTAGTCGAAGTCTTTTATAATATTAATAAAGTGTTTACCAATTATGTGGTTCTATATTTAGCCATTAAAAGCAAAGCAAAAGACCAGAGATTGACAATATTAAAATCCAAAAATTTAGTAACTTTACGATCGTGTTTATTAGTTAAAATGTTGTAGAATAAATTGTTAAAAAAGTATACTTGATAATTTAATGTGAAAAGTGAATTACGGCAAAATATGTTAAAATTGATTAAAACGTCAACTTTAGCATAAAAAACCTATAAACGTATTATTTAAAATGCATTTTATATGAACAATTTATTACAGTGACATGTATCGTCGAATTATAGAAACTTAAAAGCAGAAATAAAATTCCATAGGTGGTTTTGGTTTAATAACTACGTAAATAAAATAATAAAAAAGTTACAACTCGTGCTAAAAATAAGGTATCATGATAAAAAGAACGTGCACCACAAGACTCTGCATCCGGGTCTTCGTTTTCAACTGTAGTCGGTGGTGAAGACGTGTAATGTCTTCACTATCGCGCGCCCAAAGTTGGCCATTATTATCAGCTGCAGCTCCTGCTGAAGAACCGCGTCCGATCACTCCTAGGGCAACGCAAATTCAAGCTCGCCGTTTCCTCTGCCGTCACTACTATCCTGAAGGAGGATGGGGTTGGGTGATATCTGTTTGTGCTCTTTTGGTGCATATTTTAAATCACGGATTGCAGCTGTCAAGTTCACAACTGGTCACGCCCGCCTCGAAGAAGTTTCATGTCGAACCCGTTCATCCTGCAGGTACTCTAATTGCTTTTGTAATTAAATTTGGTATGCTTGAATCAAATAGCAATTAATTTGGTCATGTTTTACGTTAACGCTTAAGTGTTTTTTGCTTCTTTAATCAGATTAAGCGATTATCTAAATTTAAATCAAATTTAATTTATTATTAAACATATTTTGATATCATCTCTTTTAAGTATCAGGTATTTTGTATGTATTATCTTTTCTTTTTAAAAATTTTAATGATTGAAATTGGGATCGTTTCAATTTCAGCAGACTTTTAATTGTTCAAGTTTACATAGTACCCATTACAAGCGTCCGAATGACGGATAGTAATCAAATCGCGGTTCTTTATTACTCTGTTGATTTTGGTCATTAAAACCACTGAAATTTATTATTTTTTAAAGCTGATACAATATTATTGCAAATAAACATCTGCTGATGAAGGTAACAAAATATTGACAAATAGCGTCTTGCACTTAACCTGACTTATCTACGTGTACTTCGTCAATTTATCATGTCAGCAGCAGTAGCTGTTAGAACATCATTCATTATTCAGCTCTTACATTTGGCTTTTAAATTAAGATGCTTGATTTTAACGTTTACAGTAAATTCATGTATTTTAAGTGCCCAATGGAATACTTTGGTTTGGTAAGTTAGTTAATTACATTTTGTTAGATGATACGATGATGATTATACAAATACAATGTTTTATCAAAAGTATCATCCAACTTAAATTAATATTTTTTATTTCCTTCAATTTATAAACCCTAAGTTCGATGAAAGGGCTTGACGATTTGTTGGGAAATAAAATTATAAAGCGTTATTAAGCAAGTATAATAAATTAAAATAAATAGGAAAACTCTTTTCAAAAACTTTTTAATGCACACTTAATCCATTTACAAAGTCGTGCTATAAAAAGGGGTAGAAAGTTTTATCACTTTGATACTATGAATAAGTAACGCAAATATTTGTTAAACGGTTTCTTAAATTGTGGTGATCTATTCATAAAAAATTGTCAGTTAAACCGAAAAATCGATACTTTAAAAACTTTTACTTGAAAGTTGAATTTATTAAGCTATGGATTTCCATTTATAGATGGGCCAATGCTCACAATCAGCTGTATTACAGCAGAGTATACAAATAGGGGTCACGTAGAGAAATACCAAAAGGACAACTAATCTCAGACAAGTTAAAGGAACATTTTCAAAACCAATGCTTTTAAAAATTTGCCTTGGAATAAGTACAATCTACACATGTCACCATGATTACACGAGGAGGTTGAACTGTTTAATGTTTTTGATGATGATGGTTTGGTGATCCATATTTTTTCATCAATACAAGCCTGATAAGTTGAATGCCACAGATAAATCGTGTATTACATCGAAACGCATCATTTGTTAAGGTATATTAAGTTAAAATGATATTTTCTTGGCTACCTGTCCGTTTTAATTAATTTTGCGAGCATCCTTTCTGATGATTATTTATTGGAAGTAGTTTCTAGATAATTCTAGAATAATTAATAACATATTTTATACAAATATTGCCTTGCTTTTATTACTGAAATATTACGACTTTTGCGAACTTACCACCATAACTTAAATTTCACAAAAAGTTTCTAAATTAATTTGAAACTAACTATAATATTTTCGTATAAGAATTGAGTTTTTCTTGTATTGTTTTATTTTCATTCAGTAATCGGCTTCGTCTATGGCATCTTCAGACTACAATTATATAAGAAAAAATTTCACATTAATACATATTATATTAACTAGTAACACATTTATTTAAAGACAACAATAACATTAATAACAGTAAAAGAATTAAATAAGTATTACAAATAAATAGCTATCCAGTAAGAAAAAGAATTCGTTCACAACAGTTTGCGTTGGCATCGACCCTAGCACCGAAGCGGAATTACCTCGTTGTATACACAAACTGATTCTCTAGATTAAAAATCTCAGCACGTACATATATCGTGCGATTCATCAATAACTAGACGACCGATCTTAGCGCCCAATTCCTTTGTATTGTTACTCCAAGGACCGAGGATCTCTACAGCGAAAGCTGAAAAATCGTAATGATCTTTCCAATTCTAAGACCTATTCTCCAATTCTAAGAAAATAGAATAATACAAAAACGTAATTTTTAATTATTTAAAATATATTTATAACTTGTAATTGACCAAAATTAAAAGAAAAACCAGTCAATCTTTTCGCAATCTTGGGCGTTTAAAAAAATTAGCGTGCATCACTTGGGTTAAAAGTGTCTTATTATTAAAACACAAATTTTCGGGCAAGAGTCGATCACTCCTAATTGCAATTTTCATCGTTTTTTTGTAAATTATAAAAGATAATAATATTATACTATAGGCATAAAAAAAATTAAAATTTGAGGACGGTCTACAAATTTTGAAAAAAAACGGCTTTAAAAATTAATTTAAAATGCAATTTCCTCTTTTGAACTGTAACCCCCTCCATCGAAATTAAATTACGTATTGGTGACAGTTAAGATACCCGAATCTAGATTTTTAAAACGAATGATAAAAGATGGAGGTTTAATTAACAGTTATAAAAATAAAATTTGTGGTCGGTCCACAAATTTTAGAAAAAATACACTTTCAGGGCAAATTCAAGATTTTCCATGGTTGCATTTTGTGAAAACCAATCTTCCGCATCTTCTATTTCGGGCCCTTACGCTCCGGCCGCTCCGGGCCATTTCGACAAACGCTTTACTAACTAAAAATATCTCCTTAGACCGGTCCTACTTGTAAAAGTGTGGAAGTTGACCCAACAGATTGCAGAGAGCGACTGGTAGCTCCTTCATGTGCGTGAAGTTAGACCCCTTTTTAAAAATCAATTTTTTTGTTGTTCTCAATTGTTCTCTATTTGTTCTCAAGTGTTCTGTTATTTTTTTGATTTTGCAATAAATCATCAAAAATCGAAAAACTTTTTTTGCCAGCCCCTTTTATCGAAATTTAAATTTTTTGGTTGTTCTCAATTGTTCTTCATTTGTTCTCAATTGTTCTGTAAAATAAATCCTTTAAATCTAATATTAACCGGAAACCGCGAAATAAGATTTCACGCCAGCCCCCCTTTTATCGAAATTTAAATTTTTTTTGGTTGTTCTCAATTGTTCTTTATTTGTTCTCAATTGTTCTGTAAAAATAAATCGTTTAAATCTAATATTAATCGTGAAAACGAATCTATAAAATTTTTGGAAAAATTTAAATTGCTATAAAATGCGATGTCTCGAATATGTTAATAGTATATAAAACAGAAATTTTTTATAATCTTACTAAAACATACATCGCTATTTACAATGCACCAAGACGTTCTTTTCGCGATTTCTACAAATATTAAAATTAGAATTCTGGAACTATTTTCTTATTAGTCAAGTTTTTTAAACTAAAAATTTAAATGGTACAGGCCAATCAGACCAAGTATATACGTTAGCTATATACAGGGTTAATATACAGGGTGTCCCCGTGACCTTGGAAAACCTTTGAGTTGGTGATAAAAGACACTTTTCTAAGACAAATTTTCAAATAAAATTATTGTTCAAGTCCAAACTCTTGGGGTGTGCCTCCTTTTAAAGCAATTTTTTAAATTTCTGATTTCAAACGGTCATAACTCCGATATTATTGATTTTTTAGACTTAATAGATTAGAACTTTTTTAAAGATCACTTGCTTATCTACAAATTAGGTTATAACCTTTTATTATTTAGGATGAACAAAATTAAATTAAGAGAAGAAATGTCAAAAAAATTGCTAGTTTTATTTTTTCATTTTTCTTGCAAACCCTGTAAAACTTACAAAAAAAGTAACGGTCCAATTCGGGTAGAAAATTTTACGGGCTAGAACTTCAATCTACTAAAAGTTTTTGGAAAACCAATCCATTTCACAGAAAATCCCAAAATAATGAATAAGGTCGGTTCAAAAAATATTGTTAAATTAAACAATTTTAATTAAATTATTACTCCTAGCGCTAACCCTTAATACTAATTATCAAAAACACCAGTAATACCAACATAAAGTTATATATAGCACATTTATATTATTGTTTGCAATTTTAAAATTGAAATATCGAGAATTTTACAGAATTACAATCCAAAACCAATTTTTAACAAGTGTATTTGAAATATTAACCATGGCAAAGTATGTGGACGCTCTTCTTGATATAATTCTTTCCAGTGAATTTAGTAATATTATAAATGATGATGGTAGTGTGGTTGGACCTGAATCTGAAGTTTTTAAAACAATAAGCAATCGAATGAATGGTATTATTAAATACAAATATATATATACTATTGTGAAAACAACCGTTACGAAGTACTGGACAAAATTTTAAGTTTTTGGAATACAAATCAAACATCAAGCAATAAACCATAGTTTTCAGAAGACAGTAGTGTTGAAGATGAAACCAAACGGAATTTATAATGAATCTTCCATATAATATTTGGACGAAGATATTACCGGAAGATATTCTTTATAAAGACGATAAGATGTACAGTAGCTTGAAGCGCCAAGTTTGGACAGATGAAATTTATAAGCTGCTATATGAGAAAATTAATTTACCATGTGCTTTAGCTTTCAGTAAATGTAAAATTACAAAATTGAAAATATACGCAACCGTAACAGGAAAATGTCAAGAATGTGGTTGTAACTTTACTGGAAAAATAATTAACAAAATTTTGACTTTACAATAGAACACGTAAAGAAAAGATAACTTAAAGGGGAGAGAAGAGTGGAGATCGGTAAATCTCTAGTAGAAGGAAATAAGAAACCGTGTATTTTGCGACGAGATCTAGCAGACAAATTAATGGAATTTGGTGACCCGGAACCGGCTCATTTACTTAAAATTTGCACATTATGGAAAGCCAAACAAGAAAGAAAAGACAAAATATTAGACATAATTCAAGGAATGGACCCACTCACAAGAATTATGCAGATGAAAGAAGAAGTATATGCTGGATCGATTCACGGAATTGGAGCCGAACCATTTTTTGTGCACTATTGGATACTTGAACAAATGGCTACATATGTCCTTTATCGTAATGTTATTTATATAGATGCGACAGGATCAGTAGTAAAAAAAATTAAGAAAACAAACGGCGAGTTGTCACCACATATATACTTATATCAAATTGTATGCAAAACGCCATCGGTAAAAATGCCAGTTTTCCAAATGTTGAGCGCAGTGCAAAATACCAATGCAATACAGTATTGGTTATTCGAAATAATGCGAATAGGAAGTTTAAAAAGAAGCAATTTTCCCTTACCTAAAGAGGTTATTTGCGATTTTGACAAAGCTTTAATGGGGGCTATAGCACGAGCATTTGGTCAATGTAGAAATCTTAGAGATTATCTTTCCAAATGCTTATTGGCGATTATAAACGAAAATGCAAATCCACAACTTCCGCATTGTTTCCTTAAGGTTGGATAATATATGCCATTATGTAGCTCTTATTGCACGCTGGAAAATATTTCAATCGGTAAATCCTGTGGTAAAAAAGTTTTATGTAAGAGTCATGTGTTTACTTACCAAATCCACTAATATTCATGTTTTCAAAAAAGTTGTACAATCAGCTATTACACTTTCACATAGTGAAACATGTGGAAAAACTGAAAGAGGAATAAATAGCTTGGCCGAAGAAGCTCGTACTTTTATTTCTGAATCCATCAGAGGTATTCAAAGTTTGAGTGAACTTAGCGATGATATTAATAAAGACACTAAGTTAACAGAAGAAGAGCCAGATGAACAGGAGACTGGTGACAATGATACTATCGACTCTTGGGCTAATTTATTTTTTCAAGAATGTATAAACGAAGCATTTACAGCAACAGTTGGAATTGATGCAAATGCTTACTACTGCCCAGAAATCTCAAAGAAAATTAAATATATGCTACCATACTTTCCACTTTACTCTGGAATTATGTTATCTAAATTTGGATTTGGAGATATTAATGCTAGTTCGTCGGCAGTAGAAAGCGAATTCCACGATATAAAGCGACGAGTATTTGGCAGTGAATATCCATTACCATTACGTGTGGATAAATTCTTAGGTGTCCATTTAAGATCATTTTCAGGAAAGGCTAAACTAGCTGTGGCTAATAATTCTGAAAAAAAACTTTGACATTGATAGAAGTAATTTAACATGTGCCGATAAAGTTTTCGATGATCCTAATAGAAAACTCAAACCCACTGTTAAAGATGATGCAAATTCTGTATTTTCTGAATTAACTGCAGAACAGAATTGGCGGAACAAAAATCCTGCAAAGAAGCCAAAACTATCATATTTGGATACAGTTCCCGGTTGGGAAGTACTGCAAAATACTAAAAGCGGTTATAAAATTGATTTACTTCTTAATGGAAACCTTTGCCCGTTAATTGTTGAAAGAAGGTGTCAATACGTGGTCACAAATACCTGCGGTTTTGATAGTATTATGCAGATATTAGCTGCTGCCTGCAGAAATGACAAGTTTCACAACTTTGTAATTTCCATAAAAACGAATCAGTTTTCTCTCATTCGGCTATTTTTAGAAGATGGGTCTTGTGCGGGAGTTTATAAGGCAAGAGCCACTGCTTTGAGAGAAGTTAAGTATTTTGTTACTACTAATAGCGATGTACCTGGAAGAATCACTGTAGATGCAGTTCAAATATTAGTAATTTATGTGAATACATTTTTCATCGTGATTGGAGCGTAATGGAGAAATTTACATGTAATATCTGCAACAAAATAAAACTTTCAGGAAAGTATTAGCTCCAATTAATATATACATTATAAGAAATCATGGTTGCAGAGAATTAGAAGTCGCATTGCGGGACGGTGGACGCGAAAATTCGTTTGACGTTGTTGTAACTTATGGTTCCCATATTTTTATCGAATGTGAAGTAAATAGAAATATATGTGTTGAAGAATTTCCAAATTTCTTAATTCTACATGACAAAAAATATGCATTGGCAGGGCTTGTGATGTACAGAGGCGACAGTAATGATTTTCATAATCAAATTAATTCCTTGGGACACTACACGGCCTGGATAAAAAACCAGTGGTTGGATGGAATTTGATGATTTGATTAAAAATTCCTCTCCCAATAACGTTGTCCAATGAAAAACACCACGTTTGTGTATATACGTGGAAACATAAGCTTTATAAATTTAATATATTTTGTTAATTTATTTATTTATTATAAAATAATATAATATAAATGCTTACCCACTTATTTATTTAGTTAAATTGATTTGTTATTTAATATAAAAGGTTCGCAGCAACGTGGTGAAACTTAAGATTTTAAATACGCGGACTAGCCGCGAAATCTTATATACGGTTTTTCGCGGTTATTATTATACTTAGACGATTTATTTTTACAGAACAATTAAGAACAAATAAAGAACAATTGGGAACAACTAAAAAAAATTTAAATTTCGATAAAAGGGGGGCTGGCGTGAAATCTTATTTCGCGGTTTTCGCGGTTAATATTAGATTTAAAGAATTTATTTTTACAGAACAATTGAGAACAAATGAAGAACAATTGAGAACAACCAAAAAAATTTAAATTTCGATAAAAGGGGGGCTGGCGTGAAATCTTATTTCGCGGTTTTCGCGGTTAATATTAGATTTAAAGGATTTATTTTTACAGAACAATTGAGAACAAATGAAGAACAATTGAGAACAACCAAAAAAAATTTAAATTTCGATAAAAGGGGGGCTGGCAAAAAAAAAAGTTTTTTTCGATTTTTTTGATGATTTATTGCAAAATCAAAAAAAAAATAACAGAACACTTGAGAACAAATAGAGAACAATTGAGAACAACAAAAAAATTAATTTTTTAAAAAAAGGGGGTCTAACTTCACGCACATAGCTCCTTCCCGGTTGTGAGTGTCAACCCACTTACAACACACGTACTGATGATAGAATGTGTTTAAATGTGACGTAATATTACACAATACTACACTTACACGTTAGTGTTTCTTATGAGAAAATCGACATTTTCAAAATTGAATTGTGGCCTTATTAGAAGTCTTACTTAATTCATCCTCTTATTAAATATCTTATTTTAGAATAAAAAGTGTATTTTCGAAACAAGGTTAGTAGACTCTTGCCAATTTTCACTTGGTTTCGGTTTATTTCGTCTCGCAAATGCAAAAATGTATTATTAAAAATTGTCCAGTTTTAATCCGAATGAAAGCAATGCACTTTTTTCTACTTTTGTAAGCAATAACTTGTTCGTTACACAACCTTTTTTTATACAATAAGTACAATTTATTTGCAAGGTCGTCGAATTCTGGAAATTTTCTTATATTTTAGTCTTTTAATGCTGTTAGTGACTTCTTCTACTTATAGAGTGATTGTCCTCTCTTTGCTTACAAAAATTACGTAATAGATCTTTCGAGATTATGTTTCTATTCCAATAATCCATTTTTAATAGGCAAAGCTCTGAGTTTACATGGTTCGTTATTTGTACATAACATATATCTCACTTGTTCATCTTGTGTTCCACTATGTACATACATTTTAAGTATGCTGTTTGCCTTTCTTTTGCTTGGTCCTTTATATCCAAAATAAACCACATGATTTTACTTGGCCTTGCATGTTGATTAAGTTTTTTCTTTTACGGCTTCCATTACATTTTTTGTTGTTATTTTTGCCCTTACAGGACACAATGTTGTTTTCTACATTTTATTGTAATTGATAATCGGTTTTCATATAGAACCCTTGACAGTTTCGTTAACTGGTATCCAATTTTTGGATTTATTTTGGTTTTGATTTTCTTTTGTGTTGGATACCGATTCTTATTTTGGCCATTACCAGATTATGAGCAAAACCTATATTGGCAAATGCCAATGAATGGATATCTATTATTTCAGATGGATGTAAAATAGTAAATATTTGCCGCGGTAAAAACCTTTAATGGAAAGGTATCAAGCAATGGCTGTTTTTCAGATAATCTGCTATGAAAACTGTTTACACAGAGCTGAAAAAAGCACATTACAACCATAAACTACACTTTGCATTTTGAGAGTCGAGATCTTGTAAGTTTTTTTATTCAAGTGGGTGGTGTTCAGCTTATTGCGAAGAAAATGATGGCATTGATGGGTGAAAGATGAAATTACTAAAATGGTGAAAATAATGTTCCTTTAATATGACACAAAAAGACCAGAAAAGACCAGAAAAGAAAAGACAACCAGAATACATAGATCAATAGCTGATGGGGAATGTTTCTAAATTTTAATCTATAGGACAAACAAAAACTATTTAACATAACCCAGATTCAAATTCACACTAAAATAAATTAAATGACAGTTTTTAACAAAATAAAAGCTAATAATTGAACTTTTCTGAAGGAAGAAGTCCCATGAAGTTGAATTCAAACAATTGAATGACATTCCGAAGTTAATTTCTGCAAATAAAATTGGAAAATTTAACCTAGCTTACAGGATTTAATTCTGCGATTTAATTCTGCATCTTATTCAAGCTTCTCGTATTATCTTGCAAAATGTGGTTACCTGTTTGCAACGAAAAAAACGAGATAAAATTAGCAACAATGAAATCAATTTACCACAAAGCAAAATTTGACAGCAAAAATGTAGAATCTATCCAATTTGTTGACCCAAATTTCTCAGGTTTATAAATAGTTTTTTCAATTAAAACCAAATTCTGCAATGTACATTCTGCAGCCGTACACGTTATTAAAGCCAAATTCTTTAAATTAAGAATAATGCAATTCAGAGGTGGAAAACGAACCATCAGATGGCATATTTGACGTCACTACTAATACAATAATCCTGAGATTGACAATAAGAAATAAACCATTTCCTGCTCCAAGTATCCGAGGAACTCGACATACCACTTGGTGGATAGATTATTTCTTTTTAGACTGTAACATTTTCTATTGGCTTAGATTAGTGAACTGGAAACTAAAAAAGCAAGTTGCTTATTTTTTAAACAATTTTAAAAACGAAATTATGGAGAAAAAGTTGTAATTGTTATTTTTGTAAATCGGTATTATCAAAAGTAAGAATTTGTAGCAATAATTGCAACAAATTTTGACAACTGTGCCACTTGTTCAAGTGTATTCTGTTTTTACACGAATCAAGAGGCAATTAATTACACGACGATAGTGACTTATTCAAGTTACTAAAACCTAGTACCGGTTCTTAGTGTTTTCTCGTGTAAACATAATATATTTTAGTACTAAATTCCAGTGTTGATTTTAGTAACAATTCCAGTTTCGTAAATAGAAAGCAATCCTATTTACTGGAGCAAGTGACTACCCTACTTCTACTTTCCTGATAACTAAACCCGTCTAGGCATATCGTTTTAGCAAAAGTTCCAGCGCTTTGTGATAGTATCGTATTATTTCTGTATTTATTTTGTATTCTGTGACATCTTCAAAAGTAAGCTTTTTTAAAATCATATTAGAGACACCGTGCGTACTTCTTTTAGCTAACCATTTTCGTACCCACATTCTTTTGTTAAAATTATTTTTTAACTGATGTTGTAAACTGTAAATTCTATCAAAACTTTTACACATAATATTGGGTTTTTTTATAAGAACAGTACTTTTGCACTTCGAATTCATTGTTTAAAGCACTACTAACTTGAACTTAAGTTGCTGTCATCGTGTAATCACAACTATCTTTTAAATTATTTGCTTTTAGTACTGTGGCGGCCAACGCCACAGCCTGTTTAAGAATAAATGTAGAGATCAGGGAGCTCTAAAGAAGGTACACAAATTGATATGGTAACCAGTAACCATGAGGTTATTGTTTATTATATCAGACGGTACGAAAACAACGATACCATATCGAGTGGTGATTTGTAATCATATTTTGTTCGAAACAAAACCAGTTATTAATTTTGTAATATAATATTTTAAATAAAACAAATAGTTATTCAAACACCGACGCAACCTTCAAATATTAACGTGAGAGGATATTAACATACCCATCCTCCACAATTGGTGCCCTTCCGATTTGGACTGTTTGAAACTAACACTTTCCACGTCAACTGATTTGGTTATTATCAAAATTTTAATTGGATTGGACCGCTATTGGCGCAGTGAACGTAATTTGACCAACACGAGAGACGCAGTATCCAGCAGAATACCAGCATTCCAGCTTCTAGACAAAGTGCAACAGGACAGGACAGCTAAGTGCCTTTTGTAGTTTTTGATATTTATATTTATTAATAAATATGGTTGATGCACCTGGTATTCACCCTACTCCACTGCTCCTTTCGTTGAACCTCTGCCGCAAAATCTTGCCCTGTCAGTGTCAAAGTCCGATTTTTGGCGTGCTAACCCGCGCATTTGGTTTTGCCAAATTGAAGCACAATTTTCTAATTCAAGAATTACCAATGATCGTACTAAGTACAATACAGTGGTAGCTTCTTTAGAAAGCTCAATTTTGGCACAAGTATCAGACGTCATATTAAATCCACCGACTGAAAATTTATACGACACTCGAAAATCAAAATTATTGGAAATCACCTTTAGGCCCACCTTAGAACATTACAAACACAACCACCGTCACTGCTTCTATCATAAAAGTAGTCGAATCACCTTTTTTTAATTAAACTTTAAAAAATTGACTTTTACATAAAATTTTACTTTTACACAAAATTTTATTTCAAGCCCAAAACCAAACCAAAAAGTACTAACACAAGCAAAGACAAACAAATATTACAACTCATTTTATTCACAATTTCATTTCAGTCAAACGCATTTTTCCAGTGATCAAATTTTACAAAAATACACCGAGGCACAAACACTCAGTATTACGCAAATTCAACTACAATTTGGCTTACTGACACAGTAGCAAATTTACATCTACAACTCTTAATACAGATATTTGTAAGATAAATTTACGCTACACCAAAACCTCCCAACATATTTTTCAAAATTTCACATCACTTCATTCTGCCCATTGACACTGAAATATAAATTGAATAAACTGACACAAGTGACACAACCTTTAATATTTGTTGACACAACCACACTGCACAAATTTTAAACCATTTCAACTCTTAGATTTTAAACTTATTTTTAAAAATCTAAAAGTTTAAATTTTAAATTTCACCCAACACCTTACTCACCACTCTTTAGCTTTCCTTCAATTTAGAATTTATTCTCTTCATTTTCTGCTTTCCTTACCACGCTTTTACCGAAAGGGGAGTAGTGTGCGGCCAACGCCACAGCCTGTTTAAGAATAAATGTAGAGATCAGGAGCTCTAAAGAAGGTACACAAATTGATATGGTAACCAGTAACCATGAGGTTATTGTTTATTATATCAGACGGTCGAAAACAACGATACCATATCGAGTGGTGATTTGTAATCATATTTTGTTCGAAACAAAACCAGTTATTAATTTTGTAATATAATATTTTAAATAAAACAAATAGTTATTCAAACACCGACGCAACCTTCAAATATTAACGTGAGAGGATATACATCCCCATCCTCTACAGTACTGTGTTTTAGTAACCTGTATAAGTCACTATCATCGTTTGCATAAGCCTTCAGGGAGCGAGTAATAAAACCGAACTTCGATTTTGAGAATTTTGAAGGGATTATGAAAGATGAGAGTCAAATTAACGTATAAAAAATAAAATTTGCGGATTATTCACACAATTTTGAAAAAAACTTTTTAAAAATTTATTAACAATGCAATTTACTCATTGGCTCTTTTGAACTGTAACCCTGCCCACCAAAATTAAAATAGGTTGTGGCGACAGTAAATATACCAGAATCTCGGTTTTTACAACGATTTATGAAAGATAATGGTGTAATTAGCTAATTAAAACATTTAATTTGTGCTCGGACAACAAATATCGGAAAAAAATCACTTTTTGTGTGAATTCGACTCTTGATGTAGTTGCGCTGTTCAAACCTACTTTCCACACCTTGCGCGACCCCCGGATCGCTCCGGGTGCTAAGAGCGGTTTTGAAAACGTAAAAATATTGATTGTCTTCTTCTCAATTTATTATCAGAACAAATACAAAATTAAACTAAAAACAAAGCAAGTAACACTAGCGAAACAGTTGAGGACTGTAGGATAGAAAATATAAAAACAAGACTTAAAAAAATACCCTTAGAGTAATGCTTTCTAAAGTAAGTGATACTCCCCATCACTATGAATTCTTGTTGAAAAAATTATTACCATTAAAACAAAAGCTTCGTCTAAAGTGCAGTTAAACACGTTCTCATTGCATCTTTATTAACAATAGCTTACTTACTTGGAGATTTCTAAAATCATAGTTTGACTTTTTAAAATACCTCCCATTTCAAGCTAAAATCTTCAATTTGAGAGTGAATTATGTCTTCGTTCCGCATCAGGTTATCCGGAAGTTTACTAAAATCAAATAAAGTACACAAGAACGTTAAATTTACACAAGTTTTGTAAATTTTAGTGAAAACAAATAAAGTTTAACATTTAAGTTTATAAATAAGTACTATTAACCTCATAAATGAAATCAGAAAGGTAATTAAGCTATGCTACTTCATTAAACTCTACGACACCAAAAGTTAGGAATCCCTTAAATATTCAATTTAGCACGTTTAATTTGGATCTCTCTTAGAAAAATCTCTTAAAATATAAAATTGACCACTCCTTATAACAGCAGCATGGGATAAAATATCATGAGGAATATTTTCAAATCGTATTTTGCTGATCAGCTACCTTGCTATACCTATTTTTTGGAACATGTAATAAAACTGAACATAAAAGTTTATTGTTTAGTTCGGGAGATTACAATTCTAAAAATATTGTGTCACCAAGACGTACTACATGGAAGCGGACATGTTTTGATAGATTTATTTTAAAAATCAAAAAATGTATACGTTGTAGTCCATCAAAGCAAAACAGTTCCAAGTATTTTATTATTATTGTTTAAAATTTTCGTATTCGGAGAGTATATTTTAAGCTGCAAGTGAAAAGATTGTTAGCAATTGAATTGGAAAATACACAATATAAAAGAAACTGAAAGTACATCTATCATTGGTTGCAATAAAAATATATTTTTGAAATGTATGATATCCGTAAAACATAAATTTTATACTGAATTAGAACTGATTTATCGACTTAACCAGTTACAAACACCTACTTACCATTTATATTTATTCCTCTAACAACCAAAAAGAAATGATTTATTTAAACGTTTTTTTTCAATTTTGCGAGAAAGAATAACATTTTTTTCCATCATCATCATTAAAGACTTTAAATTATATGTGGATAAGAAAGAAAGTCAATCAAAACTAGTAAACCTATTTAATATTAAATGGTTTCTTAATATCGTACAACGAAATAGCGTGAAATTGAAAACGATGCAAAAAAATGTGTTTGGAGAGATCGATCAAATGGTTGTTACATCGACAATTTTTCACTTGCAAAGCGTGAATTTTTTCTCTTAGACTTGATTAAAAATTCATCAAGAATTTTAAATTAAAAGTTGATAAACGATTGTAAATTTTGCGAACATTATAAGAATACCGATCAATAATGCAGTGATAATTTTAAATAAACCTAAGCTCAAAATTTTGTAATATTCTGCTATAATTTTTTAAAGTTGAGTAAATACCAAATCAATCAAAAAATGTATGCACTTTAGTTTTAATTTTTTGATTTCTAGTGCTAATAGGTATCTATTGGCGTAGTATCCAATTACTGAAAAGCAATTTCTCAGTGTTTTCGTAAAATTTCTATGAAAAATCTTCTAGCATCAGAAACTAACCAAGTACATCTTAAAATTTAATTCGTTTTTATTAAAGTAAACTAGACGTTCTAAATTTTGAAATATTAATAAGCTCATAAATAAACTTTATATATTTTCAATATAATTAATATTATGTAATGCAATTAGTGCAGTCCGAGAAAACCACGCAATAAAATATTTTCTTTCTTATCAGGTAATTTAGCGAATCATTTTATGTTGTTTTCACCAAATACCAAGTTTCAAAAAGTGCAATAAAAGAGAAACTTTCAAGCTCAACAGACACAAATTTCACTTTTCTTCAATAAGTTTAATGATATTTATTTTGCGACAGACAAAACATAAAATTTTTAAATACATTTGATAGAAGTACCCAAAGTGCATTAGAAATTTTTATCTCCTGTCTGCAATATATTCTCAATATATTGCTTAAAACATAAGGTCAGAACTATAAAGCAAACTACTTACTTTGATGATTAATTTAATTATGTGTCGTTCTATAAAAATTTATTGTTCAAATTGTACGTAGAATATAATAATAGATCGAGGGGAATTTTTTAGATTTTTTTACGTGAAATTCTGAGCTTCCAAATTTATTTTCAAGCTGATTCTGGAAATTAAAACAAATTACTCAAAGTTTGGAATTTTTAATTATTAACCAGGATATTGGGCTAACCCACAACTGCACTTTAAGTGTTAATTGGGAAACACACATAAATTTAATCGATAATATTTTGCTGACAGAAATATTGTGCACTAGCACAAGTTCAAAACAAGTTTAATAATGTGCGTTTTGCATTTTATTAATGTTATATACGTACAGGTGTTTATTTAATATTGCGATTGCTCATTGGTAACAAATCAAGTAATTTGCACTTGGTTTTGACAAAACTGGTCAAGTGTAAAATTTTCAAGTATAAATTGTATTATAAATTCTACAAGTGATTGAAATAATAATTAGGATCTAGAAGAACCGAATACAATTATTAACCTACTTACATTACAATGATTCTTATTTAAATTAATTATTTACAGGACCGGATCTAGGTGGCATAATATGTTTCTGGATGTAAATACTATGTAGTAGGTACCGAAGATAAAAGTTTGAATATGCAAATTTATTTTTAAGGAGTTCTGTATTTAATTATTAAGCGTTAAAAGATCACCATTAAGCGTTTAAAGATTGTAATCATCACGAACGAATTATAATCAGTAATGATATACAAGCGCCGCGCAAACTGCCCAGATCATGCGTGATATGAATAATTCTCGTACAATTCACATTTAAAATCGGACGTCCCAGGGGCACAATGAAGAGTTAATTTAAAATTCTCTTCATTTTAGAAGCAGTTTGTTACGTCGGCGTCTGTTAGTTTCAACAAAGACCACCATTTATGGCACCTGTAAATGTGAATTTCAACTAAGCATTTATATCTAATTTAAAATTATAAATCTGTTTAATTAAATTCCTAGCAATGTTTTAAGTGTTAGTTGCTTTGCCGATGCCACGTACGTTCTCGGAAAACTCCTCTTCAATTTGATGTATTTGTACAAAATTGTCGTATACAAACATGCCTTCTTCAAATTAGGATTTGATTAGTATTGTAGTGCAGATGTAATGTATTTTTTATAACATTGTTAGTTTAGGAATCTACTACTTTTTGGTTTACTTAATTACGGAAACGTTTTCCTCGTTTGTTTTTTCTTTGCCTATTCACATTTGCTTTTGTGACGTAAGTGTTTCTGCAAAAATGCGATACCACATCTTAAAATTAACAAATATTATTATATTACATTAAAATTATTAATTATTATAATATTTAAACCTGCAAATCTTCATTAGAGTGATCCGTAATTTTTTGTCTCCCCATTAATTCCATTGATTGATCTCTAACAAGGGAACCACCCGACCCCTCATCATCAATTTAATCTATTTTTGTTGTACGTGCAGGTAGTGACTGGAAATGAAATAGGTCAAAATATTCGGACACTCTTCTCAGTTGTTGAAAATGTCGTTTTTGGGGTGCGGTTGAAGGGTTACCAACCTAATTATTAATTTTTTATATATTTTTAATTGTGAAACTAATTTTATTAAGTCTTTTGAAATAAAAATCAAATAAGTTATTTTTTTCTATAGTAGATGTTAAAGTGCGGTTCATTCGGTTAAAATATTAGAACAAGTGACATTTTAGAAGCATGAGTATATAAAGTAGCGGTTTAATAGCAAAAGTAAACGAAATACTTTATTTTTACTGCAATTAAATGCAAATTTTTTTTGAGTGCAATTAAATCAAAGTTTGTTTAATGTCAAATACTAATTTCATTTTAAATTAGGTTTTCTTATATTACTTCTTAATTGGGATTTTCTTCAACATCTACTATAGAAAAAAATTCAATTTTATACACGACGATAAAATTTAATCATCGACTTGAAAACAATAATTAACTGAAGACTTTGTCGCTTGTTAATTAACAATTTTCTCATCAATAAAGTTCAATTTATTTACTTTGTATAAAAAATAACTATTTATCTAATATTTTTAATTATTTATTTATTTATTTATTCATATAAACGGATAAACCTTTTTACATATTCAAAAGAACAAAAATATTTACATATAATAACATTAAATTACATAATTATAATAAACTAAACTAAAATGTTAATCGTCCACATCATATTTCTTTTAAATGTTTGGTAATCTTGCGAAAATAAATCAAAGTCCCTATGCTCATTTAATTTATTAATAGCATGACACATTCTCGTAATAGGACTATGCAATCCATAGTTAGTCGTATGATGACTGGTCCAAAGGATGCTTTTCTGCCTTGTCCGATAGGTTGGAACACTTATGTACAAGTTTTCAAGTAAACTCTGGCAAAGGATTCCTCCATTAAGTAGACGATGTATAAAGCATACATCGGCAACCAATCTTCTGTACTCCAAGGATCTGGTGTTGCATTGTAGCATACTGTTGACATAAGAAAAGTCTTCAGATAGTAGTCCAAGCTTGTAGTGGTGGTATTTTAAAAACTTGCGTTCAACCGACATTAGCTTAGCCTTATCGACTTGGTAGTATGGAGACCATACACATGAAGCATATTCTAATTGAGATCGTACGAGCGAAAAGTAGAGCAATTTAACCGTTTTTGCAGAAAAATACCTGCTTTGTCGTCGAATAAATCCCAATGTTCGAAGGGCTTTGCTGCAGGTATTGGCAATGTGAGCCTTGAAAGTCAGATGATAGTCCAAACGAACTCCCAGATCATCTATTTCTGAGACTCGATTGAGTTCTATATTGCTAAAGCAATACTGAAACAAAACACCACCATGGGTACGTCTTGTATATGATATAACTGAACACTTGTCCAAATTCAAATCGAGGTGATTATCAGTACACCACCGATGAATATTATCTAGGTCCGATTGTACCAACCTACAATCGTCCCTTGTCGCAACATTTTTAAAGATTTTCATGTCGTCCGCAAACAACAAATATGAACAGTGCTCCATGCACTGCCCAATATCGTTAATAAACAGAAGAAACAAGATGGGACCACAATGGGAGCCTTGCGGAACCCCTGAGGAGACGATTATGTCTGTCGAGAGTATATTTCGAATACGCACTCTTTGAGTTCTACCCAACAGATAACTACGTAACCATTCCACAATGTTGGGACCGAAACCCATTGAAGCAATTTTGGACAGAAGAACCGAATGAGACACCCGATCAAACGCCTTGGCAAAGTCAGTGTATACAGCGTCGACTTGCTGCTGTTTTTCAAAATTTTCGACTATGTACATATGTTACAAACGACAACAGATTAGTAGTTGTTGACCGACCTGGAAAAATCCATGCTGACTCTCTACTATAATATTTTTACTTGCGTAAATTAGTTGAGTCGAAACTAATTTGTCGAGCATTTTTGGTATAGCCGATTGGATAGATACACCTCTATAATTACTAATGTCACATCGATTACCCTTTTAAAGATTGGAGTAATGAAACTCTTTTCCATAAGCAAGGAAACCGAGCAGCAGATAAATTATTAATTTTCGAATGACTCGGTTGAAAAATCTCAAGATCCAGGATAATTTTCAACAAAAAAATTTTTCACAAAATACAAAATTTTTAAAAAAGCTATACAAAATATAACCAAAAAACCTTGGTATAGAAAAAAAAGATAATGATGGAAAAAAATCGATATTCTACTGGATTGCAAAATCAAGGTTTCTAAATAGTGGAACAAGATTTGATAAATACGCATTTATTGACTCTTGGACAAATGATAGGTTTGTAGACGTTCGCGAAATTCTCAACAAGTATCGACAAGAAACTTGCAACAGTGGGCATTATCTGTAGTCGAATCAGTTAAATAAATTTGTTTTTTCCATTTTGATATTTTTTCTGAATAATGACCTTCCGTTATATTTTCTTCAAGTTTTTCAAAAATTTCATCTTCCAGTGAAACGTACCGTTTTTTTTTAAATTAATAATTAAGTATGCATCCTTCACCCGCACCAGAAAGAATATGACAAAATGACAATTTAAAGTAGATTTTCACGAAAACGGCTGAGTACCTAGCGCACTTTAATAGTTTGACCCATTTCATTTCAAAAACAAAAATACACCAAATCGGTGATGGTGAGGGTCGGGTGGCCCCCTTGTAAGATCAACAACAATATCCTTCAAAAATTGTTTTCACTATTCTTTCAGCAGTATTTGGACGATTTTCTGGTTATTAATATTGTTTCACAAATGGCATGAGTTATTTTTATGTTTATCTCTCCTATATCTGGTTTATATAGTTTCAGCAGCGATCCCATCTCTCATCCTTTAGTATTCTTACTCCACACCTTTAGGTATGTCTGCTATTTTGTTAGTTTCTTCCTTTTCGTACAATTTTTTACAATAATCTTTCCACACTTTCACCACCTTACATCTCGTGCAGAGATGTGCAGCATTCTCTGAAGCGCGAAACCCCCTTCGCAAATGTAAAAAAAGAAATGTACAGAGTCTCAATGTAGCGTTGCTAAAAGACAAAGTGATCAATACTTTCTCCAAAAACCTTTTGGTTGTTATACTAACTTTGTTTGATGAATACTGTATACTTGGTAGCCACAATTGCTCAGTTGCGCTACCCATGCCACTTTATTCACCGGCAAAACGCCTGTACTTTTATTTTGGAAATTTCCAATGTCGGGTTCCGTGGAAATGCCGGTTCTCAATGTTGAGACAGCTAGCTTTTATTTTTAGCTTTGGAGCGCGGGATGTTTAACGGTTAAAAAACAGGTACTTCAATTTCACCAATAAAACACGAAGAAAAACTAGAAAATGTTTTATTAGTTCAACAAAGAAAAAATGAAAAGAACTGAAATACGTATTTTCTCAAATAGCACAATCGTCGCTAATTTTTACAAAATATTCTGCCAGAGGCCAAACAAAATTTAGTTAGAGGAATAACAAAAAAACAGACTTACAGTTTAGACTAATGATCCATTACCCTTGGTTCAAATTTCCAACTTTACGACTATACACTGCAAAGTCACGCAATTATGATCAAAAAAAATCCATACAAACATGTTTTCATTTTGTTCTAAACGTATTTCAAATGTTCCAAATTTGTTTTCACTTGTTTCAAATCTATTTTCATTTGCACCCAATTTGTTTTCATTTGCTCCAAATCTGTTTTATTTGCTGCAAATAATACTGTAAAAGTATAGAAGAAGCTAGGGATCTGTTGAAATATAACTATAAATACAAAATTACTGAACCAAGCCATTTGACTATGATGATTTTATCATATTCCATTAAGAACTCTTTTTGTATTCTTGAAAATTTAAAAAAAAGTATTGTTTAATTTTTTTTGGTGTTTTGAGTTATTTTCAATCTTGTAATTAAGGATCAGTGTAACAGAATTTATTCCCGGATCACGCTAATCTGTGATTCAAGTTCGGTGATTGCTTGATAATTAAATTATCAATCTAATGGCCGAATTTAAACCTCGGATTAAGGTGATTTGAGGCCGAACTCCTGTTATATGATTAGCTCTTAATGGAAATAAATGGACGGACGGACGAACATAGAGCCAAATCATAACAAAAAGAATTTATATTTAAAGAAAATTTAAATATAAATTATATCACTAAAATAACACAACAGGTAGGTGAATAATGAAATAAGCTATAACAGTTTCTCCCTTTCCGAACCACAAGGTAGTCCTGTGGAGAAAAATGCTAAACCAAAAGAGGAGTCCTTGTGTTTAAAAAATACGTTAAATCCCTGCCCTTGCATTGGCTTAGCTCCGACGGTATGCGAGGACCATGAATCCATACAGGTAATCTAGAGGAAGAATAACAAAACACAAGATCTGAACGTTTTAATTTATTTTCTCCAAAAAAATGGAAGGCGTGTGTAATTATCAGATTATGAGACACACAAACATAAAACATAGCAAGTTAAAATGAACCCAGACTGATGTCCTGGCGTTCACAAAATCAAACACACAATGTTGCTTTCTATTGAGGATGGAGAAGCGACCAAAACCAAAAATACAGTTTGAATCCCTTTCGGGTGAAAAACAAATAATTAAAACTCGCTGCAATGTAACAAAAACTGTCCGTCAACTAAACAGTAACAGTGGACACAATAATGACTGCAAATACCTACAGGATTTTATCATTGAATAAAAAGCATGCACGATCTTACAAAGGTTACAAAACTCGCCCGGTTCTGCACAAGTTACGGTCTCAATTCATCAATAATATCCTTGGTTATCCAAATCCTTCAAACTCTGGTATATTCCTGTTTGTTGCACAGACTGCACATTACCTAAGTGTAGATCTTAAAACCAAAGAACGCACAAAATCTTATTAATCAAATGAGAAATACTTGTAATCGGTCATTGAACACGGGACAATTCTTTATCATACGGAGCCTTGAACATTTAGCAAACAAAAATCGAAAGAAAATCGGTAGCTCCCGTTCATGGCATAATCGGCCCAGCGGAAAAAAAGTTTGTGCCATGTTTTTAGACATGGCCGACTTTTAACTTATATCAACAAAGTTTATAAAAAAAGTATCAATTGTGACATATTTATTATAAATGTATAAATCTGCTATTTTTGAGAAAAACCAATGTCGAGTGCAAGCATATCTGCAGCACCCGAACTTTGGGCTAAGATTTGGGCAACTTCCGAGGTGGTGCAAAACTTTTTATTGGTGGTGCAAAACTTGTGCAAAACGCCTGTACTTTTTATTTTGTCAATTTCCAATGTCGGGTTCCGTGGAAATGCCGGCGTCAAAACGACGATGCTGCGACCTTTGCACCCCAAGGGCTCACAGCAAAGCCTCCAGAGACACCTAAACATCCAAAAATGAAGCATTTCTTATCCATAAAAAATATACGATTGACTTCTGCCATCAGACCAATCCAACCGTTCCAAAAACTGAAGGCAAAAACGAAAATGCCACACATGGCGTTATAATTCGCTGGCTAACACTTTTCTTTTGAAAACGTGAAATTGAGAGTCAAAAAGGAGGTAGAAAACTTAAAGCGAATTCTTCGAGTAAAACATCATTGAAATAGTATTACAAAGGACCTCTGCTAAAATAGCAAAAATATACAAACAATAAAGAGAAATTATTAAAATACAGAGTGAAGTCAAAATTATTTGACAATTGTAATCAAAGACCCCGTTTTTCAAGTCACTACTGTATAATTTCAAATTACAAATTATGTTTAGGTATTTAATGCTTAGGCCTGAAAGGTAATTTTTTCAAGATATTGCAATAACTAAAAATATAAATTTGAAATTTACGAAATATAAGGCTAACTTTTAAGGTGCAAATAAAAATTAAGAAATTTGCAAATATAATTAAGAAAATTGTTATTGTTGTTATAACAATTATATATTATTATTCCTTTTGAGGTGTTCCAATTTACAGTATATTGCTCATACACGTTTTTCGCAGTAAATGAAGTTTGTAAGCAGGGGATGTAGCTCAGTGGTAGAGCGTTCGCTTTGCATGTGAAAGGCCCCGGGTTCGATCCCCGGCATCTCCAATTTTTTAGCGTTTTAAAACACAATTTACAAAATCCAAATGAACCAACTAAATTTCTTTCCTACATTTGTTGTTTAATTTATTAGAATATTACTAATATATATTAAATTATATATTTTCTAAAAAACAAATTAAGTTACAAGTTTTACTTTACAATGTAAATCTAATTTACTTATATTGGATTGAGTTACATCAAGTTTACATCAATATTGCGATTATTAATTTATTTTATCAAACTCTTTTTAAAGGTAGAAAATTTTATTTATGAAAATGTATTTATTTCTGTTACATTTATTGATTTGACGAATTGAAAAAATTTCATATTTGGTTTTTTTTGTAATAAATCTAAGCAGAGTTGAATTTAATTAAATTTAATAATATAATGTTTCTGTGAGGAACATCTAATTAATTTATTGTGTTTTCCCTTTTCCTTTCAGACAATCTTTATAAAATATGTTTAATATTTTTTATTAATTGTAAAGCAATAACAGGAATCGCTTAAAAGTTATTGTGTCATTGTTTCATAATTACACGATAGCGTAAAAAATATCATTCGTTACGCGTTAATTGCGTTTTTATTCAAAGCTTTATTATTGCTGCTTATTTTATATTAATAGTTAGCAATTCAAGAAGCATACACCTGCTCATTATAAGGAGTTAATTGGCAGTATATCGTTTAATTATAACTTAATCGATATAATAATAATATGAAATGATAATAAAAGTAATAAAACGTATTAATTAATTGATTGCTAATAGAACTTCAATTTTTCAAAAATTATTAAGCATTATACTTTCGCGAAGCATTTTTTCCAGGCAGTTTTAGAAATTTTTAGTACTTAAAGGTATTTGTACAAAATATATAGGGAATTAGGATTACGATCATTTTTTGTGGACCATTAATTGTCATTAATTTATCCAGATCTAAAATTTTTTAACACAAACTAATTTATCACGACATTTTTTGACAACTTTGTCTGAAGAAGTTGATTAATGAATTTTTACATTATCCAGGATAATTAGATTGACATCAAAGCAAATTTTAAAAGTTTTTAATTTTTTAATGGTTTTAAAAAGCATTTTACATTTTTTTCTGAAATTTCTTCGAGTAATGAATAACACATGCACATCAAAATTCAATTTAAAATATTTGGCATGTAAAAAAATGTTACGTTATTTAATTTAATATTTAAAAAAATTGCAATTGGATCATTGATAATAATTAAATGGTGTTAAGTAATTTGTTCATGGTAGTAGTAGTAATTATGTATTTTATTGAAAGTTTAAATTAGATAATACAATTAAGTAACCTTTTACTAAAGAATTATTATATTACATTAATTATAGCTATTAATTTTGTTTCAGGTAACGCTTCATTTAAATATCGATAACCACTTAATCGGAATGATATAGCTATTTTCATACTAACACTTGGTTGCATTCCTACACCAAACCAATTTATAGTATGGTAAGATAATAGAAAAAAATTTTAACTTGGCATGTTAATGTGTAATAAAAAACGGTGATGGTATTTTATTGAAACTCGGTGAAGTACATTTTAAACAGTCTAATCCTTATTTAAACTTTTTTAATTGTGTAGGTCCATACCTTTTAAGAATCATTTTATATTTTAGAACTGTAAACATTTATTATATTGCAACTAATTTTGCAATACCAATGTTAGATCACGCACCAATGTATATTTAATTTAACTGAAAGGTAATAGTTTAAATAGATTCTTGACTAAGTACGTGATGCTAATGTAGATGTCGTTATTTCTTATGGACGGTTCAAACCCAAATGGATTAAATAATTGTTCTTTCGATGAAAAATCTACAATAAACTCTTTAATGTTCACATAAAAAATAATTATTAGAATGAAATTACTCTTGGAAGCTTGCAAGATTCCGATACAAATTACACAATAAACATTTTCAGTAGCTGCACGACCGAGTTTGTAAAATGAAAATATTTTTTAATACTTACCATGTTAAATTATTAATAATTAAACAAATTTAAAAAATAATTTGATTATGAAATTTATTCTTAAAACATTTTTAGTATATACGTTTTTATACATTGAATAAAATATTTTAAAAGGTTACAAGTTGAATGAAATTTGAATTTTTTTACAATTTTAATAAAATTTGAAAATTTTACAACTTACATTTTAGTCTAGGACCCTTTTTATACATATTATAAGTTGAATCTGTCAATCAGGAAAATCAGGTAAAATTTTGTAATACCAATTTAAACGAGATTTTCAATATTTATGATTAATTAAATTGTGTGATATTTTAAAATATAAACATTATAATTAATTAAAAAATTCATATATATTTTTATTCGAGAGTCTCGTCAAAAGACTAATTGAAATAAAATGGAAATACATATAAATAAATTCTTAATAAGTACAACAACACATAAATTTGTACCAGAAAAATCCAATAAATAATTTAATATTGCGCACAAGTTTTCTCAAGCCATCTATCGTGTGGTAGCAATTGCTGTCATTATTGATTTTGCTGGTTTGAAACTTGGCTAACATTAGTTACAGTTTTCACAAACTCACAGCAAATAGTATAGAGCGACGAAACATAGATGGCCAACTTCTTTTTGCAAGCTAATAAATTTTTTATTCAATTCAACTTTAACAAATTAGAAATAACTTTTAATATAAAAAAAGTTATTATTCCAATATTTAATAGTGGTTTGATTACATTTTATTATATCGAGGGATAGGCTGATTAAATTTAACAATCTTGCAGCAATACAGCTAAACTATTTTGTTATTAGATAAGTTTGACAATATTATTAAGAATATAAAAGTTTTACATTTATTTACGAAGTTTAATAGGAACGAATCTAACAAAGTTTTGTATGATTCTTTTTATTTGGTTTTATATTTTATGTATTTGTGGAGATCTGAGTCTAAGAGTCTGTATGCTTTTGATTGGATAATATAAAAAAATAATAACACGCGTCAAGCTTTTAATGTTTAAAATAATATTCCTATATAGGAGATTTCGAAAATTACAAGCCCTTCGTTAGTTTTTAATATTTAAAATAATAAATTAAACACAAAATATATTAAATTAAAAAAAGTGGAACATTATACGTTCAGAGCGATAGATAAAGTTCACATTATTTTTGAGAAAAAATTTTTATTAAATTTACCTTATCCAAAATTATTATTTCCGGTAATAAATTTTTATTCTTAGATGCGATCTGATAACTCAAGAAATTCCTAAGTTCTAATTAAATAAAATTATGTTGCCAATTCGACAGAAATAATTAACAAAAGTTTTTCTGTATGTTACAAATTTATAAATTCATAAGTCAATAAAAACATTTGGCTGTGACGACAAAAATTGTTGAGATGACGAAACTGTTTTACATAACTTAGTAAAAATGATTTTGTAAGATAAATTTAAATTTGTTACTTGAATAGAAATGCTTGACGATGAAAATCTATTCCATATGTTGAAAATATTATTTGTTAGAAGAACAAAAATTTTATTACGTAGAAGTAACTTTATTTTTTGCAGTAAAATGTAGACAAATAAATTTTTCAACAAGAAGTAATCACAGTTTAAATTTTTAAATAATTTTATTTGTAATTGTAAGAAATCGTAACTAATTAAAAGGTATTTTTCTACTCTACAATATTAAATAAAAAAATTAAATCCTTGGTCATATAATTCAAATTTAATCCTACACACATGCAGACGCGGTTGGCAAACCGCTAGTAAATCCAACACCCTTAACAAAGTCAAGCTGTCAGCCGACAAGAACAATGAGCTTTTATAAGTTTTCCATATCAGAAAATAAAATTGAAGTCTGCCCCTATCTTGCTTTAAACAACTGTTATAGTTTTTTATACATACTGTTTTTGTATAATATCTAGTGCTTTTATAGTCAAGGGTGTTAGGTTTATTAGAAAGTTTTGCTTGTCTAAAGAGACGTTTTGTTAAATATTTGCTTTATCTTTTCATGTGAGGTTATGCTTCTGTAAATTAATCCGATAAATCGATAAGTAAACCAAAAACATTGGTCGTGCATATTTTTTACACACCTAACACACTTTTTGTTACATATTTATATTAAATTTATCAACATGCTACCGACTTTATTTAGTCCGGACATCCGGACACCACCCACCATCCGTTACACTTTTCGTTACATGTTTATATTAAATTTATCAACATGCTACCGACTTTATTTAGTCCGGACATCCGGACACCACCCTCCGTTACACTTTTCGTTACATGTTTCTTTTAAATTTATCAACATGCTACCGACTTTATTTAGTCCGGACATCCGGACACCACCCTCCGTTACACTTTTCGTTACACGTTACCGATTTTAAAGACGTATTCACGTCAAAAATTGCAATCTTGTAACTAATGCCGGAGATTTTTCAATTTTTTTTCTGATTTGACAAAACAAAATTATTATCAAAACCATTTTGTTCTGTAAAAAATATCATATAAGCAATAAAATTGTTTGTAATGCCCAACAAAAAACTTAAAAATTATTTTAACTTAGCCAACAATGACACTTTGTTCGTCCGTATAAAACATTTACATTATGAACAGAAAATTTAGTTTTAGTTCAAGAACGAAACAATTCCAACAAACACATTTCTGTTCTCATTACCAATTTTTTTTTTGAATTGCAGCTTGTTTCAATTTTGATACCAATCTCTCTCTATAACTTTTTGCTCTTAAGGAAAATATAAATATTTGGCAAATCTCATGAGCATTTCTCAAAACCCGATTCATTGCACCAGATAGGTAGATCAGACGATAGAGTTCATAATGTAGTTTTCGATTAATTAAATTAATGTGAAAACTAAAATTGAAATTGAAATTGCTTTTTGTTACTCTAATTTTAGACAATTTGCATACTTGCAAATTTTAGCTATCTTATACTAAAACCAAACTTGGAAAGTAGAAGAAATTTTAATGTGAAATCATAGACATTATAGGTGTAGTTAAATTTTTTAACAACTTTTACCAGTTTAAAGTTTACAGAATTACTATTACAATAGAAGTTTGACAAAACTATTACTTTCAGTTCCGTGTTTGTATTTCTTGTGGGTGAGCTTGTTTTAACTAAACTTACTCAATAAGGGGTGCCGGAAAAGCATTGTTACAACCCTTAAATACATTTTAGGGTTTTGCTTTTTTTATAGCAGTTTAAAGATTTAATGACCTTTTATAATTATTATTACAAAAGATAATGTCAAACTAATAATTTTACATATAATGCACATAAACAGTATAATATAATATAACCAATCCAATAATATTTTAAACTTAGACATTGTTAAAAAAAATTTTAATTATTTTTCAAGTTTAAAGTATAACTAAGCACCGATCAGAATCAAATTTTGGGCAATTACTTTGTAAGATCCAGTGAATTTTTTCACAAAAACAAAACAAACGGAATAACAATCATTCAAAATAAAAATTACTACGGGAAATTATGTACGCGCACGAACGGATTAACGAGATTTGAACTATCTATTCTTTGAACTATGGAAAACTGAATTGAGATAATGAGAGAAAGTTAATATATAATTCATATATGTTAGAAAAGGGTTACGCAGACGAGTAACGCAGGGTTACTGTAAAGGTTTTAGAAAGTAAATGGAAACAGGTCTCCTATAGCTGCTTACGTTGAAGTATCATTAATAATTTCGAGTACAATGTGAATGAAACTTATATTTTTTACTAAAAATGTTCGGGTAAAACGGCCAATATTAGTATGAACAAAGTAGAGATTTAAATTTTAACCAGATCACCTACAATACTCGTGTTATGTAAAGAGAAAAATTTTTTAAATTGCAAGACTAATTAGCATTCAATAGGGATTATACCGGCAAATTCTAATAAGGGTTTATTGCAGAATGTTTTAATCTAAGATGCTTTATGGCAGTAAGCTTTGGGGAAGTAGTTCGAATGCAGATCTTGTTATGCATTATGCACATAATACTACCACAACATAATGCAACAGATAGTAATATCATTGGCAGAAAATCTAGGATAAGATATGTAAATCAGTAAGATTGTCGGATCCTAGAGAGCGATTACATCTTATATTTAGGGGAAGGTTAGACAAGGTTAAGCCTTATTCATAAGGATTTCGTTAATATCTAGCAAGTTGGACAAACGAGGGTACTGCAAGATTTCTATATTCAATTTGTCTACAGATTATTATCAATTTCAAATGGAGTTTCAAGGCGATGCTATTACTCACAAAGCACTGCAATTTCGTGCAATATTATAAGATATTCAAGTAGACTGATGGTAGATTTGCAGAAGGAGCGTGTGTTTATGGCACCGCATCGATTACACCTGGACATGTGGATATATGTACAGACAACTGTCACTGAAAAGACGGAAGAGAGGCGAGAGCAACTGAAAAATTCTTGTGTAGATTGGCCGCTGTGTTTTTTCGAAAAAGGAAGTTCAATAAAACATCGATGAATGAAATTAATATACGAGATAAGATTGAAGCAATTACGTGCTTCGTTGGTTTTTGATAAATTAGCATCGTCTTTCTTTTTCTTGACATTTGTAGTAGCCAATTCACCATCTGTTTGGTGTTTTCTATTCAATTTACATTATTTGTAGACCTTAGTTTGCCTTTTTGCGGCAATCATTTCTGTGCCACGCGCCAAGCTTTTGCAAAATTTTTGGACTGTTTGGCAGAAAAGTTTCTGTATTAACAAAATTCACCATTAAATTTAATGATTGAAAATATACATATGTATATAGGTAAAAGAGTACTTCAAACATACTAATTGCATTTGGTAAAAAATATACATACCTAAATGTACCGTCCTTCACCTTCCGTTGGAAGAATGCGATTGCAAAAAGCAGCTGAAATTGAAGATGAACGCAATCGAAGATTCAAGCCAAATGCAGGCTACTAAAAACTCCAAATATAAGCTGCAAAGAAAATTTTTCAAAGGGTTTCAAATTAGATGGAAAACTGAACATAAACTTTATCAAAAAGTCTAAACACAAGTTGCTCAAAATCAGAAAGAAAATGAGAAGCATTTACGTTTATAAATTTAAGTCGAATAAAAATCACAAGTTTAATAACATTTGAAAATTTTAGTCTAACAAGGGGAGACCGGCAACTTCTCCTCACTGAATTGATTCAATTTTATTGTACGTGTAGGTATTGTACTATTGGACTTCAACAGGTGTAAGTGTAAGGGCACGCTTCTTTGCCAATTTCGAGAAAATTGAATTTGAATTGTATATATTACTGATGAACTGCATAAAATTAACATAAATTTGGTAAGTTGTTAATGAATTGCGTAAGATTGCAAAAAAAAAAACATATGCAAAGGGTACTGGGATCGCATCCAGCTCCTGCCAATTTGTTTTTATTTATTTAATTATTAATTCCCCAGTATCATTTATGTCATCGTTATCAAAAACCAAATAGCTATAATAAACTCTTATAACTCTTATAAACGCTTATAACTATTATAAGCTATAATAATTTTTTATTTAAAATATCAAAAATAAACAATGATATTGTACGATCCTTGGAGCATCGTAAAAAATTTGCGTTAACGGTAACCACTGGCGTTTCTTCAAAATCATCTGAGAAAAACAAAACAAAAATTATTAAATTAGATACTATAATCTAGTACTTGTCATAGCCGATTTTGAAAATATTGATTTATGACAAAATAGGAGACGTTTGAACATAAAAGTCATTTTAGACCAAGAATTAGTAATTATTTTGCCTATAAAGCAAAAACTAAGTAACGAAAAGAAAAATCCTATGACAAGTACTAGATAATGGTGTGTAGAATAACCACAAAAAATTCAATGCAATCGGTTCATTGGTTTTCTTGCAATTTTGGGTACCGATTTGAAAACGTAGTTTTGAGTAAAACGCGTTTGAAAATTTGAGAATGAATAAATCATGAAATTTGTTAATTTACATGGAATCATTGATACCAGGCCCATAGTGTAAATCTTCTACGGTCGACGGAATGTTCATAACTTCTAAATTTTGTTGTCGATGACCTATTCGACCTTCTTTCGTCTGTTCTTGCAGCTTGGCTTTTGCTAAGCGAGTTTCGTCTTCTTGGGCAGCGTACAAATGCGCTCCCGATCCGACCGATATTCCTAACACGTTTATGACTTCCAACAATGAGGTGACACCATTGATAAACGTGCATGTTGCAAGACGTTGTTCATCGTTGGAGCTATCTTCCAAATAAGTTGGTCTTCGAGACAGAAATGATTTTAAGAGTTGCTGTCTGTTGAGCCGTAATGGTAGAATGTTGCCCATATAGTTTTTCATGTCATCCTTGGAATTACAGTTTCTGCGAATAACTAAGCCATAGTAAACGCTCAGTTTATCTATAAACTTTGCCGTCAGTTTGTTTTGCCGCCAATTCCAGGCTTATTTATCGAAATGTTGACTTGGCGTTTTACCAGATATTCTCAAGCTTCAAGAAAATGTAAAAACAAAATCGATTTTTTCACCATGCTAGGTGTATAGTATATCTCCCTTAAAAATTTAGTTAAATGCGCTATTAGGACTCCCAAAACTTGAAAACTCTAGAAATCCTTACAAATATGCAATTCTACATTTCAAGTTATTTTATTTGAAACTACTATTATTGCCAAATGTGAATTCATGCTCCAATTTAACGGTGAAAATAAGTCTTATTTTTGATTTTCATTTAATTCTTATCCCTTTAAGCTCGATTTCAAGCAGCTACTCAAATGACATGAAAACGATAGCAAAAAACTATGTAACAAATTTTGGAAAGACAAGCTGCTGATCGTAAAATTAAGATATACATCTAGGCACTAAACCAATGGTATTTAATCTAGGGGTGGGAAGTATGCGAAACAAATTTAAGAGGTGATCAAAGAAAATTTTGCACTGATATGCAATCAGGGTTGCTGAAAACACCTCTCAAATAGTGGTAACTCATCGAAGAATACTCCCCTGAGCAATACAAAGTTGGAAGAAATGACAAATAATGTATATTTAGTGCAGATTAAAATTACTTTCCCCTTTTGCTAACCACTTGGTCGTCTGGAAGAAAAATGTTGTGCGTGCTGACATTTTTGAACAATAAAAAATAAAAGTTGTGCTCGATTTGTACTGCTTTGTGCCGTAAATAACAAAATGTTATTATGAAAAATACAATTTTTATGGCCAAAAATGTATTTTCTCGATGGAAGTTAGCCGTGTTATTTTTAAAAAATAAAAAAATTAAAGTTGTGCTCGATTTGTACTACTTTACGCCGTAAGTAAAAAATTGTAGATTGAGAAATAAAATTTTTTTGGGCAAAAGTGTATTTTATCGATGGAAATTGGCTCGGCCATTTAGTAATTTTACACTTCTTATCAGAGAGCCAGTTGAATCAATGTATATTATGCCGCGCCATTTTTGAAAAATAAAAAAATTAAAATTGTAATGAGTTGTGCCCGATTTATGCTGCTTTGTGCCGTAAATAAAAAATTTGTATTTGGAAAAATAAAATATTTGTAGTAAAAATGTATTTTATCCATGGATTATTTTCAAAAATAAAAAAAATAAAGTTGTGCCAAGTTGTGCTCGATGTGTGTTGCCTTGTGCCGTAAATAAAAATATTGTATTTTGAAAAATAAAATTTTTATGGTCAATAATGGGCTGCGGTTCGAGTTACCGGAACGGGATTTTCATCATTTTTGAAGTGGATTATGAAAGACGGCGGTCTAATTAGCGTATAAAAAGTATAAAATTTGCGGTCGTTTCACATATTTTTGAAAAAAAACGGCTTTAAAAATTAATTTGGAATGCAATTTTATCATTGGCTCTTTTGAACTGTAACCCGGCTCACTAAAATTAAAATAGGTTGTGGCGACAGTAAATACAACAGAATCTCGGTTTTACAACGAATTATGAAAGATAATGGTGTAATTAGCTAATAAAAAAATTAAATTTGTGTTAAATTTGTAAAAATTAAATTTTTTTAACTTATAGCAAATCACGGACAACTCAGCACAACTATTTTTTTTATTTTTGAAAGTAATCCATCGATAAAATACATTTTTGGCCATAAAAGTTTTATTTTTCAAAATACAATTTTTTTATTTCCGGCACAAAGCAGCACAAATTCAGCACAACTCAGAACAACTTTTATTTTTATTTTTCGAAAATGGCACGGTTAACTTTCACCCTCAAAATACGCGGTTTCCATAAAAGCCGAAATAAATAAAATAAAATAAAATACGGCACAAAGCAGCACAACTTTTATTTTTTTAATTTTTCAAAAATGGCACAGCTAACTTCACGCACAGAAAAATGTTAAATCAAGAGGTTGGTTTTTCTTGTTTTAAAATATACTACCTCTGCCCTTGCATGGCTAAGCTCTGACGGTATGCGAGAGTTGTGAATTTCTACAGGTAATATACAGGTCAAATAATAAAACAAATAAACCACTAGTTTTAATTTATTTCCAAAAAAATGCTTGGCGTGTGTATAAATGTCAGGATATGGGGCATCACAAAACATTACATATTTAACAAAGCAAGTTAAAGTAAACTGAGGTTGAAGACCTGAAGTCCACAAGTTCAAGCAATCGTCGTCGCTTTCCATTGAAAAGGAAAAGCTATTTAAATCTGAAAGTACAGTTTGGTTTTCCTGAAGGGGAAAAACAAACAACTAAAGTAAGCTACTGAATAGGCTTCTGGATAGGATTTCTACTATTGTCGAAGTGACCGTATAAGACAAAAACGCAACAAATTATTTATTTATTAATTCATAATAATCGTTTTAATATTTACTAGTAGCTAATACTATGTTGATTGTGTGTACACCTATAAAATTTGTACCAGTTGGTTGAAAAATAAAATTATTGTGAGATTTTAATGTTTTTATAATAATAGAATAAATTATAGTTGAGTAATTTATAGTTATTAGTTAGGTACAAAATTATAATTTGAAAGTAGATAATAAATATGTTTCTATGTACATACACATATGCATCCCAACAGACATTAATGCGCAGGGCCGTGATTTTTATTTAAAATTACAATTAAATAAAAATCTAGAGAGAAAACTATAAAATTCAAAAAATTCGTAACAAATGACTACGGTGAGGATCCGTATTTCTTCTCTTCTAATAGTTGTTAACTCAATTATCGTTGAGTGCCGTGGTTACCTCTATAAGGAAGTTTTCCTAACCAATTAATTACCTTGGTAGATGTCCATTGCTTTCAGAGTCGAAATAAAATTTTAACTTCGCCCTGGCCAAAACTGGATATTCAGGATTACTAGTACTCTTAAGTGTCAGGCTATAAGCGTTCTTATGGATTGTATGAGCTAGGGCTGGGGTCCGTACTAGTAAAAAAATATATAAATGGTACTTAGAATTTTTGGAAAATGGAAAATTCCGAAACTTTAAAAATATTTCTATTCGGTGAATTTTAATTTTTTTTTTATTGAATAAAATTTTTAAATTTTTAGAAGCTTTTGAAAAGAAAATTTGAAAATTTTCCAACTTACATTTTTAGTCTAAACCTGTTGTGCAAAGTTGTTTCGCTTTATCAAGTTAATAAACTATTTACAATTTTATTTTTTGTTTTAGTTTAGAATTTCTCGAAACTGAATTATCTATATATATTTCGGGCTTCCTCATGTAAGGATACAACCAAGGTCGTTTACCCGTCCCCTCAAGAGGGTACTCTAGCAATTAATAAAATAAAATAAAAATATCTCAAAGATGTTGCAAGCATCTTGTGAGAGGACCACCGTCTTTACGTGCCTTCCGAAGCACGGAGACGGCATTACAAAGTGAACCCTGCCCGGATGCGAACCGGGTAGTCCTACCTTAGCAGTTCATCGCGCTAACAACCATGCCAATGACCGTCTCAATTAATCAATATTTAATAGTCATTAGTGTAACTAGACAGTGACGTAGCAATTTTACTCGCTTGGCTGATTATGATAAAAGGTAATATACAGTAAAGCTCTTTATTCGCGGGGTATACGTTCCAAAATTATGCCGCGAATAAGGAAACCGTGAATATGGAATAGTGATTTGTATGGAAATGCAAGGGTTGGGTTCCAAGGTACGAAAATAAAATAAAATAGATAAAAATAAAATCAGTTTAATCACATACCTATCATTATTATTAATTATTATTGTTTGAATTATTTGGTTTAAAATATTTAGTAATTTTTCTTGCTTTGCCGTCTTTAAAATGCCTTTTAATTCCGCATGGTATTCAGCTGTGGCAACTTCAATTTTCCTTTTAAAAGGAAGGTTTCTTTCCAAAAACGGGTCAATTTTAATGAAGTGATCTCACAGTTCATTTGCCATTTGGAAACCTGCGGTCTGGTTTTTTAAGGTGATTGTCATCGTATCATTGTAAGATGTTGAAGCTTGAAGGGTTTTAACATTTCCTGCAAGTCGGCTTCACTTAAATCTTCATCGTGTGATTGAAGCAGCTCTTGAACGTCACTCGAATCTATCTGTTCAAAACCATCATGTCCTATTCCATTAGCAATTTGTACAATTGTGTCAGTTAATGTTTTAATTTGTTTAAATCCTCACTTTCACAGACTGTTAGATCAACCTATAGTTTTTCCAATATGATTGCAATGTGTATGCAATGCTTGAGCTCTTGTAACGATTCCTTTATGTTAACAATGCACATTGCTATGTTAAATTTTTCCAGAATTCCATAAAACTCACGTCAGAATCACATTCCATGATATCCAGAATGATTTTAAAGGTTCGCCTAATGTAAAAGAACTTCAAAGCTTGAATTATTCCCTGGTTCATTGGTTGAAGTAAAGTCGTCGTGTTCGGAGGCAAAATATCACCTTAATATTCGGATGCATAGTTTCAAGCTCACAAGGGTGACCCGGAGCATTGTCCAAAACAAGAACCTCCTTGAAGTCTAAATTTTTTCGTTTAAATATTATTATTTAATTTTGAGTTTTGAATATAAATTATAATATTCAAAATCGTAAATTATTAATCCGCGAATAATGAAATTTTCGGCCGCGAATACAGAAAGTGGTCTCAATTTTTCTTCCGCGAATACTGAAACCGCGAATAACGGAACCGCGGATAAGGAGCTTTTACTGTATACTTACTTACACATTAACAATTCAATTTTCAATCGCTGTCCATCAGACGAGTACCTTAAGGACGAAATATTCGTGTACACATATACAATGGACTAAATGTGGGAAAAGAAACAAATTTATTAATTGTCAAATTTAATTACATTTCATTACAACTTGTAATAATTTTAAAATTTAATACCTTAATTATATTTTCATAAGTTAATAAACATTTATTATACATACATAACTAAAGTTTAAAATTGCTACTTTACAAGTAATTAACTTTGTTTTGCCAATAAAATCAAATTAAGATGTCAAAATAACAAATTGTATTTGATTTCAAAATGGGATAGCAAAGCTGATTATGTGTAAAATAGCAATTTTATGTTTCTCTTTCTGCCTTCATGAAAGAGGAAAATTCAAAGTAATAACATATATGTATAGATGTATGTACATAGTATTTTTCCTGTACAAAACAGCCATTTTCAATTTTCTCCAAAATAATTAAAGAAGATATATATTACTTATATATCTACTTATTTATAACATTAAAATTTAACATTGAAAATCCTTTGGTGCGAGAATAGATTCATCACCCTGTTGAATTAAAATGTTAAAAACCATTTACAAAAATATATATACTAATGAAAGTGGTCTCAATTTTTCTTCCGCGAATACTGAAACCGCGAATAACGGAACCGCGGATAAGGAGCTTTTACTGTATTTTAATCATTTTTCCTATCTACTATCTATTTACAAAGTTTTACTAAATTTGTCACTGAAAAATGCAACAAAATTTCGTCAGATAAAAATTGAAAACCTAAATATTTCCATGTCTTTGATATTGTCTTTTAATTGAACTAAAATATTTTCAAATGTATGTTTTTGTAATACTTCTAAAATGTACAATTTCTGTCCGCAACAAAGAAAGTACTAAAAATGAATGTACATAAGGCTCTGGTCCAGAGCTTCGTATTCTATTGCTTTTGACAACAATAAAAAAGAAATCTTTGAAAAGAATACAACGAATTACAGGAAGGCTTAGTTTCTGTAGGAAACATTCGGCTCAAAATCTTTGCTCAAACTTACGAGTCTTACTTATAATACATATGTCTCGGCAGTAGTATTTTTGAATATTTAAGTTGCAAACTTTTTTTTTAGAAATTTCTCTTAGCCTTAAAATCCTTACAACAGAATTAAATTTTTTTTAACGTTGATGATGCGCTGAAATTATGAAACGGACAAATTCATGAGGACGAAGGGGAATATAAATATTGTTGTGATTTTCGTTATATCTATTATTGAGTTTTCTCGATTTATGTTATGATGTAAATTATTTATATATTGGAATAACAAGATAATGTTGTTTAAATTTAATCAACATTTGTTTGTTATAAATTTTTTCGTTGTATTATTGCCTACTTAAAAGTGTAATACGGTCACATACGTATCTATATGGTAAACATATTTTTATAGCGAGTTAAATACTCAAATATTTACATATTAAAAGGTACAACTTTTTTATTTGAGTTTGGAAACTTCAAATTATCGTTATTAATCTTATTTAGTGCAGTTAAAATGCCGTTATTTCCGAAGTTTCTTTCACTTCTAACTCATAATAAAAATGTATTTAATCATTGAAAAATATCGTGGTCTTATTTGTTACTTTGTGTGTTAACAAAAAGTAGAATTCAATCAGTTTTAAATTCATTAGGAATCGTAGAAAACAACTTTTTTGCATAATGCTCAAGGTGCTAAGAAGGTGTTCCTTTTTATGTTGAATTTAATCTTTCCTTTATTGACTCTTTGGTACATTGTAAAATTATTCGAAACACCTACACATCGTTAAAATTGGCGAGTTTTATAAAAAGTTTGTATGATGTAAAAATAAACGTTTCTCTTGATGTAGTTGATACTGAAAACCGAAATGCATTGTATAATATGTCTAACTTTAAATTTAATAATTTTTAATAAGTGCAGTTTACCGCAAAGTTTTCTACATCTGCTATGTGTTAAAATCCTTTAAGTTAATAACGTGAAAATCATATTAACTTTAAGTAGATAAACTTTAATTATGGAGAGTGCATTCTATAATAGGTTTTTGTTTCGAGCAGTATTAGAATTACAAAATTGTTGAATGGTGTTTGTATTCACACTCATATTAAGCATGTAAACTTTAACAATAATTTTGTATACAATAGCTGCACTTTACATTTGTTATCAAGTGTCCATTTAAATGTTAAGCTACCCTAAAGTGTTAGAAAGTGACACCAAATATCAAAACAACCTAATAACACCCCACATTATACTTTATAGCTAGGACAAACTGCTTTTATTCCAGAATTATTTCGTAATGTACATATACCTATCTCTTTGCTGGAAAATAATAATTTCCCATATTCACTTTTTTAAGGTTAGGTTTATTTGCAATATTTTGAATTATTTATACCGAGATTCGAATTCCACGTTAAGTTAAAGGTTATTTTTACCGAATAACGATCACTGACTCATAATTGCGCCTGGAAAAAATTATGTAATATAAAGTTGAAATAAAATATTTTTCTTATTAATTAAAAACTATAATAAGGTTAGTTCATTTCAACATTTTAAATGGCTTGGTTTGTAAGCCTTTCTCAAAATTGCAATCTTTATTGTTTAATGACAACATTCATTTGAGATGTTCGATAAGAACTTTATGTAGGTACTTTTCTTTGTTTGGTAGAAACTTGGTAAGAAACTTTATAACACCAAGTTTTAAAAACTTAATGTACTGTAAGATCTTAATTATAGTTGTAATATTAATTTTTTTTAATGGCAATTTAAGCTTTCATTTATCTCGAAGATTAAATTAAAGTTCCATTAATAGAGGAATAGACGTTGTAGTGAAAATATGGTAACTGCAAAATGTTACTAAAGATTCTGATAAAATTATAAAGTAATTTCAGACATAGTCATAAGAAATGTTGTTAATTTTTAAACGATTATGAAATATCCTGTACTTTACCTGATTATAAAAATTACAAAGTTTTAAAGTTTTAAACATTTCGGTTCATATTACTGTAAAACTCTATTTAAAATCAACTTGTGTCAAATCTTCTTTTATCTCTTCCGGTCTAAATAATTTCAATAACGTCATATAATTTGCGTTTCACACCAAAATGAATTCAATTAACATGAAAATCAAAATTTGCATACAAATTTCATTTCATAAAGCAAAATCTTTATGATATTAAATTAAGATCATGTAACAAACCGAACACTATTAAATTTATAACCAAAAACGTAATTTTTTATTGTTTTTCGGCGACGTCGAGTACTAAAGTCATTAACCGCTTAAACGTTTAATTTTATGAAATCTGAGTTTTGTTATTTAGAAAACAATTATTGTTTATGCCGGCGTTACTTTAAACTAAATCGACCAAAATTTAATTCTTCGTCGCTTTATTATCAATTTATTTGAAACAGGAACATAAGTAAGAGATTTTACAAAATTACAAATATCGACGTTTTTCAGTTATGCAATTTTGCTTTTTTTTAATCTCTGAGATTATTGCTCAACTGAGATTGTGCAAACAAACCTCAAACTGCAAGAATCTTTTTGACAATACTGATATTTTGTCTAGATCAAGGGTTTTATTTCAAAAGTATTAGAGTCATCTATTTACTGTGACTTTAATAAAAAAAATTTGAATCGGATTTAAAATAAACGGTACCATAACTATGTGTTGCAACATTCATCGTTCTGTGTTTGCTGGTCTTTGTCTGAAATCTGAAATTCTTATGTTCAACTAAACAGTTGACGATTTTAAATTTTAAAAGACTTACTGGATGACCGTGGTTTTAACCTTGTCTGCAATAAACATAAAATTGATCTTTTCAGACCCAGATTGACAAAAAAATAAAAATTTATTAAACTTACCAATTTTTAAATAAATATTTTTTGCGTTTTCTTTAATATTATTTATTGTATCCTTTTTCTAATTGTTTACATGTAAACAATTAATATTGATTACTTGTGTTACATTCTCTTTATTTATATTTTAATGAGCGTTACTTCTGTATAAAACATAATTGACACTGAATGATTAACACCGTGGTTTATTTTACGTGGGAAGAAACCGATTTCTTGTTGGTGCGATTAACAACAGTTATGTATTTGTTAATTACTGAAGCAATATTATAAGTAATACTATTACTACCTAACCGTGTCTCTAATTTAGCATAATTTGTTATAATCGTTTTCCTTCGTTTGTTGCAATTTGTTGTGGAATAAATTAACTTTATTTACCGATCTAATGTCAGCCAAATAAAGATTATGTTTAGTTTAACGATTTTAATGGTTATACTACACCATCATCTAATTGTCCTTTAATTGCCCAATTAAAAATATAAAAAGGCTCTTTAAGCATTCTCTATAAAAAGGAGTTAAGTTTTCAAGACTTTCTTAATTACGTTTTATTCGGGTTGTTTGTAATAAAACCGGATTTTATTTTTCTATTTCGATCAAGATATTTTATCAATTTTAAAGCTACACTTACATAAAAAAATAATTGTAACACCATTCAATTATATTTTCTTTTATTTTCTAAAGGATATTTATCAGTACGGCAAAAGTTTATAAAAGAATCTGTTTTGCATAATTGCATTTTGTTCAAACTTTAATTAAAAATTTTCATTTAGCATCAATTAAAAATAACGAACAAATAAAAATGCTGTCTTGTTAGATAAAAACTTTATAATTTTACACCTTTAGAAAGGGTAGCGTCAGCCCCCACTAATAAATGTTGGTCTGCTCACTTGAATTTTGCGGTGCATAAATAAATTAATTTTTTATTGCAGCTTTGTATGTTATAATACTAAAAAATTCGAAAGTTATAGGACCTCTGCTTATCTGATAGGCTATTATAATTATTATACTAATGTTGGTGTCAAGTCACAAAAAATTATCAAACAAATAAGTTTTATATTTACATAATTTAATAAAATTTAAACTGACATTAAAAAGCTGAAATGTGTTAATTCATAATAATCACCCGCGGCAGCAAGTTTAATAATTAACCGCCATTTTTAATAGCTACCGTTTTGACACGACTCTCGTTCTTAGGCAGTCATAACCTATACGATAATTTATAATGAAAACCTGATACCGTGCATTATGGCATTAATGTGGTCTACTATAAAATAACGGAAGAACCTATAAACTTTTTGCAAATCTCTGTCTTTGGGTTTTATGAAATAACTGAAAATCAATTTTTATTGCTTTCAAAATTTTATTCAGAGTAATATTTGTAGAATTGTGCTTCCAGGCTTCCATTGAAAGCAATGCTATATTAAAATTTTTTGAATTTTTTCAAAATGCAGTGACAAGTTTATCGTGCAGACTACATTAATGTCCCTTTTCAGTTACAGGGTGTTAGTTATTTTGGGGTTAACTGCTGTCTCAAATCATTATTATTTCGTTAAAGGACTTCCCATATTGCTGGAAAAATGCCAATCCAAATTAAAAGTAAAATTTAGTTTATATATGACTATATTTAGCTGGGTCTCAAACTTTCGTCGAAGCCAAACTAGTATTTAATTGTTTAATATTAACATCATTTTAGGAATTCGTATTTTAAGCTTGTAAGTTTGAATCGTACTCTATGGATTTGTAATCAATGGCATCCAAGTGGTCGACCAGGCTATCCTACAGAGTTATCTGGCATTTTATATGGAAATTCTATCAATTATAACCTCTCTAGCGATTTTTTTTTCAAAATTAAAACTAGGGTTCTTCAATTTCTTTTAGAGAAAATGATCAAATTATTTTTATTATTTACAAATAGATCATCTCTCACCTCTACTTACGTTTGTTTTAACATTTTATTTACTGAATAAATATTTTGTTAGTAAAAATTTAAGCTATTTCAACATAACATCTTAAATATTTAAATTTTAAATGAAAATGTACTGAAAATATTGTCCTATAAAAATGCTACTCACGACGAAATAAGAATAGAAACTTAATAGGTTAGATGATTGTTACTTGTTGGAGTGTATGTCATTAAGACAAAGGGAGAAGATGTATGAGCAGCAAATGCGATAACCACCATAATTCATAGTAACATAAAATAACAACAATAAATCGAAACTAAGAGAAAGCTGCTTATACACATTTATTAAATAAATAATAAAATATTCTTTGTATAAGAAAAATTTTATTATTGCAAAAATTTTTGTTGGAACTTTTTGCTAAACCAATATTATGTATTATATTATGCCAATTAATAAGAAGGAAGAAAAAGTTAAAAAATGCTCGACGCTGTTAGTCCACAATTCAAATTTGTTTGACAGGAGTGACAGTTCTGTCAGAAGGGACGTCAAAACTGCGAAACAGTTAGATAATTTTTTGGAATCTAGCACATCCTAACCATCGATGAGTTATGCAGATTAAACATGCCTCTGGTCAGTTTGAAACTTGTACCATATTCTTCAAAAATGATCGACCGGCAGATACAAAAAGTTGACTTCATTAATCGATTATAATCCACGGATTAAATAAAAAATCTTACTACATGCGAAAATTCCATTTGATAGACACGAGAGTGGGTTGGGTCGAACAATAATTTAGCAATGTGATATTATACTTATGAAATTAAATAAATATTTTTGCAATACATAAAATGCATAATTTATTCAATCTTTTTGATTATTGACACCAATCTTCTATCACATCCACATACCAACACACCAAGTCAAGTATGTTTGACCATATGAGATCTTCACGGCTAAGATTCTTAAAACTGTTATGACAGCATTCATTCATTCGAAAAAATATTTTTTTTTTATCGAAACCTACCTCAACATGAATTTTCAATCTTGAAATGCACGTCGAGCAAGTTTAAATAAAGTGCTTGTTAAAAATCAACTTTCGTCAATAAACAATAAAATATTAATCGTAGATACTGGCATGGTGTACCAATAACTTCAAAAATGTGCCTGGAACCAAAATCACGAGATATTTAAATGTAACGGTTAAGAAACCCAATTTATCTCTGCAATAAGCAAGTTGTGATGCTATTAATTATACTGAAGTACTGACTTGTAAACGATTGCAAATGGATTTATTAATAAATTTCTAAATATTCAAGGCAACTTTGTCAAGTGATACCTAAATATTATCTTGGTTAAATTTATTTATAAATAAATTTCCGCGAGGTTTATCCAAAACCGTCGTATTCAATTGCATTTTATGATGGTCGCTCTTATTATATTTGATAATAAAGGAAAGTAATAAATTCGTACTAGTAAAATTTAAGTATATACACAGTGAAAACAAACAAAGTAACTTTAAGCAATGAATTTTACTGTGAATTGCGGTAGAACTTAAACAGTCGTTGATGGCCATTTGTGCGTGCGATTTGCGACAAAGCGACTGATAAATGGATTCGTGGGAATTCAAGAAAATAAGAGAAACGTTTGCAATTCTTTCCAGTCATGCATAAAGTATTATACCGCTTTTAATTGTTGAAAAACACAAAAAAAAGAGTCAATGCGAGAATTACGTGCATACTGGTCAGAAAAAATGCAATTGAACAAGATAACATTTTTTAAATAAATATTTGTACAAAAAAATTAGAAAAGAAGCTTCGTGAAACGAGACGAGTTTATTCAGAACTAAAATTACTTACGTAGCAAAAAGAAATTTTGGTAATATTTCGTTATGGTAACTGGCGAGTATACATTTTTGGTATATATTGTTTTTCAAATGTGATTTATTACGTTTGACCAGAGTTCCTGGAGGGTTGGATTTTGAAAGAAAACAATCGGAATAATAATTAAAATTTTGCGAAAAAAATCAAATCTGAGGAAAGTTTCACTATTAGCATATTCTTAATACTTATAAGATGTAGTACATATAACAAATGTTTATATGATGCCCACTTATTTGTAAGTTATAAACTCGACGAATGAAAATGTTTATCTACCTACGACGTGTAGGAAGCGAAAGATATTTTTAATTTTCTGTGGCTAATTTAAACAAGAGCTTTTTCTATTAAGAACCGCATAGCTGAGGAAAGTATTGTTTATTTCGATGGTATAATAAAAGATATGAACTGGGGAGCACGCATAATCTGCGCAAATCTGTCCCACGAAACGGTGACTTTGTCAGAAGATGCAGAATCCAAAGAAGGGACCGGTGAAAACGCCAGTCTAAGAACAACTTCCGTGCTCGCGTAATGCCAAGGGATCGATTATATTTCGTAAATTCGACTATCCACGTGTTTGTGTCATTTTGATTTCTTAGCATTCATTTATTTTTGTGAAAACATGCGAAAGACCATTTCGGGACAAATTTTATTCGTCTATTTTTATCTCACACCAAAAACTTAAATATTTTTTTCTGCTAATTTATTTAAATTTTTTAAGATATCGTAGGTGAATAATGTGGTCTGATAGTGAAAATACAATTTGCTTAATTTTCCTCTCGAAATAGAATCATCATTGGGTAAATAATGTGACAAAAATGGTTTTTTTATACTGCCAGTAATTCAAGTTTCGACATTAATTTTATGTAAAAATTACAAAAAAAATAATTTATTCAGCCTATAATTTATGTTATTTTGATAGTCATAACATAAATTCTTATAAGGTAATAGCTTAATTAAATTTTAGTCCGGAAATTTAAGGTAATTGAAAATTTTATTATCATTGCTTCTTCAAGACAAAAATAACTCAAATGTTGACAAAAGCCTTAAATTTAGACATCAATTTATTTTTTGTAGATACTTCTCAAGAAATAATATTTCAAATGATTATTATTAAAATTAAAATGCGTATTTTCATAATTTACAAAAATTTCATAGTAATTACAATCATAGGAATTATAAATAAAATCACGTGGATGAAAAATTAATCTTGAATAAATTTAATTATCTTCGCTGATTACAAAATTACATAATAACAAACTTTTTTTATTACTAGAAAAACTTCTTAATTTCCTTTTAATTATATTTAAAATTATGTTATTAATATAAAAACTACGATGTTTTAGCATAAGTGCTTATGTTATTGAAGAATTCAGAAAATCTTATCTTCAACAAAGATCTAAATTGTTTGTATGCAAACGCAACTTTGGTGTAGCACATTTAAATTTTATGCTTACGCAAAGTTACTATCAAAAATTTGATAAACTAAAACTGTACAAAAAAACGTCAGAATTGTGAATTTTTAAAAATTCCAAAATACTTGACGTAAGAGTAAACTTATGTAGTTAAAAAGCAAATGCTAAAAAGTTAAAAAAAATTAGCTAGCAAAAGCTAGCACGAAAAAAACTAGACGATTTTGTCGGTATTTCTTGCTGGTTGTTTATTCGGCGATTTTTCTAAAGACGGTCCTGAACAATACTTTTATTGTTAAAATTCTGATTTAATCCAAATTTTAAAAAATACATATTTTTAATGGTTATTTCTTTGATTATGCTGAACGTAGCAATTTTGTGACATATAATGATAATGAAATTATAACATTACATTGGAAACGTTGCAAAAACAATAACAAAAATAAAACTTACATTTTCAATTTTGAAGGTGGTTAAATCACAAAATAGTTTGTAACAGCATTAAATTCAATATTCAAAGTTTTCAAAATCTCAAAATCTTTCAAAATTCAATATTCAAAATCTTTGCTTTTCTAATCATTTTGAGTGTAAGATATTATTTTGGATTTTTTCTTGCAAAATCAAATCAAAAAATTAGGAAACAATTGCAGAGATATTGCACATTCAGAAGTAATCGCAAAATGTAATAATATTTTATTATAATATTTTGAATGCATTTAAATAAGAAGTTTCATAAACTTCTGCATGAAAATACATTAATACTTTTTATTTTATTGAAATTTAGTATTAGAAGTTAGTCATACTGTGATAAGCTTGTAATTTATTGTTATTTGAATTTTAGCCAAGGTGTTGATATTTCCACTTGACTTAACTCGTTTAAGTTTTGTTCCAAATTAGCATGCTTACCACAAATTACCTTCTTGTTTCAATATAAGTTTTTACAATTATGAATTAATTATATCTACATTTCTAACGACCCGAAACTAATGTTTGTCGGACTCGTATAATTCTCATTTGTGGTATAACATAGCATGTTAGTTTCCACCTCAAATATTTCATACAAGACAAGGAAATGCTCAAACTGATTTTCAAAGAGGAAAAAATGAGATATAGTACATAGTTTTGTGATTTCTAAATCTAAACGCAGAACCAGCAGAGCATCTCACCTTTTTCTTTCGACGGATCATATTAAAGAGAGTTTGTTCTCAATAAATGCGAAATTTTTGAAAGTTTGAGAATTTTAATTGGTAGAAAAAATTGAAATTAAAAGAACATTACATTTTCTACAAAATATGCCTTAGTTCGTTCCACGAACTAAGATTTGCGTATGTTCGTGTGGTATTTCAAATTATATGATTTGCTTAGTTAAAACTTTGAATTTGAATGATCGGTTGTCAAAGCTTCACTTAGACGGTTGATTATTTGATTGCTATTCTTTCAATTCATTGCAATTTTTTGGTTTTTCACTATTTATTTGATTGTCATAATTGTGCGGCCTGTAGGCCGCTGTAGTAAAAAAGGTTAAAATTATTCTGTAAGATGTCTGCAAAAATAACCCAAAATAATTTTAAAAATTTGATGACAACAAGAAAGTCAACTAGACAGGAGAAACATTTCTCCAAAACGTTAAAATTATGGAACCCAGAAGAGCTTCCGGAAGAAAGCATTACTGAAGGCCACGGCAAATTTGGATCTTCGACATCGACAAACTAAATTAAAGTTTTAAATACAATATTTTTGAATTTAGGCCTATAGGGAATACAAAAAGCGACTTAAATGTACTCTAGTCTTATCTTTTATCTAAATAAAAATATTTGTTTATTGTATGATTAGTAGAAATATCGCCCCTTCGAGAGGGTCGCCTGCGGCTCGCCTATTCGAGAACCATGGGTTCGTCTAAAAAAATTCGGTATCTTTTAGTATATTAGAGCGATGGGAAACGAAAATTTTTCAAATAATGATAAAATTTACTGAGCCGGTGCGCCGGGGAAAAACTGTTCTGGACAAAGTTAAATGTTGTTTTAACTTTATAATAAATATCCTCTTTTGCCGTAGGATGCACAAAAGTGAGATCTTTCGAATTTTTACACCTTTTGCAAAGATTAGCTTTTGCATTTCTTTGCATTTTATTAAAGGAATCAAAACCTGTAAATTCTCAAGTTTTCTAAACTGATTTTTTATTTTAAATATATTTATATATTAAATAAATGTAAAACTGTTGTATTTCACCCCACCCCGAATAACTAAAAATTTTGACCGTAGAATTTTGGTTTAAATATTGAAAGGGGTATGTTGCTAGCTACGATGTTGAAGTTGTAAGGTGTGATAAGATTTAAAAATTCAAAAGTTATTCTTAATACATTTACTATATTTTACTTTGATTCCTCAAATATTCGGGGTTGAAAATTTTGAAAAAAATACGGTAGATGCAGAGTTTAGGAGCCGGTTATAGTAAGGTTGGTGACTTCTAATGCCGGAGTACTCGGTTCGATTTCGATCGAAATAAAAACGTTATATCCGACTGTGCCTCCTCAAAAAGATGTCTAGTCTGCTTAATGAACCTTCTCAACATTAATCTTTGCCGTCATTCTGAGCTCATGTACTAGAAACAGTACAGTACAGTAGTTTTTCGCACGCATTTCCATAAAATGCGCCCATTTTTGCAAAAATTGCATTTTTTAGCATTTCTGAAACTATGATCAGGATAGACGACGTTACCTACCAATCGATTGATTATTTTGGTTTTCCTTTAATTAAAAATAAAATTATGGTTGTCAGTCTGGCATAAACACAACAATTTTATTTTTTAAGTTTTCAGAGAGTAATCTATACATTTTTTTTGAATCCGTCCGCTGCAATATACTACTTATTGTTTTCCTTTCAAGTGAATTGTAAAAGTTTAAAACTAATTTATCTTTAATCAAGGAACTTGTTTTATTCTAGTGTAATACGCTCTGGTTTAGGTCGATATACGTTCAGGATTCCTTTAACTGGTTCTCGGTATTATTACGTGCTTGTACTCAATATGAAATCATAATCTTTGATTAAAATAGTTAATGTAAAACAATTAATAATAAATTATTTTGAACAGGGAAAAACAAGTACGCTCTCGCAGAACATAAAGGAATGCCATTTTAGATAACCGCTTTAAATAATTTGCAAGAGAGTTACCATCACATCAAAAATAATTCCCAAGCTTCGTCTCTGGATTGCATCTTGAAATTTATTATAGCTGTCATTTTGGTTTTTACTTGAAAAATGTTTAAACTTCGTGATTAATTTAATTAAGCTTTTTTAACAGCTATGATCATTACGTTCATCCAAATTGGAATTCGCGAATATTTATATAATATAGTAGTAGCTCACTATTCCCCCTATGCCGTTCGGCGAGGCTTTTATAACTTCAATTTTATTGTACAAGTAAATCAGAACTTTAAAAATATTTTTACAAAATGACAACTTGTACTACAACAGTAATGATTTTATGTAAGGTACAAAAAGTGTTCAAATTCTAACTGTTCGTAAAATATTAGTTTAAGATAAATCGTCTTTCAGTTAGATCACGGAACTTTTAAATTTTGAATTATATACTGTTACTTGCTCTGCCAAACTTGTAACGTTTTTCTTGTATTTCGAGTAACTCAGCTAAATTGAGTTTTTCTTTATACTGGACAACATATAAGAAAATAACATTTTTTTAAAGATTCCTATTGTAATTGGTTAGAATGAAAATGGTTACAATGGAAAGAAATTTTTTACGTCTGAAGATACTCTCATTTTCTTTAATTATTGTTAAAACGTAAAAGTAAATTGAGTTCCTCCAGCGTAGCGAAGCCAGCCGAAAGAATTAAGTCGACTAAAAATAGTCTCCAGTTCATAATAAGATTTATTATATTCCAAAATTATCAATAGTAATTATTAGTGCATAGCAAGTTGCCGATAATACTGGCTAAATATCACGACAGTTATTACGACGAAAATTTGCACGACGCGAAGCGGAGGGCAAATTTTCTCAAGAAATAAGCTGGAGTGCATATTTAGCCAGTATTATCGATGCAACTTGCTATGCACGTAATACATTTTGTCAGACTATTGCATAAGTAATAAGAAAAATTTATTTTGAATTTAGTATTATTATTATTATCATATTATATCGATAAGTGCACTTGTGCAAACTTATCGCTTAATTGCCATGGGATTGGTTCTAATTTTGACATTTGAGTTATTCCGAATTTTTCTATTGGTTCATAGGTAACTATGTACATACGCGTGCAATAGTCAGTTTAATTATTTGTTTAAAAATGTAACTCATTTGAATGATGTATGCGCTCCTTTAGAATTGCGCTGCACCGACGACGTAACAGCACCACTTTAGTTATGGTATGTACTGTAAATAATATTATCTTACTGTACTGCATAGAAAATTATTCTCAATGTCTTTCTACGGAATGAATAAATTTTTACATTACATAATAAACAAATTAATACCTACTATGAAAAGATAAAATAAAACTGAACATATTACACGTGTAAAACTAAAACGTAAAAAAATTAATTTTTTGTTGATTTTCGAAGTTTTCACGCTTACATTGGCATTTCATTTTTATGGCTTTCATTTTTGTATATTTTTTATATTTGGACACATTTACGTGTTGAATTTCAAGTTATTTTGTTTGTTTCCCCTGTTTGATGACTCTTGGCACGATTAAGGCCTCAAAAGCCGAAACGCGTCGCCATTCGTAAATAAAGGAATGTTTAAGCAAGAAAAATACAGATTAATTTGTTTTATATTATCTATTTTACAATCTTGCAAACACCTCAAACACAATGAAACATAAGGATTCCAATTCATTCCTTTAACTTAAATCTAAATAAAACAAACTGTAACTTCTGATTTTAAGAATAATAAATTAAATTTGATATGTTTCTCTTTATCTAAAACAATATTTGATAAAATATTGTTTCCTTGTTCAAAGATCAGTAATTTTAATCTTCGATCTTTGTACAATAATTAAATAGCAAATATTTAGTGTTAAATAACTTTTTGATTGTTTTAAGAGAAAAATTCAAAAGATATACGACAAAATTCATACATATTGGATGCTCTGCTTTTAATTGGCAATTTTTGAATAGACTACGTAAATAGTAGCCATTAGTACTAATGTCTCTTAAAAAATTAAACTTTTCGTGTAGCTTTTCTACGTACAAGGGTCACATTTTAAGTTTTTACCGAGGGGTTAACCGCTGGTGAAGTTTTTTGTACACATCTCATGAAGTACATGAAATCTTATGTGAAGTAGTACATAAAGTAATGGTAAAATACATGAAGTACGTGTAAAGTAGGTAAAATAGGATTCAAGACAAATCAAATTAAATAATGGCTACACAACAAAAAATAAATTCAAGACAATCAATTACAAGAAGTGTTTTAAGTAAAACATTTTTTAAATCTTTATTTTTTCGGAAAATTTCAAAAACAAACAGCATCAATCACAGCACCAGTTAATAAACATCAATCCGCTTCCATTGCGAATTTTTAATTCAAAAAAGTCTAAATCTATTGTGCATTCTTTATTTTGGGTTGGACCTTTTTTTGCTTTTAAATTATTTAAAAAATTAGCTGGGGTGGGGAGACCTGTTAGCTCTCCCTCCCAATTTTGAAAATAATCTTAATATTCGTTGGTGCTTGATTGTACATAATTTATTTTTGCTTTATCCTTTTACCCCCCCCCCCCAAAAATATCTCATAATTTTTTTAAAAAACTAAAACGGTAGCTGAGAGTTTCTACTAAATTTTCAAACTTTTAATATGTTTGCCTGCATTGTAATATTTGGGTACTGAAGGGTGTTTCACACCCCCCGGATTGAGTAATTTATTTTTTATCAGAAGTAAACTGAAGATCTCCCGTTGCAAAGGCATTGGAGGGTTTTCACACCTCCCAGACCCCGAATAAATTAATTTATTTTTATCGAAGTAAACTGAAGATCTCTCGTTGCCGAGGCACTGGAGGGTGTTCCACACCCCCAGATCCCCGGATTAATTAATTAATTTTTATCAGAAGTAAACTGAAGATCTCCCGTTGCAGAGGCACTGGAGGGTGTTCTACGCCCCCCGGATTAAGTAGTTTATTTTATATCAGAAGTAAACTAATGTTCTTCCGTTCCAAAGGCACTGGAGGGTGTTCCACACCCCAGACCCCCCGGTTTAAATAATTTATTTTTATTAAAAGTGAATTAAATATATAAGCATATCCCCAAGCTTTTTAAAATTAGTTATATCTCTGCAACGAGAGATCTTCAGTTTACTTTTGATAAAAAATAAACTACTCAATCCGGGGGTCCGGGGTGTGGAACACCCTCCAGTGCCTCGTCAACGAGAGATCCTCAGTTTACTTCTGATTAAAAATAAACTACTCAATCCGGGGGGCTTGGGGAGTGTGGAAGATTCCCCAGGGCCTTTGCAACGGGAGATTTTTAGTTTATTTCTGATAAAAAATAAACTATTTGATCCGGGGGTCTGGGGGGTGTGGAACACCCTCCAGTGCACAAATTTTGGAATAAAGAACATTGCAGAACATGCAAAACCCCTGGACCTCAGGATCATTTATTTTTATCAGAAGTAAACTGAAAATCTCCTGTTGCAAAGGCACTGAAGGGTGTTCTACAACCTCTGGATGAAGTAGTTTATTTTATATCAGAAGTAAACTCAAGATTTCCCGTTCCAAAGGCATTAGAGGGTGATTTACACTTTCCAGACCCCCGGTTTAAATAATTTATTTTTATTAAAAGTGAATTAAATATTTAAGCATATCTCAAGTTTATTAAAATTAGCTATGGCCAAGTAAATGTGTTTAATTCGTAATCTGACAATTAATTACAAACTGCGTAATTATAAATTCCGTACACTTCTGGGGAGTAGTGGGATCTCTGATACGGAAGTCTTCAGTTTATCTCTGATAAAAATAAACTACTTAATCCGGGGTCTGGGGATGTGGAACACCTTTCAGTGCCTCGGCAACGGAAATCTTCAGTTTACTTATGATAAAAATATACTACTAGATCTGGGAGAGTCTGAATTACTGCTGAATTATATGAAGTAAGAAGAAGTATGGAGAATTATTGTGAAGTGTGAAGTTAATTGTACACGATTTCCTCTAGCGGTTGACCCTCGGTTTTACAAAAACTAGAAAGGAAAAAAATTTTTGGGACAAACTAAAAACATGGTTTTTGAAGACTTCAACAGCTTCTTGAGGTGATGAAAATCGCTGTCCACGCATTTTTTGTTTTACATTGATGAACAAAAAGAGTTAGGCGATAAATCACGTGAATATGGGCAATGAGTCATTAATTTGATGTTTTTTTCCTTGAAATAAGCAATAATTGTTTGAGATCTGGCATTGTCATGATGAAGAATGATGCGACGTATTCGGTTGTGTTTTCCTAATTTTTCGATGACTTCTAGTAAACAAATTATTGTAAACCATTCAGCGTTAGCTGTTTTCGATCCTCTAAAGGAATGGTTGCGACATGTCCGGTAAAACTGAAGAAAAGAGCAATCATTTTATTGGAAGTGCTTCGTGAATGAACAACTTTTGTGAGATTTGGTTCGTCTTGGAACACCCAAACAATGGATTGTTGCTTAGTTTCTGGTTCATATAAATATATTCAAGTTTTATCACCTGTGAAGATGTTGTATACGAATTTTGCAGTTCTTTGGTCGAATTTTTTGATCATTTCCTTACACCAATTAACATGAGCCATTTCTTGAGTTACTGTCAAATTATATAGAATCCATCGGGAACAGATCTTTTTTACCTCTAAATTTTCATGCAAAATAAAATGTATTGCAGTTTTCGATATGCCCAAGGATGCCTCTATTTCACTGTTTGATCTTTTGTAATCATGTTACTTCCAGCATCGATATTTCTTGGAGTAACAACTTATTTTGGTCGATTTTCACGAAATTCGTCACTGACAGACACGCGATCACGACGAAATTCTGCAAACCAATTATTGTAAATAGTCTTTTCTGATGGTGCTTTATTACCAAAAGTTGAACAAAGTGATTCGAGTTTAGTTTAGTTTGTATCTACTACTAAATTAAAACAATGACTAAGTAAATTTTTTCTAGTTCTCCAATACGAAATTCGATCGAGATTGACGGACCTACTAATCATCATCCAAAATTTTTCGTACTTCAATGAAAAAAAAATGCTATTCTGCTACGTACAAGAATAACGTACGCAATAATTTTCGATCAGATCAACATAAAAAAAATTTCGCCGATTTATTTTAAAGAATAAATAAACTGTTGGGCATTGGAATTACTCTAGTGGAATAATTAATTTACCAGAATAAACTTGTATTGCTGCAAAAAAACTATGTTTGAATAAGCGAGTTAGTCTATCATCAGTGTGATTAAAATAGCTTCCACTTTACTACTGTATACCACCACAGTTTAAAATAATAATTATAGCAATAATTTTCTCGACATAGCTTAATAAACCCCCGTGACAATTTCAATTACTTAATATTATTTTCTCGCAGCTAATAAACTTGTGAACAACCATGTAGAAACATAAATTAAATTAATTTCAATTAAAACAACGAAATATATTACAGTTAGCATTATTAAAGGACTTAAAATAATAAAAAATAACCTGCCTGTGCGTAAATGGAAACATACAGATAGGTCCATAACGAGATACCAATGAAAAATTGTGTGATGCTGGCCAAACTTGGTATAATATGGTATAAACTTATGGACTAACTGAAAAACGTGCTCTCAATATTGATAAAAGCAAACCCCTTAAAAGCATTAATAAGTGGAAATAAAAGTAAATTGTAGAAACTTGCTCAAAATAAATTTACTATGAATTTTTAAAACGGAATAAAATCAGATTTCTAATTAAGTTAATTCGGCATAACTTACTGCAAATTTGGCAAAATAGCATTTTCATTTGAAAAATTATTAAAGTAAATTGCCATACCTAGAAATTGTATTTCTTATCTTTTATAAGTTTGTAACAAATTGAAGTCAAACTTTAAATTACTTTTTCGGTAGATATGATAACTTTTCATTCTAATGTGCAGTATATCATTAAAATGTACCAAAACTTAAACATATCAATAATATGTAGGTACAAGTAGATATTATATTTTATTGATGGGTTCAGACCAACACAGATATTATCCATCATAATTAGCAAATTTACTGATGTTTTTTTTTACAAAACCCATCGAAAAGTACCACGGGCAAATACTACAATGCTCCATGGTCCATGTAATTTTACGTAAACATATTACTCAATGAAAATAGCCCTGTCTTGTTAAAAAATAACAGTTCATTGCCTGTCTTCAATTGTTGTAGTGGTAATTTAAAAGCATGCTGCAATGCGTTCATGGAAAAAGATGAAGCAAACGATATGGTCTGAAATTTTACATCTGGAATATCGAACCTTAACAATTTCAACTTGTACCAAACATTAAAATCAGGAAATATTAAGTTATTAAAATTCTACAGCCTCGACATAATTTATTCAAAATTTAGATAAATTATCAACATTTTAAATTAATATTTTAATTGGTTGCTAATCACGAAGAAATAGATAAAGTGTTGAGAAAAAAGTCAAAGAAATTTTCTCATCGTTAAGTTATAGTTGTACGACCTCACACAAGCAAAAATTAATCTAATCGTTACCGCTTAGCTAGAGTAATCGTTAAAACAGAAGAAGTCGTCACAACATTCCTATTCGTGGATAGCAAAAGCAACAAACCAGTGCTGTCGTTTAAATCTGTCGGAATCTTTATATTCCATTTCAAAGTTAATTGGAAATGTAGCAAAGTAATAGTAACAGTAATTTTTGATAATCGTTTAACGAGACAATGTAAAATTTTGAATTTTTAATAACCGTTTTGTTGGAACTGTATAATGGTAATTAAATGCTTATCTAACGGAGAGATTACGAACTCTCTCTGAAATATTTAACTTAAAAAATAAACTTTTCGTTTTAAATTTTAATCACCGGTAAATTTACAGGTTTTTAAATAAAAAACCTTGGCAATTCATTTACGTACGTCTTTTTTAAGGAAATATGATTTGTTTCGTTTTCCGTACTAGTTTTTCCAGACTGAAATGATTTAATTTATCTTTCAAATTTTCGCAGTTTTAAGAAGCATAGTTTGATTTTGTGCAGCCATTCCTCAAGAAATATTTAACTTTATAGTGCAATATTTCTGGATTAATAGGAAATTTTAGTGATTCACGAGAAGTTAACAAATAAACTACAGCAAACTTTTTTAATTTTATCCAGTCGTTCAGTTTTATTAAAAATTAAAATGGACAACCAAGAGGGGTGACTTTGTTAAATCACAAAATGATTGTTTTAGTTGTCTGTCTGCAATAACGAACTTTTTCTGAAGAATTGCTAATTAAAATTTTTCAAATTCAATTTGAAAACCTTAAGTTTTTGTTTAATATTTTATTCGAGATTGATTGCAACGGTAAAAACGCTAATGGCTTGGAATATAGAGGGTGATTTCATTGTTTTTGTAGTTCTGATGATAGATGGAATAAATCGTTTTAATATGGATGAACCTCGTTAGTAGTTTTTACGGTTTAATAGGAATTATTTTTATATTGAAGAGGCATTATTAATATGTTCATTGCAATATTAACATATTTATTGCTGGAAATCAAACAATTAAGTTGATGATTAATAGTTAGTTGTAATGTTTATTTCAACATCGAGGTGTTTTAAATTAATTTTAATTTAAATTTAAATCATAAAAAATAACATTAGATTATCAACGCCTGTTAAAATTCTATCCTAATATTTTAAATTAATCCTCTAAACAGAATACAAAAGCATTTTCAAATTCTTGGCTAGGTACCAATGAAATTATGTAGTATCCATTATATATATTTAAGTGTGTCTCAAATTATTTATGTTATTGAAATTTATAGCTAAATTTTAAACTAAAACAGGTAAATCTAAAAGGTGTATGACCAAATAGACAAACAAAGTTTGGGTAAACAAATTTCTATCTGGATGGATAATAGCAAAAATTCAGCAGATTAAATTGATTGGTTTCGTCTATCTGTTTCCACGGAAACTTTAAAACCAAAAAATTTACTAAAAGCAAAACTTAAGGATTTTTTTTTAATTTGCTCCTTCCAAAGCCTGTTTCTGCTTTATTACTTTTTAAATTTAATCGAGTAGATTTTTTTAATTTGTCCGGATGTGCTCCAGGTGTGAACCTGCCCTATCTTCTCCTAGTGTAGAATTAAATATTATAAATAATTTTTGTAAAGAATTAAATTAAAAAAAAAATTCCTTGAAGCATAGGTATATTTATGTCTTCAATGGTTGAGGCATAGAAGTCTGTGAAAGTCGCGGAAAAGATTTAAAAGGGGAAACCCCCCGTAGAAGGCTTCCTTCTAAATAATATATTTTTGTGATTCTTATGGCTTCTAGTCTAAGGCAACTTTTTTCTACAGTTTTTATATTATTTTCAACAATTTCAATTATAAATGTACAAAAATAATTATTAATGAATATCTATGCACAATTTATACTGGAAGGGATTGAGAAAGCTTGCTTTTAAATTGGAATCGTTTTAGAGGAATTACAACGTAATTTGCAATATATTGCTGCTCCAGATAAGAAGTAAAACATATTTTGAATTTAGTTATGTAAAAAAATATATAGCCTGCCGACTGTATTTTCACAATATTTCTTAACAACATACGCACCGACAAAGTTATTTACGATGTATTGGTTATTAATTGACAATACATAACTATTTGTAATTAAATTCTGTAAATTATTATAGAAACTGGAAAGGATAATATACCTTTATGTGTATACCTAATCGTATGTTGTATACTTATACTCAGTTAAAAACAAGCCTGTTTTCCGTCCACTTGATATAGTTTTTCCAAGTTAACTGTAGATGCAAGTCTGGTGTGCAATATAATGTGTTCATTATATGACTTTTTGTTCAGACACTTTATTGCTTATATTTTGATAGTAATTCTCACACATTTTATCGAAAGCTCAAATAAATTGATTTCCAATGGCGAGAAATGTAAAATACATAATTACATTTACGTAATATCAAATAATTTAACGTTTTTACCTTTTTCTTGATTTATAAATTCACATTATTAAATCATCACGAAAATGATTATTTATATTTATCTTTACAATATCATTTTGCCAGTCAAGAACTTGTTTTAAGATTTCGATATATGCATTGGCAAGATATTTTATGAAATAAAAACACATGTCAGAATAATATTTATTTTTAATAGCATATCTGCACTTGTTGATCATTCAGAGATGGAATAATTTTATTATCACAAACGCTCGTTACACTCATCTTTATTTTATGACATATCCAACAATTTCCTGTGGCTATAACTGGAGAAGCAAAAATGTATTTATATTATCGAAAAATTAACAAAAAAAAGTTTTTTTTACCATGTAATATCATAAGACGACCTATTTTTTAAATTGGACATTGATAGATTACTACAATATTTAAAGCCGATTGCAATCTCGACTTCAATTCTTTCATAAAGAAAGTTGCAACGTTTTTGAAAGTAATTATAACTTAACAGTTTTCTTAACAATAAACAGTTAAAAAAGTAATCAATTTTTACCTACTCTATTTTTAATTTCCTGCTCCTCAAGCCATAACAAACATTATAATCCATAATGTGCTAACCTACTGTTAGACGTGGTCGTTCGGGCTGGAACTGGGCTCCTCGCCACTAGAACTAACCGCTTTTTAGATTTAAATAGATACAAATTAAGAATTAAAAATAAAATTGGAAGAACAGTTTATCTAAGGAGCAACAGTGATTTTTTTAATGTTTTATCTTTTATGACATATTTGATTGACAATTTTATGTGCTTGGGAAATTTTATGGCAGTTTGAGTTTGTCAATCTTATGGTCATAAAAGTTTGATGAAAAGTGCATATCCGAGAATATGTCAACTTTTTTACGTTGAAGTTTGAAAGTTATAATTATAGTAACCCTAATTTGAAAACTAAATTCAGAAACAGCATACAAGTTTTATCTTTGATTAAATCTGCAGTTCCAATGCGGTAATTGTCTTGATGAAACGATCAAACAAGCTTTAACAAGCATAGTAGCTTCTAAATTTAAAATCTTCTCTTGATAATGATAATTATTCTCATTATTTTGCAAATAAATTGACAATCACTGAAACATGACCAATGCTTGTGCCTTTTGTCTGTTTAATATTAAACTTTAATCGCTTTCTGGCATTATTTATTTATTAGTTGTGTAGGGTGACACACCTACCCCAATATTCAGTTCATCGTACGATATATTCTCAATAAGTATTACGGTACACCCTTGTTTTTTCCGACACATTATGTCGTAAGCATAAAACCATACCATGCGACGCACGTTCTAATTTTATCTCACGATTTTCGTGCACCCAAGCACTAATCGTCTTAAAATTTACGACAGTCACTTATACCATCCTGACTTTGTCAAAATCGGGACAGATTATACCTTTTCATTGATTTGCTTATTTATTTCATCTCGAGATATAGACATTTTAAGGAGGAACCCCTGGAGACAAAACCAAGGCGAAACCGGGTACTACGGCTATAATACAATTCAGCATATTTAATTTTTAATCACAAAATTACCAAATTTGTAGGTTCCATGACTTTTTCTATTTAACACAAAAAGTTTCTTTATTTAAGATTTGATGAGTACATTCGCCTAAAAGCAACTTATTTCGTTCTAAAGTTTCCAACAATGTTGACTAAAATGAAAACATTAATTGTAATTTGTGAAATGTTTTAAGACGGAAAGAATAGAGCTAATATATTATAATAATAATGCTACGTAAACTGCCCTGGTTAAAATAAATTCAAACGAAAGTAATAGTAAAAAACAGGAAATAAAACTCATAATTAAAAATTTTAAAAATCTTTTAAAAAAGGAATTATATCGATAAAAACGTGTCGACCCCGCGGCTGCCTATAACGAATTGGAGAAACACTTTTCGTTATTTAAATTTAATTAAAGAGGGCTATCGCATACTAATTTAGGCTTCCAAAGTCATTAAATGAAAATTTACATCCATCAACTGTGAGTACTGGAAAATTGGCAACGACATAATATGAAACTTCTTACAATCAAATTATTCATATTTTCTGCCTGCTTTAATTTAGGATATGTTTGCCAAACAATCCATTTAACATTAAGTCCACCTCATTATGTCTCGTACATCTTTCACGAACCTTCTTTATTTTTCATTATACAAACAGAATTAAATACAGGTTCCGAATCATGACTTGTAGTTTTTAACTAACAATAAAATTGACTTTCAATTAAACCCACTTAAGTGTTTTGGAAAGAATTAAAATCAATGCAACTTAATGTTGATGTACTATATAATATTATTATTTTGAACAAAAATGTTTGGAGACAAAATTATCTAAGTGGTCAACTTTTTGCAGATTGGATTGCAGCAAGCAATAAAAGCAACGTAAAATTTCGTAACAATGATTTTACTGTATTAGAAAGTATTGTAATCTATTTAGTAGCTTCATGTAGACGAAACAGGCATCATAAGCATAGACCATAGACTATGAACCTATTTGGCCTTCCAGTTGCATTCATAAAGGAACTAGAACAAACTATAGTAAATACATTTTCAGATTTATTTATATTTGCTTTCGATCTAAAAATACAAATCTTTGCAAGTATAATCTGGCTAAATGATATTCAATAAATCATTTTTCTGTATGCATTTCCATCCAGTCCTGTGTATGTGGCGCCAGTTTATATCTTTTTGTGTACGCTCAATTGCATTTCAGAGTCACGTCTTCCAGTCATTCGTGCAATTAAATCTGCAGAGGGACTATAAGTTTTAAATCCAACGAATTTATAGTCACTGGAATTATTATCATTCATGATTTATTGCATCAACTCGAAAGATAAACTATTTAATCATTCCTTTACACTCCAAGTGGATAGAGCAAAAAATGAATTTTGCGCAAAATTGAAAAAACAAATTATTAAAACCTAAATTTTTTTATCTCTTTTTCTTTTTATCATATAATTCGCATCAGAAATTGATATTATTTTTTAATAAAATGCTTTAGATTTGATCTACACAGAAATTGAGCTTTTTTCGAAGTCATAAAGCTTGAAATTGTAAAGAAATTGTTGGCGTCTGTCTTTATACTGTGTTATTGAATTTATTGTCTGCAATGTAATATATTCGATCAATGATTGCATTTGTCGTTCGTTACACGTTTAATGTAAAAGTTACATATTTAAGTAGTATTCTGAATTTGTTATTGTAAAAATTTAATCATAGGTTTCACCTGAAGAAATTGGGATAGCAGTGTCAAATTTTCAGAAAACAAATAAAATTTATTACCTTGGAACTAAAATTTAAGTTTTACAACTAATTGACGACATTACTGGCAGTATAAAAACATTTTTTAAAAGCAAAATGGTGGTACTGATTGTATTCTTTCAGACAATTTCAATTTGGGTTTTTTTTTGTAAACAATACGCTGTACTTATTGGCGTTTCGGAATTTATAAGTGACATGTTGAGATGATATTTCGAAGCAGCAACAAAAATATCACTTTTGAATGGGAATGGCAACGACCGACGAAGAACTCTCAAGCGATGAGCGACCTCGCCGGAACGTGCTGTCCCGGTCACGATCTCTTCCTCACCTGTCACACCACGACTCTGGTTTGGGTAGCTACTGCGGGGTTCGTTCTTTAGTTACACAATAATAAAGAAATTAACTTAATTGATACGTGATTCTGTGAACAATGCTATTTTATTTTTATATACTGACAATTTGCATCACTTTGTCGCTACGTCATTATTAATAATAATAATTGACGCTTCTAGGCATAACAGCGTTTTATTTACATTAAATATATAATGTAGGCAAGACGTCAATATTTACCGATATGATGAACGGAAGCATTGCTTTCTAGCTACCCTTTCTTATTTATTATGCACTATAAGGTTTCACTCTAATAGTTGTTGGTTTGTAAAAAAAATCGGCTGTTGCTTGTCACTAAGATGGAGATAAAGCTTTTCTGATGTTATTAACATAATAATTTAATTTAAATTATTTTAATGATGTTTGAATAATGTTACAGCGACAAAAGATAATCTTATTAAATTAGTCAATTGGATAATTTTTAAGTCACTCCGTTTTACAGTTTTAAGCTGATTATATAAGCATCAGGTATTATGTTGTAATATTTCACTTAATTAAATTTTCATTTTCGATCTGAAAAAATTGTTCACGGAATCGCATACATTTAATTTAAAAAGGACGTCCAAAGGAATAATTTGAATATTAAGCAATGAAATATGAATTACTTATAGAATTCGGGAGTTGACGATGTTCCTGCTAGTCGTGCAGCTCGCTTGGTTGCAGATTTGCGTCAGCTGCTGACGCTTAAGCAGCACTACTACCCTGAGGGTGGCTGGGGATGGGTGGTAGTTTTAGTTGGCGTTCTTGTTCACATTTTGTGTCACGGTCTTCTTCTTTCCTTTGGAATGCTTACTATAGAAACATCTAAGAAGTTTGAAACCACCATGACCAAACAACCTGCAGGTACTTATGACAATACAAACTGTTTGACAAATACAAACATTTCCCTAATTAGCATAATATTATAGTTTAAGTATTTTTTGTATTAATTTAATTTGGTATGTAAAAAAACGTGAATATTGAATAAGTAAAAGTTCGAGATAACAATGTGGATCGTGTTCCATGAGTTACCTAGTTAACTTTTCAGAACAGCAAACTTTTGTCTACTTTCATTGCCGACTACTTTGGAAACTTTGTGTTAAAGACATATTTAATATTATTAAATTGTGGAGAAACTATATTTGGCTGCAAAGCTAATGTTATTATGAAATTGCCCACTTCCAAGAGAATGAACTTTTGTAAGCACAAAAATCCGCGTGGTAGTTTCTTTTGTATATGAAAAAAGAATTATTTATTTCCTGAATATAAATAATATATTTATACATTTATTGCTTCCTTCTCGCATTTACAATTAGCATAAAAAATAAGAGTCGCATAATTATGTATTGGTACTTACTCTTAATATATTTTACGATGTAAGTACACCTAACAAATGGCTTATACATGTTTAATTTGATTTATGATTTAGGCCCTAACTATTAAATTAAATTATTATACTGCTGCTCGGCCTAATGAATTTGGTGCTTTCGGTTTGCCCATACCGTGTTTCTGAGATTTCACTAAACCACAAAATGAGCTTGAAAGTGCGGTTTTTAAGAATAATTTTGTGCACTTTAAATATTAGTTATCATTTCCTTTTTTTTTGTTTACTAACGTGAAATTGCGATCTATTAAGTTTTATTGTCCAACTGTAGGAAGTAAATTACTTTTTCTTTCTGAAATTGTTTCGTCATTAGTTTGCTATGAATAGTTGTAGTTTAAATTTATTGTGATTATTGAATAAGCAATGTGTCAGTTTTATTTGGCAATTTATCCACGGGAATGGAAAACTATAAAAGTATAATATAATGGATTCCTCAGTTATCAATAACAAATCGAATCCGTTTATTTTTGAAAAAATTTAAATGACCTATTGTAACTCTTTTTCTTCAAACAGTTTAAATTTTCCAGCTCATAAAATGTATTTAATAAAAATGCTGAAAAACTTGCAATGAGTATATCATAAATATTGAAATCCTGCTTTCTATATTACATTTTTATTAAATTTATTGCATAGTTTATAAAATATTTACGTTGTAGTCGCATAATTTACTCGAAAAATTTTTATTTTATCGACGAGAAATTTACATTATTAATATTTAATACTTATACTACGTAGATCGTTTTGTCAAACTAATGAAGTTGAAAGAAAACGAAAAACCCAACGATTTTGGTCAAAACGAATTTTAATATTCCGTATAATCCAACAACTTGTAAAATGTCTAAACACACGCTATATAAAATTCAAATAAATCTCTTTTAAAACAGTATTTCACTTTTTGAAATCTGATAGTTCTTCCAAAGACGAAACAAAATAAAATCAACTACCCGTAGTTTACCCGGCCAAATTCATAGCTCTCATAAAAATATCATAATATATCTTAATATTTTCTGTATATCATGTTATCTGTAAAATACTTTTATTTTCAATAGTAATAACTTAGTCCTTTTTTTGCTAACGATGACTATATTGATTATACTGATTATATTGTATACATTAATACACTACAGAATAAGTCGAAAAACAAGTCCATCATTCGACTTGTAGACATGTGATACAGTTCATGCTGACTGTCATAATCGCCCCCTCAGTCTTTCACAATACATGAACAATAACCTAATATAAACATTTCAATTATCACACTAACGCCTTGTCTCGATCCATCAAATACTCGAATAAATCATATTTAATCATGTTCGAACTTTCTAACGTTAAAGCAACTTTTTATAACACTCAGATTTGCATTACCAGAAAAGTGTAAGTCCATCTCTGTTTTCCTCGTTTTTTGTATAAAATAGTGCTTTTTACAAATTTCAAAACGCTCTTCTTAAATATTCCGGCAATAATTAAAGAACCACCCTGTAGCTTGATAGCGCAGATTAACCGCTCGCTTCATGAGAAGACTGAAATATGCAATGCATGAAAAGGATCGACATTGCATCCAACTTGAAATGCTACATTGGCACATGATGCAAATCAAATATTATTATTATTATTCAGTTTTACATTCTAAGTAGAATATTACTATTTCTTCCTGAGATTTAGAAATCTTCTTTTTGGTGTGGATTAATGCTCATTTTCCAAAATATCATTAATTGTATTAAAGCCTTTTGTCTTGGATGTCTTTTGGCGTCCTACAATGCTCCTCCAAAAGCTTCTGTCAGTGAGTTTCTCATTCCATCAATTTATGCCCATGGTCCTTAATCTTGGTCCCACCACCATTCTCGGTCTGCCCATTGGACCATTCTTGCTGGACTTTTATACCGTAATTGGTTTCTTACAGGTTCTTATTATATGCACAATTGATCCAATTCTTTGGAATTTTGCATATTTAATTATATCTTCTCCATTCATTGCATCTAAAATCTCGTAGTTCATCAACTCTTTGTTGGTGTTTTTCTTGGTACCCAATATAGTTCTCAACACCTTACGTTCGAAAATTCTCAATCGTTTTTCATCCTCTACCGACATGCACAATGTTTAAGCGACAAATGTAACCATCCTGATCAGGGCCCTATAGATTTTTACTTTTGTATTTTTTTTAGTTGTTTGTCCATGAGTATCTTTTTGTTTGCGTAAAAGCCCTGTTTCCCGCCTTAACTCTTCTTTTCGTTTCTTCTCTTTTCTGTTCTGTCTATCAGCACTCCCAAATAGCAAAAGTTTCCACCTCCCCAAACTCATAGCTGTCTACTTTGAATTTGTTTCTCAGATGCGCATCGTTTCTATCACATTTTAGATACTTTGTCTTGTTGTTATTCACTCGAGCACAGTCTATCTGCTGCTCTTACCACCTCTCTGAATGTTTTATGCATCCTCTTCAAAGATCTCGACGACATTAAAACAATATCATCGACGGACGCGATTATTTCGACTTCTTTGTGTGTTATCAGTCTCTCACTTTTGGTGTCTCTGATTATCTTATTTATTACAAGATTAAACAAAGTCGCCAACAGTCTGACTCAACCGCTTATTCCAAAAGGTGCTGCTTTTCCTGTTGATGTTTTGACGCATACCTTGGTGTTCTCTATTGCCATCCTAATAGGTCTCTATAATTTTCTTGGTATCGATTATATAATGTAGCTCGCTTCTGATCACCTTGTCGTAAGCCTGCTTAAAATCTACAAACATCAGGTGGAATTCTGAACTATATTCGTGGCATTTCTCTATTGCTTGTCTTATCACATGTATCTGCGGATCATCAACTACGGATTTCCCCCAATAAAATCGTATTGACATTCGTTCACACTCTCTAGTGTTTGCTCAATTAATCTATTATGCAACAGAGCCGTTAACACTTTATAGCATTCCTGAGCGTTTCCTTGTTTTACATTACAACTATTTTTCCTTCGCTCCATTCTTTATGTTTTTTTCTTAAACTCTTTTAATCAACTCACATATTCTCTCCATTACTAAATTTTTTCCACACTTTATCAGTTCCATGTTTATGCCATCTATTCTTGGTACCTTGCCATTTTTCATTTTATCTATCGTTTCCGAGATCTCTGCATTAGATGCCGTGGTTGCTTTGAAATCTACATTATCCATTGTTTTTCTTCAAGCTTGATAGCTTCAACTTGTTCTCTGTTTAACAGTTTTTGAAAATGTTTCGTCCATATCCGCTCGATACTTTTGTTGTCATATTCCATCACTCTTTGTTCATTTTAGTTTCTCTAGCTTTGATGTCACATTTAGTCTTCTGGTTTTTCATCTTACTTACTCACATTATTACCTGTTTCTATTTCTTCCATTTGTCTTTCTATCCACCCATTCTTTTTCCTTCTAGAAAGTTTATTATTATGTTTTTCTTAATTTTGTAGTTGTTTCTGTCTTCTTGACTTCCTGTTCTTAGCCATTATTCTCCTTTTTCGATTTTAGTTGCACTTGCTGCTACACTTTCGTATTTAAACCATTCTTTGTGCTTTTTTGTCTGTATTCTATCTCTTCTTTCGCACAGATCTTGATTCCTTCTACTATGTTTTTCCAGTCATGATCCAGGTCGTCGAACATTTCTTTTTTTCAAATTCTCCCTCTATTCTATCTTCATATTGATTCCATATTCTAGTTTTGTTCAGTTCTTCCGTTGCTATTCTTTTAGGCCCAGTTCTGCACATATTGGGATTCGGCACATTTTGTTTGATCTTTGCGATTACCAGGTAGTCCGCATCCGTTCTTCTGTATGATTTCACATCCAGCATTACGATTTCTCTTCTTTTTGTTTTGGAGGTAACATTGTTACCTCAATAGATGTCTGATTTCGACTTCAAGAGATGGTTTACAAAATTCCAGTTTGTGCAATGGTAAAGAATACCTAATCCTATTGGACTTTAGCTTTTATCTTACAAAAAGATCTCTTGGGTTGTGAACCTAAAATTGCTAGAAGTATTGCATTTGGATAGCATACCAAAAATGACATAAACCAGGTCACCTGTAAACATAGCATGAAAAGAAACAGTTTGGTGCTGAAAATGTTACTGTTATCACCTCAACATTTGTCAAAGCATGAAAACTTCTTGTTAAAATTTAAACGTTTTTCCGTAGAAAGAATTTGTTTGGAGATACCTTGATCCTGGGGTCTCCTTTATAAAACTTGTTTAAATTATTATTCCCATCCCCCCAAAAAATTTTTTAGTGCAATGTATATGGATTTGGGCCGTAGACTTTCCGTCGCGTTGCTCCCAAATTATTTGTGCAATGGTTTGAATTACGCGTTAAACTATCTATTTATCGCTTTAACTTTTGATTAGTAAATTGCTGTTATAAGAATAGAAAAAGTCACTTTTTTCAAAAATTTATTAATTTAAAATATTCCAGGTACCATAACTCGACTTTGGGTAAAAAGCACTTAAAACATGTTTTAGAGAAACGCGTTTATTTTATTCCATTTGTAAGAAGCACTATAATTATCTCTGAAATTATTCAAATTTTATACCTTAACCCAGAAGACGACGTGTGAGATGGGTAAATTTTTATTTGTAAGCTACTATTACTTTGAACCCGTGGTGTAAGTTTAATTGAAAATTAAGATACGTAGGTAATATGTAACCAACGATTCATCTTAATGCTTAAAATTATTTACAAAGTATCAATTTTATCAGAAATTACTTTGTTGCAGGATGGCTGGGAGTTTTTAAATTTTTTTTATTACAGTTATGGACCTTGTTTTTTGGGCGAGGAATAACTCTTTGAGATTTAAGCTAATGGTGCATAAAAGCTCTGGGAAAATTTTGTTGAAATTTTATTGTACAAGGGTTTTAATAGCCTTACGATTTTATAAAATTCCATAGGTAAGTCATGGGTTTAATAATTAGACCGGGGCAAAAATTCAAATTTTTAAAAATTAAATTCATTCTCAAAATTTTCTTTCGAGTATATGTGAATTTCCATTTTCAAAAAAATTAATTTTGGGGAAAAATAACTCCCCCGTATGAAGATATTACGTATTATGTGTTTACCCAAGTATACAGTAATAAATGAATACACTTGAAAATCAAGTAACAAAGAATTTATGTTTAATTATGTTTTAAAATATAATTATACTTTTAGGAAACTTGTTAAATGATAGCATTAAATTTTTAAAGACCATTTTTTAATAACATTCAAGTATAATACATATATAATCGTATTATGGAGTTTTGTTAAATCAGAAAATAAAAAGATTGACTTGTTCAAAACTAGGATTTATTTCAATTGACCAATTAGAAAATAAAGAACATTATTTAATTTTTTAGAGTTTTAAATTTTAATTTTGATAAAATCCCTTTTGGTGTTTTAATCTTAAATTGAGGGAAAAATTAAATTAAAGGGGATTTAAAAAATTTAAAAAATAATTTTTAATTTTAAATTAAATTATGTTGGACTTTTTCATTGTATTGCTACAACGTTGAGAAGATTAGAAAAATGGGGTTTATTAGAGTTAAAAGTATTTATTTGTTTAAATTCGGGGGTCGGATAGAACACGTCAAAAAAAAATAAACTATTTTTCCCGATGTTGATATTTAAAAACTTATTCAGAACTTTAAAAATTTAAATGTAACAAAACTGAATAAATAAAAATCGCAAAAAATTATAAAGTTTTATTTTGCAAAGAAATTTTATTTTTCTAATTTATTTGGTATAAAGTTGCATTCATAGATTTTAGTTAAAATTCAATTTGTTTGTGACTGTTCGCTTTAAAATTTCTTTTGGAAATTTTTTATGGGAAAATATTTAAATTTTTTTATGGAAAAGATCTTACAGTTTTAACCCCTTTAAAATTTTCAGAAATTTTATGAAATTTTTTCATAAAATTTTTACGATTAATTTCATTTTTGATTTATAAACTCAATTTATGTTTGTTATCTTTCCTTTACAAAAATGCTTTTATTATAATATTTTACACAAATTTTTAAATTGTGGTTTTTAATTTTGATTTTGAATAAATAAATTATATAGAAACTTTGGTTTATTTTGTTTTTTTAACGATTTCGTATTGCTCATTGTTGAGTATTCTCGTTAAATTAAACAGTGGCGGATCAAGTTTATTGGAACCAGAAGCTACAATATAGCAAAGCAACTTTGACTTTAAAAATTCAAAATGCGACTTTGGTAACTTGATGGCTCAGTTTTGCTAGACGGCATGTGAAATTAATAAATAAAAGAAGAGGAAGGAACCTGATTATAGAACGAAAGATGAGATTGGCTTACTTTAATTTCAAAACTAGAGAGTAAATCCTGTAACATTTAGCAAGTTAAAGTAGTTATTAATCTGAAGGTTGTGCTCGAGAGAACATAAGCTTTGATTTACCTTTTATGACATTTCGATCTTCTGGCAGCTAACTTTTATACGACATTGCGAAAGCTTGGGGTATTTGTTGGATCTTAAATAAGAGGATTAAGAGACATAAACAGTGGAATGAAATATAGGAGGGACCATTTCAAAGAATTATTGAATGCTGAACCAGAAATGAATACAAATATAGAGAATGAAACAGAACTAACAGATAAAGATAAAAACTTAGAAACTATCAGCGAACCGTCATATCAAAAATTTATTGAAGCTGTAGCTAAAATGAAAAATAATAAAACCCCAGAAACCGACAGCATAAACAGCGAACTGATAAAGACAGGATCGAAAGCAGTATTAAGAAGGATATATTATGATATCCTGATAAAAGTATGGCGAAAAGAGAAGATAGGTATAATGAAGCAAAGCGGCCTTGGTCCCAAAATATAAGAACGGAGACAATAAAGAGTGTCAAAACAACAGAGGAACATCGTTACTCAACAATTCATACAAATTATTGACCAAGTTGATACATGTAAGACTGCAATAGTATGTAGAGGGATCGATTGGAGACCACTAGCAAGGCTTCAGGACGGGAAAATCAACGACTGATGCTCGGTTTTTAGTAACAAAAAATATGATATTGGAATAGGAATGCTGTTCAATGATTTTAAACAAGCATTTGACCGTGTGAATAGACCACGACATAAAGGAAATGAAAAATTTGAACATCCCTGAGAAACTCGTTAGATTGGTTCAGATGACACTTGGAAGAGCGACAGCGGTGGTAATAACGAAAGAAGGAAATACTAACGAATTTCCAATCAACACGGGAGTGAGGCAGGGGGATCAACTGTCGGCGACTCTGTTCAATGTTATCTTTGAAGGAGTAAGTACAATGAAAAGTTAATCAATGCCATATGCCAACGACGTAATAATAATATCAAGATCACACAAAGCCCAACTCGAAATTTTCGAAAAATAGAGAGAGCATCACGTAAAGCAGGATTAAGTGTGGACAAAGTCTAGACCAAACTTATGAAATGTAGCAGAGGCAAAGATATAGAGTTGAATGATATACCAATCCTGAACTATACACTTGAAGAAGTTAGTATATTTAAATACCTAGAAATGCTGATTAATAAAGCCAACGAAATATAAGAAATTGTAAAAGATAAAGTGATCGTGGAAAGTAGAGCGTTTTATAGCAACCAAAACCTTTTAAGAAACAATAACCTAAAAAAGACACAAATATTAAAATGTACAAAGTACTAATAAGACCTGTAGTGACGTATGGCATTGAGATGTTCTGTCTAACAAAAATAGAATAAAAAAAATTAAATTTAAAGTAGGTATTTGAGACAAAGATGATGACAAGAATTTTGAGCCCCGGAAAGCTCAACAAGGAACAATATCGAAAAAGAGGAAATTTAGAGATAGACAAAGAACTTGGGAGAGGAAATATAGTGAGACATAAAAGCTCTGAGATTGGGATGAATGGGTCATGTTATGAGAGCACAAGAGAGAAGTGTCATCTCAAGACTGATGGAATGGATGCAAATAGATCGAGAGGAAGATCAAGGAAGAAATGAAGAGATGGCGTTATTGACGATTTGTGGGTGATGGGAATGCGAGATTGGAGAGTGAGGGCGCTGAATAGGAGGATGTGGAGACGAGTTATAGAGAAGGTAAAGACCAACACTAAGTTATGAATAAGAGAAGAAAAGAAAGGAAAAGAAAGAACAAAACAGAATAGAAGAAGGAAGCGCAAAGATAGTAAAATGGGGACTAATTCACCTCAACGAAATGGATTTAAAGTGTCGAAAGGCGCGGCGATATTCCACAAAGACTGGAGAGCCAGAAGAAGAATAAGTCATGTGCTGTTGTTTGATTAAATTTGGAAAACTTGACTTTAAATTGAACTCCATCTATAAAAATCAGTACAAAAATTAAGGAACATTGTTGTTTCCATCATGTTTTTTTCCAAAAATAGAAAATTTTCACTACCCGAGTAATATGTGGGAGAAAGATATATAATCATTAGTACTTTCAATGCAAATTACCTAGTAAAAATTTAAAATAGCATAGGCGTAGATATCAAGACGGTCTTGGCCTAGTAGTTAAAGCGATCAACTACTGATGCAAAGGCACCCGGTTTGATCCCGGAGGAGGCTAGGAAGGAAAATTTTCTTCTGACTTTCTTTCTATCTAGGACCGTCTCCCGTGCTTCGGAGGGCACGTAAAGCCGGCGGTCTCTTAGTTGATGACTGCCATCATCAACAATGAAAAGGGTTACAGGCAAATTCCCCAACCCGGACTTAGCAACCGTGGGGTCTTAATGCTTAAAACCTCCTATGTTTAGGGGAGGCCTATATCCAACACTGGATGGGGAAAAAAGGCTAATAAAGAAAAAGAGGCGTAGAAGACAGTCGTGGCTTGGTACTTAAGTGAGTCAATTACTAAGCCGAGCACCCCGGTTCGAATCCGGATGGGAAAATTGTATTCTGACCGTCTTGCACCCCAACACGTTCGGCAAGCGCGGTGTTTAACTGCCGAAACCTCTCAGGAGAACCAAACCCATTCTTTAGAAAGATTTTTGGGGGAGAATGAGAGAGGCTTATGTTCAGAAGTGGACAAATATGGACTGACAAAGAAGAAGAAGACGTATCAAACCCAGTCATTTAGTCAAATAAGAACATAATCTTATAACTTACTAATTAAAAAATAAAATCAACTGTAATAAGAAACAGTACGTCCCCAATGGGAACAGATTTATAAATGTTGACGTATTTTTTTAAGACTAGCGCTGGAACGCCTATCAATTGCGATGAGGTATGGAAGCTTTCTTATATCACACTCCGACTGTTAGAGCTCAAGTTAAAGATTAGTTAAAGGCATAAACCCATGCCAGGGGTTTTGTGGCCTCTAGATCAAAATGAAACTTAAGGGTTGAAGTCGCTTCAGCGGCCAGAATAACAGTCATTAGTCAATAACATACCGGATAACAACGCCACAGTTCTGCAAAAGAAGCCTCTTCTACATAATATATTTATTATATTTCAGAAATCTTAAATCAGTAGTCAATAGAAAACGGTTCAAATCGTAGTATCAATATTTCATATAATAAAATTAAAAGAAATCCTTTTTGGGTCTGCGCCCTTTCGGTCGCGTTCTTTGGGCCACGTCTTTTTGTCCAAAACTCTCAACTAGTCCACTTGGATGCGCATGTTGCATCATAGGGGTAATCGGTTAATATAGGGCCAAAACCGGTAACACTCCATCTACCAACTTTCAGTTTGCATATTGTGACTTGACCTCGGCTTATGAATGCAATAAGTAAGTTTTTCATTTTTCCAGCCCTGTATACCAGCTTTTAAATAAAAACATCTGCCTTCTTCGTAAAATTTTCTCAGAAGATTTCTCAGAAATACACATCGAAATCCAAGGGCTTTCTCTTGCTCTAAAATCTAACGTCAGATCAGTTCCACGAAGTCTTTACACTCCTCTTCATCTTCGTTTAAACAGCATCTTTTTTGAAGGTGACGATTTTGAACGTGATAAAATCGGAATGTTTAGATTTAACCAACCTAGTAAGCAATTTACTTATTTTTTGTGATTTCCTGGAGAGTAATTGAAGAAGACCCTGTTTTTTTCTTCACAGACTAAGGAATTCGAGTTATAATTATTGTCAATGAAACTTACGTTTCGCAGACGATTTTAGTCATAATTAGTAGTACGGCCAAAGAATTGCATAATTATGCTTCAGGAACTTAACTAAGCATCTCAACGCATAGGGCTAAAAATGAACATGGCCACAACAAAAATTTTATCAAACGGGAAAAAAGCATAAAAAGTAATAAAAATAGACGGCACTGTAATAGAAAAAGTCGACGAGTACACTTATTTAGGACGAGTACACTTATTTATATACACGATCAGACTGGGGAAAGGAAACCAAAAGGCTGAGATTAGAAGAAGAAAAGTCTTGCATGGGTAACCTACGGAAAACTACGGCACGTACTTGAAAACACAGAAATTCCAATAAACTTAAGACGAAACGTGTTCGATTAGTGCATACTATCGACGATAACGTGTGGGCTGGAAACAATGACTATTACCAGCAAGAGTGCAAAAGGGCTAAGTCGATGCTGAACATAAGTTTACAAGACAAAATAAGAAATAGTGAGATAAGAAAGAGAACGGGAGTTGTGGACTCCAACAGGTGGACAGTCAAGATAATTAATTGGAAGCCAAGAACGACGAAAAGGAGCAAAGGTAGACCCCAGAAAAGATGATTTGACGATGTCAAGAAAGTGGGTGGTTGAGAGTTGTGCAGGAGGGCCACGGAGAGAGGTGAAGGTGAAGATGTAGGTGAGAGAGAGGCTGAGAAAGAAAAACAACTTATCCAGAAATGTTAAACAAACAGTTTTCTTTTTCCCAAACTTTTTTCCTACGGTTTGTTTTCTTCAGAATATTAAAAATGATCGATAATCAAGTTAGAACTAATGTTGATAACATAACTCGATGGCATATCTGTTATTACATCGAACGTACAAAAAAACATTGTGTGAAAAAATTTTAAAAGAAACAGATGAATGCAATAGCACGAAATTATAAATTCACAAACCTCAACTTTTTTTAAAATTTATTTATAAATGCCCAGGATACAACGTTTGTTTTACATGTGGGGTACAGAGCAGTGTAAAATAAAAATGCAACTTTAAACAAATGCTTAATGATAACTATAAGCTATAGCCCGAAGCCTAAACTTCATTAGGCTGTATGTAGATCCGGCACCTATTTTTAAACACAATTTAATTCGAGTTACTATTTACAACGTTACCAGAACCAGTATTTTATATGAAATATTGACCATGCGGATAACCTACATTTTTACGACATGCTTGTAAGTTAAAATTCGCAAATAATTTATTACGATTTTATGTTAAATTGTTTAACAGTTTTATTTTTTATTTGGTTTTATAGTAATCCATTAATGTAAAGGAGTACAAGAAATGTACACACAGCATGCAAATTGCATCATAAGAAAAATTACTTTTCATACCAAGTTCAAGTTTTGGCAATGTTTGGAAACTATTTTTTTAAATTACGAAACTCTAAAAACAAAATGAGATTCAATATTTTATAGTCAATATTGTCTTTATGATGTTGGTCGTAACTGGCGGATATGATTTTCCTCCATACATCATATTAAATAGAGTAGACTAGATTTAATCGATGTTTAACATCTATACAGACTCTGATGACAGTGTTTTGAAGATTAATGATATAAAGAATGGAACAGACGCGTTCTTACGATTAATAGGAATAGATAAGTTGATGAATGAAGTATTTACAAAGAACACTTGAAAAAGAAACGACTTCTTTATTGTTTCCACATCAGAGTATTTTGATAACTTAAATGAAAAATTGAATGTGGCTATCCGAACGAGGTTTTTACTTTGAAAATTTCCTTCACCTATACGCAATCAAGATCGCAAAAATTTATTGCACCTAAATTAAAGGTGCCATGTTTTTGGTATTTTCGACAAGAACAACAAATTTAGCACACTTCGATTAATGATATTTTTACTGATTATCAGCAATAAGTTATTACCTCGATAAACTGGAGGCGTTTTTAAAATTAATTACTGAAAGTAAGAAAATTTATTACCAAAGCTTAAGAGTTAATACGATACGTAATTGTTTTGATTTATAAAGAAAATACTCGCAACTCAATTTATTTCTTTTTATCGAAACGGTAAATTAAATAATTTTTATATAATCCAAAGTTTTTGTGTTGCGTTTTACTTTACCAAAACTTTATTGACATTTGGATTAAACCGATTATTGCGAGTTATTACCCTAAAGTGAATGCTATCCTGATGAGAAACTAAAATCAACATGTCATAAAATCTCATAAATACCAAAGAGCTAAATGGTAGCTAATTGCACCAATATACACCATAAAACGCATATAACTTAACTGGTAATGTTGTTTAATAAAATTCTGAAACATTAATTTTATTACTATTACTAATAAAATTAATTTATAGTAAATTATTTCTTTATCATTAACTTTGGAGATATTCGATATAGGCAGTGTTATCCTGATCGTTGTTAGTATCCTACAACTCCAACTAGGGTCCTACGATTTTCCATATTTATTTAAAGCTAACGGAATTTGAAATCTTGCAAATTTTTATTTCTTACTTGGAATTTTTTACTATTTAAATTTTAGATTTTAAAAAATCCACGAACGATTATCACTACCAGTTACATTATTAGAAAAAATCGTTCAATATAATTTAATTTTTTTCCTAAGAAAAATACAACTTAAGAAAATCAATGAGTTTGATCTACACTAATACCGTGTAAAGTGACTTCCATAAATGGTAACTGAATGTGTTTGATATGCTAAGAAAATAACCTAAGATGTCTCACGTTGATTAAATAAGAGCACTTAAAGTGCTTGAATACGTGCACTTTAAAGTGGTCAAACTTAGTTGTTTCACACATTTAAAAAACCAAGTGATTTATTCCGCTAATTTATTTTCGAAAAAAAAAACTAACCATTTTAACTTCTTTTGCAGTGCATTGGGATGGCGTCTGGGTCTACAAGTTGTGACAGGAGCAATTTCAATAACATTCATCCTGGGTACATTTTATCGTTCCGCTTCGTTGTACCATCCGCAACGCCGTGCCATTCTCCATATTAAAAACCAAAAACGCAAAATAAAGATAAAAATAAAGTCGAAGATAAAATTCCATTTTTTGATTTTAGCACATTGAAAAGTAAAACAGTTAGAATACTATTGGTTTCCACTGGCATAAGTGCGTTTGGAATTAACACGCCAATATTCTACCTTGCCTACCAAGCAGAAGCAGAAGGTTTGGGAGATTCGACAGTTCTTTTGCAGATGTACTTGGGACTGGCGTGGACAGTTGGTTGTGTTGTTTTTAGTACTTTGGTACTCCATAATTCTACAGAATGTAGAATTGCGCGACAATATCTTTGCCAAACTGCCGTATTTATGTGTGGTTTATCAATTTTGGCTTTCACAGTTGTTATCGGAAATTACCATGCCTACGTCATGTTTGCATGGATTTATGGTGAGATGAGTTTTAATTTTTTGAATTCTCGTATTGAAACAATTATATTTTTAAGGTATCTTTTGTGGAGGCTATCACTATTCCTTAAAGATGTATACATATGAGAGAGTGCGGGCCCGCAATTTCGCGCGTACTTGGGGATTTGTCCAATGCTCACAAGCTATTCCTATTGTAATTGGTGTTCCCTTTTCAGGTAATTATAAATGCTAAATTATATAAATAGAAATACGCGTTTAAAAAATCGATTACCTCATTTTGTATTGTAGGATATATGAACGAAAAATGCGGAGAAAAGACAGGGTATTACTTTAGTTCTACTTGCGTGTTAGTTGGCAGTTTAACATTATTCCTTATCGACCTTCATAGAAGAAATATTGCTAGACATAAGCACACCAGAGAAAATGGAACTCGTCACATTTGTGTAAATGAAAATTGTCCACAGAGAAGGAAATTATCCTTTTCTCAAGAACCCGAAAACGACGGTGGTGTAACTGCTAATGCTGCCGCTGCCGCTTTAGTTTTAGGAGCGGATCTGGCTCCAAATCAACCTGTTGGCATTATCGACAATATTGTTGGTTCGAACGAAAAGCCCGAACTGACGTGTATTTCCGAAGAAGGAATAGCCGATATGGATCTTCCCGATAACTTATTAGATGATTTAGATTACATTGGAGACTGTATAACTTCTTGTAATAAAGTAGAAAATTATCTTATGCTTAGCGAGTTCGAAAATAATCTTATAGCGGAATTACCTGTGATATTAGACAGGAAAGGTAGACGATGGTCTCTTGCTCGTTCCAAGCTTACTTCGACTGCAGATGAGCAGCCAATTCAAAATAACGAAGAAGAAGCAAACGGAATCAGCAGAACTAATAATTCTAAATGGAAATCTTTTCCTAATCGTGTTATAACCGTAATTGACGAATCGTCCGTTTAGTATAAAGTTTAAAAATACTAGTAGTTTGTTAACTGCCATTAAGGTAAAGAGACTACCTCATAGGACTTTAGAGCTCAATACTTAATAATTATACTACCTAGTACAATAATAAATCTTGATGTTACATACCTAGTTTAGAAATTTATGTACGAAAATTTGTATTTATATTATGATATTTAAGTTATAATTTATTATTATTATTATTCTGTTTTGTTATATTTATTACATTTGTTGAAATGAATAAACTATAAAATGGCACTCTTCACGTTCGTCTTACCTAGCTATAGAAATTTTAGATATATAAGCAAAACAATTAAAAATGTTTTTAATGAAACCAACTAAGTATAATATAAAGAAAGACTTTATTAAAAATGTACTACGTATACAAACTTGTGATTTATTTTTCAAAAATTTATTAATGTTTCTAATGCCCGATTTCTTCACCTAAAGATATCTCTTAGATAATCTATCTATAAGATAAATTAACGAAGTAGACAATCATATTTTTGATTGTTTTGTTTTGCTAGTTGCTTCGTTAATTTATCTAATAGATAGATTATCTACGAGATATCTCTAGGTGAAGAAATTGGGCATAAGTGATAGATGAGAGTGCCTACCTGAATTAGCTCCACGTAATGTGTTGTTAGTTTAGGATTTATTTAGAATTGTATAATTCGCTTATGTTGGTTAAAGTAATAAAGTAGGTAGCTACCTAATATAATTTAATATTTCAATTATTTCACAATAGAAGGTTTTACTATTTGCTAGGTGCAGTACGAGTTAAACCGGCTATATTTTCTAAAACCAAAATTTTACTGCTCCAAAAAGGGCTCTTTTATGGACTCACAAAAATATTATCCACATAGACTCTCCGATGAAGATTTAAACCAAACTCTTAAAACGGATTAGACAGAATGCAAAATGAAAAAAGTGTCAAACAGAGCGCGCCCATAATAATATAATTCCATAAGATTTAGAAGAAAACACATTGCAAATAAGCCAATCTGTAGATTTTTTCTTTAAATTTTGTAGTATGATTTTTACATATTTATTATTAACGATTCAGTGAACAACATCTGGTAAGAGCTACATCTATAATAATGGAAGATAATTTTATAGTTCCATCAAACTCAAGTTCCAACTCACTCATCAAAATTGATCATTTAGGAGTAATTGGTTTAGAATGAACCAATCAATTGAATTTTTAGTTATTATCAGTTACATTTATTATTTTGCTTAAATATGTTAATTTGAAATTAATTAAATAATAAAGTATAAACAAATTGCGCAAGAAAAATCTGACTGCATCACATGGCAAAGGACACCCTGTACAAGAACTTTTAGATTTCTCCAATTCCAAAAACAAAAATATGAAAAAGGAATTGATATATCCAGAACCGATGGTAGGCTCCGGTTAAGCAAGGCGGAATGACCGAGTTTCCAAATTCGGCACGTACGTATAATACAATATACTATGCATAGAGGCTTTTAAACAAATTTGCACATAAAACTCTTTTTTAGAGCAACAAGTCCTCGTTCAACAAATGTCTGAATATTACTTCTTTCAACTTCAAAAAAGTGCATATTATGAAAAACGAAATTATATTACTCACATCATGAATAAAAGTTCATTTATGAACAGTTTATGAACAGTACCTAGCAAATATGGAATTTTTAAATTTGTGTAGAACTACGTGCAGTTTCAAGAAAATAATGAAAAAATTATTTCAACTTTCATAATTGTATTTTGGTAACTGGAGTGTTGTTTGTGTCTGTACTTAGTCTTAATGTTGATACAATAAAATTAATAAACAACATTAAATAATAATTTAATATACTATTTCCTTTTCAGAACAAAACTTCTTGACTTTTGTAAGCACATCATAAGTATCTATATTATGAATAACTCTATACAGGATGCTCCGAAGTAAGTGCTCAGCTTATACCGCAACCGAAAATAAGCAAAAATGTCATAACGATATTTAATTTAGAAAAAGTCACAAAACTGGAAAAAAAATCAGATAAAGAATGGTATTTTCGAACAGGTCAGAATTAGTTGCAGAACAACTAATTCATAACGTAATCTATATATATAAAAATGGATGTATGTTTGTGGGTGTGTGTGTGTGTGTTCCTTATAGACTCCTAGACCGTTCGACCGATCCCAACCAAATTTTGCACAGTTACTCTCTAGGACCCTAAAGAGGTTTTCCGCTAAAAACCGGGACCGAAAAGCTTAATTTAAAAAAAAAAGTGAAAAATTGCGGACGCGCATGAATGGAACGAGATTCCCATACAGGGTGAATTTAATCTTCTATCTTCTATGTATATATATAAAATGGATGTATGTTTGTGTGTGTGTTTGTGTGTTTGTATGTTCCTTATAGACTCCTAGACCGTTCGACCGATCCCAACCAAATTTTGCACAGTTACTCTCTAGGACCCTAAAGAGGTTTTCCGCTAAAAACCGGGACCGAAAAGCTTAATTTAAAAAAAAAAGTGAAAAATTGCGGACGCGCATGAATGGAACGAGATTCCCATACAGGGTGAATTTAATCTTCTATCTTCTATCTTCTATATATATAAAAATGGATGTATGTTTGTGTGTGTGTTTGTGTGTTTGTGTGTTCCTTATAGACTCCTAGACCGTTCGACCGATCCCAACCAAATTTTGCACAGTTACTCTCTAGGACCCTAAAGAGGTTTTCCGCTAAAAACCGGGACCGAAAAGCTTAATTTAAAAAAAATAGTAAAAAATTGCGGACGAGCATGAATGGATTAACGAGATTCCCATCGCCAATACCTGTAATTGATATATGGTAATTTTACGTTGGTATATTCACATTCAGTACCTACACTATTATAAGTGATTTGAAATACTGGAGAAGAAAAGCTGTAGAGAAAATTGTAGAGTACAATATAAACCGTTCTAAAACATTCGACAACGGGAACACTAAAATCATTCTGAAACGCTCTAGCAACGGGAAGCAAGATTTCCGTCGAGAAGAAAACCTTAAGCGAAGCAGGATACTGGAAAATCTAAATACTTCACACAAAGGCAAAGTATTTTAATAATAGGGAGACCCAGGCGAAGCCAGGTATCCAGCTATTCAATCATTCAGACAAAGGCAGAGTTCCACCTGTTTAATGAGACCCGGCGAAGCCGGTATCCAACTATAATTAATATGTTGTAGTACAATAAAACTACTTTTGTATTAGCTCTGCAAAATGGTTACTTTTGAAACTGTTTTAAGTCCTCAAAATGTCATTTTAACGGGCTATTACTTAAATCGTCATAAGTCCGTAAAGTAAAGTTTTAACGGACTAATCGCAATGTTTAATACAAATTTTATATTTTAATGTGTAAGGCAATCTGTTTTGCAGAACAATTACAAAAATTGGATGTGACCATACCCATGACTTGATCATACTTTTGTTAAATATTAAAAATTAAAAATAATTTTGTATTAATAAAACGAAAAATATTTTCCGTTAACCCAATATATTAATATAATATGTATATTATATCCCAAATTTGATTTCAAAATTTCTATTAGTTTTTAAAATATTAAAGAAAACCTTACATTAAGTATTTAAAAAATTAAAAAAATAGTTTTCATAAACGAATTTGAACCAAAATTTAATCAGCTTTAAGCCTTATTATAAGAATACAAAATACCAAATTTGGTTTCGAAATTCCTATTAGTTTTTTAAATATCAATAAAAACCAATATTTTAAAAATTACAAGTTGAATGAAATTTGAAAATTTTCCAACTTACATTTTACTTATATTTTATTCAACATATAATTTCACAAGTTAATAAACATTTACAATATATTAAAACCTAATATTAAATTTAAAAAAAATTTTAAATAAAAAAGAAAGATAGTTTCAATCACAATTATAATTCAAATATTGGACTACAGTAAAACCTCGTTTATAGGGCCCCTCGTTGATCTGGATTTCTAATAATCCAAATCATATTTGTGGACATTGTTACAAAACATAGTTTTTATCGTAATAAACGGTAAATCTGCTTAATTAAGATTTTGTTTTGCTTATGGATATTATAATATTTCTATCTATGACCGCCCCCGTGCTTCGGAAAGCACGTAAAGCCGGTGGTCCTCCTATGTTAATGAATTGCCATCATTAACAATAATATAGGTAACAGGCACATCTGAAACCAGTCTAGCAAACTATTTCAGATGTAAAACATATAATATGCTCACAGTACCAGCAGTTAGCTTCGGATTTTGTCGAGGTTATTGTTGGATATTACAGGACCTAGCCCTGTCTCAGAGTCTAGCAAGAGAACTAGGTGTCGAAAGCTCAATAACTGTACGGTCCTTACGTGAGTCAGCATGGGGCACGCAGTCGGCCATCGTACAGATGGACGCCAAGAGTGCGGTGCAGATTATTGCCAGAATGAAGATACGGATCGGTCGCTCTAACGCATGCCGAGTACAAGAGCATTATAGATGCATGCGGTGCTGGAGTACCACACACAACACATATGCGTGCAAAACGAAGACAGGTCGGGTCGCTGCTGGAACTGCAGCGAGGAGGGCCACAAGGTTAGCGGATGCAAGAAAGAGCCCTTTTGCCTAGAGTGCAAAGGAAAGGGCCACAGAACGGGCAGCAGGAGTTGCGCCCAAAATTAACAAGAAGAACTGCACTGAAAAAGGATGAAGCACCATTCCCTTAGTTGGAAAAGGTGTTCGACAAGGACAACACTTTGAAATAAGACAAGGAAAGAAATAGAAGGAGACAACAGGACGAAACACTATTCCCTGATTTGGAAGTGGTGTTAACAGCACGAGGGTAATTACCACAAGAAGAAAAAAGTCCCGAAAGGGCGGAACAAGAGGACAGGTGGTTGCTGTTCGGACGAAATGCTTAGCGATTCCCGGCAGCAGCCATGGAGTGGGGTTTTAGTCAGTAGGAATCTGACACTCCCCCCCGCACATTGGGGGAGGCCTATGCAAGGTTTCCCCACTCCCGCCGCACAAAAAAAAAGGGACCTAGCTCTAATTTAAGAAAAGAAGAAGTTTTGCTTATTATCCGCATTGTTGATTATCCAGATTGCCTATGGTCCCAATTAGTCCAGATATATGAGGTTTTACAATGTGGAATGAAAACAGAGTTGCCAAGTTTACAATTTATATTTACCTAGAAAATATTTGTTAATAATTTTTGCTTGCAAAATTTCAACGTTTTCTTAATTTTAAAAATTTCTTTGCAGCTATAGAAAACAGTACAGTTAAACCGTTAAAATTGACCTACCCTAAATCTTAGGAAAGAAAGCATGTACTGTATTTTTGTAAAAATTCAAAGTAATTTCCTTCTCTCCGTAACAACTGAAATTTTCCTATATTTTTGTGGATAACTTCCTATAATCCTAATCCTACAATTCTGGCAATCCTGATGTAGGGTGAGTACAGTGTTGCCAAGTCTAAAATTTATATTTTGCTTGAAGAACATTAAAACCTTCATAGATTTCTCTAAAATGTAAACGCATGCGCAGAATTATTTTACTTAACAAAATTTTAACCTGCGCATGCGTTTGATTTATTTAAAGTTAAAGTTTTCTCAATTATTAAAAATTTCTCCATAGTTATAAGAAATAGTACCGTCTTAGTCCCAGATAAAAGTATATTTTTGACTAAAATAGAAGAATTTCTAAGTATGGGTTCTTGTCATAATGGCCTTGTAACAGAACCGGCTCTAGGATGACTAGCGTTTGAAAGCTAATGATTTTATTTTTGCTAACTAAATTATTCAAATTTACCGTAAATAACTTTAAAATATTTAAATCTATTAATGAAATGTATGTGAGCAATTGCTTGATTTTCTTATTTCCCAAATTTTCTAAAATTCAAAAAACTTTAAAACCCCCTTTTCTCTTAATTAAAATTAAGAATATATGGTGAAATTTGTATAAGAACTGCTTCGAACAAAAAAATCGTTCTGGGTTAAACAAGTTCCAATTTTCAAACCTCTTGACTAAAACAGAGTTAAAATTTGCATAACACAAATTTTTATAGATCCACATAATATACTAGCAAAATTACCTGGCATTACTCGGGAAACTATTTGGGAAACTAGTTGACGTGTGGCGTCTGTAAGCGTGGTGTGACCAAATATAAGGATTGCGTACAGTGCAAAATGAAATGTAAGGCAATTCATATAGCGTGCATCCTTATGTCCATAGAGGTAAGATAGACTGTTAGAAATGTGTTAAGTGTGTCAAATTCATCACAAGCCACTGAAACTATTACAAATAAAATTATAGACTAACCTAATAATGAAATACCAGCTATTGGAAACCGTTCCATTTAATCAAAACATTTCTAAAGACCACTCCAAAGTTTATGTATTTAATACATAATCTTCGTATCTTATGGTACACATTATTTTAATAAAAGAAGAGGTTTTAAAAATAACACACAAACAAAATACAAACATTTGTCAAAAAAAGATTGCGAATACTGAAATTGTTTTAAATGTGCATGTCATTTAACTTGAACGCGAGTTGAACGGTGCTTGATCGGGGGTTCAGCTATGCCCTTGTTGATCTGAAGTTCTACTTTGAACTACGTTGGTACAACAGAATTTTTTTGAATCGTCAAATTAAATTCCAGTTCAGAGTTGAACTTTGTTGGTACAACCGGCCCTAAGTGTATCAAACACAATCTCAGTGTACTTCAAATACACTATGATTTATTTTGTGAGGAGTGTGTTTTATAGATATTGACAAAACCAACTGTCTTAAGGCAGAGCCGACGTCAAACTTCTGGTAGAGATCAAAGTCTTGTTTCGACCAATCCAGCTTCGACAGCAAATGATAATCTACCATTAGCTTACAAAAATGGCACTCTACTAATTTCATTGGCAAAATATAAAGACTTTAATAGTCTTTGTACTTCAAAAGCTATTACAACTGCTTACCATGAGTATTATAAAAATCTGAAAGTAAAGGGTTTTCCAATAAGGGCACTCGAACTTTAAAATTGAATGAAACAAGTCGTGTGTGAGGTATTACCGAAATTTATTTTTTGTTTGAAAAGGCATTTGACCCCATTAAGTATGGAAGATAACATCGTTCAAATGGCCGCCGCGGCTTCGCTTGATGACACGCATCTGAGAGGTCCAATTTTCGATAACTCTTGCGCACATGTCGGGCTGAATCCCGTTGATGGCTTGGGTTATGTTGGCTTTCAGGGCAGCGGTGGTTTGCGGCTTATTGACATAGACTTGCGACTTAAGGAAACCCCACAAGAAAAGGTCTAGCGGGGTCAAATCGCATGATCTTGGTGGCCAGTTCAAGTCGCCCCCGCGTGAGATTACCATGCCCTCAAATCGCTCGTTCAGAATGTCCATTGTGGCGTGCGCTGTATGGGACGTGGCGCCGTCCTGTTGGAACCACATGTCGTCGGTGTCCATATCATCCAGAACAAGTACGGACCGATGACGCCTCCGGCCAAAAATCCACACCAAACAGTGACTTTCTAGAGCTGGCTGGTTGTTTACTGAACCAGTCGAGTCGAATTTGTCCACCAATCGGCGGATAGTCGACTCGGAAGGCCGACTATCGCGACCGTAAAATGAGCGAAGTGCGTGGAACGTTGATCGAACTGATGACCCATTTTCGTAAAACAATTTAATAATTTGCACGTGTTGCTCGACACTCAAACTTGGCGTGGTAATTTGGAGTGATAGACTGAATAAATGACAGCAAGTTTCACAGCTCTACCTCAAACAACATGACCGCCATCTACCTGCAAACTTTGAGCGTCCCTATTAGAAAACCCTTTAGTAGAAAAGAAAATACTTAGTTTGTCAAGGGGGGGGAGGGGAGAAGTGGAGACCGTAAAAGTAAAAAATGCAGGCTTACATTCATCTTCATTACATTAAAATTTAGTTTTTTTATTTTTAGTACACATTTAACACATACATTTAGTACATTAAAAAGAGAGAGGAAAAACAAAAAAAGCGGAAAAAGGAAGAATCGTCAAACGAATAAAATTAAAATTTTTTTTAAAATTTTGTAACTTTTATAAATTCTTCTTTTTCGATTCAAATTCAATTCATAACGGTGTGTTGGTTGCCTAGCAGGTGGGCGAATTTGAATGTAATGTGTATCTCTTTCACCAACCCCATATGTGAAATTTTCTTCATTTAGGCTCTCGATTTGAGTTGTTAATTAATAAAAATAAAAGATCTAATAAACCCATCAATAAATGATTAACTTTAATATAAATAATTTAGCATAACTGATTTGCGAATAAACGCATAACAGTAAATCATAAGGTTATTTTACAAGGTTTTTAAATTAAAGAAATATTTTCGAATGATTTATATAAATTGGAATTTGGTGGTGTTTCAGCAATTTATAGTTATTACTAGCTGGATACCCGGCTTCGCCCAGGATCTCATTAAAAATAGAATACTTTGCCTTTGTCTGAAGTATTTTGATTTTGCAGGGTTGCTTTACCCGAGCTTTTCTTCTCCAGTATTTCAGAACGGTTTCCAGTCTTGCTTCCCGTTGTCCTTTGGTTGCTATAACTTGATTTATTTTTACGAAATGAAATCACTTATAATAGTGTAGGTACTGAATGTGAATATACCAACGTAAAATTACCATATATCAATTACAGGTATTGGCGAAGGGAATCTCGTTCCATTCATGCGCGTTTTCACTTTTTTTTTAAATTAAGCTTTTCGGTCCCGGTTTTTAGCGGAAAACCTCTTTAAGGTCTTAGAGAGTAACTGTGCAAAATTTGATTGGGATCGGTCGAACGGTCTAGGAGTCTATAAGGAACACACATACACACACACACATACAAACCCACATACATCCATTTTTATATATATAGATTGATGATCAAAAATAATAAACTAATTTTGATAAAGAGAAGTGTTTATTTTCCATTGAGTGGAATGATAATTGTATTCTGACCATCTTCCGCCCTAACACGGTCATCAAGCGCGGCGTTTTAACTGCCAAAAACCTCTCAGGAGAACCAAACCAATCCGTTAAGGTTTTGGTTTGGTGGAAATTGGAGAGGCTTATGTCTAGGAGTGGACGAATACGGACTGACATTTATTTATTTTTTTATTTAATATTTTTATGGAAATTGCCTAATAAGGGTAATTCATTTTAATAAAGTTTCATGGAAGAGAATTTAGTAACAATTTAATGACATACCTACTTACTTGTGATTTTAGAACTAATTAATCAAAACCATTATGCGACGTTCATTTTAATTTTAGTCTTTAATTGTGTCTTTATTGTCCCACTAATAAACATCTCCACACATAGCATTAAGTATCATCTGGCTCTTTGCTTAATTTATCTTTGCACAACATGCAATTCACCCTCTGGGTTGTGAATTTGCGCCTTTGCACTAAGTGCACCTTCGATGTAATACATCCGTTTTGGAAGAAATTCTAATTAGGACCGTAAATCATTTGGCGTAACATTTTTTCAGCAATACCTGCTCAATTTCTTGCATTATTTAATGCAAAAAATTGTACAAATTATACAGAGCAAACTAAAACTTATGTATAAATAAATACATTTACTACTGGATTTTTATATTTTTATTTATATTATGATTGCTTAATATGTACTTGTAAATTAAAATATATATCATTCACAGAGTATGATTAACATTCGGATGGAAGAACACATTCTTGGTTACTATTTACTAGGTAACCATGTTTACAAGCACAACCTGGGATACATATTAAATAACATATTGGAGGGAATGCAGAGTTGCAAGTTTGAGGGCACGGCTTACAGCTGCTGTACTCTTGATTTTTTCCTGGACAACCTAGAAATAAAAATTTTAATACATATTAGTTTTATGGGTAATGTTAAATATTGAAATACGACGGTTGTTTCCAATTCAAGTTAATTGTGTTGCCAGTTTGTAAGAATTTTCCAGCCAAAGGTGAGCCAAAAATATGCTGTCACATAGGATAACGGGACAGTTTCTCCTAAGTGGCATCCTATTGCTGACTTATCATTAAGCTTGGCCATAATAAAATTCAAACTGACCGAAAATTAATTTGAATGGCGAATTTATAAATTTATTAACTAAGACCGTATCACTCAAAATTTCCTCCAATACTACTCATGTTGCTGAGAGCTACCTAAAATCATGGACCCGTACATATTGTGTATTTTGGCGTATGGATAGTTACGCCACGGATTAAATATATTTATTATTTAAAACTTTGTGTTGCTTACCTCTCTTACCATCGACTGAATCACAATAAAACTAACAGCTAATAACAAACATAATGTTATAAAAATTAGAGAACGCATGGTGAATTGTGCTTGTGAAACTAATTGGGTTGCTGGTTTACTGACAATAAGCCCAATTTAGATATCCTTTTATATCAGGGTATATGTAACTAAATATTGTTACGTATAATAATAATTCATTTATCTTTTACTCAATTTAATATTCAAGTTATTATTTAATTAAAAATTCAATCAAATTGAAACATTAAATTTATTTTTGTTGGTTTTTTTGTTGTTTTTATGTTTTGTGTTTTTTTGATGTTGTTGTTTTTATGCTTGTTGATGGAAAATTTTTAATTAACTTTAGCATTTTAGATTTACAATAGAATCCCGCTTATTAAGCGAAAGATCGAACGAAAATGGAAAAAAACAGAACGCTTTCTATAAAGTATGCTTACTATAATATCATGTAAGATATCGTAACAAAACTCGTTTCGCATCATTTTTAGTTACAATTTTAATTAATAAATTTCCTGATTACAGCCCTGCCGCCACGTGGGCTTTGATTTTTAAGTTTTCAACACGTCGCCAACCGACAATAGGACCATGTTTGTTGCTACCCTTGCTGGCATTTATTAAAATATCTTTTTATTAAGCCTTTTCGTCCTAACTTGAAATGCACTTTGCGGCAGTTTCTAATGCCCTTTTTGTACCTAGCCCCTTTCATACTTCTGGCGGCGTCAATTTGGAAAAACCCAATTTGTCTGACAGAAATATGGTACTAGATTTTAATCGAGATTTTAATACAGAAAGGTGCTTTTTGGAAACGTGCCACATTGTAAGAAAATTTTTAAATCTTCAAAATTAAATAACAATTTTTAAAAAGGCATTATTTAGAATATTTAAAATCGTGCATCGTAAACCTCCTTAATGTTGGTATTATTAAATTGACAAGTACAGTTAAAATCTATATATATAAAAATGGATGTATGTGTGTGTGTTTGTGTGTGTGTGTGTGTGTGTGTTTGTTCCTTATAGACTCCTAGACCGTTCGACCGATCCCAACCAAATTTTGCACAGTTACTCTCTAGGACCCTAAAGAGGTTTTCCGCTAAAAACCGGGACCGAAATATTATATAAAGAGTGATATTATAGAGAAATATATAGGAACAAGGGGCATTAAAATTAATTGTGATTTAAAGAAAATATAGATCGATTAAGATTAAGAGCCATATTTCGTGTCCTCCATATTGCTAATTTTATTTAACGAATTACGGCGTTATTTTATATCTCACATAAAAAGTACTTTAATAAAACATTCTTGAAATTACTTTATCTAGTTTTCAAATTTATTAAAAATATAAAAACTCAAAAATTTAATTTAACATAAATCGTAAAAAAAGTTTGACGATTTATGTAAAATCTAAATGTAAATGTAAAAAATGTAAAATCTTAAATGTAAAAAAATAGATTTACAAAAGAAAATTCTATAAATGAATATTCCTAATAAACATTTACGTAGTCCGGAAGGTTCATGGTATGAATACTACTAAAGTAGGATATACCTGCTATTCTGCGCATTACTACTCATAGATGACGTCACTGCACAAATTTGAACGCTTTTAGGACACTTGGATATCCTACCTTGTGTTATTATACCATGCGGAAGGTTATTAGTTTTAAGTAGATCATCTTAGTTAAAAAATTAAATTAAATTTTTGAGTTTTTTTTATATTTTAAATAAATTTGCAAACTAAGTAGAGTACTTATAAAATTATTTTATTTATGTATTTTTATGTCAGATGCAAACTAACGCCGTAATTCATTAAATAAAATTAACAATACGACAGACACGAAATACGCTTCTTAAGATTTAAATCTCTTCGTGGCGTTACCCTCGTTCTAACATGCGTTTAAATTTTGACACAATGTGATTAAGTAGTTCCTCTTTTGGGTATTTTTTCAATTAAAATTATGAAATTCTATAACAAACTCTTCGAGATGTCGATTTATATATTATATAACTGATTAACTACATAAAAATTGAATGCGCAGGATTGAAAAAAAAAATCGGCACCATCAAACTTATGAATAAGATGGACCAAATGCTATCTATCCTAATGAAATTAGTGTAAAAAATGCTGAGATGATTTTCACTACAAAGCTAGCACCATAGAATGCCAATGGCTTGTTCCAACATGGACAAGAGATATAAAGTCTTATAAATCATAAAATAGGGATGTTGCATGATTTTTGAAGTTATTTTTTTTTATAAACTTTAGGTGCTGGTAAACAGCACTGCATAGATGAAAGTTCAGAAGACCTTCAGTTTTCTCAAAAAAAATTTATAAAAAATGATTTTTGAAACCGTGTTTTAGCGCGAATGACGTCACAAACTATTTTTTTTAACAACTGACAACACAGCAAATGCAGTTTGTGTTGATAATGTAACCTATAAATAGTTTGTGTAAAAATTGAAAAATGAATTTTAATAAAAACACAGAAAACTCGGAATAAACCATTTTTCCTATAATTGTTTGTGACTACAGTTTGTATTAAAATAAATATTATATTAATAAAAAATACAATTTAAATGGTAAACGTTACATTGTTTACAACTGTCAAATACAAGTCAAATATTTAACTGTCAGGTCTTTGCGACGTTGTAAAATTTCCATAAAAACGTTCGGGATCACGCGTATGACGTCAGAGGCGTAATCGGCTGACCGATTCATTTTTGAATTTCAAATTTGATTTTCTCAGCGCAGACCGCATTTCAAAATTTTTATTTCGGTTATAAATTTCATTTGATATTATTTTCAAGAATTAATAGGAGTTATCACTAAATTCGACACCATGCAACAACCCTATTTAATTATAATTATATATTATACTGGTTTTATAATTCTTATAAAACAAGTCACGGAAGAGAGAAAACTTAAAAATATGGCAAAGCACTAGACACCCAAGTAATAAAACCTAATTAAACCTAGCAACGATAAAAATTAAAATTCTTCTGAAAGACATAAAAATAAATCTTTCCAATATTTTTGTTGTTGTGTGCCATTATTGTGTGACAGACAACATTGTTAAACAAATGTGCCGCAACGTTGAACATCATGTTGAGCAACATGACAGTCCCAAAAAGCCGCGGGATATGACCGCATCACTAATGCCCGATTTCTTCGCCCATAGTTATCTTCAAGTTAGCAAACTTTAGGTTAAATTGACAAAATAACCAATCAGATGACAATAATTGTCGCTAACTTCGCTAACTTCAAGATAACTACGAGTGAAGAAATCGGGCATAAAAAGTCCTAAAAGAACTATCCAAAAAGGGTTTAATTTTATTACCTATGTTTCCAATGCCGCCCTTCTAAACGTTTTTCGAGATCAATAAAAGGTGGCACAGAAAATCTTGGTGCCTAAGCCTGGTAAACTACCCCAAGAATTTACGTCATATAGACCTGTCGGCTTCTTACCTATACACTATTGTTACTATACTATAGTTGTTTGTGAGTATATTGTTTCAAAAGATCCAACCGGTACTATTAAAAGAGAACTTAATACCAGAACATCAGTTTAAATTTAGGTAACAGCATTCTACCATCTAACAAGTTCACCGCGTCGTCGAAGAAATAAATAAAATCTTAGGAAATAAAACCTTTTGCACAGCTGCATTTACTGACGTCTCCCAGGCTTTTGATAAGGTATGGCACGAGGGTCTCCTAATAAAAATTAGACAAAACCAACCACCTAATAAAAGCAGATCAAAATTTGATCTAACTGAATAAATGTTTCATGTTAAATGTGGGGGAACATATTCAAGCCTCTGCCCAATAAACTCACTCATACGTACCTTAGGGTAGCATCCTGAGTCCGTTACTTGCTAACAACTATGGTCACGAAAACTGCCACCGTTTCAGACGACCCGGTAATTATGGCTTTTTATAGAGATAATTGTCAAGTTACAGTAGAGCTACAAGCAAATAAATTAGGTTCAGAAATAGATGAGGGTCCTCTTATTATACTGGCATATACACATTACATTTACGATAAAAAGGGAGAATTGACCACCAGTAACTACAGGCGGAAGATGTTAAATATTTAGGGATCCATTTAGACAAACGCCTCACTTATACGAAACACATTTGGATGGAAAGAAAGTAATTTGGACAGCTGTCCTGGCTTATTGGTGAAAAATACAGATTGTCTTTAGAAAACAATATCTTGCTGTACTATGAGCATATGAGAAACAGTTATGCGAAACAACTAGCAACTCCAATATTGAAATTCTCCAAAGATGCTATATACCAATGAAAACACTCTATGGTGTTTTACACTTTTGATGTTGTAACCGCTTTCACTGTTTCTATTTGCAGATAAAAAAATGTTTCGGACAAAAGTTGTATAATAGCAAGAAGATAAGATCTGGTATAATTGTTTTTTTAATTAGATGACCTTTTCATGGTCATTTGAAGGTTAACTTTGTTTTTTTTTAAGGTATAGAAGAAATTTAAGATAGGACAGATATTTTTCAAGAAGAAACTTGGTGGTAGTTGACTTATGGTATAGGGAGCATTCAGTGCATTAGGAACACTTAATTTGGTATTTTCATTCATTTGGATCAATAGCGAGGAATATCAAGAGGTGTTTTTCCAACATTCGATTCCATTTTTAAATAGTCATTCCGAACAAAATTTTTCTTCCAGCACGATAATGCAAGTATACAGGTCAACAGATGCTCAAAGATATGGTTTGCTGATAAGAATATGGATGTTCTCAACTGGCCAGCATGTTCAATTGATTTGAATCTAGGGAACAACTTTTCGATAAATTTATCAAAATAACGAGCAGTATTTGACCATAAACAAACTAAAATTGGCTATTTTAATTGCATAGCGAAATTATGTATTGTAGAGATCCAAAATTTGGTCGAATCGATGACTAATAAATTTTTTAGTTATTTGTACCAATGGAGGATACAATAAAAATTAAAATAGTAGTATATAAAACCATAGCCATCTAATATTTAATAAATTCGTACCAATCTTATAGTTATTTTGAAACGCTTTGATTTTGAACTTTTTATTTTTTTTATATTAAAATATTGAATGTAAGATTTGTATTGTCAACGAAGAAACTACGCATTTTTCCAATAGTAACTATATTTTGATAAAATATGTTTTAGTTTAGAAAAAACTAAATTTTCTAATCGACCTTCTAATTTTGAAACGGAGTGTATTATAAAACTATGGTCATATTTCATAAATGTGCCATTTCCCGGGGTTTATCGTTCCATATCAGGAATTTCGTTTTTTATTTGAAAAAAAATTGTATGAAATAATTATTAATTTCAATAAATTATACTTCAATAATTTATTAGTATTGACAAATTCTAACATGAATTTGGAAAATAAACTTACTGATTTTAAAATAATACACAATAGTTTACCTAGTTAACGTATACATTAATATAGGTTTTAATGACAAAGCTCGTTTGTATAGCAATTTATTACCTAACTAGTAAATGTGACAAATTCAATTATCGATGGCACGCATTAGCCATAAATACCTGTATCTAAAAATATATTTACATTTCATTAAGAATTATCTATCCACCTATTTTCTTATTAGTTGAAATTTGTATATTGACCTATTTACTTAGATGTGCATACATACATTCATATAGGCTTTGCTAATATTTAATTCAAAAATGTCGTATATTCTACGAAATATTATGTATAATGTGTTTCACAGATTTTGTTTTTCTACAGTTTCGAAAGATGATTCTGAAATAATAGTAAGTTAAACTTAATTCATATTTAAGAGAGTGTTTTATAAAACTTATTAACTATAAATTTACTACATAAATACAAAAGAAACAATTATATGGACATTTTTCAATACTAGTACGTGAGTTTATACAAAATTGCAATTTAGGTAACGCTGTAAGGATGATAAAAATGTAAATTGGACTGAGAGATGGTAGAAAACCATCTAAGTACTTCAGATGGCATGTATTTCAAAACTGAAATAGAAAACTAATAAACAAAAATATATTTCTAAAAATTTCATAGTTACTGGATAACCGCAATCTACGATAAACGTGAGATTGAGAAAAGTGATGTTAGTGGAACGCCATAAAACATAATTATATACAGTACTTATCTATACAAAAAATGAAACAACAAAACTGTTAGCTCAAGGCTAAATAGTGATTCCGCATCACAAGAATTACTCAACAATTAAATTTTTGTTGTAAAAATCTTTTACGTTATCAACCAAACCACAGTTAAAATACATCGTCGTTGCCTTTTTACTGACAATACCGTAACTCTCTTACATAAGATTTCCAAAATGATATATCGACCCTTTAAAATACTTTCCGTTTCGAACCACCTTGTCATCGTCCCACATTAGGTTATCTCCGCAAGTTTACTGAAAAATCAAAAAGAAAATAAAGAAAGACGGTCATTGGGTTGGTTGTTTGCGTGATCAACTGCTAACGTAAGGCGCCCCCGGTTCGTAATACGAGTATAGATAGAATCACTTTATATAACCGTCTCCGTGCTTCGGAAGGCACGTAACGACTGTGGTTTTTTCACAAGGTGCTAGCAACATCTTTGAGATATTAAATACTCGAGTACCCTTTTAGCGGAACGGGTAAACGACGTAAGTTGTATCCTTGCAAAGAAAGCCCAAAATAAAAAAAATTAAAGAACACAAGAATGGGTTAAAACAAAGCTTTCGGCGGACAAAATCAACCCCAAATGTTATTCGCGGTTTGGGAAAATGAACTACTTCCGAGATTTGAATATCGAGGCGAGAATCTGCAAAGCTAGCCAGTTTTCAAAAACGGGACTTAGATAATAGCACTCGTGTCAATGAATAGCTGTTGATCTTCCGAATTTGTACTTCTAATGTCCAACGAACATTTATAAGAATCACATTGCAGAAAGAAAGCATTAAAAAATACCGTAAAGTGTTATCAATAAATAGATAGCGTGACGAGAGTGACAAAATGGTTTAAGGGTCATCTCAATATACGTATTTACATGTAATAATTATTGAAATAGTAAATATAGCTTATATTACCTATTACAGCATTAATATCATTAAATATTACTTTATGTGATAACTACGGTAGTTACGTATTACTGATTGGGAATTTAAAACTCTCTGCAAAATTAAAAATATTTGGAACACGATAGGGCGTTACTGTTGAATTAAGGATTAGAATTGAATTATTAGTTTGGTTTCACTATAATGTTCTACACGCTTTTATTTTCATGCATATAGTGCTAGGTTGTCGTACAAACTATAATCCAAGTAGATTTTTGTGGTTTCATTAAGGTAATTTAATTTTAAAATGCCCTTCATTTTTTTTACAAGATAATATTCCCCGATTCCCAGGTGAGATGAGGTTTCCAGTTTTGTGCAACGATCATAACAATTTTTTACATTTTTTAATTAAAACTAACTAAAATAGTAATTTTTGTGTCATCATCAAAGTCAGTTTCAATAAGTACGAGTATAATAAAATTGACTAATATCTCTGTGATCCTCATCACATTCAGTTTCTTATTGTTTACGAAGGTGTTTTACAGAATCTAGGTGAGGTTTGACACTGATTTTTATTACAAAAAATCAAAATTTTTATTATTCGTAGAATGTAATTTTCTGTAAAAATTTCATATCGCTCAAGCTTTCCATTCACGAATTTTTAATGGATAAATGTACAAAAAGATAAACTTTGTGATAGTTAAAAATATTTTTAAAATAAGCTTTTATTTCTTCCATTTAGAATGCTTTCATGAGGTTTTTAATTTCAGATGGGAAAAACAGAAAATTCAGAAGCGTTTATGATCCAAAAACGTTTGATGACATTAACTGGATTTTGGCCCCGTCGAAAACCATCAATTTTTTATAAAATTTATGGCACTGTAAACTATCTATTTGTGTTCTGTTTTGCACTATCGTTAATACTGAGTACCATGTTTGTAACTGAGCTTGCTAAATTAATTCAGGGTTGGTGTATGTTTGTTGCAATGCTTAACTGCACGGTAAAATTCACAGTGTTTTATTTCAAAATGGATCCGTTTATGGATATGGTCGATTTTTTGAAATTAAGTCACTTTTCATATTATGACGAAGCTTACGATAAGCATTTAAAAAAATCGGTTAAGTTGTCGAAGTTTATGGTTAAGTTTTTCTTTTGCAGTGGCATGAGCACTTATACAACCATTGTATTAGGTCCATTGATAGCTCCCCAAGAAGTTCGACAAACTCCCCTGCCTTTTCCTCTAGATTTAACTAAGCATCATTTTATTGTGTATTTGTCGGTTTACCTATTCCAATGCCTTGCCTTGGGTTCGGCAGCATGGACTAGTATAGGTTTCGATAATGTATCTACGAGTATGATGGGTATATCATCGGCATATTTTAAAATTCTAAAAGACACTATTTTGGAAATAATGGGTACAGAATTAATCAAGAGTGAAAAAAGTAATAAAAACATTTACGATGCCTACCAAATTGAGGAGTGTGAGATTTTTAAAAAATTGGGTAAATGTGTATCACATCATAATGCATTAATTGAGTAAGTATTATTTCGTAGTCTACGCCATTTTGTGATATAAAAATATTTTAGGTTTACCGAATCAATTGAATATATTTTTTCTTATGTATTTCTGAGTCAATTCTTGTGCAGTGCTGCTGGAATTTGCTTAGTAGGTTTTACATTTATGAATGTAAGTTAATTATTTCAATAATATTTCCTGAACTTTGATTTGAGTTCTCGGAATTGAAAATATAAAAAAATTTTGTGTAATATTTTAGGCTGCGCCAGGAAGCACGGATTTTATATTTGCATTAAGTTTACTTGGAACGTTAGTCTTTCAAATCACCCTGTATTGCACTTATGGAGACGCCGTTACTGTAGATGTAGGTATTTTTTTAATATTGAGAATACATAAGTTGATCTAAATTAATAGTATCCATTACTAATAACGTAGAATGTCATGTAGAATTGAATAATGTTTTTGTCACTTCTTGATGCATCGCAAAGATAAATTCTCCTTCTTTTCTTTATTGCTGTTTGTCTGCTTATATTAGGTCAGGGAAAAGTTTGTGACGTTTTTCCCGATAGATGGCATCAATTACAAATAACTCAGAAACAATGGATTGCAATGACACAACTAAACGCTTGTTGGAAAGAAAACACTTTGAGGATTACTTTGAGTAAACAAACATTGAAAACTGGTGCAGTGATTAGAAAGTCGTTTGAGTTTCAAAATTGAGGAAAATAATGAAAAATTGCTTTATATTTTGCAATATTATTACGACAAAGAGAAGAACGCTGCTCGGGCTTGTGAAAAAATGTGTGCTGTGTACCATAAAGGTACTTTATCAAAATCTGCTGTGCGAAAATAGTTTGCTCGCTTTCTGCTGGAAGGAATCGTCCACCATGAGTTACTTCCAGTTGGTCAGACGATTGATTCCCAACTTTAATGTGAACAACTAGAAGAGATTACGCTAGGTAATTGAAAGAAAACGGTCAAATTGAATAATAGGAAAGGTGCTTCCAACATCCGATCACTTACTTCTTTGATGACCCACCAAAAATTGCAAGAACTTGGTTAGGAAATTTTGATGCATCCACCGTATAGACCATCACTTGTTTCGTTCTCTGCAGAACTCTCTTAATGGAATTAAGCTAGTTTCAAAAGAAGCCCGTGAAAACCACTTGATTCAGTTTTTCAACCAGAAACCACACAAGTTTATCACCGATGACATCATGGATCTACCGAAAATTGCCAAACGTTGTCGATAATAATGGAGCATTGTATTTGGTTTAAATAAATTCAGTTTTATCCTATAAGAAAACCGGTTGAATTTTACTAAAAAGCACCACGAACTTTTCCTGATCTAAATATAAAACACTTTCGATTTTTAATGGCCGAAATCTAAAAGATAATAAAATATGCATACGGAAACATTTTTATTATATTATGAACAGTTTTCTCAAGTTTTTATTTCATTTAAAGTTCAAACCAATACTGTTTTAATTTTAAGCTAAACCCCTCACCGCATGCTTTTCTTACTTTGAAATTTTAAATAGCACCCTCTGCTTGTGATGCATCATTTTAAAGGTGGGAAAAATCCTCAGATAGTTTTGTGTCAAAAATGGATAAGGATTGTGAGTTACAGTTAAAAATTGAAAGAAAAAATTTAAATAATTTTATTTCGAAATTAGTAAAATTCATTTGAAGTATTATTTGAAATTGTATTAATTAAATATTATATGTTTTCAGAGTGATAAAATTAGTGATGCATGTTACATGTCCGAATGGATTTATAGTGGACGATTAGTGAGACAGTCGTTATTCCTTATCATGGAACGCGCAAAACGTCCTTGTGTTTTAACAGCCGGAAAGTTTATAGGTTTATCGCTTATGTCTTTAATGGCGGTAAGTTATTGTTTTTAACAAATGGGTTAATTGTAAATTAATAGTAGGTAGCTATCTAGTAAATAATTATTTTCAGGTATTAAAATCGGCAGCGACGTATGCAGCAGTATTGCGGCAATTGACCGAATGAAATATTTCACATTTTGTGTAACACATTTTTAATGTTTAATTAAATATTAATTTAGTAATATTGTAAAATATGAACTAAGAGTACTATCAGTTTCTAAAGTTTTGACAGATAAATTTAGCGTCATATAAGCAATTATCGTATATAAAAGGTAATTGATAAAAGTTTATTCTCTAAAAATAGGTTGGTGAAAAATTTAATAACGTAGAATTTTCAAAATTTTATTTTAACTAATTTGTTTTTCAAACTTCTTCTTTTAATTCTCCTATTCTAATTTTAATTCTTCAGTATTAAATCGAATTTTCAAAAATGGATTGTCCAAGTAAGTATCCAGTAAAATTACAATAAGTAATAAATCTTCAATTAAAATAACAAATTTTTATCTTTATTATTCGAAAAATTTCATTGTAATATTTAACGTGGGTGAAGTTGCTCCCCATTTTTTTGAATTTTTACGTTTTGATGGTTGTGCTGAGTTGTGCTAGTGTTGTGCCAACTTGTGTTATCAAAGAAAAAAGATTCAATTATTCGTTTAGGCTTAAAATAAAAAAAATCGTTTTTTACGTTAACCCCATTTAAGGAAAAGTGAATTTTTTTGTTTTGTTAAACTGTGCTAGTTGTTCTAAACATTGTGCTGAAATTTTAGTCTAATAGAATTAACCGTTTTTTAAACACAAAAACAATTTAAAGTCATCTAAATTTTCCTATTTTGGAAAAATGAAATTGTTTTGTTAAATTGTGCTAGTTGTTCTAACGATTGCGCTAAAATTTTAGTCTAATAGGATGAACCTCATAATTTAAATTTAATTAAAATAAGAAAATGAGAACATAGTATAAAAAAATAGAAAACGTTTATTAGATTTTTATGTATAATAAATGTCAGGATAAATTAAATGTTCTGGTGATATTACTGTTGGTTTTTTAGTAAATCTTTACTTCGTTCCAATCATTTTTGTATTTCAACAATGTGGTATTAATTAATTAAACCCGCAAGCTTATAATTTACAGATTGCCAAATTAATTTATACGGAATCTGTTTTATCGGACACTTTTTTGGATTTATTGCAAAAATTTCTACAAAAATTTGAGGATCGTAATTTATAAGCATTTTTTGAATTGCATCACAACATTGTACTATATTCTTGGTTTGTCAACTACTTTCTATATTTAGCAAATCGTATACACTGGCAGTTGAAAAATCTTTCAAATAGATCGGAATAAATACAAAGCTTGTACTTTTATTGCAGATTAAACAAATTCTAATTTCTGTTAAACTATTAACAGCTTGAAAAATCCATCTACACATATTGACAACATTACAAGTAGCATTTATTACTTTCACTGTTGAATTTTTGTTATCTACATGGAATTCACAATGTTTAGAACTAGCACAATTTAGCACAATAAAAAAAATTTAACTTTTCCAAAACCGGGGGGCTAACTTCAAATAGTTTTTTGTGTTTTTTAAGAAAACTGTTAATCGTATTAGACTAAAATTTAGCACAAATAACAACTTATTTAGTTATACACAATTTAGGACAATAAAAAAAATTCACTTTTCCAAAATTGGGGGGGTAACGTAAAAAACGATTTTTTTTATTTTAAACTTCAACGAATATTTAAATAATGTTTTTTCGATCGGCAGAAGTTGTCACAACACTAGCACAATTTAGCACAATCATCAAAACTTAAAAACTCAAAAAATGGGATTTACTTACTTTACGCACGTTAATATTTAATATTATTACAATTTGAATTTGCCTTATTTGATATTCAAATATAATATAACAACATTGCATTGTCTCATTTTTCACCTCTTTTTGAAATTTAAAATATTTATTGTTTATTATTGAATATTATAATGACTGAAAAGTGAAAAATAGAATCTTTTCATGTATGAAAAAAAATAAACTATAATAAATAAAATTTTATTTAAAACTAGTTTTAACAAAACAGACGTTTTAATTTGTGCATTTTATAAATTTAAAAAAAAAGCTTTTTTAATACAATAAAGCAAGTTAAATCAAAATGAAAACTATTTTCAAATTCTGATGGTCAAAAATAATCAATACAATAATATAAAATACAACGAATGTTTTTTCACATTTCAGATAAATAAAATTTTTGATGTTATTGGTTAATTTTATAAAATAGGTTTAATATCTCATCAGATATGTAGATCTGAATTGATAATAATTGATGTTAAAAGTCAAAATATGGAAAAATGTAATAATAAATGAGATGTCAATGATCCAAATGTTTTCGACTTTTACAAATGTTTTATTTTGGATCTATTTTATAAACTCAAATAAATAATTCTCACAACTTGTGCCCCATTAAAATGCATTCTTAAATAGGATTAATTTATTAGACACCAATCAATAAATAACATAATATTTATTATGTTGTTCTCATTGATTGGTTCCTAATTAATTCGTTCTTCAAGTCAAATTAGTGTCAAAACTTTAGAAACGTTCATTAACCACACTTCAAAACTAGTACTTCTTAATTTTCTGTGTTAATTTAAAATTTCAGTTTTTCTGGAATTAGAAACACTTAAAAATTGCAACACAGAAGTCATGAAGTCTATTAAAAGTTATAATGTATATTTTAAAATTCTGCAACTTTTATAATAGTTTTCTTTTTTCTGCACCGGTTTTAGAAAGGTACTGTTTGTTACTTATGTTACGTATGTTACTTTTAATATAATTTTTGAAATATGCATCTATATATTTACAATTTTTACGTTTGTGGACAAGCTCCTGTATTAAACACTACACGAAACAGCAACTAGTTGTTAAAATAGCTATTTCACCTTGAAACAAATTTTATAGTTTTGTGTCGATAGTATGCATGGCAATTATAACAAAATAAAAAATTGTTGTATACGCTTAATTTTATTATCCCAGCATAGTGAAAATCTGCAAATGTAAAAACAGCAAGTAAATTCAAATGAAAGAAGCACTCTTCTGCAGGATAATTATGTTCAGCAGGTTAGTTAAGATAATAATTATAAAATCTTCTAAGTAGATAAATATATAAGCTAAACGTAATTGTCATCTAAATCCTTCTAACATCGGTATGTTCCTGATTCAATGTTAACGAGTCCCGGCTCCGCACAAGTATAGAATTTTAAATGACAAATCAAACTGACCTGCATGAGCACAACGTATAAATAAATTGATATCAAATCGACCCGTTCGCAATATCAAAAGTATAAATTTGCACATTCGACCATTTATATGTAGGCTAAAGTTGATTTCAGCAAAACAAAAAGCAAAAAATTCAGTTCCGTGACAGAATTGACAAAATTTTGTTATAAATTAACGATAAAAAAAATAACAAGACTGAAGTTTTAATTCGGCAAGAAAACCGAGAAGAAAATTTTAGAATTATATTTGGTAGAGCTTAAGTAACAGCATCTTTGGTATCTCAAGCTAATGATTCCGATTTTATTAAGTTAATTGAAGCTGCAAACAAATTTAATTATATGTTAAAAACAAATCAGCATGAAATCTATGATTCGTCAAAAAACTATAAAGAAATAATTGTAAACGTTGCCGCCGAAGTAATAGGATTAAAGCAAGTCGGAACTCGGATGACGGCAGTTCTAAGATATCGCTATTTTTCTGGTTTTCAATTAAATAATATAATATTTAATAGTAATTCTTTATTTAAATTTATAAGTTTTTGTTGCTTGTAACAGAGACCTGGATAAACTAATTTAAAATGCAGACATTTCAGAACAGGAATCTGGTTATTATTCGTTAATCTGCTAAGCCAATAAAATCCATGATTGACTTTATATAAGATTTACATTAATATTTTATTTAAGTGTACACCTTTCTTGAAACTTAAAATACAAAACCTGTCTGACGGATCTGGAGCCACTTTGATTTAAATTATAAAACTGAAATTTCAACACTTTTACAATAATTTACCTATTCCTCATTTATAAAAATTGGCTTTTGTTTATTCAGCATTGTCTAAGAACTCATTTAATTGCAAACCTCAGCGTCCTCGGGAATACTGCTAATGAGCTCTGATTAACTGCTAACGTATGAGTAAAGGAAACAATATGAAATTAAAAAAATCGTAAATAAAAATAATAAATTTTTAAAGATCATAAATTCTATAAAAATGTTTTAGTATTAATTTTTATTATTAATGATAAAAGTTCTATTAAAATCATTTTCTACTTTCACTTTCTGGCACACAATCGTAGCATAGGTTGAAAGAAGTTCTTCGTGCAAATCCTTCTACGCAATAACAGCCGTCTGGGCAACTTATAGGAGGACGGAACAATCTTGTTGTAAGGTTTGATGTAAATGTTGAAGGTATCTAGGAGTATCTTTACATTTACGCAATTTTTCAGTAGGTCTTGGACATTCTGAATCTGAAGTACCTATAAAGAATTAAGAAATGTATTTTAGTTCGATTGCTAATCTAAAGTTCATTAAAAAATTAATGAACTGCTGATAAGTAAATGTTAGATTTGACACTATAGCGAAGTTGTTAATTTGTAAACAAATAAAAGTTTTCCATGTTATTTGCAAAATAAAAAATTTTAAAATGGTGTTTTTAACGAAAAATTTAAACTTCGGTTAGCTCCAAATGTGGAGAATTCTATCAATGTTTTGACTGAAAATTCAAGGAATATACCTAATTTACGGCAAGCTCTCTATCATTCATTATTAGAACTCAGTAACAACGACAAGTTAAAGTGTGGCTTCGTCAAAATTATTGCCAATGAAAATAAAGATTGACGTGGGTTTTGTAATAAAAGTTCAAAATATGGTAGATTTAATTTAATATCCATAGTAATGAGTTTAACTAATGTTTTTTTATTATAAGTGGAAGTCACATTCATTTAACATAAGTAGCTACGTAGATTATTGCAAAATTCATTTTCACTATAACAGGTTATAGTAAATAAACACACCATTCCACAATTAAAATTTTTCTATTACATTTAATCTAATGCGTATTTAAAATTTTCTAATTAAACTCATATCGAATACCCATTTCTGTTAAACAATTAAATACATAAGCAAGTAGATCTACTTACTGTGTACTTGTATTACGATGATGAACATAAAAAATATCACAAAACATTTTTTCATTTTAAAATATGGTAACATGCGCAACTGTGGTACAAATTAATAATATTTGTAAGTTTGAAAATGTTAATTTATACCATTTGCATTTTAATGAATATCTAATTATTGCATATTTAAGTGTAAATTATCGGTATGTCTATTAATAAAACTTGATTTAAGTGATGGTCAAAAAGCAAATGTTAATACATTTCGAATATGTACTAGGTAGCTTCAATTTTTGTGCAGAAGCGGAAGAACCCATCACAAAAGATACAAAAATTGCATATTACTCGTATTTTCCGATTATTTTATTTACTATAAATAGAATTTTTTAAAGAATAAAAACAAAATATGCACCTATTAAACTTCTATTTTTAACATTTCTTATACGAGGGTTCACGGAATGGGGTAGAAAAAAACGTAAATATTTTTTTTATAATTTTATTTTATAATATAACATCCTCGAACATCAATGCATTTATTACATCTATGAATAAATTTTTGTAAACCTTAAAAAATAATTTTTATATTTTCTTGTAAAATGACCGTTTACAACTCCTGGAACGATTCATTGCCGTAGAAATGGTTTTCACGAAGTTTTTTTTTCAAATTTTGAAATAGTAGGTAATAATCACTTGGTGCCAATTCTGTACAGTAGGGTAGATAAACAATTTCTTTGAAACCGCATGGCGTCATTGCACTCATCCCAATTTTTGCCTTATGAACAGGTGCATTGTCTTGCAATAAAAGTAGACATTTTTTCAATTTCTCTTTTCCTTTTCATTAATTTTTTCTTTTGTTGTGTTTAGTTGATGTAAAATACCAGTGTGCACCTTTATTTTTAAAATCAATTAAAAGCATTCCCTCATAAACCCAAAAGAAAGTCGTTATTTTCAAGTGACTCTCGGACTTGTGCCACTTATAAATAATTATAGTTTTACCAAGACAATTGTCACCATAAACTCCATATATTTTATTTTCTATGGTTTTAAGATTTTTTCTTTGTTTTGTGAGGAATTTAATAACATTTTTAAAAATTCTCACACTATCACATGTCATTTTGTTGATTGCGACTAAATTACATACAATTTTGCACACAATTTTTAGTGTGTACTTAAAAATGAAAAAGGGCATTGGAGAAAAAAAAGAAAAGAAAATGCTCACCTCTTTGTGTTTCATTCAGCAAACTTAAAAATCACCCCTTGTAATTTGGATAAATAAGTATATATTAACGCGCAATTACAGGTTGAGATTATTCAATTTTTACGTTTTCATTAAATATTATTAAATTTAATGGAAACGGTTGTTAGCCTGGGTGTTAGCTCGATTAACTGCTGATGTGGTGCCTCGGTTCGAATCCACGTAGAGCTCACTTTTCAATGCCGTCCCCGTGCTTCGGAAGGTACGTAAAGACGGTGATTCTCCTATGTTAATGAATTGCTATCATTAACAATATAAAATAGAGTAACAGGCACATCTGAAGCTAGATTAGCAAGCTACTTCAGATGTAAAACAAATAATATACTCACAGTACCAACAGTGGCTTCGGAACTTCGTCGAGGTTACTGTTGGATATTACAGGAGGTAGTCCTATGTTAAGAGGAAGAAGAAAAATTCAAGTGTAGAAATAATACAAGATTGTTATTTAATGTCAAGTTATCCTATCCTATTAACAAATAAGGGAGCAGTTTTAAAACTTCCAGAATTCCAACTTTGATGTTTGTAGCCAAATAATTCTATTTGCAAACATTTAACGGCTATTACAAAATTGATATAATTTTTTCAAGGCATTTTTTTTTAATTCTGATTGGTTTTAAAACCCGAATGGTATAAAAGCCCATAACTCTGGCTCTTTTGAATTTCAATAATGTTTTCTCTTTCTAAACGCACTCAAAAAAATCTAAAAAAAAACTGATGTATCGGTTCGAGCTCTACTTCCAAATAATAAAATAAAAAAATCTGATGTGACATCACATGACTTTCCATTCACTGTTAGGTTTATTATAATAACTATAATTTTAATTTTTTTTTTAATTTTAAAAGTTTTAACTTTAAAAAGTGTATGTTTGAATTTATTGGTTATTTTGTTTCCAAGGCCGCTCATTTTCTTTTAAACGCAATGATTCTATTTATGTATTTTAATAGTAATTACGGAGAAAAATTTTAAGTGTAGGGTATCTTTCCACGCAGAAGTAAAATCTCTTTCGATTGACACTATTTTCATTTTTAACTATTACAATGAAAAGAAGTATGGCGCCTTATAAGTTTTGTTTCTTTTAAAACATAAAGTAAAAATGGACGGATTTTAAACAAACTCTAATCAGCTCTTTGGACGGTGATTTCCAACCAACGTGCCTAATTTCAAGTCAATCGGTACATGCGTTTTTCCGATTTCGTGGACAAAAAAAACGGTCACACATACATACGCACATCCGGACATCATTGTCCAAAAATTGTCTTAAACGAATTCTATAGACTCATAGACCATGAGAAAAATGTTAACTCAAAACTTTTTTTACTTGAATGCAATACTTTCCTTTACTACGTAAATGGGAAAATTAAAAAGAGCAAAACTCCTTCATTGCCATTATGCAATATAGATCTATTAGATTATAACATTTCGCCAACTAATGCCACAACTTTTTCTTATTTAACTGAAATATTACAGTTATGTATGTATTTTGATTTACCGTTAACACAACATCAAAAATTAATTAAATTTAAAATAGTAACACATAATTTCTATCTATCTAATAACAATCATGTATGAACCATAAAAAATCAACAAAAATAAATTTAATGTATCAAGTTAAATAAATTTTTAATTGAATAATAATTTCAATAATAATTAAGTACAAAATAAATCAATTATACGTAACAATATTATGTTACGTACATATACTGTGATATAAAGGATATCCAAATAGGCTTACTATCAGTAAACCAGCAACCCCACGAGTTTCACAAACACAATTTAACATGCGTTCTTTAATTTTTATAACGTTATGTTTGTTATTAGCTGTTAGTTGTTATTGTCTTCCATCCACTAGTGACCAAGGTAAGCAACATAAAGTTTTAAAAATAAATACATATTATAATACTAACGCCAAAACATTCAATATGTACCGGCCCATAATTTTAGCAGACTCTCAGCAACATCAGCAGTAGTTTTTCAGTTTATACAATTGAATCTCGAGTACTCGTACACTCTTTAATTCTTTACAAACTAAGCACTTTGTTGGAGTCGAAGAGGATTTATGAAACTCAATTTAACCCTTGCGAGGATATTTTGATTGATACAGCTTTAGTTAATGAATTTATAAATTCTCCATTCAAATTAATTATTCAGTAAGTTGGTAAGCATTTTTCAGTTAAGGGTAAGTCAATAATAGTCTGATGTTATCCATTAGAAATCTCTTCCTTTCTAGTATATAACATCATTCTTGATTTACCATTGACTAAGACCAAGTTTAAATGATAAGTTTAGTCAGAAATAGGACGTTACTTAGAAAAACTGTTCCGTTATCCTATGCGGCAGCATATTTTTGACTTACTTTTGGCTGGAAAATACTTACAATCTGGTAAAACAATTAGATTGAATAAAAAATAACCGCCGTATTTCAATATTTAGCATTGCCCATTATAAATTAATACTTTTATTTATAGATTGCCCGGGACAAAATCGGGAGTACACCAACTGTGGATTTATAATTTATAACATTTTAATAATGCATTTAATTGCGCATTGGCGCAAATTCACAACCCGGGGGGTGAATTGCATGTGCAAAGCTAAATTAATCACAGTGCCAAATAATACTTAATGCTTAATGAAAATTTCATTCAAAGCTCTGTATCCACGCAGAAGGAAGCCACTTTAAAATTTTATAATTTATGATGTATGTACATAAGGTTGCTGTTAATTGTTATCCATTTTTAAATTTTTGAATTGTTGCGTTTAAATAAGTTCTTTTTTAAACGTTTGTCCGAGTTCCTGTGGGTTACGCTGTACCGGATATTCATTTTAAAACTTCCAGCAATTAATATCTCAAAAACCAAAAATCATATTATGAAAAAATGTTTCGAACGAAAGTTGTATAATAGCAAAGGGGACAGAATATGCAATAATTGTTTTCTTAATTTATTGACCTATTCAAGGTCATTTGAAGGTCAACTTTGGTTTTTTAAATAGGACCTTAATTTTTTTTAGTAGATTCATATTTTGCATAAAATAATAAACAACTTTTGTAGGAAAATTTTTTTTATCCCACATTAGAATTTTCGAGTAAGATGCGTTGAAACAAAATAAAACATTATTATCAACTAACCATTGTTAATCAAAATTTAATATTTACATGTTTTAGAAGGCTATTTATTAGTATTAAACAGTAGAAAAATGTTTGTAAGCGAGTGTTTTCATAACAAGTTTTCAAAATGTTCCCCATTTACAGCTAAACAATGATACAGCCTTTGTTGAAACTCGTTTCTAACATTTTCAAAAGTTTCTTTCGTAATATTTTGCAAGCCACTGTGATTCGAAATTTTAACTCTTCAATATTAGCTGGTATTGTATCATAAATTACAGATTTTAAATGTCCCCATAAAAGAAATCAAGAGGAGTTAAGTCAGGGGACCTAGCTGGCCATTCTATCGGTCCTCGTCTGCCGATCCACTGCCCTGGAAATTTATCATCTAACCAGTTTCGAACAGGAATAGTATAGTGAGGAGGTGCGCCATCTTGTTGAAAATGCAAAACAGTTTCATCGAGCTCCAGGTGTCCTTCTTCGTCACTTTGACTTTCTAACGCATCAACTATTAAAGGATAGATTGTATCTTCAAGCATTTCTAGATATTTTTGACCTGTTAAATTTCCATCAATAAATAATGGTCCAATAATTGTATCACCAAGTATACCAGCCCACACGTTTACCTTCTGCGGCCACTGTGTATGTCCATCAGTAAACACATGAGGATTTTCATCACACCAATATCGACAGTTGTGTTTATTGACAAATCCATTTAAAAAAGGTTGACTCATCAGAAAAACAAGTCGATTTCAATAAATGTGGATGTGTAGTTAATAATTGAAGCATTTCTTCACTAAACTCCACTCGTCTGTCTGGATCATCCTCGGTCAAAGTTTGATGAATCTGCATTTTATATGGGTGAAATTTATGCAATTTTAGCGCCTTATGAACAGTGCCCACTGATAGACCACTAATAGCAGAAACTTCACGCACCGAACTATTAGGATTTGAAGCATAATGGCCTATAACTTCAATTTGAGCTAAGTCATCCAATATTCTAGTAGAATTCTTGCGTGTTTTATTTTGACGGATCCTGTTTCCCGAAATTTTGAAACAAGGTCTATAACATACCTATGAGAGACATTTCTACCAGGTTGTCTCGCGTTATAAGATTCTGCAGTTCTTGCAGCATTTTCATTTTGAGCTCCGTACAAGAAAATTAATTCGATTCTTTCTTCTACAGTATAAACCATTTTAATGATCTAATTGCGAACTTTTATCAGATCTAAAGCGAACGGGAAAAATAAAACTCACTGAAAATCACAAAACTAACAATAGTTGAAGAAACTAATGTCAATTTATTTGTTTTGACAGTGTTTTGTTTTCATTGTCCTAAAATTATTCAAGTTGAATAATAACAAAAGCAATAACAGCCTTCTAACTAAAATAAATTTCGATAAATCCTGCAGTTTATTAAAATGTTTTATTTTGTTTCAACGCATCTTACTCGAAAATCCTAATGTGGGATAAAAAATTTTCCAACAAAGTTGTTTATTTTTTATGCAAAATATGAATCTGCTAAAAAAAATTAAGGTGTCTTTTGAAAAACCAAAGTTGACCTTCAAATGACCTTGAAAAGGTCAACAAATTAAGAAAACAATTATGCCATATTCTGTCTCCCTCGCTATCATAAACTTTCGTTCAAAACATTTTTTCATCTGACTTTTGGTTTTTGAGATATTAATTGCTGGAAGTTTTAAAATGAACACCCGACCCGGTATATTAATCGTGAAAGGTCTGATTGTAAATTAAAAATAGATTTTTTGAAATTTTTTTAAATTTTGCGCATAATCAACTGTTGATTTTTAAGTGTAACTATTTTTTTCTACCACGTCCAAACTTATTTGGTCACTTTCTTTCAATTTTTTACCTTGCTTTACCTTGAAACACTAATTTTAAAATAATTTTCCTTTTTGGAACATTAGTTCTTCTTTCCTATCGACCCATTGTAAATAAATAATACTTATAATTAATTTTATAAGTAAAACAACGATATGGTATGCTCTTGGTATCCACTAGTATTAAAATTGCCATCATAAAAAAGTATTGCGTCATTATTATCTTCGCTTTTTATTATATTTCTTTATATTTGTGCTAATAATTTTGTGTTACTGTATGATCACGTTTTCATCTATCAGTTATAATAAATTACTTATAGAAATTATATAAATTATTATCTAAAAAAATAGTAGGTTGGTTGACACTCACAAACGGTAATCGCTCCCTGCCATCTGTCGCATCAACATCTCCAATTTGTCCAGTAGGAGCGATCTAGGAAATATTTTGAGTTAGTAAACCGTTTGTCAAAACTGCCTGGAGTGACCGGAACGGAAAGTACCAAAGCTTCGGTTGCAGAAAGTCGGTTTTGACTAACGCAACCATGGCAAATCTTGAATTTTTAAAGCTGCTTTTTTCAAAATTTGTGGACCGACCATAAACTTTATTTTTCTATGGGCAAATTATTAAACCCTTTTATAATCTTTTATCTTTACTTTAAAATCTTTTATAATTTACTCTAAAATGGTCAAAGTCAAAGTTGAGGAATATTACCCATCCCCGTTTTTCTTATTTGCCTAAACCATGTCAGATATTGCGAAATCAAAAATTAATTAAATCTAAACTACATAGGTACTAAACATAATTTAAAAATTTCCATCAAATCGTGAGTGAACCATGAACAATAAACAAGAATGAATTTAATGTATCAAGTTAATTGAATTTTTAATTGAATATAAAATTGAGTAATAAATGATTCCATTGTAGATAACTACAATATTTATTTAGTTATAATATTATGATATAAAAGGATATCTGAAATCGGTAAAACTAGCAACTCAACCAGTTTCACAAACAAAATTTACCATGCATTCTCCGATCTTTTCAACATTATGTTTGTTACTAGCTCTTAGTTGTTGTTGTTTTCCAGCCGTTGGTAACCAAGGTAAGCAACAAAAAAATTTAAATAATAAATATATATAATCTATATGCCAAGGCATATAATATTTACTGGTCCATGATTTTAAGAGGCTCTCAGCAACATGAGTAATATTTTTTCAGTTTAAACAATTGAATCTCGAAACTAAGGACTTTGTTGGGGCTGAGGAGGATTTACCAAAACGTTTTGATGAATACGGACTTAGTTAATAAATTCATAAATTCTCCATATTTTTGACTTACCTTTGGCTAGAAAATACTTACCAACTCGCAAAACAATTAACCCGGATAAAAAATAGCCACCATATTTAAATTTTAATTACCCATAGAACTATATATAAAAATTATTATTTATAGATTGCCCAGGACAAAATCGGCAGTACCATAACTGCGTAGGTTGCCCTCTAACTTGCAGTTCTCCATTAGCCAGAGGATGTCCAGCCGTAAAATGTTCCCAAGGTTGTGAATGTAAATCTGGTTATTTACTAAAGAATGGCAAAGATTGTGTTAAGCCATCCGAATGTTAATCATACTCTGTGAATGATACATATATATTTTAATGTATAAATACATATTAATAAGCAATCATAATATAAATAAAAATATAAAAATCCAGTAGTAAATGTATTTAAAACCTACTTAAAAAGAGGTTATACAATTCGTCGGAATCTTTTCTTTTAAGTAATGCGATAATTTTTTACCACGTGAACCGATTTCGATGATTGTTTTTTTATTGAAAAAGGGGTACCTCCGAAATTGTCTCCGCATCCTACGCGACCCCCTGAGTCGCTTCAGGCGCTCCAAGCGGTTTTGACAGCGCAAGCACATCAAGAGTCGAATTCACACAAAAAGTGATTTTTTTCCGAACATTGTTGTCCGATCACAAATTTAATTTTTCTTTTATTAGCTAATTACATCATTATCTTTCATAATTCGTTGTAAAAACCGAGATTCTGGTATATTTACTGTCACCACAACCTATTTTAATTTTGGTGGACAGGGTTACAGCTCAAAAGAGCCAATGATAAAATTGCAAATTAACCTTAAAACCGTTTTTTTTCAAAATTGTGTGAACCGACCGCATATTTTTTTATACGCTAATTTTAGACCCTCATCTTTCATAATCCGCTTTAAAAATGGTAAATATCGCGATCCGGGAATCTTAACCATCACCGTCAAAATTAATTATTTTTCAAGATTTTTATAAAAATTTTATTATTTTTAGTTCAATTTTAGACAAATTAATTTGTTATATTGCAGAACATTATCATATAGCTGTTGCTAAATAAATAAATTATTATTATAATATTTTATTCTCAAATAACATTTAGGTTTTTTAAACCAATAAACAAATTCAATATAGTATTTATTAAGAACATACATTAGAATGATTCAGTAACAATAAATTTAAAAAAAAATACAAGATTTGTTAATATTCTAAATAATGTCTTTTTAAAAAATTGTCATTTAATTTTGAAGATTTAAAAATTTTCTTACAATGTGGCACGTTACCACAAAAGAACCTTCCTGTATTAAAATCTAGTGCCATATTTCTGTCGGACAAATTGAGTTTTTCAAAATTGACGCCGCCAGAAGTATGAAAGGGGCTAGGTACAAAAAGAGCATTAGAAGCTGCCGCAAAGTGCATTTCAAGTTAGGACGGAAAGGCTTAATAAAAAGATATTTCAATAAATGCCAGCAAAGGTAGCAACAAACATGGCCCTATTGTCGGTTGGCGCCGTGTTGAAAACTTAAAAATCAAAGCCCACGTGGCGGCAGGGCTGTAATCAGGAAATTTATTAATTAAAATTGTAACTTAAAATGATGCAAAACGAGTTTTGTTACAATATCTTAGATGATATTATAATGAATTTTGGAGGTATGGTAAATAAGCGTTCTGTTTTCTTCCGTTTTCGTTCGACCTTTCGCTTAATAAGCGGGTTTCTATTGTAAATCTAAAATGCTAAAGTTAATTAAAATTTCTCCATCAATAAGCATAAAAAATAATATCAAAAAAACATAAAAAATTTAATGTTTCAATTTAATTGAATTTTTAATTGAATAATAAACTGAGTAAAAAATAAATCAATTATACGTAACAATATTTAATTACATATACCCTGATATAAAAGGATATCTAAATTGGGCTTACTGTCAGTAAACCAGCAACCCAATTAGTTTCACAAGCACAATTCACCATGCGTTCTCTAATTTTTATAACATTATGTTTGTTATTAGCTGTTAGTTGTTTTTGTGATTCAGTCGATGGTAAGAAAGGTAAGCAACACCAAGTTTTAAATAATAAATATATTTAATCCGTGACGTAACTATCCATACGCCAAAATACACAATATGTACGGGTCCATGATTTTAGGTAGCTCTCAGCAACATGAGTAGTATTGGAGGAAATTTTGAGTGATACAGTCTTAGTTAATAAATTTATAAATTCGCCATTCAAATTAATTTTTCGGTCAGTTTGAATTTTATTATGGCCATGCTTAATGACAAGTCAGCAATAGGATGCCACTTAGGAGAAACTGTCCCGTTATCCTATGTGACAGCATATTTTTGGCTCACCTTTGGCTGCAAAATTTTTACAAACTAGCAATACAATTAACTTGAATTGGAAACAACCGTCGTATTTCAATACTTAACATTACCCATAAAACTAATATGTATTAAATTTTTTATTTCTAGATTGTCCAGGAAAAAATCAGGAGTACAGCAAATGTAAGTCGTGCCCTCAAGTTTGCAAACCTGCAATACCTCCACTATGTCCTTTATCATGTGTCCCAGGTTGTTCTTGTAAACGTGGTTACCAACTAAATAGTAACCAAGAATGTGTTCTTCCATCCGAATGTTAATCATACTCTGTGAATGATATATATTTTAATTTACAAGTACATATTAACCAATCATAATATAAATAAAAATATAAAAATCCAGTAGTAAATGTATTTATTTATATATAAGTTTTATTTTGCTCTGTATAATTTGTACAATTTTTTGCATTAAATAATGCAAGAAATTGAGCAGGTATTGCTGAAAAAATGTTACGCCAAATGCTTTACGGTCCTAATTAGAATTTCTTCCAAAACGGATGTATTACATCGAAGGTGCACTTAGTGCAAAGGCGCAAATTCACAACCCAGAGGGTGAATTGCATGTTGTGCAAAGCTAAATTAAGCAAAGAGCCAGATGATACTTAATGCTATGTGTGGAGATGTTTATTAGTGGGACAATAAAGACACAATTAAAGACTAAAATATAAATAAACTTTGCATAATGGTTTTGATTAATTAGTTCTAAAATCACAAGTAAATAGGTATGTCATTAAATTGTTACTAAATACTCTTCCATGAAACTTTGTTAAAATGAATTACCCTTATTAGGCAATTGCCATAAAAATATTAAATAAAAAAATGTCAGCCCGTATTCGTCCACTCCTGGACATAAGCCTCTCCCATTTCCACCAAACCAAAACCTTCAGAGATTGGTTTGGTTCTCCTGAGAGGTTTTTGGCAGTTAAAACGCCGCGCTTGCTGAGCGTGTTGGCGCGGAAGATGGTCAGAATACAATTATAATCCCACTCAATGGAAAATAAACACTTCTCTTTATCAAAATTAGTTTATTATTTTTGACGATCAATAATAACTATAAATTGCTGAAACGCAACCAAATTCGAATTTATATAAATCATTCGAAAACATTTCTTTAATTCAAAAACCTTGTAAAATAACCTTATGATTTACTGTTATGCGTTTATTCGCAAATCAGTTATGATAAATTATTTATATTACAGTTGTTAATCATTTATCGATGGGTTTATTAGATCTTTTATTTTTATTAATTAACAACTCAAATCGAGAGCCTAAATGAAGAAAATATCACATATGGGGTTGGTGAAAGAGATACACATTACAGTCAAACTCGCCCACCTGCTAGGCAACCAACACACCATTATGATTTGAATTCGAATCGAAAAAAGAAGAATTTATAAGTTACAAAATTTAAAAAAAAAAATTTTTTTTTAATTTTAGCGCAAAGCACTAAAATTACCTATTGATTAGGAATATATACAACACATATGACTTTATTGCTTATGCGTTTTGCTAACTATTAATGCATGCATTGAGTCGCCTTCATTTTGAGTATGCCCTACTTTAAAAAACGTATGGGTAATATTAATTTGCTATTTTTGCAGCATATGAATACATAAAAAATGCAATTCGGTTTCTATTCTGACCCCCACAATTGTCAGAATGGAACCTGAAGTCATTACAACCTTGCTTGACTTTGGATTCAATCAAGGAAAGCAATGAGCTGCTACTTTTATTTGACCCTTTCTTTGCAATGGTCTTGTCCCACATGAAGCAAAACCCTTCTTTCGCACCGATATCAAAAACACTAAAATTATACACTGCTAACTTACGCTTGTAATAAAATAATGAAACTTCTGACATTGGTGTAGTTAGAACCTTTTGTAAATCGTAAGCAGCGACAAATATATTTTTAGAAGTTTTTGCTTCTAACTTATCAATATTTTTTAACTCTCTTGAAATAAATTTACTGGCAAGATAATGAGTGTATTAAACTTCGGCTGCTTTTTTCTCCTCCATTGAAGCACTTTTATATATTGCACATGCAGATGCACATGCACTTTGGTTTAAAGAATCCTATGTTGTATTCGCCTTCAAAGATTTCTAAATACTGCCGTTTCTTATCCAATGATTGCGTTGGATGATTTTTTTTCATCCAATCCTCATAAAGCTGGCAGAGCTTCGAGAAAGTAAGCTGTTCATCAAAGCATTTCTTAACAGATTTTTCCCTAATATAGTGAGATTCCACAAAAGGTATCTTAGATATGTGTGACCTCACCGACTGCTTTATTTCTTCAGGTATTTTATTTGGTATGATAGAATAATGTCCACGTTTATAATTTAGGTCAGTGCAAGAAGAGCCTTGAAGATCTATATTTTGTAGATTGTTCAAATCCATTTGTCACTTATATCTAATGTATGATGGAACATTGCTTTACAAACCCGATGTATGATCCCTTTTACAGTAAATGAATATTCATATGACTGCTGGTTACCGCAATTATTATTTGATTTTGGGAACACGTACTACGCATTTACTTACTAATTCGACCTGTTGGTTGTAGTTATCCATTGCCCAAAAATCGTTAAATATAGAATTTTTCTCTTTTCCAATTATTTTCTCGTGACATTTCCGAGCACATTTTTCATTACATCTAGGCTTTATTTTCTTTACGTTCATTAATTTTCTTTTTCTGTTAATAAATTCTTCCCCAGAATTCGTTTTTTTTTTCTTTAAAACATTATCTCGCCAGTTTTTAACGATTCTCTTATTTTCTTTCCCGGGGTAGTTTTCTTTGGCATGTACCTTATCTTCTTTTCTACATCAGTACTTACATTATCATTTTCGAGAGCTATTTCGGTTTGTTGCAACTCAATTTCTTTAGGTATTTTATCTTCTTTATCAGAATCGATGTGTGAGCTATTGGCAGGTGAGTTTGAACTTTTGGATGATAAAACTGCTAAAGGCATATATTCTGACCCATCTGAAAAAAATAATTTTTTTTCATCGTCGGAATCAATGGTGTCGTAATTAATAACTGGTTTATTGAGACTAATGTTCCTTCTGAATTGTACCAAGTCGTTACCTGTTTCAATAATCGAAGTACTCAAATCTAATCTGTTATGATTATATTGAAAATCTGTGTTTTTATTACTTGAACCTTCTAATTGAGTAGGCAGTAAGTCGTTAACATCCAAATCCAATGCGTTTATCATACTTTGATAATCAATATCTTCAGGAGCCGCACTTGATAATTCTGAATTGCACTTATCTTGTTTCTTCCCATTGCACAATTCAAGCATTTAAATTAGTCTAAATTACAAAAATTAGTCTAAATGCGTTTTTGCCCAGTAGATGTTGGTCAAAACAAAATATTTTACGTCAAAATAATTTTCAAATAATAATACAAAAATATTTAAGTTTTAGCGAGATGATGTGCTGAAAAAAGATTACCCAATGCGGATTTGAACTCGAGCGTATTAGATGTGAATACGCGTGCTAACCAACAACACTACTGAGGCGATTACTTTATGTTTCACGGATCTGCTATATTGATTACTAAATCTAGGACCGCCACAAGTTCTATTTTAATTTTTGACAAAACATTTCTCATAATATGTATAGTAAAATTTTCAAGTTTTCATTACTTTTTTACAAATTTTTCATCATTTGCCATTTGCCAAAGTGAATCCTCTTACGGTACAGTGGAACCTCGCTTAACGAGCATCACGCACAACAAGCAATTTGCATAACAAACAATATAAATTGTAAAAAAATGACTAGCTTAACGAGCGACGGACGTTTCGCATAACGAGTGACGTGGATAGGGGAATCCCCAAATTGTGCGATGAATAAATACTACACATAACGTTTTTTTGAGTATTTTTTCGGCATAGAACACATTATCGCATTTTACATCAATTTATATGGTAAAAATTGTAGCGTTGCACCTAAACTTTGAATTTCCCAGCAATCCTAACTAACTAAGTAGATCTTCCCCTTTTACAAATACCTAAGCGCTATTTTGAGATGGCCACACCGTGATCGTCAAGTCAGTCTCGTTTGTTAAGGTCCAGACTTTGACCCCTCCCCAGTTGTGAGTTTACCTAATTTGCAACAAACTACACCCAAGTTTGCGATGTTCAAGGGCCGGAGAGGGCATTAAAGGCAGCGGACGAGTCCAATAAACACAAAAAATTAAACACAAAACAAGGTTTGATATTCATATAATTTCATATAAGATTTTTGGCTCTGCGTTTATAATTTATTACATGTCAAATCACTTGCTGGATAAAATACATACATAAATTCAATTGGCATAACGGAAAACATGTATAAAGTTTATTTCTTCTATTATAAATAGAAGAGAATATAATTTGCTTCGTTTATTTTAAATAAATGTAGGTTTATTGTAACGTTTTATCATGGAAAATATTTCGCGTCTATGCAAAAGAACATCTGTTTTAGAGGCAGGTGTATGAGCCCTTAGGGAGTCAGGCGCTGCAAACACGGCATTCTTCCGAAAACCACTTGATACAAGATAAATTTTACCAATTTCAATTTTGCCGATTTTGCGTTTCTGCTTATTGTCAATCTAATCTATTAGTATTTTAAGCGATCAATTTGCTTTCCAAACCGTCATTCTAAAAATAGAAGACCCAAGAACATCAGAAATTAAACCTGGTCAAATAATTACTTTTAATTAGTAAAGATGTTTACGATTAAACCCGATAGCAGCGTCTACCTCACTAAAAGTTATCTAAAATTCTCATGCTATTTTCCTTTGTATGATGGTCACACTATAAACCAAAAATGAACACACAAAAATGTAAGTAACTACAAAATCTAAAAAACTCTTTATGCACGTCTTCACACCTCGAAAGCCTAAGCGCTAATCCTTCTTTCCCGGCCGGTTCTTTCTCCGCTTCCTGTTACCACCACCTTATCTTCCGGAACAAATTATTCTCGTTAAGGGAGGTTCCACTGTATTCCAATTGGACTATAGTAACTCGAAGATAAGCGATATATATCTTAAATGATATTATAATAAATTTTGAAGATATGATAAATATGCGTTCTGTTTTTTTCGTTTCCGTTTGACCTTTTGCTTAATAAGCGGGATTCTACTGTAAATCTATAATGCTAAAGTTAATTAAAATTTTTTTATCAATAAGCATAAATCATAAAATAAGCATAAAAAATATCAAAAAATCATTAAAAAAACATAAAAAATCAAAAAAAAATTAATGTTTCAATTTAATTGAATTTTTAATTGAATAATAAATTGAGTAAAAAATACCCAGATATAAAAGGATATTATATCCAAATTAGGCTCACTGTCAGTAAACCAGGAACCCAACAAATTTCGCAAACACAATTTACCATGCGTTCTCTAAGTTTTATAACATTATGTTTGTTATTAGCTGTTAGTTGTTATTGTTATTCACTTGATGGTAATAAAGGGAAGCATCACAAAATTTTAAATTTTAAATAAATATACATATGTAAGTCAATAGTACGATGTTATCTATTAGAAAACTCTTCGTTTCTCGTATATAACGTCATTTCCTAAACTTACCATTGGTTAAGGCCAAGCTTAATAATAAGTCAGCAATAGGAAGCCACTTAAGAGAAACTGTTCCGTTATCTTGTGCGACAGCATGTTTTTGGCTTACCTTTGGCTGGAAAACACTGACAAAACAGCACACAAGAATAACGATCAAGGTCCAATTTTGCTGAAAAATAAACTATTAATGCCATCTGATATATGGTAATGAAGGTATTTTTTCAGTAAATATAATATAAAAAAGATTCCAGTCCAGAATCAGAACATTTTAAAATGTTATGGTTTATGAAGAAATAATCAAAGTGCGTGCGTTTAAGTTTAATTTCTGCTAAATATAAAACTTGTGACTAATCATTATTCCCGTATGCTCTTCAATTAGTTTAAATAAAAAATATAACCGCCGTATTTCAATACTTAACATTGCCCATAGATCTATATATTAAAATTTTTATTTATAGATTGCCCAGGACAAAATCAGGAGTACACCAATTGCACGAATGTTTGCCCTAGAACGTGCAAATATCGATTCGGTGTACCGGTATGTCTTCTCAGAGGATGTTTACCAGGTTGTTCTTGTAAATCTGGTTATATACGAAATAATAACGAAGAGTGTGTTAAGCCATCCGAATGTTAATTATGCTCTATGAATGATTAATATTTAAGTTTACAAATGCATATTAAGCAATCTATTATATAAAATTGAATGTTTGTTTGTTTGTTTGTTTGTTCATCTTTTAATAACTCTCAAACCGTTCGACCGATCCCAACCAAATTTTGCACAGTTACTCTCTAGGACCCTAAAGAGGTTTTTCGCTAAAAACCGGGACCGAAAAGCTTAATTTAAAAAAGTGAAAATTGCGGACGAGCATGAATGGATTAACGAGATTCCATCGCCAATACCTGTAATTGATATATGGTAATTTCACATTCAGTACCTACACTATTATAAGTGATTTGAAATACTGGAAAAGAAAAGCTCGGGTAAAGCAACCCTGCAAAATCAAAATAACTCAGACAAAGGCAAAGTATTTTATTTTTAAAGAGACCCGGCGAAGCCGAAGCCTAAAGTAAAGTACTTCAGACAAAGGCAGAGTTCCACCTTTTAATGAGACCCCGGGCGAACCCGGGGTATCCAGCTAGTCATAATATAAATAAAAATATAAAATGCAGTAGTAAATGTATTTCATTTCATGAGTTTTATTTTATTGTGTATAATATTAAATAATGCAAGAAGTTGAGTAGGTATTACTGAAAGAATGTATCGCCGAATTATTTACACTCCTAATTAGCACTTCTTGCAAAACGTATTACAACGAATGTGCACTTACCTTTCTTTTCGCAAAATTTAATTACCGCATTGGCGCAAATTCACAACCTGGAGGGTGAATTGCATGTGCAAAGCTAAATTAAGCAGAGTGTCAAATGATACTTAATGCTATGTGTGGAAGTGTTTATTAGTGAGACAAAAAGATACACAATCAAAGACTAAAATTAAAATAAACGTCGCATAATGGTTATAATTAATTAGTACCGAAGTCACAGTACAATCCCTGGCCATAAAATTATAGGCCAGTCAGTAAAGGAATTGTATGTTGCAAACGGTCGGTGTAAATCAAAATGTAACGAGGTTATGGTCATGGAAACTTGCAACCTAGCAATATACCTACAGCAAATGCGCTGAGAATTATAAAACAAGAATTTATATAAAATTATATTCACAAAGATCCTATCACCGCTATATCTATGATGAAAGCTATATTGCCTTATAAAGATTCCATTCGTGATATGGGAAATGATCCATTTTCGTTCATTATTGGACAGTGACAAAATTAATATGTATCGGCTGTATGCAAAACAAAACAAATTTCCAATAATAAGTATAGATGCACCAGCTTTGACGACATCAAGATTTTATTAACGCACATTTTTACTGTGGCATTACATCAAGAAGACGGAATCAACGCAGAAAAAAATCCAACGAGTTGCGAAGTATCAAAAACGTACTTAAAACAAAGAATAGCCACCCATGAAATTAATGGATTACCATTACATAAGAGTCAAGAAGAAGGTGATGAAATTAAAGGTAATGATAAAGTTGAAGAATTTAAACGAACGCAGTACAAATAATGATAATACAAATTTAGAAGAGAATTCTGATATTTTGAAACTAATAGAAATAATTTACGATGCTTGTCTTCAAGATTCAAAACATGCTACTAATGAAGGCAGTAATGATAATATGCAATATAGTCCACCGATTGCCAAAAAACTTTTAAATTTTGTAAATTACTCCCATGTTGGTCTGCTGTGATGCTTCCATTTTTGGATATGGAAACATAACGCATACAAGTGCAACGTCAGAAAGTTTATTTAATAATACAAAAAACCGCACGTTTTGCCACAAAAATCTGCCAATACGTGTTGATGAATTTCTGCAGATACATATCGACGCCACAAATGGTGCAATAAAAATGTTAAGATCAAACATGGATGTATCGCTGGGAGACACTTCAATCAATAATGAAACAAATGCTGCGGAAGTTGTTACTACGAAAGCATTAGAACGTATTGAATCGGAAGAACGCATCAAACCTAAATATTCAACGGAATGTTCTGTTCTGGAAAAACGTTCTGTAAAAATTGAAGATTCAGAAATAATTGGAAATAATAAACTTTCATACCTTAACCTTTACATTCAGTATGATCTGGTTTCCCGCTGAATTTAGTTTGGCACATACAAATCACCCTCTGGGTTGTGAATTTTGCGCTTTTGCTGTAAATAAATTTTCGCCACCAAAAGAGGTAAGTGCACATTCGACGTAATACTTTTCGGTAGAATTGTTAAATTAGGAGCGTAAATAATTCAGCGTTCCATTCTTTCAGTAATACCTGGTCAATTTCTTACATTATTTAATATTATACACAATAATATAAAACTCGGTTTAAAATAAAAATAGGTAAATAAATATATTTACTACTGGATTTTTATATTTTTATTTATATTATGATTGCTTAATATGTATTTGTAAACTGAAATATTTATCATTCACAGAGTATGATTAACATTCGGATGGCTTAACACACTTTTGGGCATCATTTAGTAAATAACCAGATTTACAAGTACAACCTCGGAAACATTTTCTAGCTGAACATGACGAATGACAACCGCAAGTTTGAGGGCAGTTTCCACAGCGTGTGTACTCCTCATTTTCTCCTGGGCAAACTATAAATAAATAATTATAATATATAGTTCTATATGGCTAATAACAAGTATTGAAATAAGGCGGTTATTTTTTTATTCATGCTAATTCTTTTGCGGTAAGTCAAAAATATCCTGTCGCATAGGATAACGAAATAGTTTCTCCTAAGTAACATACTATTGCTAACATCATGAAAGTTGGCCATAACCAATGGTAAATCAAGGAAATGGCGTTATCTATTAGAAAAGAAAAATTTTCTAATAAATAGCATCGGACTATTGACTTACCATTAACTGAAAAATGCAAACCAACCGACTTAAAAATTAATTTGAATGGAAAATTTATAAATTTATGAACTAAAGCCGTATCATGTTGCTTAAAGCCTTCTAAAATCATGGACACATATTGTGTGTTTTGGGGTATGGAAAGTTACGCCACGAATTACATACGTATATTTATTATTTAAAACTTTGTGTTGCTTACCTACGTTACCATCCAAATAACAATAACAATTAACAGCTAATAGCAAAAATAATGTTATAAAACTTAGAGAACGCATGATAAACTGTGTTTGTGAAACTGGTTGGGTGCTGGCTTACTGATAGCAAGCCTAATTTGGATAACGTTTTATATGAGAGTACATAATTATGTTACTAAATATTGTTACGTATAATTGATTTATTTTTTACTCAATTAATATTCAAATTATTATTCAATTATAAATTCAATTAAATTAATACATAAAATTTATTTTTGTTGATTTCTTATGTTTATTTAATGTTTTTATGATTTTTTAATGATGTTATTTTTTATGCTTGCTGATGGAAATTTTTTAATTAATTTTAGCAGTTTAGATTTACAGTAGAATACGGTTTATTAAGCGAAAGGTCGAACGAAAACGGAAGAAAACAGAACGCTTATTTACCATACCTCCAAAATTCATTATAAAATCAAGCAAGATACTAAATTCGTTTATCTCGAGTTACTATAGTCCATTTGGAATACCGTATGAGCGCTTCCGACGCAGAGGAGGATTCACATTGGGAAATGGCAAATAAAGAAAATTTTGTGAAAAAGTAACGAAAACTTGAAAATTTTGTTATACATGTTATGGAGAAATGTTTTGTCAAAAATCAAAATAAAACTTAAATTTTTGTATTATTTGTAAATTACTTCGACATAAATTATTTTGTTTTGACCGACATTTACTGAGCAAATGCGCATTTAGACTAGTTTCTACCAAAGAATTAAAATATATATTTCTGCAAAAATTTTTCCTGTTTTATTAAAGAAAATCTAAATAATCAGCTCTAAGTCTAAATATAAAGATACAAAATACCAACATTAGTTTTGAAATTTTCATTAGTTTTTGAAATATTTAATAAAAACTAACTAATATTAAATAAAAAGATTTAAAAAAAATTGCTTCCATAAACCAATTTTATCCAAAATTTAATCAGCTCTAACTCCTGCCATAAACATAAGAAATCTCAACTTTAGTTTTGAAAATCATGTTAGTTTTTAAAATATTAAATAAAGACTAATATTAAATAATAAAATTTAAAATAATAAAAAACAATAGTTTTTATAAACAAATTTTAACTAAAATTTAATCAGTTCTAAATATCGATTAAAATATGCGAAAACCTAAATTTAGTTTAAAAATTCGTATTACTTTTTGAAATATTAATTAAAAACTAATATTAAACAATAAGACTTAAAAAAATTAAAAAAAATAATTTCCATGAACAAATTTTAACCAAAATTTAAATAACTTTAACTCCAGCTATAAAGATAAGAAATATCAAATTTGGTTTTGAAAAGTTTGTTAGTTTTTAAAATATTAAATAAAAACTAATATTGAATAATAAAACTTAAAAAATTAAAAAAACAATAGTTTTCATAAAACAATTTTAATTAAAATTTAATCAAATTTAAAACTCGACATAAGTATGCTAAATCCAAAATTTCGTTTTGAAATTCCCATTAGTTTTAGAAATATTAATTAAAAACTAATATTAAATAATAAAATTTAAAAAATTAAAAAAAAATAGTTCCCGTGAATCAATTTTAGCCAAAATCTAATCAGCTCTAAGTCTCAACATAAGGATACAAAATCCAAAATTTTGTTTGAAAATTCCTATTAGTTTTTGCTGTAGGTCGCACACAAAATTTGACCACACACACACACACATACATACACACACACACACAGACATTTTTTGGAAATGGTCTTATTTTACTCAGGGGACCTCAAAAGTGTAAATCCATCAAAATCTCAAATTTTTTTCTGCACGAAAACAATACTTTCTCATATTACATATGATAAAGTAAAATACCTAACTTATTATGAGAGCGCCAAACTTGAATTTAAAGAAATTTAAAAGGTCGTTTACATGGCACCATTTAAAAACTGAATTTAAAATATCACACTATTTAAAATTTACAATAGTAAAAATATAGTAAATGATAAATACCAACCAAAATTAAAATAATCTGATGATCGTGCAGGTAAAGAAAAATTATAAATTTAAATTAAAATAATTACAAAATATTATATAATTGTAAACCAAAAGGTAGCTGTATAGAAGCCTAAGAACTGCGGTTATCCGAGTTCCACCTTTTTCGTATATAAGTGAATCGCTTTTGAAAAAATATTAAAACACGAAGATCACTACACCTTTTCCACATGTAATTCGGATTTCGTCAATTGTAATTCAGATTTGTCAACTGTAATTCGGAATTCGTCAATTGTAATTCAGATTTGTCAATTGATATTCGGAAATCGTCAAATGAAATTCAGAAAACGTCAGATGAAAATCAGAAAGCGTCAAATGTAATTCAGAAAACTTCAATTGTAATTCGGAAAGCAAGATATAATACATGTCCTATGTTCATCATATGCGAAAGCGCTAATTTCGCAAGTTATGTGAATGAAAAAAACTTCCAGTATACGAACTTATTGTCCACGCTATGCGAGATGGTATCAACGCACAAACCTATAATAAGCGTGCTTCTATTTTAATAGATGTTGTTACTGTTCAAAGAAAGGTTTCGAAGAATCACATTGAAATAAATGGTGCAACTACAGCATACTCTTTATTCCAACAGTTATTTAAAATAATCCATCTATCATAGAGAGCCGCAAATGTATCAAATGCAACCTGCCAGAAAGTAGGGGAGACCGGGGATGGTTTGGACACGGGATACAGTGGACACGTTTAAATTTCCCACCTAAATGAGAGCTGCGACGTTGTGATTTATTCTTGTTATCGTCAACACTAGAAACATTCAGTTTGCAAACGCACGTGGGCGCGGAGTGAGTTTTGTTGCTAGTAGGAGCATTTTTAATTTTTTGGGCAGTTGTATGTAACTTTTCATGGTAAGTCTGTAACCGTTTATCTAAAATTTGTTATTGTAATAATTTTCTCTTTCGTTTCTATCGGTATCTATGATAGTTAAGATCATATGTTTGTGGTATTTAAAGAGCAACAACACGCGGTTAAAATTTTATAACTTAAAATCTGTTACAGGTCACCTTGGGGATAGAATGGACAAGCTGTCCATTCTATCCCCGACATTAATTATTAATTTTTAATTTATCGTATGTAATATGAAAAAGTATTGTTTTCGTGCAGAAAAAAAATTTGAGATTTTGATGGATTTACACTTTTTGAGGTCCCCTGAGTAAAATAAGACCATTTCCAAAAAATGTCTGTGTGTGTGTGTGTGTGTGTCTGTGTGTGTGTGTGTGTGTGTGGTCAAATTTTGTGTGCGACCTACAGCAAAACTAATAGGAATTTTCAAACAAAATTTTGGATTTTGTATCCTTATATTGAAACTTAAAACTGATTATATTTTGGTTAAAATTGATTCATGGAAACTATTTTTTTTTTTTTAAATTTTATTATTTAATATTAGTTTTTAATTAATATTTCAAAAACTAATAAGAATTTCAAAACGAAATTTAGGATTTAGGATACTTATGTTGAGATTTACAACTGATTAAATTTTAGTTAAAATTGTTTTATGAAAACTATTGTTTTTTTAAGTTTTATTATTTAGTATTAGTTTTTAATTAATATTTCGAAAAGTAATACGAATTTCTAAACTAAATTTAGGATTTCGCATATTTTAGTCGACATTTATAACCCATTAAATTTTAGTTAAAATTTGTTTATAAAAACTATTGTTTTTTATTATTTTAAATTTTATTATTTAATATTAGCCTTTATTTAATATTTTAAAAACTAAAAGGATTTTCAAAACTAAAGTTGAAATTTGTTATGTTTATGGCAGGAATTAGAGCTGATTAAATTTTGGATAAAATTGGTTCATGGAAGCAATTTTTTCTAAATCTTTTTATTTATTATTTATTTTTATTAAATATTTCAAAAACTAATGAGAATTTCAAAACTAAAGTTAGTATTTTGTATCTTTATATTTAGACTTAGAGCTGATTAGATTTTGAGTCACATTGGTTAATGGAAAATATTTTTTTCATTTTATTATTAAAAATTATTTTTTAATATTTAATAAAAGTATGATAAAGTCATGGGCATGGCCACATCCGATTTTTTTGTTTAATATAGATGCCACGCCAGTTTAAGAGAAAACTGATCGAGTTTTCCTTGAAGGTGATTTGAAACGTGCCACAGTGGGGTATTTGACCTCAAAGCTGGCCGAAATTCAAAAATCAAATATTAGTTACATATTTGCTATTATGATTTTCGTAAACTACACTATCTTGGGCAACATATACACGAATTAGTTTCGACATTACTCGTTTCAAATTTCTTCCACATCGTAAAATATATGCACAAATGTGATAATGTGTATTTACACTTATTTTGAAAGCATAATTTTGCTAAAAATTTTATAAAATTCTTACTTTTTGTGAAGCCTGCAAGTTGTGATATGTTATATAACTTCTATAACAATTAATTTATAAAAATATGTGTTACAACAATCGTATTCATGCTAAATGTAAAAAATGTAGTTGGGGTGATACAGTTTTAGAAATTTTTAGTTGTATTATGGCAAATGTCGACCTATTTTTTTTTTTAACTAAGAGGTATTGATATAAGGAAGCAGTCGCGCTTGAAAAAGTTTACCCCAACGTACACAATTCTTCAATAAATACAATTAAGTATTTTTGAAGCACTTCATCAGGGTCACTTACAGGGACACTTACCGAAAGAGGTAGTAGAATTATTGAAACCACCTACTGTGGAAGCCAATGGTGATCATAACGACATTTTCGAGGCCGATGATGTTGATGATGATGACAATGTACATGTAGAGATGTAGATGGTACAAAATTTATATCTGTAATCTCGTTAATCTATTCGTGCGCGTCAATAGTGGCAAGATTTGGCCATTTTTTTAAATAAAAAACTGCGCTACAACCTATCTATGAATTTTTAAATATTATTGACAGTCCTAAAATAGATATCCAACTTAGAAATCCGTATAAATAGTATTTGATTTAATGCCAGCTTTTGAGGTCAAATACCCCACTGTGCGTGCTGTGGAAGAGGTTCTCAATAATAGGAGAAGCTTAAGAGGCGGCTGCTTTATACAATGTAACAAATTCCAGGCTAGCTCTTTACGTAAAAAAGCAAAGCAAGTGGGATTAGAAAATATGATGTTTAAGCCAAATTTTAAAAGTCGACAAGTTTTACAGATGAAATGAAAAAGCACTAGAGAAATATTTATTGCAGTGTCAAAAAATGTTTTATGGGGTCACTCCAAAAAAAGCCAGAGAATTAGCTTACCAATATGCTGAACAGAACCACTTAACATATCCTGAATCATGGAAGGAAAAACATCAAGCTGGTGAGGATTAGTTTTCTGGTTTCATGAAGCGACACTCCAGATTATCGATCAGAAAACCGAAGCAACCTCTTTAGCAAGAATGACAGCTTTTAATAGAACGACCGTTAAAGAGTTTTCGACAATCTGTATTATTTTAATACAGATCTTTCTGCATTATCTCTACAATAAGTATTTTAATATTATTTGAAATATAAATTACGTTTTAGTTTATATAATTACAAGATGTTGACTGGTTATTGTAGTTTTTAATTGTAACTGTATGTCCACTGTATCCGACTACTGTCCAAAGTAACCCCGTACTCGGGGATAATTTGGACAGATGACGTAGTCTGCTTTTGGTGCTAATTTGAAGAAACGGTTTAACTTAAACAATCACCAAAATTAATTCTAAAAGCTAAATAACAACCCTTTACACTGGTCTAGGAGCCGACACAATTAATCACAGAAATAGAAAGTTACAGCATTTAATTCAAAAATTGTCCAATACATCCCCGGTCTCCCCTACTGTAGAAATCTTCAACATATACTGGACCTAAAATTTAAACATAATTATACCGATTCTCTTCGATGTGAAAAGTGCAAATCACTAACAGAACAAGAGAAAAAATTAATATTTGGGTAATACCTTTTCTTAGAAATATGTGGACCAATAAAATCAAGTCAAAGTTCGTCAGTGGAGTTAAATATTCCACTAAAGGAAATTCTCTACAAGTGAGATTAACAACAAGGATTATTGCTGTCAAGAGTTGTTAGTTTTATTCCTCCAAAGCAGAAGCATAATATGAATGCGATTGGGCACTACGTATCTTATTGTTGGCGTTTCAGCTCGGGTAAATGGGAACGTTATGATGACCTACAAAATCGTCCCAAGGTACTGAGGCAGTCAGTTATCGCTACTAATGTGCAATTTTTAATATATACTGTATAAAAGTTTGAATTTTATATTTTATTTATTTGTAACTTTGTATTAATAAAATATAATTAAAGTACGTTTTCAAATATTTTAAAATTATTTAAAACTTAAGTTAAAACTGACAAATGGAATAAAAGTTGAATGGTAGCGCGTCACTTGCTCGGAGTTACCTCAAATTCAAATATCTGTAATTTCGTAAAAATTAAATTAACGGTATGATAATAGAAGCTCATTGAGCTCAAACGAAACTCTATCGATTGACACCAAATTCACTCAAAAATTCGAACCAGAACGGAAAATAAAACCATTTCTCCCCAAAGTTTTCGCGAATAACTCCGCGACGGTTGTGGTTCAAACGATAAAATTGAAGCTCATTGAAGCTCAAACGAAGCTCAAACGTTTGAGACCAATTTCACTAACAAATTCGCGATGGGGGCCGACAAAATGTACCTGGCTTGATACCTAATGGTATAAAATTAATTTAAAATTTAAATTTTACTAATTTTATGTGGTACGTGCCCTCCCCAGAATTGTCCTTATAAATATGATATTAAATTTAAGTTTTAACCGTAATAAATTTTAAGTCTGCGATAGAAATTAAGGTAATTTGAGTTCGTACGTATTGTCCGTCGGGATTTTGGCGGCAGGAACGGTAGCCGCGGGATTTTGACGGCGGGAATTGTGGCTGTGGGATTTTAGTCCGGCCGGATTTTGATTCGGCGGGATTTTGGTCCGGCGAGATTGTGGTCCGGTGATTTTGGGCATTTAGTATGGCGGGCTTTTGGCGGCGGGATTGTGGTCGCGGGATTGTGGCCGCATTTTGTCCCATCGAAAATGTTACTTACCTTACCCTCACATTTGTTGATTTTTGTTTTACGAGCAGGTTATGACTAGAAATGAAGCGGGCCAAAATATTAGAGCGCGATATTCACCCGTTGCCGAGAAAATCTACTTTGAAAATATCGTCTTTTTTCATATGTTATGGGGTACGGCTGAAGGGTCTAGTAATTTTCTTATTGGTATCTGTGGATATAGGGATAACAAAAAATACTATATATAAATTAAAATTATAATATATCAAGTTATACCTATATATCGTTTCGACAATGTCTGACTACAAATTCATGGAAACACTGGGCCCTTCGACAGTTGAAGAAATCGAAACCGATGAAGAATCTCTGTATAGTGAAATTTCTAGGAGGCGATTGAAAGATGCGATGGTGTATTGTCAGCAACTCCTTATTGCAAATAATTTAATGGCGCCAGAAGCTTCTGCGGTAATTAGTGAAGACGCTGTGGTAGTAGGAGAAGACATTTACCATTACATTATAACAACGTTAGGAGAAAAAGGAATTGTGTCGGAGGACGAAATTTTGAAGAAGTAAAAGAAAATATGACCGAAGATTGTTCTCCAGAGAGAAAAGGATGAAAATAGAAGAAATCGATAATATTCCACTAGATTACAAAATCAAGGTTTCTAATATTGCTAGGCAACATCCAAAGTGGAGCATTAAAACTCTTCAAAAAGGAGGATGTTCCCGTCTAAAAAGCTTTAAGGATTTGAAGAAATGGAGAAAACAAATTCAAAATGGTGGAACAAAATTTGATAAATTTGAAATTATTGACTCTTGGAGCAATGACAGGTTTGTAGAAGCTCAAAAACTCTCAACAAGTATCAACAAGAAACTTGCAACAGTGGGCATTATCTGCAGCGGGTCAGTTTGAGAATTTTGAATTCAAAGCCTCTGAAAATTGGGTTGTTCGATTCAAAGAAGACACCGAATTGGCCAGCGAAAAATAACCAAATTTGTAAGCCAAGAGAAACCGCGACACTGGAGGAAACTTTGGCTGCCGCTGAAAGATTTCGAATCCAGACTCGTGCGTTGATACCGAAATTTGACAAAGATCTTGTTATCAATACAGATCAGACTGGGTGTCAATACCAGTCAAATTATAACCGAACTCTCGGAGCGGGATCAAAAGTTATTATTGTTAATACAAAGGACATGAACAAGGTCACCCATTCCTATACAGCACAGTATGCCATTACCCTCTCCGGAAAACTATTACCTCTCGTTTTTGTATGCCTACAAGAGGCGACAGGATCATTTGGGCCGAGGGTTAAAATATGTGTAGAAGAATATGCTAGAAAATATAAAAATGTTGTTGTAACTTCTTCAAAGTCGGGAAAGTTGACAACATCTTTGTATAAAGATTATTTAACGAACGTTTTTAAGCCATACGTGGGAAAAGAACGTTTTCTACTTATAATCGATTCTTGGGGAGGCCAAACAAATCTAGATCTATACGATGAAGTATTTCAGGATGAAGAAGGTCAATCAACTTGTACGATTAAAGTAATTCCTCCGAAATGTACACCATTGGTCCAGCCTTGCGATGTTTACTTTTATCGACAAGTAAAAATTTTATCAAAGTAATTTTAGATATCATTGTGTGTATAGAATGGGTGATGTCATTCCTTTGTATTAACAATAAATTTTTGATAACCCGCCGCGTAGAGTTTCCTCTCGTTTTTGTATGCCTACAAGAGGCGACAGGATCATTTGGGCCGAGGGTTAAAATATGTGTAGAAGAATATGCTAGAAAATATAAAAATGTTGTTGTAACTTCTTCAAAGTCGGGAAAGTTGACAACATCTTTGTATAAAGATTATTTAACGAACGTTTTTAAGCCATACGTGGGAAAAGAACGTTTTCTACTTATAATCGATTCTTGGGGAGGCCAAACAAATCTAGATCTATACGATGAAGTATTTCAGGATGAAGAAGGTCAATCAACTTGTACGATTAAAGTAATTCCTCCGAAATGTACACCATTGGTCCAGCCTTGCGATGTTTACTTTTATCGACAAGTAAAAAATTTTATCAAACGTCTTCAAAATTGTGCACAGTTGATCGAGACACAACGTGAAATCAATTCTCGGGAAGATTGCATAAAAATACAATCGATAGTACAACATCAGTTGTCCTCACCAATTTTTTCGGATATGCTGCAGTACGCGTGGTTTGCTTCCAAGCTCACTGACGAGAGAAATGTTTTCATAAATGTAAACCAAATGTGCTTCCCCATAGAAATTTTAAACAATCCTTGCAAGTGTAAGAAAACTGCATTTATAAGGTGCGCTCGATGTAGTGAAACATATTGCTTTTTTGTTTTACGACGAATATCACCCTGGCTCCTGCAATTTTCGGATGATTCCTCCGAAGATTAATAGATAAAAATAAGATTTTTGATTTTTAGTACACAGCTTGATATATTATAATTTTAATTTATATATAGTATTTTTTGTTATCCCTATATCCACAGATACCAATAAGAAAATTACTAGACCCTTCAGCCGTACCCCATAAAATATGAAAAAAGACGATATTTTCAAAGTAGATTTTCTCGGCAACGGGTGAATATCGCGCTCTAATATTTTGGCCCGCTTCATTTCTAGTCATAACCTGCTCGTAAAACAAAAATCAAGCAAATCGGTTAGGTCCGTTATAGTTTTATTCTAAACCGACGAAATTACTATTGCAAGCTCACACCCTGAACGTGTGAAAAGGGGTGAACGCTTCACAATATTGCGTTACCCTTGCGCAGGGCCATGCTAATCTTCTCTGTATCTTTCCCAATTTTAGTAGATGTACTCGCCGAAGCGAGTACGGCTTTCTTCATTTGCGGTTTTATTTATATAGACAAAATTTTCAGTTGGTACATACTCTATAAAAATACAGAGTAGTGCAAAAAGTATACGAACATTAAGTAACGACAACAAATTTACGAGAATACCGTCAGATCTGTTAATAACGCATTCACTAGAACGCTATTCACATAACACTAGAGTGGCCTACCTTGTGTACGAGGTTATTGATTTGTAGAGACCACAAGATTTAGGTGCTTTTCACTGATTTGAAATTAGTAATCCTTGTCAGTAGCTTTTCAATGTATTTGTTTTTGAGAAGAATTGCCACTTTAACCTGTCACCCGAAAAGGTGTATAGAAACATAAAAAACCCATAATAATGCACTAAATATAAAAAAAATTAATTAAATTGACGAAAATTACGCGGAGCTACTATCCGCAACAATAGCATTTCTTGGAAACAAAAATGATAAAATTCATTTTTGCCGGATTACTTCGATTAATTTTTGTATTGTATTTTTATAATTTTTGAGCCACTCTGTATTTTTATAAAGTACCAACTGAAAATTTTGTCTATATAAATGAAACCGTGAATGAAAAAAACCGTACACGCTTTGACGGTACATCTACTAAAATTGGAACGATACAGAAAAGATTAGCATGGTCCCTGCGCAAGGATGACACGCATATTCGTGAAGCGAAATAAGTAATTATACCGACTGTTATTTATTTAAAAAAATCACACCAAAAAGAAGATTTAGTCCAACGAGATAAAATCTTCGTCGTCATTAATCGAATTCAACAACGCATTTAGAGATTCCGACAAGTCTTTTTCTTCTTCGGCCTGTTTTTTTCTTTTCGCATTTTCTACATGCACTTCCATTTCCGCATTACGTTTTCTGTTTAAGCGTTTATTTGCCTCAGAATAATTTTTTGCAGAATTTATTTCTGTCGCACGCATCGGACTTTCGCAATAATCATCCACCATCTTAGAAAAGGATTCCAGGATCATCGTTCTCAACGCTACTTGACATCGCCAATCCTGGTTTCTTGTTAAGGCACTCACCTTTTGGATTTTCTTTTTTATATGTTCTTGAAACTCTTCTACATACATCATTTTTGTTGTGCGTATACTACACCTTTTCCACATGTAATTCAGAAAAGATCAACTGTAATTCGGATTTCGTCAATTGTAATTCAGATTTGTCAACTGTAATTCGGAATTCGTCAATTGTAATTCAGATTTGTCAACTGTAATTCGGACTTCGTCAATTGTAATTCAGATTTGTCAATTGATATTCAGAAATCGTCAAATGAAATTCAGAAACCGTTAATTGAAATTCAGAAAACGTCAAATGAAAATCAGGAAACGTCAAATGTAATTCATAAAACCATAATTCTGTCACAGAATTAGCCGAACTGTAAGCCAATTTAATCAGAGCAATTTCTGTGGCTGGTGTTGTAAGTATGGATCGCAGAAGAGGTTCATTTACTTCACAACTAGCAAATGATTGGGTAAGGGCATTACTGCAGCGTTGGCAAGATATGGGAAATCAATTGTCAGATTTCGTACTTGTAGTAGACAACGCGCCATGTCATTCAAGATTGGAAACTGTGTTTGATGGAACGACAGCAATTTTGTTGCGACTAGGACCCTACTCATCAATGTTAAATCCAATTGAGTTCATTTGGTCAAAAATTAAGGCAGAGCCAAAAGCCATATTCGAGTTCCCAATGTCACAGGACCTAATCTTACAGAACAAAGACTGATCTATTTAGAAGAAATAATAGATCGAGCTAAGAACACCGTAAATGGTGGCGATTGTGCTTGTGCTGCACAACATTGCACGACACATCAAGCAAAAGCCTTATCTATGGAAGATATGCAAGTCGGTCGCTAACTTATTTGCTAGAAATTGATTTAACAAATTGTTGTGAAACAATTTATGGTTTATTTCTCTTATTATATGAATAAAATTTAAATATTTATTAAATTTTATTTCAGTTTGGTTATAATTTCATTCTATGTAATTTATATGCAATCCTAATTAAATTATCATGCTTTCCGAATTACAATTGAAGTTTTCTGAATTACATTTGACGCTTTCTGATTTTCATCTGACGTTTTCTGAATTTCATTTGACGATTTCCGAATATCAATTGACAAATCTGAATTACAATTGACCAATTCCGAATTACAGTTGACAAATCTGAATTACAATTGACGAATTCCGAATTACAGTTGACAAATCTGAATTACAATTGACGAAATCCGAATTACATGTGGAAAAGGTGTAGTGATCTTCGTGTTTTAATATTTTTACAAAAGCGATTCACTTATATACGAAAAAAGGTGGAACTCGGATGACCGCAGTTCTTAGGCTTCTATACAGCTACCTTTTTGGTTTACAATTATATAATATTTTGTAATTATTTTTAATTTAAATTTATAATTTTTTCTTTACCTGCACGATCATCAGATTATTTTTAATTTTGGTTGGTATTTATCATTTACTATATTTTTTACTATTGTAAATTTTAAATAGTGTGATATTTTTTAAATTCAGTTTTTTAAATGGTGCCATGTAAACGACCTTTTTAAATTTCTCTAAATTCAAGTTTGGCGCTCTCATAATAAGTTAGGTATTTTTTAGATTTTCTTTAATAAAACAGGAAAGATTTTTGCAGAAATATATATTTTAATTCTTTGGTAGAAACTAGTCTAAATGCGCATTTTCTCAGTAAATGTCGGTCAAAACAAAATAATTTATGTCAAAGTAATTTACAAATAATACAAAAATTTAAGTTTTATTTTGATTTTTGACAAAACATTTCTCCATAACATGTATAGCAAAATTTTCAAGTTTTCGTTACTTTTTCACAAAATTTTCTTTATTTGTCATTTCCCAATGTGAATCCTTCTCTGCGTCGGAAGCGCTCATACGGTATTCCAAATGGACTATAGTAACTCGAGATAAACGAATAGAGTATCTTACATGATTTTATAATAAATTTTGAAGGTATGGTAAATAAGCGTTCTGTTTTCTTCCGTTTTCGTTAGACCATTCGCTTAATAAGTCGTATTCTACTGTAAATCTAAACTGCTAAAATTAATTAAAAAATTTCCATCAGCAAGCATAAAAAATAACATCATTAAAAAATCATAAAAACATTAAATAAACATAAGAAATCAACAAAAATAAATTTTATGTATTAATTTAATTGAATTTATAATTGAATAATAATTTGAATATTAATTGAGTAAAAAATAAATCAATTATACGTAACAATATTTAGTAACATAATTATGTACTCTCATATAAAACGTTATCCAAATTAGGCTTACTATCAGTAAGCCAGCACTCAACCAGTTTCACAAACACAGTTTATCATGCGTTCTCTAAGTTTTATAACATTATTTTTGCTATTAGCTGTTAATTGTTATTGTTATTTGGATGGTAACGTAGGTAAGCAACACAAAGTTTTAAATAATAAATATACGTATGTAATTCGTGGCGTAACTTTCCATACCCCAAAACACACAATATGTGTCCATGATTTTAGAAGGCTTTAAGCAACATGATACGGCTTTAGTTCATAAATTTATAAATTTTCCATTCAAATTAATTTTTAAGTCAGTTGGTTTGCATTTTTCAGTTAATGGTAAGTCAATAGTCCGATGCTATTTATTAGAAAATTTTTCTTTTCTAATAGATAACGCCATTTCCTTGATTTACCATTGGTTATGGCCAACTTTCATGATGTTAGCAATAGTATGTTACTTAGGAGAAACTATTTCGTTATCCTATGCGACAGGATATTTTTGACTTACCGCAAAAGAATTAGCATGAATAAAAAAATAACCGCCTTATTTCAATACTTGTTATTAGCCATATAGAACTATATAATATTATAATTATTTATTTATAGTTTGCCCAGGAGAAAATGAGGAGTACACACGCTGTGGAAAATGCCCTCTAACTTGCGGTTGTCATTCGACATGTTCAGCTAGAAAATGTTTCCAAGGTTGTACTTGTAAATCTGGTTATTTACTAAATGATGCCCAAAAGTGTGTTAAGCCATCCGAATGTTAATCATACTCTGTGAATGATAAATATTTCAGTTTACAAATACATATTAAGCAATCATAATATAAATAAAAATATAAAAATCCAGTAGTAAATATATTTATTTACCTATTTTTATTTTAAACCGAGTTTTATATTATTGTGTATAATATTAAATAATGTAAAAAATTGACCAGGTATTACTGAAAGAATGGAACGCTGAATTATTTACGATCCTAATTTAACATTTCTACCGAAAAGTATTACGTCGAATGTGCACTTACCTCTTTTGGTGGCGAAAATTTATTTACAGCAAAAGCGCAAAATTCACAACCCAGAGGGTGATTTGTATGTGCCAAACTAAATTCAGCGCGAAACCAGATCATACTGAATGTAAAGTTTAAGGTATGAAAGTTTATTAAAATTAATTGTTCTTATTAGGTAATTGCCAAAAACATATTAAATTAATTCAATTGATTTCCGAATAAACCTAAGAAAAGATGGGAGCTGTATTCCAAAAAGATAAAAATTGCCTTTTTACATTATCATAATTAAATGTAAAATTCTAAATTAAATTCAATGTGCGTGAAGTCAAAGAGTATATAGATATACTCTATACTATATCTATATACTCTTTGGTGAAGTTAAAAAGTTCCCTTTTTTTAAAAAATCAGTTTTTTTTTGTTGTTCTCGATTGTTCTCCATTTGTTCTCAAGTGTTCTGTTATTTTTTTTTTGATTTTGCAATAAATCATCAAAAAAATCGAAAAAAATTTTTTTGCCAGCTCCCCTTTTATCGAAATTTAAATTTTTTTTGGTTGTTTTCAATTGTTCTCCATTTGTTCTCAATTGTTCTGTAAAAATAAATTCTGTAAATCTAATATTAACCGCGAAATAAGATTTCACGCCAGCTCCCCTTTTATCGAAATTTAAATTTTTTGTAGTTGTTCTCAATTGTTCTTCATTTGTTCTCAATTGTTCTGTAAAAATAAATTCTGTAAATCTAATATTAACCGCGAAAACCGCAAAATAAGATTTCACGCCAGCTCCCCTTTCATCGAAATTTAAATTTTTTTTAGTTGTTCTCAATTGTTCTTCATTTGTTCTCAATTGTTCTGTAAAAATAAATCGTCTAGGTATAATAATAACCGTGAAATACCTTATCTAAGATTTCGCGGGTACTCCGCGTTTTTAAAATCTTAAGTTTTACGACGTTGCTGCTAATCTTTATCTATATATATAAAATGGATGTATGTTTGTGTGTGTGTTTGTGTGTGTGTTTGTTCCTTATAGACTCCTAGACCGTTCGACCGATCCCAACCAAATTTTGCACAGTTACTCTCTAGGACCCTAAAGAGGTTTTCCGCTAAAAACCGGGACCGAAAAGCTTAATTTAAAAAAAAAAGTGATAAATTGCGGACGAGCATGAATGGATTAACGAGATTCCCATCGCCAATACCTGTAATTGATATATGGTAATTTTACGTTGGTATATTCACATTCAGTACCTACACTATTATAAGTGATTTAAAATACTGGAGAAGAAAAGCTGTAGAGAAAATTGTAGAGTACAATATAAACCGTTCTAAAACACTCGACAACGGGAACACTAAAAATCATTCTGAAACGCTCTAGCAACGGGAAGCAAGATTTCCCGTCGAGAAGAAAACCTTAAGCGAAGCAGGATACTCGGGAAAATCTAAATACTTCACACAAAGGCAAAGTATTTTAATTATAGGGAAACCCGGGCGAAGCCAGGTATCCAGCTATTCAATCATTCAGACAAAGGCAGAGTTCCACCTTTTAATGAGACCCCGGGCGAAGCCGGTATCCAGCTAGTATTAAATAACAAATCAATTTAACTAAATAAAGAAGTGGGTAGGTATTTACCATATACATATTATTATAGTTATAAAATGTTATTAACAAATCCTTAAACATCGCAAATGTTTTTACTCAAGTACCTAAAATCTATAAAATTTTTGGAAAAATTTAAATTGCTATAAAATGCGATGTCTCAAATATGTCGATAGTACATAAAACACATTTTATCCAATACCTCATGATAATAGGCTCATAACTATGGCGATTTTAAACCAATAAACTAACGTATAAGTCACGGAGTGAGCTAAAACATTAAAACTCACGCTAAAATGCTTTAGCTCACTCAAAGTTAAAAATAAAACACTCGCGTACTAATACATTTTTATTAATTTATATTAAACAGATCAACGTGATTAATTAATATTTACATTAATCTGGAAGTTAAAGGACATCGTTCTGTTATTGGTTTCAGGCTGATTTGGGTTATTGGACGTTATAGTTGTTGTAGTACTAGAAAGCATATTTGACGAATCATGAACAGATCCAACCGTTTGATCAACAGTAGTCGAGGGTGAAGAATAATTTGTTGTTTGTTTAACCGGGCCCTGTATCTTCTTGGCTATATCAATCTTGTTGGAAACTGAATCTTGTACATAACCTTCCGCCACCGTGGATGATTTCCAACCACCGTGACGTTTCAATGTTAAAATATCAGCCCTGCGTTTGCCAGAAGAGTAGCTGAAGTGCGTCTCATACTATGTCCTGTATATAATTGAGCTTCAGGCAGGTTCAAGAAAGACGCCACTTTTGAGGTATCTTAGATAAGGTGTTAATGCCAACTGGTTGGCTAGTACATTTTCATTCTTGTAATTCAGAAAGAATCTTCGATGTGATATAATTTGGGGTCTTAAAGATACGTATTTTCTGTAAAGTTCAAGAACATTTAACGAAAACCCTTCAGTAACAATCGTGAAGCTTCTCGATACGTTTGTTTTGTATCCAGTAACATAACATACAGATATCCTCCCTTATCTTCTACATCATCAACCGTCATCTTTGTAATTTCGTCACATCGACAAGCCCTGATATTCCTATTATTAATGCAACCTAAAAATAATAACAAGTAAATACTTCAGTAAAACAATAATAAATATGTAATACCTTCATCATCAGGTATTCACTGTTAGGTGCCTCAGTCAGAAACTTTTCAACGTGTTCTCTTTCCAAGATTTTCGCTTTTTAGGCTTGTAAGGTTTTGCTACACTTTTCAAATAGGCAATCAGTTTTCCGTATTTTGATATGTCAATATTTTATATATTTTCAAAGTACTTCTTAGCATGGAATATTTCGTCCACATTGATGAAGGTGCTAATTTTTTTCTGCAACTATAGAAATAGGCCAGCATGATATCTTCATTAACTCCAATTACATGTCGCTGCTTACTCCATTCATTAAATTGATGAAATTCTTTATCGTAGTAAATTTTGACTTTTTGGAATTAAATCCTTACATGCTGCTTGCGCTTCTTTCTCAACTTCTTGAGGAATATAAATATTTTGTTGTAATTCAACCATTTCTAATGAATTTGTTGACAATATTGATTTGTTTTAATTCGTTTACCATAGTAACTTCACACGGCATTCTACTACACGGCAGACTACTTATTAAATTTTTTTTTAAATTTGATTTACATACTACATAAATTTAAATTTGACAATTTAAAACGTCAAATTTAGAATTTTTGAAATCGTTATATGAGGTATTGGATAAAATCTTGTATGACACTCGTGTGTTAAGTTACATAACACACTAGTACCATAAATAGCTATTTTTTATAATCTTACTAAAACATACATCGCTATTTACAATCTACCAAGACGTTCTTTTCGCGATTTCTACAAATATTAAAATTAGAATTCTGGAACTATTTTCTTATTAGTCAAGTTTTTTAAATTAAACATTTAAATGATACAGGCCAATCATGCCAAGTATATACGTTAGCTATTTAATATGCAGGGTGTCCCCGTGACCTTGGAAAACCTTTGAGTTGGTGATAAAGGACACTTTTCTAAGGCAAATTTTCAAATAAAATTATTGTTCAAGTCCAAACTTTTGGAGGGGTGCCTCCTTTTAAAGCAATTTTTTAAATTTCTGATTTCAAACGGTCATAACTCCGATATTATTGAATTTTTAGACTTAATAGATTAGAACTTTTTTAAAGATCACTTGCTTATCTACAAATTAGGTTATAACCTTCTATTATCTAGGATGAACAGATTTCGAGTTGTGAATTAAATTAAGAGAAGAAATATCAAAAAAATTGCTAGTTTTATTTTTTCATTTTCTTGCAAACCCTGTATCCTTTAAACTAAACTCCTTACAAAAAGTAACGGTCCAATTCGGGTAGAAAATTTTACGGGCTAGAACTTCTAATACAATCGCTGAGCATTCTTCTGTATGTCATTTATTTACCAGAGATTCACCCATTTGGATATTGTTCGTAATTTTCCATATTAAAAAAATGGGAGAGTCTGTTCGAGCGGCCATTTTGGAAAATTGACGCCATCTTTAATTCTTATGAAATACACTGTATAAGCATTAGGTGTCATTTTACATGTTTTTAGGGTTCTAAACACGTTTCCGATATTATAAATATTGAAAAGTGGTTAGTGCAAATTATTAAAATGACCAATCTTGAAATGTACTTTAAATCACACCCTGATTTAACTAACAATGTTTTTAACTTAACAATTTTGAAATGAACGGAAACTTGGCGTGCCGTAGCTCTAATACCTAGACGAATCGACAATTTTTTCAATCCAAGTTTCTTGAAGATAGTCTAATGATATAACGGAAGAACCAAACCATCTGTACTATTCGATAATAACTATCACTCTCTGACCCTCTCTGTTTCTTGCATGTTTAATGTGAGGAATAATACGGAGATCAGCCTCATCTAATATGGCAAATTGCAGTTCTTAGTGGGATTGTCTTAAATTATTTTGTTGTATGAACATAATGCAGTTGGGTTAGGAAAAGATGTTGCACTACAGAAGACCTGCATATTTGGCCATGTATTGTCACATTTTTCTAGTAGATTCGATTTTGAAACAGTCTTGAAGTTTCATTTTGTACAGGAATTATCTTTCTTCTTCATGTACTATATCCAGTCCTCCCGATGCGACGTTGGCGATTCAACTTGGCCAATGCCAAGAGTAATTACAATACAAATGTTTTATTTTTAAACTTTTAACATTTTACTGTTCACTTAAAAATGTATGATTAAATATAATAATAGACCATACAGAGTGAATTTCAAATTAATCCCAACAGTGCGGCCTTCAGGCCACACAATCAGCTAGTTGTGAATAAATTTGAAACCTAAGGTCATCCAGTAAGATTTTATAGAAATTATAATTTTTGTTTACTATTTTTTTCATTCCACGATGTTGCTGAATATGGCCCTGCTATTTTGAACGTTTTTGTTGGTAATGTGTTGTGAAAAAATGTGTACTAGTTAGATTACACTGGCCTACCACCTCGACTATATATTCTTTTTCAATTTATAATTCAGGTCGACTATGTTTGTCTTTTTGCATTTCTAAAAATTTCTAAAATTTACTTATAATTTTTATTTCACCAAAATTCAAATTTGGCTTTTCTTTCGATCATAAAATTTGGCTCTGAACCCCAGAACCGATACAGAACCAAATAGTATTACGTCACATTTTAAAAATTTTCCTGGAGATCCATTTATAGATTTTGAACGATTGTATTTTTTAAACATCGATCATATTATTTAGTGCCTATATTAGCATGTATTTTAATTTTGTTGTTTTCATATTTTATTTTCTTTATAATAAATGATATTTTTTAGCAACGCGAAAATACAACTCAATTAATGCTGGCATATGGAAAATATAAATAAAAGTATATCTAAAAGCAGTAAATTTCGATAATTTTTACATTAATCTATCTTGTAAAAGTGGAACTAATGTAAATTTAATTATAACATAAAATAAATGTAAACAATATAACTAGAAAAGTAAATTTTACTTGGGGTGTTCTAAGCACCCCACCTTCCTACTTACGTTACTTTTGACACCTACCTACTTAAAGGTTAAGATATATGCAGATACTAAAAAGTCTAAAAAAAGACCTCTAAGTTCAAAGGATCTTTTGAGTACCGGGCTTTCCGAATCTTCAACCGGTTTTCCGATCTCTTTCAAAATGGCTAGCAAAAGCTCGCATTCAAATAGCAAGTGATAAAGCGTTTTTTGCCTCACAAGTTAATAGACCTTAATCTCCTCGGTATTGGTTAAAAATTAGCATACTGAACCAATTACCTTTTAAACTAGTATGTTTTATTAATTTGTAAATTATTTGTACATATTGTTAAATAAATATTATTATTATTATATGAAAGCATTCTGGCGAGCGAAATTTCACCTCATTTTGTCGTAGGTCCTTACAGGTTTCGTTTGACATTTGTGATTCTCGCATCTTGGGTTAACTTAAAAATAGGATAGCCCAAGATTGTAGGCGGATTAATCCAGAGACACCAGGAAGTCCGGGAAAAGTTCCAAAATAGGTTGTACTATTGTTTAGGCAATAATGGAAAATATTTTAAAAGTGTTATTTCATAAATTTTCAAGAATTTTAATAATTTCTGAACAAAATAATTTTTTGTTTTATCTTTTAATTTTTACCTCCAATTCAAACGGATAGACAAAATTCAATTTTTTTTATCGTGGGTGAACTAGAATTTTTTCTATCTTTAAAATAATGTGTGGCAAGGATTATTTAGTCAAATGTACCAAATTAAAAAACTTCTAGCTTGCTATTTACTCGGAACTAGGGGCGGCGAATTTCCAATCCTGCTTGTAGCGACATAAAATCTAGCGCCGATCGGCCCTGACCGCAATACCCAAATAATTTATATTATATCAACAATATTTACTTACGTTTAAAATGATATAAAAGGATGTTTTGAATGGCTTGTAATCAGTAATCTGAAAATCAACTTAAATTTAACAAACACAATTTGCGATGCGTGCTGTAATTTTTGCGTCGTTATGTTTGATATTAACATCTTCAGCTTTTGGTTCGCAACGTAAGTAATACAAATCTTAATAGCTTTTTATTGCAATCCTATTAACAATAATAATATGCTATAGATAGGGATGGCTTTTGTTTATAATGTATTGAACATAATTACAATTTACGTTTTAGAAGTTTCTACAAGAAAGTAAAGCAGTTTAAAAATAAATTAGTCACACTTCCTTGCCTAAAAGAATTTTCACCATGTCAACTATTTTTTGCCATAACTGCCCACTTTTTAAAAACATAGCGCGACCATTGATATTTTGGACGTCTTCAAATAACTTTTAAAAACTATTCAAAATTTATTTATTATTTTGTTACCACCAACACCAAATCAAATGCCTAAACTAACAGCGTAACGCCCTCAAACTAATGTGAGTGACTAACTGATTAACTGAAAAATGGCTACTTTATAAACTCCTGAACAAAAATCTTTACGCACTCTTAATTTTTGTTATTAATCGTAGTTATATACCCAAAAAGTGAGTTGTAGTGGCTAAATTTTTGATTACATATAGTTATTAAACTCTAGTTTCACCCTGTTGGCAATAGGGCCCTATCTAGTTCACTGGAAAGGTGAAAAAAACAAAAAAAAGCAGAAATTTATTAAATATTTAATTGTTGCAAAAAAATTAAAAAAAAAAAAGAAAGTATTATATGTTAAATTTAATATTTTGTGTTGCCTCCACGGGCTTTAATGACAGCTTTACAGCGTCGTGGCATACTTTGAATTAAGCTTTTTATGCTTTCTTGTGGAATCCGATCCCATTCTTCTAGCAAAGCGTTTTGTAGCTCTCCTAGTGATTTTGGCTGCACTGGACGGGCTCGAACCTGTCTCCCCATTATGTCCCAGACATGTTCAATAGGATTGATGTCTGGACTACAGGCTGGCCACTTCAAACAATTAATTCCAACATCTGCTAGGTATGATTTTGTTGTCGTCGCCACGTGCGGTCGTGCATTATCTTGCATTAGCACAAATTTCTCTCCTACAAAAGGTGCAAATGGGACCACATATTGTTCTAAAATATCGGTTATATACCTTTCAGCATTTACCGAAGCATTTCCAAAAATGTGAAGCTCGGTACGAGCCTCTAACGATATGCCACCCCAGACCATAACTGATCCTCCAAAGAAATTGGTCCGGAGAGCAAACATTCGTTGAGAATATCGTTCCCCAGTTCGTCTCCATACCCTTTGACGACCATCTGGACCCTGTAATGTGAAACGAGACTCATCTGTAAATAAAACGGAGCCCCAGTCCTCTTCAGTCCAATGTTCATGCTCTCTCGCAAAATTGAGCCTCACTTTCCGATGTCTCTGCGTTAATACAGGTCCAGTTGCTGGACGGCATGAATTAAGTCCACTTTCTACAAGTCTCCTGCGGACGGTTTTGTTACTAATAGGTTGATTGCGCACTAAATTTACCTGACTGGCTATAGAATTACTCGTTAATTGAGGATTTTGTAGGGCTATTCTCTCAATTACTCGATCCTCTCGCGAAGTGGTTGCTCGAGGACGACCAGAACGGGGCCGATGTTGAACACTACCCGTCTCCAAATAACGCTTTTTAATGTATCTCACCGTTCCTTCACTAACATCAGTACGTCGAGCAACTTCTCGATTACTAAGACCCGTTTCAACCAATGCAATAATTTTCGCTGATCTTTCCACATTTGCTGACATTTTATAACCAAAATTTACTATACACACACAATATCACTCGTAAATAATTTTTTAAAACAAAATTCACAACAACCGCTTACTTTCAAAAAATTCAAATAATGCACCTTACTTGCAGGTATATGAAATTACAAAATAAGTACCGTTATAGGGCCATTAAGTAATATAACAATGCAAATATTCTAGAATTTTCTATAAGGGGTTTGCAGGGTGGTAATATTGACTACCCCTACATTTTAATCTGTTGTATACAGGATGACACTTGAAATATTATATAAAATATTACTTTATATCTAGTGCGTAAAGACTTTTGTCCAGGAGTTATAATGTAAAAGATGTCAAATGTGCATTTTATATTTGCAGAGTTCTGAAATGCAGAATTGCAGTTCGCATCGCTTCTTATATAATTTAAATGGAAAAGTACTTATCACTAATTCCGTCATAATTACAATATACATATAACTCGACCACTGTAAACTTAACTTACAAAATTTTTGTTATACTGCTTTATAGATACATGTTTCACATTTTGTAAAATAATTGGTAATCTAATAAGAAACTAAATATACAGCACATACGATATTTACCTAGATGAAGGCTAAAAGGTTATTATACTATAGTTATGAACAAATTAGTGTCCAGGAGAGTGCAATAAATTTAGATTATGTGATGTACATATGAACACCTTTTCAGTGGCGATTTAAGACACTTTTCTAAAAACAATATTTTAATAAAGTTTTGTCTAAATCTAATTCAAAGGGTATAGCTCTCTCTATAGTAATTTTTTCAATACCTACCTTCAAATGATCATAACACTCAAATTTAAATTATTATAGAATTGAATTTTAATAGATGAGAAAATCAGAAAAGCGGCGATATAGACAAATGTAGTTAAATAACTTCATCTGGAAATTATTAGTATTGAGAGTGGTATAACAGTCTACGGGTCAGGTTTAGTTTAAGCGCTTGCGCATCGGATTGTGCAATCAGCAGTCAACCTGTCAGTGAATAATTTTGTACTTTTAAATTTAATTCAAATTTAATTTCTTTTCATTGGCAAAAAAATTGACCAATGAAAGATGCGTCACGTGTGTCAATAAAACACAACAAACCAAAAAAATTAATGGAGATCAGACAGACAGACTTATGTAGGGTAAGGTAAGGTAATTTGGTGATAATTTTGAAAACTGCATTTTATAAACTTCTAAGGTTTTTAAATAATTTTAAGTTATCAGATATCTTTGATAGACATCTCAGACACCCCTTTGGAATTTATTTTGAATGTAATTTATCGGGCTTGCCACAACTGGAACTTGAAAAATGTCTTACCTATATAGGTTATTTGGTGATAGTGGTTAGGTTATTTGGTGATATTAAAAAACATTGTTTTCAGTACAAAAATAACAAAATGTTTATTTAAGATGTACTTTAGTAAAGTATTTACATTTTCAAAAATCTTCACAACATAAATCTGAAAACATAAAGCTGCAGTTTATTAAAATGTTTTTATTTTGTTTCAACGCATCTTACTCGAAAATCCTAATGTGGGATAAAAAATTTTCCTACAAAAGTTGTTTATTTTTTTATGCAAAATATGAATCTGCTAAAAAAAAATTAAGGTGCCATTTAAAAAACCAAAGTTGACCTTCAAATGACCTTGAAAAGGTCAATAAATTAAGAAAACAATTATGTCATATTCTGTCCCCTTCGCTATCATACAACTTTTGTTCGAAATATTTTTCATCTGACTTTTGGTTTTGAGATATTAATTGCTGGAAGTTTTAAAATTAACACCGGTATAATAAAATCCTCAGCAAACGTGAACTTTAAGTTCCCACTTGGCTAAGGTTATTACAACTACAAATCTAAATTATTTTTCAAAAACAAAGGTGAATTATAATGCCAAATCTATGGCGAATACACTCATATCAAATTATACGTAATTTTATTTGCACGAACTTGACAACAAAATTCGAATTCAGATACTGCGATTAACCCAAAAATGTCATTTAATAATGAAGGTTAGGGGATTTCGTTTTGTTTTGAGTAAACAAGCGCATCATCTGGCTGCCTCACATTTAACTATGAATGTAGACCATTTACTCTATCTGCTAGAAAAAATTGGACTATTTTGGCAATAGGATATTATGTGGTTAATTTTATAAAACTATCACCAAATAACCTATATCACTAATTTACCTTACCTTACCCTATGTTCTAAAATTTCTGCATTTTAAATTAGATTATCCGAGTATATGTTACAACTGACAAAAAATTATAAATTTAAATAATAACAAATTACTACTAAAGCTTATTTACATTTTAACCAGAAAGGCAGTTGTCTAGAAGCCTAAGAACTGCGGTCATCCGAGTGCCACAGATTACATTATATTCAGACGACGCTCTTTTAATAATAAAATTATTGCATAGAAAAAATAAAACTATTAAATTGTAAAATTTGTATTTATAGGTTGTCCGGGACCAAATGAAGTATTTACTAAATGTGGAACTTGTTCTAAAACATGTGAACAACCAAACGGTCCCGATGCTTGTGGAGCTGTATGCTATGTGGGATGTGTGTGTAAACCTGATTATGTAAGAAATAATAATTGGAAATGTGTTGAAAAATCTCAATGTTAATAATAATGCGTAAATGTATAGTTTTATATTAAATAATATGTTTTAGATAACTTAAGCTAAATAAAAATGTTGAACTTCAGATTATCTGATGTTAAAAGAAATGTAATTTTGACTAAATTATACAATATACACCATCACTGCTCAATTATCATTATTGATAAATTTTGTGCTATGTTCTAACATTTATGTGTTATGTTCAACACAATTTAAAAAGTGCTATCATTTCATATGGTAAAAATCGTACAGAAGTTATGTTTATCCAAATTTTGAGTTTTCATTTACATAATTTACACAAGTAAATTCATCTTGGCTTCGGCCAAGTTGAATCGCCAACGTCCGGGTGACCGGATATGGCACATGAAGAAGAAGAAGAATTGAGAAAACAACAGCTTGAGGAATAAATGCCAACCATCATACTTATTGTGTACTTTAGTATCCACACTACATTTTTTCCCTACTAAAAAATACAAAAGAAAAACTAGTCATTCACCAAATCTATTCCAAAGTCTTCTTTCGCAAGTTCAATTTTTTCTAGATGCAGGTTGATGTACTACTCCTGATGTTGTTTCAAGTAGTGCCATCTAAAATGTTAGGTTGATGCAGTTTAAATGTTCTTGCATAATTTTGTGCTTTTCTCTAATCTAGTTGTTTTAAAACTATTTTAAACCTTACACATTTTGGTTGATACTGTAAGGGAAAATTCACAAGTCAACCTTAGAACTGTGCGGACGTAAACCAGCAATTGTAGAACTCCGTGTTGTTGTTTGTTTTAACGATATTCCTGTTACATTACGTTACATTACCGAATATTAATGCAAATCGCGATTTTTTTTGTATGTCAGCAATGCTTAGTGATAACAAGTTAAAATATAGTGCGACCTTGCCGTTTATTTACGATACCGGCATAATAATAACATTTATACTTTGTAAACGTTAATAATAAATAAAAATTTTAATTTAAAACATTTCCACTTTTTTTGAGTTTTGATTTATTTAGACATTAACATAATATATTTTATTTTATTCAGAAATGATTTTAATTCCACTTGTTATCAGTTGTTATGTTAAATCAATCACAATCGCAATTGTAATACAGATAACTTAAACGCAGATGGCCGAACATAAACACGAAAATATATCGAAGTCGCTTAAAGAAAAAGAGAAGAAACCGAAAGTTGCACAGACGCCACCGATTATAAAATCCAAAACTACTATAATAGATTTCGTACAAAAGCCACCAGATACAATAGAAGTAGCAGTTCGAATGGACACTACGATTAACGACGACGAATTTGTTTACTTGAAACCAAGATTAACAGTGAGGCACAAGGGGTACCCCCAATGACAATCATTAACACTGAAAATTAATTTAGTGCTTTACCACAAGAACACAAACTCAATCGAATACGCAAAACCTCAACGCTGAACCATTTTTGACAGAAGAATTTGCGCCAGTCGAACCAACTAACAAAACCAGAAAATTAAATAATTTCTGGTAACACTAATGGTTTTCACAAAGGTTTTAATCTTCGATATTTTAAATATTCCACCGCTTTATACATGTATGTATGACCCCGATGAATTGGTTATGCTTACAGCTTGATTCGAAATAAAATACGAATAGTATATTATGCAAGTAAAGAAGACAAAACATATACATTTGTCTTTAAAGGATTGGATACGGACCCAACAACGGATGAGCTTAAAGATTTTCTGGTACAAAACACAAAACTTTTAATAAAAAAAGGTTTTTAAACTATCGGGAACACAGTGTCCTATGTATATGGTAGTTCAACTGATACATCTATTACTGAGAAAATTATTAACGCGAAAGCAGAATTGGCACATCAAATTAATGTTAAATGGGGAAGACATAGAAACAGTAAACAGCTGATATAATGTCATCGGTGTCAACTGTGGTGGCACGCTACGGAAAGCTGCAGACGTACACCAAGGTGCTTAAATTGCGCAAAAATCATTCGACTAAGGAATGCATTCTACCTATAAACAAACCTGCAAAAAGCATCAACTACGGGGAGCCCACCCAGCAAACAGTAGGATGTGTATAACTTACTTACAAAAACTAAAAGTGATCAAAGAAAACAGGAAAGTAAACAAGAAAGTAAGTCAGCGACAACAGTTTACACCTGCACCACCTCCAAAGTTTAATGCCTGGGAGTCAAACAAATACCGACAACAACCACCAATTCCAGCTCAACAAAGCATTTCAATACCATTGCCACCTCAAACTGCCGCAGCTACCGGAGGCTTTCCGTGCATTAAAAACCACAATTATTATAACGCAACCACCATTTTTACAACCATCGGTATAAAATTTACTAAAAACACAGAAAAATACAAAACTTATTAAAAAATTTTTAAATAAACAAATTTCAGCTCTACGCGATAACATCATGAACGTAATGAGGATGAAACAAAGCAGAACTGTTAGCGGATACGTTTCAGAGGGTTCACACGCTAGATCAAAATGACAGTTGAGAGAAAACAGAAATGAAAACAAAGTGCGAGACTTTGCGGCAAGATATTGTGATATAAAGAGAAGACAATACGAAAAACTGATAACAAATCCAACAAAATTACGACAACGATTGCACAATAGAGAAGCTCCAAGACCGGATAAAATCAAAAACAAAATAATACAAAAAAATTTCCATGATAGCAGAGGTCATAATGTCATAAATGACATTTTCAAACTGCAGTACTTTTCTACGGCCTCAAATCTGAGTTTAACTATACCTATTAAAAACCCAGCAAAAACGCTACAAACCCCACAAGTTACCGGCTCATAACATTACTTAATACCATGGCAAAGTTGACAGGACGAATTATACTAGACAGGATCAGAACAGAACAATGCAAACTTCTTCTTCTTTGATATTCTTCTTCTTCTACTTTTGGCTAGGAATAAACATTGTAGGCCCAGATCTGTTGATCTGTTTACTTGACAGTAGCATCTATTCCGAAACCTCTGTCAGTACCGTGAGCATTACTTGCTTTAAATCTGAAGTAGCTTATTAAGCTGGCCTCGAATGTGACTGTTACCCTATTTTAATGTTAATGATGGCAATTCATCAACATAGAAGAACAACATAGGAGCCCGTACAAAGTAAACCTCTACTCGGATTTGAACCGGGAGCTTTACGTTAGCAGTTGATCGCGCTAATAACCAAGCCAATTACCATCTCTTAAGTTTCTTAAATAAACGCAAACTTAAATTTACACATCCTTATCAATTTGGATTCATCCCGGAGTGTAACACAACTATTCAGGTTGCTCGTATTGTTAAGATGTAATAACAAATTTTAACAAATCCAACCTAACAGTAATGACTCCTTTAGACATAGAAAAGTTTTGAGCGAACCTGGACAGACGGACTGATATACAAAATGATAAATTACAAGTTCTCTAACCATCTAATAAAGCTAATAATATTCATATATGACAAACAAAAAGATTCCACGGGGTTTAATACTAGCACCGACACTATTCAACCTAACCAGACATTCGACAAAACAAATCTGACACTACGAGAATGACACCGCCATCTGTGCTCATTCTTTTACTCCCAAGTAGCCAGTAAACAAACCTAAATAGATCTAGATCAGAATCAACATCTGTTGACAGTTGTTTACTCTGCAAGATTGTGTTTTGAAAAATTAATAAAAATTATTTTGATTGAAAAGAAATTGATTGACTAATTATCAATAAATGATGACATTATGACGACAGAGTACTGGCTGGGAAAAGCAACGCACACTTTGGTGAGAAGTTCTTTTCTCAAAAATGCAAATATACATTTAAAAAAATATATGACCATCTCCTTAATTGAATCTTTATTTTCCAAATGTTTCTAACGCTCTCGAGGAAATTAATATTGTAAAAATAAAAAAAAACTATTGTAGCACTCCAAGTGTAGCAAGAAATGTTCAAATAAAGGTATAGGTACAAATACGCTTCAAGTATTTAGAGATTATATTAAAAATGTCGATGTAACAGCCGTATTACACGTAAGAAACCATTTATAAATCAGTCAATAGCACAAAATTACCAAAATTTGTTAAAGAATTAAAAAAAAAGAGCTCATGTGGTAGAGCGATATAATTTTTTTTAGATTTAGAGCAAATATAATAGATACATAACACAAATAATAAAAGATACTGGAACTGATAGCTATGAAAAAATGAAAAGATTGGCTTTCAAACGAGAAGAGTGGAGAGCTGCTTCAAACCAGTAATTTGACTGAAGACTTCGAGAGAGATAATAGAGTAGTATACTTAATACACAGATTACTAAATCCGGCATCCACAAGATATCTAGTTTAGATAATCTTTAAATATAGTGGATGTTTTGTGAATATTCAGTGATCACAACTTTGCATATCCATGAGTGGATGTATTATACCTCTAGCTAATGGATATCCAGAAGATAATTATTTAAATCTAAAAAATAGTAGATTCTATTAGTTAGTTTAGATTAATATTCTTCTTCTTCTACACTTTAGGCTCTAAAGCCTGTCACGGTGCCCATCTCTTTCTAGGTCGCCCGACATTTCTTTTCCCCTCTGGCTTATATCTTCTGACTTGCGCTGGTATTCTGTCTTGTCTCATTCTGTCCAGATGTTGCGTCCATTTGTTTTTGTTTTCCTTTAGTTTTTCACCAATACTAAATATTCCTAGTTCTTCTCTAATTTCGACGTTCTTTATTATATAAATTAATATTGTAGAAGGAATTAATAAAAATTGTGGATTACAGTATATTCAAAAAAAAATTAATATTGTTATAATATTAATAATTATCAATATATTATAACATTAAATATTAAAGAAAAAAATGTCCAGTACCTGTACTCACTAAATATTTCTAATAGATATTCAATTAGATATTCACAATATAATAGGTATACATATCTGTAAATAGTTTATTAACTTGTGAAATTATATGTTGAACAACGGGGTCTCAGACTAAAATGTAAGTTGGAAAATTTTCAAATTTCACCAAACTTGTAATTTTATTCAACATATAATAAATATCTTCTATCGCCATTTATTAGATGTTGTTTACTGTATATCTTCTGGATATTCAGTCAAAGTCCTGAATATACGTACATAGTTTAGCCATTAACTGGATATTCACTAAATATTGGGTGTTGTGCGGGTAATTAACCTGTGAAATTAATATTAATATAAAATTTCAAAAATTAATTTTCTCATAAGCTTTCAGCAATGAGTTTTCGCTACCATCCAATGTTTAATAAGATACAAAATCTGGTAACAGAAAAAACACATTGCTGACAGCTTATATAAACATTTGCTTAATTGTTTTGTTAATCTTTTAAAATTTTAATTTAATAAAAACAAGTTCCAATAAACATGATATATTTTAATATAAAAAAAATTATCGATAATAATAATTATTGTTTTAATCAATTCAGCTTCTTCACAAAATCATTAATTTTATCATTATAAAGTGCATACGTCCAAATTTTAACGATTATTGTTATTTACTTATGTATATCATACACAAAAACAGACGTTACAAAAAATGTAAACAATGTTATTCAATTAAATTAATAATAAGCAATCATAAATATGGGTTTTCCACTGAAAAAATTACTTTGTATTTAATATTCTAACTACTTCTTGTTAATAGTTATCACGTTGTCTGAAATTAGTTTTAACAATTAAAACCGCACTATTTAAATAATTTATGTATCAACAATACGTATTTATAATTGCGTTTAAAATGATATAAAAGGATGTCTTGAATAGTTTGTGTCAGTAATCTGAAAACCGACCTAAGTTCAGCAAACAGAATTTACCATGCGTGCTATAATTTTTGTGTCGTTATGTTTGGTATTAGCATCTTCAGTTTTGGGTTTACCAAGTAAGTTATTACAATTTTAAATAGCTATTTAATTTAAACCTATTAGCAATAATTTTTTTTATTTTAATATGTGTATTTCCTATGTAGATCGGGTTGCTTTTTGTTTATTATTTTTTATTTTCTTCTAAAAATATATTTGGTTTTTTATGATGTTGTTATTATTACATCATTTCAATTTTTATTTTTTAGTGCTGTCGGTAATAAAGTCAAGCAGGTTAAAAATAAATTGCCACATCAAAAAAATTGATGGACTATCTTCTTTGCCATATCTACATATTCTTAAAAAAAAAAACCTCGACTTGGTATTCAAAAATATTTTCTATACAACCTTTACAGATAAATGTTTCACTTATTGTAATGTAACTAGCATAATTAGTAATAAGAAAATATATTTTTAACACGTATGTACCTAGTACGTAAAGGCTAAACAATTATTATCGCTACGGACAAATTAGTCTAATGACAATAACAAAGAACTTAAGACTATGTTGCATACGAGTACTTTTTGTTTAACACTAGTAAAACAATTTAATTGCCGATATTAATTTTCTAACAAGACTCTAATGCTATCTACGGGAGCGGTTAAGATTCCCGGATCGCGATTTTACCATTTTGAAGTGGATTATGAAAGATGAGGGTCCCAATAGCATATAAAAAAAAAAATTGCGGAATATTCACACAATTTTGAAAAAAACGGCTTTAAAGTTAATTTGGAATGCAATTTTATCATTGGCTCTTTTGAACTGTAACCACGCCCCCAAAATTGAAAGAGGATGTGGCGACTGTAAATATACCAGAATCTCGTTTTTTACAACGAATTATGAAAGATAATGGTGTAATTAGCTAATAAAAAGAATTAAATTTGTGATCGGACAACAAATTTCCGAAAAAAAATCACTTTTTGTGTGAATTCGTTTCTGAGGTGGTTGCACTGTCAAAACCTACTCTCCGCACCCGCCCTCGCCCCTCCGGGGCTCGTGCGCGGCTCCGAGCGGTTTTGACACGTGCTAAACTCATTAAAAACATCCCTTAAGCGGCTCCAACTCGAAAATTTTGAAAGTTGACGCGACGGATCTCTGAGAGCGACTGGTATCACCCCACCACTAGTCACTGTCGACCCAGGCACAGCACACGTACCGCCAACAGAATAAATGATACCTTTTCATTTTAATACACTTACATGTATTTCTTATGGGAAATTTGCAATTTTCAAAATGAAATTGTGGCCTTATTACAACTCCGACAAGATTGATCCTCACCTTAAAGAGCTTGTATTTTTGTGTTCTTTCGTTTGGTATAGCCATTTCTATAGGAAAAGTGAGCTCTCGAACCCGGGAATTTTAACTCTACCCGCTATCTACTATTATTCTACGATTAATAGTATATTACACAACAAGTACTACAAGTGAATTTTTAATCCATGGCCAACAATCATGCGAGTGATTATAATGTTATATTCAGACAACGCTTTTAATCATAAAATTATTGCATAGAAAATTTTAATTAATTTGAATATTAAATTGCAAATTTTTATTTTAGATTGTCCTGGACCAAATGAAGAATTTACTGAATGTGGAACTTGCGCTAAAACTTGTGAACAACCTAAGGGTCCCGACGCTTGTCTAGCTGTATGCTATGTGGGATGTGTTTGTAAACCTGGTTATTTAAGAAATAATAATAACATATGTGTTCAAAAATCTCAATGTTAATCATACTTTACTAATTAATCTATATTTTTATATTAAAAAATATGTTTTAGATAACGTAATATTCAAGTTTAATGTATTTGATGTTAAAAGCTATGTAATTTTGACTAAATTATACAATAAAAATATATACAGTCAGTGTTCTATTATTATTATTAGTAGATTTAGTAATAAAACCGCATTTATGTGCTACGTTCAACAAAGTTTGAAAAGTATCATCATTTGAATGAGTAAAAATCATGCCGGAGTTATACTAAGTTAAAAATGCTATGAAATTCTTCTTCCTGTTCCAAGAACAGCACTCGTTGGTTATAGTAAGTATAAAATTATAATTTAACACCACAGGCCTAGCCCGCCTCTAGCTCTAATTCCAGATAGGTCTAAGGCCAATTATTGTAAGTTGAACTGAAAACTTTGCTCCCATATTGACTATCAAAGTTTTCCCATGAAATAGGGATGTTGCATGATTTTTGAAGTATTTTTTATAAACTTTAGTTGCTGGTAAACACCACTGCATAGATAAAAGTTCTGGAGACCTTCAGTTTTCTCAAAAAATTTATAAAAATGATTTTTGAAACCGTGTTTTTAGCGCGAATGACGTCACAAACTTTTTTAACAACTGACAACACAGCAAATGCAGTGTAACGATAAATTGTTAAATTTGTCGTCTTGAATATGATTTAGCACCATCAAACCCCTCTCTAGGTCACTAGGTCACAAGGGTACCGGGAGAGGGCGAAGCGCTGCGCGCGAATTCAGGTCAGAAACTCATGAGTGGTCAACGAACTCTCGAGGCGAGCGCTGCGTATTTCAAAATTTTATTTTTGAAGACCTTCTTAATTTCACTGTATTAAGTGGAAGTTTTGCAGTAGTAGTAGTGAGTGAATATTTGGTGACCAATCTAAACGCTATATGCGGATTTCATCGTCCATAACGCATTTTTTTGAGAAATCAGCTGTTCGTGTACGTGCATTTTCCAACGCCGGCCGCTGCGCACATTTTTCTTCGAGCGGAGATAAGCTGGAAAGGAACCATCTGTCACGGTGCAAGCGAATATTTTGCACGTTATTTTTCAAATTACGCAGTATTTACCAGCATTTTTTTAACTGCCTGCGAATGTATAGTAATCTAATTTTTACAATTAACGACCACCTTCATAAATTTTACCTTAGTGCGATAAGGTCGTCCATAATTTGCTTCTCCGACGTTTCGACCGCCAAGATCGTGATAGTGAATTTTCCGTTCACCTTTACCTGTGCTTCCCTACACCGAATCGACGCTAGGAAAACGCTCCAAGGCCAGCCCTCGACGGTCTTTCGTCACCTGTGCAATTTTCAGTGCAATCGGTGTGCTTTGTTAGTTCAACAATCAACTCCGGAGTGCGCCTTATTTGAATGCTATTGTCGACATCAAACTCCTGTACAAAACCAACCGATCGGTGAGTTTTTAATTACAATTTTAACTAAGGTATATTCCGTTTGGAGTTCATTTTTCATTGTTGTGATAATTTTTAATCACGTTGTAGCGACCCATTGTCGCTGGAGTTGCGTGGAAATTCTGTTGGGGTTGTTGACCCATTTGTTTCGCAGTTGTACTGCCGACCATAAAGCAACTCATATCTTTAACTTGGTTAATAAATTGTTTTCATCTAATTCTTTGAGTTTCATTGTTTGCTATAATTTAACTGAAGTAACCAAAAGGCAAAGAGAGAGCGGATCCAACCCTCGCTCACCGTCAAAAAACTACAGCTGGCCGAAACCTACTATCAACGGCGACACAAAAATAAATTTGTGTCAGGGAAAATTCGGGTTGATTTTCCAATTAACCCCGGGTTCCCCTGCAGCAGTTTGTATTGATAATGTAACATATAAATAGTTTGTGTAAAATTGAAAATGAATTTTAATAAAAACACAGAAAACTCGGAATAAACCATTTTCCTATAATTGTTTGTGACTACAATTTGTATTAAAATAAATATTATATTAATAAAAATACAATTTAAATGGTAAACGTTATATTGTTTGCAACTGTCAAATACAAGTCAAATATTTAACTGTCAGGTCTTTGCGACGTTTTAAAATTTCCATAAAACGTTCGGGATCACGCGTATGACGTCAGAGGCGTAATCGGCTGACCGATTCATTTTGGATTTCAAATTTGATTTTCTCAGCGCAGACCGCATTTCAAAATTTTTATTTCGGTTATAAATTTCATTTGATATTATTTTCAAAAATTAATAGGAGTTATCACTAAATTCGATACCATGCAACATCCTTATTGAATTTAAAACTTCCGATCGGAAGTATATATTTAGTTTTTTCAAGTAATTTACAATGTCGCTTACGTTTTCTGTTCTATTAAAGTCGTATTCTAACAGTAGTTACCGCGGATACATGCGGTCGTTAGTTCGAACTAAGTCAGCTCGACCTTGCTAGTCCTTACATGTGTACACTTAGATAAAGCGACCTAATCCGCTGGATCTACCTTAGTTAGATCAAGCTATATCATTGCTTTCAGTTTGAACTAAAAAAACATGTATACACCTGTGCAATAAAATTAAAAGCAAAATAAGTTTAGATCGAACTAAGGTTAGTTCGAACTAACGACCGCATGTATCCGCGGTAAGTATCAGGTGTACTACATACCATCGATAAAATTGTAATAATTGCTCAATTATAGTAAATAATTATAATAATTATTAAGGTATCGATATTTCATCATCATCATTATCTACAAGTCTTAGACGGATGGTTCCTTACGTCAATTAAATTGGTCGCTCTATCTTTTCTGAGATGTCCCACACATCCCTAGGAACATTTTCCTTAGCAGTCGGGACTGAACCATGCTGTTCTGTAATCTTTATTTTTTGTTGATGCTACAAATAGCCAATTTATTCCTTACATCAGTATTTCTTTTCGATCTGTTCTTTGGTATCGATATAATTAGCAAAATAGCACAATTGTATTCTAGCTATGTTGATTACTTTGCCGTGGATTCGATTCCTGACCAGTACATTAGATTTTTCCGGCATTACTTCCTCGGGAGGTCATAACGGCGACGTCTTTAAAGTATTAAATGGCTATAAACCTTTCCTGTGCTTAAAATTAAATATCTAAATATTCACGAAATGAATATCCTGTTCCTGAAACCCAATCGGGTAATTTTAGTCTTTTTTACAGTGGGAAACATCTTTTCTGTCCAGTTCATCAAGTGGATAATGCTTTTTACTCCACTTGATGAAATGTTTTAAAATTACGCAATCTAAAGGGTTTTCCAATAGAAACGCTCGAAGTTTGCCGGTAGATGGCGGCCATGTTGTTTGAGGTAGAGCTATCAAATTTACTGTCATTTATTCAGTCTATCACCCCAAATTACCATGGCAAGGTTGAGTGTCGAGCAACACGTGCAAATTATTAAATTGTTTTACGAAAATGCCAATTCTGCGTCGAGACTTGAGCCTGCACCCGTACAAGATCCAACTGACCCAGGAGCTCAAGATTAACGACCATAGACAGCGCCGTGTGTTCGCTGATTGGGCTCTTGAGCAGTTGGAAGCAGACCCCGATTTTGGCCGTAAAATCATCTTCAGCGACGAAGCGCATTTCTGGATGAACGGGTATGTAAATAAGCAGAATTGTCGAATTTGGAACAAGGCCAATCTACATGAGGTCCACCAGGTAGCAATGCATCCCCAGAAAGTCACTGTTTGGTGTGGATTTTGGGCCGGAGGCGTCATCGGTCCGTACTTCTTCCAAAACGCCGCTGGCGAGGCCATCACCGTCAACGGCGAGCGCTACAGGTCGATGATTACCGACTTCTTTTGGCCTGAACTGGATGATATGGACACCGACGACATGTGGTTCCAACAGGACGGCGCCACGTGCCATACAGCGAACGCCACGATGAACATTCTGAACGAGCGATTTGAGGGCATGGTAATCTCACGCGGAGGCGACGTGATCTGACCACCAAGATCATGCGATTTGACCCCGCTAGACTTTTTCTTGTGGGGTTTCCTTAAGTCGCAAGTCTATGTCAATAAGCCGCAAACCACCGCTGCCCTGAAAGCCAACATAACCCAAGCCATCAACGAGATTCAGCCCGACATGTGCGCAAGAGTTATCGAAAATTGGACCTCTCGGATGCGCGTCATCAAGCGAAGCCGCGGCGGCCATTTGAACGATGTTATCTTCCATACTTAATGGGGTCAAATGCCTTTTCAAACAAAAATAAATTTCGGTAATACCTCACATACAACTTGTTTCATTCAATTTTAAAGTTCAAGCGCCCTTATTGGAAAACCCTTTGTAAACAGTTGTAGGTCTACTGTGCCTGCAGATACAATAAGAATAAGGTAAACAAAGATCTTTCTCTTATAGAAAAAGGCTAATATCCAACAGGAAGCAAAAGAAAACTGAGACTGAAAAGAAAAATTGCACTAATGGCGAACTAAAACTAGCAGAGTTAAACCTAGACGAAGCGCAAATATTCCAGAGAAGTAAAAAGACAACAGAATCCCCGGTTAAACACAAAGAGAAAGCAAACAAAATGGAAAAAATGAGTCAAATTCGACCAAGGTTATCGGCACTGGGCTTACAGAGAATAAACAGGAAATAAGAGAAATCGACCAGAAAATGCAAGAAATCAAACAAAAGTTGAACTTAATGAAAACAAAATGAAATGGAGAATTTTAGGAGTGTAAACAATTGGTGATAGGACTGGAGGAAAAAATAAAAAAGCAAAATGAAAGGATGTTAATACTTGAAGATCAAGTAGAAAAAGATAAGAGAGCGGTTAATTTTATTATCAAGAATGCGACATTTGTGGAGTCCAAAACAGAGAGTGTTGGAGCCCATAACATAACATAGAGAAAGTGAAAGATTTCTTGAGACAGGAGCTACAGATTCAGATTAATGTAATGGACGCGTTTAAAAAGGAAAAATACCGGGAAAGCAAATAATCGTAGCAAAGCTGAAGAACCGCAATTAAAACGTACCAGCAATGCAAAATAAGTATAAATTGAAGGCAAAGAAGGTATACATAGACAGTGATCTGACCAATAGTGAAATAACCATCTAGAAAAAGATATAAGAATTTTCCCAAGACCAAAATAGAAAAAGGAAGGAGAGCGAGGGCTGGGTATTAAAAACTCTTTGCCGAAGAAAAGACGTATTTGTGGGATAAAAGTTCCAGCGACTTAAAACTAGTAGCGAACACAATACCGCAACCAAAAAGCTAGCAATGAACTCAGATGATGAGACTAGACTGGCTCAACCAGTAACACTACAATCGGAGGATGATCTAAATAAGACATCAACGCAAACTGAATAGAAAAAGATCCTTAAGGTGTTAAGAATGATCTTAGGTTAGGGTTTTCTCGACACCTTAAGGAATTCTTAGCGCTTGGTGAAAACCAAATTTGACATAAAAGTTTCTTATGTCAAAGTTAGGGAATTCCTAACGTTAGGAATCGGTTGGTGAAAACGGGCATAATACTTTTTATCAACCAATAAGCGTGCCAAAGGCTAATATTGCACTAAATAAGTTTGGAAAATTACCAGATAACGAACGTGCACTTCTTCTTTTACCAAGCCACAATAAAACAGTTCTACCCAACGGCAAGAAGAAATTTAAAAATAAAACTATCACACAGGCACCGATAAGAGCAGCTCACGGCTCTTCCAACGGTATAAACAAGACTTCACTAAGGTACAGACAAGACTGTCGCGAAGATAAAGATAAAACTAGAATCTTCGAAGTTAAAGACAAAACTAGATTCTTCAAAGGTAAAAACACGACTGTCGCGAAGGTAAAAATAAAACTAGAATGCCTTTTTTTTTCAAAACACCGCTTATATGCCCTTTCGTAGACAGTCATGTGGTGTCATGCTTCTGTCGGACAAATTGGGTTTTTCCCATTTGGCGCCGCCAGAAGTATGAAAGAAGCTAGGTACAAAGGGGTATTGTATGTTACCGCGAAGTGCAATTAACGTTGGGTTTTTTTGGGAAAAAAGCTCAAGAAAAAGATATTATAATAAATTTTCACAAAAAGTAGCTACTGGCCATACAGGCCTATTGTTGCTGGGCGCCTCATTGAAACTTGAACGTTAAATTTCACTTCGCGGAACAGGGCTGTAATAAGGAGATTTCTTAATTAACGTTCTAAGTTAAAATGATGTGAAACGAGTTTCGTTACAAGAACCATGTTAAGGCCAGGTAAAATGAAAGAGATGCAAGTGGATTTCAAAAGATATAAGATTTTGTTAAATGCAATCCAAAAAGTTGAATGGAAGGAAAGGAAACTATTTGTTAAAATTTATTTGCACGGTATGGAATATTACATTACACGCCATATACAGTAGTGTGAAATGAAATCCGAACACTAAAGATTTATACCTATAATTGACAAAATTTATTTTACCTGAAATTATTTTTGGTTTTTCTAAGTAGGGGGTGTTTAAGTACTTCCCTTACAACCGCATAGATCCCTTTTTGTTATTTTAAAACTGGTGGTCAGTTAAATAGTACTTGTTATAAAAAATTTGAGTAAAATATCTAAATTACTAAACGAGAAAAGCAGCAGTTATTCTCGCTTTCAGAGAAGAAAATCTTTCGAATACGTGAAATAAGTAAACGAGTTAAGTCTAGTGTTTCAACAGTAAGTGGATTATTAAAAAAAATTTGAGAAATTAGATCCACTGAAAGAAAACGGGGTAGTGGAAAAAAAGTGCAACAACAGCAAGAGACGATCGTCTTTTAGTACGAATGTGTCTAAACAATAGGGCGTTGACATCATTAAAGTTGTGCTGTGAGTGGTTGGAAGCAATTGGGGTAAAAAATTTTTTTTCAATAGTACCTAAGAGGCTTATTTTCACTGGAGTTAATGCTAGACGACCTAGAAAAAAGCCATTGCTTTCCAAAAAAATGCGATCAGCGCGGCTTAAATGGGCACAAGAGCATTCAAAGTGGACTGAAAAAATGATGGATGAAGTCATCTTCACAGATGAATCAAAATTTAATTTAAGTGGCACGGATGGCATTAAATATGTACGGCGAAAACAAGGTGAAGAATGTAAGAATCAGTGTTTAAAAAGTACTGTTAAATTTCCTACAAGTGTAATGGTATGGGGATGCATACAAGTAACAAGTTAGTCTCTTGTACTTTATAGAGAAGACTCTTAAGGCAGTTGGTTATTTAAAAATTTTAAATGAGCATTTACTGCCATTTATTAAAAAGCCATTATATCAACTAAGAATTGCATATTTCAAGACGACTAAGCTCCGTGCCACCGTGCAAAAAAGGTAACATAGAATTTTTTTTATAATCGTACAATGTTCTAGCTGGTTTTTCTATAAATATCTTTTAAAAATATTACCGTTTTTGTTGCAGGTTAATGAGTTTATAGAAATAAAACACATAAAACCTTTGCCCTGGCCCAGAAATTCTCTAAATTTACACCTAATCGAGAATTGCTGGTATATGATTTCAAACAAAATAGCGAAAGTACATCCAAAATATAAAGAGGAGTTGTTAAAAGTTTTAAAAAGTGTGGAAAGAAGACTTGGATAATAATTATCTAAGAAATTTAATTCATTCAATGCCGAGGCAAATAGAAGCTGTTATTAAAGACGGGGATTCTACCAAATATTAAAACACACCACAAATTGTAAAATTGTAATTGCAGACCATAATAAAATTTAACTGTTGAAATTTTATTTAATTAAAAAATAAATTCTAATTGGAAATATTTACTAAAATTGTAATAATTTGAAAAAAATACCAAAACCCAAAAGTTACGTCTTTTGAAAACCTACTTATGTTGGGATTTGTACCTAAGGGTTGTGTTAAACTGTACAGGTATAGAAAAACCTGAAAGATTGACTAAAAATAATTTTTCTTAGTAATATCTTAAATTAGATAGTGTTCGGATTTCATTTCACACTACTGTATATATTTTTATTTGATTTAAATTTTTAAAAATTATAAGGTTAAATGAACAATAAAACGAAAATATGAAAATATTTGAAAATATGAAAATATACATAAAAGATAAATATGACAGCAGTAACCATTGCTGAAAGCTCTTAAATAATGTTTCGTTTTATTGTTCATTTAACCTTATAATTTTAAAAATTTGAATCAAATATTAATTTCAATTTTTTTTTTATATATTATAATTTCTATATATTTTTAACATAGTAGATTATTTATTAGCAATAAAATAAATGCGTTTAAACAATTTTAAATCACAATAATTTATAGTTAGTAATGGTTTATTAACTGTTTTTCAAAAATTAAAAAATCATGTGGAAATATACAAATAAAAATTCTCTTAATTAACTATATCATTCTTTTAGTCTTTCTTTTACTTTCCGCAATCTCTTTGTGGAATACAGTTGTAAGAATCATCTCTTGCATATCCATCAATGCAATAACATCCATCTGGACACCGTATGTTGACTATGTTACATTCTTCTCCTAATGTTGAGCACAAAGTTTGGCAAGGACTTGCTTCTCCACAATTAAGCCATTCTTCATTAGGTCTTGTACATTGTGATTCCGCAATACCTATAAACAAATTTTGTTTTATATTCTTTATCTAATAGCTATACAACAACAAAACTTTTTTTTTCAAATTTTTCGCATTTTTTGCTATCACAAATTATACTTTATATTATATCAAATACACATTTTAAATAATTGTAAATGTTAATTTCACTCATTTATTTTGAGGTTGTGAATGAAGATTAAGTGTTTTTGATATTCGCTACATTAGTCATTTTAATGACCATTAACTGCAACATGCGTTTTAATTTGCATTATGTCAGGTTTCAATTTACGAAATAAGTGCTTATAATAACGGCATTAAAAATATATTTATCGGTTTTGGCCATGAAGTTTCCAATGTCAGCACCGTGACTAATAATTTCGTTTAACGCAACTAGGAATATTGCAGTTGTTTTGACCAACTATTTTTAATTGGTAATTTTGTAAAATTATTATTATGATAAGGTTAAAATTATTTAATAAATCACTTGACGGTTATTTTTGTAGGTTTATGGTCAGGATGATTTTAACCTTTTTAATTGAAAAGTACTTAGTAGTTTTTATTTATTTATAAAACACTGGATTTTGAAAAAAAAATTCGATTGCAATGTTTTTAGTGAAGATATAAACTTACTCATTAAAATTTCTAAATTTAATATTAAAAATTGTAATTTAAATGTTTTAGCTATTATCAATAAAATTTTAAATAATTTAGGTAACTTACTGCGTCCTTGTATCGTGCTAATGAACATACAAAATAACACCAAATATGTTTTCATGTTAAACGAATAGCAGAACAGTAGTAGGTTATGCACACTTGTGTATCAAGTTTATACTAGATACATATTATTAAGTTTAACAATGTTGATTGTTGGATTTTCCATAAATTATTATTATACCTATAGTAAGTTTCCAACATTGACGTAACTCTTAAATACAATAAAACCCCGACAATTAGCAAGTTCGAAGAAAACTGTTACGTTACTAAAAGGATTTTTAAATAAATTTCTGCGACACATTGTTGTTAAAACCTAATTTATAATACAATGCATTAATTTAAATGTATCAGTTGAAGGTTATCTATTACTATTTAGTACCTGCCTGTTTATAAACTATATCAATAATATGTTAAATAAAATATTTTAAAAATTACAAGCTTTGTAAAATTTGAAAATTTTCCAACTTACATTTTAGTCTTTAGCCCCGTTGCGCATAAGTGGTTTCGTCTTTTCAAGAACTCGTCAGTCAAAATATCCCTAAATGAATGAAAATGGATTAAAATCCATTAAATGTCGATATGGGTTTGTTAAAACACATGTCAATTAATTTTATTAAAAAAGAAATTTTCCAATATCGTTTTTGATTTCAATTTTAATGGATTTTTTTTCCAACCATAGCATTGAATTCGTATTTCTCCTTTGAAATTCTAAGAATATATTTCAAAACAAAGCGAGCGTCGTCGTCATCAGAAGAAAAACTTGGATTTTTTAGAATAATATTTTCATTTTCCTTTTTTTATTCTGTTTTTTTTATATAGCTCCATCAAGTCATTCTGTTTCAGTCGTATCAGTCGGAATGGCAGTTTTTCCTCATTTTCGTCCTTTTCTTTTTGGATATAATGGATATGTTTACTTTTGGAAACGTCTTATATTTTCTAACAACTCTTGTGTACCATTCAAATTTCTTTCACTTTTAGAAGTCGAAGGTAGCTACATTGATATCTTCAAAATGTCTTTCTAAATTATTTTCCACACTTTTTGTATTGTAAGTTCACTTGATATTTGTAAGTTCACTATACATTCCTACACTGTTTCACCAATCTGAACCAAATTTTGCACAGTTACTTCTGCTGATCCTGCAGATCTATTCCCAAAAAAATGAAGATGAAGAAAGATGAAGAAGAAAAATGAAGAAAGAAGTCAAAAGCATTGGTAGGTGGTATAACTTTTGTCTTATCAGGAATTTTTCATCAAACTGCCTGTTATATACTTAAAGAAACTAAAGTTGGCGAAATTACTTACTCAGAACTTACTGTACCTTGGCGAAGGAAAACTACCTGTTGATTCTGGAAAGAAATGTGTTATACATATGTATCTATGATAATTAGCAAAATAGTTCAAAGTGTAAATAAACTAACTCAAAAGTTTTCCCAAGTTTTAATTCCAACTCCAAAAACTTATTGGTACTACTAAAAATGTTACAGTTAATTTTATCAAACAAAATTTACTAGAAAATATTCAATAGATTCTCATATTTACAAATCAGTAGATACATAAAGTAATCAATCAAAATAAAGTATAAAAGTTTTAGTCAATTCCATCTTGAAATATTCACGGATAGAGGATTACTGCGAGAAATTAGTACCTAATTTACTAACAAAATAGTTTCCCGAGCAACGCAGGGTAACTTTACTAGTACTAATTATAATATTAAGATCAAAAACAAAGAAATAAAGAGAAATAACATCTCACCCATACAAGGTTAATTACAAAATAAATAATTTATCTCAACTGATTTGCATATAAAATGCACAATAAAAATCAGAAGGTGATTTTCAAAGTTTTTTATCTAAAAAATGCTTTCAAAGGCCAAATTTTATGTATCGAACCATCTCAATAGTTAAAGTAAATGTTATCGTTTTAATTGATCGATTAAATCTCAATTAATCTTGACAAAAATGTTCTTAGTTGTCTGTTAATAAGGGTGTGTCACTGGACGTACTCCCACAGGTTAACTTATGACAGTTAAAATACTTACTGAATGTTTATTAAAACAGATTGTAAGAAATAATTAGCCAATAAAAAAAAAGTTGTCTGTTAAATTCCAAATTTAACAGGGTACTTCGGATACGAACTCCTCTAGTCACGAACCAAATTTCTGAACAAATTTTGACTTCAACATTCAAACAACAATCGCACAAAGAGTTCAGGGTAGTATTTTAACTTGTCCATTGTTAGCCAATGTTGTTTTAAAATGATGGTTTTGTCGCTCTTTCGTAATTTATTATTATGTTGAATAAAATATTTTAAAAGGTTTCAAGTTTAATAAAATTTAAAAAAAAAAATTATTATTTTTTTTACAATTCTAATGAAATTTGAAAATTTTCTAACTTACATTTTAGTCTAGAACCCCCTTATATAAAGTGGTTTCGCCCTTTTTCAAGATATCATCAGCTAAACTATCCTAAATAAATGAAATGGATTAAAATCCATTAAAATTAAAATCAAAAACTATATTGGAGAATTTTTTATAATAAAATTAATTGACATGTGTTTTGACAAACCTATATCGACATACTAGATTCTAAAATTGAATGTCACTAAGTAAACCAAAAATTATTCAAAAAAATGTTTTATATTTTAAAAAATCACAAGATTACCCTTTTCACCGTTCATGGGTTTTGGACCTAATGAAATAATAGGTATTCTCATGTCTTTTCAAACTTCATCAACAAAATCCAAGAACCAAAAATTGTAGCAAAGATACACCGAAGTTCAATATGGTTTGGCAAAACAATAAAAAATAATGTGAAAAGTTAAAATTGAAAGTGCTCAAAGTAGCCTTTAACAAAGATAAAATCCATAAATTTCACTGTCTATGCGGGTTGTAGACGAGAGTGAAATCAAAAATAGATTCTAAGTTTATTTAATTTGTTATAAGAAGTATAACTATATGAAATAAATAATTGTAAATGTTTATTATTACTTGTTGAAATTATATGTTGAATTTCACTCTCGTCTACAACCCGCATAGACAGTGAAATTTATGGATTTTATCTTTGTTAAAGGCTACTTTGAGCACTTTCAATTTTAACTTTTCACATTATTTTTTATTGTTTTGCCAAACTAAGTTGGAAAATTTTCAAATTTCATTAGAATTGTAAAAATAATACATTTTTTTTTCAAATTTCATTAAACTTGAAACCTTTTAAAATATTTTATTCAACGTATAATTTCAACAAGTAATAATAAACATTTGTAATTTATTATATTACAAATGTTGAGTTTCAAAAATCTCCTACAGCATTTGCATTTGAATATTTTTTTATTAATAATTTTCGAATCGGAGATGAATTGCTATCATCACTGCTAACCATAGAAAATAAGTATACTGATTTCCCGACTTACCAAAACACAAAGAAAATGATGCGCAAGGGTTGTAAATTATGAACGAAATTGTTCCAATTTGAAAGTTATTGCAGAGTTAAAAACCATAAAAACCTTCAAGAAATTTGCAAAATTGCATACTTACCCAACATTCAACGGAGTTGAATTTCAAAATGCCATCATACGTCACTAAAAATCCATTTTCAAATTTTTAGCTTTAGCGATTTAACCAACGCGTGTTGCTCAGTTAATGTGGACTTGTTCTTTTACATCAGGGTTCTTCGTTTGTTTTTATTCAAATCTAACGACTATAAAGTACTTCCCTTGAATTAACAGTTAAACTTTTTCTAGCATTTTTTTATAATTTTACATTACTTTTATTGGTATTATTTTTACCAAAAAAATTTTTATTTCTGTAAAAATAACACTAAAATGAATTAACAAATAAATAATTTAATGTAAGTATGAAAGCATAGTCTAGAAGATATCGATATTTGTAAATATTTGTAAGATGTTCTTTTGACCTTATATATGAACAATAAACTGGTTATGAAGGTTATGAATTATTTATACTGAAGAATAAAAATCATTAGGTACATAAGTTAGTTTGTTGAGCTACAAAGATGCGTTTCATAATATTAACAACTTTAAGTTTACAAATACTATATTATGTCTTTAGTTTACCAGGTAAGACTCATTTTATTAATTAATTATTTATCAATTATCGAAATTTAATTGTATTTATTTAACTACCTATCTGTTTTACTTGTATATTACTTATATGTAGGTATGTACATATAATCAAGCCGTGATTCCACATAGCGTAATTTTATTTTTATTATTATTAAAAAACATTTACTTAAAAATTAACAAGCTAAAGTAAATATTTTAAATTAAAATAAACGTTGAGAGGGGAGTGCAGAATAAATCTACGCGGCAGATGGCGGCACATACGGAATTAAAAAATTGACTATGGGCATTATTTGCAGTTTTAAATTAAACTACTAATTACATTTAGTAAAGCATAAAACTTTAAAAAAAATAACCGAAGTTAAGTGCGATTTCAATCATTTTGTTAAAAAAAATTGAAATATTTTGTTTTTAATCAAACTTTGCAATTTTCTAAATAATAAAACCAATTCTTTCCCACTCAAATTTGGTTACTGACTTCTCTGTACATTTATGTTTTGCTACACCTAACCAATTCAATTTAAACATTGGAAAAAAACCCACAGCCAATCTTTTAAGTAGTATGTGTCCCGCCATCTGTTGCTCAGATTATCTGAAGTCTCCTCTTAAGTCAAGTTAAAATTAATAGTTAAATAAACAATAAATTCGAAATTTTTCTGATAATAACAACAAACTATTATTGCTAAAAGCTTAAACAATTATTTAATTTATACAAAAATAAACTTTATTTACAGCTTGTCCAGAAAATGAAATATTTCACAGTTGCGCTCCTGCCTGTCCGGAAACATGTACTTTTTTAAATACCTCTAGTGTTTGTGAAGCTACCTGTTTAGTTGGTTGTACATGTTTGGGTGGTTTTGTTCGAAATAGTGAAAATTTATGTATCGAAAAAGACAAGTGCTAATACTAATTACTATAATTTGAATGTATTTAGAAAGTTGTACTTGTAAAAATAAAAAATATACTGTAATATTATTTTGAATATTCAAATTACCGTTATATTAAATTTGTTCAGTTTTAATTTGTGCAGCCCGGTATATTACAAAGAAAATCCGAAAATACGAAAGATTTCAATCTTAAATTTAACAGAGAAAATTTCTTAACTAATTCTAAATCATAACTTTAAACTAGATATAGTAGACTCCCGCTTATCCGACCTTTTCGAGAATTTTTACACGTTATTCGACCGAGCACGCAAATGTTTGCGTACATAATATCTCCGACTGAGTTGGAGATGGTCATGTAGACAGACAGATTGATTACATACATGCTTTACTATTCGTATTATGAAAATAATATTCATTCTGAGAAACTTTTTCAATTTTATACATATTTTGACTTTTGAATTATCTTAATTAACAATGATGTTCACCTAATTTTATTTTAATTATTGTACTGCTCGTTGTGGAAAATGTTAAAACAATAAACAAGTTTAAAAGATACAGAATTCGCAAGAAAAATAAAAAAATAAAACTTACAATTTTTTAACATTTTTTCTCTTAATTTAATTTATAACTCGAAATTCGTTGATTCAAGAAGATAAGCGGTTATACACCAACTTTTAGATAAATAAAAGATCTTTAAAAAATTGCCAATCCATTAATACCATGAAATCAATGGTTACGGTGCTATGGCCGTTTGAAAGGCAGAAATTCAAAAAATTGATTTGAAGAAGGGGATCCTTTAAAAGTTTTGCACTAATTGTAAGACAAAAATTTTATTTAAAAATATATCTTACAAAAGTGTCTTCTATCACTACCTCAAAGGTTTACCATGGACACGGGAAACCCTGTATAAGTAGAATGCAACTGCAGCAAGATTTGAGTAAGCGCTGACTGGGTATGAATTAAGCAGCATTATATTATGGAGTACTGAACGCTGCCATTATTTATATTTTCACAACTGTCAAAACTAAAATTCAACAAAAATTTCAAGTTTATTTAAAAAATTAGTGAATTAGATTCTTCGTAAGTCTTTTTTCAAATGCTTTATAAAAACACGCTCTTTCTATCAACATTATTTGTTGGGTATGTTATCGCAGTTAAAATAAATAAAACGTAAAAAGTAAATTTTAGGTTAAGCGCCTTAGAAATGTATTGTAATAAAAATTATAACTTATTTTTTGTTTATAGTTTAGTGCGAAGGAATTTAATATTTGGACGAGAAATGTCTGGCGAATGTTCAGCAAATGCTAATAATTCTTCCTACGTAGCTGGTAGCAATTCCATAGCTTACGTTACAACTCCAAATGAAGAAGTTGCAAAAACTTTAGCTCACGGAATGGTTGGTAAAAAATTGGCTGCTTGTGTTAATATAATTCCAAAGATCACGTCTGTGTATGAATGGGAAGGTAAAATTAATGAAGATTCGGAATATTTACTAATGATCAAGACTAGGACATCAAAAGTGGACGAATTAACCGAATATGTTCGATCTAATCATCCTTATACCATCTGTGAAGTTATATCTGTACCCATAGCTGGTGGAAACGAACCATATCTAAATTGGATTAAAGAGGTTGTACCCGTTAGGCATTGCAATTAAAAAGTTCAGTGTGTAACCACACAAATCTAATTTGTCAATCTAGTCTCTCAAGTTAAAATAAATTATTAAATAATAGTAGAATAAAGCTTCATGTTATAAATTAGCTTTAGAATTTACATCAAACATTGATTTAAATTAAAAACTTAATCAGATTTTTTTATTTTTCTAAAGTGGAAGAGTGTTGTATTCGTTAGATGAATATAATTTATTATATCTATACATCATGTGTATTCTTATCCCCAAGCTTTTGTTCTGTTTTTAATACAATAAAAAAAAATTTATCAATTTATTTCAGTAGAATCCAATATACACAATATAAAAATTTCAATATTATAAAACTACTTACATGATACATTAATATTTTAGATCCATAAAAAATTATTACAAACATTAAATTTTCAAATTTATTTTGAGATCAAATAATTTATTTTCCTTGCAATTTTATTATCAAAACAGATCCAATTTTGATTAATGAAATATTAATATGGAACCTACTAGACTCGATAAAGTCTTCTCTTCTTAAATTATTAATAAAATAATTCTTTTGTACTGAATTTTTATCATATCATACATCAAATCTACAATCTCGCCCCTGTCATAGGATTTATTTTTGAATTCACCAAATCAGGTTCTTTTTTAAATATCCCATTCTCAATCAAATTTTTACAAAATAAGTGTTACTTTGATACTATCCTGTATGAACAATTAAGACACAATAGTCCTAAATAAATTTTCAGCCATGTGGCATTACTTTGATACCATGCGGTCCGAAGACTATGTTAGAGTTCGTGCCAAAGTAAAATAGAACCGTCGATTATCATAGCTGGTAACATTATTTTTTAAAAGGTTAGAAAAATTATAGTAATGCATTTCTATGTTTGCAACTCTAGATGCAGTGCCACTTCATTTACCAGGATTCCGACTTACAAGGAACTGCCCCTATAATCAACCAATTGAGTAGTCGCAAATATGAGGTGGAAAAATGTTTAAAATTCATAAGGGTGGTGTCGTTAAAAAAATATATTTACTTTCAATAAAAACCAAGGTCACAGACAAAAATAATTAGGAGTCATTTTATTTACACGTAATTTAATAAATAAAGAGAAAAATACGAAATTATAACAACACTTGTTGCGATAAGGCCCAAGGTGCACGCTACTGAATGCTTTTGCAAGCTTTAACTGGTTGATGATATCTTAAAAGGTATAGCCTGCAATGATTGACGGTTCTATTTCACCATGGCACAAACTCTAGTGAGGTATCACATTGATGCCACAGGGCTAACATGTTAAACAGTATTTGAGCAATTTACAGATGGAGAATTAAATTATGTTGCACTTTCAATGGACAATATCCAAAATTGTATTTTGTGTTCCCATCATTGTATTAGAAACGATTTGGTTTGTAATATGTAAGAAATGTTCATCATGTTCACCAAATTCATTAACATGCTCGTTATATTTATCTGGCAAGTATATTATTGCAACAATATCGTAAAAAAAATTTATCTTATATAAAAAAACTAATTACTTGACAAACAATATAAGGCACACAACAAAAATTCGGTCTTGAATCCAAGAGTAAGTCATAGTGCCTTCATTTAATTTGCACATTTAAAACATTCAATTAATTTAAAATATCATAATGAAATAAAATATACATTTTCTGTATAAATAAAAAATGTCTTGGTATAAAAAGTTAAAATCTAAAACACACAAACTCAAAATTTAGTACTAACCTAAAATAAAAAAAAATCATTAATACTAAAAGGTCAGTTTGGATATTCCGTATTCAAAATTACCAATCTTTCACAAACTGTGTTTATTTTTATCAAGTAATTTGTAACCACTGGGGTAAATACCCAAACTTCCATAAAACTAATTCCAATGTTTTAGTAATTACAAGAGATAATTTCTAAAATATTCCAAAATTTAAGTTTGTGTTGAATTGTGTAATTTAAAAAAGATAAATTATTTACAATTTTATTAAAAATAATTAACTCTTGTAATAAATTAAGTTTTAAAATCAATGAGATGTGTCAAAATTGAAATACAAATTTCATATTATAATAAAAAAATTAATATATTTTGGGTAATAAAACATATTTTACACGTTGGCAGTATCTATTCCAAGCACTGCCATAACGCTCTTTACATCTCTTACCATCTCGATGTGACCGTTGAATAAGAAACAGAATGGTGATGAAACAAATTAAAACTGCAGGAGTTTTCCATACAAATGAAGCAAATGACAAAAACATAAGAATATCTCCCAAATAATTCGGGTGTCTTACGAAACCCCAATATCCAGATACCAAAAGTTTCTTACCCTGAGATGTCGGTATACTTTCTAAATCTGTAAAGAAAATTTAAATTAAAAAGAAAATTAATTTTATGACCAAGACTTACGTGTCACAGCAGGATCGTAGGGATTCTGACGGAAGGTATTTTTTTGGTTATTACTACCACGATACAAAATATAACCAATCAAATATAAAACAACAGCCGCCGACAAATGCCAAATTGGTAATCTTATGTTATAATTGTAGATATACTTCGTAATCAAAGGAAGTATGAAAGAGCCAATACACATTGACACTGTAGTCATATATCCTACTGCTTCATACTGTACATCAAACGTAGTAACCATTGACGTTTCGAATATTAAGAGATCAATTACATAAAACATTTGTAGTACTCCAAGAACCAATACAGTTGGGTTGTATTTTAACCCTTTCAAACTATAATTTTGTATTTCAATGGGTGAAGTAAATTGTATACTTTTGTAGACGAAAATTGCATTCAAAAGAAGCTGAAAAAAAATTTAGTGTATTAGAAAACATACTTGATGTCAAATGATTTTATTTCAAAAGTAAGAGTATTGCCCAGTGCTATACTTGAGCCCTGCGTCATAGTTTAAAATGGAATGAATTAAGATCAGAATCGCTAGTCAAATGAGTGCATTTTAAAATGCATCATTGTTTGTTATTTTGATGTAACTCTCTCTGTTTATCACAATTTCTACTAATATACAAATATTACAATCATTTTGTAAGTTTATAATGTAGTAGAAGTAATGACATACTAATTTTTTAATGTTTTGATTGACTAATGTACAATATTAGTAACGTACACTTTTATTAAACTTTAACAGCAAGACATGCAATTACTTTTGTACCCTTTTATACAAAGCTTAACGATAGCTTAAATTATATTCAGGTTGTCGTTTTTTAATCAGAAATTTGTGACACAGGGCTCAATTTATTTGGACCCGAGAATATATTGGGTAACTTCTGCTTCTATCATCTTTTTCAAAATGCTACAAAATTTATTTGAATATCGCCTAAAATGAATACTAATATTCGGGGATTCTCAAAAACTAACGATTCGCGACTAGAAAAATATTATAAATTTAAATATGTAGTGTGTGCGATAAAGGCAGAGCAAAACGCGATTCGCTTGCATTTATTGCTAAATAAAATGCAGGTAGGGATATTTTCATTTTTCCCGATATTCAGATGAGCAATTAATTTTTCGCCGTGTTTGCATGAACAGATTTTTTAAGATTGTTAGAAACTAGAGATTATTTAAAATTTTGCAACAATCTGAAAAGCACGAATTACTGGACATTATGTACCTTGAACCTTTCATAAATAATATTTTGAATCATAAGTAACAATTTATGTCATTCAATTATTGTCAAAGTTATAGTTTCACTTTTTATGCAGCAATTGTTTTACTTTATTGCCTCCCGCTTCTTTTACTTAACTTTTAGTGTCACTTGTATTAAGCTAATGAGCAGTAGTATCACTAATGCCCGATTTCTTCACTCATAGTTATCTTGAAGTTAGCGAACTTCAGGTTAAATTGACGAAATAACCAATGAGATGATCGATTTATTTGTTTTGTTGTTATCTGATTGGTTATTTCGTCAATTTAACCTGAAGTTCGCTAATTTGTAGATAACTATGAGTGAAGAAATCGGACATAACAGCACTACTATCAAGAGCAGTAAAAATAACGTTAAATATAATAATTTTTTACATTTCAAGAAAAAATTGTTTCTAAAATCTTCAATAATAATAATATGAGCAATATTTTTAATAACTCTGTGGCGACCCAGACCACGCGGATGCTATTTTCAGGAGTTGGAGTTGTCGCGCCATTCTCGACACATAATTGTGATTTTAATCCATTAGGTTGGTACTCCAACCTTAAAAACATATATATAAGTAGCAAAGGTCAAGGGAATACGGATAACCAAGAACAGACAAAATAGAAGTGGACGAACATACAAATAGGAAACGCAACATCAGCACCCCGCGATCGGGGACTTCGATAGCATCCATATTTTATTTGCGATTACGATTTATGATTATTATTTTTTTCTTCAATAAAGTAAAAATCTAATCCACACTGGTGACCCCGCAAAATAACGAACACAAACTGATAAAATGGAAAATACGGAATTAAACAACAAAATAACCGCATTAATGCAGCAAATCGAAGAATTAAAAATACAGCAAATGTCAACAAAATATCCTACCGAGGGCGAAACATGTAAAGTTTCCACAAAAATTCCACCGTTTCACGTAAACAAACCGGATCTATGGTTTTATCAAATCGAAGCACAATTTCGAAATAATAGCATTAAATCCGATCAAACAAAATTCGATATCGTCATAGCCGCACTCGAACCGCAATACTTAGACATCGTGGCCGACATCATCCGAAACCCCCCGAAAACTGAACAATACGAAACCCTAAAAAAACAGTTAATACAGGAATACGCCGAATCACAAGAAAAAACTCCGCAAGCTAATACAAGGCATCGATTTAGGCGACACTAAACCATCCACGTTGCTTCGTAAAATGAGAGAATTGGCAGGAACATCTATGAAGGAAGAAGTAATAGAATCGTTATGGCTTTCCAAATTAAACGAAACAACGCGTTCAATTGTAAGTGCCCTGAGTGTTGACCTAAAACAGAAAGCAGAGACAGCCGACAAAATAACGGAAATAGCGAACTTCGAAACATCGGCAACAACTATGAGAATCGACAACAGGGAAGATACGCTACAAAGGCAGGTTTGTCAATTAACCGAGCAAGTGGAAATACTAGCAACTAAATTAGAACGTAGAAATTCGTTTTCAAGAAATCGTAGTCCAGCAAGAGCCCAAAGCCCATCAGTTAGGAAAACATATGACATATGTTGGTACCATTACAAATTCAAAACGAACGCAAGAAAATGTACCGAATGGTGCAAATACAATACCAACAACCAAAAAAACTAGCGGAGCAATACCCATCTCCCGAAACAGATGAGGTATTGCGCACACAATCCAGTCGTCTATTCATATTCGACAAAGCCTTAAACCAAAAATTCTTAATCGACACTGGATCAGACATCTCACTAATACCTCCAACCCCAAAGGAAAAGAAAAATAGTCCCAACGATATCAAACTATATGCAGCAAATGGTTCATTAATATCAACTTATGGACAAAAGTTACTAACAGTAGACCTTGGTCTCCGCCGAACGTTTGCATGGCCTTTTATTATTGCCAACGTAACTAAACCAATAATAGGCGCAGACTTTCTAGAGAAATTTGAACTACTGGTAGACATAAGCAGAAAGAAAATCATCGACAAAAACACAAATAAAACCCTTGGAAAAGTCGAAATGGTCCACAATTCGGAAGTCAACATCACTTCATTCCCGACTGGTTCCGAGCACGACAAACTTATTCAGGAATTCAGCGACCTAACCCAAACCAACGTCGTTTCTAACCCACCAACCGAATCAAGTATATTTCACCACATTGAAACACAAGGACCACCGTTTTCGCCAGAGCCCGAAGGCTGCCACCAGAAAAATACGAGATTGCGAAGAAAGAATTCGAATTCATGGTCCAACAAGGAATCTGCCGCCCCTCAAATTCACCATGGGCGAGCCCATTACATCTGGTCCCAAAGAAAAACGGTGATTGGCGGCCATGCGGCGATTACCGACGTTTAAACGCAATAACAATCCCCGATAGATACCCTGTTCCTCATATCCAGGACGCAACAATCAACTTAGCCGAGTCACAGGTATTTTCAAAAAATCGATTTAACCCGGGCATACAACCAAATACCGGTACATCCGCAAGACGTCCCAAAAACCGCAATCATCACACCTTTTGGCCTGTTCGAATTCGTGGTAATGACCTTCGGCCTCCGCAACGCTGGCCAGACGTTCCAGAGATATATCGACCAAGTTTTGAAGAGCCTCCCATTCGTGTTCAAATACATCGACGACATTGTGGTAGCATCAAAGGACCACAAACAACACACTGAACACCTTCGCATCGTATTCCAAAGATTCCGAGAACATGGCCTAAAGATCAACATATCCAAATGCGAGTTTTTTCAAACCCAAATTAACTTTTTAGGTCACGTAATCAACAAAGATGGTATCCGCCCCGCCCCCGAAAAGGTCGAAACGATTTCCAACCTTCCGCAACCCAAAAACGCCCAAGAACTACGTCGATTTCTGGCATCCACCAATTTTTACAGGCGATGCATTCCTAACGCGGTTATCGCTCAAGGCGTTCTTCAAAAACTAATTAAAGGAAACAAAAAGAACGACACCACACCAATCGAATGGAACACCGAGGCCTCAGCCGCTTTCGAACAATGCAAACGGGAATTAGCTAATGCTGTACTGCTAGCACACCCATCTGCCAACGCCGACCTATGCCTTTACGTAGACGCATCCGACACATCCGTGGGCTCCGTGCTTCAACAAGCAAAAGATGGAAAACTGCAACCACTCGGTTTTTACTCTAAACGACTCACAGACACTCAGAAGCGCTACAGCACTTACGACCGGGAGCTACTCGGAATCTATCAATCGGTAAAACATTTTCGATCATCATTGGAAGGAAGACATTTCACCATTTATAGCGACCACAAGCCACTGGTTTTCATGTTCAATAAAAAACCTGAACAAGCTTCACCTCGTCAACTGCGCCAAATAGACTTTATCAGCCAATTTACCACAGATATTCGTCACGTTGCCGGTTCAGAAAACATAGTAGCCGATATGATGTCAAGAGTCGAATCCGTAAGCCAACATCATGATGCAATAGATTACGAATCGTTAGCCCAGCAACAAGAAAGCGACGAAGAACTTAAAACGATCTTAAAAGGCAACAACCCGAAAGTATCCTTGCAACTAAAACGGCGTTTTTCCCAAACATCATCTCACCAATCTATTGCGATACTTCAACAGGAAAAATAAGACCGTTCATAACAAAGCCTTTCAGACAAAAATTTTCAACACAATACACAATTTATCACACCCCAGCATCAAATCTACAACAAAACTCATAACCGATAGATTTGTTTGGCCATCCATCCGCCGCGACACGAAAAATATGGCACAGAATTGCATCGCTTGCCAACGATCAAAAATTCAACGACACAACAAACCACCGCTGTCAACATTTCTGGTTCCAGACGAACGATTCAGCCACATCAATATTGACCTAATCGGACCACTCCCACCATCTAACGGCTTTAACTATTGCCTAACATGCGTGGACAGATTCACCCGTTGGCCAGAAGTAATCCCCATCCAGGACATCACTGCCGAAACCGTAGCCAAAGCCTTAGTCAGCGGCTGGATATCCAGGTTTGGCATTCCACTAAAGATTACGACAGACAGGGGGAGACAATTCGAGTCAACACTATTCAACGAACTTGCCAGAACCCTAGGCATCAAGCACCTGAAGACTACTTCATACCATCCTCAAGCGAACGGATTGATCGAACGTTTACACCGATCAATCAAAACATCTATCAAATGTTACCGTTCCAGCAACTGGGTCGACATCCTCCCAACCGTTCTACTTGGCTATCGCACCGCCATAAAGAAGACATTGGGGCAACACCCGCAGAACTGGTTTATGGCACCACACTAAGGCTACCCGGAGAATTTCTCGAAAATACTTGCAACAATCCACCGCAAAGCGAATATGCAACCACCTAAACAACATTATGCGCAATTTGCAACCATCACAAACCTCAAACCACGCAACCAAGAGGACCATATTCGTTCAAAAGGAATTATCAAAGTGCAAGTATGTTTTCATTCGAAACGATGCCGTCTCGCCACCATTAACACCTCCCTACGACGGCCCATATCAAGTAATCCAACGCAAGGAGGCAACTTTCATAATACAAGTAAAAGGACGCAATCAAGAAGTTTCAATCAGCAGATTAAAAGCCGCCTTTACAGAAGACACGAACGACGACTACTCAGAAAAGATCTCGCCGCCACCCAGCGTTCCATCCACACCAACCAAACACAAAAAGGTTACCTTTCAGGAACAACCCGTTCAACACCAGCCAGCGATCCAATCACGATTCGGACGCATCATTAAAACTCCAAAGCGGTACACACATTCATCGTGACTTCGCCACTGGAGGGGGAGTAGTGTGGCGACCCAGACCACGCGGATGCTATTTTCAGGAGTTGGAGTTGTCGCGCCATTCTCGACACATAATTGTGATTTTAATCCATTAGGTTGGTACTCCAACCTTAAAAACATATATATAAGTAGCAAAGGTCAAGGGAATACGGATAACCAAGAACAGACAAAATAGAAGTGGACGAACATACAAATAGGAAACGCAACATCAGCACCCGCGATCGGGGACTTCGATAGCATCCATATTTTATTTGCGATTACGATTTATGATTATTATTTTTTCCTCAATAAAGTAAAAATCTAATCCACAACTCTATTAACTCAAATTCGTCAAATTATCTTAAAATTTTCCTTTTGGTTGCATTTCATATTTATTTCAATTTAAAATTTTAAACAAAACGTATTTAACCCCCCTCCCCCTTCAAAAAACAAATTCACCTAGCGCTTAGAATTTCAACACTATTTTTGGTGTACATATTTCGAATAACATTATAATATCTGTGTATACAAAGTTTGATAATTCTCCGACAAAATTTATTTTTCTTTTCCCTTAAAAACCTCCCCCTTACTTAATAGAATTTTTTTGCTATTTTATTTGTTTTTCTAAAACTATTTAAAGAATGTTAGATTTTTATTCTTCTAAAATACGCTAAAAAATGCATACTACAAATACTATTATGTGATATTGGACCTATTAAATTATTACTTTTCGAACTATATTTTTATTTAAAAAAAATAGGGGGCACCCGGGTTTGAACCGGGGACCTCTCGATCTGCAGTCGAATGCTCTACCACTGAGCTATACCCCCTGCTATTAAGTAAGTTTACTGTGAATATAATCCTGATATTAACCCACCCCCGCATTTCCTTTTTAAGAGAGTTATTTTTATGAGTCACATTTATTTTTTCGTATTTTAAGATTAAATATAACTAACTCTTTGGTAATTTTAAATATAACACTGATGATTTTAAGCAAAATTAGTTGAGTTTCCTGTTCAATTTACTAAAAGTCCCTAAACTTGCAATTAAAAAAGTTGAAAATTTGTTATAATCAACTAAAATCAATTCAAATTTTTAAAATTATAAGGTTAAATGAACAATAAAACGAAACATTATTTGTAAGCTTTCAGCAATGGTTACTGCTGTCATCATTAAATGTTTATTATTAAATGTCTGATGACAGCAGTAACCATTGCTGAGAGCTTACAAATAATGTTTCGTTTATTGTTCATTTAACCTTATAATTAAAAAATTTGAATTAATATTAATTTCAAAGGTTAATAATATAAATAATTTCAACTAAAATCTACTCTGCTATTGAATACATGTTTTTGTTGGTAAAGGTAATAAACCTGAACTCAAAAGTACACTTTTTCCTGCAAAAATAGCTTCACCAAATGACAGAGAACAATTTTACAAGTGTTTTAAGATGAGGTAGAATTTGGTAGGTCTTTTATTATGCCCACAATTTAAATTTGAAATTAACATATTCCCATAAAGTACATGTATTATTGCTCAATATTACGCAATAATTTATGCATTGTATTTACGGTGCGTGTACTGTAGGTGGGTTAACACAGACTTATTGCAATCACTCCCTGCTATCTGTCGGTTAACATCCTCAATTTTTCGAGTAGGACCGGGCTAATAGCGGCCGAAGCGCAGCGGACCGGAGGCTGCAGAAGGTCAATTTCGATTAATGCAACCACAGTCAATTTTGAATTTTTAAAGTCGTTTTTTTCCAAAATTTGTGGACCGACTGTATATTTTATTTTTAATGTGTAGAGAACGATGTCCTAAAATCATGAAAATCCGAATTCGGGTTTCTTGACTGTCTCCAAAAATACTGTTACGGGGGTCTCATTCACCCTGTATACAAATTTACACGTCAAAAGCCAATGGGAGCAACTGTAATTTCCAAAATTGACTTATGCATAATTCTGGACGAGTTATGAGATTTAAAACCCAGAAATATATACAATTCAATTTTCAAAATTATGAGGCTTACATTTTTCAGTTGTTTTCTTGCTTGTAAAAGTAAACCAAGCAAATAACATAAAATAAATTTTTAAGTTTTAGCATTTTCTAAATTTTATTATTGATAATACAAGTACATTAAGTGGCTTTTACTTGAATTTATACTTCATGGATAATTTTTTTAAACAACAAATTACTTTATTGGTATTTTGATAAAGTTTTTAAATTTTCTGTTATAAATATATATTATTTTGTAACTATTTAAATTATTTTCAAAGATTCAATCTCATTCTATGTGGAAGTAATTACAGTACTTGTAGAAATTCACTTCACTAACTTCATGTAGTCTTAAATTACCAATTATATACACATGACTTGCATAAATAATAAAATAAATTTGTTCTAGAATTTTTGTTGTTGTATTTCACGAATAGCTTCAAATACGTCATTGGTGCACATAACGTAACATTCGATATTATTATTATTATAAGCTTTACATTCTCGTAGGAATATTACTCTCCTATTTCTAGGATTTACAAATCGTTTTAATGAGGAGGATTAGTCCCCGTATAACATACATTACAATTTTGTCTTTCCAAGTTTAATAGTCCACAGATCAATATTGGACTTTTGATCACAGCAGTGTATCTAGCACGAGCAGGGTTTGAACCGCGACTTACTGCGTCGTAGTCAACCCGTGTATGCTTCGCTATACTGCTGGTCAATTTCGAATAACATTATTGTATATTAAATATTGTGAAGTATATAAATAAATCGATCTTCAAAGTCGATAATGTATTTAACAAATTTTTTGAAATTTTTCTCTTGCAATTGACTTAACATTCTTTCATTCAACTTTCCGGCTCTAATTAAATATAGAATATTGTGTATTTTTATGGGGAGGTATCTCTAGAAAAGAAATTAATAATTGCTTTTGATTTGATTTGAAAAGGCATAGCTTCAATCAGGTATCAACTAAATAACTATCTGATATTACCTGCACTCGGTATATTAAGAGAAGAATTTAGAAGAGATCTGTGCAATAGATGGTGTGAAACATACTAATTAAAAAGACTATAGGTATTACTTCTTCTTCATCGTTTGCTTCTTGTCAGAAGCGTCGTGACCCAACTTGGCGAAGCCAAGATGAATTTTCATGCCAGTATAATTCATGGGGTGGTTTCCCGTTGCCTTTCCTAGGGTCTATAGATTGATATTAAACCTTTGATCACAGCAGTGTATCCGACTCGACTAGGATTCGAACCGCGGTCTACCGCTTTCAGTCGGCCGGTGTATGCTTGACGCTACACTGCTGGTCATAGGTATTACCAGCAATGTTTAGTTTAAATCTATGAAGAGAACAATGGGTGGAAAAAAGTTAGTTTTATTTAAAAAATTTTAACAGTACAATAAACGAAATTTGTCAACTTTACTTCACTTAAATGATTGAAATCACACTCAGCTTTTGTAATTGTCTTCTCCAAAGATCTCTATTTTGTTAAACCAGTTTTTATATTTGTTGCACAGGTTTTTTTGAATTTCTCCTATTGGAATATGCCTTGCTCAACTATGACCGTTGACCTGGCATTGTGGTTGATTCTAAATTAGTTTCTAGACTGAAGAAGTTTTTCTTCCCTCAGTAAACTTAGAAATTTTTTAAATAAAATTATAGAGCGTTATTTTTATATGACAAAAGTAAAAATTTTTAAAAATATAGTTATATTAAAAACAAAAATGGGGACGAGTAACAAACCCGAACTTTGATTTTGGACATTTTTAAAGTGAATTATGAAAGACGAGCGTCTAATTAGCGCATAAAAAGAATAAAATTTGCGATCGGTCGACAAATTTTGCAAAACAACGGCTTTAAAAATTAATTTGGAATGAAATTTTCTCATTGGCTCTTTTGAAACTGTAGCTCTGCCCATCGAAAATTAAAATAAGTATTTAGCGCTAAAAATAATTGTAAATAAGTATTTTATATTATAATTACTGAAGGGGCGAATCCGTTGCCTTGGCTACAATTTTTAAAAATATCCCATAGTGCGGAAGAACTCGAAATTTTTATTTCGAAATATACTTTTCGAATATTTCGAAAATATATTTTATAATTTAAATTTAATAACTTTAATCGAATATTACTTAAAAAGAAGTGGCAGTAATAAAATAATTTTGTAAATGTTTATTATTACTTGTTGAAATTATATGTTGTATAAAATATTTTAAAAGGTTTCAAGTTCAATTTTTATTTTAATTTCATTAGAATTGTTAAAAATAATAAATTTTTTCAAATTTACGACTCTCTATGACTAACCGTTTTTGAAAAAAATTACTGATACAGGTGGTCCCATTCACCCGTATTTTTCTTTGTTTGCATACCTATTTGTATACTACAATTTCAGTAATATTTTCTTTAAATTTTTAAGTACATAATTAGTATTCTCTAACTATATTTAGAGAACCCATTATTGTTTTAAGAAAATTAAAAATACATTTTAATTTTGTTAATTTCCAAGGTTCACTTTTTAACAAAATTTTGTGTGAAATGTGTGATTGTTTTGTTTATTGCGCAATTTTTCGGCAACAGACTAGAAATTTTTAATTTCTGTCTCCCTGCAGTGCCATCAAATTAAGAATATACCAAAAAAATGCAAATGCATATAAATCCGTACTGTAATTATTGTAAGTTGCAGTTGGTTATGCTTCTAGTTAAAAAAAATCAAGATAAGGACGCGATCTTTCCGGATGTGGTTAAAATATACATTTGTACTAAACTTCAGGGTATTTGTTTCAATAGCTCGAGCTGTGCAATTGATACTAGATGGTGGCAAGGTCGTTACTGCATAATTTTAATAATTTATATCACATTATTTGTTATGAACCGGTTTTCAATTTATTTTCTTTTCGTGCACACTTTAATACATAAAAAATATATATTACAATTCAATTGTGCCACTGCAGAAAGCATTTCGAAAACTAGATTATTTTTAATTCTAGTTTTAAACAACAAATTTACAAATTAAAATTATTTGACTTAATTTTTATATGCAAGTTTTGAATATTTTCATTTAAAACTATCACGTTTACGTTTAATAACTCAAGCATAATAATTTTAATTATTCAATAAAAATTAAATAGCAATTGAACCTATTTTGAAGTTGATATTTATTCCTTTGAAAAATTTTATCTACATCACAATCTGCAGTAAATCTCAATTTCCCATATTATAAATGCGCTTTAACTGTGTGCCATTGTATGAAAATACTTATTTTTTTTACTAAATTTACTTAAATTAACTTATTATATATTATTATGACAAAATTTGCTAGTGAATGATTTTAAGTATTATATATCACCAATAGTCATCAATGCCATGATAATGATGTAATTCAAATCAAATTAAAAATAGCCAACATAGCTAATTTGAGTTAAATAAATAACAATAAACATTAAATTTAAGTTGTTTCCAAAATTATAATATTTTCAGAAACACCGATGTTTGCCAAAAAGTTTCACTTCCTATTATTAAATAAATATAATGGAAAATGAGGTGAAACTGTTGAAATATTTGTCTAATGGATTTTTGTTATGAAAAAACAACCTAAAATGAAATGTTGCAGGTGTTCTTATACAGAAATATTTTTATACATTTTTGTTACACCTTGAAATAGTTTTTAGTTCGGCATAATACCAATATCACACTAATTATTCAACAATAGAGAAAACACATATAGAAATTGTTTACATGAATGTAATAGTTATTTGTTGATTTATGCGGATTAATTTGCCAAATTAAAATTCAGAACAGAAATAAGAGATACTATAATTAGATCAACTTTTTTTTATCCAGGATTAAAGCAAGACAAGGTAGACTATTAAAATAGAGATCATTGTCTTAATAGTAATACAGTAGGTAATTATAATTATCTAAAAATACCAACAGCCCATATTTTTAAAAATAAATTATTTCCACGGTATACTCTTTTACTTTATCAAACTTGCTTATGAAAAAATATTATTAGTTCTAATCAAGATTATCCAACAATTAAGTTGATGAAATTGCAATATTGAAAACAAATAAATCAAAATACAAAGAATTAAATAAAAGTTACTCACCATTGCAATAATGAAAACTCTGAATAGAAATATTTTGATGTCCAGTTTTCCAAAAATTCTCGGATTTACCTCTCTTCCAATCAAAAAATTGTAAATTTTATTGTTGCTGATAGCATATGGATTAAGAGCACTTATGGGTACATAAAAACTATGTACATACAAATAAATCGAAGTTAATATACCAACTATTGCACTAGTCACAAGTAGTTGAAAATGTTTATCAAGGATATGAGAAATAACAGGTACTTTGTAGTATTCTAAAGCGACTAATAACGCTGAGGTAACTGTAGCAATGAAAAATCCATTCATTACGTATTTTAATTTGCCTTGTTTATTGGGCAGACCATAAACTTCTCGTCCACCTATGGGTATGGCAGATAAAATCGCTACAAGAGAAATATATCCAAGATATATTAAAATTGCAGTGGGATCAAACCATGAAGACAAATATTTGTACTTATTTAAATTGGGTAATTCTGTGAACTTGCAATGTGTTTCGTTACAAAAAGCATACAAGGTAATGAAAATGAGAGGTATACTCAAAATAGTCAACAGTGCTCCTAACCAACTACCAGCTTCTATCGAAATATTTAAATCTTTTGATTTCAAATCACCAACTCCTACAGATTGTTCACGAACAGAATTAGCCTTACGCCTTAGAGGAATTTCATCTTCATCTGAAAACTCCGTTAACTTTTTCGCTGCTAAGTCGTTTTTCAAGTGAACAATGCGTTCGACATCATTGGCTTGCAATTTTGTTGATGAACGTAGAACAACACCGAAATTGCTAACTTCTTGAACCACACTTGATTGTATATCCTGTAAAAGTACCTGAGAAAACGTGGATATTGACGAAGTTTGTTAATAAAAAGTATACCTTGGGTAAAAAATATTCACTTTCTGATTTTCTTGCCCGTCCTCTTACCGTGGCTTTTGGCTTTTCTGTGTTTACATGATCCAATTCGGCCCCATCTGAGTCGGAATCCAAATCAAATAGTTTCTTGGTTATTCTTCCACCTGTTGAATCATTAAAAAATTTAAAATGTAGTAACAGGTGAGGTACAAATGATTCATTTAATTGAATCAACAGCAAAAAATTATTCACTGGAAAATTTAATAATTACTCATATCTGCATGTAAATTATGTTCATATTAACAAAAAGATGGAAAAGTAATCAGAACATAAATTTTCCTTTTTAGTTAGACCAAACCCTTCTTAGTCTGCTACCCCACGCCTATGTCTAAAACTTCTTAGAGCCAATATTTCAATCTCTGATTATCTCAAACCAAAAGATAATTTGCATAGATACACTTCTTATATAATAACAATTATTTTTGTAGAAATTATGCTATATAACAAATTTCTTGCGAAAAGTGAAAAAATCAGGCTTTAGAAGTCCTCGGGATGACAACATCAATACCATTTCCTTGTAACATCACTGCAGACGCGACTGCACCCCTTTTTAATTTTTTTCAAATTATGGTTTTTGTAACATTTTGAACGAAAGGCTTTGGCATACACACTTTTTTAAATATTTATATAATAATAATTCAGTCAAGCTTTCAATAATTCAAAATTATTTATAATTTTAATTTAATTTTATTTTAATTATAATAATTTTATTTATAAAAGAAAATTATTTCAGTAAAAATTATTTTTCAGTCTTCCGTAAAACCAACCCATAGTCCTTACAAAATTTTGTGCCATTTCTGGTATATTCACAGATTGAATATTAATAAATTTTCAAAATTACAGTTCTTTTAAATAAAATATATAATAAATTCCTCTTCGCTCCATAAAACCCCGAGTGATGACAATTCTTTCGCTATAATGAATTCATAAGTTAAGTACATTCCTGCATTGCTAAAATTTTATAATTGTTATGTAACACGAGTGTCTAGCGGTGATGCTCCTGGCACCAAGGTGTTAAAGTAGATTTAATACTCAAGTGACTTTAAGTAACTATTAAATTGTACATGTAATTATATTTTATCTTAAAACCAATTTCAAATTTTCTACAGCTCCGATAAAGCAAAAAAAGCAGGATCATAAATTGAATGAGCCAAAATTTGCATCGGCAGGCCAAATAATCGTTTAAAAGATAAAGATAATTCTTGTAACTTACTTGGTGGCCTTGCACGAGCAGACAAAGTTTTGACAGTTGGGCTGGCACGCGTTGGGCTCTTACGCGATGGACTTTTTTTACGTCCTGGACTTTTACGTATTGGACTTTTACGTATTGGACTTCTGCGTGAAGGGCTTCTACGACCAGGGCTTTTTCGTGGACTTTTAGGTGCCACTTCTTTACTTGTAACTGTTTCGCTTCTCGATGGTGACTTTCTTAACGTTCGTGTAGACGACTTATCGCTCACGGCACTTTTGCTTTGAGATTTATCTCCAGCAGCACTTTTACTCACTTCGTCTTTAGCCTTTTGAACAACTCGAACCATCTAAAAATTTTAAAATAAATTAAAGACAAACTTTGTGGAGACTATTACAATTGTGTAGAAGTAGAAAATGATAAAATAAGTAAATTATGAAATCAAATTACGCTCCTATGTGATATGTACACCTAATACCGTTACAAAAATTTGAAATAGAACAAAATTCCTGAAAGTTCATTGCTTGACTGCTATTTAATTATAGGTTACGCAAGCGTATGGAAGCGCGGCAAACGAAATGTAACCAAAATTTCGCTTAGAATTAATTTTTTTAAATTACAGCCATATAGAAAACAAATTTTATGTAATTTTGTGACTTACCTTTCAATTTTCGATGTAAATTAACAAATGAAAATGACAACTCCAAAACCGACGCTCGTTAAATGACGCTAAATAACTATACACGCTAAGATTGTTTTTGTTGTTTAACTTCTGATTGGTCAACGCCAACTCCGAAGTCATATAAATGCTGGTATTAATTGTACGCTCCCTTTTGATCTACTTGCATTAATTAGATTTAATTAAAATTAATTTTGTTTTTAATATTTTTATAAACAAAAATTATGATTTATGATGATGTTTATAAATATACAATTTTATCAGGAAGGGGGGGGGGTGAAATGTGAAAAGGTCTTTGTTGAAGTGTACTAACCGAAATTATAACAAAAGCATTTTAAAACAATTATTTTACGTGTGTAACAATAAATTGCTTTGTTGTTTAAAGTTTTTGTTTTGTGGTCACTCCAGTAGTCAACTTGTCAAAAATTTGGTTTTCTGCGCCACTGTGTGCACATTATTGCTAAAAATACTGTGTGTGATTTCAGAAGTTTCGATTTCAATTGTTTTTGTGTTTTGTTGAGTTTATTTTTGTATTAGGGTGCATTAATTTTTACCTGAACCTATTTCAATCATGTCAGCCATATGCAGGTAACAACTGAAGAAATCAAATATGATTTGCCTATTTCTAGAATGTAAAATTAACGACATTATAATTTTTTAGGTTAGTTAATAGAAACTTGTTATCTCAAGTTGTGTACTCTAGACAACCAGAGTTTCTTCCTTTAGCTCGTCATGTAACGTTAAAGGTTGTTTCTGTTCAGCATTCAAAGGAGTTAAATCATGATGAGCGCAATGCACAATTAGGGAGACCACAATCTCCCTCTTTGAGTATTTATGCCATGCCACTGCCAGCAATATTATCTATCTCCCATAGAATGACCGGTAAATTTAAATATGATTGACAATTTATCGATTTTGTTTGTAATTGTAGGCACTATGTTGGGAGGTTACACGGTTTTGTTAGGCACAAGTGCTTTAGTATTGCCTCATCCAATTTCTTACTATATTGATGCATTACAAGAATTACATCCAAGTTCGGCCACATTATTAACCATGAAACTGCTCGTAGCATTTCCATTCAGTTACCACTTTTGTAATGGTATTCGTCATCTTACTTGGGACATTGGAAAGAATTTAACAATGAAGGAAGTTTATAATACTGGGTATATTATGTTGGGATCTTCAGCTGCTCTCACCATTTTACTTGCACTTTTGTAGGGTACCTTTTGAGGATATAATTTGTATTTACATGTATTATGAAGGTATTATAGTACGGTAATGTAAATAATTTTGTTTGTAATATAGTATTTAGCTAAATTTTATTTTTATTGAATTGAATAATTAGTTTTTCTTAATTATTTTTGTTTATTGTTTATCTAATAATGCTCATATTAAATTAAAAAAAAATAGGTAATAATTATATTTATTTCACTGTTCATTGTAACAATCTAACAAACTTGACGTCATGGAAATAGAAACTCATAAGTAATAAGTTTTTTATCTTGCACATAAACTCTAAAGATAGTTGTTTCAATTCTCATCAGTTAGAGCTCCAATTACGTTTATAATTGACAATCCAACAACAGGAAACATTGAACTTGGGAAAATCCCACTTTGTGCCAATTTTTCACTTATTATGATTTGGCTGCCAATTATGTATCTGGAACCGCACAAAAAGTGTCTCCATGTGTATACTGATGATAACAAAAGAGTCAGAAACACGTTTCTATCATCCATTCTTGATTTATGCAAATTATTATATAAAAAAAATATTGAAATTATATATATTTTTAACCTTTGAAATTAATATTTGATTCAAATTTTTTTAAATTAGAAGGTTAAATAGTCTATCACTTTGTAAGGAGCAAACGTACTAACAGGCCCGTAGCCAAGGGGAGTACCGCTCCCCCTCCCGAAAAGTTAAAGAGAAAAAAATCTTTGAAAGTAAAAAATATGAGTTACGAAAATAAAATAAAAAATAGTCTATCGTTTTGTAAGGAGCAAACGTACTAACAGACCCGTAGCCAAGGGGCGGACCGCTCCCCCCTCCCGAAATGTTAAAAGGAAAAAAAAATTTGGAAGTAAAAAATTTGAGTTTCAAAATAAAATAAATTATTATATATAAAATAGTCTATCACTTTGTAAGGAGCAAACGTACTAACAGGCCCATAGCCAAGGGGAGTACCGCTCCCCCTCCCGAAATGTTAAAGAGAAAAAAATCTTTGAAAGTAAAAAATATGAGTTACGAAAATAAAATAAAAAATAGTCTATCGTTTTGTAAGGAGCAAACGTACTAACAGACCCGTAGCCAAGGGGCGGACCGCTCCCCCCTCCCGAAATGTTAAAAAGAAAAAAAAATTTGAGTTTCAAAATAAAATAAATTTTTATACAGTGAGTCACAAAGGTTTCGCCTACCCCGTAAAATTACATGGAATTGCTCATTTATTATTGTTTTACTCAGTTATTTTGGGAAAAAACAATATTTTTTTAAATTATATTAAAGAACCAACAATTATAATTACATAACATACAAAAAAAGTAGGTAAAATTTATTTATAATATTAAAATAATCAAGAAAAGTCATCCACTTACCAATTGTATATAGTTACAAAAGGTTTCGCCCACTTAACAAAAAGGTGCACACATACGCCTTAATAAAGTATTTTTGTAGGTTTTTTAATATTTTTTTGCATAGCCCTTCTGTTATTTAACACACCTTAGCCGTTTTGACATGTTACTAATAATTTTCGATAAATAATCGAGCGTTATTAGGACACTTTTTTGTTGGAATCTTTGTTTCAATTCTTGTATTGGATTGATCGGAGTTTCACGGATTTTTTTGTCCAAAACGTCCCATAAATTCTCAATGAGATTTAAGTCTGGTGATTAGGGAGGATTAAGGATTACTTTGGGGCATTTGTATAAAAGATATTCCTAAATTAAAGATGATTTATGTTTGGGGTTATTGTCTTGATGGAATTTAAAAGTGTTTTTTATACCTAATTTTTCAGAATTTTGAAATAAATTTTGTTGTAGATTGTCTAGATATTTGTAGCAATCCATTATATCGTCTATAAATACCAAACTTCCCCCTACCACAGCCGAAATGGCACCCTAAACTAAAACATTCCTTGCCCATGATTTACTGTCCCACACAAATTTTCGTTTCTTAACTACATGTTAGGTTTTGCCACACCATTACTCGCCTATCCGAATTTATCAAGTTAAATTTGCTATCATCAACAAAAATTACGCCATTCTACCACGTAGATTCCTTCTGAAGCAAATTTTAAAGTTTAATCCTATTAACGTTATTAATAAAAGATTTTTCTCTGGCCAAACGCCCGTTTTATTCAAATTTTTTAAAAATTCTACTTATGGTTTGTGGGCCTGCATGCTTTCCTGTTTCTACTTGCACTTCATTTGAAACTTTTAGACCACTACAACGTGGATTTTTTTACTTTTCTAGTGATGTTTGTTTCTTTTCGGGTACTGAACAATTTTGGATGCACTGTTGGTTTCAAATCATCAATTCAATCCTCGTTTTAAACCTCTATATGATACTTCTTACTGTACTTCTTGGTAAATTCAATAAATTTTCAATTTTGTCGTATGATTTACCACGGTGTCAATTAAAAAACACCAGTTGACGTAAACAAAACATATTTTATGTTTTTCGTTCATTTTTAATATAAGTAACGCAATGAAATAACAAATAATCACATTAAATGTAACACTGAAACTGATCCTTACTTGTCATACGTAAGCAAAATGCAGATTCAGATTCTAAAATCCCTTTCTTATAATATTGAGTATCTAGGCGAAACCTTTTGTAACACTATGAAATTATATTAAATGCAAAGTGAATAAAATAATCTCGATTATTTTAATATTATAAACAATTTTATCTAATTTTTGTGTTTTATGTAATTATAATTGTTGGTTCTTTAATACAGTTTTAAAAAAACGCTTTTTTTTTCCAAAATAACTGAGTAAATCAATAATAAATGAGAAATTCGTTGTAATTTTATGGGGTAGGCGAAACCTTTTGTGATTCACTGTATATAAAATAGTCTATCGTTTTGTAAGGAGCAAACGTATTAACAGGCCCGTAGCCAAGGGAAGTACCGCTCCCTCCCGAAATGTTAAAAAGATAAAAAAAACTTTGAAAGTAAAAAATTTAAGTTTAAAAAATAAAATAGGTTATATTTTCAAGTTTTAAAATATTTTGTTTTGCTAATTTAACTAAACACCATGGAATTGATAACAAAAAAACATGTAACGGTAAACGTAATAGCTGCTGAACAAAGCATAAATTGTAAAGTAAAGTAGCAAGCGAATAACTTTTTTTAAATAAGTTAATTTTATCAAATAAATTTGGTAAATAAAAAGGGGAACCCCCCAAAAAAATTGCATTTTACAAGTGCCCCACCTCGAAAAGAAATCCTGGCTACGGGTCTGCGTACTAATATAGCTAGAAATTTTGGCACCCTTCCCCAGACTATTTTTTTCCTTTGTTTCCACCTCAGGTGGGCAAAATTTAATTTCTGTATAATAAATGTCTTGCATTGCTTTCAATGTATTATGGACTACCAGGACATAGAATTTAACGTCAAGTGGATTTGCTGAAATCTTCAATTATTAATATAATTTTAATAAAAATAAACTGCTTGATCGCAGAGTATGGAATACCCTAGTGCTCCAATATCGGAAGGTGGAACATTAAATTTTTACAAATTATGTAGAAAGTTTATGATGCCGCTTTAGTTTCCTTAGGAACCAAGGCATATACTGGGGGATATTTCATAGTCGTCTCCTCTTAGGCTTTTGGTTATTATCTTGCATTTTATGTTATTCTTCGCCTCACTTGGTAATGAAGACTATAAGTTTGCAAATTTATCAAGTATACAATGTGAGTGTGCTATGGGTTTTCCCCCAAATTATAAAACCATGTTTTTTAGTTACAGATTTTAAGATTTATTACTTAAGTTTGAAAACTATTTATGTTAAAATTTGTAAACAAATTTAATATTTTAACGGATGTGATTGGATAAACTAAAAAAAAACAATATTATAACACACTAGCCAAAGCCAAGTTTTCTGCATAGGATCCAAATGCAGGTAGCAGTCTATCATGGACATGCATGAACAATGTGACTGGTTATCTTTGACTCTGTAGCTGCACCCAAAGATTTTACAATTGCAAGTATGCAAACTTTCTCCTATTAGCTAGCAAATCATTTCCATTTGCATTTTTTAAATAATTTATTTTAGCTTTAGCAAAGAGTATATAGATATCTAAGATTATATCTATATACTCTTTGGCTTTAGGTACATTTCATCGGATGTGTAAATGTTACACCTACTACACATGTAAAGCCGCCAGTGTTTGTCAATTTTGAGTTAAAATAATTTATGTTTAATTGCACCGTTCAGTGCAAGCTGTACTTAAAATATCAATTCCGCCAATGGAAAAAACGATAAATGACAGTTTAACTAATGCTTAAATTATTCGATGCAAGTGGACTGTAACAGAAACATTTGAAAACATATTTTATGTAGACAGTAATAATAATTGCTGTTTGAAGTTTTTGTTTTGTGGTCGGCCACTTCACTAGCCCACTTTTCATCTTTATTTTCTACGCCACTGTATACATAGTATTGAAAAATACTGTAATGTCAAAAGTTTCGATTTCAATTGTTTTCTTGCATTGTTGATTTTATTTTGTTATTGGAGTGCTTTCATTTTTACCTGAACATATTTCAATTATGTCTGCCATATGCAGGTAATAATGGAAAAAAATCAAATATAATTTGCCTATTTCTAGAATATAAAATCATCGATTATGTAATTTTTTAGGTTAGTTAATAGAAACCTGCTTTCTCAAGCTGTGTACTCCAGACGACCAGAGTTTCTTCCCTTAGCTCGCCATGTAACGTTAAAGGTTGTTCCTGTTAAGCATGAAGAAGATTTAAACCATGATGAACGTAATGCACAATTAGGAAGACCACAATCTCCCCATTTGAGTATCTATGCCCCGCAACTAACATCTATGTTATCTATCTCCCATAGAATGACCGGTAAGAATTTAAAATGCGTTTGACAATTTACTGATTTTGTTTGAAATTGTAGGTGGTGTATTGGGAGGCTACACAGTTTTGTTGGGCACAGGTGCTTTGGTATTGCCTCATCCAATTTCTTACTATATTGATGCATTGCAAGAAATACATCCAAGTTCGGCCACATTGTTTACCATGAAGTTTCTCTTAGCTTTTCCATTCAGTTATCACTTTTGTAATGGTATTCGTCATCTTACTTGGGACATGGGAAAGAATTTAACAATTAAGGAAGTTTATAATACGGGATATATCATGTTGGGCTCTTCAGCTGCTCTCACCGTTTTACTTTCAATTTTGTAGTGTACCTTTTGAAACTATAATTTGTATTTATGTATTATAAAAGTATTATAGTACCAAGTACATGTAAATATAATTTTGCTTGTAATATAGGATTTAATTTTTATTGAATTGAATAATTGAGTCTTACTGAATTATTTCTTGTTTGTTATGTTTGTCCAATAATACTCATTAATAATAAAAAAAGAAAAATATAAACATTCATTTAACTGACCATTCTTTAATTATTATAGTTGGGGTTTATCATTTAAATTTAATAAACCTGGAATTAGAAATTTATAAGCAATCACATTTCCGTTAACTCTTTCATATAAATTTTAGAGATTACTGTTTCAATTGTAGTAAACCGCCGAATTCCAAAAAGTGTGGAATAATATTTCTTCATTATTATATTCAAAATTAAGATTTAAACAACGCAGTTATAATTTTCACTTGCATCAATATCACGTCAAAAGATACTTATGAAAAAAGGACCTGAAGAGCCACTTAAGTAATAACCAAAGTGCTTCATCATTTTAATCATACTCCAATATTATAATAAGTTTATAAATTAATTAAATTTAGTCGTACATTTATTTAAATTATTAAATATTACGAGTGTTAATTTTTTTTTTTTAATAGATCAAATATGTATAAACAATTATTACGTAATCAGGTCACGACACAGCGTTTCCCACAATTTCATAGAACTTCAAAAACGGTATTTGAACATGAGGGCTTATGCCCGAGCAAACTCAACTGCCAGGATCGTTCTACCTGATTGCCCCCTGTTTACCTATATATAAATGTTGAGTTTGCTTGGGTCGTCAGCCCAAGTCCGGTGCATGGAGTTTGGTCAAAGCGTGCGTTCTTGGCTTTTTACAAAGCAAAACCATTCATTTGATTTTTTAATTTACTTAATTTTGTGTTATTACATCCAAACGAAAAAGAGATCTGATTGCGAATTGTATAAAAGGGTAAGTAAATAACCAATTTTTAACCATTGTTCCGAGACTCATAACACCAAAACTGTTAGTTACGTTTAATCTTGTATTGCAGTATTAAGTTTTGCTTTGCTATTTTCTCATTTTTAAACCATAAGCATTCAATAAATATTATCATGCCAAATCAATTTTCTTATTATTTGTTTTTTAATCTCTGAGGTTGGTCAAGAAAAGTGAAATTTAGTGAAAACAAGGAATCTTCTGATTCCAACGTCTTCCAGAACCCCGATTTTCTTTCTCTTAGAGAAAGTGGTAGCAGCATACTTACACTACTCAATAAACCCCCCTCCCCCAAAGTTACTATATTCTTCTTTCTAATTACGCCGACCTTAGAAGTAGAATTATAATAATTTTCTTTTCAAATTCCTCATGTTACAACGGTGGCAGCGGTCTTTTTACTACGCAATGCTCATCAGATAAAGCTCCCATTAGGTAAATATGAGAGTTAACAGTTTAAATTTCAAGAAGCAAACCCAATTATAAGAAATATATTACTTGCAAAAATCATGTCAGTATTTCACATAAATATGTTTTGGCTGGGTTTTGCAGTCAAAAAGTCCACCATGAAGACCTACAGCTTAACGTGAAATCCAAATCATAGCTTACATAATTTTGAATTTTACAGAATGTAACTATAGAAAAATATTTAACTTTTGATCCCAGACCACCTGGATCTACCTGATCTGCAAAGACCACTGCAAAGGTACCGGCAGAAAATATTCCAGGGGAGGAGCAAAAATATTAAAATATAAGATATTATTCCTCTTAATAGGATGTTGCATGGTATCGAATTTAGTGATAATTCCTATTAATTCTTAAAATAATATCAAATAAAATTTATAACCGAAATAAAAATTTTTGAAATGCGGTCTGCGCTGAGAAAATCAAATTTGAAATTCAAAAATGAATCGGTTAGCCGATTACGGCTCTGACGTCAGACGCGTGATCCCGAACGTTTTTATGGAAATTTTACAACGTCGCAAAGACCTGACAGTTAAATATTTGACTTGTATTTGACAGTTGTAAACAATGTAACGTTTACCATTTCAATTGTATTTTTTAATTAATATATATTTATTTTAATACAAACTGTAGTCACAAGCAATTATTAGAAAAATGGTTTATTCTGAGTTTTGTATATTTTTATTAAAATTCATTTTTCAATTTTTACACAAACTATTTATAGGTTACATTATCAACACAAACTGCATTTGCTATGTTGCCAGTTGTTAAAAAAACTGGTTTGTGACGTCATTCGCGCTAAAAAGACGGTTTCAAAAATCATTTTTTTTTAAATTTTTTGAAGAAAACTGAAGGTCTCCTGAACTTTTTTCTATGCAGTGCTGTTTACCAGCATCTAAAGTTAAAAAAAAATACTTCAAAAATCATGCAACATCCCTATTGTTTTATAAAAAAAAATTGCCTCCCTTGGCGGTGCTTACGCTTATAAGAGTCATAGACCATAGTTATTTTGTAAGAAATTACAAAAAAAAAGTTGAGGGGCATAAAATAGGGCCAGAAACCAGGCCCCAATAAACCTTATTCGTGAATACGCCACTGCATTGTACTGAATCTGTTCTTGGAAGTCGTCACAGAGTTGATTACAAAAAAGAAACAATAAAGAAAAATAAATCTGCTAGCAAACTGTCCCGTTTCCCAAAAATCTCTCAAAAAATACCAATTTAAAATTTCTTATAAAAATTGTTACCTTATAATTTGGTAAAATTTTTTGATGATTTTGTGGTTTATTTTAAAAAATAATTTACATAAATAAAAAAGTTTTCAGTTTTTCATGCTCTAACAAACTTATTCAAAGAACTCGGCATTGAAAGAACAAATGAAAATAGTTGCTGATTTTACTATTAAATTGAGTAGGTATACGGTGCTACCGCCAAACAAGTAGTGAGTAAACCATGAATGGAATTTAAATGTATTGTTATCTTCGTTACCAACAAATAGATACCGTGCTCAATTATCGTAACGTACCACTGTCAAAATGTGAATTGAATACAAAATATTTTAGATAAATAAGGAAATAAGTGGGATACACCCGTTTTAGTTTATAATTTAAGTGCTACAGGTAATTTTTAAAGTTTTGTTGTTTATCTTCTTACACAATAAAATCCAAATTTTTATCTATCCAATGTATCAGGTATTTTATTATCTAAATTAGTTATTATATCAGTGCTTTAATTAACTTTATTGTTTTAGTAGGCGACTTAACATACTCCACAATGCCTTTCAAGTTGAAATTAAAAAAGTCGCGTCACTATAATGTGGTATCAAAATCTTTATTTGTTATATCGGTGGAGATGTTGGATGGCACCAACGTCGAATGTACTTTATCTTCCGAAAGCACGGCTCAAGATTGCCTCGATGTCGTTTGTCAAAAGTTGATTTTAAATCAGTCAAAATTTTTTGGTTTACAATATATGAATCGCTCCAAAGATAACTGTTTATGTTGGCTGGAGTTTGATAGGCCCATTAAACGACAGCTCGATAAACATTCAAGAAATCTATGCGTTTATTTGCGTGTTATGTATTATGTTATTTCTGGATGCAGACTACTAAATGATGAAGTTACAAGGTATGTTTATATTTTAATGTATAAATAATTCAAAACAATGACAGTTCAAACTTTTGTTTTTTTTGTGTGATTCAGATTCTTAACATTCATATGTTTTTAATCAATTTCACTTTTGAAAAGTTTTATGCAGTGTGTCACTGATAAACTTTTTTAAATCATGAACATTCTTTCTAATTTTTTTGCTCAAAACTATATGAGCCATTTATGTATGCATAATTATTTTATTATCTGTTGACAGATACCACTATTTTTTGCAATTAAAAATGGATGTAATAGAAGGACGCATATTGTGTAATCCACAGCAAGCAGTCGAATTGGCCAGTTACTGTATGCAAGCTGAATTTGGAAATTTCGATGCCGAACGTCATACTGCTCATTATTTAAAAGATTTTCAGTTATTCCCAAAAGTGAGTTCTTTATTATGTTTATTTAATTTAATTAATTTTCATAAATGAAATATCAGTCTTCAACTCAAACTTATTCAAAAATGGTTGAAAACATGAAATAGTGTACTTCTTTAAATTAGAGTAACGTCTAGACAAGAGTAGAAACCTAATGATTTAAATGTAGTTTTGATTTGACACATAAATAGATAGTCTCAATTATTAAGTATTAAAATTGTATTATTACAAATAATTTTAATAAATTATAGTGGGATACACATTTTAGTTAATAATAAAAGGTAATTTAAAAATCTTTGTTTTTATATTCTAAAAATAGTTGATCCAATCATGATTTCTATCAATGATGGATTGTATTATTAAATTATTATTAACAGTCATTTTTAACATTTATGTAAGGCGACTTAAGTAATCAATGCTATTGTCAATTAATACTCGCTGCACGTAATTGCAAAATCAATTTCTATTCTGTATTATGGGAAGCTTGAGCAAACTCAAATGAATGTACTTTATTTCAGTCATGGTAAATTCATTCTTTGCAACAAGTGTTAAATCAGTCAAAACTTATTTGGTTTATAATTAATGAATGATCAAAGATATTTTATGTGCTAAATTATAGCCCATTAAAGTACACTCTTAATACTCGAAATTATGCTTTAAAACGGTTGAGCGTATTATTTGAAATTTCTGATGAGACTAACTAATGTAAATTAAAGGTATTTTCATACTTATGAATTATAGTCTAACGATGAATAAATTTGTTGGATTCAACATAACATTCTATTTTTAAAATTTCATTTTGCAAAATTTTGATGTTCACTGAGAAACTTTATTTCAATTTGACATTTTACTAATTGTTAGTTTTACAAAACTGTCAAGCAAATTATGTATATATTATTATAAACTATTACAGAACATTTTTTCAAAAAATTGTAATAAACTTGTGTAACCAGAATATGCAGTACTGTTATACTAATTGAAATCGTCATCTAATATTTAAAGCCAGTTTAAATGATCTTAAGTTTTAATTAATTGAATTTTATTACTTATGCATAATCTTCAACTATGTTGCTAAAACTTATGTATGTATAATAATTATTAAAAAAAAAAAATAATAAAATTTTTAATTATTTAATAATTAATAATATCATGTGTTTTACTTATCGAACAATATCTTAATCATTCTAGTATTTTAAAAAATTTAGTTAATTTTAAATGTTTATGAATAATTTATAAAAATACTTAATAATATTCTGCTATTACTTAAATTAGTGTGTTAGGCAACCCTATGGAGACTAAGTTAATTAGTAGTTTATGCGTTTTTAACAAAATTTTGTCCATGATTATATTCTGAAGCATAAAAATCTTCATTTGTATATAATATATTTAAAACTTATTCATGACAATTATCAGTTAACTGTAAAAATAACTTAGAATAGTACTTTTTGAGAATTTATTATAATAATGAGCTAATGGCTGTTAAGATATTTCAGGTTATTAGCGTTACAACTCGATTTAAATTTTTGTCAAATTCTGCACGCCGGATAGAACTTATTAAAAATTGTCCGTAAAATTAATTAATTGAATCATAGAATAGGGCGTTAAAATAATTATATTCGATTCTATTATAATTAGAGAAATACTTAAATTGTTTGATACGTTGATTCTAAATTGATCACAAATGGCCACTTTTAAATTGAAGAAAAATGACCAAATCTTTAAAAATTGTTTTCAAAATTGTTAATATAGAAATCTAACATGCAAATAAATAATGAAATGCTCGTATTGAATATTTCTAAACAATTATAATTTCAGAACTGAGTACTTTATAAATTTAACGAATTGATTGACCAAAACTTTTAGTAATTTTGGTACCAGACTCAAAATAAAGTGGGTTTTTGGGAGAAATTTTTAGAAGTATTAGAAATAAATGAGATTACCAAATGAAACTGTTATTATACATATCATTAACTGATAAAATTTTTTTGAGGCAATTTTTTTCAAAATGGCAGGGGTACACGTTTTGCGACAATCTTTTTTTCAATGCTCCAGGCCCGGGAAAAACACTCCTTTTAAGAATCAATTAGGGCTTAATTTTTCGATTTATATTTAAAAGCTAGAATATGGATTTTAATCATACATTGATTTTTGAAAAAGGGGACTTCTAAATAAAGTAAGAATTTGCCTAAAAATCTCAGATAATTGTTAATAAAAATAATATGCAATATAAAAAACCCTACGTTACTTCTCTAGAAATGTATTTTCGAAGATATTTTCCAAATTTCAAGTCAATGGGTTAAAAATTGTCTGATTTCTTTCCGCCAACTAAAAAAGTAGTTTTGAGAAAATAAACGGTTTAAAGTTTTGATACATGAAAAAGGTAAGCATTTCCCGTATACCTGTTAGTCCCCTAAGGGACCTATTGCTTAGCTGCAATCAAAAGGGCCCGCTGCGGACCCCAATACATATTCTATGGGGCCCTTAAAGGGGTTAAAGAAAAAAAAATAAATTGATTTCGAAAATTCTAGGTGGCCTAACTTGGGGTAAAATTGATCTGAAATTTTTTTGGGCTTTTTAAACTGTAACAGGTTCTCGAAAAGTTATAAATAAGCCAAACTAAACTCAAATTTTTGTTTAAATTGTTTCATATACACCACGTTTAATCTCAATTGGGCGTAATTTCATCTAATCAAACTTCAGACCAAAGTAGTAATTTTTTTCCATTATTTGAAGCACCTAAGTGACATTAATAATCCAAGAAAGGGAGCTGTGAGACCCCAAAAAAAATTAATACTGTTCTGCAATTGATAATCGAAGAAAATTAAATTTCTCTAGTGTCCTCGTAAGTTGCTCTAGTTCGTACCTTACTCCTGAATGTGTCACGGTTCAGATCTCACGTTATAGGTTTAAACACATAGTTTAACTTAATCGGTTAGAGCATGTGGATTCAGGGCTCATGTGTTCGACTTCCGGTAGCGACCTCGAGCTTCTGTGTTGCGGTTCTGTGGCTCCTAATCACAAATTTTAATCTGTAATAGGCTAGTCAGAGATATCTTGTGCTGGACCTACAACTTTCACAACACAATCGAATCAAAGCTGCAAAACTTGAAAGTTGACATATTCTCATCTGGGATTGAACTTCCTCCCCTTTGGATTCAGAACGGAGTCACGAACTCCGCGTACTAGACTGACTTCCGAGTAATTGTATAAAATTGTTCTGAATTATGATTTCATAAATCTACAAGTATCGGCAACAAAATTCCATTTTGTTCTACCTTCTTTAATCGGTACGAAATTTCTCATAAGATTATACAGGAACTTTAATTTCTATTATTTCCTAAATAAGTTCATCTACACTTTAAGCAACATATTTTAATACATTCTAATTAATTCTATTAAAATTTTTCAAATATCTATGAAAACCTCTGGTTCACCTTAACATCGTGGAGCTAGATAAATTTAGATGATATTGCAAGATCGTCTTTGGAACAAATTTGATAAAAAAGAGTTTTCTCAAAAAACCCTTGGACACGTCACTCCTATTTTTGAGAATGTAATGTTTTTCCGCCACTGACATTTTCCTCTCTAGTTTTGTTTTTGAGTAGTAAAGTCGTCAGCAAATTTTTCAAATTGCAATATTTGTTTTTCTTCACGGATTTGGATAGAGCACATTTTTCTGAGCAGAAAAACGTTAAAATCGTCTGACCTTGAAGAAGAAAGTTTTTGAGATAATCGGTCAAGTTTCAAAAATGTGTTAAAATCATTTTGATTCTCGGTTTTGAAAACCGAAAATTCTCTTCAATCAGTTTTTTTAATTTTGACATAATGGCAAAAAAATAGATGTTCTTGCTGTTTTGTTTTATTGTAAATCAATTATATTTTTATATAATACAAATTTAAAAGATTTTAGCAATGGTATAATTTAATTATTACAAAATACCACAGCATTAACAATACCTATACTGTGAAAATAATAACAAAATTTATGAAACAAATAGCAAATCACGTTGCATAAATCTTGAAAAATAATAAAAGTCAATAATATTCTATGGAATATATTACATTAATGATGGCATTTTGTCATGTTATGACTATAATTTTTTCAGAATTTTACGATATAATGCGATTATATCATAAGTTGTTAATATTAATGATAAGAAAAATATGTATGTGTAAATGGAAAATACCAACAGAGAAAGAGAGAGAAAGAACGCTAAAAATTAGCGCTTTGATCAAACTTGAAAAGAGTATCCACGTTTATACATAATATTATCTGTATAAACTTATTAATCCTCTTTTACTCAATATTAATTTATACTAATTGTCAATATTAATTTTTAAAAAATTTTTAATTTTAATTTAATATGTTTTTTAAACCAGCAGTGTGCTAAAGCATAGCCGACTTTAAAGTGGTAGACCATGGTTCGATTCTAGTCAGTCGGTTACACTGCTGTGATCAAAGGTCCGATATCAATCTTTGGACTGTAGGCAACGGAAACCACCCCAATAATTATATTCTAGTAAAGTCAGCTTGGCTAGCTGATCACAATGAAGTGTATGGCACTTGAAGAAAGAAATGTCTTAAAATAAAGCACCTTGTATTTTTCAACATATTATTTCACAAGTTAATAAATTATTTACAATTTATTTGTATTTTGTTTTACCAAATTTTTACTTTTTTTTTCAGAGTTTTACAGATTCTGGTCTTTTGGAAACTTTGACAGATGCAGCAAGCCGACAACACGCTATATTACATAATTTACCACAAAGCACAGCCGAGGAATACTACATTTGTGCTTGTCAGAGACTTGACGGTTATGGACAAGAAACATTTGCCGTTAAAGACAGTTCAAACGAAGATGCTATTATCGGGGTGTCTCTTACAGGTGTTAATGTAACATATCCCAATGGGAAAGAGGGTCGCAGTTACGGGTATGTTAACTGTTGTTTTCGAAATATAAATTATTCAATTATGTTTTGTAGATGGGTGGATATTAGTAATGTTATAAATCATAAGAAAAATTTTACAATTGAATCAGTTGTGGGATCCGATAAAGCTGAGTTTCATTTCTCAGATGTGGAAAATGCAAAGAATGCTTGGAGATTTTGTGTTTAGCAGCATATGTTCTTTAGAGAATATGAAATGGATACCAATGTCGATCAAAATGATAAAGGACCTCCAATGTTTCAGCAATCAATTGTTGATGTAAGTAATAAAATTCTTTTGTAAATAGATTACCAAATTTTTATATTTATTACAGGATGGTTTAAGAAAATTAGACAGTTATGAGGATATTTCTAATGTTTGTCACCCATGGGATCAATTATCCGCAACTCATTTAGCAACACAGCGTGCTCAATCTACATCTTGTTTGGATTTAAATACCTCGACAGATATTGACAAGCTTCGCAGTTTGTTACCCTCTTATAGGCCAGCTCCAGATTATGAAACTGCTGTTCAGCAAAAGTACCGTAATTCTTCCGGTGGTGCTATTCCCACTCGGGAACCAATCAGGAATGCTCATCCAATGTTGTACAGTTCGCAGCCAGAAATTCATCAAACAGATGGTTTTGCTTCTCATTTAAGATATCCGGATGTCACCCACAATAACATAGAACAAAAGAACGTTGTGACTTCGCTATACAATCCCGGATACACACAATCCCAAATATTACCTACAGAAAATCATCATAATGTTGTTGATTTGACCGAAGGATTAAGACTTATACATTTATATAAACCACCACCTCCTTACCCAGCTAACAGAATTAATTCTAATTCAACTCCAGACTTGGCGGGAATTTCTCAACAAGCAAAGCCTCAAATTAATTTTATTAACAATCTTGTTTCCGGTTCAAGTCCCGATTTAGTTTCTAATGGTAATTTAATTAATCAACATTACTTGAAACATTACGGACAAGCAATGTATGCAAATCCACATGCACATCCAGTTCATCGTTCTCAAAGCTATTTACCTGCACCTCAACATAGTACGTATGAAAATTTGACTTCATTTTTTGAAAATAATATGGTTGGCCGCCCACAAGCAGTCATAGTCGACAATCCTAATGTGACAAAACACATCAAGAAAGTTTATGATGAGCACGGTAACATCATTTATTGCATGCCTGCCAATATGAAGCAAATTCTGCAAGAAAATCAATTACCAAGCACCGGTTTTGTGGTCACTCGCAATCAAAATGCAGTTGTTACGCACGCTCAAGATTTGAATAATTCTACTGAACCAATTTATGAAAATATTCCTTTACCATGGCGCAAGGACAGCGGACAAATGCGTGCTCGCACTCAAAGCGTACAGTCTGCTCCCGAAATTAGCCAAGTATTAAATCACACTTTAATAAACAACGTACAGACTCAAGTGGCAGCTACTACTCCTCCTCTGCTCAAAGAAAGTAATAACAGTCGGGAAAATTTATATGCAAACATCGATAGAAATATCAATAACCCAAAATCATCAAAGACTGATTTAAATCTTAGTACCAATACAAATAATTTAGGCAGCACCAGCAGCTTACTAAATCAATCGTCATCGAACCAAAATCTCCATTCGACCCCAATAAGCAGCTTTAAAAATACCTCAGGGGAATCTTCACACACCATAAATCGAGGGAACACTTTTACAATAAACAAAACTTCTTCAAATTCTTCTGCGGCTAGCAGTTTTCTTCAAAATACCAGTAGTAATACCAGTAGCGAAGTATTGACTGATTTAACTTCGTCCACTAACGGTAATTCAAGTAAAACCAAAAGAAAGAGGTGGGGAATCTTGATGGGAAAATCTAAGTCTAGTGACAAAGTTAAAAGCGCTACTCTGGGAAGAGAAAAAGATAAGAGTAAGGATAAAAATCAAAGTAATAATCGTCACAGGTGGTCGACAGGACTTCCAAGATTGCATCCATTACCTCCCACTATCAGTAAGGAAACCATGGTAAGTTTTGAAATGATAAATGTCGCGAAAGTTTAAAGTTACATTTGGTTGCTTTTTTTAGTGCCAACTTCTCGAAAATAAGTTAGGAGATAGTCAATTGTTCTTTGAGTTTGATAAAATACCTAAGAAAAAGCAAAATGCGGAGTTTACGACTGCTTTACACCTTGATAATGCTAAGCATAATAGATATAAGGATGTGTTGCCATATGAAGATAACAGATTAAGATTGACACCATCAAGAGATAATAAGCATGGCTACGTTAATGCTTCACATATTACGGTAAGTCATTATCTACAGTAAGTTGAGAATAAAATTTTAAAGAGTTGAATTTTAGGCAACAGTGGGTAGTAAGCAACGGTTTTATATTGCTGCACAAGGTCCTACAAAATTTACCTTACCTTATTTTTGGCAGTGTATTTGGGAGGCTGAAGTTTATTTGTTGGTTCAACTTACAGAACCTACAGATGATATAAGTTATTTACCAAATGCAGAAGAAAGGTGCGTCGATGCTAGTCAGGTTTGTTTTGTAATAAATATGTGATGTGCGAATGCCAATTTGTACAATTTCTTTTAGGATTATCAGATTTGGTGGGAATTTTCTCAAAAAACGGGGCATTGTGTAACTAGTAAAATAAGATTGTGTCATGTTACATCGAGGCGCTATAGGACGTTATGGCATTTACACTATAGCGACTGGGGAGAGCATGGCTGCCCGCAATCTGTATCACATTTTCTGGGCTTCTTGGAGGAACTTCAATCAGTACAACAGCATTCGTTGGAAGAAATTCCATTAGGCCACAACAAGAATCCTCCTGTATTTGTGCATTGTACTGCCGGTGTTGGAAGAACAGGTTTAATGATTCTTTGCGATCTCCTACTCTATACGGTGGATCATAACCAGGTTAGTAGATTTTTTAAATTAATTTTATCACAATTTAAAATTTGCAAAGCAAATTCCAGTGTCCAAGAGGTTAATTTAATTTTTTTTTAAACAGGAAGTTGATGTAGCTCGAGTAGTTGGTTTACTACGACATCAAAGACCCTTCATGGTACAAACAATTGCTCAATATCGGTTTGTTTATTCATTGTTAATTCATTACTTGAAACAAACGCGTCTTATATAAGTGCCATTAGAAAAGTAACAAAGATAATGTTGTAAAGTTGATTTTAATTTTAACTAATCTGATATCCATGCAAATTGTACTTAATATTTGTTTTATATTAATTTTATTAACTATTTTTATACCAGACACACAGCATAAATTGGTGTGTTATTATTAATATTATGTAACAGTATTTACACCGTATGGTAATTAAATATGTGTTGAGTGTTCTTTACAATAAATTATTATGATTTTGAATTACTACAAGTATATTAAGAAGGCTGTGTAGAAAACTTTAAGTAAAAATGATAACTTTTAAACATAATCGTGTAAGCAATCAGTAATAATTGTGATTTTAGCGTGCCTTTTTATTAAATTATTATGTGTAATTATTATAAGAGCAAATTATTATATACAGGTATTATAATTAGGAATTTCATAATGAAATATAAAACGAGAAGTATATTCAATATTTGATATCGCTGCTGTATTATTTTAACTAATTCCTCTTTTAAACTAAAAAAACTGTACTTCAGCTATGTATATACTAAATATGTATAGTGTAATAAATTTTATTGTTTTTAAATGTGTTCCTTTCCATAATTTAAATTTTTTGAGTGGTGTAATAATTAATGAACATTGAAATATTGCACAATCTGAATTTTAAAACTATGTACAGGTTGCGGTGAATATTGAAAACGCTTATGTCTGTTTACTTCATCTAGAGATATCTATTCGATAAGTTATCAAAGTAACAAATCAGATTTTAGATTTGTTTATTTTGTTGCTGTCTAATTGGTTACTTCGTTAATTTATCTAATAGATAATCTCTAAGTGAAAAAGAAACGTGTACAGTAGAACCCCTATTATCTTAAACATATTTTATAATTTAACAAAAAACGTCAATTATTATTATCCGTGCTTTTCAATTTTCCTTGCAGAGTACGGTCCCAGTCGGCCCGGATAATCGGGGTTCTACTGTTTATGTGCTTTGAGCAATGTATATTATGCAAGACAGGTTAATGCTATTCTAGTTATTCCGAGATATTCAATTAAATCTCAAAAGCAAATTCTACTTGGAGAAAATTTAGTTTCCAGCCATGTATTTTCTTTCATCGTTCATCAAATCATATTAATTCAATTATGAAACATCTCATTCCTAAATTTAAAATTAAAAAACTTTTTTGTAAGCCTATTGGTTTTTAAGGGTGGGCGTTTGCTGTGTTTTATTAGAAAATATTCATCTTACAATGGATTTACTTAAAATTTTGGGAAAATGTATTGTGAACATAGGGAATACAATAAAACTATTTATAAATTGTTGCAATGTACAAAATATTATATATTTTATGATGAAATATCTAGTTTTTACAAATTTTTATCTGAAACCTACATATTTCAACATAAATATAATGCGCGTCTTAAGATATACAAAAATATAAAATAGCGTATTGTGTTTCATATGTTGTTTTGCATATTCTTCAAAATTTAAGTTTAGCCATTTTTAGAATGAATATTAACTGACTTAAATTTATAGGAATGACAAACGAAGCGGTGTCATAAAATTTCTATTTACTTCCATTACCGATTTATGCTTCCTTTGTATTTTCAACTTTCTTGAACTTCTATTCAATTATTTTAATTCTGGGTTTTCTTAAAATTTTGAACTTTTCATTTCCTTTTAAAACTTTACTGCATGAGCACCCAGGTTTTAATTGGTTTCACACTTAAAAAAAAAAGAGGGTTTTCTGGGATATTTTCGGTTATTGTTTGGGATAATGTTTTCGTGCAGAAAAAAAAATTGCGATTTTGATGGATTTACACTTTTTGAGGTCCCCTGGAGTAAAATAAGACGATTTTCAAAAATGCCTGTGTGTGTATGAGTAGTCAAATTTTGTGTGCACACTCTACAGCAAAAACTAATAGGAATTTTGAGACCAAATAATTTTTCCCACTCAATTGGCCATATTTCCAGCTGAATTAAATATTTTATTGAAAAGAAAATATAGTTGAGGTGATAGGCCAATGAAAGTCTAACTAGTAGAGACACTTTTTCACAACACATTACCAACGTAAACATTCAAAAAAGCAGTCGCATTCAGCAACATCGTCGAATGAAAAAAATAGCAAACAAAAATTATAATTTCAACAACTTACTGGATGACCCAAGGTTTCGATCTTATCCACAAAGTGGAATTGATCTCCTCAGACCCTGATCTCCAACCAGACCAGAATTTCTGAGGTGATCAAACAACTATAAAACTCGATATCAATATTTAGATACTTTTGATATCTAAACATAGCTTTCACTTTGTAATAACATTAGGATACTCATTTTATAAACAATAAAACCCGGGGACTAAATTTACTTGAATCATTTTCGAAAAATGCACTTGAATTTCAACCGCTTTAAATTTTCTAATTTCTCCAAATTCAAATTTTGGCGCTGCTATCTAAATAAATTTTATTGATTTCCCTTTCCTATTTGTGGTAGGATGAATTTTAGTTTATTATTTCGCCACTGGAAAGGAGGATGAAATGTTGTAATTTTGTTTCATTTAAATTATTGGGCCGGTCCCGACGGTACTGCAATGCCAGGTCAACCCGTGATAAAGGTGGAGCAAGCTAACCTCTATCCATTTAAAAATAAGTTTAATATACTGGAACGCATGCGGGTCGTATCAGATATTAGCTGATAAGAACAGATACTACACTTTGATCTTAATAGGCCGAGAAGCGATGCCTTATCACGTCTGGATGGTCTTAATGCACAATTGCCCAAAACTTTATTATGCAGACTTTATTATACGCCCCTATCGAGTTTAAGAACTAAATCGTGACGGTTTTATTGGTCTTTATTTTGTTCATGTTTGACATGTGTATCATTTGAAAATGTTGTTATAAACACTGTAACGAATTCCGAAAGGCTTGATATTTCTTCAAGTTTTAACAAGTGCAACAATGATTATATTTTGTGAAAAATTACATCAAGTTTTAAAGAAAGTAAAACATAATATAAACTGCAAATGTTTTAAAACGATTTATTATAACAATTTGTTGGTTAAAACGTGAATGAAAATGTAAGTTAATCATTGATTTGAAAAAATAGAAAATTATTATAAATTTTAATTTCAGAAGGAACTTGTCGGGAGTTGCATCAAGCTCAACGAGAAAACAAAATTTTCAGATATCAATTTGATAATTTTGAACCTGTAGAAATTGCGTAGGTTTATACTCGAAAATTTCTTCAGTTTTTAATGTTGCAGTAACCTATGATTATATTGGGAATAAAATACAGTACAATTTGTAAAATAAATTCGAACTGTTGAGAAAGTTACGGTACATTAAGTAACGGAACAAATTTACTTACGTTTCATGAAAATATTATGTAGCAATTTTGAATTGCTCAGCCAGCTAGTACAAGCAGCAACTGGATACTTAATATTTCCAGGAAGCTAATGTTTATTATTAAAGGTTAAAATTGGTAGGGTTGCATAACAAATATTATGCAGCCAGTTTTAAGTGAAACGGTTTTATATGGAATTATGCAATTTGAGAGTACTAAGCTGATATCATGACAAATTGGATACCTTATCCCAACTAACTAATTTTAATGCAGTAAAATTTGGCTAGGTTTGATAACCACTATAACTAGTTTTAATGGAACTAGATACATAAGTCTTTGTCAAAATGATTTTAAACACTAGATCTAACTAGACATTTTAATTTTGTACATTGAAAGTCGAGCACAGAAAACTATTTACATCCAGAATGTGCATAATCATCTAACTAGTTTTTTTACTTATTTTGTATAAATGATTGTGAAAAGTGGTATCTCTAGTCACTAACAAATTAACTCGCAATACAATGCGACGCATGAACAGTCTGAGGTATTTGATAATGTAGAGTCAAAATTTGTTGGGAAATTTTAACTGCTTGCTGGTATTGCCGTATACCGGTTAGGTGCTCCGTATATATGTCGTGCGACCATTGTATAAGTTGCTGCAGCATAGCCTCTTCATCGTCGTCACCATGGACTTAGAAGATTAGGACCGGCAACTCATAGTAAAAATGGCGAGCTCTTAACTGAATCACGCCAAACTTTAATACTAGATGGCGCGGCAATACATAAGGCATAATATTGATAAAAAAGTAATACATTTACACAAAAATTAAATGTTTTTATAGCGTTATTTAAACGATTTTCCAAAAAACATATGTTTTACATACCTGTATAACATTTTTATAATATTAAATTAAAATTTTAAAAGAATAACAAGTTAATCGAGCAATTAAAGGAATTTTATTATATGGTTTTGATAACAACTTTTTGATGTTAATAGCCGTTTTATTCAAAAATAAGTATAATTTATAATATAATAAAATAATTTTTATATTATATAATAAAACACAGGTAACAGAAATGAATTGATTAAAAATATATTTAGGTTTTTGATAATTTTGAATGCTTTTTCTTCTCGGCACTAATTTTTTTAGTTTCTGCATTAATATGATAAGTATATTGCCTTAACCTCATGGTGATGTAATAATGAATGGTGTAAGACAATATACAGTAGTGTGAAATGAAATCCGAACACTATCTAATTTAAGATATTACTAAGAAAAAATTATTTTTTAGTCAATCTTTCAGGTTTTTCTATACCTGTACAGTTTAACACAACCCTTAGGTACAAATCCCAACATAAGTAGGTTTTCAAAAAGACGTAACTTTTGGGTTTTGGTATTTTTTTCAAATTATTACAATTTTAGTAAATATTTCCAATTAGAATTTATTTTTTAATTAAATAAAATTTCAACAGTTAAATTTTATTATGGTCTGCAATTACAATTTGTGGTGTGTTTTAATATTTGGTAGAATCCCCCCGTCCTTTAATAACAGCTTCTATTTGCCTCGGCATTGAATGAATTAAATTTCTTAGATAATTATTATCCAAGTCTTCTTTCCACACTTTTTTTAAAACTTTTAACAACTCCTCTTTATATTTTGGATGTACTTTTGCTATTTTGTTTGAAATCATATATATTTTTATTTATATTGTTTTATTTCTATAAACTCATTAACCTGCAACAAAAACGGTAATATTTTTAAAAGATATTTATAGAAAAACCAGCTAGAACATTGTACGATTATAAAAAAAATTCTATGTTACTTTTTTTGCACGGTGGCACGGAGCTTAGTCGTCTTGAAATATGCAATTCTTAGTTGATATAATAGCTTTTTAATAAATGGCAGTAAATGCTCATTTAAAATTTTTAAATAACCAACTGCCTTAAGAGTCTTCTCTATAAAGTACAAGAGACTAACTTGTTACTTGTATGCATCCCATACCATTACACTTGTAGGAAATTTAACAGTACTTTTTAAACACTGATTCTTACATTCTTCACCTTGTTTTCGCCGTACATATTTAATGCCATCCGTGCCACTTAAATTAAATTTTGATTCATCTGTGAAGATGACTTCATCCATCATTTTTCAGTCCACTTTGAATGCTCTTGTGCCCATTTAATCCGCGCTGATCGCATTTTTTGAAAGCAATGGCTTTTTCTAGGTCGTCTAGCATTAACTCCAGTGAAAATAAGCCTCTTAGGTACTATTGAAAAAATTTTTACCCCAATTGCTTCCAACCACTCACAGCACAACTTTAATGATGTCAACGCCCTATTGTTTAGATAAATTTGTAATAAAGGATAATCTTCTTTCGGCTTTTTCCAACTACGTATCTGTTTTATGTCAACTTGCTGAAATTGTTTAAAATTCACATTTTGCACAAATAGACTAACTCGTCTTACTTGCTTTTTCAATATCTTCTCAAAGTACTTTCATAATTTGTTTTCAAAAAGTAATTGGATTTAATTTCAAATTTTTATAACTAAGTACTCATTACTGCGTTAAAATCTAACAAAACCAAACATGTTACTTGTACTTCACTAATTTTGAAAATAAATTTTTACAAATAGTTAAACATCTGTGCATCAGCAAGTAATATTAGAGTATCTAACTGTATCACATTGCATTCCACTTTCCTTCTTCAATTAAATTGTCTAATTTATCCTTTAAATTTTGTTTAAAATTTATATGATTTCTATTTTATATATTTCTTTAATTTCAGTTAAAGTTATTCCTATTGCTTATCTTGTGTATCAACAATGCAATTACCATACTTAGGTGGTTTTAAAATTGCAAGAGATAAAATATTGTATATTTGAAGAAATGTGGAGTGCAAGGGTGATCATTTGCACCACCAGCTCGCCGAATAGTTCCAAAAATCGCTAAAATATAAAACAACATTATAGGTTTTACAGAGTAAATAATTCACCTATTATTACACCTGTCACTCCAATTCCTTCCACATTTTTTTGTTAGTTGTTGCGTCATCACACAACAGCGTGTATTTTAAACCAGCACGTTCTAAGAAGATGACAGCTTTTAAAATTAATTTTGCAAAGTCACCTAGTTGGTCCTTGTCTACAAAACAGCAACTGGTTGGACATATGAATCAGCCAATGGTCGAAACATAATTACTAATGCTGTATTAGCTTTCTGGTTTAAATTTGTAATCTGCGGTCCATCTTCTCCAAAATCAATAAGCCCAGTATATGTCATTGTAGTGGTTTTGACTCGTACGGATTCTCGTAAGCTTATTTCATCTAAAAGAATCAAGCCATCTTTCTGAAAATCTTCTTTTAGAGAGTTTTTTTCAATAAAGAAAGGAACTGCTCATCAAACCCACACTTTTGAGAAGCAATCGATAAATATTTTTTATCGTACGAATGAACGGCAAAGGCAATATTTCATTGGTCCTCAAAAGTGTATACAGACGGAGATCTCATATTGATCAATAAATATAACAAAATCCATTCCTCAGTATATCGATTCCCTTTTGGATGAGCAACCTGTGAAGCAGCTAAAATTTCAGTTATCACAGTATTTTGTGCTGAAGAAATATTTAATGCTTTGATTTTTCTTTGACATCGTCCTCTTTAATATTATAAAATCTTTCTTCATTAAAGAAATATTATTTTTAATATAACAATTCTTTGGTTTGCCCTTGAATTTTTATTTCTTTGACTACTTAATTTCTTTTTAAAATAGTGTGCTTTAATTTGTTAGAATCAGTCAAACACATACGAACCCTTGCAGAATGATGAAATAGACTTCTTTACTCCTCCAGGTGCTGCTATTAATACTGCTTGCAAGAAGTGTGCAGTAAGAACAAACTCTTTGTCCAGTTTTTAAAACATAAGAACAGCGATTACTTCTCCATGTTCCAGTTACATCTATGACACCTGAAGTATTACAAACAACATCAGTTTTATTAGTTCCTAAACACACCGGAAGATTGTCTATGAAACAAATTAATTCTTCTAACTGTAACACGGAATTGATCTTGTTATTAAATGGGATCTCTATAATATGGTCAATGATTTTCGAAAATACACTGCAACAGTAAACCATCGATTGATCTAACCAAATTTGTTTTCAATAATTGGTAATTTGTTATTTGATACGGTAATCATTTTTGAAAAATGCATAACTGAACACCTCAATTGGTCATTTCGTCCTTCTCCCCCCCTTTGTGGATAAGAATGGTTCTTGACTCTTTCCAGCTTCTTGGGGTTTGTTTGTGTTTCAGACACACATTTAGGGCTCTTGTCAGCACTGTTCCGTCGGGGTCGGCGTCCCTCCAGTTCTTGTATGAGATACCGTCCAATCCGGGTGCGAAATTCTCGAACCTCCTCAACCTTTTCACCACTTCGACCGGCGTGAATGGTTCTGTACACACCGGTCGCGTGGCTCTCGTCGTATCTATACCGGCTTCCTCGCATCGGATGGATCGATTTTCCAAGTTTCGGACAGAGTTCCATGCCTGTAGCAGGTGGTGTTCGACGATTGCCTTGGGAATCTCGCAGTATGTTTTTTCTTCTTTGCGGATTTCCCTTATCGCTCGTCTTCTGTTCCATTTGTACAGTCGTTGTATTTTTGCTGCTTCCGTCGGTTCTTGGCCGTTCGTGTTTTTGTGGGCTTCTCCTGGTTTTCGGATTGGGCGCAGTCGCTCTTGCATTTTTTGGGTAATTTGCCCCATTGTTTCCTCGAATTTAATGAACGTGGCTTCATTTGCTTCTGCCTTTAGAATGTCGTCTAAAGGTCTTTTGAAGACGTCGAGGAAACTTTCGTCTTCTACATTTTCTTCTTGGATTGAGTGTAGGGGTGTGTGTTGTGATGTGTCTATATATCCAGTATAGTGTGCGGATAGTAGATCCTGGCTCGATGCTTGCGTGCCGTTGGTAGATTGACTCACGTACGGACGATCGCTAGCGGCATTCCTAAAGGGCGCAGTTCCATCTATGCCGGCGGTATCTTCGGTATTTCCTCTCTAGTTTTGATGCCGTATTCGCTCCGGATGCATCTGACTATACTCGCGTATATGGTCAGGAATGCATTCCATGAGTCAGCGGTAGCTTGAGACGCTAGGTTTGCAGCCAGTGGTCCTGCAAAGTCCTCTAGGAGGGATTTGTCATCTCCTTCGTCGGGGTTCTCAGTCTGGGTGGTCCGCGTTTGTGTGCTTTGTATCTCGGCCTGTTCGATGCCGTCATCATGACTCTGGCTTTCCTCAAAAGATGGTGATGTTGCGCTGGGGCTTTCAGGTATCGATATGGCCTCTTCGATATCTCTTACGTCAGCGTTTGCCACTGGTTGTTGCGTTTCACTGAGGGTTTGGGCCTCTTCACCGGTGTTTCGCGTCTCATTGTTTTCTATTGTTTCTATTGTTTCTCTTTCCTCGTTGTCCGGTCTGACTTGTCTATTGGGCTTGTTCGTTCTTGTCCTGGGCCTAGGAAGTTCGTCACCTCTCTGTAGTTTTATCTCATTTTCCTTTTCGGCTCGTTCATGGTTGACAAGTGCAAGCTTGGATGGGAAGGACATGCTGCAGTGGTCGCAGTTCCATGGGTGTCTGGGTGCATCGTTTTCCAGTAGGTGTGCTTGCGGACAGTTATGCTGAGTCGGTCTTTTACCGAGCTCTAGTCTGCAAAACCTGCATTCGTTTGTACTGCTCTGGAATGTTATGTCATGTGCTATTTTCATGTGCCGTTGCAGTGATTGCTTCATACTGGTCCATGATTTTCCATGAAATGGAGCGGGGCATAAGGTGCAGTACATCGATCCTATTACGGGGTGAAGAATAGTAATGGTTTCTCCCCGTATAAGGATGTTCTCAATGGGGTGTGCTGGATTGCTGCTGCTGCAGGTGTCTGGCACGCGGTTGTATTTTGTGTGTCAGTGTTTTCTTCAGTCACAGAAAGGTCCATTACTTGCGAGAGGCGTCGATGCGTTATCTGCCTCCTGGCTGCTGACGTAGTTCGGCTGGCAAGATCAAACAACCTTTGCTCGGAGGATCTGCGGCGGGTGATTGGTCCACCTGTGACTAGCGGGGCAGGCATCTTTCAGTTGGGATATGTCCTCCGATGTCCACGGGTGGATTGTGAATATCGGCCGTGGTAATAACTGTTATAAGGGGTTGAATGCCGTCTTGCGTAGATGCTTGGCTCGACATTGTTGGGGGAGAGGGGTACACTGATATTTTCTGACACACGGGTTTCTTCCGGGGGTAAACACGCGTTACTTCCGTATGGGCTTCTTCTGCGCGAACAACAGTTTCTTGGTACACAATAATAGCTTTTCTATTGTTTATTCACTTGTTTGTAAGCGGTATTGTTTATTCACTTGTTTGTACGCGGTATTGCTTATTCACTTGGTTATACGCGGTATTGCTCGCACGGCTTATTGCTCACACACGCACATAGTATTGTTGTCACACTAGTTTGCTTCTTTGCTTCTAGTAGGGGATGAATTTTGTTTTGTGACGACACCCTACGTGTCTTCGGTTGTCGTCGAATCACTTTTCTAACGCATCCTTCTTCTGTCGCTCATAGATCTCGCGTAAAACCACTGTACGAATCAATGATGCTCATTAAGCTGATAAGAACAGATTGGTTTATTAAAATGTCTTTAAGTATACAAAATGGGCTCGTGGCTATAACAAGAGATTGTAAAGAAAACAAATGTACAGAGAAAGTAATATACAGTGAGAACGAAATAAGTAGGAATATATTGTTGTGGTTTTTGTGAAAGGACCCCTTTCCGAAATTCCGTTGCAACACCAAAAAAAAATTTAACCCAGTTGTCTAGGATTAATCAGCGGAGAGCTATGAGACTTACCCAGTAGTGAGTTCTAAGGTTCGCAGCTCTGAAAATGAATAAATGTTCGGCGGCCACAGCGCAATTAAAACTCGAATATTGAGACGTGATTTCAAAAATTTGCTTTATTTCCAAACCGATTTTGGGACAAAATTCCAAATATGCCAGGTGGTGTAATTGTGTTTTTTTTGCTTGGTAATTGAAATTTAAATTTAAAATTTGAAATCATTTGCTGAAATTTAAACCACCAAACAATTCTGTGTCTTGTGTAAATCTTTACAATGGCAATAATTTTTTAAAATAATTATTCAAAATGTTTTAACACAAATAAAATTTTATTAACTTAGCGCACAAATGTTTAACGACTGACCTTATTGACTCCAGGTGTTGCCCTAATGCTGGCGCTTTCAATTATCCAATTCAAATCCAAAACTCGTTGACTCGTACTAGTAAAACTTTGATAAATCCAAAATAGCTCCTCTTTTCGACTCCAATACAACTTAATGCTCGCTGCACAAATCAAACTTGAATAATCCCAAAATGGCTCCTCTATCAAAATTTTCATTTGCTATCTTTTAGATTCGATAAATCCAACCAAAAACTTTGATCAACTCGCAAATATAAAACAGACGACCCCGTCTTCAGAAGGCACTATCACAAACTCAAAAATTTACCGCTTTCACGGCAACGCAAATCAAAAATCTCAAAATTCACGTCCTCCAGCTGACGTGCATTCGCTCTCGAGTCCTCAGACCAACTCTCCTTCCTTTTTCTTTCTTTTTCAAATTGCCAACATTCAAAAACACTCTTTTCGTCTTCAAATTTTAAATTTTATCTTGCCATAAACAAGCGGCGCGCAAATAACACTAATGTCAAATAATCACACTGTCAAATTCATCAAAACAAATCACAATTTTGTGTAAAAAGGTGTTGAAAGTAACAATTTTTTGGCATTCTTGTTGGCAAAATAAAACAAATTAATTTTGTTGATCTTCAAATTGATCAATAAATTGAAATTCTTTAAAAAAAACATTTATTCTTTCTCGCAGTGACGAGAAACCTAACACTACTGGTAAGAAACTAGTAAAAACCATTTTATTGTATTTTGAAATCTAATTTCAAAAATATCACCACAATATATGTGCAGAGGTGGAAAAATCAGTGCCTTCTTCAGCAGTCTTCTCCACTGTCCTCTTGGGTGGGGTTGTTCTGCTGGTACTGCCGGACTCCTGTCAGGTGCTCGGTGTAGATGTCCCTTGACCACCTGATCGTGTCGCTAACACACAACCGTTTCATTGTCTTGAGCACCAGGTTCAAGCGTGCTTTGTGCACGAAGCGCCAATCTGCAAACCTTGTGTAGCAGCCGTCTGTTAAGAAATGGCCACTTGATTGGTCCTGAGAATAGTTTTTGAATGTTTTTCCTTGGCTTCTCAGGGCACCCAATCTTGCGACCAGCTCGTCGTCTTTGGCAGCACGCAACGTCGCCAGCACTCGCCTTCTGTTTACAGGTTCTACCGTCTTAGAACCAAGATGTAACTGAGGTTCCCCATTAGTGAACGTCCATCTAATATTCTGCCTCGTGGCTACCACACGGGCCTTGGTCCATATGTTGGCAATCTCGTTGCCCCTGTGTTTTAGCGGATCTTCGTTAGATCCGCATAGGTATTTTCCGATGATGTGGTCATCGGGGTTTGCCAGTTTTGCTCTGTAGGCTACCGTGGAGTCTAGTTCGGTTTTTGCCATGTCTCTAATAATACAGTCTGGCGAAGTTAGCAGCTTGAACGCTGTGTCTATTATGGCCAGGTCTGATACCTCTGCGGCGATTGGAATACCGATCAGGTTCTGTTTCCGCGGGCCGTAAAGGTATTCGTTGGCTGCCTCTTGGGGTAGGTACAGGGTTTTCTTAAGTTCAGCCCTATAGATATTGTCAATTGTCTTCCAGTCTTCCTTCATGTACCTCCCATTCGCATCGGGTAGTTGAAGGCGGGTAGACAAAAGACTTCATGGCGTCTATTCGTTGCCATGGGGCAAGCTTTGAGTTGAGGATGCTCAGTCCTAGTTCACTAAATTCTCCCATTCCAGCGGTTGTTTTAACTGGGCAGAATCCCACTGGCTTCCCCAAGAACTTTACTTCATCGTACCTGTCCATTGTGGTGACTCTGTGGTCACCTACTGCGTAGTCGGTTACCTTAACGCTGCCTTTAGCTATGCACAGCGCTGCGCATTTCCGAGGGTTGATTTTCAGATTGATTTTCTTGAGCTCTTCTTCCAGTGTCTTGATGCTCATTAAGCTGATAAGAACAGATTTGTTTATTGATAAAATATCTTTACATTTACAAGAATAAATATTAAAAAATAAAATTATAAAAGAATTATTACAAGTTAAAAAAAGAAAAATTACAAAAGAAAATATTACAAGTTATATAAGAGATAACAACAACAAAAAATTATATACAAATTTATATACAAAAAGGTAAAGAAGGCGCTCATGGGCGTTATCAATAATTGTTGGCCTGCTCATGCTCTTCGTCTTCTCCTGTGTTTGCGTTGCCGTATTGCCTGACCCCAGTTAAATGTTCGGTATAGATGTCTCTCGACCATCTAATTGTGTCGCTGACACAGCATCGTTTCATGGTTTTCACATATTTATAGGCTGCCAGCGTCAGTAGAAATTTATCATTTTTTCTGTCCCATGAACCAAGTGCGCCCACCACCACCGGTTCAATCGTGACCTCCTGGTACTCTTGTGCAAGGCGTTGCCTAAGCTCCTCGTATTTTTCAAGTTTTTGCGCACGAGCTTGGTCAAACGCCGCCTCGCCGTTCTCGAAGGTGACCGTCACATCTACGATGCGAGCCTTCCTTCCTTTCGCGAGTACCAGGTCTGGTCGTTGCAGTAGACCCTCTACCACTGTTTGGTTTTCCGCGACAACTGTATATTTTCTACCCTCCGCTGCCTTTTTTACGCGAGCCACAATTGCGTTGTGTCGAAGTTGCATTGCCGCCGAGTGTCGCATACAATGCTGCAATACATGTGGCAGGGTCTCTTTGGGGTAAGGGCAACGTCTGCATGCCTTATCCTGGCCCCTCCTGTTGTTGGCCTTTAGTGGGACCAAGTTAAGGCGTGCCTTATGGATAAACCTCCAGTCCGCAAAGCGCGTGTATTTGCCGTCCGACAAGAAGTGACCACTGGCTAGGTCTTGGCTGAAGCATTTGATAGTTTTTCCTTGGCTTAGCCCACCCAACCTTATGGTTCTTTCCTCGTCTTTTGCTGTACGCAAAGTGGCAAGCACTTTTCTTCTTTTTGTGGGATCAATGGTTTTACCTCCCAAGTGCAGGTGAGGCTCTCCTCCTGGTAATGTCCACGCGACGCCTACCCTTGTGGACACTTTCCTAGCTCCCGTCCAGTGGTTGGCAATTTCGTTGCCCCGTCTGGCGAAACTTGCTGTCTGCATACCGCTCAGGTATTCCTCCATGTCAGTCTGTTGCGGTTCATGGGTACCTGCTCGGAATGCCACTGTCTTCTTTAGTTCACTTCGTGCCATTTCACGAATAATTGGGTCTGGCGAAGTCAACAGCTTGTATGCCGTGTCAATTATGGCCAGATCGGAGAGCTCGTCTGCTCGGGGATCCCGATTAGGTTTTTGTGTGGACCATATATGTATTCGTTGGCAGCTTCCTGCGGGAGGTATAGTGTCTTCTTTAGTTCCGCCCTGTATATATCGTCGAGTCGGCCCCAGTCTTCCTTTTATACTTCCCCATTCTCATGGGATGGTTGAAACATGGGTAGACGAAGCTTTTCATTGCATCTATTCGCTGCCAGGGCGCAAGTTTTGAAGTCAGTATGTTTAGTCCAAGTTGGCTAAACTCTCCTAACCCTGCACTTGTTTTTACTGGGCAGAAGCCAATCGGTTTTCCAAGGAAGGTTTCCTCGTCATACCTTCCCATTGACTCTACCTCAGTTCCCGCTACTGTGTAAGTGGTGTTGTTGATCTTGCCATGTGAGATGCACAGCGCCCTGCATTTGCTTGGATTGACGTGCAGGTTTATTTTTTCTAATTCTTCTGTCAGGCATTGTATTTTAAGCTGGAGTTCGTTGGACGAGCTACCGATGACAGTGATGTCGTCCGCGTAAGCTAATACGTTGTGTTCCGGTCCGTCACCTTGGGTTTTCTTAAGAGCGATGTTGATGGAAATGTTAAATATTAGACCGGACAGCGGACACCCCTGCTTGACTCCGCAGTGAATGGGGATGAGATCTGTATATCCTGACGCAGTTTTTACTTTTGTCTGATTGCCCGATATCACCTCCATTATAATTCTTTCAAATTCCTCCCCCGCCCCATGATGTTTTAGGGCGGCACGTATTGCTTCGTGCGTGATATTGGTAAATGCAGATGATACATCCATCAACATTATGTGTGCCTCTCTTTTGTTTTCCTTGCCTGGTTTATTATCGTCTGCACGGCGTAGTTGTGTTCGACCGTCCCATCACTTGGCATAAACCCTTTTGACCTAGTAAATGTTGTTTTGCACCAGCAAAGGGGGAGATTCTGAGCGTATATTTTGTATATTGTCATATTTAGGGTAATGGGTCGCCAGTTGTCTAGGTTTGACCTATCTCCCCGCTTGTGGATTAAGATTGTGTTTGATATCTTCCACTCGGGGGGAGTTTTCTGGTATTTTAAGCAGATGTTTAGTATGCTTGTGATTGCTGTCGATTCTGGGTCTGACTCCCTCCAGTTACGGTAGGTTATTCCGTCATGACCAGGTGATGTATTTTCAAATCTTTTCACCCTGGCAGTCACTTCTTCTTTGGTAAAGGGCTCCGTGCTTACCGTTGGCACTCCACTGTGGGGCGGCTGTGTTTCGTCTTGTGAGTAACCTGGTATGGGGTTGCTCCACGCTAGGGAGAAGTACTGCTGGGTGATTGTCTTATTTATGTCACACAGTGGTGATTCTTGCCGGGTGATCGCTCGTATGGCTTTTCGTCTGTTGTACCGATACATTCTTTGAATGTGTTTCGCCTCGGCATGGTTGTCGTTGTTTGCTGGTCGTGGTCTGGGGTTAGCCTCGAGTTCCTCCGAGGACTTTATTTTGAAGCGTGTCTGCACGCATCTCGTAATCTCGGAATATAATTTGAGGAAGTCGCGCCACGCTTCATCGTGGGTTTCCCTCGAGAGGATCTCGGACAGCGGGCCCACAAATTCCTCGAGCAGCCAGTGGTCATTTGTCGGGTTGTCTTGTTGGACATCGTATGATGGAGGCGTTGTGGTTGCTTCGAGCTCGATGTCGTGATTTTGGGTGGGGGGTGTGTTCGCCCGAGGCTGGGACTGCGACATGTCACTATCATGGTTGAGGTCATTGTCACTTAGAACCTCACTTATGGTTTCACTTGGGTTATCACCCGCGATTTCACATGAGTTGTTAGTTATATCCACATTTATATTGTCACGTATGTTGTCTGTACCCACTGCCTCACTTGTGTCACACGCGATTTCACATGATTTGTCATTTTCGCCTTCACTTATAGTGTCACTCAAATTGTCTGTGTCGATGTCTTCGCTTGCACTACTTATGTTGGCGTTACCGACCATCACGTGAACATTCCGTGTGCTTCGGTTGTTTGGTCGAGGAAGTTGATCGTTCTTTTCCGCACGAATGGAATTTTCCTTTTCTGCTTTGACATGGTTCACTAGGGCGAGTTTTGTGGGGAACGTCATGTCGCAGTTAGGGCATTCCAGTTCGTGTATCGTCCTGGCCATTGGGGTCTGGCGGGGACGAGGGCAGATGTGTGTCGTTGGGCGGTTGCCTAGATCCTTTCCGCAGTTTCTACATTCATGTATAGTGCTTGCTAGGGCAATGTTATGGTCTCTCGCCATGTGCCGCAGGAGCGATTGTCTTACTCCTGTCCATGTTTTGCCTGTGTATTTTTTCCCGCACCTCTGGACAGGGCATTGGAACGTATCTCGTGGCGGGTGCAGGATTGTCAAGGTTTCTCCTCTCACTCGTATGTCCGCGTTATTGTCTGTTTCCTCTCCAATTGCAGAGAGGTTCATTACCTGCGAGAGGCGTCGTCGTGTTGCTGGTCTTTCGATTGCCGGAGTGACGTGGCTGGTGGCTAGCCTCTGTTCAGAGGATCTGCGGCGAGTAATCGGGCCACCCGTTGTTATCGGGGCGGGCCTACCTCCGGTTGGAGTGTGGTGGACCTCCACCTCAACTTCATGTACCTCGTGTACTTCATCAGACTGAGTGAATGGTTCGCACTGGCTATTCATTTTGTTAACTCTTGAGTACGCACACTATTACACTCTCTAGTATCTCACGCACTCTCTAGTTTCTTACACATTCTCTAGTTTCTCACACTCTCTAGATTCTCACACACTCTCTAGTTTCTCACACACTCTCTAGTTTCTCACACATCTCTAGTTTCATACATATTCTTCAATTACAAGAATTTGAGAAAATTTACAGAAGTTTGAGAAAATTTACAAAATTTAAGAGAATTTACAAAAATTTATAAAAATTTATGAGAATTTTGGAGAATTTACAAAAATTTTAGAGAATTTACAAAAATTTTAGAGAATTTACAAAAATTTTAGAGACTTTACAAAAATTTAAGAGAATTTACAAAAATTTACAAAAATTTAAGAGAATTTACAAAAATTTAAGGGAATTTACAACAATTTAAGGGAATTTACAAAAATTTAAGGGAATTTACAAAAATTTTAGGGAATTTACAAAAATTTAAGGGAATTTACAAAATTTAAGAGAGTTTACAAAATTTAAGAGAATTTACAAAAATTTAAGAGAATTTACAAAAATTTAAGAGGATTTACAAAAATTTAAGGGAATTTACAAAAATTTAAGAGAATTTACAAAAATTTTAGAGAATTTACAAAAATTTAAGAGAATTTACAAAAATTTTAGAGAATTTACAAAAATTTAAGAAAACTTACAAAAATTTAAGAGAATTTACAAAAATTGCGAGGATTTACAACAATTACGAGGATTTACAAAAAAAAAAAAATTTTAGAGGAACACAACAAAAAATTTTGAGAAATTACAACGGAAATTTTTAGAGAAATTACAACAAAAAATAGCGCAATGAGACATTACGTTATACAAATAATAATATAATAAAAAATAATAAAAAAAAAAGCAACGCTCAAATGGCGAAAAGGTGACATATAGTCACGATAAACATTGGTACTTACCCCTTATCTCTTATCATTAAGCTGATAAGAACAGATACTACACTTTGATCTTAGCCATAGGCCGAGAAGCGATGCCTTTCCAATCAATCAATCAACAACTCTATATTTATCTTAATATATATATACAATAATTAACAAAGAATTTTTTAGTGGTGAGTGTACATGTAAGTGCCTATTGCTTCTATTTACAATTTACCGAACAAAGTTATGATGTGGAAACATGTGAGTATTCTTTAGAAAGTGAACTGTTCTGGGAAAAACGAGTACCAAAAACCCAGCGTACTGATTAAATTATATTAATGTTTAGTACAGTTAGTGTGGTAGCGAATGAGTGCGAGTTATAGGAGAACATTGTGAATAAGTTTATGTTTGATTTTGAAAGGTGCATTGGAGTTGCGGATGGATGTTATGTTTTGGTTGTTGGATTTTTAGTGGTTGTTTCGGTGTAAAATTTGACGGCGTCGCTGTGTATTGTCGCGCGTAGAGTGGGTATGTTGGTGTGTTCGTGCAGGTCGTAGATTTCTGTGTGTTTAGGTAAACTGGTCATAAGTCTTAAGCATTTGTTTTGGATTTTTTAGGTGTTTGGTGTTGGTGTTGGCAGTTTTTCTCCAAACCGGAGAGGTGTAGAGGATTATTGGGGGGATCATGAATTTGTATAGTAGAAGTTTGGTTTTGGTGTGGATTTTATTTTTATGGTGGAGGAGAGGGTAGATAGCATGGTATGCGTTGTTGGCTTTATGTGCAGTCAGTTTGCAGTGCTCTTTGAAAGTGAGCCTTTCATCGAGTGTGACACCTAAATATTTGACAGAAGTGGTGAGTTCGATGTCGGTATTGTCTATTTGAAGATTGGGAGTAAGTTTCTCGCGTTTGTGTAAGAAGGTTGTGAGGGTTGTTCCGTTGCGTTGAGTTTAATTTTCCATTTAAGGTAGTATTTTTCGAGCAGGTCTATGTGTCGTTGGAGGTATGTAATGGATTTGTTTTTTGGAAGAAATGGGATATGATGGCTGTATCGTCTGCAAAGAGTGCAATTTCGGTATTAGGATGTTTTGGGATATCGTTGATGTAGTACGTGAAAAGGGTAGGAGCAAGGACCGAACTCTGAGGAACTCCTGCAGGGATGGGGTGTGGATTTGAGAGGGAGTTTTTGACGAGGACTTGGTAAGTGCGATCTTGCAGGAAGCTTGATATAATTTTGGTTAGGTAGGGAGGGTTTGTAGGGTAATCATTTTGTGTATGAGCCCTTCGTGCCATATGGTGTCGAATGCTTTTCGATATCTAGCGTGGTGATAGATGTAGTTTTATTGATGTTGAAATTGACAGTGATTATATTAGCTAAACGCGCGAGTTGTAGTGAGGTACTGTGATTGGCCCTGAAGCCAAATTGTTCAGGTATGATGTTAGAGTTTTCAAATTCGTGTTTAGGGATTGGTATTACTATTGCTTTTTTCATGCGGAGGAAATATTGGTTTTAAGGGATTGGTTGAGGATGTAGTATATTTGTAGGATTGGCTTTTAGGTAGGTGCTTGAGGATGTCTGCGGTAATATTGTCATAGCCGGGTGCCTTGTTTTGAACGTTTTGATGTAGGATTTGATTTCGTTAGGCGATGCAAGATTTTCAGGAGGGGTAGGATAGGGAGTTTGCAGGAAGCGCAAGTTTGTTTGGTGGACCATGTTTTGAGTTTGAGGATCTGATAGGTGGATGGTAAGGTTGTGGTTGTCTAAGTAGCTATTGCGTTGGATTTGTCCAGGTTGGTGGTTTTTATGCCATGTGGGGTTTGAAGGGGTGGGATGGGATTATGTGATTTTTAATTTTTGAAGGATTTGGTAATGGTCCATAATTTTTTTAAGTTTTGGGGGTTATGCCAGAGAGGGTTTTGTCCCATTGGTCGTTTTTGTACTTGTTGATTGAGTTGTTAATGTCGTTTGTTAATCGGTTAATTTGCTGTTTAATTGAGTGGATGCCTTGACGTTGGTAAATTTGTCTGAGCTTGTTTTTGTTGCGGATTTTTTGGAGGATGTCAGGGAGGAGGGTTAGTTTTTGGGAGATGGGGTTAGTTTGGTGTTTCTATTGTATATTTCGGAGATTTTCGTAGTAAGAGTGTCTATTGCTGAATCAGTGTCGCTATTGGTTGAAGTGTGGGTGATGAGGGGTATTTCTAGGATGTCGCGCCCGAACTGCTTCCAGTTCGTGTTACGTGTGGGTCGTGGTGAGAAGATTGGTAGTTGGAGGGATCCGATTTCGAATTGTATACGTAGGTGGTCGGAGCTTAGTTTGAGGAGGGTTGTGGCGTCTAGGATAGCTATGTTTGAGGAAAGGACTAAGTCTATCGTGGATGGATTGTGTAAGTTATTGTAGGGATAGTGGGTAAAGTCGTTGTTGGGATAGGTGAGGAGGAGGGTTGTCATTTAAGTAGGTGTGGAGTTACGTTTAGGGTTTGTGGATTGTAGTTGTTCCAATTCGTGGGTGTGCTTTGCTTGAAGTCCGATGTGCAATTTGTTGAATATGGAGGAGGTTGTCAAGTTCGGTCGCGTTTATGCTGTTGTGTGGGGGATTGTAGAAGTTGACAATGGTTAAGTCGCGAATTGTATGGCTAGGTTCGCAGACTTGTCGTTGGGGTAAGGTTGTCGTCGAGTGTAGTTTGAGCGAGATGAGAAGTGCCGTGGGCAGTTTGTAGGTTTGTTTAGGCGCATAGAGTGGCGTTTTGGATGAGCTGCGTTTGTAGGAGTCGTGCGTTGTTTGTGGATGAGGATAATATCGGGTGTGTTTTGAGAAATTAGGGCGTGGAGTTCGTTAAATTTATTGATTAATCCGTTCGAGTTCCACGATATAAGTTTGAGTTTGGATTTGTAGGTTTGATTAGACATCGTATTTTGCAGCAATTTCTTGTAGTACTTGTAGTCGTGAGAGTGTGTCGTGCGCTGGAGTGAGTTTTGATTTAAGTTCGCGCACGATTTGGATTAACTGTTTGATGTTGAAAAAGTCGTTTAGTTCCTTGAGTTCTGAAAATAGGGTGCGGAATCGTCTTGGCTGTCACTCGCGTTTGATTGGGAGGTTGTGGGTGTAATTGTGGGTGTCTGTGATTCGTCTTTGGAGAGTTGTGGTTTGTCGGGGAATGGGGAGAGTAGGAAAGTTGTTTGGATGGAGATTGAAGTTTGATTGGGTTCTGTGCATTATTGAATTTGTGTGGCTAGATTTGATTAAGTACGCTTGATTTTGGTACTTTAGCCCTTTCGCATAGGGTGAGATAGTTTGGGAGTGATTCCTGATCGCATGTTGAGCGTGAGTTCCGGTCAGCTATGTTTTGACATGGTTTATTTGTTGTGTGGTCGTCTCGGGCGGGAACTATAAAAGAAAAGACAAAGAATGAGGTTATGGGTGGCGAGTTTCTGTTTGATTATTGTTTCGGTGAGGTATGGGTCGCCCTTCAGGACGACTTTCTTAGCCCGGTCTTTGTTAGCCGTGTACGTGAATCCGGGAACTCCTCCACCTAGGATGTTGGTCTTGATGCTTTTGTGGTTGTCAATGTTTTGGGTGTAAACCCAGGTTTGGCCTCGGATGATCTGGAAGTTGACGGGGTTGCTTGTGAGTTCCTTGCACGTCTTCTGGAACTTAATGGGATCAGTAATTGGGTGGGTTAGTATTATGGGTGGACGTTTTGTGTTGCGCTGCTTTGCGGCCGTCGATACTCTGGCTGCCAAGTTCTTCCTGGGTTGGATTGTGTTTGTCCGGGGGGCTATATGGCTGGGTTCCCTCGGGGGTGGTAGCGTTGCTAGTATTCCGAAGCGGTTGAATGTAGCTACGGGTGTAGTAGTGATAGTTGTGGTATTAACCTCCATGGGTTGCTCTTCGACTGAGTTGATTGCGGGTGGTAGAGCCATGTTCACGAGCTTCTGTGTCGTTGATTTTCTGTATTCTTTAACAACCTGGTTTATCCACTTCTGGACAGTCTCATCGTGGATCTTTGGTTGCTTAGATGTTGGTTTGATTTCTTGCGGCTTCAGCTTGATTTTGATGTTGATATTTTCTTGTAACTAAAAACAAAGCAAAACAAAGAAAAATAAAATGCGGCCTGGAGGACTTCATCGCCCTTTGATTTGATGTTGCGGATTGCGTTCACAGTCACATTCACTAACACATACACTAACACATTCACTAACGTTCACTTGCGATGTCAGAGTCGATCTTGCGATTCTCTCTTATGTATGAGTATATCAATGCCTTTCCATCGTCGTGGATGGTCTTATATGCACATTGCGCCAAAATTTGATATGCGACTTGTATTAGTAACGCCACCTATCGGAAGTTTAAAACTAAATCGTTGCGTTTTTATTGGTCTTTATTTTGTATTATGTTTGACATGTGGTATTTTTGAAAATGTTAGTTATAAACACGTGATAACGAATTCACAAGAAACGGTTGATATTTCTTACAAGTTGGTCTAACAGTGCAAGCAAAGGTGGTTGAATATTATTGTGAAAAATTACATCAAAGTTTTGAAGTAAAAAAAAATGGTTTTGTTTTATAATATGGGAAAACTTGCAAATGTTTTTAAAACAATTTATTATAAATCAAATTTGTTGGACTTAAAACGTGACATGAAAATGTAAGTTAATCAAGTTGACTTGTAATCAAATAGAAAACTTATTATAAATTTTATATTTCAGTTAAGGAACTAACTGTCGGGAGTTGCATCACAGCTTCAAGAAAAAACAAAAGCAGATATCAATTTGATAAATTTGATCACCTGTAGGAATTGCGTAGGCTTATCTCGAAAAATTTCTTCAGTTTTTTTGGAATGGTTGCAGTAACCTATGATTATATTGGGAATAAAATGCAGTACAAGTTGCTAGAGAAGTGGACAAACATATCTCCAAACTGATCTGCAGAACGAGTTACGGTAACATTAAGGTAAGAGGAACAAAATATTACTTACTTATTTCATGAAAATATTATGTATTTGCAATTTTGAGGAGTTGCTCAGCGGCAGCTGGAGTAGAGCAGCAACCTGGATACTTAATATATCCAGCGTTAAGCTAATGTTTATTATTAAAGGGTTTAAAAAATTGGTACGGTTTGCATAACCAAACTATTATGCAGCCAGTTTTAAGTGGAAAGCGGGTTTTATATGGAAATTATGTCAATTTGTATAAATGATTGTGAAAAGTGGTACCTCTAGTCACTAACAAATTGGCTCGTAATCAAAATTTTGAACAAATTTTGACTCGACCTCTATACAATGCCTAGACGCATGAACAATAAGTTAATCGAGCAATTAAAGGAATTTTTATATGGTTTTGATAACAACTTTTGATGTTAATAGCCGTTTTATTCAAAAATAAGTATAATTATAATAATATAAAATAATTTTATATTATATAATAAAACACAGGTAACAGAAATGAATTTATTAAAAATATAGATATTTAGGTTTTAGATAATTTTGAATGCTTTTTCTTCTCGGCACTAATTTTTTTAGTTTCTGCATTAATATGATAAGTATAGACTGGAAAAGTGTGACGTCACAAAATGGCCGGCGATCAGCTGATGGGTAAAAACAAGTTATCAGGGTCATTTCTTCCCATAAGGTTAACACGGTAGCTTTTTAGTGCGAACTTAGTTAATTATTTTCGAGGTGTTACTGATCAATTTAGTGGAATTGAAATAACAGACAATAGTGTGTATAGTGTTTATTAACAGTATTAATTTAAAAAAATGCCTTATTGTTATTGTCCTGGGTGCAATCACGTTTCTCGTCGTGAAACGTGTAGTTTTTATCGTTTTCCAGCCAATGATCAGCAATTTAACACGTGGAAGACAATGTGTAGGTAAGTAAACTTAAAATTTTATTCAAGTAGTTTTTAATTTGAAGGGCTGGGTTCCAGATTTACTAAATTTCTATCAGTAATCTATTATAATAATAATGTTAATATCTTCTTAAAGTTTTGTAAAGACAACTTGTGTGTTATGTATGAGGGATGTCTTAAGTTTGGTGTAAGTACCAACTTAAAAGTATTATGAATTTTCTATATAAAGACAATAATGTGTGTTAGTTAACAAACAAACAAACAAACTATCAATTCACAAATCGAGCCAAACCAAACTTTCTACCATTTGGTAGAAAGGGCTTTATTATCAATTACAAATCTATAATTTGTAATAGCCTTCAGCAAAAGAAGAAAGTTAAATAAATGATATAAAAGTAAGTAATTAGCAGAACAGTTTTAGTGAATAAATAAAGAACTAGTTTTGTAATAACGGATACATAATATGGTGTATAAATTCTAACATAATAAAAAATATTTTTAGAAGTGCAGATCGAGATCCAACGCGTGAAGATCGTTTATGTAGTTGTCATTTTCAAAATGAAGACAAGACATTAGGACCTACGATTTTTCCATGGAACCGAGAGGGACAATGGAGTCATTCCAAACCTGAAAAACGTGCAAGGTATGTAATTTTTTTTTAAATTCTATGTATTTACCTTGGTTTTTACCCATCAGCTGATCGCCGGCCATTTTGTGACGTCAGTACTTTTCCAGTCTATATTGTCTTAACCTCATGGTGATGTAATAATGAATGGTGTAAGAGAATATATTATCTGTTTTATGTAATTTGCATGGAAATGTAAAATTCACATTTTGCAGCAAATCAGTGACAACTTCTTCATATACATTGCTTTTCTCAATATACTTCATCAAAGTACTTTCAATAATTTGAATAATTCTAAAAAAATGTAAATTGGGATGTGTCAATCTTCCTAAACTTTTTATATTCACTAAAGAAGAATACTCATTCACTGCGTCAAAATCTGAATTACAGAAAGCCGCCAAACAATGTTCACAGTTGGTATGCTTCCTTAATTGTTTGCACAAATAACCAGTTACATAATAGTTAACACAGTCTGCTGCATCAGCAAGTAGATAAGAGTGATCTAACTGTATCACATCTTCGCATTCCCACTTTCCTTCTTCAATTAAATTGTCTAATTTATCCTTTAAATTTTGTTTAAAATTTATATGATTTCTATTTTTATATATTTCTTTAATTTCAGTTAAAGTTATTCCTATTGGCTTATCTTGTGTATCAACAATGCAATTACCATACTTAGGTGGTTTTAAAATTGCATAGAGGGATAAAATATTGTATATTTGAAGAAATGTGGGAGTGCAAGGGTGATCATTTGCACCACCAGCTCGCCGAATAGTTGCAAAAAATCGCTAAAATATAAAACAACATTATAGGTTTTTACAGCGTAAATAATTCACAATTACCTCTACGGGATCTTGATTCATTTTGCCGTTAAAACATATTTGTAATTACAATAGTTTAATAAATGTTGAGACAAATCGATCACCGACATTAAAGTTACTCTTAACCCTTCTGCTGTGGTATTTGTTAAGAACTGATCATTTGTAATTTTACCACCCAATTTTTTCATGTTCCCAACGAATTAACCATTGCAGCGAATTTTTAAGATACTACTTTAAATAACAGTTATTAATTACATTCTAAAATATATGCTTACTATATTATTTCACATTAAAATAGTACCTCTAAATCTTCGCAACCTATTCGAATTCCTTCTTTAGGAAGCTTTCTATTCAAAGTATCGAACATGTTGTTAATTCTTAAACAAAATTCACTTGTTGCATCACAGTTTTCTAAACCTTTTAATTTGTTTTTTTTATAAAACTGCAATCCTGCTGCTACAGAATTACTAAATATCTAAAACGATATTAATTAAGCATTGTAAGGAGTAAAAAAATTAAATTGGCAAAATTGATCTAATATACATACTTGGGTAGCAAGTTTTACTCTCATTTTGCTCATAGACGTTAAATAAATATGGCTAGCATAAATTTTAGGGCAAACCCTAAATTTCCCTGCATTTTCAATATCTCGTTCATATAAGATCCTTAAATGATTCCAAGAAATATCATCTCCTGATTGATTAATCTAAAACAAATATTATTATAGTAGATAATAATATAATACAAAAACTATTTTATTACCTTCAAATTTTTTGATTCCAATCTATTCCGAACACATTTTATAAGATGTGGAACATCAGATAAAACATAAATTTTTCTTTCATCGTCTAAGGGATGATGAAAATAATTACGTGCTTCACCTATTACACCTGTTACTCCCAATTCCTTCCACATTTTTTTGTTAGTTGTTGCGCCATCACTCACAACAGCATGTATTTTTAAACCAGCACGTTCTAAGAAGATGACAGCTTTTAAAATTAATTTTGCAAGCAGTGCACCTTTTGTTGGTCCTTGTCCTACAAAAACAGCAACTGGTTGGACATATGAATCAGCCAATGGTCGAAACATAATTACTAATGCTGTATTAGCTTTCTGGTTTAAATTTGTAATCTGCGGTCCATCTTGAAGCTTGTTTCGGAGGCCTTCGTACTTTTGGGTCTTCGTTTCACGCGCTTTTGTGAATGCGCTTTTCTCGTTCTCGAATGGTATCGAGACATCGACGACGTAAATTCTACCGCCCTTCTTCAGGACCAGGTCCGGTCTCAGGTTGCTTTCTTGTATCACCTGTTGATTTTCAGCCATCACCTCAAATTTTCGTCCTACCGCAGCTGCTTTGATTCGGTCAACCACGCAGTTGTGCCTTGGCTACATGGCTGCCGAGTTCCGCATGCAGTGGTTGAGGACGTGCGGCAATGTTTCTTGGCCGAAATCGCATCTTCTGCACGACTTACTCTGCTGGCTTTTCCATACCTGGTTGGCTTTTAATGGGACCAAGTTCAATCGCGCTCTATGTACAAACCTCCAGTCGGCGAAGCGGGTGTAGCGTCCTTCTCTGATAAAATGGCCACTCGTCTTGTCCTGGCTGAAGCACGCTAGTGTTTTTCCTTGGCTTTTCAGCGCGGACAAGGCCTTAACTCTCTTTTCATCGTTCACGGCTCGCATTGTAGCCATCACTCGCTTTCTGCTGCTGGGCTCGATGGTTCTGCCGGCTACTATAAGTGTGGGATCCTCGTTCGTCCAGGTCCACTGTGCGCTGACCCTTGCGGACACCATTCTCGTCCTGGTCCACACGTTCGAAATCTCGTTGCCTCGCTCGGAGAATGGAGCTCCGTTCTCTCCACTCAAGTATCTCCCTATCAGTTCGGCTGAAGGGCTATCCTTTATTCTCCATTCAACCGTCTGCCTTAACTCTTCTTTTGCCATGGCTTTGATGGCGGGGTCCGGAGATGTCAGTAGCTTGTATGCTGTATCTATTTGAGCGGAGTCCGATAGCTTGTAGTAGCCGGCAGAACCATCGAGCCCAGCAGCAGAAAGCGAGTGATGGCTACAATGCGAGCCGTGAACGATGAAAAGAGTGTTAAGGCCTTGTCCGCGCTGAAAAGCCAAGGGAAAACGCTAGTGTGCTTTTCAGCCAAGACAAGACGAGTGGCCATTTCATCAGAGAAGGACGCTACACCCGCTTCGCCGACTGGAAGTTTGTGCATAGAGCGCGATTTAACTTGGTCCCACTAAAAGCCAACCAGGTATGCAAAAGCCAGCAGAGTAAGTCGTGCAGAAGATGCGATTTCGGCCAAGAAACATTGCCGCACGTCCTCAACCACTGCATGCGGAACTCGGCAGCCATGTAGCCAAAGCACAACTGCGTGGTTGACCGAATCAAAGCAGCTGCGCTGGGACGAAAATTTGAGGTGATGGGTGAAAATCAACAGGTGATACAAGAAAGCAACCTGAGACCGGACCTGGTCCTGAAGAAGGGCGGTAGAATTTACGTCGTCGATGTCTCGATACCATTCGAGAACGAGAAAAGCGCATTCACAAAAGCGCGTGAAACGAAGACCCAAAAGTACGAAGGCCTCCGAAACAAGCTTCAAGATGGACCGCAGATTACAAATTTAAACCAGAAAGCTAATACAGCATTAGTAATTATGTTTCGACCATTGGCTGATTCATATGTCCAACCAGTTGCTGTTTTTGTAGGACAAGGACCAACAAAAGGTGCACTGCTTGCAAAATTAATTTTAAAAGCTGTCATCTTCTTAGAACGTGCTGGTTTAAAAATACATGCTGTTGTGAGTGATGGCGCAACAACTAACAAAAAAATGTGGAAGGAATTGGGAGTAACGAGTAATTACGAGAAGACGAGCCTCGCAAGCCGCGGATGGTCGGGTATTAGAGCGAGACGCCCAGGATAGCAGCACAGAGCAGAGATCGGCTCAAACACCGCCAGCAACGCCCGTGGTAGCCAGACGAACCAGCGCGCGAAGAAGAATGTCACTGATTGAAGTGATGGAAAGCGATGAAGACAATACCACAAACCAAAACTCGATGCCGTCGTCGACGGCTAAACGAACCACTCGAGTGGAACCACTGCAAAGAGACATACACCTAATCGAGAGTCTAGCAACTCAACGGTCTCTCCCGCAAGCAATTAACCTCTCTGCGGTTGGAGAAGAAGAAGAAGAATTTAAGGCAGGTGTTAATTATAAGGGAGATTGCCCTGGCATCTGGATCTGCTGTTTTCCAGTTTCTGTAGGTTATGCCGTCTTCCCCGGGTGAGGTATTTTCGAATCGTTTTAATCTGGCGGATACCTCTTCCTTTTCAAACGGTTCGGTGTTAACACTGGGTAGTTCTCTTTCTGTGTTTGTCTGGGTTAGGTATTGGTTGTCGTTGGTTTCGAGGTCGCTCCATGCTTGCTTGCTCCTTGCTTGCGGGAGAGACCGTTCAGTTGCTAGACTCTCGATTAGGTGTATGTCTCTTTGCAGTGGTTCCACTCGAGTGGTTTGTTTAGCCGTCGACGACGGCATCGAGTTTTGGTTTGTGGTATTGTCCTCATCGCCTTCCATCACTTCAATCAGTGACATTCTTCTTCGCGCGCTGGTTCGTCTGGCTACCACGGGCGCTGCTGGCGGTATTTGAGCCGATCTCTGCTCTGTGCTGCTATTCTGGGCATCTCGCTCTAATACTCGGCCTTCCGCGGCTTGCGAGGCTCGTCTTCTCGTAGTTGGACCGGCTGGTGAAGATGGCGCTGCGTGCACTATGGCCACTGTCACTACTTCTGACTGGTGTTTTTGGCTCGGCGTTGGCTGCTTTGCCCTGGCTTGAGACATTTGGGCTTGGATCTTCTTCCCCCGGCTGTTCTGGGCTTCGATTACTTGAGACCGACTGATTATAGGCATTTTTCTGGTTCTCGCAGTGTTACTCGTACGCGGTATTGTTCGCTCGCGGTATTATTCACGCACAGTATTGTTCACGTACCGGATTGTTCACGCACTAGATTGCTCACGCACTGGGTTGTTCCCGCACTGGATTGTTCGCGCACTGGGTTGCTCGCGCGCTGGATTGATCACGCACATAATTGTTCACGCACATATTTGCTCATTTGCTCGCGCACCCTACACGCGTCTGGTTCTCCTGCGCCTCTTCGTTCGCGCATCCATCAGTCGTAGATATTGCGCACCCGATATTGTTCTGTATCGTTACTGGTAGGGGGGTACAATTTTGTTTTGTGACGACAAGTGACAGACCAATGACAAACCAATAATTATAAAGAAGAACAGAAAAGGAAGAAGAAACATTTATGCCCTCTCTGTACGGGTTATACACATTACATTTTATTATTTATATAGTTATGTAATCCTTAAAGACCTTCACCTGTTAGATCTAATTAACACTTGATGTCAACATGTTATCATAAACTTTGTATTTTTATTGTACTTTTAATTTAAACACATTCCTTCGAGCACACGTGTTGATGATTCATCTTTATTTCTTCGAAATAATAAAGCACAATTGTTATTCTAATTTAAGAATACTTCCTAGAAATAAAGCACCATCTGCTACCTAGAGCACATCTGCTACCTAGAGCGCGCGTGTCGATGACTCATACTTTTGTATAAAAGCAGGAACAACCTAGCCACCAACATGCATTAGTTCTTTATGTTTGAAACTTGTAACTTCTGTGTCTTCGACACTAGTTCTTTATGTTAAAAGCTTGTAACTTTTGTATCATTATTTACTAAGTTAATAAAATTATTTTTTAAAAGTTCAATTGTGTCGCGTAACATTTAATTGGCGCTGCGAACAGGATATTTTCACAAGTGCGATACATCTTATTTGGGAAAACCAAGAGAAAACTGGACTCAAGAAATAATCAGATCATCTTATTTGGAAATCCAAGAGAAAACCTGACTTCAAGTTTCAAAAGTTCCAGCTCATCTTATTTGGACAATCCAAGAGAAAATCGTACCTGGAGTGTTTCAACACCTTAGAATCTATCCACGAACTGTGTTCCTGTAGGAAGACAACCATTATAAGAAAAGGCCTCATCTAGAACGATACACAGAACCTGAGATTGGACATGTCAATCCTTCTCCTAATTCTGTAAGTTTTTGAATCCTTTCCTTTATTTTATTATTATTATTATTGTGTTCTTAATGATCGATAGCGACATTGAACTTGAATTAGAGCCTGAATTAGAGCCTGATCAATCAAAAAATTTTTTAAATAATTTAAATATTAGATTTACCCCATATCACTTAAATAATAATATGGCAAACGCAAACGTTTCCCAAGCCCCTTTATTAATTCCATTCCAAATTAACGAATTATGCGCGTTAACTAACTCGTTACCTGACTTTTATCCAGGAAGTAATTTATCAACTTTTATAACTAATGTAGATAATTTAGCAAACTTTTTAGCATCAAAATTAACACCAACTCAAACGTATTTATTTAACGTTTCTATTTTATCAAAATTAAAAAACGAAGCTAGAGATTATCTAAATTTCCACAATGAAACCGAATGGCCCGGTATACGTAACGCACTATTAAGAAAGTACGGAGACCAAAGAAATGAGGAACTACTCGTTTCTGCCCTTCGTAACACTATACAATCAAAAAATGAAAATTATATTAATTATTATGATAAGATCTTACTCGCTCAAAACGATTTGCTGCAATACGTACAATTGCATGAACATGACGGTAATATGTTCACACTAAAAAAAATATTATATCAAAAACAATCGTTGCAAATATTTTGTTCGGGATTATTAGAGCCTTATAGGACCTATTTGATGAATTTTGATTTGATTAACCTAGAAGACGCACTAAACAAATGTAGGGTTTACGATAACAAAATCCAAGAAAATAATTATACCGACTATGTACGCCGACTTCAAGACAGCAAATCTCAAAGACCTACCCCACAAACTTATCAACCTACCAATAATCCAACTCAATTTCAGTCAAAATCTTTTCAATTTCAACCAAATCCAAAACAATTTCAACTCAATCCAACACGATTTCAATTCCAACCAAAACAATTTCAACCCAATCCAACACAATTTCAACCCCATCCAAAATCATTTCAACCAAGACCATTTTTGGGACCGATTAACAAACCAATCCAACAACAACCAAGATTTCCTACTAACAAACAAGTGTTTGGAACAAGACCCGGAAATCAATTCCAACGAGCCCCATACAAACCTACCCCAATGTCAGTTCAAACTTCGGCATATTCCAACAAACCAAAATTTAATCCCCCTCAACCCACAAGTAGACCGAATTTTATCTCGGAAGAATTGTTTAATACAGAAATAGGAAGCGAAGAATATTTCGAAAATAATATTTACGAAAATGAATCACTTGAAGAAGATACTTATGAATATTACAACGAAAATGAAGAAACGCAAGAAGAAAATTTTTGTGTAACAGCCTCGGAAGACCCACAACAACTATAGACCTAAACTCAATTTATTCTAAACTTAAATTACCATTTTCTATCTACCTAACTTAAATTTAAAAATTTTAATAGATTCCGGAGCTACAGATTCAATTATCAACCCAAACGCTGCTTTAATTTTTAAAAAATCACTTTTTACTCAACCATTTTCAGTTTCAAGTCTTAATCAAACAGTTAATGCAGATCAAAATTTATATTTTCCATTATTATCAGAACTAGGAATAAACACCCTTTTAAAATTAGAATAATCGATTGGCACAAGAAATTTGACGTTCTTATAGGATCTAAAGACCTCAGTAAATTTGAAGCAAACGTAGATTACAAAATAAAATTCTCACTTTACGCGATACCCAAGTACCATTTTTCTAGAATACAGCAATAATCAAGTCAACACAAAACTACTAATAAGGAATACATTGATGTACCTGTAACAATTGACGAAGGCGAAGTCCTTATACCTTACACTAGAATAAATGATACCTTAGAAATACCTGAATGTATAGCTACAGCAAAAAACGGCATTTGTAAAATCCCAAAACCAACAGAATCAATAGAAATCAACTTTACAGAAAGAATAAACGTATTACCTACAGAATATTTCAATATCAAACAAACTACTAGAAATGAGACTTACGAACATCCTCAAAAAATTCACAAATTAATTAGAACCAATCACCTCAATGAGGAAGAAAAGAAAAAAATTTCCAATTTATGTGTAAACTTCAAAGACATTTTCTACTACGAAAATGCTGACCTCAGTTTTACTAACCATGTAAAACATAAAATTCGTGTCTCAGATGAAAATCCAATTTTCGTCAAGTCCTTCCGACACCCTAAAGCCATGCAAACTGAAATCCAACGGCAAATACAAAATTATTAGACAACAAAATCATTAGACCTTCTATTTCACCTTATAGTGCACCTGTATGGATAGTACCAAAAAAATTGGACAATAGCGGAGAAAGAAAATTCAGAATGGTAATAGACTATCGAAAATTGAATGAAAAAACAGTAGAAGATAAATATCCACTTCCAAGAATAGAAGAAATATTAGACAACCTTGGCAAATGTATGTATTTTACCACACTTGACTTAGCCCAAGGATTCCACCAGATAGAAATGGACCCTGAATCCATAGAGAAGACAGCCTTTACTGTAAACAACGGTCACTACGAATATCTTCGAATGCCTTTTGGCCTCAAAAACGCACCTGCATCTTTTCAAAAAATGATGGACCATGTCCTCAAAAATTATCTATACAAATTTTGCTTTGTTTACATGGACGACGTGGTCATATTCTCAAAATCACTACAAGAACATCTCAATCACATTCAATTAATATTTAAATGCCTGAGAGAAGTAAATCTTAAAGTCCAATTAGACAAATCTGAATTTCTATCAAAAGAAGTAGCATTTTAGGACATGTAATAACACCCGATGGAATAAAACCAAATCCTGCTAAAATCATTGCCGTACAACAATACCCAATTCCAAAAACAATAAAAGAAATCCGATCTTTCTTAGGTTTGATAGGTTATTATCGCCGATTTATTGCAAATTTTGCAAAGTCGTTGCTCCAATGACAAAATGTCTGAAAAAAGATTCTAAAATAGATGTGCAAAACTCAGACTATAAAGAATGCTTCAACTTATGCAAAGAATTGCTAACGAATGCACCAATCCTAACCTATCCAGATTTTGAAAAAAGCTTCAAACTGACCACTGACGCTTCTAATGTAGCTATAGGTGGAGTACTCAGCCAAAACAATAAACCAATAGCGTATTACTCTAGAACGCTCAACTCAGCAGAGAAAAATTACAGTACCATTGAAAAAGAACTACTTGCCATAATCGACAATACAAAACATTTTAGACCATATTTATACGGACGAAGATTCACTATTGAAACCGATCACAACCCTTTAGTTTGGCTCCATAAAATTAAAGAACCAAATTCGAGACTAATTAGATGGAAACTAAAACTAGAAGAATTCGATTTCGAAATTGTTTATAAAAAAGGTAAAGAAAACGTTGTAGCCGATGCTTTATCACGTATCGAACTACATAACAAAGAACTCGATGAACTATCAATGATACCATTAATAGAAGAACTTCCTAATGAAGAAGAACTAGACAACATACTACAAGACATGTCAAATGATAATTGTCCAGAATACCAAAACGTCATTTCTCAATTAGAAAATACACTTCATTCAATAAACAATAACGACGACGGAAAAGTAATTCCAATATCTGAATTCCCCATCAACAATTTTAATAATAGATTAATAATACTCCCAGGAGACAACTACGAAATCCGCCTTAAGAAACCTTTCAAAAAAAATCATTACACCATCTTTATCCGGAAAGACAACGTTAAAGAAGACTTATCTCGAGCCATTAAAGAAATTGTTCGACCTAATATTAGTTACGGAATTTATTGTAAAGAACCAAACATTAAAATCATTCTAACAGAATTATGCAAAATTACATGAATAACTCAATAAAACTTGTTTTACAAACCATTGCCACACTGATGTAACAAACGAAAATGAACAAAAAGACATAATAGCCAAATATCACGATGAAACCCATACTGGAATAGTAGAAACATACAACCACTTAAAACAAAATATTTCTGGCCAAATATGAAAACGATGATCACTAATGAAATCAATAAATGTGAGTTATGCCTTCAATCTAAATACGAACGACATCCTTATAATCTAAAACTACAAGGACCCTTACTATCAAGAAAACCTTTTGATACAATATTCATCGATACATTTTCCTTTCAAAACTGCAAGTTCCTCACTATAATCGACTCATTTTCAAAATACGCCCAAGCTTATTTCATTAAAGATGGAACAGGTCTCACCGTTCTAAACAAACTCCGTCATTATTTTTGTCACCATAATTACCCCAAACGTATTGTTTGTGACCAAGGCAAAGAATTCTTTAACAAAACTTTCAAAGAATATTGTCAATTCCACAAAATTGAACTCCATTTTACCACCATAAATAATCCTAATTCAAACTCCCCCGTAGAAAGATTACACTCTACCCTAATAGAAAAATTACGAATCCTCAGACTAAAATCACCCAACGAAACTCCCCAAAATCTAACGATAACTGCAATCCTTATTTACAATCAATCAATTCATTCGGCTACCGGATTTTCTCCTTTCTCCATTTTATACGGCCCCTATGAACACGAAATTGACCTATCACTAGACATGACTATCTATGAAGAATATAATAATAAAAGAAAAAACGAATTATTACCATTCATAGATCAAATTTATCGAAAAACTCACGAGAAAGAAAAAGGTATCTTAGAAAAGAGAAACCAAAACAAAGAAGATCCCCCGCAAATAAACACAGATACCGTGTTTATAAGAAAGAATAAACCCGGAAAAACAGACCCATTATACAGTAAAATCCAAATAACTAACAAAACTGATAATACAGTTGAAGGAAAAACAAATAAAGGCAATCTAACAAATTCCCATATTAGAAAAATTAAAAGACTGACAAAGAACCTTTCTTTGCAGGACGACCCTGAGCCTAGTACGAGTCGCGTATCCACTTCAGATAACCCCGATTCAAACTAACGGATACTTTAGCGAAGAACTAGGAAATGCTAAAATTCTCTCACATTATCATAAGTTTTATTTTTATTATAATCTTACTCAATTAGAAATAGGTCTTAGACATTTTATAGCAAATACCGTAATTTTAGAACATAGAGCTACTCAAAATATTTTAATAAGACGTCGTTACGAGCAATTAAGATCCGAATTAATATCAACAGAAAACAGTCTAGAAAAGCTATTACACTTTAGACAAAAACGCGGATTAATAAACTTTTTCGGTAAAGCCATAAAATTCATTACAGGTAATTTAGATGATGACGACTTGCAAAATATTAATAAAAACATAGAAACGTTATTTAACAATGAGAAAATTCAAAATACAAAAATGACCGAATTTACCACTTTTGCCGAACATATTACAACCCGTTATCAACAAGACTTAGAAAAATTAAGAAAATTTCAAAATGAAACCATAAATGCTTTTAAGTCATTATCAGAATCCACCAACATAATTCAATTGTTAGACTTAGAATTATTCAACATTCAAAATTATCACAAAAACATAAAAATTTTAGAAAGAACTATTAATCTAGCTAAATTAGAAACCCCCAATATCGAATTAATAACATTTTCAGAATTGCAAGAAATTTACGAACGCCTAATCAAAATTTATAACAGAGACCATTTATTATCTTTAGATGATACCCACCTTTTTGAAATACTTGATATGTCGAAATTTACATTAATGATCGCAAAAGACACAATAATAATGATATTAAAAATACCAATCCTGAATCCTATCCCATACACGTTATTAAAAATTTATCCAATCCCGGATTCACTAAATGAAATTCTCATACCTCCAACAACGTACAATCTCAAATGGAAAACGATGAACGATGGCAAAAAGACTGCATGCAAGGAATAAATCAAATTATTTGCAAAAACCAAATTATCACCGCATGTAAACTAAAAACACTACAAAATTGCTCAGTAGCCCGAATTGCAGGGATGCATAAAGTTTACACAGTTGTAAACACAGGTTTAATCGCTAGTTTCAACCCACGAGAACAAATAATAGAAAATTGCAACTACAAAATTACCAGACATTCTATTCAAGGAACCAATCTCATACAATCACCTTGCGATATTATAATCAACGAACAAATTATCAGCCTCAGAACTTCAAATTTTACCGTACCTATACCTGAAGTTCACCAAGAAAAACTCAACGCAGAATACGAAGTACAGCTTAAAATGGAACACCTGGAAAATCTAGATCAACTCAAACGGGACCTCGAAAGAATAAAGGAAGAACCATCCACAGTACAACCAGTAGTGGACTACATTCATTATTCCGCCACCTTCTTTATCGTACTAACTATTATAGCTTTCACATGCGTTTTGTTAAAATTCAAGAAACAAATTTACGATGGACTCTGCAAAAAGAAAACTATCATCAAGGTCTCTAAAGAAAGAGCAGTAGAACTGAACCTCATTCAAAAATTGCACGAGGACGCACAAAAATCTTAAGGAAGGAAGAGTTATGTAATCCTTAAAGACCTTCACCTGTTAGATCTAATTAACACTTGATGTCAACATGTTATCATAAACTTTGTATTTTTATTGTACTTTTAATTTAAACACATTCCTTCGAGCACACGTGTTGATGATTCATCTTTATTTCTTCGAAATAATAAAGCACAATTGTTATTCTAATTTAAGAATACTTCCTAGAAATAAAGCACCATCTGCTACCTAGAGCACATCTGCTACCTAGAGCGCGCGTGTCGATGACTCATACTTTTGTATAAAAGCAGGAACAACCTAGCCACCAACATGCATTAGTTCTTTATGTTTGAAACTTGTAACTTCTGTGTCTTCGACACTAGTTCTTTATGTTAAAAGCTTGTAACTTTTGTATCATTATTTACTAAGTTAATAAAATTATTTTTTAAAAGTTCAATTGTGTCGCGTAACATTTAATTATATATGTAAAACCAAAAGGAGAACTATAACACAAATAAGGAGAAGGAGGAAAAAGAGGGAAAAACCAAAAAAAAAAAAAAAACAAAATAGTCACAAAAGCAAAAATTGGTACTTACCCCTACGTGTCTTCGGTTGTCGTCGCACTTCTTCGCTAACACGTTCATCTTCGGTCGCTCCTCATATCTCGTGTAAAACCACTGTTAGAATCAATGTTGCTCATTAAGCTGATAAGAACAGATTGGTTTATTTAAAATGTCTTTAAGTATACAAGAATGGGCTCGTGGCTATAACAAGAGATTGTAAAGAAAAAACAAATGTACAGAGAAAGTAATATACAGTGAGAACGAAATAAGTAGGAATATATATGTGCAGAGGTGGAAAAATCAGTGCCTTCTTCAGCAGTCTTCTCCACTGTCCTCTTGGGTGGGGTTGTTCTGCTGGTACTGCCGGACTCCTGTCAGGTGCTCGGTGTAGATGTCCCTTGACCACCTGATCGTGTCGCTAACACACAACCGTTTCATTGTCTTGAGGTATTTCCTCGAAGCCAATGTGTGTAGAAACTTGTCATTCTTTTGTCCCAGGAGCCCAAGGCTCCTACGATAACGGGCTCGATGATAACCTCACCGTAATCACGGGCGAGCCTTTGCTTGAGTTGCTGGTACTTTTGGATTTTACCTCTTCTAGCCTCATCGAACGCGGCTTGCTCGTTCTCAAATGGGATGGTGATGTCTATTATTCTCGCCTTGTTGTTCTTGACGACGACCAAGTCGGGGCGTAGAGCTACCCCCTCGACCACTGCCTGGTTTTCTGCGGCCACCACGAAACCTTTCCCGACGGCTGCTGCTTTCACCCTCTCGACTACTGCGTTGTGCCTATTTTGCATAGCTGCAGAATTTCTCATGCAGTGTTGGAGAACATGTGGAAGGGTTTCTAGCACGTGGTTACACCTCCTGCAGGACTTGTCCTGATTGCTCCACCTGTTGTTGGCTTTCAGGGGCATCAGGTTCAAGCGTGCTTTGTGCACGAAGCGCCAATCTGCAAACCTTGTGTAGCAGCCGTCTGTTAAGAAATGGCCACTTGATTGGTCCTGAGAATAGTTTTTGAGTGTTTTTCCTTGGCTTCTCAGGGCACCCAATCTTGCGACCAGCTCGTCGTCTTTGGCCGCACGCAGCGTCGCCAGCACTCGCCTTCTGTTTACAGGTTCTACCGTCTTAGAACCAAGATGTAACTGAGGTTCCCCATTAGTGAACGTCCATCTAATATTCTGCCTCGTGGCTACCACACGGGCCTTGGTCCATATGTTGGCAATCTCGTTGCCCCTGTGTTTTAGCGGATCTTCGTTAGATCCGCATAGGTATTTTCCGATGATGTGGTCATCGGGGTTTGCCAGTTTTGCTCTGTAGGCTACCGTGGAGTCTAGTTCGGCTTTTGCCATATCTCTTATAATACAGTCTGGCGAAGTTAGCAGCTTGAACGCTGTGTCTATTATGGCCAGGTCTGATACCTCTGCGGCGATTGGAATACCGATCAGGTTTTGTTTCCGCGGGCCGTAAAGGTATTCGTTGGCTGCCTCTTGGGGTAGGTACAGGGTTTTCTTAAGTTCAGCCCTATAGATATTGTCAATTGTCTTCCAGTCTTCCTTCATGTACCTCCCCATTCGCATCGGGTAGTTGAAGGCGGGGTAGACAAAAGACTTCATGGCGTCTATCCGTTGCCATGGGGCAAGCTTTGAGTTGAGGATGCTCAGTCCTAGTTCACTAAATTCTCCCATTCCAGCGGTTGTTTTTTACTGGGCAGAATCCCACTGGCTTCCCCAAGAACTTTACTTCATCATACCTGTCCATTGTGGTGACTCTGTGGTCACCTACTGCGTAGTCGGTTACCTTAACGCTGCCTTTAGCTATGCACAGCGCTGCGCATTTCCGAGGGTTGATTTTCAGATTGATTTTCTTGAGCTCTTCTTCCAGTGTCTTGGTGTTTCTTTCCAGCTCATCCACTGACCTGGCTATCAGCGTGATGTCGTCTGCATAAGCCAAGACTTTATGCGAGTTTTCGTTGCCTTGTATTTTTTCCAGAGCTGGGTTAATGGCTAGGTTAAACAAGGGGCCTGAAAGTGGGCACCCTTGCTTGATGCCTCGTCTAATCGGGATGGGGTCTGTTTCGCCAGCAGATACGTTCACCTTTGTAGTGTTGCCCTCCATTAGCTCTGCTATCACCTCAGTAAAGGCTTTGCCTGCTCCGTACCTGTGAAGAGCCGCTCGCACGGAGGCGTGTGTTACAGACACGAAGGCGGAGGAGATGTCCAGCATCAATATATGTGCGTCATACTTCTTCCTTCTTCCTTCTTGCATTGTTAATTGTCGTTTGGAGCACATAGTTGAGCTCGACTGTCCCATCAGCCGGCATAAACCCCTTCTGGTTCTGGTGTAGGATCGAGTTCTGGACCAGCCACGTCATAAGCCTAGTTTGTAGGCAGCCCGCATATATCTTGTAGATGGTGACATTTAGGGCAATAGGTCTCCAGTTACCTAGATCTTCTTTGTCACCACCTTTGTGTATCAGGATTGTTCTGGATTCTTTCCATTCTTGCGGCGTTCTTCTGTGCTTGAGGCACGTGTTAATTAGAAGGGTGATTACCCTGGCATCTGGATCCGCCGCCCTCCAATTTTTGTAAGTTATGCCGTCTTGTCCGGGTGATGTGTTTTCGAACCGTTTTAATCTGGCGGATACTTCCTCCTTTTCGAACGGCTCGGTGTTGATCCTGGGGCCTTCTCTTTCGACGTCGCCATGTGGTGTGTCTTGGTCATCGCCAGCTTCGGGGTTGCTCCATGCTTCTGTGAAGAAGTTTGTTGTTTCCTCAGCATCTACGTCGCAGAACGAGGCATCTTGTTTCGTTATAACACGTATCGCCTTTCTTCTGTTTCTGCGATACATAGATTGTATCCGCTTTGCTTCGGCATGGGCAGCTGGCTGTTTCTGGTGAGTTGGTGGGTTGTTGCTAATTTCCTCTCTAGTTTTGATGCCGTATTCGCTCCGGATGCATCTGACTATACTCGCGTATATGGTCAGGAATGCATTCCATGAGTCAGCGGTAGCTTGAGACGCTAGGTTTGCAGCCAGTGGTCCTGCAAAGTCCTCTAGGAGAGATTTGTCATCTCCTTCGTCGGGGTTCTCAGTCTGGGTGGTCCGCGTTTGTGTGCTTTGTATCTCGGCCTGTTCGATGCCGTCATCATGACTCTGGCTTTCCTCAAAAGATGGTGATGTTGCGCTGGGGCTTTCAGGTATCGATATGGCCTCTTCGATATCTCTTACGTCAGCGTTTGCCACTGGTTGTTGCGTTTCACTGAGGGTTTGGGCCTCTTCACCGGTGTTTCGCGTCTCATTGTTTTCTATTGTTTCTATTGTTTCTCTTTCCTCGTTGTCAGGTCTGACTTGTCTATTGGGCTTGTTCGTTCTTGTCCTGGGCTTAGGAAGTTTGTCACCTCTCTGTAGTTTTATCTCATTTTCTTTTTCGGCTCGTTCATGGTTGACAAGTGCAAGCTTGGATGGGAAGGACATGCTGCAGTGGTCGCAGTTCCATGGGTGTCTGGGTGCATCGTTTTCCAGTAGGTGTGCTTGCGGACAGTTATGCTGAGTCGGTCTTTTACCGAGCTCTAGTCTGCAAAACCTGCAATCGTTTGTACTGCTCTGGAATGTTATGTGTGCTATTTTCATGTGCCGTTGCAGTGATTGCTTCATACTGGTCCATGATTTTCCATGAAATGGAGCGGGGCATAAGGTGCAGTACATCGATCCTATTACGGGGTGAAGAATAGTAATGGTTTCTCCCCGTATAAGGATGTTCTCAGTGGGGGTGTACTGGATTGCTGCTGCTGCAGGTGTCTGGCACGCGGTTGTATTTTGTGTGTCAGCGTTTTCTTCAGTCACAGAAAGGTCCATTACTTGCGAGAGGCGTCGTTGCGTTATCTGCCTCCTGGCTGCTGACGTAGTTTGGCTGGCAAGATCGAGCAACCTTTGCTCGGAGGATCTGCGGCGGGTGATTGGTCCGCCTGTGACTAGCGGGGCAGGGCATCTTTCAGTTGGGATATGTCCTCCGATGTCCACTGGTGGATTGTGAATATCGGCCGTGGTAATAACTGTTATAAGGGGTTGAATGCCGTCTTGCGTAGATGCTTGGCTCGACATTGTTGGGGAGAGGGTACACTGATATTTTCTGACACGGGTTTCTTCCGGGGTAAACACGCGTTACTTCCGTATGGGCTTCTTCTGCGCGAACAACAGTTTCTTGGTACACAACAATAGCTTTTCTATTGTTTATTCACTTGTTTGTACGCGGTATTGTTTATTCACTTGTTTGTACGCGGTATTGCTTATTCACTTGTTTATACGCGGTATTGCTCGCACGGCTTATTGCTCACACACGCACATAGTATTGTTGTCACACTAGTTTGCTTCTTTGCTTCTAGTAGGGGTGCAATTTTGTTTTGTGACGACAATGAAAATCACAATGAGAATATTTCATACAATACAAATAAATAAAGAAATAGAGAGTGGTAATAAAAGAAAATAACAAAGAAAATAACAAAGGCAATAACAAGGAAATAACAAAGGCAATAACAAAGGCAATAACAAAGAAAAGAGCAAAAACAAAAAGAAGAAAAAAAGAAAAAAAAAAAGAAAAAAGAAAAAAAAAAAGAAAAAAAAGTCACAAAACAAAATCTTACTTACCCTACGTGTCTTCGGTTGTCGTCGAATCACTTTTCTAACGCATCCTTCTTCTGTCGCTCATAGATCTCGCGTAAAACCACTGTACGAATCACTACGCTCATTAAGCTGATAAGAACAGATTTGTTTATTTGGAGAATATCTTACATTTTACATTAATTAATACAATATTTACATTACAATAATAATACACTATTTACATGACTCATCAAGCTAACACAAGTAATTCAGCAACCGCACTAAACCAAGATACCACAGTTTAACATTTTCTTCTCCTCGAGTTCTTCTTAACTGTTGCTTCCCACTGGTTCCTGTTGGTACTGCCGTACTCCCGTAAGATGCTCGACATAAATGTCTCGTGACCACTTGATTGTATCGCTGACACACAGCCGTTTCATTACCTTCAGATACTTCCTGGAGGCAATGGTGTTCACGAATTTATCATTTTGTTTATCCCAAGATCCCAATGCTCCTACGACCACAGGCTCGATGGTGACTTCCTCATAAGCTTCAGCCAGACGATCCATCAACGGTTTGTACTTCTCCATTTTCCGCTTCCTGGCATCGGCAAACGCTGTCGGCCCATTTTCGAATGGGATAGTTACGTCGACGATCCTCGCTTTCCGCCCTTTAATGATGAAGAGGTCCGGGCGCAGCGGTATTCCTTGCACGACAACCTGATTTTCCGCTACCACCGTAAAGCCCTTCCTTCGGCGGCGGTCTTAATTCTTGCCACCACTGCATTATGACGCTTTTGCATGGCATCGGAGTTACGCATGCAATGCTGCAGGACATGGGGTAACGTTTCAATTTGCTGTTGGCATCTCCTACATTTCTTATCGCCAACGTTCCATCTCTCGTTGGCCTTGAGTGGGACCAAGTTCAGTCGCGCCTTATGCACGAAACGCCAATCCGCGAATCTTGTGTATTGTCCATCCGTGATAAAGTGACCACTCGATTTATCCTGACTGAAGCTGTTATATGTTTTTCCTTGGTTCTTCAGTGAGGAAAATCGCTTGATGTGTTCTTCATCTCGTCCGGCACGCAGCGTTCCCATAACGCGTCTCCTTTGACTAGGCTCTATCGTCTTGGATCCAACGCTTAAATTCGGTTGTCCACCCGGGAAGGTCCAAACGACGCCCTGCCTTTTTTGAAATTGCTCTAGCCTTTGTCCATGTGTTAGATATTTCATTGGTCCCATCCGAGAGGGCTCCTTCCATAGACCCACTCATGTACTCCTCTATCAACCTATGGGGAGGCGGCATGCACTTTATCCTTTTTGCCACGGTGTAGGTAAGTTCTTTACCTGCCATCGCATTAATTATTGGATCCGGGGACGTCAGCAGCTTGAACGCAGTATCTATCACGGCAAAGTCCGACAGCTCGGCCGCTACCGGGATGCCGACGAAGTTTTTATTTCGGGGTCCGTACAGGTATTCGTTGGCTGCTTCCTGCGGAAGAGATAGCGTCTTTTTTTTAGCTCTGCCCTAAAGATTTCGTCTACCCTTTTCCACGCAGACTTATCGTATATCCCCATCCTCATGGCATAGTTAAACGCTGGATACACAAATGTTTTAATTGCGTCTATTCTTTGCCATGGGGCTAGCTTTGAGTTGATTATTGAGAGCCCAAATTCCACGTACTCTCCAATTCCGGCTGTGGTCTTAACCGGGCAGAATCCTATCGGCTTTCCCAACAAGGCTTCTTCATCATATCGGCTCATTGTTGCAACTTCGCCTTGCGTCATCCTGTATTTGCGTACCACAACTTTTCCCTTCACGATACACAGCGCCCTACACTTGTGCGGGTTCAATTTTAGCTGTACCTTCTCCAGTTGTTCCTCCAGCAGGCGTATACTGTTTTCCAAGCCCTCTGGAGTTTCATCTATTAAGGTGATATCATCCGCAAACGCCAGTATTTTGTGCTTTTCTTCGATCCCCTCTCCCCTATTACACCCAGCATTTACCTTCTGAACGCGTTCCAGGCCAGGATTTATTCCAATGTTGAACAGGAGACCAGAGAGTGGGTCACCCTGCTTGACCCCCCTATCGATCTTGATCACGTTCGTTTCTCCGTCAATTGTTTTCACCGTTGTTGTGACGTCCTTCAGCATGTCCGATATGACTTCTTCGAAGATATGTCCACACTTATAGTAGCTCAGCGCATCCTGCACTGCTTCATGCGATATTGATGTAAATGCCGACGAGACATCCATCAACAGCACGTGGGCGTCTCTTCTCTGTCTCCTTGCATCGTTGATGACCGTCTGCATCACATAGTTGAGTTCAACGGTTCCATCGCTGGGCATAAATCCTTTTTGGTTGGGATGCAGAACTTTGTTTTGGACCAACCAGCTCAACAGTCTAGTTTGCAGACACCCGGCGTATATTTTATATATGGTGAGGTTTAGGATATCGGCCTCCAGTTATCTAGATTTTCTTTTCCCCTTTTATGTATTAATATGGTCTTGGACTTTTCCATTCCGACGGTATCCTCCTATATTTCAGGCATATGTTGAATACATTCCTCAAAATCTTGCACTCGGGGTCGGCTGTTTTCCAGTGTTTATATGTCAGTCCATCATGTCCTGGTGCAGTGTTCTCGAACCTTTTCACTCTGGCTCTGACCTCCTCCTTTGTCCACGGTTGGGTGTTGACCGGGTTGTCGCTGCTGGTTTCACTAGCCGATATCCTATTTACGTTTTCCGGAGCTTTCCACGCATTTGCAAAATGGTCATAGATTATTTCCTTATCTATTTTGCATGGGCTACTATTCCTCTTCGTGATCTGCCTAATTGCCTTCCTTCTGTTGGTTCGGTAGGTCCTTTGTATCCTACGTGCCTCGGCTATTTGGTCGGCCGAATTTACGGGGGGCGGCCTCTGATTCAACTCCTCTACTGGTAGTATCCGGAAGTGTTCTTGGGTACACCTAGTGATTTTGGCCAAAATACTTAGGAATTCAGTCCATGCCACTTCCGAGACTTCTTCATCTATGATTGCTTGGAGCGGGCCTCCAAACTCATCCAGCAGGCATGCCCTTCCTCGTCCACCTGTGTTTGTTGCGTCACCTGCGAGCCTTGTGCCGCCTCTGTCTGTGTGAGATTAATATCATGATATTGCGAGTATTGATCATCGGGTGACACCGCTACCGCATCCACCGGCGTCTCTATATTCAAACTCTCAATCGTTTCACGCACATCATCGTCATTCGCTCCACGGATATCCTCGTCACATGATTCGTTTATCCCACTACCGGTCAAACTACGCATCGTTTCGCACACATCGTTGCCCATCATTCCATGGATATCTTCCCCTACCAATTCGTTTATTTCCTCACCGGTCGAGTCGTGCATCGTTTCTTCACTATCCTCCCGCATAATGCTATTAATACGGTCGTTGTTTGCCTCCTGAGTGTTGTCATCCAACACAACGTCTCTCGGTCGAACGATCCTGGTTCTGGGTCTGGGCAAATGATCCCCCCGTTTCTCCTTTATTTTATTTTCACAGACAGCACGCATGTGGTTACCCAGGGCAAGTTTGCATGGGAATGTCATGCTGCAGTGTTGACAGCTCCATGGATAGGTGGGTGCCGTGCAGTCTATCGGCTGAGCTTGGTGGCATTTGTGCTGCGTCGGCCTCTTCCCTAGGTCAAGTTGGCAAAACCTGCATTCATTGATACTCCTGGAGTATTGGACATCGTGGACTAGCTTCAGATGACGCATAGTTGATTGCTTCATAGATGTCCAGGACTTGCCGTGAAACGGTGTGTTGCATACATTGCACTGAATGGACCCGACTATTGGATGGAGCACGACATATGTTCCGCCTCGTATCACCACATTTTGATTGCCGCCTTCGCTCCCTCTTGTACCTTGGGTAGCTATTAGGGGGTATCGGGTGTCACGCTAATGTCTTCTATCGCATCCAGACTCCTGCTGATCCGCTCCGCTTCCTCATCACGATTGGCCACCATGTCGTCTAACAGTTGCGATGCACGTCTACGTGTTACCGCTCCACCATAACTTACGGGCCAATTTGGTACTTCCGTTCCATGTACTTCGGCAACGACCACGATTTGGTGCCCCTCATCCTCTTGAGTAAATGGCTCACATTGGCTGCTCACATTGGTCGCCATTGGTAGCCTTTGCGTCTTCAGCAACAGCTATCTTCGATCACTCTTCAAAAAAGCATTGTTCAAAAAGCGATTAAGCTGATAAGAACAGATTTGTTTATTTGGAGAATATCTTACATTTTACATTAATTAATACAATATTTACATTACAATAATAATACACTATTTACATGACTCATCAAGCTAACACAAGTAATTCAGCAACCGCACTAAACCAAGATACCACAGTTTAACATTTTCTTCTCCTCGAGTTCTTCTTAACTGTTGCTTCCCACTGGTTCCTGTTGGTACTGCCGTACTCCCGTAAGATGCTCGACATAAATGTCTCGTGACCACTTGATTGTATCGCTGACACACAGCCGTTTCATTACCTTCAGATACTTCCTGGAGGCAATGGTGTTCACGAATTTATCATTTTGTTTATCCCAAGATCCCAATGCTCCTACGACCACAGGCTCGATGGTGACTTCCTCATAAGCTTCAGCCAGACGATCCATCAGCGGTTTGTACTTCTCCATTTTCTGCTTCCTGGCATCGGCAAACGCTGTCGGCCCATTTTCGAATGGGATAGTTACGTCGACGATCCTCGCTTTCCGCCCTTTAATGATGAAGAGGTCCGGGCGCAGCGGTATTCCTTGCACGACAACCTGATTTTCCGCTACCACCGTAAAGCCCTTCCCTTCGGCGGCGGTCTTAATTCTTGCCACCACTGCATTATGACGCTTTTGCATGGCATCGGAGTTACGCATGCAATGCTGCAGGACATGGGGTAACGTTTCAATTTGCTGTTGGCATCTCCTACATTTCTTATCGCCAACGTTCCATCTCTCGTTGGCCTTGAGTGGGACCAAGTTCAGTCGCGCCTTATGCACGAAACGCCAATCCGCGAATCTTGTGTATTGTCCATCCGTGATAAAGTGACCACTCGATTTATCCTGACTGAAGCTGTTATATGTTTTTCCTTGGTTCTTCAGTGAGGAAAATCGCTTGATGTGTTCTTCATCTCGTCCGGCACGCAGCGTTCCCATAACGCGTCTCCTTTGACTAGGCTCTATCGTCTTGGATCCAACGCTTAAATTCGGTTGTCCACCCGGAAGGTCCAAACGACGCCCTGCCTTTTGAAATTGCTCTAGCCTTTGTCCATGTGTTAGATATTTCATTGGTCCCATCCGAGAGGGCTCCTTCCATAGACCCACTCATGTACTCCTCTATCAACCTATGGGGAGGCGGCATGCACTTTATCCTTTTTGCCACGGTGTAGGTAAGTTCTTTACCTGCCATCGCATTAATTATTGGATCCGGGGACGTCAGCAGCTTGAACGCAGTATCTATCACGGCAAAGTCCGACAGCTCGGCCGCTACCGGGATGCCGACGAAGTTTTATTTCGGGGTCCGTACAGGTATTCGTTGGCTGCTTCCTGCGGAAGAGAAAGCGTCTTTTTTAGCTCTGCCCTAAAGATTTCGTCTACCCTTTTCCACGCAGACTTATCGTATATCCCCATTCTCATGGCATAGTTAAACGCTGGATACACAAATGTTTTAATTGCGTCTATTCTTTGCCATGGGGCTAGCTTTGAGTTGATTATTGAGAGCCCAAATTCCACGTACTCTCCAATTCCGGCTGTGGTCTTAACCGGGCAGAATCCTATCGGCTTTCCCAACAAGGCTTCTTCATCATATCGGCTCATTGTTGCAACTTCGCCTTGCGTCATCCTGTATTTGCGTACCACAACTTTTCCTTCACGATACACAGCGCCCTACACTTGTGCGGGTTCAATTTTAGCTGTACCTTCTCCAGTTGCTCCTCCAGCAGGCGTATACTGTTTTCCAAGCCCTCTGAGTTTCATCTATTAAGGTGATATCATCCGCAAACGCCAGTATTTTGTGCTTTCTTCGATCCCTCTCCCTATTACACCCAGCATTTTCCTTCTGAACGCGTTCCAGGCCAGGATTTATTCCAATGTTGAACAGGAGACCAGAGAGTGGGTCACCCTGCTTGACCCCCCTATCGATCTTGATCACGTTCGTTTCTCCGTCAATTGTTTTCACCGTTGTTGTGACGTCCTTCAGCATGTCCGATATGACTTCTTCGAAGATATGTCCACACTTATAGTAGCTCAGCGCATCCTGCACTGCTTCATGCGATATTGATGTAAATGCCGACGAGACATCCATCAAGAGCACGTGGGCGTCTCTTCTCTGTCTCCTTGCATCGTTGATGACCGTCTGCATCACATAGTTGAGTTCAACGGTTCCATCGCTGGGCATAAAACCTTTTTGGTTGGGATGCAGAACTTTGTTTTGGACCAACCAGCTCAACAGTCTAGTTTGCAGACACCCGGCGTATATTTTATATATGGTGAGGTTTAGGATATCGGCCTCCAGTTATCTAGATTTTCTTTTCCCCTTTTATGTATTAATATGGTCTTGGACTTTTTCCATTCCGACGGTATCCTCCTATATTTCAGGCATATGTTGAATACATTCCTCAAAATCTTGCACTCGGGGTCGGCTGTTTTCCAGTGTTTATATGTCAGTCCATCATGTCCTGGTGCAGTGTTCTCGAACCTTTTCACTCTGGCTCTGACCTCCTCCTTTGTCCACGGTTGGGTGTTGACCGGGTTGTCGCTGCTGGTTTCACTAGCCGATATCCTATTTACGTTTTCCGGAGCTTTCCACGCATTTGCAAAATGGTCATAGATTATTTCCTTATCTATTTTGCATGGGCTACTATTCCTCTTCGTGATCTGCCTAATTGCCTTCCTTCTGTTGGTTCGGTAGGTCCTTTGTATCCTACGTGCCTCGGCTATTTGGTCGGCCGAATTTACGGGGGGCGGCCTCTGATTCAATTCCTCTACTGGTAGTATCCGGAAGTGTTCTTGGGTACATCTAGTGATTTTGGCCAAAATACTTAGGAATTCAGTCCATGCCACTTCGAGACTTCTTCATCTATGATTGCTTGGAGCGGGCCTCCAAACTCATCCAGCAGGCATGCCCTTCCTCGTCCACCTGTGTTTGTTGCGTCACCTGCGAGCCTTGTGCCGCCTCTGTCTGTGTGAGATTAATATCATGATATTGCGAGTATTGATCATCGGGTGACACCGCTACCGCATCCACCGGCGTCTCTATATTCAAACTCTCAATCGTTTCACGCACATCATCGTCATTCGCTCCACGGATATCCTCGTCACATGATTCGTTTATCCCACTACCGGTCAAACTACGCATCGTTTCGCACACATCGTTGCCCATCATTCCATGGATATCTTCCCCTACCAATTCGTTTATTTCCTCACCGATCGGGTCGTGCATCGTTTCTTCACTATCCTCCCGCATAATGCTATTAATACGGTCGTTGTTTGCCTCCTGAGTGTTGTCATCCAACACAACGTCTCTCGGTCGAACGATCCTGGTTCTGGGTCTGGGCAAATGATCCCCCCGTTTCTCCTTTATTTCATTTTCACAGACAGCACGCATGTGGTTACCCAGGGCAAGTTTGCATGGGAATGTCATGCTGCAGTGTTGACAGCTCCATGGATAGGTGGGTGCCGTGCAGTCTATCGGCTGAGCTTGGTGGCATTTGTGCTGCGTCGGCCTCTTCCCTAGGTCAAGTTGGCAAAACCTGCATTCATTGATACTCCTGGAGTATTGGACATCGTGGACTAGCTTCAGATGACGCATAGTTGATTGCTTCATAGATGTCCAGGACTTGCCGTGAAACGGTGTGTTGCATACATTGCACTGAATGGACCCGACTATTGGATGGAGCATGACATATGTTCCGCCTCGTATCACCACATTTTGATTGCCGCCTTCGCTCCCTCTTGTACCTTGGGTAGCTATTAGGGTATCGGGTGTCACGCTAATGTCTTCTATCGCATCCAGACTCCTGCTGATCCGCTCCGCTTCCTCATCACGATTGGCCACCATGTCGTCTAACAGCTGCGATGCACGCTACGTGTTACCGCTCCATTATATCTTACGGGCCAATTTGGTACTTCCGTTCCATGTACTTCGGCAACGACCACGATTTGGTGCACCTCATCCTCTTGAGTAAATGGCTCACATTGGCTGCTCACATTGGTCGCCATTGGTAGCCTTTGCGTCTTCAGCAACTCAGCCATTGTTGCTGGTTCTCACAGCGATACTGCTTATTCTACGCGGTATTGTTCGCGCACTTATCACGCTCAGTACGCGGTATTGTTTTCTCGCGGTACTATTCACGCACACTATTGTTCACGTTCTTGGTTGTTCACGTATTTGATTGTTCACGCACTGGATCGTTCACCCACTGGATCGTTCACGCACCGGATTGTTCGCGCACTGGATTGATCGCGCACATATTGCTCTCGCACATACTTGTTCTTGCACATACTTGTTCTTACACGCTCACTACTTGTTCTTACACATACTTGTTCTTACACTACTTGTTCTTGCACATACTTGATCCTGCACATACTTCCCCGCGCACCCTACACGCGTCTGGTTCTCCCGCGCCTCTTCATTCGCGCATCCACCAGTCGATGCGCTGGTCGTGGACACTACCACGATATTGTTATTGCGCACTGTTATGCCTGTTCTTTTGTTATGTCTGTTACCTGTGCTTATATGACCCCTTGTTTTCTTCCTTTAGTTGGTACCGTTCGATAGTCCCAACCTTCGTACCATACGTTTCTGGTGGGGGTACAATTTTGTTTTGTGACAAGCCAATAATTAGAAAAAGAACAGAAAGGGAAAAGGAACATTTATGCCCTCTCTGTACAAGTTACACAAATAAGGAGGAAAAGAGAAACACAATACAAGAAAAATAAAAATAAAAAAATAAAAAAAAAAAAAAAAAAAAAGGTTTACAAATAAAAAATTACAAAAATAAATAAAGAAAAAAAAATAAAAAGGAAAAATAAAAGAGAAAAAAAAAATATATACAAAAAAAAAACAAAAAAAAAAATCACAAAAGCAAAAATTGGTACTTACCCCGTCTTCGGTCGCTTCTTATGTCTCAGTGTAAAACCACTGTTCTGAATCAATGTGCTCATTAAGCTGATAAGAACAGATACTACACTTTGATCTTAGCCATAGGCCGAGAAGCGATGCCTTTCCGATTTATTCGATTTATAACTCTTTATTAACAGTAATGGTTATTAATTTACAATAAATAATTTGTAGTGGTTTTTCGAGTCCGCGCCTATTGCTTCTGTAGCAATTTATCGGACTGTTGTGAATTGGAGTACAGGTTTCAGTTTTATCGCTAATTGAAATAAATTAGTCCGGGGAAAAACTAGTACAAAAACCCAGCGTCATGAGAGGAAGTAACTTAATTTGATCTTGATTATAGTTTCTGCTGATGTATTACTATCTATATGAGAACAGTATGTATGAGTTTGTGTTTTATTTTAAATGGTGCGTTTGATTTTCTTGTGTTTGCACTGTTTTTGGTGAGTGGATTTCGCGCAGTAGTTTCGGTAAAGAATTTTGTAGCGGTGCGGTTTATTTTGGCCCGTAGTGTGAGTGTGTTGTTTGCGTGTGTGTGTAGTTCATAAATTTCAGTTGTCATTGGGGATCCTGTAATTAGTCTGAGACATTTATTTTGTACCCTTTGGAGGTATCTCAAGTTCAAAGTAGCCGTTTTGCTCCATACGGGAGAGGCGTAAAGGAGTATTGGGCGGATCATGAATTGTATAATTGGAGTTTGATTTTAAGCCGGAGTTTGTTTTGGTGGTGAAGTAGGGGGTAGAGTGCGTGATATGCCGAGTTTGCTTTTTTAGCCGTGAGTACGCAGTGTTCTTTAAATGTGAGTTTCTCGTCTAGCGTGACACCTAAGTACTTAACCGAGGGAGTATGATTGATGTCCGTTTTATCGATTTGTAGTTTTGTGGTGAGTTGGTCGCGTTTGTGAGAGAACGTTGTTAGAGTGGTTTTGCCGGCGTTTAACTTGATTTTCCATCGGTGGTAATAAAGTTCTAGTTCGTTAAGATGGCGCTGGAGATACGTGATGGCTTGATTTTTTTTAAAAGACTCTGATATAATTGCGGTGTCGTCCGCAAAAAGTGCTGTTTGGGTGTTAGGGTGCTTCGGTATATCATTAATGTAGTAGGAAAACAGTGTGGGTGCAAGGACTGATCTTTGGGGAACACCGGCGGAATTGGGTGGGGATCTGATAAGGAGCGGTTAACGAGAACTTGATAGGAGCGTTTGTGTTTTCCCTTGGCTTTTCATTGCGGACAAGGCCTTGAGTTTGTTCTCGTCATTTACGGCTCGCATGGTGGCCATTACCCGCTCCCTGCTGTTCGGTTCGATGGTTCTGCCGGCTATTGTAAGCGTGGGATCGTCGCTTGTCCAGGTCCACTGTGCGCTGACCCTTGCGGACACCGTTCTCGTCCTGGTCCACACGTTCGAAATCTCGTTGCCGCGCTCGGAGAATGGAGCTCCGTTCTCTCCACTCAGATACATTCCGATTTGCTCGTCTGAGGGGCGGACCTTATTCGCCAGGCAACCGTCTGTCTCAATTCTTCCTTTGCCATGGTTCTTATAGCGGAGTCCGGGGATGTCAGAAGTTTGTAGGCCGTGTCGATTTGTGCGGAGTCCGATAGCTCCGCTGCCACTGTGATGCTCATCAAGTTCTTGGAACTAGGGCCATAGAGGTATTCGTTGGAGGCTTCCTGGGCAAGTTTTCTTAATTTCTGCTCGGAACAGCTTGTCTATGGCTTTCCACTCCTTCTTCTCGAATCTGCCCACCCGCATCGGGAAGTTAAAGGTTGGGTAGACAAACGTCGGCATTGCATCAAGTCTTTGCCGGGGAGCCAGGTTAGATGACAATATGTCTAGCCCTAATTGTGCAAGATCTCCCAGTCCTTCCGTAGTTTTGACGGGACGAAATCCGATAGGTTTACCTAGAAAGGTTTCCACGTCGAATCGCGCTGCTGACTTGATTTCCTGCCCTCCAATGGTTAACTCTTGTTGTGCGGGTAACCCTTGCAAATACTCAGCATCTTGCACTTCTTGGGGTTCAGGTAGAGGTTTATTTTGCCAAGTTCTTCTTCTAACCTCGTCACGGCGTCTTGTAAATACTCGGAGCTATCGGCTGCTATCGTTACGTCGTCTGCAAAAGCCAGCACCTTTTAACTCCCACAGTTTGTTGAGCTTTCTTAAGCGCGCGGTTAATCGCAACGTTGAAAAGGATTCCTGATATGGGACATCCTTGCTTCACACCGCATCGAATGGGAATGCTAGCGGTCTCTTCCTGTCCGAGGTGGATTATAGTCGAGTTTTCGGACATTAGGTCGCGGCTAATGGCTACAAAGTTTCGTCCGGCACCGTAATCATCCAGGGCTTCGACGACGGATTCTTGGCATACGGATATAAATGCTGTTGAAATATCCAGTAGGCCTATGTGCACGTCTGTCTTGTTCTTTCTGGCCTCAGTTATCACGTGCTGGAGAACAAAGTTGTGCTCGATGACACCGTCGCTGGGCATAAAACCTTTCTGCCCCTCGTGTAATATGTCCTCTGCACCCAGCCAATCCATGATACGGCCTTGGAGACACCCGGCATACAACTTGTAAATTGTGAGGTTAAGCGCGATTGGTCTCCAATTGCATATATCCTCCTTGTTCCCCCTTTGTGGATGAGTATGGTTCTTGATTTTTCCAGTAATTGGGTATTCGTTTGTGTTTCAGGCACACATTTAGTATACGTGTTACTACGTTGCCGTCGGGGTCAGCATCTTTCCAATTTTTGTAACTAATTCTATCCAATCCGGGTGCGGAATTCACGAACCTTCTTAATCTCTTCACCACTTCGGCCGGTGTGAACGGTTCTGTGCATACCGATCGTATTGCTTTCGTCGAGCTTACTTCGGCTCTTTCCGCCTCGCTTTGCACTGGTCGATTTTCGGGGTTTCGGGTGGAATTCCAAGCTTGCGACAGGTGACGTTCGACGGTTGTCTTAGGAATCTCGCAATAGATTTGTTCTTCCTTGCGGATCTCTCTAATCGCGCGTCTTCGGTTCCACCTGTACATTCGTTGGATTCTTCCTGCCTCCGTTTGTTCTTGACTGGTTGTGGTTCTAACATTGGGGCTTCTCCCGACTTCCGAGTTGGACGAAGTCGTTTTTGGACTTTCTTGGTTATTTCTTTCATTAGTTCTTCAAATCTGATGAACGTGTCTTCATTAGTTTCTGCCTTTAATATCTCGTCCAAAGGTCTTCTGAAGGCGTCGAGGAAACTTTCGTCTTCTATGCTTTCGTTCGGTGTTGGGTGCGGGGGTGTGTTCTGCATTGTGTCCACAAGTCCAGTTTCGTTTCCGGATAGCGGTTCTTCGTATAATGATTGCGTGCTCGCGTCTTCTAGGGTTTGATATGACATGACGGTGCTAGGAGGGCTATCGTGCAGGTCATTATTGTTTATTCAGGTGGTTCTTTCTATGGCGGGGGCTTCTTGGTTGGGGCTTGTGTTAGACTGGCTGGTAGCCTCTGGGTTGCCTATTGGAGTTGTGTCTCTTCCTGGGGTCATGTCTTCGCTAATGCTAGATCTGATGCTACCCTGGCTGCTTGTTCTTCTCGACCTACGCGTTCTTGATTTTGGAGCTGGGATGGTGTCGTTTCGGCAAGACTTTATCTCACTTTCCCTCTCGGCCTTTTCGTGGTTTCTTAAGGCGAGTTTGCAGGAAACGAGGTACCACATTTCAAGCATTTGTAAACATATTCCTGGGGTATTGGAGCAGGACGTGTTGGGTTGCAGTCATGTCCCCCAGGTTTTCTTCCCAAGTCCAGGTCACAGTATCTGCATACGTTCTTCGCTTCGTCGAACTCTTCATTGTGGGCTTTTCTCAGGTGTCTTAGGAGCGAATGCTTGTTAGAGGTCCTCACCTCCCCTTATATATTTTGGGACAAGCGTAACAAATGAAGGCTTCGCTTGTGGGATGGAGGAAAGTAATGTTTCCGTTGGCTATCGTGTAGTTCTCGGTCCCAGTAGCGACTTCTTCGCTTATTGTGCTTAGGTCCAGTTGTTGGGTACACCGCTGAGTGATTTGTCTGGGCGTTACCGACGGGGTCATGCTAGTGGTGCTCTCATCTTCGCTTAGCATCACCTCGATTAAGGATGTTCTTCTTGTGCTCATTCGCCTGGATGCTACGGGCGTCGTTGGCGATATACGAGCTGGTTCTTGAATCATGTTACGTTCGCGCATTCTATCCAACGTATTTTGAGAGGCCCGTCTTCTTGTAATGGGACCGGCTGGTGTTAATGGCGCTGCGTGCACTATCGCCACTGTCTCTAGCTCTGTCCGGCTTATTTGGGTTGGGGTACTCTACTTTTCTCTCTCACTGAAACTTCTGTAGATTCTTTTAGAAATTCTATTTTAATGGCCTGCAATATCTCGTTGAAGATGGATGTGGGTTTTGCCAAACAATTTTTCACCATACGAAAGGCGAAGAGGAACTATGCATGTGATAAAACGGCCGCATCACTTGCTTCACGATCATGGAAAGCCTGTTTGTAAGAACTGTGGCCAGAACTTCCATCAAAGCCCCATTTTGTGTGCAAGCACAGTTTTCTTGTTCATTTTCAAGGGAATCAATTGCAGATTTCCGGCTTTTAAGTAAACGCACCACAGTATGGTCTAGCAAACCTTGTAAAGTAACCCGTACAACAGTAGAATTTGCTTTTATATGTTCTTGTTTGGGATAACATTTTTTGCGACTTGAATTACTTTATATGATGGAAATTTGTGCGGATCTATTGTTCTAATCGCTTGGTATTGATTTCGAGATAGCTTTCCATCTATTAAAAGTGCCAATGCATCTTCGCCTGACAACATAATATGTTGTGATTCATGTGACTTTCGATATATTATTTCATCATATTTTCTTTCACATTTTGTATTTGCGCTAATACTTTCTTTCAATACTTTTGAGACCGGTTCTTGTCCTGCTTCTCTTAAACCCATTTGCGTAGCGTATTGTAACATAGGAAAAGGTATAGATTTCCGTATGTTTTCAGTTTTCCTTCGTTTTGTTCGCTCGGAACTAGCTTCAAAAGATGTTTCTGGGCGACCGCGTTTATTGTCTACTAATTGAGTACATGAAATGGATCCGCAATACTTCCAAATCAACCAATTCTTATTTTTTGTAAAATACTTCTTTAATTCGACGTGCCTTCTCCCAACGCATTTTAAAATCAGATTTGAAACGAATTAAGTTTTTCCTGAGATCTTTGAAGATTTCTTCATCGTTTTCGGTTCGTTTTTTATTTCGTTTTCCGTAAAATTAATTGATTTCATATCGTGTTATATGCATCGTATTTAGCACGTGCTTTGGTACTAATTTATAACTGATCTTGAGTGTGGAGGTAGAGTTCGATTCGTCTTGAGAATAATCTTTGATTATTGCACGGCAGTGCTTTATTTATATATAGAAATAAATTAATCGGATTAATTAAAGAGGATTAGGCCAGCCCTGGTAATAAATTTTAAAACTTGAATATCAGGCGTTTTAGCAAAACTAGCAAAAGAAAAAATCGCTATGCCATCTACAACAAGTGCTCTTTCCAAAATTTCTAACGCCAATACAGGATTCCACAGGATTTATAACTAAAATCTATTTAAAGCCCCATTATCTTTCTGTAAGTAAACTTACCGTACATCCTGGAACCAAGTGTTCCATGAGAGAAAGTTATAGTAGTTCTAGCCCAAAAGGCTGCTGAAAAAGCTTTAAACGTAAAAATAATAACTTTAATTTTAATTTTACGAAATGATTGTATTCGACTTTGTTCCCTATGATGATCGCGGTGGAGTTAAAATCCCACTGGCTTGATGCATTTTTGCACAGTATATACAAAAATAATAATGACGAAGGCGTACGTGCAATTTCATTTTTTGAATTTTGACCAGGTTTTGGAGACTTTGCCCCACTGTGGCGTCGTGTCCGGATAGTGGATCTTCGCTTGATGTCTGCGTATTCGTGTCGTCTTGAGCTTGACAAGACATATTATTGCTAGTACGGCTATCGTGCAGATCATTGTTGTTTGTGTGGGCGATTTCCTCTATGGTGGGGGTTTCTTGGTTGGGGCTAGTGTTCCACTATCCTGAGCCTCTCGTTCGAGCATTCGATCAGTCGTAGTAGTTTGCGAAGCCCGTCTTCTCGTAATGGGGCCGGCTGGTGTTGATGGCACTGTGTGTACTGATGCTACTGTCACTATTTCCGGTCGACTTGGGGTTGCCGTTTTTGTCCTTGTTTGGGCCATTTGGGCTCGAATAATTTTCCCCAGTTCTTCTGTGCTTCAATTACTTGAGACCGGCTGATTGGAGCCGTTGTTGCTAGTTTTCATACACTGTATTGTTCACACACGTCATTGCTATTGCTCACGATATTGTTATGGTACGTACGATATTGTTATTGCACACTCGATATTGTTATTGCACACACGATATTGCTATAGCACACACGATATTGTTATTGCACACACGATATTGTTATTGCACACGGTTTTGCTTTTGATCTGTATCGTTTCTGGTAGGGGGGTACAATTTTGTTTTGTGACGACAAATGACAAACAAGGAGAATATTTTATATAGGTAAGAACTAATTCCAATAATTATAAAAAGAACAGAAAAGGAAAAAGAAACATTTATACCCTCTATGTACAGGTTATACAAATTACAATTTATTATTTATATATGTAGAACCAAAAGGAGAACTATAACAAAATCGACAAAGAACAAACACAAAAATAAGAAGAAAGAGGAACAACAACAAAAAGAAAAAAAAAATAGTCACAAAACAAAGATTGGTACTTACCCCTACGTGACTTCGGTTGTCGTCGCATTACTTCGTTAACACGTTCATCTTCGGTCGCTCCTCATATCTTGTGTAGAACCACAGTTAGAATCAATACTGCCCATTAAGCTGATAAGAACAGATTTATTCAAGAATATCATTAAATTTGTATACAATGTTAGAAAAGATTAACATATTGATAAGTATAGGTATTTACAATTATTTACAGTTTACAATTATTTACAGGTTTTTATAGCTTATGTTGTGGGTAGGCAAGAAGTCGTGCTTGCAGCGGTCACTAGATGGTAGTTTGTTCTTGCTCTTCTTCGCCTTGCTGCTCGTTTCCATATTGCCTAACCCCAGTTAGGTGCTCGGTGTAGATATCCCTCGACCATCTAATCGTGTCGCTGACGCACCACCTTTTCATAGTTTTCACGTAACTGTAGGAGGCTAAGGTTTTTAGAAATCTGTCGTTCTTTCTGTCCCACGAACCAAGTGCCCCCACCACTATAGGCTCCACCGTGACTTCTTGGTAATCCTGCTCAAGGCGCTGCCTAATTTCTTCGTACTTTTGGATTTTTTGGGTACGGGCCAGGTCGAGGGCAGCTTCCCCGTTCTCAAATGTCACCGTGACATCTATGATACGGGCCTTCCTGCCCTTTGCGATTACCAGGTCAGGGCGTTGCAGTAGACCCTGTACCACTGCCTGATTTTCTGCCACGATTGCATACTTTTTGCCCTCGGCTGCTCTCTTGACGCGTGCCACGATGGCATTGTGACGGAGTTGCATGGCCGCCGAGTGTCGCATGCAGTGTTGCAGTACATGCGGCAAGGTTTTCTTGGTACCGGCAGCGTCTGCATGACTTTTCCTGGCCTCTCTTGTTGTTGGCTTTTAAAGGGACCAAGTTTAGTCGCGCCTTGTGAATGTCAGTCTCCAGTCTGCGAAGCGGGTGTATCTTCCATCGGACAGAAAGTGGCCGGTGGCCAGGTCTTGGCTGAAGCTGTTTAAAGTTTTTCCTAGACTTCTTAGCCCGCCCAGTCTCGCGGTTTTTTCCTCATCCTTTGAGGCGCGTAAGGTGGCGAGGACTTTCCTTCGTTTAGTGGGGTCGACCGTCTTGGTTCCCAGGTGCAAGTGGGGTTCCCCTTCTGGTTATGTCCAAGCGACGCCTACTCGCCGACACCTTTCTTGCTCCCGTCCAGTGGTTTGAGATTTCTTGCCCCGTCTGGACAGCGCTTCCGTCTGTGTACCGCTCAGGTACTCCTCCATGGTGGTTTGTTGGGGTTGTTCAGTTCCGGCTCGGAACGCCACCGTCCTTCTTAGCTCACTCCGAGCCATTTCGCGGATAATTAGGTCCGGTGACGTCAGCAGCTTATATGCCGTGTCGATTATAGCTAGGTCCGATAACTCGGCGCCTTCGATATTCCGAAAAGGTTCTTTTTATGGGGCCATAGATGTAATCGTTTGCTGCCTCCTGCGGGAGGTACAGCGTCTTTTTAATTTCCGCCCTGTAAATCTCATCGAGCCGGCTCCAGTCTTCCTTCTTGATTTTCCCATCCTCATGGGGTAGTTAAAGCATGGGTAGACGAAGGTCTTCATTGCGTCTATTCTTTGCCAGGGGCAAGCTTAGATGTTAATACTCCTAGCCCTAGCTGGCTAAACTCGATTTTACTGGGCAGAACCTGTTACATTAAAATTTTGTATATTTGAATTTTAGTGTTATTCGGTTTTTAGCGGGATTTTTAACTTGCTCGAGGTTAGGAAAATGTGGAGATAAGAAAGAGAGCGCATCGATTGCACGAGTAACGCATAATTTGGTAAATTCTCAAAGTTTTAAATTTTGATCACCTTCAAGAAAACTGCTGTAATACTTTTTATGTCCTATTTGGAGTTATGTTGGAATATTCGATTTTTGGACTCGCACTATTTGCGGATTTAAAGTGGACAGCAGAATAATTGGTTTTTTTTCTTTGCGCTGTATGGCTTTGCTAGTCTGGCAAGGAAAACCATATCACGTTGTTTGTGGATTTAAATTTTCTGGAAAAGTGGTTGAATTTGATGCAAGAGAAGAAATTCACGTAGTTACGTTTTTACCACCCACGCAATCAATGATATTTTGGAATTGGATGTTGCGTTTTGGTTGTCTTTTTTTTTTTTTGGATTATTGACGATGATTGGTTTACTGTAAGATATCCTGAAATTTCTTTGGTACTAGTCTCACTCCATCGTGTTCGAGCCTTATTTCGTTTTCCATGGAAAGCCCTTCCACCAGCTTATACGGATATTTTGGATTTTGGTTTGGCTATCGTTCTACCTACCCCATCAGGAATCAGCCGAAAGATAAGTGGGTTTTAATTTAAATTTTGGTTTTGGATTTGACGAGTTTGCGCGAATAACGGCTATATTTTGTGCGAAACATTTGATAACTTTTAGGGCGCATTATTAAGTAATTGTTTTTTTTAATTGACAAATTTCTAATTTACCGATATTTTAAATTCCATCGTTGTAAGCGTATTATACGGTGCACTGTACATTACGAGCTCGAGTATACATAGTATTGTTTACAATTTGGTAAAAATATTTGTTATTCTTTACTTGATACCATTACGATCGATCTGCGTCCGATTGATTATATAATTGTGGATGAACCGCACAAAATTAGTGTTCGTATAAGATTTTATTAAGATTGTCGGCCCTTCTGGCTTTTTGGAGACAAGTTTATAATTTAAAATTAAAACCATACTGTTTGGAAAACTGGTGCCTCTGTCGGGGATATTGTTATACGAGTTGTCCATAATTTGTAAATAATAAAAATAGATGTTTGTTGAAAAGTTTGTAAATATACCTTTGTTATTTTGACCGACTTGGTTATTATTTTTTTTATTTTCGATTCGGGGGTAGCTTCAGTTTCGTGTTTTAGGAAGCACGGGACCAACCTTCATTGCCAGTAAGGATTTCGTTAAAATACGTGGCGCTACCTTCCATCTTACATCCGGCCGTCCACTTATAACGCTGGCTTGGGCATCCTTACTGTCAAGCTGGTTCTCACTCCCTGGAATCCTTTGGTGAATTACAATTTTCTTCAACAGTACAGTCATTGTTTTTGAGTGTGTAGCGTCTGAGCTAGCTTTAGGGTAACCTTCTGTACCACCCCCTTTTGTGGGGTTTGGAAAAATTCCCACCACCCTGAGGTACCCAACGCTAGATTTGATTTGGCAGCATTTTTGCGGTACAAACCCCACTGGCTTCCCCAGAAACTTCTCGTCGTCGTATCTGTCCATTGTGGCGACTATCTGGTTGCTGACTGTGTAGTTTCTAACCTCGGCGCTGCCTTTGGCTATACACAGCGCCTTGCATTTCTTGGGGTTGAAACGCAAGTTCAGCTTCCACAACTCTTCTTCCAGCTTCTGGGTGTTCTGCTCCAGCTCTTCCGCTGACTTGGCTATCAGCGTGATGTCGTCCGCATATGCCAATACCTTGTGGGCGTTCTCATTTTCTTGTATGTGCTGCAGGGCCGGGTTTATGGCTATGTTGAAAAGAGGTCCCGAAAGCGGGCACCCCTGCTTGATGCCTCTTCTAACCGGGATGGGGTCTGTTTCGCCGGCCGATACGCTCACTCTCGTGCTGTTGCCCTCCAACAGCTCAGCTATTACCTCGGTAAAGCCCCGCCGGCGCCGTACATACGTAGGGCCGCTCGTACAGACGCGTGTGTAACGGACATAAAGGCGGCGGAGATGTCCAGCATCAGTATGTGCGCGTCGTATTTCTTTCTTCTCGCGTCGTTAATTACGGTTTGGAGCACATAGTTGTGCTCAATCGTTCCGTCCGCAGGCATGAACCCTTTCTGGTTTGGGTGCAGGATCGAATTCTGAACCAACCACGTCGTAAGCCTGGTTTGTAAGCAACCTGCATAAATTTTGTATATGGTGAGGTTCAGGGCAATGGGGCGCCAGTTACCTAGGTCTTCTTTGTCGCCGCTTTTGTGGATTAATATTGTTCTGGACACTTTCCATTCTTGCGGCGTTTTCTTGTACTTAAGGCAGGTGTTAATCATAAGGGAGATTGCCCTGGCATCTGGATCTGCTGTTTTTCAGTTTCTGTAGGTTATGCCGTTTTCCCCCGGGGTGAGGTATTTTCGAATCGTTTTAATCTGGCGGCTACCTCTTCCTTTTCAATCGGTTCGGTGTTAACACTGGGTAGTTCTCTTTCTGTGTTTGTCTGAGTTAGGTCTTGGTTGTCGTTGGTTTCGGGGTCGCTCCATGCTTCGGTGAAGAAGTGCGTTGCCACTTCTGTGTCTACTTCGCAGAACGTCGAGTTTTGCTTGGTGATTTCACGTGTTGCCTTTTTCTATTTCTCCGGTACATGGTTTGTATCCGCTTTGCCTCGGCATGGGCATCTGGCTGTTTTGGGTGAGTTCGAGGATTGTTGCTCAGCTCTTCTCTTGTTTTGATACCGTATTTGTGCTGGATGCATCTGATTATGCTTGCATATAAATCCAGGAACGTGCTCCATGACTCGCCCGTGCACGGGGCCGCCAGGTTTGTAGCCAGTGGATCTACAAAGTCCTCTAGAAGAGATTTGTCTTGAGAATTGTGGATTTCGTCTAGAGGACTTGAGACAGCTTCTTGGTGGTCACCGGTTTCTTCTGTCGAGGTTTCTGGAGTGTTCGCAGAGCAAATCAACTGGCTTTGTGAGGCTGTTGGCCCCAGAGAGGGAGATGTATTGTAGGAGCCGTGATCGTCGTCGGGTGAAGGTGATAGTTCGGCGTTTATTGGTGATATTGGGTTTGCACTTTCACCTTCACTTGCACCTTCGTTTTCAGTTATCATGGTTTCGTCAACTACCGCTTCATTTCTTCTAGGCGGTTTGTGTCTGATTCGAGTGTTTGGGCGGGGAAGGTGGTCGCTTCTCTCCGCAGGGAATGGAGTTCTCTTTTCTGCTTTCTTATGGTTGACCAAGGCGAGCTTAGTGGGGAACGTCATATCGCAGTTTGGGCATTCCAATTCATGTTTTTTTTTTGCCATTGGAGTTTGCCGAGGACATGGGCAAATGTGCACCGTCGGTCGGTTTCCAGATCCTTTCCACAGTTTCTGCATTCGTGGATGGTATTGATTAGGACGATTTTGTGGTCTCTTGACAAGTGCCGGAGTAATGACTCCCTTTAACTCCTGTCCATGTCTTGCCGGTATACTTCTTTTCGCACCTTTGGACCGGGCATTAGAATGTGTCGCGTGGCGGGTGCAATGTTATGAGAGCGTCTCCTCTAATTTCAATATCTTCAGTTGCGTGCTGCTCATGTTCTATGTCGGGTTGAGTGAATGACTCGCACTGGCTGTTCTTCGCGAAATTCATCTCGCGGGGGAGTTCTGATAATGCCTCTGTGATTAGTTGGGCATGGGTTGAGATAGCGGGAGGACAATGACAGTTGATAAAGTCAACACATAAAATTTGAAAAAGTCAACAAATAAAAGTTGAAAAATTAGCAAATAAAGGTTGAAAAGTTAAAAGCAAATAACAGTCAAAAACAAATAATTTGTACTATAAGTTTAAATGTAGTAATCACATTTATAATAATAATGTAAATAATAAATATGTGAAGTGTGGAATATGCCTTAAGTGAATGCTTTGAACTGCGGTCAAAGTATTTGCTGATGGGACAGGTACATACTCATAAAACGGAAGTTTAGAGGCAATCAACCCTGAAAACGCTGTACTCGTTATTTTGAGTTGACGTCAATATACTTGCGTATTTTTGCAAATGTAGTTAGTTGCAATTTGTAGTTTTTAGTCTTAGTTTGTTTACGGACGGAATAACTATATGCCGCCCGATTATGTAATTTGTTAATTAATAAATAATTATAAACTCAACTGGCATTTTCCTAAAGAACCACAAATCTTCTGATAGTCAATGGCGATCCAAATATTTCATTAAACCGATCATATTTCAAATTGTTGAAAAACAAAGTAAAGTTAAAACAAATAAAAGTTGGAAACCAGTAAGCCAATAACCAACCAAAGTTAAGAAAAGTAAAAATCAACAGATCAAAGTCAAAAGCAAAAAGAGGAGTGTTAAAGACAACTGATCAGAAACAAACTTTAAAACTAAAGAAAAGAAGGACCGAAGTAATCACTTCAGTTGCATGGTCGCCGAGTGTAGCATGCAGTGTTGCAGTACATGTGGTAGGAGCAGCGCCTGCATGACTTTTCCTGGCCTCTTGTTGGCTTTTAAAGAGACCAAGTTTATTTGTGCTTTGTGGATGAACCTCCAGTCTGCGAAGGGGGTGTATCTTCCATCGGACAGAAAGTGGCCGCTGGCTAGATCTTGGCTACAGCTTTTAAAGTTTTTCCTTGGCTTCTTAGCCCGCCCAGTCTTGTGGTTTTTTCTCGTCTTTTGCGGCGCGTAAGGTGGCAATCGCTTTCTTTTTTGGTGGGGTCGACTGTTTTGCCTCCAAAGTGCAAGTGAGGTTACCCCTCTGAAATGTCCAAGCGACGCCTACTCTCGCCGACACCTTTCTTGTTCCCGTCCAGTGGTTTGAGATTTCGTTGCCCCGTCTGAACAGCGCTTCCGTCTGTGTACCGCTCAGGTACTCTTCTATGGTGGCTTCTTGGGGTTGTTCAATTCAGGCTCGGAATGCCACCGTCCTTATTAGCTCATACCGCGACATTTCGCAGATTATTGGATCTGGTGAGGTCAGCAGTTTATATGCTGTGTCAATTACGGCTAGGTCCGATACCTCGTCGGCTTTCAGTATTCCGATGAGGTTCTTCTTGTGAGGGCCATAGATGTAATCGTTTGCTGCTTCCTGCGGGAGGTACAATGTCTTTTTAATTTCCGCCCTGTAGATGTTGTCGACCCGACTCCAGTCCTCTTTTTTGTATTTTCCCATCCTCATGGGGTAGTTGAAGCATGGGTAGACGAAGGTCTTCATTACGTCTATTATTTGCCAAGGGGCAAGCTTGGAGATAAGTATTGCTAGCCCTAGCTAGCTAAACTCGCCCATTCCAGCCGTCGATTTTACTGGACAGAATCCTACTGGCTTCCCCAGAAACTTCTCGTTGTCGCACCTGCCCATTGTGACGATTCTCTGGTTGCCGACTGTGTAGTTTCTAACCTTGGCGCTGCTTTTGGCTATATACAGCGCCTACCATTTCTTAGGGTTGAAACGTAAGTTCAGTTTCCAAAACTCTTCTACCAGCTTTTGGGTGTTCTGCTGACTTGGCTATCAGCGTGATGTCGTTCGCGTATGCCAAGACCTTGTGGGCGTTTTCATTGTCTTGTATATGTTGCAGGGCCGGGTTTATGGCTATGTTGAATAGGGGGCCTGAAAGCGGACACCCCTGCTTGATGCCTGTTCTAACCGAGATGGGGTGTTTTTTCAAATATTTTTAATGATTAATTTAATAAAGTATATCTAAATCTAAAAAAAAAATCTAATCGTTGTTGGGATAGGTGAGGAGGACTGGGTTATCATTTAAATAGGTATGGAGTCGTGTGCCGTTAGGGTTTGTGGAGAGATTGTAGAAGTTGACAATGGTTAAGTCGCGAATTGTAATGGCTTGTGTTTCAGCAGACGCTGTGTCGGTTGAAGTGACGGTTGCGTCGAGCGAGTTTGAGACGTAGGTGAGAAGTCCGCCGTGGGCAGTTTTAGGTTTGTTTATTGGAGTAGAGTGGCAGTTTTGGAGGAGCTCGTTTGTAGAGCTTTGTCTCTTGGATGAGGATAATGTCGGGTGTGTTTTGGGAAATTAGGGCGTGGAGTTCGTTGAATTTATTGATTAATCCGTTAGGAGTTTGATTTTGAACTTGTAAGTTTGATTAGACATCGTATTTTGCAGCAATTTCTTGTAGTACTTGTAGTCGTGAGAGTGTGTCGTGCGCTGAGGCAAGTTTTGATTTAAGTTCGCGCACGATTTGGATTAACTGTTTGATGTTGAAAAAGTCGTTTAGTTCCTTGAGTTCTGAAAATAGGGTGCGGAATCGTCTTGGCTGTCACTCGCGTTTGATTGGGAGGTTGTGGGCGGGGTTAGGTTGCGGGTGTAATTTTGTGTGCCCGTGATTAGTCCCTAGAGAGTTACGGTTTGTCGGCGGATGGGGACAGTAGAAAAGTTGTTTGAATGGGTGCTAGTTTGTGCATTATTAATTTGCTGAGGGCTAGATTTGAAGGTACGCTGATTTTGGCACTTACCCTTTCCGCATATGTAAGATAGCTGGGACAATCCTTGAAGTTGGCGGCGTGGTTTCCTCCACAGTTGCAGCATTTCACTTTGCTATCTCGGGTGGTTCTGGGACATTCTTTAGTGATGTGGTCGCCTGTGCATTTAACGCAACGTGGTGGTAGATAACAGTTTGAGGATCCGTGTCCGAAATTCTGGCATCGATGGCACTGGGCCCTGGTTGTTCTTTTGGAATATTCCTGCCATTTGACGATGACCGGTCCTATATTCTTGACATGGTTTATTTGTTGCGTGGGCGTCTCGGGCGGGAATTGTAAAAAAAAGACCCTGGTATAAGGTTGTGGGTGGCGAGTTCCTGTTTGATCATTGTTTCGGTGAGGTATGGGTCGCCCTTCAGGACAACTCTCTTGGTCCGGTCTTCGTTAGCCGTATACGTGAATCCGGGGACTCCTCCACCTAGGATGTTGGTCTTGATGCTTTTGTGGTCGTCAATTTTTTTGTGTAAACCCAGGTTTGGCCTTGGATGGCCAGTTGTGGAAGTTGACGGGGTTGCGTGTGAATTTCTTGCACGCATTCTGGAATTTAATGGGGTCATTACTTGGGTGGATTAATATTGTGGGTGGAGGTTTTGTGTTGCGCTACTTTGCGGTCGTCGATACTCTGGCTGCCAAGTTCTTCCTGGGTTGGATTGTGTTTGTCCGGGGACTATATGGCTGGGTTACCTCGGGGTGGTAGCGTTGCTAGTATTCCGAAGCGGTTGAATGTAGCTACGGATGTGGTAGTGATAGTTGTGGTATTAACCTCTATGGGCTGCTCTTCGACTGGGTTGATTGCGGGTGGTGGGGCCATGATCACAAGTTTCTGTGTCGTTGATTTTTTGTATTCTTTAACAACGTGGTTTATCCATTTCTGGACAGACTCATCGTGAATCTTTGGTTGTTTAGACGTTGGTTTGGTTTCTTGCGACTTCAGTTTAATCTTGATGTTTTCTCGTAGCTAAAAACAAAGCAAAAACAAAACAAAAGCGGCCTGAAGTACTTGATTGCCCTTTTGACTTGATGTTGCGGATTGCGTTTACAGTCACATTCACTAACACGTGTTACGCATCCTATAAAACTTGTCGTATGCGATTATGAGTATAGTTGCCCTTCTGATGTGATATATCGTTGAGTAGTCCGATGCTTTTCCAGTCCGAGTCAGAAGAATTTATTTGATATATTAAAAATCAATTTACTAAACATAAATAGTATACCAGCAGTATAGCGTAAAGTATATACCGGCCGACTAGAAAGCGGTAGACCGCGGTTCAATTCCTGGTCGCGTCGGATGCACTGCTGTGATCTAAGGTCCGATATTAATCTTTGGACTGTGGGAAAGGCAACGGGAAACCACCCCATTAATTATATTCCCTAGTAAAGTCAGCTTGGCTTCGGCTAAGTTGATCGCCTACGCACTATAAAGTGTATGGCACACGAAGAAGAGAAATAGTAGTATACATGAGTTTGTTATAGTATATGAAGTTGGACTTCCTCTACTATGCTAAAATATGTTGGTTAATACGATTAGTTGCGATTTGATAATGAAAAGTGAAGTTACAGGTAAAATTTTCAAAAACCTGAGGGTGGAAGTAAAAAGAAAAATTCAATAAAACAGAAACAAACAAAAATTAAATAAAAGCAAAAATTTTACAATTTACTTTAGGATAGTTAACATATTTGTTTGAGAATTTTTCCACTTTACGGAATGGTAGATCCTCGATTTGGTAGTTCACGGTTGCAGCGATGAGCGGGTTTGAATGGTTAGTCATGAAAGATACGACCTTCTTCGTTTTGTCTTTGATGTAGTCCTTTATTAGTTCGATCTTACAGTCGTCATGCATGTTGGCGATGGTCGTGTAACGGGGATATTGTCCTATAATTCGTAAAAACTTGTTTTGTGTGATTTGTACAGCATTTAGATGACTTTGCGCAGCGACACCATACTGGTGCATTATACGTGAGTACGCTGCGTGCGCATGTTTTGTATAATGTAATTTTTCTTGTTTGTCGATTTTTGAATTTGGTCCGATGAGTGGATATAGGAATTGAATGCAAAACATTGTTTTGGCAATGCGGTTTGCAATCTCTTTTTGAAAAGTTAATCTGTAGTCTAAGATTGTACCAAGATATTTGACTTCGTTTTTCCACTTCACGAGTTGGTTTTCAATCATTATTCTGAGTTTTGCGTGATTTGCGCGAAAACAGAATGGCCTCGGTTTTTTGCACGTTTAACTTCAACTTCCAGTTGTTGAAATATGAGATTATTAGTGCCAGGTGTCTTTCGAGGTACCTGACTATGCGGTTGTCTCTTTTTGCGTGTGCAATGATGGCAGTGTCATCGGCGTAAACGGCCAAGGTTGTGTTGAGGTGCCGTGGTATATCGTTGAGGAAGATACAGAACAATATCGGCCCTAGTAAGGATCCTTGCGGTACGCCGGCTGGGACATTTTGTATTTGGGATTTACTTCCGTTTATGTTTACATAAAACTTTCTACCCTGTAGACAATTGGCGATAATTCGTATTAAATTTATTGGTGCCTTTACTTGCTCGACCAGCTTGTTATGAGTGCATCATGGTTTACTACGTCGAAGGCTTTCTCCAAGTCTAATAAAACCATGCCCGTCTCGCGCTTTTGTGTCGTTCCTATATGATTTTTCTCTTTATGCGAGAAACCTAGTGTGTGGTGTTGTGTCCCGACCTGAATCCAAATTGCTCATCAATTATCGTGCACTTTTCTTCGAGGTGATCTTTTAGTTCTTCGAGTACGATTTTTTCTAGCACCTTGCTTATCGCTGATAGCAGGCTTATCGGTCGGTAGCTCGTAATTTTGTTCTTGGGTTTGTTATTGTTAGGCTTTGGGAGGGCAATTGCTTTGGCAATCTTCTATTGTTGCGGGAAATAACAATTTACTAGACAGGAACGGAATATATAGTACAGTTGACAGGTACCTTTCTTTGGAAGGTGCTTGAGGTGTCTATTTGAAATATGGTGATACCCTGGAGCCTTTCTGTTCTTCAGTCCTTTGATAATTGATGCGATTCTTTGCGGAGTTGTTTTTAATCTTTTCTCATCCAAGTGTGGTATTGCTTTGACGGAGATCTTGAATCGTATGCGGAGTTGTGAATCTCGTGACACCTTTTAACAGATAAATATCCAAAGTCGACGCGTCGTATTGTGGTCCTTGATTGTAGATAAAATCAGGAGGAAAAAGTATTACAAAATCATCTGAATCTGAGAGACTTTGTAAGGTGGTATCACTAGCATTATTAGTGGTACAGTTCCAAAACGTATGTTTGGCATTGAAGTCGCCTCCAATGACAACATTCGGATATTGATCTAGATAAACTTTCAGGTCGTTTGGATCTATTGTGATTTCGGGTGGTTGATAAGCCGCTCCAACGTATAGTGGTGGGTTGGTCTTTACTTTGTACACTAAGATTTTCATTTGGTTAACGTCTTCGTTTTTAACTGCTTCGAGCGGAATACCTTTCTTAATTATGATGGCAACTCCTCCACCACGTCTTTGTCTGTTTTCCCTATAGACATGATAGTTTTTTATTTTGAATTTTGTCCCGGATTAAGCCAAGTTTCCGAGACTAAAGCAATGTCAATTTTTTGTCCAATAAAAAATCTTCTAGTTCTTCTTTCTTGTTGTTTACACTGGTAGCGTTCCAGGTGATAAGTTTTAGTTTTTCGAGAGGCTTTTTACCCATGAATATTATTAAACGTTAAACCCGAAAACGCTTTGCTTGATTCGATAAACGCGTTCATAACATGCATTAGGTCCTTTGGCTTTGTCTAGTTTGACTTTAAGTTCACGTACGGCCTGAAGTAGGGTCTTGAAGTCGTACTTTTTCTGCAATTCATTCGATTCTTGCATGAACGTCGTGAAATCGTCGGTTTTTAGATTTGACGGTTTTGGAATACTTCTAGTGCGTGGCAGTTTACTTTGAGAAGTGAAAGGATTTGTAGTTGTTGTTTGGGGCCTCTGCTGTTTAGATTTGTTAGCGCTGGAAAATCTTTTTATTCGATTTGAATTTTTCCAATACCTTGGAATTCTTTTGTTTGCTTTCTTGGCCAAGTAACGTTTGTAGATTTCACATTCTACGCTTGGCGATTTATGGTTTCCGCCGCAGTTGTAACATTTCGACTCACTTGGGTTAGTATTGCACTGCCACGTGGGATGGGAGTTGGCGCATATTGCGCATACTATTCGGACATGGCATCTTCTTTGACAGTGTCCATATTGTTGCCATTTTCCGCATTGTAAAACTTTGCGGGGCGCTTTGTACTTTTTCCAGTACATTCTTTTGCGAATGAAGATAATTTATTTTTTTAACCTGACTGATCGTTGTTCCTGGAGCAGTATTTTGTATTTTGGGTAAAGTATTTCACTCGAACAACTTTCGTTTGATAATAAGCGGCATTCAAACACCTCGATGCCTTTAGTTTGTAGTTCTTCTGTGATTAGTGTTGTATTCATTTTTCTCAGTTCTTTGATGACATAAGAAAGTTGTCTCTCGTGAGGTAGAGCGTAGGTAGACTTTGGGGCTCCGGTGATTAGTCTTAAACATTTGTTTTGTATGAGTTGTAGTGGCTTTATGTTGTTTCTGGATGCTTTGCTCCAAACGGGGGCAGCGTAGAGGAGGATTGGGCGGATCATTGCTTTATAAATTTGTATTTTAATTTTACGACTAAGTTTGTTCTGATGATGCAGGATGGGATATAGTGCATGGTAAACATTGTTGGCTTTTTGGGCCGTTAGTTTGCAGTGTTCGTGAAATGTTAGTCTTTGGTCGAGCGTGACTCTTATGTATTTAACTGTGTTTGTGCGCTGGATGTCAGTGTTGTTGATTTTGAGTGTGCGTGTGAGTGCGTCTTTTTTATGCGTAAACGTTACGAGTATAGTGTTGTCTGAATTTATTTTGATTTTCCATTTGTTGTAGTAAATTTGTAGTAGGTCTATGTGCCGTTGTAGGTAAATAATAGATTGGTTCTATTTGAAGGATTCTGATATTACAGCTGTGTCGTCGGCAAATAGTGCTATTTTTGTGTTTGGGTGTTTTGGTAAGTCGTTGATATAGTGTGTGAAAAGATCCTTGAGGTACTCCGGCCGATATCGGGTGAGGGTCTGAAAGTGTTTGGTTTATTGTGATTTGAAAGGCTCTGTTGGTTATGAAATTGTGTATTATTTTAATTAAGTGAGGGGGAATGTTTTGTGTGATTAGTTTATGAATTAGTCCGTCGTGGCAAATGGTTACTGGAGGTCGTGCGGAGTATATAGGCTTGATTTGGGGTGGTCGTATCGGTTGATTTGTGGTATAAACAGCATCTTGGGGTTCAGCGTAAAGGATTCCAAATCGGTTGTATGTTTCTATTGGGTGGGTGATAACTTCCATTTCTTCAGCCGGCATGGTTTCGATGTTTTATTTTGACTGCCGGCTGGGGCTTGATTTTTGTTTTGGGCTGTGACTGGTGGGTTTGCTGAGCGTTTCTTCATTGTTTCCCAGTATGAATAATCGCCGTCCAGTGAGAGGCCGGTTGAACTTGAAAGTTCCTCCTCTTTATTTTGAGATTTTCTTTTTTTTTGGCTGGTATGGTTATCTCTGGTTTGATTTCAAATTTTTCACTTTTGCAATTTATATTTGGTTGGTTTGAATTGCTTTGGTTTCTATTTGCAATGTTTTTTTGTGAGATTTTCTAGTTGACGTAAGCTGTCAAAAAAAAATTTATTCTGAGTGAATTAATAACACGTCTGATTAATTCGACGGTTACTACGCGAATGATGATGCTTTTCCAAGTCAAGTCAAGTAACATTTATTAATTCAGTACGTGGCACGAGTACACCTTACAGTTTCGCGTTAAATACAATAAGTGATAGATTTAGGGCAAGCCCTCTACTCTATATTTAATTAAGTGTGTTAAGTTTAGTGGATGTAGAAAGTTAAGTTAATTAGGTTGCAGGAAAAAATTTTCAAAAACCTGCTGAAACTGAAAAAAGAGAAAATTACAAAATTTGAAGAGTTTTGTAATTGGCTGCTTTACACACCGTCCCAGGAGGGAGGAAGATAATTACAAAATTTTAGGAATGTTGTAATTTACGGTGTGCCACCGCCCTTAGGTTACAAAATTTGAAGAATTTTATACAAATTAAGACAAATAATTACAAAACTTGATCAGCCTTATGCATAGTCGTGCTCTTAAAATGGTTTTAAAACGATACTTCTTAAAATGGTGTAAAGCCGTTTTAACTTTTGGTATGCATAGTCCTCTTGATATGAAACTTAGTAACATTTTAGTTAGTTTCATTTTATTGTACCTTTTGCTAAGTATTTATTTGGCAACACCGTAAAATAACTATCAGCTGTTATTTATGTATGATTTTTAATGGTTATGTTATGTTATTTTCATGTCGGATTTACATTTATTTTATGTGTATGTTATCTACAAGTCAAATTTAATTCATTTATTACTTATAATATAAAAACTAAAATTATGTCGGTAAGTTATTATATAAAATTATTATAATGCAGTAATTTATGTACTCATGTTACAATGTAGTAATAATACGATTGTTTTACTTTAGATTGAAAAGGCAAAGAGCGTTAAATTGGGATGATCAGGAAAAAAATATTCATAATGGCTGTAAAGCCACATCTAACGGTGATCGAAGATAAAATGAAAATACTGGTGGTATTCGTAAGTTGTACTATTTTAATTATTACCCATTTCAAATCTTATCGGACAACCTTTTTATGTAGAAAAACTAGGTGAAAGATAAATTTACAGGCACACGAGGAGTATATGTAAATGAAACTAAAATCGAGCAAGGAAACATAAAATGGAAAATGCTAGTTGAATTCGTAAGTTATACTATTTTAATTATTATTCATTTCAAATCTTATCGAACAATCTTTTATAGGAAAACTAGATGAATTAACAGGCATACGAGAAGCAGATGTAAATGGACGTAAAATCAAATAAGCTCGAGACACAATTGGACGAAGTTCATATATTAAAAAGAAAATAGAAGAATAGTTGTTATATGATATATAACATTTAAACAAGAAGAAACCTCTACGATTTAAAAATTAAATATAAAATTTATTTATACAATAAGAAAAATTAACACAATAAAATATTTTATAAAATTTCTATGAACTTTTTTGTTGTTGTAATCTTAATACAATAATGAAATTATCCTAATATTGAACTATACAGCTTTGCCAAAATATTTTATCCCTTATATTTAGTGGCATCAAAATTTATTTATATATTGAAATATTAGTAATACGGGTTTGAAAGCATATTCATTAACACCCGATAACATTCCATTTATTTAATTTTTTTCAAATTTGAATTTTCAATAATCTTCCATTCGATATTCTTTAATTGTGGACTTCATCTCTCAACGGTTCACAATATCCAAAATTCTGCACTTCACATCGTTTACAACTTGTTTGTTGAGAGGTGACTCTTTCTTATCAATAAGGAGAGTAAGGAATATTCAACACTTGGATATTTAATTTTCATAAGAGTCTCATCGATGCACCCTACTATAATGAGACAATCTGTAAGAATGTAAAAATCTGGCTTTAAACGGCTTTAGCTCAGCACCCGTCTCTAGAAATTTTATACATTTATTGTGATGTACAGCTATAATTTCAGCAACAGGTTTAATTTTATACGAAGATTAAAGTAAAATGCATGGTAATAGTAACCCACTCAAAATTTTCATAATAATTATTTTTAAATTATATTTCATATCAATTATTTCACATAATTAGGTATTTCAAATATAATCATTTCATGGAAAAAAATTTCATAATTTTTTTTGATTTTTTATATAAAAAAATAATTATTATTATGATAAATGTTATTTGGAAGAATAATGTAACAAAATTTAACCTTCAAAATATACAAAATTGTTTACTTATATTTAAAAATAAAGCTTAAAATGGTCTTAAACATGCCCAGGAGTGTCACTAAAATTTTTAGCAGCCAACTAACAATTTTGGTATTCTGCTAACGATAGTAGCCTTTAACGCGACTATGCATACGGTTTACACAGTTGGCTACTAACTAGTTAGTTAGTAGCGCGCTAAAAGCAACTTTCTGACTATGCATAAGGCTGTATGAGTTTTATAATTTTACGGTGTGAAGCCGGCTTTAAACTTAATTAAATCTAGTTAGTTTACAGATAACTATTTTGTCGGTAGGCTTTGACACATTGTAAACAAAGATACAAAATTATAAATAATGTACAAATTACAAGATAAATGAACAAATTACAACGGTTTTGTAGGGAAAATATCAGGTGATAACACCTGAACAGTAAGCGATACAATAATGAACATCAGGAATTAATAGGAGTAATAAAGTTGGTCGGGTAAAACAAGGTTACAATATTGTAAGCGATGGTGAGGGGTAACTGGTTTTTGAAGTTCTTTGTTAGTCTAGAAATATACAAATAAAATACAGTAGGTAAAGTTAAAATAAAATTTGTTTCATGAAATTTTTCACTCTCTTGAAGGGCAAGGCGTCAACGTCGTAATCAACCGTCTCCCAATGAGTGGATTGGGGTGATCTGACATCGATGCGATGGTCTTCTTGGTCTTTTCATGAATGTAGTTGGTAATTGATTGTATGTTAAGATCTGCATGCATGAAATTAATAGTGGTGAACCTTGGATACTCGCCAATAATCCGAAGGAATTTGTTCTGCATCACTTGAATCTTCTTCATGTTGGTTTTCCCAGTTGTAGCCCAGATGGGTGCGTTATAAGTGAGTATCGAACGAGCACAAGTTTTGTAAAGGGTAACTTTCTCGTTCTTTTGTATTTTAGAGCCTGGTCCAATGAGAGGATATAAAAGTTGGACAACGAAGTTTGTTTTATTTAGGCGGTTTTTTTACTTCTTGATTGAAGGAAAGCCGAGAGTCCATAATTGTGCCAAGGTATTTTACGGTGTTTTGCCACAGGATAGTGTTATTTTCGACTTTGACTCCCGCGACAGTGGGAAGTTTTGAGCTTGTGGTGAATCGGATAGCTTCAGTCTTGGGTTTGTTTACTTTAAGCTTCCAATGCTCAAAGTATTCTAAAATCAGTTTAAGGTGTTCTTCCAGGTATTTAACCAATTGGGTTGTTCTGAGAGAATGGGCAAAGATGGCTGTGTCGTCTGCGTAAATGGCTAGATTGGTATTTGGGTGACGAGGTATGTCGTTAATAAAGATGATGAAGAGGGTCGGTCCCAGTAATGACCCTTGCGGAACCCCCGCAGGAATATTGATGACGGAAGAGTTGGCCTGGTTAACATTAACGAAGAATTGTCTGCCCTCTAGGTAATCAGCAATAATTTGTATAAGTTTTAATGGGGCTTTAACTTGTTTGGCTAATTTATAAATAAGAGCTTTATGATTAACCACGTCAAATGCTTTTTCTAAGTCGAGTAACACCATCCCCGTCTCTCTCTTTTGGTGCCGTTCAAAGTTGACTTTTTCTTTTATTCTGGCAACTTGATGGGTGGTGCTATGCCTGGCTCTGAATCCAAACTGTTCATTTATGATGATGTCGTTGTCTTCTAAGTGTGACTTAAGTTCCTCCAGGATGATCTTTTCTAGTACTTTGCTGAGGGTGGGTAACAAACTAATGGGCCTGTCGTTTGTGGAGATGTTGCGGGCTTTGTTGGGCTTTGGTAAGGCAATTACCTTGGCAAGCTTCCACTGCTTGGGGTAGTAGCAGTTTGTAAGGCAGGCTCGAAAGATATAATTAATTTGACAAATTCCTTTTCTAGGCAAGTATTTTAACTGGCGGTTAGAGATACCATCCATGCCAGGAGCTTTCCTGTTTTTGAGTCCTCGGATAATTTTGGCAATTTTGGACGGATTGGTTCTGATGGGGCTTTCATCGAGGTTGTTGGGGTTCAGTTGAAGATTTACAAAAGCTTCGTTGATCTCATCATCCATAGGAGAGGCGTCATTAATGGTTTTGCAGTGTGCCTCGAGGAAGACCCTTGCAAAAGCTTCGGCTTTATCGTTGTCGGTGAACAGGTTAGCGCCATCGCTAGATTTGATGATGGGAGTCTCGATGTGCCTGTTACCAAGGTTTTGTAGACTTGCCAGAGGGGTTGTCCTGTAGTGCTAGTTTTTCTGTCAGCTTAGACCATTCTCGGTGTCGCTCTCTTTGCAATAGGGATTGTATCTCATCGGTGATGCGATTTTTCTCGATGCGGTGGGCTTCGATGCCCGTACGAAGCCACTGCTTTCTCTCCCAGTTTCGACAACTTTTAAGTCTTTGAATTTCTGGGTCAATCTTATGGGTTATTTTGACTGAACTTTTTGTGGTTGCGTCTTTGAAGGCGGACTGCATTGCCGCCGAGAGGTTTATAATTTCGTTATCGACGTCGGAGTTGGTGCTGATGTTAGTGTTGATGACAATTCGTTCATTACACAGTTGTTTATAGAGTTGCCAGTCAGTTGAGCGGATTTCTCTTTCGTGCAGGTTACAGTTTAGAAAGAGGGTCATCACCACTGGAAAGTGATTTGAAGACAAGTCCTCCAGGACCATAGGAGTGGTGTGTCGCCCGATACCTTGTAGCAGAAAGATATCGATCGTAGATGGTTGAAATTGTGGTCCTTGAAAGTAAGTGTGTCCAGGTGGGAAAATGGTGATGAAATTTTGGTCATGGACAAGTCTCGCAGAACATTACCGCAGGTGTTATTGCTGCTGCAATTCCAAGATGAGTGCTTGGCATTGAAGTCACCTCCAATGATGATATGAGGATATTGGTCCATGAACAAACTGAGGTCTTCTGCGAAGTGTTCATGGAGGTCCGGTGGGTTATAAGCTGCACCGATGTGTAGAGGCGGACTGGTCTTGATTTTGTACACCAATATTTCCAGGTTTTGAGGGGATTCGGGTGTTGTCGGGTCGTGAGGGATGCCCTATTTTGATGACAATGGCGACTCCTCCCCCGGGTGACACGCTGTCGGTTCTATAACAGTGGAATTTCTTGAATTTGACTGTAATACCTGGTTTGAGCCAGGTTTCGCTGATAAGTGCAATATCGATTTTGTTGTCCAGAAGGAAGTCCTCCAGTTCCTCCTTCTTGTTGACTATGCTGGTGGCGTTCCAGTTTACAATTTTTAATTTATCTATTGGTTGTTTACCCATGGATGTTGTTTAAATTTCTAATGGCACTGAAGGCCTCGTTAACGGCTGTCATCACGTCCATGGCATTCGAAGCATGGAGAGCTTGTCTTTAAGTTGTAAGAGCATTTCTGTAAGTTTTTTAAAGTCGAACATGGAGTTCAGATCGTCCATTGCCCTCATGAATGCCTCGAAGTCACTGTTTTGTGAATTGTTAGGCGTCGGTCTTTGTGGAACAGTATTTCGGGGGCCTTGGTTGTGTTGTCGATATCCCCAAGGATGATTTACTTGTTGTGTCTGGTATTGAGAATCACAGTTAGCCGGAGGTGGAGGTATCGGCATGCTCATCAGTGGAGGTGGAGGTCCTCTTGGGGGAGGGAGATTTGGGTAATCTCTGGGGTTAAATTGAAACTCTTTTTCTTTCTTCCTTTCGCGATGTATTTGTCGATTTTCATTTTTCCGACGTTGATTTGATACCTTAAGCTGTTCAGCTTTCCTGTATTCAGGGCACTCTCTTGACGAGGCCCTGTGGTTCCCTTTGCAGTTGATACATAGGGGTGGTTCAATTGTAGATGGACAGTTCCAGGTATTGTGTTCCAGAGCACAGTGCCCACATGTAGGTTTGGCAAAGCAGTGTCTACCTCCGTGTCCCATTTCTTGGCAGTTACCGCATTGAATAATGCTCCGTGGAGGGTTGTATTTCTCCCAATAACATCTGTTATAAAAAAATATTATTTATCACCCTGACCTGCTGTAGTGTAGTTCCATTTCCAAATGAAACACGGTACTTGGGGTAAAGTATCGGGCTTCCATCTCTTCTGGTTTCAGCAAGAATTCTGCAGCTTTCAGGCTTCAAACCTTTTGCCACGAGTTCTTCTATAATTGTTTTGGGGTCTAATTTGTTGGTTCCTTTCAATACAAACGATATCCTTCTATCTTCATTGGTGGAGTAGGAGAAGCAGTCTACCTTGTCTGCTACCAATGACTCAACGAGTTTCTTCTGGTCTTCTGAGTCTTCGAGGAGAATTTTTGTTTTGTTTCCCAAGTTTTTAATTATGAATTTTCCCTTTACTGTATTTTTCACTTTATCGACAAACCTTGGGTAGTCTTCGATCCCTTGTTTCAATATTACGGGTGTGGGTTTGGTTTTCTTAAGTAGTGTGGGTACAGGTGGGTCTTGCGGCTTGCTATCATCTTGAGGATTTCGGAAAGCCTTCCTCGATGGTGTTTCACTGATGTCCCGGCAAGTGTTCGGGTCACGAAGGAGAGCAGCGAAGCTATTACTGGTGCGTACTAAGAAATCCTCTGGTTTGGATTTATTCTTCTTTGCATTTAAGAGCAATGGGGATACATCCTCCCTGCTCCTCTTTCCGGATCCTTTAACTGATACAAATTCTGGAGGGGTTTGTACGTTACTGTTAGCACTTTTCCTTCGAACTTTTTCCCATGGCATGGTAGTGACATCGTCATCTTCCAAACTTCCATCGGCTAGATGCTTCTCTATTTCCATTATTAGAGATTTTCGCTCTTTTGACAAAGTTTCATTTTCTTTATCGATCCTGGTATCCATTTTCGATGATTTGGTTATTTCATCGATGTTACGTTCAAAATCCACACAAATTTTCAAAATATTGCATAACAACGACTTACCCCAAATTTAACTTGATGATTTTCTTCCAATGCACACACACACACACGTATGATTGACACTATCGATGCGATCTCTTGATGAGATGATGATGATGATGGAGTGATGAGCTGAGAGTGACGTATGTGATGCTTTTCCGTTGTCGTGGATGCACTTATATGCACAATTTGCCAAAACTTGATACGCGACTTGTTCAGGTAGCATCATCTATCGTGAAGTTTGACAAACAAATGGTTACTATGCGACGATATGCGATTCAAAATTTGATCTAAATAATGAAAATGATCAAAGTAGAATGTATGAGTTTCTCCCAATTTGACTTGATCATGCTTTTATTAATTATTAAAAAAATAATTTTGGTGACGGTTAAGAATCCCGAATCTGGATTTTTACCATTTTTGAAGTGGATTATGAAAGATGAGGGTCTAATTAGCGTATAAAAAAAATAAAATTTGCGGTCGGTTCACACAATTTTGAAAAAAACGGCTTTAAAGTTAATTTGGAATGCAATTTTATCATTGGCTCTTTTCAACTGTAACCCCGCCCCCAAAATTGAAAGAGGCTGTGGCGACAGTGAATATACCAGAATCTCGGTTTTCACGACGAATTATGATAGATAATGGTGTAATTAGCTAATAAAAAATTAAAGTTGGGATCGGACAACAAATTTTCAAAAAAACCACTTTTGTGTGAATTCATTTCTGAGGTGGTTGCACTGTTAAAACCTACTCTCCGCACACGCCCGCGCCCGTCCCGGGCGCTGGCGGCGCTTCGAGCGGTTTTGACACGTGCTATACTCATTAAAAACATCTCTTAAGCGGCTCCAACTCGAAAAGTTTGAAAGTTGACGGGGCAGATCTCAGGGAGCGACTGACTCGTTTCTAAAGCTGCTCTTGTTGGCCCCGCCCAAGGTAGAACGGCTAGGGTAAATCAGCACGGACCGCCACCAAAATGCATAAAATTATTGCGCAACATTACGCAATAATACACTTACATGTATTTCTTATGGGAAAATTGCAATTTTCAAAATTAAATTGTGGCCTTATTACAACTCCGACAAGATTGATCCTCACCTTAGAGAGCTTGTATTTTTGTGTTCTTTCGTTTGGTATAGCCATTTCTATAGGGAAAAGTGTATTTTCGAGTTCGGGATTCTTAACTCCAGCCATAATTTTTATTAATAAAAAGAAAAAAAATGATTTCCATTAACGAATTTTACCTAAAATCTAATCTACTATAAGTTTCAATCTAAGGATACAAAATCCCAAATTTGGTCTGAAAATCCTTATTCGTTTTTGCTGTATAGCGCACACAAAATTTGGCCACACACAGAGACATATTTTAGAAATCGTCTTATTTGGCTCATGGAAACAGTGTGTACCCTAGCATACGGAGATGTACAAAAGGTCGTGAGCCACGCGACGTTCTAAATTATTGCTAAAGAGTATAATTAAACAATCAACGATACGTTGCACAGAGGTTTATTTATAACTATATTTACAAAAACTTGAAACCTTAATTAACATGCAACAAAATTTAAATCTTAGCCTAAATTAGCAACATCACAAACCAAATTGGTAATACAACAAATAAATAGCTTACCGCTAATTAATAGATAATGGTCCATACACTAACCTGAGGAATCTCTTCAGTTGCGCTAGGTAACGATAAAAACAGTTATCGAGACCAATAATATAAACTATGGTACACAGTACCGATCACAGTTTTACGATTGATTGCAGATTATGGTTTTACGATTGATCGCCGATTACAGTTTGATTATTGATTCACCAAACCACAATAAACGGTTCTGCTAAACGGCAAGAAGAAAACTCTTCACGAAAGTAAAAGTAAAACTACGATCTTCGAATGTAAAGCCTAACTATCGCGAAAGTAAAGATAAAACTAGACTCACAAATAGATAAGTTGACCGGCTTCTTCTAAAGTTGCGGCAAGGCAAGACACAGATACAACGCTTCGTAGAGGTAATAGAAGACTCCCCGAAGATATAGATAAGACTGCCTTCTTTTTCCAAAAAACACCGCTTATATTGCTTTCCGCGACAGCCTGGTGCTGCCATCCCTTTGTTAGAGAATATGGGGTTTTTCCCAAAGCAAAAGATAAGCTGGGTTAATGTTACCAAGAAATATAATATAAATGGGTTTTGTGAAAAAAGAAGTTCGAAGAAAGAGTTTAGGTAAATTCCAGAACCAATTAACAACTGGCCAGACAGGCCTAATGTGGTTAAGAGCCGCATTAACTTGACAAAAATATACGTTTCGATAACGTGCAACGAGTTTCGTTACACATGGGACCTCAAAAAGTGTAAATCCATCAAACTCTCATTTTTTTTCTGCACGAAAACAATATTTTCTTATATTACATATAATCAAGTAAAAAATTTTTGAATTAAAAAAAAATATTTAATTTACCCGCCACCATTAACAATCAGAATTAAACGTAGTTGTTCAATATTGCCAGTTGTTTAAGTTGGTAGCTGTCAGATATAACACTCGCTAATCAATAACGTTGTTTTGTACCATCTTGCCACAGTTATTTAAAAATTGCTTGGCAGCATGGCATTTTTTCTTAATTTTGATTGTTTTTTTTTAAAACTCCGCTTGTTTAGGACGCTTACGTCATAATACTGACTGTTTTGAATTTCAATAATTTTTTTCTTATGGTAAACGCACTCAGAAAATTCTAAAAAATAAATGATATCTAAGTTTAACCTTTACTTTCAAATAATAAAATAAAAAATAGCAAAACTTCTCCATTTCTACCATTTAAATAAAAATAATCTAGAGCTATCAGTTCTAACATCAGTGCATATTATTATTTAAGGGTGGGCTCAATGAGTTCCCACCCCATCGTTTTTCTTAGATTGATATTTGATATCAATTTATATTTGATAGGAATTTAAAAAAAAACAACTTTTGAAAATTAGTTAGGTGCACATTTGTTACATTCAAATGCTAATTTACATTTGAACTGGAGGCTCCGCTTCTGGCAAACACTAATTTACACTTATTGCGATTGGCATTCATAGATAAACTACAAATTTTAGAACAACAAATTGGTGTAATTATATTTATTTGATCATTCACAATATTCTATTACATACTTATTAATTTTATTTAAACAATTTTATATATTTGATTTTTATTCGCTAGAATTTCTGTTATATTTTAGTGCCATGAAAAATAAACATTTACGTATTTTCCTAAAACTTGACTTAAAAATCCTTCAATTAAAACTGGAATACATAGAATTACAAAAATGTTTGCACCACATTTAATAATTTAACATGAATAATATAACATTTTTCTATAATATTTCATTTCTAACAGTATAATTAGTGTTTCACATACTAAATATGAATGACCAACACGAGATTTTCCTTATTCTTTTTTTGCAAGATCACAGTCAAAACAGTCTTCCATTCGTTAGGTGTCTATAAATATTGAATGCGTAAAACCAACTTCTTGCATCTAAATTGAGCCTCGGGTTATCTCGATGGACAATCAATACATTTATCAGTTTTAAGAAATTTATTTATCGTTGTTTTGTTTAAATTAACGTAGTTTCATCTTGAGAGTCAAAAATCATTAACAACGAATGCTGGGAAGAGGAACGTTCAGTTGGACTTAATAGTGCAGTGCGTTCTCCGTTTTCGTTCAAAGAACAATCTGGTGAACTATTATCGCCGTGCATGTAATTCGTAGCTGCACTGCTCGTAGACGGTAAATCGTGTGGATCTGGGGAAGCCAGAGGTGGAAAGGGTTTCGGGCTGGAATCTAACGACTCCTTCAGCTGCATTACTGGATAAGATTCTTTGTATCCCGAAGTGCTGGACGTTTGTGAAATTGCGCTGTCTTCGTCCCACGACCCTTCTGTAGCTCGAGATTGCATAGCTATTCTTAATCTTTGAGGTTCTGTAATTTGTTGTGGAATCGATGTTACCAATAATTCGGCAGGTGTTTCTTCTTGTAGTGAAGTTCTGGGTGTTGAAAGTTGTTGCAAAGGGTTAGACATCGTTGGTATTTCTTCTGGTTCGATGTTTATGTGTGACACCTAAACAAATAAAATGTAATAATTACTTTCGATGTGTATAATTTCATCCAATTTACCTCTATACGATTTTTACGACTTTTCCTAAGCCGGAATGTTTTACGACTTTGTGGTTTAATTCTTTGAAGTCTCGATTTATTTGGTTGTAATTCTCCAGAACTGTCGTCCGCAGGACTACCAGGACTTAATGGCGTGGTCGATGTTTCTCCTTAAAATATTCCAATTATTTTAGAATAAATTTTATTCAAGTTAATGCAAGCCATTTTAAACATACCAATCTAATGGTAGGTACATCAAAGCGTAAGCGTATCTTAATTAACATCAATTATTTGAAATAAATAGTAGCTATTAGCTGAAAAGAAATGATTCGTTTTAGCAGAAGTTACCTGAAGAATGTCTAAGTTCTACAGAGGATACAAAACGCAATTTATGGGCTCTTTGCTGAGAATCGCTTTTATGTATACCATGTTCATCACTAATGGATGATTGTTGAGAACGATCTGAAACATGCAACATTGAAGCATACACAGTTTTACGAATATCATTCCAGAAATTATGTACAAAGTTGGAAGTATTAAGAGATTTCAATAGTGAAAAACATTCATATTACGTCGGAAAGGTCACAAGAATGCAACATCGGTCAATATTCTATAAACTATCATTACTTGGTTATGTACAATAATTAATAATTTTTGTTATTCGACTTTTTAATCCGCGTGAGGTGGAATCGTTTTTATTAATTTAATCTTACCGGTTATGATAGTACCCAATGTTGAACCATCGCTAACTGCAGTTTCGTGAGTTTCGCTGATGCTTACATTTGCTTGATTTGGCGTAGACACGTAACTAGTGCTGGATGAAGATTCTGTAATAATTATCATTTTTTTTCATTGGCCAAAAAAAAGATTTACGACTTAAATACCCTTTGTTTGTGATTGAGAATGCGAATGATGATCGTTTAATACTTTGGAACCGTGCCTGCTTCCCAGTTCACCACCAGTGAGGAATTCGATTAGAGATGGTCTCTGATGTCGTCCATGATTGGTTTCGGTGGTCATTTGAACCGTTGGTTGTGACGATTCCGGTTTCTTGGTTTCCGTGCTACTTTCTGAAGCTAAATAGTATTAGTTTACTTAAATACATCAAACACGTACACAAAGCTTGAAAAATATATATAGTATTAAAAATAAGCTACTTAAAGAAGTAGTTAACTATTAAAAATATAGAAGAAGAGAAGATAATACTTATAGTCAGTGAGATTTTTCCATCCATGCTTTCACGAGTGCATAAAGTATACATCGTGCTTCTACTACAAGATTGATTAAATGTGTAGAATTTATCAGTAATGAAGGTATGCTAGTGTGTCAAAAAGGTCCTCATCATTGTATTTGATGATTTTTCACATTTTCTGTTCTACTAGTGAATTACAGAATAGAGAAAATCATAAATGCCTGTGTGTTAGGGTCAAACAATAAATTACAAAAGTATGAAAAATAACGCACTGTCTTCTATTTCCTCTTTTAATTCTTTCATTTCGTGAGCTAGTTCCATTAACAACGCTCCTCTACTTTTGGGCAACGGTAAACCAATCCCTCGTATTTTGTCTCTAATTCTTGAATGGATGTTTCGTTCGAAATCGGAGATTGGAGGTTGCGCTAACTGAAATTTTACGTTTTAAATGCTTCATCGAATTGTTACAGCTTTCAATTACTTTTTGGAATATCAGCGGCTGCATTAAAATAAATAGAGGAGTACGATGTGTAACTACAAATTCTAAAAAGTCCCATAAGTAAGCGGTAGCTTCGTTTCGTTTTCCTAATTCTCTCATCGTTCTTGAAATTTTTAACCAATCTCTGACTAATTCTCCCTCAAAACAGATCGCCATTATTTTTAAAGCTAAAACCGATTAATTCTGTTTAATATTCATTTTAGTAAAATTTAAATTTTACCCAAAAATGAGACTTTATACAGCGAAGTATTTATTCGGGCAGTGGCTTTTGTATCTCGGGTTCCTGTAAATGTGAGACTTCCAGCACGCATTTCAGAAGCACCTTTAATATTCTGACCTGTTGTTGTTGCAGTCTTGGTACTGGGCGGACTCACGGCATGCAGAACCAAAATCAAGGCAAAACTTATATCCGATTGTTTCATCATTGCCACGTCTAGTAAATTATTATAACAGATATAATTTTTTATTTTGCATTGCAACATTACAACCTTTTCGTCCACTGCCGACTCTTAAACATAGTGGCATTATTAAATTCATAATCATATTTTCGGTTTTATCTTGAGTTGGTAAAATCGAACTGCCACCGCATACTTGCTCCAAGCTATACATATCCTAAAGAGAGTTGACTATTATTTTTTGGAAGAAAAAAATGTGAAGAGTATTCACCTGGGTGTTAAGTATTTGCTGTGCAATTAGTCGTACTACCATCGAACAAAAGTGTGCCGGTGGTGTTTGGCTCATTAGAGCTGCACTAGCAGACGAAATGCCTTCAGTTTGATATCCATCACCAACTATTAGTGTCTGAAATGTTACGTTTTTAAAAAGAAAACATAGAAAACGACATTAATAAAAATGATGAATGAAAGGCTTAACAGAACCTTAATGGGGAATATGGAAATAGTGAAGTAATGATTGTTATACCTAATATATACAGGTAATTAAAGTCTTATCTCTAGTGAAAATTTTACATTGACTTACTACCTTCACATTGTATGCATATCCGTCACATTCCAAATAAAAAAATATATTAAAGGATTAAACTTAAATGGGCACTCTAAAAGAAATTTGTTTAAATATTAGCGGTTGTGTGATAAGTGGTATAGGTAGTTTTTGTGTAAATGTTCTGCGTTCTGCCCAATGGGTTAAAAAAAATAAGCTGGATGTGTGGTCTGTTAACGTGTTCAGTTGTTTTTTGGTATGTATTAGGGAACTTTGGAAAGCTTACCTGGCATGTGTTAATAAGAGCTTTAATATGCTGCCAATGCATAATATAAGGATATTTCATCATTGTATCATAAATACCCTTCAACAAACCAGCTGCTGCGTCCCAATCGGTGTTTCTCTAAAATGTCATTTATAAATGCAAATGGAATCAGAATAGAACTTATAATTACCCTAATGGATGGTTTTTTGGATATTTTTTGAAATACTTTATCCAGACGTCTGAGTATTGTAACCAACGCTGGACGCATTGCATCGTTTGCCCATTCAGTTGAAGGTAAAATATAGCTCATGTAATGTTGCAATCCTCTACAACCCATCGATTCCGGATCATAAGGGGACACCTTGAGTAAACTATGTGCTATGTCTGCTAATCGCTGTAATTAAAATAAGTATTTGAAATCATAACACACCGCGATATTGAGAAGTCTTACAATATGTGAACGTATATCGAGAAGTTCTATAATTTTTCCTTCCTGGCTACTTTTTTTGTTAAGTTCTTGCAATCTTATCGTAGCGCGGCAAATAAAATCTCCAACCAAGGATAGCAGGACATCGCGAGGTCTTCGATATTCCGCACGTAGCACTTCCGAATCTTCAACATCGTGTTCGTATACAGTTTTTGCTCGCGAATGCTCGCTCATGAATTTTGAATGCGATTCGTCTTCAAAATCAAAACCTGGCGAATAAGGGCCTCGACTGTAATTACGTTGACTTGAACCTTTATGTTCCGGACTCGAACGATACGGGCCGTTGTAGCTCCTAAACAATGTCAAGGTTTAAACGTGGTTTTTAGAGTCAACAATATTTTCCTTACTTTGTAAGAGCTTCGCAATTATTAACGAGCGTTCTGATTGCCACGGAAAGTTGATTTAAGATTTCTTTTTCTGTTTTTCCTTCTTTATTATACGACGGCAATTCGATGTGCTGAACGTAGCATGGTAAAATCGCTTCCAGAATAATCTAAAAAAGTTTTTCCTACAAATATCGTAAAAGGAACGTAAAAAAGAACGAAGAAACGTAAAAATAATCAAGTTTTGTAAACATTTCCATTGAACTTACCAACATTTGATATCCTCTTACACTTTCGGACGCATATGACACGACCATAACGCACAACGATATGCAGTCCAAAATCGTTACCATTTCATTCTCATCGTGATAACAAAAATCAATAGCTTTAAGTGGTTTATCTTCCTTGACCAGTTCTCCAATATTGAGTGGATCCGGTGATGGGGTTTCCAAACTTAGCAGGAGGTTAAACAAACAGCTCGATTGAATCTGTAATGTTAATATTTTTAGTAAAGCACGCATCCATCAAATTTTCATCAACTTACTTTGTGAGCATCGCCATAAACTCCTTCTTCATCAGTATCCAATATAGCAGACACCGATCCAAACATTTGTAATATGAATGGTTTACGATTCATCAAATAAAATTGCTTCACTGCATATTCAACAGTAGTAGTTACCAATTTATTTGTTTGGTGGTTGGAATAAATTTTCAATAATGTAGGCATAATTAGGAGATATCTAAAAGTTAAGCGTATAAAACGGTATTGTTCTGAAATTTGGATAAAATTACCCGTTTGTTGAAAAAATATTTTTAAAATGGAATGCGGCGTTGATATAAGTAGCAACAACGTATCTGAGAATGCAAGAATCTTCGAATGGAGTATAAACGCACCATTGAGTACGTTCAAAAACAAATGGATATCTCCAGAGTATGCAAAATTTCCAGCCATAGCTTCAAACATTCGAGCTATTAATCGTATCCACATAAATTTATGTAAAACATCGAGGCCCATTAGTTGCTAACAATGAAATTTATGAGTCCATGAGAAAAAATATGACAGCAATTCTTACCGTTCCAATTTCTCCACCTTTATAAAGATTCAAATCGGATTCTAATGCCTTGCGCGGAAATGACGGCAGTTTCATTAATTCTTCGTGTAGAAAAACAACCCTTTGGACTACCATATCCACGTTTTTCAAAATCGCCCAAGTCAGAAGCACCTTACCAATTTCGACAAATTTATGCACCAATTCTTGCTGTTGCAGCGCATTAAATGCATGTTCTGGTTTCATATGTACCAATTCTAGTTGAGGATACTGAGAACGTTTAAAGAAATAAAAATCTCGTACGTGCGAAGATGGATTTCTAATTTGATCTAGAAATTTCGTTCCTTACACTTTTTCAAACATCAATAATCAATTCTACTTACGAGTTCTATAATCAACCAAAAAGAATTCTTTATGTTTGCATTCATCAATGCCAAAGAAATCTAAAGATTCTCTCAATATTTGACAAAACTGAGTATCTTCTTGAACTGGAAACTGAGAAGGAATACCACCCGCATCTGGATCTGAAATTTTAAAACGGTAAACCGGTTTTGAAACAAATGAAATTAACATTATTGTAATGATAATTTCTTCCATTTTCCTTAGTTCGACCCTGTAGAATCAATTTGAAACCATCGGTGAATTTGGTATAATAATAGGTTTTCTAGAATCTAAATTATACCAAATTTCACGTTGGTACCGAAACGATTTATTTAGCTCAATGTGCAGTTTGCCGCTTGGCTGTCCTTTTTACCGCTACAGGTGCAAGATAACACATTGCGTATAAACTCTCTTTTTTTAACCAAGAGTAACAAGTGACTTGAGATTTTAATTATTACCTTGTGGTCCATGAACAATAATTTTCTTAGCCGATGGAACATTAGCGGTTAGAAGAATAGAAGCGTCACATTGTTCTTTTCTTAATATTTGTTTTAAATCTTTAAACATTATACCATGCACACTGTGGACAACCTAAAAAAAACAATTAAGTTACGAAAAAGAAAGCTTTAAATTTACCATCCAAAGCAATGACAATGCAGTTCCAATAAGTCTTTGGCCCTCTTCGTGAGGCGTTCTAACATAAAACATAACGTAACCAATAATATAATTATACAAAGCAAACGCTGCTTGCTGAGGTAACTTGGGAATAAATCTTATCAAATGTCTTAAAATTTTAAATATCTTTTCTTGTTTGTCTCGTGTTAACCGTTCGAGAATATAACGCAGAAATAATGCGCTATCTTCCACCAAACAACCCCATATCACCTAAACAATAAAAATGTATTTTCAATTATTTGCTTTATTATGTTTTACTTGATAGGCCACTTCGTATACTGCGTCTCCATCTACCGAAACGGCTGCATCGTCAAGAAGATCTATAATTTGGATGACGGCTGAACAAAGGCAAGAAGGAAAAAGTGAATGAGCAGAATGCAAGTGATGTCCTGCGTTGCGAGTTTGGCCTTCTGCGGGTTCATCATCTCCGGCTGCTGTTATCAAAAATACCAAGGTAATCTTATTTTATAATTCATCCCCGCTTACGACAAACCTTCTTCGTGTTCTTCTCCCGTATGGTACAAGCTTGGTTCGTGTCCAGCTTGTATTGTAATCGGTATGGTGGTAATTAGAAAATTTTCACGTTCCACTCGCTTCTTATCATCTTCAGACTGAAGAAATATTTTTACCATTTCCGCCTGTTGCTTTTTTCTTGTTTTGGTGGCAGTAACAAGAGATCTCTGTTTATAAAAAATATATATAACTCAATCGAAGAAGTTTTAAAAATCAAAACGTACATGACGTTCCTGATTAAGGGCAACTTCTTCGACTTTTGTTTTAACTTGTAATTTCCATGGAGAATCTACTACTTCCAAACTTTCAATACCAATTTTAGGCGATGGTAGAGTAAATTCTATTCCAGGTGGTGGAACTTTAAATAAAATATGAGCATTTTCTTCCATTCTCGGCCAAACTTGGTATCTCAACTTCCATAAAACCTGGAACCTTCATCAAAACGTGATTTTTTTAAAGTTTTTATAAATAAATTTAAATACCTTAATATTGATTGTATTCGAACGCTTGGATCGGGATGCGAAAGAAAACTGTGCATTAAATCTGACACTTGCTGAGAAACTTTAACAGAACTTAAAATAAATAGAGATGCTGCACAAGCAGCCACTTCCTGATTCCACTCCAATAGAAGTTCCCATGCGATTGGCATGATTTCCAAGAAATTCTCTTCCGTAATTATTACTGCACCTTTTAAGAGAACTGCCAGAGGACTATGGAATCCATCTTTGACCTAAAACCAGAACATTTTTGTAATGTTATTTTAATGGTTTAATTCTACGCACGCACTTGTGTTTTAATATATTTTAATATATGGGGTTGCTCTTTAGGTTTATCATCACTTCCATACGATTTTCCATCTTTACTAATATCAGATTCAGCTAAATCTTTAGTGGAATCCTTTGACGCAAGTTTACCTTGGGAACCATTCGAATTTTTGTCGATTCTACCAAAATAAATTTATTTTATTTCAAAATTTGTTTTGAAGTAAAACGACATCAAAAGTACCTATCGCGCTTTGCTATACTATCTTTTCTTCTAATTGGAGACACTTGTGAACTAGTTTGGTCTGAAACTTTACGATTCTGCCCTTTACTTTTTTTACTCTTTCTCCCTTTAACATCAAATTCGGGATCTTGTTTATCTTCTGAGAGTACGCCAAATTCTTCTCCGTAAACTTTTCTAACAGCTTTAATCAATCTCGATGTACCTCTCATTACCCTTCTATAGCAATGGGGATGACAATAATTTGATGAGTACAATAAAAGTAGAATGAATTTGATACTTGAACCATAACCTAAATATAAAACAAGCATTTATACTTTTAAATCCAAAATTAAGTGATGCATATACCTTTAACCATGGCATATGTTTAGCGGTGTCGTCAGCATCGTTACTGTCACTTGGACTTTCGGGTTGCTGTTCATCGCTAAGAACTCCAGGAGATTCCTCATCTCCGCTTCCTTCACCTCCACCACCAGGTTCAGAATTGTCACTCCTGTCAGATAAAGAGCTTACTTTGCGCTTTGATTGTATCGAATCTGTGCGTTTAACTGCTTCTAATACTTTCCCTACTCAAAAATAAATTAAGAATTTATTATTTGTCGCAAAAAAAGTCTTACATTCCGCTTCCATTTCTTTTCCTTCTTTTGTTCCACGGCGCAACTTTAAACTTCGTCTTTTGAAGGATCCACCTCCAGCCGGTGTTGCCGTACTTCGACGAAGTAAGTATGGTCTAGGTGGTTGCCCAATACGTTTCATCTCTTCACCCTTAAAGTTTTTTAGTTAAAAACATAATTTTTGAAAAATTCATATCGGACAAACCTGTGCAGTTACGGTAGTATTACTGCTTCCTTCGGATTCATTATCAGGTTCGTGCAAAACAAAACTAATTTTGCGTTCTGTTTGTCCTAAGAAATGAAAACTCAAAGCTACGTACTTAAGAAATAACATTTTATTGGTGCATACCTGATTCTCTATCGCCAGTGATAGATTGAAGACTTTGTGCGGAGGTCTGTGAATGACCCATGGAAGATAACGCCATACTCCATCTTCTATTAGCTTCCTTGCTGTACATGCGATCCCAAGCTTGCGGTTTTTCTTTTCCAAACAATCTCGATGATTTAGGTAGGGTGGGATATGTTTCCCTTAAAAATGTTGTTATTTCAAACAATAGCATACAAGCGATAAGACGCAGTGCCATTGGACAACTCGAACCAAAAGTATTAATGCTTGCTGAAAGCAAAATCAATAGTTTCCTCATGTAATTGAAAATTGTACCACAATACCTTCATCTAAAAAGTCTTCTTCTTCGTCCTGAACCAGCAATTCTTTTTGCTTAATTTCATCACTGATTAAATTCGTTATATGACTTTGATTAAGATGATCATTGTGTATGAATTCTTCCAAACGATTTCCTAATAACTAAAAAAATATTTAATTAATTTAATTGATTTTAGACAAAAACTAAACTGTTTTTATTTATAAAATAATTTCAAGTTTACTTCGGCCCATTGATAAAACATTTTTCCGGCAGCTCGTTGGGTAATATGCGATTTTCTAATTCCCGAATTTGGACCTCTTGTAGGTAAAGGTCCGGACGGTCTAAACATGGGGAAACTTAATTTCATCCAGGAAGGCCATTGACCTTTATTACAGCAATGCACAAAGTAAGAGCATTCTAGAAGTATAGCTGCTCGTGATACGATGGGCGAATGTGGCTGAAATATAAAATTGTGTATATTGTTTTATACTCAACAAGATAATACGGGATTTAAGAACCCAACTTTACCAAATCAAGAACGGCTGCTAATAAATGTGGGTCTGGAACGGACCCTGGGGCACACGTTTCCAAAAGGAAGGACAGACGAAGCATTCCATTTAGGACGGGCAATGTAGAAACTAATTTTCGTTCTTTGAAAACTACAAACTCAGACTCGCGGGATGTTTCACCCAATTCGAAGGAATTTCGTCGACTTAAATCTAATTGATTTTTCTTTTATTAAAGAAAATATATAATATGGAATTGGTCGTAACTTACAACTTCCTGCGGGTTCTTCCATACTGCCGTCTTTCTTTTTGCCCTTCTTTAAAACGTACTTATGAAATCTATCTTCCATTCGTCGTCGTGCCTTTTGGATAGTGTGACCGACGTTACTAAAATTTTAATAATCAACTTGGTTTTAGAAATTTTAGTTTGCATTACTTAGAACCGTTTTTTGATTTTGACTTTTGTGTGGGTCGTTTTGACGATTGTTTAATAAAACTGGAGATATCTGTTGCGGATTCGCTGCTGTCCATGTTATCTGAAGTATCGGCATTATTGGAATCTTTCTTGAACCAATTGACTAAAATTATTTAAAATTATTTCTCTCCAATTTTTATATCTATAAGTTATTCATACCTATACCTCCTAGACGCGATTTGGGTTTAGGTTTTGATGTCAAACCCATTTCGGCTATTCCTAACGCTTTCTCGCTTTGCCTTGGAGTTAAGATGTGATGCCGTTTGCGTATATTGGTTAACGGGCTTTGACTTAGTTTTAATGCTTCTTCCGCTTCAGTTTCGAGTAAACTCTAAAGCACCATTTTTTATATGCACTGATTAATGGAAAATTAAGGACTTACAGCACACGTTGACGAAGTGCTTCGTTTCTTAAATAGTAACTTTCGAACACTACGATCATCAGAATATTGAACATCCGTGTTGGTTTCAATTTGTTCAGATTCTTCCATTTCAGTTGGATGTATATGCCTAAAAGTGGAACATAAAATTTATCCATATTCAAGAATCTTAAATTAATAACTTCAAATTATTAGTTAAATCTGAGTTTGAAGTTGGAAATTTGAAAATCTGAAGTTGTTAATGTAGAATTCATAACTTTAAGGTATTAATTAAATCTGTACATGAAGTTAAGAATTTGAAGATCTGAAGTTGCCAAGTTGTAAATCATAACTGCAAGTTATTTATTTAAATCTGAATTTGAAAACAGACAATTTAAAGATTTGAAATTCTCAATTTAGAATTCATAACTTAAGGTTCTTAACTAAATCTAAATTTGAAGTTGACAATTTGAAGATCTGAAGTTTTTAATTTGTAAATTAGAGCTTCAAGTTATTTATTTAAATCCGAATTTGAAGCTGACAATTTAAAGATCTGAAGTTGTTAATTAAGAATTCATAACTTCAAGTTCTTAATTAAATCTAAATTTGAAGTTGGGAATTTGAAGATCTGAAGTTGTTAATTTAGAATTCATAACTTCGACTTTATTAATCCAAAATTAAGATTCAACTATCATGTAAACATACCTTATTACTCGTGTAGTTTGAATGTTGTTATCTTTTTTATTGGGGCGATCGGCTGTATCCAGCAAGCCACTTAAAGCTACTCGCCGAAAAGTGCTTCCGTGTGCTTCTTTTACATATGTAATTAATTGCCTTATTTCACAATACATGGACTACATAAAATAGATCGGTTAATTATTTTTTTATTACTTCCTTTGTGACCTCAGTTTAAAGCACCAATGCTTACCAAATTTTCGGAAGACTTGATTTCCTTCATGGATTTAACAAATCTGGTCACTAAAGCCTTGAATACGTGGGAAACGACTTGTCCCTCAACTCCACGGACTCCACCACCTCCAAGGCCTGCGCCAAAGTTCGTTGCATAACCACTTTGAGACACATTGTCTGGCGACTTGCTAGAGCCCCGCTTCTGGTCTGATAATGAAATATTAACTATCACGATTGCAGCTTTGAAATAAGACCCCAAGTTTGAATTCCATAACTTTGTATATTATTAGCAATATTTTTATTTGATTTTTATTTATTTTTGCATATTTTATTCCAATTTTTTTTCATATTCGCTAATCAAATTTTAATGTTTTAGCAACAATTTAAGTTTTAACTTTACAATACTAAATACAAACGTATACAGATGGAACAGTAACATTTAAAATGGTGGAGAAAGCATTCCAACAATTGCAAAATATCAGCTTTTGTCTACAGCAGGTACATCAACGCAAGTTAATACCTGTTATTTCAACTTTTTGCTACATTAATGCAAAAAATACTTTGCAAAATATGAAATGAAGACGGCGCTGTGAGATAGAAGTAGCAAAACATAGTGTGATCGAATATAAATATTTGACTGCAACATATAATTTTTCACAATTTGGGGAGTAAAGTAGTTACTTTACCCCCACTTTTGCGGGAGTAAAGTACTACTTTTTTTCCCCAAATGAAAAGAATCGCCTCCGTTCAAGGAAGCGACAGGAAGGGTTAGTATGAGTAAGAGGAATACATTTTTGACTTGGTTTTTCGATATCTAGCGTCGTTTTCGAATTGTTTTAAATTCAAACTCTAATTTACTTATTGATTAATGTAATTTATCGTTTGCAGAAAAATTGTGAAAAACAGTACATATACCTCGGGACTAAGGTCTCATGGTGTATAATATACTATTTAACTTTTTATTCGGAGTTCTAATTTTCGACTCGGAAATCAGCAAGAAGCTCGAGGTCTAGACAAAGTGACACTTGGTATGTTAAGATATGAACAATTACCTAACTAAATCTGTTGAGCAAGCGCAGGATTGCCGTTTTGGATTTTTTTCCATTTTCTTACGCAATAAATTAATTTATTTTAATTATATTAGTAATCCTCATTATGAATTTTGAAGGATTTGAAATTGACCAATAAAATTGATCGGGACTTAATATTGTTGTTTGTTATCAATTTGCTGTTTTATGCACGACGCAGAGGAACTCGTACACAGCACTTGGTGCTGTACAGCAAAGATTGAAGATTACAAAATGCTTATCTTTAGTTTTGTTTGATAAATCTCTGGCCTGATTGTTTTTAAATGTTAGGAATAGATACTCGTAATTATTGTAATAGTACTGTAATGTTGTACACACAAGCAAAAGCTGCTGTGTTATACTTAACATCTGATATGTGGTAAATTTCTTTATTTAAATATCAATTTAGTTAGATATTGCAAATAACACTTACCACAGATTCAAACTTACAGTCAATTTTCAAAGGTTTTTATCTACACTACTCTAGTGACGTTCATGTCCAGAAATGAAGTTACGACAAAAAGCAAGACCAGTTCTCTATGGAGCAAAGCATAGCATATACACCAGTCTAAGGATAAATGTAAGTGTGAAGTAAAGTAATGTATAAGAATTGAACTAACAATACACAATAGATATTTTATTGAACTTGAAAAAATTAATTTAAAAAATACTTTTATGATAAATTAACATCAGTTTAGTTTCTTCTCCTTTTTCTCTGATTTTCGAGTTTGTAAAATAATCTAAATAGTGGAGTTTCGAATATCAAACTGAGATGATTTTCATCTGTTGTATATTTTTCATCCGTTTAAAACTTCAGACTGAATTTTTTGATTTAATTAATAATTTTTGACTTTGTACATTTATTTAGCATAAAAGTATTTTTTGAGATAGTTAAGCAAACTGATATTTTAAAAATTCTGAATAGTGAATAATATATTCATACATAGTAAAATTTGCATCCAGAGCTGTCAGTATTTTAAAAATAACGAAATATTTTCAAATTTTTTGAAAATAAACTGTATTTTGGTGAAAAATATTTAAGTATTTTTGGTAGAATTATACTATGATTCCTAAATACTTGAAAAGTATTTGAAATAGGCCCTTTGAATATTTCAAATACTTTTTAGATACCGTAAACCGGGGCTACTTTGCTCCACTTTTGGCTCTTTTGAACAAAATCATAATTGTTACGACAGTTGTCAGAGAGAAATGATCGGGAACGTTTTAATCAACTAAAACTATCTAAAGAACACGTTTAAGTACCTTAATGACCAGTTTACAATGTTTTCTATTTATTTTTTATTTTCTGAAAAGTGGAGCAAAGTTACCCGGGGGTTCGGGTAACTTTGCCCCACGTGGAAAAATAGATGATTTCTCATAGTAAAAATGAACTGGAGTAAAGTAACACACTTGATTTGAGTAGTACAACTCTTTAGAAGTGTATTCTTTCAATAAATGCATTTTGGGAAGAAAAACAAAATCATAGGTGGTATCTGTAGAAATGTCTATATTAAACCTCATGAAAAGAATACAAAAACATGTTATTAAATCATGAATTATATTTGTTAAGAACATCAAAGGTTAGTTAATGTCATTTATAAGTTCTGGGATGCTGAACATGCCCCTTTTGTTGATTTTTTGGCGGATTTATACTACCAACAATCTCTTCCCAAGAGTAATGGATTGAGTCCTTTTTTCTGGCCATTTCAATTTCCTTTCGCAGTCTTAAACATAGCACTCACTACAGCACCTTCTTCATTCAGACTTTCAATGACGCCAGGATAGTATTCATCTTGATAAATCACGACAACGAAGGTGTCCACTTCCTTTTTTATTGATTGAATGGTTGGTTTATTTGGTTCCTTGTTTTCTTTTGCCATCATTTCAATTTGTTTTCTACTGAACGATTCCCAGTCTTCATCTGAACTTTCATTGAGATTTAATTCCATTTCACTTAAAATGTCATCGCTGTCATCATAACATCTGCGGCTTTTCTTTCTGAGGGCTTCTTAATCTTAGATTTGACACTTTCATTAGAGGTTTTACTTGTGCTAGCGAGAGAAATCAGAGTGTTATCTAGCATTTCTTCATTGGACAGGCTTTTACCTGCTGGAAGTTGTACTTTCTTCCTTCTTGTAGGGTTTGTGGGCTTATCGCCTATTAGAGATTTGGTTGTTTGCACAAGCTCTAAAATGCTGAGCTCACAGCTGAGGGTTCAACTGCTTTTGGCCTATTCTGTCTAGTAGAGGCTGTATGTCACATGGAAGTATCCCAGTTTTCTAAATCCGCTTTCAAGATTTTTTTCATATTGGGCTCCAAGTCTTCCAGAAGTTTTTTAAGCAATGAGGGGACTTTTGTGGCTGGGGCAAAGTTACCTCATTTTCACCAGAAACCTAACCTATGAAACTAAAAAATTTATAAGTTGTGAAAAACACTTAATAGGTTGATCTTAGCAATGTAATTTTGTTAACAAATAGTTGTACTCCATAAATAAACACTTTTGCTTACCTTTAGATGTCTGCAAACGGGTTGAAAATACCACTTTTTTTAAAGTAAAATATCACCAAAATGTGACTCAACTTTACAAGCCATACAAATCAACTGTCCAATATGGCGGAATGGCTTGAAAATGATGTGTCACCCTCCTAGTGGTGCTACCTATCGAATAAACTCAAAACAAGGCGTTTGCAGTTCATTGGTTTGCTGTCATGTTGCGCGGCAACATTTTTCGTCTTTGGGGCAAAGTAACCACCTGTGGTGCAAAGTAGCCCGTTTACGGTAATATTTAAATATTTGAAAGAAAAAGGTATTTCGGGCATTTGAAATACGTTCGCGAGGTGATTTTGACAGCTTTGTTTGCATTCAAGATTCTAAAAAAACAACTACAAAAGTATTGGTAGATAATGTGAAAGTAAAATGAAGTGTTAGGTGAAATGTTACATTTATTGTATATGAACTTACTTAAAGGAGATAAAAGCGAACTGGGATCTACGCAGTAGCCAACGTACGAATGAAGTAGTTCGAGAACATCGGGCAACGTTTGGCAGTTGACGTAGTCACGTAAAAACCTAATAAACTGTTTACTGCTAGACTTATTTAATCTGGCTAGAATATTTTGGCATTGAGTTCGGAGAAATTCGGCTGCTGGACCCTCTGACCATCGGCGCATCCATGCGGACAACCAAGGTGTTTCAAAACTCTACAAAATATTGCAAAAGTGGAATTTTAAATATTCTAGTATTGCAACAGTTACCTAACAATAATACTCATAATTAATCTGTGGGAAGAAACGCTCTTATTACTTATATTGTCGGAATCGGTACCAGTTAAATTTGCATTTGCACTTGAAGTTTTCTTATTTTGTTTGCTTCCAATGCTTGAATCGGCAACAGACGTCGGAGTGTACTCTGCTAGAGCTTCATCTCTTAGACATTGCTTTGAATATCCATCAAAAGCTCGACCAAGTTCAATATTACTTGATGACCCTTAAAACCCCAAAATCTTCCGTGTGCTTCTTTTACATATGTAATTAATTGCCTTATTTCACAATACATGGACTACATAAAATAGATCGGTTAATTAATTTTTATTACTACCTTTGTGACCTTAGTTTAAAGCACCAATGCTTACCAAATTTTCGGAAGACTTGATTTCCTTCATGGATTTAACAAATCTGGTCACTAAAGCCTTGAATACGTGGGAAACGACTTGTCCCTCAACTCCACGGACTCCACCACCTCCAAGGCCTGCGCCAAAGTTCGTTGCATAACCACTTTGAGACACATTGTCTGGCGACTTGCTAGAGCCCCGCTTCTGGTCTGATAATGAAATATTAACTATCACGATTGCAGCTTTGAAATAAGACCCCAAGTTTGAATTCCATAACTTTGTATATTATTAGCAATATTTTATTTGATTTTATTTATTTTTGCATATTTTATTCCAATTTTTTCATATTCGCTAATCAAATTTTAATGTTTTACCAGCAATTTAAGTTTTAACTTTACAATACTAAATACAAACGTATACAGATGGAACAGTAACATTTAAAATGGTGGAGAAAGCATTCCAACAATTCCAAAATATCAGCTTTGTCTGCAGCAGGTACACCAACGCAAGGTAAAACCTGTTATTTCAACTTTTGCTATATTAATGCAAAAATACTTTGCAAAATATGAAATGAAGACGGCGCTGTGAGATAGAAGTAGCAAAACGTACTGTGATCGAATATAAATATTTTGCTGCAATATAATTTTTCACAATTTGGGAGTAAGTAATTACTTTACCCCCACTTTGCGGGAGTAAAGTACTACTTTTTTCCCCAAATGAAAAGAATCGCCTCCGTTCAAGGAGGCGACAGGAAGGGTTAGTATGAGTAAGAGGAATACATTTTTGACTTGGTTTTCGATATCTAGCGTCGTTTTCAATTGTTTTAAATTCAAACTCTAATTTACTTATTGATTAATGTAATTTATCGTTTGCAGATAAATTGTGAAAAATAGTACATATACCTCGGGACTAAGGTTTCATGGTGTATAATATACTATTTTATTTTTTACTCGGAGTTCTAATTTTCGACTCGGAAATCAGCAAGAAGCTCGAGGTCTAGACAAAGTGACACTTGGTATGTTAAGATATGAACAATTACCTAACTAAATCTGTTGAGCAAGCGCAGGATTGCCGTTTTGGATTTTTTTCCATTTTCTTACGCAATAAATTAATTTATTTTAATTATATTAGTAATCCCCATTATGAATTTTGAGGATTTGAAATTGACCAATAAAATTGATCGGGACTTAATATTGTTATTTGTTAACAATTGGCAAGAGTTAAAGCTGTTTTATGCACGACGCAGAGGAACTCGTACACAGCACTTGGTGCTGTACAGCAAAGATTGAAGATTACAAAATGCTTATCTTAGATAATAGATACTCGTAACTATTGTAATAGTACTGTAATGTTGTACACACAAACAAAAGCTGCTGTGTTATACTTAACATCTGATACGTGGTAAATTTCTTTATTTAAATATCAATTTAGTTAGATATTGCAAATAACACTTACCACAGATTCAAACTTACAGTCAATTTTCAAAGGTTTTTATCTACACTACTCTAGTGACGTTCATGTCCAGAAATGAAGTTACGACAAAAAGCAAGACCAGTTCTCTATGGAGCAAAGCATAGCATATACACCAGTCTAAGGATAAATGTAAGTGTGAAGTAAAGTAATGTATAAGAATTGAACTAACAATACACAATAGATATTTTATTGAACTTGAAAAAATTAATTTTAAAAATACTTTTACGATAAATTAACATCAATTTAGTTTCCTCTCTTTTTTCTCTGATTTTCTAGTTTGTAAAATAATCTAAAAGTTTCGAATATCAAACTGAGATGATAATGTAATATATATTTTTCACCCGCTTAAAATTTCAGACTGAATTTTTGTATTTAATTAATAATTTTTGACTTTGTACATTTATTTAGCATAAAAGTATTTTTTGAGATAGTTAAGCAAACTGATATTTTAAAAATTCTGAATAGTGAATAATATATTCATACATAGTAAAATTTGCATCCAGAGCTGTCAGTATTTTAAAAATAACGAAATATTTTCAAATTTTTTGAAAATAAACTGTATTTTGGTAGAAAAATACTTAAGTATTTTTGGTAGAATTATACTTAAGTATTTTTGGTAGAATTATACTTAAGTATTTTTGGTAGAATTATACTTAAGTATTTTTGGTAGAATTATACTATGATTCCTAAAATACTTGAAAAGTTTTCAAATACTTTTTAGATAATATTTAAATATTTGAAAGAAAACGGTATTTCATGCATTTGAAATACGTTCGCGAGGTGATTTTGACAGCTTTGTTTGCATTCAAGATTCTAAAAAAACAACTACAAAAGTATTGGTAGATAATGTGAAAGTAAAATGAAGTGTTAGGTGAAATGTTACATTTATTGTATATGAACTTACTTAAAGGAGATAAAAGCGAACTGGGATCTACGCAGTAGCCAACGTACGAATGAAGTAGTTCGAGAACATCGGGCAACGTTTGGCAGTTGACGTAATCACGTAAAAACCTAATAAACTGTTTACTGCTAGACTTATTTAATCTGGCTAGAATATTTTGGCATTGAGTTCGCAGAAATTCAGCTGCTGGACCCCTCTGACCATCGGCGCATCCATGTGGACAACCAAGGTGTTTCAAAACTCTACAAAATATTCCAAAAGTGGAATTTTAAATATTCTAGTATTACAACAGTTACCTAACAATAATACTCATAATTAATCTGTGGGAAGAAACGCTCTTGTTACTTATATTGTCGGAATCGGTACCAGTTAAATTTGCATTTGCACTTGAAGTTTTCTTATTTTGTTTGCTTCCAATGCTCGAATCGGCAACAGACGTCGGAGTGTACTCTGCTAGAGCTTCATCTCTTAGACATTGCTTTAGCACCCCCATATCCATCAAAAGCTCGACCAAGTTCAATATTACTTCGATGACTCTCAATGTGCAGCAGTTGCGATCCTTGAGTATAGCCGCATGCGTAGCCTAAAGCCAAATCATTTGATTTATTGTAGTGAAAATCAGAAACAACATAATATTACTTTCAGTACTACTTGAAGATCGATATCTCCATCTTTGGTGATGTAGCAAGACGATCCAGATGCTTCTGGGGATCTTCACCAGCGTAAGTAATATTTGAATCGGTTTGAGAACGCGTTAAACTAGGTTTTCGATCTTGCCAATTTTGGGTTGGCTTACTTCCTGCATAACTCAATGCATCTAGCTGACTATCAATCGAACCCTAGAATATTTAAATCATAACAGGTGTAACTTTTAAATGTAATTTATTTTTACTTGTCGCTTTAAATAATCTGGAGAAGGTGTTGGAGTGTGTTCCGTTACTGTTATGATGGGATTTACCGTACGACGACTTGGAGCTTCTGTTCTGCTTGGTCGTCTACGGTCCCAATGAATTTCTCCAATGTATCTAATTATATTATACATTTTAACTTTATTATTTTTATTTATCAATTTAATGTGTGTAAGCCCTACTTTAAAGAACAAAAATTGGTTTACTATTTTAACGTATACGGGAATAACACAATGCGTATTTAAAATAAAACAAAAACAACACTATTTTAAATGAAATATTTGTTTGAAAATTATTTTTTGTTCATTTACCAATGAAGACGAAGTTCTTTGACAAATAATTTTTAAACAGATAAGAAAATTGAGGTAACAGCCACTTACCCGCCAGCCGTCAACTCATCTATTAAACAGCTAAGAGAGACAGAACACAGTATAAGAACATACAAGACAAACAAACATTTGCAAAAGCAGAGTTTTAATGTATATTTGATTTCTAATGCCTGTTTGCACTGCAACAGTTAAGAGTTACTTAAATATAAGTAATACTTAAGTTTGAGGAGGAAAGAAGAAATGGCATTTCAAAGTAAGACTCCAATGTGCAGTGCCAAAAGGCATTTTGTTATTAATTTAAGTTCACATATAATTTTTTTGATGATAGGATAATATACTCGTATTAAAAAGCTAATGTGTAGCGTGTTTATTCGTAATCATCAGATGGATATAGAATTGATTTTAGTTAAGTGTATTTTGGATTCGCTTCCATTATGAATAAAACTTACAATATTCCATATTTTATATGGAAATATCTGATATCTCTCTCATCTCTCCTCTTGGTATTAATTTATTTACAAGTTTATTGGTATTTTGTTAAGTAGTGTTAATAATCGTACTTCGATACATTGTTATTGGGATGTTAGAGTCAATTATGAACAATTAAGCAACAATGATGATAGATTTCTTAATGATATCCATTAAACAAACAAATTAACCGAAAACACAATTAAGAAGCGGCTCTATTGTCGTGGTTTAGAAAATAAAAATTAAAGTACGTACGTACCTCAGACTAGGCATACTTTTTCCTTTAACCAAATTACTGCTGGATGCACCAAACATTTTGGATCCGTTTGCCCGACGCTTAGATAGGTGCTCATCTGCTGTATCCAAACTGCGATGATATTCCTAAGAGCAGTATTGTCAATTAGTAACTCATTTTTCATAATGTATTACTTAAGAAGTAAAAGTGGTGCTTGAAAACGTGAGTGTGCAAAGCAGAATCAAATTTAATACCTTTTACTCGAAACTGTTAAGAACTACGCTGTAATTTCTTAAGAGAAATTTAAATAAGAAATACAGAAAGTGAAAAATACATACATTAACAAGATTTGTGGAACCCACCACTTGTTCGCCAATAAGTTTAGGATCGTCCTGTCCAATCTTCTCTAAGGCTTTATCTGATTTTGATAACAGTTTTGTTTCTACAAATGTTTTCAAGTCGGCCATCTTCATCTTCTTTTTTATTTTTTCGCTTGATCGTCTGGAATGAACTGGACTGTCATCGAACAGTTTTTGACCATGATAAGGAGATTCTGTTGAAAGAACAGTTTTTTTGTTATAAAACCTTTTTTCAATTTCAATTTGACTTACCAGTGAGAAGCGATAAATCTTTAACTTCGGGTACTTCTAAATTTGATTCTTGTCGTTTTAATTCGGGGCTTTGGTATATGGAAACTTCAATTTTTGGGATTGGTAATGAATTGCTACGTCGACGTGGCTGTTGTTGACCAACCATTTCTTCGCTAATGTCACGCAATCTACGAAAAAATTGTTAAACTGTTTTTTATAGGTATAATGATTCGAGTATTTATTTACCTGTTGTACATAAAATGTAATGCCCAATATACTCCTTCTTCTTGCCAATGACTTATAAAGAGACATCTAAGCACTGCCACATCCAAAAATGTGGCAGATGATATATTAGTATAATTTGAATGATTTGCAAAAAGTGCTTTGTGCGATCCTTTTCCTTCACCTCCAAAACCTTCAGTAGATGGGCGTTGACTGCTATTTGCAGAATCTTTATCAGTTAAAGACCTAAAATTTGAACTTCTTTTTTATTAACTCATAAATTACACGATAAATTCCCACCCTAATTTTGGCAATGGTTTTGCTTGCTTTGTATCAGAAACGGATAAAGCTGTCACTTTTTCGACATTAAAATTTGGTTTGCCTGTTCCATTTTTAGTCATTGCTAATTGAAATAAACTTGTTTCGGCCTAGGAAAATATTTTACAGATCTGACTTTTTAACAAATTTACAGACAACATACTGTGTAAATGGAAGGATCTCGGATAAATCCATCGGATTCGTGTAAGGATGGCAAACGGAATATTACTACATGCTCTTCTTCCGTACTGGAACTTTCTTCTGGTATAGTTTCTGGAAATACTGTGTCTTTTGGAGAAGAAACCCAGCTACCCTAATAGTTTATTGAATAAAAATCTTACGTTTGAAAACGGCGTTTACATGTTTTCTTACATCATCGTCTGATCCTTTCGTGGTAATTGTTGCCGTGACTGTAACGGTTGTATTCGGTGGAGGAAAAACACAACCAGAGTGTCCATTGCTTGAGGGACTGACACCTTGGCTTGGACTTTCTTGACTTTTAAATTCGTCGCTTGATTGTTTACCTGTAAAAAAAAACATACATATTTAGTGATTTTATAAGGATCGTGACATAATTATTATCTAAAATAAAAAAAAAATGCGATGCCGATGTCCATTGTCATTTGACATTTTTTTATACTCTTTACACAACTAATTAATTATTTAGGAAACATGATTTTGTGAAATCGCAGTTTTCTTTTGACATAATGGTTCTGTCAACATTATTCTCTTCCATAAATGAAAGAAGTCACGGTGATAGAATAAGCACTCTATTAAAATTATTGGACTGATAGAGTGAACTTGTAAGCCAAAAATATGTTTTGCACAAAAATAGTCCAAAGCTAGATTTTGAATTTATTTTCGCTTGTTCGCCAAGCTTGACGTGTCAAACTTAGATCAAGCTTATTTCAAGCTTGAAATTGTAGCACTTTGTAAGCTTGACGCGGCAAGCTTAATTCAAGCTTAAAAATTAAGCAAATCCGATTTATTTTGAGCCGGTAATGCCTTGAACGGTTTGGTGCTTAATTAAGCTTGAATCAAGCTTAATTCAAGCTTGATGTAAACTGGTTGACTAATAAAACAAGCTTGATTCAAGTTTGCAAACCAAGCTTAATGTAAGCTTGATTTAAGCTTGACTTGCTATCTGGGAAATAATTATAAATCATTTTCTCCAGTTTTAATGTATTAAAATAACGGCACATTATTAGGGCCTAGTTTGACTGACAAAATTTAGATAAAAATAATGTCTCAAACTAAAAATATATGCAAGCGGAAAAATTTTTAAGTTAAAAAGATTTTTATTAAAATTTTGCTTATATTTGGATGCAAGGATACGACCAAAGTTGTCTACCCATTCCCCCAAGAGGGTATCCTGGCATTTGGGCGTCTCCGTGCATCATCCAAAGCACGGAGACGACTACAACAAAGTCAGCTCATGTCCAGATTCGATCTGAGCACTTTTGCGTTAGCAGTTGATCGCGCTAACTACCAGGCCAATGATTACCTCTTGAAAACCTTTTTAAAACTATAATATTGTGAAAAACTAATTCCTCCCACCATTTTTTTGTGTTTGCGGCTTAGAATTTTGGAAAAAATGATCGAATTAAAAATAAAAATATTTAATTATTTAATAATAATTTATTTATTATTTACCATTGCCGCAAGCAATGAATTTTAATTATTTCAAATATTATTTTTTATTTCGTTATTTCAATAAAAGTTTCAAATTGTAAAGTTTGCAGGAACTTAATAATGAAAATAGTAATTTATGTTTAATAAGCAAAAATGGTTTTTTAATGGTAATTCCAAATGTGGGTATATCTACTTAAAAAAAATTAAGTTGATGATTATGCAACATTAAAAGTGTTTGTTTAAAACTGTAGAACTTTTTTAATTTCAATGAAGTAACGTAGTCATACTTGCACTCAGCACTCACTATGTAATTAAGAAGTAATGAAACATCCAGTAGTTTGACCACCCTCGGTTGTAAGCGTACATATTACTTTTATAATGAAATTGCTCTTCCTCTTCATGTTAATTTCGATGGCTAGCGCTTTCAATGATTCTTCAATAATATCTACCATGAGTAATATAATTAATTATTCGTTCGAAGGGTCGTATTGCATTTATTACATAACGAATGGCGAAACAGTTTCTGATTATTTTGATAAAGCTTTATTGGAAACAAAAATACCCATCATAACGTCGACATACAATAATCTTATCGAAAATAGTGAAAGTTTAACCAAATGTAACGGATATCTCATTGATACCGATAATGTAAACGCCATTAAAAGTATTTACAATGAGCCAACATATTTTCTCCGTTACATCCCAATACTGGTACTTTTCAAAACTGAGGATTATTACTGGAAAGAAGAATTAGATAAAATTGATAGAAGGAAATATTACGTAAACGTTATGGCAATTGAAGCTTTAGAAAAGAAAATATTTTACAGATCTGACTTTTAACAAATTTACAGACAACGTACTGTGTAAATGGAAGGATCTCGGATAAATCCATCGGATTCGTGTAAGGATGGCAAACGGAATATTACTACATGCTCTTCTTCCGTACTGGAACTTTCTTCTGGTATAGTTTCTGGAAATACTGTGTCTTTTGGAGAAGAAACCCAGCTACCCTAATAGTTTATTGAATAAAAATCTTACGTTTGAAAACGGCGTTTACATGTTTTCTTACATCATCGTCTGATCCTTTCGTGGTAATTGTTGCCGTGACTGTAACGGTTGTATTAGGTGGAGGAAAACACAACCGGAGTGTCCATTGCTTGAGGGACTGACACCTTGGCTTGGACTTTCTTGACTTTTAAATTCGTCGCTTGATTGTTTACCTGTAAAAACATACATATTTAGTGATTTTATAAGGATCGTGACATAATTATTATCTAAAATAAAAAAAAAATGCGATGCCGATGTCCATTGTCATTTGACATTTTTTTATACTCTTTACACAACTAATTAATTATTTAGGAAACATGATTTTGTGAAATCGCAGTTTTCTTTTGACATAATGGTTCTGTCAACATTATTCTCTTCCATAAATGAAAGAAGTCACTGCTATAGAATAAGCACTCTATTAAAATTATTGAACTGATAGAGTGAACTTGTAAGCCAAAAAAAGTTTTGCACAAAATAGTTCAGACATTAACCCACATAGCACGCAAGCTTACAGCAAGCTTGATTTTGAATTGATTTTCGCTTGTTCGTCAAGCTTGACGTGAAACTTAGATCAAGCTTATTTCAAGCTTGAAATTGTAGCACTTTGTAAGCTTGACGCGGCAAGCTTAATTCAAGCTTAAAAATTAAGCAAATCCGATTTATTTTGAGCCGGTAATGCCTTAAACGTAAGCTGATCAAAAAAGCTTGAATCAAGCTTAATTCAAGCTTGATGTAAACTGGTTGACTAATAAAACAAGCTTGATTCAAGTTTAAGCTTGATATAAACTTGTACATCGAGCTTAAATTAAGCGTGAAAAGTGTCAAGTAGCTTTCAAGTGATCAATCAAGTGTTTTTAACGGCTTGACGTTTTCGCGGCAAGCTTGATGTAAGTGATTCAAGCTTAATTCAAGCTTGCAAATTAAGTTTGGTTTAAACTTGTACATCGAGCTTAAATTAAGCTTGAAAGAGTGTCAAGTAGCTTTCAAGTGGTCAATCAAGTGGTTTTTAACGGTTTGGCGTTTTGCGGCAAGCTTTATTTAAGCTTGACTTGCTATCTGGGAAATAATTATAAATCATTTTCTCCAGTTTTAATGTATTAAAATAACGGCACATTATTAGGGCCTAGTTTGACTGACAAAATTTAGGTAAAAATAATGTCTCAAACTAAAAATATATGCAAGCGGAAAAATTTTCTAATAGAACCAGACCTTACCCTAACCGATTTGCTTGATTTTTGTTTTACGAGCAGGTTATGACTAGAAATGAAGCGCCAAAATATTAGAGCGCGATATTCACCCGTTGCCGAGAAAATCTACTTTGAAAATATCGTCTTTTTCATATTTTATGGGTACGGCTGAAGGGTCTAGTAATTTTCTTATTGGTATCTGTGGATATAGGGATAACAAAAATACTATATATAAATTAAAATTATAATATATCAAGCTGTGTACTAAAAATCAAAATCTTATTTTTATCTATTAATCTTCGGAGGAATCATCCGAAAATTGCAGGAGCCAGGGTGATATTCGTCGTAAAACAAAAAAGCAATATGTTTCACTACATCGAGCGCACCTTATAAATGCAGTTTTCTTACACTTGCAAGGATTGTTAAAATTTTTTGGGGGAAGAACATTTTTTTAAAAATTTTAAAAAAATTTTTCTCTTCCAGTGGGGGAAGCAAACCACGCGTACTGCAGCATATCCGAAAAAATTGGTGAGGACAACTGATGTTGTACTATCGATTGTATTTTATGCAATCTTCCGAGAATTGATTTCACGTTGTGTCTCGATCAACTGTGCACAATTTTGAAGACGTTTGATAAATATTTTTACTTGTCGATAAAAGTAAACATCGCAAGGCTGGACCAATGGTGTACATTTCGGAGGAATTACTTTAATCGTACAAGTTGATTGACCTTCTTCATCCTGTTTAATAAGCAAAATGGTTTTAATGGTAATTCCAAATGTGGGTATATCTACTTAAAAAATTAAGTTGATGATTATGCAACATTAAAAGTGTTTGTTTAAACTGTAGAACTTTTAATTTCAATGAAGTAACGTAGCCATACTTGCACTCAGCACTCACTATGTAATTAAGAAGTAATGAAACATCCAGTAGTTTGACCACCCTCGGTTGTAAGCGTACATATTACTTTTATAATGAAATTGCTCTTCCTCTTCATGTTAATTTCGATGGCTAGCGCTTTCAATGATTCTTCAATAATATCTACCATGAGTAATATAATTAATTATTCGTTTGAAGGGTCGTATTGCATTTATTACATAACGAATGGCGAAACAGTTTCTGATTATTTTGATAAAGCTTTATTGGAAACAAAATACCCATCATAACGTCGACATACAATAATCTTATCGAAAATAGTGAAAGTTTAACCAAATGTAACGGATATCTCATTGATACCGATAATGTAAACGCCATTAAAAGTATTTACAATGAGCCAACATATTTTCTCCGTTACATCCCAATACTGGTACTTTTCAAAACTGAGGATTATTACTGGAAAGAAGAATTAAATAAAATTGATAGAAGGAAATATTACGTAAACGTTATGGCAATTGAAGCTTTGAAAAGAAAATGACTTAATCAGCCCTCTTCCAAAATTGGAGGTTATTTCGTTAAATAAACGCGGTTCTATTTTCCTGGAATTCTGATAGGACCGTAAACTTGAATAAATTGATTTTATTATGAACGTCAAATATTCTGACATTCTGCAAGGTTTAACAATGAAAGTAACTGCATTTCATTGTAATCCATATGTTTATTTGAATTCAGAAGGTGTGAAGAGAATTGAATTTCGAATAATGAAAGAAATGTCTCGTTTAGAAAATCTTTCCATCGAATACATCTACATGAAGCCTACCAACGAAACCAATAATTTATGGAAATTGACCATTGAAAGTGTTGCAATGAACGAAACCGACATTGGTTTATGTTCATTGGCAGGATTTTGCTTACGAAGCTAATCTTTCAGGAACGTATCCTCATGGTCAAGTTTGTACGTATTTGGTTCCAAAACCTCAAACGTTACCAGAAGTAACATACGTTTGAACCATTAGCAACTAAATTATGGATCTACATTGTATGCGTTATGATATTTCTAACAGTTCTTCTTCATGTTGTAGCAAGTAAAAAATAAAATACTTCATCGTATAGATCAACCTTGATGTAAGCTGGTTGACTAATAAAAACAAGCTTGATTCAAGTTTAAGCTTGATATAAACTTGTACATCGAGCTTAAATTAAGCGTGAAAAGTGTCAAGTAGCTTTCAAGTGATCAATCAAGTGTTTTTAACGGCTTGACGTTTTCGCGGCAAGCTTGATGTAAAGTTGATTCAAGCTTAATTCAAGCTTGCAAATTAAGTTTGGTTTAAACTTGTACATCGAGCTTAAATTAAGCTTGAAAGGTGTCAAGTAGCTTTCAAGTGGTCAATCAAGTGGTTTTTAACGGTTTGGCGTTTTCGCGGCAAGCTTTATTTAAGCTTGACTTGCTATCTGGGAAATAATTATAAATCATTTTCTCCAGTTTAATGTATTAAAATAACGGCACATTATTAGAGCCTAGTTTGACTGACAAAATTTAGGAAAAATAATGTCTCAAACTAAAAATATATGTAAGTGGAAAAATTGTCTAACAAGGAGACCACCCGACCTTACCCTAACCGATTTGCTTGATTTTTGTTTTACGAGCAGGTTATGACTAGAAATGAAGCGGGCCAAAATATTAGAGCGCGATATTCACCCGTTGCCGAGAAAATCTACTTTGAAAATATCGTCTTTTTTCATATTTTATGGGGTACGGCTGAAGGGTCTAGTAATTTTCTTATTGGTATCTGTGGATATAGGGATAACAAAAAATACTATATATAAATTAAAATTATAATATATCAAGCTGTGTACTAAAAATCAAAATCTTATTTTTATCTATTAATCTTCGGAGGAATCATCCGAAAATTCGCAGGAGCCAGGGTGATATTCGTCGTAAAACAAAAAGCAATATGTTTCACTACATCGAGCGCACCTTATAAATGCAGTTTTCTTACACTTGCAAGGATTGTTTAAAATTTCTATGGGGAAGCACATTTGGTTTACATTTATGAAAACATTTCTCTCGTCAGTGAGCTTGGAAGCAAACCACGCGTACTGCAGCATATCCGAAAAAATTGGTGAGGACAACTGATGTTGTACTATCGATTGTATTTTATGCAATCTTCCGAGAATTGATTTCACGTTGTGTCTCGATCAACTGTGCACAATTTTGAAGACGTTTGATAAAATTTTTTACTTGTCGATAAAAGTAAACATCGCAAGGCTGGACCAATGGTGTACATTTCGGAGGAATTACTTTAATCGTACAAGTTGATTGACCTTCTTCATCCTGAAATACTTCATCGTATAGATCTAGATTTGTTTGGCCTCCCCAAGAATCGATTATAAGTAGAAAACGTTCTTTTCCACGTATGGCTTAAAACGTTCGTTAAATAATCTTTATACAAAGATGTTGTCAACTTTCCCGACTTTGAAGAAGTTACAACAACATTTTATATTTTCTAGCATATTCTTCTACACATATTTTAACCCTCGGCCCAAATGATCCTGTCGCCTCTTGTAGGCATACAAAAACGAGAGGTAATAGTTTTCCGGAGAGGGTAATGGCATACTGTGCTGTATAGGAATGGGTGACCTTGTTCATGTCCTTTGTATTAACAATAATAACTTTTGATCCCCGCTCCGCAGAGTTCGGTTATAATTTGACTGGTATTGACACCCAGTCTGATCTGTATTGATAACAAGATCTTTGTCAAATTTCGGTATCAACGCACGAGTCTGGATTCGAAATCTTTCAGCGGCAGCCAAAGTTTCCTCCAGTGTCGCGGTTTCTCTTTGGCTTACAAATTTGGTTATTTTTCGCTGGCCAATTCGGTGTCTTCTTTTGAATCGAACAACCCAATTTTCAGAGGCTTTGAATTCAAAATTCTCAAACTGACCCGCTGCAGATAATGCCCACTGTTGCAAGTTTCTTGTTGATACTTGTTGAGAGTTTTGCGAGCTTCTACAAACCTGTCATTGCTCCAAGAGTCAATAATTTCAAATTTATCAAATTTTGTTCCACCATTTTGAATTTGTTTTCTCCATTTCTTCAAATCCTTAAAGCTTTTAGACGGGAACATCCTCCTTTTGAAGAGTTTTAATGCTCCACTTTGGATGTTGCCTAGCAATATTAGAAACCTTGATTTTGTAATCTAGTGGAATATTATCGATTTTTCTATTTTCATCCTTTTCTCTCTGGAGAACAATCTTCGGTCATATTTTCTTTTACTTCTTCAAAATTTCGTCCTCCGACACAATTGCTTTTCTCCTAACGTTGTTATAATGTAATGGTAAATGTCTTCTCCTACTACCACAGCGTCTTCACTAATTACCGCAGAAGCTTCTGGCGCCATTAAATTATTTGCAATAAGGAGTTGCTGACAATACACCATCGCATCTTTCAATCGCCTCCTAGAAATTTCACTATACAGAGATTCTTCATCGGTTTCGATTTCTTCAACTGTCGAAGGGCCCAGTGTTTCCATGAATTTGTAGTCAGACATTGTCGAAACGATATATAGGTATAACTTGATATATTATAATTTTAATTTATATATAGTATTTTTTGTTATCCCTATATCCACAGATACCAATAAGAAAATTACTAGACCCTTCAGCCGTACCCCATAAAATATGAAAAAAGACGATATTTTCAAAGTAGATTTTCTCGGCAACGGGTGAATATCGCGCTCTAATATTTTGGCCCGCTTCATTTCTAGTCATAACCTGCTCGTAAAACAAAAATCAAGCAAATCGGTGAGGGTAAGGTCGGTGGTCTCCTTGTAAGTTAAAAAGATTTTTATTAAAATTTTGCTTATATTTGGATGCAAGGGTACAACCAAAGTTGTCTACCCGTTCCCCCAAGAGGGTATCTTGGCATTTGGGCGTCTCCGTGCATCATCCAAAGCACGGGGACGGCCACAACAAAGTCAGCTCCTGTCCAGATTCGATCTGGGCGCCTTTGCGTTAGCAGTTGATCGCGCTAACTACCAGGCCAATGATTACCTCTTTAAAACTTTTTTAAACTATAATATCGTCAAAAACTAATTTTTGCCACCATTTATTTGTGTTTGAGGCTTAGAATTTTGGAAAAAATTATTAAATTAAAAATAATATTTAATTATTTAATAATAATTTATTAATTATTTACCATTGTTGCAAACAATGAATTTTCATTATTTCAAATATTATTTTTAGTTTAATTATTTCAATAAAAGTTTCAAATTGTAAAGTTTGCAGGAACTTAATAATGAAAATAGTAATTTATGTTTAATAAGCAAAAATGTTTTTTTAATGGTAATTCCAAATGTGGGTATATCTACTTAAAAAAATTAAGTTGATGATTATGCAACATTAAAAGTGTTTGTTTAAAACTGTAGAACTTTTTTAATTTCAATGAAGTAACGTAGCCATACTTGCACTCAGCACTCACTATGTAATTAAGGAGTAATGAAACATTTTTTAAACCTCCAGTAGTTTGACCACCCTCGGTTGTAAGCGTACATATTACTTTTATAATGAAATTGCTCTTCCTCTTCATGTTAATTTCGATGGCGAGCACTTTCAATGATTCTTCAATAATATCTACCATGAGTAATATAATTCATTATTCGTTTGAAGGGTCGTATTGCATTTATTACATAACGAATGGCGAAACAGTTTCTGATTATTTTGATAAAGCTTTATTGGAAACAAAAATACCCATAATAACGTCGACATACAATAATCTTATCGAAAATAGTGAAAGTTTAACCAAATGTAACGGATATCTCATTGATACCGATAATGTAAACGCCATTAAAAGTATTTACAATAAGCCAACATATTTTCTCCGTTACATCCCAATACTGGTACTTTTCAAAACTGAGAATTATTACTGGAAAAATGAATTAAATAAAATTGATAAAAGGAAATATTACGTAAACGTTATGGCAATTGAAGCTTTAGAAAAAGAAAATGATTTAATCAGCCCTCTTCCAAAGTTGGAGGTTATTTCCTTAAATAAAAACGCGGTCCTATTTTCCTGGAATTCTGAAAGGACCGTAAACTTGAATAAATTGGATTTTATTATGAACGTTAAATATTCTGACATTCTGCAAGGTTTAACGATGAAAGTAACTGCATTTCATTGTAATCCATATGTTTATTTGAATTCAGAAGGTGTGGCATACGAAGGAATTGAATTTCGAATAATGAAAGAAATGTCTCGTTTAGAAAATCTTTCCATCGAATACATCTACATGAAGCCTACCAACGAAACCAATAATTTATGGAAATTGACCATTGAAAGTGTTGCAATGAACGAAACCGACATTGGCTTATGTTCACATTGGCAAGATTTTGCTTACGAAGCTAATCTTTCAGGAACGTATCCTCATGGTCAAGTTTGCCTTACGTATTTGGTTCCAAAACCTCAAACGTTACCAGAAGTAACGTACGTTTTTGAACCATTAGCAACTAAATTATGGATCTACATTGTATGCGTTATGATATTTCTAACAGTTCTTCTTCATGTTGTAGCAAGATGTTACAAAACGATGAAAATTGTGCAACATCCATACTTAGAAATAGCGATTTCATTTTTTGACATTGTTCAGACAAACACATTCGGATGCTTACAGCACTTCAAGGCAAATTTGTGTCACACCCACTTACGATTCATTTTGACCTTGATATGTATTCAGTCGCTGCTACTAATCACTACATACTCGTCAGGACTATCAAGTTTACTGGCAAAACCTAGATATACCAAACCGATAACTGCTTTCGAAGACATGATCGATCAAAAAGTGTTTTGGGACGATTACGACGATACTTTAATAACCTTCTTAGATAGTTCTCCAAGCCCGATACTCAAACGATTATCTAAAAGATATGTCCATTTTCCTGCCAGTCAAAGGAATAGTTTGTTTCGTACTAACAAGTACGCCCTTGTGGTTAAATCGTTAGACCATAGTTACGTATCAGAAACGGATAATTTGGATCCTCACGGTAGAAATCATTTAAGAGCATTGCCTGTATGTTTCAAGAATAGCTACATAGTTTTTCCCATAAGAAACAATCAATTGTTTATGAACGTAATCGACAAGTACACTGCTATATTTTTCAACAACGGAATTATGATACACTGGTACAATGTGATTAAAATAAAGACTGGAATGGGATATATGCACAATTTCTACTTAACCTATTCGTTTACAACAATGGGAGTTAAAGCGTTAACAGTTTCGAAAATTCAAGGAAGCCTTTACTTATTATTCATCGGGCATACAATTGCAATAACAGCATTCGTATTTGAAATGTTTATACATCGTATTCGATCTAAACAATCATCGCGGTTCAAACAAAAATTTACTTAAAAATATCTACTTACGCCCTAAGAAGACGTCTCCAAATTGTGGATTGAAGCACTTCAAATTTTTTCCCAGTATATTTTTTGGTTTCGGTTTGCAATGTGCCGTAAAGCAAGGGCTGTCTGGATGACGAAATTCCCATAAAGATTGCCACAACTTTAAACCATTTTCCAAGCGATAATTTTGAAAATCCGATTCTTTCATCATGTGACATATTGGTGCAAATAAATAAACAAATAACTAAAATTAATGCATCATTATTTATCATATTTTAAAAGGAAGCATGGAATTTTGGGATTGGAACGCAGTTTGGAATAATCGCTCACCGTTATTGTTGGAATTGAAAATAAATAATAAAAGCACGATGGTTGATAAACTCCTTTTTCAAAATCAGCATCTGCACATTCTTCGGCCGCATCTAATATAAGCCAATGTAAAGTGTATAATAGTTTAGTTTCTATTACACCGAAACTTTGTATGTTGCCGTCTTTCATTCTAAAGGTACTAATTATATTGTGTAAATGTAAAACGTTTTAAATAAATATGAATGCACTGTTAGATCTTACTTATTGTAAAAAAATGTTGATATGCAATGCATAACGTGAGGAAGGGCAGCTTGGATTAGTCTCCATCGTGGTATTGAACGAATGGCTTCCGTTAAATCAGGTTTCAATCCAAATTGAATATTTTGAACCAACACTTTTTCAAAAGCCTAGAAATGGTAATCATTTTTAATCGAATCTGTCGATCGATAATTGCGGTTACAAATTAATTTTATAGATAAAAAAATACCTTGCAGGCTTCCTTCAGTTCCTATGAAAGAAAAAAAAAAAAGCATTAGGTTGATATAAAATACTTATAATATAACAATTATTTACGTGATGCCCTGGCGGAGCATGCTGGCAAAACTGATTAAAAACACAACATATAAATTAACTTGTTACACGTGACGCCAATTAACTTACGGTACAGGTAGCTTCGTGAAGCTTTCCCATTTTGGGCCTTATAAAAGGGCTAAAACATAAAAAGTTATTACATTTTTTCATATTGTATAATATTTTCATACCTTGATTGTTTCCATAAAAATAATTGAATTTGAAAGGGTAAATATAGTTCCGAATAGCTCTCCATTGAATTGCTGGTAATTTCTCTTCCAATTTTACAAATAATCTAAATCTATTACTTCGCCTTTAGTACTAAATCTACAAAATAAATTTTTAGATTTTAAATAAATTAAGATATTCATTTACCTCGTTAAAATAATTAATTTGTGTTCATGCTTTCTTCGGTTTTCGGCACGGTGTTGGATAATTGAAATATTTCAAAATCACTCATTTTTATAAAAACTTCACTTTGTTGCAAAATTTTGTGTGAATTTGTAAATTGCAAAATGTAATTTATTAAGAGGGAAGCATCGATTTTAGTTTCTCGTGCGCATCATGAAACGCATTTCACGTCGCAGACGATGGTGTCGCCAGGACGATGACATAGATAAATCTGGACCAAATTGCTTTGAATTTACAAAATTTAGAATAATCAATAAAACTATTAAAAAAATAATATATCGCCTATATTTTAATGTGTTAACTTAATTTAAAACAATTTTAAATTATCCAAAAGAGAGTTATACCGGGTGCTTCACCCTAAATATTTTCTCAAAACTGAAAAATTACTGATTTCCCGAGGAGGAAAAATATCGCTAATCTTATATAGCAACATACTCTTTTTGGTTTGTTAAGCAAGAGCTTTTTGATGAAAATTGAAAACAAAATTAAAATCGGTCGATTTGGTTCTGCGTCAGCTGATGGAGAAGGTTGTTTTGTTTGTTATAAACCCAAAACCAAGGCTCAAAAATTTCTATTCTTTGTTTATTACGTCACCAAAACTTATACTTTTTTGGTGCAAAATTACCCCTTTTGGATAAAGTTTGGCGGTTTTATTTTAGAAATAAATCAGTGAATTATAGACAACCCACAGAAAAAGTACTTTTATTGCCGAAGGCAGAAAAAAAATGCAACTTTAACCTAGTTTATTGAATAAAAATAAAGTTAACATTTATTTTGTTAACGTTTGAAGAAAAAAGTAATTTATAATAAATTAAATTATTCGAAAAATATTTAAAGCAAAAAATTAATTATTATTATTTAAATTTCTATACGTTCGTACTCCATGAGTTTATATTATATAAATTATCTATTTTTTTGTTTTAATAAATAATTGTAATATTATTTGTTAAATTATTATCCCGAAAACCGCGATTTAAAAACTTTCAATTGGGTATTTTCAAAATTACAAATTTTAAATGTATTATTACTATTTTAAAAATCGTCAAACAAAATTAATAATAAATATAAATTTCAAATAATAGATTTTTTCAGTTCCAGTTTTTTTTAATTAAAAACAAGGCTATAAAGCTAAAATTATTATTTTGTATTATCACCGCCGGATGCAAGGGCAAAATTAAAATAAATAAAACTAATACAAACAAGCGTCAATTTGTTTGCTATACAATTTTCTTGAGTTTATTGTATTAATGATGTTGACATAGACTATTACTCATCAAATTAAATTTATTGTAATTTGCTTAATGTATCAGGGAAATGTGCTTTCAAAGCAATTGAAAATTTACCAGAAAATTTATTTGGTTCAATTAAATCCGTGTATTTGTAGTCATACATATAAAATTTACTCTGAAAAGAGCAAAATATCCGAGATGTTCATAGGGTAACTATTTTTTTTATCAGTAGGTAGCCTATACCTACTGATTTTATTATTTTTATTAATACATTTTTTATTTAACTCCCAGAATACATTACAATCTACCCGAAGGTATTCAGTAATTTTTTTGTTATACAATTTTTAACTGGCATACGAATAATTTCTCGAACAGCTTGGACAATATTGGCAACATGCTGATAGGACGGTAAGATTTTAGGGTCGAGGTAAGAAACCCATCTTCGAAAGTACACTTTTTCTATAAAAATGGTCCAACCAAACGAAAGAGCATAAAAATACAAATCATTTAAGGTGAGGATGAAAGTTGTGGGACTTGTAATAAGGCCACAATTTAATTTTGAAAATTACAATTTTCCCATAAGAAATACATGTAAGTGAATTATTGCGTAATAAAACGCCAAATATGGAAACATTGTGTTGACGGTACGCGTGCTGTGCCTGGGTCGACAGTGACTAGTGGTGGGGAAATATCAGTCGCTTCCTGAGATCCGTCGAGTCAACATTCATACTTTTGGGAGTTGGAGCTACTTGGGGGACGCTTTTAGTAAGTAAAGCGCTTATGAAAACCGCTTGTAACGCCCGGAGCGACGCAAAGCGGAGTTGATATTTGGGATTTAAAGGATATAAATGCTTTCATCAGATGAAGTGCAAACATATTCGCTTTTGCGCATCGCTTTTGGCTTTCCGTCTTCCTTTCTTATAGGGGGTATTGCTATCTGAAGCTTTTTAAGTTTTTTTGGCTCTTCATAGTGAATACTCTGTAGCTTCGCTGGCAGTCAGTTCCTTCAGGTAGTTTTGAATAGCTTCATTTTTTTCGTCACGTAGGAGGGTCTTCTGTTCTTTGAAGGCTTTGTTGAGTTTATCTTTGTCATGCGGTGATCTGGAGTTCTGTTACATTTTTCTCAGCTATCCTTTTTCAGTTATTTTTTGTTTGATTTTTAATGAACAGGCATTTTATTTCTTAATCTAGTTTTGTCATCCAATTTCTCTAAAAAAAGAGACTGAGAATACTAGATCCATTTTTCCATATCTCTTATAGTTATCGAGTTCCTCTAAGAACCATCGAAATTGGTCCACCCATCATTAAGCTGAATAATAAACAAAATGGTAGGAATCGGATATTTCAAAAATACAATCTGCAATTTTGCTGAAAATATATTTTCCCTTTTTACTAGATTTTTTATCAACTTTTTTTGTCAACAATAAAAATATCTAAAACATCTGGAAACAGGAAAAATAATTCCTTTTATTTGGTTCTTCCTCAAATCATTAACTGCATACCCACTGCACTTTTGTTGACAATTTTTGAAATAAAAAATCTGTCCTTTTCATTAATAAAAAATTTTACAGTAACAAAATCACCAATTTTAATGTTTTCAAATTCTGTAGGATTGTTGTGCAAAGATCCAGAATTGATTCGTCTGTATATGTGTCATCAGAAATTTCTGCTTCTAAAAATGCATCTTCAACTAGAACTAGAGCCTGTTTTCTGTTTTCCTGTCTACACTTGTGTCTACACTTCTCATTTCATTTGGATGCTCAACCGCTTTGTGATTAAACAGCAAGATGCCACAAGCTTGGAGTCCAACAATAGAATCTGCTTTGGTTTTTACATCAACTGTATTGATAGTCTGCTTTATGAACTTGGAAACACCGTCTTAGGCAGAACACCACGATGTTTTAGCTTCAAATCTTCTAATGCATTATGCCATGCGACATTGAGTGGTCAAAAGTAGATTATCTAGTGGCTGCAGCACATGAATAGAGTTAGGCGGAAGTAAAACAAATCTTATGTTGTTGTCCTCCATTGCCTGATAATAAACCCAAGTCATAACTTTGGGGCCATCGAGAGTCCGCAAATATGGCAATGCAACGGATAAAACCAGTTTCAAAGGTTGCGAATCAACATTTTTGATTTTTGACATTACTAATTATACATTTATATAAGTAAACGTGTTTTACTGTTCGTTTAACAATAACTTTGACTGTTGTCATAGTTTACTACATTGCTAGCTAACATGCCATCGATAGTTTGTTGTAGTCTAGTAAAATATTCTTTAACCACTTGGTAAAATACAACTCGAATCTAAACCCCTTTATGTTTTCGGTTAATGTTACCATTAAATGCCCGGCACTGTCCTTTGCTGACACAGGATAAATCCTCCTAGTCGCAACCTCCAACTTCTTGACATAACGTTGCATAAACGCAACTTTTTCTTAAAAAACTTACATAACTTAAATTAATTTCTTCCTTGTTTTAAGAACGATTGTTAAATACTCTCATGCTTTAAATATAACTATAACAATTTCCTCAAATGCTTTTTATTATTTATCAAAAACTAGATACAGTAATTACTTTTCTCATAAGATATAAAACTAAATTTGAATAAATGCAAAAATGTTTTATTTTATACATCTAGTTAATGAATTAGTAATCTCAGTAAATTGTACACAATTATCATTAATGTACGTCATAAAATGTAGTAAATATATATTCCGATTATGTGACATCAAAACTACAATGTTTATAACTTTACGCAAACAACAAAAATATTAAAAGCATAACTTAAAAACATTAAAAGAGATTTTATACATTTAAATTATAAAAACTGTTAAACTGAAAGTTGGAGCATAATTGTATTGGTGTAAATGACGCATTTTATCAAAATGAAAACATTAATACTTAAACAAATGAAAGTACAAAATCCGTAGCATTAAAACATTAGCATTACTAGTTACCGGCTTAAAAATTAAAGCCACCTGTTGGAGCTTGTGTAGATGATGAACAAAAACGTATTTCGGTATCATTACTTAAAGTTGTAGTTCCCGCATCCTCTTGTGGCTAAAATTAAATTTAATTTTTTAGTAAGTACAATAATTATTTTAATAACCAATATGATTTACCTCAGAGAAATACGTTTCTATCAAAGTTAAAGCTTTCTCGTATACTTGTTCGTTGTCATGAGTTTGCAAATTTTCGAGAGAATCCAAACCTCCACATTCTTCAATCAATATAGCCACCCTATCAACTTCGCCAAGTTTTTGAGCTGCCTACAATAACATAACATGTAAGTTATTATATCCAATTCAAAATTTCCAACTTACGCTTAAAATATTAAACAATCCATCTAAAACTACTACTACGGTTTTCCAATCTTTAGAATGTAATAGATTGCACATGGGCTTCAAAGCACCCATTTCAACCAATTTTCCAAGTTGTACTACCGTACCACCGCTTGTATAATTTGTAACAGCCCATGCTGCTTCCTTTTGAGATTTAAAATCGCCTTGTTGTAATACTTGTAACAAAGGCTCCATAATACCTGCATCTAATACTTTCTGAATTTGTTCAGAGTTTCCCGCTGTAACATTAGAAACAGTCCAAGCAGCTTCTTTTGCTATATTCAGCCGTGGATGTTGTAATAGACGACTCAAAACATTTAATAATCCAGCATTTAAAACTGCATCTGTCTGATGATCATTTCCTGTAACAATGTTACCCACAGCTCTTAAAGCCGGTGTAAGAACTGAAATTTCGTCGTTGACTAAAAGCTGAACCAAACGACTGATAAGTCCAGTATCCAAGACTGCTTGAATTTTTTCATTGTTTCCATCGGTTAAATAGCTTAATGCCCAACATGCGTCAGCCAATACGTCCTTATCAGTATAATGTAGCAAAGTTGCAAGAGCGGGTAAAGCAATCTTAACTTGTTCAAATGGTGGCGGAGGATTTTTATTACGACATAAATTTGAAATTGCCCACACTGCATTACGTAACAAAGACATCTAAATGAAGAAAAGAGATGATAATTAAACCGGTATGTACAAAAAAAACGAATATCACTTACGGATACGTCACCATTCGTCGTAATACCTGGAGCTATTAATCGAAGGAGATCTGGTAAAATGCCGCACTGAAGAACCATATCTCGTGTACCGGGACCATCACCTGCTATATTACCCAACGCCCAAACTGCTTGCTCTGCAACATCTTGACGAGGTGAAGATAATAATAGTTGCAATTTGGGAACAGCTCCCTCTTGAACTACAGCACGTGTTTGTTCGGGAGTTCCAGATGCTATATTAGTTAAAGCCCAGCAAGCCTCAAATTGTAGAGAAGGACTGAAATATTAAAATTAATTAGTTGCCCTTACAGAAAAATGTATAACAATTTACTTGGAAAAACGTGTTAAAAATTCCACACATCTTGGAACCACACCAGATCTAATTAAATGATCTATTGGGGGATTTCGTTCTCTACTTAGTACTTTTCTGCAAGCTTGCGTTGCTTGGAATTGAATTGTTTCATCAGTGCTCATTAAACCTATAGTAAATAAGAATTATTATTAGATAATATAATTGTAGAGACGTTTTTATGTGTAGGTGTGGTAGTTATGAATCCAAACGATTTTTATCTGCACTTGCACATACAGGTCTTTATATTAAGCTTAAAACACAGTCAAAAGTTGGTTTTGATAAACAAAAAGTTGATCAATCTGCAACTTTAAATGTCTGAATTTTAAGGTGGGCAAATGAGAAATGTTACAAAAGCAAAACCCAAAAAAAAAACATAAAATTAATTTCAGTAAAATTTTGGGCACCGTTCGCGCGTTCACTGCCTACCTAACAACTTTATTGTTATAAATTATAAACACTGGGAAATATGCTAAAAGTTTCATGATTGTTATTATATAAACTTTTAGGGACGAGTAATATACCTTAACTCCAATTTTTAAAGTGAATTATGAAAGATGAAGGTTTAATTATTGTCCAGTCGAATTAGACAAAAAAAAGTGATAACTTTGCAATAATTCGCACCAATCCTACTTCTGCTAAAATTTTTATTCAAGGTCAAAGATAACAAATATCGGTTTTTCGCATTTTTCTCGTCAACGGTACACGTTATGGTTAAAATAGGTGATTACGCACCACTCCTGAGATATCGCGATTGCAAACATGGAAAATACTAATATGCACTCTAAGGCTGCACGTACAGTAGATCAGTTTTCGGATGAATTCTGACAAATGACAACGCTATCCTTTAATATTTACCGATTACTCGTAACTATGATCTCCATCAGACTTTCTGTTCGTCACAATTCGTTCGAAAACGGATCCAGTGTACCCGCAGCATCAGACGTTAAATTTAAGTAAATATGGAAGTATTGGTTAAGATGTTAAGAAACATTTACAGCTGCAAACATTTTAAAGAAACAAGCTCACAATGATGCTGAAATCCTCATAATTAAAACAGCAATAGAACAATTCAATAAAACAAATACAACTATCGTTGTTGATGAAGATGTTACAATTTGTTAATACTACAGACTTCACAAACTCCAATTGATAAGATTATTTACTTTTAAAACCTGGGCAAGCCCAAGTACAAACAAAAATATATTCATCGGAAAGTTGATCTGCATACCCAAAATGTCAAGCTCATATTTTTACATGTACTCCAGAATCCCCGGAAGCAATGGCAATAAGAAGTCGGAACAGGTCTAAAGGCCTAATCTTCGCTTTCTTCTTGCTGGATTTCTGTATATTGTTCTAAGAAGAACGTCTGACTTAGACTCATAGCTGCGAGTAATCGGTAATAGTAAAGGATACAATTATTGTTAGTCAGAATTTATTGAAAAACGGTTCCACTGTACGTGCAGTCTTAGAGTGCGTATTAGTATTTTCGATGTTTGCAATGCAATCTCAGGAATGGCGATTCGTAGGAAAACAGTATAACAACAATTTTGTTGAGAAATGGCATGTAAATCGCCAAACCTTAAAATAGTCAATTTAGCAGTCGAGTAAGAACAGCCTTAACGAAGCAATTACAGAATATTATGAGGGTATTATATCATTGAAAAGAGAATAAAAAGCATTATTCAAATATGTCATATCCAACTATGGTTTCTATTTAAAAAAACACAGATCGAAAACTAACGAAAATATTTAAAATCTCTTCGCTCCATTTCATTATCCTTAAAAAGTATTTGAAAAACGTATGAATATTTTTTCGGTAACTTTACAAACCAACACATTATCAACATTTAGCAAAAAGTCCAAAAAGAGCTTACAGCTCGATAACAAAAACAGATAGCAAAATCTAGTTTTCGTCATCCAATTTCTCTAAAAAAAAAAGAGACCGAGAATACTGGATCCATTTTTCCATATCTCTTATAGTTATCGAATTCCTCTAAGAACCATCGTAATTGGCCCACCCATCATTAAGCTCAATAATAAACAAAAATGGTAGGAATCAGCTATTCCAAAAATACAATCCGCAATTTTGCTGAAAATATATTTTCCCTTTTTACTAGATTTTTTATCAACTTTTTTTGTCAACAATAAAAATATCTAAAACATCTGGAAACAGAAAAAATAATTCCTTTTATTTGGTTCTTCCTCAAATCATTAACTGCATACCCACTGCCCAGTGCACTTTTGTTGTCAATTTTTGTAATAAAAAATCTGTCCTTTTCATTAGTAAAAAATTTTACAGTAACAAAATTACCAATTTTAATGTCTTCAAATTCTATAGGATTGTTGTGCAAAGATCCGAGATTGATTCGTCTGCATATGTGTCATCAGCAATTTCTGCTTCTAAAAATGCATCTTCAACTAGAACTAGAGCCTGTTTTCTGTTTTCCTGTCTACACTTTTCATTTCATTCGGATGCTCAACCGCTTTGCGATTAAATGGCGAGATGCCACAAGCTTGGAATCCAACAATAGAATCTGCTTTGGTTTTTACACCAACTGTATTGATAGTCTGCTTTATGAACTTGGAAACACTGTCTTAGGCAGAACACCACGATGTTTTAGCCTCAAATCTTCTAATACATTATGCCATGCAACATTGAGTGGTCAAAAGTAGATTATCTAGTGGCTGCAGCACATGAATAGAGTTAGGCGGAAGTAAAACAAATCTTATGTTGTTGTCCTCCATTGCCTGATAATAAACCCAAGTCATAACTTTGGGGCCATCGAGAGTCCGCAAATATGGCAATGCAACGGATAAAAACCAGTTTCCAAAGGTTGCCGAATCAACATTTTTTGATTTTTGACATTACCAATTATACATTTATATAAGTAAACGTGTTTTACTGTTCGTTTAACAATAACTTTGACTGTTGTCATAGTTTACTACATTGCTAGCTAACATGCCATCGATAGTTTGTTGTAGTCTAGTAAAATATTCTTTAACCACTTGGTAAAATACAACTCGAATCTAAACCCCTTTATGTTTTCGGTTAATGTTACCGTTAAATGCCCGGCACTGACCTTTGCTGAAACAGGAAAAGTCCTCCTAGTCGTAACCTCCAACTTCTTGACATAACGTTGCATAAACGCAACTTTTTCTTAACAAACTTACTTAACTTAAATTAACTTTTTCCTTGTTTTAAGAACGATTGTTAAATACTCCCATGCTTTAAATATAACTATAACAATTTCCTCAAATGCTTTTTATTATTTATCAAAAACTAGATACAGTAATTACTTTTCTCATAAGATATAAAACTAAATTTGAATAAATGCAAAAATGTTTTATTTTTATACATCTAGTTAATGAATTAGTAATCTCAGTAAATTATACACAATTATCATTAATGTACGTCATAAAATGTAGTAAATATATATTCCGATTATGTGACATCAAAACTACAATGTTTATAACTTTACACAAACAACAAAAATATTAAAAGCATAACTTAAAAACATTAAAAGAGATTTTATACATTTAAATTATAAAAACTGTTAAACTGAAAGTTGGAGCATAATTGTATTGGTGTAAATGACGCATTTTATCAAAATGAAAACATTAATACTTAAACAAATGAAAGTACAAAATCCGTAGCATTAAAACATTAGCATTACTAGTTACCGGCTTAAAAATTAAAGCCACCTGTTGGAGCTTGTGTAGATGATGAACAAAAACGTATTTCGGTATCATTACTTAAAGTTGTAGTTCCCGCATCCTCTTGTGGCTAAAATTAAATTTAATTTTTTAGTAAGTACAATAATTATTTTAATAACCAATATGATTTACCTCAGAGAAATACGTTTCTATCAAAGTTAAAGCTTTCTCGTATACTTGTTCGTTGTCATGAGTTTGCAAATTTTCGAGAGAATCCAAACCTCCACATTCTTCAATCAATATAGCCACCCTATCAACTTCGCCAAGTTTTTGAGCTGCCTACAATAACATAACATGTAAGTTATTATATCCAATTCAAAATTTCCAACTTACGCTTAAAATATTAAACAATCCATCTAAAACTACTACTACGGTTTTCCAATCTTTAGAATGTAATAGATTGCACATGGGCTTCAAAGCACCCATTTCAACCAATTTACCAAGTTGTACTACCGTACCACCACTTGTATAATTTGTAACAGCCCATGCTGCTTCCTTTTGAGATTTAAAATCGCCTTGTTGTAATACTTGTAACAAAGGCTCCATAATACCTGCATCTAATACTTTCTGAATTTGTTCAGAGTTTCCCGCTGTAACATTAGAAACAGTCCAAGCAGCTTCTTTTGCTATATTCAGCCGTGGATGTTGTAATAGACGACTCAAAACATTTAATAATCCAGCATTTAAAACTGCATCTGTCTGATGATCATTTCCTGTAACAATGTTACCCACAGCTCTTAAGGCCGGTGTAAGAACTGAAATTTCGTCGTTGACTAAAAGCTGAACCAAACGACTGATAAGTCCAGTATCCAAGACTGCTTGAATTTTTTCATTGTTTCCATCGGTTAAATAGCTTAATGCCCAACATGCGTCAGCCAATACGTCCTTGTCAGTATAATGTAGCAAAGTTGCAAGAGCGGGTAAAGCAATCTTAACTTGTTCAAATGGTGGCGGAGGATTTTTATTACGACATAAATTTGAAATTGCCCACACTGCATTACGTAACAAAGACATCTAAATGAAGAAAAGAGATGATAATTAAACCGGTATGTACAAAAAAAACGAATATCACTTACGGATACGTCACCATTCGTCGAAATACCTGGAGCTATTAATCGAAGGAGATCTGGTAAAATGCCGCACTGAAGAACCATATCTCGTGTACCGGGACCATCACCTGCTATATTACCCAACGCCCAAACTGCTTGCTCTGCAACATCTTGACGAGGTGAAGATAATAATAGTTGCAATTTGGGAACAGCTCCTCTTGAACTACAGCACGTGTTTGTTCGGGAGTTCCAGATGCTATATTAGTTAAAGCCCAGCAAGCCTCAAATTGTAGAGAAGGACTGAAATATTAAAATTAATTATTTGCCCTTACAGAAAATGTACAACAATTTACTTGGAAAAACGTGTTAAAAATTCCACACATCTTGGAACCACACCAGATCTAATTAAATGATCTATTGGGGGATTTCGTTCTCTACTTAGTACTTTTCTGCAAGCTTGCGTTGCTTGGAATTGAATTGTTTCATCAGTGCTCATTAAACCTATAGTAAATAAGAATTATTATTAGATAATATAATTGTAGAGACGTTTTTATGTGTAGGTGTGGTAGTTATGAATCCAAACGATTTTTATCTGCACTTGCACATACAGGTCTTTATATTAAACTTAAAACCCAGTCAAAAGTTTGTTTTGATAAACAAAAAGTTGATCAATCTGCAACTTTAAATGTTTGAATTTTAAGGTGGGCAAATGAGAAATGTTGTAAAAGTAAAACCAAAAAATCATAAAATTAATTTCAGTAAAATTTTGGGCACCGTTCGCGCGTTCACTGCCTACCTAACAACAACTTTGTTGTACTTAAACTAGAACCATTCGATCACAGCTCGTTGTTATAAATTATAAGCACTGGGAAATATGCCAAAAATTTCATGATTGTTATTATATAAACTTTTGGGGACGAGTAATATACCTAATTCTATTCTTAATTCTATTCTTAATTTTATTCACTTATATTCACTAATAATTCTACTTCTGCTAAAAATTTTATTTAAGGTCCAAGATAACAAATATCGGTTTTCACATTTTCTCGTAACGGTACACGTTATGATAAAAATAGGTAATTCTTCGCCACTCCTGAGATATCGCGATTGCAAACATCGAAAATACTAATAGGCACTCTAAGGCTGCGCGTACAGTGGATCCGTTTTCAGATGAATTCTAACAAATGACAACGCTATCCTTTAATATTTACCGATCACTTGCAACTATGATCTCACTTTCTGTTCGTCACAATTCATCCGAAAACGGATCCAGTGTACCCGCAGCATCAGACGTTAAATATAAGTAAATATGGAAGTATTGGTTAAGATGTTAAGAAACATTTTAGCGAAAGAAGCTCACAATGGCGCTGAAATCCTCATAATTAAAACAGCAATAGAGCAATTCAATAAAACAAATACAACTATCATTGTTGATGAAGATGTTACAATTTGTTAATACTACAGACTTCAAACTCAATTGATAAGATTATTTACTTTTAAAACTGGGAGCTCAAGTACAAACAAAAATATATTCATCGGAAAGTTTATCTGCATGTTCAAAATGTCAAGTTCATATTTGATTTTGATGTGTACTTCAGGAACACCCGAAGCGATGGCAATAAGAAGTCAGAACAGGTCTAAAGGCCTAATCCCTCACGTGAAGAAGAAGACGTGTAACATTGGTAATGGTTAAAGTGAAACGAAATAACTTTTATTTGGGGAAAATTTTAGTCTGATTGATAATCTTCAAATGGTACTTCAACATGCAGTAATGTCTTTATCTTCGCTTTCTTTTTGCTGAATTTCTGTATATTGTTCTAAGAAGAACGTCTGACGTAGACTCATAGGTGCGAGTAATTGGTAATAGTAAAGGATACAATTATTGTTAGTCAGAATTTATTGAAAAACGGTTCCACTGTACGTGCAGTCTTAGAGTGCGTATTAGTATTTTCGATGTTTGCAATGCAATCTCAGGAATGGCGATTCGTAGGAAAACAGTATAACAACAATTTTTGTTGGGAATTGCATTATCTACATTTGAGAAAAAATCTCAATTTGACTTGCAGCATGTGTTTTAATGTCAAAATGCATTGAAGCCTTTGACGTTTGAGTGACATTGTTAAAAAGCGCATTTATTTATCAGCAAGTCAAATTGAGATTTTTAGAATTTTGTGAATTTATTTAGTTTTTTTAACCTACACCTTGTTCATTATTTTCGTAATTTATGTGAAAACGGTTGGTTTCCCAAAAAAAATTATTAGACCAACGTTGTAGCCCGTTAAATTTCCTATCCGGTTTGGGCCGTTAGTTTTTCTAAGACGTTTCGTTTAAAAGATACGGGGTTGGCAAGAAAAGTAAAAAAAATAAAACTCGGAATTTTTGACATTTTTTCCCTTAATTTAATTCATAACTCGAAATCTGTTGATTCTAGGCGATAAGGGTTATAACATAATTTGTAGATATTCAAATGCTCTATAAAAAAGCTCTAATCCATTAAACCCAAAACTCAAAAATATCGGTGCAATGGCCGCTTGAAATCATAAATTGAAAAATTGCTTTAAAGTGAGGTACCCCAAGGGTTTGGACTTGGACAAAATTTTATTTAAAATATGTCTTAGAAAAGTGTCCTCTATCACCACCTAAGAGGTTCTCCACGGTCACGGAGACACCCTGTATCTATAAACTGCAGCGATTTCTCAAGACTATGAAACATTTTTATATAGCCACCAGTATGCAGCACAAGTGCGTGAGTCGTCGCAAGTGTACAACACTTGTATCACTGTAGTACATTATGAAGCGCCTCACGTGACGGAATGAGTGAGTACCGTATTTCAAATCAATTGTTATTTACAGTTCTATTTTTCTTTCATGTTGGTTTATTTATTCCCTTAATAAATACAGTTGTCTAAAACCAGAAGTTTCCTTTAAGGGTTAGGCCCCCCTAGAATTTTGGGAAATCAATTTTTTTTTTTTGTCTTAAAGGGTCCCTTAAGGCCTCAAGAATGATGAATGATGGTCGCGTGGTCCGCAGCAGCCCCTTTTGATTGCGCTAGCGAGAAGGTCCGTTAGGGGACTAGAGCAGGTATACGGCAAATGTTATACCTCTTTTCTGCTACTCAAAACTTTAAACGCGTTTATCTCAAAACTACTTTTTGGAGTTGGCCGGAAAGATTACTCAGACAATTTTCAACCGATTGACTTGAAATTTGGAAGATATCTTCGAAAATACATTGTCTAAAAGTAGGGATTTTTTTTATTGCATAGTTCATTTGTTATTAACAATTATCTGACGATTTTTAGGCAAATTTTCACTTTCCACTTTAGAAGTGCGCCTTTTTGTAAAAAATCAATGTATCAAAAATCCTAGTACTTTCTAGCTTATAGTATATATAATCGAAAAATTAACGCCCTAATCATGATTCATTAAATTACGGAGCTGTTCTTCCGGCCGTGGAGCATTGAAAAAAAGACGTTGTCGCAAAACGCTGTACCGCTGCCATTTTGAAATAAATTGCCTCAAAAATATTGTATACAGTTAATGATATGTATAATAAAGTTTCATTTGTGTAATCTGATTTATTTTGTAATACTTCTGGAAAAATTCCCAAAAAGCCTCTTTTTTCAGCCTCTAGGTGGCTAACCTTAATATTAACTGAAAAAAATTGGGGACGGTCAAGAAACCCAAATTCAGATTTTCATGATTTTTGAAGTGAATTATAAAAGAGGACATCATTCTCAACACAAAAAAAAATTTGTGGTCAGCCCATAAATTTTGGAAAAAACGACTTTAAAAATTTAAAATCGACTGTGATTGCGTTAATCAAAACTGACCTTCCGCAGTCTATGCCCTGCTTTGCTTCGGCCGCTACAGGCTGTTTTGAAAAACGCCTTACACTCATTAAAAACATCCCCTAGACCGGTCCTACTCGAAAAAGCAGGAGCGATTGCAATAAGTCGGTGTTAACCCACCTACAGTACATGCACCGTAAACACAATGCATAAAATTATTACGTAATATTGCACAATAATACATTTACATGTATTTCTTATGGGAATATGTTAATTTCAAATTTAAATTGTGAGCTTATTAAAGGACCTACGAACACCCTTACAGCTCGTTGTTATAAATTATAAGCACTGGGAAATATGCCAAAAATTTCATGATTGTTATTATATAAACTTTTGGGGACGAGTAATATACCTAATTCTATTCTTAATTCTATTCTTAATTTTATTCACTTATATTCACTAATAATTCTACTTCTGCTAAAAATTTTATTTAAGGTCCAAGATAACAAATATCGGTTTTCACATTTTTCTCGTAAACGGTACACGTTATGATAAAAATAGGTAATTCTTCGCCACTCCTGAGATATCGCGATTGCAAACATCGAAAATACTAATAGGCACTCTAAGGCTGCGCGTACAGTGGATCCGTTTTCAGATGAATTCTAACAAATGACAACGCTATCCTTTAATATTTACCGATCACTTGCAACTATGATCTCACTTTCTGTTCGTCACAATTCATCCGAAAACGGATCCAGTGTACCCGCAGCATCAGACGTTAAATATAAGTAAATATGGAAGTATTGGTTAAGATGTTAAGAAACATTTTAGCGAAAGAAGCTCACAATGGCGCTGAAATCCTCATAATTAAAACAGCAATAGAGCAATTCAATAAAACAAATACAACTATCATTGTTGATGAAGATGTTACAATTTGTTAATACTACAGACTTTGAGAACTCCAATTGATAAGATTATTTACTTTTAAAACCTGGGAAAGCTTAAGTACAAACAAAAATATATTCATCGGAAAGTTTATCTGCATGTCCAAAATGTCAAGTTCATATTTGATTTTTATGTGTACTCCAGGAAACACCCGGAAGCGATGGCAATAAGAAGTCGGAACAGGTCTAAAGGCCTAATCCCTCACGTGAAGAAGAAGACGTGTAACATTGGTAATGGTTAAAGTGAAACGAAATAACTTTTATTTGGGGAAAATTTTAGTCTGATTGATAATCTTCAAATGGTACTTCAACATGCAGTAATGTCTTTATCTTCGCTTTCTTTTTGCTGAATTTCTGTATATTGTTCTAAGAAGAACGTCTGACGTAGACTCATAGGTGCGAGTAATTGGTAATAGTAAAGGATACAATTATTGTTAGTCAGACTAAAATGCCTGGTTTTCAAGAACAACGTACAATAAGACAAGAATTTTACAATATTTCCAAGTTTCCTTGAGTAATTGGAGCCAAAGATTGTTCACATGTTCGACTAATATAATCACCAGGTTAATATTATTGAAAATTTTAGGCAAACCAAACAAAAACTGCTGACACATTTTTTGGGGAGAAAATGCAGAACTTTTTAGAACTAGAAAATCTTCAAACGTTCAAACTATTTCTGATGCACAATTACGTATTAGAGATATTGTAGCTCAATGGCCAGGTTCAGAACATGATTCAAATATATTTTGCAATTCGGTAATTAGAGCTCGATTTGAAAACAATCAAATGAGAAATAATCTTTTGCTAAGTGATAGTGGTTATCAAAACATAAAATATATGATAACACCTCTATTTTATAACCTATAAATTAATAATATGATATAAAACAATGTATACACATAAAACCAGTACTGCCAATATTTTCATTTTTTACTTAGCTAAATATTTTGTAACTGTGCAACACATGGAGTTTAAGTTTAAACTTCAGCTTAAGGTTTTACTAAACTGAAACTTAAGTGCTAACTGTGCTACCGGGCTTTAGTGTTTATGACAAAAATGCGAAAAACAGACATTTATGACCTTTGACCTTGAATAAAATTTTTAGCAGAAGTGGGATTGGTGGGGACTTTTGATATTTTATTTGTAGTAGTGCATTTAAAACCTATACCAATTTTCAGCTCTATGTGAATTTTTGCAAAGTTAAATGTCTATTTTGACTGGACTATTGGAGCATGAAAAAAAATAAAATTTGCGGTCGGTCCACAAATTTAAAAAAAAAACGGCTTTAATAATTAATTTGTTGTACTACATCATAAAGCAACAAAATTTTTGAGTTACGTAATGATTATAATATTTGTACATTAGTTCAAATTGCGGTAAAGAGTGAGAGTTACATCAAAATAACAAAAAATTATGCATTTTAAGGGGTTACGTCTAATTGAAAACATAAATTTGACCGTTTTTTTTTTTCTTGGCTTAAAAAATGATCTATAAACATGTCAATAAAGGTATACAAAAGGAATTATACTCAGAATTTTTTTTTTAATTTTTGAGAGCACATTCTCTGAAGCGTCTCCGAGTGTTCCAAAACGCAGAAAACAGCTTCAGTAAAAGTACAATTGGGAGTATTCTAGCCCAGTTGGCTCTAATATGAAATGTAAACTTAGAAGGGATGCTTTACGGTACTGGCATAGCCGAGTAAGGTACAAAACCAGTAAACCTAACAGTTTTGAAATTTTAAACGCGATTATCTCAAAACCACGTTTTCGAAATTGAGTAAAAACATAACTCAGGCAGTTTTCATCTGATTTACATGAAATTTTAACTTTAGCTCCTCTAAAGAAGTACACACAATTTTTAAGATTGATTAAAAATTGTTACTTTTACAAATAAATTACGACCGATTTTTTAAATAAATATTTTTAAAATGAGGCTATTTTGCAAAAAAAAAAAAACATTTGTTAATAATCGTGTGTACTTCTCTAGCAAAACTAATAAAAATTTGGAAAAACATTTTTATTTTTATCCAGTGCTGATCCAAAAAGTTGTTTTCGCTTGTGGAGTGCCTAAAAATTCCACTTTTACTATAGCTGCGACCATGGACTTTGAAGTGGACGAATGGACTTTCTAAGTCCATGGAGCTCTTCAACTAAGTTGACTCCGACATCCGAATACGGATAGGCACTGACAGAAGAAGAACCTCATTTTAATTGCTCTTCTAATATTCTCAAATAAAATTTCGAAAAAATAGCATATTACAGTGTGTCAATTAGATGTAACCCTTAAAATGCACTCATTTGACTAGCGATTTTGATCGTAATTCATACAATTTTAAACTATTACCGCGGATACATGCGGTCGTTAGTTCGAACTAAGTCAGCTCGACCTGGCTAGTCTTTACATGTGTACACTTAGATAAAGCGACCTAATCCGCTGGATCGACCTTAGTTAGATCGAGCTATATCATTGCTTTCAGTTTGAACTAAAAAAACATGTATACACCTGTGCAATAAAATTAAAAGCAAAATAAGTGTAGATCGAACTAAGGTTAGTTCGAACTAACAACCGCATGTATCCGCGGTATATGACGAGGGTCAATTTATTTAAGCCCAAGTATATATCTATCTATCTATAAACTGCAATGATTTCTCAAGACTATGAAACATTTTATATCGCCACCGGTATGCAGCACAGACACGTGCGTGAGTCATCGCAAGTGTACAACACCTGTATTACTGTAGTACATTATGAAGCGCCTCACGTGACGGAATGAGTGAGTACCGTATTTCAAATCAATTGTTATTTACAGTTCTATTTTTCTTTCATGTTGGTTTATTTATTCCCTTAATAAATACAGTTGTCTAAAACCAGAAGTTTCCTTTAATATTAACTGAAAAAAATTGGGGACGGTCAAGAAACCCAAATTCAGATTTTCATGATTTTTGAAGTGAATTATAAAAGAGGACATCATTCTCAACACAAAAAAAAATTTGTGGTCAGCCCATAAATTTTGGAAAAAACGACTTTAAAAATTTAAAATCGACTGTGATTGCGTTAATCAAAACTGACCTTCCGCAGTCTACACTCTGCTTGCCGGCCACTACAGGGCGTTTTGAAAACGCTTTACTCATTAAAAATATCCCTAGACCGGTCTTACTTGAAAAAGCAAAAGCGATTGCAATAAGTCGGTGTTAACCACCTACAGTACATGCACCGTAAACACGATGCATAAAATTATTACGTAATATTGCACAATAATACATTTACATGTATTTCTTATGGGAATATGTTAATTTCAAATTTAAATTGTGAGCTTATTAAAGGACCTATCGAAACCTACCTTGCCTTAAAAATCTTGTATTTTAGTGCTCTTTCGTTTGGTCAAGCCATTTTTATAGAAAAAGTGTACATTTGAGTTCGGGTTTCTTGACTCAACCCAAAAAATTGACTTATTAAAATTTTGGAGTGGCCTTACCCCTTAATACCTAAACTATGTGATTAAAATTATATTCAAATTTTTTTTTTAACTTCAAATAGTTATTGTTAAATTTAATTTGTTAAGATAATAACTAGTTCTTTTGATCCAAGAATTCAGTAATATAAATTTTATGACTTGCACTAATTTTATAAATTCACCACAAAATTTTACAAAAATTCAGATTCAGGCAATTGTCAGTTCGCGAATCATTCATTTTTCGTAAAATTTTGTAGTGAATTCATAAAATTAGAACAATTTATAAAATTTATATCTTGTATTCTATCTGCATTTTTAAACCAAATGGACTACAGGTACAAGCACTGGGGGATAAGTCATCAAAACCCAACCCAAAACCTATATTTACTTTACCTGCACACCTTTTAGCAGGTAGAAACTGTAATTTTCGTTTAAAATTCCATTACAAATTGAATTAATTTGATTTCCCAAAATTTATAAAAAAGAAAAATATAAGTAAAGACTAATTATTAAAGAAAATGGAAATATTCATAATTTTTCTTTCTTTCAATAACAGTAACTAATAATTAATTCTTAATTATATTTCTTTAAACAATTTAGTAAAATTTACATTTAAAGTTTGTATTGTTTTGAAAACAGATGACAAATACGTAATGGTATTGATAAGTAATGGTATTGTGAATTTTCCAACACAAAATATGATGATTATTAACTACAATGAGGGTTTTAAATTAAATAAAGAAATTATTTTAATTTAAAACTTACCATCATTTAGTAATTAATTGTGTATAATATACACATATCAAACATATACTAAAATCATTGTCATAGATGAGTGTTATGCAAATAATCTACAATGCAATGATGTTAATGTGATCTAACAAAGAGACGACACTCTTTGAAATTGAATTGAATCTGAATTGGCAATTCTCGAAAGCAAACATTTTCTTTCCTTAGTAAAAGCTTCTTCACCGTTTATGCAAAATAGCTTACTTTTCTTTTAAACCTACACAACCTTTCTTGTTTTTTAGTTAAAAACAATCTATCAATGAACTTAATTTTCTGAAATTTGAGAACCGACATGTTTATAAAAAAACTTATGAAAAGTATACACTAAAACACTTCTACAATTGCAATTAACCCAAGTTAAAAAGTATAATCACAATTTTATACATCCAGATTGGATAAAATATTTAACTCGATTTAACTCACGATTCTACAACTGGGCATTAGAATTTAGCTTAATAGGGTTTCTTATAAATTTTCAAAATGACGTTTCATTTCATCACATTTTGTACAACTTTGTAAGACTGAAAACCAAAAATTGAATATGTTTAAATTAAACATAAAATATGCCGATACCAAAATATAACATTTAAAATCTGACTTTTCACGTTTTCCCAAAAAGACTGGGAACCCTACTTAAGAATACCGATGTTTAGAACTTAGTTTTCATCATCCTTGAGATTTTCATAAAAATACTTCATAGGGTAAGTTTACTAAACAACTTGTAAGGGATACAGTTCAAAGTTCAAGGGCTGTGTGTGCATATAAAGCCTGTACATACAAAGACGGACAAAATGCCAATAGTTTTCAAGCTCTCCTGTAAGACTGGCAGTTGAATATTGTTCAACAATAAAAGTAGATTACCATATAATATCTCCTCTGACGTCATGCTGACTGGCGACCCATTGTTTTCGTGTAAAGGTGAAGTTGCTTCTTCATCGGCAGCAATATTCCTGCGTTTCAAAAGTTGATCGTCTTTGCGGGCTTTCCTCAACTCGACGGCCTGTCCGACTCGTCGTCTTCGCATTTCCTGTGCAAGAAAGGTTGTTCATATTAGATTCGATAGTTCAACTTTAAAATTGTAATACTTACATCGGTATCTTTTCCTTTGTTTTTGAAAGAACGTATTCTATTTTCGTCTGCCATTTCGCTGCAACAAATTACTATTGAAATAAAATTTTAGCCTAAAAATGAGTAAAACGAAACAAAGGAGCACGTTAGTTATCGCGTACTTGATCAGATTGCAGAGGTTATAAGAATTTACGCATTTAACTTAACATCGAACTTTTTCCTTACCTGTATATTTATCGAAAGTGTACAAAATTAAAAACTATTTCGAATTATAAATCTAATAAAAGTACTGAATTGTACAATATAAAATTAACAAGTGTCAGACCGTTAAAATCTTACTTTTTTTGACAGAATTTAAATCAGACCAATCGCATTACGACGATTGTCGTTTTTAGCGGCACCTGTGTTTGTTAAAGTTTAAATTGAATATGGCGCTTTATTTAAAGTTAATTGAATTTTAAAAATTATTATTGTCAGTTATAAATAATTAATTTCAATAAATTTATAGATTTATTTTAATTTTGTTACATGTTAGATCATTTTAAAAGCCAAAATAGGTTATATATTATGTCTTTTGATGGAACCCATGCGTTCTGTGATTCTTTACTTTCATCATATTGATTGACAGAAAATAATATTATAATTGCACGTATTCTACAACCTTGTACTAAAATATTGATACAAGCAAAACATTTTTAAAGCTAAATTAATAACTCCTTGAAACAGTCCCGGATCTAGGAAATTTTTGAAGAAGGGCAAAATATATTTTACCATCTGCACCAAATACTATAGATCAGATCATAAAAAGACAGTCGCGGCTTGGCGCTTAAGTGCGTCAACTACTAGGCTACGCGCCCCAGTTCGAATCCGGGCCGGGGTAAGAAATTTATTCTGATCGTCTTCCACGCCAACACGTTCGACAAGCGAGATGTGTGTAACTGCCAGAATCTCTCAGGAAAACCAAAACCAAACAGAGAGGTTTGGGGGAAACTGGGAAAGGCTTATGTCCAGGAGTGAACGAATTCAGGCTGAAGAAGATCAGAAAACCTCAGCGACTCTCTTATGGGAAAACGGGAAAGATGATTGCACTTGACGCTCTTTACCGTACTAATGACCCGCGGTTTTGAAAAGAAGTGAATAGCAGAAAAAGTTAAGTGGACGTCTCAAGATGGTGTAGAACTTATGTAATCTTAGCCTAAGCATCAACACTACGTTCTTTATTTTCTCAGAAGTCACAAAAATGGTATATAAATTAATACTGTCAAAATTCAATTTAACAAAATTAACAATTTTAATTTCAATAAAAACACATCTTAACAACAACTAGCCATAACTTGATCAATTTTTCTTCTCGATTGTAAAATAAAACACGAAATTACAAGGAATTAAAATGTCTTTCAATTTTGTAATTGTTTTCGATTAAAATGCAAAGAAACACTTGAAATGTGATTTCTACATGGGGGTTGAAAAAACACCAATTTTAAAAATCATAAGTCGGTAAAAACACGAAGCGCTACTCTATGTACCTACTATATAATAAATTAAAACTTTGTAACGTTCACGTCCTAAAAATATTAAATGTAATGGTATTGTGAATTTTCCAACACAAAATATAATGATTATTAACTACAATGAGGGTTTTAAATTAAATAAAGAAATTATTTTAATTTAAAACTTACCATCATTTAGTAATTAATTGTGTATGATATACGCATATCAAACATATACTAAAATCATTGTCATAGATGAGTGTTATGCAAATAATCTACAATGCAATGATGTTAATGTGATCTAACAAGAGACGACACTCTTTGAAATTGAATTGAATCTGAATTGGCAATTCTCGAAAGCAAACATTTTCTTTCCTTAGTAAAAGCTTCTTCACCGTTTATGCAAAATAGCTTACTTTTCTTTTAAACCTACACAACCTTTCTTGTTTTTTCAGTTAAAAACAATCTATCAATGAACTTAATTTTCTGAAATTCGAGAACCGACATGTTTATAAAAAAACTTATGAAAAGTATACACTAAAACACTTCTACAATTGCAATTAACCCAAGTTAAAAAGTATAATCACAATTTTATACATCCAGATTGGATAAAATATTTAACTCGATTTAACTCACGATTCTACAACTGGGCATTAGAATTTAGCTTAATAGGGTTTCTTATAAATTTTCAAAATGACGTTTCATTTCATCACATTTTGTACAACTTTGTAAGACTGAAAAACAAAAATTGAATATGTTTAAATTAAACATAAAATATGCCGATACCAAAATATAACATTTAAAAATCTGACTTTTTCACGATTTCCAAAAAGACTGGGAACCCTACTTAAGAATACCGATGTTTAGAACTTAGTTTTCATCATCCTTGAGATTTTCATAAAAATACTTCATAGGGTAAGTTTACTAAACAACTTGTAAGGGATACAGTTCAAAGTTCAAGGGCTGTGTGTGCATATAAAGCCTGTACATACAAAGACGGACAAAATGCCAATAGTTTTCAAGCTCTCCTGTAAGACTGGCAGTTGAATATTGTTCAACAATAAAAGTAGATTACCGTATAATATCTCCTCTGACGTCATGCTGACTGGCGACCCATTGTTTTCGTGTAAAGGTGAAGTTGCTTCTTCATCGGCAGCAATATTCCTGCGTTTCAAAAGTTGATCGTCTTTGCGGGCTTTCCTCAACTCGACGGCCTGTCCGACTCGTCGTCTTCGCATTTCCTGTGCAAGAAAGGTTGTTCATATTAGATTCGATAGTTCAACTTTAAAATTGTAATACTTACATCGGTATCTTTTCCTTTGTTTTTGAAAGAACGTATTCTATTTTCGTCTGCCATTTCGCTGCAACAAATTACTATTGAAATAAAATTTTAGCCTAAAAATGAGTAAAACGAAACAAAGGAGCACGTTAGTTATCGCGTACTTGATCAGATTGCAGAGGTTATAAGAATTTACGCATTTAACTTAACATCGAACTTTTTCCTTACCTGTATATTTATCGAAAGTGTACAAAATTAAAAACTATTTCGAATTATAAATCTAATAAAAGTACTGAATTGTACAATATAAAATTAACAAGTGTCAGACCGTTAAAATCTTACTTTTTTTGACAGAATTTAAATCAGACCAATCGCATTACGACGATTGTCGTTTTAGCGCACCTGTGTTTGTTAAAGTTTAAATTGAATATGGCGCTTTATTTAAAGTTAATTGAATTTTAAAAATTATTATTGTCAGTTATAAATAATTAATTTCAATAAATTTATAGATTTATTTTAATTTTGTTACATGTTAGATCATTTTAAAAGCCAAAATAGGTTATATATTATGTCTTTTGATGGAACCCATGCGTTCTGTGATTCTTTACTTTTATCATATTGATTGACAGAAAATAATATTATAATTGCACGTATTCTACAACCTTGTACTAAAATATTGATACAAGCAAAACATTTTTAAAGCTAAATTAATAACCCCTTGAAACAGTCCCGGATCTAGGACATTTTTGAAGAAGGGCAAAATATATTTTACCATCTGCACCAAATACTATAGATCAGATCATAAAAAGACAGTCGCGGCTTGGCGCTTAAGTGCGTCAACTACTAGGCTACGCGCCCCAGTTCGAATCCGGGCCGGGGTAAGAAATTTATTCTGATCGTCTTCCACGCCAACACGTTCGACAAGCGAGATGTGTGTAACTGCCAGAATCTCTCAGGAAAACCAAAACCAAACAGAGAGGTTTGGGGGAAACTGGGAAAGGCTTATGTCCAGGAGTGAACGAATTCAGGCTGAAGAAAATCAGAAAACCTCAGCGCCTCTCTTATGGGAAAACGGGAAAGATGATTGCACTTGACGCTCTTTACCGTACTAATGACCCGCGGTTTTGAAAAGAAGTGAATAGCAGAAAAAGTTAAGTGGGCGTCTCAAGACAGTGTAGAACTTATGTAATCTCAGCCTAAGCATCAACACTACCTTCTTTATTTTCTCAAAAGTCACAAAAATGGTATATAAATTAATACTGTCAAAATTCAATTTAACAAAATTAACAATTTTAATTTCAATAAAAACACATCTTAACAACAACTAGCCATAACTTGATCAATTTTTCTTCTCGATTGTAAAATAAAACACGAAATTACAAGGAATTAAAATGTCTTTCAATTTTGTAATTGTTTTCGATTAAAATGCAAAGAAACACTTGAAATGTGACTTCTACATGGGGGTTGAAAAAACACCAATTTTAAAAAATCATAAGTCGGTAAAAAACACGAAGCACTACTCTATGTACCTACTATATAATAAATTAAAACTTTGTAACGTTCACGTGCTAAAAAATATTAAAAGTACGCATTTAGGTGATTTTGGGTTACTTAAAACAAGCAATGTCGCTAAATTTCGATATTTCAATAATTTAATGGATAACTTTTATTTGCCAGTTCCTATCAAAAAATCACATAAAACATGAATTGCAATTAATTAATTAATTACAAAAGTTGCCTACTGCTTCCATTTGCATAAATTGTGCATTGGTAATAAACCTTCTTTTAGTAAGTAACTAAGTTTCACTAAATGAATGGAATCTAATGCAATACAAGAAGCAAAAGAGTATAATTTTAAACGCATTAAAGTCTTCATTCGTTTATTTTTCATTTTCCTTTTCTTTTATTTTCCTCCATTTGCCTTTACCTGAAAGTCTTCATCGATAGGTGCGTTGGTACTCTCGTGGTAGTCAAATAATGAACTATTTTTGAGGATTTCAAAACAAATTCTAAATCTTGAAATAATTTATCAAATTTTATTGGGTAGCAATACAGTAGAACCTCGATTATCCATGCGCGCATTACCTCTTAAATCTAACAGTATAAGCAGTAAATCTAAAAATAGATAGTAATTCTTCCAAAAATTAAACTAACCCAATTAAAAATCAAAACTTTACTTTTATGAAAACTTTTTGATTACTAATTACATAGCAATATTTAAAACTTGCGATAACATGAAAATTGTTTCTGGTGAAATGTTCTTCGAGGATAAAATAGACATGAGTTTAAAAAAATCTAAATTATTTACATCACAATCAATAATTTCGTTAATTAAAGGTATATCATGATACACAACATACGCAGCTAATTTTTTTGTTCTTGTCATATCACAATTTATACTTTCTCCTAAAGCATATGATTTAAGAATATCGTTGATTTCAACTTGCCAAGAGTTAATCATATGCAACAACCTTTGACGCATGGCAAATAAAATTTCCACATTAACTAAATTAACCGATAGTGGAGTCTTCAACACTTGTGCACATAATAATTTAAATTGCCATAAATCGAGTGTATTAGGAGCACTTTGAAGATTTTCAACAACCTAAAAATTAATCAATCTATTAAAACTGCTAAAAAAAATTTGTTCAAATTACCTTTAACATAGAAACAAAATTGGAAAACACTATTTCTTTATCTTTCACAATGCAATCATAAGCAGATTTTGTAAATACTTTTGATAAAAATTGCTCTTCGCTACTGCTTTTGATATTTTTATCAGGAATAAGAATATTTTCGGCAAATTGGTGCACCATTGAATCTGATGAAAACGATGCAATGGCTTCTGGTGGTGGATCCCATGCTTCTATTTTAGAATGCGGTAATGCTCGAGTTAATTTACTACAACATCCCATCTTTCCTTCGATGTAAGTTAAACAACCAGAGCGTTGTTTAACTTCGACTAATCCAGATGATTTTAACTGGTGCCTAAAAATTTACAAAGTAACGCACATGCAAAACAAGTTTGCTGAATATGCTTACAGCAATTGTTCCCAATTACGACCACGATCAAACTCGAGTGACCAAAATCGTTCGTCATCAACCATAACCTTTGATAATGTTTCCAGAGAAGGAAGAATACAAGGAGCTCTCGAGTTGACTGCTACTCCCTTAAGGTTTACTAATTTTAAATTAGCATAACACATTCGTCCCGATATAATATCTTTAGGTATAAATAAGCGTGGTTCCACTGCAAGAACGTACAAATGACGAAAAGCTTGAAGATGATATCTACAAACAACAAAATGTTTAAAAAAAATATAAATAACTAGGCAATTAAATTTTACTTGTTATCGCTACTGTGGGTTGGGAACTTGGGATAAAATGCACAAATTAATATGGCAATGTTTTCGGGCGAATTGGAGAGGGTGTATCTTCCGCTGCCAATAAAAAGTAATCCGAGAGCCATGTGAATAGCTAGATGAGAACCATATGTAACAATTGCACTACTTGCTAATCCAATTCTTCGCCTCAGATGCCTTATAATACGTAGTATTTCTAAATTTCCTGTGCCTGCCATCACCTAAAACAGAGTATTATTTAAATTGAGCAAAGACAATGTTTCCTTATCAAGTAGTCAAGCAAGAAATTAATTGGTTGCTTAACCGTTTTAAAAAATTTTAATTTTTTATTTAAATCTTATTTTTGTATTAATTTCATTTTCTTGGTTGGTCATTTTAATATTTTTCTAAAAAATCTTAGATAATTAAATCTTTCAGATTTGTTGACGCAATAATATGGAAAAACGCTTTTACTTACCATACAAATTGAAATTAGAACTACATTGAGGCAAGATTCAATTGTAGGTTTTCCTGCCAATTCTGCTATCGATTTTCCAGTAAGGGAAATAAACATACGACAGAAGTGCAAAAGTATTGTAAAAACTTCATTATCAGCAGTTCCGGCATACTTTAATCCAAGAGAAAAACACGCACCGGCGATTATGTTACAATATGCTTGACTAAAAAATAGATATCTCAAATTTAAGACTTTAAATTAATAATGCAACTCACTTCATTCCTTCATAATCAAGATCGGGTGCAGTCATTGATGGTCTCACCATGCAATACTTCCTAATTGTATCTGGAACTTGATTTTCAATCCAGTCTTTGTTTGGTGCTATGGAATCCCACATTATTAAACCTACAAAACAATTTATTATTTTTATAAAAATGAAAGTTAATGAGCGTTACTTTTGGCTACAATTCGTAATAACAGAAAATCTGGTCTGACATAATTTAATAAATAGTGGGTTTCAGGCGGAGTCATCCAATTTGCTACAGTTTGGTTATTAGTACGCATATACATGAGGCCTAAAGCCAAGGTGGCACCTGGTGCGGTTACATCTAAATTGACGGTAGATCCCTCACGAATTTGAAAAGATGGCACCTTGTACTTTTCCCTTTGAGATCCTACAAATCAAAAATTATCAAAAGTTTCCACAAAATCAGAAGTTTAATTACCAGTGTACAATTTTTTGTTTCCTCCGTTCATGTAATAATGTAATTTATCGGGTACATTCAGATCTGTAATGGAAGATTGACGTCCACCAACCCCTAAGGTTACTAATCCCAACCCCAAACCGGCTGCCAACGAATATGATTCTCTATCGACGCTATTTTCCATTTCAGGACCGGGAGGCCTTCCTATTTCAGTTAAAAGAACTTCACTTATACTTCTATGTGCTGTACCTTGATAAACTAAACCAACGCCCAATAATGCAGCGACCTGTATAGAATGGGGGACTTCCAATTCAATAGGTGTGGGTGGAATTAAGCATTCCACGTGTAAACTCAATATTTTAGTTGTAAGCGGACACGATGTTCCACGTAAGGAAGCAGATAAACCTGAAACAGCAGAGTTTAAGAAACCCTGCAATTTTGAAATTTCAATTTTTACCTAAAAGCATTCCAATAGTGGTCATTTCGCTAAGTTTACTAAAAAAGTCTTGTAGGTCAACAGTTGATAAACTAGGAAGATGACCATTTAATCCCAATGCCATTAAAAAACCTGAATATTCCATGCTGGTTTCATTTTTGTCTAAATTGTTAAACACAATCCAAGCTGAGTTGATGTTTGGAGAATTTGGAGAAATTCGCAAACCACTTGCTACACCATTATGAAATTGAGGCCAATTTGACATATTTGGTGGCACATCAATGTGGCTTAATTCTACATTTACACCTCTTGGTGGTACTTTTCCAGATAAGCACAATTTTGGAAAAGGCAATGGTTCGGTTGCAACTGGAGATAATGTCCGCAATGTAAACATTCCCCTATAAATTATATTTTGTTTATGTAAGAAAGTTTTGACAGTTAAATCTTTTACCTTGCAACTGGTAAAGCCATCGTTCTGGCACAAATGGCATACAAATGCTTTTCTTGTTCTTCAATGAAATCGTGATCTGATACATCTGGTCTTTGAACTAAAGTAATTGGCACAGGTTTTGAGCTTTGCAATAAACGACGTACTTCTGCAACCCGATGATCTTCTGGGAAACGCAGTTTTAACAGGTTTCGATCGATATCTTCCATGCCGTCATCTTCTTCCTCTTCTACTTTCTTATTTGAAGATAATCCATTTGTTTGTAAACCACTGTCACGGGATACGATTTCATTATTTCCGTTAACTTCCAAATTACTCTAAAAATACAACAGTATGAAAACGCATTTTATAAAATACAAGATTGCCACAAGTACATTGATCAAAAGTGAGTTGAAATGGTGAACAAAAAATGATCAAGTTATTTTAGAAAAAGGAGAGATAAATAATGGTAATTCTACTGGAGGCTAAAGCGCTAAAAGTGCTATTTAGCCATCGGAAGTAAGAAGTAAGTAAGTAATTGTAATTTAAATATAATAAAAAATGTATTTATAATACTAAGTTTATTTAATTACATTTACGTGTTGTTATTATACACAAAAAGATTAATTTAAAAAAAACACCCCCAAGCCCAAAATAAAAAGGGATGTAAAAATGACTGACAAAATATATTATTTTTTAAAACAAATGTCAGAATTTAACGTTGAAAGTATAAATTTGAAATAATTTCTGAAATAATATGTACGTGGACTAAGTTTAAAGAAATATTTTATTGCTTAGGACACAAAAATAAAATCTTGCACAGGGCACACAAATAGGTAGTTGCTGCACATTTTTGCACCTTAAAGAAAATGCGTCGTGTTTCTTTAATTATTTATTTATTTAACAATTTAATAATTTTGTTTAATAATTATTAAACAATTAAATTCATATTACATTACACCTGTTCTCATGTTGCATTTTAAAGGCGCAACGACGATATGCAAAAATGTGCACTGCGTCCCGTGACTACGCCACTGCAATATTTGCATCACGTACAATAAGATGTTTTCTATTTCTGTCGAGACTTCTCTTACGCACATCCTATAACTAAGTTGCAATTTTTTGAAAGATGTCTTTTAATAATGAAACCAGGATAAGAATGTACTGCACAGTGATACAAAAATTCTAAGAGATGACATGGATGATTTCAATTTAAAAAAATGTATACTAATCAATTACAAAAAAATAAATTTAAGTAAAAAGTGTAATTATATTACCTGTTTAAGAAGTTCAGCTTGACAAACAAGATCCAACCGATTTAACAAGCTATAACACTCTGTTGACCACTCTTTGGGAGGATTTTCACGACATTTCCATAATGCACTATACAACAAGAGACTAATACCAGCTGGAAGGCTATCCAAACACCTTGAAGAAATTCCTAATTCAGTCATAAAATTACCATCTTTTCGTAGATATTGTAATGTACTTCAGCATCTTTTAGTTTAGGAGTAAAAGGAAAATCTATCGCAAAAGGTACAGCTAATTTAATAAAACTATCGAGATCAACTTGAGCATTTTCGGTTTTAATGCTCGTAACTAACATTCCACAGAGCTGCAATTAAAGATACTAATTTTATAAATTCAAATTAAAAAAATTAAGCAAACCTGAACAACTGCCTTCGAACGATTATTTACATTCAAGACGTAGGGGTATGGTACAATTGGAACATCGACCGTAAGTAACTTATATATGTACTCCATTATGCTTTCAACAGTTTCAGACATGCAAGGCCAAGCAATAACATTTTTTAAATTTTCTGCTTCTATTACTTTTACATTTGCATCGTACTTGTTACATTGATCGGGAAAATCTTTCCAATAATGTATTGTGTAATCTTTCAAGGACAAATCGATGGCCAGTTTACTTAAAAATTGTGCCAAAAATGGTAATTCTTCCGTTCGCATTGTATTTAACTTTATGTCTTCGTAAACTAAGTGTAAAGTGTAGTGAACAACTTTAATGTCATTAAATAATATGGAATTGATGTTTATTTGAACGTTTGATGTTTTTGGTAGTAGTAGAGATGTTTTTGGCACATTTTTCAAATGTAAATGTGTAACTAGATGTTCATAATTGTATTTATGATAATCGCCGTTTAATAATTGCTGCCAATCTTGATCTGATCCGGAAGGGGACTGCTTCTGCCTTTTTGAAGCAGATGATGGTGTCATTAGTATGTCCAAAGGTACATCATTGGATTGATCAATATCGTAGCCGAGCAGTTCTGAAATATCAAAGACTGTTACATTAATACAGTACAACAAAAAGTAAAACATACCAAACAATAATATGGAAAACAAAGTCCACTCTTCCTCTAAATTTATTTCATTCGAACCAGAGAGTTTCTACGAGCGTACCATTTCGATAACAAATTGATAGCATCATCTCTTGGAAGCGTTTGTCTTAGAGCATTTAAACAACATTCGACTAAAGTAGAAGAGGCTAAAGTCGGTAATATAATTCTATAAAAAGTTCCGTCGGAATACTGCAATGTCATTCTATCTTCTATGGCATCTCTTAAACCATTTAAAAAAACTTTAGAATCTGCAATTTATTAATTTATTTATGTAAGGTAAGGGAATAAAAATTAGTTTATTTTACCACTAAGTTGAGAAGAATTCATTGCTATTGGTATGCTGACATTTAACTTTCTGCTACTTATGGGAATTATGGGAGTCACTGGAGATATTAAATGTTCCATCATTTGTATATCATTAGTAGGAGTCCCATATTGAGGAAGCAACGTGCTTCTCCTAAAATAAAATCATTATTCCCGAATTATTAAAAAGTGTACTTACTATATTTACTTAGGAAATGGAGAAATAAATTGAGTTCTAATTTCGCTAGGTGATGGAGTATATTGTGTTAACACACCACCCACGTGTAATTTACCAACCATCGTTAAACCAGTATATAAAACAATACTGCTGTTGTGTTCCAAAATTGCAATCATGTGTAAGTGCTGCAATAAAAATCATAATCGTCAACTTGTAATTTAAAAAATGCGACTCTAAAGCATTACCGGTATAGGAACTGCATCGACAGCACTAATGCTGGTTAACATACCAAAAGAAGGCATGTTTATGTTTGAAAAATCCACACAAACAAGAAATAGTTGACTCTTTGGAGGTACCAAATAGCAAAGATACCAACGTTCTACTAAATCGTCAATTAAAAACACTTTTGTGGCTGGTCCACCATCACTAAAACATGAACATATAATAATTTGTACTTGAAAAATTAGAAAAATAAAAATGAAAAAATAGAGAAGAATGGAAACTGGGGACGGAGAAGCGGTATTAACTGTATAAATCCGTATAATAATAATAATAATAATAATAAAAATTAGAAACTTTTACTTTTGTCCAGCGAAGGTATCCGTCCAAACATGATCAAAACATATTATAGGGTCGGCATGATGAAATATTTCAGTCACGTCCATATTCGTACCTACTGATCCTAAACTAGTATCATTACGTTGTGAACGTACCAAGGGATTGCTCACCATTACTGATGATGCGGTAGGCGACTGACAGCGACTGCAAAAAACATAAAAATATATTTAAGGTGGCCACAAGTACAATAAACAAATAGAACAAATATTAAAAAAGTGACTAACCTAAAACCTAACTCTTAATCTGCGATTATATTATTTAAGCCTATGCTATTTAAGTCTAAATTTAAGCCTAAATCGCAGTTTAAATGTTTGTGAAACCGGGCATAAGTTTACCAAGAAACACAATCAAACCTATTGCATGTCCCAAAACAAAGATGTTATTTGCGATTGCTGCTCTTAATATTTTACTCGTAGGTTATATCCAAAGAGCTATGAACTTTGGCCAGTAACTGCAGCGCAAGAAAGCTGTTTTAAACATAGGATAATTTGTTCCTAATAATATAAAATAAAAGTGAAGGGTAGAAATTTAGGAACAAATAATAAATAACCGAAACACACCTTGAAATAAAAGTGAATTTAAGTAGACCCTAATTAAGTAACCAGTAGACCAGAAAATTTGTTACCTTATGGTAGCCATAGAATTTGGTTTAGAAGTTGGCTGATTTTGACTGTTAGGTTTAGTAGACTGTTGGTTGCTGTTTGGCTTTGAAGATTGTTGATGGTGACTGTTAGGCTTAGACGACTGTTGATGATGACCACTATTACTAAAACTCATAGCACTTGATGGACGACTACCAGTTGGAGTTGAAAATGGCGAAACTGAAGATTTTTTGATTCCGCACCTATAAAATACTCCATCCAATAAACCACATCAATTTTGTAACTTATTATAATTACCTTAAATGATAAGCTATGAACCGATGAGGCAGAACAACTCAATTTGTTTGATATTTCCATCCATTCTTCATTTCTAACTTTACGAATACAATACACGGTATGTTGACCAGTTAAATTATCATACATCATACAAATACTGGGTTTTTCACATGTGAAAACTATTCTGAGAGACGGATCATCGATTAATCTCATCGAACCCTGATGAATTGCAACTGGAATAGTTTCGTCCAAAGGATGCGACAATGAAAATACTGTAGGTATAATATCTTCTTCCACTTCAACGCAATCCCCATATTTATCTACCTCTGAAATCAATTTTATTAAAAAACTACAGAAGAGTTAAAACAACTTACTCTTAAAGTGCTCCAAAAGTACACCAAATTTTGTGCACCACAAAGCGCCAACCTCAAATGGCAACGCCGTAACGAAATCCTCATTATCTGCAGTAAATACTTGCATTTTTTGATCGTCAATTATACAAATACTGGGTAATGGAGTTCCCGAAGGTTCTTCCAGCTTGTACAGTTTTTCGATTGCTGCACATTCAAAACTAGGACGTTCACAATAAAATGTACACCACTTTGCATGATTAATTGGCAAATAAGAAGTATACGAACAAACTGTAGTTCTACTAAAATCACACTGATACAAAGTGGGTGCCGAAACTAAACCCTTAGACCAAATAACAACATTATCCTTCACATACAATTCCTCTTCCATAAATTCCGGACTTTTACATTTTAAATAGTTACTTTTCAATGCACTTTTATTTAAACTACCAGATTTGTTAAATTCGGTCAACAGCGATTCATCAGAATGTCTCTTTTTTGCACTACTTTGTAAATCCGACACACGTTTCCTAACTATATGTTGCAAAGGATCCGGGCACTTCCAAATGAAAGATGAATCATATTCTTCAAGATGATTCAATTTGGAAATAATGTCTACGTCAGGTTTTTTATGCACTTCTCGATCAATATTACCGCGTTCATTTTTTCTGTATCTAAAGATTTCCTTATAAACCATCGTTCGGGTTGTTGTGTTTCGTGAATTGACACTTGTTCGAACTGCTTTAATAAAAATTCTGAACCAACTAGTTTTTCAGTTTCTACTGGAACACAAATTTGAGAAGGTCCAGGATGATATTCAATTTGCTGCCGTCCACTTGGAATGAACTCCTAATAAGAAATTTAAAAAAAATAGTTTACAAAAAAAATTGAAATTGCTTAGTTATGGGCATACCTGTGGATCTCTGGCAGCAATCATTGTCTCTATTTCTTCTTCCAGATTTGCAAAATTAATTACGTAATAATATTAATAGTAGAAAATAAAATAAAGTTGATATATTTCATAGGAACGAAATTTACATGGCGTTTAATTATATTTAATAATAAGTTAGGTTAGGAAGAATTTTTAAAGATACAGGTTGCGGCATGGGCGTCCTTAAACGAGTTCGTTGGGGTCAAAGGACCTTTTAAATAATTTATTTTTTTGTTTATTTATTTAAGAGGTCCGTGTTGGGGTCACGTGCGGTTCCGTTTAAATTTATAAATTTTTGCGAGATGAAGTACAGAAAAAATGCTCCTCAATCTAGATTCGAACCCGTTGCCAAGCAACTGCCCTAATGAGGCGATTTGATGTTTTATTGTGCAAATTTAATTATGTATAACTAATTTTGGGACCGCTAAAGTTTAATAATTTTTGTGCAACAAGTTCCTAGAGCAATTCAAAACATTGTTAACGGTTATTTAGGATAGTTTACAAACTCTCAACACCAAGAATTTCAATCCCTGTAATGACAAAATTCCTCACAAATACCCACACAGACGATCGCCCGATAGCAAGAATTCCGATAAGAACAAAATCCCCATAAAGATTTTCAGATTAAAAATTATTAACAAGGGCCGCGTTAAGTTTTTTGGGATCTGGTCATATTATTTTTCAGGTTCTTTGAGGCATAAATTAAACATGTCTGATATCAAGGTCGTAACGAGGATTTACTTTTGGTGGGAGTTCACTTTATTCGGCATGGTACTATATTAATAACGGCCATAGTCTATGTTATTTATGTTTTACATTATCTTGAGAGGGGGCTTAACAGTCCTCATCCTCAAAAATTACGCAACAAAAATATTTCAAAGTGAAGTTTATACCTAATTCTCGAAAACTGGATTTCAAAACTATTTACATTTTAGTTTTCAGGATCACTGATCTAAAAGTTTTTATTTCAGTTGCGTGTGCTTGTCAAGCATATCATTAACTATCAACAATATTAGTATTCAGTAATATTTTTTCGGTTGTTGTACTTGTATCAGAGTAACTTTGTGGTCTTTCTGGAGTAATAAAATCTATACCCTTACCTGCAATTTTACTGGTTACCAATTCTGGTTCACATAGATCCTCTTAAAATCAGAAGAGAATAAAAAAAGTTGAATCCAACATCAATTACCGATAGTACATTTCGGTGTCGTAATAGAAAACCAAATCGACTGATTTCCAGAAATGAATTTTGGAATGGAATAATATCAGAAATTCAGTTGGTAATATTGCTAAATATTTGGCTGTTGAACTATGCTATGGGGTTTCAGTTGGAATGATATAATGTATCTAATAGTATCGCAGTATTTCATTATTCTGATGCTGTTTCTAGGTTTTTTTAAATAATTTTTAATTGTATTCGTTCGAATGACTTATTTTATAGTTAGGGGCACCTAATTTATTATTGTTAAATCTATTATAAATTTACTTGTAATACCTACCATAAGTTAACTATTTTTTGCAGCCAAAGCATCAGTTTCCGAGCAGTATACTCGGCTGCTTCAGTACGTCTAGGCATTATGATACATATAAATTTAAAATACTATAGCGTGTATTGAAAATATAATTGTTTTCTATTTACCTTGATTTTGAATCCTTAAAAATCGAAAATTACTACTCCAAAAAAATAATACTAATTTCTTCTATTCACTTAATTATCTTGGATATTCTTTAAATTTTTAAACCTAAACTTGATGGAAATTTGGAATATTATTCAATGTGGAGATTTTCAAATCTAACATTTCTTTTTATGTGCTGTTCCTATGAGTAAATCAAAAACTTCTTCCCATGTGATAATATAAAAATGACTAATACCACATTTTAACTAACTTATGGTTAGATGGAATCGGATGTTATGGAACTTTTAGTACATCGAATAAAAAGGTTGACTAAACAACTTGGAATGTAATATCTTAGATGTCTTGTTTGTTCTAAACTGGGTAAAACCAAAAATGAAACAAAAATCCATGAAAAATTTTATTTTATTATATAAAAAATAGTAATAAATTAGATTTATAACATAATTTAAAATTAGTCGTTACCACTATATGGTTTAACAGTAAGATACCTCCCAAAACGTAAATAATTTGTTTACAATATAAATTACAACAGGTGAAGCTGACTTCCTTTGAAAACTGTAAAATTTGCAATTGCTTATGTTTAAAAATACACACACACACAAAAAGTGAATAGTTATTTTCTTTTAAATGAATACAAAATAAGAAATTTTAAACTTAATTTAAAAAATTAAAGCTAAACACATATTTACTTAACTTATAAAATATAGAGGTAAAATCTAATTTGTAATTATGTTATCTACAACACAACGTACATATTAATAGTAATATTAATCCAGCTTCAGTTGAACTCAGGTACTAGCTATCATCTCATTTCCATTCCAAAATAATGCGCTCAAAATATGCGCACAATTTTTGCTTTCGAAAATTAGGTATAAAAAATAAATCTATTTATTATGAAAAAGTTAGTCTAATATTTTTAGTTTTGTTATTTTTTTGTCAAATTGTCATTTACAGAGAAAATTACTTTGCATTTTTTTCGCAAAATAATTAATATTTTTAAGATTATTAAAATTAGAAATTTAGTTTTGATCAAACAATATATTGATGCAAAACTCTAAAATTTATAATAAAAATAATTGCGCCACCATTAAATAATTGCACATTATAATCAAAAATATTTTAAATTGTTTATTGTTTAACGTAAATTATTCTAATATAAACAATAACGTACACGTATTAGACAACACCTAAACAGAGTAACTACAAAAATAACAAATGTAGATGAATTAAAGGTGATGTTGTGATAATATCAATCAAATAAACACTTAAAATCTAAAAATGTCTAACAACTATACTTTATCATTGTAAATAAATTATGCAGTAAAATTAAGTAGTAGCCATTTTTTTTCACTTAAATATTATACAGGAACATGTTAAATACAATAATTATTGTTGTTTTAGCTACCTAATCGACCACAGTGATGATTTTATAAATTTTAATAACAAGCTGCTAATGAAAATACACCGCATTATTACTTCCATCCTTAGTTATGACTTATGATACAATTAACCAATCTTCATTACAAGTTATAATACTGAAAACTTAACAACAAATTTATCCTGCTTGTTTCAAAAAGCATAGTTGTTAAACAATAAATATACAACTACCAATGTGATGAAAATTTAATATCATACAAATTTAAATTTTTGACATTATAAAAAAAAATTATATAAATAGCAACAATTTATTATTTATTTACAAAAAAAACGGTATTTGAATCTGTAAAAAACTTTAGCATGTACATCAACTTTTTAAAAAATGCAGCAAACGCACTTGCTATTGTATTTTACAATTCAATTCTGTCTATGCAATATAAGAATTTCGACACATACTCTAACAACGAATAAATAAAATGATAAAAATTTGTAAGTAGGAATTTTCTGTATCAACAATTTTCAAAATAAATCAAACAAAATTTAATCAAGAGAGCACGAATATTATGATTTAGTCATTTCAAGAAAATTCCCATTTGTTTGATGAAAATATTTAGTAAAATAAATTGAGGTATGTATTTTCATAAAAAGAAACTATTTGCAATTTTACTCTACCTATTTTGACATTTTTCGATTGCACATTGAACGGCTTCTGTGATGTTTTCGAATACTGGTATTTGTTTACGTTGAGCAACATCAGATAAATACACTCTTCCTCTATTGTAATCCTTGATTGCCTGCTTCGTTAACTGTAACAATTTCATTCAAGTGTAAATTAAAATAAATAAAATTATACAAGCAAATTACCTTTTCGTTCTCCACTAAACAATTTTCCGATGGTAGCTGCTCTATACACAACACAATTTTACTATCACTTAAACCAATATAATGAGCTGCTAAAATCATGCTGGTTAGTGACCTGGTGTCGTTGGTCACAACAAATAATTTAACTCTGCTTTTATCGATTAATCTTTTTCGCTGCAATATGCAATTTTCAAATACTGAATTTTCGCCGTTCCTATACACCTCCTCGTTATCCCCATTAAAGTACACAGAGCCGTTTGTCAAAAAACCGTTAATTTCAGTTTCATTTAAATTATCTAAACAGTTTGTTTCGCTCACAGCTGGATTATAATATGTTATGCCATATTTTTTAAGCAATGGAATAGCGATGCTTTCACGCCAAGACGATTGTGTTCTACACGATCCACCAAGATAAACGTCGGCCAACCAAGTTTCATTGTTAGTTTGGGCTTTTAACGCATAATTACTACCAATAATTCCATTATTTGTATTAGATATATCACAGTGCGTATTATTATTTGTAGAGCATTGACGTTGCAGTGGTTCACTAGCCCAATCTGTAATTTAATAAAATAAGTAAAATAAAAACAATTGAATCAAGCTAAAATTAAAATAAAAAAGTGTTACACTTTTAAAAACGTGCAATCTGTTTAAAAATAAAAAAAATTGGATAAAATAAGCCCAGCAAACAATTTCAAGAAAATACCTATAGCTGTGTTAAAGGGTCGAACAACAAACACTCTAAACAGATGCCGAGTCTTTAAAAGTGCACTTGTCCAGAATAATGAATCAAAAATTGTAGTACCATCAGCCAAAGGTAAGCTGCAATTTCCGCTGCTAAATTCCGCTACTAACGTACAAAACTGTTCAAAAGAGATTCGAGTCTTTTTTGTGTCGCTATTATTCGATGCACTAAGGTAACGATATAATTCCGAAACTTGTAGCGTCTTGTTTGTTAAACGGTAGTAAGCATCTAGTACGTTGTTTAAATGCAGCTCACCCGTTTGATTCACGTCGTAGAAATCAAACGTGTCCTTTAAGAACCTGCAAAAAACTATATATAAGCAAATTTTTTAAATAAAAACTTAAAAATTTAATAATTAATTAAATTGACCTTTTAGTGTAAACAGATAAACTGATACTTTAAAATTTGATAAGCTTAAATATGTACAAACTCATTTTAAAAATACAAGCAAGATGAGTCAGAACATACAGCTCAATATTTTTCCTTCATTAAATGTTATTTTTTTTAAATGTAAGATTGAACGTAAGACTATTACTGGTAATAATTATTAGATGATGATTTAAACAGCTAATCTGTTGAAATTTATGAGTTTAAAACACATATTTTTAAAAAATTTGTTTCTATTTTCTTTTTAAACACAATATTTGTAATAAGTACTTGCAACGCCCAGTTTCATAAAGGTGAGTTAAAATTTAATCTATAATTAAGTTTTCAATCAAAAGAATCGTGATCATATTACAAAATTGAAATCATAAACCATACCTGTATTGAATACAAAAAAGTAAAAAACCAACTAAAAAATAAAGAATAATTATTCAAAATAGCAAAAATAATTACTACTTGAAAATATCAAATCAACAAAGAGTGCTGATTCAGCATGAAATTATAATACCCCCACGCTTTTCGATAAATTGATATTTTTAAGAAGCTAGTAATCCCATTATGAAAAATTATTTCTTGACGTTTTAGTGCTTGCTTTGTTTTTTCTTAAACACAATAGTAATGTTTTGCAAAAATGTGTCTCGACTAAACTCAAAAAAAAAGTTAAAGCAACAAGTGGATGCCATTAAACGTTAATTTATTATTACGCTTTTAATTGAAATATTTATATGTAAATTTTTCATTTTTTTAAAATTTGGGTTGATTATTTTAAGTAATCAGAGTCTATTTTAAGCATAGCTTCTTAAATATGCTACTATATTTATAAAAATGTTTTAATTTTAGCAACTGTACGTGTCAAATAATATTAAATTAAATAAATGTTACAGGAGTATTATATAAGACAGAAACATTTCCGGAAGTTTTTATAAATTTTGCTATTTTCGATAAAAATTTGGGTTGATTATTTCAAGCAATCAGTTAATTTTAAGTATAACCTCAAATTAAGTAGGTACATTGTAGTTAATTTCAATAAAAAAAATTTAATTTCAACAATTATGGTAAATAAGTAAGTACTGTAATAATTTGGGTATTATTAATTTGTAAAATATGTTATAAAAATGAATTTAATATAATTGAATGAATTTAACATAAAAATAAAGTTACGTGATTTTTATTGAAATGAAAAAAATAGCAGTTTGGTCCCATGAGTTTGAGAGGCCCATAGCAGAACCAGGACCTTCATATTTTCGCAAACCGATGCCTAAACTGAATTTACATTCTATTATCAATTTACATTATATTTGAATAATGCAACTTTAGGGCCCATGAATGTTTTTGCACTAAAGATCCACGACACATTATAAGTTTAATAAGTTTAGTAAAATCGTGTAAAATATTAATATTTATTTTACTAAACTTGAAAATTATTAAAATTATAATTAAATATATTATTAACCTGTGAAATTTATATTAAATTTAATTAACTGAACAATAAAATAAAATTGTTCAATTAATCTGTTAATTTTCAAAATTTTAATTTAATTAAAGGATAATAAAAACTTCAACTTATTGTTTTAAAATATTTTAGATTCATAAATTAAATTAAAATTTTAAAAATTAAAATTACAAGTGTGGTCTTTGGGGCCATACATCCTTGCCGATCTAATAAATACATATAATTTTGTAAATTTATTTATTTGTAATGCAAATTCATACAGCAAATTCAAAATTATTACTGTAAGTGCAGTCTTCAGACAGCACAAATTTGACAATTATTCTAAGTCACATTTCTCTTTCTATTAATTTATCTATAACGCACAAATAGAGTAAATTGAAATTATTCCCACAACAGCCAGCACAAGCTTAGCAATGTACCAATTATTAATATTTCTAGATTGATGTGATAGGCATATGTAAAATTGACCCACCTGAAGAGGATCCGCTGCTTAAATTGTTAAGAAACTTTTTTGGGAAATTCATGTCTTAACATTTGATCTAGAGCAGCTTATTTTTAAATAAAAGATTCAAAGATCTGATGTGCAGGTTATGAAAATAAGTTTACAGCATAATATTAATGTGTAGAGTCAATTTTCTAATGATTATAATATAAATTTAAAATATTGGAACTGTTACTGTTGACATTCTTTTAAATAAAAGATATCAAAATGCTGGTTTTATAGGAATGAAGGAAAAGCAATGCTCTTTATACTTCGACTCTATTCAGCCTGTTTGATTAGTATTTCAATCGCTCACATTTTAACGCTACCAGTTCACACTTGCAAAATTAGAAATAAATCATGAAATTCTTACCTGAGTTTGTTGGAAACTTGTTCTTCGGGAGATATATCATTAGAATTTAAATTTTCTAACAAATGTGTGGTATGCTGTAAAGCTACAGTTAAATTGGTATAAACTTTTATTCCTTGACTTTTAACTAAAGCTAATAACGAAGATTGCCCATCAATTAAATCTACATATTCCCTAAAATTTACTAAGACTTAGAAAATCATTAACAATAACATTAAAAAATTGTTACCCTACCTATACTGCAATTCTTCTCCCATAATACTTTGACCCAGCTGATACGGATGTGCCACGATGACAACGCACCTGTTGGAAGCAACCAGGTAAGCAACTTCAATCATGCTTGATACACTGCGTGTCTGATTGTCCACAAAAAAAAATAACACCGAAGCAGACTGCTTAGCATCGTGTTCTTCGGCCACTAATTCTGGTCCCCATACTGATTTTTGCTAAAATAATATCAATAATATTATAACTACTATCACGCTTTAATTTATTACACTTACCGGATTATAATAACTAATGCCATGTTTCTGCAACTCGGGTATAGCAATGTCGGTTCTCCACGTTGTAGGATTACACGATCCGCCTAGGAATACTTCACACTGCTTAGTACACTCTAAAATAACAACACTCGAATTACTCTAACTGATGGATCGGGTAATAAAACTGCATACTATTGTTACTTCTTTGTTGTGAAGTTTTTCTGTCACATTTTGGTCTCTGCAATTCCCTGGCAAATATGCAAAATTCTCCAAATGTAAGAAAAGGTGCAGTTCCATTTCTTCTGCTGCACTGCCTCGCACAGTGAAGCATATCTAAAACTAACAAAAAAATTATTGTGCACTTCGAAGAACATATTTTGAGGTTATAAAATAGTAAAGCTAAATTTACTGATCAAAATTATTGTATTTTGAAACTGTTTTCAGATTTTTATCTCATAAAAACGTTAATATTAGAAGAAAATTAGTAAATCACCAACTTTTTCGTGAACCACCAACTATATTGCAAACATCATAGTTTATTTTGAATTTTTTTCGGTAGAGTAGGGCAATTCAAATTTGAATAATCAATATTAAAAAAAAACAAAACCATAACCTTATTTATTTATTCGCGATAAGTACGGCGATAAAAATATTTGTTTGGCAAACGAATTTATCTGATGGCCTGTTATAATTTTTAAGTTTAATCGCATTTTATTTTTAAAAATTTTGAACATGGCGCACCTACGCATAATTTTAAAATAATTAAATCTATAAAACAAATAAATACCTTGTGATTTGGACGGATATAGCTGCATGTCATTGAAGAGCTTTTGAACTGAATCTCCAGGAATGTGTGGAGTTTGACCAAGTCTACTGCAAATTGTGCTGTACACTTCCCTGAAAACAATAATATCATGATTAATCACATTATTCATTTCCGATTTATTTGTGGTAGGTACTTATTGGTTTTCGTCGAGCTATCATTAAATTTATGACAATTTTTGTAAACAAAAAGCTACCCAAGTCATAATATTTAATAAGAGATACCACTAAAAATTAGATCAAAGACTTGAGGAAATAAGAGTTTCTATTTATAGCATACGCCTTTGTAATACCAATAACTTTACATGATGAAGTGGGACGTGACGATAAAATGTGAATTTTTTCAAATTTCCAATTATTAGATTTTGTTTTGCTGCGAGCATTTAAAAACAAAAGTTATGATTTCTATATTGTTCAAGATCAGTGTAAGATTACAGTCGAGTTTTGAATTGCAAATTTATGTAAATTTACATCAATTTATGTAACTGGCTTAAGACCGTACTGACAGTTCCTACCAGGGACTCGTGTAACATTGCAGACAAATGAAAGCCTGTTGATTCACTTTTAATATTATTGAAACATAATTATACTTGACATAAACAAAACAATTGAATAACCTCAATCTGGCATTGTACATTAGTATTTATTTGTTAATTGAAAATAATAAAAAATAAAAATTTAATATTACATTTTTGACATTTGAAAATTCAAACTATTTGTCCACGATTGTGAATGTAAATTGGTCTTTTAGAACATTTTAATAAATGTAAAAAAATTGAAAATTGGTTGCGGAATAAACAGAATTGTAATTAATGAGATTATTTCTAATATAGGAAAAGAGGGGGGAGGGGTAAATATATGAGTCTCGTTAAATATAGAGTATCTGTTAACCGTAAGTTTAGCGTACTATTACATCATAGAAAATTTAATTTTAGAACAACAGGTAAATGCCATTCTAGTGGAGTCACCAATTTGGGGAAATCATACCTTAATTTTCAACAATTTAAAAAGTTTGTTGTTCGTTGCTCACTTTAATTGCAGTACAATTAATAATGAAATGCAATAAAAAGTTTACTCGTCTCTAATATTTTTATTTTTAAAGTTTCTATATCCTAGTTTCCCAACCTTTTTAACTTTTTAGTGTGAACATGTATTTTTCGCTCTGTTCTTAGTGAAAAACAAGCAGAGAAATAATTTGAGCAAAACTATAATAATGATATGCGCTTATTATTGTTAGTTTCGTATAACGTCGTTAGAGTGGAAAAAGATAAACTAGCGAAAATTTGTAAAAATGGAAGACTTGGACGACCGCCCAAGAGATGGGCCCAGAGCTGGTTTTCTTCTTCCACAGAATGAACCGAAAGCCAGACATACAAGGTCATCCCTAGCCATAAGAAGAAGAAGAACTACAGTCAGCACAGTACCGTATCCATACATCGCCGAACGTTCTCAAGAACGTTGAACTTAAATTTATGTTGTAAAATTACCAATAGGTTTTGTACAAATTTTGTAATTATTTTTTGGGTCCCTAGTCTTTTCAGTAAAAATAGTATGTACCTTTAGGTTAAAAGTATCTTTGTCTGACACGCATACTTTTGCATAAGCTCGGTTACGCAAGCTTCGCCTTACAAATGAAAACATTGCTACGCTTTAAAAAAAATAACGCTAGTTTACGTTGTTTCGTACTGTAAATTTACATGTCAAATAGTACATGTAATTCGTAACTTTTACATACGATGAAAACTTTTCTAAAAACTAAAGTAAAATGTAAAAAAATGTAAAGTAAATGTAAAATTTTTGCCAAAAATAATTAAGAATTTGAATTTTTTGTTATTTATAATATAATTTCAAAGGTACTACAGCCTGGGGTTTTTGTAAACTTATTAATAATATCCTCCCAGCCGTACAGATCTCCCATTTGTGGATATTAACGCCATGGTTTTGAGACTAAAATGCCATCTCAAGACCTTGACTTGAGTTTGACTCTGCACTGTAGAGTACCGCGACTAGGTCCCATACCTCCTTCATCAGGATGGCTTCATCCTTCATCACTTGGAATTCGGGCCGTGGAAAAATTTGGGCAAGATCCTATTACCGCATGAATTGCGCTGATGCGGCGACCGTTCAGTATACGGCCAAACTCTGGATGTGGCTGCCGGAAGAGCGGGGCTGGAATTATGGATTAATCCAAATTCTATATAAAGTTTTAGCAACTTTAAAATCGATTTTTTAGTCACTAATCGTAATTTCAAGTTCATCTTCACCTTAATCGAGTTACAGTAGAACTCTGCTTATCTGACGCTCGCTTATCCGACCTTTCCGAGAATTTTTACATGTTATCCGACCGAACAGGCGGATATTTACGTACATAATCTCGTCGACACGAAGATGGTCATGCAGATTGATTACGTACCTGCGTTAGTACTACTATGACAATATTATGTAAATAATATTAATTTAGTTGTTAATTCCGAAAAAATTAGTGTTACAAAAAGTCAAAATCAAAAATAACATGATATGTTTGCTGTGATTTATGATAATATGATTGCAGACTTAAATTTCATGTTTTGATATTTATTTCAGCCTTCACGATTATCCGGCCTGAATTGGGTCCCACGTTTAGGTCGGATAAGCGGGGGTCTATTGCATTTTTAATGTTTTTATTTTATAAAATAAATAGATAAAGAGTTCGGTGATACTGAAGATCCAAACAGATGTTTACAATAAAATTAAATATTATTCATATCTAAAGCTTATGCTTTAGTCCCTGCAAGATAGACTTCAAGTATTTTGCCTTAACTTCGAAAAGGCGCGCATAAACTGGAAGCTCCCAATCAGATTCAATTATCATGATACTTTAATTTGATTGAATCTTCACATTTTATATTTTATCTTAGAGTCAAACTTAAGCACGTCTCTTCGAAGCAGTCGTTGAACAGGCTCATCAACTGTTGATCTTTTGCCATGTCTAATGAAATTTCTCGGCAGAGCAATCTTCATTACAAAACATACTAATAATATAATATGAATACTACTCCGGAAGTTTTCTTCCGTCTGCTCCTACAGATATTATGTAACCCACACGAAAGCATTTTTCTTAAAATGATTAGAATCAAAACGAAAGAAAAAATTACCAAGTTTAATTATAATACCAATAAGCTGTTTAACATCGCTCAACTTATCAATATGGCGAAAGTGAGCAGTTTGAGATACCATAATAGCTTTATCTTTAGTTACAATATCAATGGGGTTTATTGACCAATCTTGCTTATTTTGGAACCCGAAGTTTTTCAATTTATTTGTGGCACATTCTGTATAAATACTAGGGGACGGGTAATTACCCTGAATTCCGATTTTGATCATTTTTAAAGTGGATTATGAAAGATGAGGGTCAAATTAGCGCTTAAAAAATAAAATTTTCGGTCGGTCCACAAATTTTGGAAAATAAACGGCTTTAAAAATTCGAGATTTACCGTGGTTGCGTTTGTCAAAACCTACTCCGCTTCGGTCCCCTATTAAACTAAAAAGATCCCCCTAGACCAGTCCTACTCGGCAAAATTGGTAAACTCTTTCGCTTGGTGAAGCGATTTTTATAGGAAAAGTGTATTTTTTTACCTTATTTATTACCTCGAACCAAATACTAGAGCATGTTTGTCGGAACAATAAAAATTCATTGTGCAATCAAAAATGATAAGTGTACCTTATAGTATTGTACATTGTATATGGAATGCACTATCTCCACAGATTACATTAAGAAATTAAAAAACAAGATTCGGAATCTTCAATATTTACAATTTAACATTGTACCTAATGGATAATTATGTTTTTAATTATTAAAATATCTTTAAAATATGTTATACTTACATGTTAAAAATTATGAAATATAATTGCAATATAAAAGCACTCATTTTCAATGGCCTTGTTGTATTATACTAAATACAGTTCAGCTACATTACACCATTATTATTATTATTATTTTCATTTAATCAACTCTCATAAACAAAACGATAAGAATATACTTAACACTACGATAAACTACCAATCAGAACTAAATAATTAATAATATTTATAATGTCAAGCAATTGAGATTCGCTATCACTACAATAAATAATTTTTATAAATAAATATAAGGGTGATGTCATTATTCAAAAATATAATAATTGTAAGCAGCGGCGCCGATACAAAGTGGTGCTGCGGGATCAAGTATGGGAATTACCTGCTATATAAACTCTAAAAAAATGAAATAATATGAAAAAATTGTACCAAATGATTTGTTTAATACGAACATATAGCCCCTGGATGTAAAACCCCCCAGAACTTGGCGGCAGTAATATTGTATGATACGAAATTATAAATTTAAAATATAAGAAAAAATATGTGAAAATTATCTTTGTAATTACATAGGTCAAACAATACTAACATTAATAATATAGTGAAGTAGCTTTTGACTTCCAGAACGATAAATTGAATTTTAACCATGCACAAACAACCGCCTTCAAGGAAAAGATTCAAGATTCAAGGTTTTCCTTAGCATGAAGGAAGCTTAGTGTTTATCCTACAATATAAATAAGATCAACAATTTTCATGGTATCCCGCATAATTAATAGCCAAACAATATAACCACATCTTCAGTAATTTCTTGACGTAGATACATGGTTGTAAGAAAAACCTGTTGCGTGTAAAAAATTCTATTCTGTAATCTCGGGAGATTCAATTTTTCAATCACAAAAATGAAAGGCTTTTATATTAACGTCTCAATTATTTACTAGCACCGCAATTATTAATAATTTAATCAAAAAGCAAAATTGGTTTATTCCATTATTTAATATACAGAATGACTAATAATAACATTGAATAATTTAACATCAAGACCTAATATGCCTTCAAGTTCAAATTAGTTCAAATCTAAAATTAACCTTGGCCCTCTTCAAATTAGCGAATTAAATTTATTATGTAACTGGAACGAAATTGTTTACTTTATTTTAAATATTTTAAACATTAAATTGAAACGATTTTATAATGACATTATACACTATATACTAATTGAAATAATGAACATTTATAAGTGTAGGTCGTGGTGAATGACACATAAACATAAAAACGAATGATGAAGATATTAAAAAATATTGCCTATTTGAATAAACATAACTGCTAATTTTGAATAACAGATGGCGACAGTTGAGACCGAATAACAACTTTTATTTTTCGTATGTACGTACATAATATACTGTATACTACATAAAAAATTAAGTAATTTGGTTTTGGCACGTGAAAATTCGAATCTTACAATGTGACATGTAAAAATTCTATTATCAATTCCGTTCAAATCCTACATGATAAATGTTTACGACATTCATAGGTATTAACCAGTTGTTACAACCATTAATCTTACATTACGTACCCACATTTGCATAATACTAAACAGACACTCGTATAAATAATCGTTTAATTGTATAAAATTGAATTTCAATCTTTAAGTTAAAAAAAGCTTTAGGCAAAAAATAGAAAGTAATTAAATCAAAGCATATAAAGGATAATCAATTTCTGTTCATTGGATTCTCAATATACTACGTAACAAATCAAATAAAATTAGAAAATTAATCCAATATTGTATTGCTATCACGTATTTTCTTGAACATTTCAAATACCAGAAAATACGACTTTTCGATAGTAAACATGCCCAGAAGTTAATATCTTTGTTTGCAGAAGGGCTTCTTCAGTTTAATTTAATTGGAAAAAGTGGGCGAATACTGTAGAGATTCTCTTGCTAAAAGGGGTATATAAAAGGGATGTTACATTTGCTAAGATCACAGTTTCCATTACGAAAAGATCGACTAAGGTGAAGGGTTTTATAAATCGTCGAGCTGTTAAGGGCAATTTTTTTTATTTTAGATTATTGATTATGTATCGTTTTGTGGTGGTGATAGCCATAATCCTAGTCATGGTTAGCGTTTCGGCTGCACAACTTAACTTCTCAACCGGATGGGGAAAACGAGCATCCTCAAGATTGATAGAAAATGATTGCAAAACATCTGTGGATGCAGTAATGTTAATTTATAAAATGATTCAAGTAAGTTTATTTATTTTTATATTTTTTTTCTTCTAAATTAATGTTACTTGCGTTTTTAGAACGAGGCAGAAAGATTGATCAGTTGCGACAAGGTGTCCCAATAAATATTAATTATAACAAAAAATGTTTATTTTGTGTCTTTAATATAATTTTGAAGTAAGTAAAAATAAATGATACTGCATTATAATTATTGTTGTCATTTTTTCGGTAGTTTTCTTTATATGCACGATTTTCAATTTAAATTATTTTCAATATAGATTTTTTTAAGTTAAAAGAAAAAACAAAATTTTGCTTTTTAGCAATTTTATCATTTTTGTCAATGCAATGTTAATTATTTTTAAATTGTAAATTTTTGAAAATTTTATCCCATTCAAATTAATAACATAAACGTAAAATGTAATCAATAAAATTCTTAAAATATTGCTATATTTTTTCGCAATTTTAAGTTTGTTGAAGTCGACGATTAACATTGAATTTGCTCGACATTACTAAGAGGTTTATAATTATTTTTGGCGGACAAATATCTTTTAGGTTGTTTTTATAGCATCAGACCAATCAGACTGTAAAGAACTTTTATTTTTGTTGCAAGTCTGCAAAAATACTACACGTAGGCACTCGTGAATGCCACTTCAAAATTGTAATCTTTATCTTATGTTGAATGAAAGTCCAATTCATTGTCTCCTTTGTTTAATAAAACAGAATTTTTTGTATTTCCAAATTCGTTAGTATATTATGTTCTTTACTTTACTTCTGATGATGTAACTTAGGTGTGGAGTATAAAAAGTCAATAATAGAAAGTAAAATAATACAGATATTACGTCAAATTGTACGGTTAACTCTTGGTTAATATCCACAAGAAAAAAATTAGAATTGTTAGTCAAAACATCCAAAAGAATTATTGCAATAAACAATAATACTTTTTTGAACTATCAACAGATATAACATCCAATCGCTATTATTTGTCCTGCCGAAAGAAGGTTCCGGAAGGACAGGTGGCCAAAAGGATTGCCAAATTTTAATTACTCTGTCGAATAAATCACTTTAATTAATTTAAATTAAAAATAAAGTGCACATAGAATATTACAAATTAACGTTAGTACAGTAACCAAATGTAATTTTTCAAACAAGAAAATACAAAAATAAATCTGTTACATGTATTGAGAAGCCGAATTTTTGTTTATTTTTTGCTCTCTTTGAATTTTGCAATTTGGACATGTTTAGAAAAAAAATTGTTCTAAGAAACATAATCAATCTCAAAGCTCTGCTTTCAAAATATTATGAAATGGTTTTAAATATACGGGTACTTCCGGTTGGCGGATATCCACTATTAGCAAACTTACTATGTAATTTTATATCGTGACAAATTAAATTAAAATTTCACACTTATTCCGCAGACAATAATTACAATAATTTTCAAAATTAATTCTTTCCACGATTCCGTTAGTTTTATTTTCACTTTCATATACAACTAACATAATATACGAATCATTATTGCGGTGTTTAAGAATTCATTACCCATGCTTGATTAAACATTCACCTTACATTTATAAATTTTTGTAATTGATTGTTAAAAATATGTAAGTTAATTGTTTATAAACTCTCTATAAATACTTAACATAAATACACCTGCACAATTTAAATGATGTCAGACACGGTAAATATGGGCATGAACGTGAGGGAAAATTTCAATCAAAGGTTAAACGCTGTTGGCATTATTATGATCGATTAATTTATTTACCTTCCTACGTACATAATATAGTACCTACCCAATTAAAAACTGAAATAAAAAAATGATCTACTATATAGTAATCGTACTGGGGGACCCCAGGCAAAATATTTGGTTAAATTTTTTTACATTACTAATAGGTGAATAATATTAATATCAAGTCCTAAACAATATGTACCTATAATAAAAAGTTATCGCCAATGAAAGCTGTAAAAATCGTATTTTCCCTGGTTTGAAATCCACGTGAGTGCCTCTGTGTTTCCAATAAGCATACAGAAATACAATGTCGCAAAACCTTAAAAACCAAATGTATTATAATATAATGATCTAGATTATCCATCATACGATTTTTTCATATAATTTTATCTCATCAGATAACTAAATAGTGCGATAAAAAATAAAAATCTCAAGAAAATATAAATAAATAATAGGAAAAATAGTAAAGAGCGATTGGTAATAAAGATGTCTACACACGATCATGCTTGTAAAATATCAAAAAAAATTGCTAGGTACTGGTATATTTGGGACACGATTCTATGCATTAAGGCACCTCAACAAACCTTAGTCTGCTCCTGAGCAAATCAGGCATCATGTATTGCAAAACTATGGTACATGGTAAGTCGTCAATATAACAAATTAGTATACATAAACCTATCAATCACTTCTAATATATTAAACGATAATTATAAAAAGCTTCGCTCGTTATCCAATTAAAATATTAGATGAAAAATTATTCCTTATAAAATTAAGAATTATAACAAGTAAATTGAAGATTTCCAATGAAATCTTTTGTAAACAATTTAATTTGTTATCTATACGTCCCAAAATAATATTAATATTATCAGATATGAATGAAATTACGAACTACTCTACTTTGTACTATGTATTAGAAATTTAATTTTTCTTGTGCTGTAGTACATAACCTACTACTTGAAGAAGTTGAAATCGTTAAAATTAAGAATTGTTGACTGTGTTCAGAAATCGATAAAAGTTATTTTTATTGTTGGTAAATAAAAATTGATATTAAACAAAAAATAGGTTGTAGCTTGCTATTGATTGAAGTCACTGCTCCAAAAAGTGGTGATGTCATGATGATATTCTCAATATTATTAGCAAAAATAAAACAAAGAGCAATATTAATAAATATCCTGTAATCCTTTATAACCTTTTTTATGTTTTTGCCAAAACAAACAAGCTGATAATCTATTAACATCACGTTTTGAAAATGCAATTAATGGAGTTGTTTTTTTGGATGGCTTTATTTTATTGTATTTAAATATTGGGTACTTTTAGTATGTATCCATTTAAAGTGCTTTGAAATGTAAAAAGAACAGATTTGAAAGTTAATACCGACCGGGAAAATTGGCATTTTACCATCATTTCCATTTGAAATGAAATGAAATAAAACGATATGCAAATACGACGCTATGTTCAAGATGGTTTGTTTGCAGAGACCAGCTACTATTATAATGAAGGTAAAATAAATCAAATCGTGGATTATAGGTACTACATACATAAAAAATGTATTTTAAATAAATAAATAAAAATGTAACCTTAAAAACCGATGATGCTGAGAATAGCAGAATAAAAATTCAAATTTATAAGGATTCTATCCATTTAACATCACGCATAATAAAAAAACAAAATAGAAACATATATTTGGAGGTGATTAATAATTCTAAAAAGATAATAGAATGTATGTTATTTCCTGTGATGTGTAGGTATATTCGTGAATTTATTTAGCTAATTCTTTACCAATTATCGACTGCTCGTGGACTTAAATCACTTGTGTATTTAATTACTCAAGAAAATGGTGGCTAATAATATGTATGCGCATCCCGAATAAAATTTTGATAAAAGCTAACCATAATTTATGTGACTCGGGAGAAGAAGCTTCCACGAGGTTACTTGTCGTGTTAGGCAAATCCTGATGTCATGGCTATATAAAGGCATTCGCAATATAAAGAGAAAAGCAAGAAATACGCAGCGGTAGTTTGATTGTCATGATTTTTAAAGTGTTTACGCATTATTATTATTGTTGATGTTTTGTTAATGTCACGGGCTATGACCTCTTTTACGACAAAAATGATGACAGAAAAATGAGATCACTTCCATTAGCCAAATTCATCCATGGGGATAACACCTACGACCGCCTTATTTCACATTCAACTATCGTACAACAAATCATTATCTTTTTCAATGAGCAACGCTAGACGGTGTGATGAACTTATAACAAAATTTGCATAAAAGCTTTCTCAGGAAACTTCCTAGAAGGAGTTTAATAATAAAATGATCTAATATTTTGTATTATGTACTATGTACTCTGTAGTTGAACAAAAATACAATAATTAAGGCAATGAACTGCGTATTCTTAATGATGATCAAAGCACAAGGTTGAAAATAATATTAGTATTGTAAACGACAGTACCACATTAATTTGTGAAAAAAACACCAAACACAATTACAGACATAAAAATTGACAATGTAAACAAATCATAGTAAACACTGGCATACTATTAAATATGATGTAATTGAATGCACGAGTATCCAATTATCTTATCATTGTAATTGATTGCATTATCATTTTAAAACGTAAAAATGCATTAAATAGAACCCCTCCCCAAAACCAGTTAAGTGCATCACTTTCACGAAGTTTAAAAGCTCATGCATGAACGCAAGATAATAACGAATATTAGTACCCAATTTTCATTTGCTGCATTTTTGCAGATGTGATTCGAACCCTGCCCTTTACAGGTTTAGGTGACGTTTACTTGTTGAAAAGGTTTTCATTTAATATTATGATTTATTTTTTCTTCTCTTTTTTGAAAAATTGGGCCGAATTATGGAAGATGGTTATTGAAGCGCGAGGTCTGTAGCTCAACTAACAAACACAAACCAAAGCGGTCCTTTATGGATTCGAGAAATTACCACAGCGAAAAGGCTACAGTTCAGATCCCTGATTTTTCTATAATTGTATTATACGGCCAATGTGCCTATTCGCGGCCATGTATCGAGTCTCGGCCAAGAAGGATAAAATAACAGTTACAAAAAATCATATTAATAGTTTTGACAATACAAAACAAATCCCTACCATAGGTAAGCCAATTGTAAGGCAAATATCAAAATATTCTCCGTTTATAATAAACCTAAACAAACAGCCCATTTATGGAGTTTCTCTGATGATTTAATCAGACTAAATGCATTGAAAATGAACTGTTAATTGGCAAATTTTGTTAACTTTAACCTTGCTAACAATTAAAACTTCTTAATTATCAGTATAAATTTATATTTACATGATAGTAAAGTAATTTTTTATAAACCTGTTGAAAAATGATCTATCAATTTATTATTCAATTTTGGTAAACCTTTAACATTACTTTGATAAAACTTATTTTATTATGGTCTGTCCCACTATTTTACATACACATTTAAACTACTATACATATTTATTTTTATACGTTATCAAAGAAAATTTAAAAATAATAATTACACCAAATAAATTGATATCACAATATTACAGAAAAAAAAATGTTGTCAATTTAATAACTTATACATTAACTTATGAAAATATGTCTATAATAAAAATCGTAATTATGTACATATAAACATAATAATAAATCTATAAAAATAAACAGTAATGCACCATCGTGCGTAATAATACTAAAATAAGAAACTGCGTCTCGAGAATATTATATAGTAAAAAGTGCAATCGCGTTGATTCATTTTAGAAACGAAATATTCCATCAGGTGAGCGAGACCAAGCGGCTCGCGAACAAGTTTTTGTGCCAAAATTCACGGGTTTGATTCCCGTGATGTAAAGATTGTCTATTCTCGTGGTTCGGAATCCAGGGGAAGCTGTAGGTTTTCTGTATCCATCACATAAAACCATATTCCATAATAAACATAATTTGAATTGAAACTAACTAATGCCCGTTTTCACCAACCAATTCCTAACGTTAGAAGTTCCCTAACTTTGAGATAAGAAACTCTTATGTCAAATTTGGTTTTCACCCAGCGCTAAGAATTCCTTAAGGCGTTAATAAAACCCTAACCTTTGGTATTTCTTATTATGGGGGCAAGGCAACGGGAAACCACCCCATTCATAATATTTCCTAGTAAAATCAGCTTGGCTTCTGCTAAGTTGATCGCCTACGCACTGTGTAAGTGTATGGCACTCGAAAGAAGAAGGTTGAATTTTTGTTACCATATTTTCTTATACGGGTGCACGTTTTGACCAGGGCGCAAAATACCCTAGATCCGGCACTGCGTATTATACATATTATGTAATTCGACTTATGCTATTTTAAAAAATTTATATTATTTAAGTGCACGTAACATATAAAAAAATGATAACTGGGGAAACCGTTTGGTTGCTTCAATTTATAGGGTGACAACACCCATGGTATGCAAATAGTTTACCGTCAAAAAATTACAAATTGTTTCGTGCGGGCGGTTCCCTTATTGTAAATTACTCTAATTACGTATCCTGGTCATAACATTGTACTTAATATTTAAAATGTTTTGCGTGCTGAAACACATTATTGTATTATACTTTTGAGTGTAGGCTTTATTAAATTGGGTACTTGGTGGTCTGTTGACGTAAGCAGAACTGCCAGTTATTCATGCGAACACGTTCAACTTTTTGTGATTGTGTAATTTTACCAAGTTTATTTATGTTACTTGTTTATTACTAAATTTACAATTGAAATAGCAAACCAATAGGTACCGAGTACCACCTATACTTGATATACTGGTACAATATTTCAATGATATTGCTATTATAATACAACTCAATCTGCGTGGATCTACATTGAGATGAACTTCAGATGGAATATTAAATTACACTTATGCACCATTACACGATTATTATCATATTTGTAATTGTAATCCATATAACATATGTATATTAAATAACACAACATAAACAACTAAATGCTTACCTACTGATTAAAAAATAGATCGTTTCTTAATAAGTTGATGAGATAATTTGTCATCGTAATTTAATCAGTAATATGAAAGAAATTTTTTTCTCTTGTAACATTGTTGGTTCAATGAATTTTACAAATTACATTATGCACATAAAACAAACAATTTATAAAAACCATAGATAAGGGATATCGTCGCCCAAAAATTTGTACCGCCAGAATTTGACCACGTTTTTACTGATTTTGAGTAAACCAATGAAAAATCGCTCTGATTGAGCTCAATTTGTGTTATCCAGAGAAAAAGTCCAAAATTCTCTAACTTATGTCCACTTGCACCGAATCGTTTTCGTCATTTAATCATTGGCGGAATTGGCATTTTAAATACGGCTTAAACTTAACTAATGTTTAATAAATTCGGTGCAATTGGACATTAGTGTATTATTTTGACCCAATGAAACGCCCACCACTATCGGTTTCTTCAATAAGAAAAAATTATTTTATTCCCAAAAGGATTTAAAGTACTACTTTATGCACGAAAAAAGTGAACAGAAACAAAATAGCAATAAAAGTTTTGAGACCTTCATTTTATAATTATTGTATTTAAAATGACCTTACTATAAAAATAAACAAAATATAATATTATGATATCATTGTTAACACATCAAAAATTTACAGATAAGTATCTAAATTGTTTTAGCCGGAATACAAATTACACATTATCAACAGCAGAATCACGATTAAATTTTTTTTTTTTGGTTAAATGAGGAATTTAAATTAACATCAATTTTTCATATATCGTTTTTTGCATGTGAATAAGGCTCCAATCCACAGAAGTACTTTTTATTTTTGTAAAATTGTACAAAAATTGAAACAATCTCTAATTTCTTACATTTTGAAATATCTTTTTATTGCAAACGTGATGAAAAAAAGCATTTATTTATTTTTTGACGAATAAGCGAATAACAGAATCCTATTTTCCACTTTAAAGTTTAAATTATAATCTTGGACCAAAAAACCTACATTTTAATCACTCTGTAACTTCCACAATTTGTAAGTACATACGAGTGTCTACCAGTGGCGGTTACTATAGGGAGGGCAATAGAGCACCCGCCCTCCCACATAAAATACTTAATAATTATTATTATTGCCAACTCTGCCATAATAAATAATGACACGCAAAATCTTCAAAACAAAATTTCAATATTTTACATACAAAATTAAGTTTTTATGTAAATACAGTAGGTAAGAACTTTAACATTTTAAAATTTATTAATTGCAGTACACGTATTTTATTTAGTAATGATGAAGAATAAATAATACAACATGTATTTGCATATATAATACATAACTAATAATGTTTATCATTGTGCCTACTAGGTTTAGCAAAACCATGTTAGCATTGATTTGGTTTATTCAAAATAGTAGTAGTTAAAACTTAAAAAGTTGGCGCCATCATTTAACCTTCTCAACATACTTATAGATGAGCAGTACTTGGGTATACATTCAAACAATGTCAATGTCGAAAGCTCCTACATTATAATTATTTATCCCATTTGTTGTTTCGTGTACCACCATTGTCGACAATAAAGTAAAATATTGTTTTAAATTTTTAAATTTCGCTAAACAATACAGAACACGTTTAAAAAAATGTATTGTTCATCACTAAAAGATATATTACTAATGTATTTACTTTGAAATAAAATTGAATTCTTTAAAAACACTACATAATTTAAATGCCATGTCAAAACACAGTTAGTTTATGCCAAGGTTTTAAAATTTACTAGTTGCAAAAAATAAATTGACATAGGCTGTAACAGTGTAGGACGTATTGCGTCTCAGAATTTATTGCACTCACTCGATTTTACTCATATTATTCCAATATAAGTTACCTACAACGACATGATTTAATTTTAAATCCAATCGGTTGTTTGCAAGTGATAAAATCCAAGACACCTAAATTTTTTAATTAAATAATCGTAAAACGTCAGTCAAAAGTTTTCAGGTTTGAATTGAACCATGTTAAACATTTGCAGGTAAATGCGAATTTCGTTGAGCTAATTTAGAAAAATTATTTCGATTTAACTTAGGCATGCATCAAGAGCATTCTTCTTGAAGAAATCATCTACATTTTTACTAGCCCGTTGCACCCAAGCTTCTATGCAACCTAAACCCTTCGTCAACCCACCTGCAGAAACCCACGATGCATATAACATGAGACTTGGACGTCCAGAATCTCCCCATTTAACAATTTACGCCGTTCAATTAACCAGTTTATTGTCAATTTCGCATAGAATAGCAGGTTTCAGATAAACTATAATCCAAAAATTGCACTACCTACCGTTCAATGTTTTTCAGGTGCTGCAGTGGCGGGTTACATTATTCTCTTCAGTTTGACAACATTTGTATTGCCAAATGAAATAAGCCATTATCTTGAAATATTAGAACATTCCCAGCCAGGTGGCGGAAAAATGTTTTTTTTTAAATTCATCATTTCTTTTCCATTTTGTTACCATTATTTTAATGGAATACGTCATCTTGTTTGGGATCTTGGACAATTTCTCACTCTGCCAGGAGTGTATAGCACTGGATATGCAATGGTAGGAGCATCATTTGGTTTTGCTTTTTTATTTTCCATTTTATAATTTCCATCACAGTGTAATTTTTATTGTTATCATAATAGTAGTAAAAAAGCTAATCAAGTTGAATGAATTTTTACTAGATTATGTCATACAAGTAGATAAATCTAATGACTAATTTTTTGATGTGGCATAAATTATCACCCAGTTGGATGGTGAATTGCTATTAGAGAATACATAAACCATTGCCAATAAAAATGTATCAGCAGGTTTCAATAGAAATAGTCTGTAGGTACTGAACCAAAATATTTTGAACACACAGGAATTGGTAAGAATTTACCACAAAAAAATTTAAATGATTTCTGCGAGAACACCATGAACCCCAATTTTAGAACCGCTGGTTTAATAATATAAGAAAAAGTAAATTTTCGTTTTTGAAGCGTATGTTGTGCAACAAATTAGTGTGGCACTAAAAAATTTAGCATACAATTGCTTCACATGAACCTTTGCAAATGCAAATAATAAAAAGATGTTATTGTTGATTATTGCGACTTACAGCTTCTCAGTTCATATTGGAGGTTAAATTTTGCAACAAGTTGTTACAGATTAAGGTGCATGTCGCCAGCCCCAATTCAATTTTTATTCAAAAGGTCTAAATCGTTTGTGCATCGTTTGTGCATGATTGTGCATTCTTTATTTTCGTTTGTACTTTTTCGTTTTAGAATTATTTGAAAATTTAGTTGGGGCTGGAGACATGCTAGCCCATTCAGAATTTTGTTTCGAAAATAGTCTTAATCGTTTGTGCATCGTTTGTGCATGATTGTGCATTGTTTATTTTCGTTTGTACCTCTTTGTTTCCGCGTAATTGAAAAAGTATTGGGGGCTGGAGACATGCTAAATTTAACTTTGAATTTTGGGTTCAAAATTGTTCAGATCGTTAGTTCTTAGTATGTACTCGTTTGTGCAAACTTTTTTTCGTTTGTACCTCTTCTCGTTTCGAGATTTTTAAGAATACAAAAGCTAAATTGACGCGCAGCAAGATTAACGAGATTCTCATAATTTTTTTAAAGCCGAATAACGAATCTTTAGATATTTTGATGTACAGGGTGTCCCCGTGACCGTGAAGAAGCTTTGACGTGGTGATAGATGATACTTTTATAAGACAAATTTTCAAATAAAATTTTTGTCCAAGTTCAAACCCTTGGGGATACTGGGGTATAATATACCGAGTGGGTGCTAAATCTGTGGGGAGTGGCGAGAAGAGAATATACAGGGTAGAGTAGAAGATGGGGAGAAGTCGGTGGAGACAGCGGGTGGACTATGAAAAGGAATAGAGGCAGAGAAGAAAAGAAAGAAAATGGGGGGGGGGGAATTATTCTAGAGGAGGGATTGGTGTTGCATAAGTTATGAATCAAAACAATTCTTACATCACGTACGATACCTTTATAGACGCTTAATACTTTGATACCTTAATTCGGCTATTTCATTGATAGTGAAGTTTTGTTTTTAAAAAGGAGTATCCCCCAAGGGTTTGAACTTGGACAAAAATTTTATTTGAAAATTTGTCTTATAAAAGTATCATCTATCACCACGTCAAAGCTTCTTCACGGTCACGGGGACACCCTGTACATCAAAATATCTAAAGATTCGTTATTCGGCTTTAAAAAAATTATGAGAATCTCGTTAATCTTGCTGCGCGTCAATTTAGCTTTTGTATTGCTTAAAATCTCGAAACGAAAAGAGGTACAAACGAAAAAAGTTTGCACAAACGAGTACATACTAAGAACTAACGATCTGGACAATTTTGAACCCGAAATTCAAAGTTCAAATTTAGCATGTCTCCAGCCCCCAAAACTTTTTTAATTACGCGGAAACAAAAGAGGTACAAACGAAAATAAACAATGCACAATCATGCACAAACGATGCACAAACGATTAAGACTATTTTCGAAACAAAATTCTGAATGAGATGTCTCCAGCCCCCAACTAAATTTTCAAATAATTCTAAAACGAAAAGGTACAAACGAAAATAAAGAATGCACAATCATGCACAAACGATGCACAAACGATGTAGACCTTTTGAATAAAAATTGAATTGGGGGCTGGCGACATGCATTATAGATTACAACAAACTGTAAGTTTCAGCGCTTGTTTCTTTGGGTTATATTACATTCGCAATTTCACAAATTACAATAAATTAAAAAAAATTAGGCAAACCTGATTCGTTCCAATTTTTGTTAATCAAAATTCGATAACTGGCCGCAGATTATCTAATGATATTCTGTTATTCATTCAAAATAAATAAAGTGGAAATTCCTAATTTGATTTTTCCCCCTACGGTAAAATTAGAAAAACTTACAATGAAAACGCAAATTTTAATTTTATTGTCAATTCAGCGGCTCTTTAATTATTTATTAGCGTATATTACAAATTAATATTGCCCAATGGTAGTAAATTCAATATATCAAAAATAACTTGCAAATTTCCTTTTTATCTAATGATGTCATTTTTTTGCATATTTGGGCACACATGGAAAGGTTCGGTGATCTAATATTTTTGATATGAGGTTACAAACTTTTCAAGTTGTTCTTACCGTATTTAAATCTCAATGACGCCTTCTTACTATTTAGGATATAACAGCTAAATCGATTATTAAGCCAATCGTGAATGACAACTAATTTATTCAACACTATTCACATCAGAAGAGAGAAGCACACTTAATACTATAAAACAGTACTGATGTAAAAGATGCTGGATATTACATTATTATACAAATTATATTACATAACATGATATTTCCGGATAAATAAGGTAGAGATGAATCTGGAAAATGCAAAACTGCGGTAGTTAGGAGGAAGTGGTCGGATTTTGATAAGAAAAATATTTAGTTGATAGTATCGTGGGAAAGTTCTGTAAATTGAAATGCTACGACTATTACAGTAGATAGAATTTTGTTAAATATAAATTCTTAATTTTGTCTCGGAATTTACCCACTTCTAAATATTTACTTAAAAAAAACTAGCAAACTTCCAAACTATAGAAGTTTATTTTTCAATGGAATGATGGGTTCAACACTTTCACTTTGCTGACGATCGTAATTTGCACATCTTGCGTTGGTTAACATTTTTGATGAGAAATATTATCCCAAGTGTATTTACTATTCACATAGTAGTAAGAATTTTACTATTTATCATAATGTCATTCATGCTTTCTAGTAGTAAACAAATTTATTACTTCGTTCTCGGTATTGTCTTGAAACATTTTCTCATGCCAGGAAATGACACAGACAACGATAATGCACTATTGATCCAAATCTGCATGATTTTATTATAAGCGAAAAATTACCACAGATGTAGTAGGTATAAATTAACTTCCAATTCTTTGGTCAGGCAGTAGACATAAACTTGTTAAGTATTCAAAACAAATAGAAACCTACCATACATTATCAAATCTCAAATTTTTCGTCTAATTTACGTTTAGGTAGTTTCATTTTAACTACAGATCGAACGAAGTTTTGCCCAATTCACACAGTCAAATCCATCTGTTTGGTCGAACCGATAGATCTGGATCTGATAATGTTAAGGTGGGCATTAGATTCAACGAATGCTAAGAAATTGCAAATCTTTGGTTTGGATCTGCATTAGTGCATGTTTCTATTACTACATAGTAATTAACAGTCTTGATATTATTCATATAATTAAAAGTATGATGTATTAAGTTAAATGGATGAGATAACATTTTGGATACTCCAAACCACGTAAGTCATATGGTTGCATGTTCTGGTCGAGTGAATACATAGTACATTTTAAACCATTTTGCGTCATATAAATTTTATAATAATAAAAACGTTTTGTAAAGCTTTTCTGTATTATTTAAAATTGAATTTTACATAATCCATAAATATTATCTATATTAATTATTATAGAATTTTAGCATAACGAAAGAAAATAATTAATTCGTACAACTTTTAGCAACAGAAATTTCGATACATTTTCTATCACAAATATACCAAAAAATAGGTTTGTAGGTATTTAATTATTATTAATCGTTAATATTCATCTAAAAAAAATTACATTAGGTACTAGATATTTATAGGGGACAATTCTTAAATTTGCATTTTTATTTTTCAACATTTGAAAAAATGTAATACTATTTTTTCTAAACAAATTTTTAAATCGTCCTTGTAGATAGTTCTACTCCCGGAGGCCCCCCATTAGCTCGGGGGCCTTATAGCTGACACTGATATGCTCATATTTTTTCGGTGTAACTCATTAGCATATTTTTAAATAATTAAATTCAAATTAAAAAATCACCGAAAATATGATGATTTGATGACTAATGCCTTAACGAGCGCGAGAGATATTAAAATGGTAGATTTTTAATATTTTTAATTGTTATTCCCATTTAAAAACGGTATACAAATGGTATTATTATATTACCGAAACAACATGACTGTTGCACATAGTAAAAAAAACAGTAATGAGTTGAAAAAAAAACTCATGATCGCCCTACTTATACTTATGTAAAAGTTTACAATGTTTTAAAATATAGTAGTATTATGTACTATGTGGGTAGTTAATATTGCAGAATAAAATGTATATGTAGATATATTCAATAAAATTTGTAAATTTACAAAACGAAGTGAATGATTTTAATGTGTATTTAAATAAGTTCTTGAATTTATACAAAAGTCAATTTAATTTGAAATATTACAAGATGAATATATAACTTATAATGTAATAACAAAAAAATACATACGTTCATACATTAAAACACCGAAAATTGAGTGTATTTTTATGGGGTAGAGATATTAAAAAAATATAATATTCAATATCTTTAAATACAAACAAAGTTATGTTATTAAATACTTTAAATATATAAAACAGTAATGAGTTTGAAAAGACAAAGTCATATCGTACTTATACGGTATAAAAGTAAAACTGTTTCTAAAATATGTAGTCGATTATGCTATGGGGAGCATTATATTGCACGAAAAAAATATGTAGATAACTATCAATAAAATTTGTATAATTATTAAACGAGTAAGATATTCATTTGATTTAAATCAGCTTTGTATATCTATCATTTAAATTAATTTGATTGAATCCATTCACGTATTCCGAGTATCAAATGATACGCATCTAAACACTCAATGCGTCTATTGAACGAATTCAAAATACATTTGATGATTTCCTTGTATTTTTTAAATATAAGGTTTGTTAAATCAGTGACTAGTTGCATCCATATATTTTCTTGATGAGCTCGATAGATTCATTTTTAAATAAATGTATATGACAATCATAATAATAGTGCATAAATGAATTATGCAGTAGGTCAGGTACTTACTTACAGAAATTATTTATAGCAACTATAAATTATTATGTATTTCAAATAATATAATACACAGTAATAACATTTTTCTCGTACAGGTAACTCATAAATTGCGACCGTTTCGAAAAGTACATTTTAAATGGCTTTTCTGTATACAAACCGTAGTTTTGATTATTTGAGTGATTAACTCAATTTTTTACAATTTTGTTGGTAGGAGCTGGCGCGAAATTTTGTTTGCATTTTCCGTGGTTATTAATAAGTTTAGAACTGAAATTTTAACAAAACACCCAAAACAAATTGAAAACAACACAATACAAGAAAAAAATTTCAGATTTTGAAAAGGGGCTGGCGCGAAATTTTGTTTCTTGATTTCCGCGGTTTTATTAAGTTTAGAACTGAAATTTTAACAAAACACCGAAACAAATTGAAAACAATATAACACAAGAAAAAAATTGCAAATTTTTGAAAAGGGCTGACGCGAAATTTTGTTTCGTGATTTCCGCGTTTTATTTAGTTTAAAACTGAAATTTTAACAAAACACCGAAACAAATTAAAAACAATACAATACAAGAAAAAAATTCAAAATTTTTGAAAAGGAGGGCTGGCGTACTATACTGTTTTTCGCGATTTCCGCGGTTATTATTAAGTTTAGAACTAAAATTTTTAGCAAAACACTCAAAAAAATTGAAAACAATATAATACAATCAAGTTTTTCAATTTAAAAAGGGGCTAACTTCACGGACATGAGTTAATCGGGGCTCAGAACGAAAATTTTCTCCAAAAAAGTAAAAGAAAAAAGTAACCAAAAAGCAACTCCGAAAATTTTATTTCTTCTTGTGTGAATACGTAAAAAAACGTTTATTTTATAGTTTAAAAAAATTATGTAATAATATTTAATAAAGCCAATAAAGATTTTTTATAAGTAGGGATATCTTTTTTAAATAATAAACAAGTTAAAATTTTCTGTTCCCTCGGCTGCCTCCTTTTCTACCTGCAAAATTTCAGCTCTCAAATTGAATTTTAGAATTTCGTATCCTCCAAAATGAATTTTCCCAAATTAAGATTAATAAGACGGGGATTTTTCTCAAAGTAGAAAAATATCGTCAACAGGTTCGGCGACAATCGAAAAACGATAAAATTCGAATAAAAACATTTTGCAGATGAAAATATTTCTCTTAATTTACGTGAATTCTTATAAATTCACAGAAACCATGTACATAAGGGACGTCCGTTAATTATTTGAACTAAAAATGGAAGGGGGGGACCGACAAAATCTCCCCAAATCTCATTTTAAGGGGGGGAGGTCAATGAAAATCTCGCGTCAGCTTTGTAATTCAGAGAATTACATTATTATAACAGATTCACTTTAAAAATTACTGGTCTCTGATGTGGTAAAAATTGCAGGGTAAATCACACGTGAGGAGAAGGGGGTCCCACCACATCTTACCAAATCTCACCAAGGGGGAGGAATGATCCAAATTTAAAGAAAAACACCTCACGTAATTAATAGACGCCCCTAAACAATAATTTATTTACTTACAAAATGAGCTTGTTTAAGCTTTCAATGATAAATATTTCCGAAAATTTCTGACAAAAAGTAATTAACAATTTTAACAAAATTATATCATTGCATGCTTTACTAAATATAAAGTTTAATTCTAGAATTTCAGGATTATAACAGCAATATTTTGTAGCTTCTTGTATTTTTTATTGCATATTTTGTATTTTCTTCTTGAAAAACATCCCCCTCTAAAATTTATCGATTTCCATTTGCAAAAGTTTTATTAAAAATTATTACCAACTTCATAAATTTTTTTTTTAATATTTGAAATTTAATTTAAAAACAGAAATTTGAATTTTGAAAAATGTAACAAAAGTAACCGTTTACAAATAAAAGTAACTTTTTATGAAAAAAATAACTCATTCCTAGCCTTGGTTAATTTATGACGATCTTAATCCGGATAAACGAGAATAAAATTTATAAAATTAAATGCCGACCAAAACCGATTTGGACAACCTCTGAATTCGGAAAACCAAAAATTCGTATAACTGAAACTCGACTGTATATACCTAAATAAATAATAAATATGCCGCCAACAGTCACGTTATTTATTTTATTTTAATTAAATTAGAACAAGAAAGAAATAATATTTCTAATTTTAAAATAGGTACTGCTAAATGTAAATACAAGTTCGCCCAAGATTAAGCTATCGTGTGGTGTGTAGTGACTTTTGCTAACAAAAGCATGAGACGACGATGGCCGCGAGCTATTTAGCTTATTCTTACCATGACATCATCGATATTTATGAACAAGTATCTATAATTAGTTGTACGTAAGGTAAAGTAACCTTCGTTAATATGCGGCGAGAAAAGGATCTTGATATAGTTTTTTACCAAAATTTTACAAAAATGTCCCATAGAGATGACGGAAATTAGAAAATGCCGGCGATTGTAAACTATTTCAAACAAGAGTTATTGAAAGGCAGGATATTGCAATTTCAAATATTAATCAAGACAATTTTAAATTGCTTAAATCATTTTGCATCATTGGTATTACAATATACATCCGCACATCCATATTTTTAATGATTTCATTTATTATATTATAGTCTTTCTAGCAAATTGACCCTGCACTAGAGGTCAAAGTTGGTTGACAAGCTTTAGGTCAGATTTAACACTTAAATTCAATGACGAGCCTGCAATTAATAGACGGCATTTTTATGCACCAACAACTTTCGAAAAGTTATATTTAAATAACCTAAACACAATCAAAAACTATTAAAATAATTTTTGGCAGGACACTGTAAGTACGGTGGTCCATAAATTAAAACCAAAATACTAACTCGAACACGAATATTTTCGTTTCTTTCATTACGACTTTACATTTATTCTGTTCGGCGCTGGTTTTTTAAATAAATGTAAATAAAAAATCTTTCCGCAATATTAAACAACACTATCTATAGATCAAGGTGAGTTAAAAGTTAGAGATGACAAAATCAACCACTTTCATGGACGAAAATCGAAATAATTTTGATCATCAAAAAAATTTTCAATTTTATTTAATAAATATTTTGTAGTAGTAAATACATAATATTTAATTTATTTATGCACAAATGTGTGCATCGTGTAGTGCTTTAAATATGTTGTAGATTTTTTATAGACATCAGAACGTATTTAACTCGTAGGTCGTTGGTCTTTAACTCCCTGCTTACCTGCAATTATAACTATTGAGGTACATATACTAAGAATTTCGATGTGGGTTTGTCAAAACATAATATGTCAATTAATTATTATTAAATTTTTCATTGTAGTTTTTGATTTCAATTGTAATGGATTTTAATCCATATTCATTAAAGGCTAAGTTTAACTGAGGAGATTTTACCAGTCAAAACAGCATTGTACAACGGTGTCTTAAACTAAAAATATAAGTTGGAAAATTTTAAAATTTCACTTGGCTTGTAAAAATTTAAAACCTTTTTTATTGAACATAAAAATTTTATGAAACCAAATCAAGTTTAATTTAAAAGACCAACAAATATTAGAAAGTCATCATATGTACTAAAAATCTAAATTTACCGAATAGGTAGATAAGCAATTTTCCTTACTATATCCTATTTCCAAAATTGGAAATGTGCATTACGATGTAACTTATTGAAAGGTAGAAAAGCAGGTTTTCATTATGAATATTGAATTTGTCAACAAACTTATGGGAAGTCGCGGTAGTGCGTAGGCAAACATACTACTACCGACATGCCTACGATTAGATTAAAAGAGGTTGCATAAGAACGTTGATCTATAAATACAACCACTTTTTAGTTGCTTGTCAGACATGCTAATGTATCTAGTAAATTTTTAAAAGCTAACTTTTACATTGGTAAGGCTGTTTAATTAAAAGCATCAGAAATTCTTGCCGAAATACTCGAGTTCGAATCCTGTTTTTAAGAAAACTCGTTTTTTGCGATGACCAAAAAAGTTTGGGACTCCATGAGCCTAATAAAATAAATAAAATTTGATATCTTTTCGTCAATTTTGAAAAAATAGTGTAAATGCTGCTACTCGTTTGGAATCATCAAAATGTTCATAATTTATGTTATAAAAATTAATTCATAAAACATCTGTAACTTTTAAAAAATTGAGACTTATTGGAATGCACCAACAAGGTACATACATAGTACATGTATACATAGAACTGTGTCTATAGTTATCCCAGATTTTATGCACTGATAATTTTCTAGAGTATCAACCCAGAATTAACATTTTATAGATTATACTAATAGTATACCAATAATTCATTATGTTTAATTTACAGTATCCGACAAAAAGAAAGCGACACATTCATAATTTTGTATAAACAATAAAAAGTAAATTTTTGAAAAATATGACACAATTAAATCAATTAAATGAAGTTTTAGTAAAAATCCTAAATCAAATCAGAGAAATGAATTTCTTAGAGTTAATTTTAAATATAATACATACTTTCTTTTATTGTTAAATTAATCGTTTTGTAATTACATACAAAAAAAATTAATTTTTCACCCCTTTAACAGCCCCTAAAACGATAAGTGCCCTTAAATTCGGGGTAGATTCATCCGTTCCGGAAAGAGTAAGTATTTGATCTATGCTGAGTTCGTTAATCCCCTAATATTTTTCATAAATTTTTCATTTGAAATATTTTTCATTTTCTCATAAATGGCCAAAATCGAGCTATACTAGACCAATAAGAAATTAAGCTAATTTTTTGATTTTTCACTTAAAATTTCTTTTCGTAACTTTTTTTGTCAGTTTTGATTAAATTAGTAATCACCATGAAATGGCACAATATTAAATTATCTATCGACCCTCAAGGTTCAATTCCTTAAAACCCTCTTCGCTTTTTTTACTAAGTTTTTCTTAAAATTTATGATTTTATATTGAAATAGTATGTCCAACATCATTAAAATCTAATACTTAGGTTGACATTTCATCTATTAAACTAGCGAAACAAGTGTAAAATTTTGGAAGGTGGCCCAAATTTTTCTTTTCGCTTGGTTCTAAACCGAATTTGATGCGGTCGGAACGTTGTACAAATCCACTAATTTAATTTTGATGGCAAGGTCAATGTCGAGTCGTAGTAATTTGAAAATCGTAAATATACAAGGTCATTCAAAAAATTATACTCACATTGCTTGGTGACGCATACATGTAAACTGTCAGTAGAAATAATCATTGATTAGATACGTTGATTATCTGCGAATATATTGTAACATAGTTGTGATTTGAAATTCGATAGCTCTCTATACTAACTAACATCTCTATTATAACCCAAAGCTTTTTCAAGTGTACTATGTCATGCTTAACCTTTTTTAGAATCCCAAAAATGAAAACATTTTTCTAAATAATTTGTAATGATTTAAAATATAAAAAAACTAGCCGTAGTATAATTATTATCTTTATGGAAAATTAATTTCTTTTGTTATACTATAACATCTTTGCTATGTTTGTCCAAGTTTGTTCTTCTGTGTGCTGTACCGGTTGATACACTGTAAATCAGTGTTTAAATAGTTATTGTACAACTCGTGTTAGAAGTGATACTTTTTTCACGAATGTGGAAATTTATTTGGCGAGACGAAGTCGAGCCAAATAAACCACATGAGTGAAAAAAGACACTCTAACGAATTGTAACACTATTTTTATACTTTTATTAAAGGACTTAAATTATATGCATAATTTAATAGTTTTTATTTAAAGGTATGTACTTAAAGTTAAATATTAATAAGTTGGCTAATTTTAAGTAACCAAGGAAAAGTGTTTATGTGCAATGAAAAAAGTTACTTTTTTCATTGTTTATTACTTTTTCACTGTGTCATGACAACGCATAAAAATAAAAAAAGTGACACTTCTAACACCAATTTTGATCTTAAAAACCTAACTTTTAATGAAAGTATAAAAACTATATTATATGAGAATTTGCGTTTGAGTTGCATAACGTAGAAAGCGTTTCTCTGAAATATTTGGGAGTAAATAATTAGTAGAAGTAAGTCGACAACACAATACTTAATAAAAAGATTTCCAAATTTTCTTTGCATTAACTTCTTACCAATACGGATTTTAACGTACAAATAAATTTACCTTTAAGTTAGGGAATTTATTAATTGTAAACTATTAGAATTTATAATATGGTGGCAATTTCACTTCTTACGCATTTTAATAATATGGAAACGTTTGAATAATATCCCCTTTTAATACTATTTAAATTAGTAGTACGCACATAATATGTACATTCCTGCATATATTAATACATAAGTATCGATAATAATTTTGAATGACAAAAACAAAATTTAATATTGTGATCTCGTAAGTGAACAGCATGAATTAGCTAAAAAAAAAATTTACAGGAATGAAAACTATTAAATTTTGTATTTTATAAAACAAACTCAATAAAAAATTAAGATGAATTTTGAAATTAATTCAGGGATTAAAACATTGCTTATTAAAAGCCAAAATGTGAGGTAAATGTTTACCCACCCCACGACAATAAAAATAAATTCTAAAATACTACGTTTTATGTCAAATAGCGTATGTACTATGTACAGTAATCGATATGCAGCACATTATAGTCGAAATAAGCAATGATGTCATGTTCAAACTTAAACAATACAACGTACAATATTGTTTTTTCAATGTTGATAAGCATGCTATCGCAAAACTTGAAAACTTGTATTTCAAGATACCGTAAAATTATAAACCTTTAGTCAGTACTTTTAAATTTTTTAAAAATTAGGAGTGCTATTATATAAACAATTAGAAAATTATGCGACAGATACGAAACGCGCACAAAATAATTAATTCACGTGTTATACATATATTTTAATGGACATGATATCATTGAAAAAAAAAACTATGAGCTTTAAAGAATTTACAATTAATTATTCATTACATAGTGCAATGAAAAAGTGGAAGAAAAAATGAAACCATGAAACCATTTAACCGAGTACGATTTTTTAATCACTCATCAGCTTAGCTTGCTTCGAACCGTTCGACTGTGAAAAAATAATACAATGGAAGCTTGCGGGCAAATGGTTTACGCAAATATTAAACTTACATCATAAGTTAACGTGCAAGAATTACCTAACACACGAATCAAAATACTCGTGATCGAATACAATTAATACAGAAACAACAATTTCTTTGAACAAGTAAATTCCATTAGCAATATTTTTAAATCAATAAGGGAAAAAATAACATAAAAAAGAAATGCAATAGGTATTTGATATAAAATTATATAGTATATTACAAATATGTGAATGGTCTGATGGTAGTGCGAAAAGTTGCTTGAGGTTTTGACCATCCTGAGTAGATTAGCGTAAAAGTGTAAGTTAGACATATCAGATACAGTGAAACCTGCATAAGCCGGACCATCTACGCTTACTACATAATTTCAAACCATAAAATTTTCCGCGATAGATAGAATACTGAATTTTCCAGTATCTTTCAAGTTTTACAGTAAAAGCTCCTTATCCGCGGTTCCGTTATTCGCGGTTTCAGTATTCGCGGAAGAAAAATTGAGACCACTTTCTGTATTCGCGGCCGAAAATTTCATTATTCGCGGATTAATAATTTACGATTTTGAATATTATAATTTATATTCAAAACTCAAAATTAAATAATAATATTTAAACGAAAAAATTTAGACTTCAAGGAGGTTCTTGTTTTGGACAATGCTCCGGGTCACCCTTGTGAGCTTGAAACTATGCATCCGAATATTAAGGTGATATTTTGCCTCCGAACACGACGACTTTACTTCAACCAATGAACCAGGGAATAATTCAAGCTTTGAAGTTCTTTTACATTAGGCGAACCTTTAAAATCATTCTGGATATCATGGAATGTGATTCTGACGTGAGTTTTATGGAATTCTGGAAAAATTTAACATAGCAATGTGCATTGTTAACATAAAGGAATCGTTACAAGAGCTCAAGCATTGCATACACATTGCAATCATATTGGAAAAACTATAGGTTGATCTAACAGTCTGTGAAAGTGAGGATTTAAACAAATTAAAACATTAACTGACACAATTGTACAAATTGCTAATGGAATAGGACATGATGGTTTTGAACAGATAGATTCGAGTGACGTTCAAGAGCTGCTTCAATCACACGATGAAGATTTAAGTGAAGCCGACTTGCAGGAAATGTTAAAACCCTTCAAGCTTCAACATCTTACAATGATACGATGACAATCACCTTAAAAACCAGACCGCAGGTTTCAAATGGCAAATGAACTGTGAGATCACTTCATTAAAATTGACCCGTTTTGGAAAGAAACCTTCCTTTTAAAAGGAAAATTGAAGTTGCCACAGCTGAATACCATGCGGAATTAAAAGGCATTTTAAAGACGGCAAAGCAAGAAAAATTACTAAATATTTTAAACCAAATAATTCAAACAATAATAATTAATAATAATGATAGGTATGTGATTAAACTGATTTTATTTTTATCTATTTTATTTTATTTTCGTACCTTGGAACCCAACCCTTGCATTTCCATACAAATCACTATTCCATATTCACGGTTTCCTTATTCGCGGCATAATTTTGGAACGTATACCCGCGAATAAGGAGCTTTACTGTACTACAGTTACAATCAACTTTTCGTTGCTAGTTGCGTATTCAAACAACCAATGATTTAGTTTCTCACATTATCATGTCCCTTTAGTTATTTAAAATTATTTCATTTTTCAAATTCTGAATTAAAGTATTAAACACTACAGATCGCCTATTATGATCATTTTTAATAAATCTGGGATATAGGATTACAAATAATATTAATTTCCATAATATTGCAAACGTCGAACAATTTATATCCATTTATCATCGAATGACCTTAACGTCAACGCATAATTAATTTTCATTACATCGTAATTAACTCAACAATTGTAATTAATCATCTCTTAAAATTTAAATAGAAACTTTTGTATCGTGAATTATTTTGTTCGCCTATTGAAAAACGCCGGGTTGAATGCTTTTGATGTTAAGGTAATTAGTATTTCAACATTACGATATTTAACCTTAATGCTTTTAAAAATTATAAGCATTATTTTTTTAATTGGTCGAATAATGTGCCGTAAGGAATTAGAAATCATGGTTCCATTCACGCTATAGACAATGTTCGGTTTACAAACATTCGCTGTAACGAACGTCATAAGATCGTCACAGGTCGTGGCCAAATTCTTATTTACTTAGCTTGATATAATATAATTTACTTAAACACATGATGAAGCCGTGAGAAATTCGTGAGAGAACAAAAATAAATTCAAATGCACCAAACACAATTTAAAAAATGTAATAAATAAAAAGAGATAGCTGTCAATTGTGTCGGTGAGAATTGTTTTGGTCGTGTTCTTTCGACTTACTGTACGAAAAAGTACTGTAATTTAAGTTTATAGTAGATACTAACAGTATCTCATCAGAAAAGTCCTGAGCAAACAGTTTATTGATTCGAGGGTAATCGTGTACACAATAATGAAAAACGTGTGTCGGCTAAGTAACTCCAACAAAAATAACTTGAGACAAACAAGAAAATATTTAATTTATTTAAACGTAAGAAAACACTAGATTAAATAAATATACATAATATTATGTACATTATGTGTGTGATACAAAACTGAAAAATTTATTACCTGCTTCATTATTATTCAATTGTATTTGTTAATTTTGCAATGAATTATTGTTAGGTGTAGAATATTTGTGAATATATTGACGATGAATAAAAGTCAATATATTTAGTAAACTAAAGTATCTATAGTCATCGTCACCATTATCTATCTATCAATTAGCAATTTTAAAGTCTAAATTTAAATAAATACATTATGTACCTATACTACATTAAACGGCGAATACTAAATTAGTTGCAATTCAAAAAATTTGCATTTAATAAATAAGTAGTGTACTTATAATGTAGAAATTTGTCAATTTTAAGCTTAAATTACAGAAGTATGTTTTAATAAGTAGGCAAGGAATATATTATTATTTAAAAATTTCAATTTGTTGGAGCAGAAATTAAAAGAAAATATCACACTGTCACTCTAAGACTATGGTCTCACTCATATTTTTATGCAGATTTATAATGCGTAGTATATTTTATAATCATACTAGGGTACAGTATTTAGTACAATATAGCACAACTTCCCCATAGCTTAGAAATGAAGTAAATTAATCTCCCTAAAGCATTGAAATGTTATTACATTAAATGATTTTGTAATTTATAACTTAACCCCCCCCCCCCAAGTCAAATTCGGTCGATTTTTACAATTATGAAAAAATTTGATTTTTTTTTGTATTTTAACGTTTATAATATTATCAGCCCCCCCCCCATTGAGTTGATTCTAGATCCGTCACCGAGTGCAAAAGAAAATAAATCAAAGAGAGATACTATTTTCAGTTCAAATATATTTTTTTGCACCTTCTTTAAAGTAAGAAGGTACTACTTCCCACACAATAGAAACGCACTTGGTTGTGTTACTTTTGAAATTATCCAAATGTAAAATTGATACAATATTAAATAATATAATATACCTAAGCCGTAAAATAATATTCCCGCCAATTAAAAATTCATTAATTTTATCATCACATGTGTTTTTCAATTCTTGGTAATTTTACATCTAAATACTTCCAACTAATTTCAAGTTGAATTATAATTGACACGATATCTTAAATTATCCGTAGAAAAAATGCGTTAAATACTGGAACACATTAAATAATTCCATAAATCGACCATTATTGTGGCATGACATTGCAGCAGTTGACAGCTTGAAACATTCTTTATGCTTGCTCAGACCAATTGTCGCCCGAAGCAAACTCGTGTTTGAGTTTCCTAGTTCTCGACCTTGAGAAGGCTTTCCTATGACTAATTATTTATTTTATTGCAACGATTAATCTAATGATCATTCCGGAATAATTTGATTATTAGATTCTTCTATGATATGGAACTTAAATTTCAACTTATGCAATTGGGTACATTTAGTATTTTTGGAAATCGTTCTGATAATCGCCAATAGCGATTTTATGGCATTTTCAAAAATAAAAAGCGATAAATTTAAGCAAAAACAATAATTATTAGCACTTGAAGTTAATCCCAGTGCAAGTTTCAAGTTCATTTGCCTGTTATAAGTTTCCAGTAGGATTCGAAACTATACTGTCATTAAAAAATTTAAGTTGGCATTACAAATTTTATTACTTACTTTAGCCATAGGTATTATTAACAAATAAATTTTAAAAATTGACACAGGTACATAATATTGTTCACTAACAATGTGGTTTTTTTCTGAAAATTTTAACGATTTGACCTGGGAAGTACCCACCATACTAACATGATTAACCCAGAGGGAAGTTCCACTACTACGTTTTAATTCCATAGTGATGAATATTTTTATAATTATAAAATATTTAGATATAATTTTGAATGTAAACCTGTAACTATCTTTTTTTTTAGTTAGTCTAATTTAAATAAAAAATATTGTAATACTACATTAATTGTCACTGATGTACCTGCACTATATAAATTTTATATACTATACTAGGTAAAATATAAAATTCTAAAACTAAACTTTAAACAGGACTATCACTAATATTAGCAAGTTGAATATTTGATTTAAATCTTTAATAAGTTCAATAATTCCATAATTTTGATCTTGACATATGCAATATTGCAAAAATAATGTATCTGGTATAATTTGATATAATACAAATTTTTAACTAATTTTCAAGATTATGTTGCCTGATAGTACTTACAATTTGTTAGAAAACATTATTTGCATATACAACTAAAATTTGTAATAAATAATATGTATAAAAACTATATAATATAATAAAATATATAATAAAATATATATTATAGTATATTATATTTTATTTGATTCAAATTTTTTTATAAATTATAAGGTTAAATGAACAATAAAACGAAAAATTATTTGTGAGCTTTCAGCAATGGTTACTGCTGTCATCAGACGTTTAATAATTATAATTGCAAAGGTTAATAATATATATAATTTCTATATTATATTTTATATTATAGTTTTGCACATTTCAAGTTTTACATTTAAAGAACTCTTTTAGAGAGAAAACCAAAAATCCATTAAATTAAAAATTGTTTACAAGTTTTTTTTCAATCTCTGTAGGGACTCGGGCGTAAAATGAATTATTTTCTCTTTTTTATATTGGACGATTAAAATTGAATTAGTAATTCCTATAATATAAACCATAAATTTAATCTTGTTTTAATCAATACACCCACTATTTTTTAAATAAAATTATGAAAATGATAATTTGAACGACTAGCACATTCAGTGGCGCAGCAATTCAGCCAGGTGTGAAATAATTTTGAAAAAATATTAATTATAAAGTTAATGGGTAATTAGCACTTATTAACCTTCAAATAATAAATAAAATTAAAAACTCATGGAAAATGCAGTATCGATTAATTATCGAGCAACTTTTGCGGGTTGCGGTGAAGGACCCCAAATTCCTTATTACTTGAAGGCTTTGGCTTCAAAATGTTATTGAATTTTAACTGCATCTACAACTGATCTGACTACCTCAACTGCGCTTTTCTCGATTGGAATAAATGTCTCAAGGTTTGGGCATATGAAAGTCATCTTTCAAGAATTGATAATTTTGAGACTACTTCATTACCAAAAGATAGTTTGATTCTCGGCCGTTTTGTTGGTAGTCGCAAGAAATTTTGAAGAAATAGGTATCTTTATATTATAATAATATTATGTACCCATACATACCTAGCAAAACTTCCGCGGTCGGAAGAATCGGTTTTAGTGATCTTGGCGGTAGATGCATTTCCATTGTTTACGATAGTACGATTCTCGTGGTTTCCGTTGATATTACGGTTGAAATTGTTAACTTGTTTGAGGTTACCATTATTTTTCATAGGATGAACTCTTGCAGTTGCATTGCGGTTATTTTTATGGTTTAACGTATGATTCTTATTCGATTGCCGATTTTTAGAATTTCGCGCCAAAAATGTGGTAGCGGTGTTACGCAAACGTGATTTTAAACGAGTACTGTTACCGGATGACGTCATAATAACACTATCCATTGTTATTATTTAATTAGTTTAAATTATTTGAAAGTTTATTTTAAAATATTACGTATTGTTTACAAAATGATAACTATAAAAATAATACCTGCACTTTCAAGCAATGGCAACCGTTTATACACATAATTTAATATTATAGAAAATTTTTGTTGATATAATATAATTTTGAGGAAATAAATAGAATTATTAATAAAAGAAATTGATTGCAAAATAAATAATATCGTATAATATTTGTCACTGTGTTATCGGTGAAAAATTACGATAAAAATGATAATTTTGCATTAGAAGTTTGCACTTGAAATGGAAAGAAACATAATTTAGACACTAACATCAAGTTTAAAAATAATTTTCTCTGGGGAGGGCGTACGAGGAAATTAATATTTCTAACATTTTAAAACTTTACTATTATATTTATTAAAAATATCTGGCAATATTTTTGCGACAAATATCACTCTGTTTAGTTTTGTTATTGTCCCAAATACACGCATTCGCCATTATATTAAAATTTCTTCACCGTTATCTCGTTGGACTACTCGTAACACGAGCAAACTCACGAAACCAGCACACGTAACACCAACCAACAACAAACAGTTAAATCGTACTGTTTAATTCAAGTTAACAAAACATGGTAAACGTCTAAATAGCTCCACACTATCCCACTATAAAAACCGAAAGTCAACGAAATTGTGCGGCGCTCAGTTTATCTATGATAATCTCTTAAATAATATAATATTTTTTACGTTATTACTTTCGACGTTGTTTGTTATTATTTCTTCTACAATATTTAAATTAAAGTCAATTAGACCGGCAGAAGGTACTATATACGCCAGCGAATACAAACAATGATTCGTGAGTTACAGTTCCGCAATAGTTTGTTGGGTGTGCGTAAATTATTCAAGACGCAAAATCTCCTTGAAAACAACAAATTTGAAATTTTCAAACTCGTCTATTCAAAATAATTAGTCCAGTCATTCTAGACAGACTCCTTTGGAATATATTCTATCATATAGTAGGTACATCTTGATAATATGGTCGTTTCAGTTAAAGGGCAGTATTGTTTCATGGTGTGGGTTTAAACTTGTGCAGGGCGGCTTTAAAGAGATCTTTAACGAGTGTTTTTCGTTAAAATACTGAGCATCCATTGGAACACCGACTAAAATAGCTATTATCGAAAATAAAGATCTAAAATTATCTACTAATTATTATTATCCGGTCATTCCATATGAAGTGATTCAATCTGGTCGATCGACCACTTTAGAAAAATTTGTTTTTTTGTGTACAATCGGCCTAATATGCTGGTAGTTCAAAATGGCCGTTATTTAAATTTTATTGTTTTTCGTTTTCATGTGGCGGCTATATTTTATATTACAAGGTGAAACATTTTTGCGATTGAAATACAGTAGAATCCGAATATAACGACCTTCAAAGGACCGGCGATACTATGTCGTACTAACCGGATAACGTACAAAACGGATTATTTCTTAAGTACTTAGCTTACAAATATAAACCTAACTTGAGTAAACATTTTCGTCGTTAAAACCGGTTAGTCGTTATAAGCAAAGTCGCTATATACGAACTCTACTGTATAAGATACTGAAATCTATATACTTGAAACCTCAGGTTCAATTTGTCCTTATGAATATGTGGCTAAAATCAATTTGTTTAAGAAAAAGCGGATTATACATTTTCTCCTAAATAATGCAATTACAACAGTGTAACAAATCAATTTTAATTAAGTTATGCTGTAAATTAAAATTGCTAATACTTAAAAAATAATGTTTGCTGTAATACCATCGTATATTTAGGACTGATGGTGAACATGCGATGCACCGATGAAAATATTACATACAAAAGCAATAACCTTGGAGAGAAAAGTTTTCAAGATTTTGAAAAAACAATAGATGAAAGTTTTTAAAATGTCTGTTAAGGGGTAATGACACTCTAGGATTTTTATCAGACGCAAATTTTTTTTTTGCATTTATTTATAGTTCAATATCTTAAAATTTATCTGTTAAAATTTCATATTGATATTCTAAATATTTTCGGAACTATGGCATTTAACCTTTAAGTAAGTAGGTGGATTAAAGTCACGTAAGTAGGTAGGTGGGGTGCTCACAACACCCCAAGTAAAATTTATTTTTTGGTTATATTGTTTACTTTTATTTTATGTTATAGTTAAATTTACATCAGTTACTCTTTTACAAGATAGATTAATATAAAAATTATAAGAATTTACTGCTTTTAGGTATATTTTCATTTATATTTTTCATTTGGCAGTATTAAATGAGTTGTATTTACGCGTCACTAAAGAATATCAATTATTATAAAGAAAATAAAATATGAGGACAACAAAATTAAAGCACATGGTTATATAGGCACTAAATAATACCTTAAACTAAAAATCGAACAAAAATTTCATTTTCACATATACAAAATATTGTGGAAAATAGCCTGCATATAATAAGGGAATAAATATAAAAAAATAAACGTTTTAATTGCAGATTTATAAAATATAGACACAAAAACGAAGAAAAAATGATATTGTTTAATTTTAACAAAAAAAATTAAATTGCTTAATTTTACTAAAAATTTTTAAAAATTAAAATTTTTTTGTTAAAGTTAAACAATTTTATTTTTTTTCTTTGTCTTTGTGTCTGTATTTGTTCCATTTTTAGTTTAAGATTTTATTTAGTGCCCCTATAACTATATTTCATAAAAAAAATTCTGAAAACATAACGTAAGTAGGTATGTAGGGTGGTGACATCACCCCAGCACAATTAACTCTTTGTCACGGTTCACTAGTTCAATTTAGATATGCGATTGTAATCATAATCTTAGAAGGGATGTATAACAAGAAGGTAAAAAAATTATTAGGTATGTTACTAATCTATAAGTATGAAATATATGAGAAAACAATGCCTGGGGTGTTGTGGCCACTCCACATACCTACTAAAGGTTAAGGCGCAATAAGAAGTAGGTAATAACATACTCAAGTTTATGATATTAGAGCATTACAACTGTCGGTAAAAGATAATAAACTAAAATGCATCTTTATTACTTTTAAAAATTCAAAACTCAACATGTGAAAATTAAAAAACTTAAATTTTTTATAAGTGGGTAGCATCCCTTTGCAATTGTGCATTAGCGTAGACCACGATCACGAAAGCTGTTTCAAGTGGCAGAGTTATCGTCGATATAGCACCAATAATTGCTGTATGCACATTTAACTGTAGTATGTGTAGTATTAAAAAAATTTTGGTATGACATTCGGGCCCAATTGCTTTAATATCTGTGCGGAAGCTGATGCACGCCGCAATAAGTTCTCGGATCTCAGACGCTGCGAAAGAAGCTCGGCTGTCGTTAAAATCAGTCAGAAAAAAAAGAGTAGTACATTAATATAGGAAGTTAATTGTTTGGTGCAGGTAATACAGATTAGAGGTAAATAAAAAATTTTCATCAAATAATGCTGATTATGTAAAACTTTAAAACGTTTTATCACAAAACTACAATTATTTATAAATTTGCCGGCAACACATTTTAACAGATTTTAACCGATTTGCTTGAAATTTTATCTGAAGCTTTAAAATTAAATTATCTAGAGAAGTACGTAAGGATTTGACGTTACACCGTTATACTTTTCTTGTTATAAACAATTTTTCACCTAATTTTTCAACAAAAATGGAAATTTGAAATTAATCGTGCACTATTCTTACAAAACTCAATATTTTTAAATTTTCCTACGTACTTCTCTAGATAATTTTACTAAATATTGAAAAATTTTGTTTTTGTTGAAAGTCAAAAATTGAAGGAGAAAACTTGCCGGCTGCGGAACGCAATTTATAAAGAAAGGTTTTCTTTGCCGTTCCAATTTGGTAAAAAACTCGAATTAAAAATTATAAACTATTCTTTAAAAAATGTACAATAAATCCCTTTAAACAGATTTTGTATTGCATTTACTAAAATTATTAAAATTATGCTGTTTTTTGTGTCTCTAGAGTGTCATTACCCATTAAGATGCCCACAGATGGCATGCCTGGTACGATCCATCATGTGTGGGCACCTTGAGAGTAAAAACTTTTAAAACTGCTGTAAAAACAAAGCTCTTACATTTAGTATGTGTGTATACTTCTATAAAGTAACATTTACTTCTCCATTCGACTGTTACTTCAATTTTATCAAACTAATTCCAAACTTCACACTCGCACTAAATGAATAATTATTATTAAATATTATAAGCATAAAATAAGAAAAATAGATGAAGAATGACAATACGTAATCCACAGTGTGCAAATTTACTGCTGTTTTTGTTATTAATATATAGGTGACACTATTGTATTATCACTGTAGTACACAATGGCAAATCACCGAGGTAAGGTTCCAAGAGAACCATCTAATTTTTTTTAAGAAAAATTTTTTTTTATATATCTTAAAGAAAAGATATCAAGTAGGTCGGTAAAAAGTTTTGTAAAAAGTCAAATACATTAATTCATCGACATCTCATTTAAAAATATATTTTTCATAATTTGCACTTTAAAAATCAACTATGAATTCAGCAGACCTATCTGACGAGTTTCCGATAGAACAAAATATAAATGATCACTTATATCATAGGCTAACATGTAAGTAAGTGTGAAAAAAATTCACTAATTTACAAATTAAATTAAAATTTTTATAAAAGAGCTGTTAGGTTCAAGAGGGAGTTGATGTCGTTCATTGGTTCAGCTTGATTGTTTTAAATTATTGAATTGATATGCATTACTTATTGGACTATTATTGATAATGGTATGTAATCGTAAATCAAATTAAATAAAAATAAATTATTAATTTCATACTTCAAATATATTTTCACAATTTAATAAAGAATTACATATATATAATTATCTATGACGTGAGTAGTGCTTTTACATAGATACATACACAGGGGATATATTGTTTAACGTGGGCTCCGAATCACGGGAAACATATATACACATTATTTAGATAAGGATTTCCTCGACAGATTACACATCGGTGATTGGGGATAGCTTTTCGAAGAGACATTATCAGAATCGAATTCTTACGTTGCTCGAGAATCAAACCGGGTACCTCGGCATCGGACATTGTTGTTATTTCGGTATAACTAGTACATATTACGTAATTATTTTTAAAAAGCCGTTTCACTTTCTTTGATTTATATAATTATTTTTAACTGAATCATTCCAGTTTGCCCCCATATTATTATCCTGATTAATTAAATTGATCCCACTCGAAAAACTTTCATTGTACATTTCCATACTACGTAATAATAATTGCAGTTACACCTACGCATGTTAAAATAGTTATACTAATATTCTATAATTTCCCTAGACCATATCTGAGTAGGTACTTATAGTTCTTCAAAAATGACATAGTTAATATAATATTAATTGATTATTATAATAGTTTTACCTTTCCGACTATCTCTTAAATATTAGAAAAGAAACCACAATAGATGATATGCCATGTAATATTAGGCACAATTAAGATCCGATATGTCCATTATTTATAAAAAAAGATTTATCAAATAATCTATCCGATGTGTTAACCCATAAATTTTTGTATCTAAAAACAATATATCCTTTTTAGAAATAAACGTACCTTTACGATACGATCGTCTTCTTCTTTAAGTGCAAAACTATCGAGTACGTAGGGATTAACTTGGTTTAAGTCAAGATGTCTTACTAGGAAATAATTTATTAATGCGGTAGTTTTTCATTATCTTTTCTATAGCTAACCGATCGGTCTTGGACTTTAGATTAAACAGTATATCCGAGACGCTACCAGGATTTGAACCGCAGTTTTCCGCTTTCCAGTCGGCCTGTGTGTGCTTTACGTCATACCGCTGGGTTACAAATAACACTTTGGATACGGAATAGGTTACAACCGTTTGATTCCAAAACATAAACAAATGGGTTTTGGGAATAGTAACGATGCGTTACTATTATTTGAAGATGTTTGTACCCAATATGTTTGGCTCACGTTAGTCGTCAATTATTGAGATAAAAATGAAATAAATGATGTTGCCAAACAGCACTGCTAAACCGAGGCTGCTATACAACCAAAAGTAATCTGCATAAGGATGCTTTTGGGTATACTGTGACGAATGTGCGTTAAGGCTGATGTGCATCTACGTGTGTGCGCGTCGGACTTAGTGCTCTATTTTTACAGACAGCAAGACACATAAAGAGCAATGTATGTAAAAATAAGATAATTATTAATTTATTCTTTATTAGAAAATAACAGTTAATTGTGGAGTAAATAATCTTTAAGTAGATATGAAAATTTTTTAAAATTCAGAACACGTACGTATAATGCTTTACGTGTCTAATAGTAATAGTTATAAATAAACACAAAGCTTTAAAGCGTTTATTGTCGTGAGAAGTTTTATTCTGTCATATTTTTTTGCTAATTTTAACTACCTAAAGGTTATTATAAAATAACCTTTAATTTTCTATTATGAAATTAAAAATTAGAAATTAGATCTATGTACGATAGTATGTATTTTATTTAATTTTCAGAAAGATTTCTTCAAATTTTTAATTAGTGCTGGGTAAGTTACTTATTTATTACACGAATAAAGACTCTTTTGAATTGAAAGTAATTAAATTCTCCGAAATATATATTTAATCCATTTAAGGCAGTTGCATTTGAGATCATCGTATAATTAAATTACAGGGAAATAAATGTCATCAGTTTATTAGTAAAAAGCTTTTGCTGAGTACCTACGTATGTACTAATGGGAAAAAGGTTTGTATGATGTTACAAACCCGGCAGATAGTATTTACTATATCTATGGTAAGGGGTAGTTCTCAATAATTTAATTAAGTAGGTACATAGGTAGGTATTTAAGTCTTAAAAGTTATCAGATCATTCTAAATCTACATACTAGCTTGACCATGCTCCAAAATGTTGCAGAAACACAGCTGTATTGAGTACATTAATATTTTTCACACTTCCGATATTTGAGGGAAATACCTTATCAAAATATCATTATGGATATTTTTTAAATGGTGGATTTTTCTTCTAAAATTTGAATTACATTATAATATAATACATTTTTGGAGCATGGTCAACCTAATTTTCACACTGCTAAAGAAACAAACCATGGGTACACATAATACATATGAAAGGTTTCTTACAAGTAGTAAAGACTGTCCCAGATGAAATCCGACCACTTTTTAGGTACAATTTTAATGATAACCCTTAAATATTTATACCATTGTATTCACAATAGGTTTCTAAACAGCATAGTATTTTCTTGCATTCGGTAGTTAAACGTTATAAATTATGGAGAGTGAACAAGCGCGAAAGAGAAAATTAATTGTGAACAAATATTTGAAAAATCCGCGAATATCGCCAAGACAATTAGCGAAATCCTTAAAATGCCTAAAACGACCATCCAAAATGTGCTAGCTAAGTTTAATGAAGTGTCAAGTGTACAACGAAAACGTGGTACGGGAAAAACGTGGTTCAGTTGATCAAAAATACAAAAGAAGTGATAAGGCGATACAAACGCAAACCCAACTTATCGGTAAGGGATATGGCTGATCAAGTGGGTACTTCAAAATCTATTGTGCAGGGAATGAAAACTGAGGTGATTTAAGAAGCTATAAAGTGTAAAAATGGCTAACCGATCGGAAGAACAGCAAATAAGACCAAAACTAGAGTACGTAAGCTGTACGACGATTTTTAACAAAATTTTCATGTGTTGTTATGGACGACGAAACTTACTGTAAGGCAAATTTTAAGCAGCTACCAGGACAGGAGTTTTATGTTGCCTCGGGTCGAGGACAGGTATCTGAAGCTAATAAGACTCAAAAAATTTCAAAATTTCCCAAAACTACCTGATTTGGCAAGCGCTTTGTTCTTGTGGGTTAAAGTCGAAACAATTTGTGACAATAGGTTCGATAAATACCGAAATTTATTTAAATCAGTGCTTTCAAAAACGGTTGTTACTCTTTCTGGAATTACATGACCCCCCTTTGTTTTGGCCAGATTTTGCGACATGTCACTACAGCAAACGATGTATTAAATTTTGGACGTATGAAGACTGCACCGATGGATAGAAATAAACTTTTTTTTGGGTGTGACCGATGGTCATATGCAGATTGCACCGATGGTGGTAAGCCTGGATTATAGAGTACTAATGGGAGTACAATGTACAGCTGAAAATATGAAACCCCTATATAAGCCTACTTATTAAAGAAGGAAACTATCAAAAGTCAATAAAATATCAATAAAATAAAATAAAAGATCAATAAATAAAAGGTCAATAAAAGATTATTATTTGGAATGCAATTTTATCATTGGCTGTTTTGAACTGTAACCCGCCCCAAAATTGCAATAGGTTGTGGCGACAGTAAATATACCAGAATCTCGGTTTTCACGACGAATTATGATAGATAATGGAGTAATTAGCTAATAAAAGAATTAAATTTGTGATCGGACAACAAATTTTCGAAAAAATCACTTTTGTGTGAATTCGTTTCTGATTTGGTTGCACTGTCAAAACTCATTAAAAAGCGGCTCCAACTCGAAAAGTTTGAAAGTTGACGCGGCAGATCTCAGGAGCGACTGACTCTATCTAACGCTGCTGTAGTTGGCCGCCCTAAGGTAGATCCCTAGGGTAAATGTGCACGGACGGTCATCAAATCGAACCCGAATTGAACTCTCACCCAAAACTTGAGTTAATTTTATAAAAGGATCATGTAATTAATAAATTTCATCGTATTCTCAAATCTGTAAACTCGTGTAATAATGTTTTTAATAATCAAGCAACGAAAAAAAGAAAAATGTAGCGAATAAAAAAATAATTTTTTCAAATTAATAACAGTAACCTAATTAAAAATCATATAGGTAGTCCTAAATTAACCCCAATTGCCTAATGGGGTTCTTAATGTCTTCAAACTACTTATAGGCTTAACAATTAAAAGATTATTTTTGGGTCATAACCGAACCCGGTGCAATCTACATGCTGGATAACGTGACCCTTCAACCATCGGTGCAGTCTACAAGACCCCTTAAATTTTATACAAACAATTCAATAAATATTGTACCAAACATTGCTAATCCGCCTAACTGCCCAGAACTTCGTCCGATAGAAAACTATTAGACCCAAATTAAACAAAAATTTAAAAAACAAAAGAGACAACAACGGACATTGTTTATTACCGAAGAAAATATAAAAATTCTGCCGATTCGTTTAGCATTCGTGATGTTCAAGTGTTAATCAAGGGTATAAAACAAAAGTAAAAAATTCTATAGCCCTTTATAAAAAATTGCTTTTATTTTTTATGCATAAAAGTATGTTATAGGTAAACAATAAAAAAATTCCAAAAATATTTATTAGTTTTCATTTAATGGACAATACAAAGTGGTCGGATTTCATCTGGGACAGTCTTTATCTAAGCGATATTTTGAGATTTCAGTTTTAAGGTTTTAAACTGTGGTTATGACTACAGGAAAGTTTTTTTATTTATAGCTTGGTAGGAGGAAAATATTGCATTTGTAACAATAAAAATTAAATATAACTATGTTAGAGTGAGTAGACCCAAAAGCTTTTGTACTTAAGGACTTTAGGACTAGGTAAACATAGGTAGGTTTATTAAATTTTCGAAAATTTCATGCTCATTTTCATATATTGTATATTTAATTTATGCTCCCTAGGAACTTTTAATAATGATTCTGATAACATCATAGAGTTTCTGATTTTCTGAACTGAATTGCATCAAAATCTCTAAAATGTCACTTAGGGACTTCTTGCACGAAACTCTTCATATGTACAAACGTTACGATTTACATTTTGTTATCGAGTTATATTTTGAAAATTTTTCTAATTTACTACGCATTATTGTTGGGAGGCATAAGATATAATAACGTGATAGGGTAAAATATTCTAAAAGGTAATTGCATGCACTATAGTGATTTATTACAAAACAGAAACACTATCGAGTTAATAATTATAATTTATTAATTTGTTATGTTACAATGCAACAAATGTATTTTTAATTTTATATTATTGGTAATGTCAAGGTGTTATTTAAACTTATTAACAATTTTAAATAATGTATTTCTAGGCAGGTTCACCTTTCAAATAGGTACCTACGTACATATATTTATTATATATTAAAAATTTAAGAAATCAGAGCACTGTATTATCTATTGTCTATTGTTGTTATGTATTGAATATGCTTTATTTTTAAATATTAGTATGTTATAAATTAATTTTTTTATATTTTGTATTATTTTACGAATAAACTTTTTTAAGATTGACTTTTTCAAATGTATTTTCAAGTTTTTGTATTTGCCTATAACAAAGTTGTGGTGCTGGTCGTGCAAATCATACCTAATTGTTGGGAAATAACTAAATAATAAAAGATGGAAGGAACAGTAGGAAAATAAGCAGCAACATAGTTCAAGAGAAACTGCCCAGATAACAAGAAAACGAATAATTGCGAAATATTCACAATATGGAGTTAGTGCAGTAGAAGATCAGAAAAGTTTAGAAGAATAGTTTGGCATGAACCAAGACGAGAATGGCTTATGAATACGATTATAAAAGTTTTAATAGAAGAAAAATCCCTGCTCCAAATATGCAAAACAAAGAATAGAAGAATGGTTAGCGAGGGTTAAGAAAAAATGGAAGGATGAGATTCCGGCCAAATGAGACGGACAGCTAAACCATCAGTCACTCTACCGAAGACACCAAACAGAAATCAATATTTTCATACAAAAAGCAATATCATTAGATAACTATGATTTTAATTAGCAAAGAGAAATTGCATTGACACTAATCTATGCAGCAATGAAAGCGTGGCAAATTAAAACGATATATCTAAACTCCGACAGATAACTATAATGATTTTTCTGAAGTAATTCTATAATAAATTATAAGGAATAATAGAAAGACATAATATTATAAATTTCTGAATTAAAAATCGTAAAACCATGCAATAAGGTGCACGTCTAAGTTACTGCAGCTACTAGTTTTCTTGGATGATAATAATATATTTTTATTTTTATTATACTAGTACATATTATTATAATTATATGTACCTACTTCATTCCAATCATTTTTATTTATAAGAAGCTGACATTTAAGTGTACTTGCTAGTTTTATAAAAAAAATTACATGCAGACTATTTACAAGTCGATAGGTTCTGGAAAAAATATGTGTAGAAAATAATGTTAAGCAGTGTATTGCAAAATAAACAGTACATTATGTTAAAATACCTTGAATAAGTATTGACATAGACAAGTATATTTATGATGTAGAAGTCGGATAATAATATCGGAAGTAATAAAAACCGAAAGATTTAATAGTCATGTTCAACTATTGATATATTATGATCTTGCAAAAATAAGTTATTTTACATTTTTATTAAGTATTAATAGAGAGAGAAAGAGAGAGAGGCGGAAGAAATTTTTATGTGGAATAGAGATTCAGTAATTTTTAGATAATAACATATATATCACAAACCACAACGTATGCATCGGAACAAGTCTTTTTTTGGATCTGGATCATCTCAGTGGTAGATAGAGAGAGAAAGAGAGAGAGGCGGAAGAAATTTTTATGTGGAATAGAGATTCAGTAATTTTTAGATAATAACATATATATCACAAACCACAACGTATGCATCGGAACAAGTCTTTTTTTGGATCTGGATCAGCTCAGTGGTAAAAAAGAAACATTAATGCAAGTATTTATGTTAAAAATCTAAAAACTTATGCAATAAAGAAATTATTCTACGCAACAACGAAATTTTCTGACTCGTTGTTTGAGTTAAACCGGACAATTTATTATTGGCGGAGTAGTAAATTTCTGGAATTACTATAAAACTTTATACAGTCGGGTCCGCTTATAACGAGCACGCCGGTGTAACAAAATGTACTCGCTATATGCGAACGCTCGCTGTAAACGATTTTTAATGAAACCAATTACAATAAACATTCACCTCGTTAATACTAAGAAATAATATTGTTGATTTGGTTGATACTACATATTTAATATATTATGATTTATTCAATATAGAAAACATAGAAAATCAAAATTATTAAACAAATTGAAAATGCGTGTAGACAAACATTTAAAATGTACATTCCTACATCACTTGTATGTAATAGCCTCAAATCTTTTTTTGGTTGGAGTTTTAGTTAAAATTAAATTTTCTGGATTTGGTAGATTATGAAAGACGAAGAATGAATAAAATTTGCGGACGGTTCACACATTTTGGAAAAAACGGCTTTAAAATTTATTTACAATGCAATGGGAGCTGTTAAGATTCCCGGATCGCGATTTTACCATTTTGAAGTGGATTATGAAAGATGAGGATCCCAATAGCATATAAAAAAATAAAATTGCGGAATATTCACACAATTTTGAAAAAACGGCTTTAAAGTTAATTTGGAATGCAATTTTATCATTGGCTCTTTTCAACTGTAACCCCGCCCCAAAATTGAAAGAGGCTGTGGCGACAGTAAATATACCAGAATCTCGGTTTTCACGACGAATTATGATAGATAATGGTGTAATTAGCTAATAAAAAATTTAAATTTGTGATCGGACAACAAATTTTCGAAAAAATCACTTTTGTGTGAATTCGTTTCTGAGGTGGTTGCACTGTCAAAACCTACTCTCGCACCCGCCCTCGCCCTCCGGAGCTCGTGCGGGCTTCGAGCGGTTTTGACACGTGCTAAACTCATTAAAACATCCCTTAAGCGGCTCCAACTCGAAAATTTTGAAAGTTGACGCGACGGATCTCTGAGAGCGACTGGTATCTCCCACCACTAGTCACTGTCGACCCAGGCACAGCACACGTACCGCCAACAGAATAAATTATACCTTTTCATTTTAATACACTTACATGTATTTCTTATGGAAATTTGCAATTTTCAAATGAAATTGTGGCCTTATTACAACTCCGACAAGATTGATCCTCACCTTAAAGAGCTTGTATTTTTGTGTTCTTTCGTTTGGTATAGCCATTTCTATAGGGAAAAGTGAGCTCTCGAACCCGGGAATTTTAACTCTACCCCAATGCAATTTACTTAATGACTCTTTTGAACTGTAACCCCGCCCATCGAAATTAAAACAGATTGTGGCGACAGTAAAGATACCAGAAGCTGGGTTTTTTACAACGAATTATGAAACGTAATGGTGTAATTAACAAATAAAAAATAAAATTTTGGTTGGTCAACAAATTTCTGAAAAATTCACTTTTGTGTGAATTCGAGTCTTGATGTTGTTGCGTTTGTCAAATCTGCTTGTAACGCAAGGGGCGACCTTCTACTATTTAGGTTAGACATGATTTCAGTGGCACTTTGTAACAACAATAAATTTGAACAATGATGACTGAATACGAAAAAATACCTACCTATTACATACAGTCATACAAAAATTATATTTAGAATCACTTAGTAAGTTGTTTAATAGAAATGTCACAGCAAGTTTGTTATCATTATTGCACGTTATAATCAAAGCTAACCCTTTGGCGAGTTATTGAGTTCTCGTTGTAATCGCAGCAGTAAAATGTTCGTCGCTATTGAATACTGCTTGTTGTAAGTGCAGCATTTCATCACTTTTGCAAATCAAATGTACTCGTTAAAACAGATGTGCTCGTTATATCCAAGCTCGTTGTAAGCAAACTCAAAATGTATTGAGCGTAATGGATAATTTTTGGTACCTTGAAAAATTACTCGCTAAAACCGAACGCTCGCTATAAGTTATACTCGTTATAAGCGGACCTGACTGTATTTACATGCAATTTTATAGAGAATTAAATTTTCTATAAAAAATTCTCTGACAGCATTTTATTAGTTTAAGTGTGGGAGACAGCGAATGCCGACCTCTAAACTTCTAAGGTAATCTCCGGATCAGATATAATTCTCAAGCATAGATCCGCAACAGACAACAACCACAAGCCAAGGTAATTCAGGTCTGTATTGGTGAAAGAAACCATGGGCCAGCTCACCATTATCAAAAGTTGGAACAGTTCAAACATAATCCTAACCACTGCGTGCGATCATGATAATTTGCGTGAAAGTTATGCAAGCGTCCCATTATCAAAACAAACTATACTGTGATGTTCTTGCATGATTATGGCGAACGAGCAGAAGTTGATCAAGTTAACGTTGCCGTTGTGACTATGTATTTTCAAAATTAAACTTTTTTTTAAATTCTACATTCAAGTTTCGAGTTTAACTATTATATAGTACAACATAATATATTATACCACATAATATAATGGATTTTTGTCATATTTACATATTATGTACCTGTACATATTACATATTATAATTATGCAATCGAAGATTGCCTTTATATTAAGTTACTTTATGCAGACATTACTAATGTAGGTAAATCTAAAAATATTGAATACGCTACTAATTCAAGATTACTTCATTTTTATATTTACTAGCGTTGCAAATTTTAGAGAAAATAATATACCAGAATAGATTAACATATAAAACTCGTTTATAATAATTTAAAATGTAAACCTTTTCACAAATTTACAAAATTTTATTTTAAAATCTGTGTAATACTATGCCATGACATTGTTGTACCTTTTGTGTACGCTGTGTTGACCATAAAAAGTATTGTTAATTATTGAATGCAATCATTTGAGAAAAATTTATTAATGCTCTAATGTCATTAAATTACAAGTTAGTAAAGTGTTTTTTAACTTTTATAACTATGACTCAAAATTTATTCTATACCTGCAATATTGAGGTCATAGAAAAGACTAAAAGGTTTTACTTAATTTGTTATTCAGAGAGGTTATTAAATCCCAAATTTTGGAAAACTATATTATTATGTATTTTACATCGAAATATGATCACTTACCGTTTTTGTAACGTGCAGAATTTATTTATTACTATTTAATTATGTTCTGTATTAATTTTCTTAATATTACTGTATAATATACAAATGTATAATCCAAGAACTGATTGTCGGAAGCATTTTAATTAGTGAGTTTACTATCAACTTTTAATGAGCTTGATTTCAAGTTCTATATTATAACGAGAAATTTTATTACATATCCGGTATAGTATTTTCAATAAGAGACATTAATCAAACACCAATTCCGAAAAACATTATTTTTAATTTTATTGTAAAGCACTTCATATTTTTGATACTCTAAATATACTAATATTGGTAGCAAGTTAAGCGGCCTATCGGCCGCGACGGGTTTTACGGTATGGGGTTTTAATAATTTAATGTCTCAATAAAAATGATTGGCATAAAAATATACCAATTGGTGCTGGACCACAGAAATAGCAAGACAAAAAGAGAGAGTTTTGTATAATATCATTTTTATATTATGTTTAGTATATGTATTGAAAATATACTTAATATTCAATTGGGCTATAATTAATGCAAATTTATACTAAACGGTCTTTGTAATTAACTCTATATTATAGTATATTCTACATAGATAATATAAAAATTTTAAATTGATTTGAGAGAGCTAGAGTATAGAAAGAATCCATGGGAGGTAGTATGTAGAACCATATCGCTATGTTAAAATCGAACGATGATTGTCATTAACATTATATTTACTTATTTTATATATAAAAATTAGCAAATTAAATATGTAAATTAAATGAATATTTGTACCCACAAGAGAAATATTTAAAATGTCAACCTCACAAAGAATCCATATATGGTGGATCATAATTTATAAGTCCTTGTAGGCAATTTTAATTAAGCCCAATATTTCCGGCTCAATAAACAAGCAAATAAATAATAAAATAAAACGTTATTACCTTTTGTTTAGAATGTTTAATATAATATTAACACGCACTAACTTCACAAAAAATTAGAAAATTAGACACGATTTTCATAGAGAGACTTCAATGCTCGAACAAGACCGATTCATTTGTAACTGATTATGAGGTCAGAGTATCATTTTAATTATATATAAATCGTTAATTAATAATAGGTATTATAATGAGTGTGTTTTCCTGCTAATTTACTTAGAGCAGAGTCGGCTACAGAATGTCTAAGAAAATTATGTCGTCATCGATGCAGAATTCAAACTTTTAGGGGACAATACATTTTTTTAAATTCTAGTCACAGTTCCGCTTATTATTTGCATACTTATCGTGATTAAAGAGTTGAAGTATTTGATACATTGCCTATTAAAATTGTCAAAATTCCTTTCAATGAGGACTACAAAAGCAAAATGATAGGATAGAAGGTTAAATTTTAATCATCACTTCACGTTTTTAACTTGATGGTTTCCATTGTATGTATATTACTTTTAAAAATAAAATAGATTACATTTTTATAATTGCATATTATCATACTTTTTAAGTTTATTAGAACATAATCGTATGGTGCCTAAGTATTTTAGTTCGGTTAGATTGTTATCTGTACAGGACCGGCCCAAGAATATTTTTTATTACGGGCTAGTAGCAAAAAAAGCATTTTTTTTTTATCATTCATAGTAGATAATGTACCAAAAATAATTATTTGGAACTAAGAAATATGTTTTCTTCTGTGAAAAATTTGATAGGAAATATGAATGACATTCTGAAAGGTCGTCAGGTAAATTTCACGGCGAACGTTTTGCTTTTGAATACATAAAACATTCAATTAATTATTCTATTTTATTGCACGTCAACAGTAAATTATTAATAAAGACATGGTTTTACTTGGAAATTTAAATAAAATAAGTAGTAAACAATGATAAGTAGGCAGTATGTTATTTTCTCAGTCAGTTTGACGCCCCTAAAGAAATCCTGTTCATGTGAGTCTATATACTCATTATTTTTACTTATGTATGTACATATAGTACATGCTTCGTACTGTTATACGATCGTACGGTCAGAATGTTTTAAAATTTCAGCTGTTATCAGTTAATTTTAAATTCTTTATCGGAACCCTGAGATAAAAATTATCTTACAAATCAATAATTCTGAAATACTTCTGTTAGTTGTAGGTATTATTAGCTTGTTTTCATCATTGAAAAGCTTAATGAGCTAGTATAAGAATTTGTTACATTTATTTTAAAAACATTTTCAAAAATTTGCTTGTAATTCTTTCGAGTGAGAACAAATTTAAATTTGAAACTGAGATCATTAAACTAACGTAAGTGTAATATTTAAAAATATAATCACGTTTTGTATTTTTAATACAAGGTGGAATTTGTTTAACACGTAATACAAAAAATCGGTTAACATCTGAAATATCTACCTGATTTGATTCGTTTTTCAAATCAATCTGATCTTGAAATAGGAAAATAGTAGATATTAGACATATGAACATATTATATAGTTATGTATACTTATCACAGCCCTAAATTAATATGATGAAATATAAATCGACAATTTTATATGCCACATTTATGGGGCATACCTAAGTTAGGATCTGTTTTTCCGCAATTGTTTAATAACCATTGATGAAAACGCACAAATAATTTTGTTTTATTGTTCAGTTAACCTGTTAATTTTTAAAATTTTACTTTATTATTAATTTCACATACAATACAGGGATCGGCGCTCGAAGTCTTACGTACCAACTTCACGCTGCTGTAGCACCCAAACGGCTAATGACAGCGCGCTCATATTTTGACAGGCGTCAGGCTGTTATGTTGTTTACAAGTCTACGGAAGCATATCGTTTTACATCACAGTTAAAAAAGTTATCGAAATGGAATTCAAACGCAACAGTGTTATTGCTTTGTATTTGGTTGGAAAATCGCAACCAGTCATTGTTAATGAGCTACGACATTTACATGTGAACAAAATGTTTGTGGATCGGACCATTACACGTTACAATGATACTGGTAGCATTAAAAAACGCCATGGAGGTAGACATCCAAAAACAGCAACATCGACAGAAATGGTTCGAAAGGTGAAGGCCAAAATTCAACGTAATCCACGATAAAGCGCAGTTCAATTGGCGAAAAATCTCAATGTGTCTGCTCGTAGCATGAGACGAATAATAAAAATGAACTACGATTAAAGATCTAGCAAATTTAAAAATTGCAAGATTTAACACCTGCACAAAAAGCAGTTGGTAAAAACTGTACAACCTTGGTCCAGCCTTGCAGGAGGAAAGTTGCACGTTGGTGGCGAGCTTGTAAGTTTGGTCTTTTCTGATGAAAAATTTTTTACGGTTCGCCAACAAAACGATTGTGTATGGTTACGGTGCAAATCAAAAGACAATTTAGACCAGCCAATTGCTCTGTAAAAGCAAGCGCCTGCATCAGGCGTAACTGCCACAGGACGCTCACCACTCGTTTTTATTGAACAGGACGTAAAAGTAAATTAACAAATCTACCGTGAAAACATTTTAAACGATGTTTTGTTACCTTGTACACGTAAACAATTCGGTAGAAACCATTGGACGTTTCAACAAGACTCGGTACCATCCCATAAACCCCGTGATCCCCAACGTTTTTTACAAGAAAAGTTCCCAGCTTCATTTCTTCACAACAATGGCCACCATATTCACTGGACTTATCCCCATAGATTTTTCCATATGGTCCATTCTGGACAATAACATATTTCTTTTTAATTTGAAATGTTTTTACGATATACTGAAGTTTTTAAATAAAAAACTCAAAATTGACACAATTACAGCATTTTTAATTGGTAACACTTCCAGTACCGGTCCCTGTATATGTATCTATATAATTTCTATATTTTATAATCTATAGTATTGGTATGTACAGGTATAGCCATATTATACATAGTATGATATTACAAAACTTATGGTTTGCATGTGCTTGAACGATTTTTAAACTGTTTTATGAACTTAAGAAAAAAAAATTAATATCTTATATCAAATTTTTCTAATAATAAGAATTTCACGGAATCGATTAGGTTTAAATGGAAAGTAATGAGGTTACTCATAAGACCACCATTTCCTGAGTATGCTTTAACGAATTTTATAATAGTTATTATGCTAGCTCAAATTACTGTAGTTACATTTAAAAAAATTCTATTCGCAAAATACGAATCATATAATTTTTAATAAAATCATTTAAATACTCAAACGTCATTTCTGTGGAAAAAAGTCAAAAGGATATAAGTGTAAAATTACCGTTTTTCAGGAACGTCAAAAAACTGTTTTTGATTTGCTCTTTTGGCCTTACAGATAATTTCATGCAACGCGTTGCTCCAGTGGCATCAAGAGAACTTGTTATTACTAATTCTATAGCAAAATTTTACGAATTGGCCGATTATCCCTTTTTAAAAATTCTTTATAACTACGTTACTATATGATGCCCAAGGATACCCCTAGGTGCGCAAGAGTACTCTGAACATGAAGCAACAATAATATCGAAATCGACATATGTCGACTTATGCCCTTTTCGCATTTTTCCACAGATTTTAAATGTGAATTTTAACGGCAGCACAAATAAAATAAGAGTAGTACTTGATATTTAGAACTCACGCAGATCAACTTCTTTGTTTCTTCTTTCAAGAAGAAAGAATTTGTTGATGATGTAATGGCTCAAAAGATCGACGAATATATCAAATATAAAAACGGCGTTTTAAAACTTTGATATTTGAAACTATGAAGAAAATGATGGGTATTTCAAGATTACTTTTTTTGGAATTTTTGCAAATTCAAAATTAAATTATGCTCGTTCGGTTTCGGTTTTCTTCTAAACGAACAATAACATTTTAATTATGTACGATACAGTAGGTCTATCACCTTTTAATTGTACAATTATTATTAAAAATTTACATGTTTTGCTTAGTTGGGAGTCAATTTACGAAATATTTAAATTTTTAATTTATAACTAACAATAAAAAAAGTAATATGTAGTAGTATTTGTAAATTAATTTAAATTCATAACAATGTGGTCATATTTATTAATATAGTGCATAACATTTATAAAATAAGAAAGATAATACATAATTAATAAATAATTATACCAAATCAAATTTACGCTTTAACATTTTTGTCAAATTTTGTCTACCTTTCTTCAAGGTTCCATTAAAAAAATTTAGTTTTTTTAAGACCACAGTTTTGAATGCATAAGTGGGTGGTACATTTGTTTCTGATGTCATCGTAGTTGTATCGCCAACAGGTGTACTACTATATTTATTATTTATCTATTAATTTAAACTAAAATCAGTTACAAGAATTATTCCAATGACTTACACGTGTTTTGATCTTATTAGATAAAAGGAAATTATTGCAAGTGATTGAATGACGCTGCTATTTGTAAATTAAATTCTATAATAGTCAACAACTATACAGAATAAGATTACAATCTGGATACGAATAACAAATATTTCACTGTGCATTGAAGATCGGGGGACCGGGCCCCATTACTAGCGATAGCCTCCCCTGACACGTGGTTAGGGGATGTAGGATGTCTAGGTAATGGCAGGGCATCAATTAGATGCAGAGTGCGAGCCTCCACGTGGCGCCCCTGGATAATAATGAAGATGAATGTTGATGAGAATTTTCAGCAAATACGCACACGCGAAATGGTCGACAGCCCGACCTTAAACTAGCTGCTGCCCGCTCAGGGGATATGCTCTGTTGAAAAGTGTAACCAAACTAGCTGTCGGCTATGCCCAAGGGATTTGCACCGGAAGATCATCATAAAAATCATCAAATTTAACCAACACCCATTCATGGGTGTCACCAGAAAATTTTTCAAAGGGTCTAAAATAATATTATTTTTACAAATCTGTGTTTTTCTTTTCGGCGTTTTGCCATCGGTGGTTTTGTTTTCGGCGTTTTGGAGTGCTATTTATTTTAATATAAGTTTGTGTTTATTTCTATTTAATTAATAAATTTAACGGTAGGCTTTTATTTTAGAGAACATTCTCATTCTTCATTGTATATATTATTTGATATTTTACTATTATCATCTTATTCAGTAGTTAAAGTAAGTAACACGGTGCTACCGGGAAAAAAATTAGATCCAATACCACCGGTTTTTGGTCAAAATTATTTGGATGTACAGAATAAAATGGGATTTATCAAAATCATCCAAAATTTTTTTTGGAAGGACCAGCAAGTATAGAGTGAAGCATACACGGATCCTGCCTGCGTTAGATATACTGCTGTGATCAAAAAGTCTTCTGAATTCAAACTGTGGCGTTTCTACTAGTTCCAGGATCGTCAGAGATAAATAAATAGAAGCACGAATAAAAATAAAACTCTTAGGAAAAATTTGTACAAAGGTTGTGGTTAATATTTTCTTACATAAGTTACTTGAAATACCTAACCAAATAAAATTAAAATTATTATTTGACATGACAAATTTTAATCATGCCACAATAAGGATAGCGTCACCTTATAATAAAAACATTTTATATTAACCGCGTTCCCACATCAGTAAAGCTTACAATGAATGAATGGCCATTTTATTCAATCAACTACTTTAACTGACGCTAACTTAATTAGCGGCTATCTTACATAAAGAACTTAATCATTTATAATTTATGTAGTAATATGTCACCGACTATAATTCAATTTTTCTTTCTTAAGTGACACGAAGCACAATAGTTAAAGCTTGCTGAACTTATAATGAAAAAATCGGCATTGTTATTTCAGTAAATTCAAACGAAATAATTTTTTATGTCGCATCGGAGGATTTCTCATCTTAAAATGAAAAGTAAAAGATTTTTAGTTTTTAGGGACCTTTTTTGACGGCAAAAGAAATTCATCATTTTATCTTTGGGAGTTTATCTACTCAAGGGACTATGACCCAGGGTGACGCAACTAATCAATTTGGTGTTAATTAATAAATTACTACTATAAAGTAAATGGTAAACTTACCTAGAAAAGGGCCCAATAAGGACATGATGCGGCACATCCGACATGTGTATGTTTAACTTGCTAATCAGGCATTTTTCTTCCAAACTATGTTAATTACTATTTATTTACTAAGTGATGCTTTATTCCATATAATAAAATCAACTTTTCGAATAACAGGTTATCGAGAAATTCCATTGTCTATAAATTAATAATAATATTAACATTAATTAATAATGTTTACTACAAAAAGTACTTATTATACATACTTATGCAATATTTGCATACTAATTTAATAAAACAAAAGTGTGGGCTAAAGGTATATTCCAAAAAATTTTGCACACCCTTATATAGTTTTCAAAACTTTCTAGGCGTTGGTAGAAAAGTAGGCGATTTGTCACCTGGTACATTTAAATGTTTCCTTTTTGAATTTAAATTATTGACTTCTTTTTTACGCGTAAAAGGTGTTTTTTATAAACCAGAAAGAATTAAATTGTCGATTGTGTAACACTCAGAAGAAGAAGCTAATGCTTTAGGTTACATCATTTGGTTATTCTTTCATGGACATTTGGGAGCCCCGACTTCTTAAGCAGTTTTTCTATATTAGGATCGCCCAAGAGATACCTACACTGATTACCAGACCGCACTAAAAAAGAAGCAGCAAATTCTGAGCGTTAGTGGGGTCGTTCAAGTACACGAAGCTTAGTACGCGAAGCACGAACTCTCCCAATTCATTCGAAGTCGTGACTCCCAAGTAATAGCCTTTAATTTACAACATCCCAATACATCCCAAACATGTATCATACATTTAGAAGATTTGTATGACCTCAGAGATATTTTTAATAACTTTACATCCGTCGCATGCAGATATACATACCTTCAGAATTATGTTATAAATAATAAAAGAAACTCTAATTTAAAATTATTTTTAGCCCTAAAAGGTAGTAATTAATAGTTTGAAAAAATTGCTTTCTAACCTTGATGAGAGGGTTTCAAACAGTCTTTACAACAAAATATTTTAATTTTTGTGGGAGCCCGAATGGTTTTTGAATCAGCGTTTCGTAGCGGTAGCAAAGGGCTGAATCCTGAAAGGTAAAATATGTGTTCTCTCATGGGCAAAATAAAACAAAACAAAACAAAAAATAATTAAATCTTTATTAAAACGCTCGTTATTATTTAATATTTCAAACCGAACCTAACCCATCTAATTTTAATACCAATACCAATCAAAAGGTACGAAATAGGTTGGCTAATAAATATTAGTGAGTTACATTAAAAATGTAGGTTAACCCAAATTTTATGGTTAACCCGTAACCGGTACAGTTCTAGTTTTTATTCAACACCGGTACACCGTGGTCCGAGAGACAATTACTCCTTGAAATTAACCCGTGTTATTATATTTGTTATTTGAAGGTTGGAAGATATTAGTACATATATGTTTTTAGAGTTAGCATACGCAAAAAACCAAACAAACGAAATTTAATTTAAGGAATAATTAGAATTTTTTTCAAATATCGGCGAAATAATAGGGTTTTATATTTTGTAAATAAATTTATAAAAATATTGAAATGATTTAAACAAAATGATTTAATATTAAATGTTTTATACATTAAACTATAAAATTTAAAATAATATAAAATTTTAACACTAAAACTAACTACCCTAGATTTACCCTCGAATATAACTCGAAATTATAAAAATTAAAAAATGGTTTAAAATTTCGAAGATAAAAATAATCAGAAATTAATATTTATACCATAAAAAAGCCCAAATATATATTTTTTCGAGGGTTAACCGCTGGTGAAGTTTTTTGTACACATCTCATGAAGTACATGAAATACTTTCTGTTCTGTTCTGTTCTACACCCCGCAGACCCCCCGGTTTAAATAATTTATTTTTATTAAAAGCAAATGAAATATTTAAGCATATCCCAAGTTTTTTAAAATTAGCTATGGCCAAGTAAATGTGTTTAATTTATAATCTGACTTAATCATAAACTGCATAATTTTAGATTCCGTACCCTCTGGGAGGTAGATCTCTGCAACGGTAGATCTTCTGTTTACTTCTGATAAAAATAAACTACTCAATCCGGGGTCTGGGGTGTGGAACACCCTCCAGTGCACAAATTGTGGAATGAAAACATTGCAGAACATGCAGAACCCCAAACCAAGCAGTTTACTTTTTATCAAAAGTGCTGAATTATATAAAGTACGAAGAAGTATGGAGAATTATGATGAAGTACGTGAAGTGTGAAGTTAATTGTACACGATTTCCTCTAGCGGTTGACCCCTCGATTTTTTGCTAACAAACCCTATATATCCGATTAAAAATCAACTACGTTACGGATGGTTACGATTCGGGATGGGACAACTTGGCGCCGCCGACTCGGCGCCAGGACAACTTGGCGCCAGGCCAACTCGGCGCCAGACCAACTTGGCGCCCGCTAACTCGGCGCCAGACCAACTCGGCGCCAAGTTAGTTTTTTATATATTTTTAAAAGTGATAACAAAAGGTCGCTAAGGGAGCCTACCCTTTAAACTAATTAATCTTTTAATATTTTGTAATGACTCAAATTAAAGATGAAGTTTTTGGATTACCCTGTGTTAATGTAAATACGCTAAATATTGTACCAACATCAAAATGCGCGAAATTATAATATATAAGGCGGCAAGCATTTAAATATTTGTATACGTAAAAGCCTTTACAAGACAAAAACAAGAATTAAAATCAAGATCAACGATGGAAAACACAGTTTTATCTCAGCGAGGTACTCAGAAATTCACAAATGACGGCTATTTATATGTGTTCGATAAAATAAGTAAAAACGGATCCACAAAATTTTGGCGATGTGAAGAAAAGGGACGTTGCAATGCACGTTTACATACTCTAGACGGAGAAGTGGTCAAAATAGTAAATGAACATTCGCACGACAGTTTACCTGCAAAAATTGAAAAAGACAGGGCTATTACACAAATAAAACATCGCGCCGAAACATCGGTAGAAAACCCGATACAAGTGGTAAATGAATGTACCCGTGGTTTATCACAGGCTGCATCTGGAATACTTCCAAACTATGATGCGCTTCGAAAAACGATAAGAAGAAAAAGAAATGAGGTAAATGCTGCACCTGGTGCACCAGAATCACTTGAAGATCTCGTTCTTCCCGAAATTTACACCACTTACGAACCACAACCAGGAACGCGGGAACCCTTTTTGTTGAGTGACAGTGGCCCAGGACATAATAGAATTTTGATTTTTGGAAGAAGACGTGGTCTCCAAATTTTACGCGCATCTAGGCAATGGTATGCAGATGGAACATTTAGGTCAGCACCTCAATTGTTTTCGCAAATTTATGTGATACTAGCCGAGCAATTTGGGGCGTTCATCCAGTTTTGTATGCGCTTTTACCGAATAAAGAACAAGCAACTTACAAGCAGTTGTTTGAAATGATAAAAGCTCTGGAACCAAACTTACAACCAACAGCGATAGCCTGTGACTATGAAGTAGCAGCTTTCAAAGCCATGAAGGAGTGTTTTCCATTAGTTGGTATACATGGATGCTTTTTTCATTTGGCAAAAATATGAAAAGCATTTGAATCAACTGCAATTAATGAACCTCTACAATAACGATGTTGAGTTTTCGTTGAAAGCTAGAATGATAATCGCAATTGCCTTCATTCCGATTCCCGACCTTGATGAAGCAGTTGATGCTTTGGAAGAAGAATTGCCTGAAGAATTGCGTCCAATGTTAGAGTGGTTCGAAGACAATTACTTAGGAAGACCAAACAGACGCCGAGATGGAAGGCGCCTCCTTTATTTCCGGTAGAGATGTGGAATCTCTACCACAGAACATTAAATGGGAAGATCGCACAAATAACCATGCGGAAGCAAGCCACCGAAGATTACAAACCGAATTATCGATGGACCACCCAACGTTATGGAAGTTAATTGACGGTCTGAAAAAGTACAGAAAGGGCGAGACTTATTTTACGAAAATCTTGTGGCTGGCAATAATGCTCGAAGAAATTAAAAATACAGAGATTGCGACGAACGAATTTTAAAATTGGTTACCGATTACGGTAATCGAAATAAAATTTTATTTTTACGTGGTATAGCCCATAATTACCAAATGAATCAATAAAAACTTTTATTTTATTATCTATATATAATAATTATTATCATATTAGCTTTGATATAATATTCACTAAAATTCTTGGGGTTGAACGCGAAGAATTAAAATTGCACCATTTTGGGGAGGTGGGATACATTTTGTTATTACTTTTAAAAATAAATAAAAACTAACTTGGCGCCGAGTTGGTCTGGCGCCGAGTTAGCGGGCCAAGTCGGTCGGCGCCGAGTCGACGGAGCCGAGTTGTACCAGACCGTTCTGAAATGATACTACACTGGGTTTCACAGATATTAAGCAATATTTAAACAAAATTGATGGTTACGCCTATTGACCTGTACTCATTTTTAATGTTGCTGCTTTAAACTTGTAGGTTAAGCCCATTGACTTGCAGTTAAATGTTAGTTTGTTTTTATAATTTTAACATAAAGTAAAGGTTTTCTAACCGCATTTATTAAAAAGTGAAGCAAGAAAGACAATTCTACAAATTATCTTTAAAAAAAATCTCCATAGCTGTGTGAATCAAAATTGAGTCTTATTTGGAGGTTGCTTCTTACCACGACTTTCCGCTTTAGGAGAATTCACGACGGTTTTATTATAATCTAAATAACTTATTAATTTTTGACTAATGTCAAGGGTAGCCAAAAGAAAAATTTCCATTCTTTTAACACATGCAGCTAAAAAATTCTTTTGTTCTTCGAAATTCTTCATACTGCAGTAATTATTAAAATTTATAAACGCTTCAGTAAATTTTGATGAACAGTTTTGGCATTTTATACGACTTTACGATGGTTACGCCATTTGACCTGACTCTAAAATTAGGCGAACACTTACGACCAAAGAGTGTTTTCCAATGATTTTAACGCATTAAATTCATAATTCCGGTTAAAAAAATGATAGAAAAGGTGCGTTACGACATTTGGAACCCAAATATATGCATAACTCGATTTTCGAAATTTTGAGGGTTACGCCAATTGACCTGTGAAGTGTCGATATAATATCCCACTTTTGACGTACGAATCTATTTATAAAATTTAATTTTAGTGATAAATTAAAATGTGGGTGTTGTTTATTTTATGGAAAAGTCGCTAAACCCGTTTAGTTAATCAAAATATTAAACTTCAAGTGAACACTAGACCATAGTGTGTATAAAAAATTCCAATGATTTTAACTGATTAAAAGTAGGCGATTTGTCACCTGGTACATTTAAATGTTTCCTTTTTGAATTTAAATTATTGACTTCTTTTTTACGCGTAAAAGGTGTTTTTTATAAACCAGAAAGAATTAAATTGTCGATTGTGTAACACTCAGAAGAAGAAGCTAATGCTTTAGGTTACATCATTTGGTTATTCTTTCATGGACATTTGGGAGCCCCGACTTCTTAAGCAGTTTTTCTATATTAGGATCGCCCAAGAGATACCTACACTGATTACTTATTGAAAGACTAATAATAAAGGGATAACTTCACTTATAGTATACAACCAACAGTGATTGTCAGTTACTTATTTAATTCATACCTACTGATCGCAAGTTTGGTGACCCCAAACAGTTTGATTACCTTTTTTTATGCATATTTCCAAAAATGCCCAACTGCAATGAATAATTATTTGCATTTCGTCATTTATGTGGTTTATAGCAGAGGCGGGCAAAGCTTTTGACTGTTGGGCCACACAAAAAATATAAAATAAGAGCCGGATTCGGCTTACAGCGTGCCATTTGCTCAGACCTGGTCTATAGTAATAAAACGATTTATGAATAGTTTTTGAAATAGATTCGGTATAAATTCAAAAAAAAAAATCTTATAATTATTATGATAAATATGTATTAGAAAATATTCTAAATTGAAACATTTTAAAACGAAACACAAACATTTAATTATAATATTTGTAAGACATGCTTTAGTTTGTTACATTTCGTTTTTGCGCGATTTTTACATTAAATGAAAATTTAATGCCAAGTATGACTTTCCACCCTGATAACGTAAACTACTATTTCAATCAGATTCGAAACCAGAATAACCGCATAGAAAGTTCATAGCTTATAAACACTGTTCAGTGTTCACTATGTGTTCCAGACATTTTTTATTTTTAGGGGGGTTCAAACATCGTGCTATTTACATTATTTGTAAATCACGACTGTTGAGTGAAAAATAACATATCAAGTCGAAAAATTCCACCTGTAGATTTTCTTGCAATATCATGGTTTGAATTTGAATTCAACGCCAAACTGTAGAATTCATTTTCGTAAAATAAACATAATTGTATAAATCTTTGTTTATTATTAGAATAATTTAGATTTTGGTATTATTTTTTAAAATTATTTAATATAATAAGAACTCGGCACTACCTAATACCTAATCAATAACAGATACAATTAAAAACACCTTTAGCAATATTAAGTACATAACACTAAAATCGATAAATAATATTGTTGACGTATTTATTGACTTAATAATTTAATAATAATCACAATAATTGACGTTTTATTTATGCCCTTGATTGAAGATATGAAAAATTTAAAATAAGAAACGTTGTAAAATAATTATATTGGCGTATTTTAAAGAACAGGTACAAAGAACTTAAAAAAGAGAAATAATAAATTATAAAAAAACAATTAGTATACTGACTCACCTTTATAAATAGCCGACTCGAGAAAATTTATTTTCGCACCAACAAAATTTTTGTAATATTAAGTTAGAACTGTTGCAAAAATAAAATTATTGTGTATTTAGTCAACCTTTTTAAATTTCTAACAAAATAAATATTCTACAATAGTTGTAATGTTTGTAAAGAAAACTAACAATTTTTTAAATCGATGTAATATATTTTAAGAATTAGTTGCACCATCTAGCGTTAAAATATTACATTAATTACAAGTTAACTATACGATCTCATATTATTTTCTAAATACTACGAACAGATGCCTTCTGCCGATTTATTATAATTTAAATATAAATTTTTCCCTACTCGATTTTACTAAATTTAACATATTTTTTGTTTAAGTTTTCTTAGTTTCACTATTGGGACTTATTTAATTCCAAAAAGTAGTCGTTCTCAATCCAGTTTATAGCGTCATAAAAGCTGACGTATGGTTTGATTCACAAAAAGTTAATTGTTCCTTGTCTAGAGAAAGATCAAAGAAATTATTCGCAATAGTATATTACCAGTGCCGGACTTAGGGGTTCTGGCGTCCCAATGCAAATATTGTTTCGACGCCCGTAACAAATTTATTGACACAGTATTACAGACGTTATATAAATTCAGTTCCTGGATAAACAAGTACTGTATTGAACCAGCACCATAACAGGGAATATACAATACTTTGTAAAGGGTCTTTCAACAAGAGGTTCCATTTTAGATTTTTTGGGCTCGAAATTGGTGCTGTGGATGAGGATGGCGTTTATTTCCTGTAGGACAGCCTAACATGCTACACAGCTAGTAAAACAATTGCTCTCTTGATTTCTCGAAGTGGAGACATAAATTGACCGCCGAGATCGTGCGATTTAACGTTATCAAACTTTTTTCTTTGGGGCTACGTTAAAATAAGATCTACGCCAATGCTCCACCAACGTTTCAAGTGCTCATAGGCAACATCAGAATTGTTATTCGTGAAATAGAGCCACAATTGTGCGAAATGTGATAAAAAATTTCACCAAAAGAATTACCGATGTACCTGGCGTATAAGGGTAAATTCAAGCAAGAGTAAAGGCAACATATTTTTCTAGGGCGCCCAACTTGGATGCATTCACTAGGTCCGCTCGGAAATCCTTTAGATTTTTAAGAACTACCCTGAAGATTTTTGGCACCAAGAAGTCTTGAAACAGCACCTTTAAGTACTAAAGGGAAACGTCATAAATGTCAGAATAAAGTAAAGTGGGCATTGTACGGAACAGACTCTATTTAATAATAATTGTAAGTTGAACGTCATGAACGGTGTGGTGATTGTTAATATGTCTGTCATCACGCCGATCATGACATACGCTGCACCCGTCTAAGGCTATGTGGCCAAAAGTCACATAGCTAAGATCCAGAAAGTGCTCGTTAAAAGACAAGCTTCATGATTTCATGTTTCGTCTCTAATCAAAAACTGAAAGCGGATTCTTATTTGGAATCCATCGAAGAATTCGCAATCCTACAAATAAATTCTACGACGTTTCAGGCTTCTCCGACCATTCGATGGTTCGCGAATTGGGCAAGTACGAACTCGACGATTATTTAAGGTATAAAAGACAATGCAGCAATGCAGTTTCCACTTTCTTTAGGCACATTCACCTCTTTGTATGTGACAGATCTAGAGCCATTCACGGCTTCAGCGGATGACGAAAACTAAGGCGTGTTTGATAACACTTCGGTGGATTAGCACCGCCTGGAAGTTACTCTCTCCCAAAAGTTATATCAAACTTGCTGGTCAGGTCATGTTTGGAAATTACATGGCAGTTATCACCACACTCGTCGGTTATCTTGTTCTTTTTTGGTACTTCTACGTCCAGCGTTCTCACCAGAGAGTCACGACGCTTAGTAAGCAAAGCACGGACTCTCCCAATTTATGCGAAGCCGTAACTCCCAAGTAATAGCCTTTATTTTACAACATCTCAAACAAGATAAGAGTTGTTTACTGCCACTTAAGTATCATACATTTAGAAGATTTGTACGACCTCAGAGATATTTTTAATAACTTTACATCCGTCGCATGCGGATATACCTTCAGAATTATATTAAAATTAATAAAAGAAACTCCAATTTAAAATTATTTTTAGCCCTAAAAAGGTAGTAATTAATAGTTGAAAAGTTGCTTTCTAACCTTGATGAAAGGGTTTCAAACAGTCTTTACAACGAAACATTTTAAATTTTTGTAGGAGCCCGAATGGTCTTTTGAACCAGCTCTTTGTAGCGGTAGCAAAGAGCTGAATCCTGAAAGGTAAAATATGTGTTCTCTCACTGGCAAAATAAAATAAAACAAAACAAAGAAATAATTAAATCTTTATTAAAACGCTCGTTATTATTTAATATTTCGAATCGAACCTAACCTATCTAATTTTAATACCAAAACCAATCAAAAAGGTACGGAATAGGTTGGCTAATAAATATTAGTGAGTGTGAGTTACATCAAAAAATTTAAGTTAACCTAAAAATTTAAGTTAACCTAAATTTTTATAGTTAAACCGAAAGTTTTTTATTTAATTTTTATTGTACGATTTATTTTGAGTGCCGTAAATGTAAAGCAAATTAAAAAATAGAAGTTTTTTATATCCCACTTTTTGACGTACTATCTATTTATAAAATTTAATTTTAGTAATAAAATAAAATGTGGGCGTTGTTTATTTTATGGATAAGTCGCTAAACTCGTTTAGTTAATCAAAATATTAAACTTCAACTGAGCAAGCAGACCATAGTGTGTACTAAGAGAAAAAATTAACTTGTTTTTGTACAACCATGAGTTAAAATTTTTATTAAATTTTGATTTTTTTTCACAATTCCACGAAAATTGCAATAGCAATTTTAAAAGCTGTAGTTATGATCCAGAAACTCAATTTGTGCCATTTTAAAAATATTTTAATAAACTTAATTCCACAATAGAAATTTATCACATTTTATTTTGTTTTCTTAATTTTGTTCAATTACAAGTTTATTTAGTTAATGAATTGGGGTTAAATCTGGTACTTAGGTAGGGTGGTCTAGCAGTTCAAATCGTAATTCGTAGATTTTTGCTATGGTAACCGCTGCGGTATGAGATGGCGTATTGAAAAAATTTTTCTGCTAATGTGGCCGTTTTTTCGCAATTTATACTTTCAGCTTCTCAAGAAATGTTGTGTAGTTTGCTTCTTCAATGGTTCGTTCTTTATGAAGATAATCGATTACGATAACTCCATGACTATCCCAAAAAACAATCACCATCTCTTTCCCAGCCGAAGATACAGCTTTGGCTTTTTTTTGGAACCAATTCCCTTTTCGTAGTTTTGGCTGTATTTTTATTTCTGGACTATAATGATGTGTCCAAGTTTCATTTACAGTAATTAATCGGAATCCAAAACTGATTTATTGATATTCATAGCCTCTGATATCTCTCTAAGTTTAATTCGACGGTTATCTAACTCCATTTAGTAAACTTGAACAATGTTATCGTCAATGGTTGCAGTTTTTGGACTTCCCGAAGGTTCATTGTCTCCCAAGCTGGTACAACCACGTTTAAATTCAGCTGCCCAAAATTTAACGGTGGTAAATGATGGTGCCGAGTTTTAAAAGGCTACAAAATACATTTCATGAATTTTTCTGTCAGAATGTAATTTAAATAAATATGTAAATTAATAATTTCGGTTTTTACAAACCCGTCTAATTCACCAAATAATCGCAATAATCTAGTCAGTTTTTGTATTTACAATAATTGCAGATACATAATATTGTAATTAAACATGCTTTCATGATTCTAAAAATTGGTCAAGTTTATCAAATATTTTAATAAAAAAAAATAAATTGTAAACATAAACAAAAATCTATCACGACGTCTTATTGGTATATGACAGGGTTTCGAGTGTTGGCCATTATTAGGGCTTTCTTGACGGATTACAGTTTTGTGGATTGTCACTGCCTCTCAATAGAAGCCGATTAGAATCAAGTTTTTATTTCACCCAGACTTGAACCAAGCTTCTCCCATCACAACTTAGCAGGCAGAATATAAGCTTTGCAAATACACCAGGGTCTCGTTTTGCGTCGCATCGATTTGCGTCGATTCGATTTGCTTAATAACACGAATATAGGACCGAAAATCTTATATGCGTCACATAATTCAATTTGCGTCTTTTAAAATAATACAAATTCAATTTTTGCTTCATGCGTAAAATTCTAACGACTGTAATTTAATAGTTTTTATCTGCAAGTAGAATATCTGCATGAATCGCGCCGTCATGCCACTTGCAAAGTTTGTAAGTCTTGTAATGTATACTACATATACCACATACAACACAAAACAGCAAACGTTGGACAATTTTTTTAAAATAATTTTTTACGTGTTATTATTTAAAATTTAAAATTATAACTTGTTTTATCGTTTTTACCGATATTTTACTAAAAATAAATTTTGTTAGCATAATATGTGATCTTATTACCATTGTGAAAAAGTTTTTGATGATTGTAGAACGCATCTCGTGAATTACTATGGAATCTTATGGAAAATGTGATTCGATTTGAGTCGATTCGAATTGAGTCGGTGTAGAAGTGAAGTTTGATAATTATTTTTTTACGTAAATGTTATATATCACCAACCGAACCATTTTATATTGTAAGGTGACACATTGAAAACGTGAAAAATTGGGAATATTATAAACATTTTTCAACTTTTGGTTAAATTTAACCCGACGGCTGTTTCACGGTATTATAATAATAAACTTTGAATAATGTATAGTTCTATGTTTGTAAACATTTTCAGAGGTTTCCCGCATTTTGAATGTTTACAATTATATTGTAAGACAAATAGCGTGCCTGTAGTTATAACTGTAAGAACATCAGATATACTAGTAGCGTTAACGCAAATATAATATTTAGTATAAAAATATATTATACATAAATTCTTAATTTGTGAAATATTTTTTTATAGTTTAATCATATAAAGAATTAGTAACACATAAGTATAGCAGATCCGCGCAACATAATATCAATTGCTTGAGTAGTGCAGTTGCTATAGCACGCGTATTTAGCATATATATCTAGAACGCTCGGCGAACATATTTATTTTACCTAACATTATCTCGCTAAATTGGTGACCCTCGACAGAACATCAAGTAGCTTTTGTTCTAAAATGTAATTTCTTATTACGCTTAACTCCCTTCGTATTAGCAGCAAATGTCTATCTATGCCATAACAGCCACGACGGCTACTGCTCACAACCGACATGCTTACTAGGAGGAGGGCGATGTAGCGGTTCTAGAATTAGAATTACTTAACACCATACTATTTTTCACATTAAATTATCAACAGGTTTTTATGCACGTCCTACGATTTAGGTAGCTAAATTTAAAACAATTTGGAAGATGTTCTATAAGTATTTATGCTGCGCACGAAAATTTTTGTGTAAAAAATTATATCGTGTCATTCGCCAATAACACATAAAATTATTTGAAAATTTACAAATATTTATAAAATTTAAAAATTAAACGGTGGGCGAGATAATACCAATAAACTCTGCATAATCCACGCTTATTGATGCCGTTTTGTACATTTGAAAACAGATGCCTGTAGCATATCCCTAATTAGTTGTATAGCAATGCATATGATATCCTACAGGTACAATGTAAATCAACAAAAAGTATCTTATTAATATTTTATAATGCACACAGGTATTACTGAAAAATTAAAAAGAAATTTATTAATTTTTAATTTCAATTCCATAGTACACAAAATAATTAATTATTATTGTAATTTAATTCTTGGGTTTAGCATTATTGCCAGTTATTGTAATTAGATAGTTTTGGTAAATTAAAATAAATTTATATAAATATATACTAGGTACTACAAAATGTCTATGGGGTGGAGCATAATTCTACTAAGGGCGGTTCTAAAGAGGAAGTTTGATATTAGGGTTCTGCGGTTTAGTCCTTTCATCCCCGCTTATTACTATTTATCCTTATCGCTGACAGTCGTATCAGTTGAGATGAATGTTACTTTTACAAAACACATCATTTTTCATTAACCACACGTGGTGTAGTATTAATCCTTCTCATTAGTATAAGAATTAAATATAAATATATAATGTGAATATCATTTGAACGTTATAATTATGCAAGAACACAAATCGTTTTTAATTAAAGACTTGTTAGGTGATGTGATTCTAGGAATACGTGAAGGGATAGAAGACAATGGTAGGTGAATATTTGATGATTTTAACCGATAATTATTAATGGTAACAAAACGACCGACGGTACTTCCCCGGTCTTATTTACAAAACCACCAACTTAGTATAAAATGCGCCCGTTTATTTGTGAAACATTTGTAATATTTCACTATCTATAGTAATCACTAGCAGCCAATCACGTGCTATGAAATTTCAAATATCAACCGACGATAACTGATGTTTAATATTTAACAAACCAATTTCATGAAATTCGACTATCCATAAAGGGCGAAGCCCAATAATTCGGTACCACTATTAATTAATGATTGTTTAATTAAAGGCATCAAATTAATAATTCAAGTAGTACATACTATGTTATAATGCGAACATAAACTTGGAAGTGATACTTTATTGCAGACTGGGCAGCGGTTTTAGCGGTTGTCACTATTATTGTTTATAATTAGTGATTTATCTTTTTAAGTGCTTTTCATAATGTAAAAAATATTAGCGTAACGGTCTAGCATTTAATTTTAAGATGTACATAAAACGTTGAGCATACTAAAAGTGGCATTACATAATGTTTTGTTATAATAAAATTATGTCCATTATTCAAGTCATACAAAGAAGTATCCGTACGGTGCCGTTTCAAAATAATAAGCAAGACACTCAACTTTTTTACACGGTTAGATACATTGCTCAGAAATTCCAGTAAAAAAGGGGAAAAATGTTTCCTGTTATAAAATGATCCTTTTAGTAATAATTGAATTTTACAAAAATGAAAGACTTTTGAAACGCGTAACCTCAAATTCGTGTAAAAAAGAGTATTTCTTTAAATGCGTATTTTAGGTATTAGAATTAAATTAATTGAAAATTTATTTTACTACTTACACTTATTCATATTTCAACATTATATGCTGAAAATTTCATGTTCATTGCAAAATTTTTAAAGAAAATATAATAGTTTATTTACAAAAGCAACACAAACACTCGCAGCAAAATTATTCATACTCCTGTAAAATTTTAAACCTATTGTCAATTGTCACAAAATTAATATTTAGTTGGACCACCTTTAGCTTTAATAACAGCTTTTAGACGATTTTTCATGCTGTTTACCAAATTTTCAGTAACTTGTGGGCCAATGAAACTCCACACTTTGGTAATTTGGCGTTTTAAACATTCCTTGCTTGAAACTGTTTTTTTTTAATCTCAAGCCAATTTTGGCACACAAATTTTCAAATGGATTGATGTCGGAGCTTTGGGGAGGTGTCACTAACAAATGGGGGGTGTTGTATAAAAGCCATAACCTTACAACATAGGCAGTATGCTTCGGGTCGGTGTCTTGCTGAAAGTGAAAATCATTTTCGAGTCCAAATTTCTCAGCACTTTGTTTTAAATTTTTACGTAAAATGTTCAGATATTTAAATTTGTCCATTATCACTTCTATGAATACTAAATTTCCTACTTCAGCACTACTCATGCACCCCAAAGAAGCACACTACCTCCACCATGCTTCACTGTACATTTTAAATTTTATAGCTGAAGTTCAGTATTTACTTTTCTCCATACAAAACTTTGCCCATCTGATCCGAAAATATTAAATTTACTTTCGCCTGAAAAAATAACTTTTTCCAAAACGAATCGTCTTTATTTACATATTTTTTGGCAAACTTTAAACGCTTACGTCTGTTAACTTCACTAATCCATGGTTTTCTTCTGGCTACACGTGAATGAAACCCATGACTTTTTAAACATCTTCTTACAGTATCTGGGACAACTGTCTTTTGATATTGTTCATTAAATGATTTTGTTATATTTGTGGCACTTGGTGTGGATTTTTTTATTTCATGCACTAGAAAACTTTCATCTCGTTGCGTTAACAGTTTAGGTCGTCCTCTGTTGTATGATTTACTTTAAAAAAAACCGTCATTTTAAATTTTTTTAATTAAACTTTGAACAGTAGCTTTAGATCTACCAATCGCTTCACCAATTTCGCTATAAGATTTTCCCTTTTCATGTAATTTCCACACAATTTCTTTCTCTTCTGTTGTAGTTTCTTTACCTTTACGCCCCATGTTTATGGTAATTGCTAATCTAAATGAAATGCTAAACTAAATGAAATGCTAGTATTATTATGAATAATAAAAGTACAACATAGGGACTTCCCCGATATCAAAGCATTCCTGGAAATTAAAGGTGCAGAAACATGATTATGCCTGCGTTTTGCTAGGATATGAATAATTTTGCTGCAAGTGTTTGTGATGCTTTTGTAAATAAACTGTTATATTTTCTTTAAAATTTTTGCAATAGACATGAAATTTTCAGCATATAATGTTGAAATGTGAAGAAGTGTAACTAGTAAAAATTTTTAATTAATTTAATTCTAATACCTAAAATACGCATTTAAAGAAATAAACCGCAAGGGTATGAATAATTTTGCGAGTCACGTACAGTGAGTCACAAAAGGTTTCGCCCACCCCATAAAATTACAACGAATTTCTCATTTATTGTTGATTTACTCAGTTATTTAAAATAATCGAGATTATTTTATATATTTCGCATTTGATATCAATGACCAGCAGTGTAGCGTAAAGCATACACCGGCCGACTGGAAAGCGGTAGACCGCGGTTTGAGTCCTAGTCGAGTCGAATACACTTCTGTGATCAAAGGTACAATATCAAACTGTGGACCCTGGGGAAGGCAACGGGAAACCACCCCATGAATTATACTCCCATGAAAATTCATCTTGGCTTCGGCCAAGCTGGGTCACGACGCTTCTGACAAGAAGCAAACGATGAAGAAGATTTGATATCAAGTCATAGTGTTACAAAAGGTTTCGCCCAGATACGCAATATTATCAGAAAAGACGTTCTTAGAAATGCACCTGCATTTTTGCATACGTAAGATAAGTAAGGATCAGTTACATTGTCACATTCAAAGTTTTATTTTGTTATTATATTGCGTTATTTATATTAAAAATAAACGAAAAACGTAAAATATGTTTTGTTTAGGTCAATTGATGATTTTTAATTGACACCGTGGTAAATCATACGCCGAAATTAAAAATTTATTAAATTTATTAAGACGTACGGTAAGAAGTATCATATAGAGATTTAAAAACGATGATTGAATTGATGATTTGAAACTAACAGGCCATCCAAAATTGTTCAGTACCCGAAAAGAAACAAATATCACTAGAAAAGTAAAAAAAAATCCACGTTGTAGTGATCTAAAAGTTGCAAATGAAGTGCAAGTAGAAACAGGAAAGCATGCAAGCCCACAAACCATAGGTAGAATTTTTAAAAAATTTGGATAAAACGGGCGTTTGACCAAAGAAAAATCTTTTATTAATAACGTTAATAGGATTAAACTTTAAAATTTGCTTCAGAAGGAATCTACGTGGTGGAATGGCGTAATTTTTGTTGATGATAGCAAATTTAACTTGATAAATTCGGATGGCGAGTAATGGTGTGGCAAAACCTAACATGTAGTTAAGAAACGAAAATTGTGTGGGACAGTAAATCATGGGCAAGGAATGTTTTAGTTTAGGGTGCCATTTCGGCTGTGGTAGGGGGAAGTTTGGTATTTATAGACGATATAATGGACTGGTACAAATATTTAGACAATCTACAACAAAATTTATTTCAAAATTCTGAAAAATTAGGTATAAAAAAAAACATTTAAATTCCATCAAGACAACAACCCCAAACATAAATCATCTTTAATTCAGGAATATCTTTTATACAAATACCCCAAAGTACTTCAGCCCCCTCCCTAATCACCAGGATGTCTTGGACAAAAAATCCGTGAAACTCCGATCAATTCAATACAAGAATTGAAACAAAGATTCCAACAAAAAAGTGTGCTAATAACGCTCGATTATTTGTCGAAAATTATTAGTACCATGTCAAAACGGCTAAGGTGTGTTAAATAACAGAAGGGCTATGCAAAAAAATATTAAAAAACCTACAAAAATACTTTTTTAAGGCGTATGTGTACAACTTTTTGTTAAGTGTGCGAAACCTTTTGTAAGTAATATACAATTGGTAAGTGAATGACTTTTCTCGATTATTTTAATATTATAAATAAATTTTACCTACTTTTTTGTGTGTTATGTAATCATAATTGTTGGTTCTTTAATATAATTAAAAAAAAATTGTTTTTTCCCAAAATAACTGAGTAAAACAATAATAAATAGCAATTATAATTTTATGAGGTGCGCGAAACCTTATGTTACTCACTGTATTTATTTAAGTGATAATACTAAACCATTAGAAATTAATTTTATTATATTTTGTTAATTTAGGGAATCGTCTTTTCTGGGAATGTATTATTTGGGTTGCTCGTTGTTGCATATTTTTTACTAAATTTATAAAATTTAAAAAAGTACATAAGGATTCGTAATAAAATTTAAAGCCTTGCGACCTTTAAAAATTTTTGCAAAAAAATAATTTTGACATTCATGACCCAATTTGATTTTTTTGCAAAAATATTGCGCTGTTGATAATTTCGTTTTTCTTTCGACGATGTTGCCGAGTACGGCCCTGCTATTTTGAAATTTTTGTTGCTAATGTGTTGTAAAGGATATCTACTAGTTAGATTTACAGTGACTTATCACCTCATCTATATTTCCTTGTTCAAATTATAATTCAGGTCGACTATGTTTGTATTTTTCGCATTTTAAAAATTTCTAAAATTTATTTATAATTTTTAATTTCTCCAAATTCAAATTTTGTCGCTGCTATTACTAATTTAGTTTTAATGTACTACCCTTTTCAGGTAATTTAAACGGTAAAGAAGCAGGAAAGAAAATTGAAAAATAAAGTGAAAAAATCTAAAGTTTACGACATGTTTTACAAAAACTAATAAGTAATTGTGTATTATCAAAATACAAACCTTTGAACCAGTGATTTTAATGCCACAGTTTTGTATTTTTTTTTTAATTTTAGTGATAAAATAAAACATACAAATTATTAGCTCCTTGAGATTGTAAAATAACCTGGATTAAAATATAACAAACATTATTTTAGAATCTTTTCTAGTGCCTAATAGCAAGAAATACTCTAATTAGTTTGGAAATCCAAATTATTATCTTTTGTTCCGAAAGTAACTTTAAAAATATCACTAATAAGTGAAAATGTCAATTATGAGTTTTCAACAGAAAGTTACACGAGCGCACGGGTGAGGTCTGTCAGGACATTTAATTTTTTTTCAAAGTAATGGCTACATAAATATATTTTAAAATTTGATCATAATATGTTTTTTACATTTCTGAAAGGTATAGAAATGGTCGCAACAAAAAAATTTTCTATAAAAGTTATAGCGATATTTGTATGTTACATGGACTGACAGGGCTCACCCGTGCACTGGAGGGTTAAACTTTGAACAGTAGCTTTAGATCTACCAAACGCTTCACCAATTTCGCGATAAGATTTTCCCTTTAAATGTAATTTCCACACAATTTCTTTCTCTTCTGTTGTAGTTTCTTTACCTTTACGCCCCATGTTTATGGCAATAGCTAAACTAAATGAAATGCTAAACTAAATGAAATGCTAGTATTATTATGAATAATAAAAGTACAACATAGGGACTTCCCTGATATCAAAGCATTCCTGAAAATTAAAGATGCAGAAACATGATAATGCCTTCGTTTTGCTAGGGTATGAATAATTTTGCTCTAAGTGTTTGTGCTACTTTTATAAATAAACTGATGTATCTTCTTAAAAAAATTTGCAATAGACTTGAAATTTTCAGTATAATGCTCAAATAGTATGTAGAAGTGTAACCAATAAAATTTTTAATTCACGTAAGTGCCGCGATAAAGTATTGGCAATTGGCATCTGAAAGAATAAAATCGATTCCTTGTTTTAAATAAACAATAAATATAATAATTTATTTGTTGAAAACTATTATTTGGAGTGTAAGAAATATAAATACAGAAGTAAAATGTATAAAATATTATTTAATTAAAAATTATAACACAAAATAAAATAATTAGTAAAACCGAGATTTGAAAATGTATTGGCAATTTAAAATAAAAATTATTATTATAGGCAGTAGTACTTTGTATGCAGTTTTATGTGTAATGACTTTTGGTATTCGTTGAGGCATCGAATACACCGATTTTTTGTCAACTTTGCAACGATTTTGGTCCACTCTTACAGTAATAATATAAAGTTTATAATATAAACTCATATAAAGTTTTTAATTGGGCTTTACTGGTTATATTGTGATTTCTGATTCTTTTTCCAGTTTAGCCCAAAATATTTAATCGGATTAAGATCCGGTGATTGAGGTGGTGTGTTTAAAGTACAGTAGAACCCCGATTATCCGTGCGCGGATTATCCGTGAAGTGGTTTATCCGTGTGCCCATTATACATCGATTACCGTCAGATTATTATGCGCGTGGCGGCTTATCCGTGCGGCGCCAGCGGTTTATCCTTGGACATTCGCAACTTTAGTAGTATACTATGTGAAATCAAATGTATAGAATTTATGCTTACTTTAGAGCTGCACTTGGATTACATACAAAGCTGTTATTTTTGTAATAATTTAACAAAAACGTCAATTATTATTATCCGTGTTTTCAATTATTCGTGCCGAGCACGGTCCCGGTCGGCCCGGATAATCGAGGTTCTACTGTATGGGTAATATGATATGTAATCCACATTTTCACTATATGGGCTATATGCATGGGATCGTTGTTCTGTTGGAAATAGAAATTTTGAGGAAGTAACTTTCTGCACTTTTTAAATCGTTTTGTAAAATTTTTAGGATATTGTTAAATTAGACTATTGTTATCATCCTATCGAACCTGGTAGACAATTTTGATGATCGACCACTTCGAGGATACTTTCCAAATAATCTTTCCGATTGTATCTTTTAATAACATTTTTACAGAAACACACTTCTGTTAACGACATTAGGTATTTCTAAATAAGTTTTATTTTGACTACGCAAATTTAAAATTAGTTTTCTTTCTTCAAAATTTGTTTCTTTACGTTTTTGACTAATTTTAAATTTACTCGGTGAATATTCAATTGATCTTAGACATTGGGTATTTATCCATCTAAACTCCCAAAATGCATGGGATTCACAGAAACCTTACCCTGCAAGTTAGTAAAATAATATCAATTGCCAATACAGTTTCACAGCTAATTTTTGAGAATTATTTTTTGTATACTGTAATTTTAAACATATTAATTTTTCATAAATTTTTTCTTGAATTTCCTTTTTATATACATAGTATTTAAGTGATAATACTAAACCATTAGAAATTAATTTTATTATATTTTGTTAATTTAGGGAATCGCTTTTATTCCCGTAGATGCCGATTGCCAATACTTGATCGCGGCACTGTATACTTTCTGTGATACAGTAAAGCATTGTAGAGATAGTGTTTATAATTAAACAATTATTATTATACTGAGCGTTGAATGACTTGCCGATACATAGGAAAATTGCATGTAAAATCACATTTATGCAAATGCCTGCCTCCCTAATTAATTTAGAAAAAAAAAAATGAAAGAGATAAAAATTACGAAAACTATTTACTACAAATGAAAACCGCATAGATTTCATCTAGTAGCTTTTACTCATGAGCAAAAAAGATCTTTTAAAATTGTTAAGATTTTCGTTTATCACGTTAGCTATGTAATTGTTTCTATGGTAACTTCTTCTTCGAGTGCCATACACATTACAGTGCGTAAGCGATCAACTTAGGCAAAGCTAAGCTGACCTTCCTAGGGAATATTATTAATGGGGTGGTTTCCCGTTGCCTTCCTCACAGTCCTTCCCCACAAGATCTTGGATCACAGCAGCGTATTCGACGAGACCAGGACTTGAACCGCGGTCTCCCGCGTTCTAGTCGGCCGGTGTATACTTTACGCTATACTGCTGGTAACTATTAATAATTGATAAACGATTACTTGCTTGCCAATTTTGTACTTTATTAATATGGATTATAAGCTGGAATAAAATTGCACAAGTAAAAAAGGAGGTTAAAGTGCTAAAAGTGCTATTTGGCCATCGGAAGTAAGTAAGTAAAAAATTAGTTGAATTTAATTTTTATTTTTTATGCAAAAATTAACAATGTAACAGTAATTAGTTAAATAGCATTACATCAAATGTTCAAATAGATTCCCATTTGCAGTTAAACAGAAACCAAGTGGGTTGGTAAAAGTTACGTTGCACATTTGCTAATTGTCTTTCGGTAATGTTACTACACTCTTCCACAATTTTATTTTTGAATAAATCCACATTGGGATGTCTTTCAGTATCAATTTTATATTTGAAATAGCTCCACAAAAAAATTCATTTGGAGGTAATTCTGGTGACCGAGCTGGTCAGTTCATAGATCCACCACGTCCTATCCAAGAATTGGAATAACATTTATTTAAATAATTACTAACCTCTCTGGCATAATGTGCCGGGAAATCGTCTTGCTGAAGGAAGATTAAATTTTCTCTTGCTATATTGTCAATTGCCGGCCAAATTTCGTGTTGTAATATTTCTAAGTATTTCAGTCCATTTAACTTCCCATCAATAAAAAATGGTCCGATGATGTTGGCTTCTAATATACCTGCTTAAACATTTAAAGTTTGAGGGTATTGTGAATGATTGTCGATAACTAAATGAGGATTATCGATGGACCAAAACCGATTATTTTGAACATTTGGTTCCCCATTAATACTCAATGTTGCTTCAATGGTAAAACAAATATTTTTAATAAAATTACTATCTGAATTGACTTTTTTCAATAAGGCCTTCACAAAATAGCATTCTGTTGTACATATCACTTTCAAAAATTTCGTGAGGGTTACTGCATTTATAAGATTTAAATATATGCTGTTTTATAATTTTAAAGTCCGTAGTATGATGAATATTTATCTCAGAATCAATTTCTCTTGTACTGATTTAAGAATTATTCACTATGGCAGAAATTACGTTTGCGTTGGTAGCATCGCCTGGAACTTCACCAATAATGTGGTTCTCTTCTAAATTCAAACTTTTATTTGTGCAGATATTGTGGGGTTTAAATAGTGATTCATATCAATTTTGATTATCAATGATTTTTTTCACTAATTGTATAATTTTCGGGCATTTTATGATCTTCAAAATAAATAATGTGCAAAACTGACAAGCAAGTAATCGTTGAGCAATAATTCATTAGAAAATATTTGCGTGACTATCTTGATAAATGAAATTTTTAACAATTTTAAAGACCTTTGCTTATTGAGTAAAAGCTAGTACATAGATGAAATCGAATGCAGTTATCATTCGTAGTTAATATTTCTTCGTAATTTTTATCTTTTTCATTTTTTTCTCTAAATGAATTAGGGAAGTAGGAATTTGCTTAAATGTGATTTTACATGCAATTTTCCTATGTATCGGTAAATCATTCAATACCATATAATGCCAATTCCTATTTAAAACTTTTTTGGAAATATACGCAGAAAATAATCTGTTTAATTATAAATTAGCTGGGCTATTATTAGAATTGTTTTCGAAATTATATATGTATATTATTAACCTCTGAAATTAATATTAGATTAAAATTTTTAAAATAAGACGTCTGATGACAGCAGTAACCATTGCTGAAAGCTTACAAATAATATTTCGTTTTATTGTTTATTTAACTTTTTCATTTTAAAAATTTTAATCTAATATAAAATTGTTTTCTTATATTGTTAACTAGTACCTAAGAAAAGTAGAATATTATAAGCATTTTAATGAATCAATTTTTAATTTAAGTGAGAATTATTTTCAACTTGCATGAAGGTTTTAAAATAACCAATACCTACTTCAATATTTACATTTTTTTTCGTCATATTGTTTTTTACATGTTTACTTACATGAATCTTGCCAGGAAAGTAAACAGCAAATAATTAAATAATAAATTATGTCGAAGAAATTCAAATAATTTTATTTGTTATCTGAAAATCTTTATGTAATTTGAAAATAATTCTCACTTCAATTTAATTTGATTCATTAAAATGCTTATATTGATAACCATTTGTTGTGATTTTCTTAAATTTTTTAAAGCACATAACTAAAAGCTCGGTGAAAGTTCTTTTGAGCGGACTAGTTTTTTGTTGGTTCAATATTTTATTATTTGAAATTTTATCTAAATTAAAAGAAGACTAAAAATATAATCTTTTCAGTAGTTATCTTTTTATTATATTATCGACCCCGGTTATTCATATTCAACCCTGGATACACAAGGTGATGTTGATGGTACATATTCAACAAGGGGGCGTCATATATGACACTAATTTATTTCATTTTGTATATATATTTCGGGCTTCCTTATGTAAGGATACAACAAGGTCGTTTACCCGTCCCCTCAAGAGGGTACTCTAGCAATTAATATCTCAAAGATGTTGCAAGCATCTTGTGAGAGGACCACCGTCTTTACGTGCCTTCCGAAGCACGGAGACGGCATTACAAAGTGAACTCTGCCCGGATGCGAACCGGGAGTTCTACCTTAGCAGTTCATCGCGCTAACAACCATGCCAATGACCGTCTCTTATTTCATTTTTAAAAACTTTAAAGACCGGTAATATAAATCTCGGCATTCACCTCGGTTTAAATTAACCTTTTTCGAATGTTAATGAAGTCCTTACATCCCTAGAAGCTTAAATAACTATTAATTGGGAATATAGTTGTACTGTTGACAAAATTTTCATATTTTTGAGCTTTTTGGTAACATAAATTTATAATAAACAAAATAAAACATCACCAATTTTCGCATGCCTATTTGTGCCTTTGAGGCATATTACAGCATTAACTACGATTGCTTTGTTTCCAGCTTTATTATTTTTTCGGTACTTGTCTAATCATTTTACAGTCTGCAGCGTATAAAACTAAGAATTTCCCATCTGCTATTAAAAATTCTCAGCAGGATATGTAATCAGTATAAATTTCAAGTAGTAAAGTTACTCGGGGCATTAATTACGCTTTGTTGTTGGCAAAGTGCTCTCTTTATACAAAACCCACAACGAGATGCTCCAATTAGACCCCTGTCGTTTTGTCTTATATTCGTTTTAAGCAGTTTACTTTCAAATTTTTTAAATAAACAGATTTATATTTTTACTCATGCCTTCCGGGCGTTGAAGTACAAAATTATTGTTGAAATTTTTACATTATGTTACCACATTTAACTGTCTATTATGTTTACCAAAGCAAGAAAAATAAAATGTATTAAAAGAATTCATTTTTGACAGATTCTAAAGATTACGAAAATGTGAATAGCGATGGAGATGAAAGTAAGCAGAGGTACTTAGAAATGAGCGGTTCCGATCAAGGAATAGAAGCTGTTAAAGGACGAAAACCCCGTCGTCGAAGAACAGCATTTACACACGCGCAATTGGCATATTTAGAAAGAAAATTTCGTTGTCAAAAATATCTTTCAGTAGCTGACCGTAGCGATGTCGCCGATGCTCTAAATCTGTCAGAAACCCAGGTCAAAACCTGGTATCAAAATAGAAGGTGAGTGAAACAAGCTTTTTACAGCAATTCATTCTATAGTTACATTAAATTTTAGGACAAAATGGAAACGTCAGAACCAGTTACGTCTAGAACAGCTTCGACAGCAAGCTTCGGTGGAAAAAGAATTATTGGCAACAGGAATGTTAAGAAGTTCTGATGATTCTATTTCGTGCTGTCCACCTACAAGTATTCCCAGATATAACACACAATCACCTTGTAGTTTTTTGACAACTGCTGCAGCAGCAATTTTTCATAATGTAACATATGTTCATGGTTGTCAATTGTAAAAATGTACAATTTAATGTGTTAATATTTTAATGTTTTGTTTTTAAATGTTTGTTGATTCTTCTCTTTGATCACATAATAGTACGAATTATAAATCACTATACACCATCTCACTATTTTTTTAAACTAATAAGTAAGTTTGTAAAATGTATGTATCGTATACCATGAGATTTAGTTGATTTAGGTATTTATAATTCTTTATGGTAGAAATTTTAAATAGGTATTATAAGTAAATAATATAGTAAGGACCTGCTACCAAACAGTATGAAAGAGTAGAATATTTTATAATATTACGTTTGAATATTAATTTTTATTATTTGTTTCTTTTAATTTTGTAATTTTTGATTTTTTGGCGTTTTAGTTAAAGCTAAATATCCATATTATTTTACTTTTTGTTTTATTTAATAATATTAGTTTTATGTTTTTGTTTTTAATTCTTAGTAATACATTGTTATATTCAAGTTTATTGTCAATTGTGATTTACAGAAGAAACCAATGTGTTCCCTTCAGATATATTTCAAAACATTTCCAAAATATAATCTTTTGAAAGGTTTTATTCGTAAAATTTGTAAGTCAGAAAATTCTGAATTTTTGATGTGTTGTACGTTGTACTTAAATTTGTATTTCATTTTAATAAACTTTATAATGTTTTATTGGTAAGCTCAATTCATTTATTTTCATCATCTTTTAGAATTTAGATCAAGCTAAGCTTGTGAGTAAACGCTGCAACAAAAGTAATAAAAATCGTCAAGTGTATCTCCTTTATTAGATACACATGTAACTTATCATGCTGACTTGGAATTTATGTAGGGGGCGCTTAAGCTCCCCTAAGATTCGAACAATTTTTTTAAGTCTTCCTGTCCAATTGTTATCAAATTTATATTAGAAGAACTTTGCCCCAAATATGACCTTCCAAGTTTCCTAGATCTAATTATCTTACTGATGGCCTCGGCTTTAGAAAAAACTCAAAATATTTCTTGGGCGTTTTCATTTACTACTCTAAGATACGAGTGGAGTCACTTCCGTGTTTTACCAGCTACCCGCAATTGAAATTAATTTTCAAAGTATTTTCCACATAGGAAAGTTATGTCCCTGACTTACCATTAGTTGGAAAATGCATACCAACTGACAGTAAGATTAATGTGATTCTCGAATACAGCTTGTTTTTGGAATGGACTCTTTCTACGAGGGCGAAGAAAATTATTCGACGACCAAAGTTAACTCTCTGCTCAGCAATTAAGCTAGTACATTTAGCTGAAGGCCAATACCATAACATAAATACTATAATAAATGTAGATGACTGGATGAAGTCTTATCGACAGATTGATCAATGGAAATTCAACTATGTGATGCAAAAGCACAAGGCTGTGCAAATGGTCCATCCGTTTTTGACACTCTGCAATGAAATTTTTGAAAGCTTAGTTGATATTTAGCCCTGCTACCATAGTTAAAAAGTTAATAGTACCAGCAACATTGGCTATTAAACGTGCACAGTCATGGATGGATTAATAAATTTTATCAATTAGATGGTGGTATTGACAAAACCAGTAGATACTAATTTACAAGTTTATATAAGACCAGCAGTATAGCGCAGAAGCAACACTTGATAAGGGGGTAAATCGCGGTTCAATACCCTGCTACGCGTTAGCAACACTCCAAACAAGTTGATAGTACCAGCAACATTGGCTATTAAACGTGCACAGTCATGGTGAGAGAAATAAATTTTATCAATTAGATGGTGATATTGACAAAAACCAGTAGATACTAATTTCCAAGTTTATATAAGTAAGCCATTTAGCGAAACAGCACATTTCGTGTAAATATCCTATCAATTTCTTCTATTTACGTCTTTCTTCACCATTTTTGAAGTTTCTATTTTACTTCAATCACATAATGGAAGATAATATTCAAATAGTGTTATCTCAGAACTTCATTCAAAACAGGATGACATCAGAATAGTGCATGGAATAAGCCGCCACATAGCCAAAACAGGGATCAGTTTAATGTGCTCATTAACTTAATTCTAAACACGATTGCAACATGGATTAACACACATTAAAGTAAGCAATCCAATACAACTTTACGAAATTTTGGGTTATTTAAGATAGTGAGTGAGAAAATAAGACGCTGAAAAATCTAAAAGAATCAATCTGTTTCGTATTGTTATTGTCGAACGTACAGTTAAAGTATATGAAGTATTATAATATTGCTGCGCATCATTGTAACGGCACAAATGTTAGTTTATGTCGTTCAATTTTTTTCTTAATTACCTACATACATAATTTTTAGTAAAATAAAATCAACTAAATGGCAGGAGCAACTGAAACTAAAATCACAATATTGCAAGCGAATGTAGTAGATATCCAAGATTTTAATCCAATATACTAATGAAGAAATTGTTATATTTTAAAACAGAAGTGAATATGTAACTAGAGTTTTTTATTTGTATAGCATTCATTTGCGTGTTCTACATAATAACTAATAAAATACTCGGCCTAAGTAGTTACACACACAAATTAGGGGTGTTTATCAATAGAGATTTGTACACTTAATTAGACACTAATATGGCAATCTGTAGATGTAAGGGGACACTCGACGAACCTATTTGGGTTGTTTGTTTGAATGGTATTGTTACTATTTACATTTAGATTTGCTTCAATGAATGGCTCCCAGCTTTTTGTGGATATAAAAATAAGTCAAGAGAAAATTACGATGAATTGTATCAACATTATCTTCAAAAACTTATAACTTTTTGGTTATTCTAGCAAATAAATACAAATTCAATATTGTAGAAGTATAAAATAAGTAAGGCGTAAACGAAGTGAATAACAGGAAGAGGTTTTACAAAAGGGGAAGAGTATTGCACAGGACAATGGACAAGCGCTAGAAGTCAAGTGTCCGCACGGGACCATTATAAGAAAGAACATGCCGGGATCACACATAATAGTCCTGAAGGACCATTAGCGATGCGCTGAATACGTTCTGCAAACTGAATGCGGTTTACAGTAAGAACACGCTTACGCTTACTGTGATTGAATTTCAATGGAAATTGGTTTAGTTAACGTGAAAGTAATTTTAAGTGTAACTAAAACTTTTAAAACATCTTTTTTTACTTCTGTTACAATTATGAAAATCTATATTTTTAATTTACAAATTGTCATTCATTAATAAGAAATGAACTAGATAAGGAGAATAATGATTCGTGATTTTCCAACATTCATCATAATATAAAAAATTTAGGGTGATCACAATGAACTCGGTGCAATTGCTGGATGAGTTACCATGCAAACATTTTGATTTCTTTAGATCGACATGGTCTGGTGGATAACATAGTCAAATAATCAGAGATAACTCCTGGGTGTTTTCAAAATTGACAAAGTGAGAGATTGAAGGATGTTTGTGTGAATGCAACCAATTACCTTAGTTGGCGACATTGCTAATATAAAAAAGTTCAGGGTAGATATTGCAGGATGGTGCAAAGACATTTTTAAAACACATTGAACAGCATAATAAAATCAATAGTGTCTACCGAAATACCTGATTAAATATAATATGATTTATAACCACTAATGCAGTTTTAATTTCGTAATATTTTATTTTCTCAGTTTAGAAGAGCAATAAACCATATTTTATGAATATTTACTTAAATTTAATAGTTTATTATAATTTTAAATGTTTATGTAAACAAGTTGTAGTAAGCGTTTGTTTTTCAATCAAAAGCTTTCAGTTTAAAATTTCTGACTATTTCCTACACAAATGCCTAGTTGATTGGCTTTAATTTCTGACAAAGCAACGGGATGCCAGTTTCAATTTGCACAAATTAGATCCCTAACGAGACTATTACACAGATCGCATTCTAATTGTTGGGGTGTTCACAAATTAGCAACTGATGAAATATTTTCCGCTTATTGAAATGCACAAATTTTATTTACAAATTTGTTTATTTATTCAATAAAATGACTAACATGAACTACTACATAAAAGTGAATAATTACCGTTTATCATTAAACCGTAGCGTAGCGAAGGTGTTTCCGAAGCATTAAAATTACTCTTGTAATGCGAGATTAGCACTAAAATAAATTAATCTGCGTGAAGTTGGCCCCCCACATTTTGAATTTTAAAATTTTAAGAGACACCTTATCTACGCTATGGTTTAATGTCTTAAGCATCAGAATTATACTTTTAATGCGAGGTTAGCGCTTAAATTACTTAACCTGCGTGAAGTTGGCCCCCAGATTTTCAATTTTACAATTGTAATGATTGTGCTGCTGTTGAACTGTGTTGTGCAGATGTTCGTTTTTATTTCTCTTTTTAATTTTCACAAAAAACAAAAACATAGCTTTTACTCTAGCTCCCGATTTCCCACAATAAATTTTAAATATTTTTTAGAATCTACTGCTAAAATTTTAATTCGATATTGCGATAAGTTTGCATCAGAAAAGTATAAAATACGTTTTTAATAATTTCACTTTTTATACATTTTTTCTTGTGGTTTAAAATCTCCAGTTTGTCTAAACATTTTGCATTTTAACTTTAAAGAGAATCCTTCAAGGAGTTTTTCAAGAAAAGTCAAGTATTTATCTAAGATGATTCCTAAAGGAATAATCTGACTTTCGTTTTTAGTTGCTTATGTTTACCTTACTGCACAACCGAATTATACTCATTCACAACAGCGTTAGTGTCCTGAGGTTGTATGAGGTCGACAGACTGTATTTACTAAATACGAAGGTATTACTAACCTTAACTGGCCTTTGAATTCTTGATTGATGACGATCTGAACATGATAATTTCTCAGAAGTTTTGCATAATTTTAAAATTTGCACTTGGTCACCTGCGTTATCGGCTTTTTATTTCTTGGTTTATTCCTTCAAAATTCATTTGAAGATTTTATTTGTTTTAAAAATTTTCGAAATTACCTATATTTGGAATGATCTTCTTGTCTTTTTGAATCCTGCGAATAACAAAAATTTGTAAAATTTTGGTTGTAAAAATATTTGTAAAATATTTATTTTATTTTTATTTTTATTATTTTATTAGACTAATTCGCTCTTGGCGATTCAATGAGATACTAATAATTTTTGACAAATTTTTCGGAAAAGTTCTTCTTTTGTCAGGTTTTCACATTACGTGTGTTAATCGTATATCTTTCCTTCGTTAGAACTTATAATATTATTTACTAAACCTGGCATTTGGATTACTAATTTGTTTTTGTGTTTGCAGATTTTACTGAAATGTGGTAGTAATTTCAATATGTTTCCATGATCATCCAATGCTTTCAAAAGAATATGTAAATATTGTCAGTTTTGGTTCTTACTCAATTTTACAAACTCTTAATTTTGGCCCGATGAGCTCCTAATTATGATTCTAATCGATCAATTGGTTAATAATCCATATTTATAACTAATCAGTTGGGTATTTTAGTTTGTTAATGTAATTGTTAAAATTATTGAAGATGGTTGTATAAACCGAAACACGTCTAAATATAATAATTTTTAATTGTCATTCCAATAGTGATTTACAATCTTTAATTAACTTTTAGAAAATAGTATAGCTTAACAAATGTCATAGGAGGTCAAGTCCATTGACTTTCCTCCACAATACATTACTTACAAACATGTTATTTCGTATTTAACACTTGGTGATTTTATAGCCGCTTTCACCGTTTCCATTTGCAAATCGTTGTGTACGACATCGTTTGGTACATATCATGGAGCGTTTACAATGGTACGAAGCATCTTTGAGTGGAATCTTTGGAGAATTTCAATATTGGAGTTACTAGTTGTTTCCCATAGCAGTATCCCATATGTCCATATGGGTTTTATAATACTTTTGTACAACAAGATTTTGTTTTCCAAAGATAAACTAGATTTTCCATCAATAAGCCAGTACAACTGCCTGAATTTGAAACCAAGTTGCTTTTTTTCATCCAGATATGCTTTGTATAAGTGAGGCGTTTGTTCTGATGCATGCCTAATAATTTGACATCTTCCGCATGTGGCAAAACACAGTCATTTAACGTTACTGGTGGGCAATTCTCCTTTTGTCGTGAAAGTAACTTGTACGGATTTCTAGTCGTTTGCTCTGATTCTCTATTTCTTCATTCATTTCTGTACCTGGTTTAAGCTTGCTTGCTGCTTGATGTTTATTTTTATGAGAAGCCATTATTACCGTATCGTCTGCAAAGGTGCCGGTTCTTGTGAACCCCGTTGTTGGCAAGTCTGGTATAAACAACAAGTACAGTACCGGGCATAGGATGCTACCTTGAGTACGCCTGAATCTTTTGGGCAGAGACTTGAATACTTTTCCCACACTTAATCCAAAACCTTTTTTTGGTGAGGTAAGATTTAAGCCGCTTGTAATAGTTGGGTAGCTTTTGTCTAATTTTTATTAGGAGACCCTCGTGTCATGCCTTATCAAAAGCCTGGGAAACGTCAATAAATACAGGTGTGCAGAAGGTTTTATTTTCTAAGTTTTTATTTATTGTTTTGACTACTCGGTGAACTTGTTGGATGATAGAATGCTGTTGCCTGAATCCAAACAGATGTTCTGGTATTAAGTTCTCCATTAATAGTGTTGGTCGGATCCTTTGGAGTAAGAGTTGCTCAAATAACTCAAATAGTATGGGCAAGAGGCTGATGGGTCTATATGACGTAGGTACTTGGGGTGGTTTACCCGGTTTAGGCACCAAGATTATCTGTGCCACCTTTCATTGATCTGGGAAAACGTTTAGGCAAAGGACGGCATTGAAAGCATAGGTAACAAAGATTAAACCCGAATTAAAACAAAATTAAAAATTTTTGTATTATCACTTGGGTGTGTAGTACTTTGCCATATTCTTCTAAGTTAAATGTCATCGATTATTTATTTTTGTTTTATTTCAGAACCAAACAAGAACCACATAACTTTGTTTTAACATGGAAGGTCATTATAACGGGAAAAATGAGTCAATTAAAGGTTTACAATTTAAATTTTATTTAAAAATATTTGTTTATTTATTCATCACTTTTGATTTTGTCTCCTACAAAACGGTCCACGTCTGAAATAATTCACTTTTAGCAACATCATTTCTATTGTTGAAAACATCTGAGTTGTAGCACTGTGGTCTTGTTATTGGTCAAAAATAGATGAATAAGCAGAGAAGCGTTAACAGGTGCTTTGTCGTGATTCAAAATTCAACCAGTTGTTGGCCTATAATTAAAACAATAATTCGTCGATTTTAAATAATGATTTCATGGTTGAAATAAAAAAGAGAGGTTCAGATTGGACATCTAAATTTGAAATCATTTTCCCCGTCTTCACGGCTCACTTTAAATACTTGTACCATATATAAACTCTTATTTGGGACATAGACTCTTCGCTGAAGGCCGTCTGCAACATTTTCACCACTTTGTTCGTTTGACTTGCTTTCAGGGTTACTCTTAACACCTGGTAGGCGAAGCCAAGTATTAGTTCATCACGAGGAGCTCACCACTCGACCCTAGCATCCATCGGCTCAATTAACCATAATTTCAAGTTTTGTCTCACTCAGGGATGTTTTTAATAAGTTTAACCTCTTCTAGGACCCTGCAGCTTAAAGATTTATTGTTTCTAGTTTAGTTTTCGCTCCGAGAATTGATCAAGTTGCATAATTTTGAGTACTATCGCATTCAAGGATGTTTTTAATTATTTTCGAAGCCGAAGGCTTCGCTACTATTTCCAATTATATTAAATATAAAATACTCTAAAATTTAATTTTTAATTTTAGACAGGCGGGACGGAAGTTTTAAGGCGATGGGATGAAAAAATTAATTTACAAATGTTTGGAAAATGTAGAATATCAACAAAAAACAGAAATGGCAAGTTATTGAGTGCGATATTTTAGTACACTAACTTTTTGATTTTAGTAATAGAACCTTCGATTAACTTTTGTGAGTGTTCATGGGGCGGTTTGCAATCCCGGCTTGATTGTGACCTGCAGAGTAGTCATACCTTGATTTCTTTACCTAGAAATATTTCTATGAGTTAAGGTAACTTATAGTTAAATTGACAAAATAAGCAATCAGATTTTTGATTAGTTTATTTTATCGTCACCTGATTTTTGGTTTGTTTGTTTTATTGTGGTCTGATTGGTTATTTTGTCAGTTTAAGTATAAGTTATCTTAATTAAGATATAGATAACCTAGAATACTTGGCAGTTAACACCGACGTTAAGTTTGAGATTCTTATCGAGGGCGAATACAATAGGAATAGGAACCAATACAGAGAGGTGGAGATTGAGGATCTGGTAAACAATTTCAATTGTATAGTGTAGTATTCAATGTACTATGACCGTGTTTGACTTGGACGCTTACAGCGCTGTTAGTACAAACTGGCGCAAACGTAAACGCTTTAAGCGTTCGACTTGGAAATGTTGGCGCTTACACCGCCGTGTAAACGCAACCGTGACGTCATGGATTCGCCATTTTCTCACGCTCACAACGCAAATTTCATTTAAGTAGAGCAGCGTAAGCGCGGCGCTGTAGTGGTAAAAATTGTAATTATTTTTGAATTTATTTGAAAGCTAAAGTTAACCTAAATATTTTAGGTTTACTATTTAACTTTAATATTTAAATTTAAACATAAAATTAGTTGTCCTATATTAATTATTACTTCAATAATTTATTGCCCTTGTTTTACCCGCTCAATTTTTTATAAAAAAAATTAGTGACAAGATTGTAAATGAAATTAAACCCAAAATAAATTGTTGTGTGAAATAATAGTTATTAATTTGTGAAAAATACCTAAAATGTAATCGCATTTAAAAACAATTATTATTTCAGATTGTTTGAATATTTTATAGGTTAAGCAACTGTCACTTTTAAATTGCAGCGCTGATGGTGCTAACATATCGTTCGATTTGGAACGTCAGCGTGAGCGTTGTAAGCGCATATTTTCCAAGTCGAACGTCAAAATTTGCGTGCTATAAGCGTTTGCATCCGTTGGTACCAACAGCGCGTAAGCGTCCATGTCGAATACGGTCTATATAATACAAGTTTAATGTACCTACTAAGTAGCCCGAAATATATAGATATAGATAACCTAAAGATATCTATTAGTTAACCAATACTAATAAGGAATAACCAATAGGTATCTATTAATATCAATTATCTATCAAGATAGATATAGATAAATATAGTTAACTAATAGATATTTTTAGGTAAAGAAATCCGGTATTACTTAATCCAGTTTACCAAATAGTCCGGTACCAAGTCAGGAAAGTTTTAATTTGGAAAACTCGGCCGGTCGCACCGCCATCTTGCCAAAAAAGTACACAAAAGCAGTTTTTTGGATATATCTCCTTTTCCTACAAGGTACGCTGAAAATGATTATTACAAGACGTGTAGAAAATAAAATTGCCTACAACTTTTGTCAAAATTTTTTTTTCCAGATGAATAGTTCATGAGTTACAGCAAATTTTTGTTAAAATTTGCGAAAATGCTTCACTTTTCGTGAAAATTTCAGTTAATATGTATTGCGATTATTACATCATTTCATTTTTTACTTACTACCACACCACCATAGTGTAGAGCAAGTGGCGCGTGTTTTTTATGTGGTATCCCCAGTAGGCCTAATCCACAACTCGGTCTTAACTTATGCCTTCTAGTTCTTTTAGATGGTTCAGGCTTACTAATCTAAGCATCTTTTGAGAAAAATTTCTTCGTTTTACTTCGCTGTAACTCATGAAATATTCATCCAGGAGAAAAATTTTAGATAAAAGTTGCAGATAATTTTGTTTCCTACAATTTTTATAATAATAATTTTAGCTTTCATAACAGCGAAAAGGAGATATATACGAAAACTGCTTTTCGGTACCTCAGTTTAATTTAGTAAATTTAGTATGATGATCAGAACATGCGAAATTAGAACTTTTCCTGACCTTTAGCAAGGTAAACCCTAATTTATGGCTTCATTGACTGGACTAAAAATCTTCTGTTCTTCCTTTTTCTGAGCATAGTGTCGAAATATAAACTTCCAGAGATTATCGAAGTAGGCGATGTTGCCGGTATTACCTGGTCTCTGGATAACGTGTAAAAATTGTTGAACTGTTCTACAGCAAAAAATTTGGAGATATGATAAGCACTGGACTAATGCAATATTGCTGCTGCAAGTGAAAGTGTGGCTTAAGACAAGAAATTATCAATTTGTCGGCGTTCGCAGCTTTTGGGAATTTCTTATGACTCCTTTTGGCGTATTTTGCATCTGGACTTGCACCTACACCTATATAAAATTCAGATAACACAAGAGTTGATTCTCAGAGACCATGGATTGCGAAGAATTCCCAGATCGCATTATTTTATGTTTTTATAACTTCACTCGTTGCCAAGATCTTGCAATTTAACTACAACTGCTGGAGTATTTAAAAATCAACATCTGCCTAGTTAAAGCCAAGCTATGGCTTGAAATGTACGAAAAGGTAATCCAAAATGACCTCAAATGGATCAGCTGCTGCCAAGGTTCAGAGTCGGCCATTTAATTGATATTATTTTTATTTCTTCTTCTTCTTTTTTATTTCAATTATTTGAATAATAAAAAAATCTGAAAATTTCCTTACATTTGTGTTTAAAATAAAATGTTCAAAACCTAAAGTTGAATCACACTTTACTCATATTTTGGAATATTTTGAGTGAAAGGTTACAATATATAATTGAAAGAAAACGACCCGAATTGAATAATAGGAAAGGTGTTGTCTTCCATCATGACAACGCCCGACCACACACTTCTTTGATGACCCGCCAAAAATTGAGAGACCTTAGTTGAGAAGTTTTGATGCATCCACTGCATAGTCCACACATAGCACCCTCTGACTATCACTTGTTCCGATCTCTGCAGAACTCTCTGAATGGAATTAAGCTGATTTCAAAAGAAGCCTGTGAAAATGACTTGATTCAGTTTTTCAACCAGACACCACAGAAGTTCTTCACCGATGGCATATTGCCTCTACGCGAAAAAGTGTGAAACATTGTCGATAATAATGGAGCATATTTGGTTTAAATAAATTCATTTTCACACTATAAGAAAACCAGTTGAGTTTTACTAAAAAAAAACGTCACGAACTTTTCCCGACTTAATTACTTTAGAAAGTAAAAACAATAAGAATTTAAGAATTAAGTTATTTTACAAAAATCTCAAATAGAATAATATATTTTTAAAGTTTAAATTAAAAAAAGAGAAAAAATAAGTTTCCCTTTTTTAAAATTATGGGTACTTCTAGACCATTTTCATCCATCATTATTCAGGATGTACTCCTAAGTTAACCTATGAAGTATGTATAATCCAATTCATGTTGTCAAGTATTTGAGGAAAATTTAAATAGTCTTCACAGTATTATTAATTAATAATTAATTTTTACATAATTATAATTATAAAATATTACTTATTGGAAATGCATTAATTCCAGTTTAGATGCACTTTTTAGTTTCGCTTGTTTTAAAGAAAATCATAAAATGTTTTCCTCTGAAGTGTTTGAAACTGTAATTTTGAATGCAAATATTTTTTAAACGTTACTTGTTAAACTATTCATGACGTATAAAAATGTAACCAATTACGTACTAGCAGTGTTGCGTAAAGCGGACACCGGCAGGCTAGAGAGCGTGAACTGTGGTTCTGTTCCTGGTCGTGTCCAACACACTGTTGCGATTCAGTTGTAATTTGTTCCTCAACTCTTTTAGCATCGAATAATAATAATATAAAAATACAAAAAAGTTTTAATGTGTTAAAAGAATATTATAAAAGGTACAACAAATTATAATTTACCGAATTACGGGGCTAGTAAAATCGTACGATGACCCGATCAGATTATAATTTAATAATAATATTTAAAACAAAGTCATTTATCTACGTTAATATTTCAATAAAAACAAATCAAAAAGTCAAAACTTTAGTAAACTGAAATATCTTCATTTTACAGCTATTATAATGTAAATATGATCCTTGATATTCATATTATTCGTGAACGTGCCTTTTCAGTCATCTAACAAGCCCGGTTATGTATCCTCAGGCAGCATCCCTTAATCTGAGGGAAGTTTACCCTCTAGTTATACAGCAATTAACATATCATTTGAGTGTTTGTTCTCATTACTCACAGTTCGCAGCCTCTCAATGCCGCAGTTTCACCACTCACAGCTCTGCCTCTACATAATGGGCTCTGATTGGAATATAAAACTTTACCGGGGAAGCTTTCAATTACGTTTATTTTGCTATACCCTGATTTACATCAATTCAATGTAATACAAGCTAAATTACAGAGTTTTATTTTAGTTTGCACATTGATACGTGTCGATTTAAAATGTTTGCTTTCTCTTCAATAGCAAATTTGTCACTGACGAATACCAATATGAATATGTAATTTAATTTCTTGCTTGTTTACTATAAAATAATAATAATTTAGAACAAGAGTAACTAATAATAAATTAAACTGCCACAAGGTTAATTGCTTGAATTAAATTAGTATAATATACAATAGAAACCTATATTATTACTTGATACTAAATGAATTAAATTTTCAATTTTAGTTTATCTATACAAGGTATTTATAAATAGGTGGTCAAGAATTTGGATTTGTTGATGATTTTTAAAATTAATATTAAGAGATTTCAATAAATTAAGGAAAATGTCAAAACTAAAGATAAATACATTTTTTACATGTGGAACTCGATTTAAAATAAATATTTACTGATTTTTAAACTAAGATTCACTACGACGGCGGCGGCGCCGCGACGGGATGTAAATAGTTTGTGTATTATTTTTTAAGAACCATCATATTGTAGAAGAACACAATTAACGCTGAAAATTTAATAAGGTGATTATAAATAAATTACAAATAAAGAACGCAAAACTCTTTTTACTTGAGTAAATTACAAAAGTAATAAACTGAATCTGTAACAATTTTATTCATCTACATCGAAGTCTGGGTTTATATACTAATTAGAGTAGCGTAGATAATTTGACTTTTTATTCGACGCTGTGTTGAGAGCAATGAAAGAAGTTATCTACAAACAGTTTTCAAATAAATTTAATTGGAAACCATTTCAATAGTACAAGAACTCAACAGGGTTAAAGTATTTATACAGCAATTTAAATTAAAAATTTTACATTAAATTTTATTCAGCGTACATTATATTCCAAAGATTTTTTTATAACTGGCAAGTATTTTTATAAATCAGGAATATTCAACAATAATTATATAGTGCAGGCGTATTGCAGTGAATGAAAACTGAAAAATTTTAATGTTTATTCGTATTTAAAATTCTTCCTTTAAAATGAAGTAAAATAACAATTTTTAAGATTCTTACCCTTCTTTTAATTTAAAAAACGATTTATTGCTCTAATAAATTAAATTATAAAATTAATTATTCTTAGTTGTAATAATTTACGAAGCTGTAAAAATTAGACATATGTTCTACCCATAATCTTTTTTACATCAGTGGGTGTATTGTTATGTTGCGAGTGTACCTATAATATGTAAACCTAATTTATTGTTATTAAAGTAATTAAATTATAACTCATATATTCTTATTTGTAAACATCGAATTTGTATCTCTATACAATAGTTCTGATACTACTAATTATTGTATATTGCATAACCTGCAATGTCACTGGCGACTGTAGGATGGATGTGACCATTGCATACTGCTAGAGATATCAAGTTACAAAAATTACCATAAAATTGAAAATAAGAAAAATATTAGTATTCACACATGGCCATGCCTATCAAATATCGAAGATGACGAGGGATATTTCGGGAAGTTATAGTTTTGATATTTTAACCATGCTCCATCTTACGTCCCATATATGGACAAAGCGTAACTACTAAATGTACAATAAAAGTAATATTCGTACAATTACAAAGCACCTGTGGATATAGTTACATGATGGATGTGTGACCTACACGAAATTGAATTCGGGCGGCACAGGATAGAAAAAAGAGAATTAATCTTGGGGGAAGCCCACGTCTAGTAGTCACCATAAATATTATTACTAACTATATGAACAATAATTATAATAACTACTTGTAACATTTCACGTACGTTTGATTTAATACTTAATTTTTAATAGTAACTAATAACTCAAAAACACCTCATTCTAAGCTTGTCGCACGGTCGAGTTATACTGATTTGGCTTCACAAGAACGTCTGGCGTTTTTTGTGTTGACCAAATAAGTTTGTTCGCTGCAACTACAGAGGATTACGTTGTAATACTACAAAACTCTCGAATTTCTTCTAGAAAATTTTGGTTATTTTTCCGTTTACAAAGATTGAGAATTTATAATGTAATGTATTTGGAATTTTCCGAAACAATGTTTTATGAAATACTGCTCCTGTTTTATTACAATTTTTGTAATAGTATTAATTTTAACAATTTCCTACAAGTTGAATTTTAATTATACAGAAATATTAACAATTCCATTTTCAGTAATATTGAAAATTTAATTATACCTTTTGTAGCTGCATAGTAAGTTTTATGTCATTTGCTTGATTATCTTGCCTGTAAACTGTTAAATATTCACAAACTATATTTTAAATTAAATTTTGAACTTTTTTAGCAAGTAAAAATCAAGTTTGTACCATTTCAGTGGTTTGGAATAAAACTACTAGCCGACCACCCCATTGTTTGCGACATGTAAATACAGCAAAGCTTTCTACGTTGACAGGAATCTATAAAATAGAAGTCTTACCATAATGTGGTTTAGCGTTATCTTGATAGAGGAAAACTCGTCAGTTGATCAAAAGTGTCCATTTTTCTTCAACTGCTGTTTTTAAACGTTCCAATTGTTTGTAATAGAGGTTAGCAGTGATAGTTTCATTCAAATTCATCTGTTTAAAATAGATCATTTATTTTAATTTCCACCAAACACATAATAAAATCTTATGTAGATGGTTGAAGTAGGGGGAAGGCTCCAAACGATAACTATTGTGGTTTGCGACAAACTTTGTGGTAAAGGATTCATTTTTAGCCCCACACAGAAAGAAATTGGTTGCGATAAAATCATGCATTTTCTAAACCCAAAATGTGTTTTTCTTTAATCCAGCGGTTGTAGAAAAAATGCAAATTGTTATACCTGCAAAATTGTGTTTAAAATTTAATCCTTAGAATCCCAAAATTGTACAGTTCTTAAACCCTTTACATTTACATATATACTTCTTTTACTTTGGAAATATCATATTATATTCGAACCTTGAATAAAATTGTACAATTGGCGGGAATTCTTAACATATTTTAATTAATTTTAATTAATTATTTCTAACCTATTTTAAATGTTTAGCCTATTTATGATTTGAGATTAAAAACATTTAAAATATTTAAAAATATTTTATATTTGTGGTAATATTGCTGGATAGACTAATGTCACTTTATTTGATTTTGAGATATGTATTTTCTGACATTTTTTATTAACTAGTAGAATATCGTATCTGTACCTATGCTTACTCGTATTACTAGACCTCGGCAGGCCTAGGACAAACCGTTTTTCATGTTTTTGTATCAAAAAAACCAAAGTTAACATTGACCCTTAGTAGTTTTTAAAATTTTTGTATTACGTGGGGCAAACGAACAGCTCTCGTAAGTTTAAAATTAAACATAAAATTTAAATTGTTATTAATAATTTAACTTATAGTAATTGCTATCCTAAAACTTTTTGTAGTTGGTATTGTTTACCGTTTAGTACATTATAATTTTGTTCATAGTAGTATTAGTTATAGTAAACCAAAATTTACAGGGACGGATTGAATATACAATATAAATAATCGTCTTACGTGTTTCAAAATTACACTATTGCGATATGACGGAACTTAAAAACTGTGGTTTTGTAAAGAAATTATTATTATAATTTGAATTATAATGAATTGCATTAAAAATCTTTGTATTATTTCATCATTTTTAATAATTATCAAATAAAAACAATATTATTATGCTGCACTTTAGATTCTCAATAAACTAAATCATTTGTGCGTCGTTTCGCTTTCATTTATTTTCCTCTATATCTCTTTTATTAATAGTTATTTAAAAACTTTACGGGGGCATAAGACAAACTAACTTCCTTAGATTTTTGGGTTCATAATAATACAGCTTAAATTTTTGCAAATGCTTTTGTACCTATTATTGTTGTTTGTATCTAATTTGTTTTAGAGTTAATTGAAGAAATAACTAGTTAGGAAGGGGGGATTATTAGCTCTGTTCATGGAATATGCTAGCTTTCTGCCACTGAAAATTTTGAATTTAAAATAAACTAAATAATCGGTTTTATTTTTTTGACATTTTTTAAAACATTAATTGTTTTGGAGTTATTGGAAAAATTTTCTTCAGAAAGCAGAAAAAATAAAATATGCTAATTTTATCCAACTTGTAGAAATACATACATACAAAGAAAACTAGAAGATTCATGAACGATTTACTTTATTTTGAATTCAAAATTTTACATTTCTGAAAACTAGCTTGTGTTTTGGCCTTTCCTTCTTAGCAAATATTTTATAAATACAAAGAAAGCAAACTATAAATATTCGAAAATCGTTTTGTCTATCTTGAATTCAAAATTTCACGTCGCAACAATAATATTTTGTAAAACCACCATAATAAATTTTTATTGTGGTTCCTGTTTGAAATGGTGCTGCGCGTTGGTTTTGACGTTAGCACGGTTTTTGATTTGGATGCAGTGATACTTTTTGAGGGAATTTGCAAAATAATGGATACATATGTATTTTAGCTTTTTTTGCTTTTAAAATTATTTTTTATGTAAAATTGCAAATTTTTGGTTTATAATATTTACGCGTAAAAAATATTTTTACCACCATTTTTTTATTATAACCTTTTTAAAAGGTTTGTTATAAATTTTTTTTAGATGCAGGAAGATTTTGGGATGAAATTTGCAAGAAAATACATATTTTTAAAGATTTTCCACTGAAACGTTTTAATTATTAAATTTTTTAGTAATATTGAAAATTTTTATAATTTTATGCGAGAAAAAGTAAAAAAAACGGGTAAACCCTTTTAAAGGAAAATTTTATTATCTAGAAAATGAAGATTTTAATAAACAAGAAAAAATCTCCCGAAACTTTAAAATTGTAACAATTATTTAGTATTTTTAATTTAAGTTAAAAATACCATTTTAAAGAAATTATTATCTGACGTTAAAGAACCTCTTTGGGGTGATAGAGACACTTTTTAAGTATTTTTAAATAAAATTTTTGTCCAAGTCAATCCTTTACCTCACTTTAAAGCAATTTTTCAATTTATGATTTCAAGCGGCATTGCACCGATATTTTTGATTTTTGAGTTTAATGAATTAAAGCTTTTCCATAGAGCATTTGAATATCTACAAATTATGTTATAACCCTTATTGCCTAGAATCAACAGATTTCGAGTTATGAATTAAATTAAGGAAAAATGTCAAAAATTCCGAGTTTTATTTTTTACTTTTCTTGCCAACCCGTATCTTTTAAACGAAACGTTTTAGAAAAACTAACAACCCAAACCGGATAGAAAATTTAACGGGCTACAACGTTGGTCTAATAATTTTTTTGAGAAACTAACCGTTTTACATAAATTACGAAAATAATGAACAAAACTAATTTATTTAGTTTTTAACCTACACCTTCTTCATTATTTTCGTAATTTATGTTAAAACGGTTAGTTTCCCAAAAAAAATTATTGGACCAACGTTGTAGCCCGTTAAATTTCCTATCCGGTTTGGGCCATTAGTTTTTTTCAAAGACGTTTCGTTTAAAAGATACGGGTTGGCAAGAAAAGTAAAAAATAAAACTCGGAATTTTTGACATTTTTTTCTTTAATTTAATTCATAACTCGAAATCTGTTGATTCTAGGCGATAAGGGGTTATAACATAATTTGCAGATATTTAAATGCTCTATAGAAAAGTTTTAATCTATTAAACCCAAAAAATCAAAAATATCGGTGCAATGGCCGCTTGAAATCATAAATTGAAAAAATTGCTTTAAAGAGAGGTACCCCCCAAGGGTTTGGACTTGGACAAAATTTTATTTAAAATATGTCTTAGAAAAGTGTCCTCTATCACCACCTAAGAGGTTCTCCACGGTCACGGGGACACCCTGTATAATGTTAGGTAAAAATTACCTAACTTTGTTCTAGCAATAGACATAATTTTATTTCTAAAAAGGAGCATAACTTGTGCACTCCAGAAAATGCACAATTTTGTGAATAATTTAAACTTGCATAATTGGGCTGTTTACCTGAATAACCGTCCTTGAGATAAAAGTTTACTTTTTTTTGCACAATGTTGGATTTAGCGCCAATCTATACATAACTTGTGCAGAAATAATGTACAATTGGGTACATTTTTAATATAGTTTTTTCTGTGCAGTAACGATGCTATCTAAGACTAACGAGGTTAGTTTTTAAATCCTGATTAGTACAAATTTATTCATAATTGCTAATTTTCTTCTTATAATTAATGCGGTATCTATTTCCAAGTCTGGAGTGTTTCCAAAAGTTTTTCAACAGTTACTGATGGGTTATGCTACACAGTTGTGTGCAGAAGGCCTTCATCAAACTTAACAGGTTTCTCTTCGCTTGGTTAATCCGAGAGATTGTAATCACTAGAAGGGAATCTTAGAAGCCCACACTAAAACTGGCTACCATCACCATAAATTTCACGCATATTTTTAGTAGCTACTGTCGCATTGTGACCTATATTAAGTTCACACTATAGCATAACATGGCGAATATGCTCCCTTGTCACTTCTAATTCAAATCAACAGAAATAGCTTCATTACCCACCAGCATGTTATCACTTATAGGTACACAATTTTTATCACCTTTTTATGACTACTATACCGCATTGCTTATGGGATGACCTGATACTGGGTTCCCGGTTTGATTCTTGGGTTGACTGTCTGTCTTCATTGGAAAATGGAAAACTACCTACATGTAATTTGCATCTGCCTTGTGTAATTTTCTCAAAATAAAGTGTACTCCATTTCCACTCCACTTCATAATTTAGATTTAATTTTTTATTTACAATTACTCATTATCAATTTGGATAATTCAGTAGATGAGCAAATAATATTTATAGTTATGTAGGCTTAACATGTAATTGTAATATTTATCAATTGTCGAAGGTGTAAATTCAGATTATTTAAATATATTATAGGGTCCTTCACAACCGGGTGCATTTAATATCCAAACTTTAGACTGTTTTTGAAGGTAGTTCAACTCATACGACAAAAATGTCCAAAGCAACTCTTTTAATAAAATTTGTGTTTGCAACACTTCTGCTTGCATCGGTGAGTATACATATTTTTTGTTATTTCTATTAGTGATTAAATTAATCATTTAATACATTTATTTTAATGTTTCTTTAAGTTATGTATGGCACAAAATCCATGGTTTAAAAATGGAGTTGGATTTCGACCTCCAACCAGCACCCCATCGCCCTGGTCGTTAACTGATAAACATGTAAAAGTTTTTTTAAAGAATTATTATTTTTTACAATATTAATCTTTTTAGCGCTCTATATTTGAAGGAGATGGCTATACTATTCAGATACTAACGAGATCAATCAAGAACTTTTGTAAATATTTAATAGTATATGGAATATCCCTAGTCACCAAATTGTTTCCCGATAGGCATCAATATTTGAGAGAAGTTGCCGATGCTATCAATGGAATGGTCGACTGCTTCGCTCATTATTATAATTTAGCATGGGATATCTTCTTCGTAATTTATAGGTTCCTTGCACGAATACCTATTCTAGGGTTACTGGTGTATATCCCAGTAACTTTCATAAGATTTTTATTATTAATTCCACAAGAACTTATTGCATTTTGTTGTAATTTTGTGACAGGTATACTGTTTTAAGCAAGTTAAATTTTAAACTTAATAAAACATTATTATATTTGTAATTAATAAATGTCTTGTTAATGGAAAAAGATCTGATATTAAATAAAAAAGCAAACATAACTGATAAGATAATTTATTGCACCTGCAAGGTAATAGGTAAGTTACCTTAATCCGATAAAAAGGTTAAAATTGATCGGTCGAAACCGTGGTCATTCAGTAAGGCTTTTCGGAATTTATAATTTTTGTTTCTTTTTTTTAAGTAACAGACATTCTATTCTTAGTAACTTATAGTCGAACAATTCTGTTAGTGCTTTCGAACACTTCGCCGTCACCGTTTGGCAGTCGAAATTTGCCCCTTCGTCGCATCGGACTAAATGGGGTGAAGTACAAATTTATATATTTAGCTTATAATATTATATATAAGGTTTTTTTTCTTAATCAAAATTATTGTTTTAATGCATAGTTATAAATATTAACAATATGTAATTTCATGCTTAATATTCGAGGTCCTCATTTTTCTATTATATGCGCTGTTAAAGCGTAATTGAATTTTCGATAATATAATTTCGATATTATAATTTATTATATTATAATATTATATAATAATTTTCTAATTTTCTTTGTTTTTTATTAAATAGTTCAATCAATTCCGACCCGAGTCATGATTTTTTTTATTGACTTCATTTATACATTACAATCTGTCCGGGGACAATAAGCAATATTATTTGACAATAATAATTAATTTACATGACAAAATTGACATAGTGGAGAGCGTGCCCATCGGTAGGCCTCCTTTATCTACAGCCATTCCATTTTACAATGGATCAGTTGTTAATTTTATATGTTCATCTGCATTGAGACAAGTCCATCGGATCATACCGCTTAAGTCTTCTCACCTGTAGTCCTGCGAGTAGATCACTTACTAATGCGTTGGGATGATCTTCTAGTCGCACCTGATAGGACAGATTTTAGTCCCTCCAGAAGTAGTCTCTCAAACACCTTGGAAATAACGGGTAGCAGACTTATGGGTCTATAAGAAGACGTTTCGGTGGAATCCTTTCCCGGTTTCTGGATAAGTATCACTTGCGCCACTTTCCACTGGGTTGGGAAGTGGCCATATCTAAGGATTGCATTGAATATTATTCGAAGTAATTTGAATCCTTCTCAGGTAGGTTTTGAAGAATCCTTCCCGTTATCAGATCATAACCAGGGCTTTTTGGTTTTGTTTGATTAAAGATTACCTGCTTTATTTGGTGCATTTTGAATTTATTTATTGGCGGGCTCATTTGGTATGGAGCTGAGAGTAGCTGTTGTATGGGGTATTCTTCTTCAAGTGGAGTTTCCTTGGCGGAGGTTGAAATACATTGACTAAGTGTTCAGCGAACGCACTGGCCTTTTCCTTGTCATTCCGGGCCCACTCTCCATTGGTTTTTCGAATTGGTTGGTTGGTCTTTTGTGTTTTTAATGTGGCACGCGTGACTTTCCACAAAGAATAATCGGTTGTTTCAGTAGCTGAGAGGTTTTCAAGGAGATTTTTGATACCCTCATTTTTATGATCATTTAGCAATTTTTTAAGTTGTTTCGTGGCTATGTTTAAGTTTGTTTTGTCGTTTGGAGAGTGGGTTTGCTGCCAGCGTCTTCTTAGCCTTCTCTTTTCTGCTATTTTCTTTTTTATGTCCAAGGGGCAATATCCAGGTTTATCATTGGTCGACGCAGGTGGAGTGGCGTTCCATGAGGCTTGCTGGATTGATGTTGTTAAGTGTTCCACTGCTTCATCTATTTCTATTGCTGTTTTTAGTGAGATGTTGAGGTTTATATTGCAAAGAGACATTTTAATTTTTCCCATCCGTATTTTTGTTGAATAATGCAGGTGGTTTATTAATTTTAAAGACACGAGAATCGAATATTAGGAGGGGAGAATGGTCGGATAGAGATCCAGGCATGTTTCAACTTCTAGGTAATTGTGCGAAATTCCTCTAGTAACGCAAAAACAGAAGTACCCCAATTTGTAAAATTGTAACAATTATTTAGTATTTTTAATTTAAGTTAAACAATATCTATTTTATAGAAATTATAGATATTTTTAACTTTTGAAATTAATATTTGATTCAAATTTTTTAAAATTAGAAGGTTAAATAATAATAATTATTATTATTATAATTATTATTAAACGTCTGATGACAGCAGTAACCATTGCTGAAAGCTTACAAATAATGTTTTGTTTTATCGTTTATTTAACCTTCTAATTTTAAAATAATGTTAATCAAATATCTGTTTTATAGTTATTTTAATTAATATTTTATGTCGTAAAAAAATAGTTTGGATATGATTTTTTATTGTTGTGTATATTAATATAAAAATTCATTTTTTTACAGGGTGTCCCCGTGACCGTGGAGAACCTCTTAGGTGGTGATAGAGGACACTTTTCTAAGACATATTTTAAATAAAATTTTTTTCAAGTCCAAACCCTTGGGGGTACCTCACTTTAAAGAAATTTTTTTCAATTTATGATTTCAAGCGGCCATTGCACCAATTTTTTTGATTTTTGGGTTTAATGGATTAAAGCTTTTCTATAGAGCATTTGAATATCTACAAATTATAATATAACCCCTTAACGCCTAAAATCAACAGATTTCGAGTTATGAATTAAATTAAGGGAAAAAATGTCAAAAAATTCCGAGTTTTATTTTTTTACTTTTCTTGCCAACCCGTATCTTTTAAACGAAACGTCTTAGAAAAAACTAATGACCCAAACCGGATAGGAAATTTAACGGGCTACAACGTTGGTCTAATAATTTTTTTGGGAAACCAACCGTTTTACATAAATTACGAAAATAATGAACAAGGTGTAGGTTAAAAACTAAATAAATTCACATTCTAAAAATCTCAATTTGACTTGCAGCATGTGTTATTTTTCCACAAAACATAAGAATTACAGCTGCCGGATACCTAACATTTTAGAAGAAAATCTTCCATTATTGCTAGATGATGTTCCACTGGCATCGAGACAAGGATGTGGTTCAGCATGATGGTGCGCCGGTACATTTTGGACGCCAACCCGTATCTTTTAAACGAAACGTCTTGAAAAAACTAATGCCAAACCGGATAGGAAATTTAACGGGCTACAACGTTGGTCTAATAATTTTGTTTGGGAAACCAACCGTTTTACATAAATTACGAAAATAATGAACAAGGTGTAGGTTAAAAACTAAATAAATTCACAAAATTCTAAAAATCTCAATTTGACTTGCAGCATGTGTTATTTTTTTCCACAAAATATAAGAATTACAGCTGTCGGATACCTAACATTTTTAGAAGAAAATCTTCCATTATTGCTAGATGATGTTCCACTGGCATCGAGACAAGGAGTGTGGTTCCAGCATGATGGTGCGCCGGTACATTTTGGACGCCAAGTACAAAATTTTTAAATAATGCATATCCAGAAAATGGATAGGCAGGGAGGATTTATCAATTGGCCGGCACGATCCCCGATTTAACACCTCTGATTATTTTTATGGAGTGCCCTTAAAGCTATAGTTTACAGCGATAGAAGAAAGCCCGAAACTAGAGAGGAATTAATGGAAAGAATACAGATAGGTGTGACAGAACTTAATGAAAGAAGCTCCATTATAAATAATACCGTGCAACACATTTTGAAAAGAGCACGTATGTGTGCTGAAAATGAGGAGGCCATTTTGAAAATTTATTAAAATAAATTTTGAATTTATTTATTTTTAACCTACACCTTGTTCATTATTTTCGTAATTTATGTAAAACGGTTGTTTCCCAAAAAATTATTGACCAACGTTGTAGCCGTTAAATTTCCTATCCGGTTTGGGCCATTAGTTTTTTCAAGACGTTTCGTTTAAAAGATACGGTTGCAAGAAAAGTAAAAAATAAAAACTCGGAATTTTGACATTTTTCTTAATTTAATTCATAACTCGAAATCTGTTGATTCTAGGCGATAAGGGTTATAACAAATTTGAATATTAAGTAAAAAATTAAATCCTAAATACGGTGCAATGGCCGCTTGAAATCATAAATTGAAAAATTGCTTTAAAGTGAGGTACCCCAAGGGTTTGGACTTGACAAAATTTTATTTAAAAATATGTCTTAGAAAAGTGTCTTCTATCACCACCTAAGAGGTTCTCCAAGGTCAGGACACTATAATGTTACGTAAAATTACCTAATTTTGTTCTAGCAATAGACATTTTATTTAGTAATTTTATTTCTAAAAGGAGCATAACTTGTGCACTCCAGAAAATGCACAATTTTGTGAATAATTTAAACGTAATTTAAACTTGCATAATTGGGCTGTTTACCTGAATAACCTTCCTTGAGATAAAAATTTACATTTTTTTTGCACAATGTTGGATTTAGCGCCAATCTATACATAAATTGTGCAGAAATAATGTACAATTGGGTACATTTTTAATATAGTTTTTAACGATGCTATCTAACGATGCTATCTAAGACTAACGAGGTTAGTTTTTAAATCCTGATTAGTACAAATTTATACATAATTGCTAATTTTCTTCTTATAATTAATGCGGCATCTATTTCCAAGTGTGGAGTGTCTCCAAAAGTTCAGTTACTGATGGGTTTTGCTACACAGTTGTGTGCAGAAAGCCTTCATCAAACTTAACCGGTCCCTCTTCTCTTGGTTAATCTGAGATATTGTAATCACTAGAAGAGAATCTTACAAACCCACACTAAAACTGGCTACCATCACCATACATTTCACGCATATTTTTAGTAGCTACTGTCGCATTGTGACCTATATTAAGTTCACACTACAACATAATATGACGAATTTGCTCCCTTGTCACTTCTAATTCAAATCAACAGAAATAGCTTCATTACCCACCAGCATATCACTTATAGGTACACAATATCACCTTTTTATGACTATACCGCATTGCTTATGGGATGACCTGATACTGGGTTCCCGGTTTGATTCTGGGCTTGACTGTCTGTTTTCATTGAAAAATGAAAAACCACCTACATGTAATTTGCATCTGCCTGGTGTAATTTTCTCAAAATAAAGTGTACTCCATTTCCACTCCACTTCATAATTTAGATTTAATTTTTTATTTACAATTACTCATTATCAATTTGGATAATTCAGTAGATGAGCAAATAATATTTATAGTTATGTAGGCTTAACATGTAATTGTAATATTTATCAATTGTCGAAGGTGTAAATTCAGATTATTTAAATATATTATAGGGTCCTTCACAACCGGGTGCATTTAATATCCAAACTTGAAACTGTTTTGAAGGTAGTTCAACTCATACGACAAAAATGTCCAAAGCAACTCTTTTAATAAAATTTGTGTTTGCAACACTTCTGCTTGCATCGGTGAGTATACATATTTTTTATTATTTCTATCAGTGATTAAATTAATCATTTAATACATTTTTTATTTTAATGTTTCTTTAAGTTATGTATGGCACAAAATCCATGGTTTAAAAATGGAGTTGGTTCGACCTCAACCAGCACCCCATCGCCCTGGTCGTTAACTGATAAACATGTAAAAGTTTTTAAGGAATTATTACTTTTTACAATATTAATCTTTTAGCGCTCTATATTTGAAGGAGATGGCTATACTATTCAGATACTAACGAGATCAATCAAGAACTTTTGTAAATATTTAATAGTATATGGAATATCCCTAGTCACCAAATTTTTTCCCGATAGGCATCAATATTTGAGAGAAGTTGCCGATGCTATCAATGGAATGGTCGACTGCTTCGCTCATTATTATAATTTAGCATGGGATATCTTTTTCGTAATTTATAGATTCCTTGCACGTATACCTATTCTAGGGTTACTGGTGTATATCCCAGTAACTTTCATAAGATTTTTATTATTAATTCCACAAGAACTTATTGCATTTTGTTGTAATTTTGTGACAGGTATACTGTTTTAAGCAAGTTAAATTTTAAACTTAATAAAACATTATTATATTTGTAATTAATAAATGTCTTGTTAATGGAAAAAGATCTGATATTAAATAAAAAAGCAAACATAACTGATAAGATAATTTATTGCACCTGCAAGGTAATAGGTAAGTTACCTTAATCCGATAAAAAGGTTAAAATTGATCGGTCGAAACCGTGGTCATTCAGTAAGGCTTTTCGGAATTTATAATTTTTGTTTCTTTTTTTTAAAGTAACAGACATTCTATTCTTAGTAACTTATGGTCAAACAATTCTGTTAGTGCTTTCGAACACTTCGCCGTCACCGTTTGGCAGTCGAAATTTGCCACTTCGTCGCATCGGACTAAATGGGGTGAAGTACAAATTTATATATTTAGCTTATAATATTATATATAAGGTTTTTTTTCTTAATCAAAATTATTGTTTTAATGCATAGTTATAAATATTAACAATATGTAATTTCACGCTTAATATTCGAAGTCCTCATTTTTCTATTATATGCGCTGTTAAAGCTTAATTGAATTTTCGATAATATAATTTCGATATTATAATTTATTATATTATAATATTATATAATAATTTTCTAATTTTCTTTGTTTTTTATTAAATAGTTCAATCAATTCCGACCCGAGTCATGATTTTTTTTTTTATTGACTTCATTTATACATTACAATCTGTCCGGGGACAATAAGCAATATTATTTGACAATAATAATTAATTTACATGACAAAATTGACATAGTGGAGAGCGTGCCCATTGGTAGGCCTCCTTTATCTACAGCCATTGCATTTTACAATGGATCAGTTGTTAATTTTATATGTTCATCTACATTGGGACAAGTCCATCGGATCATACCGCTTAAGTCTTCTCACCTGTAGTACTGCGAGTAGATCACTTACTAATGCGTTGGGATGATCTTCTAGTCGCACCTGATATTTTTAGCTTGTGGAAATAATTACTTCCTTAACACTATTGATTTGCAAATCTGTACTGATGACGTTATTAGGAATGTACCAGGGTGCATTACATATACCACGCAATACCTTTGATTGGAATCGTTGCATCTTCGCAATGTTGGAATCGCTTGCTGAGCCCCACAACTGGACACCGTATGTCCATATAGGTTTCAGGATTGCTTTGTACAATAATAGTTTGTTGTCGATAGATAGAGGCGAGTTTCGACCCATAAGCCATACATTCTGCGATGGGTGAGTCCCAACTGGAGGCGCTTTGTCCAGATGTGTTTGGCCCAGGTTAATCGCCGATCCAGATGGAAGCCTAAATATTTTATTGTGTCTTGCGCTGGGAGGATATTATCGTAAAGTACTACGCTTGGGCAGGTTCCTCTCCTGAGGGTGAACGTGGTGTGCACGGACTTTGTAGTATTGGCTCTTATCCGCCATTTCTTCAGCCAATCTTCTATTTTCTTGAGGTGAACTTGCAATTTTGTGATGCAAGGTTTGGATCATAATCTGATGCCATTATTGCCGTATCGTCCGCGAACGTGGCGGACACAGTATTTTCAGATTCCGGCAGGTCTGCAGTAAACAGAAGATACAGGGTAGGTCCAAGGACACTGCCTTGAGGTACTCCAGATAGGATGGGTTTCAAGTCCGAATAAGCCTCACAAACTTTGACTCTGAAATATCTGTTTGTTAGATACGATTCTAGAAGACGACTGTACGGATGGGGTAGGTGTTTTTTAATTTTGTATATCAGGCCACCATGCCACACTCTATCAAAAGCTTGCGAGATGTCCAAGAAAGCAGCCGAGCAGTACCTCTTATTTTCCAGGTCAGTTCGAATCTTCTTGGTAACTCGATGAACCTGCTCCACCGTTCCGTGCCCCTGTCTGAATCCAAATTGATGATCCGGGATTAAGTCTTTGTCTTCTAGGACAGATTTCAGTCCCTCCAGAAGTAGTCTCTCAAACACCTTGGAAATAACGGGTAGCAGACTTATGGGTCTATAAGAAGACGTTTCGGTGGAATCCTTTCCCGGTTTCTGGATAAGTATCACTTGCGCCACCTTCCACTGGGTTGGGAAGTGGCCATATCTAAGGATTGCATTGAATATTATTCGAAGTAATTTGAATCCCTTCTCAGGTAGGTTTTGAAGAATCCTTCCCGTTATCAGATCATAACCAGGGGCTTTTTTTGGTTTTGTTTGATTAAAGATTACCTGCTTTATTTGGTGCATTTTGAATTTATTTATTGGCGGGCTCATTTGGTATGGAGCTGAGAGTAGCTGTTGTATGGGGTATTCTTCTTCAAGTGGAATTTCTCTTGGCGGAGGTTGAAATACATTGACTAAGTGTTCAGCGAACGCACTGGCCTTTTCCTTGTCATTCCGGGCCCATTCTCCATTGGTTTTCGAATTGGTTGGTTGGTCTTTTGTGTTTTTAATGTGGCACGCGTGACTTTCCACAAAGAATAATCGGTTGTTTCAGTAGCTGAGAGGTTTTCAAGGAGATTTTTGATACCCTCATTTTTATGATCATTTAGCAATTTTTTAAGTTGTTTCGTGGCTATGTTTAAGTTTGTTTTGTCGTTTGGAGAGTGGGTTTGCTGCCAGCGTTTTCTTAGCCTTCTCTTTTCTGCTATTTTCTTTTTATGTCCAAGGGCAATATCCAGGTTTATCATTGGTCGACGCAGGTGGAGTGGCGTTCCATGAGGCTTGCTGGATTGATGTTGTTAAGTGTTCCACTGCTTCATCTATTTCTATTGCTGTTTTAGTGAGATGTTGAGGTTTATATTGCAAGAGAGACTATCTTTGAATTTTTCCCAGTCCGTATTTTTGTTGAATAATGCAGGTGGTTTATTAATTTTAAAGACACGAGAATCGAGAGTGATTAGGAGAGGAGAATGGTCGGATGAAGATCCAGGCATGTTTCAACTTCTAGGTAATTGTGCGAAATTCCTCTAGTAACGCAAAAATCGAGTATGTCAGGGATTTTATTTGGATCAGTAGGTGTCGAAACTCTCCAAAGGATGTTGCGGAAGATGCTGCATCTCGAGCGCTTTAGTTGCCTCTCGATCAGACTCAATCGAGATTGGTCGAAGAAAGTGTCTTAAGTTAGCAACCAAAGCGAGTCGAAGTGCAGGGAAGTACTAACAAGACGACGGTCTCGATGATACTACGTTTATTTAAATTATTTACAAAGTTTATATACATAATTACAAATGCTGATTTAGTGATTACATTTCATAAAGTTGTGACCTATTAATTTTGATTAGTTTACTTGAAATGGAATGTGCTATGTGCACTTTATTTATAAAAATACAAAATTTTGCTTATAATGTTACAATACTTTAAATAAATTATCTACAGGGTGTACTGGTTATGAAATAAAATTATGATTGTTTAATTGTAAGATTAAACATGCTGCCATCTCTCAAAAAGAATGATGAAATTTTGGATGTTCCAAATATTGCTGAATGATTCCGTTGGTTATGCTGTAATTGTTCTTGTAATTGTTTGGGTAGTATTTTCATTTTTCTTATGGTTTTTCATTTGTCCTTTGTGGTTGATTGATGTTTAGTGATTCGTGCTGTGATTGCTAATGATTGATGCTGTTTCTTTTTGGAATTTTCTGAAAAAATAAAAATTAAAAAATGTTTTAATGAAAACATTCCTGCCATCTCTTGATTGAAATGATGTTCAAATTTGTATCCCAAATTTGACTATTTCTGGTATTTGATTGTGCTGAATTTTTGAATTTTGTAGCCATTTTTTGTATTTGATTTGCCTTGAACTCTGCCTGGTTTGGATTCTTTTCTTCGTAATGGTTTTGTTGGATTTGTTTGTTTTCTTAATTTCTTGGTACTGATAGATTGTTTCCTTGCAGGTGACGTATGTTTGTAAGACATGTCACCTTATTTCTTCATCACTTTTTGGTAAAGGAATGCTGTGTCCTTTTGACCATTTGTATGTTTTCCCCTTGTTGATGTCTTGGCATCTGCTTGACGCATTTGTTTGTTTCCCCCCTGCTTATGTATTGGACGTATTGTTGCCCATGTTTGTTTTCCCCATTGCTGCTTTTTGGCGTCTGTTGACCCATTTGTTTGTTTCCCCCCTGCTTCTTTATTGGACGTATTGTTGCCCATGTTTGTTTTCCCCATTGCTGCTTTATTTGGCGTCTGTTGACCCATTTGCTTGTTTTTCCCCTGTTTCTGCTTTGGACGTATTGTTGCCCATGTTTGTTTGCTTTACCATTAATTTGTACCATTGTTTGTTAATTTTCCATTACGATGTTGATGTGATTTTGTTGGCCCATTTTAATTTGACTTATTGGCAGTTTGTTGTATTGTATTTTTTGGCTGATTGCATTTTCTTCTTGGCAGTTCGTTTTGAATTTGATAGTGTTTGCTGAATGTTTTTCTGGCGGTGCTGGCTCGTTAGATTGCTCGAAGGACCATGTCGAAAATCCCCAAAGGATGTTGCGGAAGTGCTGCATCTCGAGCGCTTTAGTTGCCTCTCGATCAGACTCAATCGAGATTGGTCGAAGAAAGTGTCTTAAGTTAGCAACCAAAGCGAGTCGAAGTGCAGGGAAGTACTAACAAGACGACGGTCTCGATGATACTACGTTTATTTGTTGATACTCTTGTTTGCTGTTGCGAATGGCTCCTGGTGGACCTTGTTTTATTTTGTTGTTGATTGCTCCTGGTGAGCTTTGTTGCTTGTTTGGTGCTGTGAGTGGTTCCTGGTGGACCTTGATTTATTTCTTGTTGATTGCTCCTGGTGGGCTTTGTTGATTGTTTGTTGAATGTAATTCTTGCGGTGCTGGCTCGTTAATTTTTTGAAGGACTATGTCGAAACTCCCCAAAGGATGATGCGGAAGATGCTGCATCTCGAGCGCTTTAGTTGCCTCTCGATCAGACTCAATCGAGATTGGTCGAAGAAAGTGTCTTAAGTTAGCAACCAAAGCGAGTCGAAATGCAGGAAGTATTAACTAGACGACGGTCTCGATGATACTACGTTTATTTAAATTACTAGCTGGATACCCGGCTTCGCCGGGGTCTCATTAAAAGGTGGAACTCTGCCTTTGTCTGAAGTACTTTACTTTAGGCTCTTGGACTTAAAAAGAATTTAAATGGGTAGACTGAATAATTATTCAGCAAACTTCGTACCGCCTTAGAATTAATAATAATGTTGTGTTAAGTTATTAGGTGATTCTTAATCTTATAAATTTTATTTTAATATAAAAAAGTTAATAAAAGTTCAAAATGGAACTAATTCACGTACAGCAAAGCAACCATGTGCTGAATGGGTTGCACTCGCGTCAATTATCTTCATTGAAGGACCTTGCGATACACTATATTTTTGGTTTTATTGTTAGGGGCGAGAATGAATAAAGCGGATGGTTTGCCTACACGTGAACATGCTACGTACAATTGACCATGAGAAAATCAACTACTTTCTATATTCAGTCCACAAACATTCAAGGATTGGCCTTGCGATTTGTTTATCGTCATGGCGAATGCAAGACGAATCGGATATTGAATTCGTTTAAATTCGAATGGCATATCGGTTGGTATCATCGGAATTCTCGGAATGAGAACTTCCTCACCCTTAAATTTTCCCTTAAGTATCGTTGCGTGAATTATATTGCCCATGAGTTTTTTCACCACCAAACGCGTTCCGTTACATAGCTTTGGTTGGTTCAGATTTCTAAGCATGATGACAACCGAGCCAACTTTTAGTAGTAAATTGTGCGGTGGTAAGCCAGGCACATCCAGTGAGTTTAGAAATTCAGTGGGATAGTTAGTTGCTTCGTCTTCGTTTGTTACACTGTCAATAGATTTGAAGGAATGCAGTGGACCAACAATTTGATTTTGAATTATTATGTTTAAGTCATCTACATCCTTGTTCTTTGCTGCTAAAATTGCTCGTTCACTCAACCAATTGTAATTTTGTGGTTAGCAATGATATCCGGGAACACTTTACTAATTAGCTCGTTCTTCGTTGAGACAAAATTGCAAAAATTCGGCGGAAACGAAATCAATCCGCTCGATTCGTCGACAGGAATACGGCCATTACCGATATCCAGCAATTGTTTAGAGAACTTTTCGGCAGAAGGATCATTTAGCAATGCAACTCGCATGTTTGTCGTCAGCTCAAGTTTTTACATAGCGCCACAGAGTCGATGATTTGAGGCAAGCGTTTATTTCATCCGCAGCGGTCGATCTTGGACAAAGGCAGAGTTTCACCTTTTTAATGAGACCCCGGGCGAAGCGGGGTCTTTGCATTACGGCTTCGTTGTGAAGGATTCGATCTTCTTGCTCGCGGCATTGTAGAGATTAGATTACATTAATTTCCATGTCCATGACTGACTGACTGACTCTTTAATATCTGCCGGTTGTGTCATGTACCAACCTTTAGATATTAAATATTCACCAATCACCGTTCACCATACCTAATCCGTTATGCTTTATTTACATATACACTGTATAAAACATTATTACACTAAATTAATACAGGACCGTATTTACATATAATCATGAAAATCGGTTCAGCCGTTCTCGAGTTATAAATGGTGTAACTAAACACAATTTTGCGACTTCGGACATCTTTTCTTTTTTAGTTTATAGATATGATGATATATATAATTATTTATATATATAATAAATTGTAGTTGGTACATAGGGGATTATCAATAGTAATGTATTAAGTGCATAGCAAGTTGCCGATAATTCTGGCTAAAATGCACGACAGCTTATTACGACGAAAATTTGCACGACGCGAAGCGGAGGGCAAATTTTCTCAAGAAATAAGCTGGAGTGCATATTTAGCAGAATTATCGATGCGTAATACGCCAACGTAATACATTTTGTCAGACTATTGCATAAGTAATAAGAAAAATTTATAAACTTATCGATAAGTGCACTTGTGCAAACTTATCGTTTAATTGCCATGGGATTGGTTCTAATTTTGACATTTGAGTTATTCCGAATTTTTCTATTGGTTCATAGGTAACTGTGTACATACGCGTGCAATAGTCGGTTTAACGAAATCCATAACGTGATAATACAGCCTCTTGTTGAGAAAGCTTAAACAACCTCATTTTTTAAAGAAATTAATGCTTATAAAATTTTTCTTCTTTGATAAAATTCCCTCTTAATACCTTTGAATAGCAATAGCTTGTGTTTGAAGTTGGAAGAATATCTCGATTCGACTATTTCATTGGTCGAAAAATTTTTTCTTTTGGGTTGGTATAATAAATGAACGAACCAATCAGAAGCGCAAAGGACACGAACACACACACACACACTGAGAAATATATAATAGATTTACAAAGTTTATATACAAAATTACAAATGCTGATTTAGTGATTACATTTCATAAAGTTGTGACCTATTAATTTTGATTAGTTTACTTGAAATGGAATGTGCTATGTGCACTTTATTTATAAAAATACAAAATTTTGCTTATAATGTTACAATATTTTAAATAAATTATCTACAGGGTGTACTAGTTATGAAATAAAATTATGATTGTTTAATTGTAAGATTAAACAGTAGGCCAGTAGGTAGGTTCACCTGATGATAGCGGCAGTAGACCGCAATTTTGCAGGGACTGGTACAATTGTCTGCCTCTAGGTGTTATCAGCCTCGAGCCCCAAAGATTGTGTTTGGCATTGTAATCGCCTCCGGCAATGAAACGATGGCCAAGTGATTTGAAGTATGCCTCGAAATGATCTTTTGTGATGGTAGTGTTAGGTGGACAATATACTGCCGAAAGCGTGAGTGGTCCTTTCCAGTCATCTATTACAACCGAAGTAGCTTGAATGTTTCTGAGGCTTAATTTTGGTATTTCGTGATGTTTTATATTGTTTTTAATAATTATAGCAGTACCTCCTCTCGCTGTGCCATCTGGATGTTGGGTGTGATAAATCGTGAAATGAGGTATCTTGAGAAAGCTTTTTTTGTCATGTGGGTCTCCGATATTAGCATGATGTCTAAGTTATGATTTATTAAAAAAGTTTTGACTTCTAGGCCATGATTTACTAGTCCGTTAGCATTCCATACTGAAATTTTTAATGTAGGTAATTTGTTCTTGCTATCCATTACATTTTGCCAATCATAGTGATAAGGAGATCAAGCATTTTATCCATCTTCTCCATCATCTTCGTTAACATTTGTTCCAGGTTGTTTTGTGGTTGCTGTTGTTGCAGCGCAAACATTGGCATTTGATTTTGCTGTAGGTTATAATGGGATTGTTGATTATAGGTGTCATTTGCAGTCGTTTGAGCATAGGAGAAACCTTGTTGAACTTGATTTCTATTAATTGGGAGAGGTGGAAAAGAATTTATATTTGGTATTGGTTGACTATTTGTAGGCATATTTCGAGGGTTGCTGTTTTGGTTTTTGCGTGATGACTGAAATACTTTCGTTTGGAGTTCTTTATACACCGAGCAACCCCTGTAGTTGGCTGGGTGTCTTTGTTCACAATTTGTACATTGGACTCGGTCATCTCTGGCTTTGCGCGGGCAATCTGCAGTTGCATGATCATCAATACACTTGACACATCGTGGTCTGCGTTGACAGTATTTTCGTGTATGTCCAAATCTCTGACAACGAGTACATTCCGAGTCATGATACAAAAATTTTATTTGGGCCCGCTGGTGCTGACGAGAAAAGTTGTTCATACTTGGTCTATGTATTGTTATATAGGAAGGATCATCAAAATGGGGACAAAAAAAAATCATAATAATTTATTATATTATATAATAATAGTTGAAGCAAAACCGACATTGACCTATGGGTGTGAAGCGTGGGTCATTGGAAAAAAAAGATGAGAGCAGAATTCAAGCTGTAGAGATTCAATTGCTTAGAGCTACAAAGAGCTGCACCAAAACTGACAGAATACGAAGTAAAAAATTCGACATGCACTTATAATTGAACCATTGATGAAGTCTATTGAGACATACCGACCACGATGGTGTGAACATATGTACAGGATGGACAACAGTAGAACTGTCAAACTGATAATAGGATACCATCCTAAAGAGAAAACAGAGGCTGGGTGCCTGAGGAAACGAATGGCATCGGAACAGGTTTTAGCCTAATTCAGGAAGTTTGATGATGTTAATTATATAATACTTAAATAAATACTTAAATAAAAGTTCTACATTTACACATTTCTACGCTAACATAGAAAAATCGCTACAGTGCGCCCTAAGGCGAATTTCCAATTTTAAACAATCAATATAAGATTTTCAATTCACCATTGATCGCTAATCAAGTATAGTCGTATTATATTTATTTATTAGTGATTTTTGATCTCGTGGATCTGAATTTACTTTACATTCATTATCGTGAATACATATGTCGTACAGGTACATCACAGAAAATAAATGTTAAGTTTGATTCAAAATCTGAGATTTATCATAAAGGTGAAAGAATATTATTGCACGGCGCTATAATCAAAAGTGCAATAAAAAATGATTTATGAATAGCTTTACATCAATAAATTTAATTCTTTTAACTCCTTTTTAATTCCTTTAAAAACAAACTAATTGTGTTAGATCTGGTTCACAAAATAACAAGCTTTTGAAATTGTTTTAGGTATGGAAAATTTTGTAATCCCACCAATAGGGATTTATTAAATCCATTTAAATTAACGCTTTCAATTAATATTAAATTAAATTTTTTAAAAATTAACAGGATAAATTAAGGCTCTGATTAACCAAAAACCCATTGTTGAAATTTAATGAAAAAATTTGTTTTATAATTCAATTTAACCTATTAATTTTTAAAATTGTAGTTTGATGTTTATTAAAGTTTGGAACGGAAAATGATGCTTTTCAAATATATACATTTAAATAGATACTTTTAATTATACAAGAGTTATTTGAATACCTCAATAATATTTAGAAAATTGATATGGATCATTTTATCAATTATTAATCAATGCAAAATATAATTTTAAACGGTACTTAAAACGTTAATATTGCAACGAGTGTTTGAAAATCATAACAATGCTAAAACTTACTACCCACGCACCATCGTTGTATCGAACCTACTTGCATCACATAATTAAGCATTAGTAATTCTCAATTAATAATGTAATTACTGTGAAATAGGGGGGTTTCCTTAAATACGAATGCACTATTTTGAATAACTTCACTGTGATTAAGATAAAGTTTTCGTTCCAAATGGAGTCATTTAATTTTGTTCTGCTTTTCATTTTACAGGTAAGTGCGTTTACAATTAGCAATAAAAATGCTATTAATCAAAAATTGCATTAATGCGGTAATCTTATTGTGTTGCTTTAACTTATAAGTGTTACTGGAAAATTTAAATTATATTGACGTTAAATTAAGTTTGTTGGCGTCCGCTCAGAATTCCCTTTGAAAAACTATGCTTATACAAAACTTGACTTAAAACTAAAATAAAATTAAAATTAATAGCATAAAATTGTTTTTATAATAGAATATTTTTAATTTCAACAACTTCAGCCCTTTATACGCAATGTAGCCTGTATACAACTCGATCATCTAAAATATGGGTCCCACAACATTTTCACTATAGGCAAATTGCCACTTTACAGTCGTGGATACTGCAAGGATGTGAAAAAAAATTATAACGTTGAAATTGATTTATACACCAATGCATCGAAAATGTATTACCGGTGAAACGACTGTGTTATATTATGAAAAAAGTAAAATATTTACCAGAATTTCGGTTATAACAAACCAAATCTGGCTTAAGGTTCATTATAACCGGACACAATATTGTATTTTTATCTTTGTCGTTTGTCGATTTTTTCGCATTTTTTTGATTTCTGCGCGCTTTTAAAAATATTTATTATTGTAAAATATGCGTAAATGATGGCACAAACTTCAATAAAAATACAATTTAATAAAAATTAAATTAATTTAAAAAACTAAATTAAATACGGCCCTTCACTTTGTCGGGGTTGTTTCCTCTTTTAATATTGGCAAAATTTGCAATAAACATATATTTTGAGAAAAAAAACCTTTATTTAAAAGGCACTTAATATATTAGCATAAAAGAGAAAAAAAATAATAAGGAATTAATATTTAAAAAACAAATACGATTACCAAAAAGAAACATGATTACGATGTGGATACGAAAAATAATGTTATTTTTGCAAATTCTCTTACTTTTTCAGGGTTTCCTGATTAACATTGATAATTTTTAGTAACTTTTTAAAACTTGGTAAATAAAAATCAAATATGGTTAAATTTTAATTATATCAAAAATAGTTGAATTAAACAAATCAGTTAAATTATTGAACAAAACAATAAAATCATTAAAAAAAATTAGATGTGACCATGCCCATGACTTTATCATAATTTTACTAATTATTAATAATCAGCTCTAAGTCTCAATACAAAGATATAAAATACCAAATTTAGTTTTGAAATTCTCACTAGTTTTTCAAATATTTAATAAAAACTAATATTAAATAAATATATTAAGAAAAAATTGTATCCATGAACCAATTTCAACCAAAATTTAATAAGCTGTATTTTCTACCATAAATATACTAAATCTCAAAGTTGGTTTAGAAAGTTCTATTAGTTTTTAAAATATTAAATAAAGACTAATATTAAATAATAGTATTTAAAAAATAAAAAATACAATAGTTCTCATAAACCAATTTTAACTAAAATTTAATCTGTTCTAAATCTCGATATATGTAGGTATGCAAAATCCTAAATTTGGTTTTGAAATTCTTATTAGTTTTTGAAATATTAAATAATACTAATATTAAATAACTTAATGCTTAAACTTTTCTTTTATGCCCGGTTGCACCGCATTTGACTTAAGTATAAAAGTTAAGTTTCCTGTAGCAGCGTGAAATTAAAATTTACAAAAATTTAAAAACTTTTAATTAATTTACTCGTTTGCATCACACTATTTAAGACAACCTGAACTTTCAAAAAGCCGCACTGCGAATAAAAACATTTGAATTATACAAAATAAATAAATTATTCTTGCGTCAAAATATACTCGTGTAGTCGTTCGTAATTTGTAAACAAGCAAATTAATTAAAAAATTTTAAATTTTTGTAAATTTTAATTTGACGCTGCCATAGGAAACTTAACTTGTATATTTAAGTCAAATGCGGTGCAACCGGGCATTAGAGAAAGAGGTCAATGCCCAAAAGTGGGCGGAGAAGGCTATAACGGACGGATTAAATAACAAGATTTTAAAAAATTAAAAAAAAATAGTTTCCATTAACCAATTTTAACCAAAATGTAATCAACTCTAAGTCTCAATATAGGGATCCAAAATACCAAATTTGGTTTAAAAATTATACACAGACATTTTTTGGAAATGTCAATGACTGGTTTGAAGCAGCTCTCCACTCTTTTCGGTTGAAAGCCAATCTTTTTATTTTCTCATAGCTGTCAGTTCCAGTGTTCTCAAAAAGTGTAAATTAATTAAAATCTCAATTTTTTTCTACACGAAAATAATACTTTTTTTATCATATCATAATATGATATTTATCATATTATAATCATGATAAAGCTAACGAGCAGAGACAAGAGACTTATTGAGGCTGCCGAGATGGATTACCTAAGACGAGCGTGTAGAGTCTCCCGAATGAAACACATCCCGAATGAAGAAATTAGACGACGAACTGACAGGACGTATACAGTCACGGACAGAGTAGAATCCCGACAACTAATATGGTATGGTCATGTGATGAGGATGACTGAAGATCGTTAGCCAAAAAGAGCTATAAATTATATACCAGCGAACAAAAGGAGAAGAAGAGAAGACCCAACATGACATGGATCCAAGGAATAAAAGAGATAATGGCGGATCAAGCAAAAAAAGAGGAAGACTGTCGAGATAGAGAAGTGTGGCGATCGAAATGCGGGATGCGGCAAAGGCTGTAGGAACCCCGCCTATATACGAGTATATATCGTGATAAAGTAAAAATAGTTCCATTCTTGATCAAAGCAGTAGTTTTCTTGCTTCAAAAAGTCAAGTAAATTGTTGAAAAACACTGAGATTATTGAAAATTCTGGTGAATTGCTAAAAAAACAGTTGAATTGTTGGTGAGAGTTCGAATTTAGGGGTTCGTAAATACACTTTTTCCTATAGAAATGGCTATACCAAACGAAAGAACACAAAAATACAAGTTCTTTAAGGTGAGGATCAATCTTGTCGGATTTGTAATAAGGCCACAATTTAATAGCGTAAGGGTGCGGAGAGTAGGTTTTGACAGCGCAACTACATCAGATACGAATTCACATAAAAAGTGATTTTTTGCCGAAAATTTGTTCTCCGATCACAAATTTAATTTTTTAATTACCTAATTACATTATTATCTATCATAATTCGTTGTAAAAACCGAGATTCTGGTATATTTACAGTCGCAACAACCTATTTCAATTTTGTTGAGCGAGGTTACTGTTCAAAAAAGCCAATGGGTAATTGCTTTCCAAACTAATTTTTAAAGCCGTTTTTTCTAAAAATGTGTGAACCGACCGCAAATTATATTTTTTTATACGCTAATTAGACCCTCATCTTTCATAATCTACTTCAAAAATTGTAAAAATCGCGATCAGGGAATTCGAACCGTCACCGAATTGTTAAATCACAAATCAAATAAAAATGGAATTGTTAAATTAAGGATAATGGAATTATTGAACCAATACAATTGAATTATGAAACCTAAAACAATCAAATTTGAAACAAAAATAATTGAATTGTTGGAACAAACAGCTGAAGTATTGAAATAAACATCTTTATTTGTTAACCAAAACAGCTGAATTTATTAAACAAAGTAGCTTAATTAATTTAAAAAAAAAATTTTTTGAAATTTTGTTTGTGGTTCTTTGCATAAAACATTTGAATTGTTGAAGAGACAGTCGAATAGTTAAAAAACATGATATATTGTTAATGAAACAGTCGAATTGTTAAATCAAAAATGATGTTTGTTTAATAAAAGAACAATTGAACCATAAAAAAAAAATTAAATCGTGAAACAAAAATAATTACTATATTGTGGAACAAACCAGTTGAATTATTATTGAACAGAATAGCTAAATTTTTGAACGAAGCAGTTGGATTATTATTGAATCAAGAATGATTATGTTGTACAGTTGCAAACAATTGCATTTTTAACCCAAAATCAATTGAATTATCAGACAAAAATATTTCAATTGTCGAAAATTGAATTTAATTATTGAACAAAACAATTGAATTACCTATTGACAAAACAACTGAATTTAACAAAGAAAGCAATTACATTATTGAACAAAGCAATCAAGTTGTTGAGTAAAACAATTGAATTTTTGCACAAAACAGTTGAGCAAGAAAAGACTGAATAATTAAACCAAAATTAATTAAATTACCAAACCAATAATTATTGAATCAAACAGCTAAATTATTAAACAAAACAGCTGAATTTATTGTTAGTTACAAAACATTTTTGGGCATGCCTACATTTTGTTAAATCAAAAACGATTGAATTATTAAATCAAAAACAATTAAGTCAAGTTTTCATCAAACTTCCAAAAACAAAGCTTTCTAACTTTCCAGCTTCTAAACTTTAGCCTCTAAAACTTTCTAAGTTTTCAGCAATAAGTTTTTACTGTCATCGGATGTTGTATACAGCGTAACCCACAAGAACTCGGACAAACGTTTTAAAAAAAATTTATTTAAACGCAACAATTCAAAAATTTAAAAATGTTGGTCACCAAAGTCACCAAAAAAAGAAATATCCCGGCGGTAGATTTTTACTTCTTTTTCCACAAAAACTTACAGTGTTTTACCGGTAGCACCAATATTGCCCCAAACAATGACAAACTTGAAGTATTGCCGATGACCAACTATGGCAGAAGGTCCGGGTGCTTCTTCTGACCAATACCTATTATTTTGGAGATTGTGAAATTGTTCAATATTAAAAATTTTTTCATCAGTAAAAACGAAATTTTTTTATTTTTGAGCAGCGGTGCGATATAGAAGAGCACGGCATCGTTGAAGTCGTACTCGCTTGTTTTCATCAGTTAACATTTGGGCTTTTCACAGCTTATAAGGCTTCTTTTTAAACTCATTTTTAATTATTCGTCGAGCAGACTCTCGCGTGATCCCGGTTTCACGGGCCACTTTTTGCATCAACAGTCTGGAATTCTTTGAATCCGAATTTTGATGATATTGCGATTCCGGCGAGTGTTGGCAGAACATTTTTTTCTTTTCCGGATGGTCTTCCATATTACCAAGTTCTTTGAATCGTTTGATGGCGTCGAAAACGGTTTGTCGAAGAATTTTAAGCATTCGAACTATTTGACATTGACGATTTCCAGCCTCAAATAACGATAAAATTGCGGCGTGACTTTTTGACATTTTGTAACTCACAAACTAATTGTTGAATTTTTTTGGTTTTTTGCTTTTCTGATCTTCATAGTTCTTAAAATCGGATTACTAGATTCTTTTCCAAAAAAATTCAGTGATCAGTGAGAGAAAAACATGTTTGTCCGGGGTCTTGTGGGTCAGGTTGTATAATTATATAGAAACCGAATAATTAGATATTATCATTTGATTCGAACACCGTCATTTCGGGTCATTTCGTCCATTCCAATTCGACAACGTCATTTCGGCGATTTTGATTCGGCGACTGTCAGTTCGCCGAACCGAAATTCGGCGACGGGAGATATACTTTTAGTTTATTTAATTTATTTTTAATTTCATTTTATTTAATTTATAGTGTGAAGGATTTTTTCCATTTGATGCGATTGGGCGTCAAGTGATAATTTTAAGTATTTTATAAACTTTTAAATGTGCTGCCTTTTAACAAAATTTAACAGAGTATTTATTATTTATTTACAAGTTTAGTTCTTTAAAAAATTATGTATTGGATACCTATGTATGAATGTAAATAAATATTTTTAAATTAATTTTGTACAAATTTCTATATTCTAAAGATAACAGTTTTTTCTAACTATTGTCAGCAACAATAAATTTACACCAATTTTTTAATATAAATAAATTCCCGTCCCAATCCCAATCGCTATCGCTGAACTGCGGTCGTCGAAATGACGTGTACCGATTTGATTTATTCCACATAATTATAAAATTTTTTGAAAATTAACTCATAGTGATGCACTCATTTTGAACTTAATGAAAATTATTTTGAATAGTTATAGTAAGTTTAATAAAATATTTAAATAAAGTTATAAATATTATACATTAATTTAATGCTTTAATTAATTTTGATTAATGACAATAAGTAAAGGTATGCCTCTTCGAACTTTTGGCCAACTAAAATTTATTCCATGATACAAATCTGTCCCACACTAAACGGCGGTGGAATTAAAATTTTTTGATTTCTAAACATAATTTTTATGTTAAAATTTTTTCAGTTTCGTGACATAATCCAAACTAAATTTTTATGTTGCCGTTATAGAAAATTGTCAAGTAATTTTTTTCTATAATTTGTTCTTATTTTTCTGAAATGTTCTCTTCCTGGAATGGTAATTTTTAAATCTTTTAAAAATTTTTGTATTTGCATTTTCTTTTATTTTATTGTCCGGTTAACCTGTTAATTTAAAAAATTTTAATTTAATATTTGTATTTTCCTTTATTGTTTATTAATTTTTTTTCCTTTTTTCCTTAAATTTAATTTTCTAGTTTTTCTCTTAACAAGTAATTGTTGATGGTTTAATTTACAATTTTCTTATTTTGTACGTATTTTGTACCTCATGATTGTTGTCGGGTGGGTCTCTAGAGAGTGTTCGTGAAGCTGCTAATCATATTCTCACACAAATGAGTCGGTAGGTCACTCAGAATCGATTTTGTGTTAACTTTTTTAAGACGAACTATAATTCTCTCTAATGTAATAAGGACATCTCTTGAAGTAATGGGCACTAGGATGTATGGGCACTGACGTAACAAGTAATAAGTAACAAAATGCAAGTTTGAAGATAATTGAGTTTTAAGATGTTTTCTTACCTTAATAATTAAAAATTAGTTTTTCATTGACTTGATCTGATTCTTATGGACAACTTTCATTTGACTATGTTCTTTCAAAAACCCGTTTTGGTTAAAAATGTACTTACCCGTTTTACCTTCACACCTACGAAATTAGATATTTATATAATGAGTATATAATACTGATCTTTATTGCGAACAAGCACTGCAGTTCATGGCAGAACGAGCTTGCGAGCAACGCCAATAATAGGGCGAGTCAAAAAAGTTCAATTATGTACGAATCGCATACAAAGTTTTATGTTTTTTTCTTTTATCTCTTCAGGTATTGACGGGTTTAAATAGTGATCCCTATTGATTTTGATTATCAATTACTTTCTGAATAGTCGACAGAGCAGAGATTGATCTTTCTGGATATAAGCCAGCAAAGAAGCCTCGTATCTTTCAAATATTGTTTCTTGAGTAATTATCACGTTTACATGTGGTCGTTAGTTTAAACTAATCTTATTGTTAGTTCGAACTAAGCTAGCTCGTTTTTAATTTTATCGCACAGGTGTATACATGTTTTTCTTTAGTTCGAACTGAAAGCAATGATCCCAACATAATTTTGTGTTGACTATTAAATTTTAGGTTAAAACTAACCTAAAACTATCCTAAAATATGACACGTGGATGGCAGCACTGCGTAGAGTTCGAACTAAGCGTTTACATTCAATTTTAACCCTGGATACACAAGGTGGCGTAGCCGGTGACACAAGCATTTACATTTTTAAGCCTGTACTTCCCCTGACGTGACTTTCAAACTTTTCCGACCTTATACAGTGAGTAAAAAAACGAGTTGGACACCTAAGAAAATTTCAGTAAATCGTTTGTATTTCAATTATTTCTGCAGAAAATGAATTAATTTCAATGTTAGTTGGTAAAGTATTCAATGTACTTGACCGATACATAAATTTTTTTCATTAAAATTGCATACAAAGCGGCATTTTTCCAGGAATTGATTTCACAAAGTGTTTACTAGCAAAAAAGCAAGTTGGACACCAAGCAATTTTTCTTCTGTAGGCGCCTTTGTGACGCCGTGTATTTGCACTTTTTTATAATCAGCATTTTATAATGTTATTTTGATACATTCATTTTATAAAACTGCAGTTTGATCGTAACAATTAGTAAAAATTGATCGAAAACGAGCACACACTAGTTTCGATGTAAGGCAATTCATGATTTATCCCGGGAAAAAGGTAAATCCTATCGCGACATTGTTAAGTTACTAAATGTGACCAAAAGTACCGTTTGTAATATAATACGCCGTTTTAAATTTGAAGATCGGATTGATTTTAAGCCTAATAATGGCCGTCATAGGAAATTAAATCAGGGAGAACGAGCAGCAATTGTTCGTAAAATTAAGAAAACCCTCGACTTATTGCCCTAGATTGGCGGACGAGGTTTTTCAAGATTTTGGACGAACAGTGACTGCTCAAACAATTCGAATATACTCAAAAAACAAGGCTATTATGGCAGAATTTCCAGAAGAAAACCATTTATTAATCTCAAGAATAGAAGCAAACATATTAAATTTGCTAAAGATTAAATTTGCTAAAAATTTGCTATAAAACTAAAGATGAAAAGTGGTGGAAAGATGTTATATTTGCCGATGAAAGTAAATATAACATTTATAATTCTGATGGTCCAGTTATAATTTGGAAAAACCTAATTGCGAATTAAATCCCCTCAATTTACAAGGGACAGTTAAACATGGATTCGGATGCTTACTTGTTTGGGGTGTATTTCGGTTGCGGGGGTGGGGAAATTAGTTTTTATTAAGAGTATTATGAACCAGTATAAATATATCGAAATTTAAAATAACAATTTATTACATAGTGCTGTGCAAATGGGCATTAAAGACACTTTTGAATTTTATCAAGACAATGACCCGAAACATTGCGCCCGTTTTGTACAAGAATATTTGTTGTATAAGTGTCTGAAAGTGTTGCATTTCCTCCTCAATCCCCAGATTTGAACCCTATCAAAAATTTGTGCGATGAATTGGCCGTAAGAATTCGATAACCCCATAAACAACAAGTAACATTTAAAAAACGTTTACAAGAGATGTGAAACTTATAAGGGCTGATTATTTGCCCAAAATTATTTTTAATATGCCAAACGTTTATAATGTGTTAAAACAAAAGGTTACCCAAAAATACTAGATTTACCTTAAATGCAAAAATTCAAAATATTGCTTAGATGTCGGCAACAGTTTTTTGCATAGTAAACAGCTGTTAAAATCAATTCGAAGTAAGCAATAAACTCATTTATGGACATTTTAGCGAAAAATTTATTTATTGCGGGCCAAAGTATTAAATAGTTTTATAACTAAAATTGAAAATATAATTCTATTTTTGCAGAAATAATTAAAATCAACATTTATGAAATTTTCTTAGGATCCAACTCGTTTTTACTACTGTAAACTTTAGTCGTGTATATGTGAATGTTGCATTATTATTTGAATTTCTAGCGATTGATATTGGAGCAATTGGTCTTATATAACACACCTTGATAATAATTTACGAATAATTATAAAGATTACTGCAAATTTCAGAAGTGCCTAACTGTTTAATGTTAAACATTGTACCTTTGTACAGATTTTTTTGATTATTAAATTTCTTTGCAGATGATAATAACTAAATTAGCTCTATATTTTATGATTCAGAAAAAATTAATTAAAGTGGCATGTTTTGTCTTAAATAAATTACTTAATGAAGAATGTTATCATGAAATAGCATAAAATTATCACTATTAGTAATTTTATGATTTAATATTATTGATAAATATGGTTTTAATATCTTTCGAAGAATTTCATTAAATATTGAAATTTATCATATTAATTTTATTATTAGCACCTACTTGATTGAAATTTGGTTAGTATCACATATATTCATTAAAATTGAATTTTCTTTTTATCTAAATAATGCAATATTCGAAAATTAATAATTTTTGCTCAAATAATGCTTTAAATAAGGTATCTACAAAATATAATATTTATTTTCCGGTCTTTAAAGTTTTTAAAAATGAAATAAATTGGTGTCATATATGACGCCACCTTGTTGAATATGCACCATCAACATCACCTTGTGTATTCAGGGTTAAGATCGACCTAAGCCATTAGTCCAGGTATTTCGCTCGATCTAACTAAGGTCGATCCAGCGCTTGTCGCTTTACCTGAGTGTATACATGAAAGGACTAACCAGGTCGAACTGAGTTAGTTCGAACTAACGACCACATGTAAACGGGGTAAATAAATCTTTAAAAATTGATTTATTTTACTAATTGTATAATTTTCTGCCATTTTATGATGTTTAAAATAAATAATGTGCAAAATTGATAAGCAAGTAATCGTTTAGCAATAATTCCCGTAGAACAATATTTGCATGGCTATCTTGATAAATAAAATTTTTAATCATTTTTAAAGATCAATTTTGCTTATTGAGTAAAAGCTAGATGAAATCTAATGCAGTTATCATTTTAGTTAATTTTTCTTCGTAATTTTCATCTCTTTCATTTTTTCTCTAAATTAATTAGGAATTAGCATAAATGTGATTTTACACGCAATTTCGCTATGTATCGGTACGTTATTCAACACCCGGTATATACATTTATGTATTTTAATCGGATTACATATCAAAAAATTAATGTTGTTGTCTCCTAAAATTGTTTAAGGAATCGTTTTTTTAAACATTATATACAGGACATTATTATCTTTCATAATTTCTTTAGAACATTTTTAATTTTGCTGTCTGAATGGGGAGTTTAGGTCTTTTTTTTATTTTGTTATATGAAAGTATAGGTTAAACTGAGGTTTCAGTTTTTTAAATTTTTTTGAGTACGTTTAATAGAAGAAAAAATTATTTAAAGTTCAAAAATATAGGGTTGTGACGTCAGTCCCCTATTTGAAATCACCAATTAGATGATAATAACGCAACGCTGTTGCCGTATCTAAATGTTTACCAAGCTAACTTAATGTTAACTGGAACGTACATAAAAAGTTTAAGAGGATTTTTTAAACTGTCGTTATGGCAAGATGGTACAAAATAACGCTTTAACGTGTACCATTGCTTTATATAACCTCTAAAACACAGCATAAATAAAATTCTAAATAAAAACGATTATATAATATTTTATACTTACCACTTTAAAATAATATTAATTTGATTAACAGATTATTCAAAATTTCATAAATAATTTTAAAAGACCAAATAAGAGAACGCTTCATAATTAAACTCTAAAACAAATCACTTGTCATAACGAAACATAAGTAACATGATAGCTGACAACGTTGCACAGCTGTGATTAACTATCATTGGTTAGCTGTGGCGCGTAACTTAAATAATTTTTAAAATTTCAATTTTTTAAAAACTACAGGGGTTTTCAGATCAACCAATTGTATAAATATGGATCATTTTTATTGGACTTTCATATTCATATGTTGTTTTAAAAATTAATTACGCACTAAACTCCCCCATTGACTCCCCTCTCCTTATGCGTGTCTTCGCCATATTTGTTGCTACTCATTTTCAGTTTTAATTAACTTAGTTGGTTGTGATGCACTGTTCATATTTCTAGATCATAAATGTACGAGTGTGAAACAATGCAAAATATAAAATCGGTCCGATGCATCGGAATTCGTAACATAGAATTTCCATTTTGAAACGGGTTATTATGTGTTTACGATTTTCCATCATTTATTAGTTATTATTGGGCAATTAAATATTAATTAGTAAATTTATTTTATAAATTAATAAATACAATACTCAATTTTATACTAATTTGTAGATAATTTTATTGTTATTGTAAGTTAAAACTGAATCACTTTAAACTTTTAAATAATTAATCTCTTTCTTCGGGTGACATGTGGTGTGTAAGAGACTTCCTTTTATGTCTGCGGTGTGGTGTATGAATAAAATTATAAACCTTATACCCGGGTGATAATTGAATAAAAAATGTGAAAATAATTTTGGAAAATGCACTTAAACCCATATTATATACCCACAGTTACACTGTAAAAAATCTGTAGTCAGTCATGCTACAGTCTTTGCTTTATTTTAATAATACTATCATAAGTTTTATTTCAGAAAAATTATATAATGTATCAAATTTTAGGTATCTGTGGCACAACAGATAGGACCTCAGCAGGTGTACGAAGTATATAACAATAAAAATTCAATTGGCTCCAGTTTAATCGATCTTCCATCATTTCACTTAATCAGGTCTATAATCCACCAGTAGATTCTAATTCTCTAAATGGAGTAAACTTAGTTAATGGATTAGCACATACTGGCGGTGTGCAAGAACAATTGGTAAATTATAATCAAGTTGGAACGGGAGTAATACCTAATTTGGATGGTATTCTACGCAAGCATATAAGTGATTGGCGCATCGTGCAAACTATTGTTAACGGCTTTTTCGATAGTGTTACAAAATTTGGAGAATCATTTTTTAGCAACACCGACAATATTTGGAGGAAATTCTCGAAATTCTATCTTAAGTAATACAATTCAGTATAAATAATCAGTTTACAAGTTTTATATATTTATGTATCATTCTTAGATCCAGCAAATCTTGATACTCTCAACGAAATTTATGTCAGTTTGAAATATGTTTGTCTTGGCTTTATAAAAGTTTTTTCAAATGCTACAAACAGTCTCAAGTATATAATTGAATATTATACAAAAAATGGAAATATCAACATTAACGATATTCTTAGTCATTTGTTGAAAGGGTACGTATAATATAAAATAAATTGGATTGCACGAACTTTTTAAACAACAAATTATTTTAATATTCAAAAAATTTGATCCTGTTTCTCACTTTGGTAAAAATAACAGCAAAATTAAAAGCGATTGATTTATGTAGAAAACCATAAGATAATTTAATTAAAAACTAAGAGTGGCTACAGAACAACGCACGACAGCGTGCTTTTTGATTATCATTTTATCACTTTTCCTTAGTATGCAGTATGCATTATCCTTCGTAAATAATGTATATCAATTATCAATAATATCTAGCAAAATACCAAAAAAACCTAGTTCTCATTATTATTAATTATATTAATCCTTGTGGATTAAGATTCAAAAACAATTTGAAAATCGATTTCATAAGAAAAGATTTTGATTAAAAATTAGGAATTTATTGTGAAGGAACGGCATATTACGTTTATTCTAAGTATTGTCCATCACAAGAACTACTTTTTTCCCATCTCTCAGGCAGCATTCGGATACCAAGTCTGAAGAACTCTTCATCTTTTGAGTCTATCCACAAATCAACCCAATTTTTGGTATTCTCATGTAGTGTAAAGTAAATAAATCGATGACACCAGGTGCAATGTCTGGTGAATACGGTGGGTGGGGTTACACTTCCCAATCAAGTATTTTCAAATAGTTTTTGATCGGAACCGCAACATGCGGACGAGCATTATCATGTTATTGGAGAATAATTTTGTCGTGTCTGGAGTAGTAATGAGCGTGTTTTTCCTTCAGAGCTCGACTCAATCTCATCAATTGTGTTCGGTAGAGAGCTCCAGTAATGGTTTCCCTCGGATTAAGCAACTCATAATACACGACACTCAGCTGATCCCACTAAATACACAGCATAAGTTTTTTCCGTGAATATTCTATTTTGCTGTTGATGTTGAAGCGCGGTCAGGTAGTCCACATGATTTTCTCATTTTTGATTATTATAATGTATTCACTTTTCATCACCAGTGACGATACGATGTAAAAAACCCTTTTTTTATGCCTAGTAAGCAGCATTTCACTCATGCATGATCGGTTTTCAACATCTCTCGGCTTCAGTTCGCATGGAACCCAATTATCTTGTTTTTGAATCATCCTAATGATTTTAAACGCTGTAAAACTGCTTGCTGAGTTACTTCTAATGTGAGCGCAAGTTTTTTGCGTTTGAGACGAATCTTCCTCCAATAATGCTTCCAAATCCTTGTTTTCGTATGTTTTCGGCCTTCCACTCCGATCTTTGTGTTCTACGCCAAAGTCGCCGTTTTAAACGTTTCAAACCACTCACGACTAATTCTCTCACTTAAAGCAACCTCGTCACATGCTTCTACAAGCAATCGATGCGCTTTAACTGCATATTTTTTAAATTCCTCTTCTTTCGGTGCCTTCTCATCAAAGGAGGTTGGCGATAATTATGGAAAACTCTTCTCTATCTTCTGCTGATCCTTTAACAGTCAATCCGTCTAATCTCTAATATTTCTCATCAACGCGGTCTGCCTTCTTTTCTTATTTTACCTGTGATTATAACTTGTGGGAGTTCATATTTGCTATTACGGAGAATGTAGCCCAGATAAGCTATTTTCGCTGTTGTTTTACAGTTAACAACAATTCTCGATCCCTCTGCATTCGCTGTAGAACCGTGTTGTTAGATATTCTATCCGTCCAGGGGATTTTCAACATTCGTCAAAATACCTACATTTCAAGTGTCTCTAATCTTCTCATTATGTTCACCTCACCATCCAAGCTTCCATACCATAGATCAAGACAGAGTAAACGTAACACTTTAGCACAATTTTTTAAATTGAAGAAGTAAATTAAAAGTTATTTGGCACAAATTTTAACATTTTCAGACGAAAAAAATTAAATGATGCTGATACAAAGTCAATAATATAAATTTTAAAGTTATGTTGTTACTAAATGACCAAACTTACGTTATACCGTCTTTCATCTGACAATTTTAACTTAAACCTTGTGCAGCACACCATCTTTCTTAAAACGGCGGAAACTTAATTGTATTCCTAAATTTACTTTCTGATCTTATTTAATTAAGATTTTAAGCAAATATATTCGTTTTGAGTATGAGCAATTAACTATGCATTAAGTGATGTGAATAAAAACGAAGAAATGCATAAAGTATAAGGCTTAAGTAAAAGTATTTCTTTCTAAGTAAACGCATTTAGTAAAAGTAAATGCTGGCTTTAATGTAAATAAAGTTTTGCATTAAATAACTTTCATAGGTATGCTTGAAAATTTTAAGGATTTCCTTAGAAATGTTAGCATTTCTAGCGTTTTATTCACACCACTTGAAATAAGCCTTCATTTAATGTGAACGAAGTTTTTAAGCCTTAGTAAAAGTTAGGTTAGCAAAAATTCAACTTAAAATCAGGTATTTGTTTATTTTTTCCAAGTTTAGCTTTTAGTTACACTATTCATTATCACAAAATATTAACAGACAAGCTTAGCCCTTGACTGAGAGGTCAACTTGACCCCCCTCTTTTGAAATTTTTTTCAAAGAAAATAAACTTGGCTAACAGCAGAACTTAGTAGTGCTCATCTTAATTGTTTGGTTAAAAATGTCTTTTAAGTTTAAATTAGCAACAAAAATCTCAAGTACTTAACGGTTTCTCATAATTTATAAAACCTTTTAACTTCTACGATTTAATTATTCCCAGTGTCAATTTTTTTAAGCTCTACAGTTGTAGATATTATAAAAATTAATTAGAACTTTTCTGTACATTCATCATTCCAAGCTAGAAGATAAAAAAATCAAAATAATCATATTTGGGATTTTATAATTTTGACTAAATCACTAATGCAATTTATTTTTTTCAGATTTTTAAAGTTTTGGATATTTAAATAATCAAGAAATGGAGTAAAATAATAAAAAGAGCCAGTTATTTATTTATGAAGAAGCAGTTCAAATATAATTTATCCTATATTTTCGTTTTATTTATTCTAACCTTTTCTTAATAATAATATTGCATATGTAACAAAATATATCAACCAGCTCAATCAAATATCTTTTTAAATTTAAACAATTTAGTTGGTTTTATTAGACACCAATTAAGCAGATAATATATATTTTTAAATAAGACAATAAAATTGAATTTTATCGATAATTAAATTTTATTGTCGCGTATGAAATTTAATTTTTTTCTATAGTAGATGTTAAAAAGATATATAAGAAATAGCAATTTCAAATTAAATTATTATTTGATTTTTTATCTAGTAAAAACTAAATGTATGTAATTTATCTACTATTGCGGCTAAAGTGCCACTTCTTCTATTATTTTCAATCGAACAAATCTTATTTTAACATCTACTATAGAAAAGAATCATTTAAATATTTTCGCACTTTTTAAATATCAGAATACTACTTGTTTCAAAAGAACTTCTTCTAGCCGATCTACAATCATTTTATAATACCAATGGATGTTGCAATCTTGTATAATATTGTAATATTGTGTATGTGTAATATTCAAATCACATTCAGCAATATAATCAGACAAAAGCATTGTAAGTTTCTGAAAGGTAATAAGGAACATATTTTTATGATTGCCTTCAGCAAGTTTAAGCTTTTGTTGCATTTCTTCTATTTCTTTTTCCAAATAACATTTATCGATTGCTTTGCTTAACTCTTCACGTAAATTTGTAACATATTCAGTGCTATTCACGACGATATTGCCTAGTAGTAATATTGCTAATTTGACGTATAAATGACATTGACAGCCTTGCCAAGTTTTCTTCATTCTGCATTATTCTCTAAAAGTCGATAGAAATTGCTAAGCTAGCAATCTTGCTTTTAATAAAACCGTGAATATCACTGATAAACTTAACAATTCCTATCGATCTTTACAAAATAAGAAAACTTGCTAAGCCTGTCAAATGTCAATTAAACGTCAAATTAGCAATATTACTTATAGGGAATGCCGTCGTGAATAGGACTGATTTACTCATTGTTCTAATAGAGATGTTGCATGATTTTTAAGTATTTTTTATAAACTTTAGGGGCTGGTAAACAGCACCGCATAGATAAAAAGTTCAGGAGACCTTCAGTTTTCTCAAAAAATTTATAAAAAATGATTTTTGAAATCGTGTTTTTAGCACGAATGACGTCATAAACTATTTTTTTTAACAACTGGCAACACAGCAAATGCAGTTTGTGTTGATAATGTAACCTATAAATAGTTTGTGTAAAAATTGAAAAATGAATTTTAATAAAAACACAGAAAACTCGGAATAAACCATTTTCTTATAATTGCTTGTGACTACAGTTTGTATTAAAATAAATATATATTAATAAAAAATACAATTTAAATGGTAAACGTTACATTGTTTACAACTGTCAAATACAAGTCAAATATTTAACTGTCAGGTCTTTGCGACGTTGTAAAATTTCCAAAAAAACGTTCGGGATCACGCGTCTGACGTCAGAGGCGTAATCGGCTGACCGATTCATTTTTGAATTTCAAATTTGATTTTCTCAGCGCAGACCGCATTTCAAAAATTTTTATTTTGGTTATAAATTTCATTTGATATTATTTTCAAGAATTAATAGGAGTTATCACTAAATTCGATACCATGCAAATCTCTATTGTGCAATTTAAAATTTTTTATATGTACATTTGTGTTAGTTCTGGTTCCATTTATTATCCAATTTACAATAAAAAAAATTTTACAACTTGAATTTTTAGCAATTTATCGACTAACGCACTAATCACTTTTTGATTGTAACGCCACAGTTTAAACATGCTTTGTAAAATACATATTGGAACATCTTCAGATTGGGTTATAGCTTGAAAAATCGTTAAAAAATGATCTATTTTGCTAATAGTGTGAGAGAAGCTTTCTGAACCCAAAAAGAGTAACGTGTGCACAAAAATCTATATTCGTAGTGAATTTTAATCATTCTGCGATGGTGAATTTGGAATTTTTTCCAAAATTACCAGTAAGTCGTTACCGCTAGAATCTCAATTTAGTGACGCTACTAATTGGTGGGCAGCAGAAATTCTAGGTGAAAAATTATAATCTGATTCAGGTTTTAAAGGTATCAATTGTACTCACCAAACTCTCCGGTAACATTTTTAAAACTTGTTGATAAGAAAACCATCTCATACATTTTACAATCACTTTTCTTATGAACCTAATCTTGGGATGTAAAAGTTTGAGTACAATTTGTGGCTCAGATTTACACAACTTTATCAATAAAAAACCACAAGTTATTTCCGAAAATTGTGGTATTGGTAGATGAAAAAATTCTCCCAAAATAATTTCGACAATGTAGTATTTTAATGGAAATTGCTTCTTATATGTCAATTTTCGCAAAGCATCTATACAGTTCTTTGTATCTAATTTATATCAATGTAGTATTGAGTGTATAATATCGTCTTCAATTAAAAATCTTTCGATTGAGTGATTGTAAGGCATTCATTGTGTTATATAACTATTGATATTAGAAAATATTCTAAATACCACCAAAGGTAAAGAGTATTGGCTCGTATCATTATGTGGCGACCAAATACTTAAAGATAAATTATGCTGGAAGCTCTTATTTTAAGGTAATTCGAAAGCCAAATATAGTCGTTGATGCATTTGTCATACCAATTGTTATCTTCGAGGTTATGTATCTGAGACTACAAGCAATTCAAAGATAATTTTTGTAGATAAGGTGTATTTTCTGATCAAATTTTTTTATGAAGCAGTATAAAAGATAAGATCGACTTGCAGTATAGCGTGAAGCATACACGGGTCGACTAAGAGAAGGGTAAGCTCGCGGTTCAAGTCCTGCTCGCGTTAGATACACTGCTGTAATTCAGTCCAATATCAATTTGTGAACTATGGGAAGCTAACGGAAAACCACCCATGAATTATGTATACTCCTAGAAAATTCATCTTGGCTTCGGCCAAGTTAGGTCTCGACGCTTCTGACAAAAAGCACACGATGAAGAAGAAGAAAATAACTATAACAACTAATTCCAACGCATTGTAATGTTTAATAGATATAAACATCACCTATTGCCTAATCTTCCTGATGGAGAGCTAAGGAAGAAAAACTAAAACTACGTCCTGTAGCTATGAAGGTAAGTTCCCGTGCTGATCGAAAAAAGCCAAACAACTACAACTTAACAATTGCCCGCCAATGGCCAAAAGCTATGTTGTTCACTTAACAAAGTAAGACCAAAGCTAAAAGAAGGGTCTTCTACGTAACTCCTTAAGTAAGTTTTAATACTGAAAAACTATGAGTTTTACGTATGTCTCTAATACTCCCAAATTAGGTTGAAACCCAAAAAGCTATGGTTTTCAGATATTTTCATAAACTTCTTGAATGGAATAATTGGAAGCCAAACAATTCTTCAGGTACTCACTCAGTTAGTATACCTACTCAAATTTTCAATTATTTAACAGCAATATTTAATAATCCAAACAATTTGGTAATCCGAACTACTTTCGGTTACATTGTTCCATTTGATTCTGTAGTTCTTAAAAATAGTATATTGTTTTATTAGGAGCAAATGCACAATACAAAAGAACGACACAAGAAGGACTTCTAGTATTTTATAGTGTAGTTTTTATAATTAACTTCAGAACGAATAGACCACCTCATTTTTTCACATCAAAAGAGACTAATATTGATACAGCTTTTATTAACTATATTGGAAAGAATAAGATGTTGTTTATTTAAAAATTTATAGTTGCGAACAGTGAGATGGGGGATAGTGGTGAGATTTAAAATTTGAAAATTGAAACAAATAACATTTTCATAATCTATTTTAGGTAAAACTTTTGCTAAAAACACACTACTTTTACAATTTTTCTCAAAATTTGATTGAAAATTTGGGTTCTCTACAAAAATATTCAGGCGACAGCATTTATAACATTTTTTTTTAGAAATATTTTACCATAATTCTGTTCTAAACCTGGAAATTACTTATTGTTTCAGTGATTTACACTGATTGCTTTTGAATTCAGGTAGATAGAAACGATAGTCTACGTCAAAAATTGATTTGATTATTAATTTGTAAGGTTAATTTAAATTAATTTGTAAAATTTTAATGTAGTGATATAAGATAGACTATGCAATTACTATCTTAATTATTTTGTTATTACATTACTTTTCAATAATTCATAATGTTTTCAAAATAAACAAAATTTAACGATTAGTACATTATTATGTACAATGTATAATATTCAACACAATTTTAATAAAACGGCATGGAATACTATAATTTTAATAATTAAAAAATTGTAAACATAATTAAACAGAAAGACATAAATGTATTACAGTTAATAATAATATAATTATTCATGTGCAATTTAACGGCTTTATTCGCTTCAACAACTTAATTTGAAATTGACTAACATTATTGCAATTAATATATGTAATTATTATACAATTAGTTACAGTTTTATTAAAACAATGAATGTTAAAATATTAATTAACTGATAGTAATGCGATAGTATAGAATATAAATAATATGGAATAGAACTTGGTGCGAATTTTTCTTCAAATCCGTCAATAAAGGATCTATCTATGGCCTATAACTATATACTTAGATAGTTTTAAATTATTATACAGGGTGTTACTAGATTGATTGTCCCCAGTTTAAAATTTACTTGTTACGGCTCAAGTTACTTGCCTAGATAATAAGCGAGCTTTAGAAAGTTAACTAATTTATATTAAATATACTTGAGCCCAAATAAATTGAGCCCTGCGTCATAGTTTCAGAAGATCAGAATCGCTAGTCAAATGAGTGCATTTTAAAATGCATCATTTTTTGTTATTTTGACATAACTCTCTCTCTTTACTACAATTTGAACTAATGTACAAATATTACAATCACTACGCAACTCAAAAATTTTGTTAGTTTATAATGTAGTACAAGTAACGACATACTAATTTTTTAATGTTTTGATTTACTAATGTACAATATTAGTAACGTACGACTTTTATTAAACTTTGACAGCAAGACATGCAAATATTTTTGCACTCTTTTATACAAAGCTAAACGATAACTAAAATTACATTCAGGATGTCGTTTCTTAATCAGAAATTTGTGACGCAAGGCTCAATTAATTTGAGCCCGAGAATATAATTATACCTTAATTAGGGCTGATTTCTTAAAAAATTTAATATTTCTATAAAAATTAAATGTGAGAATTAACGTAATGTAAGTGTTTTGAACGTAAATCTAATATTAAATTTTAAAATAAAATTTTTGATTATATAAAACAAAGTTAAATGAAATCTATTTGTATATAAACATAGAAATAATTTCATGCGATATTTTATATAAAATATTAAATTTAAATTTTAAAAATTAACAGATTTAACTGTTCAATTAAACGAATTATTCTAATGTTTTAATAGATAAGATATTATCGTGATTATAAAATTCGTGAAAATTAACTCATGGTGATTACAGAAATGAAGCTGAAATATTTCAGTACATTACTGCAATACCAAGCATGTGTTAGTCGATGAACACAATACTGATTTTAAAAATACGTAAATTATCAAGTGAATTAAGAATTATAAAGATGATCCCTTTCACAAAATAATGTGTATCAAGAGAGAAAAGAATACAATTAACAGAAAAACTCACATAAAAAATTTAACCCTTAATCACCGGCGTTTGGTCACTATGACCGCATCGCTATATAAAAGGTAACTTAGATAATTGCACGCCGGTGATTAAGGGTTAAACAGCATCTACAGACACCTACTAATTTAAAAGACGTCAACAAATTGAAGTAAAGTTTTCCTGGTCAACGGAAATTTAAACTAAGTAGTTCCTTAACTAACGGTCACCAGGAATGAATTTTAAATTTCATGTACCATTTGTACATTGTATATTTAATAAGCTTAATTGTTTAGTTAAACCGTTCATTTGTAAAGATTTAATTTAATATTAATTTCACAGTTTAATTAATAAATTAAATAATATACGCAAATTGAAAATAATTTTCGTTTTAATCTAGGGTGTATGGCGTGCCGTTTTACTTTTTATTACAAAAAGTTTAATTGTGCATTGTTTTAATAACAAACAATTTAATTTAAGAATATAAAACTTTGCTTGCAATTTTTTGTTGCAATTTAAACTATTTATGATTTTTTGTTTATTTAAAACCATCGATGAATATACATCAACGTCACTTCAATATTTAATTTTACTTTACTTTAAAAATGATGTCACGTTAATTTTTAAAGTCAAAAATATTCGTTGAAAGTATTAATTGGTCACTTCGAACCCTGGCAATTTCCAGAATTACAAATTAAATTATTTGGCAACCATGCTTCAGCACGCTAATTAATATATTTTTTGACAGCCAATATAAATATACTAACAGATAGTATTCTTTTATTTATATTAGATAAAAATTTTCAAAATGAATAGGTTAAATAAACAATAAAACAGATTGTTATTAATCGTCTGATGACAGCAGTAACCATTGCTGAAAGCTCACGAATAATACAGTTTTATTCTTTATTTAACGTATTTGCTTTGAAAATTTTAATCTAATATTAATTTCAGAGGTTAATAATACAATTGTGCTTAAATGTAGAAAAGCCACCTTTAACATCTGATATCATGGAAACAATTTTAAAGATTTTTTGAAAACAACCATAGAGCAGCTTGGTCTGGTCTAAAACTGATGTGTTTCAATGTTTTAGTAAACCAAAATACAAGATATTAGGGGTATTAGGCTTTGGGTAAATTCTATAATTTTGGCTAAATACATAGATGGTCAATTTTCAAAAATTTATATAGTACTACTAATCATTACAAACAAAAAAGTCTCAAAAAACATCGGTCAGAAACGTGCCGTTTTCAAATTTTAACCAAATCAAAAGTTAAAAACACATTAAAAAAATGATGAAACTGGTAAAAAGACAAAAACAGTTGAATTTACAAGCGTGCTGTTACGAAGATTTTGTTTATTTTGGAAATACTACAATTTGTTCAATTTCAAAAAACCGAAAAATTTTGATTTTTGATTTTTATCACAGCTCTTGCTTGTCAACATTCAGTTTCTTTTGCCCTTCTGATGGAATGCAGTTTTAGAGTAAGCTGTCGAGGATTTTGACTGCTGATACAATCATCGGTTCACGACCGCAGGGAAGACTATTTTAGCCGTTTCTCGCGAGCTCATCTGTCTTTTCGTTGCCTTTGTTACCTTGGTAACCCGGTAACTTGTTAACCCGACAAAGGGAAAGCCTGTTTAGAATTGATACCTCATTTAGTGCCTGAATGCATGAATGCACCAGACCAGAAATGATCTTTTGCCTTTTAAGCAATCAATCCCGAATACCAAAATAGGTCAACTTTGTTTGAAGCAAATAATTATTACAATATAATAATCACAAAAAAAATTATTACTCGTATTGCCAAATCAAATTGGTTGACGTGAACATCGATTTGAAAATATTAAATTGTGAATTGATGCAAATATGTATTGATTTGATAATTAAAATTAGAAGCAGTTTGATCAGTTTGTTAAGTTTAGAATAGAATGTTTTATAATTATTATTGTAGTTTTATTTTTAATAATAATTTATTAGATCATTAATAATAATGAGAGTAATTAAAATTTGAATTTGCTAACCATTATTGTAGTACCTACGTAAAATTATTTATGCACGGATATATCATAAATTGACAATTATACTCAAATTTATATGTCATAAACGTCTTTTTATAGCCCACAGATCTCTTTATGCCCGCGGGCTATAATGAAACGTCAAACAAAGATTTCATAGGTACCTTATAGAAACAGCTTTAATACTTGCAAAATGAAAAGTTTTCATTAGAAATCGAAAATTGTACATTTTATTGAAAATTTCTTGTGGGTAATCTATGTTAACAAAACAATTAGAACAATTAACCAAATTAATTAGAAATCAAAAATTGTACTTTTTATTGCAAATTCATTGTGAATAATTTATGTTAACAATGCAATTAGAACAATTAACCAAATTAATATTCGGAGGTACAACCACTGGACTGGAATTACATGTCAAATTGGAATTATTACTAGTTGCTACATGATCGAAGATCTTGGTAGCTCCTAATTCAGTATTAATAGCCGATAAATTATTGTCCTTTCTAATCAATACTTTTTCAGCTAACCTAATTTTGTTTGATACAGAATCTTCTATATACTGTTCTGCAACTGACGTTGACTTCCAGCCTCCTAGTTGTTTTATACCAATCATTCCTTCTCCAGCATTTGCCAACAACGTCGCCGATGAGCGACGAAATGAATGCCCAGTATATAATTCAGGATTCGGCAATTTCAGATAAATAGCTATTTTTTTTGGAATTCCACCAAAACATTTTCCGACAACTTGCCTGGTACATTTCCCATTCCTGTAAGCCAAGAAGAAACGGCGAGTATCTATGTTTATCGGACGTAGAGCAGCATACTTTTTGGAAATTTCTACTAAACTTGGTGTTCTAAGGTTGTCAACTACACTAAACATTCGATTCCTTCTGGTTTTAGTATCTCGCAAAGTAATCAGTAATGAGGATTGCAGATCCTGAATATCATCAACTTCTAATTGAACAAGCTCTTGTTTACGACATGCTCCAGCTATCCCAAATATTAAAGCTACCTGTTTCAAAAAATCTTGGTTAAACACTTTTAAATTGCAATAAATTTATTTACCTTATTCATTAAATATATTTCATCTGGAGCTTGATATATAAAAGCTTCTATCTCTTCCATGGTCAATACTTTTGACTTTTTGGGTTTGAATCCGTCTGATTTTCTCTTTAAAAACCCGAATAAGCTTGAGTAACTGCTTATATCTATGTTGTGGTTGGCTTTGATAGTAGCCTTAAGCATGGAATAATAAGACCACAGCGAAGAGGGTTTTCTTTCTTTTGATAAATCCCAAAAAATAAGCCAGAAGACTCTTTTCACAATAACAGTTTTCGATGGAATCCTTTCGTATGTCGCACCATTTAAGGTATTCATTATATGTTTTTCTATACACTTCTTTAGATTTTTCGGGAACTAAGCTACTGTTTCTTGCTTTCTCTGCAGCCTCATCAACTTCGTTCATTTTCCCCTCTTTGAAGATCGCACAATTTATTATCACACACAAAATGAAATTAAGATTTTAGACAATATGGCTACCGCTGTTTACTCGCTACCATAGTTACGTTTCAAAATTAAAATTTAATCAAAGCAACACTAGATTTGTGTCAATATTCAATTTATTTTAGAAATATTTTTAAATTAAAAAATCTTCATCCGTGCATAAAGTTTTGTATGTGCCACGGGCGTATGTAACTGGCTTTTATGGCCTTCGACGTATTCTTAGCCCTCGGCTACCGCCTCGGGCTAAAAATTACGTCTTACGCCATAAAAGTTTCTATACGCAATTTTTTAATCTATTTATTAAATCTTAGTTTTGATTAAATATTTTCGAATTCGAATTTCAAAACTAAATTTGGTATTTAGTATCTTTGTATTGAGGCTTACAGCTGATTAGATTTTGGGTCAAATTGCTCGATAGAAATTATTTTATTCATTTTATTATTAAAAAGTATGATGAAGTCATAGGCCTGGCCACATCTGATTTTTTGTTTGGAAAAAATATATTAAGTACAAAAAAGGTGGTAAGGGTTTGTATTGCTTTCTATTTTCATGATTTCGTATAATTTGACAATTCATGTACAAAACAGTTGAACCATGCTTACCTTGCTCTAGTCCTTAGGAAAACTTAATTTTTTCTACTTAATTTTAAAAAATCTTTGATCTGTTTCGCAATTTCAAGTTTAAAAAAATTAGAACTGTTGATCTTGCTGTAATTTTTCTATCCAAAAGGAGAGTCTGGAATGTGTGAGCGACTAGGTATTGATTCGGGAGCATTATATAAAATTGTAATGTACTTTTCAATTTAAAATAAAAATTGAGCATTTAATAATTAAAAGTTTTGATACACAGGATATTTCAGGTTTCAAGTTATCTTTGGAAGCGTTTTTCTAAATTTATATACGATAGAGCTACCTCGCCATACAAAAATTTGCACCCCGCTTTCTTAAAATAATGATTTAATATTTCTTTTTTTGGAAAATTAGTGTTTGGGTTTTGTAAGATAAATAGTTTTGGAATTAAATCCATATGTGGAATATTTTTATGGTAAGGTAGCCCTATCGTACATCCATTCTTGATAGATTTCAATTTTTAAGGTAACAATTAAATATATTGTGATTTTAAATAGAAAATTATAACCCTCATGGACAAAGGACTAAACATTAAAATAGAGTCCTAATATTTTAAAAGGATTTGTTTTTATATATTTGGAATCGATCTGGAGAGTGAAAAGTTGAAAATTATACAATTCTATGAGACGATTGAATTAAATTTCCACCATTTCAATTCAATGCAAAATAGTTAGTAATCCTTTTAATTAATTCAATTCAGTGGGTAGGCAATTTAAAACAATTCAAATTTAAACTAATTTAGATTAATTGGTCATAAATTCAATTCATTTCATTGTTTTAATTCCATTTCAATAAGCATTAGTCATAACGGATAATTTTTGCCTCATGGCGTCAACAATCAACTCTTTGTCTAAAAAATTCAATTTAATTCACTGAATAATTCAAAGCAAATCAATCTAATCCATATGAGTTAATGTTAATCAGCTATAATTTAATTTAATTTTCCAAATCAATTCAGTAATTTCAATTTCAATTCGATTTATTACAGAGTGTAATAACTAATTCCTGAAGTATTAGCTTCTTGGATGGAGGTTTTTGTGTTTATTTGTTGTCAAAATGTATACCCACGTATTAGCCCTTGCTGCCTCCAGTATTGGTATAATGGTATAACCTTCTTCTTCGTGTGCCATATCCGGTCACCCGGACGTTGGCGATTCAACTTGGCCGAAGCCAAGATGAATTTACCAGGGAGTATAATTCAAGGGGTGGTTTCCCGTTGCCTTCCCCATAGTCCAGAGATCGATATTAGACTTTTTGATCACAGCAGTGTATCTAACGCGAGCAGGGTTTGAACCGCGACTTACCGCGTCGTAGTCAACCTGTGTATGCTTCGCACTATACTGCTGGTATAACCTTGGTATAACCTGGAATACATTAAAGAGGGTTTTATTCGATAAATAAAAAACCATAGTGGTTTTTCTTCTCGAAATAAAAAAAATATGCAAGCTCGACATTTTTTGCAACGGATCCGTGCGTCTTCGGGAGTCTGCAATAAAATCAAAAGTAAACGAACCATATAATATTATGCTAAAAAACACTTTTAACAATTAGTGCAAATAAGTAAGTACTAAATACCCAATGCCAACACAAATCAATTAAAGTCAAATTGTTTTAAAGTAAATTGTAAGCTATCACACGCTTCGACGTAATCCTACGCAGCACATCATTAATGTTGCCGTTATTGTTTTATACGTTTTATTTGCCATAGTCACCCACAAAAAATAATCTGCAAACCTCAAATCTGATGATCACGCTGACCAATTATGTTACTCATATTTTAAATAACCATGTATATTACGGGAAAATAGTCATCAAGGTGGAACGCCATCTTGTTGGAACCATCGATAATCGAAACGGTTGAAGCAAATGATGCCGTTGGTGTTTTTAAAACTATCTAAACTTTCTAAAGACCTTTTCTTAACGAAATAAATATTAAACATCCGTGAGTTGGTGAGTATGACATTAATCAATATGAGAAGCTCTAAGCACAAACCAACGAAAAGTTCTTCATTTCTCATCTGGCGCTAGCACTAAAACTTTAATAAATTATTTAAAATAAATCTGTCTTATTTGTGGTCTACAATTATGAGCATACCAGATTCGTTCAACAACGATAGCCCAAATTCTGGTAATTGTTCAAGCATATCTTGATTTAGAAAATAAAAGCTAGCGACTTATGTTTCAAAAAACAAGACATTCCATTATTGAAGAATTCAAGTAGGTAGGCACATAATAATATTGTGCTTGTAGGTCTCAATATAAGCATAGTCTTTATTGTTGCTTTATTACAATTGAAATTTTAATTGCCTAAAATTTCAAATAGATTAATAATTTGGTAAATACTCCTGACATTTTCACGGTTGCTATTATTGATGATATTAATTACGATTACTATTATTGTCCACATTGCTAAGGATGTGGTGTTACAATGAATTATTTTTGAAAAATGTTATCAAACATTATTTGCAAGTTAAATTGAATGAAGCTAAAATTACAATTTGTTGATAATTAAATTGCGGTAATTGTATAATTTAACAATTGGGCCATTGATATTATTTGCTATCTTTAAGTTAGTGTAAAGTATGAAATTTGGTTAAGTGTCGTAATTATAATCTCTTACACCTACTTTAAATGAGTTATTCCCATAAAATGCATCCTACTGTCTATCCATAAGTATCTTTACCCTGACCACCTATATAATCACTCAGTCTATGTATGAGCGTTTAATTAAAGTTCTCTTATTGTTATAAGAGAGAAATCTTAATTAATAGCTCATATTGTTTCAGAGCCACCTTTAACTTTAACAAATCATCTACATCGTTAAACAATAATAATCAGTGTCGAGATGAATTTTCGTGCAGTAACATTATTAATTTCTACTTTGGTATTGTTTAATGTAAGTACTTATCTAATTTATTGATACATAACAAACTAATTTGATTTTTTTTTAAATTTTTAGCAGCATGCCGATGCAGTATTCCCAAAAGGTAATTTATTTTATTTATTAATTACACACTTACAGCTTATCCCAGGATTGATGTTACAAGAGGTGTGATAGACTTAAATTTTATTTTAAATTTGTGGGAAGAAGTCCTGCTTGGTGTGAATAGAATTTTAAGAATATTTTAATTTTTTGAAAAACAAGTCGGCCACGACAGCGAAGCGAAAAATATTTTCTTTTCAGCTAAAGTACCCTTTCATTCTTGATACAGTAAATTATTATTAATCAGTTAAATACTTGTAAATACTTTTTGTTTCGTTCATAAAATTTTTAAAAAATATAATTTATTTTGAAAAAAAATTACGGAATAATCAAAGTAGGCAGATCTTTTTTTAAATTTTGAACAGGGCTATAATTTATAACTCTGAACAACTTTTCTTAGCAACACTTTGTTGTATCAAGAATAAGGTTACTTTACCCAAAAAGAAAATTGTTTTCGCTTGGCCGACTTGTTTTCCAAAAAATGAAAATATTCTTACAATTCTATTCGCACCAAGCAGGACTTAATTCCACAATTGGACAATAAAATTAAAAATTTTAGTGCATCACACCTCTTGTAACATCAATTCTGGAACACGCTGTATATAAAGCAGTTGAGTTTTATTAATTTTAAAAAGCTATTTTCACTTTGGAAAATTTGTAAGTAATTTACATAGTTGTGGGTGGTCACATTATATGTAGCATATCTAATCTTAATAATTTTCATTGTTAAAACGAACAAAAGAAAAAAAATAAAAAGTTAAAACTTGCTAAAGATTAAATAGCAATAAACTTAAATAAAATATAATTTAAATCGATTTATTAACAACACAATGTTATCTCGCGTTAGTTTAATTTAATAAGTTTTAAATCTGGTTGGTGTTATTGTTCACTTAATTACCCGAAGTGTAAATTTACATTAAATTTTTACCAATTTACACTTTATTTTTACATAAATCATTGTAATGTTAATTAAATTTGAAAGTAAATATTCGTTTACCATGACTCGTGATTTACCATAAAGTTTAGGTTCAATTGGTGCATTTTGAACGGTTCTTGTTTTTTATGAGATGTATTCTGTCGAATGTTTGGTGAATATTGATGTTCCATTGCCAAACCAAGTTTAAAATTTTCCCTGATGCCTTTCGTTTGAATTATAATTAGCGTTTTAACTAGCAAGTTGGGTGCCAAGTTCGCATTACTAATAGCAATTAGTCGAGTAGACGAGTGATCCTTGATCAATAAGCATCAATTTTCTTTAATTTACCAGCAAAGCTGACATTAATTTTTGGTTTTTATTATGTTTTAGCCTACGAACTTGCAGCAGCGGGGTTACCTAATTTCAACAATCAACAACAACAGCCGAATCCTCAAAATGTGTATGCCCAAGTAGCCGCAGGTTATCCATCTGCACCATCGCAATATGTCCGACAATACCCAGGTTTAACTGCCTCATCATTATATCCATATTCGAATTCTTATTCAACTTCAATAGTAGACAACAGTGGTTTATCATATATACCAGAGGAGAGTATTATAAAAACGATTATAAATGGAATCAGATATATAATTTTACGAATTTTGCACCTTCCATTCAGAGCTATTCATTTCATTAAAGATGCTATTTTGAACTGTATTACTTTTATTACAACTGGTGTTCAACCAAGGCGTGCAATTGGCTACACATTATTGTAACTGAATATATTATTATTAACGAATGTAGATGCATTACAAAATAAAGAAACAATATAGCGAGCAAAATGTATTGTTTATTTTTATTTACACTTTATTCTGTTATTATGGTTTCAGATTCATGCCCGGTTTCACAAAAATTTAAACTGCGATTTCGGCTTAAATTTAAGCTTAAATAATTTAATCGCAGTTTAAACGTTTGTCAAACCGGGCATTAGAACTACTTTGGGTAAAGACTTTTCACTTTTCTACCAATTGGAAATATTTATTAATATTTTTAATAATTTTTTTTAATGAAATAGATATTTCAATACTCCCAATTAATAAATTATTGTTTTTCTTTTATTGCCAACCCTGCGTCTTTTGAACGAAACGTTTTATAATAAAACTGATGTATCAATTCGGTTAGCAAATTTAACCGGGTATAACGTTAGTTTACTAAAAAATTTGGAAAACTAACCGATTTCACAGAAAATCCAAGCATTTGATTGTCATTGTTGTGCAACGTATTAGTTTAGTACAGTAGACCCCCGCTTATTCGATCTAAGCGAGACCCATTTCAGGTCTGTTAAGCGAAAGGTCGGATAATCGTGAAGGCTAGAATAAATATCAAAACATGAAATTAGAGTTTTCAATGCTATCACGTTTTTCATTATGATAACAACTTACATTACTTACAGAAATTTTAATAAAATATAGTATGTAACTACGAATTACGCATTTATATTTACATTTTTTTGAAGACTACATTTGAGCTGTTTTAACGTATCATTTTTTTTATTGTTTTAACATTTTGTACAACGAACAGTACAATTACAATATACAATACAATTTGATAAACATCATTGTTAATTATGATAATTCAAATAAAGTCAAAAAATGTATAAAATCAGAAGTTTCTTGGAATGAACAGTATTAGCATAATAATATATGTAATCAATCTGTCGGTCTACATCACCATATCCGACTCAGTCGGCGAGATTATATACGTAATCATTTGCCTGTTTGATTGGATAACATGTAAAAATTCTCGGAAAGGTCGGATAAACGAGAAGCGGATAAGCGGGAGTCTATTGTATTAGTAAATTGGTTTGATTCATTTGCTTAATGCATTATTATTTCTGCAGCGTGTTTTATCTCTTAAAAGCAATATTATGTTATATTCAAATCTCGAACATGCTGATATCTATTTTTTATACAGCTATTGCAATGGGACTACCAAAACCGTATTTTCAAAGAAGACTTCCAGATGTAAGAAGCTTTTTTAGGTTGCACAGAATTGTATAAAAATTGTTATTATTAAACTCATCAAGATGCATTAAATTATGTAATATGAATTATGTAAAATCAAATCTCTGTAGATACTTAAGATTCCCACATACCGTCAGTTACCAAACAGTCACGAGATTTTGCTTAGGGTAGAAATCAACCTCGAAAGTAGTATCAGAAAACTGCAAGTTGAACTTCAAATGTCGAAACACAAAGTTGGAAAAATTAAATATTTTTTTTGTAATGTATTTTTTTTTAATTATAAAAAATTAATATTACTTTTCAGATATGATAAGAGAACCTCTAAAGATTTTGGGTACCGTGGGGCTCAATTTATAAGAGATGGTGAAAACAACTGCAGAAATAAATATCGATGAACACTGAACACAAAAAGCCACGTTTCAGCGTGAACTGTTGATATAGAATACTAGGAAGCCAAATAATTGGTCTTTATTTTTTTAGATAAAACTTACGTCTTGCAGCTGATGAAGAATATTGAAAAGATGAACTTTCATTGTTGTTATAAGATGTTCCACTAGCATTAAGATAAAAAATATGCTTCCAGCACGATGGTGCGCTAATACAGCGACTAGTACAAAAAAAAGTTTAAATCATACGTATACGGAAAAAATTGATAAGAAGCGGGAGATTTATTAATTGGCCGACACGATACCCCGATTTAACTCCTCTTGATTAATTTTTATGGGCACTCTAAAAGCTATAGTTTACAGCAATTCAATTTTCCACAAAGCGAAATGAATAAAAAACAGTTACAATGACATTAAAAACAGTTTTTCGTAAAGGAATGTTTTAAATTAAATTAATAACAGTGATGGAAATTAATAGTTATAACAGAACTATTCAGTGAGATGGAAAAATTCCACCATAACAGATTGTATTGGTATTGACCCTAACACTGAAGCAAAATTACGTCGCTTCGTTGTATATGTTACAGGAAAAGTGGATTGTTAGGAAGAGTTGACTCTGCCTAGGAAGAGTCAATTTTTACTAAATGTATCAGTAACAGTTGTTTAGAAATAAGCAGATCAACTTTTCCTAGGAAGAGTTAACTATACCTGCTGTGGTTTAGTAAAAGTTGATCAAGAGATGTTGCTCTCCACATGTAACTGCGTGCGCATATCTTTGTTTTGATGATTATTGGCATTACACGTGTATTTTTGTATAGTGCAATAGTTTTGTTAGTTAGGTTGTGTTTTACTTTTCAATTATTAGTTTCGGTGTGCAATAATAATGTCAGACTCAAGGCACAACTGTTTTGTGAAAAACTAAGTCTAGAACGCTCGGCTTCTAAGGTAAATTCGCTAGCATTGACCAAATTGAAATATGATAGCTACATTCAAAAGTAAAAATCTAAAACTGCGAATAAAAAGAAAGTAATGATCTCAGGTTTTAAAACGATACGACATTATTGAAGTAAATGGTGTTACAAAACTAATACACCCTGTCACAGACCAAGAAACCATAAGGTATTATGTTTTTGATGAAGAGCTGTTTGAAGTTCTTAATGAAGCGCACATATCCACTGGACATGGAGGAAGAGATCGTATGATTGAACAATTGAAAAGAAAATTCCAAAATGTTACTACAAAGGACATTTTACTATTTTCAAGCTTGTGCGAACCTTGTGTTCAAAAATTGAAACATAACATCCGCCAGTTGAAAAAGGAACATCAATTCGAATTGCTGTCCCAGATGTTGACCGCGGAAGAGGAGATGCTCGATCTATCCTTGGTGTGGTACTGGAGGTTATCGATGATGGATTCTATCGAATTGGAACAAGAAATGGAATTCTGAAGCAGCTTTTCTCTAGGTAAGTTTTCCATGCTAAAATAAAAGATCTCTGTCCCTAGTATTCAGTTGTTCAGAGCTCAATGATAATATTTTTTCAGGTCTCAATTCAGTAAATGTCCCACGAACATTATACAAGAAAATGAAGTCCCTATGGATAAAACAATAGCTGTGAGGACTGTTGCAACTTCACAATCACTTGGAAGTGGACAAGGATTTTTCAAATGCTCTTGCAACACTAAATGCAATACCAAAAAATGCATGTGTAAGAAGAAAGGTGTGCTCTGCAACTCAAAGTGCCACAAATCTTTACCTTGTTGCAATAAATAATAAACATTTCTCTTTTTATTTGTTTTCTTATTTGTTTCCTAGTAAAAAGTCAACTTTTACTAACTCGATGCAGTAAGAGTATACGTTCCCTAGGTATAGTCAACTCTGACTAGTAAATGTTCATCAAAAATTCGTCACTTTTCACTTTTATCAACTTTTACTAAAAAGACTAGTAAGAGTCGACTTTACCTAGACAGAGTCAACTCTTACTGGAGAATCTACTTTTCCTGTAACATATACACAAGCTGATCCTCTAAATTAAAAAATGTTTTGCTTTTCTATCCCTCGATACATCAATTACCAGACAATCGATACAAGCGACCATTCCTTTGCATGGTTACTCTAATGACCATGAAAGCGAAAGTTGAAAAATCTTAATGGCTTTTCACTGTTTGATATTTATTATGCTTCAGAGTTTTAAAACTTGATTGAAATGTTCCTGTGTTAAGGGGCTGTGAAATTTAGAAACATGTGAACCTGATGTTATTTATTATTAATTTGAAATTAATTGGTGGTAGGAATTTTTTAATATTCGAAATTTTTTATCTTGAAATTTAATCTTTTAATGTTAACTATTAAATTTCCTTTTGTCCGAAATGATATAACCTTACCATGTGTGTGAACTTTACCTTACTATGATGACGGCAAATTCTTCGGGTAATACCGAAATTGGTCGCATGGTGCGGTCCATGTTACAGACTGCTGCCTGATTTTATTTCTGTCAGGAGCCTAGCTGGCTTACATGCTACTGTTTTGAATATGTACTATAATGTGAAGAATGTTCATACATACACTTTTGCCTTGATTTATCTACGGCAAGATTTCTCTAAAGACTACATCAGAAATGAGGAAATTTGAGAAGAACCAAGGCAAGCTGTGATGAAACGCATACCAAAGCTGAAGTGGGCTGGGTGGGACATGTTTGATACAAGAAAATGATACATCTGACAACCCGAGTAGTAAGTGGCGGCAAGTAAAACAAAGAGAAAGCAGAGGTAGTCAAAAGACGCTGGATGAGCGACATTAAGGAAAAGATGGAAAAGATGGTATCAAATAGCCAAGACAGGAAAGAGTGGAAAAGGTTGGAAGAGACTCGCAGGAGTGGACAAGAAAAGGCTAAAGAAGAAAAGAAAGAAAGAAGAGAAAAGGGACTTATAGCTCACTGGTATTACAATTAAGCCACCTAAAATAATGGTGGTAGGAATTTTTTAATATTCGAAATTTTTTATCTTGAAATTTAATCTTTTAATGTTAACTATTAAATTTCCTTTTGTCCGAAATGATATAACCTTACCATGTGTGTGAACTTTACCTTACTATGACGATAGTAAATTCTTCGGGTAATACCGAAATTGGTCGCATGGTGCGGTCCATGTTACAGACTGCTGCCTGCTTTTATTTTCTATGCAGGAGCAACGGCTTCATGCTACTGTTTTGAATATGTACCTAATGTGAAGAATGTTCATACATACACTTTTGCCTTGATTTATCTACGGAAAGATTTCTCTAAGAGACTACATCAGAAATGAGGAAATTTGGAAGAGAACCAAGGCAACGCATGTGATGAAACGCATAGCAAAGGTGAAGTGGCATTGGGTAGGACATGTCCTGATACAAGAAAATTATACATATGGACAACCCAAGTAGTACAGTGGCGGTAATGTAAAACAAAGAGAAGCAGAGGTAGGCCACAAAGACGCTGGATGAACGACATTAAGGAAATAGATGGAAAGAGATGGTATCAAATAGCCCAAGACAGGAAAAAGTGAAAAGGTTGGAAGAGATCCAGGAGTGGACAAGAAAAGGCTGAAGAAGAAAAAGAAGAAGGAAAAGGGACTTATAGCTCACTGGTATTACAATTAAGCCACCTAAAATAATGTCATCATTAAAACACATTTAATAATAATCTCTATTTGTTGCTTAAAATATTAATTATTAATATTTGTCCGAATATCCCTTTAAAAGTAACACTTCATCTAATCTTGTATTCCATTCAGCTTCTTAATTGTTCTGGGGTGATAGTATTCCAGATTTCTTTTACTGTGGTCTAAAGTGAGTCGCTGGTGCGAGATGATTTTTTGGGGGTAGATACCCAATAAATTTTTAATTGAATTTAAGTCTAGGCTTTGAGGTGGCCATGTCAAAACATTGATTTTATTTTCTTTTAACCATGATTTTACTAATTTAGATACATGTTTTGGGTTGTTATTAGGCATAAATTGCCACAATAGTAAGGGATTATCTTAATAATCTCTATTTAAATTATTTCTTAAAATGTAAGATACATTTTAGCGTTAATTTTACCGTTAAGTTTTACTATTGGGCCAACTCCAAATAAAGAAAAACAAGCTTAGATCATTAGCGATGAAACTCAATGTTTAACAGTTTTCTTAGTGTACTTTGGTTCTAATTTTTTGAGTAGAGGTCGTCATACATAATATGTTCTCCGATCGTTGCCAATTCTTTAAATTTTGATTCACCACTACACACTATAAAATCTCAAAACTTCGAAGGTTTATTTTTATTTATTTCTTTATTTTTTTATTTATTATATCATGTTCTGCTTTCATTTTCACACGAATTACACTTACTCATGCGTAGAAGAATGCGATCTTCAGCTTCTGTTGTCTTTCTGACCTTTTTTCCTGGTAAATTGGAAAAACTTGAATGTTTCTGATAATGGTTAATCGCATTCTTGATTTTACCTCTAATAAATCTCAATTCTTCACTCCTTACTTAAAATTATGACTTATAAAAGTGATAATGAGATAGAAATAAGAAATTATCGCCAAATTTCAATCCTGAGTATGTTTTCTAAATTGTTTGACCGAAGCAGAGGTTGCAGAAAAACGGTTTTGACTAACGCAACCCCGGCAAATTTCGGATTCGCAAACATCAACAATTTTTGATGATGTTTATTTTAAGACGTTTATTAGCAAACATATTTTAACGCTAACATTCATATTTGTACTAAAGTGTGCCTGTTTTGCAAAGCAACATTTGAACGATTTCAAGACTGTTGGAGAATATCATCCGTACCAAACTAAATTTGGAAGGCAGATACCGACGACTCAACATGGAAAGGCAGCATATAAAAGGCATATAAGAAGGTTCCAACGCATGTATTTTATAGTTTGAGTGAGTTTTATGGCTTGAGATAATTTGAACAAAGGTTTATTTTTGAATTTTGTTTGTTATTGTGTGTTTGATGGATTGTTTATATTGTTGACTTTGTATTAAGTTTTATACCACCTTGCTTTTGTACTTATCGTACCAATGTGGCAGTTGACGCCTTTGAGAGATTTTAGTATTATGCATAGTTGGTATGCAATGCAAAGGGTGTATGGGGCTACGCTGCAGAGGTAGTACCTTTACCTGGACGGTCACATCGAGCGTTAACAACGGGAGATGGTCCTTGGTAACTGGTCCTCGTAGGGTACCCAACTCTCACTCATGGTTCCACGTGCCACACCCTGGAAACTGCGCTGACCCGCAGGCGAAACTGAGTGAGGGGAGCCAGATATGGCGACCGAGTGATTGCCGGTATAAGCAATCTCCTTGAAGGTCAACAGCTACGGGTGGATGAACCAACAAGCATAGGGCACTCTCTTGTCCTTGAACTGAGAAATCGATTCTAAAGGCGGAAGAACCAACCAGTGTGGTCAACGACATAGAATGCAGAAGGCAACGGAAAACCACTGCATTAAAGATCCAAATGGATATTCCTATTTGATTTTATTATTTTAAAATGTCATAATCTTTTTATTTAACAGATTTCTAAAAAAATAATAAAGGAAATTAGAAGAAAACGGAAATCCTTTTAAACATACCAATAATCTTGGGAATGTTTGATCAAAATGTGAACAACCCATAGAATGGCGGCCACTTTAAAAAAACAGGGGCCATAAAACCTGATGGTTTTAATGATGGTATCAAATAGCCCAAGACAGGAAAGAGTGGAAAAGGTTGGAAGAGGCCTACGTCTAGGGTGGACAGAAAAGACTAAAGAAGAAAAGAAAGAAAAGAAGAAGAAAAGAGACTTATAGCTCACTGGTATTACAATTAAGCCATCTAAAATAATATCATCATTAAAACACATTTGATAATAATCTCTATTTGTTACTTATATAGTAATTAATATGTATTTGTCCGCATATCTTTTAAACGTAACACTTCATCCAATCTTGTATTCCATTCAGCTTCTTAATTGTTCTGGGGTGATAGTATTCCAGATTTCTTTACTGTAGTCCAAAGTGACTCGCTGGTACAAGATGATTTTTAGGGTAGATACCCCATAAATTTTTAATTGAATTTAAGTTTAGGCTTTGAGGTGACCATGTCAAAACATTGATTTTATTTTCTTTTAATCATAGGCCAGTCAGTAAAGGAATTGTATGTTGCAAACGGTGGTGTAGAAGATTTTATTTTTATCTTGTATAAATAGGTACAAGCATGTGAAAAATAAAAATGCTAACACGGGCGACCTCGGGAGAACTTTTGGCAGCCAAAGAACTTCAAAATTTTAGGACTTTTTTTAGTTTTTTGCATATAACTCCTAAACCGTGGATCCTATCAAAACATTTGTGGTTTAACTAATTAAAAGCATTAAATTCTGCGTCGAATGAGTACCACAACTTAATAATTTGGTCAAGTGGTATGGTCGAAAACTACGGTCAAAAAACGACAATTTTTTCTAATTTTGTAAAAAACTGCGATATACGTAGATGTGAGTGCGCGTCCGGCATCGATCGCGCTGCACTAAATTCGTTGTAACTTTTAAACTAATTAATGAAATTGAGCATTCAAAAGCTCAAATGAAAGAAGAAACATGTAGCTATTGGATTATTATATTTTCAAATAAAAAAATGAATGTATATAAGAGTAGTATATGTATATAATTGGAACATACGGAGATATCCGATAAAATCGCTAAAAGCTATTATTATATATTCTAAAATTTTTTTACACTAAATTCACTTATTTTTAAGTCCTATTAATAATATATGCTAGTTAGGTAGGTTAAATAAATTTTTTATAAAAGTTATTAACGTTTAACGTACCTCTAATTTAACAAATTTGGGAGCAAAAAATTTATTTTTATTTCTGTAAAAAAAAAAGGGTTGATTTACTTTTAACCTAAATCCTCTTATAGCATCTTAAAGTACACATTTCAAGCTTTAAAAATCGCACCTGTAAAATCCAATAACGCGATTTAAGCAAGAGTAATATGTGGTTAAAGTTAGGTATACATTTCAGATTTTATTACTTACCCAAAATTTTGAAATTTTGGAAGTATACATCTTCAATACTAAATTTTTGAGATTTTTTTTACTTATCGGATATTTTTATACATTACTTCTAGAGTAATCTGTAAAAATTTCAGATCTTTATTTTAAGAATTGTAGAAATGGTAGAGCTCTTAGCGATTTTATCGGATATCTCCGTTAGTTCCAACTATATACATTTACTACTCTTATATACATTCATTTTATATTAGAAAATATAATAGTCCAATAGCTACATGTTTCTTCTTTCATTTGAGCTTTTGAATGCTCAATTTCATTAATTAGTTTAAAAGTTACAACGAATTTAGTGCAGCGCGATCGATGCCGGACGCGCACTCACATATACGTATATCTCAGTTTTTGACAAAATTAGAAAAAATCATCGTTTTTTGGCCGTAGTTTTCGACCATACCACTTCACCAAATTATTAAGTTGTGGTACTTATTCGACGCAGAATTTAACGCTCTTTAATTTGTTAAACCACAAATGTTTTGATAGGATCCACGGTTTAGGAGTTATATGCAAAAAACTAAAAAAAGTCCTAAAATTTTGAAGTTCTTTGGCTGCCAAAAGTTCTCCGAGGTCGCCCGTGTTAGCATTTTGTTTTCACATGCTTGTACCTATTTATACAAGTTAAAAATAAAATCTTCTACACCACCGTTTGCAACATACCACCTTATTTCGATTCTCTACTGACTGGCCTATCATGATTTTACTAATTTAGATACATGTTTTGGGTTGTTATTAGGCATAAATTGCCACAATAGTAAGGGATTATCTTAATAATCTCTATTTAAATTATTTCTTAAAATGTAAGATACATTTTAGCGTTAATTTTACCGTTAAGTTTTACTATTGGGCCAACTCCAAATAAAGAAAAACAAGCTTAGATCATTAGCGATGAAACTCAATGTTTAACAGTTTTCTTAGTGTACTTTGGTTCTAATTTTTTGAGTAGAGGTCGTCATACATAATATGTTCTCCGATCGTTGCCAATTCTTTAAATTTTGATTCACCACTACACACTATAAAATCTCAAAACTTCGAAGGTTTATTTTTATTTATTTCTTTATTTTTTATTTATTATATCATGTTCTGCTTCCATTTTCACACGAATCACACTTACTCGCCCGTAGAAGAATGCGATCTTCAGCTTCTGTTGTCTTTCTGACCTTTTTCTTGGTAAATTGGAAAAACTTAAATGTTTCTGATAATGGTTAATCGCATTCTTGATTTTACCTCTAATAAATCTCAATTCTTCACTCCTTACTTAAAATTATGACTTATAAAAGTGATAGTGCGATAGAAATAAGAAATTATAAGCAAATTTCAATCCTGAGTATGTTTTATAAATTGTTTGACCGAAGCGGAGGTTGCGGAAGATCGGTTTTGACTAACGCAACCCCAGCAAATCTCGGATTTGCAAACATCAACAATTTTGATGATGTTTATTTTAAAACATTTATCATCAAGCTTATTTTAACGCTTACGTCCATATTTGTACTAAAGTATGTCTGTTTTGCAAAGCAATATTTGAGCGAATTCAAGACTGTTGGAGAATATCATCCGTACCAAACTAAATTTGGAAGACAGATAGCGACGACTCAACATGGAAAGACAGCATATAAGAAGGCTCCAAGAGCGAATTTCGACAAGATTTATAATGTCTTGCCCAGAAAATCAGAGATGAACGTGAAATAAAATTCAAAAGTGCTCTTTAGGAATATTTGCTAACGCATGTATTTTACAGTTTGAGTGAGTTTTATGACTTGAGGTAATTTGAATATTTTTTATTTACCCTCTACCCTTTACCGTTACCCTCACTGTATACAGGGTGATACCAAACACCACAGAATAGAGGTTTTTTTTGTATTTTGTTTGTTATTGTGTGTTTGGTAGATTGTTTGAATTGTTGACTTTGTATTGAGTTTTGTGCCAGCTTGTGTTTTTTTATTTATTGTAGAATACTTTGTATTGTTTTTATAGGTGAATAACACTTATAGGTTATACCAGATAGGTTTATACCATCTATTTATGGTATAAAAATAGACTGTGGGATGTATATGTTGCAGGCCGAACCCGATTTCAGGCCAAACTAGTTTCGCCTAGGCCAAACTAGTTTGGCCTGACACAAATCAGGCTAAACTAGTTTGGCCTGATAGAAAACAGGCCAAACTAGTTGGTCCTAACTTAAAACAGGCCAAACTAGTTTGTCCTGAGTAACATATAGGCCAAACTAGTTTGGCCTGATACAAATCCGGCTAAACTAGTTTGGCCTGATAGAAAGCAGGCCAAACTAGTTGGTCCTAACAAAACAGGCTGATTAGTGGACTGTATTAAATAATAGACTTTTTTGATTTTGTGATTTTTTAATTGATAAGATTTCATGTAATTGAAATAGTGGTGTTCAAAAATTGATTGAAAAATCATCAAATAATGATATACGCTACTTTTTATCAATTGAAAAAATTTTTGATGAAATCAGTGACGCTCATTTGGCTATTGGACACGGAGGGCGAGACAGATTAATGCACGAGACTTCAAAAAAGTACGCAAATATTACCAAGGACATGATCAATACATTTCTAAAGATGTGCGAAGGGTGTCAGAAAAAGAGAGTAAAGAAGAAGAAAGGTTTGGTCACAAAGCCAATTTTGCACACTCAAATGAACAGTCGTTGTCAAGTCGATTTGATTGACATGCAGTCGCAACGTGATGGGAATAAAAAGTTTATTATGGTTTACCAAGATCATTTAACTAAATTTGTTATTTTACGCGCACTTGAAACAAAAACTGCTGAAGAAGTTGCTCACAATATTATCGACATTTTTACTACATTTGGAGCGCCATGTATTTTGCATTCCGACAACGGTAGGGAATTTTGCAATAAAGTTATTATTGAACTTACACAATTATGGCCTGGGTTAAAATTAGTACATGGAAAACCTCGGCATAGCCAAAGCCAAGGCTCCGTTGAAAGAGCAAATCAGGACATAGAAAATATGTTGGCTACATGGTTGGATGATAACAATACAGAGAAACGGGCAGAAGGTCTTCGTTTTGTTCAATTCATGAAAAACAGGGCTTTTCATTCAGGAATTAGAATGTCTCCTTATAAGGCTATGTTTGGTACAGAGCCCCGAGTTGGCTTGAAGACAACATCTATTCCTAACGAAGTAAATATTCAAACAGAGGAAGAGTTAGAACAAATTCTCACACAACCGGAAAGTTCTGATGAAGTTTTGGAATACGCAGCTGACGATCAAGAATTGGATCTTGAAGTAAGTGAGCAGGAAACTGCTAATAATGAGACACAATTAAAAATTACAACGGCCAGAAGACAAGCAGCAGAATCGTTGTAAACTCAAGCAAAAAGAATGAAAGACATTAGTAATGTGTCACATCCTCCTCCCGTAATTGGGGACAATGTCACATTGCCCATTCCAGATGTAGACAAGGCAAGAGGAAGTCTGCGTAATATAGTAGCGGTGGTTATGGCGGTTGATGAAAATCACTTTTACACATTGGGTACAAAAAGTGGTCGTCTGAAACAGTTATATGCAAGATCCGAGTTCGATATATGCGCAGAAAAATTTATTAGGCTTGAAGATGTACCTCAAGATAAGGAGGTAACTTTAAGAGCCGCAGCAGTTGATTCAACAGGCAAAATTCAGGGATACGTTAGATGCAATTGCAAGAAATCGTGCGGAAATAATCAATGTCTGTGCAAACGTCAAGGACTTTTATGTAACTCAAAATGCCATTCCAGTTCTAGTTGTAGGAATAAGTAATTGTTAATAAATTTATCACATTATTATAATAAATTTAATTCTATTGAAAAATTTAAAATATACCAAAATATAACATTAAAAAGTAAAAACTAACTCATAACAAAAACTAGTTTGGCCTGAAATTGATTTTTCAGGTCAAACTAGTTTGGCCCAATATCTTATAGGCTAAACTAGTTTGGCCTGAAATCTGCTAGAAGTTTCAGGCCGAACTAGTTTGGCCTAAGCTAAACCAGTTTGGCCTAAATCGCCTAATATTGATCAGGCCAAACTAGTTTGGCCTGAAATCGGGTTTGGCCTGTAACATATATATCATATTTCAATAGCTAGGCTGATTAACGTTCACTATATCACTATATGCCTGTTTCCATCCACTGCAGGATATAGACCTTCCCCATTGGGGAGTATTAACCATAAAATGTTACTGATTAACGTTACTAATTGGTAAGTAACTGACGCTCATATGACTTATTAAAATCAATGAAACTGGTGTGGCAGTTGACGCCCTTAAGAGATTTTAGTATATTGTTCATAGTTAGTATGCAATGCCTGAAAATCTTTTTGCTTACTTTCGGCTCTGACAAAGTGCGGGGACAAACCTCGAGTAGCGTAGACCTTTGTATAAATATAAAAGAAGTGTAAAAATAATTTTTCCTTCAAAAGGGTGCATTCTTTTTATGATTCTGCAGGAATAAGTAAATAAGTAGGTCCTGGTGAACCTGATTAGTAATTCAAAGCATTAGTGCAAAACAAACTGTGTGAAAAGGGGAAGTGGCAATTACACACTTGAGTAGGGAAAAAGAATTACTTGATTAGCGGTTCCAGGATGATTTAAAATTTTGCTGGCCTGTTTGACTGATCAGAGGGATGTTAATAGTTTTGTCATAAAGATTTTTGTTTGATTTAGAGTAAATTTATCAATGATGTCCAGATTGACATTACTGTGTAGATTATATTAGTAAGAGGACGTCCATGGGGCTTGGGAGCAAAAAAATCTCATGTCAACTTTGTAATTCAGAGAATATACATTATTATAACAGATGTAAAAATTTACTGGCCTCCGGTGTGGTAAAGGTGTAAGCTAAATCTCACGTGAAGAGGAGGGGAGTTTCAGCACGTCTTACCAAATCTCACCAAAGGGGGGGTTCAAATTTAAAGAAAAATACCTCACGTAATTAATGGACGTTCCCTAACGTAATACGAAACTTGGAAACTTTCCCTGATAGTTTTTATTCTTTATAACTTGACAATATCTTATGTAATCATTAACTGCTGCATATTCAATACCAGTTCAGCATATTTTATTGGCCTACTGATGACTTTGTGAAACTTATTTTGCGAACTTTGTTATTAACAACAAAAAAACAAGAATATAAAAATATTGGTCTAAGATTATTAATTTTTGCAAATATTAAAAAAAAGGCAAAGAAAAAGTACAAAATTCCATGTTAATAGCCACAATGTGAATGTTGTTGAAGAATCAATGTTCAACTGTATGTTGAAGAGAGAATGAGATAGTAGGAGTTATCAAGTAACCCCTTCTGTAATCCCTGTCATGTTTGTAAGTGTAAGATATCGAATTTCTAAAATTGCTCGTTTTCGTTGGTGATCAAAGATTTAATTTCAATCTGCGTCAAAAACATTTTTTCTGGCCATGGTCCGGTAGTGCGTTAACTTGCTCTAACTCGTGGATGATAGCGACTTCAGATGAATTTTATAATACACCTATCCCCCGATTTACACGGTAGATACGTTCCTGAGAAAAACGTGTAAATCGAAAATTAAAAATTTTCAAGTCAAAACCGTGTAAATCGAAAAGCTTGCAGAAAATGCATAAGCCTATAATTTTTTTTTAATTTATGTTAATTTATAATAATCTAAATTATGCACTCACTTGTAATTTACGAATATGGAAAATTAAATCTTTCTGAAACTGTGAAACTTTCACTCAAATACAATTTTCCGTAGATAAAACTTTAATTTTATGCGAAGAAATACAGACACAGTGTGCATGTGCAGCAAGTCAGCACATAAGCTCGGGATTCCCCGTGAGATGTGTACACAGCGCACGTGTTCAAACACAGTAGCATTTAGTAGAGTGCGATAAAAACAAAAAAAAACTTATTTGGAAAACCGTGTAAAAGCGAAAACGTGTAAAACAAGTACCGTGTAAATCGGGGGATAGGTGTAGTATGTGATTGAAAAATATGCTTACACTGAAAGAAACTTTACTAAAACCTGTGATGCGTGAGGTTTTCTTCCGCAGTATTTTTTGACAATGCGTTTTACGAAAGCACTAACTTTTGTTACTAGAGGATTTGCTTTATTTTTGCAAAAAAGGGATTGCAAAAACAACATTTGCCCATTTTTCTATACAGAAATAGATGTGAAAATATGTAAATTATTTCTTTTAGGACAGGCATATTTTGAGCAAATGTAAACGAGAGGAGTTGAAGAGATCAAACAATTGCAGGTAAGTTTTATGTAAAATTATGCCGAATTATTTAAAGATTTGTTAAGTTTAAACATTAGTGAAAATGTCATTTGGCGTTTCCCCATTGGATAAATTAACATTTTAAGTACGGTTTAAATTTAACTAATGCTTAAATAATTCGGTGCCATTTGACATTAATAAAAATGGTGTTTTTTTTTATTTTTAAGAATTTTATTATTGTCGTTAAATAGTTGAAATTATGTTGAAATTAATTCTAATTTTGTGATTTTATTGTCAAACACATAAGTACTTACTGTCAACAAAATAACATCTAAATTTTAAATTAAACTATAATGTTTATTACGCGCGTATCTGAGCTGTGACGATGTTGAAACGATTTAAAAATTAAAAAAACTTTGCCGATTTATAGCACAAGTTTGATTTATTTTAATCTTCCCGATCAAAATAATATTTTTACTTTTGCAAACTTGAATAATGCCTATATATATAATATATATTTTAAATCAACGGAATTATTAGAAACTTTAAAAATAATTGTTGCATATTATGCGTAATTAACCGGAAGCATTAAGCTATGTCAGTCAAGCTACATACATAATTTTAATTTCTGGCATAACTTCAAAAGTTGTGAAAGATGGCTAGGCAAATTACATTTTAGAATCATAAATCAGAAATATTGCATGGGATAAAATATTAATAATACTGCTATCCGAAAGAATATTTGTAGGACAAATAAGTGACAAACATGAAGGATAGTTTTGGTTGCTAATTACGACGAAAACATTTATAAACTTTAAAACATTAGATTGAAATGAAAAAAAGTCAGGGCACCATTTTTTCTAATTGTTTTTTGATGCCTGAACTTGGCCAAAGGATTCTGATACTGCTGTACTTGTTGGCGGCAAAACAGCCAAATCAAACTTGAAATAAAGTTGATTGACCATGATCCTATTGAACCTCATTTTATTTGACTAAAAAGTTAATGTCTTCTCCGAGGGCAACAATTTGTTTTTTCATGGTATCCTATTTAATAAACATTTTCGTTGTTCATTCGTACATCAGGACTTTTATCTGAAATAGATCAACGTGAAGAAACGATAGGTATCATTAACACATAGGACTATATCCTATAATTATAAAAAACACAGTTTTATTTACATGCAATATTTTTAGAATAAGAAGCGTTAACACACTTTTTTTAATAAATCTATTATTTCATTCAGATTAGGACGATTGTTGCAATCAGAAGACCAGCAACTACCATATATTGGCGAATATTTATTTTGAGTTTTACTGATATCTACGTTTTCTGGCCGGTGGTTCATTTTTATAACCTAAAACAGTAATTTTTTAGTTGAAAAATTTGGAAAAAGTTTAATTATCAAAATTTGCGCCATTATATTTGCATAATTTTAAATTAATGATAATAAAATTTGAAGAGAAGAAACATTATTGTCATTGCAGTATATACATAGCAAGTTTTGGTACAAGTTTTGGTACACCGGACATCATCGTCAAAATAAATTGCAATGCTATAGCACCTTACTACCTCCGTTTCAAAATTATAAAGTTGATTAGAAAACTTCAATTTATTCTAAACTAAAACATATTTTATCAAAATACAGTAACTGTTGGAAAAACGGATAGCTTCTTCGTCGACAATACAAATCTTATATTCAATATTTTAATTCCAAAAAGGTCAATATTCAAACGTTTCAAAATTATAAGGACGGTACAAATTTATTCAATTTTAGATGTTATCTATGGTTTTATATACTACTCTCTTAATTTTTATTGTATTTTTCATTGCTATAAATAACTTAAAAAAATTTATTAAGCAATGATTCGAGCAAATTTTCTCATAATTTCCCTTTGCAGTTAAAATAGGCAATTTTAGTTTGTTTAAAGCCGAATACTGCTTGTTATTTTGATAAATTTACTAATTAATTGGGTTCAAGTTAAGTGAACATACTGGCCAGTCGAGAACATCTACATTCTTGCAACAGGTATATTCTTATCAGCAAACCATATCTTTGATCTGCTGTTGACCTGTATAATTGCATTATCTTGCTAGAAGATAAAATTTTGTTTGGAATGGCCATTTAAAAATGGAATCAGATGTTGGAAAACTCTTCCTTATATTCCTCACTATTGATTCAAATGGATGAAAATGCCAAATTGAGTGTTTCTATGCACCGAAAGCTCTTTATACCAGAAGTCAACCACCACCACGTTTCTCCTTGAAAAATATCTGTCCTCCTATTTTAAATTTCTTCAATATCCATTGAAGTCATCTGGGCATCTAAGTTAAACTTGTTTTGTCAAAATAAATAACTAAGACAAAAAATAAAAGCTTGTAGAATTACGGATGTTATCAATAAATTTTTCTCACTTTATCGCAGTTAGTAATCATATTCTCTTTTAGCAATTTCAATTGATTTTCTTTATGCATTGTTTTTAATTGAGGTGACCTTTTTTTTGAACGATTTATATACAGAAGAGGTTTTATTGCCCTTCATAGAGTGGATTTTGAATCTTTTAAACCAACTTTACGTTTGATTGTATTGCAACACTTTGTTGAATTCAAAGTTATTTTTAAAATTAGTTGAAGATTTTGAGTTAAAATGACTTCTAGACGTCTAGCCGACTTTCTTGTACTATAATCATCAACACCATTTACATAATTTTAGACAATACTATACATAAGCATCTACCAAATATTCAGGTGATTTCCTTCATACTCATTCCATTAGATTTAAAAACGCATATGTGGTAAAAACACCAGTGTTTGGCACACTAAGCACTTTTAAGTATGTTTAGTTTTTGGATACACACGATTTAACCCATAAGGACTAGCGTTGCCATATGGCAACAGTAAAGTAGACAAATTGAAGACAATTTATTAGGATTTATTTTAAGAAATTGAATAGATGATATTACAGGCTCCTTAAAATGTAATAAACTCTTATCACTATGATAAGCAGACCCGTTACCTGTTTTAACATGTAATAAATATTTTATTTCAAAGTAAGTTACTCAAAGCAGTTATTATGGACGTCAAGTTTTTGTAAGTACTAAAATTATTATTTATTTTTATTTTTAAGGTAAATAATTGACAAGTGAGTCGTGTAAATGATTAAACTATGTGCTACTTGCGTTTCTGTATTAATATGGAAAATAGTATGTTACTTATTCGAAGTTATATCTGAGCGTTGCCATATGCAACGCCAGTCCTTAGCACTACTGTGTTTTATGACTCAATTATAGATACGGACAATGGCATTACATTGGTTAGATGGGTGGACAACAACGTCGTGACTGTTGCGTCAACTTCTGCTGGTGTATTCCCAAGGGTCAAGTAAAACGTTTTTCACAAGCTGAGAAATGATAATTCCTATCCACAGACCTTGTGTTATAGGCAAATATAATTCCGCAATGGGCGGAACTGATCTTATAGACGAAAATGTTTCGAGGTACCGAATAGGTCTGCGAGGAAAAAAATGGTGGTGGTGCATTTTTACTTGGCTGGATTGGATTTTCATACAAATTTATAAATATCTAATTTCTTTTGAAAAATTTTTACTTTATTCCTATAATGAAATATTTTTAATTCGTAATTTTAGCTCCTTCGAGTACTAGCGTTGCCATATGGCAACAGCTATTTTCTTAATAATTACAAACAATTTTTAGTTTTAACTACATATTCATTATATACACATTAATTAGAGATAATCTTAGTGAAAAATGTCAACTTATTAAAAATAAAAACTCCGTCCTTTATGGGTTAAATTGAATCAAAACGAATGTTTTTTTTCATTATGCTCAAATGTTTATAAAAAACAGTGTGAGGTATATTTTCTTTTATAATAGAAACTACAAGTGAAAAAATATATTTAAACTAGATTTAGCCAGAGATTGACAAATATATTCCAATAATTGACACAATTTTAACCAGTAATTGACATAGTACCATTGTGGTAAAAAAATAATAAAAAAAATAATTGCTAAAATGCAAATTTATTTAAACAATTAACAATGGTAACATATTTCAACGATAAAAATAAAATTATAATTGCAAATTACAGACCAAATCCACTATAAGAAATACTAAAAAGAATATCACCTCTTTTTTCAAAGTTAGGCTCAGGGAGTGTTTTAAAAATATTGTTGTCACTGACGTCTAAAATAATTATCATTCTTTTGGGCCACACAAACTTAACAAAACTCATTTTTTTCATAGATATATAGATATCATCAATTATGCCTATGATCTGGCCCATAATAATTATGACGTTTAGATTTTTCTCTGTCAACAATTCAACCAGCACCCATTTCTCAATCTTCCTGCAAAGTATCGTTGTCACTTTTGGCAAATAACAAATGTGATTCATCAACGAATTCTCTATCACTCGAAACAACTTTCGTTGGGTTTGCTTTTGATTTTTACAGTTTCTTATATGCTCTTTCAGCTCGGCTTTATAAATATTCCTTTCTATTTCTTCTTTCTCAGCCTTTTTTCTTTCAAAATAATCTTGCCAAGCCTATGATGATACCACATTTGGTAGTTTAGTTTTCCTGCAGTTCTTCTTTTTGGTAGCATTCCAGGCCAAAAAAACTCTCTTGAAGGAACTGGAAACTCTTTTACAATTTGTTTTTGGTGAATCTAACTCACACCTGGTTGAGATAATAGAATGAGCTAGTTGAGATGAATCATTAATCGCAGTACATCTTCGGGAACAATTTTCATTCATTTACTCATTCATTTATTCATTCATGTCAATAACTAGTATCGCTACATCCTGAAGAACCAGTAATTGACAAATATGTTTTTAAGTTAAGTTTTTATCTATCTATCTATTCCTATTTCAATCCATTTCGGATGTAGGTTTCTTCTAATTCTTTCCATATTTGACTGTTCTGTGCTTTTTCCATCCAGTTCCATCTGCAGTTCTTTTTATGTTGTCTGTCCAACGCGTTGGTAGTTTACCCCTAAATCTTCTTCCTGTTCTGGGTTTCCACTGTAATATTGCCTTGGCCCATCTATTGTGCAATGCTCTGGCAATATGTCCAGCCCATCTCCATTTATTTTTCAAGAGGGGATTTTCCAATATCTTGTACTTGTGTATTTGCTCTTATTCATGCGTTTGTTTTGTGGGCTTTTAGTGTGACTCCCAGCATGGACCTCTCCACTATTTTTTTTGTCCAAGACAAACCAAGAGTCTTGTGCTAGACCTTTGTTACTATTAGTTATAGCTTTGCCTTTTTTGATAGAGTCCTTATTTCTGATCCATACGTGAGTACAGGAAGTATATTTTAGTTAAAAAGCTTAGTTTTTAATTTCAGGTCCAGTGCAACTTTAACATGGTCCTCTAGCTTTCGAACAATGCCCATCCTATTCGAATTCTTTTTGTTATCTCGTATTTTTATTTTCGTATTTTTTATTGTTTAGAGATATATGTTGGCCCAAATCTATGTATGTAACTATTGACTTTCTCGATAACCACTTTGTCAATCTTTATGTCATCATGGCGCGGTGTCTCGTTTTCTTTATTTAAGAGTATTTTAATTTTTTCTTTGTTAATTTCTAGTTCTATCTCGTTACATTTGCTATTCAGTTACATCAACACAAGTTCCAAGTCCTCTATATTTTCAGCAATAAGCAGTATATCATCGACAAATCTCAGGTGATTTCACCTACTTCCGTCTACATTCAGTCCTTTGTCTTCTCAGTTTAGTTTTTTAAATACATCCTCTAGGCTTAAGGTAAATAACTTTGGAGAAATGATATCTCCTTGTCTTACGCCTTTTTCCATTTTTATTTTGTTTGTACTTTTGTGTAGCTGCACACTTATTATGGCGTTGTCATATATGTTTGTTATGAGGGTTGTATACCGGTGGTCGATTCTATTGTTCTGCAGGGCCGAAATTATGGCTGGTATCTCCAACGAATCGAATGCCTTTTTGAAGTTCACGAATGCCATGGAAATCGGGATATTGTGCTTCTCACTACTTGTAGGTGGTCTTTTGTTCCGTATCTACTTCTGAAACCCGCCTGTTCTCTGGGTTGGTATTTGTTCCAGTTTGTTAGTGAGTCTTTTGCAATAATCTTTTTAGGAGCTTATCCATTTTTGGTCTCCTTTTTTGTGCAGCAGTTTTTATAATTAATATTAAATAACAGAATCAGTATGCAAAACATAATCTGCCAAATTGTATACAAACATAAAATATTAGAAAATACTTACCAATAAATTGATTACACGAGATAACTTTTTGAAAGTTTCTTAAGAAATTCTTAGGCAAAAGTAGATCAAAGTAACAAAACCACATGTAACTTCTGACATTTGTCACAAATCAACAACAAATTTTAACTTAAATTACCGGTGCTAGTTTTCCAGCTTCCACTAGTGGCAAAAGGTCTCACTATGACAGTGTGATATGTTTAGGCACCAAAATTTGATGAATATGTCAATCACTGATGGTGTTTTTACCCTACGACCTTTATCATTTTTGGTTAAAAATTTCCCACGTGCCAAGAGGTCTTAAGATAAGGTTTTATTTAAAAAATTAATAAAAAAATTAAAATTTGATTCAAATTTTTTAAAAATGTAAGGTTAAATAAACAATAAAACGAAACATTATTTCGTTACTGGTTACTGCTGTCACCATTATTAAACGTCTGATGACAGCAGTAACCATTGCTGAAAGCTCACAAATAATATTTCGTTTTATTGTTCATTTAACCTCATAATTTTAAAAAATTTGAATCAAATATTAATTTCAAAGGTTAATAATATATATAATTTTAATAAAAAAATTAAAGTAACTAACTGTTTATCTGGATTTTTCATCTGCCCGTATATTTTTGAAATAATTGAAAACCATAATTTATAATTTAAATGATGTTTCTTCATAAGCAATTCACAGCAAACTGCAATTGCAGGTGCATTTTGTTATCAAAATAAACATATTATCGAATAATAGCAATTTGAACATTTGTTTCACTAATGCCCGATTTCTTCACTCGTAGTTATCTTCAGGTTAAATTGACAAAATAACCAATGAGATGTTTAATTTATTTAGTTTGTTATCATCTGATTGGTTATTTCGTCAATTTAACCGAAAGTTTGCTAACTTGAAGATAACTACGAGTGATGAAATAGGGCATAAGAAATTCATTTTTGCAAGCGACCTTATCGTTTTGAAACGGAGTAAATCATTCAAGTAAATCATTTGGAGTAAATCAATCATCAATAATTATTCCCAATAGTATGAACATTTAAATAAGATTTTTGATATATTTTTGAATAAAAAAAGCAGTATTTTACAAGTAAATCAAGTGAATAATATTAGAAGAAAATATGAAAAAAATCGATTTTATTTTTTTGACCATGTTCCACCAAATAGATCAAGTTGAAGAGCAAATGAAGAGCAAAAAACGAGTTTTTTGAAAAAAATTCGTGAGTGACATATGAAAGGAACATATTTAAAATATATCAACAAAAACTTTTTTATTTTTTAAGAAAAAGAGGGTGGTTACAAAATTATAAAAACATTATTTTTTAACGTCCCTTGTTGACAATTATTACTAATAAAATTTTTGTTAAAAAATATTCTATAGAATAGTTACAATAAAATAATTACTGAAAAACACGTTTTTTAATTACGTCGTACCCCATGGGGTTTAAAAGCTAACATTTTCAAAAAAGATTTTTTTTTAGTTAGAAATCGATCTGCCATATGGATTTTCAAAAATCGCTGGGGCAGATTTTACATGCTTATCCGGCTATACCCAATAATCAAAAATAAATTTGAAAAATTCTTATATATAACGCAATAGAAACACAGGACAAATATTATTAAATAATGGAAAGAAAAAACTCTGGCAGAGTTATAATATAATATAAAATAAAAAACAACTTACTTTGTACACAATTACTTCAAAATTTTTGAGATTGGCATATGGAATTTGTCTATTCTTAATTTGCCACAATAAAATTCCAAATGAATAAATATCACTTTCAAAAGTTGGCAACTTTCCTAGTAATAATTCTGGAGCAGTATAAGCTACTGTGCCCTAAAAATAACTTTTTTGTTATATTACAATTATGTACAAATTATTTGTTATATTTTTCAGAAATATTCAAAAATTGCAATTAAAAATGTTTTCCTAAAACTTTTCTTACACAATTAATCCAAAAATCGTTTCGCTGCTTGATGTCCAGCAAATTTATGGAATTTCCAAAATCACATATTTTGCACAAGTAATTTGCACAAACTAAAACATTGCTTGGCTTAATATCTAAATGAAGAATATTATTTTGGTGGCAGTGTTTCAATCCTTCACATATATGCAAAGCACATTGAACAATTATTTTATCGTTTATATCGATAGACATGTCTTCCACGATTGTTAGCAAATTTTTTGAATTAATATATTCCATAACAATTAATCCAAAATTTGCTTCATCTTTATAGATAAGATTGTACAATTTTACAACATTTTCGTTATTTAATATCAAAGCGTTGGCTTCTCTAAAGAACGAAATTTTATTTTTATCCTTTCTACAAATTTTTATCGCAACTCGTTTACCTAAAATTGTATTATTATTTATGTTTTTTTAAATATGTAATTAAACGTGAAGTAATTACATACATTTTCAACTCCTTCTACTACTAAACCAAATGAACCTTGACCCAGTACTTTCAGATTTTTTTGTTTTTCGGTTCCATTTTTTAATAATTCGTTTTTATTGGGGGTGCTCAATAGGAGTACGTTTGTACTGCAATCTGTAATGCTAATCTTTATTGCACTATTACCTGCGACATTTTCTGATAAATTAATATTGAATTGGTCGTGGCGTGGTCCTATTTTATTATTAAATAGTTTTTCTGGGGATTTAGGAAAAAGTGATAATTTAACATTGTTTCTGTAACGAAAACATTCATACAAATTTTAATTAATGCAATTTATCGATAATGTTTATACCTGTTCAATTGTGGATTTCTTGCATGTGGACTGTCAAATTTCTTAATTACAGAATTCGTTGATGCATATAAAGGTGATAGTGGTGACGATAGCTTCGATCTTAGTATTTGCCTTATTGGCGTTGCCATTTTCAAATATTTTATTATCACGTAAAACTCAAGTACATGTTTATAACGTTTTTAGTTTTGGTAAACTTGATAAAGAAATAATGTACAGTCAAACCTGGGTGAGCGAGAACTGGATAAGCGGGAAATCTCTATAGGTGACGATAGGTAGCTGGTTTTATATAAACTTATTAACTTGAAAAATTTTAACTAAAAAAATTAACTGAACAATAAAACAAAATTCAAATTTTAACCTAACAATTCCGTCATGATAAATTTAATTCTAAAATGAAAATCAGTCGTCAGTATAATTGTAATTTTATTCGATAAGAAGGCATTATTATCTTTAATTTTTGATTACTGAAGGTTAGTGTTGACTTACAATATTAAAAATATATTTAAAATTGTAACTAATTTTTAAGAAAATTGAAAATCAACTCTTTGACAAACCGATCAAGCGATTACTAATCTTATAGTTCTAGATTAGGTAATAAGGAATAAAATTAGGTAGTATATAACTAAAACTATTTTTCAAAAATAATGTATGTTCATAAATTAAATAATCATATTAAACCAAACCGCTTATTAACTTTTTTGTAGAAAAAAGTTATAATTCGCTTAATATTAATTCAGTGACTAAGCAATTTTCTTAACCTTATTAATTTACTAAAAGACATTGTTACTCTGTCCTACACAATGGAAATATTTGGATTAATATATAATTAAGTAATGTGGGTAACAATTTTACTACTATTAAACATTATTTTGACAAAAGCTAGCGCATTCTTTACATTATATCAATAAAATTAAAGAACGACTTGAAAGGTTTTTATGTTTATGTATTTTCACAAGTCATAAAATATAATTTTTGCGTTATATTTACAGTTATAAAGAGAATTAAGGATTGGAACACAGTGTTACAGGGAGAGTATTTATAGACATCATAATTTAACTGGAATGGAACGAGCACGAAACGGGAACGAAAACCAAAAGCAACATCCAAATTTACTGCTGCGTGCTTACTGTTGATTATCGATTATTTATCATTGTCGTTACCGATCGATCGATCGATCCCCTACCAATTATTGCAAAATTCACTTTTAAAGTTGTTGTTTTTGAAAATTCTTAAATTTTTTAATACTTACTAAATTTTTAAAACTTTTTACGCTGACATCCACGCTGAAATGTTTTACAATTTACTAGCCAATAGTATAAAGGTAAGTCAAACTCGCATACATATTCAAAAAAGTTAAACAAAAGAAGACGAGTGAAATTTTGTTAGAAGGTTCAATATGTCAAAACGGTAATGTATCGATTTAAATGATAAACCGCTATATCTATTTTTCAAAGTAAACAGTACTGTGTTTGATGTACAGTACTATTTCATTCAATTGCACTATTAGACCAGATGTAAAAATTAAAAATAAGAAAATCCGTAAATGCGATTTTCTATGGTTATCAATGAGTTCTGAGAAGAAATTTAACAACGGTAAAAATATATGAGGACAATATAGTATTTATAGTAAATATAATATATACGTGATCACTCATCCCCAGTGCGTGAATGATTTAACAGGTTTAAATATGTAATATCAATATTTAAAGTAAGTTTATAGAACACAAACTAGTTTTTTAAATTCATATGCGTCTTGACAAAATAAGTTGGAACACAAATTTATTCGTGTAACTGTAAAGATAGTCTAAATAAAAAAGTGGTTAGTATTAAAAAATTCGTCGATATATTAGCATTATCATAGAGTTGGTAGTCATAAGAAGACACTGTACCGTACCACACCATAAGAAGAAAGTTTTTGGTTTCTAACAACACAACATATATGAACCAAATCGCTACAAAATATTATGTTTTGTTATGTCAAGTATATTATGAGTTGCCGTGATCAAAATCAACCACGGAATATTATTTCCTTTTCCGTGTTAAAATGTGACTTGTTTTATTTATTTAACTGTTTTGCAAGTTGCAAGTGACTATAAGAATATAATTTAATTAGTACAATGCAAGTGAAGTTTACCTTATTGATGATATTAGTGCAAGTTGTTAATATTCAGGTAAATATATAAAATTATTATATTATGTATTTATTTCAATATTGTTCTTTAGTTATAGTTTCTGTCCTAAAATTTTGACTAAAAAATTAGTAAATAAAAAGAAAATATGTAACTGATAAATCATGAAATTGTTAAAATTGAGTAACATAATTTGTAATCATTACTATTGATTTCATGTTTATTATTATACTGGAAAACAATAGACACTGATCAAATATCCTCCTTCATAAAAGACAACTAATTATTTTTTTAATTACATAATTTTAATTTAATTATACAGCAAATAATTTATTGCAGTATTGTTTATTTTCTGAAGCTTTAATGTAGCAAGCTGGACTCTAATTAAGTATTCAATTTAAACGAAGTTAAGGTATAATAAATTATAAGTTCCTTTTGGAAATTTGAAACTGTTAAAATTACATAGACCTAATTTTTCGTTTTAAATTAGCTTAGTTATTTATTGAAATAAATTTATTACCTATGCAAAGTGACACTTTAAATTTATTTTGCACTCATGATTTTTTAATCTTCGCATCAATGAAAAATACTTACAAACTAAATTAGTCATAAAAAATGCAAATGAGGGATTATTTTATATTATTAATGGCATCCTCCCGATAAAAAGTAAATACATTTTGAAACATAACCGTTTGGTTTAAAATCACAAGAAAAACTTTACGGGATTTATCAATGATTCAGCAGCATTAGCACTCCTTTACTACAATAAGCGAAATTACCATAAGTTCAAATTCTGAAATTAAATTGCTACAGTCCTGCTTATTATCATGACGATAGTAAGTATTAAGTACGTTTTAAAAGCTACCAATGACTTATATTTTTGCAATTTTCTTACCGTTTCAAATTACCTGAAAAGGGTAGCAAATTAAAACTAAATTAAATTAGTAATTAAACTAGCAAATTAAACTAAAATAAAAGCGAAATAAGTTCACGCAGTTTTAAATTATCTTATGTCCTGTGAACATTATTAACATTACATGACAGTGTGTTTAAATATTTTTTGAAATGATTTTGTGAGTTTTAAGTTTTATTTAAAACTGTTATTTTAAAATAGAGAGAGGAAAACAGTTCAACAATGTTGAATTATTAAAGTGGCCAGCAAGATCACCCGATTTAAATCCAATTGACAATCTTTGAAGCTTTATCTCCGCCATGTTTCTAAAAATTCAACGCAAAATGAAAACGTGGGATAATTAAAAAGTTTGGGATAAAATTTAAATAACTATGTTTCATAATTAATTACTATTATGAAAGATAGAAATTTTAATTAAGTATATATATTTCTCGTAGAGGAAGTTATACACATTATTAAATTCTATTAAAAAATAAATTAATTAATTCACTATTAAATAAATTATTAAAAATGTTTTACACTGAACTTATCGGTAAATTCACTTTATTTATATACCTTTTTCAAGAAATTTGAAATGGTAAACAAATAGGTAAAAAAACTTGCAAAAATAAAGCATCTATTGCTTTTTAACTTTAATACTTACTACTTTCATAAACATAGGCAGGGTTGTAACAATTTTATTTCAGAATTTTAATAAAAATGTAAATCAACTTTTTATGGTAATTTCGCTCAGTGCAGATTAAAATCACTTAGCAATGCAACTATAAAAATATTCACGAACTATACCAGCTATCTCCAGATGTAAAACATTTATTTCTTCGGGTACCATTATAGTCAAATTTCAGCTGTCAGTCGAAATTTTTGTCATTGTTCCTATTCAGATACAGGATCAACATCGTCCCAGGCCAAAATAAGTAGTAGAAATTTCAAGGTACAACTTTCTTCAATCGATTTCAATGAATCTAAGACATCATAAATTGGCTATAAATGGATTTTGCAATTGCTGAAACAAAAGCAGATGAACACTATTATTAAATTATTGTTACTGCAATATCACAGAATTGCAGACGAGAAATAAATAATGAACACCGGTTTACTTTAACTAAGGTTACTCTGGAGGCGATCTTCTCTTCTCTACTATTTTTCTTTAATAGCCAATGGCGAGTTTTCTTAAAAGGTCATGAAAATGAATAATAGTGATGTGTATTGTATTGTTCGTCGTATGCAAAAGGCAAAGGCTATTATAATGACACATGATTAATTTATTTAATTTTAATTTTATTCAATCTGTCAACGGGCGAATTCAATTATAGAAAGCTAAAATAAAAACAAGTCATGCAGAATTTTACAGGTGTAACAATTATGAAATCATTCACTTCAATGCAGCTGGATAGAAGTAAAGTATGAAAATTATTATTATTACCATTATTCAATGCTAAAAAAGTTGAGGACGAATCCTATAAAATCTACAGGTAAGAAATTACAACTGGATCACAGCAGTGTGTTTGGCGCTACCAGGAATAGAACCGCAGTTACCCGCTCTCTAGTCTGTCGGTGTAAGCTTTATGCTACCCTGCTGCAGTAAAAAAATAGCTCATAATAATTAACATATTAACCAATAGAAATCAATACTTATAGAAGTTAATATTATGAGCACTTTTTTCATGCAATCGATCGCTGCAACTAAGCGCCTCGTGTAATACAAAATCGCACATGCGATTAGTCCTGCAACTTATCGCACGTGCGATTTTTTGAATTAAAATATGTTTTAATTCCATACGATTTTTTCGTGCAATTTTGTACTGCCAAAATGTTTTTAAAAAATGTGTCTACATCTACACTAATCTACATGACATGTATATGTTATAGACATGAAATAGACATGTTATAGACATATACATGACATATGTTGACATTTCACACTATTTTAACCTACAACCTCGCGTTTGTTATAAAGTAAGTAATTTTTATTTTATTTTTAAACTTTTTTTTTATAAAATTTCAACTATTTCAAAAAATTGAGCTGTCTAGTATTTTTTCAGCAAATACGTCAATTATTGCATGGTCCCCTAAAAATAAATGCCTCGTGTAAAATAAACATGAGACAAGTCTCTGCAACTTTGCGCCTGCCAAAAAATTCCTGCAACTAATCGCAGCGATCGATCACATGAAAAATTCCCCCGGTGTAAAGTGCACTTTGAACGTAAGGCAGATGTCATAGAGGCAGCCTTAATCTACTATTAATTATTATAAAAGCTTAATTTTATTTATCCTTACGTCTATAATGTATAATGTATAAATAGAGGAAGAGCTGACGGAGAAGTAGCGGTGAACCTATAAATGCAAGTTTGCCAAATCAAACCGGGGGAATAAAGTGAGGGTGAATGACCAAAGTGGATAAATTTTGCAGATGAAAAACGTTATTCTGGCAGTCATAAAAATGTTTAGTTTTGTGGTATATGACGTCACAAGTTAAGAGTACCATTAGCATACTTCTAGTTAGAGGATAACGGTTGGCAGATCACGTTTAAAACAACAAAATAATTTTTATTTCTATAAATACAAAAATTCAGTATTGCAAAAAATTGTGTTTGAGTGTGTTTTTTTCTTATAATTTAAAAATATTATAATAATAAATGAAGGAGGATCCTTGATTTGTGACTATTGGACGTTCCGGAGAGGAGGGGATAAAAGATTGTGATCAACTGTGACAATAGAAGAGGGTGGGGGCCAAAAATTTGGAAAAAAAGTGAGTGAAAAGTCGTCGGCAGACGATTGTGGAAATAACGTTTTTCATCTTTAAAATGCATTGCTTCTGATCATTCACCCACACTTTATTCCCTCGGTTTGAATTAGCAGACTCGCGTGTCTTCGCTACTTCTTACATTCATTTTATAAGAAATACTACCTCGAGTCACGTTAAAATGTGGACAATCAGCTCTTGGTCTAAAATATAGTAAATTCAAAATTATTCTTCCAAGTGCGGTTTTCAGGCTGCATAACCTTGGTAATCTAGTTGAATAATAATAATAATACTTTAGTTTATCTGTGTATCTGTACCGTTACCTCAGCCTATAACTATAATATCATATAAGATTTAATCAAATATGCTACACAATATATATCAACGTTTTATTTTAATTTAATAATTGTAAATGTTTACTTGTGAAATTATATGTTGAATAAATATTTTAAAAATTACAAGTTTAATGAAATTTAAAAATTTTCCAACTTACATTTTAGTCTAAGACCCCGTTGCACATAAGTGGTTTCGTCTTTTTAAGAACTCATCAGTTAAACTATCCCTAAATGAATGAAAATGGATTAAAATCCATTAAAATTGAAATCAAAATTATATTGGAAATTTTTTTTCCAATATCAATTGACATGTGTTTTGACAAACTCGTATCAACATAGTTTAACTGATGAGTTCTTGAAAAGGCGAAGCCACTTATGCGCAACGGAGTCAGACTAAAATGTAAGTTGGAACATTTTCAAATTTCATTAAACTTGTAATTTTTAAAATATGTACCTATTTTATTCAACATACGTATTTTAATTTAATAAAATATTAAAGTGATAGAAATCTTTTTATATTTTTGCATGAAACATTGAAAAATAAGCAATTTTTCTAGAAAATTGTGGTTTTAGTCGGCATTAAAAACATTATTTCTAATTTGTTCAGTGAAATTTTGCACATTTAAAAAATACTGATATAAATATAATTAAGTTCCTTACAGAGGTCAAGAGGGTTATTTTTATGCAAATTTAAAAATATAATTGATAACAAGCATCACATACATCTTTGCTAACAGTACCTACCTTCTGATCATCACAAAAGATTTGGTTAACAAATTCGATTTAAAAAAAAATTATTATTAGTTACCATTTTTTCTCATTGGAAACATAATATATCGATGCGTTATAATAGAAAAAACTGATCACATTTGCATAATGCATTAATCTTAATCATGAGTGTCAAACAAAGACGCATCACTGTTGACTTTAAGAAAAAAAATGAAACCAGATCATTCCCATTTTAGAAACTAACTGAACTAACTAAAAATCTGTTTCTTTTAAGGAAATTGAAAATAATTTCCAATTGAATAAAACTTAATGTAAACTGACAGAAGATCTAATTCGACAAATAAATCAGATGCTATCGTTGCTCTCAATTTAGAGAATTTGCACTAGACATTTTTATATACATACAATACCAATTATAGAATAAAATTATAACAGAAATAAAATAATATGAATAAGGTTTTCTAAAAAAAAAAAAATAATAATACTTTCATCTTTAATATTGTCGATATTTTTAAGACATCTTGTTTACTCTAATAAACTCTGGACTAAAAAAATATATTAATTAATTTTCAAGGAAGTCAAGAAAAAAAGTTTATTACAAATATTTCCAAATAGTTCTACAATAATTTTGTTAGAAATTCACCATATCACATTGTTATCTATCCTTACTTAATACTTATTGAGTACCGAATACCCTCAATTCCTTCCAACAGCTATGTATAATTTTCTCCTTGTATTTGAATCGATTAATATGTTTTTTCCACTACTAGCCATAAACACTATCATTTCAACGTAAGTTATCGAACTGTGAACCACGCCTTCTGTCACCTGAGGTGAATAATATTTTATTATTCACTAGTAGTTAATAATGAACATAAATGCGTAGTCCGGAAACTTCGGGCCATTTTGAAAGAAAATTTATGTGTAAAACGAATTAGCATAACCAAGAAATTCTATCAATAGTGTTTAAATAATTAAAATCGGTCTATAAATAAGATTAATTTGATATTTAAAATGTTGATTAAATTGGAATTTTGTGACGTTTAGCAATTAGGCGAAATGAGAAAACGAATTAATTATGACAGCTAATTATGACTAGAAACTTTATAAATCGATTATTAATAATTATTACAATCAATTATCGTTACAAATAGTACACTTATTGACAAAATAGTTTTCGTCAACTATATACTCGCAAAACTTACAAATATCAAAATATTTAATGTAACCTTTATGTCAAAATTAATTAAACATTTTCAAGCAAGTGTCAACATCAAAACAAAAACTATCATTTGTTTTATAATTTGAAATAAATAATTAAAACGATTTACTTTATTCATTAACAATTATTATTATAAGAGTAAACAATCCTAGTAGTGGAAAAATTGTATATAAACCACGGTAGTGAAGCGTGTTATAACCCGCGCTTAAATCCGCGGTGCTACGCACCTTGGGATTTAATCTGGCGCTAGGGTTATAACACTATGCTTCACTACCTTGGTGTATAATATACTATTACATTAATATTTGTTTTAGTTAAAAAGTAGTGTTGACCATTTAGTATATAATAAATGATAGTATTACCTTATGTACATTTTTAACTTTTATTCTATTACTCATGCAATTTTTACTATTTCAGATTTATAATGTATACTGTTCTTCAAACGATTCAATTCAAAGAAGACAAGAAGACAATGTAAACAATCACCACCTAAACTTAAGTTGTAAGAACGTTTTTATGCTATCGATTAATAATTAATATTTTAATTTATTTTTTCTTTTTCAATAGATTTTTTCTATTTAAAAGTAAATTATGAATAACACTTCTTGAAATCCTTATTACGCTATTGTATAAATTACCGTTAACACATCATAATATATTATTTATGTTTAATAAATCATGTTTACAAAACAAAACGGTATACAAATATAAACTAATGACTTAATATAACTATAACTAATTACTGTTATACTCTTTTTTAGCAAATAGGTCTCTATTTTTTTCGCATACCGACGAGATTGTTCCAAATAAAGAAGACGACAAAGTTATAAAGCCACTAACACCAAATTTAAAAGAGCCAAAGAAAACTGTAAAACAAGTGTCTGCAATAGCAAGTACAAAATTTTATAACAAATATTCCAAAAATATGAATAAATTAGCGCACAATGGAGCCAAGTTGGTGAAGGTTTCTATCAATTCGTTATGGGATTCTGCTATCAGTATTTATAATATAATGCAAGCAACGCTCAATTTTGCAGTCAAGAAAATGATCATGCTCTTTGATCATCCAACAGAAATAATGAGTTTACCATATGATGCTTTTAATATTATGAAAGCCAACGTTAAGTTTCCTATCCAATTTTTTAAATATCTCTTTTAATACAGGATTTTTTTTACAAAATTTTAATTGTATGTACATTTTCACAATGCTTGTAAATATTAATAAAATATTTTTTTTCCATTTTATTTATTTAATAGACGCATTAGAAGATAATTTTCTTTTGTTCTATAGTATACTATAAAAAAGAAAATGCAAAAGATATTGGTCAACAAGCAATGAAAATTATTTTAAGATTAATTTTAAAACGTAATATAAAATAACTTATTGTGTTCTCTACGTTGTTTTACAAATTCTCTCCAAATTTTAAGTAAATCCGTTCAGCCGTTTTTAATATGAGTATTTTCTAGTGAAGCACAGCAAAAACCCATCTTCAAGAATATTATCATTATTATTATGCTAATATCTTTGATAAATAGTAGTATCTAATTAAACGATATATTTTTAAAAAGTATGACATGCATTAATTACTTACATACCTACTTTAAATTTCAGTTATTTAAATGTGTTAAAATTATTTAAGTTGGTATAGTAAATAGTATTTAAATGGACATTTAAATTAATTAGAAATTTTAAGCTGTCTTTTAATGAATTAACCGTTACTTCACGCCCAATAAAATACGTCAAGGTGTTGAGTTAAATAAAATTTACAAATTACTTATTAATCGTTTTGTGAAAATTTACATAAAGTAACTGATAAGTAAGGAGCTGTTAGTAGCTCCAGCGTAAAAATATAGAAACAAAGCGCGAGTAATTTTTAGTATCAATTAAGGTTTATTTAATTATGAGCAATATAAGATTTTTTATTACAGCTTAAAAACCTACCTACAATTGATTGATTGATCGATTTTTGTTTCACAAAATTGTTTTCCACATAACAGTTTTAGTTTCTTGGTATTGTTAAACGAAAGTTTGTATTATATTTTCTTCAAGTTTACATTTGTCACTGCTTCTAATACAAAAAGCCAAGGTTCCAAAATTTATTCTTTGATTACCCATTTCTCCACTTTCATTAGATACAATTTAATTTTTCAGTGGAATTATCTGTTTTGTCATAAGTAGTGCACTGCCTTCTTTCTTGGACATATAAAACCAAATCACATTGAAAAGCAGTTCCCATATTTATGACATCAAATGTCTTACTTAAATCTTTAAATTTTAAAGAACTTAATTTCAAACGTGTTGTCATGGACGTCTTATTTTTCAATAATATAAAATATTCATTTTATTTTTGGCATTGCACAAACTAAAGATTCATAGATAATCTCTTGCAAATAAAGTCAAACATCCAATGTTGTGTAAAATTTTCCAACAAAGTTGTTTATTTTTATGCAAAATATGAATCTGCTAAAAAATTAAGGTACCATTTAAAACCAAAGTTGACCTTCAAATTACCTTGAAAAAGTCAATAAATTAAGAAAACAATTATGCCATATTCTGTCCCCTCGCTATCATACAACTTTTGTTCAAAACATTTTTCATCTGACTTTTGGTTTTGAGATATTAATTGCTGGAAGTTTTAAAATGAACACCCGGTAGATGTTATCTACTATATTATCTCTATTAAATATATAAATATTCTCTCGAAATTTTGCAGTACAAAATAAAAAACTTTATAAGATTCATCTAATTGTACTCTTAATAAATATTATATATTATATTATAACATCGATAATAATAATCGATGTGAATTGTTCGTTGCATCACACGTAAGGAATCTATAAACAAAGAGTTGTAAAAATATATCATTATTTATTGCACCTACTAATTTACTTTAAATAAGAAAACATTTTTTATCTTATTTTAATTAGGATTTAAATTTTTAAATAACGACTTATTGTTTTTTTTTAATGAAACTGAAATTTTAACAATTATTCAATCTATGAATTTACATAACAAACCTTTTTAGAATAAAAGGTTGAATTGCGTTACGAAAAAGTAATGAACTTAGAAATGCCATTTTTTACTTAAATTCTTTAGTTTTATCATCAGAAAAACTCAAGAAATTCTTTCTCGATATTGACAAGGATGCTATTGTAGATACGGAGCAGAAACATCACATGGGGATATGCACCAACTGCAGATAAAAGTGATGCAGAGGGTGAATAATTTCCTTCACACCTAAAAACGGTGATTAAATTAACTAAAACTTAAGACTGCAGTATTATTAATTATTGTGACCAACACAAAGATTAGCAGGAACGATTACGAGATGTTGTGGGGAAGCACAGACTGGGTCAACGTAACGAACGCAAAGATGGTCTCCGCCATATGTGCACTAAAAGAACCTCGTATCATGAATATGTTTCAAACTCCCACCTCGTTAATTTTGCTCTTGTAGGTCACCACATGATACAAGGAATGGTATTCTGCTATACACACACATTTTCGCCTTGTTTTCCTATTTTTAGCAAGAATCTGTCACCGGGCGTAACCTGATACGACATTCGATAGAGAGACTTTATAAAGTACACGCAGAAATTCCTCATTAGCACTATGATCTTGTTGTTGTGTACTATTTTGGATCTAAATTTTCCTATCCTTGAAAAACCATTACGTTCGTTTTAGATAATATCATATACCAAAATATTTCTTCCAAAATAACTGATCAAGATAACAAATCAGTAAAAATGTAAAAAGTGACAAAAAACAGTAAAATTATCAACCTTGTAAACTCACAGTTAGGGCTTCATTAGAGCCAGAAGATTGTTATATGTACAAATTCACGGAGAACTCATTTTAATAGTTTTGCTCATTATGAAGCACTTTTGGGTCAGATAATTTAGGCAATTTTAAATAAATCTGATGGTTATTACTTGATAGTTGTACGTAAGAAAGTAGGTAAGTAAAAGACATAAAAGTTTTTACCATTATTGGAGAAACCGATGATTACATGTCGCACTAATAGAGCATAGTGGTTTGTTTTATTAACTTCTTTTTTTCTTCTTTTCTTTCTTTCCATTTAGTTCCATTTTTTGTACTCGTAGCTTTGAACAGTTTACAGCTTCCATTACTTCTCCATTCTGGTCTATCGTAGATCTTCTCTTTTCTACAATTGATCTTCATGCCTTGTACGGGTGGTCAACTAAGGAATTCCGATTTAAAAGAGAAATAAAACAAAAACTTTCAAGTCAATTTTAATTTTTTTTACAAATAATGTTCAGCTCTTTGGAAATTCATTTCTTAAAAATTACGCTCTCCAAATGTCCACCGTTTTCTGCTGGCACTCTTCGAGTCGAACCCCGAAATTTAGAAAACACGTCGCAAAGTTTCTGGACCGATGGCTTGAATTTCCTGGCGGATATTTTCCTTCAACGCAATTAGAGTGCGGGGATTGTTGCGGTAGACTACACTTTTGAGGTATCCCCATAAGTAAAAGTCGCAAGGTGTCAAGTCCGGGCTTCTGGGGGGCCATGGAAGGTCTCCACGCCGAGAAATCAATTTTTCAGGAAAAAGCGCCTGAATAACAGGTAAAGACCGATTTGAAGTGTGACAAGTGGCCCCGTCCATCAAAGTCTTGAAGGGCTGGTTCAAAAAAATTGTTCAACATGTCCACATAACGATCAGAATCCACTGTTACTGCTCGGCCGCGTCCGTCTTCGAAAAAGTACGGGCCAATAATGCCTTGTGCGTGTATTGCACACCAAACTGTGACCTTCAGACTATGCAATTGAGTTTCATGTTTCTGTTTGGGGTTTTCTGAAGACCAATACCGGCAATTCTGTTTGTTTACATAGCCGTTCAGATGAAAATGGGCTTCATCAGAGAAAAAAATGTTGTCGTACGCTTGAAATCGGTTCACCATTTCATTGGCGTAATCAAGGCGTTGTTGATGGTCCCCTGGCTTTAATTCCTGCACTAATTGGATCTTGTAGGGTGCATGTGTAAATCTTTATGAAGAATGTTTATCAATGACGATCTCTTCACATTTAGAGCGGCCGCGCGCCGGCGTGTCGAGAGGCCCGGTTGGTTGCGAACAGATGCTCTCACTCGCTCTACGTTTGCATCGTTTCTCACAGACCGTCGACGGTTTATCACTCGCTGGGGCAATGTCGAACCAGTTTCTTCGAATGTTCTGACCCATTTCCGAATGAGTTGAGCACTCGGACATTGGTTAAGATTGTGCAAAGCATAATGTGCACGAAAACGACGACGCACAATAATGCAAGAATTTTGATTTTGGTAATAAGCGCGCACACAGAACGAACGCTCCTCACCCGTCCAGCGAACCATGGCGACTGAATTTCCATGAGCCCCTCCTTCGTTTAAGACCAACTCCACTTCTCTATTCCTATTCAAAACAATTTTAGAGCGCTTGTAAATCGAAATTCCTTAGTTGACCACCCAGATCCTACCATTGAATCCTCAATCTTCATCAGGTTTCCACATTGTTATCGCTTTTCTAACCATCTAAGTCCTTGCGATTTTAAGTATCTGACAAAGACTTTTCTATTTTTGAAATTTTATATCTAGTTCATATGTGCTTTTACTTTCGGTCAGTGCCTTTTTTTATCTAAAAATATGTTTCTCAAACCCTGAGTTGTTCCTCTTCATCTGCAGACTAACACATTTATTTATGATTCATTTGTTGTCAATAGTCTCACTCCAGTTCTATAGATTATCTTCCTGGAGCTTGTTGTTAATTGTTTACTCATCAACTTGATTTAATTTGCATAATTAGACCTACTTAGTTTTCTTTTCATTCATCATTAGTCCCATTATAGACGTTGCTATCTGTATTGCACAAAATAGCTTGATAGTTCGATAAACTTTCCAAGTGATTTTGCGATTATTAGGCCAGTCAGTAGAGGTATTGTATGTTGCAAAAGGTTATGTAGAAGCTTTTATTTTTTAATTTGTACATATGAGTGCAAACATATAAAAATGCTAACACGGGCGACATCGGGAGAACCTTTGGCGGCCAAAGAATCTCAAAATTGTATAACTTTTTTGGTTTTGTCTATAATTCCTATACGGTACATTCTACCAAAAGGATTACCATTTAACAAATTAAAAAACATGAAATTCTGCGTGGAATGAGTACCACAACTTAATGAGTTGGTCAAGTGGTATAATCAAAAACCACGATCAAAAACGACGATTTATAGAGCATCAAATTCTGCGTCTACCGAGTACCAACATTTTTAAATTTGGTCAAGTATATGTACTTCTCAAAATTGGCAATCTTTCGATGACCGGCAATTGACATAAGAAACCCATGAATGTACCTTTTTGGTCTTTGGGTTCCAGGTACCTAAATTGCAACTCTGCCAACTAAACCAAAAGTATCTTGCTATCGCATTTCTTACTAGAGTTGAGTGGGGACAAAAGGTTCTCCACCGGATCAAACATGTGGAAGACTTGGTAGCAATAGATGCGTGGCATCACAGGTGTTGTTATAGAAAACTGTATAACCGCGTAAAAGGTGATCATACAGGAAAGGATGATGAGGCCATTGCCTCACTCTTGCTGATTACATTTAATCAATTTACTCTTATCTCGAAAACAACTTAAACAAATGCTAGTTTTCCATAGACGAGTTGATTGCAAAAATAAATGGCGACTTTCAACATGATGTCAAAACCACAAAAAACAGTTTATCCAATACCTCATGATAATAGGCTCATAACTATGGCGATTTTAAACCAATAAACTAACGTATAAGTCACGGAGTGAGCTAAAACATTAAAACTCACGCTAAAATGCTTTAGCTCACTCAAAGTTAAAAATAAAACACTCGCGTACTAATACATTTTATTAATTTATATTAAACAGATCAACGTGATTAATTAATATTTACATTAATCTGGAAGTTAAAGGACATCGTTCTGTTATTGGTTTCAGGCTGATTTGGGTTATTGGACGTTATAGTTGTTGTAGTACTAGAAAGCATATTTGACGAATCATGAACAGATCCAACCGTTTGATCAACAGTAGTCGAGGGTGAAGAATAATTTGTTGTTTGTTTAACCGGGCCCTGTATCTTCTTGGCTATATCAATCTTGTTGGAAACTGAATCTTGTACATAACCTTCCGCCACCGTGGATGATTTCCAACCACCGTGACGTTTCAATGTTAAAATATCAGCCCTGCGTTTGCCAGAAGAGTAGCTGAAGTGCGTCTCATACTATGTCCTGTATATAATTGAGCTTCAGGCAGGTTCAAGAAAGACGCCACTTTTGAGGTATCTTAGATAAGGTGTTAATGCCAACTGGTTGGCTAGTACATTTTTCATTCTTGTAATTCAGAAAGAATCTTCGATGTGATATAATTTGGGGTCTTAAAGATACGTATTTTCTGTAAAGTTCAAGAACATTTAACGAAAACCCTTCAGTAACAATCGTGAAGCTTCTCGATACGTTTGTTTTGTATCCAGTAACATAACATACAGATATCCTCCCTTATCTTCTACATCATCAACCGTCATCTTTGTAATTTCGTCACATCGACAAGCCCCTGATATTCCTATTATTAATGCAACCTAAAAAATAATAACAAGTAAATACTTCAGTAAAACAATAATAAATATGTAATACCTTCATCATCAGGTATTCACTGTTAGGTGCCTCAGTCAGAAACTTTTCAACGTGTTCTCTTTCCAAGATTTTCGCTTTTTTAGGCTTGTAAGGTTTTGCTACACTTTTCAAATAGGCAATCAGTTTTCCGTATTTTGATATGTCAATATTTTATATATTTTCAAAGTACTTCTTAGCATGGAATATTTCGTCCACATTGATGAAGGTGCTAATTTTTTCTGCAATTATAGAAATAGGCCAGCATGATATCTTCATTAACTCCAATTACATGTCGCTGCTTACTCCATTCATTAAATTGATGAAATTCTTTATCGTAGTAAATTTTGACTTTTTGGAATTAAATCCTTACATGCTGCTTGCGCTTCTTTCTCAACTTCTTGAGGAATATAAATATTTTGTTGTAATTCAACCATTTCTAATGAATTTGTTGACAATATTGATTTGTTTTAATTCGTTTACCATAGTAACTTCACAGGCATTCTACTACACGGCAGACTACTTATTAAATTTTTTTTTAAATTTGATTTACATACTACATAAATTTAAATTTGACAATTTAAAACGTCAAATTTAAAATTTTTGAAATCGTTATATGAGGTATTGGATAAAATCTTGTATGGCACTCGTGTGTTAAGTTACATAAGTCACTTGAGAAAATTAGCCCACTCCTACGGGCTCGCGGGTTAACATTTTTCTCGCGTGACTTATTTGTAACATAACACACTAGTACCATAAATAGCTATTATTTACTTCTGTAAATATAAATAAAAGTAAAAGTAAAATATCGGCCATAAAATTTTCAGTGCAAATGGCACAGTGACCAGTATAGTGATCCTCTAAACGTGTGGTCAAAGCTGACGCTGAAATTATTTTGTCAGACATAAGGTCGCAAGTGTACGATTTTTGAAGGTATTCGCCAACTGATAACTTTTTAGGAAAAACTGAGTTGGTCATTCTGGAATTTCTGAAACTACTGATAGAAACCATTGTACTGAAAAAGAAAAAAGGTTTATTTGAGAAGTGGAAAGAAACGTGTACAGATTTATCACACGCTGTAATCAAAGCAACTAGACCATTCTCACAGGGATCGGCGGGTATGTATTTCTATAGAAAGTTCGGTTTCAAATATCTCATTAAAATTATATACCTACATATTATTTTGGCTTTTCAATTTTCTACGGTGAAGCTAATAATTATTATAATCATGTGTATTTGTAAAGGGTCTACCAATCAGGGGTTTGTTTTTAAATTTGGTTCAAATAGGTCAAGTAGGCAGTTCTGTTATTCAGTTTTTTATCATATGTATAATAAAAGGTCAACATTTAATATAATGCCTTTGATTTCGCTCGAAAATCGTGTTAAGATAATTCAAATCCATTATGAAAATGGTCGATCCGTGAAGACTACATTTCGCAAAATTCGCGATATTTTTATTTGTAACGATCGTCCATCTGAGACTACAATTGCGAATTTAGTGCGAAAATTTGAGTCCACCGGTTCAGTAGTAAACGTAAGCACAAAATATGTGCTCGTCCATGTCGTTCAATCGAAAATATTGCTGCAGTACGTGAAAGTGTCACAGAGGACCCAAATTTATCGGTTTCACGACGTTCTCAACAATTAGGCCTGTCCACAATGACCACATGGCGAATTTTACGGAAGGATTTAGCTCTAAAGCCTTATAAGATACAACTGGTACAAGAATTAAAGCCAGCAGATCATTCTCAACGTCTTAGATTTGCTGATTGGATCATTGAACGTGGTGCTTGTTTTCAGAAAAATCATCTTTTCGGACGAAGCACATTTTCACTTAAACGGGTATGTTAACAAGCAAAATTGTCGAATTTGGGCTTCTGAAAATCCAAAAGCAGTTGTTGAACAACCACTACATCCATCTCGTGTCACTGTATGGTGTGGTTTATGGGTAGGGGCATCATTGGTCCCTATTTTTTCGAAAATGAGGCTGGTGCTTTCGTTACGTCTGCAAACGTAGTCGTGGAGGACATTTACCGGATATTGTTTTCCATTCATAAATGTTCAAGCCCCTACAACATATTTCAGTAGAGAATTAGAAAATTTTCATACAAAATATGTGTTTCTTTTAAAATTTAAAACAAACCCCTGATTGGTAGACCCTTTATTTGATTTTTATAATTATTTCATATTTTTAAATGATTGATTTAAATTGATTTGTTCTACAGCTAGAACAACTGTAAGATAAATACACCCGTACTGTTGAAGCGTTGTAATTTATAGGTACCTTCATATAAATAAATAAATATTATGCCAATTGCCGGACATCGGGAGTTGGCCAATTTCGAAAAATGTAGTACTTGACCGAATTTAAAAATTTTGTTACAACTCTACAACTTTTTTGTTATGAGTTTTTCTTTTAGACATTTCCAAGCTCATATTCTCATCTCTATATCTAAGTTTTTGGCAAAGTTGGAAAAAATTGTCGTTCTTTAAACGTAGTTTTCGACCATACCACTTGACTAATTAATTAAGTTGTAGTACTCATTCGACGAAGAATTTAATGTTCTTTAATTTGTTATATCATAGTTGTTTCAGTAGAATGTACCGTTTAGAAGTTATAGGCGTAAAACCAAACAAAGTTATAAAATTTGGTGGTTCTTTGGTCGCCAAAAGTTCTATTGAGGTCGCCCATGTGAGCATTTTGTTTTTTACATGTTTACACCCATATGTACAAGTGAAAAAATAAAAGCTTCTACACCGTTTTTGCAACATTCCCCTATTTTGATCCTCTACTGACAATATCGTTTACATAAGCCAGTATTTATCTTTCCTTGATTTTTTCGGATCTCTCGATGGCTTCCCTTGTGTTCATTATATTACATTAAACAGGATTGCCGAAAGTGTATCACCCTGTTTCACTTCACATTTTTCCTCAAATTTTCAGTTGCTCTTTTAAAAATTGCTTGAAATCAACCATTCGTGGATTAAGATCAGATAATTTTGTTATTTATTTACAACGCCGAACATTTGCGTTTCCTATCGTCCAAACATTTACCAAAGTAAGAATCATACATCTTCGAACATCAGTCAGATTAATTCAAGTGTAACGAATTACATTGTAAAGGCACTAATGTATAGGCGTGTACGGGTGAGTATAGTAACATAAATTTTTATAAAATTTATTTTTTTCATAATAATATAGCACATTATAGCATCTTTGTTATAATATAGTTTTCTTTAAGAGTGCAAATAAATTTGACTGTATAATTTTGTTTAGTAAACTTTTGTAGTTTTTTCAGTTTATTAAAATTTATCACTGTTGTGGTAAATTACGCCTGTTTTCAAAACTGCTTGTTCCCATTAATTTTTTTGAGTTATTTGAGAGTGATCCACGACCCGCTCTACGCTATTTATCTAAGCTGCCGTTCGCTGTTTGGTGTGAAAGTCTTGAAGGAGTAAAATCCCCTGATAATTCTTGGAAGTTTTCTAAATTCCATGCTCCTCTCCTTCATATTTTATTTATACATAACATAACAAGAGCATAGCCGGTAATTTGACCCCAGTAATTTGGTCCCCGGTAATTTGATCCCCAGGTAATTTCGTCCCGGGTAATTTTACCTCCGGTAATTTCACCCCAGGTAGTTTAATCTCCTATTAAATTCACTCCCAGTAATTTCATTTCGGTAATTTGATCCTCTGGTAATTTTATCGCCGGTAATTTGGTCACCAGGTGATTTCATCTCCACGTAATTTGATTCGGTAATTTGACCTCCGATAATTTCACCTATTGCAAGAATTTATGGCTTGGGTTTACAGTGACCCTACAGAGTTCAATTAATATAATTATTATCCACCGGTAGAGCTTAGGTCAGTGTTAAGAAACTCCCACATCGAGGAGATCCATCCCTTCCTAGTAGCACACTTTCCGAATAGGACCGGTCTAGGAGGATATTTGTAGAAAGTAAAGCGTTTGTCAAAACGGCCCGGAGCGTCGGAAACCTAATCGGAAAGTGCGGAAGGGGGTTGATTTTAAAAACTCAACCACGTCAAGTTTCGGATCCACCCTAAAATCAATAGTCAATAGGAAAAATTTAAATTGTGGTATCAATATTGTGACATCCTTTTTATAATTAAGACTGTTTAAAGAGATTCACCGGTCGAGCTCAGATTAACTGTTAGGTGAAATTACCGGGGACAATTTACCAGGGATTTAATTACCGAAAGGTGGAATTACTGGGGATCAAATTACCGGAGGGAAATTGCCGGGGATCAAATTACTATTAGGGACCAATTTACCAGGGGAATCTAATTACCGAGAGGTGAAATTACCTCCACAACTCCACAAATACACATCCTAAGAAATAAGCAAAACGAGGAAATCAAAGACAGAGAGGAAATGCTACGAATAATAGAGAATTTTATACCGAACTATACAAAGCAAAAGTAATGCCGACGAATGAAATAAAACAAGGTGGAACTCGGATGACCGCAGTTCTTAGGCTTCTATACAGCTACCTTTTGGTTTACAATTATATAATATTTTGTAATTATTTTTAATTTAAATTTATAATTTTTCTTTATCTGCACGATCATCAGATTATCTTAATTTTTTAGTTGGTAACAAAATTTTCTATATAAGAAATTGACTTGCATTTTGTAAGTGTTATTTTTACGTTTTACGTAATTTTTACTTTCACTCTTTCGCACCTTTAATTGGTTAGTTCATTTGTTGCCAACCCAAAAAAGTGTAAGATGAATAAAATAATCTCATAAACAATTGAAAAAGCGTCCACAACTCTGTGTGTTTGATCTCAATTAATTATTTTGAATCTTGTTAATCCATTCACGCGTTTGTCCATCCACCCACAAAGAAAGTAAAATTTAGTGACAAAAGGTTTTTTTTGTTACTAATTTAGTGACTTTGAATTATGCGGACGGACAGACGGACGGACACAAGCCAGATCATAAGGCTTTTTTCTATACTATGTATAGAAACCTAAAAGTAAAATTTAGTGACAAAAGGTTTTTTTTGTCACTAATTTAGTGACTTTGAATTATGCGGACGGACGGACGGACAGACGGACGGACGGACACGAAGCCAGATCATAAGGCTTCTTTCTATACTATGTATAGAAGCCTAACAAGGCTCCGGCAGAAAATAATAAACGTAAACTCGGAAGAAATGCCAGAAATAGACGAGCAAGAAATAGCTAACACAGTAAAACAGATGAAACAAAACAAAGCACCGGGAAGACGGAGTCCTGGTAGAAATGATTAAAGAGGGTGAACAACGAAACTTGAGAGAAATTACTAATCTGATGAACAGATGCTTAAACGAAGGAGATATCCCCAAAGACTGGAAAAGCGCGATCACAGTACTGTTTTTAAAAAGGAGACAAAGCGAGATTGGAAAACTACAGACCTATATCATTCCTATCCCAGCTGTATAAACTTCTGTCTAAGGCAGGGTTGTTTTGTTTAAAACACTTTGATTGAAACACAGTGTTTAAAACATGTTTAAAACAAGAGGACCTGTTTAAAACGGTTTTGTTTAAAACATGTTTTAAATGTGTTTAAAACACATGGTTTTTTTTCGATGAGTTTTAAACTTGTTTTTTTTCCAAAAAATTAATTTTAAATTAAAGTAATAATTAGACAACTAATTTATAAGCAAAATCAGGCCTGAAGTCAGGAGCTGAGAGGACCTGGAAGCAGGTTTTCTTCCAATTTGTTTACAGTGTCAATGATTTTTTAACGGATATTTGTTTATTATGTTTATATTTAAATACCAAAGAAAAATTAATAGAAATTATAAAAGAATTCGGAAAAAAAGTGCTTCCAGGTTCTTTGGTCTCCTGACTTCAGGACTGGTTTTACTTATAAATTCGCTCTCTAGTAATAATCATGTATTAAAATTTTAATACAGGATTATTACCAACCGAAAATTTTATATTATATAAAAGATATAATTTTTCAATAAATGTAAAATTTTCAAACCTCAAGCAAATTAATAGCATTTTTACAATTTTACAATGACTGGAAGAAGATTGGATCCGATTTGGCAACATTATCAAAAATTAACAGATAAACAAGGTAAATCTGTTAGAGCAAAATGTAAAAAATGCAATAAAGAAATGTCTGCATTAGTTGCTCGTATGAGAACTCATGTGAACAAGTGCAATACTTCCAAAATATCCTTAAATGAAGAAGAATACATGAAGGAAAACGAAGCTGTTAATGAAGTCGATGGTGACCAAGATGAGGATGGTGACGATGGAACCGACGATGAAAAACCTAAGAAAATACGAAGAACAGATTTTTCAACCTCAACAGCGTCTTCATCAAAACATCCAATGGTTGTTATGGATTCATTTGTCACGAGAACTTCAGTTGCTGAGAAGAACAATATTGATATCCAGATAGCAAGGTTTATTTATTCCACAAATTCAGCATTCCGCCTTGTCGATCATCCACAATTTAATAAATTAATTAATATTTTGCGACCTGGATATAATCCCCCAAGTCGTATTCAAATTGGGAATCGTTTGCTGAATGAGGTATACAATTCTGTAACATTAGATGTTCAGAAACAGTTAAAGGGTAAAGTGGTATGCATGGCATTAGATGGATGGAGCAACATCCACAATGAACCAATAATATGTATATCGATAACAGACGTCTCGCAAGGAACTATTCATTTAATTGAAACAATAGATACTGCTGATAACAGTCATACCGGTGAATATTTGTTAAAATTAACAGTTGATGCGATCAATACTTGTCAAAAATTTGGTTGTTTCGTTAGAAGTGTCGTTACAGATAATGCGAGTAATATGGCAAAAATGAGGAGACAATTATCTCAATGTACTGAAATTGGTATGCCAGATATCTTAACGTATGGTTGCTCAGCCCACATTTTAAACTTACTAGCAAAAGATATTAATGTGCCGGGCTTGAAAGACGACGTCAAAAGAGTTATGAAATATTTCAAGTACCATCATTTCCAGCAGCTAAATATAAACAAGCTGGTGGATCAAAATTGAAACTTCCGCAAGATGTTAGGTGGAATACCCTAGCAGATTGTTTTCAATCATATTTGGAAAATTGGCATATTTTGTCAAAAGTGTGTACCGAAAATATTGTAGCAATTGAACCAGTATATCTACAACGGTAAACGATTTGAATTTAAAATCAACATTCAAAATTATTTAATGAAACTTAAAAAATTTCTGTGGCATTAGACAAAGTGCAAGCGGAGAAGTGTACAATTGGGGAAGCCACAGAAATATGGATTGAATTAATGAACACGTCAGATGTTTTTAATGCGGAGGAATTACAATGCTGCCAAACACGCTTTAATATGGCTATGACGCCAGTCCATTATTTGGCCAACTTATTGGACCACCGATTTAGAGGCCAAAGTTTAAACCAAAGTCAATTAGAAGAAGCAATGGAATACGTGGCCCAATATCATTCCAAGACTCTTGCATTCGTTCTGAAATACCAAGCAAAGGTATCGCCATTTAAAGATTATTTGTTTTCAGAGCAAATTGTGACTGATGTCAACCCATTGGAATGGTGGACTTCTTTAAAAAGCAGCTTAAATGAAGAAATTTACAATTTGGCAATTCAGCTACATTCTGCTATAGCTTCTTCTGCTGGTATTGAAAGATTATTTTCTACCTTTGGTCTTGTACATAGTCAACTACGAAATAGATTAGGGACAGATAAAGCATCGAAACTTGTGTCAATTATGAGGGCCCTAAACAGCAATGCAACAATTTCGGAGGAAGATGACGAATAAATTTTAATAAATTTTTAGTTTTAGTATATTTTTTTATTAATAAAATAAGGTTTTTTTTACTTAATTTGTTCTCCGTGCAGATTTTCTTTATTGTTTTGCCCTGCAAATTTATGTAAAACGCAAAAACTATTAATTTTTAAATTACGTTAGCTTGCAAATAATCTCAAATTTAATTGAAAATCTCAAGTAAAAACAATTTACGACAATTTTTATACATTAAAAGTTACATCAAGAAACAGAAATTGCGAAAAAACAAAAAAACGTTTAATTATCAAAAATTTGGAAAAAAATATTTTACTGAACCTAACCGCAACGAAGCGAAACTTACTTGGAAACAGTGCAATGAATTTCTAAAAATGATTTTCTGTTTTGGGAAAGATGTCAATAAATTTTATAATTTCTTCCTCCCTTTTTTCGTCGACAGAATCAGAGAGAAACCTTATTTTGTCGGTATTTTAAAAATTTAATAGTCGGGCCAACATTGTGGGCGAACCAAAAAGAAATTTATGAAAAAATTTTAATGCAAAATGTTCGGCATTAGTAGGAAATAAATAAATTCCACTTGATTCAAAATTAAATAAATTTTATTTTTCACGAGAAAATCATAAGGGTACCCTTGAAAACTTTTGAAAAAAATTGCGTTCGTTTCTCGCGCTTTCCACCGTGGATTTACGAAAAAAACCCAAGATACATAAAAATCCTATTCGGTTAGAGGCATACGCAACCGTTTTAAATTAAATATTGGTCGGTTAATAAGACGCTAATGCATTCTGAATGGTTTTCTCCATTTTGACGGAAATGCGTGTTTTTCGTCAAATATTCTAAAATGTGATAGCAACATCAGATAGCATTTCGAAAGTCGAAAATTTATTTGTATTACACATTTAGTCAAAAACGCCAAATAAAGGCACAATCTAAGAAAAACTGCAGACTTCAAAATTTTGGATACAAACTGGGAGCGTTTTAGATGAAAACAAACTCATCAGTTTTGTACGTAATAGGATTGATTTTCGAAAAAATGGTATAGCACCTTTTCGATTTAGTTGTGCAAGTGTGTGCCGAAGAAATAAAAAAAATACTTAATTTTCAAAAATTTGGAAAAAATATTTTGACGACCATCGCCTGAACACAGCCGATGTTACTTAGCAAGGATGCAAATAATTTCAAAAGGAGATTTTCTATTTTACGTAAGCTGGCATAACTAAATTATAAAGTTTTTCTACTAATTCCGGCCATAAAATCGGATAGAAACCTTATTTTGGCAATATTTTATAAATTAAACACAGTTGGGCCAACTTTGTGAGCGAACGGAAAAGAAATTTATAAAATATTTTTAATGCAAAATGTTTAGTATTAGTAGAGAAATAAATAAATCCCGCTTGATTCAAAATTAAATAAATTTTATTTTCACGAAAAAATCGTAAGGGTGTGTAACCCTTGAAAACTTTTCTTCACACCTTCAACGGTGGATTTACGAAAAAAAACCTATGATATATAAAAAATCCTATTCGGTTAGAGGCATACGCAGCCGTTTTCAAATTAAATATTGGTCGGTTAGTAAGGAGAAAAATATTTTTAATTTCTAAAAGTCTTACCAAACGGCTTTTCCTTTTTCATTAGAATTTATGAAAATTTTGTAGCAAATTAAGAAATAAACAATTGCCAATTAGTTGACTGAATTCCACGAGATGTCACTACGTTGTCGAGAAAATTTGTTTGGGGTTTGGAGAGATTAAAAAATTTGCATGATTCGAAAGTTAATCACATGTCACATCATTGTCGTAAAAGTATTTTCCAATACTACATTACGTTCTATTACCATGAAGAAATTCTTTTAAAGTGAAACCACCAAATACAAACCAAAAATACAGTGTCAAAAAGTAATACGTCAAGAAAAACCGCGCGGCCGAAGTGAGCCGACCACAGGTCGGCGCCTCGCAAACTAGCAAGTGAAATCGGCCGAAAGGCCGATTTTACCTGCTAGTTTAAATATAAACATAATAAACAAATATCCGTTAAAAATCATTGACACTGTAAACAAATTGGAAGAAAAACCTGCTTCCAGGTCCTCTCAGCTCCTGACTTCAGGCCTGATTTTGCTTATAAATTAGTTGTCTAATTATTACTTTAATTTAAAATTAATTTTTTGGAAAAAAAACAAGTTTAAAACTCATCGAAAAAAACCATGTGTTTTAAACACATTTAAAACATGTTTTAAACAAAACCGTTTTAAACAGGTCCTCTTGTTTTAAACATGTTTTAAACACTGTGTTTCAATCAAAGTGTTTTAAACAAAACAACCCTGGCTGTATTGTTCAGTGTATACCTCTCAAATTGCAAACACGTCTTTTTTACATAATAGCGCAGTCATTGGTCTGGTTGTTAGTGCGACCAACTTCTAATGCTAAGGCGCCCGGTTTGAATCTGAACAGAGGCTCACTTTGTTGTGGCCGTCTCCGTACTCTGGAAGGTATGCAAAACCGGTGGTCCTTCTATACTAACGAATTGCCAGCATTAACAATAAAATAGAGTAACAGGCACATCTGAGGCAAGCATAGCAAGTTACATCAGATGTGAAGCAAGTAATGGTCACGGTACTAACAGTGTAACAAGTACAAAACGTCCTTAAAAATTACAAAAGAGTTTCCTTTTTAGCTGGATAAGTGCGACTAACTCCTTAAACAAATATTAAATAAATTAATTAAAATTTTTTACATAAATTAAATCAACTTTTGTGTTAGTATTAGTTTCCTATGTATATAATATCCTATATAGTAATAATATCTTAATATATCGAATAGTGAAAGATCATTACGATTTTTCTGCTTTCACTATTGAGTCCTTCGGCCCTTGTAATAACGATGTAAAATGAATTGGTCGTTAAAATCGGTCGTCTAGTTATTGATGTATCGGGCGATAAACGTGCTAAGAGTTTTTTAATCCAGAGAATCAGTTTGTGTATCCAACAAGGTAATTCCGCTTCGGTGTTAGGGTCGATGCCTACGCAAGCTGTTATGATCGAATTTTTCCATTTCACTGAATAGCTATTTAATATTTATTTATTTCTGTTACTGTTAACAGAATTGTTGTTATTGTTGTCTTTAAATAAATATGTTCACACGTTTCCTAGAACTCTACGTAAGATTCCAATAGTTATTTTTAATTAATTATTAGAACATCTTTAATAATAGATTTCCAAACACACGAAAAACTTAACGCATAATCCATATTTATTAAAACTTATTTAATTATTTTTATTATGGCTTATAAAATTAAGAGTGGAAATTAATAAAATGAATTTTTAATTTATACGATAGGGTGTATTAATTAATAACTTATCAGTGGAGGCGATCTGGTTCATTTAAAAAGCATATTAAAATTTGTATGAGCGCTACTTTATTTTGGAGTTAACATAGTGGCCAACATGACATCTAGAATATTATTTGGGTTACTTCTTGCCGTATTAGGATTTTCACAAGTTAGTATACTTTAACATTTATTATATTTTTGTTATTTTATTTATAAATATTATCAGAGCATCGAATCGGACAAAATGTATTTCGTGTTGGTTTTGAATCGCAGTGGGTTCGATTCGGTTCGAGTTAAAAACCATTTGATGTGGATGAATTGATTTTTTTTAATTGAATTATTGATCTATTTATAATGGACGTTTTTAATCGCAGATTTATAATATAAAATAAGAATAGGAATTTTAGTTTTTTTAAATGTCAACCAAAATAATATTATTTATAAAATTAAAATTAATAAAAACTGCTACAAAGTGTACAAGAAATATTGGAACCTAAAACATTTCTAATTTTTTATATTTAGCAAATACAATTAATACATTCACAAAAAAATTAAATATACAGATGCGTTCGAGTTTAATTTTATGCAAAATTATGGTCAGGTACCTGGTATATCTAAGCCAAAAAGCTTTGTAGATTGCAGAGCATAACATTAATTCAAAAAATTAAATGCACCGCATACCATACCTTGTGCAATACTTAATAATAATTATAAACGTTGTTATTTCAAAAGTAATCAGTCAGAATAACTTAATTATTTTTTGGGTAAATTTAATTTAAAACAAGAAATTATGTCAATTTAGAAGAGAGAACAAAGTTTCAAACTAATACTGTTTGAAGTTTAGGTTTTACCCTCTCACCAATAGTTATACTTGGAAATTTTAAAGTAAATTTATATTAAATATTTATTATTAAACTCTCTTTGGTGAAAATAAAAGTTGCTTGAAAATGTTATGTTGTAACTATTGTCTGGCCAATAACGGAACACATTTAAAAAATTTAATTCATCAATTTCTAAAATTTTAATAATATATATACTATTATTAATTATATTTGATTCCAATTTTTTTAAATTATAAGGTTAAATGAACAATAAAACGAAACATTATTAAACGTCTGATGACAGCAGTAACCATTGCTGAAAGCTTACAAATAATGTTTCGTTTTATTGTTCATTTAACCTTATAATTAAAAAAAATTTGAATCAAATATTAATTTCAAAGGTTAATAATATATATATAATTTCTATTATTAATTATATAATTTCAATTCAACATATAATTATTTGTGGTTTCATTTTGAAATTTTTCCTCTATCGCATATTTTTTAAAACGCGATTAGGGGGCGTTCAAGTGTTACGAAACAAACTTTCAATGATTTTATACCTTTACCCCCATAATTTATTATTATAAGGTTATTTTGTAATTTTTTTATCTTACGTAAAATTTATAATATTGCACACGCTCCCTTTGTCAGCAAAAGTACGAAATAATGCACCCCCCCAGCCTACTAAGCCTGCTTACGCAATACTTAAACGCCCTCTTAGATAAAATTTTTTTTTATTTTAGTTAAAGTTATTTTTAGTTAAGTTATTTTTATTTTAGTTAAAGTTAAGCAAAATAAACGTAACAGAAAATAGAGGTACATAATAATATGTAGGTACATTGCTAAATTTCGCTGCGTAGTCAAAGCTCTAATCTCCAACAATATATTATCTACCCTGTATTTCTTAAGTTAAAACTTTTTTCTCAAATTCTCCAAAATATTCTCTGTTGGGCTACCACAAGAGTAGCATCTCACTGATCACTAGTAAGATGAAGTTGGTATATAGACCTAGTCGGGACATAAATTCTGTTACACAGTTGAATTTTTTGTGTATAACCATCAACATGGATTGGGGTGTAAAAGAAAATCAGAAAGCAGTTGTTGCTTTACATAAGTGCGGCATTTCAAGTAGTGCAATTTTAAAATTGTTAAAGCCGTTAAAATTTCAAAACTTTTTGTACATTGTGCTATAAAACGGTTTACCCATACAAACACAATAGAGGACAGAAAAACAAGTGGTCGTCCTCATAATATGAAACCTCCAGAAGTGATAAAAGGAGTGCGTGAAAGAATTAGGTGAAATTCTCTGTGGAAACAAAATATAATTAGAATTGAAATTCAAATTCCATAAACAGTGTGTCACCCATATTAAGGCACGACTTAAAACTTGGGGCTTTCTGTAGAGCAACAAAGACTAACAGTAGGTTTAAAGAAAATTAGACAAGAAAAAAAGAAGAACCTACTTGAGAGGCACGCTACTAATAATTTTAAAAATACACTGTTTAGTCGAAGAAAAATTTAATAAGCAGAACGATTGTGCTTATTCTCACAGTTCCAAAGAAGCAGCAGAAATAATTCCAAGAAGTGGCCATTATCCAGCATTGGTGATGGTTTGATGGGGTGTATCTTACGAAGAAACACTTAGCTTCACTTTTGTGAAAAGTGAGGTTTTGTAGCAATTTACCAAGAGATGTTACAAGTAATAGCTAAACCCCTACATGACTCCCTCTTTTATGGAAACCAGTAGATTTTTCAGCAAAACTCTGCACTAGCACATAAAGCTAAAACAACCCAAGGGTGGCATATAGAAAATTTACTTGAGTTTGTTGCAGCAGAAAAATGGCGTTTTAAAAGTTTCGATTTTAATCTTTTGAATTACAAATTATGATCAGTTCTTGAAAGTATGGCTTGTAGTAAGTCTCACAAAAATATAGAGCTTCTGAAACGGGATTTGGTGAAAGTAGCAACATTGATACCCTTGGAAGTCGTGCGTGTCGCAATAGACGATTGGCCGCGGCGTTTAAAGGCCTGTGTAAAGGCTAAAGGAGGGCATTTTAAATAAATATATTAAATTTGTATTCCTTATGTATTAACTAATAAAACGGTATATAATATAATTGATTTTATTATTTTAAAACATTAGAAATTTATTTATTACTGTGTAACAGAAGATATGTCTCGAGGGGTTGACCACCTAGTAAATTTGGTGTACATAATTTTGTAAATAATTTGCAATTGTTTGCAAATTTTGTAAATGTGTGTAAATTATTGCAAATGCCTGTAAATATTTGCAAATGACTGTAAATTTTTGCAAATGACTGTAAATTTTTTGCACATTTCTGCAATTGTTTGCCAATTTTTGCAGTTATTTGCAAATGTTTGCAAATTTTGCAAATGTGTGTAAATTTTTGCAAATGACTGTAAATCTTTGCAAATGTCTGTAAATATCTGAAATTGTTTGCAAATAACTGTCTAAACTTTGCAAAATTTTGCAAATGTTTGCAAATTTTGAAATTATTTGCAAATTTTGCAATTGTTTGCAAAGTTTTCGCAAATTATTGTAAATGCAAATATGGTGTACACATTTTTTAACAGTGGTCAACCCCTCGGTATGTCCCGACTATGTACAGCAGTTTTTTTAACTGGCATAGTACCATATAATTTAAGTACCTAGTAAGTCTATAAATTTAAGTGATGATTTATTATAATAATTTTTTGATAAGTTATTATCTGACGTTATTTATACAATAAAATGTAGGTATATAATTGATTATCAATGTTCATTGATATCATAAGCTATCAAAAATTTGTAAAAACGTGAGTGGGAAACATTTGCTAATTTATAATAAATTCTATTTAAAATCATTTAATCTGATATCATTAAATTCATTCATATAAAATGTAGGTGTAATAAACTTTCAGATTTTCACTTTAACTACGGATATATTATGGTAGTGCAACCTGAGTTATTTATTAACTCAATTTCTGATAATTTGACTTACTAGTCTCTTTGGTTGTAATTAATAGAGAACCTGTTAACTCGGGAAAATAGTACCCGGAGACCAGTCGGTTTGGCGACGCGACGGTGAACTCGACGACCCCAGTGGTAAATTATTAGCCTTCACCGTGTAATATTAAAAAATTTTCATTCGTCTCAATTTTTATCCCCAGTGAATTATTTTATTATTATCATAATTATTATTTATTATCACAATTAATTATTATCATAGTGAATTATTTTTAAATTTTAAGAAAAAATTTCCAAATAGCATCTTTTATTCGGAGCAGAGTCTTTTATGGCTTTTAATTTAATATTTAAAAAGCTCATATTTTTTAATAAGACGAGTTTTAAGGGAGAAACATAAATAATTTACTAAAAAAGTTAGGAAAAGAACTTTGGGAATTGTATGTGCAATTTCAGTGAACATTCATCGAAAAAATATTTATATTTGAAATAAAAAATTCAAAAAAATTTTTTTAAATAAATTTTCAAAATGGCTACCCCCATTTTCAACACACAAGCGTGCTCTTTTTAAAAAGTGTAAAAATGTATTATTTATAGCGGCAGTTTTTTCATTAATTTCCGCCACATCTAGCTATCGATCAAATTCAGAATTTTAATAATCTCTTGAATTTATTATTTTTTTTGTACCGACCTTATTCAGCATTTTGGGATTTTCTATAATTCTGTGGAAAAAGGGTTGGTTTTCCAAAAAATCTTACTAGACTAAAGTTATAGCCCGTTGAATTTTCTATCCTAATTGGACCGTTAGTTTTTTGTAAGCAGTTTTGTTTAAAAGATACAGGGTTTGTAACAAAAACTAAAACAAAACAAAACTTAGAATTTTTTAACATTTTTTTTCTTAATGTAATTCATAACTCGAAATAAACTTTAAAAAATTACGAATCCATTAAAACAATAAAATTAATAGTTACTGTATTATGGCCATCTGAAGGCAAAATTTAAAAAATTGCTTCAAAGAGGATGCCTCTTTAAAAATGTTATTAAAAAGTATATCTTAGAAAAGTGTCTTCTATCACCACCTCAAAGGTTTACCATGGTCACGAAGACACCTTGTATATATTTTTAATACTCATTAAATATATCTCAAAGCTAAAACAGATCTCAAAAATGTAGATTTTACAGCCACGGGATTTGAAAGTCAACCGATAAGTTTGTCGACTAGAAAATGTCATTATTTACATTTACCGCGGATACATGCGGTCGTTAGTTCGAACTAACCTTAGTTCGATCTAAGCTAGTTTGCTTTAAATTTTATTGCACAGGTGTATACATGTTTTTTTTTAGTTCAAACTGAAAGCAATGATATAGCTCGATCTAACTAAGGTCGATCCAGCGGATTAGGTCGCTTTATCTAAGTGTACACATGTAAGGACTAGCCAGGTCGAGCTGACTTAGTTCGAACTAACGACCACATGTATCCGCGGTAATTGGCTGCAAGTTATAGTCAACATAATGCGGCAAATCCCTTTCACTATACTCCATTCAATTATTCTTAAAACGAATGGAGTATAGTATGCTTCCATATGTTTGTATAGGAAATTTAAGATGATTGTGTCAAATTTAAAATGAAGACATTATACAATATAAATGTCAAACTGTAATGTAGACAAATTTTAATCATGGAGAGATACACGGTAAAAGTAAAAATTTATTAAAGAAATGGTAAAATATTATAATAATACAACTAGTATATTGCATAAAAATTCTGCATTTCCTCGAAATCATGTACCAACATGTAACAATTGACAGAATTTAATTAAAAATTCAAAAAAAGTAAATCTGTTGAGAATATAAAAACACCAATACGTGCTCGTCCTGTTCGTTGGTGCAAAAATATTGCTTCTGCGTGTTAACAATTCGTCATCGTTCTCAACAATTGAACATTTCTTAGGGCAGTTGATATCGAATTTTGACAAAGGACATATCAAGTTTAATTGTGCCATTAAAGAATAAAAGCCACTGGATTATTTAAAACGCAGTGAGTTTCTTAATTAGTGTTTTTCAAAGATTGAAAATAATAAAGATTTTTTTAGTCATCTTAAGCGATTGAGACAGTCACTGGCCTGGTTGTTGGCACGATCAACTGCTAACGTAAGACGCCCAGTTCACAGTGCTGGTAACATCTTTGAGGATTACATGCTAGAGTACCCTCTTGAAGGAACGGGTAAATGACTTCGGTTCTATCCTTGTATCCTTACATAAGGAATCCCGAGAGAATATCTTTAGAGATGAAGTTCATTTTAATCTTAACAAGTAAAATTGTTGCATTTGGGGCAGTGAGAATGTAAGAACAATTGTTGAAAGACCACTGCATCCCAAAAAGTAACTTTAAAATTCATACCAAAAATTTTGGGCGGGTGGTGTCATTGAACCTTAATTTTTTGAAAATCATCATCGCACCTTTACCATCAATCAAAATCGCTATAGGGCAATGATCGAAGATTTTTTGTGACCGAAATTGAACGATTTACGATTAAATGACATATGGTTTCTGTAATTTCGCTGGTTAGAGCTTAGTTTTTGTTGTCTTCCAACAATCGGGTGTAATGCCGTGTTGCGATGAAGACGCCTCAAAGGCAAAGAATTCGTCGTTAAATAAAAAATCACTAAAACTTGTGTTTACGTTTTTTATTGTGCAAGTACTTCTTGGGAGTACTTGCTTGAAGCGAAAGTTGATTACGAATGCTGTGGATCGAGCGTCCACACGTGAGGTCGGTTGGTGACCGTGCTAGGTTGGCACGACGGCGCTGGCTGTCTTAATTTAGCGCGCCAAATCCAAACTTACAAACATGACACACCAGTTTCAACAGAATGGGATCTTGTTGGCCTGTAATTTTCACATGCGAATCCTGTGATTTAACATCATTAGATTTTTTTATTTTGGGCCATGTTAAATCTAAAGTCCATGCTAGTAATGATCCACCATCAATTGAAGACTTGAAAACGAATATTGAAATCGCTATTGAAGAGATACAACCTGCATTATACAGGGAGTGTTACGGAAAATTTTGTTACACGGATCAATATCTGTAGAAGGTCATATGGAAGTCATTTGGGTGATATCATATTTAATCCGTAATTTCCATGTGCCTACTTTACATTAATGCTAATAAAACTGAATTTTATAAAAAAAATTAAATTGCATTTGTACCTCGATTTGGATCACCCTAAAACTTTTTTAACTTCTTCTACACTTTTCGCATTAGGCTCTAAGGCCTGTCACAACTATTATTCTAATACATGTTTTTTAAAATTAAGCGCATTCCAAGTTTTTAGATTTTTAGTCCAATTTATTTTCGCTCCCTGGAGTCCACCCTCTTCCAAGATTTAATTTTTTTTCTATTTTTCCAATATATATTAACTTAAATTAAACAAATTTTAAAATTTTTGGTGCAATTTATTTTTTATTCACATCTTATAAATTTTCGAATTTTGACTCTACCAAGGCCTATGGCGTACTGAATGAAAAATAAAAATTTTTACTACGCAATAGTTAGTAAAAGAATTGTTCTTAAGAGAATACGTTACGTAAGACAATAAAAAAAGCTCATGTAAAAATTTTAAAGCAGAAAGATTTTTTATTTTGTACATTTTACACATACGCGACCATTGAAGTATTAAATAAATAACGGTATTATACTGGGTGGTCAACTAAGAATTTCGATTTACAAGCGCTCTAAAATTGTTTTGAATAGGAATAGAGAAGTGGAGTTGGTCTTAAACGAAGGAGGGCTCATGGAAATTCAGTCGCCATGGTTCGCTGGACGGGTGAGGAGCGTTCGTTCTGTGTGCGCGCTTATTACCAAAATCAAAATTCTTGCATTATTGTGCGTCGTCGTTTTCGTGCACATTATGCTTTGCACAATCTTAACCAATGTCCGAGTGCTCAACTCATTCGGAAATGGGTCAGAACATTCGAAGAAACTGGTTCGACATTGCCCCAGCGAGTGATAAACCGTCGACGGTCTGTGAGAAACGATGCAAACGTAGAGCGAGTGAGAGCATCTGTTCGCAACCAACCGGGCCTCTCGACACGCCGGCGCGCGGCCGCTCTAAATGTGAAGAGATCGTCATTGATAAACATTCTTCATAAAGATTTACATGCACCCTACAAGATCCAATTAGTGCAGGAATTAAAGCCAGGGGACCATCAACAACGCCTTGATTACGCCAATGAAATGGTGAACCGATTTCAAGCGTACGACAACATTTTTTTCTCTGATGAAGCCCATTTTCATCTGAACGGCTATGTAAACAAACAGAATTGCCGGTATTGGTCTTCAGAAAACCCCAAACAGAAACATGAAACTCAATTGCATAGTCTGAAGGTCACAGTTTGGTGTGCAATACACGCACAAGGCATTATTGGCCCGTACTTTTTCGAAGACGGACGCGGCCGAGCAGTAACAGTGGATTCTGATCGTTATGTGGACATGTTGAACAATTTTTGAACCAGCCCTTCAAGACTTTGATGGATACAATCAGGACACTTGGTTTCAGCAAGACGGGGCCACTTGTCACACTTCAAATCGGTCTTTACCTGTTATTCAGGCGCTTTTCCTGAAAAATTGATTTCTCGGCGTGGAGACCTTCCATGGCCCCAAAGCCCGGACTTGACACCTTGCGACTTTTACTTATGGGGATACCTCAAAGTGTAGTCTACCGCAACAATCCCGCACTCTAATTGCGTTGAAGGAAAATATCCGCCAGGAAATTCAAGCCATCGGTCCAGAAACTTTGCGACGTGTTTTCTAAATTTCGGGGTTCGACTCGAAGAGTGCCAGCAGAAAAACGGTGGACATTTGGAGAGCGTAATTTTTAAGAAATGAATTTCAAAGAGCTGAACATTATTTGTAAAAAAAATTAAAATTGACTTGAAAGTTTTGTTTTATTTCTCCTTTAAATCGAAATTCCTTAGTTGACCACCCTGTACATAGACATCCCTAAGTATGAGCAATTCAATGTCCAAGAAAAATTTAATTTTTATTTTTCGAAAGCAAAAATACTAAATCTATTTTAATTTTTCAGTGTCTACCATTTGCAGAAGCACATTTGTTATCTACCAATTCAGAAGTATTTCGTAAGTATTTTCTTTTAATTAATTAATAAATGTACAAATTAGTTACATAATAGAAAAATGGCAAAAAAATATTGCCATGCCGATTCGACATTATAAATTGTTCAAGTTCAGATTTTGGATAAAACTAAGACAAAGGTTTTACAGTTTTGAATTGTAATAATATTCTTCTAATAATTGTAAATGTTTATTATTACTTGTTGAAATTATATGTTGTATAAAATATTTTAAAAAGTTTAAAGTTTAATAAAATTTGAAAAGAATTAGAATTGTTAAAAAACTAATACATTTTTTTTCAAATTTTATTAAACTTGAAACTTTTTAAATATATTATACAACATATTCTTCTAATAGACTTCTTTCGTGACAATGATAATAGTTACCTATTTTCGTTTAAATTTCGTTTAAAACCTTCAATTTTTATTGCCTTCTTTTAAATTTCAGATACTACAGTACAGTAAAAATAGATAATTTAGTTTATAATTTTGAAAAGTGTTTGGTGCAATACTTGATAATGGAGGAGTTTCTCTTATTTTAAAATGTTAAAGTAACATATGAACATGAAAGTCGAATGAAAATGTAGGATACTGGTGCAATTAGTTGGTCTCAAAACCCTCTGCAGAATTAAAACAAAATTTGAATTAAAAAAAAATATTTAATGTACCGCCGTGATTAACCAATTAAAATTAAACATAGTCATGCGATGTTGTCTAAGTTGGTGGCTGTCAAATTTGACAAAAGTTTAACATCATAAATAAAATACTGATCGTGTGTATTTAACGATTATTATTTATTATCTTCACAAAATAAAAATACATAACGTACAGGCAGCATGGCATTTTTAAAAATTCTGATTGGTTTTTAAAACCCCGCTTGATTAGGGCAACCACGTCATAACCCTGACTCTTTTTGAATTGCAATAATTTTTTTGCGTGCTAAGCGTACTGGAAAAAATTTAAAATGTCTCAGTTTGACCTCTAGTTTAAAATATTGAGAAACTCCTCCATTCAAAAATACAGATAGCTTTACTTGTTAAATATGTATTACAATTTTTGTTCTTCTAGTTACAAATGACCACCATCGACTACATCACTCATCTTCATTTATCGTTTCTGGAATTAAAGCGTTTCTAACGACAGCATGCTTTGTTATTTTCAGGATTCTTTATTTACCAATAGCGTTTATAAAATGTCTATTCCTACCAGTTATATTCTGTTTTAGGATTGTAAAATTTATTATAAGACTTCCTTCCCTACCACTCAGAATACTAATTAAATGTATACGAGCTGCGTTATCACCATTTAGAATATTAACATAACTAAATAAGAAGATATAGTTTTGTAAATTCTTGTATGGAAACTGTTATGTATATTTATTATGATTAATAAAGAACCGCAATGCAAAATATTTTTCTTTTTGAGAATTGGTTATATTTTTGTTTTTCAAACAAGTAATTAATTAAAAAGAACATTTGAACTAAACAGATCTATATAATCAAATCAAAATCAAATTTGAAAGAAGTAGGTATTTCGAATCACGACAATCCTAATTGTAACAGTGGTTCATTTGCACGGGAGCGACATTGTAATTCTAAATTGGTAGGTACATCTTTTATAAAGTGGCCATCAGTATAATTTTATTTGTTATACTTTGTGCATTTTAGTTCTGAAGTGTTAGTGCATTTTTTAATGATTTTAAAATTAAGATACATTAACTTATTATAATTATTATTTTATTCTTTTAACTGTACAGATAAACCACATTCACCAACTATCTATCTACAAAGATACCTTTCTGCAATAATTAATAGCATTGCTAAATCATATTACATGTAACCAAAACTTTTGATAGTAATCTTCATTACACGCAGAGAAATCCATTCTTACCGTTCTTGAAATCGATCCAATCATGGCAACGTTCTTAAAACAAGCATTGAATTAAATTTGAGCTTTGAATTTGATTCAATCAAATCAAGTTTGAATAAGCGTTCAATCAAAGCATTTTTAACTTTCAATATCGAAGTACTGATTGCATTCTGTAATGATAGTTTATTAAGTACGACATTCTTAAATTTTAAGGTGAGGATAAATTTAGTCGGGCTTCTAATAAGGCTACAATTCAAATTTGCAAATTACAATTTTCCCATAAGAAATACATGTAAGTGTATTATTGTGAGATATTACGTCATTATAGTCCACATCCTATCACCAATCCGTACACTGTAGGTGGGTCCACAATGAATAGCGGGGGGAGCTACCAGTCGCTCCCTGATACCCGTCGCGTCAACATCTACACTTTGCCAAGTTGGACCGTTCTAGGAGATGTTTTTAATGAGTAAAGCGCTTGTCAAAACGGCTTGTAGCGGCCGTAGCGTAGCAGAGTGTAGGAAGTCGGTTTTGACAAACGCAACCACCGCAATTGCATAAAGTTACATGGATGTGGCCTGGAGGTAGCAACGAGGAGGAAACCAAATCGACCATGTGCTGGTAACAAGAAGACGTGCTACATTAATAAGAGACGTGCGATCGTACAGGGGCGCAAATGCTGATACGGATCACTTCAACAACGAAGTAAGCAAGAGAGAATTTGAAGATATGGTAACTAAAGAATTACAAGGAGAAGAGATAACAGCAGCATAAACGCGACATGGAACAATATTGCAGAGAGTCTTAAAACAGCGCAAAAAAGTACTGGCTATAAAAGAAAAGAATATGGAAAGTATGGTTCGACGAAGAATGCAAACAAATGAAGAAACTAAAAGAAAAGCTAGAATTAAATGGCTAAGAACCAAAAACAGGAACACCAAGACGAGTACAAGGAAAAACGAAAGGAAGCTGATAAGATATATAACAAAAGAAAAATGAATGGGTTAACAAGAAAATGGAAGACATCGATCAAGTAGGATGAATAACAACGTAAGGAATTTTTACAAACAAGTTAGAAATAAAAAAACCTACGCAATAAGAAACAGAGGATAACTAACGAGGTCGGAATACTCGAAAACAGATCCGGAGATAAAAAAATTTAAAAAACTTTTGAACACACCACGAATGGAAGAAAGAGGCAAGACCAAAAGTAAACATACAACTCGAGGATGATATTGATGAGCCAACAAACGAGGAAATCATGGAGGCGATCAAAAGTTGAAAAATAGAAAAGCGCCCGGTAACGATGAAATTGTTGCTGAAATGATTAAGAATGGAGGAAAGAGTACAGAATGAAATATGCAATTTGATCAAGCAGATATGGAGCACAAGAAGACATGCCAGATAGTTGGAAGGAAGAGTCATTGTGACGATTAAAAAAGGAAGCGCAGAAGAATGTAGCAACTACAGAGCAATAACACTCTGAATACTGCGTATAAGATATTGTCAACAATTATACACAATCGGCTACAGAATACACCCGGAGATAATCGGAAAGTATCAGTTTGGGTTCAGAAAGGAAGGTCACCAGTAGATGCATTCACATAATTAAGCAGGTACAAGAGGAAAGCACAGAATATGGAGATGAATATGCATAATATGCTGTTATATTATCTAATGAGTGTCAGAATATAAAATCCATCAAAGTTGATAAGAATGATTTCGCTGACCATGAAGAATTCTAAAGTTACCGTAAGAACGAATGTAGGAGAACTAACAGCTTTGAAGTGAACGGGGAGTAGACAGGAGACGCCTTGTCGGCGACCCTGTTTAACATTGCGCTCGAGAAAATAATCAGAAGCAGTGGATGCACAGGAACGGTAATAAACAAAGAAATACAGGTGATAGCCTACGCAGACGACGTTGCTATCATATCAAGAACCAAGGAGGGCTAATAAAATGCTTTAAGAAGAATAAAAGCAAAGCAACCAGAATGGGACTCAGCATAAATCAAACTAAGACTAAATACATGAAGTGCACAAGAGAAACGAACGAACATAGACCTGACCTGGTAATCGACGATGAAACTTTGAACACGTACAAGACTTCAGCTACCTAGGTGTACCAATTAATTGCAAAACATAAGAAGAACAGAAGTAACAACAAAAATGTAGGCAGGAAATAGAGCTTACTATGCGAACAAACACCTATTGAGAGATAAAAAAATTTCAAAGAGATCAAAGCTGATGATATACAAATCACTGATAAGGCCTGTGCTTACCTATGCGGCGGAAATGATATGTATGACGAAAAGAGAAGAAAATGAATTCCGTGTTTGCGAAAGAAAGGTGTTAAGAACAATATTGGGCTATAAACGAGATAATGGAGTATGTCGAATAAGAACAAATGCAGAGATTCTCGAAGCAATGAATGGTGAAGACATCGTAAAATTCATCAAAGCCCAAAGGCTAAGGTGGTGAGATGTAATAGATCCAGTAACGATGAAGTAATAAGAACAATAATGGATTGAAACCCAATGGCGAGAGACACAGAGGAAGACCAAAGATGAGATGGAGAGATGGTGTAGAGGAAGACCTGAGAAGAATGGGAATAAGATGATGGCCCCAGAAAGTGATGGAGAGGATGGAATGGAGAAGGATTGTAAAAGAAGCAGGAACACATCAGGACTTATAAATAATTGTATATATGAGGATTAATCCACCTCAATAAATAGATTTTGTAAGTCCGTAAGGACCGCTATATTCTACTGATTAAATATAATGCAAATAATAAATAACCACCGAAGACTGGGTTCTCCCTAAAATATATGCTTCATTATATTTTAGTTCGAGCGGAGTTTACAATTCCTTCTTGTATTTTAATATATTAAGAATATAAAAAAACTTATTTACAATTAGTTTTAGCGCTGAAAACCTATTCTAATTGTCAATGGGCAATTTTAATTTATTGTCAATACAGTTCAATTTGGTGTCGTTCGAAAGGGTAAACCTTCAGCTTTAATTTATACACACAAAGCAAGCAATTTATAAACAAGGTCTAGTTTATAATCAAAATAAGTTGGAATACGAAAAAGAACATTTCCGCCATATTTTGTATTTCTTGTTTCGTGAGTGCATAAACGCGACAGAAAATCACAAGAGAATATCAGCAGTGTACAGAGAAGCTTTCTTGGCAGAACGCACTTGTCAACATTGGCTTGTAAAATTTCGTTCTGGAGATCAACAACTCTCTAAACAATTTTAAGCCAACTGACGAGGAAATCAGCACTAATTGAGCCTGACCGCCAGATAACAGAAGTTGAACGTGGCAAAAACAACCATCCATGACCATATCTGAAAGCTGGAATTCTTTTCTAAATACAAAAAAAAACGCAATGATTTTCCGAACAACCTAATATGTAACAAATTAATAATTAAATCACAATTACGAACATAGAAACTCACACAAAGCACTATTAATTGATACCAAATTTACGCAAAAATTCTTAATAGGAAAAAAATAGAAAAACATGATGGTTTAAGCTCAAACGTTTCTCAATCAATTATATCCATTACAAAATCCACACCTTTCCATATGATAAATTATTATAGAATTCACTTGAAATGATCTTGTAAATAAAATTAATGTCAATTTAACGGTAACTTATTTGAGAGTTCTAAATCTCTGTTAAGTCTTGTTTTCTTATATGTTCACTCTGGTTTGATAAAATTGTAAAAAATTTTAAAATCGTGCATCATAAATCAATATTTGTATGAATTCCTACAATTTTGATTCTTTCAAAAAATAGAGGGTTTTTCAATTGCAATACTTTCATTGACTACATAATTGAGAAAATAAAATTAATAGTACAAATTATACATAACTGAACCCAATAAAAGTCCTAACCTATAGCGATTTCCTAGGTAAGTTTACGACATCTTTGGCCGGGAGGAATAAAAACATACGTCAAAAATATGTCGTTTTGAGATTTTAACACCTACGTACAGTTATTGATATTTTGCATTAATAGAAAATGCACGTAAGTTAAAAGTTATTACAATCGTTTGTTACAGCACGAAAACAATCACTTTATTGAAATTTTCTATTCATGCTGCAAGAAAAGTAATTCTTCTCTAAAACTTTGTTTTTGACTAGGTATGTTCTTATTCCTCCAGCCATAATAGCCAGACATTTTGTCTGTATTTTTATCAATAGTTAAGTTATAGATAAAATAGGAATCAAAAAGAATGAAAACTTTGAAATAAAAAGGTTCATTTATTCTGTACATATCAGGCAACTTTATTCTTCTTCATCAATCAAAAATTGTGATAAACTTTTGTGATAATTTGGAGGCAATTCATTTTTCAATTCTTTCCTATCGAGCCATTTATAATCGCTGTGTTTATCAGAAATTTGTCCCTTACAATGTTTTACCACGTAAATAAAAACCTACAAATAGATAATAATCAAATCAATTCATTTCTACGTTATTTTCAATTTACCTTTGCACCAACTACATTCCGCTCATCTCGAATACTTTTTGGATACTTATACTTATAAAAACCTGAAGGAGAATTACCATAAAATTGAGCTTTTATATCCCCTCCGCACGATTCTTTTAAAACTCTTTCAGCTGTCTAAAATGTTACAACTTGACAATTATAGAATAAATACACCAATATTATTCTTGATTTAGTTTAAAGTTATTTTGCAAAAAAACAGAAAAGAACTAATTGAAATTGTACCTGTCGTAAAGTTTCTCCATCTTGACGTATTCCTTGTGGTAACAAAAAATGATTCTCCGTGCCTAATTTCTGTTTGGTTAGTAGCACTAAAAATTTATCCAATTTCCTATTTAAAGATTTCACATTATTTTGCTTATCAGCTTCTGTAATTCTGTCCGCCGATTTGAACTCGGACAATTCCTTATTGTTTGCATCAAGAAAATCTTGTGCAGTCTCTTTCAACAACACCTCAGCATCTACGTCTGTGCCTTTCTTCAGTAATTCTTGTTGCCTCCTACAATTTAAAAAAGTCACCAATTATAAAATCGGTATAGGTTACATCATGTATAACTCACACTTCTTGCTCATGTTGAAGTTCGTGATTTGATTTAATACTTCTCTCAAACTGAATTTTTGTGATCATATCGTTATATTTACGTTCAAATTCGTTTAAAGGAGGCACAATGATAGGCTTTCGTTCTAAACAAACTGCACCATATAGATCCCATTTTTCATTAATCGTTTGGGTACAGAATCCTAAATAATTAAAAATTATAATATATTTATCTTGTTACAAAAATAGTGACGACATACCTTTTGTAAGAATTGCTTCCTGTATGTTAATTCCAGGCAGCGTTTTAACATTTTTATTTACAAATTTAATAAAAGCAACTTACAGTGTTTTTACATAACCTCACTTAAGTGCGATTATAATGCTCAACACAACAATCAAATGTCAGTGCTTCTAAACATTACTGCAGAAATCAGAGGTACTTAAGAGATAATTTAAAATTTTGAAAAAAATTCATTTCTGATTCTAATGTGTGTACGTATGTCGGATGTTCAATAACAGGTGGATATAGATGTTTCAAATTCAAACATTTCTGCCTTAGATCCATTTCTAAACGTTTGGCTGCTTGCTTGCAAAAATAGTTAGGTTTTTTACTAACTCCATACTCCAATACGTTTTTTGTCGTTTAAATGAGTAGGTGGCTGTTTAATCTCCTGCTTAAACCTTTGATGTTAGTTTTTCTGTTTATTGGGTTATTTTCTTTCTTGGTATAATAAACAGAAAAACTAACGTCGGAAATATAAGCAGTGCCTGTCTGTACAGTATCTGTACATTATCAGTATTTGTATCTACAGCCATCTACTTGTTTAAATTACAAAAAGTGAAGCTGACTTAAGTTGTTTATATTTAATACAAATTTAAATAGGTTTTGTTCTTTAACTCGCGATCATCACGAATAAATTTCAAACTGCATGCAACATGAATTTTATAATCATGTAATTCTAAATCGCTTTTAATAACAATACGTAATCATTAGGTTTATATAGTATACTTATTGTTAATAAAGCATCTGATGACATCAATGGCTATTACTGAAAGCTTATAAAAAATAATTTCGTTTATTGTTCAGTTAACCTGTTAATTTTAAAAATTTTAATTTAATATTAATTTCTCAGGTTAATAATATATAATATAATATATCTATTTAATTTAGGTAATTTATTTATTTATATTAGCGGTATAGCGTAAAGCATACACCGGCCGACTAGAAGGCGTCTCGAAAAGTCCTAGTCGCGTCAAATGCACTGCTGTGATCAAAGGTCAAAAATCAATCTGTGAGACATGGGAAATTATATTCCCTAGTAAAGTCAGCTTGGCTTCGGCTAAGTTGATCGTTTACGCACTTTGTAAGTGTGTGGCACCCGAAGAAAAATTTATTTATATACAAACTAGATTTCTTGCAATTTTTCGATAAAAATTAGTCTTGTTTTAATTATTCATAAAATAGTAAGTGTTTTTAATAACTCTTTTAATAACTCATCTTTTAATAACTCTTAAATTATAAGTGTACTTAAATCCTGGGTGGATTCATCTATTCCTAAAAAAATACGTCTGTACCTTGGAATGGAAATGGGGGATGTCACAAATTGTGAAAATGAGATAAACGGCCATTATTGAATTTTCTACTAGTGTAACATCCTTAGTGATTCCTAAGTACTATTAATAATCGTCTAGGCTATCAATTTTTTGGTTGTAAACTTAAACCTCATAAACGAATGTAATACAAATGAAATAATTCGAGAAAATTTGAAATATCGGAAAAAAAATGGACATCCGCCTTTTCTACATTGGCTTTATAATATTTTCATTTATGGACATCGGGCTTTTAAATGTATAATTTAAGAAAAAAACTATGTAAAATTGTAATTTTATTAAAAAATGGTATTTTTAAATTACAAAACAATAAAAAGCAAAATATGAATCTGAATCTTCATTGGTAGTCTCAGTGTATGGAGAATTTTATAAAAATCATGATTCTTGGCATACCTATTGCAAGAGATTCATAAGATTCTCGTACTTTTGCTTTTATATTGGCAAAAAACTGCCATTCGTAAAAGCAACAAATTACCAGAAAAGTGCAAATCTTGCCTTTTCTTGCGCTTATAGCTAACTTCCTTAAATTTAGCCTCATCCAAAGAATTTTTATTATAAAAAAAACTGCCAGGATGGTCAGTTTGGGCTTTAATGTGAACCACAGTGGAGATTAAAAATGGTTCTACTAAAGTATTTACTTTTCGAACTACTAATAATTCTGATTTGGCAGAATACAAACTGGCCCAGTCAATAAAATGTTTTTGACCCATTTCATGCACTGTAAACGATTTGTTTCTCATTTGGCACGTTCTCACCAACTACGCCCACTCTCTAGGAGTTTGAATAGATATTCCTGGTAGCTCCTTTATTTTTTCTATTATTGCGGGTACCCCATCAACCTCCATATGGGTATGACCAGTGAGGAAGAATTTATGATTAATTTCCTTAATATGCGGCATGCAATATACTTTTCGAAACTTTTGAAAAAGCCAGTTGTCCATTATAGGGATTTTTCAAATTATTGTAATACAGGACTACCGCTTTTTTAACCAACCTTAACTCAAAATTGCCAAAATTGGACATCTAAGTTTTGTATACTTAGGAATACTTAGTATTTGACCTCATCTATGCCGAGTTTTGTTGTTCTCCTAATTGTTTCCATTAAATGACAAAAATTGGGTTGTTTTTACTGTACGAAAAGTGATAGGGCAAATTTTTCTGAACAACAACGACAAATTCCAAACCGTCATTTATTTTCTCGCGCACTAGAAAGTGCCTTTCTTTCAGGAAACTAATTGAAGACAGGAACTTGAATATGAGGAGGACAAAAAAGATTAGGAAGTTTATAATATTGTTACCAAATACAAATTATGAAGATGTACTTCTTGTACATTTAGTATAAAATAATGTCATTTGTATTGTCATCAATCAGAATTTTGTCTAATAAAGAACACAGGTTTGTAAGACAAACTCTAATACAGAAAAAATGTAAACATTGCCACAGTCCAAAAAATGTATTGGTAATTAGAACAAAAAGCGTTTCTTGAAGTTTTTGTTTTATGAACCACGTTTTCTATTCATCATATTATGCTTGTCTTGTACGGGGCCGTTAAAATAATTTTTAAGCATTCTCATTGAACATAGCAAATATTTAGTTTAATATTTAGTAAATAATAACATTTTATTGCTTAGATGCTTAGAACATTATTTGTTGATTTATCAGAAAACATCTAAAAATCAGAATTTTGCTATTGGGAATAATAATTTTAACAAAAATATTAGTGAAATGGCGAAGATAATACATGTTTTGCTGCATATTTATTGGCATGATAAAATCAGAATTAAACAGAACTTTTTGATATTTGAAGCAAACCGTCAAATTCCAAAAAGTATAAAATCAATATTTTTTGCATCTATTTTTAGATTCTGAGCCAAATTCAACTAAAGTAAAGGGCAAATTATATTTTCAATTTGCTGTGGTCACGCTTATAATATGTGCGGAAGAGTTTTTGAAAAAACCTTAAGAGCCACTTAAGTTAATAAATCAAAGTATTTCGTAATTTTAATTATACCTATACCAACGCAATAAGTTTGTAAATTAATTCAATTTGGTCGGAGATCTATTTAAATTATTGAATGTTGTTGCGAATAATTGATGTTGCCGTCATAACCTTTTTTTTTGTTTTTTGACTAACTTTTGACTAAATCCCGTACGAAATAATTGCAAATCTGCGTTTTAGCGTAATATCTTTACGACTATTTAATTACAAAGATCTACGGTAAGTGTCATCTTCAATCCACTTATCTTAAAATTTTTAATTTTTTTTAAAACAATTACGTAATCAGGTCACTGCATCGCCTAAAATGAATTTTCCACGTTTTATGGTAACCCTAAGAAAAAGGATAGACACGACCCCTTGAAAGTTAAGAGCATAAATACCACTGTTAAAAAAGCGTATAGGCAATCGTGTCAGTGCAGTCCAGATCAGGCAATTCAGTCAAGCTCAGAGGTGGCAGCGCAAAAGAGCTTGGTCAGTTTGCGTCAGTCAGTCAGCGAGGTCAATGGTAGTCAACAGCCCGCGACGCCACGCGTCTTTTTTTTTCATTTTAATTTTCTATAATTCAATTAATTTTTTAATCAATCGTTGTTTTGTTCGATTAAAAGTGATCTGGTTACCGATTATATTCAAATGGGCAAGTACAATTTAAATTTTGTAATTAAATTCCCCGTCTCTTGTATTTGCAACAGCAACAATATTATTTTCCTTTGCAACACGTCAACCTGTAATAATCATTTAAACTTCAAAATATTAATAAATGTATAACAGAACAATTTGAGTTTTTATTATAATTTCTATCATCGTACCTAAAATTTAGACTAAAAAGTGGACTAAACTGAAAGCAAAAAATCATCTGATTCCCACCTCCTCTGGAAAGTGGTAGCCCCCCATCCCCAAGCTCCCTCAAACTATATAATGGTATCAGCGTTGTAAAATCCCCTTTACTACAAATTTTTGGCAGCGGTCTAAATTTATTTGGATTTCTGGAGTTTAATTGTACTTAATTTTAAGAAGTTACAACATAATTAAAAAGGTAAATAAATTATAGGGCGAGGGTCCGTCAACCCTGACTTCGATTTTTACCATTCTTTTTGCAAATTATGAAAGATAACAATGCCAGATACACATAAAAAAATAAAATTTGCGGACTGTCCACAAATTTGGTTAAAAAACGGCTTTAAAAATTAATTTGGAATGCAATTTTATCATTGGCTCTGGTGAACTATAACCCCGCCCATCGTAATTAAAATGGGCTGTGACAACATTTAAAATACCAGAATCTCGTTTTTACAACAAATTTAGATGAAAGATAATGGTGTAATTAGCTAATAAAAAATTAAAGTTGTGATCGGACAACAAATTTTCGAAAAAAAATCACTTTTTGTGTGAATTCGTTTCTGAGGTGGTTGCACTGTCAAAACCTATTCTCCGCAGCCGCCCTCGCCCTCCGGGGCTCGTACGGCGCTTCGAACGGTTTTGACACGTGCTAAACTATTAAAAATATCCCTTAAGCGGCTCCAACTCGAAAAGTTTGAAAGTTGACGCGGCAGATCTCAGGAGCGACTAACTCGTTTCTACCACTGCTCTAGTTGGCCACGCCCTAAGGTAAACCGCTAGAATAAATATGCACGTACTGTTACCAAAATGCATAAAATTATTGCGTAATATTACGCAATAATGCACTTACATGTATTTCTTATGGGAAAATTGTAATTTTCAAAATTAAATTATGATTTTATTACAAGTCCGACAAAGTTCCTCCTGCCTTCAAAATGCTTGTATTTTTCTGTTCTTTCGTTTGGTATAGCCATTTCTATAGGGAAAAGTGTACTTTTAAGTCAGGGTTAACGGACTCTAGCCAATTATAGTAATATTTACCGTGAATAAAAAGATATTAGATTTGGAAAACTCCAATGTGGTACTTTCTGTTATGTTGAAATTTAAATTCAAATGGATAAATCTTAATTTACTTAATTTAGTAATGGAAGACCATGAAAGCAATGGTTTAGAAATATATTTTTTTAATTCAAATTTAGCGAACTCGTTTGTGGTGAACGTTTTTCAGTCTTTGGTGGATATCCTTGACTCAAGCAAAATTTGATTTTTGGTGAAGTTCACAGTGCTTTTCTTATTAAACTTTTTTCTAGTTGAACAATTTAGTTCATAGTGAAGAGAGGCAAATATTTTAAGAAAGGATACTTACCACAAATAGATAGATAATTTAAAATTCAACAGCTTCACAATTACAAACTTGACTCAACATTCACAGATGGCAACTGCAACCGGTATAACTATATCAACTTCTTCTTCTTCATGCATGTTTTAGGCTTTGGCCCGTCACATCACCTCAGATCCTTCCATCTTTTTCTAAGTCTTCTTACATTTCTTCTTCCTACTGGTTTGTAGAGGTATATCAACTTTAATTACCAATTTTAATAAGGTAAATTTTAAACTGTTTTATAGGAAAACGTTTAACATAAAAATGAAGATTTTGTTATGTATGGTCAAAAAGCAAATTTCGTCAATGTTTAATTTTTCCAATATCGATTTAAATATTAGGAGTACAATTTTCAATTTTACATTATTTATGTAGAAGGACAAAAATTAAATTAAAAAACCGATTTTTCTTTTTAATATTCAGTATTTCAATCAGGTAACAAAAATAAATAAATTTTACGCTAAAACAAGATTTTTACTTAAAATTAAAGATCATCTATCTGAGGTAACAAATTAAAAAAATAAGTAATCAGTCAGTGGTATTGGCTTCCAAATTCAATCTATAGTCGGGCTCAGAAAAGATGAAGCTTGGTCATTTTCGATAGTTGTATGAAATAAGTTGAAAATTGTTAATCAAATGTGCTCTGTATAATAAATTTAAATCATAAAATAAAAGCGGTAAATTCAACACTGTCAATATAATAATTATGTAATAATTAAGTACAATGATGAAATAATTTTCTAAAATAATTATATTATCTATTATCGCCTAAATTTAAATCATAACCTAAAAGTGGTGTAAATTCAACATGTCTGTCAATATAATTATTACGTTGCGGTTAAGTTGGACACATTCACCCGTCAAGTCAAAAGAAAAACTACTTTAATAAGAATTACTTATGCATCCCAATAACTATTACAGCCATCTTTTTTTATTCCATATATTTGACATGTTGTAGAGGGTTGCTATTTATGTATTGAGAATTGGCAATACTGCTGTTACTAGATGCGATCCAAGTGTGGAATCGTGAAGTTTGACAAATTTGACAGTATAAGTAATCAGAACATTTTGTCATACAGACGCCATTTGTATTGTTAACAGTCAATTGAAAATTTTATCTGTGTGAAAAAATGGATTTAAATCGTGAACATTTTCGTGCGATGATTTTTTATGATTTTCGACGTGGATTATCCCAACAGCAATGTGCCGACCAGCTTATTGCGACTTTTGGTGATAAAGCACCATCCAAGGCCACAATATATCGATGGTTTAGTGAATTTAAACGTGGTCGTATTTCGCTGGGAGACCAATTTAAAGAAGGTCGTCCAAAATCGGTTGTTGTGCCAGAAAACATAGATGCTGTGCAAGAACTGATAATGCAAGATCGTCATGCGACCTATCGTGAGATTGAGGCTTCTCTGGGCATTAGTATGACAAGCATACATAAGATATTGCATGAACATTTAGCCGTCAAAAAAATTTGTTCGCGTTGGATTCCGCACAACTTAACATTTGATCAAAAACAGACTCGCGTGAATTGGTGCAAGGAAATGATTACAAAATACAACCGCGGTGCATCAAATGCAATATATAACATCTACACAGGTGACGAATCTTGGATTTATTGTTATGAGCCCGAAACAAAACAACAGTCGACTGTATGGGTCTTCCAAAATGAACCAAACCCAACAAAAGTTGTTCGCGCACGAAGCACCTCGAAGCAAATGGTGGCCTGTTTCTTCGGTGTAAATGGTCATGTGGCAACCGTGCCTTTAGAGCAACGTAGAACGGTCAACTCTGAATGGTATACAACCATTTGTTTGCCAGAAGTCTTCGGAGAAATAAGAAAAACCAACCCCCGAAGACGGATCATTCTCCATCATGACAATGCGAGTTCACACATCGGCTCAAACAACCGGCTATTTGAGCACTCAAAACGTCGAATTGATGGGTCATCCGCCGTACAGCCCTGATTTAGCACCCAATGACTTCTATTTGTTCCTCAAGTAAAGAATAAACTACGTGGGCAACGCTTTTCGACGCCACAAGAAGCTGTTAATGCATTCAAAAATCATGTTTTGGAGATACCTACTTTGGAATGGAAAAACTGCTTTGTCAATTGGTTTAATCGAATGCAAAATGTGTAGATCTTAATGAGAGTATTTTGAAAAACAATAAAGAAGTATTTACACCACAATCATTGTTTTATTTATTTATTCTCAATACATAAATAGCACCCCTAATTTCAGACGCAAATGACATATTTTTTTAAATACATCCTTGTCGCACTAATGCAATTTAAAATAATTTCAGAAACAAAGTGTCGGTTCTAAATTCAGACGATTGTGACGAAGCTTCATCTCTCCTGAGCCCAACTATATTTTAGAGTGCACAAAAGCGTTTTGAATTTTAGACGAACCGACTAGGATATTATGTATATAATTTTTTTTAGTTTTTTAGCTTTTATAGCGTGGTTTTAAATTTTAATAATTTAATACTAATAATACGTAATAAAATTATTAAATAATTCTAAATGTTTATTAACTTGTGAAATTATGTCTTGAATAAGTTAGAAAATTTTCATATTTCACTAAACTTGTAATTTTTAAAATATTTTATTCAACATAAAATTATTAAATTTTAATAATTTAATACAACTGTATAAGTGGCAGGTTAATTCCGTAATAGAAATCGAATTCCATCATATTTATAATATTATCCTTTTTTAAAAGCATACTATCAAGCTTATGGCTTTTAGGAATGGCCGACTTGCATTGATGTTGATAGCAACGAACATGTTTAAATATTATTTTAATTTTTAATTAATTAATTTTTTTAATTTCACCGGTTAGGTACCTACTTGACAGGGGCATTTTATATCGTTGAACTGTAATTCTATATTATCAACTGCATCGTTGGGTATATTTTGATACACGAATTTTAGATTTTCATATATTTTCGGTTTAACAGTTAGTTTATGGTACATCATATTTTCATTAATAATTTAAAAAACATTATCAATTTAAAAGCAATTTCAAAATTACTAAAACGTGAATATTTCATGACAAAAAAATTTTTAAATCAGTTAAATATTGATTAAATAATAATTGAGGGTAATGTAAGCATTTTGTTGCATTGAGTCTCCCAAGTTTAAACTTATCGTATTTACCAGCAAGTATGGTTGTTTATGCTAAAAATATATACGATATAGTGGATTTATTTTACTATCCGCTGAAAATCTTATCGATGGCGCCGTTCTCTAAAGTGAAAGATAGCAACAATAGAAGAATCTATAAAGTTTCTGCACTTGGGCTAAAGGAATATCTTCACTGCGGAAGTAAGTCTATAACAACTTCTTCTTTTTTTCTCATTATAGGATTGAATAATTTATTTTTACGAGTTATTACATAAAGGGGAAAGTATATGCTTACAAAAGTATATGCAATACAATACAATATGCTTACTTATTATATTTGTCGGAAAAAATAACCAGCTTGTAAATGAGATCCCAAATTAAAAATTAGTAACCATCAGATATAATATTAATTAATGACGAAATGTGAATTTAACATAATATATTATAATAATAAAAATAATACTAACAGCATGAATGGATTAACGAGATTCGCACTCGGTCAGATTCAGTGGTGTGGTGTAAATATTTTATAAAAGGTTTCCACTTGTTTTTGAACTATTTAAATCCAAAAATTTTTTGCGGTTATTGGTATGTTTTCGAATTTGGCTTGATTTTGTTTATTTCTAAAATATAACGCATGGAAGGCTCGTTGGAAGGAGTACGTGAGCATCGAAGAGAAAATGCATTTTATGAAACGAAGGTTAAACAACGTAAATGATATACCAGGAGATATATGCCTGTTTTCACCAACCAATTCCTAACGTTAGGAGTTCCCTAACTTTGAGATAAGAAACTCTTATGTCAAATTTGGTTTTCACCAAGCGCTAAGAATTCTTTAAGGCGTTAAGAAATCCCTAACCTTAAGTAATTCTCCTAAGAACTCCTAACGTTAGGAATTAGTTGGTGAAAACGGGCAATAATCAAATAAAATATGGCTGACATTTTGATCTTGTGATAATCAATTTATTTTTATGATTAATATGGAATATAACTTTTTGTTTGTTTTAGCGATACTTATTTTTATAACAGCAACGGCCTGTTTACGGTCTTTATTTTTCTTTATTGGCCCAACGAAACTCACTTTTGCTGATTATTTTTATGGTACTATATATTGGCTTGTTCAAATTGTTAATTCGGGAAAAATTGTAGAATTATTTTTCAATCAGAAACATTTTGTACAGTTATTTAGTTTAATAGATAAATTGGATACATTTTTGGTTAGTAAAATTCGTAATCAAATTTCTATATACAAAAGTATTCATATTTTTAATATGCTTCATTGCGTATATTCCATTTAATATGGTTGTCACTATAGCTCCAATTTGGGAATTTATAGAAAGCGTACAAGTAAGTGGATGGGGTTCGTACACATCATTAACTTTAATTGTTCAGTTATTAAATTTAACTCCCATATTTGTCGTTCGCGATTTGTCAATGTTTGTATTTATTATTTTTATTGGATTAACTCTTAATCGAACCACTAATTTACGTCAACAAATAATTGCAATTGAACAATCCAAAGACAAAGTGCTAGTGAAGGAGTCATTTATATTAGTATCGGAAATGCATCACGTAATATATCAATTAACCGAAGAAATGAATAATACATTTGGTTGGTCTTTATTATGGAACGTCACAGTTTGTTTTGTTGAAATAATCGCTGTCTCAGTTTCTATGCAACATAACAATTTGTTAAAGCCTCATCAAGCTGTTTTAGGATTATCTTCGTTTATCTTGGGCACCATTTCAATATTAACAATTTGTTATAAATTGAAACTACAGGTGAGCTTAGTATGATATCCAGAGAATCAATTACACGATTAGGTGTACGTAATGTTTTAGATTAATATGCTGAAAAAAGCATTAACCGATTTAACGTTGCCATATCGTGATGCGGAATGTTTTGAAATGGTAAGTACCACTAAGAGTAATTTTTTAATTTCCGGTTAAATCTCGAGCTATCTTGACTAATGGTTAACTAACCGACTTTTAATTCACTGATTAATAAAGTTTGGGGTTTTCATTGCCAAAAGTGCCGATTAGCTAAATTAAATTAAATAAAATAAATATTTATGTTGTTTATGGTTGGTACACCTGAAGTAAGCAAAACGACTTTTCCTATAACCGGACAGAAAACTGAAGTTGGCACATTAGTAACACTGTTCAAAATTTGACATTTATTTATTGTACGAGAAAGTCTTTTGCTCCCTGCCTCGCCAAAACACTTTCATTCTCGTGCACCAATGCATTATTGCGCGCACGAGATACACAAATAACTATTGTTTCCTTAATTTGAGTGAGGCAATAGCAAAACAAAATTAGATATGTAACAAACCACCAAGATACAACAAATGGAAAATTACAACTCAAGAATTTAAAATAGACAGTTTTGACTTGAATATTGAGAACAACATTATGGAATCAGTTCTAGTAATCGTTAACCAAACCCTAAACAATTCGATAAATAATAAATATGTTATTGGGGAGTTTACAATTTTTTCTAATATTTAAATATTTCTTGATAATTCCGTAAAATTAAAGAAAAATTTTTAACGAAAAATGGTCCCACCAGTCATCATTAGTTTAATTAACTAAGGAGATTAAAATTTAGATCATAGCGGTTACTCACTACGTTGAATAAAATATTTTAAAAATTATAAGTTTTATAAAATTGGAAAATTTTCCAACTTACATTTTAGTCTAGAACTCCGTTATTTTCAATTACAATTTCACAAGGAAATAATCATTTACAATAAATTGTTACTCCTGCGTATACTAATCAGTAGTTAACACTAATGGTCATTGAAAAATACGATTTCATAGTTTAATCGTTGGTTAACCTTAGCTGGAATTTAACCGGGCATTGGAAAAATAGAATAACACTAATAATTTGTAATTTAAAATTAAGAAAAATTAAACAAAATCACTGCACTTTTTCGCATAAATTATGTAGTAGTTTACCATACTTACTTATAAATTAAATACGTACCTATGTATACATAAAGAGTTCATGTTGTAATACTTAATAATTTTTATAGCTGGAGTTAGTTCAACTTCAATTAAATCACGAACATATTAATTTACACTGCTATCAAGTTTATTCTATGGATATGACTGTCTTAACAATAGTAAGTATTAGGTAGCTAAAATATGAGTAGGGGAGAGTGTTGTACCTCGGGACAATTTTCACATATTATTTTTCTCCAACTCTATTAGATTTTATAATTCAACTTCACAAGTGAAAATTATATTATTGCATACTTCTTTTTAAATTCTATAGTTTTTATCAATGTAAAACATCGTATATATATATATAACATGAGAAAAAATTTTTGTATGCCATATTTCGTTCCAAGTTACAGTAAATGTCGCATTTTGACAAGTCGTTTTGTATCTGTCGACATAGTTTATTATAAAACGATAAAAAAAAGATAAGGTAAGAATAATTATGTAGTGCAGAAAAGTTCCGGCGCTTACAACGACCAATTAATATATTCAACAAATATTTAAATTCATCGCATTTATATTTTCCAATAAAGTTAAAATTATTGTAAGATTTTTTTTGAAAGTCAAGTACAAATTGATGTGACATTGTTTTTCAAGATTGTAAAATTTATTGAAGTACTACTATTTATATTCATCGATGGTTTTAAATAGACAAAAAATAGATCAATAGTTTAAATTACAACAAACAATTTGAAGCTATGTTTTAATTACTTAAATTAAATAATTTGTTATTTAAACTATGATGCGAATGTTTCAAGATATTGCACTCTCTCCTAAACATTTAGAACATAACTTAATGCATTGAAAATTTATTACAATTTTTTTAGCATATGGGTATAATCTTAACGTTAATTATGTTTTTTCTAAAATTGCAAGAAATAGTTGATATATAAAACTTTATGCTGATCAACTAACATGCAGTTCTACAGTTGCAGTTTATACAATACTTTTTATGTAATCAGAAAATTGCTCACTTATTTGTAGCAACAGCACCGATTGTAATTCCACCTTTTGTGTGTAAAAAGTACATTATAATTTATCATTGATTATAAATTTAAAAGATACGCGACATTATGAGATAATACGTCAACATCGTAAAGCTAATTCATATAGACATGGCATATTATTATTATAAGCTTTACTTTCCCCGTAGGAATATTACTCTCTATTTCTAGGATTTACAAATCGTTTAAATGAGGAGGGTTAGTCCCCGTATAACATACATTACAATTTTGTCTTTTTCAAGTAATAGTCCACAGATCGATATTGGACTTTTGATCACAGCAGTGTATCTAACGCGAGCAGGGTTTGAACCGCGACTTACCGTGTCGTAGTCAACCCGTGTATGCTGGTCGGACATCGCATATACCGTGACATATAATTAATAGCACGATTTACAATGTTTTTGCAAAGCAGTAAGAATCTGTCTATATCTTCTTCTTTAATATTCCTTGCCATGCCTCCCCTTCTCCCACACACCCTTCGTTGGCAGCCTTTCTTTCCTATGTACTTTATTTTAAAAAGGTTTACTAGGCAGATTGCACCTCGGTGGTTTGTCATTGCCTTCCGAGAGAAGACGGTCAGAAAAAAATTCTTACTTTACACGGAGTCGAGCAGGTATTCGGTATCGGCAGTCACGCGCTTAACTGCTAAACCTATGACCACCTCCACTACATTTCAAAGAATTATTTATAATTATTGTTTTATTAACTTGTAATATAGTATTTTTTAAGAATGAATTTAATAATTTTCAACTTAAATGATATTTTAATGAGAAATTTTTATATTTGATCATAGACTATAAAATTTTGTTTTGAGTGGGCAAAATTTACTAACGTGTTAATTCATGCATCAAAATTTCACTTAACTTGAAAATCATTAAATTCGTTCTCTGCATGAGTCTCCCCTATCTTTTTTTAAAATTGATATTATAACCAGAACTTTAAAAACATAATTTACAGGTAGTATTTTTGAAGTTATTTAGAAAATCACCTGCAATTTTTTAAAAGTTATTTTTTTTATTTACAGGTATAATATAAATTATAAAAAGATGGAAATACTATCTTAAAACATTTTAAAGAAGTAATTTATGCAGAATTTATCTTGTCTAAATTTATAATCAATGCTTGTAGTAACTTGAACACGTTTCAGTATTACGCATCTTGCTGCTATGTTTTGTTGCGTTCATTTAACTCAATTTTTGCATAACTTTACATATTTTTATCAATTTAATGTTCTTTACGATAAAGATGCATACACACCAAATGCTTCAAAGATAGATAGATTAAGAGGGCCTAGTAGAATACGTATGATACTATTGTGCACTCACTTCCACTTTTGGCGTAAGATAGGCAAATTAGTCTTTGACGATGGCGAAAAATTTTTCTAAACCATAACGAATTTTCTAATTGTTTTTATTTTTTAGAATCTACATAGTTACCCGTTCGCGGTAAAAAAAATTTAAGCTGTTTTGTTGAATAATTTAAAATATATAGCAAAATAGAAATCATCATTATTATTGCAATAAATTTGTACCTTATATTATATTTATTTTCACAATCATTTTACAATAAATGTTTATGAAAATTGTTTACAGCGCACAGTTCATCATTATCTACTAAATCCAAAAAAAAAAGTATCAAATTTTGTTTAGTTTAAAAAAATCTTCGCCATCAGTAATAAAATAAAATATCATTCATTTTAATAAAATTTTCAGTTAGCTAAGCCGCAAAATAGTTGGTAAAACTTTGACTATTGTGACAGAGATGGCCCAATTTGGAATTTGTTTTGATGACGTTTCAAATTTTTAATCAAATACACTATATTTTTCAATAAATTGCAATTTTGTATTAACAAAATAATTGCTATTTACCTCAAGCTAGTACTGACATAATAATAATTATATTATTTTATATTATTATTAATCTATTAGATTAATGTGATATATTAGAATATCACATTATTTCTATTACTCAAGAGAGGGCTACATAAAATATAATTTTTAATGCCTGAGAATATACAACTATCTAAACAAAGTGAAAGGCAAATAGATTTCGATTTGTTGTCTCTACTAGGGCCACCTTAATGCCCGTACTAATAGTCGAGACTTGAGACAAGATTCGGTTTCAAACCAGATTTAAGAGAGGTTTGCAGAACCTAGGTTCAAAACGAAATCGACGCTTTGACTATTAGTACGAGCATAAATGTAAGACATTTGTGTTTGTTTATTTTCGTTTTATTATTTTATTGCGTGTTATTATCAATTTCAGTTATATTTTTCATAAATCTGTTTGTTTACGGTTAGTAAGTTAATAAATAATAAGTATAAATTTGAAGCATTATTTATATCTTAGATTTGTCGAACCTTATTGTATAGTTAAATTGCATTGTTTTTTTAGTTTGTTTCCAAAACCTTTTTAGCTTAAAAACCTTCATTAAGACTAACTCTCCAGATGAAGCTTTTTGCAAATTTTAGGCTTCGAGACATTGTGGTCTATTATTAATCCACGATCTCTTGATATAGATTAACAGCCTACCTCTTTTTCTGTTCATGTGTCGAAATGCTGAAAGTCTACAGTACAAAATTGTTATATCAGAGAAATAGCAAAAATCGATTCTATTCTTTTGAATAGAATCTCTTTGCTATAAAAAATGTCTGTTGCTTGTGTAATATAATAGTACCGCAATAGCTTGAATATTGCTCAATATCAATTTTTCAATTAGACAGAAAATTATGAACTTGGATTATTTAATTTAACCAATTTCTTTAAAGTATTAATTTAATATTACAAGTTTAGTTAATTTTTAATTGAATTTGAAAATGAATGAATTATGTAATTAATCCATGATAAAACGGATCATTTATATTTCGTTCTATTGTCAACTCGTCAGATGGACCTGGATTGATAATTTATCCTTTCAAACCTTTTCATGCAACGTACTTGCTCGGAATTTCGACATTTTTTGTACCTTGTTTAAAATATAAAATAAAAATATTCTCTAAACTTACAGCAATTTTGCTTAATTTTTGCATCTTTTCAGCTAATTTTAGGTAATAAAATCGATGAGAATTTTTTCCCAAAAACCGAGTACATATATAATCTTTTTTATAGTATTTATTGTTAAGAAGTAGTAAGTGGGCTGAAGATAAATATATTTTAAAAGATTCAAGATTGAACTTACAACAATTTCGGTCAGTGTATACGGAGCTCACAAAAAAACCCTAACGTTTTGTTAGGCCCACAATTTCTAAAATTTCCGCCAGTGATTGTACCTGATCACATGGATTATTTTGCAGTCAGATTAAGCTTTCTGCGATAACAACCATAATTAATTAAAACAAAAATTTAAGAATAATTAAATTAATATGTATTATCAATAACAACAACTACATAATATAATACAAATACTTTATACTGGAAACCTAATTAATAAAAACAATAACAATTACATTGTTTTCATTGCTTGAGTCATTTTACGTTTTTGATATGCATTGATTGTACTGCAGAATTGCAAACAAGAAAAAATGTAGATCATAAATTATTATTATTAAACAATTAAAATTATTAAAATATTAAAATAATTCATTTTATTACCACTATCGCAATAATCTTGCTATTGCAGTTTGTAATACGCTTGGTGCAATTGATACTTTACGAAATAAATTTTGTACAGTCCTGCAAATTACACACAAGGATGTAACACAGATCAGAGTGTATCTAAACATCTTTTGTGTCTAATGTGATTGGATATAGGTTATTTATACACCAATGTGCTGAGATAAACGCTTTGTTTAGATACACTCTGACGTCACTCATAATGTAGTGTATCTACACAACCATAAAAATCAGTAAAAATAATTTAGTTTGGGAACCGAACTACAAAACTCGGAAATGGGAAACAATAAAACAAAAGAACATGTCATTCTTATTTTGGTTTGAAGTAGATCTGAAAATGTATTCGGTAAATAATGTAATTCTATCAGTATTAATTAAAAATATTTCAGATAATAAAATAATTATTATTATAATTCAAATCTTAGTATAAATTAAAATTTAAAATGTAATAAATAACTTTAGTTAGATTAATTTTATATAATAACTCAACTCAGTAGCACCATATTTATGTTAATCTAATATAATAAATTTATTAATAAATAAAGAAATTTATTATTATCATAAATCATGAAAAATTAATGCTCAAAAACAACCAAATGACTCTTAAACATTAGGCTGTATGGTATTAATATAAATTTTTGAGCAATACATATTTTAATTTATCTATTCTATTTACAACTCTAATGGAAAAACAGTATAAACGAAGAATGTTACAAACGTACCTAAATATTGAAAATAAAATTGTGTAAACTTAGAATAAGTTAAGAAAAGCTTTCTTTACATTCCTTACCAAGTTTAAAATTGGTTATTTCGTGCTCATTCGCAAACTTTGATTTTCTAGAATATCTTAAAGTTATGTAATACTCTTCGTTAACACCCTGTATACTTATAAAACGGAATTATTCAGTGCATACATTATTGTAATTTCATGTAAAGATTTAGTTTGAAATTACAAAGTGAACTAGAACATCTTTTGCTGTTTGTAAACCTTTATTTACAACTTTGATTGCCTTACTTTTTATAAATTAATGGAATATCCACTTGTATAATAAGTATATTTCTATACAATCAATATTAAATTATTAAAATAATAATTATTCAAATACAAATTATTATTTTTTAATTTTGTTGTATTCCAGTCAAAAAAAGAAAGAAAGCGTATATTATATTAATTTAATACAATAGGTATATTTTAGACATATACATAGTATATAATACTTGTACATGTACGGTATAGTGCCCCTACATTAAAATAATATTATATATTCTTTCCGTTGAATACTGATTAAACTGTATAATAAGTAGCAGATTTACTTCACATATTTTAAATTCATCTTTTAAATAAATTTTAATTAAAATATATACTATTACATATACATTATACATATGTATCAAAAAATTTTGATATATTAATATTTGGATACTATATATAGTTTTAGGCATCAACTACTATCAATACTGGAATGTCCTATACACTAAAGTACAAAAAATTCGAACAAACGCTTAAAAATATTAATATCAAAAGCTTTTCATAATATTATATTGAATTGTAATTAGCAACATATTTTTAACTATCGCAGTCACCTTTTGGAATATATAAACATTTTAACATTATAGCGCAAACTTAACAATTAAAAAATTAAGTATATTATGCTACGTATAATATTAATAAATTGTAATCCAACGATTAAAAAATAATTAAATTCAGAACCATCTTTAATATTTTCACTCTTTTTAAATACTCTGCATTCTAATATTTTTCCAATTATTTAACTTTGGTCCTACTGTATTTACAGCGGTTCTGAATTGTACACATCAGATAATAATTTCAATTTTGATTGTTAAAATCTCGTTCTTTGATTATGCTTCCTGTTTACAAATCACAGCCACGTCAAGTATGACTTTTAACAACTTTCTAAAATAATAATAATGTACTTATTACGTCATGTAAAAATCAAAAATTTTTTTCTTTTAAAGCAATTAAACAAAATTATTTGTTGGTATACCTAAATAAATATTAAGATCATAAGGGAAATATCATCTACAAACACTCCTCAAAAGCTAATGGCAATATTAATTAAAAGTTAATAATTGGTGTTTTATCCAAGCAATCTATTATAAGTTTTAATTAATTTTATGGCATATTAAGTGTAAAATGACTAACATTATGAAATTTATTGATACGTTTAAACTACAATAACAATCGGCGATAAACACTTATCATTTTTACAATAACTAATTAAGCGATCGCCCAAACTCAAATTATTGACGCCAATAATTATAAAATTAACCTTTTGTTTCAAGTAACCGGAATAATTTTAATTTTTTGGCATGAAGGTGGTCTAAAAGTTAAATAAATAAATAAAAAGTTTTGAAATCGAGCAATCATTAATCTGTTAATACTTTTGAATATTAATGATTCACTTCTTGCTATGTATAATGAACAATACGTCACAACCATTTGAATTAAGCACCGGCAATAGATTATTTAAATGAAAATTAGTAGTAGCAACTATGACAAAAATACGCATAAATTAATAGTATGTCATACCAACATTGTAAAACGGTAATAGTTTTGTTTAAAGTGACAATAAATTTAAATTAATATTTTCTGAAATCAAGTGATTGTCTGCAAATGATTTTAATATAAATTTTTATTATTTGATTTTTTACCAACTTATACTTTAATTGAAATTTTATCTAAGAGCTAAAGTGTAGATGTTGAAATTGAAAGAAATATGAAATCTTGTGTCGTGTAAATATAATAAAATAAATATTTAAATTGCATAAAAGAAGCCTAGCGGAAATGCTAAACATAATAAAAGCACTAAACAGAATAGTGGCGATGAAAATATAATATTTACGGTAGATAAATTTAATTTAAAATGAAAATCACTTATTTCATATTTTGGTAAAATTTGTGAATATGATACTCGAGACGGAGTATCGCTTTTTGAGGAAATTTTAAATTGAGATGGAAAAGTAATATCGAAGCCGAAATTAGTCGATCGAAATTGAAAATAATTAATTGTAGACATAATTTAAACGCAATAATAGAAAATTAAATAGAAAGAATTCAGTTTTATAAAAATATTATTAAGTGTAGTAAGAATAACAACATATATCTTCAAGATAAGCTAAATAAAATTTAGCTAATTCAAAATTTGGTCACTGGAACTCGGTTTTTAATATTAAGTTTCCGGCGAGAAAACAGTTTTATATTTTGTTTTAAAAGCAAAATTGAATCCTCATCCTCAGCTTATGGTTCTAGAAAAGAGATCGAATATATACAACATTGATGATGTATAATACATAATATAATATCATTATTCCGAATCATTTTTACGTAATTATTGTATTATCTTTAGAGTTAAAATGAATTTTTTAAATAAGTGCATATCCTTTATCTCCTTATGAAAACTTTCACCTGTCAGTTGATATTTTTAGTTAGACATTTTTTAGGTAATTTTCATTAATCTGGAAAAGCGTGACTTCGAGCAGTGACATTATCGATAATTTTTCTAAACGAGATACTATATTCGGTGATGGGTCATTTGAAAGCTTCTTTTAAGAAGAATTCCGAGTATTGCTTATTTTTTTTTAAATTGTCCGATAAAATAAATAAAGTTAATTGCACTTGGTAAAAATTTATTTTTTCCCGGACCAAGTCGAAAAGGACTAGTATCAATTTGATCATGTATTTATTATTTCCCTATACATACTTTTAACCAAATGGCCAATCGGCTAGGATACTTTTTAGACAAAATTTGCAAATTTTATTCCAGTGGCTTACAATATAGTACGTATGTACCTATAGTGTCTTGTAGTACAATTTTTTGCTAACCAAAAAAAATGTCTAACTGAAAATTCTTTCCTGCTCGATAACGAAAAGTACAAGAGATCAAATTTCGACGATTTATCTTTTAAAATTAAGTTTCTTATTTTCGAAACATAACTTTTAGTTGTTTGGTTAAATTTTAACAAAATTAAAATAAATAGTTTGAATTCTTTTGGAGAAGGGCACTCAAACGTTAATGTGAAACAGAATATTTTGAGAAATATTGAATTTGTTTTATAACCAATCCACGCATTTTATAATAAAAAAATATATACTATATATTTTCAACGCAATGAGTAAGGAAGGAAGCACGCCAAGCAGCTATGTAATAAATATTGTAGCATAGCATGGAATAAATCTATATACATAAATCATCAAGAGTAAGTGTCTAAAAAATCAAAAAAGCCTTTTGCAACATCGAAGTGATTTCTTAGAATATAAAAAATTATTTATTTCAAGTTGATTTTATATTTTTAAAATTTGTATGATAAAAACAATAACTACAATTAAGCATTTCTAAAAATTATAATCATTTTTAAGGTTAAGTTATACAATCGTGAGTTAAACCAAATTCAATATTTTATTCAATCAGAGTAGATAACTCCTGAACTTGGTTTACTCGCGATTGTATAACTAAACCTAAATGTTATAATCTATGTTTTATTTACATTATATGTATGATATAGTACGTAGGTTAGGAATATAAAATTTCATGAATTCTAGAATAATGAACAGGTAAGTAATTTTACTAATAATAATTGTGACTAGTTACTACATTGCATGTGTAAACTTGATAAGCACATTGATTGCCATAACGACTGTAGGTATCCGGTATTATTTGCTAATAAGTCATATTACGTTAAAATTTCAACAAAAGAAGTAATAAATTTATCATCAATAGTCAATTACTAAAATAGCAGAAACACTCTGATTTATGAACGAAAACTTGAAATATTTTACAGCAAAATCTCGAGTAGTTACTTACTACTTGTAGTTTATTTTATGATTGATTGTAAATTTTCCAGTGGAAAATATAAAATAAAATGTAAAATTTGAAAAATGAACTAATAGCAAAATTTTGAAACAAATGTATATTTTGAAATGTGTAGAAAAAGCTATAAACCTCTATATACTTGTGTAAAGACTGTAAAGTTTACAGTTGTAGATTGGCAACTGGTATTGACCCACATCATCTAACTAATCGTCTCATCTAATACTTTCAGTTTATAAATAAACTTTAGCTTGACTTTGACAGCAACACTTAAATATAAGTCCCAAAAGCGGAAGTACAGTGTCACTCAAGCGTCAAGCTGCTATGCCTAAAAATCTTTTGCGGTTTCTCATAATGTGGTTTCTGTGAAAATAGAATTTTCGGCCGTAATTTATTTACCTACACCATGTTAGGTTAATGTAAACTTTATTAAATTAAATGTAAATATTAGTTACTATACAGGGTGTCGAAATAAGGTAGTATGTAATTTTAGAAGTAAATCCTGTTCTTTTTCTCGTTTCTGATGATGGAATGTGGACCTCAAACCGTATTTTGACTAAGATTTTCAAGGAAATTTACTACTTCGGTGGTTTACCATTTCTTGCCGATGGAAGACAATCGTAATAAAAGTATTATTCCGCGCGGGTTTGAACCGTAGATTTCGGATTAAACGCACTCGAGCGCCAGGTTGCAACCGTCCATGAATACATACTAACATAAATAAAAAAAAATCTGTATAGGATATAAAAAAAAATCCTAAAAATTCATACCACCTTTTTTCAGTGCCCTAATTATAATATAACATAGAAGTTATTTTCTAAGAAGTTATGTGCTATGTCATCAAATGGCTAATATGAGCCTGGCCAAAACTAAGATGATTAATATAATTAATGGCATGTTTTCCACTTGACTTCTCTATAGATTTCATTTTAGATTACAGCAGGCGCAATTACCATCGCACCCTAGTTTACCAAGGTATGCTATATAGCCTTAGCGTTGATTATAAATAATGTTATACGTCATCCAATATATAAAATAAAAAAATTGGCGCAAAAAGACGCGATGTGATAATATTAAAATTTATTCGAGCGAAGTAAGAAATGATAATATTTAACAGTCACGTTTAATCTAGGTTTACTGTCTTTTCTATTTTCCTTTTTACCTACTTACGTATATCTATAAAAATTTAATGTAATAAATTTATTATCTAAATTCTAAACTACACTTTATACATACAACAATAAAGCACGATTATTTGAGCTGGACTTATTTTTGAACTTTATAAAACATTATTAACAAGGTTACAGGGATAAGTAACTTTCTTTAAATCCCCTGCCGCGAAGGATTTGAATAATTTAAAATACTACTGAAGTGACTATTTCAAATTCTAATATTTCTGATAGATTGTTAGATTTGTATGCGTATAGGTGATTCAAAAATTTCTAAAAAGATCTGGACAATGCAGTCGAACACTGTAATCTAGTTTTTGCAATGCTCCTCGTCCATAGTTGAACTATGGGGAATTATTTGACCGTTGATGAATTTTAAATTGCTTGATTCACCTGCACTAAAGTCGGTATGAGCACTTGGGCCGATGAAGAAGTATTAATTTGTCATAAGTTTGTATCGACTAGAATGTGTGTTATTGTTTTTCTCAAAAGAAGAAAAGCTTTCAAATTTCAAGTGACATTCTAGGCTCGTGATCATTTTGAATTCGCAAATTTTTAAAAAGAACCTACGATTAAAATAATATAATGGACAAATTCATAATTTCAAATGTTTCATAAGTAATTCTTATCACCAAATTGATAAAGCACCATCGAAATCAATTACGAAATTACTAATCAATAAAATACATGCAGTCGAGAATAAACTTATGCTAACTTACAATTATTTAAGCGTAGCTGGACGAATTTGTCATTTTTGATATTCAAATATGAAAATTTTTAATTCAACTAATTGATTTAATTAAATATGATTATCGTAGTTCATGATAATTTTCGTTTAGATTATCGCAATATTTTTCGTATAAATTTTCGTTCAAATGTATGAATATAGCTAGGCATATTTCCATTATATCACATAATTATATTATTAATCACTTCATGTTCTAAGGATTACCGGGTTGTACTACTGGATGGAGTAGTACTAGTTTCCGATTCAGTTACTTCAGAAGAAATATAGAAACGTGGCGTAGAATTTAATAACGGATAGTCCGGACCCGGAGGAAGAACATTTTGTTGAAAATTTCCATTCAGATTTCCAGCTGGAGCGTAATGTGCGACCACGACAACTTTTCCTGTTCTCGATCGAGCTTTTCCTATTCCAAAGTATTGCGAGTTGCGCCAAACTAGTTGTGTAAAATGACCTTAAAGGATAAAATATTATAGTAAAGTATTCATTTATGCCAACAATTCGTACCAGCATTCACATTTGCATGCAATATATCCGGCTCTTTATTGTAATTGTATTGTTTAACTGCACTATACCAATATGTAGCTACTTCTTGACCTAAAAAGAAAACATTATTTATTTATTTTAATAATTAATAAACGTCTCTCGTAAGTCAGCACAACGGTTGTTCCTTTGTTATGTTGCAAAAACTCGGCTGTGCTGTCGTACGGTCAATACGGCAGAGGTTTTCAAGTTTTATAAATGCATTATTTGTTTATTTTATCTACCTATCACGTAAAATATTAAAAGTTAGTCTTACCCGATACATCAGTTTGCAATGCATTTGTAAGTCTGCAAAATAAATTTTGACCTATGTCCTTATCGTTTCTGTAGTAGAATCGATTTGTATGCGCCAAGTGATTGGCCCACGTTTGAGCTAGGTTGCATAACTGTAAAATATTTTTATCAGAAACGTAATTAAAAAAACGTGTTTTCTTTGTCAAAATTATTATGAATAATTGTATATACTGCTACGTACCTCGGAAGACATAGCTAGGGAGGAGAAGAATGTCTTTGGCGATAAACATTGTGCCAACAAACGCAATCCGTTATAAAGTCGCTATCTTGCCATGCTGTTTGTATGTCGGATAAGTCTAAAACCATGCTTACAGGTTTGTTGCTTAAGATCTAAAACAAAAGATTATATATTAAATTAAAATTGAAGTGTAATCCTTTGTAGAAGTCGTGGTAAGCTTAAGTTTTAAATCTCGGTTAGATAGTATCTATTTTATAATAAATATTGCTTCATAATTTTACTACCCCAGTAATAATAATTAATGTAAGGTTTAACTTATATAAATTTAGTTTAGTTAAATTATCACTAAATTTATTACCACTTCAAATATACCAAATATTATAGTTTAGCCTCTCAACAGAATTGAGTTTCTATAATTTAAAAAAAAGGAAACAATTGTTTTATATTAAACACGTAATCCGATCACACGAAAACATTACAAAACTTTTTAGTCCAAAAGCAATTTATACGAGATGAGAAAATTATATCTCACACCTGGCTTCACATCAAAAACTTGAATAATAGTGGATACCATTGTTATTACAATCATTTATGAAGCTCAAAAACTGATTTATTCGGCAATTTAAAAAATAGTAATTACTCAACTTCAGATTTCATTTTATATTTAAGTAATAATGACAAAATTCGTTTTATTTTATCTACAAATACCGTCAGATCGCAAATTCCTTTCTGCGATTGTGTTTGCTTAGCTTAGCAGAGGGGCATATTCAGTAAGTCATAAATAAAATTTTAATATAGAAGATTATAAAATAAAACACGTCTTGCACAATGATTCTTCCTATGATCGGTTGGTGATAATTTAGTGAAAATAACAAATTTAGTATTTTTAAATATTTAAAGTTTAAAAGAGGTTGAAAAAAATACAGGGAAAAAATCTCGATTAATCAGATGATCAGATTGGTGAGAGGTAAAATACCCGGAATCGTAAATACACTTTTCCTTATAGAAATGGCTATACCAAACGAAAGAACACAAAAATACAAGCTTTCTAAGGTGAGGATCAATCTTGTCGGAGTTGTAATAAGGCCACAATTTAATTTTGAAAATTGCAATTTTCTCATAAGAAATACATGTAAGTGCATTATTGCGTAATATTACGCAATTATTTTATGCATTTGGTGACCGTCCGTGCAGATTTATACTAACGGTTCTACCTTAGGGCGGAGCCAATTAGTGCAGTGTTAGAATGGGGTCAGTCGCTCCTGAGATCTGCCGCTTCAACTTTCAAAACTTTTCGAGTTGGAGCCGTTTAAGGATGTTTTAATGAGTTTTGACAGTGCAAACAAATCAGAAACGAATTCACACAAAAGTGATTTTCTCGAAAATTTGTTGACTGATCACAAATTTAATTCTTTTATTAGCTAATTACACCATTATCTATCATAATTCGTGGTAAAACTGAGATTCTGGTATATTTACGGTCGCAAACACTTTTTTCAATTTTGGGGCGGGGTTACATTTCAAAAGAGCCAATGAATAAATTGCATTCAAATTAACTTTAAAGCCGTTTTTTCAAAATTGTGTGAATATTCCGCAAATTTTTTTATATGCTATCGGGACCCTCATCTTTCCTAATCCACTTCAAAAATGGTAAAATCGCGATCCGGGTATCCTACCTGTCACCGATCAGATTCATATTATGCTTAATCAGCAACAAAATGATTTTCATTTTAAATTGAAAACTAGGAGATTTTTCTTTATCTTTTGTTGAAGATTTCTATCTTATAACAACCGTAATGCAAAAATGCTAATTGCATTGTAAGGTATTGTAATATTATTATTTTATATTCAATATTCGCGGGTTTAAATTTAAAGTTAATTTGAATTTAGCGCGTTTTCAAACCTTAGGTTACGCCATCTCGGTACGGTGAGAGGTGATTACGCGTAGGCGTCTTTCCGGTTGACTTGACTTGTGCGTGGGCTTTGGTTTGAGTGTTGTAATGACCGTTGTTATTTTCAACAGTGTTTAAAAATTCAATTTACAAAGGTTTTACGATTATTAATATTTAAAATATATAAAATAATTATTAATATTTAAAATTAAACTTGTGTAAATAAAATTACTGTAAGTGCTTCTATAATAATTTATATGATCTAAAATCAATAACTTTGATTACTAAAGGACAAGTGTTCCTTTATTAAAGGAAGCCATGATGGCGTCGGTGCAGGAAATTTTGCTTTGTTTCATATTATGTGCGAATAAGATGGCTTGATTTAATGTTGGGCTGCTTGGATTATAATTAAATTTTATTTTCGAATCAGGGTTTTAATTCTTTTATAAATACTTTTTTATGTTTTCGACAATTGGTTTGGTATCTGAGCGCGGGTTAATTTAAGCGTCGGTTATTGAATATTGGTATTTTATCTCTTGTGATTTATCTGTAATTTTGAGAGTTTGTTATTTTAATTACTTGTGGTTCGTTAAATAGGATCGATTTGAAGGTAAATTTATGTCAGGGCCGTAGTAGGAAATTTTTTAAAAAATGGCAGATTGCGCTATTGTTTCTATGATGAAGAATTACACATAGTTAGATGTAAATAGAAACCCAAAAGGTGCCTTCCAATTTTAACAATAGTAAAGGGTAAAATAGTAAACTATTTATCACCTTTCTGTGATAGTGTTGTGAAAGTTGCTTATGTAGGTTTTGACTGCGTTCCGGTATTTTATCCTTGAGGGATGCTTGATTAATTAGATGCAATCTTTATGGTATTATTTAGGTCAGATCTGGGGTTTTGGTCATTCCAATTTATGTTGTAAGGGCCACCGTTACGATGCCTTGTATCTACAAGTCGTTATCGACTTTATTTATCTGAGTCCATGTTCCCACTGACAGTAAGATGGAAGAAATTTTAATTATATGATAAAGCACACTGTGCAGAATAAAGATTAATGAAAATTAGTAATAGCATTTGCACTTCCAAACAGCAAGCAAATAATGCATACTCGAGTAACAATTAACAATAGAAAATCACAGTGTAATTATTATTTAAAGACAAGTTGTTCTCATGTTTACTTTTATACTTAACTTGCGATCAGATCCATACCAAGTATATAATAAAATCAAGTCAATATCGACAATATTTTAATTATGGAAAGAATCAATCTTGCAAATGAAGATTGAGGCTTGTTTCCAACTAAAAGTTGTTCGAATATCTGTGAAGTCGATAATTAATAAAAATATCTAAAACCTAACTGACTTGTGTTTTATTTCGGGTGGGGTTATTTTGTGTTCGATGTGGGTTTCGGAAGGTTAATTCGAACACCAGGCCATCTTCGTTTATTTTGTGTTTTACTTATCTGTTTAGTTCATAAGAGACGTCACTGGGTGAGTAAATTTAGTTATTAAGGACGCCACTGATTTTCGTTTCTGGTTCAACTACTGTTTGTTTTCCGTCTCATTAAAAAGTTGGGTTACGATTTACACAACGTGTGGGAGTTCTGTCGACGAACACGATATTATAGTCCAAGTTTATCTACGTTTGGATTTGAAGTTTGTAGCGCAATTTTGTATTACTTTGTAACTTTTTATTTATACTTTGTATTAATTTTGAATCTTGTATTACAGTATATTGTATGCACAACTGCTGCGTTTGGAAAAGGCAATCTTTTCATGTTGTATGTAAAAATTTAAATTATTCAGCCAAATTATCTAAATATTCTTCTACTTCAATTAATTTGTAAAAAGGCATTCACTTTTGACGAATTATCGCTTAAAATAGTTTAATCCTATGAACTACAACTCAAAAATACTATGGTCAAACGAGTTGAACGCATTATACTACACAGACTATTACAAGCAGCACGCAAACTGAACGTTACATGCTCTCATCAGTTTGGGATTTTTCTGATAAACATATTATAGGCCGATATTGCATCGACATCCCCAATTGATAATGATAAGTACTTAATTTCAACAACAAAAACTTTACAGTATTGGCAAAGAAAAAGCCGTTCACAGGACAGGAGCGGATGGACCAGTAATACTTTTATATAAAATGCCAAACACAGGTTTTTGTTTCACTTAACTAAAATACTTCATTTTTTTGCAAATAAGAGCCTACTAGAATTCCAAACTACAGATTCAGTGTAGATGTAACATACTAGTAGAGATAGGAATGTCAGGAGGAACTATGTGAATGAGATCTCAGAAACAAAGTAGAAAAAGAATTCAATAAAATTTAAAAAGGGTTCATATTTCAATAGTTGGAAATTGCATGTCTTATGAAGAAAATGGTGCTTAACAAATTCGAAATGGAGCAATAGTGCAACACAACAACAAATTGTCGCCTTAAGGACTGTAGTCATCAAAACGGATGCAGATACAATATCGTATATCAAAGCAAATGTTGGAGCCTTACAACTAGACTAAAGATGAGATATACAAAAATGAGAGAGAGATATGCTTGGAAAGCAATGTTATTCAAAACAAAAGCAACAACAATAATAAATAACCAAATATATGATAGAAATTAATGGGAATGAACCAACACAAAAATATAGTATATGTAACCTTCCGGCCACATAAATAGTAATGGTTTCATTGAAATTCATGCCGAACAGTTGAATACTCTAACTTAATAATAAACCCAAAATTAATATTTAAAATCGTTCCCAAAACATGCGTCATCTAGAGATAAGCCTCAAGCAAAAGCTCTTTTCATGAACTGATTTCGATTGTTCACAATACAAAATCTTGAACCAATTTGACCGTGGGTCATTTTTTGTGCAGGGATTTCGTGAGTGTTTTATTCATTGAATATTAAAAGGAAAACTTGCTGTGAAAAGCAATGAATTTTAAATTTACCTTCAACAGTAATAAAATAAAGTCTTTAAAATTGATGTGCAGCCGTTTAAATAAATTTCACCAATCAATTACATTCAATGGCAGTTATCTTGAAAGTACAAAGTCAATGGTAGATTCGGGAAGAATGAGCAATTTTCCGTCGATTAAAAAAAATTTACATTTCAACAAAAGCGTTTGCCTTTTATGCAGTAAGAATGGACTAATATTTTATTTTAATATAAAATTATATTTTGTTATTGTAAATAAGCGGATTTCTAATAAAAATGTTTTGGAAAATCTAATAATAAAAGAAAACAAGCTGAAGCTAAATAATATTATAAGCTTGAGTTTTGAACATAGTTCAAAATTTGCATTTAAATCAGAAAATGTTTTTTCTTTTGGAAAGATTTAAAATTTTCGTACTTCTGGTTTAAAAAGAGAACCCCGCTCTTGATGAAAAAGGTTGTTTAGTAAAAGTATTGATTATGCTTTAGAAGGAGTTTTTAGTATAAAGGTTACATTAGGTTGTAGTTCATTATAATAATATTTCAAGGTGAATGCAAAAGATTAGATGCATAGGGAAAATCCACCCGTTTGAATAGTCACGCACTTGAAACGGAAACATGACGTGCTAGGAGCTATTCATTTACATATCCTTTACCTAAAATAATGGATATTTTAACAGGAGAGATATAAAATTGGTTAATTTGTTAAGTTTCCTACATTTTGATTGTACACAAATCGCAAAAGTATGATTAATTAACATCAAGCTTACATACCATGACATAAAGAAATTTTTAATTTGTTAACATCCTAGTTTCTATTCATATGCAAATTCTTGCTAAAAATACTTTTTTTTTCTATACAAAAAGGAAAATAAAACAATAACGTGAATTTATTTATTCTGCCATAAATTGGAGGTCTTGTAAAAATATGAATTAAAAAGACTTTTATAGTAGTAGGTACTGGGTATAATGCCATATAGTAGTACTCGTAGAGTTATAGTAATTCATTTGAAAACAAATCTTCAAACTGTGAAAGCGTTTCGCAAATAAAATTAAACGTAGTAATTCAATTCTTTAATCGTGTTTTTAGAATTACAGGCCTAGATTGACCTATAAAAATCTCTTTTGTTTGTTTATGTGCAGGTATGTTTAATTCCAAATGCTTTTAATACAAAATTCATGCAATGATATTTTCATGAAATAATGTCGCAAGTATGTGGGAGTTTTTTACTAAAATTTGGAATGGGGTAGCTTAATATAATTTATATGTAAATTGCACACTGTTAAGGTCGAGCTGGTCTAACAAGATTATAATTATGGCAACAATCTTAACATATTTAATATAAAAGAAGTAAAATGCATTATTCATTACACATAATTATGTATGCACTATGTGTGTAGTAGGTATATTTGGAATGGAATTAATATTATAATCATATTCATGACAACACCGCAAAGTACTCGACAAAGCAGTGTTAGAATAAACGATCCTTATCATAATATGATTAAAAGTAACGATTAAGTAGGGTTAAAAATTCCATTTTTCTTACTGCGTTGCTTCTGAAAAGGTCAACACCCAATTTTCGTGATGCTTCTTAACTGTGATTTACATTATCTTGGCTTTTCAAATCGATATAAATAAGTCCAAAGTAACTTTTACCTTCTATTTATCTATCTGTAGAATCCATACTATACTTTAGGTGTATAAAAATTTTATCCCCTATGTAGAGGTAGTGTCGTGGTTTGGTGGTCAAGGTTCCGGACTTTAAATCCTTAGATAGATACATTTTATTTTGTGAAAATTTAGGACTTATGTTATAGGTCAAACTACTACCATCCCCACATTTCTCAAAACTCACAGTTATGACGTTTGTTTAGTTGTACAGCATTAAGTACCAGATGGATGAGATGGTGACTATGCTTACAGGAATACCAATTACGGATCCAATACAGAAAGGGTTAATATAATAAAAATCGTGAAAAAAGATAAAACTGAAGCATGTTTTAAAAATCTCGAGCAAAAGCATGAAATAGTAAATACAAAAGAGCAAAAACAGTTAAAATGAATTAGAAAATAATTACAAAATAATCTGATAGGTAAACGAGAAGAACTGAGTAGAAGTTTACTATACTGAAGGGAATATTATTTAAAGAGGTAAGAAAATAGAAGGGTGGTAGTTATGGCGTATATCCGAAGAATTAACCAAAGATATAATAGAAGATTATGAGTTATATAAACATTTTGTGGTTAAAATAAGTGAGCACTTTTTAAGTCAATGATACGTGTTACATCACAAATTTAGAGCGGAAAGTAAGCAAGGTGTTGATTATGTTATGCAGTGGTAGTTTATATCAAAAGGTTTAAATAAATATAGTTAAAGTATTAAATGGTTGAAGACTGTAAATGGTTAAAATTTTGATTTGTAAATAGTTTAAGTTGTTTAATTGTTTTGTAGTTTAGTTATATTTATTGTAGAATTTTTTTCAAACAAAACGCCATTACAAATGAAATATCAAAAGTTCCCACCGATCCTACTTCTGCTAAAAATTTTACTCAAGGTCAAGGGTCATGAATATCGGTTTCTTGCATTTTTCTGGTAAACGGTAAGTGTTATTGTAAAAATAGGTCAGACAAAAGTTGTAGATCACAAAATTATATACAAAAATTGTTTTGTACTTTTTTCTTAAAATCACCATTCCCGAGATATCGCGATTTCAAATACCGAAAGTAATAATATGCACTCTAAGGCTGCACGTACAGTAGATCCGTTTTTGGACAAATTTTGGCAAAGGTCAATGCTATCCTTTACTATTACCGATCACTCGCGTCTATGTCCAATTCGTCCAAATTTGTTCGAAAACGAATCCACTGTACGCAGCCTGTATACGTCATTGGACGTTAAATATAAGAAAAAATATGGAAGTATTGGTTAAGATATTAAGAAACATTTACAGGTGCAAACATTTTAGTGAAACAAGCTGATAATAACCCTAAAATCCTGATAATTAAAACAGCAATAAAGCAATTCAATAAAACTAATACAACTATCTTTACAATTTGTTAATATTGCTTGATAAGGTCGAGGATAAGATTATTTACTTTTTAAAGCCCGGGAAAGCTCGAGTACAAAAAAAAGTGGAACGGATTATTGTTGGTTTCCAGAAAATTTTAGTCTTATTCATGATCTTCAAATGCTCCTTTAACAGTAATGCCTTTATCTTTGATTTCTTCTTGCTGGATTTCTGTATGTAATTCTAAAAAGAAAGATACATTAGTTGTTTCCTCATTGATACCACAGAACATCTGACATATGTATATTCATAGATGCAAGTGATCTGTAATAGTGAAGGATAGAATTATTGTTCTTCAGAATTTGTTCGAAAACGGTTCCACTGCATGCACTGTCTTAAATCTCGATATCTCAGGATTCGTAGAAAAAAAGTATAAAAACAATTTTTGTAGAGAATTACATAATCTACAACTTTTGTCTGATCTATTTTTACGATAACACTAAAGCGTTTACGACAAAAATGCGAAAAACCGATATTTATTACCTTTGATCTTGAATAAATTTTTTAGCAGAAGTGGGATCGATGGGGACTTCTGATATAGTTGGGCCCAGGAAAGATGAGGCTTCGTCACAATCATCTGAATTTAGAACCGACAATTTGTTTCTTAACTTATTTTAAATTGCAGTAGTGTGACAAGAATGTATTTATCAAAATATATCAATTGCGTCTGAATTTAGAAATGTTATAGGAGATTACAGTAGAACCCCGATTATCCGTGCGCGGATTATCCGTGAAGCGGTTTATCCGTGGGCCCATTATACATCGATTACCGTCAGATTATTATGCGTGCGGCGGCTTATCCGTGCGGCGCCAGCGGTTTATCCGTGGACATTCGCAACTTTAGTAGTATACTATGCGAAATCAAATATATAAATTTATGCTTACTTCAGAGCTGCACTTGGATTACATACAAAGCTGTTTAGTGTATTTTTGTAATAATTTAACAAAAACGTCACGTATTATTATCCGTGTTTTTCAATTATCCGTGCCGAGCACGGTCCCGGTCGGCCCGGATAATCGAGGTTCTACTGTACAATATGTCAAATGTACGCAATAGAATAAGATAGGTGCAATAGTTATTAGGATGCACAGTAATTCTTATTAAAGTAGTTTTTATTTTGACTTGACGTACGTCCAACTTAACCTCAACGTAATAATTATATTGACAGGCATGTTAAATTTACACCACTTTTATTTTATGATTTAAATTTATGTAATAATAGATAATATAATTATTATAGTAAATTATTTAATCCTAGACTTCACCTCTACATAATTATTATTATATCGACAGTGTCGAATTTAACGTTTTATTTTATAATTTAAATTTATTATATAGAACACTCATATGACTAACAATTCTGAACTTATTTTATGCAAATATCGAAAATGACCAAGATTCATCTTTCCGGGCCTGACTATATTTTATTTGTGATAGTGCACTTAAAACCTATACAATTTTCAGCTCAATGCGAATTTTTGCAAAGTTAAATGTTTATTTTGACTGGACTAGTAATTTTGAATATAAAATTAAAGGAATATTGTAATGATACTTACTACCAGTCACCTCTATTATAAATGATGTATACAAATAAGCTGAAAAATGGGATCAATGGTTGGAAATCGTCTTTTATCAAACGGAATTGTTCAGGGAACAATATGAGGTGAGCAAAGGACCTGAATAAAGGTACCATAAATTTAAATTTGATAAGGATTGTTTCATTAATATATGTTGTAATTGAGTTAATCTAAATATCTATACAAGTATGTATATTTACGTCAATAATTCGACATAAGAAAATTGACAAAATTCAAGAAGACAAAATTCAAATTAAATAATAAAAATGATCACGTTACAATAAAAATTACAATAAATAAAAATAACTTTAAAAAAGTTTTGATCAGCATAGTTGTTTGTTATCTCAACTTCATGATGATGATAACTTATTGAAAAAATTTCTGAAACTTCAAAAACGCATATACTGTCAAAAGTTCTTTTGTTCTCTTTTCAACTGTACAAAAGAAGGCTTTTGATATTTTGTTCTTTAACTAGGTTCTTTATTGATTTAAATTGTTTTTTTGTCTTGTTTCGCAGAAACAAAGAGCTGTTGTACATATGTATGTGTACCTTCGGTCTGAATATGTACCATGGAGGTGCATCATACGTGTGCAGAGAGTAAAGTCATTATTTTAAGAGTTTCAGAAATAATGATTTGCAGTGTGCTCTGCAAGGTAATCAATCCTTCTAGTGCTCCTATGGCTTTTTTCTACATTGTAAAAATTCGGTTTGGGTGTGCTAAGTGATCCTAAATCTGAAAACCGTACACCATTTTGGCATGAAACGTCAAAAAAGAATATAAAAATTTTGCAGCTATTTTTCTTTTATTCTAGGGTCTCATATAAAAGTCTATGTGCAAGTTCACAATTAGTACTCACTGGTTGGGCGCGCCGGCACTTTTCCTGGTGTACTTGGCATTAGAAAATTTGAAGTTATTTTCATTTCATTAAATTCATTTATATACTAATTATTAGTATATAAATGAATTAGAATTAGAAGAGTACATTAAATTCATTTATATACTAATTATTAGTATATAAATGAATTTAAAGTGAAATTAATATAGTAAAATTTTAGTGAATACTTTTTGCAGCTGGTTAGTATAGTGTAAGAGCATGGATTTTGTTTTTAAGTGTGGTTTTTCTAAAACGTTCCAAGCGTGGAACAGGAATGGAGAAAACCATCAATAAACCAATTGGGAAAAGAGATGTATTTCTAAGGAACGGAAGTTTCCGAATTTCTTCCGAAGAAAATTGAAAGAAAAATTGAACGACCAGCTAGAATTTTTTATTCTGAATACTGCAGAAATTCAATAGTCTATTAGGGACATAACCAAAAAAAAGCGTGAAGCAAGATTAGCGTTAGAGACTTAACAAAAAAATTCGCAAAATTAAACATTTTTATGATCATTTTATTTTGCTTTTTGTATATTGGAATAGTTATTGATATTTTGAGAGTGTCCGGAAAGATTCCGTATGTAATGCACGTGTTCAAAATATGACACAGTACTAGTAGAATCTCTTGATAAATGAATTTTACGATTTTGATAATTAAGTTAAGTCGTAGATGGTGAGCTTTTTAGTTGTAATACTGCTATTCTACTTTGGCTTCAATCATGTAAAAATGTGGATGTTTCTATTTTCGGAAAAACCCAATTTAAGTATTGTAATAGGTTTATGGTTACTTTTAATATTTTCTTGTTCAAACTTTCGTCAGACCTTCAAAAGAGAAGTCGTTTGCTGTAAGTGATATGTTCTCATTGAGTTCTTTTTCTTGCCAAGTTCTTTATTGGTAATTATCCAGGTTGTTTTTAGAGTATTATTTGATCGTACAATCTGTTATATGTTCAACTGCTTCTTGAGTCCTTCTGGTTTATAATCGAATAATTTTCTTAGGTTAATGTAGCTGTGCTGCATAGGTTAAAATAGCAGATTTGTGGAATTACGTTGTTTATACATATAAATTTAGTTCTGCAATTTGTTTTTTTTTAATTTTCCGCCCTTTTGTGAGTTTGATTTTTGTTTCGTTTGTAAGCTTTTTCTGGAAATATTAAATTGGCCGTTTCTTGAATCGTCTTGTTGAATAGGTGGAACTTCTCATTAAGATCCTATTCACTATATACACTTTCTCAATTTAATTTTTTATGTTTTGTTTAAGTTTGTCTATAAGTTTTTCGGAGAACTTTCTTTTTTATTTTATCTTGTTTCCTTAGTTTATTTGTGTACCACTTTATACAAATTGATCTATGGTCGGATATGATGGGTTCAGATAGAAAAACGGTGATGTGTTTGAGGTTTGTGAAAAGTTATCAAGAGAAGTTGGTGTTGTTTGAATATGATCTGTCGGTTTGGATGAAATTTTGTCGAGGTTGAACGATTTCATGAGGTGTAGAAAAGTAAGCTTTTTGACTGTGTTGAAATATGCAGAAGTCACCTGCTGTGATTAATTCCGTTTGCGAATTATACAATTCTTCAAGTAATTCCAAAAACTTGCTGGGATCACCTGCCGGTGATCAATAATTCGATATAATAATCTTGTTGACTTTCTTTACGTAACATACTGCAAAATTCGCCTTCGATTTTGATTAATTATGTTAATAATACCTGAGGAATAAGCGGTATTTATGCCCAATTTTTGTTTGAGAACAGAGTTGCACCACCATGTGTACTACTATGTGCTTTGTTCTGACAAAGTATTAGAACATTAATTTGGAATCACTTAATATGCTAAGCATGTGTATGTTTTCAGGTTTTCCCAGTGCTCATTAATAAATAAAATGTCGATATCTTGATCCTGCAGTATGTGCTTCAGCGCATACATTTGATGTGCAAATTTTTTGATGTAAATTTGATATTATAATAATACATTATAACAAATCCATGCTTCCATTTGTATTTAATCAGGGACTTTTGAAGTGCCAATCTTGTCACAAATGCGTTATAATTTAAACTATTTCAACTAAAGCTTGGATAAACCTAAAATGAATTATAAATCAGTCGGCAACCAATTAGTTGATTTGAAATTAAATTATCTAGTGCTGTTAGAGTGCATCTAGATATTGCATGACAACTGGCACGAGTAATACAATTATTTTAGTCGAAAACCTATAATATATCTATCACCGATATTATCTAATTGCAGTTCTATTATAATTATTAAATATCATGATATAATCAATCAACGGTATATTTTGAAACTTAAGATTCCAAAAAAAATATACGCTTTTCACATTAAATTTAAGCCATATATTGATGCATGATATTGTACTTCTATTGCTATACCAGAATAATAATATTTGCTGCTTTATATGCTACCAGTATTTATTTACCAAATTTTTACTAAAATATTATACACATCATAAAAGTCATTTAGATGTTCACTTGACGGATTTTAATTTGCCACAACTAAATATATTTATTAATATGTATAACAAAACAAGTTATAAATGGTATTATTGAAATGACCAGTTCGTAAATCGCAAATACAGAAAAAGTCGTATAGAATTGCCAGTTGGTGTTATTTGCGAAAGGTAGGTACTTACAGAAGACCAAATAATCCTAACCGAATTTAATATCATGAAACTTTATCTGTAAGTGTTTCAGTTGAGCGGAATAATGTTTAAAACTATCATATCCACAAACGTGATATACTACTAAGTACGTTATCGTATTGCGGTAAAAATTCGTGTAGAATTTCAGTACTTTTCCCAAACTTTATTTCATCAATCTAAGAAATAAAATCTATATTAAATTATTATTATCAAGTTGGTAAACAAAATTTAAGAAAGAACAGTAACGCGAATGATATATAAGAAAGATTGATAATTGCAATAAGATAAGGTTCGTAAAGTTCAATAATGCTGTAATAATACAATAACGGTGCAGACTTTCTAATAATAAAAATGACAAATAGCAAAAACTCAATGTGCCGACAGTTTCTTTTATTCGGAAAGTAAACTAAATAATATAGAAAAATAAGATAACCATGCAGTGGCGGTTCTTGCTATGGTTTGCCGGTTTATGCAACCCCAAAAATAGTAAAGAAAAAATATTTTATTGTAATGTAATTCAATGTAATAATAAACAATGCAATAGATTTAATTTAATTAAATTAGAAATAAGTTGAAATAAAAAGTCTCAAGAGACTTATTCAAAATTTCAACATTAATCAAGCCATTTATAGTATTACGGAATTGTGACATAAAAAAGGTTTTTGTTGTTCTCCGCACTTGTCATTTGGTGGGAAAAACATAAACAAAAAGAGATTTGATCGATATAAACTATTTAAGCGACCGAATTAAGATACACAAAATGTAAAAAGTACAGTTTTGTTCTTTAGTCTACGTAAATTTTACAGAAAACGGAAAAAAATAGATATTTTGTTATTCCAGAACGGGCAGGAAGTTACAGATCACAGAAATTGTATGTTACCTGGGTTTTTTATTTTAAGATTCTTCAAAATATTGGCTAATGTTATTTACTTGTGAAAATTGCGTTCATTTGTAAAATAAATAAATGTTGATATTATGTACTATTTCTGTTGAGCTTGTTAATTGAAATACAAGATAATCCAAGGGATTATCTCCTTACGGTTAATGAGCTGATAACAGATTATTGCTTCTACAAAACCCCTGTCTCCGTGAGATCGATATTTGTCTGTACAGTAATTATTTTTTTCTTCTTAGAAGTAATCTTATGTTTAAAAAACATTTTCGGAATTTCATTATATTGCAATTTATTACTTCTGTAAGCGTTCATTTGTAATTCTTCATATTTGATGAAATTTTTTTGCAAAGTCGTAATTTTTAATTTAAATAATATTACCTACTTCATAGTACCTACTTTTTTGAATACAAGACTAAATAAATACTTCAAAATTAATGAATACTTTATAGGAGTAATTTGTATATTATGCACAGCAAGAGTTTACTAATTTCACAGAAGGGTACTATTTGTAATTCGTAGCCTTTGCAAAGAAAAGTTAAATAAAAGTTTGTAGAAGTCACAAAATAAGTATATTAAGCAATAACATGCATTTCGTGCATAGGTTACATTCCTCATCTTTACTTTGAAACTTGAACAATATGTAATTTTACTAAGTAGAGCAAATAAACCTTTCATACATTTTATATTAAAAACAGTGCATTTTTTAAAAATTATTCTACCATTAATCTTTAATTTCCTCATTTTAATTTAATTAAAATTTAAAAAAAGATAAATTGTTGCTTTTTAATATTCTTAATTAGCTACTACTTAATTCTTACGGTTAGAATCAGCAAGAAATAGAATTACGTATGAAATTCTCTCGCGTTTTTTCTCACTCTGTATATCTTTTTGATTTTTATAACCCACCTCAGGTTGCTAATTATTTTTATTAGCCAAAAGAAGATGTTGCTCAATCGATTATTAAAACCACACGCCAAAAGTAGTTTCCAAATTATTCCAATGCTTGTAGATTGGAGTGCCTCGCAAGCCGTCCAATCTGTTAGTAATATTATAATAGTACTAGGAGGGGATGCACCCCCCGTTGCCACCTGTACCGGTCAGAACCCCGCCACTTTAGAAAATGAAAAGTTTTGCAAATACAATTTATTATCTTTTAAAACTAGGTTTTGTTATGTTTACTTTTTACAATTCCAAATAAACATAATATAGGATTGAGAGATTGTAAATAATATTCAAAGTATGCGTCCTACGGCCGTCGACCTTTTGGCCCATGAAGATTGGGCGATATCCGATAGATCGTTTCGCCCTCGCATAATGCCATGAAACGCAAAAACTTACTCTCCTGATTGTTAAAAGTATTAAAAAGTTGTGCACGATAAATTTATTTAAAGTGGGTAGCCAAATGTATTGCCTTCGACCATCTCTATGTAAACGATATCATAAACACGTGTCTGCCATTCATTCCTAAAAGTGAAAATAAATTTTCATTTAACTTAATTGAATAAAAGTCAAGACCATGAAAATTTTTATAATACTTAGGAGTGGAAGTGGGAAGACTTATTTAATGCAGTTGTAAAATCAATTTATTGACCTTTTCAAATAATATACGTTAAGTTCGTGGTAGATGTGTCTATAAAAATTTTATCTGCATTTTTTTAATAAACTTGACGCCAAGCTTACCTTACTCGCAATTTTATATGAAAAGTTACACTAATAAAAACAACTAATATTTGTTTTTTCGGAATACCTAAGGTAAAGGTAATACCAATTTAAAAAATTCTTTATTGAAAAAGTTACGAAAGTCCAAAGTAAATTCAAACATCGGCGCCACTTACATTTAAAATTTAGATTTGGCAATTTAAATCGATAACGCACACATATATCTTTGAAAGCAATCTTGAAAATGCCATTAAAGGAAATGAAATTCAAACCATTACAATACTTAACGATGTTTGGCAAAATAAATATCTGTTTTTAATATATATCTTTGGTAGCTTCATGTTATTTTAAACGCATCATCATTTATCAAAATCTGCGATTCCACAGCACAATGCAAGGGTTTAATATTACAAAGATGGGAATATCGCTAAAAGTTAATTACTCTATATCTTAGAATTTCACTAGGCATTGGGAGAAAATCAAAAAAGTTTTCCAATTTATTTATACATGTATATACTGTATTATTTTCTACTACAATGGAATTTATTTCACTTAAGTTATTTGGTGGAACTTCCTAAATATACATGTCCAAACATTTAAACTATAATTTTCAATTATTTTAAGATGCCGGAGCTTAGGCGCTTTTGGTTATTTATAGCTAGTATGTGGTTAATGCGATAATGGAAACTAGTATAAATGACATGAAATTTGTAATAGCCTCCGTGCATCTTCGAAGTTTTAAACACAAATTTAACACACTTGTAATGAAGGGAGTAAACGTTTAAGCAAACGTTATCTATACTCATAAAAAAATTTTACAACTTCATTTCAACCGCTAGGTTCAAGAATAGAAAAACTTAAGCGAAAATTAATAACAGGTAAATTAATGTAAGTAGCACTTTAAGTTTATTTTGTTTTTACCTTAATCTTATCAAGGTGCGATTTCTAAAAAGTATAAATAAAACTTAAAGGTACCGTAATAGAGATACTCACAAAATAACATGCCAATATTTGGTCTTATAGCTCTTTGCATCCCTAATAGCCACAACCAAGCCGGACCACAGGTTTGGCATAGATAAATCTTATTAACCATAGTTTTGCTAGTCAGCATTTGACCAGGGTGGGACCTACGAAAGTTTTTCCAATGTAATTTACGGCGAAAGATTTCAGCAGTTTGATTAATCTATGATAGCTTATAGTGCTTATAGTGGTGTTACTAAGTACGAACAAAGCCAAATCTCAATACTATCAGTTTGTACCTGTTCATCGCAAGAGATAAATATCCCATTTAGTTGTTATGAGCAAAGAGTGAATATCAAGTTTTGCTTTAAACTCAAAAAGTGACTTGAGAAACATAAAATGATCAAATTTGCAAAATATTTAAACTAAGTTATTAGGAATAAGCAATAATTGATTAAGATGCTTATTCAGTTTTGCCAAAACAATCTAATTTTTTTTTATTGCATTATTACAGGAAACTAGTCCTGAGCATTCCAATACAATCTGGAAACAAAACGGTAGATAATCCAGTAGACTTCATCAACTATCACGGATTAAAGCAGTTGGTCTGTTCAGATTTTCATACATTCCGCTTTGCCTTTCTTTCAGAATTGGTCACTCTATCTCTTTCGCGGCCGTCCCTCTGTTCTTTTTCCTGTCGGTCGATACTCCATCACTTGTCTGGGTATGCGGCTGTTGTCCATTCTTATGAGGTGTTGCTTCCAATTATACCTGTATGTCTCTATTTTTCAATAATTGAAAAGATTCTCAGTTTATATCGTATGTCTTCTCTTCTCTTTTGGTCTAAAAAAGAATTTAAAATCTTCAAAAATCTCAATTCTGCCTATTCGATTCTCCTGGTATCATCTTTGGTTAGAACCCAATTTTCGCTTCTTTAATAGAGCAGGACAGGTACAGCCATCCTTTATAATATTTTATTTTTGTTTCTTTACTTGTATCCTTAAGATAGTACCTCTTTATTGTTCCACACATATGATTAAATCTTCCCAGTTTAACCACGAAGTCACTTTGTTTGTTGTACGAGATATCGTAGCTCAAATACTTAAAATGGTTGACTCGTTCAATAGTTCTTTTATTGATGACGATTTTAGCTCTAATTGGGTCGATTTCTTTGAAAGCCTATTAAATATAATTAGTGTTGCTTCTTAGAGATTATCTTCAGAGTTTGCAATAACCGTTTGATCATTTTCAAATAATAACGTATTGGCATTGAAGTTTTTAATTGTGAAGTGATGTACAGATAACGGACATCCTTGTCTCACACCACAGTTTATATTTTCGGTTTTATTTTCTGTTAATTTGCTCTTAGTTTCAACTGTTATTTTGTTGTTGACGTAAAGACTTCATGTAGTTCTGATAAATTGTCGTGGGATGCCTCTTCTTGACATGATTTTCTGGAACTTTCTTCATGTACTTTATCAAAAACTTTTTTAGTTAATAAAAGCCAGATAGTATGTGAAAAGTTGAAATTCCTTTGTTTTTCAATGAATTAAGTCATAGTGAATATACAGGCCAAGCAGGATCCTCTTTTCTTAAAACCACATAGATTTTCTCATAGGATATTTTTATTATTGCATACAGCCGATGAGACAAGATGATAGCATAGATATTATAGCTGGTGTTTAACAGACTAATTTCTAGATAATTATTGCAATCATTGCAATCTTTCTTATAGATGTGCACTATTTTCGCTGTCACCCATTCTTCAGGAATTTGTTTAAACTTTTAACAGATATTTATTCATTTATGAGATTTTATTTACTGATCCATTCTGTGTTAATAGTGCTTTCATTTCTTAGGAGATGGACTTTAAGGGTTTTCTTCTATTGTTGTTTTTCTGTTTGAGGCTTTCTCCATCTGGTAGGTTCCTATCATTATAATGATAAAGCCAACATCTCTGCCTCAATATACTTTTGTATCTTGGACAAGGTTTGCCAGTTTTTTTATCTATATCCTCTTTCACTCCAGGTGAATTTGTGATTATCTTTGTGCAAAAGAATGTGTTAGTTATTTTTAGATTGTTGTATACAGCAAAGTCTATAAGTAACTTTATATTTCTGTTCGTTGTTATCTCTCCATGTTCGCCTATTATATGATCAATTGCTGTATTTCTGACACGCCCGTTTAGATCTCCAGTTATAATAATGTAGTAGTTTGAATTATTTGTTTTAGATAGAACTGTAGAGTTTCATAAAATTCTTGGGTGTCCGAGAGTCTTCCTTCTTCTGAGCTATATAATCCTATCACTGTCATAATTATATCCTCTATCTGTCTCTACCGTGCCCTAAGAATGCGTTCATTTATGAACTGGTATCTGTAATTCTATCTTTCCAAATTTTTTTTGATTAATATGACTATTTCCGCTTTGGTTCTTTTTCTATTTTGGACGCCACTGTACAGTAATACATAGTCGCTTATTTCCCAGGTTCCTTTCAGGTATAATTGCTATATTTACCTTCATATCCTTTTCCAGTTCCGTTTCTTTGATTTTCATTGATCTAACGTTCCACACTCCTATTTTGATTTTTCTCCTATTCTCAACTTCTTTTTCCTTTTCGTAGCATTGGTCATCAACTTTTGATCAGTCCAGCTTTCTTTAATGATGTGAGAATTTTTAGTAGATTAAATTCCCCTGGATATGTTACTAGGATTTTGCAAAGACATTTCGCATGCAGTAGACTTCAAAATCTATATTAACTAATCCAAACTATTCTGATTACAAAAATCAAGGATCAGAACCGTACTAATTGCTTTCTTTGACAAAAAGAATATAAAACTCAAATACTTTATGTCTAAAAGACAGATAATAATAATTAATAATGCATTCTACGTTTAGGTTCCAGGAGATCATCTAAGTGCCCATCAAATGACGTCGAAATCTCTTTACTAGTTAATCCTGGGACTACAGTGCAATTAATAAACCATGCAGAGAATAAAATTTCCTGCAATAGGAAATATTTTTTCTAACACGAATATAATGAGCTAGAATGCTGTAATATAGGTAGCAATCAATCAATTACAGGTTTTCATTCCTATCGCAATATAATAATAATAATAATAATCTTTATTAAATCGGTAAATAATTACAGTTAGGCGTAAATATTAACTGAAATAAATGGTATAAGTTCAGCAAAGCTGGTTTTCAACAAATACCCGAGATAACGAACACGGATCACTGGCCGTGCTGGAGGAGTTCCACTAAGTTAACTTTAAACGTGGCCTTAGATTTTGACATCAGGAATAGATCGAGGTGTCTGTTGAAGATGGTATATGCCATAAATTGAAATGAACCTTCAAATTTAGAAGTTTTGTGGATTGGAGCGGATAGGCACAGATTGCTTCTCAATTCCCGGTTGTGGCAATCACCCCTTTGCGTCATAAGATCCTTTAGATAACTTGGACTAGAGGACTTGTAGATTGAGAACAGTTGCATGGCAAACTGCAATTCAAACCGCGCTTTGATTTTGAGCACTCCCAGTGATTTGTAGAATTGAGTCACGTGCTCCCTATACTCGATGTTGTGTGCAAATCGAAAACATGCGTTTTGTACGATCTGGAGTCTGTTCTTCTCTTGTTCCGTAGAATTCATGGTAGCCGTAATCAGTAGTCTATGTGGCACAAAATCAGCATAACTACCAGGTTCCACTTGATATCCGATGGTAGAAGATTCTTAAATCTGTATAGAGATTTTAGTTTGTAGAAACATGTGCTAGAGATTTTGCTGGTGTGATGAGAGAACGAGAGATGGTTGTCCAATATCATTCCCAGATTTTTTACTTTAGAACAGAAGTTAACCACACTACCATCAAGTTTTACTTCAGCCCTTCTATTGTCCATCGCTGCTTTGTATCCACTGGAACTACCGAAGCAGATGCATTGGGTTTTTGTGGGGTTCAGAATCAGCCCGTTCTTGGTTGACCATTTGAGCACTGAGTCCAAATTATGGTTTAAGGTTCCGATGATTCCGTTTATGTTGTTCGGATAGTCGGATACGTACAGTTGGGTGTCGTCAGCATACATGTGAAAACTGCACTCCTGAGTGAGAACAGAGGGAAGATCAGCAGTGTAGATCGAGAACAGCAAGGGACCTAGTAGACTGCCTTGAGGAACACCTTTGCTACACGAAAGTTCATCCGAAAGGTGGTTATTCCATTTGACCCGTTGTGTTCTATCTGATAAGTAGTTTGTCAGTAGATTCAGTGCAGGAGCGCCGCAACCATAGTAGGACAGTTTGGCGATTAATAATTTGAAATAACCACTTTCATTTTAGAAGTCCTTACAATTACTCCTGTGTTTTACTCTACCCAACAGAAGCGTATGGAATTTAAACCTGCGCTTACTTATTTGTAGTCACTTAAGTCTTTCAGCCCCCCACTCTGCTGGTAATGTGGGTAGCATTTTTAAAAAATTTTAAACAGGTCTATTTTGATCAGACTTTCCAAAATTATTAATTATATATTTAATACCTATTAGTAACTTAAGTTTTTGTTTTCACACCACGTAAAGTAACATTTAACCCATTGCCCTGTGTATGGTGGATACTGGATACATCTCAACTTGTTACAAAAGGCGAAAATACGCATTTCTAAGCTGAAGTGGCTAAATTCAAAAAACGGTTTACAAAACTAGAAAATTATAAATGTAATATTTTTAAATTAAATTTTTAAATTTTGGTTGGTAATTGGCAACTCTATCTTGATACGATTTGAAAATGCTCCCCGTTTTAATTGCAAGTAGTTATATGTTTTTATAAAAAGCCTGGTCATTTTTATTTAAAGAATATGATAAGTTAAAAAGTGGATTTTGTTAAAGTTCATAAATTCATAGAATTCACTTCATAAGAAGGATATCTTATTATCAGGTGTTTCGAAAATTTTGATCAGGAATTTGTTTTGACGTGTCAATTGAACAAGTATTAATGAAGACAAAAAAAAGTTTGGTTATTTTGGACCATGGGCATAGAATCGTAGACAACGCGTCCGCATTATGATTTTAGATATGATGTATTTATAATAATTGTGACAAAGTTGAAAAATATTACGTCATTCCCAACGATCGATGCTTTACTTTCAATAAGCACTGTAGTTATTTGAAATAAACAAATCAATTATCATTTATCCCAAGAGATTATTAGTATATACTATAATTTTATTAGAGCTTCAAAAATGATTGACTACAATTTTAATCCCATCTCGTTTGAATGCACATAAATGATAAAATTATTTTGCTGGCAGTAGTCAGCAAAATTAATTTGGAGACGCAACAATCTTTATTAATCCACTCGTGCTATTTCAGAGAATGTACAACAAAACAATTCGACGAGGAGTTAAGAGAATATCAAAAGCATTATTTTTAATTCGTTTCAGTTCTTTTGTCGCTGTTTTCAGCAGAAAGAATGCGCAAAGGCAGAAAATCGCCTTTGTACATCGCTTTTAAATGTATTTGTTCGAATTATATGCGAAAAATCAGTACTTTTTAACAAATATCTAATTGATTCTGCACAAATGTAATGCCGTTGTTATCGTCGGCGAAGATATTAATCGTTGATTTTACTGAGAGGATTAGTACCATTTTGAGAGAATATCTACCTTCAAAAACTAGAAAAAAGTAAGATCACAGAAAAACTGTACTCAGTCAATGCATTATCGCAGTAGAGAGTATTGTGTTTCTATATACATTCAGTGATTCCGATACAACCAAAAAAAAAATCAGTATTTTTCATACTGTTTCAAATTTATACAAAATTCAAATTTTTCATGTTGTTTCAAAGTATTTGCAGCTGAACAAGACTTTTAGCTTTTTTAATTTAATATTGTAAAAACAGAAGAACGTTTTTGGTGACTTTGTATGGGGGTGGTAAAACTATACGACCTCCGTTTCTAAATTAATAACAAAAATAAAATTTAATCTTGTCGCTCTGGCCACAACATGGCATAATATTAAAAAAGTCCGCATGTGTAGACTAAAGAAGAAATTGAACTTCTAAAGTTTTGCTCAATTTTACATGATGTGAATGTGTAGCATATCTGATGCAAAAACGCTGGTTAGAAATGCTCTATCCTCAGTGGATTTTGCAATGAACAGTCGTTCAAAAATGAACGTGATTATTTTAATAATTGTGTTTGATTTTATTCCATATTCCCAATTCGGGAACAATATATTATTCGATCAGCCATGTATATGGTTAAATATCAATATTATTATTCTATATTGATATTTGATCATATACATAATATTATCTTACCATATGCATAATATAATATTATCATAAAATATATTAGTAGCATACCGATTTATTGCAGTAAAGATTTCATAAATTTTAATAACGCAATTCCATTTCATACTAAAAAAAACTTGAGTGTTCTATTTACGCGAGCAATTTTAATCATTGAATTTTATATTAAACAGCCTGTGAAAATGTCAAATATGCACAGACCATATTTGTGCTTGTGCAAGCTTTTCTAATAGTACAAACTAATAATAAATTTAAAATATTCTACAATATTTTTAACGCTCCATTAAATGTTTCTATCTGAAATCGGAATAATGCATAATATATACTATGGAAATATATTAAACATATTTTCATGCAACATATAAGACGTAAAATTGTTTTATTTAGTCAATTTCAATTTTATGTTACCTAGGAGGATCGACAGAAATGCTTTCGTCCTGACATGCAAAAACAAAACTGAGGCAATAAAAAGTTAGATACTAAAACGACCGTCATGTTTAATTTATTTCTAGTGTTATTATTTTCTTTATTTTTATAATAATGCACATGAAATTGAGGTACAACTATGTATACCAAAAAGTTCGGTCAAGTTTTAATCCACTAGCTCTGCTAGCCAGGAAGTATTGATTATTAAGTTGTGCAAAGATTTAAATTTAATATATTATCACATAAAACACTCTATTGTTGTTTTCTGATACACACTTACCGATGTTTATTTTATAATAAAAAAATAAAGGATTTCTTTTTGTAATCACGTTAATTTTAATGCTCTGTAAATATGCCTCAAGCTTTAGGAAAAACAAGAACTTAAAAAGCCAAATCAGGGATTGAGCTTACCTATCACATTATTCTCGGTTCGGTTTTAATTAAAATTTTAAAGCGTTTAACAAAATGAAAAGAATTGAAGGGAAATGGTGATCAAAAATTGCTTAGCTATAGAAATTTATCCAATATGTAAGTCGGTAATGCACATGTACCGTGTGGTCTTTGATATATGGAAAACAATTATTGTCATGGGCATCAATATACGAACTCTGATTAAATGGATTTAATCGTATTTACGTACTTGAACAATAAGATAATTACAAAATCATTAAAAATGTGTAGTCGTGAAAAAAGCACTGCCATCAGATTAGCTGGGCTTCTTATATTTATGAATTGGACAAAACGGAAAGTCAGCAGTTAAATATATTTGTTTATATTAAATTAAAATTTGTATGTTTTATATTATTTTTCGTGAAGTGCTCTGTTCGTTTTAAAATAAATTTTCAATGTGGCGTAAAGCATACACCGATATCGGTGGAATAGAGAGTGGGAAATAATATATTCGTAGTCGCACGGATCCATTTCTGTGATCTGACGTCCAACATATACTATACATATCTATTGCCTATGGGAAAGCAACGAAAATCAACCCGTTAATTAAATTTCCTAATATAAATCATCGTAAGAAAAAAAATTGTTTGATTTGTCAGTTCTTATTTTTGGTCCAGCTTGTTTATTTATGTTATTGCAAATTAAAAAGTTGTAAAAAGTATTTATTTTGTCGGTTTAATTAATATTGCGAATAATTTTTTACAAATTTTAATATTACTAACAGCAAAGCAGAGAAAATGATATTTAATGTGTATCTAAATAATCCTATGCTTAACGAATTTAATATAAATTTTGAGTTAAACGAAGAAGTATCGTGTTCCATAAACAAAATAATTATTTTATTAAATCTTGTAGTCGTTAATCTTTAAAATTTATTAATACAAACTTATTTACAAAATACAGGAAGAAAGAGAAAATAATTTATTGTAAATATAAAACATAAAGCAATTATTAATTTTAGGTTTTAGAAAAACATTTTATTAAATATAAAAATATTAGTTGAGGTTAATGGTCATTAGTAAAACAATTTATAATTTCTCCGACCCGACGTTTTAGGTTTATTACCCATTATCAAGACTAAAAAATAAACAAAATATACAGAACAGAGATAAAAATGAGACGGTAAAATGCTGAAAATTCAAAATATAAAAATTATAAAATAAATAGGATAAAATAGAGAAAAAATTTTACAAAGAAAAAAACAAATAAAATGAAATATTAAAAACTAGAAACTGGATATTAATGAACATTGTATGATCAAAGTAAAATTAAATGGTATCACCCTGATGAGGGAAATTATCGTTGATTCAGAATCGTTGCCTTCTGTTCCTTCAATTTTTATACTTAACGGATTGGTGGGTTTTCCACCTTATAATTCTTAGTTCACATTCATAAATCATAGTTTACCTCATTTATCTGTAGTTTTTCAATCTTTGTACATACATTGCTTGCTGACATAGTTTTCACCTCTAGCATGGTAGCAACGTGATATGGTTAGCTGATTTCAACGGTTTTCTTTCCTAAACAGATTGGTGTATTTCAAAAGTTTCACGATATTTTATTTTATTGGTTTTTCTAAAGTTAACCAAACATTTTCTTAATTATTATTTGATTCAAATTTTTTTAAAATTATAAGGTTAAATGAACAATAAAACGAAACATTATTTGTGAGCTTTCAGCAATGGTTACTGCTGTCATCAGACATTTAATCTAGATAATTATTATTATCTAGAATTATTAACTGATTTATTTTATTGCATGAGCATGTATATTGTTTCTAATTGATCAATTTGTTTTGATTTTAATTGTTAATTTTGACTCGTGCAAATTAATGTTGTTTAAATGAGCATCTTTATATTGACATATTTTGTTGTATTCACGATGAGAGAAATTTTATGAAGAACTTCAATACAGGCTTACAGAAAAGGCAATACAGAAAAAGGCAATACAGGATTGTCTTTTAATTGGCTAAAACTATTGTATACTTACTTAACAACAACATAATATTGGAATTTTCTAGTCCTGAGGAAGCTCAAAATAAAGTTGAACAAAATGTCTACCGATTAACAAAATTTTATTAATCTTTATCTAACATCCCAAAAGAACTATTCCAAATTTATTGGGTATTTTAAAAATGTCTTCTGTATTTTATCTTATTTATTTTTACATTTTAGACTTCTATAACCAATAGTATACGAAGTAGCCTTATGACCTGGCTCTGTATCTGTCCGTCCGTCCGCATATTTCTATTTAGGGCCAATCGTATAACAGAAGTTCACCCTCGAATCACCTTAGTCCGATGTTTAATTTTGACAGTTGGTTGTTGAATTTAATAACCAAGTAATCACCAAACTTGCATCACAAATCAGCGTGATCCGAGGATAAACTTTTGTTATTTTACTGGTTGTATGTCTCTCAGTTGAATAATGTAGATGGATGAACGGAAGCATGAATGGATTAACAAAATTCAAAAATTTCAAAAAAAAATTAATTGAGATTGGACAGACAGAGTTAGGGACGTTTTCAAATAATAATAATAATCTTTATTAAATCGGTAAATAATTACAGTAAAACGTAAATATTAACTGAAATAAATGGTATAAGTTCAGCAAAGCTGGTTTTCAACAAATACCCGAGATAACGAACACGGATCACTGGCCGTGCTGGAGGAGTTCCACTAAGCTAGCTTTAAACGTGGCCTTAGATTTTGACTTCAGGAATAGATCGAGGTGTCTATTGAAGATGGTATATGCCATAAATTGAAATGAATTTACTTTAAATTTAGAAGTTTTGTAGATTGGAGCGGATAGGCACAGATTGCTTCTCAATTCCGGTTGTGGCAATCACCCTTTGCGTCATAAGGTCCTTTAGATAACTTGGACTAGGGGGTTTGTAGATTGAAAACAGTTGCATGGCAAACTGCAATTCAAACCGCGCTTTGATTTTGAGCACTCCCAGTGATTTGTAGAATTGAGTCACATGCTCCCTATATTCGATGTTGTGTGCAAATCGAAAACATGCGTTTTGTATGATCTGGAGTCTGTTCTTCTCTTGTTCCGTGAGAAATTCATGGTAGACCGTAATGCAGTAGTCTATGTGGCACAAAACCAGCATAACTACCAAGTTCCACTTGATATCCGATGGTAGAAGATTCTTAAATCTGTATAGAGATTTCAGTTTGTAGAAACATGTGCTAGAGATTTTGCTGGTGTGATGAGAGAACGAGAGATGGTTGTCCAATATCATTCCTAGATGTTTATAAAATGATTTTATAGACCCTATACATTTTTGGATTGGTAATAAATGAACGAACCAATCAAAGGTGCAAGAGAGCGAACTTTCACACTTACAAAATGCAATATAATTTTTTTACATAGAAAATTTATGTTACCAATGAAAAAGATTAATAGTTAACTACTAATGGTAAACTAAACCAAGTTTTAAACAAACCGATGTAGTAGTTTTAGACATATTGTGGTCACCGGTTTTAAAAATGTCATATCTAGAATATCGCGTTTCAAGTTTTAATAAAGGAGTACTCTAAATTTAAAACTTTTATAGAGTCAGTTATGGATCCTGTGATCATGCTGACTTAGCAGATTAATGAACAATAATCAAATTTCCGTTCCGAAATTTCTGCATTTTAAATCAGATTATCCGGGTTTCTATTACTACTAACAAAAATTATAAATTTAAATAAGAAATTGTTACTAAATTTATTTTATTTATTTGTATATTATTTAATTGTAAATCATAAAGGTAGCTGTATGGAATCCTAAGAACTGCGGACATCCGAGGTCAGGGAGTTATCACTGTTCTGTATATTTTGTTTACTTTTTAGTCTTGATAATGAGTAATAAACCCAAAATGTCAAACAAATTATAATTTGTTTTACTAATGACTATTAACTTCAATTAATTTATACCAATTACTATGGAAGATCAACTAAAAATCAACCACATTTATAAAAAATCATACTTTTCCTAAATCTGAATAAATAAAAGCCAGGAAGCTGCTGCTACAGTGTGCAATTTTTTAGTTTTGGTTAGTAATCAAAAAAATTACTCGTTGTAGGAGCAGCTTCCTGTCTTAAGACGAGAAACTCAATCATCATTACCATCATCTTGCTTCTGCTTCTATAACATTGTATTTTTGTTAATAGAAAATTTCACCTGATTGGTGCAACAAAAACTAAACTCTGAAATGGGAGTATTGCTAGCAACCGTAAAGATAAGAAAAGAGATGGTTTTAAACAGAATATAAATGAAATAAAAAATAAAACACGAAATGGAAGAAAGCAGAAGGAGATTGAGAAGAAAGAAGAAATCTGGAGAAGCTATCTATTACAAAAAAATTGAGAAAATGGAAAAATTAATTGAAAATCAGGAGAAAGCAAGGAAGAAAAGCAATATAAAACATATTACATATCTTTGAGATAGAGAAAGAAGTAGTAGTTAAACCAATAATTGTGCAATTCCAAAACTGGAGAAAAAAATTTACAAGTGATCCAAAATAAGAATAAACTGAAAGGATGGAAATTGACAGCGATGTGGCAGTGAAACAGCTAAAAATATTAAAATAAAATTATGAACGCTACAAGAATGGAAATAGAAAATGAAAACATAATTGGAATAGACTACCTGAAATAATTATAATTTATCTAATACAGTGGCGTATTTAAAAATGCCTATGGAGGCAAACCAGATTATTTTTTATAATCTCAATCCATTCATGAGAGTTAGTGGTAAAGTACTGACAAATTCCAAAAATCAAAAAAATTTTAAACTTATCTCAAACTCAAACTTATTTAAAATTTAAAACTGCATAATAAACATTATTTTATTATGAAGAGCTTCAGAGATACAATCCGAGTCATCCTTGTTGGAGGGGTGGGGGCAATTTCCGCCTTGTCCACCTCTAAATACCCCATTGATATAATATAATAAATATAGAAGGCTAAGAAATGCTGTTATTTGAGTTTTACTTTTTCTCTATAAGATCGATAAATAGTGCTTTGGCGTTATTGCCCATGATATAGCTAACGTTAGTCCGAGTGAGGCTGTTGATCAAAGAAGTTTGTTGAAAAAAATATTGTTGTTAATAGTAAGCCGTTGCTCCAACATGATGGTTCCATGTTTATTCTATTCGTTGTCTTATTTGATGTACAGAAACTGAGAACAAAGTTTTAATGTGCGACAATTAATAATTGTAAATCACATTGTGGAAAGATGGGAAATATTTCGACCTTTCACGGATGATGGAAGGAGTAATAATTTTGTTGTCTGACAAAACTATGAATATGAAATGCTAAATTACGCAACTTATGGAACTACTTGCGAAATGAAATCAGCTGCCAAAATTTTTCCCAATCTTCAAAATATTTATTAGTTTTTAAGGTAGAACGCACACAAAATTTGATCACACACAGACATTTTTTAGAAATGATTGTATTCAATTCATGGGACCGCAAAAAGTATAAATCCATCAAAATCTTAATTTTTTTTTCTGTGCAAAGCAATATTTTTTTTATAAATATAAATATGATAAAATAAAAATATTAAGATTTAATTTTTCAAGTAGTTAACTAAAGGTAAATAAACTTGTAAAGTAAATAAAAATAAATATTGAGATATTTGAATCTTAACTGTTTGTTTGATGTAATTATGTTATGAAATTGTATTCACTCACCCAAAAAATGCTTTTTGAGACATTTTATTTATTCCTCGTGACAGGATTGTACTAAAAGCATATCCTTCAAGAATCTCAAGTGCTTATTCGCTCATTATTATTAATTTAATTATATAATATTATAAATAAGTATTATATTTAAAAAATACTTTAAGTAAAATTAGTATTTAAAAACTGTGTATTCACGGCTTAGAAGAGAAAAAAGTGTTTGCCAAAGTTTGGCCAAATATTTTTCCTTCAAGTACCTACCGCATTTGCGTCTAAAAAATCAAATTCGATTTCTAAGTATTAGTTAATGGTAAGTACGTGTCTATTATTTATCGTCTCATTTCCTTTGTTATTCAGGATCATCACAAATGAAGCCATTGGCCAAATGCAGCATACCATGTGACGGTTGGGATACCAATCATCTCTCTAATCTCTATGAGCTAGAAAGATGCTACGTGCAGACGATCTGCCTCTCAAAAGTATCCCATAAGCCTCAGACAAATAGATCATTTTTCGTTGATTGATTGAAGAACTGATAGCATATCTTATAAACCAACCAGTTTAATATTAATACCACCGACAGATCTTATGCGCATTTCGCTATGAGCATTAAACAAAATGAATTAGCACTGAACTACAGGTAAAAGCATCTAAGAACATCATTTATAACGGAAACCGTCTCAGCCAAACATTTATTTGACACGAGAACAGATGTGTCGTTCGCATACAATATTAGGCAGAGAATTTTGATAAACTTACAGTAAAAGGGATTGGTTTATAACTATTATTAATGTTCCATTTAGAGCCCCCCTAAAAGATTGGAGTACTTAAAACCCTCTTATTTTTTCGTAATTAATTTTTGCAAATTTTGTAATAATTGAATGATAAAATGTATTTTGTCGAGTTTAACTGCTAAAGTAATTTATTAAGACAAAAAAGTTTCATGTTGGTAAAATTTAATTATCCAAAATCAAATCAATCACCTACTACTTAATTTGTATTTCTTTAGTTATAATTGTATCAAACATTTATTAGCCATTACATTTCCGATTCGTTTGGAAATCGATGTAATCTGTTTGTAAATAAACTTTAGACTGCAGGACGCAAAATAATTATGTTAGTGTTGTGCGAAACTGTAATTTTACCATTAACGATTTATTGACTAATAAACTGACAAATAAGTGATCAAAGTTGAAAAGCATATTACAATGCATATTTTGAATATTTGGCTTTAATGCATTAATTAACATTTTGATATAACACGATACCTGTACTGTTTGGCGAAAATTTAACTTTAATCAAACTTTGTTAATTATACCGCGTAAATAATTATTAGATTATCAAGTGCAAAATTCTTGTCATATTACACAATCGAACTGCGGATTTTGATATAGCAAAATATCAATACCTAATGCACCCGATACGGAAATATAATTAATATAATATAATTTTAAAAATATATATTATTATCTATATTTTTCCCATCACATACATATCCGAAAATGTATTCTACATAATATAAAAATTTGTTTACAGTTTTTATTTCTATTCTATTCCTATAAAATAAAATTAAGCCCTATAAAAAAATTTAACAAGCAGGAAATAGGTAGTATCTGTTTAGTATGTACCTACATCGGCAACCGATAAAAAAAGTATTACAAAATTCAAAATATATTTGAATTATATCCACGAAATAGTTTTTAGATATTTTTAAATTAAAATTATTGAAAATTGATATATTATAATATTATTTTATTGATAAAACTTTATCCGCCAAAAATAAATAAATACTTAATCACTTTTATGTTTTTTTTTAATTTCAACTGCTATGTCATAATTTTTTTTTTAATAATTGAAAAAGCTATTATGCAGATATAAAAATACGTTAGTGCATCATTAGGATTTTGTTTACTTACTTTTTGCAATAGTTGAGGACGATTGTCAAGTTGCGAATAGGAAGAATTAATTTTAGAAGCGTTTATTACTTCGATAGGTTCTGCAAGATTACTTTGTACCACCCGAAGAGCCTGAAGACGTCGTCGTAAATTTTGAAGTGCACGTGCTTCTTCACGTTTGCAGCTGGGCTGAAAATTAGAAGTAGAAGGAATAACTGCAAACTGGGGTTCCTGGCTAGAGGCACTAAGAATTCTTTTACTGATAGGAGTGCGTTGTTTATCTAAAAGTGGTTGAAAAGAGGATGGATTAAGAGATGTGTGTGAAGGCATTCGTGGCAGATCCATGCTGCCTAGAGTCGCGAGTCCACAGCATCCCGCTACCAGGCGCCGCGACGGACTGACGCAGTGGCAACGTTTACGGTCGATAACGAAAATTCTCCTTGCGCGCACACTTCAAGGTGGAACATTATTTAAGAAATAAGCGAGCGTTGCCAATAAAATTTAAGAAACTTTTTCTGTTTTAGTCGGATAATTAAACATCCTTACTATACATCCATAACTTTGTTTTACGCCAGCGCAAGCATTAAGATTCTCAACTCTATGCTTTAGTTTGTCAGTGAATAAAACTTTTAATAAAATTACATTTTAGAAAATAACATCCTCCCGTAATTTCGAATTAAACTTTTGTCGTATAATAGCTTACAGTTAGGAAAAATTTATAGAACTTTGTGTAGATCAGTATTTATTATATCAATTTCTTAAAAAATCTTTCACAAGTTTACTTAATTAAATTTCTGTTAAGAATGCAGTAGAAAGTCATAAACTTAAAATTATACACAGTTACTTGCAAACAACTTCGGGCACCTAATAAAACTGCAATGATTTCAATGTAATTTAATTATTTAAAATAAAACAGCGGTGTCAACTTTACATTTAACAAAACACGTTTTAAGGCCATCAAAAACACAAAAACATTTGAAAAAATTTAAGTGCGAATAAAATTTTAAGATTTTAATAAATTGACAGTAGAAATAATAGTCGCAGAAAACCTCAGGTAGTGCATAATTTAATACTTTAGTTTTGTGATTTTGAACAATTTGGGACATGATTTAATATTTTGTTGGATACCCCTTTTATTTTAAACATCGCTCGAATGTTTGAGCATGTTAAAAAATTTTTTTAAATAATTTTATCAACAGCAGCTCATTTCTCTTGCTATCTTTGAATCAACTTCGCGTGGTGGTTCTTGTCCTAACGTCTATAATTTAACCCCCAGATTCTTTATGGGAATAAGATCAGAAGACTAAAGAAGCGAATGTACAATAAAGAAGCGGTAAAATGAGAATTTTGCTTTGGATTATAGTGCTGATAATATTTAAAATGGTTTCAATGCCCATTCTGGTAGTATTTTGCACTAAATTGTTCTGCAGCAGCTCAAAATATTTGTACTTATGCATAACTCCGTCTATCACTACTGATATACCTATTCTTTCAGTCGAAATAGTCCCTAACAAGCAAATTTCATCACCATAACCACTGTTCCACGTAAATTTTGCGAATTAAGCTCTGAATTTGGTTTATTTCGCATCGTGGTTCGGCATCAGAACCGAAAATTCTATATTTACTATCGTCTGTAACGAATAAGTTTATCCTATTGACTTCAATTTTTCCAGCTATTGGGCCTATATTCCCCCTTTTAAAACCCTGTGGATTATTTTATGTAGTATTTTAATTTGTAATTTTAGAACACCAATTATTGTAGGACTTTTTTGAACTTCTTGAACTACATCAGTTTTCTTCACTGTACTCTGTTCACCTTATTTAGCAATTTCACGTGGTAATTTACCATTGGTGTTAAGAAATATCTCAAGTTTTCATTAAATCTAACCTCTTAGCTTTAGAATTGTTGTGTTCCATTGTAATACAATCCAATATTCAAACTGATGTGAATACTAATTGTGACTTCGGTAAAGTGTAATAGCTGCATTATAATAAATTATAATAATATGACATCATTCTAACAGGTAAGAAAATATTATAAAATGCAGAACTCGAGGTCTGCAGGGCCTATTATTTCCACTGTCGATTTATTAAAATGTTAAAATTTTTACTCGTAGTTAAATTTTTCAATTTTTTTGTGCTTGGTGACCTTAGGACATATTTTGTCAAATGGTAAGTTGGCAACGCCGTTTTCTTTTTAAATAATTAAATTGCATTGAAATTATTGCAATTTATTAGGTACCCGAGGTCTTTCGCGAGTAACTGTACATAAGTAAATTATATAAGTTTTGTCCAATAACTACAAAAATCTACAAAAAGATTATAACCCTGTATACTATCATACACATTAAATTAGCATACATATTGAGCTGATGGTAGAAAAACTAAAAAAATCATAAAAAAAACTTGAAAATTAAAAAACAACAGAAAAAAATAATTGAAATAGTGGAAAACTCTAAAATTGATCATTATGTGATAGGAGAAAAGAAATTGTTAATTTTAATTTAATTTTAAAAATTGTGACCACTAACAGTGAATTTAAAAATGTGAAATTGTAAACATTTTAAAATAAAAGTGTAAACATGAACGGACTCGCCACGGCCAACTCGCCACGGCCAACTCACCGCGGCCAAGCCCAACTCGCCGCGAAATGTAATTTTAAAATGAGTTTAGAATTTTATTTGTATAATAAAATATTAATAAAGATAACGTCACCAACCTCATCCCATATTTTATGCTTTATTGGCTAATAATCAACAAAATACTTGCATCAGAATGTTTAACATGTTGATCAAATTAATTCAGTCAGACCTTAATCTCGATTTTATAGCATATGATTTTGAACTTCCAGCTTTCAACGCCAAGAGGGAGTGTTTTCATAGTATTAGAATACACGTTTTTTTTTCATCTGGTACAAAATATGTAAAAACATTTTTACCAGTTAGGAATAATGGAAAGATATAGAAATGAAGCAGATTTTGCTTTCAGAGCAAAATTGATCACCTCGTTATCGTTTGTACCCATGGAAGATTTTGATCAAGCTGTAGATGGTTTAGAACAATAATTGCCACCAGAACATCAACCGCTACTAGAGTGGTATGAAGACTATTCTTCTTGTAAGGCTCGACAACCCATTGTGGGTTTTGGCCGTTCGTAGGAACTTTCAGAATCCGTTTTCCGGTGGATTAATCCCCTTTTCTGCATCCATCAGTTTCTTCTATAGCGATTTATGTGTCTTTGCCCGCTCTACTATTTTCCTCCATTCCTTTCTATTGCCTGCTGTCCTCTTCCAATCTTTTGCGCCCATGTTTCTTAAGTCTGAGTACACATCTTCGGCCCATGTCTTTCTAGGTCTTCCCCTCCCTCTCTTGCCCATTGGTCTCCAGTCCATTGACAAGTTGATTGCTCTTATCTTTGGGCTTCGCAATACGTGACCCATCCATGCAATTCTCTGTGCTTTAACGTGTTTCACAATGTCTTTGGCATTCATCCTATTCAATAGTTCAAAGTTCATCAATGGTCTGTATTCATTCGCATCTGTCTTCACCGGACCCCATATTCCTCTCATTATTCGTCGCTCAAACACGCGTAGTTGTTCCTCATCACTTGCTCGCAGGCTACTAACTTCCAATCCATACGTTGTCACAGGCCTTATCAGTGTTTCATACATTCGGGTCTTTGTTCTCTTGCTGATCTGTGTGTTTTTCATTATGTGCTTGTTTGAATGGTATGCCCTGTATCCTGCCCGTATTCTAGTTTTTATCTCCTCTCCGCTGTCCATTGCAATTCCTATTTGCTTTCCCAGGTAACAAAATCTGTCCACCTCCTCGTATCTATAGTCATCTGAAGACTACTATGTTGGTCGAACGAATAGAGAATGGGAAAGGCAACGGAAAACCGCCACATGAATTATACTCCCAAGAAAAGTAATCTTGGCTTCTGCCAAGTTTATGATCGCTAACATCCGGTAACGGATAGGCACGTGAAGAAAAAGAAGAATGAATAGACGTGGAAGCGGTAGAAGCCCTGCAATGTTTTTGCCAAAAGTATTGAATTCATATGATAGAGTGATCAATCAACAGAATCGCACAAATATCCATGCAGAAACCGCCCGTTACCGAATCCAATTAGAACTTGAATGGATCATTCGACTATTTGGAAATTTATTGATAGTCTCCAAAAAATACAAAAAGGACGGGATATTTATTATGAGCAGCTAGTTGCAAGGTCACGCACCACCAATTAAGTTAAAAAAATATCGAGACGCGGACGAAAGGATTTTGGGTATAGGAAGAGCTTATGAAAGCAGAAATATTATAGATTATTTAAGAGATTTAGCTCACAATTACGAAATGGCTTAATAACCATTAAAATATTTGTCGAATTGTTTTGTTGTTGTTTAATAACATGTAATAAGTGGAAAATTAAATTGATCGAACTGTGCTATAATATTATTTATTGGATACGCTTTTGCTGTGTACAAATCTGCAGTACTTCAAATATTATTTTGCTCACCAAACTTTAAATTTAACCAACTTTCGCAGTGAGTTGGGACGGCGGCGAGTTTGCCGTGGCAAGTTGTCTCAGCCCCCACTAAGCCAAAGTTTTACAAAGCTGGCAATTTGAAATTTTGCAACGGCTTAAGAGCCAAATTTCCAAATCAAGCAGACCCGCCAAATAAGTCAACATTCAAATGACTGAATTAGTCCAAGTTAATGGTTAAAGTTAACGGAAAATCTAAGATTTTTGTTTGGTTAAAAGACGTATTTATACTCAACTCGGATTCCCTAAACATTGTTTATGACATGATTTTTAAATTAATAAAGCTGTACAGGGCTTGGTAATATATTGTTATTGCTATCGTTGAAAGGGTGTAACGAAACTCGTTGCACGTTGTCGAAACGTACAATTCCAATATAAATTTACTTAGTACTGCCCTGTTGCGCTAAGTACAATTTATTGTTCGGCTCTCAACAACAATAGGCCTGTCTGGCCAGTTGTTAATTGGTTCTGGGAATTTACCCTAACCTCTTTCTGCGAACTTCTTTTTCCAAAAAACCCTAGATTATCTAACAAAGGGATGGCAGCACCAGGCTGTCGAGGAAAGCGATATAAGGGGTGTTTTTTGGAAAAAGAGGGCAGTCTGGTCTTGGCTTTACCTTAAAACTAGTGGTAGCTGTGTGTTGTATCTGTGAGTTGTATCTTGTTACCTGTATCGTCAAACCGTCAGGTTTTACCTTTGTGAAGAGTTTTATCGTGTCTTGCCTTATCGCAACTTTGGAAGAAGACCAAGAACCTTTGGCACGTGTATTTGTTCATAAGAAATATCAGACTAGTACGTTATCGTAAAACGGTGATTGATGAACCATTGTCATTATTTGTCTTAATACCTGAGGGTTATCCTCATTACTGAACACCACTCAAAAAATCATCAAGAAAAACATAAGGACCGCATCCAGTGCAAGGACCAGTAACGGGTGATTGGCGGTAAGCCGTATAGTTTTGTAAACCAAATTGTCTTTGTAATTTAGTTAATTTAACTAAGCTATCGTTTGTTACCATTTAATTTTGTTGGGTTTTGTACATATAGTCTTAAATAAACCTCTGTTAAACGTATCGTTGATGGTTTAATAATACTCTTTAGCAATAACCTAGAACATCGCGTGGCTCACGACCGTTGTTGTACATCTCCGTATGCTAGCGGTACATAGCTTGTTTCAGAATTTAGTTTCCCTAAAACAAAAATAGAGTTTGTGCCACCAAAAGAACAAAGAACTGAGGAAAATTTAGTCAAAAACAAAAAAGAATTAAATTTCAATTTAAACAGAAGCAAAATATAAATTGGGCCCTAGCAATATCATATAATGTACCTACATAACATTAGCGATACAAAAATTTCATCATTTAAATAATGTTCAGCATTGTTGGTGGTGTAAGGCCAAAATTTAAGTCGTGAATAAACAATAAGGAAGCCAATAACTCCCAGGACTATTAAAAAATAAATATGTGAATATTTTCGTGAAAAAAAAATGCTATATGGCAAATTACGTCTTAAAGATCAAATTTTAAAAGTATTTTTATAATACAAGTGTCAATTATTTATAGAAAACTTTATTATTTGTAATAAAAATAGTATGTTGTTTTATAAGGAGCAAAAGTAATACTTTTCTGATGAGTGTATATGGTTGACTTTGTGTACTATCTGTATAAATTGAATCCAGAATCCAGATCATCATAATTATTGAAGTAAATATTAATTATTAATTATTTAGGTATTATATTATTAATTTCGTTTTTCGAAACCGAGCCAGTTACCATTATCGGGTAATAAGCCAAACCCCGATTTTCCTATTGTTAGCGGTATTTCTGTTTTATCAACAACCACTGTGCTAAATTTCGATAAGAAATAAAAAAAAAAGTTTTGTTTCCAGGAGAACGAGTCTTGATGCTAAAATAAAATTCGTGAAGATACTTAAATTAACAACAATAATATTAGTACCTATGCAGCTTCTGGGTCCCATGCCAAACGGAAAGTAGGCACGTGGATTAATATTTAACTTATTTTCTTGATTAAATCGTTCAGGATCGACTTGGTCAGGGTTGGGATAAATTTGTGGATCGTGATGAATTTCATATACTGGAATAAGAATAGTTGGGCCTTTTTTATTGTTAACGGATTTTCGTTAACATTGTCTGGAACAATTGTGTAGTCCTTAACGCACAATCTTTCAATAACAAATCCAAGAGGATATTTTCTTAAAGTTTCTATAAATAAAACTCAAAGGTAAAAATGTAAAATGTTTTAAATCAATTTGTGTTACCTGCAAGAACCATGTCTAAATACTTCATGGCCATTAATTTCTCGTAAGTAACTTCCTCTTGGCAACTCAATCTAACCTCATCTATTTCATTTTGTAATTTTTTCTGTATTACAGGATTTACTGCCAATTCGTAAGATATTAGAGATATAAAACTTGAAATTGAATCAAAACCGGCAAAGAAGAAAGTAAAAGCTTGTGCGGCGATATCAATATCCGACCAATTATGGTATTTATTTTTAATTTTATGTTCAAATTTAGCTACTGCTATTCCATCATTCTCATCTGCTATAACATCATCATCATTTAAGCGACCTTGACGACTTTCCATTAACAGATGTATCAAATCAGGTCTAAAAATTTTTAGTTTTTCTCTTTGATGTATACTTTCTTGTATAATAGTACAAAAATAAGATATAAGCTTTTCTTTAATTGGCCGAATTCCAAAAAACTAAAAACGTAAATTAACAATTTAATTTGCTTGTGGTTACAAAAAGTATTACTTTTGCCGTGAATGGAAATCCGCTATTAATATAAGTTTCAAAAGATTAACTTTGCCAAGTTCTTTTCCCATTAAGTAAAATTCATTATTGGGTTCTTTTAAAGAATTGCATGTTATTCCAAAGCAACAGTTGCGATGACATCGTTTGGAAATTTGGTAAGAATTTGCTTTCGTTTCAAATGATTTTAATCGGAATTGCTGCTTTTCAAAGTGATTAGTAAATTCATTTGCACAGACCGATATTAGATTAAACATTATTTTTATTTTACTACTGCTGAATGCTGGACTTAATGTACTTCTCATGTTACACCATTCCTCACCTTCCAATGCAGATAAATTTTTTCCTGCTATCGGATCATCTCTTGAAGAGAATAAGTTTGCTCAATCGATAAAGTGATCAAAATCCTTGATAACCACTTTTTTAATAATGTCAATATCACGAACAACAAATATTTGCTTCAAAAATTGATTCGTTCCAATGTATCTAATAAATGTGAAAACTATTTTTAAGAGTAGGTTTCGTGTTGATATAAATATGATATTAATAATTATTCAAATTTTATTACTATACAGTTTTGCTCTGCCCTATATAATCAAATACTACCCCAATGAATTCCACATTTAAACCTATAATTGTTTCAAACCAGAAAAAAAAATTTCTATTTTTAATACATGAACTTCAAGTTCTGTTGTGCAATTGAACTTTATATAAAGGAAATGTATTAACAAAATGGATCTATTTTTATAGCAAATCGTAAAGTTATAGTACAAAGCGTGTATTCCATACACATGGAATACTGGTGATGTTTAGATAGATTTAGATTTTATGATAGACTTTGACATCACACTATTGGTAAGTACTATATAGAATAGCGACCCCGGTCGAGAGCGCTTCCCAAACTTTTAAACATTACGAGACACTTTTTAGAAACCCAATCAATAGCGACAAACCGCTCCCGGCGCATTAAATCTTTTCGATACTCAATATATACTATCTTATGAATTATAATTCTATAATCGTAAAAATATACATTCACGACCCATTAAATATTGATGCCTAATGACCCACCAGTAGGTGGCGACCTACAGTTTGGGAAACGCTGTTCTAACTTTAACACTATTCGAACTAACTCAATTTTGAAATGAAACCTTTAATTACATGATGATTAATGGAAGAAGTTTTATCAGCAATAACTGATGTAAACAGCTCTACTACTATTGGACATGTATTCTTTAAACGTATTTACGTTATGTGCAAGTGATTTGAATTTTTAAAAATTCGATGCCAGCGATTACGGTGGTGAAATAAAGAATGTTTTGCTGTACTTATTGACAGTGTTTATGAGTATGTAGTAATTTTCTAATTACAAGGTTGGTATAAGTACAGTGAAAAATGCCGACACGCCCAACCAGTTGGCACTAGTTGTGAACTTGCACACATAGCCTATACTTCACTTGAAATAAGAATGCAGTAAAAATTTGTACTACAAATATGACCTTGCAACGCAATTGGTTAAAAGATATGCAAGTTTACACTGCAAAAACTTTATTTGCGATTGTCATTTTACAAATTGAATACTAATAATATAGAAATTTCTATTTTTCCGATTTTATTGTAATGCCCAATTTCTTCACCTAGAGATATCTCTTAGATAATCTATCTATAAGATAAATTAACGAAGTAGCCAATCATATTTCTGATTGTTTTGTTTTGCTGCTGTCTGATTGGTTACTTTGTTCATTTATCTAATAGATAGATTATCTAAGAGATATCTCTAGATAAAGAAATCGGGCATAAGTCATGCACTTTGAAGGTTTTTTAAAAGTTAAATACAAAAGTTTAAATTCTCCTTTGAGAAAACATAATTATAGTAAGTGCCGCCCATAGCCGGTAGTAAAGTAAAACTATTGCTTTTACTTACATAAAAATTAATGTTTGACTTTGACAAGAATGAGCAGAAAATCAAATTTTTGATTGTTCGTTTTACTTCTGAATTGTATCTGGTATAATATTGTATAATAGTAATACATTATAAATTGGTTTACGTCAGCAATCGAACGCAGCTCTGGTACAAAAACATCAGTTAATTTAAATTAAAAAAACTTTACTGTATATGTTCACTTTATAGAATCCAGAATAGTAAATGTAATATTATAATAAAGTTTTTAATCCACAGAATTGGTTTGTGCATTCAAGAAGATAATTCCGCTTCAGTGTTGGGGTCGATGCCTACACAAGATGTTTTGGCTTATAATAATATCAAAATACCATTATAAAAATCTGCTTGTAGAAAATCGATTCCAATATAATAATGATAAAAACTTTTTACCTAATCAGATTACTAATATAAATATGGAGATAATATAAGAAACGTTAACAGCGTGCTTAAAAAGAATGAGGAATGGAATGGCAGCAGGTCTAAAACAAAATTTGGCTGAATTGCTAAAATATGAAGGACTCGATCTATTTGGACCCTTAAAAATGGATTTTTATTCACTAAAAATTGAATTATCCACTAAAAATGGAATTTTTAGTAATTTTAATCCATATTCAATCATTTAGGGCTGAGTTTAACTGAGGAGATTTTAAAACTCGAAACAACGCTGTGCAACGGTGTCTTAAACTAAAAATGTAAATTGGAAAAATTTAACAATTTCACTTAGCTTGTAAAAATTTAAAAACTTATTTAAAAAACATAATTTTACAAGTTAATAAACAATCTATAAATATACACTCTCCTTGAGTGTAAACATAAGGGCCGTTCTGTCTACTTAAAATAAATTCTAGCTGGCACTTCGTCGGTAAGTAAGATTTACACAAGAAAATAATTTAAAAAACTTAACAAAATTCACAGTTGGTCAACGAATAGGCACCAACGAGCCCCTCAAGAGTGAGTACTAGATGCGTTAGATAATTCTACCTCTGATAAGTTATCTCGCTTTGCCTTAAAATTGTCTTAAATTAGTTAAATTAATTAAAAACTACAAAGTAGAAGAGTTGCGCCTATCGGGTTCTTCGTCTTGCATTTTTAAGAACAAACGTGACAATTTTAGATCGTAATCTTCTGCATCTCTCTGCACGGATGCGAAACGGGGTAGACAGAAAACAAATTGCGTTCGTATGCGATTCGAAAAATTTTGAAAATTAATTAAATTATTGTGACTTTTGACGTTTTAGAAGGCTTTAACACCTTTTTGCCAAAAGCGCTCCTAGGCAGTGCGGGCACAATTTGAGGACCCGAGTAAATTAGAATTCCACATTTAAGCGTATAATTGTTTCAGACCAGGAAAAAAGATTTTCTATTTTTAATACATGAACTTCAAGTTCTGTTATGCAATTGAAACATTTTAGAGAAAGGAAATGTATTAACAAAATGGATCCATTTAACCTTATAGCAAATCGTAAAGTTATAGTACAAAGCGTGTATCCATACACATTGAATACTGGCGATGTTTAGATAGATTTAGATTTTATGATAGATTTTAACATCACACTATTGGTAAGTACTACACAGAAATGTGACCCCGGTCGTATGATCTAAAGGAGCGCTTCCCAAACTTTTAAACATTACGACACACTTTTTAGAAACCCAAACTATAGCGACCAACCACTTTCCGTGCATTAAATCTTTCCGATACTTATGAATGAATTATAATTTTATAATCTTAAAAATATGCTAAAATTGCTGGGTCGTTAAAAAACGACCCAGCAGTGAGTGGTGACCTACAGTTTGGGAAACGCTGTTCAAACTCGAACACTATTCGAACTAACTCAATTTTGAAATGAACCCAAATTTAATTACATGATGATTGATGGAAGAAGTTTTATCAGCAATAACTGATGTAAACAGCTCTACAACTATTTGACATATACTTTTTAAGGGAATTTACGATTATTATACTCCACTTGAAATAAGAATGCAGTAAAAAAATTTGTACTAGAAATATGACCTTGCAACGTAATTGGTTAAAAGATATGCAAGTTTGCACTGCTGAAATTTCATTTGCGATTGTCATTTCACAAATTAAGCATTAACGAAATAAAAATTTCAATTTTCACATTTTATTGCAAATCATGAATTTTGAAGGTTTTTTAAAAGTTAAATACAAAAATTTAAGTCCTCTTTTGTTTTTGAGAAAGCATTTCTCATATGTTTAATAAAATTTTCAAGTTGGCGTTCGTCTTAATTTTTTTACGTTTCCCTGTGTGAATCTTCCTTTGCGCCAGAGGCGCCTCTACAAATTTTTACTGCATTTTTATTTCAAATGAACTATAAATGTTAAATTTTTGATGTTGAACTAATAATATATTTACCAGTACTATATTATGTACATTTTCACGCATGAAAACACCAACAGTCCCAACTACAACATAGATTTATTTACTTAATTTACATAATTTTACTTACTTTGAGTTGGGATAATTTTTGTATAAATCTTTGATTACTTCTGGTAAAGACTTTTGCTTGAATACCAAAAATGGCGCCATATAGCCAAGAATCGGCCATGTTGCATGATACGTAACACCAATATTTTTTCCAATAATTTTGTATACGGGCAACTTTAACAATTATATAAATTATTACTACAGTCAGTAGTATATACAACAACATCTTAGTTTGAAATTATTTAAACAATTGTCTAAGTTCCTGAAATTTTCTTAATAAAATAATAATCAATATTTATTTAAAGAATTTCTTCTTTTAAGATAAAAAAAGATAAAAAGCAGCTTAATATAACAATAAGTGTAAGAAAAACAACTTGGAAATCGTAATTAAACACTTGTGATAATTATTATCAAACATAATAGTATATTATACACCAAGGTAGTGAAGCATAGTGTTATAACCCTAGCGCCAGATTAAATCCCAAGGTGCGTAGCACCGCGGGATTTAAGGCGCGCGGTTATAACACGCTTCACTACCGTGGTTTATATACAATTTTTCCACTACTAGGATTGTTTACTCTTATAATAATAATTGTTAATGAATAAAGTAAATCGTTTTAATTATTTATTTCAAATTATAAAACAAATGATAGTTTTTTGTTTTGATGTTGACACTTGCTTGAAAATGTTTAATTAATTTTGACATAAAGGTTACATTAAATATCGAATAAAAACTAGTGAACGTGGAATACAAGTATATAGATGTTGACGAAAACTATTTTGTCAAAAAATGTACTATTTGTAACGATAATTGATTGTAATAATAATTATTAATAATCGATTTATAAAGTTTCCAGTTTCAGCTGTCATAATTAATTCGTTTTCTCATTTCGCCTAATTGCTAAACGTCACAAAATTCCAATTTAATCAACATTTTAAATATCAAATTAATCTTATTTATAGACCGACTTTAATTATTTAAACACTATTGATAGCATTTCTTGGTTATGCTAATTCGTTTTACACATAAATTTTCTTTCAAAATGGCCCGAAGTTTCCGGAAAACGCATTTATGTTCATTATTAACCTCAGGTGAATAATAAAAATTATTCACCTCAGGTGACAGAAGGCGTGGTTCACAGTTCGATCACTTACGTTGAAATGATAGTGTTTACGGCTAGTAGTGGAAAAAATATGAATTATAATAAAAACTTGACTACCTAATCAGATTACTAATATAAATATGGAGATAATATAAGAAACGTTAACAGCGTGCTTAAAAAGAATGAGGAATGGAATGGCAGCAGGTCTAAAACAAAATTTGGCTGAATTGCTAAAATATGAAGGACTCGATCTATTTGGACCCTTAAAAATGGATTTTTATTCACTAAAAATTGAATTATCCACTAAAAATGGAATTTTTAGTAATTTTAATCCATATTCAATCATTTAGGGCTGAGTTTAACTGAGGAGATTTTAAAACTCGAAACAACGCTGTGCAACGGTGTCTTAAACTAAAAATGTAAATTGGAAAAATTTAACAATTTCACTTAGCTTGTAAAAATTTAAAAACTTATTTAAAAAACATAATTTTACAAGTTAATAAACAATCTATAAATATACACTCTCCTTGAGTGTAAACATAAGGGCCGTTCTGTCTACTTAAAATAAATTCTAGCTGGCGCTTCGTACGGTAAGTAAGATTTATACAGGAAAATAATTTTAAAAAACTTAACAAAATTCATAGTTGGTCAACGAATAGGCATACCAAAAAGTCCCTCAAGAGTGAGTACTAGATGCGTTAGATAATTCTACCTCTGATAAGTTATCTCGCTTTGCCTTAAAATTGTCTTAAATTAGTTAAATTAATTAAAAACTACAAAGTAGAAGAGTTGCGCCTATCGGGTTCTTCGTCTTGCATTTTTAAGAACAAACGTGACAATTTTAGATCGTAATCTTCTGCATCTCTCTCGCACGGATGCGAAACGGGGTAGACAGAAAACAAATTGCGTTCGTATGCGATTCGAAAAATTTTGAAAATTAATTAAATTATTGTGACTTTTGACGTTTTAGAAGGCTTTAACACCTTTTTGCCAAAAGCGCTCCTAGGCAGTGCGGGGGCACAATTTGAGGGACCCGAGAGGTATATGCGTATGCGTCAGAGTCTTGCGAATCTGCACGTCACGGACCTCTTAAATAAACATTAAACAAATAGAACAATAAAATATAAACAAATAAACAAAAATAAACATTGTTTATTTAAGAGGTCCGTGCTGCACGTATACCGCTCGAAGCGTGCCGAGTAAAAAAGTAAAAACCAACCATTCACGTTTCAAGATTATATTTTAGTTAAGGTTATAAAAATTAAGATTTATTTTTTAGAACGAACGAAGTATAGAGTTTCTATATAGATACTAGAGTATCTGGATACCCTTTAGGTTTTACCAAAGAGTATAATACTCTTTGGTTTTACTCAAGTATACTCAACTCTTAAACAAGTTGATAAAGAGTTGGAATTCGACTAAACCACTTTAAAGAAATATTCTACACATTTGAAAGATTGTAAATATCTCATAAAAAAATGTCCTTTTTACCAACGAAAGCTAAACCTCCCCTTTATATGGAAGTTTCAATCCTTTTGTAATATAGTTTTTTCTGTGGTGCAGGTGAATTCACCTTTAAATCGCACCGTGCGTGAACAGGCGACACTAAAAGTCCAACCGGGCAGGATTTGGTGCGGTTGCGCTAATGTAAAGACACGCCTGTCATTTTCGTTTTTAAAATTTTAAAAACGTCAGTTGACCCGCGTTTTTTTTGCCTCACTTTTTAGATGTTAGGTGATTAAAACTTTCTTTAAAATTTAAATTGTAATAATTTGATCAGTATATTATTTGAAACAATTAATAAGTTTTCTACATCGTTTTTATTTTCATATTTTATTTAAGGTACATTTATAAATAAATTTGGTTTTCTTCTGAAATTCATTGAATGTTGCAAAATATTTTCATTTAAAAACTGGCTTCATAAATTATTTAAGCAGTTACAGTTATGTTTACGAAAATAAATAATGATATGTTTTACTTGTTACATTATAGTTTTTAATGAAAAAATTGACTACTTGTGTTACAATTTGCAAAATAATATAAATATAATTTTTATGTCAGTACTATACAGTTTATTTACATATAACACTAAAACAAACGTTGTAAAAATTAAATAAATATAGCAATGAATAATTGCTGTGTATTATAATTTATAACAATATATTATTGATATAAATTAAAATTGGCAAAGAAAATTTTCAACCGCCTAATAGCAAAAGCGAAAGCGAAAAGCGCGGGTAAATCTTCAGTAAAAATTTGTTACGATAGAAAGAGGTGTCTATGATAACGCAAGCGCACTTAGGTCGAGACGAGACTTAGCATCACATTTTAAACCGCTCCAAATCCTGCCCGGTTGGACATTTACTGTCGCCTTGCGTGAACATACCCTAATATTATTTGTTGACATTTAAACTTAACCTAATAAAAAATTAACTTATTTATAACGTTAAAAATTACAATTATTCTTAATAATGGTATGGTAAACTAGTTATTTAGTGTCCTATATTAGTTTAATTTTATATTTCACTTGTAACGGTTACAGAAATTCAAATTTTGTGGTGACGGTGATTGCCCCGATTGGATTTTAGCAGAAATTAACACCTTATCGAGATTATCTTCCATAAAAGTAAAATTATTGGGCCAAGTTGTAGTCGAAGGCTTAATGAACCCACCTCTTAATGTAAGACTTTAAAATATTTGTCTTAAAAAAATATTTTCTATTAATTTATGTTCTCTAGTTTCCAAAAGCAGAAAAGTTATTTGCCGAATCGAAACTAGGTAAATATCAATGAAAATAAGACACTGTATTTTTTGTAGTGAGATTTTCATTTTAGATGCAAATGAGGATATAAAAGCTTGCATTGCATGTGTACGATATATTATATTTTCGGCAGTTAGATATAATTGTGATCATGCAACTTTATGCAATGAACTCCAGCAACTTGGTTTGCCTAGAGAGCATAGCATGTCCATAAAAAAAGTTGTTGATGATCATCATTCCAAACTTACAGAAAAGTTTAAATCAGATTCCTTATACAGTAAGTAGACTATTTGCATAACAAAACTAAAAGTTTTGTTCAACTTAATTTACTTCCAGTAAATAAGCTTCAAAACATTACCAGTAGTGTGGATCCTATAATTAAATGTTGCACATTAGAAGTAACAACTAATGGAGAAAGTACAAATGCACTTCTTTCATCTTTAACCGTCGATGTTATGTTGGAAAATCTGAAGCTCGCCAGATCTAAAATGGAAGAATTGGCAAATAGTCCTTACAATTACGCTTAATCTTTAATTAAATAATCAGAACTGTATAAATTTATTTAATAAACTAATATTTAATTCACATTAAGGAGATATACACCTAGCATGGTGAAAAATCAATTTTGTTTTTACATTTTCTTGAAGCTTGAGGTCTCAAGAATATCTGGTAAAACGCCAAGTCAACATTTCGATAAATAAGCCTGGAATCCGGCGGCAAAAACAAACTGACGGCAAAGTTTATAGATAAACTGAGCGTTTACTATAGCTTAGCTATTCGCAGAAACTGTAATTCCAAGGATGACATGAAAAACTATATGGGGAACATTCTACCATTACGGCTCAACAGACAGCAACTCTTAAAATCATTTCTGTCTCGAAGACCAACTTATTTGGAAGATAGCTCCAAAACGATGAACAAGGAGGCGAAAATTGTTAACATTGCAGTATTTCTTGCAACATGCACATTCATCAATGGTGTCACCTCATTGTTGGAAGTCATAAACGTGTTAGGAATATCGGTCGGATCGGGAGCGCATTTGTACGCTGCCCAAGAAGACGAAACTCGCTTAGCAAAAGCCAAGCTGCAAGCGCAAGAACAGACGAAAGAAGGTCGAATAGGTCATCGACAACAAAATTTAGAAGTTATGAACATTCCGTCGACCGTAGAAGATTTACACTATGGGCCTGGTATCAATGATTCCATGTAAATTAACAAATTTCATGATTTATTCATTCTCAAATTTTCAAACGCGTTTTACTCAAAACTACGTTTTCAAATCGGTACCCAAAATTGCAAGAAAACCAATGAACCGATTGCATTGAATTTTTGTGGTTATTCTACACACCATTATCTAGTACTTGTCATAGGATTTTTCTTTTCGTTACTTAGTTTTTGCTTTATAGGCAAAATAATTACTAATTCTTGGTCTAAAAATGACTTTTTATGTTCAAACGTCTCCTATTTTGTCATAAATCAATATTTTCAAAATCGGCTATGACAAGTACTAGATTATAGTATCTAATTTAATAATTTTTTGTTTTGTTTTCTCAGATGATTTTGAAGAAACGCCAGTGGTTACCGTTAACGCAAATTTTTTACGATGCTCCAAGGATCGTACAATATCCTTGTTTATTTTTGATATTTTTAAATAAAAAATTATAAATATTCCTGAATGTGTATACTTATAGATAGTTAAACTCACAATCCAAAATTTCAAATAGTTTTCCTAGAAAAATTCACAAAATGACCTTTTTTCGGCTCCTAGGTGTATATCTCCCTTAAGAAATTATTCAAATTTCGGATTTGTTTCTGCAATGATTGCCCACACAAACCATGAAAAAGTTAAGTTTTTCTCTCAGTTTTGTATTGCAGGAGGAAAACTATTTTATTTCATTAAACTTGATATTTCAGGCAGTTAAAAAATTTTCTAAAAAGCTGATTATAAATTATTTTTCAATATTTTAGGTACTCATTCAAAAGATAATTTTTTTATTCAAATACGTGATGTTGGCAGGGTTAGTAATATGTACAAGTCATATAAGATACATATTAATATCTCATAATAAAACCATGTCATCTTGGTCAAATCTGTGCTGGGGTAGCTAAACCATATTCTTCTTAATCATGGCCCCTTCCTATAAGAGGGTCAGAATAAATTTTTTTACTCCGCCCAGGTATATATGCTAATTTTTCAAAGAATTAATCATCCGGGCCTAACTGTACAGATTCCAAAACCAAGTTTTGAAAGCAGTAATTACTAAGCAAAGCTTTTCGGAGGTCTCAAAAATTTACATTTTGCTAAGTTTTCTCTTCTAAAATAATAATTAGTTACTTTCTCATCGATTCCAACAATTAAAATTTTTTAATGTTGTATTCTACATAATTATTAGGGAAATGTAGTTATATAAGAATAAGGAGGGGATAATTATCGAAATCTTTCCGCAGGAGTTAAAAATCATTTAAGCAAGTTCCCATAAATTAAATTTAGTCAACATCATGTTCTACAGGAACTAAATCATAGGTTTAACGGTCACAATTAAATTTTATGTAAACTAAATTAGCATCGATAAAGATGTAATTACTGAATTACATGAAAATTCATTCATTGTTGTATTCGTAAAGAAGTACATAGTAATGTATAAGCACCGAACTTCAATTTCCAAATCACATATTTGACATTTATTGGAAAAACTTGGTCAAAGATAATACTTTTGCCAAGTATTCTTACTCGATAAGTACTGAATTTGCAACTGCAGAATTGTAGAAATATGGCACTTTAGCATTATTAAATTAAAGATTAATATTAGTCTATGAACCGGCACAAATCGAAAAATTATGACCTTGCATCAAGTAAAATTTTCAAGGGTTTAATTACAGTTCAACAGATTAAATTTTTAAAAACAATTCCACATATTATAAACTCGGCCAAGACAGATGGCTCTCTAAAATTGATAAACCCAATTGGAAATTAAAAACAAATATAATTTTAATTTATGTTTATTTAACAAAACGTCCACATTATAAAACTAATTTAAGACCTTGGTCGTTCTTTCTTTTTCTTTATACAAGGCTAAAAGTGATACGTTGGCTACTTTAACTACCTTGAATCTAACTCCGGGAATATCTCCCACAGCATGACCTTTACGACCGAAACCTGCAACCAATACTTCATCGTTTTCTTCAATATGATTCAAACAACCATCACGAGGGACGAATGCTGTGATTTTCTTGCCGTTCTTAATCAATTGTACCCTGACGCACTTGCGGATGGCAGAATTGGGCTGTTTGGCTTCAACACCACTGTAAAAGTAATACATGAGAAAAACTTCCAACATTAATTTAATATTACATAAAACCGTGAGACAAAACTGTTGTGGATCAAATAAACTTCGCACAGAATTTTCCTGTGATTGGAACTTAAGTCACCCATTCACATAGAAATTCTGCGCAAAGTAAATTTTGATAAAAAATGTTGAGTGCATATCAGAGCGTATAGTCGATGGACAACGACTACCCAATGGTTCAGAACTCATTTTATTTAAGCATATGTTTGTTTTCAGTATTATTATTAATAAATAAAACTGTTTCCGCAATGCTAAAGAACCCAAGTCTATGTTTTCATAACTTTTTTGACAAGTATTGATCGCAAGACGTGGTATTGATTTTCAAGTTTCCTAACCTACAAATTAACATAAAACTTACACTTTTTCCAAAACGATGCCTTTGGCGTGAGAAGCTCCACCGAATGGATTGGCCTTCCATCTCGTACCTAAATGAGCCTTTTTGTAATCTTTATCGGCCCATCGTTGAGCACGACGATGGTTCACGTGTTTTCTCGCGGTACGAATTCCTCTAGGTTTACCTATCAATTTATAAAATTTTCAGTTCGCATTTCTAATAAATATTGAAACAATAACGTCGACTTTCTTTACAATAATAAGTTTTTATATTAATTTTTACAAAATATTAATAATTTATGCGGGGATGGTCTAGATAAATTATGTATTGACGTAGCAATCAACATTTACACCCAAGTTATAATATTAATTACCACAATTTATTTAGATCGAATCCAAAACGAAATTAAGTATGAACGAAAATTGATTGATCAAGTTAAAACTCGCGATTTTTTTATTACGAAAAACTCTAAAAAATAAGAAATTTTAATGTACTCACCCATGATTCACTTTGGCAATACACCACCATGAAATAAAGACTTGTGAATTTGCTCGCAGGGTGGCTGTATGGTCATATTCAGGTTTGCCAATCCAAATAAAAAAAAAGTAACTAACTTTAAATATATTTAAATAATTATAAATATATATTCCTAATAACTATTAATATATTATAAAGACATACAAGTTTTGTATAAAATTGAATTAGCTGCTATTTAGTAATAATACAGAATTTTGGTATATTATTTTAAATGATATAAAATTAGAAGGCCATAGGCGCCGAGTGCAAGAAGCACCAGGGATCAAGCCCCACCTGCGATTTATTATTCATTTTTCATTGCTTGTTTGAAAATATTTTTAACACACGGGTTAAAACATATTAGATTTTAATTTTATTTTATTTTTAGACAATAAAACATTTATAGGTTTTGTTGATTTCTTACACAATCAATTTTTAATTAGTAATTGCACATTTTAACAAATAAATCATCAAGAAAATCAAAATTTGTGTCTATGAATCTATTTTAGAAAAAATATATAATTAAAAATAAATTTTAAATTTTTCAAGGTCAAACCATTCTAATTTAATAGTTAAGAATTTGTATTGAATTATATTGCTGTTGAAAATAGATTTTGCATTCAAAACTTTGTTGAATAAAATTTAATATTAATTGAGTAAAACAAAATTGCTTTTATAGCAAAAAACACAAGCAGCGAATTTTTACCCCAATTGTTACAAAATGATTTATTTTTGTAAAATATGCAAAAACCACAATACACTGAATATACCAAGGTATAATCATAATGAATTTAATTTATTTATTTGAAATATCATCTTATAATTATTAGCAATTAAAAGAAAAATAATATGTATAATTCGGTTTTAAAAGTATTTTTTGACGATCAATTTTTGTATCTTCTCGGCTACGCCTCGCATACCAAAATTTGATTGCCAAGAGAAGTCACGGGCCAATTTTCTTTAAATCAAATAAATTTCTTGTTTTCACAATTTTTAGGGTTTAAGCAACATATAAATAACGTCGTTTTTCAAATTGTTGTTGTTGATTGTTTATTTATTTAAAAAATAATAAAATTAAAAATTTATATTAAAAAGCAACTAAAAGCGGACAAGAAAGGTCATGTATGCTGAGATCTCTCTAGTCACTTCTTTGCTACGGACCTGTATAATTTGAGTATAGTAAAAAAGTAAAATCTAACTGAAGAAGGGTACATTATATTTATTTTGGCATTAAAATTTAGTAAAAATTCAAAAATGTAAGCGTGTTATTTTGTCGCACCCTATACAATTAAATTATTTGTTAATTCAAATAACAATTTTTTAGGCAATTGTTTTTTCTGCATATTTTAAACTATAAATAATTTTATTATAAAAGAAGCAACAATTACACATTTTTATATCGAATAATTGATTGACTAAAATAATTAATTTTATATTTTAAGGGACATAAATAAAATTTTAATAAAACTGCACCCTAAACATAAAACGGCCATACTTTTTTTTTGCAGAAATGTCTACCGAGTCAAACGATGTAACTTCCTATCGAAATAAGAAACGCAAATTATAATTAACGAAATAAAAATTTATTAGGACCAATTAGTTAAATATGTTGTAAAATGTTGGCAAGAAGCTGCAATTGATCTCCAATGGGCAAGAAGAATTGCCACTTTTGACAGTAATAAAGCGCACTTTTTGTATATTTTTTTAAGCAACAAATCGGGTTTTGAGGCTGAGCTTCTTTTTTTTGTGACCATTTCGAAGTTGGCGTTTCTATTTAGTTATTGGTGTGTATCCGAGGGTGGCTTTAATATAAAAATCGAGGTAATTGTTGCTTTTATTGACTAAAATAGGGTTAATGTTGTTTTGTTTATTTTGTTTTATTTGACAGTGTATTATGATTTTTTAAAAAATAACCGCAAATTTATTGTTATTGTTGCAATTAATTGTTGCACACTTATGTATTTTTTAGATTTTTCGCTACCTTCTTTCATGAAATTGTCCTACCATGGAAAATGACGACCAGGATGAAGTTTTTCGATCACACTTAGAACCTGATGTTATAATCGATGATTCGGTATGTTTAACAAACTTAATATTTTGAATTGTAAATGGCAATATTAATTCATATTTCCTTTTTATGTAATTGTTTTGAGTAAGTATTCATGATTTCAAAACTATTGGGATCCTATTTTTAGTTATGTTCTATAATTAGTTGGATAGTTTGGTTTATTTCAAATTTCACTTTTAGGAATTTCTCAAAATTGAATAAATTTTAGTTACTAATTTGTACATTATGCTCAGTGGAGTACCTAAGTACATTATAATTTACTCGTTTCTTTCTGTGAATCTTGATTATAAAATTGTATCGTAAAAGTAAGATTTGTTTAATATTTTCATTTTTTGTATGTTTAATATGGCCGAAGGCTGTTTTAAGATTTACAAGTGCACAATTGGATAAATCCAGTGCTCACTTATTAGCTGACGTTCTCAAAATCTTCTCGCTCTAAAAATATCGATCTCTTAGTTTTAAAACGATGGTAATACAGTATCATACTGTTTTTATATTTTTATTCTGCACAAATATTACAAATTTATTGAAGCGGTAGGAAATGGCAAAATTTTCACTTAAATGAAAATTTAAACCAGTTTACAAAGTTTTGTACTTTAACCATCGCAATTTAGATTGAAGTTCTCAATTAAAAATATTATAAAATAGAGGGCAGACTATATTGTAACAGTACTACCGTCGACTTACAATCTATAATCTATAAATAGCTAGTTTTGAAATAATTAAGATTTTTTGTTGTTTTTTAAATACCAACTGTTTATGAATTATTTTAGAGAATGCCGAGTTACTTTTCTAAAGTGATTTTTGCCCAAAAATTCACTTAAATAGTCAAAAATTAGATTTTACTTGTAGATTTTGATATACTCTCTCCGTCCGAAAATATAGTATACATTTGGAATTTATTTTTGTCCGAATTTATGGTATACATTTACAATAAATTTAAAGTACTACTCTTATTAAACATAATTCTTTTTCGAAGGAACATCAGCATAAATTTTACCGTCGTACTGTTTTGAGCCACTTTCCAAAATCCTAGACACAGACAATCGGGTTACACTAAATTCAGTTGCAACTTCACGTATACTGCAATACTCTTCTTTAAACTGCAACAATTTTTACAATATACAATTGGGTTGCTCACTGGTTAATTGCTGGGACTTGGAATTCTTTGTAACTGAGTTACTTCATTATTCATAACAATATCTGCTATTTTCTGAACAGGGCAGGTGTAAAATTATTTTTCACAAAAAGAAGTTTTAACTCGATTACCGTTTTTGACTTAAATAAAATCGGACATCAGCCAACTATGTATTAGTTGTTTGCCTCTATGTATTATTGTTTGTTTGTAAGAGTTACCAAGTAAATAATATATTTAAATAAATACCCTGCGTCACAAATTTCTGATTAAGAAACGTCAACCTGAATATATTTTAAGCTATCGTTTAGCTTTGTATAAAGAGTACAGAAATATTTCATGTCTTGCTGAAGTTAATAAAGCGTCGTTACTAATAATTGTACATTAATAAATCAAATCATTAAAAATTAGTATGTCGTTACTTGTACTACGTTATAAACTAACAAAATTTTTGAGTTACGTAGTGATTGTAATGTTTGTACATTAGTTCAAATTGTGATGAACAAAGAGAGTTACATCAAAATAACAAAAGATGATGCATTTTAAAATGCACTCATTTGACTAGCGATTCTGATCTTAATTCATTCCATTTTAAACTATGACGCAGGGCTCAATTTATTTGGGCTCAAGTATATTTAATTACAATTCTTTATTAAAGTGACATTAATTTTCAAATTTTTTTAAAATGTATACCATATTTTCGGACGGAGGTAGTATAACAAATACGAACGGTTTCTTTTTTCCCTTCTTCATCGCATATGCTTAGTATAAAACGTGTAACTACATTATTATGGCAGATCGATCCTTGTGCTTAGAATTTCAGTTTAATATTAGCAATAATAATATTCTAAACGTAGAAACGATTTTAATTATTACATAAAAACTTATAAATTTATTTTATTAATCAAGTTCTTTATATTCAAATCTTGAAGATGATAATAGGTAAAACTTCTGTTTAATTTTTGGAGATTTTTATTGATGCACTGTCAGAGAAGCAAAAAACTAATACAAAAACAAGGTTAGGTTCCTAAATTTAAAAACAAAATAAAACTAATTTAATGTTACAATTAAAAGAGATTTTTATTTATTAAGGCAATGATTAATAAAAAGTTATACATATTACATAAATGTCTTCATCACTACTAATTATCACGTGAGTGCGTTTTTCTTTTGACAAAATATTCTCATCTACTACTTTTGTTCAGTAGCATCTTTAGTTTTATTCTCTATTTTTGCAAAAATCTGTTATTTTAGGTCGGTCGCATACTTATACAACATGTTGTTCCATTTAAAACACAGCAATGATTATGACGATTTATACACCAAGCAGACAAGCTGTATACATGATAAGTTTTTGTTTTAATACATATGAATGAAGTGACGTGTCTGATACATCGCACCCCCAGAAAGAAAGAGGAATAAGTCTGAAAACGCCATTTTGAGCTAGAGCGCTTTGAATATTTGAACGTTTATAAGAAAATCACGTTTATATGTTTATGTTGAATAAAATATTTTAAAATTAGAAGTTTTATCAAATTTGAAAATTTTCAACTTACATTTTAGTCTAGTACCCCGTTGCGCATAAGTGGTTTCCTCTTATCAAGATATCATCAGCTAAACTATCCTAAATGAATGAAAATGGATTTTCATCCAATGGATTTCAGCAACGGGTACTATACTAAAATGTAAGTTGAAAAGTTTTAAATTTTACAAAACTTCTAATTTTTAAAATATTCTATTCATCATATAATTGATAAACAGTTAATAAACATTTACAATTGTTTATCTTGTTAGAAAAATTGATTTTTATAATAACGATTGATAATATTAATTGGTAGGGGTTATTTTATTGTAACAAAAGTAAATTCAGTTCCAGTTGGAACTTTTGGGAGTTATACCTCTTTCTAGCCGAACAAAGGTACCAAGTTTGGCTGTTTTTAGCGGCAATAATTTGACTATCGATAATATGACTTTTTTTACAAATAGAGCTTGAGAAGACGAGTTTTTTGGTATATATAACTTAAAAAGTTACTTTTTGGACTTATACCTCTTTCTTTCTGGGGGTGACATGTCGAAAACAAATGTCGTATAAGTATGTGATTGGTTTTAAATTGTTTGCATTTGCTAACAGATCTTTATAAATTTCGTTGTATGGATCCGAACATTTGTGAAGTTCTTTTAAATTTTGTGCTTCAGTGAAACCGTGTTGTAAGAATGCCGTGTTATATGGAGGTTACCTGAATTTTTAAATTTATACTGAGAGGTGTGGTCTCCCTAGTTCTAAAAATAATTACTTTTTATATTACCTGCAATTACTCTACTTCGTTTGATGTTTGGACACAATTTTGAAAATCGGAAGTCATACACTTAGTTTTTGTTTAGAAGTATCTCCAACCTTTCTATACAAAATAAGTTTGAATTTACACTATATAAACTAAAAATTATTGAAATTATATATATTATTAAACTTTGAAATTAATATTTGATTCAAATATTAATTTAAATATTATTAAATTTTTATATTTAAATTTTAAATATTAATTTGTTCATTTCTAATTTAAAAATTTTAATCAAAGATAAACTAAAAATATTAAAGTGTACATACGAGGGGAAATCAATAAGTTTGATAATAACGGTATAAGAAAAGGGGTTATAATAAAAATTCCAAAGGTGGTTTGTAATAAAATCAAATAGAAGGCCTTCTTCTTCATGTGCCATATCTGGTCACCCGGACGTTGGCGATACAACTTGGTCGAAGCCAAGATGAATTTACCAGGAGTATAATTCATGGGGTGGTCTCCGTTGCCTTCCCCATAGTCCACAGATCGATATTGGACTTTTTATCACAGCAGTGTATCTAACGCGAGCAGGGTTTGAACCGCGACTTACCGCGTCGTAGTCAACCCGTGTATGCTTGCGCTATACTGCTGATAAATAGAAGGCCAGTTTTCAAAATGAAATAGATTCAAGCAACCGTTGGGTTTTATTAAAAATAATGAAAAAATTCAAACACCGCACTGCGATAAGATTTTTAAAATAATACTTAGGGCACAAGTGCAAAATAAATACCAAGTTTGAAGTGTACAAGAAATCTTCACCTTTATTAAAAACAATTTACAAGTGGGTACAGCTTTTCAAAGCAGGACAGAAGTTCTTAAAAGATGAATATCGCACTGGTCGTTCTGCAAATGCAGTTAATCACGAAAAGGCACTAGCAGTCGAAATTTTATTAATGGATGCTAAATATCTATCTTAAAAATATCTTAAGTCATCAATTTATTATATGATACTATTCATACAATTCTACGTAATCATCTTCATGATCAAAAATAAGTATAAGATGGATTCCACGTTGCTGTCTCCTGAACGGAAGCAATTTCGAGTTTAAACTTGGATTTATTATTATGACCTCGAATCTAAACAAAAGTTCGATCAATCGAGTTCGAATCAATCCAAGCTGTTCGTTGGCAAGATTATGCCCATAATTTTTTCGGATGTCGAGCGAATTTTATTAATTGATGACCTGTCTCGTAAAAAGAGTATAATAGGGATTTATTATGCAGGATTATTAGAGAATCTTTGGACTGTGGGGAAGGCAACAGGAAATCACCACATTAATTATATTCAGCTTGGTAAAGTCAGCTTGGCTTTGGCTAAGTTGATTGCCTACGCACTGTAAAGTGTATGGCACTTGAAGAAGAAGATCCAAGTAAAAAGAAAGGTCAGGTCAGGTTGTGTCCTGAATATCAGGACTTAGCTCCATACTCCCTGTCTTGGGTGATATTATCTGTGGATGTTTTTCTGAGTGATCGTACTCGTTTTGATCCGCCAGGTCTGCGTTCAGCCATTGATCTGCTGTTGCGGATTTAGCTAGGTGAGATTAACTCTGGCGGACTTGTTATTTGGCGCTTGTCTTCGACCTTCCCGCCCTTCTCCTCTTACCCATTTGCCAATTAGAACCGAAATTTAAAAAAAAAGAAAGGGCGAAGTGAAACATAAGTTTTTGCTTTTTCACAACGATCACCACTTCACAAGTTGAAAGTTTTACAGGCTACTATTAAAAAGTGTGGTGTCGAAGAAATAAATCACCCACCTTACAGTTCAAACCTGGCCTCTAGATATTACTTTTTAATTTAAATTTAAAGAAAAAATTACAAGAGATGAAATTTAACACCCTATGTTTTACCAAACTTATTGATTCCTCTTCGTACAACAAATTTTTACCTTATTAAATGTTTCATACTTTTATTATTAACAGCTTAAATTGTGAGCTTAATATACGTTAGTTAAAATTGCATGTGTTGCAGATAGAATTTTTGAAATTTTTGGAGGTTTGTGAAAATTGAAATATTTCTATTTATTCTATCAATATGAGGCTAAAAACAGTTCGTTTAAAAATAAACGAATGACAAGATTGTTTATTGGACATTTTAGTTTCATATTCAGAAGAAAGTTTGTGCAGGAAGGGAAAAAGTCTACAAGTTAATTTTTGTTATAAAGAGGTGATACGTAATCTCTGACTTAGTTTTATTCGTACGGCAAATATTAACTTTGAGATTTACTCTGTTCTAAAAAATTTTAACCTTCGGAAATTTAATAAAATAGTCTTAATCGTTTGTAATTCGTTTGTTCATGATTGTGCATCATTTACTTGACCTGAAACCATAAAGAACTGAAAACCTGCCTTATGGCTTTGTCGCGACAGATTTTGACTATAAAGTAAGTAGCGTAGGTTTGTTTGCTGTCCCAAAAAAACTTTTCAAATAAACAATAATATCTTATTTTATAGGAGTATAATTTACATTACCTAAAGGTTATTGTCTACACATATTGTTTGCTCAAAATATATTTTATTTTTATTTTTTATATATAATATTTTTTATTATTAACTTTTGCTACTTTTCGTTATTTTTGATTAAATGTAACTGACCATTGGTAACAATCATATTTTATTATTAACTTGCCTCGAAAATAATTAGAATGTGGTTAAAGGCTGCATCTTTGTGAACAATAATTTTTTTAGTTTTCCTTAAAATGTAAACGCATGCTCGCATTAATTTTAGCTTGCAAAGTTTTAACCTACGCATGTGTCCGACTTGTTAAAAGGTTTTCCTCAATTTTCAAAAATTTCATTCGCAGTATCATTAACTGGTTAAAATTTACCTATCTTAAATCCTAGGCAAGAAAGCATGTTTTTGTAAAAGGTGGAATTTCTGAGTATGGGTTTTTCTCATCATGGCCTTATAATCAGAGTCGGCTCTAGGGTGACCAAGGCTTGGATATTAATTATTCAAATTTACCTTATGGCATAATTACCTTAATTTTATAATATTCAAATCTATCTATCTAAAGAAATTCCCTAGATTTCTGCAATTAAGAATTTTTTCATCAGTAATTAGAGCTCGATGATTGTTGGGTCAAAACGCCCTTCCTTGTTTACTTTAAGCAAATTTAACCAAGAAATATGTGCTCTAGTATGATATATGTTTTGATGATTATATTAAACAAATTAAAATATGGAGAGAAAACTCAGTTACTCGAGCCACAAAACTCAGATTGGTCAATGCGCTTGTATTCCCTATTGCTACACACACTGCTGAAACATTAAGGTATCTGAAAAGAATAGAGGCATTTGAAATGTGGGTGTATAATCGTGGACAGAACACCACACAAATGAGTCAGTGCTAGAGTAGCTTCTTACCAGACGCCACTTGCTTCGAGACGTCAATTGTATGTACTTCCGATACCTCGGAGACATATCTAAGAGAAGCAGTACGATTGAGAACCTAATCGTGGAGGGAAAAATTGAAGCGAAGAAACCAAGATATAGATTGTCTGACCGAGATGAATGGAAAAACACTGTAAACGGCATCATCGCATGAATGCATCCTATACATCACCAAACTCTCATTAGAGTAAAAGGACCAAGGAGGATGATATTATATTTGTAGCGGATTCTAAAATTAGTAACAAAAATAGCAGATCCTCACAATATCCACAATTAAATACTAATCACCTCGGTAGTCATGTCTCTAGCGCAGGTGGTACAAATCCAAATTGAAAAACATTTTTAATATTTTTTCCCATGTTAATAAAATACGCAAATTAGTTAAATTCACTCCTAATTGTCTACAGACTCATTACAGGAACGTTGTTTTTGCTCTTTGCAAAAAATTATATAGGTATTATTAATACTTTTGATATTTGAGGAAAAGACATCTACTAGATTACCTTACAAAAATATAGGGACGTCCTGTGACTGCAAATCCCAATGACCTTTTTAATGTGATGTAGTTTTTAGATTTCTTTCAGCGCATGCTGCCACATTAATAGAAATAAAAATATTTTTTCCTCAAAGCACTCATGTTTTTATTGTGGATTTATTTTGAAAATTCATGAAATTTTTTTGTCAACGGGCCGAATAAAATCATAACGCAAGCTAGAATAGATTGAATGATTTAATAATAATAATAATCATCATTATCATTTTATTGCCGTTAACTATATAACGTTGGCAGTTTTCTAGTCTCTTAATAATATGTCAAGTATGGATGTTGTATATGTATGTATTTACGAAGTGGGTCAGATTTGACATTGAACGGGCTGGATGTTACCTATGCACTAGTCAAGACCTATATAATGTAACAAAACGGAATACAATTCATGATTGTAGTTATATCTAATTTGTGTAGCCTCTTGACCAACACTATGAATTAGTTTAATTTAAGTTTAACTACATTTAAGTTCTAACAATGGTAACCGGAATCGATATACAAGAGCAAAAACATACTTGAGCTGTGAGCATAACTGCACAATATATTTGTTTGAGACAAAATACAACACTTAAAAGCGGGAAGTCCCATTCAAGTTTGCTAAATTTACTTCAAATGCATTCAGATAATATGCTACATTTGAGAAAATCCACGCCGTACTTATATTTTATATTACTTCTTAAGTTGCTTTTTTTTACTAGATTAGTTATTTCTGATGAAGATCTAAACTTACATTTATTTTTTTGAATTTTAGGAAGACTCCTACTACGATGATGATGTCATCGATACAAGTCACATACAAGCACAAATTGGTCCCGAGGTATCTCTTATACCAGTCAAAAAGAATCCAATCAAAATTAAAATGTTTGGTAAGCTGTCATGCAAGGATAAATCTAATTTGGAAGTGTACAAAATTCAAAAAATAGTGCAACAAAGATCTCCACGTCAAAATGTAAGACTGATATCGAAAGAAGAAGAGATACAAGCGGAAACCGAAGTTATAAATTCAAAACGAAAATCACTTCCATTAGAAAAGTGTCCTATATGTAAGAAATTTTTTCGCCGCATGAAAACTCATTTACAAAAACACGAAAATGTCACTCGAGATCCAAATGATCCATTAACATGCCAATTTTGTAAGAAAGTTTTTAATACTGGCAGTAATTTAAGTATACACATGCGTACACATACAGGTGACAAACCATATATATGTGAGATATGTACGAAAGGATTTGCACAATCATGTAATTTGATTAACCATATGCGTATTCACACAGGTGAGAGGCCTTTTAAATGTCCACATTGTGATCGTGCTTTTACACAATCAGGCAACCTAAATAATCACGTAAGATTACATACCGATGAGAAACCATTTAAATGTCACTTTTGTGAAAAAGCATTTACTCAATCAGGCAATCTCAATTCTCACATTCGAAACAATCACAAAATTACAAACATAGAAAATGAATTGAGCGATATCGAACTGGTTCAGTAGTTTGAAGTCTTTTAACTAGGTTATCGCAATACTCATATCAATTAATATGCGCTTGTCTTGTACGCTTCATTTAATTAGTTTTTTTTATAAGAAATTACTAAACTGCATCTTAGTAACGGAAAAGTTAATTTTAAGATTAAATGTTTGCTTTAAGTTGTTTGTAAGAAGAAACTACTGAGAGAATAAGAAGAAGTATAGAAATTTCATATAAAATCTATAAGGATTCATATATTTTTAAAAAGATTACCTTGAATGGATGAGAAAACTATAATGAAGATGCTTTCTAGTTATAGTTTTAAAAAAATGGGCTGAAACTGAGCTGATGTAAGTCAAGAATTTGTAATAATTTAGAAATAAACATTTAATGCTGATAATAAAATGAAGTACTTTATGGTTTAGCAAAAATTATTTTACAATAATTTAATGTAGTACAAGGTAAGCAATTTTCGGGCAGAGTACGGCAAGTGCCACTTGAAGATACAAGTTTTCTTATAGAAATGAAAGCAAATTATGAAAGAGCATTAAATTAGAAAAATTATAAGGCGAGGATGAATCGAAAATTTTTACGTTTAGGTATTAAAAAATCAAAAATTAAAATACGTTTTTGTGATAGGTTAAAATCGTACCTCAAAACCCGCCCATTTTGAATTTTTTTTGCAATTTTACCTAAAATCATTATTTTTATCACATTTGTGATGCAGCCACCACATATGTGACCTGTTATTTGAATAAAACATTGAAAAATGTTGATTTAAGAAGTATTTTATTTAAGAAGAATTTACAGGTTATTTAAATCCATCAGTGGTGACGGTTCGAATTCCCTCATCACGATTTTTACCATTTTTGAAGTGGTTTTTGAAAGATGAGTCTAATTAGCTATAAAAGCAATAATTTGCCGATTATTAAACATTTTGAAAAAGGCCTTAAAAATTTATTAACAATCAATTTACTCATTGGCTCTTTTGAGGAACCATTGAAATTAAAATGGGTTGTGGCGACAATAAAATAAAATTTCCGTCAACAAATTTGAAAAATTACTCTGTGAATCAACTCTTGATGTATTGCCATGTCAAACTGCTTGTAGCGCTTGGCGACAAATGTTTTACTAAAAACATCCTCCAAGTACCTCCAACTCGAAAAATTGTAGATGTTGACCCGACGGATCTTAGAGAGCGACTGACTCCCTCCTAACGCTGTTCTAGTTAGCCCGCCCCGAAATTTTTCCGCGTTTTATGACTTTTAAAATCGATTTGTGGCATTATTATTGGAAATATCGACTTCATCCTCACCTTAATAAACTCAATTTTATACCGTCTAACTACCTGTAAAGAAATTTTTTAAAATCTCCACAGACGGCGAGTGGCACTTGCGTACCTTATCCCAAATTTTATTGCTTTTGGAGGCTAACTCCATTATTATTTAGCTTGAAAAAAAGTAAGAAACATGATTTCTTATTAGATTTGGTTATCATTTTTTGATTTCAAATTGTGCGTCACTGGCGAAATTAAAATAATTTTCCCACTTTTCTAATTTATTGACGTTCATGAGCAGTATGATTGATATAAAAAACGTTTTTCGTACGTAATAATTTAATCTTTTTTAATGAAACATTTTGTCGACATCAATGAAAGCTCTCAACTTGGCAACAAAAAGTGATAATCCAAAATTTTTTGCACAATTTACTCGATAATGTTTATTATTTTTTTAAGTGTTATAAATAATAGATAAGTGCGCTATCCTGGAAAAACACAAAATTTGTTCCACTGTATTTTTAATAACATGACTGCCATATTATAATAGGTATTATCTTAATCGCGCTAATTTTTTTTAACATAATATTTAAAATTGTAATATAAGGCGAGTGATATTAAATTATATTTATTTATTCATTTAAAGTTATTGTAAAAATTCTGTGTTTGTTAATTTTGTAAAGGTAAATATAAATTTAATTCAGTGGTTTTTGATGAAGTGCAAAATGCAATAATTTGCCATGAAAAATATTTTTTTGAAGTCGACATTCTTCTAAAACCACAATTTAAGTAAAATAAAGTGGTTCGGAATCCACATTAAATTATATGTCCTTTGTTGTGTGGTTAATTTAAAATTTGTGTTGAACAAGTCGATCAAATTATAATAAGTATTGTAATAATTTGAAATTTAATTGTAATATTTAACAGTGTGATTTTGTATAGCTTTATATGCGTGCATGTGCGTGTGTATGAGTATAATATGTATAAGTAGTAATGAAATGACAAAATGTCTTCCTTATACAGTGACTCTTGATTGCCATACTACTGAATTGTAAGATACTCACCATACTAAGATGCAAGTTTTAACGACTTAAAGATTCTCAACAAACTGTTCCTTATTAGCATAAATAAGATATTAATGCTAGAATTGTAATTCATTATTAATCAGTCCGTAGTATTTGTAAAATTACGTTCTGACTTACTCAATCCCAAGACTGATTTTGTTTCTATAATTTAAATTATTTCTTTTGTAATCGTATGACTGCTAATATACCTACCTATTAGTGTACTATTAAAATAATCGAATAGCGAATTTTAGAGTAATATGAAAAGATAACATTTATCGATTGAATGTATGTGCATAATATTGAAATTAGACTATTATTTGTTGTAAGAGTTAAGCGAGTGAAATTATGTCTATATTTGAATATGATTGTATTTGGTCGTCAAGTGATGTTTTAATTAACAAAATTTTTTTCATAATAATTATTATATTTTATTTATTTCTTATGTATTTTATATTATTCGCGCCAAAGAAAATTGTGCTAGTTTTGATTTAGTGAAAATTTTAAAATTATTTATTTTTTTAGAAATGATTTAGTTTCAATATTATCTGGTTTTGATGAATGCCACATGCTGTCTACAGACTGATTAATTTAATATCAAAAATTTGTATGTGTAAGTAACAATTAGTTTTAAATTTATATCTGCATGAACAATTGTAATGCGAGTAGTTTTCTACAATAAAAAACCATATAATCATTTTGTGTGATGAATTATAGAAGATATTCTCAGTTTTTTATATTTTCAGGTTTGTGTTTGGAGTTGAAACTCCACTAACTTGTTACTCTAAAGCTTTGTTCTATTATCATTGTATAATTAACAATTAGGCATTCGGGCATGCCATTAGCAAGGCTTTATAAATTCCCAAGAGTTCTATAATCAAGTTTATTAAATATCAACACAGAATTTTAAAAGTTTTCCTCAACTTTAAAGCGATTGTAGCCCATAGTAATATTTTTTCAAATTTGCTTTTATGATGCGTTTACAATTTACATAATCAGCTTATCTTTACCAATTGAACACGTTACTGGTTTGTGTAAATTGCTTTAGCGTTAAAACCCAGTTTTGGTGCAAACAACTATTAACGCCATCTATTTTTCAGAATAATAATTATGCCCAAAATTTTCCATTATGTTACGTATTTTTCTCAAAATTATAATTTATTTCCCAGTCGATAACGACGTCGATGAGTATGATGACGACCCAGTCATCAAGCTTTTATTTTATATAATAATTCGTTTATTTATCTACAAAATCTTCAAGATCCATTCTTTGAGGAGAATCAATTTTCTCCCTTCTCTTTTACTTATCAATTTCACATATTTGTGATTTCTCTTCAACTTTTGCTATACAGATGATACTTCCTTTTTCCAATTCATGATCTACGTGAGTTACTTTTTTTAAGTGGAGAGAAAATGATAACGACGAAATGTTAAGTCTACCGATCAATGTCGGATTTTAGATAAAAACTGTACAACTGGTGCGACCAGAAATAGAACAGAGGTTCACCGTTCTTTGTCTGTTCATGTATCACCACAAGGCAGAGTCAACCCAAAAGAGTTACTTATTGCTTACTGAAAGTTTCGAGACCAATGAAAAAATTGACTTATGTATTGGCGGACTTGGGGTCTTTCAATCGCGGCTAGCAATTGTACTCGGCAAGCCACGACGCCTGTGAGAAAATTAACCAACATTAAAACAGTCTAAGCCCTAGATGGGGTACACTCGACAACATATTCATGGCTACATAATTAAATATAAAAGTTCGTCTACATAACGTTCACTTGCTTAGCAGAGCAGTTGAGCAGGGTTTAAGGACATATTTCAAAGAAAAAGACTCCCAATTGTAAATATTAAAATGATATGCGCAACCAGATATTTCTGAATAAAATCAGTAGAAATACCACCGGAGTCATAACCATGCTTAGCAATTCTAATTGCCTTAATAATAATATGGGTCATCGGTGAAAACAAAATTAATAATGTAACCTTCCACTGTTGATATAATTGCGTTTGGATAATTCTGTTGACTTATGTCTAACACGCATCGATGTAAAGAAAGAACAAACTAATTCAGCTGGATGGTATGCATCAGACGAGGAATTTCCGTTGTAATTAATTACCGGTTTCCCTCTTCTCATTTACATACGACCACAACATTTTAGGATTCAATTTCAAACTGCTTTGTACGTTCAGCAAGTGAATAATCATACGCAATTGAATGAAGGGTTTTGAAATTACTTCTCAGGTAGGAGTAGTATTCATAATCTACCGTAGATTTACATTGAACGTAAGTTATTCTCCATATACTCCACCTTTTGCCTTTCTTTATGTAAACGTTTTTATGCTAATATTAAGTTAAATATCGGTGAAAATTTATATAAAATAAAGAGACGGTTATGTCAATAACTAAATACCTACGTAGCAATAATAACTCTAATTAGGTAAAGTTGGTTATTGATTGTACATTTTGCTAATTCTCCAATATTGCATTTATATACAGCTGATGCTAAATAACGGATTACATCGATGGCTTATTTGCAATACGCTGTATTACACAATTTGTGAAAAATGTTTTTTTGCTTAAATGGCTTGTGTGGTACCTATGCGTCATCTGATAACATGTCGTATACCATAGCATATTAAAAACAAAATATTAAAGATATATGCAATATAGTTGACTTAGAGCTAGCTGAGTTTTTTTTAATTTGCCATATCTCAATACCAATACGTCGTAACCCACATAACATATTTACAAAAGAAAATAAAGTTATTAATATTTATCAGAAAGTATCCTTCATGCGAATTAAGTTTTATTTACTTATTAAAACTGAAATTAGAACTTTTAATGCTCTTCTGTACGATTTGACTTTTGGGGTTACGACGTATTGCAAATAAGTCATCGATACATTATATGACTAGGGAGAATATCAAATCACTAAGATAGATATTAAAAAAAAAACTAATCTTTACAGAAAACGCATAAAATCGTCATACATTTACATCCACATGAAAACATAACCATAAAACCTGAAGCTGTAGTAAAGCAGCTTACGCTCAGATTAATTTTTGCAACGTTCGTATACTGGTTGAGAAGCTATTCTTCGAAACCCGTCCGTACATATACAGAGCCATTTTGGCAGCTTTTTAGTTGAAATTATTCGGTTATTTAAGTAGAATGAGGGATAATGTCTGGAAAGATGGTGATTGGTTTGGAAAACTCTACTGGACAAAATGGAGACCTTGCTAGGTATTAGATTAATATTAATAAAAGCATCACCTAATGGCAAATACTACTAGACATCCTTCTCTTGAAAGAAATATTTTGGAATAAAGCAAAAAAAACATTATTGAACAATGACGAGTGCTGAATCACAGTACACAATGCAATGTTATGAAGAAACTAATAATATTCTAGATGCACCAAGCAATCCACTATTAGTAACTAAGTAAGTTACATAATTACAAAAGCACCTTCTTCTTCATCGTTTGCTTTTGTCAGAAGCGTCGTGACCCAGCTTGGCCGAAGCCAAGATGAATTTTCAGGGAAGTATAATTTATGGGGTGGTTTCCGTTGCCTTCCCCATGGTCCACAGATTGATATTGGACCTTTGATCACAGCAGTGTATTCGACTCGACTAGGACTCGAACCGCGGTCTACCGCTTTCCAGTCGGCCGGTGTATGCTTTACGCTACACTGCTGGTCAAAACAAAAGCTCCTAGTGCATTAACAAGAACTCTTGGTACCTTTATTATTCACATTATACCTATGTACCAGAAAATTTTTTGACGATGAAATCATGGCCGAGAATGCTCAAGATGAAGCCGATTTTAAATCTTAAATGCGACTTATTATACTAAAACTGATGTATTACTAAGCTTAGGTAATTTTAATTGTAAAGTCGATTTTAAAATTATTTTTACTCTATCTTATTAGTTATTAATCATTTTTTTATAGTTCATTTCACAAACGCTCATCCTTAACTATGATTTGAGAGTTAGTCGATTTTTCCGCCTCTAATGGAATATATTATTTATGTACATTTTACATATTATTTATTCATATATTACGCTGTATATAAAAGGTGTCGCCAAACATTGTTTCATTGTCAGTGAGATTTATTTAAAAAAAATATACTTTTGTCATGAATTATTCTTCGGAACGATAAAATATGGTAAAATAGCGCGGCTTGCATTTTTGAATTATTGACCAATACGAAATCCCCTTATAGGGGATACAAAATAAAATATTATTCCACAGATTACAGAAAAACTTTTACGTTAAATTTTAGATAAGTTGATGTTTTAGTTATTGCGCACATTTATGCAATAATCTTTGAAATTTATCAAATATTTTATTATAATTTTTTCGTCTTCTTTTTTCTCTTACTTTTCTGTACTTCCAACTGTGGCAAATACGTCCACCTTTGATACTCCCGGTTCCGTGTAAGCACCTGAATAATACATCCTAGTAGGGTGAGGGTTCTAAACTTGTTAGATGTTTTTGATGACAAGCAGCTGCACTACCGAGGCGATTGGTATATTATAAGAAAGGGTGTTTTCTTAGAGCGTCAGAACTTTAGATCCAGATAATATGTGACTCTTGCTTTGACATTTTTTTCAACAACGTTTACAAATTGTTGAAATTGATTACCAAAATCAATGTTCTGTTTGCCAAATTTTAAGAAAGAGCGCTTCATCAATTTCATGATGTACATAATCGACCATCCGATAGAGCTATTTATTGAATTATTTAATCAAAATTAAAATACAATTAAAATAAAGAACTGTTCGTAACGAAGAAAATATCATTGCAGTAGACGCCAGTGTTGAAAAGATCCAAATATGGTGTTCTCAGGAATCTTGGTCTGGTGTCTTATAAGATTTAGTTCGTGCATTTAGTGACGAGTTTCAATAAGCAAAATTGCCGCATTTGGAGTGCGGAGAATCCGCAATACATAATTGGAAAAACATCGATGCATTACATGCCGATGGCATCATTGGCCATCTTCAAAAATGAAAATGATTACTGATTATTTCTTTCCGAATTTGCATAATTTTACTTCGGAGGAGATGTAGTTCCAATAGGACAGTACCACATGCCATACAGCTACCGTAACAATTGATGTATTGAAGGAACATTACCGCGATAAAATTATTTCAAGAAGTGGTCCTACTAACTGACCACCAAGATCATGTGATTTAACGCCTTTGGACTATTTTCATTGAGGCTATGTTGAATCCTTGGTGTATGCCGATAAACCAGCAACAATGGAAGCATTGGATGATAACGTAACTAGAGTTATTGCGGACATAAGGCCCCAATTGAACTGACAAGATACATTATGTTAGAGATAATGTCTTCGAATGTTCTTTCATAATAAAATAAACAAATCAGCGATATCTCAATTTATTGTTTTATTTTATTACATGTAATATGGGAAAGTATTGTTTTTGTGTAGAAAAAAAATTGAGATTTTGATGGATTTACACTTTTTGAGGTGAGATTTACACTAATTTGAGAATTAGTAAATTTTTCCACCTTTAGGTACTTAATAAAATTTTGTTAATAACTTGTAATAATTGATAATAATTTGATATTATTCAATATAATATAACTAATATCAGTAATACCGGTATCGAACATCAACATATTCATTGGGATTATTACTTTATAAATCCAAGAAAGTTAAATGATTTCACTTGTGTAATTTATCAATAATATAATTTACATTTCTCACAATGTATACCCAAAGTTTAGCACAAAGCCATGGTAGGGGTAACGGCTTCAGCATAAGATGTACATACATAACGGTATAAAAGCTAAATGGCGTAGAGCCGTAACCCAGTTGATAAATAATTAGAATTTATAGTTTTTGTAAAAACAGGATCATTTTACATAATTCTGTGTTGAAGTTTGAGAACATGAAAAGAAATATTTTTTTAAATTTAAGTTATTTATAATAAGGTACACGCACTTAAATTTATTAAGCACATTGTTTTATTTAGAAAGGTTAATAATCTATGGAAAAGATTCACTTTTTGGTTTTTAACACCCGACCTGAAAGGAGTAAGTGTTATGTGTTCCATTTACACATTTATACGTTTCCACATAACTCTTTAATGCAATGGATTTCTATGTGACTTATGGTTTCCGATGCCCCATGAGTTGGTTATAGGATATTTATAAGAGATATTGATATTTGTTTGCCATCTTGGATCTGACATATTGAATTTCTTCAAAATACTAATCCAGTTTAAGATAAATTAAAAATGTACAGACAGTTTTGATATTCAAATATGATTAAATATTAATACCACAATATCAATACCAGTATATCGTATGTAAAAAGTGTGCGCCGCACACAAGCGGCCAAAATAAGGGGGCTACCAAAATCTATTCACTGTTTTGATTCTATCGGCTACGTAATACTTTTGTATTTGATTCAAATTTTTAAAATTATAAGGTTAAATGAACAATAAAACGAAACATTATTTGTGAGCTTTCAGCAATGGTTACTGCTGTCATCAGACATTTAATAAAAAAGTACTTTTGCAGTACTTTTGTACTGTATTACTAAAACCTTAAATTGTATTTCTTAAGTTTTGTAATTTTATTCTACCTATTTTGTTTTTGAAGACTTCCAAGTTATTGTTATACTATTAAAGCATAATTATATTTCACTGTCGACCACAAAATTTTCTTTTGTATTATATATTTTATATTGGGGTAGAATGAGAAATTTATTCTGATCATCATCCGCGCCAACATGTTCGACAAGCGAGGTGTGTAACTGCCAGAACCTCTCAGGAGAATCAAACCAATCCGTTAGAAAGAGGTTTGGGGGAAGGGGAGAACTAGAAGAAGCCTATGTCCAGGAGTGGACGAATGCAGGCTGATGAAGAAGAAGATAATATATATTTATGGCTACTGGATAAGAACTGCCAAATAATAATAGCACACAAGCGTCCAAATTTAGAACCGACCTTGCACTATATTAACATAACGTGGAAATTTATCAAGGGAGGTTTCCACTTCTGCATTTGTTGTTTTGCTTTTCGCTAACTTTAAACGCATTAATGGATTTAGATGCTTTTATTTCTATTTGAAAATATGTCTCATCATATACTCAGTCTCAGTCATAGTACGTGGCAGGAGTTGCAGCAAGTAAAACATGAATCTGATGCTTCAGACTGAAATAATTATATTTATCATATTCACCTTTCATATCACTTTTAATTGTCAAGCTCAAGAGGATAATAACAATCACTACTTTAATTTAAGGATAAAGAATTACTACTGTGTTTCTACATCTTCTTGTTTCTATCTTTTTAGATCGCATTTTCGGTAGTCGGGTTTTTTGATTTTTATAATTTATTTCTCTATTGACGACTTTTCAGTTTTGTTTTATCAATATATTGCTACTTTCTGATATACATAAATACCTTTTTTATGAGAAATCTTGAGTTACAACGTAACTGGTGCATTCGTCAACGAAGCTTTCAAGCAAAATCAATGTTGCATGACATCTGACATTTGTTTTGATACAGCCTTCTATTTTAAATTAACCTAATTATTTCGAATTTTAACTATTTTATTTTAATTTAATCTAAAACAAAACCTAGCCTATAACCATCGCACATTTTACACAAACCGATAGACATCTCATTGATTAAAATCCTTCCAGCCGTTGGGTTGCTTCGAGGGTATAAAGAATCCCACATATCTAAGGTTTGTTCGTTGGATGTGTTCTAAACTGTTTTGAACAGTTTCTGATAACGTCAGACTGACAGCTGTTTAGACCAAGATCCGACGAATACTTTGAAACAACTTTAAGGTGATGTAAATAACGAAACTCAAAATATTTTGTAAATAAGAACACGCCCAACCCAGGTACGCGTGAAAAACATAGTCTTTGCTATCGCGCAGTCGAAAAGGGTTTTCCTACAAAAGATGGGGTAGAAACGATTTTAATATATTATTTGGTTTCAGGTCCCGATAAAAATCCAAGTTTTTGACTTGGAGAAGAAGAGTCGACGCTATCCACCATTTTGAATTGAATATATAAAAATTGGCTTTTCAAAATAATTCCCCAACGGTTGATCTTACACCAAAATGTCTGATACAAATTTGATGAAGACACAATTTCTTACATTTTTGTATGACTACTTTTTCTAAAGTTACAGCTGCAGAAAGGTAAAATTTTCTTTAAAAGTCCTCCAACTTAATCTTTTACGATAAATTCTTTATTTCAATTAATTATTTATATGTATAATATTATATAAATGTAAATGCTGAAAATTTAATTGTAAATCCACCCAATAAAAAAAAAATAAAACCCGTCTGATTTCGTCTGACAAAACAATTCAAAGAAGCGGCGTTTACTGTTAAGTAGGTTGAAGAAGATGCTGATGTCTTGGTTGTCAACGCAACGATTTCCTTCTGCTTATCTTTCGATGCTGTTTTATTATTAGTAAAGATGTCCATCTTTTAGTTCTGCTGACTGCATTAGGATCACTCAAAACCAACATCTACCTTCGCAAACCTGGAAGAAGCAACACTGCTGAAAAAGTGTATTCCGCGAATAGATTGAAAGTGAAAGAAATAGCTGAAAACATTCTGTATCCTTCCTCTTCGACCAAGGAAACACAAAAATTGTTTTGATTATCTAAAAAGTAAAGAAACAATACCATTATTAGTCTTCAAAATCAGAATGCCAAACTAGAGGACATCGCAGGTTCTTGTTTTTGTCTTTCTCGTTGTTTTGTACGGTGGCAACATGAAAGCGAAAACCTAGGAAGAAGTCCGCTATCAACGTTTTGCAAAATCAACAATACAAAGCAAATTTAACTTAGCTTTTTACCACTACCGAAGGACTCGGTACGGTATCATGCGTTTAAGATCTACTACCAAGTCCAAAATGATGTGGAATCCAAAAATCCATTTAGCTGGGGATGGAAACTTGGTACAAATGCCGTTTCGGAACGCACGAAGACGCTTCGAAAATAACCTCTCGAAAATTAAAAAAATTCTGAGTATAATTCCTTTTGTATATCATTCTTAAGATGTTTACAGATCATTTAAGCCAATAAGAAAATCAGGCATATTTATTTTTTCAATTATATGTAACCTCTTAATTGAAGTATCCCCAGTAGACCTAATCTACAAATATTTTTAATTTTGCAATACGGTACGGCTCGTATTTTGTAATTTATGTTCTCAAGTATGTTTCTATTATTTCCTTTTCTTTGATTGTCCGAGTCGGTTGATAACTTCATAATCGTCTTTGTTAGTGTTATCCTCTAACCCATTTTCCGCACTCGGAATCTGGACTTTCATCCATGTCATTGCCTCATTTTCGTCGTTGATCTTGATAATGCTTGATTCGCATTTATTCACGTACATTCTTGCATGAGTCGCCATTGCAGAATCCGCATACAATAGTGCATTTTAACCTACTTCTCTTGACCCACATGCTCCAACGCATTTCTTTTTGCAATTACCTGAAATGACATTTAATAAGGTAGATGAAGCAGGTTCTCTGGCATAGGTAAAGGTACAATTGAAGGTCTTTTTGCTCAATAGGTTATAATATAAAATGTCAACTCATAAAGAATACTTTACGGTATTAGCATAGCTGAGTCAAGATAAAAAAATCAGTATCTTCAAAATTTTATGTCGAAAACAGTTTTAAAACTTTAAACGCGATTATTTCAAAATCACGTTTTCGAAATTGCGCGAAAACATATCTCGGGCAGTTTTCATTCGATTTACATGAAATTTTAAATGTAGCTTCAGAGATAGATTTTCTAAAGAAGTACACACGTTTTTTAAGATTGATTAATAATTGTTACTTTTACAAACAAATTAATACCGATTTTTAGATAAATATTTTTAAAATAGTGCCACTTTGCAAAAAACCATATTTCTTAATAATCGTGTGTACTTCTCTAGCAAAACTATTCAAAATTAGGAAAACATTTTAATTTTTATTTAGTAGATGCTGATCCAAAACAGTTATGTTTTCGCTCGTGTAATGCCTAAAAAATACGCTCTTACAGTAACGGCAACTGAGCCGCCATTTTGTATTTTTTGTAACAATTTTTGGAATATTTCAATACATGTAGAAAAACCCTCTAAATCTCATTTTAATTGCTTACTTAGTTTTTCAAATAAAATTATCAAAAAGTAACATTTTTAGTGCATCAATTAGATGTAACCCTTAAAAACCCCGCCGTTTACTTTATCTCGTGGTGGTGTGGAAATGAGCTATGTAACTTGGAATTTCAGAATTATCATAGTTATGTAATAAATAGCTATAAATGATTTCTTAAAATGAGTAAAACAACTTGATATTATAACTCGAAAACTAACGAAGATATTCAAATCCTCTTCAACCCATTTATTTCTCTTAAAAGGTGTCTAGAGAATATACAGGGTGTCCCCGTGACCGAGAAGAACCTTTGAGGTGGTGATAAAGAACATTTTTCTAAGACAATTTTTAAATAAAATTTTTGTCCTAGTCCAAATCCTGGGAGGTGCCTTCTTTTAAAGCAATTTTTGAATTTCTGATTTCAAACGGCCATAGCTCCGATATTATTGATTTTTTAGACTTAATGGATTAAAACTTTTTAAAGATCACTCGCTTATCTATAAATTAGGTTTAATCTCTTATTGTCTAGAATTAACTGATTTCGAGTTATAAATTAAATTAAGGGAACAAATGTTAAAACAATTCAGGTCTTATATTTTTTTACTTTTCTTGCAAATCCCGTATCTCTTAAACGAAACGTGCAAGAATAAAACTAATTGGTCCAATTCGGATAGGAAATTTAACGAGCTACAACTTTAGTTAAATACATTTTTTGAAAACCAACCGTTTTTACAGAAATTCTGAAAATAATGAACAAGGTGTATGTAAAAAGTAGAAAAGTTGAAAAATCGAACTTTTGCCTATAGTTTGAAAACAAAGAAGATAACAAATTGCGATTTTACCATTGAATTTCTCTCAAGAAAGAGATTGAGGATGGGCTATCAATTTTTTAATATCTTTTCTGTAATAATTATGGAGTTCTCCATGACGTTGAAATAATGTTTCATGAATATTTGCGGGCATATTCATATTGTAGCTTAATATTCGATTCTGTAAAAGAGCAGAATATGAAAGAACAGAATATGAAAAACAGAACACTGAAATAATGGAACATTGACAAAAGAGAACACTGAAAAGTGAGATCGATATTTAGACGTCAGTATGTCACGTCTTTTTACGTTTTGAATGACGTCTTTATTAACGTATGCAGTTACTGGGTGAAAGTTTTCACGTCCAATGACGTTTGCAATACCAACTTTGATTTTGAAACTTGTAGAAAACGTTGAAAAACGAAACCGTAGAAAACGATGTTTGGATTACAACGTAGTGATGCTGACGCTTTGCATGTTACACCTACCTGTTGAAATGTGGTATTTGTCGTTAAAACACTATGTATTTACGTTTTACGTAAAAAGATTCATCTCATATCATTTTGTTACTAGTGTAGTTGTCAAAACAAATTCGTTCTCACAAAAAAGTACGTTAAAGATTTATGGGACTTCTCGTTTACATGTACATTATTTTAAAGTAGGATAAATATGCTTCGTATTAGCTTGACGGCTCTCTGAATTGAACTACATATATTACGGTTAAACAACGGTTAAAACTCATTCCACAAAGATTAAACGTAACAAATTTGTCATATATTTCCTTATTATTCTTGAGAAGACCATTAAATTTAAAATTCGTAACCTATTATCAAGAGAATAATGGAGACAATGAATTTTGCTTATATTGTATTCAGCTAACGCAAGCGCAGGTCCATTCACTACGCGACGCGATAAAGTTCTCGATACCACCAGCGCACAGTTCATCACTTTAGGTGGTGCTATACGTCCCGACGCCTACACAATTTAACTCGATAACAGGTATTTACTGTTTTATGCAGCACGAAAATTTTGCACCATTGATATTATTATGCACATGTTGCTATTAAAATATTGCACACACGGATAATAAATGTTTTAGTTTAAAAATTAAATTTATTTACTATGAGTTTTATTGTAATTAAAATTTTTTTATCACGAAATAATACATTTCTAAAACATATAATGTAAGTTTGAGGCTTTCCTGCAGAGACAATCCGTTTGAAAATATTTTGTTCTATTTTAGATATCTATCCAGAATTTTTTGAAAAAAGTCGGTAAGTGAATGAAAGTGGCTCTAAGCTTTCACCTTTAATTTAACAGAGATGCTTTATAAAAAGAAACTTTTTTAACGTTGTTTAGTAACATAATAAAATAAATGTTGGACAAAAGATGTTTAACTTTAATACTTGACTTAAAAAATACTATTACATAGTTTGCTAAAAATTATGTTTTAATTGCTCGGTATTACTTAAATTATTTTAATATCATGACAAATGAAGACAAAAGTAATAAACAATTGTCACTCTTCAGAAAATAAAATTTATGTATTGTAATAAACTTGCAAAAAATTCTTGGCAAACACGTAAACGTAATAAATTATATTTTCGAGTTTGTATAACATTATATTAAGATTACCATCTAATTTTCTAATTCTTTTTTAAACTTTCTGAAATGAGAATTTCAAAAGATGTAGTACAATATTAACAAACAATTTATAACTTGATCGCAAGCGATCAAGTTAATTTAATTTGAATATTTAAAAATGGTAAAAGTATCAAATTTATTACTGGCCATTACGTTTTTTGTGTTTTTACTTATTGAAATTTTTTAATATTGTTTCAAAACATCTCGGCTTTAATGACGTGTAAAATGAAACTGTTTTAGTTTAATTTAACCGAGTATTATCGAATTAGAGTTTTTATTATTTTCAATCACGCAATGATAATATTTTAATTTTTATACTTTTTCTGTGTGTGCTCAAAATAAACCAACAGGTACTTCTGACGGTCAGGACGAACTGATGCATGGACACGTAATAACTCATTATCGCGCGATATCGGGATGAAAAGTTCTGACTCCTGAATTTTAAAAAAGTTATTGATGAAATTTTATACACTAAAAGCATTTAATACTGAATAATTTATTAACATTTTAAAATTATAGACTATAGTTTATTTTTTACATATTCAAAAAAGATTTAAATACAATTTAATCAATAATTTAAATTTTTGTTTCCAAATCTTCGTAAAAAACTTCTGGAGCATATTTTTAATTACTACGCAAAATGGCCCAGTATGGATTTTTCTTTATTATAATAAATTATTGAACGTACTTAATAGTAGCCAGTACTTACACTAAAATAATTATAGTAAATAAATATTTTTGAATTTAATTAAAAAAATTTAAATAATTGAAAAAAATTAACAGTTTAAAAGTTTTAATAAAAGATGAGTTGCATAATGATAGTAGTGAAGAGACAAAAAGAAAACTCGTCTTCTACGTGCAGTGAGAGGTAAAATTGTATGTATTGTATCACAATGTATTTTTTTTATTATTCTTACACTGCTATTGTTTTCCATAGATCAAAACAAAAATTTGATGAAAAAGTGACAAAATTCGTATTCAGTAACTTCCCATATCAAAATGAAAGCTTTTCGATCATCGGAAAGTTTTCGTATGGGTTCAAGCTCACGAAAATGCTTCTCAATAATCGAAAATCGATTATACCATCGCGTTATTATAATTTTTAAATTTAGTAGTTGATAGTTACTAAAGTTTATTTCGTCTAAAAATTCAATAATATAAATTTTATCGGCTTAGCTTCTGTAAATATTAGTACTGAGTCGGAGAGCGAGAGTTTCTGAGTATTATCAGATGTCGTAGGTTTTTCCATCCTTTAGCTTGAAACGACTCTAGGTCTCGTGGTCTAGTCTTTAGATTCGGTAACCGTGACACTGAAAGAAAAACACTTTTGAAGAGGTAGACATAATTGTAGTAATAAAAAATTTATACAGTATTTCAATTGTTTATAAATTTCAAAGTCAATATTATTGTTTTCTAAGGGCAGTGCTTGAATTCACTAATGATTCTTTGTTGACAATTACAGTAACAAACGGTTATTAATCAATGTGCGACTACCTCCACACACAGTGCTCGTATCATGAACTACGTCTGCACTTTACAAAATATTAGCATTTTCCTTCCAAAGTATTACAATTTTTTTAAAAGCAAATGCTTTTCTCTAAGATTAATTATTTGAAATCGATTCTGAAGCTCCGGAATGCGATTGTCTTATCCACAGTTGGCTATTAAATCTAAAAATCAGATGCTACTATGCCCATGACTTTATCATACTTTTACTAAATATTAAAAAAAATAATTTTAAAAAAGTAAAAAAATTAGTTCTCAAGAACTAATTTTAACCAAAAAGTAATCAGTTCTAAGTCTCAATAGGTTTTTTCGTTGGACTTACTCTGAACTGTTCTGAACAGTTTCTGATTACGTCAGACTGACAACTTTTTAGAGCAACATCCGATGAATACTTTTGAAACAACTTTTCGCTGATGTAAATAACCTAACCTCAAAATATTTTGTAAATAAGTTGTCATTGTATTGTCAAATATGAATAATTTAAGTTACACAATATTACTAATTAAATTACAATATCTTGTAGCTTAAATTATTCTTATTAGACACCACAATTACAACCAACCTATTTCTAAAATATTTTGAGGTTGGGTTATTCACATCAACGATAAGTTGTTCAAAAGGTACGTCGACGGATATTGCTCTGAAAAGCTGTCAGTGTGACGTAATCAAAAACTGTTCAAAGCAGTTCAGAACACTTCCAAAAACAAACCTAATATAAGAATACGAAATCCCAAATTTGGTTTTGAAATTCGTATTAATTCTTGAAATATGAAACGAAAGCTAATATTAAATAATATTATTTAAAAATAAAAAAAATGGTTTCGACATTCGAAATTTTGTTTTAAAATTCCTATTAGTTTTTGAGGTAGGGTGCACACAAAATTTGACCACAGACACGCACCATCACACCCACATTTTTTTAAATACTTTTAGTTAGCTTATGGGACTTCAAAAGTATAATTAGGGATTTCTTAACACGTTAAGGAATTCTTACCGCTTGGTGAAAACCAAATTTGACATAAATGTTTCTTATGTCAAAGTTAGAATTCTAACGTTAGGAATCGGTTGGCGAAAACGGGCATAAGTTTATCAAAATTTAAATTTTTCTTCTGCATGAAAACAATACTTTTTCATATTACAAATACGAGTACATGTAATCAATTGCATTAGTGAAATGTACAAAGCTTAACTGATCTATAGTCCATTTGAAACAAGAATGCAGTAAAAAATTGTTGGGGAGTTCCGACGCGACGCGAAGGAAGATTTACACAGGGAAACGTAAAAAAAATTAAGGCGAATGTCCATTTGAAAATTTTTCTAAACTTATTATGATAACCAAAATAGAACTTACATTTTATATTTAACTTTTAAAAAACCTACAAAATGCATCATTTACAATAAAATCGGAAAAACTAAAATTTTTATTTCGTTAATATTTGATTTGTGAAATGACAATTGTAAATTAAATTTCACCAGTGTTAACTTGCGCAAATTTTAGCTTAGCACTGTGCAATGTCATATTTTTAGTACAAATTTTTATTGCATTCTTACTTCAAATAAACTATAGAAAGAAGGAATCTGATTTTACTTTTTAAGTAAGCAAGCAGGTGCATACTATAATAATGTACGAACTAATTTGGTTAGCAATGTATACGATAAAAATACTGATGAAACATTTGCTTCATACTGATGAAACATTTGTTTCATACTCTAGAAACATTTGTTTCATCCTGATGAAACAAAGAGAAGTGTAGGCTAGCGTTGTTGCAATAATTTCCTGTTGACGATAATAATTAGTAAACTTCAGGAGAATGACTTACGCCCGATTTCTTCACTCATAGTTATCTGCAAGTTAGCAAACTTCAGGTTAAATTGACAAAATAACCAATCAGACGACATCAAAATAAATAAATAAATCATCTGATTGGTTATTTCGTCAATTTAACCTGAAGTTTACTAACTTACAGATAACTATGAGTGAATAAATCGGGCATTAGGAGGGTATCTTTGATGAACACTTCCAAATCGAGTTGTGTCAAAAATACTTTCAAATAACTGACCAGTAAGCGGAAAATGAAATTAATAATCAATCTGGAAAATTTTACGTGATTGCATTTTGTTAAAATAACCATGCTGGTTTAAATGATGCATTAAACTTCTCACTCGGAATTGTCCAAACTGGGTGTGACACTGGAAAAACAATATTTTTATTTGAACACCGAATATAACTGAGTCATTCGAAAATACTTTTGCTTTTATAACTTGCGAAATTAACTAATAATTTTTGAGTTTTTTTACAAATCTATAGTAATGGCGACGTTACGGACACAAAACATATCGTAAAAAACAAATCTCTTCGTTATACATACTACATACGTCTAGTCTCTCTTGGAGTGAGCGAGTTAGCGAATGAGTCTTGTTACTCTACCTACCAACCTTAAATGGCGCTAGTAGTTTTATTTCTAGTTAGAAAATAACAAAAACGAAACGTCAAATTAATTTAAGTAAATTAAATTAAATTTAAGTAAATTAAATTAATAAACTGAGGAACGATAAAAATTGAATCACAGCAAACATTATTTGTTTTTTTTTAAGTTAAATTCAGTTTATATTTTATTGGTTATGTTACCAATATACCTATATTTTACGTGTAGTTAGAGAATACGAATTCTCATTTCGTGCTCTTTTCAATGTGGTACTTTTCAATCATCGAAAAAATGTTAGCCCTAGTGAATAGGGCTATCTTATGTTTCGCTAATGTATGCACAGGCATCAACTTCTCTTGTTTCTGTTTACAATCCAATAATTTAAAAATTTCTTTTATTTATTGTTTATAAATGAATTGTATACATACTTTTTGTAGAACTGGCTTTTAATCAAATTGCTGCGTATGGTAAAAAAGCATTTACTATATTGAAAACTTTTATACAATCAAATGAAAATTTGTATAATTCGATTGGCCCCGAAAGAGTGCTTTTATTATTATAATATACGAATATGTCGAATAAAATATTTTAAAAATTACAAAGTTTAGTGAAATATGAAAATATTCCAACTTACATTTTAGTCTATTTTATTCGACATATAATTTCACAAGTTAATAAAGATTTACAATTATTTATTATGTATAATATAGTATATACAATATAATTTTTATACTATTTTATAAAACACATATATTTTAGATTTTTGTAACAAAGGCTTTTTGCATATTTTCTTTAATCACTTAACGCGTACATTAATTTTGAATTTTCTTTCAGAAAAGAATCCATTTTTATTATTTCATAAATCTGAGACATACATAATTATTAAAAACATTATTCTTATGGGTTGTAGGAAATGTATTTGTGCTGGTAGGAGCATAAGTAAAAGAAATTAGTACTATTATATCGACACTTAATCGCTAATTGGCGTAACCCTTCAAAATTTTGAAAATTATGTTGTATATATTTCTGGGTTCCAAATATCATAACTCGCTCATAAATTTTCAAAAATTTGAGGGTAAAAATGGTATATTTATTTTAGAATTCAAAAGTATTTACCACAACGTAAAATAAAGATAAATTTTAAATTTTACACTGTACAATTGCCGAGTTCCCGTAATGGTTCTTAGCCGTATACGACCTAAGCGACCGATTTTCGAAAACAAAAACTATTACAAGAACTCAGCAATTGCATAGTACATATAATATCAAACACAGATAGTTGTCTTTTTGTTAGAAATTTTTCTAATTCAGAACAGGGTAGTTGTAAATTAATTAAAAGTCAAATAGAAATGACATAAATCGTTTATTACATTAATATCAAAATTGAATGATTGTTCATTAAATTGTATACATTGAATGATGTGCATTGACATTCGTAATCCTGTAATAATCTTAATCATCAAATTAAGATTATAAATAAAGTGTAAAATATCGTAAATATATGATTATTTCTTTAGATTTATTTTATTTTAAAAACAATGTTTAATTGCCAAAAAGTAAAAAGGAATATTTTTCAATTACATAAAAAAATAGAAAGAAAAGTTGGCCCAACATGGGGTTTACGGCGTTATACGCACAATAAATCAAAGTTTTTTGTAAATGAAAAAATGAAAACTAAAAATGGCAAACTTTCAAAAATCAATGGTATTTTCGGAAAAACTGAAAAATATTTTTTTTGTATTTTTTCTGAAAATCGTGTTTAAAAACGAAAATTAAAAAGCGTCTTGATTATTCCATTTTTAAAATAGTTATGAGCGTTTGAAAAAAAACATAATTTTTTTCGGTACACTAAAAAGATTTGAAAAAATTCACAAAAATGTTTTTATGCGGTATAAAAATGTCACTCAAATCAAAAGGGGTCGAGTTCAAAGGTAGTCTTTGACGTGGAATAATTTTTCAAATTATTTCACAGTTTCGTTAGCGGCCAGAACTTCTTTCTTGGATAGTGTTCGTCAGGTTCACCGTAAGTCAGCCGAAATAATTAAGACGTAACAGAGTTTTCAAATGTTCAGTGCAGTATGTTTACAATAAAATCATTTCTTTATATGAATTGTCTCTTAGACAAAGAATTCCAGATCAAGCTCAAGCTAACCCGAAAAGTTTTCATTAATTTAAGATAATTAATTTGAAATAGAATTACACCCATGAAAACATACACATAAGATAAAAATTACCTACATAATAAGTGTTTTGTAATTTTAAAGAGAGATATAATACAAAATGATTGTAACTATCTGATTCTCGTTTATCAAACAATCTAAGATATTTTTGTAGTTGCATATCTATTATATCATTGCTTCTGTTCTGAAAATTATAAGTCTGTGAAGAAGTTTGATTATACTTTGGGTGTATGATCAAACTTCACATTCTCAACAAACATTGGATGTACTGCAAAAACCCCAAAATCATATCTAGACAATTTTGTGGAGAATTAAATGCTGTGCGTGACAGTATATTTTTTACTTTCAAAACTTTAGATGAGGGAGGCATTCATCTGCCAACTTTGACTTTAAATTTCCTAAATTAAATTTAACATTAAATTTAAATTAACATTCACAAATCAACAATTAACAAAAAGACAGCAAATTTCTTTGCCGAATAAGATGATGAATTATACAACTTTTTAGGCCACTACTATACGAGAGCAGGCAAAAGCTTTGCCAAATGGTCGGTGAATGTTACACATTTGTCTAAATATTAGATATCACTTCTACACGATTCCTGTTCGTGTTGCTAACTAATTCAATAAAAAAATCCGATATAACACATGAGATTCTCATTCACTAGGTTCAGGTACCTTTCATTACTTTTATACATTTAAAATTAGGTAAACATCTCACTATTAACAAAAATTGAATTAATTATTCGGGGTCATACTAAATGCTAAATTATCTGAAATACACTATACAGGGTGTGGAACTATTACACCTAAAATATCGTGGAAAATCAGTACGTGGCAAAACAAAAATATGAAATGCGGAATCTACAGAATTGCGGCGACGAAATGTCTTAAACCGAAAGCTAGATTATTCATGTAAATAGATTACAATAACATAATGCTTTTTTTTAACTGTTTTCTAGTATGTACCTATTCATATTCGAATGCTCGATCCTACTCTCTTATATAATTATGTACAAACATAATAAAGGTATGCGTGCAAAGTGTTAACAGATGTTAACTGTTTAACGTGGGTTTCAAACCATGGAAGTGTAAAGGTAAGGTCAGATGTAGTTGCTTCTTTTGCGCTGCCAATTAAAAACTGCGGCACTTAGGTTGCACGTCGTGTGAACAGTGCTGCAACTCACAAAATAGCGCACGCAGTAAAGCTGCATGCAATATTTTTAATGCACACGCTGTTTAAAAGTAGCATAATGTAAGTCACAATTTTCTGGGTAGTAGTTGCAGTAAAAGATATTCATCTGGGTGAAACATTTGCAGCGATTGCAAGTGCAGTTTGTGTGTTGACGTTTAATAAGGTTATATTTTCAATTTCAATTTTTAATATAATGCCACCCTATAAGTGGAAACGTGAAGACGTTTTAAAACTAATTGAAATAGTGGAGAACCGAAATTGTCTTAAAATGTTGCGAACTCAGATTACTACAACCAAATAAAACGGCAGAATTGTCTTGCAGACATTACATCTGCAATGAATATTTCAGGCGAGAAAATTAAAAAAAAATTCACACCTTCGGGCTCAACATTTCAAAGAACCGTCAAAAATAAAAGTGAAAAAATCTGGAAAAGGTAGTAACGAAATATACCACACTAAATTACTAAACTACACTAAACTAAAATTTTGAAATTTTTGTTGTTCCAAACACAACACTTCACAAATAATTGCTACAGTACGTAAGTACGTTGCTAAACGTTGGCGGTTGCAGCTGAGTAAAACTGCAAAGGTATCAGTTGCAGCTGAAGTAAAACTGCAAAGGTGTCGGTTGTAAGCTGAAGTAAAACTGCAAAGGTGTCGGTTGTAAGTTGAAGTAAAAGCAGCATATGTGTGAATAGGTTTGCTACTTTTGTGCAGCTTGCAACTTTTTTAAGCAGCCGCAGCCCAGAAAACTGCATGTTGCAGGCTACTTTCGGTCTGTGTGTGAACCTGACATGCAGCTTATGCAGCCGCAGTATAAAAACTGCACAGCAAAAGTAACTGCGTCTGATCTTACCTTAATACACATCACTTTTGAAAAGGTTCTAAATGGAGACGATTTGAAATTAATTTCTTACTTCATCCGGAGTTGAACCGGGCACTCAGGATTAGCAGTCACGCACTTATAACTGCCAACCTTACAACTCGCTTTATTTTTTAACAACAGTAATATTTATTTATTGAACTTTAAATTCAATTTAACAATATCTTTAAAACTTTCTATTCGTATACCACTTTTAAAAAATTTGTTCGTGTCGCATCTCGTCGCATCTATTTATATTATATTAAAATACCATTATTATTTTTATATCATTTTGATGAAATCTTTGCGTAAAAAAGTTACCTAATTATTTTTAAATAAGCAATATGGATTATACGCGACATGGCTGTAAGTTGGTTTAAATGAATTGATTGACGTGAAATTAATTATTTTCATATTAAGTACAAAGTAGATTTTTGTACTTGAAAGCATGCCATGTAAATTCGAATCAAGTATTAATTTACGAAGTTTGTTTAATGTTTCAACTCAACAAAAGGAATTTTAATTTTTATTATGAATTTGTAATAGACAGGATCAAAATTTATTAAAATTTGTGATATAGCAGTATCGATCGGAGTTCATGTTAAGTTTGAACATCTGTTGATAACAATTAACAATGGAGAGCTTAAAAGCTATAATTTCATGTTGATAAACTTAAAAACATAATTTTTAATGATGCCTATGATGAAAGTATGTAGTATGTATATGTATAGTGAGAGCACAGTGTTGTGGATGTTATTTTATTTTAAATAAAAATTTTTATACTTACTTTAAAATATTGCTATTTTTCGTGAAGAATATCACGAAGATTTTTTTGGCAAGCAATTTGTGTAAAATTTTTCATTGCGTATGTTACGCATTTTTTATTGTAACTTGACTTGTTTGATAAAATTCAGTCAATTTAAAGGTAGAGCGTATTTTTTCAGTAAGTTTTCTGTTTCAATGCTATAAAACTAATTTGGTACTGCTTTCTAAATAAATATGCATATCGATACTTCACAGGTCAATTGGCGTAACCCTCAAAATTTTGAAAATTGAGTTATGCATATATTTGGGTTCTAAATGTCGTAACCCACCTTTTCTGTCATTTTATTTAACCAGAATTATGAATTTAATGCGTCAAAATGATTGGAAAACACTTTTTGGTCGTAAGTGTTTGCCTAATTTTAGGGTCAGGTCAAATGACTTAACCATCAGGCGTAAGCCTCATAGCAATACAGCTAAGACAGGTCAAATGGCGTAACCATCAATCGTAAGCCTTCATAACATTACAGCTGCGACAGGTCAATTGGCGTAATCATCACATGTAAGCCTTATTCAATTGATAGAATCTAATTGTTGTATTTTAATCAGCCAATCTAGCCATTCAGTAACTATCATTAAATGATTTATGATTAAATGATTAAATTTTAACCTATGATTACCTAACTTAAGATTAAAATGCCAATTTAAAAATATTATTATGTAAATAAATAAAATTATTATAAGTTTGATTTGAAGTGAAGTGTAAGTTTGTATTTTGTAATTTTTATAACAATGATGTCACAAGGATGGCGATTAGAACGATGGTAAACTAATAATGATACCTGATGATGAACTACTTGACGTTATAAATAAAGCCAAAAAAATTCAATTGATTAATCCAATTGCAGACGACTTCTTAGCGATAGAAAATGTGCACATCGAAGATGAAGATAATACTGCTAATGAAAACGATAAACGAGGAAGTGACAGAGAGAACAACAAAAAAATTAAAATTGAACGGAGAAGAATATACCCAACGGAATAAGAAAATTAGATTATCGAAAGAAATGAAGCCAAATTCGTCGTAAGTCGTAAGTAAGACATAAAGTCGTAAAAACTGCTAAAATAACTGTTCATCAAAATTTCCTGAAGAACAGCGTTTACAAATTTTTAATAATTACTACAGTATAAAGAATTCTGAAGAACAAAAGAAGTTTTTAGCTACATGTGTTGAAAGAATGGAAATTAAGAGAAGATATGGGAATAAAGACAAAGAAATTCATCGAATGTGTTCTCAAGCTCATTATCTTCCATTACATCGGGAAAAAGTTCAAGTTTGTCAACAATTTTTTTTAGCTACCCTTGACATTAGTCAAAAATTAATACGTTATTTAGATTGAATTCTCCTAAAGCAGAAAGTCGTGGTAAGAAGCAACCTCCAAATAAGACTCCAATTTTGATTCAAACAGCTATGGAGAATTTTATTAAAGTCAATTTGTAGAATTGTCTTTTTTGCTTCACGTTTTAATAAATGCGGTTAATAAACCTTTACTTTATATTAAAATTAAAAAACAAACTAACATTTGACTGCAAGTCAATGGGCTTAAGCTACAAGTTTGAAGCAGCAACATTAAAAATGAGTACAGGTAAATAGGCGTAACCAACAATTTTGTTTAAATATTGCTTAATATCTATGAAACTTATTGACCAACATTGAAATTTTCATCCATAATAATGTATATTTGAATAATTTATACAGTTTTTACTGCTTCCTGAAAAAAATGTAAAATGAGGGTTTAGCTAATTGACCTGTGAAATGTCGATATTTATGTTTATGATATAGTATACCTACTTCAAGTTGACATATTTTTCTATGTCTATAAAAATATTTAAAACTTTATGGGTGTATCTAAAAAGTAGTCAGTTTTGGGGGTAGGGGTGCATGTAACGAAGTGCCCGTATAAACCCAATTAAGCCTTTCATTTTTTCCTAAATTTTAAAATAAAATAAGAAAAAATAGGGTACAATAGGTACATGAAAAATATAAATCTAGTTACGTAAGAATATTGTTTGAAAACAGCAATATATACAAAATTACCTTAATAAAACAAATTAAAAATTATGATTATAAAAGTATTTATTAATTAAGTAACGCCATCTGTTGATAATATGTTTTTCATTCTTCTCATACACGATGTATTTAAAAGATTTATTATTAATATAATCAAATTCTTAGTCCGCCTTGGAACAAATTGAAAATTTCAAACTAGCAATTAACGAAACTAACCTTCAAGCTTTAATCATTTTCATTATGGCTAAGGTTTTATTAACGTCATTCACAACGTAAAATCGACTGCAGATATTGCTATGATTTTTTTTTATACAGAAAAAGATAATTTTTCCAATCACGTAATATAATTTTTTATGCATTTGATAACGGTTATCGTTATAATATTTCTTAATCGTGCGTTTTTGACATAAAAAACAATATTAACGCAATCATATTACTGCAATTCCGATATTTAGAAAATATTAAATTTCCCGATTAATTGGTAATAAGCAATCTACAACTTTAATATGAAATTGAATATTTCCTACCCAAAGCTTTAATAAAGATCTTCCTAGATCTTCGCGAATCAAGTGAAATTGTAGGATATTATATTAGAATATTTATTAGGATTGATTACCTTGATAGAATAAATATATTTTATTATTAAGATTGATGTTCAATATTCAAATTAGCTAATCAAAATGTCATCAGCAGGTCCAAATATCAGCACTACCAAGTGTAAATTTAAATATCAAAAAATATTAATATCAACATCAGCCCATATCAGCCTTCGCAGTCTCTCCGTAATATTGTGTCCTATAAAAATTCTAATGGAACATCTGCCTTCCACAATATAGTTTTTATAGCTGTGAAATTCTAAATGCTTCTGATCGACCTCGTCAATCTTACAAGTTCATATAAACTAAAGTTTTATAAACTACTTTATACTACTATTTTAACTATTTTATGAAACAGTTCAAAAACATTTACAAGAAGCGTCAACAAGGTACCTTCCGGTTAATTAAAATCATTGAAAGAACGAAACCAATCTTAAATAAAATAAAATTCAACTATAAATATTTACAAATAATAAAAAATTTATTACAGTACAAAATATATGCATAGAAGTATAGGGGTATATAATATGTAATGTAATAAATTTGTTTTTATCAAATCAGCTTTGGGCATACACAGGATTCGGCTAACCCATTATGAATTTTTTTAGCTATATTTCGGTCAAAGCATTCAGAAAACTTAGAGATTTTCTAAAAATACCTCAAACAAAAACATGGTATTTCTGAATTATTTCCTATAAATACTTTAAGGTAATTGTAGCAATTTTGTAAATAAACAAAAGCATGTGTTAAGTGATAGTATATTGACGTATTTGTGCCTTTATGGATACAATAATTAAATAAAACTAATTTGAAATCTGTAGTTGCTTCTATAATTAGTAAAGTGAAAGAAAAACAAATGCAGTTACCCATCTTAGCAATTTAGGTAACACAATTACTGCGAATCATTGTCTAGCAAACAAACAATTAGTAGTTAATTATTTGTGTTGACAAAAAAAATGAAGGGAACAAAAGGTATTGCCAAATTGCAACATATCTTTAAATGTTTATACAAAATGTGTAACTGTACTTCAAAAGTATCGAAAACATCACAATAAAATAAAATAACTAATATTTATAACCAAATTTGTGAGCCGTAATAAATTGTAATAAACTTAATCTAGCTGAATCATTCAAAATTTTGGAACGTAAATAGTGTATTACACAATAGTTTGTAAATCCCACGTAAAATACATTTGAAAGTAGATCAAGTATATTTTCTAAATTTTTCCAAGTCAATAAATTTCATTCAAATAGAGTTTTTTATATTTCACTAAAAAATATGAGGACTGAATTTAGAATTTTTATTATAGTTGTCCTTATTTTGATATTTTCGTTTTATTAAAACTTTTTTTGAACAAATAAATATTTTTATTTATGCCAACTAAAAGGATACTTCAAAACACATCTGCTACTAAAAAATTATACATTTTAATATTATAGCTGAAATCAAATAGAATTGATATTACATTAAACGTTTCGAATCGATATTGGCTATAGAGTTGTAGATATTAGAAATTGATATACTATAAACGCTCTATAGGGAGATGTGATACTACACATTTCTAAAGAAAATTATAAAATTTTTCTCTTAAAACTGTTTTTCTACTAATATTATTGTAGTATTATTTTTCAAATTGCTTACTATAAAAAATAAGCCGTTTCATATACCATATAAATTATTATATTGTTTCGTTAAATCAAAATAAATATTGGTATAACATCGATTTTTTAGTTGTTTCAAAATAAATAATTGTATTTTTTTTATGAATATTCTAGAACGTTTAAATATTATTCAAATTAAATTTGAATAACGGTGGATTTTATGTTTGTACACGTTTTGAGCCATTCTATATTACGTTCGTTTTGGTAGTACATTTCAAAACAGTAATCCTTTGGAATCTTTTTTTAAATTTAATAAAAATATAATTATCTGAGCATTTCAGTAACTGTGCCGGTTTATAAAATCGAAGCTCTTGCAATTTCGAAGTTAACTTATATGATTTTTTATTTTAAAATCGTGTTTTGTTTATTAAATCTCATGATTATGCAGCCTGATTAGAATCTAATAAGAGTTAAAATAATTATTATTGTCATTTTTTAAATTGAAATTGATTTCACAATAAAGTTACAAGTATGATAAGTGACATAAACCTAATAATTGCTTAGCTTTTTTATGCAAATTGTACGATAATTTTGAGATTAGTGGTTTTCTTAATGAACCCATTAAAAATTTCATGTTTTACTTCATAAATTTCGATCCATACTGTATAACTTAATTTTAAAGTTTCGTAAGTAACTAAAGTAATGTCAAATAAGGTTATGTTCGACCCTGTGTATTAATTGCTATTTTTGACTAAATTTATAAATATCTAAATTTATTTTAGTTTAATCAGTATGGATTATTGGGTTTATATATTTTATCGCAGTACAGTAGAACCTCGATTATCCGGGCCGACTGGGACCGAGCTCTGCACGGATAATTGAAAAGCACGGATAATAATTAATGACGTTTATTGCAAATATTTTGAAAATAAAATTCCAATATAACCCAGTTTCGTCCGCATTATATATTTGATCAGGTTTTAGATCATTTTCTTTGATGATTTCTTCCAATTTATAACAAAATTCAACCATTGCTACTTCATCTGCACTCAATTTTTCGCCCTGAATTGTTAATGCTCGAATTCCGTGACGTTTTTTGAATCTGTAAAGCCAACCACTAGATGCACTAAATTCGCCTTCGATTTGAAGTTTTGAATGAAAATTCTGTGCTTGACGAACACACATGGGCCCAGAAATTGCTACACCTTCACATCTTCTTTGCAAAACCATTTTGCCATTGCATCATCTAACATTTGAAATTGGGAACTCTTCAAGGTTTTTCGATCGATAACAGATTTTGAACTGTCAGCTTTTGAAATAAATGTTTCTAATTTTGATTTACTTTTCACAATGTCACGCACGGTCTGCTTTCCCACATTATAAGTTTTCGCTAATGTCGCAACACTTGCACCTTTTTCGAATTTTTTCTCGATTGTTAACACATTGCGTTTACGTTTTATAGAAGAACTTCCCTCATTATGAGATATTAAACGCTTACGTACATTCATGATTAGCGATTTATTATGCTTGTAGTTGTATACTGTGTATAACTCGGTAAAATTTCTACTAAACGATATTTTTGCAATCAAAGTGTATCAAACAAAGCACGAGTTTCTACTAAAGTAGGCAAACAGAAAACTTAGACGAATTACTACTTTTACGATATCTACCGACCATTAAGTCATTTGTACAAAACAATAAATTCAGCGAAATTTCATATTACATATTATGTATAATACACTAAACAGCGTTGTATGTAATCCAAGTGCAACTCTGAAGTAAGCATAAATTCTATACATTTGATTTTACATACTAGTTACTACGGAAGTTGCAAACGCCCACGGATAAACCGCCGGCGCCACACGGATAAGCCGCCGCACGGATAAACCGCGCACGGTAATCAATGTATAACGCGAGCACGGATAAACCGCTTCACGGATAATCCGCGCACGGATAATCGGGTTCACTGTACTTTAAATTTAAAGCCGAATTTGCCAGACGCGTTTACGTCTTTTACGTGTGCGTAAAATAATACTTTTGTAAAAAATATTGTATTACAAATATCTAACAATGAAAATATAATGAAAAATTCGCTTTTCAAGCATAAGTGTTAATCTACGCATATGTAGAAATGAACGTAAAACCTCTCATTTAGGCGAGGGTCAACCGCTAGAGAAATCGTGTACAATTAACTTCACACTTCACGTACTTTCATCATAATTCTCCATACTTCTTCGTACTTCATATAATTTAGCAGTAATTCGCGGTACTTCGCCTACTTCATTGTATTTCACGTACTTTATCGGTATTTCAGAGACTAACCGAGATTCCAAAATTTGTGCGCTGGAGGGTGATCCACACCCCAGACCCCCGGATTGAGTAATTTATTTTTATCAGAGATAAACTGAAGATTTCCGATGCAGAAATCTGGGGTACGAATTTATAATTACAGTTTATAATTAATTGTCAGATTACGAATTAAACACATTTACTTGGCCATAGCTAATTTTAAAAACTTGGGATATGCTTAAGTATTTCATTCACTTTTAATAAAATAAATTAGTTAAACCGGGGTCTGGGGTGTGGAACACTCTCAGTGCCTCTGTAACGGAGATCTTCAGTTTACTTCTGATATAGAATAAACTATTCAATCCAAAGGTTTGGGGTGTGGAACCCTTCCAGTGCCTCTGCAACGGGAGATCCTCAGTTAAGTTTTGATATGTATAAAATAAACTGCTTAATCCGGGGGGTGTGGAACACCCTCCAGTGCCTCTGCAACATTTTCTAATAAAAAATAAACTCGATCCGGAGGGTCTGGGAAGTGTGAAACACCCTTCAGTACCCAAATATTACAATGCAGGCAAACATATTAAATGTTTGAAAATTTAGTAGAAACTCTCCGCTACCGTTTTAGTTTTTAAAAATTATGACATATTTTAGGGGGCAGCAAAACGGTAAAGCAAAATAAATTATGTACAATCATGCACAAACAATTATTAAGATTATATTTAAAATTGGGAGGGGAGGATCTAGCAGGTCTCCAACCCCTCTCCCAACTAATTTTCTAAATAATTCAAAATCAAAAAGGTTCAACCAAAAATAAAGAAAGAAAACAATAGATTTAAACTTTTTTAAATTAAAAATTTGCAATGGAAGGGGACTGAGGACATGCACCTTATTCAAACTCATCCAATCAGACCACAAGAAATAACCAAACTCACAACAATTATAATACAATAATAATTTTACGTTTATTTTGAAATGTTGTTGACCAGTGTTATTATTAGTAACATACCTACAATACCTACATATGTATAATATTTGTTTAAATTCGACATTTCGAGTTTTATTATGTAATTAAAATTTGTTCAAAGCGATTGTTTATATTCAATTATTTATCAAGTAGAATAAAAATCGAATGTTAAAATCGCAAGACCTTTACTGCGAGGAAATTTGAGTTACATAAATATTTATTCTCTAAAGGGTTTGAAGCTGTGTCGCAACATTAGCGAATTTACAAGTTACAAATTACAAGTTACAAGTAGTCGTTTATCGGGCAATTTTATTTCGGAACACTTTGCCTACTTGTCTCATCACACTAATTATTGTAAAATCATTTCAAATTAGTTGTTATTTAAAATTTAGAAAATATTAATTTAATATTCGTTGTACAATTATTATTGGCCTCCGCACTCCAATACACTACTATTATTATACTTTTTCTAATTTTTTTTACATTTTTTTTATTCATCGTAACTCTTTAAGGCTCCAAATGTTAAAAACTATCAGCGCATCAATTAGCTTTATTAATTTATTCATTTATGTTGTAAGTTTATGTTATAAGTAAGGATTTGCGATTTGTTTTTTTTTACACACATTTTGTTATTACGTATTTACAAATATTATAAAGGATTTTTTAAATAGTGAAATTATATATATTATTAACCTTTGAAATTAATATTTGATTCAAATTTTTTTAAATTATAAGATTAAATGAACAATAAAACAAAACATTATTTGTGAGCTTTCAGCAATGGTTACTGCTGTCATCAGACGTTTAATAATAATGAAAGCTCACAAATAATGTTTTGTTTTATTGTTCATTTAACCTTATAATTTAAAAAAATTTGAATCAAAAGATTTTTTAAATATTTAATATTGATAGTTAGCATATGTTTTGGTTGTATCTGAATTTGATGATTTAAGAAAAATGTTGAAGTTGAAACTAAAATATTGGGGGACGGATAAGAAACCCGTCATTCGATTTTGACCATTTTTAAAGTAGATTCTAAAAACTGAGGGTCTAATTAGCGTATAAAAAATTAAAATTTGCCGACGGCTTACACATTTTTGAAAAAAACGGCTTTAATAATTTATTAACAATGCAATTTACTCATTGGCTCTTTTGAACTGTAACCCCGCCCACAAAATTTGAAATAGATTGTGGCGACAGTAAAGATGCCATAATCTCGTTTTTTTACAACGAATTATGATGGATGAGGGTCTAATTAACTAATAAAAAAATTTAATTTGTGATCGGACAACATATTTCGGAAAAAAATTCACATTTTGTGTGAATCCGACTCTTTACGTAGTTGCGTTTATCAAAACCGCCCGTAGCGCAGCGCAACATTCAAGTACCTCCAACTCCAACTCGAAAAAGTATGGATGTTGACGCGACGGATCTCAGGGAGCGACTGGTATCTCCCACCACTAGTCATTGTCAACCCAAGCGCAGCACACGGACTGGTGATAGAATGGCCGCCTAATGACGTAATACCTCGTAATAATTCACTTACATACATGTATTTCTTACAGGAAAATTGTAATTTTCAAATTTGAATTGTGGCCTTATTAGAAGTTCGACTAAATTCATCCTCACCTTAAATGATTCGTATTTTTATGCTCTTTCGTTTGGTTAAACCATTTTTATAGGAAAAAGTATACTTTCGAAGACGGGTTTCTTACCTCGACCTAAATATTGACCTCGAAATGTGATTGGTTGCTTTTCACAAATAACTTTGCAAGTTTACACTGTATTTACTTTTCTCAAAATTTCGTTGCAAATCTTTTGCATTATTGCTGTTTGAACCAAGAATGTGTTAAATTCGACTTTTTGACGTGTTAAATAAGTTCTTTTACCTTATATTACCTACATTAATAATATATTGAAAATATAAGTAGTATACATACGTATCTAACAGTCATTTTATATATGATTTGTTTCATGTCACCGTATTAATATTATTGAAATATACATAGTATGTTATGTAGTATATATAGTATATTAATATGTATATATTAGTATACATTCAAGTTGTATTGATAAAGTAGTCGATTACAGTAGGTATATTATATCCCACTATCTTATAGACATCACATTATTTTTGCTATCGATTTTTATATTTTTTTAATAAATTCTGTTATTAACTTTGTAATATTCGAGGGTATGTAACAAGAATTTATTTAATTATTGTATTATTACCTTTTTTGTAAGAAAATACTGTGCGCTATTTTAAAATACGTATTTTATTTCGAAATTTTAGCCAAATTTTCTGTTCAATTCAGATAAATTAAAAACTCAAATTTATTAACCAGTTTTTTCGTCACAATACTGATGAAATTAATACAAACACAATTTAAAATCCTTAAAATATTTCGTTATATTCACATTTTTTAACTTTTCAATTTGTTTCACTTTTCAATTTTTTTCTACATAGTTTCGCTTTGTATATACTTTTTTAGTCCTGCACAGCACCACAATTTCTACCAGACCCTGCCTATGTACTGCCAGTTTTACCTCTGTACTGCTAGTCATACCATTGTTTTCCTGCAACATTCTTGGGAAAATTAAAATAAAAAAATGTGTATAAGAACATGTACAACATAATATTATATCCTCAACTAATTCAAGTAAATTTCATTGTTTTGAAATAAAAGTTTTAAAACGTTTCATTTGAACAACCATTTCAAAAAATTATTTAGAAAATCTGACATTAATTTTTAAATAAAATATATATTATAAATCAGAGCTATTACAACATCGTTTGTGATAGTTTATAAATTTACGAGATTTTCTGCTTTGTGTTTCACATAAAAATTTTATATTATAAAATTAGAAAGGGAATTTAAGATTACCTTGGATTGCACCCCATTGAAGTTGCTTTAAGCCTGAAATTACGCATCCTGTAAAAGACAAAACAAAGAAATACGATTTGCTTATTATTGGATTTACGACCTAAAATTGCCGATACATAATTTTTATTTACAAGGTCACAGCGTTTTTGTAAACTTCTACTATATTTAATTGACATTTAATAATCTAATTTAATTATTAACTAATTGAGTAAGTATTACTTAATTGGAATATAAAATATCAAAGCTGGGTTCTGCCAGGTATTGCTTTAGTCCTGTTAAGTACTGTTTAAATGCGATATATTCATTAAGTGTCTTCGAGTGCCCCCCTCTAAGGTTACAACTTTTGTATACTTTCAAATTTTCTCCATAACTGCAGGCCAGTTTTAGATTTTTAAGCCCTCAACTATTCGCCACATTAATTTCCAAACTTCGGATATCAAAACTGGGTCATTATTGACCCACTGTTTAAATGAGTACAAGTTAAGTACAAAGTTACAAAAAAATTAAAAAAAATAGAATATAAAACCTAATAATAATAAAGAAAATTATACATAAAATTTAACTTTACAACAGTCATAAGAAAATGTATTATAACAAATTTTGGTTTGAAATTTTTCAAAACGATAACACTGAAAAATTTTAATAAAAAAAAATTGTATATTTTGTTAGCTAGCACCATCATAATTATTATCATCTGTTATCAAAAAAAGATTAGAATTCTAAAAGGAAATGTAATAAAAATTTGTTATAAATATTATATACATAACTAGGTGGATACGGCTTGCCGGGGTCTCATTAAAAGGTGGAACTCTGCCTTTGTCTGAAGTACTTTACTTTAGGCTCTTGGACTTAAAAAGAATTTAAATGGGTAGACTGAATAATTATAAAAATATAAAATTGATAAATTATTTATTTTATTTATATAATTGAATAGCTGACCCGGCAGACGTTGTCCTGTCCAAACTTGAATACATTTGTCAGCTAGTTATATACATAGTTTTATTTTATTAAATATAGCGGACCCGACAGAGCTTGCTGAACTTCACACAAAATGCGCATTGTTTACTTGTATTTATAGTTATAAATTTCTCACATTAATATATCTGCAATCAACAAAATTTGTTAGCTAAAATTGTAAAAACACGATCAAATTATTTAGTGGCAATCAAATTCCTGGAGATATTGTTGTTAAATTTTTATTGTCGAATACATGTATCTATATTCTATAGTAACATACGTAATACATACTATATTTATTGAAAGATTACATTGATCAACAAGTTTTTAACAATAATTTAAACTATCAATAATAATAAACAAAAATTATATGGCTATAAAAAATTTTGATTTTTATAAAGGAATCAAAAACAATAATAATAATAATGGTTTATTTAGCTAAAGCTATTATAAGGTCTACCAATCAGGGGTTTGTTTTAAATTTGGTTGAAATAGGTCAAGTAGGCAGTTCTGTTATTCAGTTTTTTATCATATGTATAATAAAAGGTCAACATTTAATATAATGCCTTTGATTTCGCTCGAAAATCGTGTTAAGATAATTCAAATCCATTATGAAAATGGTCGATCCGTGAAGACTACATTTCGCAAAATTCGCGATATTTTTATTTGTAACGATCGTCCATCTGAGACTACAATTGCGAATTTAGTGCGAAAATTTGAGTCCACCGGTTCAGTAGTAAACGTAAGCACAAAAATATGTGCTCGTCCATGTCGTTCAATCGAAAATATTGCTGCAGTACGTGAAAGTGTCACAGAGGACCCAAATTTATCGGTTTCACGACGTTCTCAACAATTAGGCCTGTCCACAATGACCACATGGCGAATTTTACGGAAGGATTTAGCTCTAAAGCCTTATAAGATACAACTGGTACAAGAATTAAAGCCAGCAGATCATTCTCAACGTCTTAGATTTGCTGATTGGATCATTGAACGTGGTGCTTGTTTTCAGAAAAATCATCTTTTCGGACGAAGCACATTTTCACTTAAACGGGTATGTTAACAAGCAAAATTGTCGAATTTGGGCTTCTGAAAATCCAAAAGCAGTTGTTGAACAACCACTACATCCATCTCGTGTCACTGTATGGTGTGGTTTATGGGTAGGGGCATCATTGGTCCCTATTTTTTCGAAAATGAGGCTGGTGCTTTCGTTACTGTCAATGGAGTTCGCTATAGGGATATGGTAACCAATTTTTATGGCCTATTTTGGATGATATGGGTGTGGAAGACTTGTGGTTTCAACAGGATGGAGCTACGTGCCATACAGCGCGAGAAACAATCCAACTATTGAAAACTAAATTTAACGGGCGTTTAATTTCGCGAAAAGGTGACGTCAACTGGCCAGCAAGATCCTGTGATTTAACGCCATTGGACTTCTTTTGTGGGGCTATGTGAAAGATAATGTTTACGCGAATAATCCACAAACAATTTCAGAACTAAAACAAATATAATACAATAATAATTTTTATGTTTGTTTAGAAATGTTGTTGACCAGTGTTATTATTAGTAACATACCTACAATACCTACATATGTATAATATTTGTTTAAATTCGACATTTCGAGTTTTTATTATGTAATTAAATTTGTTCAAAGCGATTGTTTATATTCAATTATTTATCAAGTAGAATAAAAATCGAATGTTAAAATCGCAAGACCTTTCCTGCGAGGAAATTTGAGTTACATAAATATTTATTCTCCAAAGGTTTTGAAGCTGTGTCGCAACATTAGCGAATTTACAAGTTACAAATTACAAGTTACAAGTAATCGCTTATTGTTAGTAATACATAACATTGAGCAATTTTATTTTGGAACACTTTGCCTACTCGTCTCATCACACTAATTATTGTAAAATGATTTCAAATTAGTTGTTATTTAAAATTTAGAAAATATTAATTTAATATTCACTGTACAATTATTGACCTCCGCACTCCAGTACACTACTATTATTATACTTTTTCTTAATATTTGATTCAAATTTTTTAAAATTATAAGGTTAAATGAACAATAAAACGAAACATTATTTGTGAGCTTTCAGCAATGGTTACTGCTGTCATCAGACATTTAATAATAATAGTGCAATTACATGGAAACGAATATAACGTATTGTCATTTGAGACGATTTCTTGATCCATAAAATTTGAAAGATAATCGCGGGTTAAGGAACAACCTACATAAGAACTCATTAAATAGGAAGAACTTAACCCCAATACGTTATTTGTAGCTTAGATGAGTAGATGGCTGTAGACATTACTTAAACCTTCGATGTCGGTTTTTCTGTTCATCGCATTTTTTTCCTTCTTGATGCAAATCATTTCGTGAAGAAGTCGATCTTTGTAATTGGTGACTGATTTAATTATTTTGGCATTTGAAAAGGCAGCATTATGTCCATCAATTAAAATATGTTTTGCAATCGCAGTGGTTTCTGGTTTATTACATCGAATACTTGAAACATGTCCACTCATGTTTCGTTTTATTGTTCATTTAACCTTATAATTTTAAAAAATTCGAATCAAATATTAATTTCAAAGGTTAATAATATATACATATAATTTCAATACTTTTTCTTAATTATAGTGCTGAAACTTAATTTCCGATTGGTTTTCTTTTATACACCTTGTGTTATTATGTATTTACAGATAATATAAAGGATTTTTTTATTATTTAATATTGATATTATATATTTTGATTGTATCTGAATTTGACAATTTAAGAAAAATGTTGAAGTTGAAACTAAAATTTTAATAAAAAAATTATATATTTTGGTAGCTAGCACCATCATAATTATTATCATCTGTTATCAAAAGATTAGAATTCTAAAAGGAAATGTAATAAAAATTTGTTATAAATATTATATACATAACTAGGTGGATACCGGCTTCGCCGGGGTCTCATTAAAAGGTGGAACTCTGCCTTTGTCTGAAGTACTTTACTTTAGGCTCTTGGACTTAAAAAGAATTTAAATGGGTAGACTGAATAATTATAAAAATATAAAATTGATAAATTATTTATTTTATTTATATAATTGAATAGCTGACCCGGCAGACGTTGTCCTGTCCAAATTGAATACATTTGTCACTAGTTATATACATAGTTTTATTTTATTAAATATAGCGGACCCGAAGACGTTGTCCTGTAACACGTCGTTAGATTAAAAACGTGTAATTTTATTTTTCTTTTCTTATTAAAATGAATAATTTTTGATAACAATTTTGATTGGTTGTTAACACACACGTGTAAATTTATAAAAATATTTATAGAAATTTGATATACTTACTTCGAATTGTGGAATTCGATTCGAATTCCACAATTCGCAAAATATATTTAATTTAACACATTATTACTCATGGTATTGGTCGAATTATAAAGTTTTAGAGTATGCTGTTTACATCAAATTTATTTTATTAAAATCGATGTTTACCACCGTAAATATATTAATATACAGGGTACATGAAAATTTCCAAAATCAACAACAATTTAGAAATAATTAACAATAAACAATTTAAATTGAACCGAATTTTAAATCTAAACCATTTGAATCTACTGAAAAGACACACAAAATTTTATTAAAATCGTTTACTGTTTAGGAGGAGTTTTAATCACATACACAAACAGAAGAAATATTATATTAAGATGTAAACTATGGGTCATAGTTACTAAAGTTTTTGTTTTAACTCCAAAGGTAAATGTGGAAACTTAACGCTATTTGCCGATATAATTTGCGATAGTTTAAAATTAAAGTTTTATTTGAAATATACTTGCATACTTAGTATAAATGTATTATTATTAGTGATATCGCTCCGTGTACATTTACTTAAAATAAAAATCATTTACTTAACAATATACCAACCTCCTTTCGATACATTTTTATATTTTAATAATGGTAAAATCAATGGATTCATTAAGTGCGCCAACATAAACATTAAATTTTCAAGTTATATTTTAGTCAGTAATTTAACACTTTAAAGGTCACTTCTAATCCAATACGAAATGTAAACTACAGGCATGTTTTCTATATTAATAAACTGTCAATACTAATCCAGCTTTACTGTAGATGTTCAACTTAACCGAAGTTGAAAATATTTGAGTAGATAATCAATTTACTTACATGTAGCAATGAAGATGTTCGAAAAATCAAGCTTCTCGTTCAATTTTGTATATTATAGTAGATATACACATATAAATAAATTTCATTAAAAATACATATACATAATATATTTTACATAATCTATTAAATTTAGTTCATTTGGATAAGTACCTTAATGTACCTACTGAAATCTTATTATAGGTTAAAATATTACTTTTTGAGTTTCAATGGGAAGTTTCCTCAATTTGGGTCTTTTCATAAAATGAAAGTTAAACGTATTTGAGCCTGTGGTTCATTGATCATTTTTCTAAATTTATTCATTAAGAAGCCTAAAATCGACTTTAAAGTAAAAAAAAGAAAATGGCGGCGTAATGTATGATTTTGATATGTTGCAACGTCGCAAGTTTGCAATTTAAATATATCCATTTTCGATAATACACACACATTGACATAAACATGTATAAGACAGAGACAAAGTTATAGGTTGTGTATGAAACATGAGATTGCTTTTAATTTTCACCGGTAGTCATTTGACAGTTACGTTTGTTATTATTTGAGTTTAGTTTTGTCCACATTTTAGTTTGTAGTTATCATCAAGTTTCACTTGTACGTATCCGACTGCAGAATCTCCATAAGACTGTCTGGATGATCTAAATAATATATCAAATAAAAAATAATAAACAACAAAATTTGAAATTAAATTTACCTAGCATATTTTACCCCTCGAGATTCGACACTTAAATATTTGGTGTTATTCGCAAAAAAATCAGTAATCATAACTGATGTAATGCGTGGAAGATTATTAGAGTTGGCTTTTCAAATCCAACGTCAACTTTAAACATTTTTAATTTAAGAATATTTAGAATATTATTAAAATGAACGAATTTCAAATGCAAACAATATAGTTTGACGTTTCTATGTTTGTCGTTTGTCAAAATTAAAAACAATCTCATGTTTCACATACAACGAATAATTTTGTCTCTGTCTTTCACATGTATACGTCAATACGTGTGTATTATCGAAAAGGAATATATTTAGATTTCGAACTTGCGACGTTGCAACATATCAAAATCCTACAAATGTCGGCCATATTGTTTTTTGAATTTCAAATCGATTTTTACGGCTTTCGAAAATCTACCAGAAAAACCGTCGAATAGGGTCCCTTAATAATTGATTTATTTTATAATTTGAAAAAAACGTAAATTTTTTTGGGAAACTTCCCATTCAAAATATAATCAAGACAAAATGTTTTTTACCCAATATTTATTACGTAATATTTTATATTTTTTGCAAGTATAAAATTTTAAAAAATAACTGAAACGCAGATATTTAATTTTAACTGCAAATTTATATTTATTCTTTAGCAAAAACAAAATGAAAAGTGAAACAATAGAAGTTATCAATTAAAAAAGCGGAATTTGATATGATTGAAATTTGGAAAGAAGGATAGCTATCAATAGGTCTGGCTTAAAGAGAAAAACAGTACCAACTTTGCAAATGAATACCGAGAAGAGAGTAGTTGAAGAGGTCGTAGTGGTTTACATAAAAATCGTGGTTTTCAATTCTTTAAATTACTTTCAAGAAGAGCATACGCGATTCCAAAAAAACGACTATCGTTTTTATGCATTATTTGCATTAAGAATGTCGCAAGGAAACAACAGACCTGAAGGATTACTAGGAAATATTCATCTCTATATGCGTAGTTCAAGTGTTTACAGGTTCCGGTTTCGGAACAATCGCCATTATAAGAAATTGAAGTATTCCAACTTGGTTCCTTATTTTAAGTTGTAACGATTTCAATCGGTTAGATATTTTGCAATCTCTCTATAATCACACAGATGGTTTTATTTGTGTAAGGAGCATTATACTAGTTAGTATCTAATCATTAGAGCAATAATTTTATTATGGATTTATTTTAGATAGACTTATTAAAAATATAACGCGCAATTTTAATTTCTGCAATTTCAAACTATTTTTAACTCATTTTTATTATATTTTGGCTTTATTACAATTTTTTGGATGATTAACAGCATTGATCTTGGAAATTTATAATTTGACTTTTAAAGCTTTCTTCATATTTTATGCTTCAATATATTTTGATTTATGTACATTATAGGTGATGTTAACTGGTCATTAAAATATACCTACTACTAAAATAATAACATTCAAAATATAGAAAGCTTATGAGTAAAATTAAATTTTTAGCTTGTTAATTTTTAAATATAGAATTTATGAAAATAATTTAATACACCATTAATTATATAAAAATAAGTTTGATTCCCAATACCCAAATCTTACTATATATTATAAATATAGTTAATATAAATATATTATAAATATATATTATAAATCTTATTATAAATACTAAATGTCGTTTGGCATTTGTACAAAAGTACATCCTATATACAATGGGATGTACATATTGAAACAAAGTGTTACCCGGCTAGCATACGGAGATGTACAACAAAGGTCGTGAGCCACGCGATGTTCTAGATTATTGCTAAAGAGTATCTATATATATATTTCTCAGTGTGTGTGTGTGTGTGTTCGTGTCCTTTGCGCTTCTGATTGGTTCGTTCATTTATTATACCAACCCAAAAGAAAAATTTTTCGACCAATGAAATAGTCGAATCGAGATATTCTTCCAACTTCAAACACAAGCTATTGCTATTCAAAGGTATTAAGAGGGATTTTTATCAAAGAAGAAAAATTTTATAAGCATTAATTTCTTTAAAAAATGAGGTTGTTTAAGCTTTCTCAACAAGAGGCTGTATTATCACGTTATGGATTTCGTTAAACCGATAATCCCTATGTACCAACTACAATTTATTATATAATATATATATATATATATATAAAATTATTCATATATCTATAAACTAAAAAGAAAAGATGTCCGAAGTCGCAAAATTGTGTTTAGTTACACCATTTATAACTCGAGAACGGCTGAACCGATTTTCATGATTATATGTAAATACGGTCCTGTATTAATTTAGTGTAATAATGTTTTATACAGTGTATATGTAAATAAAGCATAACGGATTAGGTATGGTGAACGGTGATTGGTGAATATTTAATATCTAAAGGTTGGTACATGACACAACCGGCAGATATTAAAGAGTCAGTCAGTCAGTCATGGACATGGAAATTAATGTAATCTAATCTCTACAATGCCGCGAGCAAGAAGATCGAATCCTTCACAACGAAGCCGTAATGCAAAGACCCCGCTTCGCCCGGGGTCTCATTAAAAAGGTGAAACTCTGCCTTTGTCCAAGATCGACCGCTGCGGATGAAATAAACGCTTGCCTCAAATCATCGACTCTGTGGCGCTATGTAAAAACTTGAGCTGACGACAAACATGCGAGTTGCATTGCTAAATGATCCTTCTGCGAAAAGTTCTCTAAACAATTGCTGGATATCGGTAATGGCCGTATTCCTGTCGACGAATCGAGCGGATTGATTTCGTTTCCGCCGAATTTTTGCAATTTTGTCTCAACGAAGAACGAGCTACCCATTTAAATTCTTTTTAAGTCCAAGAGCCTAAGTAAAGTACTTCAGACAAAGGCAGAGTTCCACCTTTTAATGAGACGGCGAAGCCGGTATCCAGCTATAATTAAATAAATCAACGATACGTTGAACAAAGGTTTATTGATATTTACAAAACTTATTTACAAAACGTGAAACCTTAATTAACATGCAACAACATTTCAATCTTAGCCTAAATTAGCAACATCACAAACCAAATTGGTAATACAACAAATAAATGGCTAGCTAATTACTCGATAATGGTCCAGACACTAACTGGAGGAATCTCTTCAGTTGCGCCAGGTAACGATAAATAACAGGTATCGAGACCAATAATATAAACTATGGTACAAGTACCGATCACAGTTTTACGATTGATTGCAGATTATGGTTTTCTCAACGGCACAAAGAAAACTCCTCAAGAAAAAATAGATAGATTGACCGGCTTCTTCCAAAGTTGCGATAAGGCAAGACACAGATACAACGCTTCGTAGAGGTAATAGTAGACTGCTCGAAGATAGATAAGACCGTCACGAAGATATCGGTAAGAGAAGACCTTTGGTAAAGCCAAGACCAGACTGCCTTCTTTTTCCAAAAACACCCCTTATATTGCTTTCCTCGACAGCCTGGTGCTGCCATCCCTTTGTTAGATAATATAGGGTTTTGAAAAGAAGTTCAAAGAAAGGTTTAGGTAAATTCTCAGAACTCAGATTTGCGCAACAGGGCAGTACTAGGTAAATTTAGGAATTTCGGTTACATGTTTTAATAGCGTGCAACGAGTTTCGTTACAATATATGATATCCTATCTTGTGTATCGGCGACTTTAACAGCAATTACACTCTATGTGGAAACACAACACAATAGATTGAAATAGCCAAGCTCTCGTGATTGGACTGAGATAAAAATTTTGTAACGCAAAAGATATAAATACTTGCGTATCAGCCTGCTAGCAAAGAGGTTATAATTTTAACCTTTGTTTCATATCGAGAAACATAAATAGTAACAGAGCCACAACTTCCATATAAATTTTTTCTGAGTTCATAGTTTCATCGAAGTTTTACAAAATATCTTAGTTTCATAGACTTTTTCCATAGTCAGCATTGCCAAGTTCTTGACGAGATACCAATCCAGATTATATTCCGCGACGGAGAAAATCCTGAGCGAAGATCTAGGTTCTCTCAATAGGCATTTTTTAAAAATTAAGACTATACCCCAGTTAGGCAAAAACTGAAGGTGTTTGCTTCCACCTAGCCAACAGACAAGAAAATGCAAACTTCAACATCAGTATGGGCAATAAAATCTAAAATATAACTCGAATTAAAAATACAGTAGAACCCCGATTATCCGTGCGCGGATTATCCGTGAAGCGGTTTATCCGTGGGCCCATTATACATCGATTACCGTCAGATTATTATGCGTGCGGCGGCTTATCCGTGCGGCGCCAGCGGTTTATCCGTGGAAATTCGCAACTTTAGTAGTATACTATGTGAAATCAAATGTATAGAATTTATGCTTACTTCAGAGCTGCACTTGGATTACATACAAAGCTGTTTAGTGTATTTTTTTTGTAATAATTTAACAAAAAACGTCAATTAATATTATCCGTGTTTTCAATTATCCGTGCCGAGCACGTTCCGGTCGGCCCGGATAATCGAGGTTCTACTGTACCTGGGAATTACGCTCACGTTTAAAGATTATAAGTAGTTGGGTAGAGAGACTTCTAGTGCACTTTTGATTAAAACTTTTTTATTTTGATTAACAAGGAGACCACCCGACCTTACCCTCACCGATTTGCTTGATTTTTGTTTTACGAGCAGGTTATGACTAGAAATGAAGCGGGCCAAAATATTAGAGCGCGATATTCACCCGTTGCCGAGAAAATCTACTTTGAAAATATCGTCTTTTTTCATATTTTATGGGGTACGGCTGAAGGGTCTAGTAATTTTCTTATTGGTATCTGTGGATATAGGGATAACAAAAAATACTATATATAAATTAAAATTATAATATATCAAGTTATACCTATATATCGTTTCGACAATGTCTGACTACAAATTCATGGAAACACTGGGCCCTTCGACAGTTGAAGAAATCGAAACCGATGAAGAATCTCTGTATAGTGAAATTTCTAGGAGGCGATTGAAAGATGCGATGGTGTATTGTCAGCAACTCCTTATTGCAAATAATTTAATGGCGCCAGAAGCTTCTGCGGTAATTAGTGAAGACGCTGTGGTAGTAGGAGAAGACATTTACCATTACATTATAACAACGTTAGGAGAAAAAGCAATTGTGTCGGAGGACGAAATTTTGAAGAAGTAAAAGAAAATATGACCGAAGATTGTTCTCCAGAGAGAAAAGGATGAAAATAGAAAAATCGATAATATTCCACTAGATTACAAAATCAAGGTTTCTAATATTGCTAGGCAACATCCAAAGTGGAGCATTAAAACTCTTCAAAAGGAGGATGTTCCCGTCAAAAAAGCTTTAAGGATTTGAAGAAATGGAGAAAACAAATTCAAAATGGTGGAACAAAATTTGATAAATTTGAAATTATTGACTCTTGGAGCAATGACAGGTTTGTAGAAGCTCGCAAAACTCTCAACAAGTATCAACAAGAAACTTGCAACAGTGGGCATTATCTGCAGCGGGTCAGTTTGAGAATTTTGAATTCAAAGCCTCTGAAAATTGGGTTGTTCGATTCAAAAGAAGACACCGAATTGGCCAGCGAAAAATAACCAAATTTGTAAGCCAAAGAGAAACCGCGACACTGGAGGAAACTTTGGCTGCCGCTGAAAGATTTCGAATCCAGACTCGTGCGTTGATACCGAAATTTGACAAAGATCTTGTTATCAATACAGATCAGACTGGGTGTCAATACCAGTCAAATTATAACCGAACTCTGCGGAGCGGGATCAAAAGTTATTATTGTTAATACAAAGGACATGAACAAGGTCACCCATTCCTATACAGCACAGTATGCCATTACCCTCTCCGGAAAACTATTACCTCTCGTTTTGTATGCCTACAAGAGGCGACAGGATCATTTGGGCCGAGGGTTAAAATATGTGTAGAAGAATATGCTAGAAAATATAAAATGTTGTTGTAACTTCTTCAAAGTCGGGAAAGTTGACAACATCTTTGTATAAAGATTATTTAACGAACGTTTTAAGCCATACGTGGAAAAGAACGTTTTCTACTTATAATCGATTCTTGGGAGGCCAAACAAATCTAGATCTATACGATGAAGTATTTCAGGATGAAGAAGGTCAATCAACTTGTACGATTAAAGTAATTCCTCCGAAATGTACACCATTGGTCCAGCCTTGCGATGTTTACTTTTATCGACAAGTAAAAAATTTTATCAAACGTCTTCAAAATTGTGCACAGTTGATCGAGACACAACGTGAAATCAATTCTCGGAAGATTGCATAAAATACAATCGATAGTACAACATCAGTTGTCCTCACCAATTTTTTCGGATATGCTGCAGTACGCGTGGTTTGCTTCCAAGCTCACTGACGAGAGAAATGTTTTCATAAATGTAAACCAAATGTGCTTCCCCATAGAAATTTTAAACAATCCTTGCAAGTGTAAGAAAACTGCATTTATAAGGTGCGCTCGATGTAGTGAAACATATTGCTTTTTTGTTTTACGACGAATATCACCCTGGCTCCTGCGAATTTTCGGATGATTCCTCCGAAGATTAATAGATAAAAATAAGATTTTTGATTTTTAGTACACAGCTTGATATATTATAATTTTAATTTATATATAGTATTTTTTGTTATCCCTATATCCACAGATACCAATAAGAAAATTACTAGACCCTTCAGCCGTACCCATAAAATATGAAAAAGACGATATTTTCAAAGTAGATTTTCTCGGCAACGGGTGAATATCGCGCTCTAATATTTTGGCCCGCTTCATTTCTAGTCATAACCTGCTCGTAAAACAAAAATCAAGCAAATCGGTTAGGGTAAGGTCGGTGGTCTCCTTGTAAGATACATCAACTAATAAAATCAATTTGGCAAATATGTATTTTTAAAATTTATAAAAATATGTTAATTGATATAATTAGTATAGTATACTAATTATTGATATAACTAGGATATAACTATGATATAATTAGTATATTAATTCAAATTTTTAAAATTATAAGGTTAAATGAACAATAAAACGAAACATTATTTGTAAGCTTTCAGCAATGGTTACTGCTGTCATCAGTCATTTAATAATAAAAATTTGAATTAATATTAATTTCAAGGTTAATAATATAAATAATTTCTATAATTAGTATAGTATACTAATTATTCAATTGCCAAGCACCAAACTTTGAACTACCACAAACGCAATGGCGTAGTTTAAATCTAATCCTGACGTGTCACGGAGTTTCTTCATAATCAAAATATCAGTGGGGGGCGGTTGAATTTTTCCAATGAGCTTATTGCAAAGATACCTTTTAGACAATCAAAGATTTAGTATTGGAGTACTCAGATCTAAAGTATGAGGGAGATATGATCGGGAATACTTTATCCAGCATCAAATACCCGAAGAGACTAAACATCTGGAAAAAAATTGTTCGACTTGGCGTGGCAGATTATATTATCGATGTTATGCAGACATCTGCGGTTTTCCGTCGTGTACTGTAGATTTTGACTTTAATTGAAAAGTAGCTCACAAATTTCAAACTAAAACACACGTAATTTGGAAGTAGTTGAGAGTTTGAATGCATTGTGGTTAAGTCGACAATTCAACTGTCTACTTTTACACCAAATTACTTGTTTATTAAATTTACATGAGTTAAGGTTTAAATACTAAGTACAAAAATACTAATTTTTAAATGTATTAAAATGATGGGTGGTGTTAAAATTAAAATAGGTTAACTAATTATACTGTGGTAATAATTATTATTTCGCAGGATATCGTTACTATTTCATTTGTACCGCAGTTCAAAAGAATGTTTCTATTACAATAATTTATGTATGTACCTAACGTATAAGCCAACGGTGTCAAACTTACACATTTGTAGTAACTTATTATGACGCATTAAATTTGTATCTATTCTGCCAGACCATTTCAATTTCATTCCAAGTATTCTCTGCTTACAATATTTTTTCAGTAAATATCTATTTTTAAGAAATAATTTTATTACAAAAACTCATAAGATTGTTTATCTATTATCGTATTAAAATTTAATAACGGAAATATATTTTGCGCACACAAAATGGCTAAATAAAAATAAGTAAGTACATATGCGTAATATAGATACCCACCTACTAAGCTAACAAGCTATGAAATTCAAGTGTACGCGAACACGTTTTTGCGTTATTTTTCATGTTTTTCTTGAAACAAAATCGATTTAAATTTATTTTACTTCTAAACGAATTCGGAGTAATAAGCTAAAATATTATTGAAAATGATATTAACAATAATAATGTTTGTTACATAATACACAGGCACAATCACACCAGGGAGGGTGTTATAGGTAAAAATAAGTCAAGTTTATAATTTTTTGTGATTGTAAGTAAATGTTAATGATTTGAAAGAAACCTAATGTTTCTATTACTGTAAAGAAAAAACTACTTTTTAAGTTAAATAAAAATAACACAAATGAATAATAATGATTCATTTTTCGGTAGGTGTGTTAATTATTATTATAGGGTTTTGCTTATTATTTTATAAAACTACTACTAACTATAAGCGATTAGTGCCGACCGTCTCTTTAATAGATTTTAATAAATTCTAATTTTCTACGAAAAAGATTGGACAAAAACAATAAGGAGTTCGTGCTCGTTTTATTTTTTTTTATATGCATAAAGTAGTCGCCCTTTGAATAGGGCAATTGAAAATGTTTTTAAAGCTGAGTATTATCTACGGTAAGTACTCAAAAAGTATTAAACGATGAAAACCTGCATTTTCACCGTTACACAAGTTTATTGCATTTTTCATTCATCAGTTATTTTATTCAGAATAAAGAACTTATTTTGGTTTTGTAAGCAATTTGTCGTACAATACCTGGATTTGTGTTTGGCCTTTGGCAATGCAAAGTTGATCGAATTCTTTTATTTCCAATTAGACAATTGTCAGGCAATTCGTATGGGAATTTTGAAACCACTGAAGATAGGTGGTTCAAAAGAACTACTCCAGTAAGCAGTCTGTCTTATTACTGCAATTCTTGATTTTAATTTCTAATTTAGTAACGCCATTTTTAATTATCCAATACTCTAGGATGATGGTTTTGATATATGATGCTTACCTAACTAAAAAAGGGTTTGGGTTGCAATGAGATGCGTGATATTGTATAGAGATGACTTAAAGTAGATGTGAATTGAATGAGGGTTGCTCAGGACTTGGGAAATTGTAAATTACTTGTAGAATGTAGAGGTCTATATTCCAGGATTGTAAATAAAGCTGTACAAATAAAAAGAACAATGTTCACCGTTAATTAAAATTTCTTTGAACCAAGATTCATTGTACCATCCACTCATTTTTAACAGCCATTAATTATAATTCAATAAAAAGATGCTTTCATCTGAAAGCCTTACAGTGTTAATACAGGTTCACTTTTTTGTCACTTTTGCTCTTTGAAAGCTATCGAGGGCTATCTATTTCTTATACAATTTGAAAATCAATTCTTCTTAGTAGGTAAAAGTTAAAAAAATACCGCACTCCTATTATTATCAAAATATTTTTATATTTAAAAATCACATTATAAAAATACTATTGGTAGGAAGCCAATATTATTTTTTATTAAGTCAGTGTCCCTGCTGTTTACTATTAGAAAATATTATATTTGAGTGTTTTTAATATAAAATTAAAGTAAAATGAAATTTTAAAAGCCGCAACATGTAATAAACAATTAATTATTTTATTGACCATAAATTATTGGTAGTCGACGAAATTATATAATGTATATTATGACTTGACTTGAAGTTGTTTTGACACAATACAATTTTTGAAATGACCAAAAGTTAAAATAATTTTATTGACAAATTTTATGATAGTTTAAAGATGTATAAACTGGAAACCTTACCTTATTCTATAAACAGAGTTTTTTTCAACCGATGTTCTTTGATGACAACAATTATTTTTTAAGATAAAAAAAAGTTCTATCCAATTGATCACTATTTTAGCCGAGTAAAGCGGCATTCACATAGGGTATTGTATTTGGATGGTAGTTGCATGGTAAGAATTCTTCCACCAGATTTTTACACAGGCGAACTAGCCATTCACATAAACTTATGAATTGATGGAAAATTAAGCGAATCGTCTACATTCGGCTACATTCGTCATCTTATAGAGATCAAGCACAATAAAATAACGTTTTTAAAAATTCCTTGTAAGTGTTGTCAAAACAGAATTACGTATTTCGTTGTCGACCCTTTGTCTTAATTATTGTGTTTTTTAAAGTTATTATATTCAATCATTTAGTCAAAACAGAATTAGGTTATGTATTATAAAATATGAAGTGACAGTCGAAAACAAAGTCGCAAGCACCGCCCTTCGCGCCGCTGATTGGCGCTTGTAAGGATTTCTTACACCGTGTATTGTAAAGTTAAAGTTTGTTAACTTTTCCGGAGGCCGTTACACCGCTTCATGCACCGCGCAAGCAAATAAGTCTATCTGAACGCTTCCACCTGAGTTAATGCTTTTAACTCTTACCTATTCTACCATACCCTACCATACCCTATGTGAATGCAGCTTAAGCCCCATTCAGATGTGGCATTGCATTTGTAGTGCATTACTGTGGTTGCAATGTAAAAGTTTAAAAGCATTAAATTAAATGAAAGAGTTTACATAAGATTTAATGATTTACATTCCGTTGTAGTACGGCTGTAAAAGTCATCAAACATTAAACTTTTGCAATACACTAGTAAACATACAAGTGGCATAATTAAAGATAATTAATTTACAAGTAACATAACCAGCAATAATCTGGTGTTGGAATATCCTGATAAATTTTGAGGTTATGATTCCACCTTAACACCTTTGGATTTCATAAAAGTTTTGTGGAAGGCAGATGGAAGGATTGACGTTATGCAGTATTCGAATAAGATTTATAATCAAAGAGGTCTATACTCTAATATTTCGTAAATTAAAGTAGAAGTAGGAAAGATGTACAGAATATTATATCTAATTCGTCAAAACAAATTTATATGACGCAATGGTAAAAAAATTCGGTTAAAAATGATATTAAAGCATAATATTTTAATATTTAATAAGTTAGTAATTATATTACTAATAAATGTTTTAAAAAGGATTAAATTTTTTTCCTAGTTAATTGAAATTAAATTTTTTTTTTTAATATTTTTTTCCACTTACATATTTTTTAATTTAAAACATTATTGTACAATCATTTTTTACTTACATATTTTTCAGCTCAAAACATGATTGTTCAATACTATCTTAAACTAAAAAATATATAAGTGGAAAAAAATATAAAAAATTTTTTATTAAAATTTCAATTAACTTGAATTTGAAACCTTTTTGAAACTTATAATTTTACAAGTTAATAAATCATTTATATATTACCAATAAATTAATAACAATACAACAGATTATATTATTTGTTGTTTGAAACAAATATTTTTTATCCTATTATCTAATATTCTAATACATTGTTGTTTGTTATATAATATAATATGTTGTTCTAGTTTACAATTGAAACTCATTTGCTATTAATCCACGCACCTCTAAATTAGAAATGGCAAATACAGATCCCGCCAATGGTTCTTTAAGTTTTCATTACTATTTAGTTTTAAGTTTGATGTTGTTGCATAAAGAATATCCAAATTTTCTCCTCCGAACGCAACCGACGTAACGTAAGTCGCAGGCATTTTCAGTCGTCGTAAAAGTTTTCCGTTTTCTGAATTTATTTGTAGTATCTGAAAATGGAAATTTTTAGTTCTGCATCACCGCATAAGTGTTATAACAAATTACCGATTTTCCGCCAAATATGGCCACCCATAACTTATCGTCTGCATCTATTGTCATTCCATCGGGTATCCCCTTTATAAACGGATAATGTTCCAAATCGAATAAAGTATGTGGAGAATCTGCAAAATAACTTCGCTTTACAACTTTATATCATAATAATGTTAAGAAACGTGATAATAAATATAGGAAAGCGTGTCACTAACTATAGCTTTTCACGAGGAGCGTCGTAAATTGTATTTGTACAATGTTTACCAAATTGAAGAGAGGTTTATTAAGTTGACACAATAAATTTTGAAGTTATTAAGTTAAATTTTAGTTTTAAGTTTCTCTCGTAGGCAGCTGTGGTTGGTTATACCCTTTCTTTCTGAATTTGGAGGTTGTTTAAAAATTACGGATTTTTAACTTACCAATGGTTCCATCTTCAAGATTAAAGTTATAGCGAACAATTTTTCGTGTTGCACTATCAATGAAAAAGAATTTGGTGTTATCTTTGGACCAGGCTATACCATTACTAATACTAACATTACTAATTTTTTCTTCTGGCAGTTGCAAGTTCTCTCGAGTTATTAAAAATAACGATCCTCCATTATCGCTAACCGATAAATCTGCTTGTCGTGTCAAAGTTCCTAAAAAAAATAAATTTTGATAACAATCATTTTAGATAAGTATTATACTATTTGTGTAGTTAATTTATGCATCTTTGAGAGTTCACTTAGTGAATACAATTTTAATAACAATAGCTTTTTTCACGTGCACTACTTATGTACGAGTGTCACTGATCTTGAATTTATCGGTCATGAAACAAGTAAAAATTATGTATTTGCACTAGATAAAAAATAAAATAAATTCTAAGGTTTAAAAAAGGATATAATTTTATGACAGCAGTAAAACACACAAGTAAGAAGTAAAATTAATGACTTGGTTGTTATTTTATGAAAATGCACTAAATTAAAATCTTGCAAATTATAGAAAAAAAATTTAATTTTAATGAAAATGGAAAGATGAGAACCCGAAAAACAAGAAAATATATTATGTCGAGTAATTTTCAAAGTTTTTAAATTAATTTGTAAATTATATTTTCACCATGAAATTATAAAGTTGTTAAACAAGTTAGTATATAATTAATGTTAGTAATTAATTAAGTTAGGAAATTTGAATTGAAATTTAATAAGGCTTTATACGTAACGAACTTGGCGGAGATATAAATTAATAAATATTTTACATTATGGGAGCAATATATTACGTACATTCATGTTTACTATTTCTGCTCCCAGTGAATGGATGAGAATGAAAATGATATCAATCGAAATAGATTTTTCCGGATCTAGAATTTAGAAATATTAAAATTAAATTTAGTTATTTTAATCTGTCAAAGCAATCTGCATGCAATTATGTTTTCAATAAATGTTACGCGAAAATAAGTTTCCGGCATCGCTGCAGCAGTAGGGGTGGTTCTTGCTTTATCAATGAATATGCGTAGTATTGCAAAATCAGGAATGTTATTTTTAATTTTCTTCCAATGCTAAACTTGAATTATTAATTTATATAATGTTACACTACGGTCGACCATTTCAGAAAACTTTACCCAATTTTATTGCTAACCAAACCCTAAAAATCGTCCAAATATACCCAAATTTACAGCATAAATCTGATAAATAAATTTTTATGTAAATATTATAGAATAAGTATCACAAGTGATTAATAATACACTTACCAGCCCATACTCGACCTTTGGAATCGGCTTTACCATCATTGAATTGATTAGTAGGTTTATTCAAATCCACTTTTGATAGATCTTTAACCAATCCCGAATTATTCTTTTCACCGTCCCAAATAAATTTGCTTATCGAGCGATCATGGCATAGAAGAAATTGTTTATGTTCATTTTTGATAGGGATAATAATTCCCACAGAATTGGAATCTACAGATAATATAAAAAAATGAGTTATATTTTTTAATTTCAAACAATTAGTGTTACTTACCTAATTTATGAGAAGTTACCACGTTATCGAGAGATTTCCAACGAAAAACAGTTGCCTTAAAAGTATCGACGTAATACAAAGCTTGCTCCTGAGGATGCCAATAGGGTCCTTCTGCATGTTGAACTGGAGGCGTTACAGCTTTTATTTTCCAACACGAACAGCTCATACATTCTAACACACTTGAACAAAATTTAGTATTAGTTTTTATGCAATTGTGCTACGTATAAAAATAATGACAGGAAACCATATACAATTGAACCATGCATGATGTTTTTTCAAAACTCTTTCAACGGATTAAAACACTTACGGTTTGGATGAGCAGCAGCAGGATTTCTTTTCGTTATCCATACTGAATAATCTTCTTTTAACTAATAATTTTAAATTTATATAAATTTATAAAATGGAGTTAGATTACATATCAAACCAATTGAAAAAATTAAGAGCATAGATAAAATGTTAAGGCTTGGAATTGCGCTCTTGATGGTATATCATACACTCATTTGTTTTTGTAAATATTAAGTTTTATTATTTAGCACATGCATACAAGCAATTATACTTTATATTGCACCTTTATTAAGCTAAGTAAATATTGATTTAACATAATTTTATACAATGCGAACAGTTTTTATAGCAAAAATAAAATTTTCAACGGTTACCAATGTATTAATGAATAATACACACAAAAATTAATAATTTACAAATTTAATTTAAAATGATTATAATGTTTTGTAACGACCAGTTGCCAAACTTAATTTTTAATAGAAAAATTTAATTTAAGTATTAACTCAAAATAAAATTTAATCAATTTTAATATACAACTTTTCTCTAATTTATCATTGTTACTTTGCAATCAGAATATTACTTTTTAAATGCAAAAGGTTATATTAGTGATTAATAAACAATTTTAGAAATATTTTTAACAATTCCAAATATAGCAGGTACAAATTAACCAATGAGTAAAGGTAATATAATATTTTTCCTTCATTGTTTATGAGATTATGAGATTCTTACTGACAATTTTGTCTCAATTATCTAATCACAAACTCACGCCATGCCACTACCGTGATTACTAGAAAGTTTTTTAAGATTTCTCAGATTATCTTCATATATTTGAATATTAAATTTTCAACTAGTAAGATGATAGGACAATGACGAAACAGCATTTATAAATTTGATAATATAGGGGAACAGCACCACAGACCCAGTAGTTTTTCCCCCAAAACAAAACTAATAACTTTTAAACGTATTACTGCTTATTTCCAGAAACAGCATATGCAATAATATGCATATGCATATGCAGAAACGGCAATAAAATTCTGAAAATACCCATCTGTTGGAAAATAAGTCAAGTATGCACAAATCTGATAGGTTAAAGTACATAAAATGGGATTTTCATAATAATTTTCTATTTGATAAAAATCTGTTCTAGTAGACTTATCTATGCAATAAAGATAATGCATACATAGGTATGATAATAATAATGCATACATAGGCATGCATTAACAATCAATATCATATTATTTTTATTAAAATAATACTGGATTATTTTTGTTACAGAGTATGCTTCCCAAAATGCTAAGTTTTGCGTTGGTCGGTAAAAACTATATTCATAAATTATTAATTAAAATGAAAAAGTTTAAGTATTATTCGTTAAAATATTATACTTATTTAAAAAAAATTTTAAGTTCTAAAACTTTTGAATTATTAAATCGATTAAATAGAGAAATAAAAACATTGGTAACTTTAGATGTTGAGCTGCTTTAAAAGCAAATACCTCTATAGATTAAAAGCTTGAACGCATTTTAAGCACGTCATTTTGTAACTGTTCAGCACCTGGCCAAACGTAAACAAAGATTCCAGGATTCCAACCAGCAAGGATAAGCTTAGTAATTGAAATCGGGGTGGCTAAAAGTGCTAATCTTGGAAGCTTGCGTCTGCCAAAGATTGCAAATGACATAATTATTATGTCGATTAAAATTACGAAAAATTTACTTTGGAACTTTGTTGGGCTATCATTTTCATTGTTTTAATTTGTAGAATTTCCGTAACAACATTTAAGGTTTTGGAAGTGTTACACTTAAATCATATTTTTTTCATGATATAAAACGACTTATTTAACCTTCAAATGTATTGTAAACAAAATGGTACTTGAATATTTGATTTATCCGATAAAAATATAAACAATAAAATTTTAAATATGTATATCCAAAAAATTAAATAAAAATAGTAATGGAAAATTTGGTAATAAATTATATAGAGTACGGCAAAAATAATAATAATAATTAACAGAATTAAAGGCCTTGAAGGCCCATAGCTTTGTTTACCATCATCTTCCATTCCTGCCCATCTCTTGCTTTTTTCCTTTAATTTGTCACGTGTAGATGCTGTATGACTTTGTTCACATTTTCTTTCCATTCGAGTAGTGGTCTTCTCCTCCTTCCTAGACCGCCTACTTGACTTTTTCACACTTTGAATGTCACTGTCTCTTTCCCCATTCTTGGAACGTGTCCAAGCCATCTCTGTCTTTGTGCTGACACTACCCTCACTATGTCAAGTTCTCTATACAGTTCTTTTAATTCGTCATTTGTTTGTCTCTTCTACCTTGCTTCTATCTTTTTGTATTTTTCTCTTAGTCTTAGTATATTCTCTCTGATATGGAGGTTAATTTTATAATCTTTCCTTTCATTCTTTCATTAATCAAAAAACGAGTTCCAAATCTTCTATCTTCATTTCCATTCATAAATAAGGTGTAGCGATTTAAATCCATAATTTGTTTTTTTTGTAATGCAATGATGTCTATCCGATATCGCTCCGCTTCCTTGATCAGTTGTTTCATCGCTCTTTCCTCAAAAGTACCTTTTACGTTTTAAGTTGCTATCTATATATTTTTTCTTACTTTAATAGTTGTTTTTCCATTTCATTTTTCTTTTCCTCGCCGGTCAGTCTTATATTTTACTTGGTGGGCTTGCTATCTAGTTTTAATAGAAAAAGCGTAGGTACCCCTCTCGCTTTCCCACCTCAGTAGTTTATCGTCATATTGCAGTTTTGGTAACCTACTTTTACTTTTTGGATAGATAGACATTATGTCCATCTTACTCAAGGGGTCAACCACTAGAGGAAATCGTGTACAATTAACTGCAGGTACTTTAGCAGTAATTCACCGTGCTTCATCAATAATTCACGGTACTTCATCTAATTCATCGATACTTCATTGTATTTCACGTACTGCATCGGTATTTCAGAAACTTACCGAAATTTCAAAATTTGAGCACTGTAAGGTGTTCCACACCCCCAGACCCCCGGATTAAGTAGTTTATTTTTATTTTGTTGCAGAGATCTGCCTCCCAGGGGTACGGAATTTACAACTACGCAGTTTATAAGTAATTGTTAAATTACGAATTAAACACATTTATTTGACCATAGCTAATTTAAGTAAACTTGAGATATGTATGCTTAAATATTTAATTCACTTTTAATAAAAATTAATTATTTAAACCGGGGGTCTGGGGGGTGTGGAACACCTTCCAGTGCCTAACGGGAGATCTTCAGTTTACTTCTAATAAAAAGTAAACTACTCGGTCTGGGAGTTTTGGGGGTTCTGCAATGTTTTTCATTCCAAAATTTGTGCACTGGAGGGTGTTCCACACCCCAGACCCCCGGATTGAGTAGTTTATTCTTATTAGAAGCAAACTGAAGATCTCTGTTGCAGAGATTTACCTCCCAGGGGGTATGGAATTTATAATTATGCAGTTTATGATTAATTGTCAGATTATGAATTAAACACATTTACTTGGCCATAGCTAATTTTAAAAAACTTGGGATATGCTTAAATATTTAATTCACTTTTAATAAAAATAAATTATTTAAACCGGGGGTCTGGGGGGGGAACACCTTCCAGTGCCTCTGCAACGGGAGATCTTCAGTTAACTTCTAATAAAAAGAAACTACTAAATCCGGGGATCAATGTAATTAATTAATCACGACGAAATAATGAATTACTAAAGCTTTTTATTGAGCTACCAAACCCCCATGATATTCAAACAAATGAGCTAAAATAATTACAAAATTAACTAAAGAAATCTAAGTTTAATTTAATTAATTGATTACTATTAAATTAGCAACTACCAAAACTTTTAATTAGTAAAATAATGACCGCCAAAGGTCTATTCAACGTTTAAGATAAAAAAAATGTTAAGAAAATCTACTGATGTAAGTTAATTTGCTATCAAATAATTATTATTAAATACACGTGTCTTAGCTATGATACACATTGACCGTAGCGCATGCGCATAAGCTAGGTTCAACTTCTTTTAATTCATCAAAAATTTACTAACTTCATGATATTTCACTTGTACTTTAATATACTAAACACGTATATTACCTACTTTACACGTACTTCATGTATTTTACCAGTACTTCATGTACTTCACAAGTACTTTATGTATTTCACAAGTACTTCATGTACTCCACATGAGATGTCATGTACTTCATGAGATGTGTACAAAAAACTTCACCAGCGGTTAACCCCTCAATCTTACTCTTCCATTCTCTTCTCTCAATCACTGTCTTTTCGGTTCCTATCTGGTACGCTGTTGTTATTTTTACTTCAACTCCAAGATTCTGTTTTATGAAGTTCTCCACCTGTTTTTTAAGAGTGGTGTTCATATTGTTTTCTGTCTTCAATCCTATTACTACCAATCTATTTTTTCTGTATCTCTAGTTCTCTTCTCAAGATCTTTTAGTTTTTTCTCGTTTATTTCCTGATCTTGTTCTCACTTGGTCTTAGTTTGCATCAATTCTTCCTTTATTACTCTCATCTCTTCAGCCTATATCTCCATTTCTTCTTGGATCTTTCTGGTGTTCTCTCTTATAGGCAAAAATACGTCAAATAAAAATTTAATTATAGTTTATTTTTCTTATTGCAATTTAATAGATTTATTCAATTTAATAGATTCATACATATAGTAGATACCTTCAGGTTCATAGTATTAATATTTTCTTTAGTATGACTAAAATGTCTTAAATATTTAGTAAACGTAAATATAGCAATTATTAATTGGTAGATATCCATAATTGTTGATATAATTGACATTAAAAGTCCTATAAGAATATATAATACTTAAGTATTGCATTGATTATTATTAATTTCATAATATCGACAAATAATATACAAATTGTTTACTACTTTATAGGTGTAAATTTTAATTGGTACGTAAGTGTAAGATTTAATAATTTCTAACTCTAATATTCCAATAATTTTAGATTTCAAAATTGTAAATTATTTTGACAATTTTATTTGGCGTTAATTATTAAAATTTTTCTTACATTTTTAATTGTATTTTTTATGGGTTTCATAAATATCAATTTATACAATATTGCCTTTTATTATAACATAATATGTACATACATTTTTCTTTGAGGCGCACATACAGGGCGTAGGGGATCAACTTAGCTGAAGCCAATATGACTTACTAGGGAATATAGTAAATGAGGTGATTTTGTGAGGTGATGAGGTGAGGTGTAAAAATGTCGAGACAAATTTACAATTTATTAAGGAAATAATTATATAATTATATTGTGTAATACTTGCTTTAAAAAATGTAAGCAAATGTATTAAATTTTTTTTTAATTAATGATAGGAAAAAACTTATTGAGTTACGTTCATCCAGTTTTTCCGTTTCGCTAGACTATTTTGTCATTGCTAAACAATATTAATATATAATTATGCAAGACGAAAACATACAGATGCTACAATCTGTATGTTCCCAAGAATCGAAAAGTTGGTTGAAGTTTCTAAAAGTTAGTCACAATATAAATTTTCCAAAAAATTTTAAGAATATCACGCTTATTATATGGGATATTGGCTTTAAAGAATTTTTGACAAATATTAAAGTTGATTTTCATCATACACACATTAAGTTGTTGCAATTTTAGTAGTTAGATCAAAGTAAAACTGTAGTTCTTAGTAACTGTCTTTACTGTAATATGGATAATGGTAATATGAAATGAACCCTTATTCAAAAAAATATGTAAGGGCTGTTTTATTATTTACTTACCAAAATTATTTATAATGCTTTAGAACAAGAACCAGTGTGGTTAATTAATAACCCTATTATAGGCTAAAAGAATATTTTGGTTGTTTTGAGGGGTTCTCAAATGCTTAGGGACTTTTCACGATGCACGTAATTACGCCACTGAAGTCAAGAATTGTTAATAAGAAAATCATTACTGTGATTTTTTTTTTAAAATGCATCAGTTAAGTACTTAATTGTTGATATTTGAATTGTTTACAATAATTTATGTTTTTGAAAATGTTACAACTGATTATTCTGCGGTAACCTTTATTGTGTATTTCGATTACAATAACACCGTGAACCTTTAAAGTCTATAGTATAAATATTTTTTGGCCATAAATCATAATGAATGTTACTAATTTTTTTATTATTACGAGTAACAAAACAAAATTTCCGGATAACATTTTGTGTCTGTCATAATATTAAATATTATATTTCTTTGTGTTCTTTGTTAAAATTTAAAAATACATTAACTTACATTTTACAAATAACGGATAAAATAATTTTTTTATATTTGTTGTTTCCACAAAAAAGAGTGATTAGGTACTTAAACTTTTGAATAATAATCCAAAATATGTATGTGTATACTGTGTGGTTAATAATCTGACTTCGCGTCAAATGAATTTTGTAAAATACATAATTATGACATTACTATCAGTATGTGAATTTTAGCTTTAAATTTTATTATTCAAAAGTTTTTGTTTACTGTTGATAAATAAAATAATGCGATATTATTTTGCAGTATCATACAGGGACGAAATGACAAGTGCGAGGGAGGATGTAAAATTCTATATCAGATAACTATCAATAACTGTCAAACTTTTTGAGCAGAACAATTTAAATATTCATACGCTTATTTATACTGAACGAATAGACCAATATTGGCTTTTATAAATATGGCAGTAAATTTAATGTATTAAATTCAGTTTTAGGAAGTTTTGTGTGCTTTCAAACCTTTGGTCAAGAGTTACACCCGCGCTTATTAATTTATATTCGTCAGACTGGATTCCGGTGTGAGCCTGCAACCCTTATTCATCTTTCTATACTAAGTTTGTATTCCAAGCTTTATTTTTTATAAAGGAAGATTTATTATTCACGAGAACGAATGCAATGCAAGTATCTGTTTACGTCAGATTAAGAGAGTTAACGAAAGTTGCCAAATGTTCATTTCAGTTGGCTGTTGGATGACCACATTGTGACCGATTTAAAAATCCCACCCCAATGGACAAATTGTCTAACGCAGCTGACTAGCAAAACTTTAGCAATAGTCGTATGGAACCGATAATAAATAGTACATCATACCCAACCTTAGCGAAAAGGAAACTCCAGCAGTGAGAAAAATGTCATTACATAATAAAGGTTATACAGTTGAATATTATAAGTATAGAAAATAAGATATTTTAAATGCTTAAAATGTTAAGTACTTAAGTATTAGGTGCTACTTTTCGCTAAGGTCATATAGTATTCAGAAATTCATTCAAAATATTAACTCTGGTTAATTTTGGAGGTGCATGCATAGGTACACGTACCCAGTCAAGCTCGGGATAGGATAGAAACAAATTTTAATTCTAAATGGTGAATGTAACCCCACTTTAAATATTTTCTTTTTGAAATTATATATATATTATTAACCTCTGAAATTAATATTAAATTAAAATTTTTAAAATTAAAAGGTTAAATAAACAATAAAACAAAATATTATTCGTAAGCTTTCAGCAATGGTTACTGCTGTCATCTGACGTTTAATAATAATAGTGCAATTATATGGAAACGGAATGTAACGTATTGTCATTTGATACGATTTTTGATCCATAAAGTTTTAAAGATAATCGTGGTTTAAGGAACAATCTACTTAAGAATTCATTAAATAGGAAAAACTTAACCTCAATACGTTATTTGTAGCTTAGATGAGTAGATGGCTGTAGATATTACTTAAACCTTTGATGTCGGTTCATCGCATTTTTTCTTTCTTAATGCATATCATTTCGTGAAAGAGTCGATCTTTGTAATTGGTGACTGATTTGATAATTTTGGCATTTTTAAAGACAGCATTATGTCCATCAATTAAAATATGTTTGGCAATCGCAGTGGTTTCTGGCTTATTACATCTAATACTTCAAACATGTACACTCATTCATTTATGAAGCCATTGGTTAGTTTGGCCAATATATACAAGATTACAATCTTGGTATTCCACTCTGTATATCAAATCTGACTTTTTTCTTGCGGTACAGGGTTTTTTAATTTGGCATATAGTTGTCCAATGTTATTTGTTGATTTAAACGTCAATTTTTAATTTATAAAAATTTATTCTAATGTTTTATTGTTTATTTAACCTTTTAATTTTAACAATTTTAATCTAATATTTTCTTTTTATTGTATTCCTATAGATATATTATGTATAAGAAAAAGGTAATCCTCGATTTCATAAAACTTGTGCTAACTTTATACACATCATTTAGTAATAGTTTTCTTTTATTTAAGATATCGTTAACGGCTTAACGGAAAGTTAAGCTACCATAAAAGCAATTTACAAACTGTATATGGATCCTGATGATTTTTAATTTAATGAAATAAAGAATAATAATAAAACTTACATGAAAGTACAGCAGAATAATATATTTTTCCGTAAAAACTGAAAATACATTTATTTTCTGTTCTGGATACAATAAGTAATTAAAATTATGTATATTTTTATTTAATTTATTCCTAGTTGCGATGAAAATATATTTTCAAATAACATTAAACTAATTAATTCAACTGCTGCACTGTACAGTACTAACAATTAATTTTTATATTAGTGGGTGAAGGCTCAGTTGTTACCTGGTTTGTTTTACACTATTTTTTAATCTAATCGTAAAAGCAACATTACCTAGTACATAAAACTTATTATTGTCCTTTTTAATGTGGCAATTTTTAAATTGAAACATAATGCCGATAAAATAATTTAATTTTTTTTTTAAATTTCAAATATATCAATACTCGTAATTAATACTCGAATAATATTACTATTTGAGTACATAGTTATTTTATACATAAAACAGCACTTTTAAGGATATTAATTATGATTATTATTTATTTACAAACTCACATAAAATAGTAGTCAGAATTAGAGGGATCCTAGATATTCGAAAAATTTATTGTAACAAAAAAGCCTTTATAAACAAATTATAAAACCATTTAGCTATTTTTCTATATCAAGTAAATATAGAATTTTACATTTAGGATTTTTGCTCCATAATCGTTAATTATTTTTAAATTTTTGCTTAAAGCAAAATAATACCAAAACATACATTCAAATTGAAAATGAAAATATGTTTAATTATTATTAATATCAAATCTTTCAATTGTTTTTTCAGAGACAGTATACTCAAATATACGTTTGCAACAACATAATATTTTATGATAATTGCCCCGAAAGAAGTCGCCTTGTCTTAAATAATACGTGTTTGTTTTGTCAAAGTTATATTATTGGTTTGTATTGGCCATTTAAGATACAAGCAAAAAAGACGAACTAAAAATAATAGCGGAAGAGATAGCCAAGCACAAGATGGTAATGATAGTGGGGGATTTCAATGCAAAGGTGGGAAAAGAGGATTATAATAAGAGAAGTGGCTGGAAGACAACGATACAAGAAAATACAAACGAAAATGGTAATAAATTGTGCCAGCTTGCAGCCGCATTAAGCATGACAATTAGCAGGACAAAATATAGACATAAGCCAAACCATAAAATAACAAACTAAATAGACCACATACTAACAGCTAAAAGAAAGGAATCGTCAATAAGAGATGTACAAACTTTCTAAGGTGCGAATGCTGACTCGGACCACTATTTAGTAGTTGCATGACAAAGGCAAAAGACAAATACAAGAACGAACAACAGAAAAAAAACAGGAAAAATTAAATAATGAAAACACGAGGACAAATTACATAGAAAAAGTTAATGAACAGATAAATCACACGGGAAAAGTGATAATGTAGAGGAAGAGTGGGAAAAAATAAAGAACATAATACAGACATCAGTTGAAAAAGTAATAGGACATAAAAGGAGGGCATGAATGAGAAATGGTTTGATAAAATCTGCAAAGAAAATGTAAAGCTAAAATAGAAGGCAAAGAGGACAGGAGAATATATACAGAAAGGATGAGGGATGCTCACAAGACGTGTAAACTAAGAAAAAATTTCTGGTTAAGTAGATAATGAATGAAATGGAGAAAAAATGTAAGAAAAACAATACAAGAGCTTTTTGCAAGAAAATAAATGAACAAAGAAATACAAATAAGGTAAGACTCAGAGGAGTAGGAGATGAACATGATAACCTAGAAAATGATAAAGAAAAATTAAAAGAAATATGAAAAAATTACTTTGAGAAACTGTTAAATACTGATATTGAAGAACAAGAAAAACCGACATTTGAAGAAATGATGGAAGTTGTTCATGGGATGAAGAATGGTAGGGCGCCGGGCAGATACGGAATACTGGCAGAAATGGTGAAAAATGAAGGCTACCGGCTACAACTGAAAATCTGCAAACTGATAAAAACAATCTGGAGAGAAGAAAAAATGCCTAAGAAGTGGCAGAGAGGAAGAATTATACCGATACGCAAAAAAGTTGACATAGGTGAATGTAAGAACTACAGAGGAATAACCCTGCTACCCGTAATATATAAAAATTATTCTCCATAATACTAGAAAAATTAAAGAACATCCTGAAGAAATCTTAAGAAAGTACCAATGAGGATTTAGGGAGGGAAAATCGACCATAGAAGCAATACACATACTGAAACAACTAACAGAAAAGCTCTATGAGCACAAGATAAGACTGCATATAATATTCGTCAATTTCCAGCAAGCCTTTGATACTGTGAAAAGAGGGCAACTAGTAACAATGATGAAAGAATTAAAAATCCCTGAGAAACAGATAAAATTGGTAATTATGACACCGGAAAACTCAAAAAGTACAGTCCGAGTTACAGAAAGAGAGACTGAGGAATTTGATATAAACGCGGGAGTGAGGCAGGGAGATACTCTGTCGGGAACGTTATTCAACCTGATGATTGAGTATATGATCTGAAAAACAAGCTGCACGGGTACATTAATCAACAAAGAGATGCAGGTGATACTCTATGCAGGCGATATAGTAATATTATCTAAAACAGAGAAAAATTGATGGAAACATACGAGAAAATGGAACAATAAGCCACAGAAACAGGGTTGAAAATAAATGAAGAAAAAACCAAGTACATGCAAAGCAAAAGAAAAAATAACAGTAAAACATCGCATCTAGGAATAGTAGACTGTAATTTTAAAAAAGTTAACACGTTTAAGTACCTTGAAGTGAGAGTCAACAACAAAGGTAGCAAAGAGGAAGAAATAAAAAAAAGTTGCAAACAGGAAACAAGGCTATCTATGCAAACAAGAAGACATTGAAAAACAGAAACATAAGGAAAAAACGAAAATGAGAATTTACAAGAGCCTAAGATCAACGATAACGTATGCAACTGAGGTATTGTGTAAGATATGCAAAGAGGAGAAGAGCCCGAGAGTTATTGAGAGAAAAATAGCAAGAACGATTATGAGTCTTAAAAGAACTGAAGATAACAAAGTTAGAGTAAGAAAAAACGATGAGATAGAGGAAGAACTGGAAGGCGAAGATATTGTGAGATTTATTAAGGCGCACAGAATACGCTAGCTTGGCCATGTTATGAGAAGAGAAGAAGGAGAAAAGAGGAGACAAGAGTGACGATGGGTGGAAATCTGATAAGAAAGATATAGGGGAAAACCGAGAATGAGATGGTGGGATGCAGTGGTAAAAAATCTAAACGATATGGAGATTGAAGACTGGAGATCAAAATGTACTGATAGAAAAACATAGAGAGCTATATGTAATCAAGCAAAGGCACACAAAAAGTTATAGCAACAACGGTAACAACAGAGGAGTGATCCACTTTGGGAAATGGATCGTGAGGACTCCCGGAAAGTGGAGTGGTTATATTCCGTCAGGAATGGAAACCTTTATTTATTCGTTCATTGACTATTTATATTATTTTAAGGTTAGGACCAACACTATGTTGGTCAAATTAAAAAAATTAATCGTAATATTAACAATATTTAGTTTTATCTTCATACTGTCAATTTTGGACTTATATTGCACTAGATTCTCAGATGTAAATTAATAATAATAGTTCAACGCTTCAGACTTAGCAGGCCCCTGGCTTTGAAAAGCAGGTACAGCTGCTTTCATCTGAACCGTTTGGAATAATATTATGAAGGAAATGTAGCAATGCTCTATCGAATACTTAGGGTTTTGCTCGGTAATGGTTTAGAGTTCTATAACGTAAAATCAAATTGTTTACCGAATGTTTATTTTTTAATACTAGAAAATACATTAGTATTTTTTCAAATCAAATGGGAAACCGACGAATTCAAATAGTGGATTTCACCCTTGAGTCGCACTCAAGGTACGCGAACCTCAGAACCTACAGCGGTCATTTTTAGTTTTATTATGAACTAGATTTGCTTGTTATTTTGTCAGAATTAAAAACCACTCCACTCATCAAAATTTTAATTAAACAAAAAGGATAAGTACTTTCATTTTTACCTATTGATTGAGCTCTACACTTTGTTTTACATGTTTGAGTTAAAAAAACCTTTTTTCGGTTTTCTTTTTATGCGAAAGTTATAATTTAAAAATTTTAAATTCGAGTACACGTAATATATTATAAACTGTTTGCTTTTAAATGACCTTCCATTTTAGTGGAGCGCAATTAGACGAAAAAAGTTACTTATTAAAAACTCCATTCGACCTGAATGGATTTAATTACCTGAAAACTTTTTTAATGACTTTCTATTATCATAAATGAAAAAGTTACTATTTCTTTTGTACGGTAATTGTTATTTGTATTTCCCAAACTCAAAAAACAAGATTTTTATGAAAGTTATTTGGAAACTTTCTGTAATTTTGTCCTGAAAATAATTGCGATTGTTTTGTTCTAAAAGTAAATCTTCAAGTTTTAATGGTCTCGATCGGATTAGAACAAACTGAATGTATTACCAAGCTTGGTTTAGGAGCTAGAAGGTTGCGATAGGGAGATGGACCAAGTTAGGAAAACGGTAGGATTTCTGGTTAAATTGTATTAAAAAAAATGATATGAAAAATTTTTTAAATTATAAATTTATAAGTTAAAATTTAAAAAATTTTATACTTTTTTTTGTGCTGAAACTGTAAAAAAATTGTGTTAAAAAATGAAAAATTTTAGTATTTAAAATGTAAATGCACAGAAGGAAATTACTTATGCAAAAATAATTTATTATTAATGTTGTTTATGGATGTAATTTAAATTTGCCAGATAAATCTTAATTACAAATAATTTTTAAAGTTTACTTAGTCAAAGAGTAAATTATTAAGTGTACTTTATTTGAATAAATAAGTGCCGTTCATTACGGAACTTCTACTTCTTATTGCAAATAGATGCTTTTGAGTTTAGAAAATCAAATTATAAGGAAAGCGTCTCAACTTCGACAATTTTCTCAATCAAGTAAATTGAAATACAGAGAAAATTCTTTTCGAATTAAATTTATAAAATTTTCATAATTTAGCAGCAAAGTACAATTTAATAAGTAAAATAAATTATTATTGTATTTCAGATATAATATGTTCAATCAAACTTAAACAACCAAGATTATGTTTGATTTACAATAGCAGTTTCAGAAGTATAAATACATATTTTGAGTAATTTAATTTTAATCCAATTGAATTAAATATCCTTGCTTTAACCTTACATTTTGCTGAAAATTGCTTTTACTAATTCAACAAAAGTTCAGTCTTTGAAAGTCAATGTGAGGGCTTCAATTTAATTAACTAATATTTCGGCGACTATCGTTCTACCATCAAAATCAAAATTATCTTAAAATTGACATAGTTTTGTCAGTTATTATATTTAGCACACGTTATATTTAATTAAATTTAACATTTTAGTAATTTTCTAGTTTAATTAGAGCTCCAAGGATAAAGTGCATTTTTAGACGTATTCCGCTTAAGGAGATTCTAGTATGCTATAATTTATCTACAAAAAAGTTAGGTTCTAATTTATTCTAATTAAAAAAGTTACGTAAATTCGTATACTTAATCACACTTTTTAACGGAGTGAGAAAGAAACTGTGAATAAGTAGCCAACTCCTTGACTATTGGTCCCTAGCTAACTTCCTCCACAATTTCCTAACCTCGACTACTTTTATTCTATCGATAACATAATATAATATGTCATCATAGTATTCGGTTCTTAAAATTTTAAGTTTTTTCTTTTTAAAAAATTCGACAAACACATTCTACTATCGTAATTTCAAACGTTCCCATTTATTTTCTTTTCATTATTGGCTTTGTGCATTCGAGTTCTTCCATACGCATTTCTTAAATATCTCATTCACATCGCTTTTACTTACAAATTTAGAACAACTTACAAACAACAGAACAATATCAGGACCACACAAATTTTATGTAGCTATTAACACTAATGCAATCGTTATAACATAATAGAACCTATTAAATAATTTCATAACCTATTATTATCTATATGAATCATAGCGTGACATTTGATGTCTTACATTCTCACGATTTAAGCTATGACCGAAAACAACCAACACAACGCAATTTAGCTATAAATATCAGAAAATTTCGAGAAAATTGTATAACTACAAAAAGAAGAAGATAATCAATCCACCACTAACTCACTCACAGTGGAATGAAAACCATGCCATCTCCGACCTCATCAATCCCTCATATGGGAGAAATCTCATAACAAAGAAATAAAATTTCTTGCCTAATTTATTTATAGTGCGCATAATTAGTTTTATGGCATTTAAGAGAGCACGGACTTAAGGACCTGATCCTGTACTTATGTCCGGTTTCACAAACGTTTAAACTGCGATTAAATTATTTAAGCCGAAATTTAAGCCGAAATCGCAGTTTAAATGTTTGTGAAACCGGGCATTAGTATCCTAATTACGAATCAAACAAAGAACATATCATAAGAGTAATTTGTAAGTTTTTAACGAAACACTACATTCAAGTTCATGCAACTCACAAGTCGTAATCTCTTCTACAGGATAGTCTCGCCATGTGTACTTCAATCTAATTCTGGGTTCTCTAGGTATTAGACTACATATGGAGTAATCGTAAAATGAAGAGTTTCTAATTCTAGTAAATATACAGGTTGGTTGTCAAGTATTTAAAGCAAAAATGAAAGAATGTAAACTTTTAAATGAAATTAGTTTTTTTATTCAATATAATCTCCCTCAACTTCAATACACTTATTCCAATGATCCTGCAATAATTTTATTCCATCTCTGTAATGATTTTCTGGAAGCTCTGAAAAATACTGTTCCACGACTGAAATAGCTTCTTCATTCGGTGAAAAACGCTTTCCACGAACGAATTGTTTCAAGTTTCTGAAGAGGTAGTAGTCGCAAGGAGGCAAATCTGGCAAATACGGTGGATGTTCAAGCAATTCGTACTTTAGTTCATTGAATTTTGCCATTGTTAAAACACTTTTGTGGACAGGTGCGTTGTCTTGGTGAAAGATGATTTTTATGTTGCAAACCGGGTCTCTTTTCACGAATTTGTTCGTTCAATTGATCCAAAAGGTTACAATAATATTCAGAGTTAATTGTTTTACCTTTTTCAAGATAATCAATCAATAAAATCCTTTTGCATCCCAAAAACTGATGCCATAACCTTTTTTGCTGATCGTCCTGACTTCACCTGTTTTGGAGCTGAACAACCAGCCTCAGTCCACTGTAATCGTTCTTGTTTCAATTTAGGATCATGGTGGTAGATCCAAGTCTCATCCATAGTTACAAAACGACGCACAAAATCGATTTTATTCTTATTAAAAAGATTCAAATGATGCTGAGAAATTTGCTTTCGTGTGATTTTTTGTTGAATTGTTAACGAATGCGGCACTAACTTTCCAAACAGCTTTTTCATACGTAATTCTTTATGTAAAATATAGAGTACTCGTTCGTCTGAGATGCCTATGGTATTAGCAATTTCACGCTTAGTCAAACTTGGATCTTCACTAACAATATTATGTACTTGTTCAATGATTTCTGGTGTTGTTGCAGTTTTGGTCGTCCACTACGTGGTTCATCTTCAACGCTTGTACAACCACGTTTAAACTCTAAAACCCATTGATGTACAGTTGGAAATAAAGGAGCAGATTCTTTTAACACGCTCACCATTTTTGTATGAATTACTGTTGCTGATAAACCTTCCAAAACAAAGAATTTTATCACTGCACAATACTCAGTTTTTCCATTGTTAAAAAATACACCGACACGTCGACTTCAAATGGCTTGTAAACAATGAATGAATTGACAGATCAAAATAAAATTTTTAGTAGGTTCATATGAAAGATCAAATATGAAAATGACGTATGAATTTTGATTCCTCTACTGCTTAATAGGTGTCGTTTTTAGTACTTTTCAACCAACCTGTAGTACAACCATGGAAATTAAAATCATGTCAGAAGTTTTCTAAGGCACACTTTCAATTGCCCAAACAAACTAATTGCACTCTAATTCTTACAATCACACTTAAATGTCTTTGTGTTTGCACAAAGGAATAACAAAGTCATTAGGAACTTTGGAAATTAACTTGAATTTACACAAAGTTTTATCTATGATATTGTCAAATACCTCAAAGCATTGCTATGAGTTATCATTATGTTACTATATTATTACTTCATCTACATGATAATTATATATACATACATATTAATAATTTGTAAGTCACCCTAAATTAAGAAAGTTGTACTTTTCTCACTACCACCCATCCACCTCGCAATATAGCAGTAACGCAACTATTTCAATACAACTGTAAGTTATAGTATTATATCACAAGTTTAAACTTTTAACTGTAATCAATAAATGTTCTATTTATATAACAGTATCCTATAAATATTTGACTATCTGTGTAAAATAATTTATTAGTTAATGGCGGTAAATATTAATCTAATTAGTACACTAATTTTAGTTTTTCAATTATTTACAGATTCGAAAACTCAGCTATCAATAAAAAATTTAACTAAAATGATGTACGTCGTTCCACTCAAAACTAAATAAATAATATCTTTGCTTCTTTGAGAACCCAACCAAAAGCAAAATCGCAAGAAAAAAATTCAGAAATGATAGCTGGAAGAAGATCTTCTACGCTATGTGCGGAACATGGATGTATAATAAGGCCTAGATGTCCTTCACCAACATCAACCCCCGAAGAACTTGAACGACGAGCCGAAATTCAAAGGAATGACTTACTTCTACACGAGGCTGTAATTAAAAACGACACGGAAGGTGTGCGACGAATATTAAAAGATCCCGTTGATATTAATTCAAGAAATAATGTAAGTGTTCATAATTTTGGATTATATAATGTAAAAAGTTGCTAAGCAAGCGTTTTGCTTATTTATGCTGGGTCAGGAATATTTTACTAATGATTATTTTACTAATATCGATGTTACATTATTCAAGACGACATTTCATTTAACTTAACAACTTAGACACTTTCCAAAATGCTATTAAAAATTAAACGTGAAAGACTGAACGATAATTTAACAGGGATACATTTTTAGAAGGGTAAACATTTTGCTCTTTTTACGATGACACATTTACGTCTAAGTCACCTATAAGTCTAAGGCTTAACGTGCCATCAGCTGAATTAACAGCATCTTACAGCAGTGATGTAACCATCTTCCTCAGCATTTATTCCATGCATAAATATAACGTGAACTTAATTTGGCAATTAAGAAGTTGAAATTTAAAGTAAACCTTGAAAAATTAATTCTTGATGAAGTTTGATACAAATCTTTTCCAATACCACAGTTTGATATTAAGAGCAGACTATGCGGTACGCCACTGCCTTAAGATTAATTTTACCTTCACGTTCTTCAATAAAGCCTATGTACATAAAATTTTTGCGTTTTTGATAATGTATTTTTAAAATATTCTTTTATTAATAGTAAAAATGTATCCACAACATCACATTTATACCGACGTAAAATTCCTTATAACAAAAAAAACAAAAACAAATTAATAGTTGTTGTAAATTTATAAAACAAACAGTCGATATAAAAGCATCGGAAAATATTTGTTTAATTTCTCGAAAAGTATTTTATGACCTGTAAATATACTTGACTGGACAAATATTTTGGAAAGGAAAGAAGTCGATTAATTTCCCTATAGGGTTTATGCTATGACTTGAAGTTAGGTACTTGCTAGAAATGGAATAGCATAGTATTTGCTAGTTAAATTATTAACCAAATGAATTCAAATTTGGTAGACAGGTAGGTATTCAAAAGAACATATATTTATATTTGATTACTTCAAGATAATCAATGTAAATATCTACAAAGCAACAGGACAGATTGATTGCTATAATATATTATGTAGGTATACAACAAAATTTCGTGATTACAATCTTGAACACTTCAAACAAAACTGTCGATTTGTATAAATTTTTTTGCCTACTAATAATCGTTCTTTTGTATTTTGCTACTAACTACAGTATGGCCGAGCACCTATTCATTGGGCTTCGTCAAGAGGAAATACGGATATTATGGAAATGCTTATTAACGCAAACTGCGATATTGAAGCAAGTGATAAGGTAAGCTATAAGACAATGCTAAAACATTGCTTCAAACAATTTTTTTTAACTTTTAAGTAATTTCAATTGTTGATTTGAAGGAACAAATAGTATTTCAAGAAATTTCTATTAATTTCACTATTTCATGACTACAAATATTTTCATGTAGAAGCCCGATAAGTTTGACTTTATTCTGGTTGGTTATAATATTGGGAGCTAGAACCCTAAAAGGGACGGTTTTCCGTTACCTCCCCATATATTGACCTTGAACTTTTAGTCAGTATTTTTTGAATCGCGGTTTCGGTCAGTCTTTTTTCTTACTCTTGGTCACAACGAAATACAGTTAATTAGGAAAAGCGTGCGTGGGAAAATTATTACGCCTAAAGTTTGCTTTTAGTAATAAATAAATTTCGATAACTTGCAATTTTGTTGACAGCGTATTTTCTTAATGGTGTAATTATACGAGTGTACCCACTATAATTTATAATTGCATTTGAAATTATTAGTCTATCAATATTTATAGTGAGTCACCACCTACACATACAATTCTTAATAGAACAAAAAACCAATTACAGAAAACTATAAAAAATAACATTAAAATAAATTAATATCAGTTGGACATATAGAAGATAGATTAAAGATAGGTAGTACATAACAGTTTAGCAGTATACCTATTAAATATTATTTTATTTGCTAATAATTAAAATATTATAGTAACTTAATAGAAAATTAAACTTTTTTTTGTTAATAATAATCTTCTATGTCATAATCAGTAGATAAAATTTCAAGAAATCAAAGTTAAAAACTGAGATAGTGTCCGCATAATCCCCTACTTCACTTGACTGCTTGAAAACTACAATTTGCATTCATATCCTGTAAAATAATATAAGTACTATCTTTAGCTGAGTTATATTAATATCATACATTAATTCCGAATTTATATCTTTTATGCCCAAATATTTAGATTACCAACAATTCTAAGAATAAAACTTTTATGTGTTAGCTTTCGAAACTCTTGCACCTAATAGTTTTCCTTCCTTTACGTTTATGTTAAAACGGAAAGTACGTCATATTAACAGAAATTGGATATGCTCACGATACCTACTTAAACAATAATAAATTATTCCAATATAATATTACTATCTATTATAGGAGCTATTGTGCACTATCATCGTACTGAAAATTATCCGCCTATGTCTTATTAAACCACTCGGGGAATTAATAATAAACCTCCTTTGTTGAACCCTAATATTAAATTAAAATTTATTTCTAGTGATATTAGTAAGCCTTGAGTAAAACTGACTATTGCAGAAATGATTTGAATGTTGAAGCTTATACATATATTAGATATGTTACGCAATGCTGATATTACATTTCGTAGTAATTTCCTTTCTATTTTATTCAAATTTACAGAGGCGAACAAAAATCGGGCAACCATGACAATTTGATTTAATTTCCAACGTGGGATGTTGTGTTTGTTTGAAACTCTATTAAAGGGTTTAATAACTCCTTAGTAGGTTTATAAACTACCAAAATTCCACAGGGATATATTTTTTAAATTTATAAAACAAAAAGGGAATTTAGTAATCATTTAACTGTTTTCATTTAATTTGATATTGTTTCTCCTTTTTTTTTAATCTATCCATTTGCAATACTTTAAATGGTTTCTTAGAGGATTTCTCATATTCTAAACTGTTCTTTAATATTATTTCAAGTTGCTCGGACAAGGGAATCATCCCTTAAGTCTGAAAGATTGAAAAGGTCGAGGCAGGTGACCTTAGTCGATAATACAGCTAAAGAAAAATTTTTAAAATCCATTAGTTTACATAACTGAATTATTTTCTAACTAACTAATTTACTAATTTTACTTTTAAGTATTTTAGTTTAAAAATATCTAATAATTTAATTTCAGTATGGCATGCGACCTATCCTTATGGCAGCATGGCATGGCCATCGCGATGCTGTACAACTTCTCATAAATACAGGAGCTTGTACTAATTCAACTAACAAGGTAAAATCTTTTGCTGTGTAGCACTAAACATACCGTAAGTGAATAAGAGCAATCTTTGCAATAACATTAAAATAATTTATAAATTTAATTAAGCAGATTCAATTTATTTACTATTATTTTTGAGCACCAGTTTTTATTGATAAAAGAGATTATAGAATTTTATAATGTAAATTTACGTAGTTACCCTTAGACATGATCCTGTAAGCATTTTGTGATCAAATCAGATGTCGAAACGAATAAAAATAATTAAAAAAATTTCAATTTAAAAAATTTCCAGAATTTAAAAAATTAAATTAAAAAAAAAATTAAATTTTTTTTATTAGAAAAATGAATAAGTACATATTAAAATTTTCTGCTACCAAAAGCTGGTATTAAATTTCAGCAATTTAGAATCGGGATGTTGGTTAAAAAGTCTCCAACGTACAAATTACGGACATGCTCAGTTAAATAAAAGTTATTAAAAGCAGAGCTTCGTCAGATTAAATAAAAAGAACTTGTAAACCTTGTTATTTTGAGAGTATAATGTCAAAATACAGTGGTGCCTCACACAACGAACTTAATTCGTTCCAAGAGCAAGTTCGTAATGCGAAAAGTTCGTTATGTGAAACGCGTTTTCCTATATAAATACATGTTAATAAAATAATTCGTTCTGTAGCATAAAATATGCTAAGATGACATGAAAAAGATAAATTTTTGTTATTATTTTATTTAGATACATACATCTAAAAACATAATTCTTTTAATTTTAAGACAGACTAAGTAGAGTCTACCGAATCTTGCACATCTTCATTCATTTTCTGCTTTTTGGCCTATGGTTTCATGAAAAACCTGTCCAAAGTCGTTTGTTTTTCTCTTTTCTTCAGCATCTGCTGGAAATAACGGACAAGAGTATCGGAGTAAAGATCGTTGATCCTGTTTGCTTCAGCTGAATCCGGATAGTGGGCATTGGTAAACTCCTGAACTGCTTTCCATTAGACCAGGATGTTTTTGATGTCAGCAGTTGGGATTGGTAGATTGTTTGATTGTTGATCCTCGTTATCAGATGACGCTTCCCTTTGAGCATTGTCCTGTTGCAGGACCAGAAGTGCTTGGAGCACGAAGACACAAGCGTCTTCCAAAAATATTGAGTTTAACTTTAAAGGACGACTGCCGTGATACGTGCGTAAGTTAAGCGCAGTGACCAACGACTGCAGTGCTTGCGCGGGAGAATGCAATACATCGGCAGCGATCGTGGAAGCTCGGGCGACTTCGTTGTGTGAAGCGAAGTTCGTTGTGTGAAGCGATGTTCGTTGTATGAATCATGAAATGAACGAATAGGAAGTTTGCTATGCGCAGCGTTTGCTGTGCGAGGCGTTCGTTATGCGAGGCACCACTGTATCTAAAATAAACTTTTATATTTTTCTTTATCTATATATAAAAAAATGGATGTATGTGGGTTTGTGTGTGTGTGTGTTTGTTCCTTATAGACTCCTAGACCGTTCGACCGATCCCAACCAAATTTTGCACAGTTACTCTCTAGGACCCTAAAGAGGTTTTCCGCTAAAAACCGGGACCAAAAAGCTTAATTTAAAAAAAGTGAAAAATTGCGGACGCGCATGAATGGAACGAGATTCCCATCGCCAATACCTGTAATTGATATATTATGGTAATTTTACGTTGGTATATTCACATTCAGTACCTACACTATTATAAGTGATTTTATTTCGTAAAAATAAATCAAGTTATAGCAACCAAAGGACAACGGGAAGCAAGACTGGAAACCGTTCTGAAATACTGGAGAAGAAAAGCTCGGGTAAAGCAACCCTGCAAAATCAAAATACTTCAGACAAAGGCAAAGTATTTTATTTTTAATGAGTATCCAGCTATATACTATGTATGTGCAGCTGTAACAAATATTGCGTTATATTGGACTTTGGACTGCAAATATTTTTATTTTAAACTTTTAACATTTTTACTGTTCACTAAAAATAACATTAAAATAAATTAATATCAGTTGGACATATAGAAGATAGATTAAAGATAGGTAGTACATAACAGTTTAGCAGTATACCTATTAAATATTATTTTATTTGTTAATAATTAAAATATTATAGTAACTTAATAGAAAATTAAACTTTTTTTTATTAATAATAATCTTCTATGTATCTTTCCATAATCAGTAGATAAATTCTCAATAAATCAAAGTTAAAACTGAGGTAGTGTCCGCATAATCCCTCTACTTCACTTGACTGCTTGAAAACTACAATTTGCATTCATATCCTGTAAAATAATATAAGTACTATCTTTAGCTGAGTTATATTAATATCATACATTAATTCCGAATTTATATCTTTTATGCCCAAATATTTAGATTACCAACAATTCTAAGAATAAAACTTTTATGTGTTAGCTTTCGAAACTCTTGCACCTAATAGTTTTCCTTCCTTTACGTTTATGTTAAAACGGAAAGTACGTCATATTAACAGAAATTGGATATGCTCACGATACCTACTTAAACAATAATAAATTATTCCAATATAATATTACTATCTATTATAGGAGCTATTGTGCACTATCATCGTACTGAAAATTATCCGCCTATGTCTTATTAAACCACTCGGGGAATTAATAATAAACCTCCCTTTGTTGAACCCTAATATTAAATTAAAATTTATTTCTAGTGATATTAGTAAGCCTTGAGTAAAACTGACTATTGCAGAAATGATTTGAATGTTGAAGCTTTATATATTAGATATGTTACGCAATGCTGATATTACATTTCGTACTAATTTCCTTTCTATTTTATTCAAATTTACAGAGGCGAACAAAAATCGGGCAACCATGACAATTTGATTTAATTTCCAACGTGGGATGTTGTGTTTGTTTGAAACTCTATTAAAGGGTTTAATAACTCCTTAGTAGGTTTATAAACTACCAAAATTCCACAGGAAATATTTTTTAAATTTATAAAACAAAAAGGGAATTTAGTAATAATTTAACTGTTTTCATTTAATTTGATATTGTTTCTCCCTTATATTTTTTAATCTATCCATTTGCAATACTTGAAATGGTTTCTTAGAGGATTTCTCATATTCTAAACTGTTCTTTAATATTATTTCAAGTTGCTCGGACAAGGGAATCATCCCTTAAGTCTGAAAGATTGAAAAGGTCGAGGCAGGTGACCTTAGTCGATAATACAGCTAAAGAAAAATTTTTAAAAATCCATTAGTTTACATAACTGAATTATTTTCTAACTAACTAATTTACTAATTTTACTTTTAGTATTTTAGTTTAAAAATATCTAATAATTTAATTTCAGTATGGCATGCGACCTATCCTTATGGCAGCATGGCATGGCCATCCGATGCTGTACAACTTCTCATAAATACAGGAGCTTGTACTAATTCAACTAACAAGGTAAAATTTTTGCTGTGTAGCACTAAACATACCGTAAGTGAATAAGAGCAATCTTTGCATTAACATTAAAATAATTTGTAAATTTAATTAAGCAGATTCAATTTATTTACTTTTATTTATTTTTTGAGCACCAGTTTTTATTCATAAACTGTTAGAGATTATAGAATTTTATAATGTAAATTTACATAGTTACCCTTAGACATGATCCTGTAAGCATTTTGTGATCAAATCAGATGTCGAAACGAATAAAAATAATTAAAAAAATTTCAATTTAAAAAATTTCCAGAATTTAAAAAATTAAATTAAAAAAAAAATTAAATTTTTTTTATTAGAAAAATGAATAAGTACATATTAAAATTTTCTGCTACCGAAAGCTGGTATTAAATTTCTGCAATTTAGAATCGGGATGTTGGTTAAAAAGTCTCCAACGTACAAATTACGGACATGCTCAGTTAAATAAAAGTTATTAAAAGCAGAGCTTCGTCAGATTAAATAAAAAGAACTTGTAAACCTTGTTATTTCGAGAGTATAATGTCAAAATATCTAAAATAAACTTTTATATTTTTCTTTATTATGTATATTTTTAGAGATAATAATTTAAGTAATTGTTTATGAAAACTTAGAAAAAAGTTGCACAAGTTTTGCAAAAGTTGCAAAATTAAAAAAATTAAAAATTAAAGTCATAATAAAGAAGACAATATTCAGAAAGTCAATTATTGGTAAATGGTAAAAACTTGTTTATTATGCAAATTTTATATTTCCTATTCAGTTTGCCTTCTGGGGGTTTCTTTTTTGGGGAAGAGAACTTCACCTGATAACGTACCAATCATAATTATGAGTTACTAGCAATAATGTACATTTAACAAAAATTCTAGAAATAAATCTTAAAATTTAAGTTACAAAGTAGTTTTTTGGACAAAGCTCTTATAATTGTTTAAAATAGCTTATAAACATTCCGGGTACGTTATTTCATTTCACTTGTTTTATATTCTTTCCATAAAATTCTTCAGAGGTTTTCTTTCAACGATTTTCGTCAAATTATCCATGTTATTCTTCAATCAGATTGTTCTGTGCTTATTTTTATGAGTTATTTATGAAGAGAGAAAAGGTCTGAGATTCCAATTTATGGAATTTGTACTAATTCCAAGAGCGCTTTTGTACACTCAAGAGTCGGAGGCTGTAGTGGTTAATTTCGTTATTGCAATTTCACCTCTTTATGCACATGTGCGCATTTTATGGGCGCAATATAAACAGGTTTCTACCGGTTGGTAAAACTTTGTTGTGTGCCCAAAACGTTAACACTTAAAACATTTCACGATGTTTATGTAGTCATGCATCCTGTAATCCTATGTCTGGTTATTTGGATTCTTCCGTATTTTAATTTAGCCTGACACACCACAAGATACAAAATTATTTTTGGAAAGGATCGAAGTTCGTTATTTTTAACCAATTCCCATCCTTCATATTTTTTATAGCTTCCGAAAAGTTTTCTTTAAAAAAATGCGTTATTGAGTTCTTCCGTGGTAACTGACTTATGCCCGATTTCTTCACTCATGGTTATCTCGAAGTTAAAGTTAACTTGAAGTAATTTCGAGATAACTTGAGGTTATATAAAATTTTGGTTTTCTTCATGTTTTTTTAACCATTAGTTTTGAATTATTCTCCGATTATGTCCAATTTTCAACTCGAGGTTAACTATAACTTTGAGATAACTTGAGGATAAAACAAATTTTGGCTTTTTAACCTTGGACCGAGGTTAAACTACGAGTTAACTATTAAAACCGCAGGTTATGTTCATTTGTAATAATTATGACGCTGGAATTTTAATTTGTTGAGTGAAAACACAGAAAAGACTATTTACAATTTATAAAACTATTTGCTAATGCTTGATTGATATTAATGTTTTCTTCAACGATGACGAAAAAGTGCAAGAAATGCGAAGAACTTATATTTTCGGTTTCTTGCGTGTATATAGTGGTGGGTACCGTTTTCGGGTATTCAGCAAAAATTTTCTGGAGTCCAACGTTACCGGATAAAATTTCATAATTTATGCGATGAATTTTCTTATTTACGTACATAGGTAAAATAGTTGTATAATATTGTGTAGCAAAATTTTTAATAAATTAATCAGCTGAACTGTCAGGTTCGTAATAAAGTTAATTATTTTTAAAATTAAATTATATAAAGGGTAACCTCACAAATCGCATATGATCTGAATTGATTGTATAGTGGCAACTCCCATAATGCAATATTCTTAATCAGAACTTTTGTAGCAAAAAAAACCAAATTTGTTATCCTGAGTTTACACTCTAGTTGAGAGAGATACTGCGAGTCTCGTGCTATTTCTTTCATCTAGTTAAATAATAACTTAACCCGAACTTTGACATGTATTTTTAATAGTGAAGAAAACCAAATCTTTTGTAACCTCGAGTTAGACTTAACTTCTAGTTTGTTATTCCGAACTTTGACTAGTGGTGAAGAAATGGGGCATTATTCATTAAAAAGATTGAAAGAGAGGGCAGCAGTCAGACTTCGAAATTTTACTTTTAAGAGCAAGTGTCCTATGAGATTTTGGATTAATTCCATTGACGATTGTATTAAAATCCCACAACTCTTTCTTTATGCTACCCTCCCTGGCCTTGGTTGGATTACCAGAGAAGCTATCTTAATAGCTTAGGAAAGCGATTTTTTCAAAAAGAAAAAATAATGTCTACAGGTGGCACAATAATAGAAAAACAATAAAATTCAAACAAACAAGTTTTGCAGATGGAAATCTTTTTATTAAGATAGAATTTATATAAATACGAGTAAATGATAAATATTTCTGAAAAATTTGATGATTTGATAATAAACCTGACAATTTTTCAGAGTTGTGCAGGGAATTTTTTTTAAATCTGGGAAAATTTAAAGAAGTTAAAATTTAAAATATTTAAATGTTAAATGAAAAAGAAAGCTTTTTTAATTTTTGCTGAAATCAAGAGAATTTGCCTAAACTCCACGTAATTACTATCCAAGCGCTAGTCACCCGAGAGCCGGCTCTGATTATCAGGCCATTGTGATAGGGAAGTGTAAGGGCATTCCCTAGACTCACCGGTCTATGTAGTTTATTTTTATCAAAAATGATATTTAGAAGGTTTGTTTCTTGGACTTGCTCTAAACAGTTTCTGATTACTTCAGGTTAACAGCTGTTCAAAGCAGCATCCGACGAATACTTTTGAAACAATTTATCGTTGATGTAAAAAACCTAACTTTAAAATATTTTGTAAAAAGGTTGTCATTGTATTGTCAAATATGAATAATTTAAGCTACAAGATATTACTACTTAACTTTTTAACTTAAATTATTCAAGTTAGACACCACAATAACAACTTATTTGAAAGGTTAGGTTATTTACAGAAGAAAAACTTGTTTCAAAAGTGTTTGTCAGATGTTGTTCCGAAACTATTTAATTATTTAATCAGAAACTATTTAATAGAACAGTTTAAAACACGTCCAACGAGCAAACCAAAAGATTGCAAGTAGTAGCAGCTGCATTTAAACTCCTAGCAATAGTAATTTTTGAACTACCAATAAAACAGTAATTTTGAGTGGTCAATAAAAAAATTGAAACATTTTTAGAGACCGACCGCGCAGTCTGAAGGTAAGTAACACACCCCGGTAAATGTTATCACTTAAAAAAAACTAAAAAAATATCATAAATGTTTGGTATAATTTTCTTTTGTAGATTATCCTCCTAGTAGTATATGTATAATGCAGTGATAATCAGTATTTAAGAACCCTCCTACCCTCTTGTAGATAAAAAGGAGCACTAAATCAACTGTTTTTAAAATAGATCCTAATTCATTAGGTATTTTTATATTTAAATCTTCCTGAGGAGTAGAAAATTTTCATCAGATAAACTTTTTTATTGATAAATTTTTTGGGGAATAGCGGCGTTTGCCTTAGAATTTGTAGCAGAATCGCCAGTAAAATTTTATTTTGTTAGAGCTGTTCGTTCCAGAGATTTTTATGGAACTGACAAAAATATGCAAAATTTGTGTTTTATTATATTAAGATGTAATCCATGACGCATGATTCGTTTTTTTTAATCTTATTAGTTGGTTATAATATTTAAATATTTACGATTAAATTTGAATGTTTAGCAATAAATTCTGTTTATGTACTACATAGAAGTGCCCGACTTAATAGAGTACATAATATTTACAATAAAATAATGCCAAGTATAAAAATATACATTTTGTTTAATTTTTATTGTCTTGACAAAACCCAATTAGGAAATAAAATTTGTAATAAAAAGTTATAAATTTGAATATTGAAAACTGTCTTAATTATTATAAAACATGTAAATGCAAAGATTGTTCTAAAAATAATTTTCTACCGACTGAAAAATTTCGAATGTTAATTAAATATAATTTTTGTATACGCTTTTACAAAATTATTTATTAAATTGTAATATTAGTTTTTCCGTACCTTTTAACTTCGCATTTAAAATGCGAAAGATTTTTTGACATTTCATACAGTAAGTAGGAGCAAATAAACATTTTCATGCAACCCATTTATGCAGATATAATTAAGAGCTGAAATAAAATGTTATTGGATTTTTGATAAACAAAAACATTCAGTTTTTTGCTTTTCCGGTGTAATTAATTCCGAGTATCGTAACAAAGCTCTCGGTAAATGTGTCCTCATTGATCTGTCCAGGTCACAATTAACTTCTGTAACTAGTATCGCTCCATTTCACTAAAAGCAAACCTCTGTTTTCATAGAATATCAAAGGAGAATCCACCCGGATTTTTTGCATTAAAAATAATACTCTACCGAATACAAAAATATTAATTTAGCATTTGATTACCATCTATATCGACTTTATTTTCATTTTATGACTAACTAACTTTTAGAAAAACTACACTTTATTAATGTGCGCTACAAAAAATAATCGACTCGATGTAGTGGATTATTTATTGGATACCCTGGAGGATGTTCGTGTTGATGCAGTCGATGGCGAAGGGCAAACTGCTCTATTTCATGCTACTTTAGGGGGTCACACAGCAATTATCAAAAGGCTTGTTGATGCTGGAGCAACTTTAGATAAACCCAATAAGGTAATACTTTTTTAACTTTTTTATCAAGTTTGATACTCGTGAGATCAGAAATTTACATAAATTTTCATTAAAAGTTTTCAAACTAAACTTTTCGACTAGTTGTTACACTATAATTTCAGAACTTGAAATTTGGCTCAACAAGTGAATACTTTCAGAACTCTCGATTATAATCTTTAAGTTATTATAGGAAACTTTAAATTATTGTCTTCGAATTTTCGTTTATTATCGGATTTTCAATTTGAATGACATTTTTAGCAGAAAAATGCGAATGAAAGCTCTCGATAACTACAAATGATTATCACATCAAATGTATCGATTTCATAAGGTTCGTTACTTTAAAAACCACTTTTATATATTATAGTTATTTGTTTATCCGGATTAGAATGTAACATGATTACTAAAAAAAAACACATTTATTGTATTATTTTTGTATCGATTTGTGGTAAAAGAATAATTTACTACTACAACTTCGTAATGACTTACATTTTTCGAGTTGTCGTATATTATTCATATTAAAAACAGAAATTCTAAAAATTAGGTTTTAATTATAATTTGCGTCATAATTTTGGCACTACTTTGATGTTAAAAGAATACTTGCTAACATTTAAAAAATTAAAAACTTAATTTGTCAAAAGTGATATTCAGATCATATTTACAAGAATATCACACAATAAATTTAAGTTGTTTTGATGTAAAATTAGTCTGAAATTGTGTTACCGTAAGGTATTTTTAAAACTAGAATATTACAGCAAAATTACGGTAACACAGTGATCAAGTACTACTTGTTTTAGAGAATTGAAAAAGCAAATATAGCAACCAATTTTGTTTTCTATAAAGCAAGAGTTAACGATGTAGATGTGAAGTAAGCAAGAACTCGGAACTAAAATGCTTGAATAACTCAAGCGTATTTCGATGCAGTGCTGTTATAAGCAATTTCGCTACAATTACCTTGTGAAATTTATTAAATTTTATGCTATTCTTTTCAGTTAAAATCATTTTGATCTAAATATTTTTTTTTTGAAAGGCACTCTTCCACTTCTTAAATAATTGCAACTCGAAAGCAATTTCAAATTTATATATCTGTTCTTTTGTAATTTCAAGGAAAAAATAGATATAATATGTAGCATTAATAAATAACTAGTATTTTACGTTATATGTACTATATTCGTAAATTCGGACAATTTATACAATTATTGAACAAAACAACGACGTATATGTGTATATAATAATAATAATACGTATTCCTTAACGTTGCGTGCTACATTTTAATTTTCTATAATCAAAATTTCATAAAAAGAGTTTGAATAATTGAAAAAGCATTATATTGTACTACTAATTTGTATTAATAACTTTTAAGTCTTAACTTTTCTTTCAAAGTTATAGTAATTTGTTTTGGTTTTGTTAGAATATTGAGGAGGCGGCTACAAAAACTTGAGTAATTTAAAAATGTTATTTTTTTATAAAATATTTGACAACTAATTTTTTGGTCAGTATTTTTATCATTTAATGGTCAATATTTTTTAAAATAAATGGTCAGTATATAATAATATTTTAGTCAGTATAAATATTTAAGTATCAATATTAAATCGAAATATGGTCTGTATAATTTGTTATTTTGGTCAAACCCGGTTGCACCGCTTTTGACTTAAGTATAAAACTTAAGTTTCCTATGACAGCGTCAAATTAAAATTTACAAAAATTTAAAAACTTTTAATTAATTTGCTCGTTTGCATCACACTATTTAAGACAACCTGAAGTTTCAAAAAGCCGCACTGCTAATAAAAACGTTTGAATTATACAATATAAAAGCAAAAATTAATTATTCTTAAAATAAATTAATTATACTACGTCAAAACATATACTCGTATTCGCTCGTGAAGATCAGTAACAGACAAAAGCTAAAAATATTACATTTAAGATTATTTTTAAAGTTTGGTCCGCATGTAACTTAAGTTTCTGCTACAAAATATGATTGTTTCTAAGGCTTTTATTTGATCTTTTAATTAGATATTTTATTTAGTAAAGCGTTTGTCAAAACGGCTTGGAGCGGCCGAAGCAAAGGAGACCGAAACGGAGGCTGCAACCACGGGAAATCTCAATTTCACCCTAAAAATTATTTTCGTAAAAATACTTCTTAAATCGTCGCCTTTCAATGTTTTACTCAAATAACAGTATGCATACGTGACGGCTGCATCAAAAAAGTGATAAAATTATGGATATGATTTTAATTAAAATTACAAAAATTCAAAATAGGAGGACTCGAGGTTCAAATATAGCCTATCATAGAAAAGAATTACAATTCTTAATTTTTGGTACCTCAACGTCAACATTTTCGATTCATCCTCACCTATAATTCTTCTAATTTAGTGCTCTTTCATAATTTGCTTTCATTTCTATAGGAAAACTTATATTTACGAGTGGCACTTAGCAAACTGTGCCCATGTAAAATACTCATTATAGAAAATAGTAATTTACATACCAACTATGTATCTTAAAGAAAAAATACCAGCATGTACATTTTTCATTTCATTTTATATTTTATTATTTCTTCTTCATGTGCCATATCCGGTCCCCGGACGTTGCTGATTCGCTTGGCCGAAGCCAAGATGAATTTACCAGGAGTATTATAATTCATGGGTGGTTTCCGTTGCCTTTCCCATGGTCCACAAGATCGATATTAGATTCTGATAATATTCTGGATGAAGTAGCTGGCACATTAGAAAAGGAGAGGAAGAACGAAGAAGATATACCTACTTATACCTGAGGATGAGAATGTTTACTTGTCAAGTACCAACGACGATTTACATGACAAAACTAAACAAGTATTAATAGGAAAGAAAAGAAAGAGGAGCAAAGAATCATAAAACTGGAAAATCTTGACGAAGACGATGAAGAGAGAGAGAATTTTCAACCACCTATAGCTGTAATGTGGATAAAAATAAGCAATGCATTTTTGCCAAGAAAACAAATACCTGTACAGAAGAACCCTATCATTGTAGTGGACCTCAACCAAGATTTTCCACAATATTAGAGATTATTTTGAAATTTTTTTAAAAGCCTTTTTGTGCATATTTCTAGTTATACTAATCCGAGATTAAAAATTCTGAAACAAACTAAGAAGAAAAAGTATATTAGAACTGATCCTACGAAATAATGGTTTTGCATGCTGTTGTGTTGCATGATGGTAATGTCCTACAATCGTGTTCTCAAAGTTCACACGTATTGGTCACAAAATCGATCTTTGAAGAATGCAACAATAAAGTTAGCAATGAGTAGATAGATATCTCTTGTTTGCTTTTAAATTATATTTTAACCACCGACTAAGGCAAATAATGCCAGTAAAACTTATTATATTAAAGAATTACTTTCTTGTTTGAAGTACAGCTTCCGGCGTGTACGTTTCAATTCGTCGTTTACTGTAAAATATTGACGAAATTACGGCTTACGAAATTATGTTCAAAAGCGGAGGTTTTTCTAAAATAGTACCTACTTTTGAAACCTGTCAAGCGATGTATAGAATTATGGACGCGTTGTGTCTGTAACGAACACTTTAGACTTGGCTCTTGGCAGAACATGCATCTATGAGAAACCGAAGAGATGTATTAAAGTTTCAAAAGCTAAACAAAGAGGAGATTCAAAACGTTATGCAATAACTTTTGACTGATGTTCTTCAATAGTTAAGACACAAAAGAAGTAATAGTTCTAAGTAACTGCCATACAAATACTATCACAGAAGTGAGTAGAAAGACAAATGAGCAAAAGTTAAACCTTGTCTCGATGCAATTGCATTTTATAACAGGTTTATGGGTGGTGTGGATCTTGCAAATCAATTTTAAAAAATAATTGCAATAATTTTCAAATAAATGGTGGAAGGAAGTATTTCAAAAGTTGTTAATGCCAGCTACAGCAAATGCTTAGATATTATTCCAAGCACTGCAGCATAAGAAAATGTCATTTATAGATTTTTGGTGAAACTACCAGAAGGATATGGGAAGGAAAAGCAAAATTTCAGCAAAGAATTACTTTAGCTATACCTCTATTTTAAGTTTTAATAACTGTTATTGATTCACAGTATGATTTAATTTCTAGGCAGACCATCGCAGAGGACAAAAGTAATGTTTAATATTGATGTTTACTTGACAACAAAAGGAAAACCCGAAGTAAATGTTGTTATTGCGCCAAAAATAAAATTGAGAAAAGGCAATAACTATTATTTGCGTATCTTGTGATGCTTTGTGAAAAACTTGTTTTTTGTATTATCATAAGTAAGCTGATAACTTACTGTAAACAGTTTTGCGCAATAACAACATCTACTTCGGGTTTTCTCTTCTTTTGGCAAGTAAATAAAAGTCAAGTAAAAATAGCTACTATTTTTGAGCTGAAAAATATACAATAATGCAGTCGCTCCTTTTTCCGATAAAAATTCTAGGAGTCTTCCATAAAAATCGTCCTTGCCTTGGGGGAGGGGATCACAAAATGTGACAAGGGGGGTTAGCCAAATGTAAGGTTCGCATAAAAATTTCATTATTGGGATTTGTAAAGCAATTGTGTTTGAGTATTTTTTTTCTTATAATTTGAAACTATTATGATAATAATAATTTGGGGGGTCCTTGATTTGTAAGCATTGAACGTTTCGGAGAGGGGATAAAAATTAGAAAAAATTGCGGTAGTCCTTTATGGACGGCTCTGTAGGGGATATACAAATATGCGTCCTGGAGCTTTTTTGAACAAACAGGCAGAAAAAAAGTTAAAAATTAAATTGAAACTTCTTTTTTTACTTTGATAGATCTTTGAATGACAACATAAAAATTACACCTTACATATGTAAGAACATCTTAGAGTACAAAAAATAGTTAAAAGTAGTCTCTGCTTGAGTTGGAATCTTATCTCCACATCCAATAAAAATTAAAACTTATATTTGTTGTTTCTTTGTCAAATATACCAAGTCAATTAAATTTTACCAGCGCTTTTTTGAACTAATATGTTGAATAGTAAAAACTAACATTTTTCTTGGCGTGTATCTTAATATCACTTTAATAAAAATATTTTTCGTTTAATTTAATTTTTCGGTAAAATAGGATTAGCGAGGTTTCGTGAAGCTAACAAACTAGAATTTAGAAATAAGACAGAATCACCCGAAATAAAAAAATTCTGAAACCAAACAATGTCGTGTATTTAAGAAAATCTGTATCATAAAGCTCGACATAATATTATGATATAAAGCATATCATAATCTCGTAGAAAAAACTATAATCTGTTCTTTTGGGAAAAGAAATATTAAAACAAACTCTAAAATTACGTTATGACGATAAAAGTTGTAGTTCAAAAATATTTTTCGATAATTAAAATGCCTTTTCAAAATTACGAAAGTTTGCTTGAAGATCATCACAGGAAATTGAAAAAAGTTTATTTATAACAATAATTATCATGAATTTGTTACCATATTTTATAGTGCTAATAATTTTAATATTTCGTAACTGGATGGCACTCCATTCGACGGATCTGAATCACCGCGTTCAGAAAGCGCAAACGGTGCCTAAAATAAATGTTATCGCCAGTAAAAAACAAATGACCTTATTATCCTTTTCAAAATATTTATTGGAGTTTTACAACAATTTGATGTGAAGATATTTGCTGCAGATGTCACAAAAGTCATATTTTACTAAAGGTGTAAAACTAAATTAAATTAAATAATATTTATGCCAGTAGCAACGTCAATGTTTATGTTCTTTCCTAGACGGAGTTTAGACAAAAACGAACTAAAACGACTTTAACGTCCTAATTTAAGAGACGATTGTTATTTTTCGAGCAAGAGTAAAAATGTCATAGTGATGCTCTATGAAAGTTTTCTGGTAGCTTCTTGATAATTGCAATTCTACTTTTAAGTTAATGGGACAATTTTGGTTATTCCTTTAAGTTTTAAAAATTTTAGTAGTTCATATTAACCAGTAAAAGATTTTACTCTAGCTCTGTCTTTAAACTAAAACTATAGGTTTTCATTGGTTAATCGGCTTAAAATTAAAGTTCAGTGACATTTAAATTTTAAAGCTCGTGACCAGAATCGTTACAAAAAGAGAGAAATGTCAATTTATATAAAAATTTTCTCTTCTTGTTGAAAAACATAAAAATTAAATTAAAGTCATGAAAATTAGAAATTATAATATATTTTTGTAAATAGAATATTGTTACTTAAAAATACACTAAGGTTACCTCGGATGAAGTTTTGAATAATTCCAAAATTCGATTACTAAATTTATATAAAATAAACAAGCGGCATTTCTTGTCGTTATGTTATTATATATCATAACTCATAATATTGTCATATCGTATGATGTCTGTTTTTATTATTTGGTATCGGAATATTACGAGACATAAAAAATTACCTAAAACAAATTGACTAAAACAATAAGCAACAGTTACGTGACACAGAAATAACTACCACTTGAATTTCTTTTATTTATTTATCATTTTATTTGTAATTTGACTTTCGTCATTTTCATCTGGCTTCTCTTTTTTTAAATATAAGGTTTCGGAAGAAAGGTATATATTCTTACAAAAACTACAAATTCTAATTTGTCAACCGGTTTCTTGAAAATAGAGGAATCGGAAGACGTCGTAGAACTTTTAAAAAACCAATAGTTAGATAGATATTAATTATTATCACATAAACTTAAATGAAGGATTTCCCGGAGGAACATTGACGTCATTTTATGCATGTGGGTGTAATTATTAATCAGAAAGAGCTTTGTGGAAATCGGTAGGAATACAGAGGTCAATCCCTTAGTTTAACTACAGATTCTATTATGTCGGTAATCAATAAGTTCATTGTAATTATTAATAAATCGTTTTTTTTTGATTATTTCGAATTGTACGTATATGTATGTATGTCGGAATGTTGCGCACTTAAAATATGATCTGTTTTATTGAAATATTTTGTTTTAAAATTGAAAAAAATGCTAGTTAGGTTAACAATAACTTATTTGGTCAACAATTACATAATCGAGTGGCATTTAGTTATACCGTCCGTGAACAAACTAAGACAAACAACTACAACTTGCAACTAATTACATTTGCAAAAATACGCATGTTTATCGACGTCAACTAAAATTTTGTGATCAGCGTTTTTAGGGCTGATTACCTTTAAACATCCGTTTTTTGAGTATGTGCCTGTCCCATCAGCAAATACTTTAACTGCAGTTCAATATATTCTATTTAAGACACGTTCCACACTTCACATATAAATTATTCAGGTTAAAATATAATTATTACATTTAAACTTAAACTACACACTGTAGATTCCAAATGTTCATTAAAAAACCGTTAAGGAAGATTCAACTTTGCTCAATGCTATAGCCAAAACAATGCCATTTCGCTAATATAAATTTTAATAAATTATAACTTTTGTTATAGTTTTATTAAAAATTTAAAGCTTTGAATGGGTGGTCGCATGTTTTAAAGTTTAGGTTGCGGCCATAAAAGTTTATAAGTAATTAAGAATTTATAGTGTGTAAAAAGTGGATCAATTTTTCAATAATCCTAATATTAGTTTGAGTGCTTAATGGAAACGCTTCTCTAGTTTTAAATTTTTGAAATAGCATATTAATATGAAAGAATACCCCGATGATTAACTAATCAAAATTAAACGTGGTTGTGCGATGTTGTCTAAGTTGGTGGCTGTTAGATGTGTCACGAGTTTTACAATATAAATAAAATAGTAGTCGTGTGTATTTAACGATTATTATCTTCACAAAATGAAAATAAATATATACATACATAACCAAATAATTCTATTTGCAAGCATTTGACGGCCATTACGAATTTGACAAGAAAATTACCTGTATTACCAGTAATTATTTAAAAATCACTTGGCGGCATCGCACTTTTTAATAATTCTGATTGGTTTTTAAAACCCCGCTTGTTTAGGGCAACTACGTCATAACCTTGGCATTTTTTAAATTTCAATAATTCTTTTTTCTTATTTAATTGTAAACTACATGAATAAATTGACAGAAATATTTTGAAAATTGTAAAAATAATTTAATGTACATTGTAATATACAAGATTCGGCATACATCAATTGAAAATACAAAAATTTTATTCAAATTTTTGAAAATATTTCTAATTGCTTGTGAAGAAGGTAATTTGCATTACAAATAGGATTTATTATTCTGGTGCACTTTTAATTAGTAATTCAATGATATTATAAGATTGTCAAATAGATAATATTGTTTGCTATTCGAAACGTCAATAAATTCTATCGCATGAAGTAGTTAAAACGTTAAATTTTACACGAAATTAATTGAATTTAACCTCAATTCTATAATTCTAAAGGTTAAAGGAACCATTAAGCCTTAAATCATAAAGGCTTAATACTTTCTTAAAGAAATGATTAGAAGCGACCATAACTTATGCAAAAAGCTAATTTCAAGAAATTTGAACGCAGTACTACCTAAGAGTATTTATATTACATAAATTACATTAAATTACATAATTGAAACAATTACTATGTATATTAGTTAGTGTACGGTAACATAAACAGTATAGTATATCAGAATATTATAAAAGCAACCTAATACCAAATCAATTATGTTTAACTAACTCATTTCACACTTTTAATGGGCTGTCAAAATGTATATCACGATGTAAATAGCACTGAAATTATTTCACAAATATCATGTTTATATGATTCTTAATGCCTATTATTAGTGCGGTATTATATCAAATAAAATGAATAGATATACATCATTCCTAAAAGCATGTCAATGTAATTAATGCTATCGTTTAGCAGTTTATTAATGCTACCTGTACCTAAAGAGACAAAAATTAAATCTAAACAAAAAAAAGAGTTTGATATTAGCCATGGATCAAGTACTCTCAAATTTAAAATTTAAATACTGAAAAAAACGTTCCTGAACAGTTTTCAAATTTAGTGAAGTTTGGTTAAACAAGACAAAGTAAAGGTTAAACCTTGGAACGAGGTAGAAAACCTAATAATAAATGATGTGACATCCCATGACTTTCCCATTCACTGTTAGGTTTATTATAATAACTAATTTTTTTAAATTTTCAGTTTTGAAAACATTTGTTAGAATTTATTGTTTTTTTTTGTTTCCAAGACCGCTCATATTCGTTTAAATGGAATGATTCTGTTTATGTATTTTAATATTAATTTAAGAGAAAAATTGAGGTTAATATTGTTAAGATTTCTGAACTAACAAAATTCTTTTCTTTTTATTAGATAACATTAAAATAAGACTTTTAAGGTGAGGTAGAACTTGATAGGTATTTTAAAATGCCCAAAAATAAATTTTAAATTTTACGAATTTACTTACTACATAATATACATTATTAACATAAACATATTATAGAAGTATGTATTTACCACATTCTGTCAATAGTACGTGTGCTGAGCGTAAGTACATATTATACATATTACCATATCGTAAAATTGCGGTCCCGGTAGAGTTGAACCATCCAATTTGACATAAGTCTTGTCATCCATCAATACACACTTTTCAAAATTGACCAAGACTGCTTCGTACAATTTTCGAGCTCGATTTCTCGCAACAGCTTGTTGTTTTAGACTGCGTTTTGGAATCCGTTGCTTCTTATATGTTTTAAGGTTATGTCTCTTTTTTATTTCCTGAACATTCGAAGCAATGTTACTACATTTTTCTGCAATTTCGCGGACTGACAGTGATCTGTTTGATTTCATTAACTTGCGCACTTTCCGATCAATATTTTTGTTATAAGATCCGGTTTTTCTACCGTCGTTAGTTGTTAGTCGCAAGTCGTTAAATGTCAGTTCTTCCCCGTATTTTTTTATCACAGTACTAACTGTTTGGTGCGATGTATTTAACCGTTTTGCTATTTGTCTAAACGATATACCCTTCACACTTAACGAAATGTCCACAATTTGTTTTCTTACCTCCAACAATAAACGACACATTTTGACTTAAACTTGAAATTACAATTTGACAGCTTAGTATCTAATGAAACAATTGGGGGTATTTAGAAACAAAATGCAAATGCTGCAAATATACAGCGATTGGTTTAAAGTGGTAAGTTAATTATTCGTACATTCCTTAATTATATTACAAATATAAAATACTCTATTCAATATCATTTTCAACCCTAAAAACTAGGGTATTATTTTCGATGGGCGGAGTTACGATTTGAAAATAGCCAATAACCAAATCGTATTACGTTATGGACATTTAAAGCCGATTAATATACGTAATATAGTTATGTGTATTACATTATTAACTTTCACAATTGCTTTAGATAATTTTGAAATTTGCCGTTCAGGAATGATAACTCTCCCCAAAATTAAATAGGTATTTAAAATTTATATGGAGAAATGCTTATTATGTTTAATTAATAACGTGATCAGATGCAATTAATTAAACAAAATATTTTTATTGTCAAAATAAGTTTATAGAACTAAAGGTAAATGACTTTATTAATAAAAAATTACATTACGAAGTAAATACGATATTTTTATCTATATCTTTCTATTAATTTTTCAACTGTTGAGACGTACCTCACGTATTAAGGTATTTTTAGAGGTAAACAATTTATTTAAATTTATCAATATAATTTGGCTAGGTATAATATTTATTTATCATTAATAATTTTTTTTTGTGTATTTACCTTTATACGCCCACTTCAGGTTGTTTAAAACACGGTATATTTATATGCATATTTTTGGAACTATCATCTAAAAGTTTACGTTATTATATAATATGAAATTAATAAAATTGCTTAGTATATTATACGAAGACAAAATATAAAATAATAGCCTGTCATATTTTAATGTGCTTTTCATATCGTAGGGTGCACATTACCAGTTTTATTTTAGATTTAAATTTATAGATAATAATAATATGTGGATAATTGATAGGTTAAATTATTTTTATTGCTCAATAATTACTCAATAAAACATAACCATTACTTTTTTCACAAATTTTCATAAAAGTAATGACTATTTAATTGGCATTTTACTCGGATCAAATAATAATTTACCAATTTATTTATTTATATAATTATTTATTTTTATACATTTTGGATAATAGAGGATTTAAAACGATGAGGAAGTAAAGCAAGCAACCGAAGCGTATTTAAATAATTAAATTACATTGGACTGAAAGTTAGTTATCCGATATGCCAAATGTTTAAATATCGGATGTGTTTTATATATTTTTTTTTCTTACAAAAAATAGGGAAACTTACTTCTGAAATATGTATACTCTATCAATTGTATTATTTTTTGTTAAAAAGTAAAGCAAACTAATATATTAATAAGTAATTTTTCGTCTTTTTTAATTTAATATTTTTGTTTAAAAGACATTTTTATTAGGTTAAGTGTTATCGGAACGAAGTAAGATACTTCAAAAATATAATGTCAAGTAAAATTTAGATTAAATGACAAGCATCAATTACTTTCATCTCTAATTTCAGGTGCTATTTTTAAAGGTTGGTAAAATTCGTTAAATCTTAATTTTAAGGTCAAGCATTTTTTAGATTTCTCTCCAAAATTAATTATTATTAGCGTTGAGTTTCAAGTGTCGTTTTTACTAATTAATTGTTATTAATGCTTGCTACTGCAAACTAATTGGTGTTATTTACTTATTAAAAGCTATCGTATTTCGTACTATTCGCGCGTATAAAATATACAAAAATTTAATTAAAAATAATTAATTGTATGTGTTCGTGAATTCGTTAAAAGTAATTCAACGTTTTATGTAGAAAATGAGAAATGCTCTTCATGCAGCTTCAGAAAAGGGACACTCAGAAGTGGCTGAATTTTTGCTCAGTCACGAAGGACATGTTGAGGCAAAGGACTCGGAAGGAAATACTCCTTTATGTATAGCCACTCAGCATCAGCAAATGGATTTAGTTAAATTACTACTTGACCGTGGTGCCGATCCGGATGCAGAAAACTCGGTAAGTAACTCGGTAAATATAGAAAAAAATATGTGCTAGTAGGTTTAACCTCATACATAATCTATGTAAAAAGATCATATTTTATTCACAACAATTTTTGCAGAAAGGATTTACTCCTCTTCATATTGCATGCAGTTTAGGAAGTAAAGGAATTATTGAAGCTTTGGTACAACATGGAGCTTTATTAAATACTCAAAACAAGGTGAGTTTTTATTTAGAATGTTTTGGTGGTTTGATGCTATAAATTTTTTTACAACTTTATGTTAGTACGTACATACGAAACTTGAACGCCAGGCGTGGGTAACCTTTTAATACGTCGGGAGTTTCTTTTTGGGACGCTTTTCTTTTTATGTTTACATGCACTACTTTTTTATATTATATATATTTTTTATTAGTCTTATTAAAACTCAATTAGTAATTTTTATTTACGTACTTTTTAAAAAAAGAAAAATTCTACCGAAGTTAAAAGCATCCTTAAATCCGAAATTTATGAGAAACAAATTGTAAAGTTATAAAAACTAGATATTTATTTTCCATGTTAGAAAATGTTTACATATCTCTTGATACATTTTTTATAGGTTTAATGTGATTTTGATGGCCTACGACTAAATTGTAAACATATTTTTTTATACATTAATGCGTATGTACATTCTACCGTTTTACTCAAATCTAACAATATTTTGACTTTATTTTAAGTTGTACTGCTTCTAAAATTGTTTTAAATTTACAAGTGATTTAACAGCAACATTAAATATTTACATGTTTTTTTAGGTAGGAAATACACCTTTACATTTAGCCTGTCAAGCAAATTCAGTCGAAGTTGTAGGATTTTTAATAGGAAAAGGTTCAGATTTAAATGCTCTCAATTCCGTAAGTATAAAATTTAATTTAAAATTATATAATTACTTATAAGTTTATTGTAATAGCGCCTGCAATCCCCAATGCATATAGCAGCTGAAATGGGTCATGTAGACATTTGCAAATTATTACTTTCCGCTGGCGCAAATATTGAACAAAGGGAACAAGGTGGAAGAACTCCTTTGTACATTGCTGCGAGGGGTAGTTTCACTGCAATAGTTGATATGATAATTAAGACAGCAAGACTCGATTATCCTCCACATGTAAGTATAGTAATTAGGATGCTTTTTATGTTCTCAATAAAATCAGAGCCATTTTTTCGTATTATCATCTGATTTTGCATTTTTAAGTAGTATTGCTTAACGCAAGTGCATTAACCACAAGATTTCATTTGCGTGCTACTTATAAATGTTCTACAAGAGGTACTTCTGTTATAAAGTGCCTGCATATTGCATCAGGAGGAACCAAGCAACAACCTCAAGAGGGATGCAGCGCCGAAGCCTGTCCTAAATACTGCTAGAATGAAAATGCGCTCTACTTCCAAAGATGATAGCAAACGATGGGACAATGAAAGGCTACGAGAAATTTTATTCAAACTTGCATATAAACAGTTAACTCCAGGAGAATGGAAGCGGTTGGCGCACTTTTGGGCTTTCACAGAGGAGCAAATACGTGCCATAGAACATCAATACACAGGTATATTTAAACTTTAACACATCTTTACTCTCATTTTAAATTATTTTGGTAACAAATTTTAACGTAAAATTTAATTTGCATAATCTATCGATTCAGTATTATCTGACATTATTTGTCCAAAATACCTTAAGATGGCCTGAAAAGTTCATAAGTTAAAAGTTAATATGTTAAGTTAATCTGGAACCAGCTGGCGTTAAATAATTTTACATTATTTATTTCCGCATAAAAAAAGTTTAGCCACCTACCAATTCTCACTCACTCCAAATTTCTATTTTGTGGATTAAAAAAAAATTAATCTATACCTGGCGTTTATAATAAGATGCAAATGTACTCGACGAGGGTGAGAACTCCTAGAAGACGACGCAAGACTTGGAAGACCTGCGGAAGCTGCTTGTTCAGAAAATGTTGATCGTGTGGCAAGCTTGATTTAGTTCAATCAAAATATTACTTATAGGGAGATTCAGGAGGAAGTGAAGATTGGATCCTCGGCGGTGAATACCATTTTGCATAAACATTTGGGGTAAGAAAGCTAGCAAGCCGTTGGATACCGCATTTGCTCTCAGAAAGTCAAAAACAGGCTCGAGTAGACTGATGTAAATTTATGTTGCAAAAATTTGACTGAGGAGCTTCCAAGCAAGTGGCATTCATTGTAACAGATGACAAATCTTGGGTATACAGTTATGACCCTGAAAGGAAACAGGAGTTTAGTGTTTTGGTATTTAAAGATGAAGACTTACCCATAAAAGTAATTTGTAGCAGAAGCGTCAATAAGAAATTGATTGAAGATGCTGTTGCTGTTATTCCACTTTAAGATCGCAGAACTATTAATTCTGAATGATACTGCAAAGTGGCATTACCACAAATGTTTGCAAAATTAAATACAGGTTGCCAAAGGACCGCTTTGCGTAACATCTTAGTCTATTATGACAACGCATCCTCCCATACTGCTGCCAGAACATTTGATTTTTTAATTCGGGAGTTCAATTGGTAACTCATCCACCGTATGGCCCAGATCTGGCGCCGTGCGACTTTTCTTTTCCGCCGGATCCTACTTCCCTTTTTTGAACTATGAGTCCGAGCAGTCACACTGATTTTCAAAACATGGCGCCCCTGATACTTATAAAAGTTCCTAAACTAATTTAAATTTTGTTTTTGATTTTCGAGGTTTTTCTACCATTTAACATTTGATACCAATTATGAAAATATATTACATTTAAAGAAAAATGTGTGGAATAGCTATAAATTCCGCAAACTGCCCAATTCACCAGACATTATGCAAAATAACTACAACTTTAGGTGATTTGCAAAATTTATTCCACTATTTTGAGCAATGTGCAAAATACCTAATGCAATAGTCAATCTGAACCATAGAAATGTCTATTTCTCACATTGCTTAGGTAATTTAAAGATTAACAATAAGACATTTAATATTTAAAAAGAAACATTTGCTACATTGCCTAAAAAGATTTTATTTCTGCAATAAATTAATACTGTATTTGTAATAATTAACAAACACTCATAAATTTTTTTATTTATTTTAATACATATTTATATTATATAACGCCGGATTTCTAATTTCTGCAAAAATAAATAATAATTAAATAAATTTATATAATAAAATAAGTTTCGAAAAGTCAATTTTCTAATTCTTGCAATGTTCCTGGTCAGTTTGCGGAATACCGAGTCATTCCGCACATTGCCGGAGTTTCTACATTATCGGTAACCCATAATTATGTAGGTACATTATCTTTTCTACGACTTCAAAAATTAGCACAAACTAAAGAGAAATAATACCAATGAATAATGAATAGGATAAGGATCTGCTAGATAATAAAATGTTTTTGCCTGTTTTTTTATAATTATTTGAAGTTGAATAATTAGCAAGTCTGTATTTATATTGGCAGAAGAAGCATTTTCCGTGAAAATTTCCTGTCTTTTGAGTATTTACTTGAAGTTTTCTAATATCAGCGCTTAAAGCCAAACTGTTGTATTGACTTTTCCTTGTACTAAATTCTCATATTGCATAAATTTAACATTTTCGTTGCATGAAAATGTTAATTCTATTATTTTGTTAAATGTACCTTAAGTCTTAAGTATCTATATATTTCAGCTTACCCCATAATTTCTATCTAATATCAAATAAAACGCAATATGTACGTTCACATACAAGAGTGTGTGTACTATGTGCAATGTTTATATAATATAATAACAAACTTTTTTGTATTCCATTATTAAAAATCTTATTATAACAAACTAACGTTTTTCAATTCCACTTAATATGGATTTATTGAAACGTGAAAGTAATTTCCAATTATTTGCAATAAGTTTTGCTTATTTTATTCTGGCTGCTTTATTATAATTATTGATTCTATAATATTTTAAGTAAAATCTTAAATTCAAACATTGATTTTCTTTTAATTGCTGATTATTCTTTTTGTAAAATAAAAACAAATATTCATAACAGAATAAAACTCTTCCTCCTTTCCCTTTCATAAAAGACAGAAACGAAATACTAAGTTCGATTTTTCCATAACATTATGTCAAAATTTTGGGTGAAAACTGCCTAACTCAAATTTTATTATTTGTGAAGGAACCTTTCATAAGAAATCATTTTAAATGGCTTTTGCTTTAAAGCGAAGAAAGAGGTTGGGCGTTTCTTGATGCATTTCAAGTTTCTGCGGTCGGAGAGAATCTAATTCACCTCTGAATGCTTTTCCCTGCATTGTTTTAAATTAACATTATTAAATTATTATTTAAACGATAAACACGCTTTGAAAGTAAAGGCTCTTTGAACACCAAGAGACGAGTTACAAAATACCTACGTAAAGTCGTTCATTTTTAATACAAAATCTACTAAAAATTGTATTTGTGGCAGTAATATAATTGTAAATATTGAAAGTGACAGTGATATGGATCAGTTGTATATTATTGATATTGCTAGCCATGGTTTCCGTTCTTACTCGTATAATATTGAGTAAACTAATTTTGTTAATGTTTCGACAAAGCGAAACCACAATAACGCAATTTAAAAAGTTTTTAGATATTTAATTTTAAATATAATCATAAAATATATTATACAACTGAGATCAATTTTCAGGACCTTCTAGTTTTAAAGAGCATGGCTACAGGATGATGTTGATATGGATTCACGGTTTACCACCAGATGCAAATCCAATAAAAGAAATATATGACGGATTAACCGCAATTGATAGAAGACCTATTGCAGGTAATTAATTATATTAATTTCACTAAATGAACCTAAATAATCTATGTTTAGATGCATTACGAAGAAAGCTTGATCAGGAAAATGAGGAACGACGAAAGGGAACCAAAAAGCGATGCGGTAATTGCAGCATAACTTAATGAGTGATGAGAGTAACAATTACTGAAAATTAATTCTTATGATAAAAACATATCGTCAATGTTTAATAATTACTTAAATACTTTTGTATTTGTGTAGCTTCTTACCATTACTTATAAAGTACCAATATTTTCTAAATTTAGAGTGATTTGAGATGCTTTAATGATTATTATTTTTGTTTACCAAAGTGTGATGTGAATTTTCAGATGTCGACTAATATTTTACAAATATTTCATCATTACTAAATATTACGCGTGTTTACCTAATATGCCTACTGACCAATCTTTTGTAGATATTTACCAATGTATTTATAGGTACCCACTTACAATTAATTGAAATACATATTAGAATAAAATTTAATATTTATACTACGTAAATATATAGAACTATTGAGATTTATTTCTATTACTGATAATAAAATTAAATATAAGAACAATAATATTTTATTAAAATTTCTTTTTATTAATTAATATATTGAAATATAGCGGTGTAATGTAATAATTTTGTTTACACATTTTTCAGAAAATATAAGTTTTGGATTTTTTTATCATTCATAACATGGTTAAAGCAATTTTTATAAATAGAAATTTTAATGCAAGAGATCGAAGATGACCTGTAGAGGGCAATTTTCCTGCTTCATTAAATTTGTATCAAAGACAAAAACTATAAGGCAAGGAAAGAAATAATGCAAAAAATAATAGAAAACCAACCCGTGGAACAAATATCTCATTTTACCTTTTTGCATACGGCATAAGCTTGAACCGAGACAAAAATATGCTTAACAAAATAATTACATTCCAACATATTTTGTATATCCGGAACGATATAATATAAAAATTTAAAGAACCTAACACAAAATGAAACAAGAATTAAGTTCTACAAAATGACAAAACAATGGCAGTGCCTGTCTTAGTGTACAAGTATGAAATATGGGTCCCTTCCAAAAGAGGTGAGTCGAAAATTTTTTCTAAGAAGAATTACGGGATACGTAGATCAAATAAGAAATAAAGATATCCGCGGTGAATTGCAAACCTTCTCTGTTAATGAAAACATCTCAGAATATAAAGAGCACTGGAAAGCGCACCTCAATAGAATAAAAACAAAAGATACTCTCCTACAGCCTTGAAGAAAAAAGATATTGGCCACTCGAGAAAGCGCTGGTAAGACTTGAAGAGTCGAAATCCAATCACAAGAAATGAAGTTTTTCAGAAGAGTTGAGAGGTTACATGGGTTTCATCGGAGAAAAACGGCCTATTTTCAACAATTTTTTTTTAAATAAAAAATAAAATATTTTATTTAAATTAAAACTTTTTATTGTCTTAAAGATACACATTTGGCAAAGAATTTTAGAAATTTTTTAAAAAAATATTCAAAACTCCGCCATTGAGACATCATTTCCAGCGACCCCTCGGGAAAAAAGGTGCGTCCGCGTTGACAGCAGAACTCCTTACAGGATCATCAGAAGTGAAAAAAAACGTGTTTTAGTTAAGACCATAAACTAGAACTTGGACAAATAAAAAAAGACGAGTGAAAATTGGATTTTTAGCAGACCTTTTTACAAAGAAATGAAAATTTCGGTAAAAATTTTTCTACATTTTTTTTAATTGTTGTAATCGAAAAATGTTCAAGTCCTTGTGAATTGTATCTCGAAGACCTGCGTAAAATTTCATCAAGATCGCTTGAGTAGTTCTCGAGAAATCTTGACAACCGACTTTGAAAACACAGTTTCGAAAAAAACGTGTTTAAAATTAATAAGTAATAGAAGAAACTGGAAAGAACATGATGACAAAATAAAGGAAGATATATTACCATCAAAAGCTATCAATTATAGATCCACAGAAGAAAGAAATGTGGATCGTCCAAGAAAACTATGGGTTCCGTAACAGGCAACATGTCCTATACTTGAAGCAAAGAAATAGAAAGAAATTAATTGAAATCTAACAGAGTTTTGCACAATTTTCAAATGTTTATAAGATTATTTTATTGATCCTACACTTTTTATGGGTAGATAATAAATGAACGAACCAATAAGAAGTAAAAGAAAGTGAACGTTTACGTAAAACTACACTTAAAAAATACACCACAATTTTTTTTTATAAAAAATTTATATTACTAATGAAAAAATGAAAGATTATCTTGAAAATCATAAAAAACAGAAAGAAAACAAATAATTATAAATTTAAATAAAAAATTATTATTTAAACCAGAAAGGTAGCTGTATAGAAGCCTAAGAACTGGAGTCATCCAAGTTCCACCTTGTGTTTATCGAATTGTTGTAATATTTAATTAAAGCTCCGATTATAAGTTATCTAACATACGAATATTCTATTTTTCGTATATTCACCGTGTGTTCACGTGCGGCAGTAATTTCGAATTTTTACGTCGACTGTAAAAATTACCGCTAATTATCGTCCCTGACCAAAATCTTTTTGAAACAGGTGCAGAAATGGTTTGCTCCGTAAGAACTTGTGCCAAAACTTGCCGAAATTGTGCCGCTTTTGGTTTGGGCTAACTGGACCTTTTTCAGGAACAGTCGGAGAACGTGGGTGGCAACTAATTACCGTCGTGGGTTCCTGGCTTGGGTATTCCTCCAGTATTTTGAATAATTAAAACCAACCAGAATATCCTCAGGGCGCCAAACACAGTGTAATTAACCCAGACAGGGAAGGGATTAACCACTGAATTAATAAGTGAAATAAAATAATAAATAGTACTCAACGTCCATACAATTTAATGATTTGCAAAGTTGACAACGATATTGTTTGATCGGTTGCTACCAAAATAAATTTCAACCGTTTTTTCCTCAATTGGAGGGTTTGAAACAGTATAGCATTCAAAAAAATAAAGGCACACACATGCATATAAAAAATATCAATAGCTGTCTTACCTGGCTTTAACGGATGAAAAAACCAATACCAGCAAACCAGATCTGTCTTCCCTGGAAATTGGTAACCAAAAACAAATGCTTGAAAATAATGCTAGAAAAAACAACCATGTAAATTTATACATACACAGTATGCCTGGCTATAAAATTAATTAGCAAACCGGCTAAAATTTTCCTTAGCAACAACCTGTAATAGCAACAACAAAAATGGTAACACATATGGGGTCTATTGCCACCAACACTCCAGCACGGGATATGCACTCGGAAAAGATAAGTTCCTGTATGCTACGGCCCTAGAGATGATGTTCCTCAATTGATATTGACGGGATGGGTAAAGCTCCTTAAACATCTGTCGAGTAGTTATTCCACACTTCACAGATGGGATTCTCCGTCGACTGTGCGTTATCTTACAAAGAGAACTCGTATAGCACCATATGATCTCCAAAAAAGTAATTGTTCAAACGGTCGGAAATTTTCGATTTGTTAACAACCAGGAATGGCATTTGTTAATTCCAAAGAATCTGCTCAAACTCAGGATCAATATTCTCCAACCAACAGAAGACCAAAAAAAAATCGCAATAATCATCCAATTCAATATGAAATTTAATTTGAAAATCCAAAATTTTCGAAAATTTTCTAAAATAAAAATTTCACTCGACCTCTCTATCTTACTGTGTATAGAAGATTGCGTTATCACACATAACAAATTTATTCTTGAACTTTTATGTTTAAAATTATTTTGGGAGCGATCATTAAAATAATTTTTGTTCAATTGAAAATATTGTAACAAGCAATCTGCTTGTTACAAACTTTATTATATATTTATACAGACACATTGTTATTAAACGTCTGATGACAGTAGTAACCATTGCTGAAAGCTCACGAATAATTTTGTTTTATTGTTTATTTAACCTATTTGTTTTGAAAATTTTAATCTAATCTTTACTTTTTAGTCACATCTTTCCTATAACAGCTGTATAATATTGTGGGTCTAGTAGTATACAGGCTAATTTTTTTGTAAATTTCATTTCCTTTTAAAATTCACCGATTTTCATTCTGTTGAAATAAATTTTGTAATTTTTAGAACCGGTTTTTGAACGTTTCTACGGTGAACTTTTAGGCATTTTTTGTTGTTTATTATTTCTTTTTGTTTTTGTTGTTTATATTCTTAATATTGAGTTTTTTTAAAAATAATGTAGCGTGCCGACATTAACTGCTATTCTTTTTGGAAATTTCCTGCATAAAGATGAATTTTTTGATTTTGACAGATTTAAATGTTCTCTTCAGCTACATTTTTTAATATCACTTGTTTACAACGAAATTTAAATTATTTGCGTATATTAAACTCTTTATGTTTTTAAAAATTTGATAATTTTAATTTCTTAATTCACAGCTATGTGACATACACGATATGCGTTTACTGCAGAATTGTGCAGCTACTTTGGGGTGGTCTCGGGCCCACATAATTTTGCTTATTATTATTCATATATTTTATATCTGTTTATGTCACGTGCCACCGTAAAGGAGGCATCAAAGATATTTGATAGTGTTTTCCCACATCTCAGGATATTAGCATATGCTCTTATGGCTAGCTCAATTGGAGCAAGAAGAAAAACTTAATTGGCGACTACTTTTCTAACAAAAAAAACACTAAAGATGGTAACTGAATTTGCCCTATGCACCACGTTGAATATAAACGTCACTCCCTAAAATACCCAATATAAAATATAAAAAAATTGCAAGAGCTACAAGAGATACACTTGAACTGTCAAAAATATGACTTTATTGTGAAAGTACAACGGCACCAAAGTTTGACTCGAGTAAATCGACAAGATAATATTTTTATAATAGTGTATGCGTTTCTTGCAAAAGCAAGATTTCCTCACGTGTAGCTTATATTTAGGGTTAAAATATGATGGTATAATAATTATTACAAATATGTACGCACAAAGTATAAAAATTGAACAACAATAATTTAACTGGCAATCAAAATTATAGCGCAATGGGAAGTTTCCTCAATTTGGGTCTTTTCATAAAATGAAAGTTAAACGTATTTGAGCCTGTGGTTCATTGATCATTTTCTAAATTTATTCATTAAGAAGCCTAAAATCGACTTTAAAGTAAAAAAAAAGAAAATGGCGGCGTAATGTATGATTTTGATATGTTGCAACGTCGCAAGTTTGCAATTTAAATATATCCATTTTCGATAATACACACACATTGACATAAACATGTATAAGACAGAGACAAAGTTATAGGTTGTGTATGAAACATGAGATTGCTTTTAATTTTCACCGGTAGTCATTTGACAGTTACGTTTGTTATTATTTGAGTTTAGTTTTGTCCACATTTTGTTTGTAGTTATCATCAAGTTTCACTTGTTCACACATCAACTTTACCTTTTAAGTGATTTTAAAACATTTTTGGATGTTCTGCATCATAAAAAAGTATCAATAAAATTCTAATCTCAGAATACAAATTTATTTTATTGAAGTTTTTTAAGCATTAAAGGAATATGACGGTCTTTGTTCATGGTAAAGTTATCCATAACTTTGTCATTGAAGTTCGGTATTGCAGCAATGAATTTTTTTTCTGTCAACATCGAAACAGCTGTTAATCGATCTTCACACATCGAATTCCTTAAAAATGTCTTTATCCGCTTTAAAATATTGTAAGCTGAGCAAGTTACCGTGAAAAATACCAGAATTTTCAGATTCGTCATGTCCACGGAGAGCAAGATCAAATGCTCTACAGAACTTGATGCAATTTATGATTTTTGATAAAACATACATATTTTTGTCACTTTACTCACTGTATGATAGGAATTTATCCAATAAGCCGAATCAAGTTTCGTGTTTTTTAATTAACTACTGTATTAGATTGAATAATAAACTTTAAAATATTTTATGCTTTTATTGTTTTTTAATCATAATTTAACTTGGGAAATATAAAATTTACCCAAAATGCCATTGATTTATCAATTAAATTTTGACATAACTCTTCGTTATATTCGATTTCAATATTAATAATCTTTTTAGTGATTTCAAAGTCTGGATGAGCTACAACAAAAATTCCTTTTGGTTTTTTACATATTTTCATTTGTAACTGCATTTGAGCTTCATACTTGTCCACTATCTTGTCATTTTAATAAAATTTTCAATATCCTTCGCAGGACATTTTACTTCTATAACATAGTCGTTGGTGATTGCATCTGGAGATGCACCAAAACTGGTAAGAATGGATCCAATACCAAACCACTTTTTAGTACTTAAATGGCGATTTTTTTCTAAAATTTTAATTACTTCATTTTCCAATGACAGTCCTCTTTGCATGGCAGCAGTTGGAATAAATTTTGATGCCCCAAATATGCTTTCGACTAAACTTCCATCGGTATTGCATCGACTGGCTTCATAAATTTTCGAAGCTGTAATTCTACCATATCTCAGCTCATACCACATGGTACTTTTCGATTGGTCTTTTGTTGCTACAGCTGCATCAAGACAATCTTTGTTACTCATCTTTGATGTACAAAAATTTAAAAAATTTTGTACATTCATAGATAAATCCTCATCTTGAAAGCTTATTGCAAGTTGATGCAACGATAACGAGCTATATGAAGGTGGTCGAACCATATTTAACATGAGACAATCTAACTCTTTGTTCTCATTTCTTGAAACAAATTCTCTTGCTACATTAGCCGAGCTGTCAGTTCTAATGGTGGGTGTAGTTGTTATATCTGATAACAATAAAAATTTTTGAGATGTTCCCACTTTAGATAATTCCGACTTCTTCCAGTAGCAGAGTTCTTCGGTAGGTGATGGCTCTTCGCTTCGCCTATGAAGCCAAAATAAAAATGCTATCGCGTGTTTACACCCTCCTTGCGAAGCAACACAACTATAACATTGACATTCCAAAATTACATCCTCTTGTATATTAATCTTGGCAGAGACATGGTAGCTTTGATTATGAACTTTCTGCTCCGGAGTTATTCTTGCTTGCACAAAGCTAAGGTTATCATCAAGTTTCACTTGTACGTATCCGACTGCAGAATCTCCATAAGACTGTCTGGATGATCTAAATAATATATCAAATAAAAAATAATAAACAACAAAATTTGAAATTAAATTTACCTAGCATATTTTACCCCTCGAGATTCGACACTTAAATATTTGGTGTTATTCGCAAAAAAATCAGTAATCATAACTGATGTAATGCGTGGAAGATTATTAGAGTTGGCTTTTTCAAATCCAACGTCAACTTTAAACTATTAATTTAAGAATATTTAGAATATTATTAAAATGAACGAATTTCAAATGCAAACAATATAGTTTGACGTTTCTATGTTTGTCGTTTGTCAAAATTAAAAACAATCTTATGTTTCACATACAGTGACGAGCAAAACTGTTCATAAAAATCTAGTATTCTTTAAATTTGTTTAAAACTTTACCAAAAACAAAAAAGTTTGCTGAAATATATTTTATTATAAATTAAAACACAATAAAACTACCTAAACTTGAAAAACATCCAAACAATTCAAATAAGAATAATAAAAAACATATTGTTGAAAATTATTATGAACAGTATTGCGACTGATCATAAATTTATAATTTAAACAACCTTTTGTACTTTGTATGACCTCCTTTGGTTTTAATCACTAATTGCATCCTTTTGGCATACTAGTAATTAAATTATTCAAAATTTGAGAATCAATCTTACTCCACTCATTATTTGTTATGGTCCATAACTCATCGACATTTTGGGCTGATTCTTTGCGGTTAAAATTCTTTTTAACTATACACCAAAGATTCTCGATTGGATTTAAATCGGGGACTGCGGCGGCCACTCCATCACTTTAACATTATTATAGCAAACCATTTTTAGTAATTTTAGCCGAATGTTTAGGGTCGTTGTCTTGCATAAATATGGTATCACCTACTGCACAACCAAATTTAGCAAGGCTTGGTAAATATGAGTCTTCTAAAATGTCAATGTAATCGGTTGCTTTCATAATTCCATTAATTTTTCTTAATATTCCTACCCTATCCCCTGAAACAACCCCAAACCATCATAGAGCCTCCACCAAATTTTAATGTTTCTTTCTGTAGGGCCTACATTTTATCATACCATGACCAAACACGGCCATCTGATCCCATTCGATTAATTTTCGATTCAGCTGACCATGTAACCAACCCCAGTCATCTACAGTCCAATTAATATGGTCTTTTGCGAATTTTAAACGCTTTTTATGTACTTCGCTTAATAAAGGTTTTCTTATTTTAGTTTTAGCTTTCATACCAACTTCCTTTAAACATCTACGAACGGTATCATTAGAGACATTAATTTTAAGTTGTCTCTGATAGTATTATTGGCCTCTACGGCTTTTCTGCAGCTCAGACACTATTAACTTGCGAATAATTCTTTTTGTTTGAGACGAAAGCTTCTGCGGTCGTCCTCCTCTGTTAATTTCTGTGGTAATTTTAAATTTCTTTCTTAATTTTGTAACAAGGCCTATTGAAACCGCATGTTTGCTTGCAATTTCTCTTACTGAAATACCTGTTTTAATAGATTCAGCGATCTTCTTTTTAAATCTTCCTTAATACGAATAGGCATTTTTATTTTCTATATTAAATGAAAAATTGATCAAGAATACTTAAGTTATAATTAAGTTAGCACTTACTCAGTACAAATAAAATAAAATAATAACGGTTAAACTTTCGTTTCACAGCAAATAAAATTACTTTCTTGACACTTGCAAAACTGTTCACTTCGAACGTCACCTTAGCAATGTGATAATAATATAATAAAACTGTTGTTTTGCAAAATAGTATAAGTTATCAGTGCGTCATGCATTACTTCTCATATGATCAAATGTGGGATGTAGATTTTATACATATTTCGGTAATATTATATTTATAGCAAAAATTTACTTATTGTGAACAGTTTTGCTTGTCACTGTACAACGAATAATTTTGTCTCTGTCTTTCACATGTATACGTCAATACGTGTGTATTATCGAAAAGGAATATATTTAGATTTCGAACTTGCGACGTTGCAACATATCAAAATCCTATAAATGTCGGCCATATTGTTTTTTAAATTTCAAATCGATTTTTACGGCTTTCGAAAATCTACCAAAAAAACCGTCGAATAGGGGTCCCTTAATAATTGATTTCTTTTATAATTTGAAAAAAACGTAAATTTTTTTAGGAAACTTCCCATCTCCACACAATATTATAACAAACAATATAAAGACAGCACAAAACACTTATCTCATTTAACTAAAGACTTTGATGTTGATTGTCCGAAGGTGAATTAATAATTTTCTTCCAATGAATTCTACGGTGAACTTTTTAGGCATTTTTTGTTGTTTATTATTTCTTTTTGTTTTTGTTGTTTATATTCTTAATATTGAGTTTTTTTTTAAATAATGTAGCTTACCGACATTAACTCCTACTTTTTTTGGAAATTTCCTGCCTAAAGATGAATTTTTTAGATTTTGACATATTTAAATGTTCTCTTCAGCTACATCTTTTATTTTCACTTGTTTACAACGAAATTTAGATTACTTGCGTATATTAAACCCTTTATGTTTTTAAAAATTTGATAATTTTAATTTCTTAATTCACAGCTATGTGACATACACGATATGCGTTTACTGCAGAATTGTGCAGCTACGTTGCGGCGGTCTCGGGCCCACATAATTTTGTTTATTACTCTTCATATATTTTATATCTGTTTATGTCACGTGCCACCGTAAAAGAGGCATCAAAGATATTTGATAGTGTTTTCCCACATCTCAGGATATTAGCATATGCTCTTATGGCTAGCTCAATTGGAGCAAGAAGAAAAACTTAATTGGCGACTACTTTTCTAACAAAAAAAACACTAAAGATGGTAACTGAATTTGCCCTATGCACCACGTGAAAAAAAAAATTTAAAACCCTAAAAAGATTTTCTTTATAAGAAAATACAATTGAAAAAAAAACTTTACCTCGTAGATGGTGTAATCGAGAATTAAAGGCAAGTACTTGGTTAATGCTGAGTCACAAAAATATTCAGATGATGTAATCCTCATAAAGAGACAACTAATTTCACCTCGTAAACAAACGACAGGCAAAAAAAGTACTCGATAAAGCTTGTTACACAAAATAATTCCAATACGAAGTGGCAAAAAAATATTCCAAAATTTCCGTGCCAACGGTACATCTAAGAATCTTTCCAACCAACAACCAACTTACGAAAAGCACCTTAGTTGCAGATAATGTGTTTTATGGTCTAACGATAGCAAGTAATCAAAAAGTAGTAATCCAATTTTCAACCGTAACACACGATTGATATTGGATTACTTTTATCTAATTATTTAGGTTTGCATAATGAACACAATGAGTCGTGTTTCGTTTACTTTCATATTTTTTTTACATAAAATAATTAAAAATATTGTAAGTTATTATTTTCTGCAAGAAAAAAATTGTTTTTTACCCTAAATTATTAAACTATTTTCCATAAGGGGTTAAGGATTTAACAATTTTACGGAAGTTTCCCAAGCGACAATTTTTCTGATCACAACTTTTGCAGTGTGAACTTCTGAGTTTCAATGCTAATTGCTCTATGACATATTATTTTGACAAATATAAGAAAATCAAGATAGCATAGCGCAGTGCGCTACGGACGCGTTGGTGCTATACAAGGTAAGTGAGTTAACACTTTCCACGTTTTCCCCACCTAGCTGCCTGTTTTAAAGGATGCACCAACATACAAATACATTGTAGGTTTGTTTGAAAATTTTGATAAATCTCCAAAACTCGACTAGTTGTAAATTTTAATATAGGACCTGGTCTACAAAAAGGGGGGCTTCCGTTCGAAAATCAGCGTTCGAGAAACTATTGTACATTTTAAAGATTAAACTATAGGATCCCTTAAGTAAATTTACGAGTAGTAATGCAACAGTCAGGTTAGTGGAAAGTATAAATATAGTTTTTCTGGCGTATAATGCATGTTTTCTACCTTCCACCCTTCTGATGTATTTTTCTAATAGTCCAGATCTATTTAAAAACACCATTTCTGTTTTTTTCATATTTTCTACTAGGGTAAATCCATTTTCTTTAATTACGCTTTTATAAAAATATTTTTAATAGCTAAACTATTGTACATTTTAAAAATTAAACTATAGGATCCCCCTTAAGTCGTGATTTTGCAACATCAGTTATAGTGGAAAGAATAAAATAGTGGATTGCAGTTTTCTACCTTTCAATGTTCTAACTAATGGCGGATTTATTTAAACGCCATTTCGTCATTCCATTTTCTACTGAAGGGTAAATCCATTTTCTAATGAAATTCAGTTTATTTTTTATTTTTTGGTATTAAGGGATTAGCTAGGGAGTTAGTGTAATAATGTTTATTTGTATAATATAAAATGTTCTGAAGATATTATGTCCAGGATAATTTTATCAAATTAAACAATTTAAACTTTCTTTTCCCAACAAGACACTGCCCAAGAAGTGTTGTAATATTCAACTTGTTAATTTAAGGACTTTCCGGCTGCTGAAAATCCAGTGATAGGCGAAAATTATACACCAACACTTGGAAAAGATTCATACATACAATAATTATCAATTTCTAAATGTTAGAGATTAAATATGGTGATGACTGATGATTTTGTATAAGATAAAGTTAAACTATTGATTATAAGTTAATATTGTAAAAAGATTATCCACAGTTAAAAACACAACAAAAATCAGAGCAGAATTAACTTTAGTTTAGCTCAAAATTAATACAAATAAATAATTTGCTGCTCCGCAAAATAATAATTCTTAAAATATTAAACTTACCAGGGTTATTCTTACCACTTGTTATTCTTTTCAACTATACCTTTGTAAGTTTGACGACTATGATTGAATTATAGTAGTTTGTTTAAACCTAAACAAGCCTTGACATTTTTACTGATCGACCAGATCGAACAGATTATGCAAACAAGTGTACGAAAGTCATGTATACAAAATTCAACTATGATGGTTGTACATGAAAATGACCGACTCAGGAAGTAATCTGAAGTAATTTTCAAATCGGCCGCCATTAGTGAAAATAAATTCAACTCCTATTCAATATTTAAATAATTTGGCAAGAATGGAAAACTTCATTTAATGTCAACCTTTATAATCCATGTGAGTAATTTTAAGTTTTACGCTTTGTACGTCGAAAATTAGTGAGTATTTGCGCAAACTTAAAAAATTAAATGAAGTCACAATTTACTATCACTATCCCTTCGACCTCATTCAGTGCCGTTTTGACCAATAGTTGGTGGTGCACTATTAATAATTATCGACTTGCCATACAATTAAGAGGTTTTCTTGTAGCACGTTTAACATCTCAAAAGAATTTTCAAAAAGTAATTCCAAATTTTACAGAAATTAAAAAAAAACTACGGATGCGTTGGTGCTATACATGGTAAGTGAGTTAAGGAACCAACACTTTCCAAATTTCCCCACCTAGCTGCCTGTTTTAAAGATGCATCACACATAAAATACATTGTAGGTGTGCATACATTGGAAACCACCACAGTGGGTATTGCCGTACAAAACCTTGTTTTTGCAGATTACGTCGACCTACAGCTTTTCCACAATCGCTCTACTAAAGGAGGACATCAAGAAGCTCCTAGATAGAAATAGACCCAGAGTCATAGCCGGCGACATGAACGCCAAACACTCCGACTGGCACAGTCGGAAAACCAACACAGCTGGGCGTGCCCTACATAACCTCGCCGCCCACCTAAACTTCAATGTTGGCGTTCCCACAAAAGTCACCCACGAAGGCGCAGTAGACCTCTACCAAGACGACATCCTCGACATCGTCCTCATCAAGAACGTCTCGATGCCTTACCAACTGACGACTACCCCGTCCTATTTTTTTTAAGTGACCTTGCTAACCAGGAAGAAGATTAAAGATACTCCCTGAAGATTACCTGGCCAGTATTCTACGACCACGTTTTGCACAACAATGGCAGTATCCCAATAATCGAATCACCAACCGACCTGGAGGACTACGTGTCCACTCTAGAAGGAAGGATCGCAGCTTCACTGCAAGCCGCGAAAAATTCCATAAGGGCTTAAGGATTTAACAATTTTACCGAAGTTTCCCAAGCGACAATTTTTCTGATCACAACTTTTGCAGTGTGAACTTCTGAGTTTCAATGCTAATTGCTCTATGACATATTATTTTGACAAACATAAGAAAGTCAAGATAGCATAGCGCAGTGCGCTACAGACGCGTTGGTGCTATACAAGGTAAGTGAGTTAAAGAACCAACACTTTCCACATTTCCCCCACCTAGCTCCCTGTTTAAAGGATGCACCACACATAAAATACATTGTAAGTGTGCTTGAAATTTTTTGATAAATCTCCGAAACTCGACTAGTTGTAAATATTAATCTGTGACCTGGTCTACGAAAAGGGGGCTTCCGTTCGAAAATCAGTGTTAGAGAAATAAGCTGTTAAAGATAAACAACACGTTTCGTCAGTACGAGTAGTAATACAAAAACTACTTAGTATTATTGTAGCATAGAATATGTTTTTCTGGCGTATAATCATGTTTTTACCTCATAATTTGATGTATTTTTCTTAGTCCAGATTTTCAATAAAATTCTGTTTTTTTTTCGTATTTTCTCTTCTTTCTTTTCTTTTTTTTCTTTTCTTCTTTCTCTTCACTTTTAGTAAACTTTTAAACAAGTTCAATCTCAAACTCAATCTGAATCGGCAAAAAAGTTGAAAATAATTTTTCAACCCCCTTCCTAGGGCCCCTGAAGGAAACTGAAGGATTTTCAGTACAAATAAACCTCCATCTGTCAATGGCTTATTTAAATGTCAGTGCTTCTTTATCGATATATAGGCGCTACAGCCAAAACCCGTTATTTCAAAACCTGATCCATAAATTTTCAACGCATAAAGACCGTAGCCCCATCCCGGCCCCCACCTCAGCAACCTCCCGCTGCACTTGAGAAAACTCATCAATAAGAAGCGTCACCTGCAACTTATAGCGCGCAAGACATGGGATCCCGAGGATAGAAGACTAGCTAACCTAACAAAACACGAGCTGACCTCCGAGCTCGCCAAATTCGAATCGAAAATGGTCCAAGAAACTGGCGAGCTCTCGTGCCAAGACAACTCTACCTGGCTCTTGGCAAAGGCGATACGTAAGATTGACACACAGATCCGACCCATCCACGGACAACAAAAAATGGCATACACGGACGAGGAGAAATTGAAAGTGTTCTTGGACACACTGAAATCCCAGTTCACCCCCAACAACAAAGACATGGATGACGACTACATCACCGAGGTCAACAGAAAAATGACTGCCCTTCTCATCATCGCTGACTCCCATCCGATCGAGCCCACATCCTTTGAGGAAATCCACGAAGAAATCCTGAAAGTCACAAAAAAATAAAGCTCCAGGCCTAGAGGGAATCACTAACGCCGCTCGCACGGCGCTGTCCAAAAAAGTCATAACAGCAGTCACGGGTATAGTAAACTCGGTACTCAGATTTAAGCATTTCCCGGACAAGTGGAAGACAACCGACTTGATCGTCCTACACAATCCCGAGAAAGATAAAACCTTTCCTCAAAATTACAGACCTATCAGTTTCCTACTCTTCCTCGAGAAGATTGCGGAGAGGATTATCTTCAATCTCCTCATGCGAGCCATAGAGGAAAACATCGTCATCCAGGACGAACAGTTCGGTTTCCGATCGGGACACTCCACTACCCACCAGCTACTGCGGCTCATCGAGCAGATTACCCTTTCCTACAATGTGAAGAAAGTCACAGCAGCAGTTTTCCTTGACGTGTCGAAGGCCTTGGACAAGGTATGGCATCAATGTTTACTTTTTAAACTGTTTTAAGCCATAATCCAACCCGAACTCATCAAATTGATCGTGTCCTACCTATAGAACAAGAAGTTCTAGATCAAGTTAGAAAGCACCCGCTTCACGGTAAGAAAGATCACCGCAGGCGTGCCGCAAGTCTCCCTACTATTTCCGACCCTCTTCTGCATTTTCGTTAGCGATTTGCTTAAAACGGCGAAAACTTCTCTGGCGCTTTATTCAAACAACATAGCTCTAGGTGGGATGAGCACCAGTTGCGCGTTTCTCGTTTTTGTTACTTTTGTTTGTTTTGTTCATAGGGCCACCTGTGCTTCCTGGAGATAGATATAATAGGTTGAGTATTGCTTACTTCATCATTAAAAGGAACTACCCCACTGTTTATAGCCCTGGTAAGGAAATGTTACAACATGAAATGATCAATCGAAATGTGGTTGAACTGATAAAAAGTTAGACTTGGATTGCTTAAATTCGGTCTACAATAAGAATTCCAAAGTCCACCGAGTTTCTTTTAATGATGAAGTAAGCAATATTCAACCTATTATTTCTAGTTTCTCCAGTAGTGGGAGCATGAATTTATCGAACCAATTGCAAAAGAGGTCGACGTTAATAATGAATGATACATTTGAATTTATGCCACGGTAAAAGGTGGTATCAAAGGGATTGATGGTATTTTCCCAAATCTCAGGGTATTGGCATATGCTCCTATGGCTAGCTCAATTGGAGCAAGAAAAAAAACTTAATTGGCGACTTCTTTTCAAGCAAAAACTAAGGAAAGTAACTCAATTTGCCCTAGGCGCCACGTGATTATAAAACGTTACTCCCAAAAAAATTCTACCCAAATCACGAAGAGTAGCTTTTAGAAAAGAAGTCACCCGATATAAAATAAAAAATTGCAAGAGCTGCAAGAGATACGCTTGAACTGTGAACAAATAAATTTATTGTAAAATTACAACGGCACCAAAGTTTGATTCGAGCAAAAAAATAAGTAATATATAATTGCGTTTGTGTTTCTCGCAAAAGCAAGATTTCCCCGCGTATAGCTATATTTAGGGTTACAATATGATGGTAAAAAAATATTATATATCTGCACAAAGCATAAAATTGAATAACAATTAAACTAACTCGCAATCAAATTTTTAGCGCAATATCTACGCAATATTATCACAAACAACAAAAGACAGCACAAAACACTTATCTCATTTAACAGACTTCGATGTTGATTGTCCGAAGATTAAATATTAATTTTCTCCAAATGAAGTTTCCAAATAAAACAGCCTGACAGAACATATACGGCACCAATAATAATCCACAAAAAACAAAACTTCGTAAAACCACAATGGTACTCCAAGGCGAAAGGTACCAAATCTCATATCCACCAGATCGAACAGTCCCAAAAAAGGAAACTTGGTTAATATTGACCTATGAAGGGACCCTAAAAGGATTTTCTTTTGAGAAAATATATTTGCAAAAAATAGAACTTTACCTCGTAGATGGTGTAATCGAGGGTATAATTTAAACGAAGGCAAATACTTGGTTAATGCTGAGTCAAAAAAACATCCAAATATCCACGTTGCACAAAATAATCCCAATTACGGAGCGGCAAAAAATATACCAAAATTTCCGTACAAACGGCACATCTAGAAATTCTTACAACCAACAATCAACCAGCGAAAAATACCTTCTAAAAATTTTAGTTGTGGATCATGTGCTTTCTGGTCTCAAGATAGCAACTATCAAGAGAACAGAGCCGCACTTCAATATTTCAATAAATAAAAATTCCATTTTCAACCGTGACACAAATTAAAATTAAAAGCAAAAACTATTAGATTCTACGAAGCTTACCGAGTTTACAAAGAATTTTCGAATTTGAAAATATGAATATCATTATTGTTAGAACAGAACTGTCGGGGACGGGTAATAAAACCAAACTCCGATTTTGACCATTTTTGAAGTGGATTATGAAAGATGATGCCCTAATTAGCGCATAAAAAAATAAAATTTGCGTATTATTCACACAATTTTGAAAAAAATGGCTTTAAAAATTTATTAACAGTGCAATTTACTCATTGACTCTATTGAACTGTAACCCTGCCCACCAAAATTAAAATGGGTTGTGGCAACATTTCAAATACCAGAATCTCGCTTTTTACAACGAATTATGAAAGATAATGGTGTAATTAGCTAATAAAAAAATTAAATTTGTGATCGGACAATAAATTTCCGAAAAAAAATCACTTTTTGTGTAAATTCGTTTCTGATGTGGTTGCGCTGTCAAAACCTACTCTCCGCACCACTACGCGACCCCCAGGTCGCTTCGAGGGTTCCGAGCGGTTTTGACACGCGCTTTACTTTCTAAAACATCCTCCAGCGGCTCCAACTCGAAAAGTTTGAAGTTGATGCGACGGATCTCAGAGACCGACTGGTATCTCCACCACTAGTCACTGTCAACCCAGGCACAGCACACGTACCGTCTACAGAATGTTTTCCATATTTGGTGTTTTAATACACAAAAATACACTTACATGTATTTCTTATGGGAAAATTGCAATTTTCAATATTAAATTGTGGCTTTATTACAAGTCCGACAACTTTCATCATCACCTTAAAAGATTCGTATTTTTACGCTCTTTAGTTTGGTTGAACTATTTTTATAGGAAAAGTGTATTTTCGAAGACAGGTTTCTTACCTCGACCCGAACTGTCTTTCTTTTATGAATTAATATAGCTCCAAAAGTTGACAGGATTTTCTCCTACGTGAATCTCCAATCTAAATTCGATTAAAATATTATGCTACCCTATCGGCAGAAATATTATACCAAACTTCATACGTCAATCTTGCAAGCTGGCAGTGAGCATAATTTAAACTTAAAATAAATTGATAAACCTTTTCATCTCTAAAATTTTCTTTCTGAGTATCTGATGTAACTAGATATTTTTGAGCTTTCAGAATTGAATTACATGCAGTAAAAACATCATAAGCTGTCATTTTGGTGAAAATCACACCAAATCCAATAAATTATTTATCAAATCCTTATTCATTTTGATCGCAACTTCCTCGATAAATTTTAATAATTAAACTAATTATTAAAAAAAATTATTTTTCTAGTAATTCGGATTATATAAAAAAAACTGTACAAAAATCAAACAAATTCTCTTCATCTGCTTTGCTTCTAAATTTTTACTGTAGTATAGTAACATGATAACATTTTCAAACTTGTTGAAAAAAATTATATTTTAAAAGTAATTATAATTAATTGAATTTTTATCATTAAAGTTTTTCAATTTTGTTAGTAAATCAGTATAGTCTTCATTTTCTAATTCATTACTTTTTAATTTATTATACTCCACGTCATACTTTCTCCTTTCATTTTTAACATAAACGGGCAATTTTTTCGTTCCATGTAATTTAATATTTACTTTATTCAAAAATCCTTTATTATCACTAGGTCCTGCCTAAAAATTAAAAACCTTGTTAGTTATATCAATATTACTTTAGCTGTCGTTCAATTTTGCTCTTCAACGAAAGATTTGGCAAACCAAACTTTCTCAATAATTACTCATTTATTGATTACTGATGAATAGAAAACCCAATGAAATGGTATTATTGTGACATTTGTTTTTTTACCTTGTCAATCACTGTAACGTTCCATAAGCCATTAGCAAGCTCTCCCCAGGTAGCCACTGACATAAAAGTCCAATCTTTAAAGCCTTTTGTCGACTTGTCCAGTTTCCTTTTAGACAAAATCTGCACTTGCGTTCCTGTGTATTATTAAAATTTAATTACAATTAAGGAAGTAATTAGGGACTAATTTATTAAATAAATATAACAGATTAGCAATGTACCTGCTGGAGATGTTAAGTATATATCCAATGCGCCTCGTATTGTATAATTTAAAGAAATTTTAACTTCTACGTGCTCTAAATACTGTAATTCATTTTGTGTTCCCTTACAGCCATCGGAATTAAAAGTTACCGTCACGGGTTTATTAAAGGAAATTTTATTAGAGTTTCTAAAATTGCATATTAATCTTATGTCATTAGAAAAGTTTAGTAAATGTAGCTTACAGTGAAACAGGTTGAATGATACAAATCGATTTTTCTGGAATGGTAATCCAGTCTACTGCATTTTTAACAAGGCTATAAGCATTCATTAATCCAAATCCAAAGCGCGTGTTAAACCAAAATCCCGCAGCATTTTTTTTCCACCCGGGATTGTCGGAAACTGGAGATACTTCTGATGTCCACACTATCAAATGTTGAACGTCTCTCCATGTAAGATTAGAACTAAAGTAAGTATACAATTATTAAAAAGAAATTTTATTAAAATAAAGGGTAAATATTTCCGTATTTCTTACTTGGCTTCTAAAGCTAGTGCTATAATTCCAGCAGCCAGGGGAGCAGAAGCTGATGTTCCTGTGTGCTTTACAGTGCATTGATTATGTAAGTCTGTAGTTGCCTGTTATAAAAATTTTACAGTGAAAGCTAAAATTGCTGTACTACCTTCTTACTATCATTTGATCTTGATAAGCACCAGATGAATACGTAACCGCCATTGTAGAAGCGCACTCTTCGCCATACCATGGAAATTCACCCCTTTGAGATGCACTTCCAATTGAAATAGTATATGGGCTAGCTAAATATCCATCACAATTGCAATTATCTCCGTGATTACCACCGTTACCAGAAGCCCATACATAAATAGAACCTTTACCTTGACGCCCCTAAAATAAAACTATCCTTAAACAGCGCTGTTTTTTAAAAGTATTTAAAAATTGTAATTTATTAGTAAATTGGAACAATTGTACTTACACAGAGTGTTACGTAACTAATGGACTAAAGCCAGTTTACATATTATATCTTATCCTGATTTGGAGTTATAGTTAAATTAAAGTTTTAAACAAGTTTAATTCATTTGTCTATAACTTCAAATCAGTTTACTTCAAGATATATTACTATAAAGCTGTCAAATTCCGCAACATTTAGCATTTGTACTTACGCTTGTTATCCCTCGCACGAGAGCTTCGTTTGCTAAGCGGCCTGGACCGTCAACGGTTTTTCCATCATCGTTCGGACCCCACGAAGCGCTGTATATATCAACAAGTTCATGAGCATATCCCAAAGCTGTTCCTTCTATCCTGTCGTTAACTAATCCGTCCAACAATTTCACCCCTAATTATGACAGATTTAAAAAAAAATATTAATCAGACTTTACAGAAAATACCAAAACATTATTATGATAAAGCAATATTAAACAAATTATATTTTTCTAATTTTCCTATTGCTTCCTTAAATTATAATTCCTTTTTATTATTTATACCTCCGACTTTGGCGTTGTAGGCAATTCCAACGCCGCATTTGCCATTATTAGCAGTCATTGCTACTTCTCCAGCGCATCTTGTACCATGACTATTTTTACGGAACGAATCGTATTGTGGCATTGGATCATTATCATCTTCATTACAATCCCAGCTTATTTTCGCATCCTGATACATAGTTACAACAAATAAAATATTAAAAGTTTTGATTTTTTTCAGTTAAATCTTACATAATTATCTTTCAAGTCATCATGGGTGTATTCAATGCCATCATCCAAAATAAGTACTCTAATTCCTTTTCCTGTTATTCCTTCTTTGTATACGTCCAATACATTTAAATCTAATTTTGGTAAATCTGATCTTGTTCTGGTGTCTTGCTGTTAATTATAAATTTTGAATAATTATATTAGTAATAATAGCACACTCGTGGATATATTTTACCATATACCATTCTTGGGTCCACAACTCGTCATTGAAGGTTCTGTCGTACACCGCTACAGGGGGTCTTTTTACAGACGCCTTTTCATTTTCTAAACGTTTGCTTCGATTTAATGGAATTTCAGATAAATCTCTAATGATCTGAAAGTCTCGCTTTTGGCGTTGTAATACTCGTGGTTGATCAATCCATAATATCTGTCAGTAGGAAAACAATAATTTTGAAAAAATTAAAACTATTTTGTATAAACTTGTAGTAAATAAGTTCGCTTGGGTTAAATTCTATTATTTTTATTAAAAATTACCCGGTTGTCGTTGACTAGATGTTTTGATAATTCCAATCCACGTTTGGTATGAAAAATAACGTCGGTATCAATTGGTACAAATAAGTAGGTGTTAGTGAAACCAAGGACCTATAAAAAACGTTAAAATTAAAATGATTAATTTGTAGGGTACTATATTTTTTCGCTTTACATAAAACACGTGCGTTTAATTATACTAGGAGAACATGAAATATCCGACATTGGTGTGCCATATGCTTGATTTTGATATTTATCAAAATAGCAATAAGCAGGTGTTAACAGTAGTTGGGAACGTGACCCCCTTTTATACCAACGTCTGCCTCGCACGTGCTTTCAATGTATTTTAATGTCTCTTACTAACACATCGAGTAATTAATCCCCTAGCATACGTGATTTGAAAATAGGGGACTTGGCTGTAGAGCGCGCTTTCAGTCTAACACTATTGTGTTCCGTTAATGCTTCTCTTTTATAGCACGTGCTGAGTTTGATGTATTCTATAATTAAATTATTCATTGAGGGAGGTTGCACCATATTGGTTTTTGATCTATTTTTAGGGGTAGCGCGTGCCAGAATGATTACATATACCTTCAATTTTATATTTTCCTGATATGAAGCGCCGGTTTTCGCGCGCCGGCTTCGCCCGACGCCTACAAATCGATGCGGACGCTTGCTGATTTACAAAGACGCGTCGCGGCGTCCCTTCATAACGTCGACATCGCGTGCTAAATTTAGATGCCCCGCATTTACATTTGCTTTCTCTGTTTATCGCAATAATGTAAAACAGTTGCATTACAATAGTTTTGCGCTTTTAGTAGCGTGCACTAATAGCATGTATATATTAGTAATTGTAGTTATTGATTTGATTTATTTAAAATCATAGTTTCTTCCATTTAATTATGAATAATATTAACAGTTTAAAATAATTTATAATTTAGTATTTTGGTCGATAAATATATTTTTAATGCAATGCATTTACAGGAAGGGCGTATACAAACAATACGCAACTCGCGGTCCACGTCAGCACTTTGCGCAAATTTTACGGTTTTTTTTTTAATTTGGCCGTGAAGTTTTACATATTTAATATTTCAAAAAAACAAATTTTAAAGTCAAAGTTACAAAAGTAGATTTCATTAGCGATTCTTAGATTTTTCTTAAAATGTTGGTTTGCTTACAAAAATTAGCCCAAAGTGACATACAGGAAGTGCTAATGTTAATATTATGTTACAATGTTCTGGAATATTCAGGAGGGGGAATTATTTCCAATTTATTAAAATTTAATAATGCGAATAACGAATGTGATTACGAGTATTGCGGTACGAGCAGCTAAAGAGTTTCATAATTCATTCGAGGGAGTAATTTGTTTCTTATTGCATAGATATGTTACCGTGAAAGTGGTTATTGTAGTGAAAGTATACAGTTACTATGGACTGTAGACATTCACTAGACTGCTTAGGTAATGTAGACAATTTACTTTCGATTAAAAAAAATCTACTTTTACTAGTGAGAGTCTACAATATCTAGTGTATGTATACTTCTCCTATAGAGGTCAGAAAAAGTAGATTGACAATAGATTGTTACTCTCGTTTTTACACGAAAATGTGTGAAAATGAGGTTTAATTAACAGTTTAAATAATAAAATTTGTGGTCGGTCAACAAATTTTGGAAAAATACACTTTTAGGGTGAATCCGAGATTTTCCGTGGTTGCGTTAGTCAAAACCGGCTCTCCGCAGTCTCCACTCCGGCTGCTACAGGCTGTTTTGACAAATGCTTTACTCTTTAAATCTATCCTCCAAGGACGATCCTACTCGGAAAAGTTTGAATGTTCGCCATGTTTGACCAGTCGCTCAGGAAGCGACTGGTAGCTTCCCATCACTTGTGACTGTCGGTCTATGTTACCTACAGCGCATACACTGATGATAGAATGTTTTCCATATTTGGCATAATATTACGCAATAATACACTTACATGTGTCTATGGGAAAATCATAATTTTCAAAATTGAATTGTGGCCTTATTAGAAGTCCGACTAAATTCATCCTAACCTTAAAGAGCTTGAATTTTTCTGCTCTTTCGTTTGGTGAAGCAATTTTTATAAAAAAAGTGTATTTTCGAGTCAGGGTTAGTCGACTCTTGCTCTATGTTAATATAAAATTAATATCTTCTTCTTCTTCTTAAATTAGGACTAGGTTCTGTAATATATAACAATAACCTCGACAAAGACCCAAAGCTACTGCCAGTACTCTGACCATATTATTTGTTTTACATCTGAAGTAGTTTGCTAGACTGGCTTCAGATGTGCCTGTTACCCTATAGTATTGTTAATGATGGCAATTCATTAACATATGTAGGATTATGCTAGGACATGTGACATAGGAAAAATTAATATAAAATATAAAAATAAAAATTTTAATATAAAATAAACAAAATTTAAATTTTATTCCACATTTTCTAGACGGTATCAGTGACTGTATACATTCACTAGTAAAAGATTATTTTTTATATTATGGTAAACTTTCACTGTCCATATCAGTGAAAGTATACCTTTACTGGGAATTGTATACATTTCCTAACAATACACTTTCACGGTAACATATACAATAAAGATTAAAAGTATATTTTATCGAAATAAATGGTTCAAAAGCAAAGTTATGAGATTGAAAAAAGCAAAATTTACAAAAATATTTAAAGATTGGTAGAATTTTATTTGTATTTGACGCTCCAAGATAGAAAAACCAATGTTTTCATAAGAGAAGATTGCGAAATACAAGACGTAGTTAAGTGGAGCAAAAACCAGAAAGAAAGAATGGAACAGCCATGTAGAACGTATGGAGGATGGAAGACTGGCAAAAGTTTGTAAAAATGGACAGCCGAAGAGCAAAAGACTACCGGGACGACCGCCTAAGAGATGAGCCCAAAGCTGGCTTTCCTCGTCAGTGGAGTGAGAGAGACAAGACAAACAGGAGTAATCCTAATCATAAGAAGAAGAAGAAGAAGGAAGAATTATAAGAGCTGTAGAAATCAGGAAACCTATGCAATCCGTACAAATAAAAGAAATTAATACAACAACTGGGTATTAGAAAATAAAAATAATAAAATGTTGTACTGAACGTAAAAATTCCGCTAAATAGATATTATGAAAGAGTTTAGGTTTAGATTGACTGAGAAAAGTAAGAGAGATCATTAAAGATTTAAGAAATACTACGGATTTACATAGATACGCTCATTAGAACTTAAGTAATTAGGGATTAGTACGAAGTTATAAGCCAAATTGTTCATTAAGGCTAGGCCTCCCATCTTTCTTTAAAATTGATATTATACATATAAATTTAAAAACAACTTTTGAAAAATAGCTATTACTTTTTTAAATAACCTCAAAAATATTACCTCTGTATTTCATAGTGATATCTTAAGGGATTTCCTAAATGACTACCAAAAATAAAAATAAAGAGTGTGTCATTCTTGGAGCCTACCCTTAACGTACTGCATGCGTCATTAAAAAGTAGAAACTTTCCCAAAACATAGAAAACATCATGCATGGTACCAATACCTAAAGTAACAAATAACAGTAACAAGAGTATAGACCAATAAGTTTAAAGCCCATACATGAGAAAATTTTAGAACACGAGATATACTGAATGAATTAAAGAATAAACTCCACGATAAAACAGAACATGAAAGAACAGAACAGTGAAAAAACCAAACAATGAAAAATCAGAACAATGAAAAAACAGAAAAGGGAAAAAGAGAACACTTAAATAACAAAACCTTGACAAAAGAAAACACTGAAAAATGAGAAAATTGGGATGAAGTTTTGTCAATTGTTTGCATGAGTTTTGATTATTTAGTTTTTAGTTTTAAAACGTATTACACCGAAATAACATATTTTAACAATTTTTTGGTCCAGCTGAGACGTATGTGTAAGAGAATGCTGTAATGCGTATAAAATATTGAATAGTGACGTTCTAAGAACTATTATTAAAATTTTTATATTGCGTATATTTTTAGAGTAAATCCGGAATTTGACGTGGTTGCGTTAGTCAAAACCGACCCTCCGCTCCGGTTGCTACGGGCTGTTTTGACAAACGCTTTACTAACTAAAAATATTCTCTTAAACCGGTCTTACTTAACAAAGTGTAGAAGAGTTAAAAGCCTTCTATATATGTATGTAGAGAAGAAATATTGTGATATTGGGCAGCAATTAAATACGCAAAACTGATAACAAAATCATAATTAAATAATAAAAACTCATGAAAATAATTAACAAAACTTTATTCTGTTATTCTCATTTTTCAGGGTTTTTTTGCCAAGGTTCTGTTATTTCAGTGTTCTCTTTTGTCAATGTTCTGTTTGTTCGTTGCTCTGTTTTATTGTTGTTCTGTTTTTTTATTGTTATGTTTCATCTTTGTTCTATTTTTTCATGTTCTGTTCCGTTCAGTCACCATTGGATTTAAGTCTATTGCAATCCAATGGAAATGAATTATGTTTGCCCTACTTTTTGCTTTTTATTATTATTGTAAATTATTTTTGTATCGTATGTAAAAAAATAGGGTCAGTAAAATAAATCTATTATTATTTATGTCATGTTATGTTATTTATAAAAGCAATTTGTTTAAAAAGAAATGGCTGACAAAATTATTTACTCTTGAAACATTTTCACCTCTATAAATACAATTTATTTTAAATGACGAAATTGTAGAATTTTTCTGTTTGCATAAAAAGTTTTATCTTTAAGAGAAAGCCATTTTAGAAAGGAAAGAGTCGATAAGTTAATTATTTTTTTTACCAAGAGGTGGAACCTAATTGTATGCCCAGCACTATGCAATGCCCAGGCTAAACGATATAAAGATACCTATCTGGTATTGGTAAAAATGTATTCGGCAAATTTATTAGTAATCTAGAAAAGTAACCAAAGTAAACTTTTTAACCGAGTTAATAAATTCAAACCAGTTCTCGAAAATTTTATTTTTATCAAACTAGGTATAAAATGAAATATATTTATATAACCATATCATTTTTATGTTTTTGTCCGTTAAAATGGGATATGTTAAAAAAATATGATTATATTTTACATACGGAGAGTCACAAAAAGGATAGCAACCAAAACTTAGGTACTACTCTTCCAATTTCGCAAAATCGAAAAATAGTAATTTAGTACACAAAATAAATTAAACATTTTTATTTCCGAATATATGTATAACGAATAATCAAATTCCAGCTCCCTGCAGTTAAGAATATGTGGTATACACAATAATTGCCATCGACCATGTATTTATCTAATTTCATGCAAATACCTTATTTATGCATGTATCCTGATAAAGGGATAAAAAATAAAGTAGACTGAGAATTTCGATACGAATGAATTAATTCAGCGCTAATCCAACACATTGTTCTAAAATAGAACAGATGCTAAAGCGACCTACTATTTAAACAGATTAAGAAGCTATGTAATGTACTGGAAAAACTGTATTAGTAATCACATCAATTTAACAATTACTTTAATAAATTTTTTCTTTTATTATTCTTTTTAGAATTTAATATTAATTTATAAAATCAACTTCGATATTTTCCAAAAAATTTCGAACAATTAATGAAAAGTTAAACCTAAATGATGCCAATTAAGTATTCCTCCTACAATATCCCGGTGAAAAACATTGCTTAGCATGTAAAAAAGACTAGAAAACAGACCAATAAGCCTCTAAAGCTGGTAATAGAGATTAATAGATATTCCTTAATTACAAGGTCTCTTCAACAAAATAATATTGGCATTTTCTATAAAAATCAATAAAGTGGTTTAAAATTTATATGGTATATTATGTATACGGTCAAAAATGCAAATTGGACTTTGACGTCTATCGCCGGTCAATGACGTCAATTTTGTCCTGTCTTTGACGTGATATTCAATTCAAGATGGATAATGATGTAAATTTTTTAACTGATTTTAATATTTACGCATTAGAGACATCATAATTCTATTGCAAATTCAATCAAGCAATTTGAGCGGAGGTTTTCATTGAAAGACGAAAAATGCTTTACGGGTTGTCGCCTTAGGATAATGGCCAAAAACATAGCTACAGGTTGGTTGTAAAGTATTAAAAGCAAAAATGACAGAATGTAAACTTTTAAATGAAATTAGTTTTTTTATTCAATATAATCTCCTCAACTTCAATACACTTATTCCAATGATCCTGCAATAATTTTATTCCATCTCTGTAATGATTTTCTGGAAGCTTTGCAAAATACTGTTCCACGACTGAAATAGCTTCTTCATTCGATGAAAAACGCTTTCCACGAACGAATTGTTTCAAGTTTCTGAAGAGGTAGTAGTCGCTAGAGCCAAATCTGGCGAATACGGTGGATGTTCAAGCAATTCGTACTTTAGTTCATTGAATTTTGCCATTGTTAAAACACTTTTGTGGACAGGTGCGTTGTCTTGGTGAAAGATGATTTTTTTATGTTGCAAACCGGGTCTCTTTTCACGAATTTGTTCGTTCAATTGATCCAAAAGGTTACAATAATATTCAGAGTTAATTGTTTTACCTTTTTCAAGATAATCAATCAATAAAATCCTTTTGCATCCCAAAAACTGATGCCATAACCTTTTTGCTGATCGTCCTGACTTCACCTGTTTTGGAGCTGAACAACCAGCCTCAGTCCACTGTAATCGTTCTTGTTTCAATTTAGGATCATGGTGGTAGATCCAAGTCTCATCCATAGTTACAAAACGACGCACAAAATCGATTTTATTCTTATTAAAAGATTCAAATGATGCTGAGAAATTTGCTTTCGTGTGAGTTTTGTTGAATTGTTAACGAATGCGGCACTAACTTTCCAAACAGCTTTTTCATACGTAATTCTTTATGTAAAATATAGAGTACTGTTCGTCTGAGATGCCTATGGTATTAGCAATTTCACGCTTAGTCAAACTTGGATCTTCACTAACAATATTATGTACTTGTTCAATGATTTCTGGTGTTGTTGCAGTTTTGGTCGTCCACTACGTGGTTCATCTTTAACGCTTGTACGACCACTTTTAAACTCTAAAACCCATCGATGTACAGTTGGAAATAAAGGAGCAGATTCTTTTAACACGCTCACCATTTTTGTACGAATTTCTGTTGCTGATAAACCTTCCAAAACAAAGAATTTTATCACTGCACGATACTCAGTTTTTTCCATTGTTAAAAAATACACCGACACGTCGACTTCGAATGGCTTGTAAACAATGAATGAATTGACAGATCGAAATAAAAATTTTAGTAGGTTCAGATGAAAGATCAAATATCAAAATTACGTATAAAACATACTAATTTTTGTTTTCAATACTTTACAACCAAATGTATGTACGTGAGTACTAGTATAACAGAACAACGAAACACCTTCGTCCGGCATTGAAATTAACCATATCGACAAACTTTGACCGGAATTATTATTTTTTATTTATTTTGAAAAGAAAATATAGTTGAGGTGATAGGCCAATGAAAATCTAACAAGTAGACACCTTTCTCACAACACATTACCAGCCAAACATTCAAAAAAACAAAGTCGCATTCAGCAACATCGTCGAATGAAAAAAATAGCAAACAAAAATTATAATTTCTACTTATAATTTATAATTCAGGTCGACTATGTTTGTCTTTTTTTTGCATTTCTAAAAATTTACAAAATTATTTAAAAAAATTTTGTTTTAATTAATATTTCTAATTTCTCTAAATTCAAATTTTGGCGCTGCTCTTTATTTATTTTATTTATCCAGAATATTTACAATCTGTCTTACAACAATAAGTAAATGATTTTTCGAGTCCTAAAGGTAACATATTCAAGCAAAAACCCAGTGATTTCTACGTTTATAGCATCGATTCGAGTGAATTAAGTTTTGTACAGGATAATCTGAGAGTTATACTGCCGAGTATACATTAATATTAAAATCTTTTTATAAGGTCTTAAGGTTTAAATCTCTTTAGTTTGCGCTTGATCTTCCATCAGGTTTACTGCTAATTGATTTGGATGTGTTTTAAGTCTGTATTTGTATCTCACTAAAAGCAACAATTTCTTCTGTCACCATAAGTATAGTCAGATCATTTCGTATGATTTGGACAAATTGGGTTTTTCCCATTTGACGCCGCCAGAAGTATGAAAGAGGCTAAATACAAAAGGGGTATTGTATGATACCGCAAAGTGCATTTCAAGTTGGGTTTTTGAAAAAAGCTCAAGAGAAAGATATTATAATAAATTTCCACCAAAGGTAGCAACTGGGCAGACAGGCCGATTGTTGGTGGGCGTTTTGTTGAAAACTTGAACATTAAATTTTACTTCGCGGAACAAGGCTGTAATAAGGAAATTTATTAGTTAAAGTTGTAAGTTTGAAATGAGGTGAAACGAGTTTCGTTGCACTTCCTATTAAATTTTCGGCGGTCTGCTGAAAAACCCGTTTATGAATTTGTAACATATTTTCAATGTTTTTTCAAAAATTGTTTGATTATTAAATACATGTTCTGATTCATCATCTATAGCTTCTTCATATTCCTTATTTTTATTGTTTATCTTCTATCCATCTACTATTTCAACATTAACAAAAAGTTTCAGTTCTCTGTTGTACAACAGAAAAAAGGGTGAAAATCTAGTAAACTCGTGACATACAGTACGATGATTAAAAAGAAGCCCATTGATTGCATCTGACCATTTATTCGCGTTTCTTTTTCAGAAATATTTTTAGGGTTTATTTTTTATTGTTTTATTTTGTCTTTTGCCAACTCCATTGCTTGTATTTCTGTTAACATATGAAGCTAATGAGAAACTTGATTTACGAATTCCCTACCTTGGTCGTTTATTTGTATAGACATACACGAATGTCTACAAATTAATTAAAATAATAATTAAGCAACCACTTTGGCAGTTTTATTCTTAACTGTCTTGATTTCTAACCACTTACTAAAGCAGTCAATTACTACAATGACATGTTTAAATTGATTTACTTTGGGAAATGTAGTTAGATCTATTCCAATTTGTTTGACTTTTGTTTAATTTTTTCGGAGGAGTTAAAAAAGAAAATTATAACAATTTTTAGCCCTGGTAAATTTTGCTAAGGAAATTTTACCGGGGGTAAATATTCCCGGTTACACAGGCACTGGTTTCAATTAACCCTATTTAAAATCTTATGGTATAAATAAAGGCATATCCAATAAATACAACTATTGCATATTGTGTCGTAAGTTTCAAGAACTCATTTTGCATTAGGGAATGCTACTTCCGTTGCACTTAGTTTAATTATTATCTATGTTTATACATTATGTACTTTACTACCATCTGTTTATTATTACCATACGTATAATATTCCTCCTATAAACGTCATATAAAATTTACGTTGACGTAATTTGTAGCATCATAAAAGTATGAAACATGGAATGAAGGTTACATGGTTGACAATAATCTAACTATAAAACTTTTCTAGAAGTTAGTCACTAAAAGTGATTTAAATATTAAACATTCTGCCAATGCTTTTAATGAATTTTTTGCCTCTAGCGCTACCGAAGCTGTAACGAAGCTACCAAATACAACAGACAATATTTTGCTACCGCAGATGTGCAAGCAAGCCATCGTTATGACAACTGCAACCGAAGAGGAGATTGAGACAGTAATAGACAACTTTAAAAATAAAAGAAGCTGCGGAACAGATGGAATTCCAACACTAGCTCTAAAATATGCCAAACTTTCAATTTTAAAACCTTTGACTTACTTAGTAAACGAATCATTAAATACAGGAATATTTCCAGATGCCCTAAAAGTTGCCTCAATTAAACCCATTTACAAAAAAGGAGATCCTAACAATATTTCTAACTACAGACCAATCAGCCTACTTAATTCAGCTTCAAAGGTTATCGAAAAGGTTATCTACAATCGAATTTATAATTTCTTTTGCGAATATAGACTATGGAGCACCCAACAACATGGTTTTATGAAAAAAAGAGGTACTGACACTGCTCTGCATGCATTCACTGGAAGCATACTTAGACTTCTGGATGAGAAAAAGATACCCTGTGGTGTTTTCCTAGACCTATCGAAAGCTTTTGACTGCATCGATCACAAAATCCTGCTAGAGAAACTTTACAGATATGGAATTAGAGGGGAGGGCTTATGACCTTTTGAGCTCTTACTTAACAAATCGAATCCAAAGGGTAGTAATACAGGATGGAATGAACGTCGAATTGTCATCTGAGAGGGAGTTGTTACTTGGTGTACCTCAGGGTAGCATACTGGGTCCTCTGCTTTTTCTGTGCTACATAAATGACCTTCCTAAGTTCATTGAGGGGGGGGCTATCGAAGCCTTAATGTATGCAGATGACACAAGTATATTGGTGCACAATAAAAAATCTACCCGAACTACAACTGAATGTGCGAAGAAGTTTAAGTAAGGTAGGTGAGTGGCTAAATTGCAACCGCCTTGTGCTCAACAAGAACAAATCGGAACTAATGACCTTCCGCGCAACAAACAGAAAGACTGCATGTGTAAAGGTTGATAGCATGACAACCAGTACGGAAACAAAATTTCTTGGTGTCTATTTGGACGAGACGCTCTCATGGAAGGTCCACACACAGCGCTTGTGCTCTAGGTTGTGCTCTGTTTGTTTCGGCATGCGAGTATTGTCCAGAATTTCTACGGCGCAAACTATGAAGACAGTCTATTATGCCAACTTTTATTCTCTACTCCAATATGGAATTACCCTTTGGGGTAGCTGTTCTACAGTAGACAAGATCTTCGTGGTTCAAAAGCGTGCACTACGATTGATGTGCGGAATACCTGGAATGGGTTCATGCCGTGGAATTTTTAAACAAGAGAACCTTCTTACGATTCACGCGCTTCACATATACAAATGCATTATGTATTTGATATCAAATAATTCCACCTACAGCATTTGAGCATCGAAAAAAGCTACAACACCAGACCAACATCAAGAATACCTATCCCAGCGCATCGGTTAACCTCCTTCGAAAGGGGAGTTCATTTCAAAAGCATAAGACTCTACAATGCTCTGCCTGGAGATATACAACAAGATGTGATCGATCGAAAGTTGTTCAAGCGAAGATTGTTCCAATATCTCACGGATTTGGAGCCTTATTCTTTGAGCGACTACTTAGTAAAAATTTAAATATTTATTTTGTTTAAGATATTTTCATATATTGAATTACTTTTGTTCACGCAATCAATTTTGCTTATATGATTTACTTTACGTTTACTGTATAATAAGTTTTTTTCTTTGACGGTTTCAAACACAGTGCAATGTACATTGGTTCTGTAATGTTTTGAAATAAAGTACTTATTATTATTATTATAATAATTCTGTTAACATTTGGGCATATTTCACATATGTACCTATCGAGATAATCTAAATGGCCATTTTAGCCATGATTTCTTAACTATTAACGATTAGGTATTAACTACTCTCGACTGCAAACGAACTTGATGATCAAATAAAATCCAATGACAGCAGTTTAATATTGAATAAACTAAAGCTATTCAATATTGTAAAACGGTATAGACTAGTTGATTACAGGATGAGTATAATCTACGCATTTTATCAGCACTTGAGACTAACAATATTCAGCGGCTAAATAGGCAAGTCTCGTAGGAGGAAAAGCTCACCCGTATTTGCATTAACAAAACTTACAAAAAATTATTATAAAAGATGATTGAAATCATCAACGTTTCTGAAGAGATATAAAAACTTTACTTTCGGCAATAGTTCCTCCAACTGATCCAGTCATACCCGTCAGTTGCCTTTCATTTTTCAACGGGCATGCTAAGAACAAAATCTTGAAAAAAATAATCGGAACCAACCTCATGATGTGAAATACCCAAGTTAAAGGCACCAAGGCATTGTGCATCTTCTTTAGTCTATAAGTGGACACCTGAAGCATATTAGTCATGGGAAGAAAAAGGATCTTAAAAATTGAATAAAAGGATTATTGGGATATTGGACATTCGTTGAAAGAAAATACACTTTCTCACACGATTAACGTTTCGAGGATTTAGTTTTCCTTTTCATCAGGATCTATATTTAGCAACAAACGATACAACGTCAGATATCGTAAGACAAATGAAAGTCTTTCATTTTGTTTTTTAATGTTGTAGACTACTACCATATTTCAGTTTTATAACTTAAAAGTTATGCACAATTTTAATTGATATGTATTATAACAACAAAAATGTTTCAGTCTGGTCTTATCTGACGTTGTAGTGTTTGTTGCTAAATATAGATCCCAATGAAGAGGAAAACCAAATTCTCGAAACGTTGATCGATTGAGAAAGTGTATTTTTTTTCAACGAATGTGCAATATTCCAATAATCCTTTTATTCAATATCTAATATGGACGAGAAGAAAAAAGTTATCTTAAAAATTGTTTGTATTACTTGAAGTTAAAGGACATTCAAGGATCCATTATAAGCAGCTCTTACATGATCGGTCAAAGACAAATTTAAATTCAATATGGCGCTCAGATTCCTGAAACTAGAAACAAATAATAGCTAAAGAAAAATCTTGCAGAACCACATTGAAGACGGGAAAAACATATGTTTGTCCATTTCTAGAGAATAACAGTGACTTTATTTGCTTGCTTATATAGTACTTATATTCTTAAAATATATTCACATAAAAACTAAATGTCCTGTACCGTGAAGAAACAGTACCTACCTATAACAATAGCTCTCTTTGAACAATGCTAATATACCTATCTATTCGACAGCAGGATACCACTTTTGATTATTAACTATAAATAATTCAAAATTATTATTCATATCACATATTAATAAATATGAATTATCTAATATACACAAATAAGAGATAATAGAGTAGAAAACCCGGTAGAAAATCAATACAAGTAAATGATTGTAAATGATGAAAGCTTTGTTAATTAAAATAAATAGAGCCGAATACTAATTGTAAGTTTTTTTATGTGTAATCAAAAACTACACAATGTTAGCATGTTATATAAAATATATTATGTACTAAAATAATTATTATATATAATAAACACTTGTAAAATGAATAATTAGAATCAGTGGTGTGCTATAACGGGCTCATGCAAACCCTTGATTAATTTTTTGAAAATTTACAAGCTTGTTATTTATTACTATTACATTTATTTTTAATTTGAGATAGGATTTTTATTTTTATTTATTTATTTTTGCCAGCTATATTTTTAACAATTTTTGACCAATGAGCATTAAACTAGCGGCTCGAAGCCTTTGTTGAAAAATATTTACTGCATACCACTGATGGTATGCAGTGGCTGTAATTATAAATAATAATCTCTGATGTTTTAATTAATTGTTTAATATTGACTGAGGAAACATTCTTATTTGTTTATATTTTTCTAATGCATCCTTTGTATTAATGTAAACCTATGTATGTATCTCATAGATTATAACAAAGTCTCCTGTTTTTAATTTTAACATTTTTCTGTTATTTTATCATATTGAAAGTTAACTTTTGAAAGAAAAGCTAAATCAAGTCATTTCTTGCTATAGGTATCATATGTAGTATAACTAATTACTCTATTAATTTATAATCTTGCAAAATATTTATTATAATAATTTAATTAACGATTTTCACCATTGATGGTAATAAAGTATTCAGTCTCTTTTATATTAAGTGATATTAAATTTTAAATGTAAATCTGTGAATTGATAAATTTATATAATTATCATAACTACTAAAACCAGCATTTAACTGGAAGTTAATACCTGAAGAAACACTTTTATCGTAAATAATTGTTTTAGTAATTAAATGATTTGAATAAATCGGAAACGTTAACATAAAATTTTAATTTATAGAATTAATTGTTGATGCTTACCGGACCTTTGTAAATATATCCCATATCCTTAGCCAAATATTGAGCAATTTTAGAACCACCTAACATCCTTATGATAATTTCATCTTCGTGTAGATTTCCATGTGCAAATCCATATAAAACAATATTCCATAACACTACAATTTTCAGTTTCATCGCAAAACAAATTGTTTGTTAACTGTTAATACCGGGATAATTGCAAAGGCAATAAAAATAAAGTAATCACAACAATTAGTGGATGTGCTTTAAATATAAACCCCCTCCAATTAAAAGAGGCACGAATAACAACATCCAGCGTTATCTACGAAATCAACAGTGGAAGAGATAAAAAATTCTATTAACATCGGTTCGTTGTTGGAATTAACTCGCCAATTAATATTATAGACAGAAAAATAATTCACTATTTTGTTGATTTCTAATTACTAAAGTAAAATATGTCAAACAAGGAAAATTAAATGGTATAGCTTGGTTAAAACAATAAAATTAAACGATTTTTTTTTAAATAAAATATTGAACTTACTGATGCTCTTTTTTCAAAATAAAACATGTTTTTTAATATAATACATATTCGGTTGTATTTTTAAGTTAAAATTACAGTTTTCAGAAATAGATATTTTGGAGTACGTAAGTCGCATATAATTTCACGGTTAGATTATTGTTGAAAAATTGTTGAAAATCTAGAAGCGATAAGCTCAGTGTGCAGAAGTAGGCACCTTCTCATAATATTATTTAAAAAACATAACATAATATAATTATATCAGTCATTGTAAAAAATACTCATACTAAATAATTATAACTGTAGGTAATAAAATTCGTAATTCCATTTATATTCCCAATTAAAATAATATACACATAATCGATTTGTTAAAACGTTTCAAACTACAAATTGAATTACAGAAGATGTATCTACTGTTGAATAACTGCTACGAGGTTCGAAGTGTGTTATAATATTTTTTAAATTAAATAATATAAATTTTTTTATGTTGTATTGGTTCCTTTCGTTTCCACCGCAGTGGCTGGGAGTGATCATTTGTCAGAGATTATTTCGGCAGTAAAAGAGCGGAAATTTTGGGCTCAAATTATGGTTATTCAAGAATTACATGATTAATTTATATAGTAGTAATGTAAGTACTAATGACCAGCAGTGTAGCGTAAAGCATACAGCGGCCGACTGGAAAGCGGTAGACCGCGGTTCGAGTCCTAGTCGAGTCGAATACGCTGGTGTGATCAAAGGTCCAATATCAATCTGTGGACCATGGGGAAGGCAACGGAAACTACCTATTCATTATACTCCATGAAGATTCATCTTGGCTTCGGCCAAGCTGGGTCGACGCTTCTGACAAGAAGCAAACGATGAAGAAGAAGAAGAATGTAAGTTATGTATATATTTTAATCTAACATAAGTAATCCGTGAGGTGTGGAACGTGCTTTAAGTGGTGACCCGTCAAAATAGCCCCGACAAAATAGCCCCGACAAAATAGCCCCGACAAAATAGCCCGATGACAAAATAGCCCCGACAAAATAGCCCGATGACAAAATAGCTCCGACAAAATAGCCCTTTGACAAAATAGCCCCGACAAAATAGCCCGATGACAAAATAGCCCCGACAAAATAGCCCGATGACAAAATAGCTCCGACAAAATAGCCCGTTGACAAAATAGCTCCGACAAAATAGCCTGATGACAAAATAGCTCAATGACAAAATATATTAAAATATAGCTATTTTATTTTCAAAATTCAAATCTTTAACTATCAAAAAAATTTCTTTTTAACATTTATGGGGGCGTGCTCTCCAGGTTTCTCCCGCCCCCTTGGCTACTGGTCTGAACAAACGTATAACTTTATGTCTATATGTTAAGGTGAAAATGTTTTGCTAGGAAATATATTATATGATTCCTAGTGAAGGTATACTTTCACTAGTAAATGTATACAATCACTGACACCGTCCAAGAAATGTGGAATAAAATTTAGCCTAACCCCACAATGTTATCCCATCCTAAATTCTTATCAGAAAAACGCGACATTATAGACTTTGTTTTAGCTGGTTAACGGTAAGTGTTGTATATGGCAACAAATGTTAGTATCTGACGATACCAACTCAAAAGAACTAAATGATTTATATATAAGAGCATTAACGCCATGAATTTTTGTATCATAATTTGTAGAAGTTTTTAGAAGAAGAGTTAATAAATATCACTGCGTTAAAATGGAGAACATTCGATCACAGAAGGGTGGAGAGCTGCTAATGCATGAAGGTTATCGCTATCGAAAAGCGAGAGAAAATGCCGATGGAAGTGTTTCCTGGAGGTGCGTTAAATCTAACTGCCGAGGACGAGTGAAGATTACAGGTGATGGTAACATACTAGCTGTTACACTCCATAACGACCACGCTCCGAATCCAGCCGAAAACGAAGCTACAAAATGTGTTGCAAGTATTAAGAGGAGGGCATTGGATACTGTCGAAAAACCAAGACAAATCATTCAGCAGTGCACAAACGGTATACCATTGGAAGCATCAGTTCATTTGCCTGCGTATTCTGCATCCCAGAGAACGGTAGAACGAGTAAGAAAGAAAATCCATCAATCTTATCGAACTCCGTTGAATATTGCCGATATTGAAATTCCCGAATCGCTTAAACTTACATCGAGAAATCCGAGCAATTTCCTTATATGGGACTCAGGCCCAGCTGATACCAATAGAGTATTCATGTTTGGGACTGACGAAAATCTTGAAATTTTGACCGAACACCGCAATTGGTATGTAGACGGTACATTTAAGGTGGCGCCAGAGCTATTTTATCAAGTGTTCACAATTCATGCTCTAGTGGACAAAAGTGTCTCCCATTAATATATATTTTATTGCCAGACAAAACAGAAGCATCTTATGTGAAAGTGTTTCAAAAGCTTTTAGAATTGAAACCAGCTTTGCACCCAATAAGTTGCTTGTCCGATTATGAAAAGGCAATCCATAATGCAATCTCTCAAGCGTTCAACCAAGTGGAAGTACAGGGATGTTTGTTTCACCTTGGGCAATGTTTGTGGAGAAAAGTCCAGGAGCTCCACCTTGCGGAAGCTTATCGTGATGACGAAAACATAAGAATTCACATCAAAATGCTTCTCGCACTGAGTTTTGTCCCGAACCCCGATGTCGTAGTTGCTTACGAGGAACTAATAGATAATTTTCCGCCGACACTAAACGCACTAGTGGACTACTGGGAAGATTGTTATATAGGACGCCAAAGACGGGGTAGAAGAACAGAGCCAAGGTTTCCTATATCTGTGTGGAATGTACATAATAGAGTGGTTGACGGTTTGCCAAGAAGCAACAACTCAGTGGAAGGATGGCATCGTGCGTTCCAGCAAACCGTCGACTGTCATCATCCTTCAATATTTAAACTTATTGAACACTTCCAGAAGGAGCAAGACCGGGTGGAAATAGAAATGGAGCGATACCGCGCAGGTTTTAGAAACCCCGAAGCTTCAAAAAAGAAATATATACAACTAAGTAGAAGATTAGAAACATTAGTTAATGAATATGATGGCAATAATGTTTTAAATTTTTTACGAGGAATCTCGCATAATTTAACGTTGTAAATAAATGCTTTTGCCTTACATTTCTTCTTTATTTTGTCTATTTTGTCGGAGCTGTTTTGTCATCGGGCTATTTTGTCGGGGCTGTTTTGTCAACGGGCTCTTTTGTCGAGCTATTTTGTCAACGCTATTTTGTCGAGCTATTTTGCACGGGCTATTTTGTCGGAGCTATTTTGTCATCGGGCTATTTTGTCGGGGCTGTTTTGACGGGGCTGTTTTGTCGGGGCTATTTTGACCGGGGCTGTTTTGTCGGGTACCGCTTTAAGTACATTACATTGAACTCAAAGATTTCCAGAGTTCATAGAAAAAGTACGCTGACAAGGCACTAAACGTACAAATTATTATAAACGGATATTTAAGTGATAACAACCTAGGAATGCTGATCACACTGCTAGGCCGGTATCAATAGACGTAAATTGCAAATATAGAGCAGTTATTTTTAGTCTAAGCTTGTTCACGGACGGTGGCTATGCCGCTCCGTCAATGTAATAGTTAATTAAATAAATACACAATTAAATTAACACAACTGACATTTTTCTAAATAAACCAACAAACTTTTGATAGTTAGTGGCGATCTAATAATATTCTAATAAAACTAATTATTTCATGTCAATCATGCGAATTCAGCATGCCAATAACTGTGTGAGTTTCAACAACTGTACTTTTTATTATATATTACGTTTCACAAAACTGCAGTTTTTTTGTAATTAAATAACTTTAAGGAAAATGATAAGGTTTTCCATTATTTTTTCCGTTGTTCACATATCAGTCTTGAAGAAAATCACAGCAGTGTAAAGCTACAGCAATTGAGAATGACAATTTATGTCATGGTATGCAGTGACGTAACTACCAGTGTTCCGCGTATTCCACGGAACAAGGGCCCGGTATTTTCAGGGGCCCGCGATAACAAAAATATGAAACATTTTGTGAATTCACATTTTTGTAATTCATACCACTACAGACACAAAACACACCACAAGTAGAACAATAAACAAGAAACGGTACGACATTTCTTCAATATAAGTTATAGTATCATAAAGTAATAAACCAATAAGTTGTCAGACAAAAATATTGCAGTTCTATTCTGAAATTTCATGGTTACATACAGCTGATTAAAGTTATAGTAATTTATGTTTTAGTGTTTACTTGGATTTTAAGAACATCATAAAAGGTGTTGTTCGTATGAAAATATAAAAAAAACTCGGATGTGACCATACCCATGACTTTATCATACTTTTATTAAATATTAAAAAAATAATTTTTAATAACAAAAAAAAATATTTGCCATTAAACAATTTGACCCAAAATCTAATCAGCTCTTATGCCCGGTTTCACAAACACTTAAACTGCGATTATATTATTTAAGCCTAGGCTATTTAATGCTAAATTTAAGCCGAAATCGCAGTTTAAATGTTTGTGAAACCGGATAAGTCTCAATATAAAGATACAAAATACCAGCTTTAGTTTTGAAATTTTCATTCGTTTTTGAAATATTTAATAAAGACTAATATTAAATAAAAATAATTGAAAAAAATTGTTTCCATGAAGTAATTTTAACCAAAATTTAATCAGCTCTAATTCCTACCATAAAGATAGGAAATCTCAAATTTAGTTTTGAAAATCCTGTTCGTTTTTAAAATATTAAATAAAGGCTAATATTAAATAATAAAATTTAAAATAATAAAAACAATAGTTCTCATAAACGAATTTTAACTAAAATTTAATCAGTTCTAAATATCATAGTAAGTATGCGAAATCCTAAATTTGTTTTTGAAACTCCGAATAGTTTTAGAAATATTAATTAAAAACTAATATTAAATATTAAAATTTAAAAAAACAAATAAAAATAGTTCCTATAAACCAATTTTAACCAAAATGTAACACACACAGATATTTTTTGGAAATGATCTTATTTAGCTCTTAGGACCTCAAAAAATCCATCAAAATCTCAAATTTTTTCTGTACGAAAACAATACTTTCTCATATGTAATCTTCATTTAATAAAAATAAAGCAAATAATTAATTCAGTTAAAGAATTTAAAACTGGAGGGCATACGTAAAGTATTGGGGTGGTACTTAGGACACAGTTTCGTTTCAATTAACTTCGCTTACATTAGTCAATGTTTTAATATAAAAATAATTAATTAAAATATTACAAAAATTATTATTTGCTTTATCATTATTTTAATAAATATAAAATTGCAAGAACAAAAGATGTGTCTAATATTTTAACAACTTTATTTGCGCATATTAAAGTGAAAATATGTCCGTATTTTAAAAAACATTTAAAAAAATTGTGACATTATATTTTGGTCCAAGGTATCTCCGGCTAACGATCGGAGAGCCGCAACGGGCGTGAACCATGCAATAGTTTAGGTTGATTTACACATGGATAATTAATAAGTTACAATAAAATAAAGAAATGAATATATTTAAAATTAAAAATAACACCGACTTACGTTTAATTAGAATTGAACTTAGAAAATGGATATAATTTCACCCTAAATAGTCCAACTATACTCAGATAATTAGCAAACTAAACCATGTAATCGTAGGGTAGTCCTTATAAGTAATATATTTACAAAATTTGCAATGTTCTTAAATTTTCTTACCTCAGTCACTCAGTTTATCATTGCCGTACATATCCCAAATTTTGTGATATATGCAATCTTGATGAGAGAGATAAGACGGCGAGATGATGTCTGGAGGTAAATAGATGCTTGTTTCGAACCCTTTGTATGTAGGTACATACATATACTAACACATTCAATTTATGATAGATAATGTCTGATGCGTTTCCGCAGTGGAAGTAATGTTAAAATAACATAAGATAATAATCTTAGCAGATAATTACCGTACACTAGCTATGCTAAGGAAATTTTGTCGGTTAATCTTTCCCTTTTTATTAACTTGACGGTAAATTGAACCGATTCGTATTATGTATTTTTCTAGCGCGTGGCTTATTGTTAGACCGATTCAGGTAATTTCACAAAATAATGTTAATGCAAATTTTGCGATAAAAGATAAAACTTAACGAAAGATACCGCGTTAGTTCACTTACTCTGGCACCAAAGTTAACACTCTTTGCACTGGTACGTTGAAACTACCACCCAGGTACATTTAAGACTCTCGCAAAGGTATAAACAAAACTCCCTTGATTTCGGCAAAACACTGCTTTTGACAGAGAGAATGCGGAGTCATATTTCTGTTGGATTGATTGGGTTCTTCCAATTTGATGCCACCAGAAGTATGAAAGCGGCTAGGTAACGAAAGGGTTATTAGAAGATGCCGCAAAATGCATTTAAAGTTAGGGCGGAAAGGCTTAAAGAAAAATATATTGTAATAAATGCCAACAAAAGGTAGCAACAGGTATGGTCGTATTGTCGGTTGGTGCCTTGTTGAAAATTTAAAAATGAAGGTTTACATTCTGGCAGGGCTGTAATCGGGAAATTTATTAATTAAAATTATGCGAAACGAGTTTCGTTGCAATGTTCTTTGAATTTCTGAAAGCAAAAATTGCAATTTTACACATAGAAAAATGTCAAAATATCATTTTTATTAGCCGTATCTATATTTTTTTATAATTTTAATAAAATTCGAAAAATTACTTCTACAAAAATATTGAAAGTTTTTAAAAATTACGAATTTATTAGAACAACAGCTAAGTTATTTCACGCCAGTCAAATTGTTTCACGAGAGTAAAGAATTATCAATTCTAACTAAATTGATAAAAACACAGTCAATATTAAAATGTTATTAATTGATTTTAATACTTTGACATCATATGAGTTCAATCGTCAGATACAACTATCTCAAACGAATAAATCGTATAGATTCAGCATTTATGCTTAACACAATAGTGTGGTTATCTCTCCAACGTGGTAGGGGAGACTTTAAGTTGATGAACACAATTTTCAAAATATTGATAGTGTCATATGTGTCAGATATATTATAATGATTTAAACCGCATATGATAACACAGATGCGGAGCTGCAAATTTCCCGAGAGTGGTCGCGTTGATTTCAAATCTTGGTCATGAATAATTACGATAGCGATGATGAAGATGTAGTAATGTTAATTGGCTTTATAAATATTACGATATTATTATAATAATTGTAAACAATTTTTAAGATTAAGTGAAAGTTTAAACAAGATAAATAAAAATCACTACAGTTTTTTTTTATTCTTTAGCATTAATTCTTTCATTTAAAATGTAAATATCTTTTACTTCTGGGTTGTGATGAATCCTTTAGTTTATTGTTATAAAGATGCAGTATTTTTCCCTACAGTTTAATTTATAATATAATTATAATTATTCCATAAAGATTAATAGTATCATAAATCCATAAAGTATTATCATTGAACATTGATAGATAAATAATTAGTTATATTATATTTTATTATCACCTAGGTAACTGTATATATGATTGTAGTAAGTATTAAAAATATGTTTTCTTATTTTTTCATTACGTCATGTTAATATAATTCAAATAAATAGCTATTTGTGCAATAAGTAAAAGTAAATTTAGAAAAAGTGAGTTATCCTGATTGTAAAATTTTAGTTTGGAAATTTTAAAAATACCATTTTTTTACCTATACCTAATAAATGGTTATTAACTTGTGAAAATATAATTTAAGTATATATTAAAATTTGTAATATTACAAGTTATAATCAAATGAAAATTAAATATCTAATTAGTAAATTTTTTGTCACATTTACTTATTTAGTCCATTATGTGTATGTACACAAATATTTCGTCCTTTTAGTGCTAGACCAGCTAAACAGAAGATAATTGAGTAAAAAAATTGTTGAAATATAAAGTGAACCCCCCACCAAAATTATATTAAAAAATATATATTATGAAGAATAAGAAACCCATAGCATAACCAAAAGGGTTGAATACTACTGGTCTACGATTCCATTTTTTATTATAGCAACTTGTGGAACTACTTCCAATAATGTACCTTATATCCATTGGATTTAGTTAATTTATATGAACTAAGAAACTTTCGCAGTCAGCCTTCTTTATTCCTTCTCATATTGTACCATATCTTCATTAGACTTAATTATCAACTTGGTCGTATCCCAGTTGATTTACTATTAGTAAAATGCAATTAATGGGCTGGTTTTCCGTTGTCTTCTCCATAGTTTACAAATTCATATTTTTCATATTACGGTATTTCTCTGAATGCGAAGTTTTAAAATACCTAAATATTATTAATACAGCAAATAATTTTATAAATTAAATTTTTCAAACATGTGATAACGCTAATAGTATAAGATAATTTTATAAAACTGATAAGAACTTGTTGTTGTACAAACAAGTGTCGGAATTTAATACAAACCTCATCACATTAATCAGAGCCCTTCGTAGATATTTTTATCAGTTTCTTATAATTTTGTGTAGACGTAGGATGTCTCTGTTCCTAAGAACAAAGTTATTATCCACAAAATTATTTTCTTTAACAGGAAGAATTGTTCCAACTAGACAAATGGGTTCCAAAAATGCAGATTATTTAATCAATGATAAAAAATACACGTTTTTAGAAGAGTTGGGTCTCCGAGCTTCAAATTATGGAGTTTATGATGGCTCGTGGAAAGGTGGCGGTCAGGTAATATCATTTTTTATATTTTTACTTTTAAATTATTAAAATTTAATTTTATTCAACCTTGAAAGTTTTCAAAAACAGTACCTACCAAGTATTTCAAATTGTTCAGCTATCGATTACTTAACTTGTTTTCTCATTATTTCACAATCGAGTTCACGAACTAAGATGTACTAAATCCTAATTGTAAAATAAATATCTCGGGATATCTCATTAATTCTGTTTTTCTGTTAAAACCGTTTTTCAAACTTTTTTTGGTTAAAAATAATAAGACCCATTTTTAAACATCAGCGCGGTGTTAAATTTGTTTATACGTAATTAATTCTTTTATCTTTCATATTACTAATTTAATATTAATTTATTAATAGATTCTTTATTCCCTACTTGACAACAACGTCATGGCATTTGCATTCACGCCTTATAACTATTAAAATTTATATTAAAATTTATGTACTTATTACTCACTGAAAACATAACACATTTTCACACCAACCATCCATCATTAATGTGCATATGCTGGTAAACAATCCATCATTAGGTATTCGAACAGATACATAACCTAAACTTTACAAAACTGATTTAAAAAATGATGTTGTTTTTTCTGTTCACAAAATCTCCAAAATAATATTACCTCCCACTGTAATTTTTTTATAATATTGTAATATCTATTATAATTACAGACATTACCTGCAATATGCCCAACTAATAAAAAAACAATTGCTGAAGTAGTGCAAGGTACACCAAAAGACTACGAGTTATGTTTGCAAGAATCGCATAAAGCTTGGGATGTTTGGGCAAATATGCCAGCACCACAAAGAGGAGAAATAGTACGACAAATTGGAGATGCGTTGAGAAAAAAACGTGAAGCTTTAGGCAAACTCATATCTTTAGAAATGGGTACGTAATGAAAGGCCATATTAGGTTCAAATAAAAAAATAAAATTTTTGCAGGAAAAATTGCTTCTGAAGGAATAGGCGAAGTACAGGAATACATAGACATATGCGATTATGCAGTAGGTTTATCGCGAACCATAGGAGGATCTATTTTTTCGTCTGAAAGACCAGGACATGTTCTATTAGAAAAATGGAATCCATTAGGTGTAGTAGGAGTCATTTCTGCGTTCAATTTTCCAGTGGCCGTTTACGGATGGAATAGTGCACTTGCAATGGTAACAAATTACGTTACTTGTACAATATTTATGTAGATACTTATTTAAATAATTTAGGTTTGTGGAAACACATTATTGTGGAAAAGTGCTGAAAGTGCTCAACTAACGTCAATTGCAACAACTAAAATAATATCCGAAGTACTTGAAAGTAATAATTTACCGGGAGGAATAGCATCTTTATGTTGCGGAGGAAGCGTTATCGGAAAAGCCATGTCCACTGAACCTAAAATTAAACTATTATCCTTTACAGGAAGTACAGCAGTTGGCCACGAAGTAACTATTAATGAAATAAAACGAGAAATGTCCTATCACGACAATGTTCTTACTTTTTATAGGTGGGTATCAATGTACAAAAACGTTTTGGTAAACACATATTGGAGCTTGGTGGCAATAATGCTCTGGTAATTGCAGCAGATGCCGATATTGATATGGCAGTTCGAGCGGCTGTTTTTGCTTGTGTTGGAACTACAGGACAACGTTGCACATCAACCAGGCGGATTATAGTGCACACTGATGTAAGCGTATAACTATTGCATTTTCTTTAACCTTGGATTTTTTACCATTTTTAGGTATACAACGAAGTACTTGAAAAATTAAAAGGTATACAGTCAAATTGTTAAAAGAATAGGAGATCCCTTAGAAGATAGTACTCTTATCGGACCATTGCACAGTGCAGTTGCTTTAGAAAAATACAATGCGACAATTGCATCAATCAAACAAGAAGGCGGAACTATTGAATTTGGAGGCAAAGTATGCAAACATTAATTCATTCAATTTTAATAAATAATATCTGCAATTTTATATTTTTCATCAGGTTTTGAACTCGGCCGGATATTTTGTGGAACCAACCATAGTAACCAATTTATCGCATGACAATAAATTGGTTCACGAAGAATGTTTCGCGCCCATTGTTTATGTATTAAAAGCAAACAGTGTTGAAGAAGCTACATCATGGAATAATGAAGTAAATCAAGGTTTATCGTCCAGCATATTTACAAAAAATCTTGATAATATATTTAAGGTAGGATATAAATAACGGAATCGTATTCAAATATTTTGGTTTTCCTATAACGAATATTTTTAGTGGATTGGTCCAAACGGTTCAGACTGTGGCATCGTAAACGTAAATATTTCAACATCGGGAGCCGAAATAGGAGGTGCGTTTGGTGGCGAAAAACATACAGGAGGTGGACGAGAATCTGGAAGTGATTCGTGGAAGCAATATATGAGAAGATCTACCATTACTATTAATCATTCAAATGAAATGCCCTTGGCGCAAGGAATTGTATTTGAATAAAAGATTATTCGTTGTTAAATCATTACCATTAAATCGCTATCAAAGAATTATTTTTTGTTCTATCTCTCTGAAGTGCTTGAATTTTTCATTTACCTTTTCCCCAATAGTTTTATTTTAGAAGTTTTCCCCAATATCTAATTTGTATCATTCGAGCTTTAGCACTAGTTCTCTGGCTGCCATAATGTGAGCCTCTGCAATGGTTTCTGTAAAAAAAAACGTCAAATTTAAAGATCTTTTGGGGATGGTCACAAATCCTGAATTCGGATTTTGTTGGTTTTTGAAGTAAATTGTGAAAAAGGACATCGTTCTCTACAGACCAAAAAAAAATTTGCAATCGGACTACAAATTTTGGAAAAAAGCGGCTTTAAAAATTCTAAATTGGCAGTGGTTGTGTTAGTCAAAACTGACATTCCGCAGCCTCCGCTTTGCACCGGCCGCTCCAAACCGTTTTTAAAAGCACTTTACTTATTAAAAGTATCCCCTAGACCGGTCCTACTCGAAAGATTAGGGATGTTGATCCGCCAGATTATCGGTTGTGGGTGTCGTCCCATCTATAACGCACGCACTGGTGATAGAATGTGTTCAATTTTGACGCATTACTACACTTGCATGTATTTTTTGAAAATATTTTAATTTCAAATTTAAATTGTGGGCTTATTAAAGGACCCATCAAAATCTACCTCATCTTAAAAGTCTTGCATTTTAATGTTCTTTCGTTTGGTGAACTAATTTTTATAGGAAAAAGTGTATTTTTGAGTTCGGGTTTTCTGAAGTAAGGAAAACGTTTTAATATACAACCCAATAACCTGAATCGTCTCGTCAACCTGAAAACAGTCTCAAACAGATTTGAGACTACCATTCGACCAGGGCCATAACTAGCTCTTCTTGTGCCCTGTACAAAATTATATTTTTGGGTTCTCTTCAACTTTTTTTTTATGAAATAAAAATAGAACTATAAATTTATTATATATTATGAGAAATTAATATTTAAATTTAAATTAAGAGGAAGAAGATATGTGGGCCGCCTCAAAAAGAGATGGAGCGACCAATTCAAGTAACGTAAAGGCCCACAGGCCTAAAACCTAAAGATGATGATGATTAATGTTCTTAAATCTTTTTTTGTTTTAATTATTATTATTAGCATTTACATTCTATTGAATATTGCTATCCCAAAAAAGTCGGGATTTCTAAATCCATTTGAAGAGGAGGATTAGCCCCCATTTAACATTGTTCAGTTGTTATCATTTTCTGTATATGATGTCTTTATTAAAGCTTTGCGTGCCTGGTGACCTCTATGACAATCTTCTTTCAGGTCGGTCTGTCTTGTACCTTCAACTGCCATTCTTCAACCTTCATTGTTCGCAGGTCTTCTGTCACCTGGTCCCACCATCTTATCCTTGGTCTATATTTAGTTCTATTGTCATTGAGCTTCCAAGTTGTTATTTTCTCACCACATTGTCCTCGCCTCTCCTCCTAATGTGGCCTAACCATCTTATCCTTTGAGCCTTGATATATTTTGCCAAATTTTCATCTTGCATTTTGTCTGGCATGTTGTCTTCTTTTTGGGCCCAGTATCTTGCGTAAAATCTTTTTCTCAAATGCCTTGAAGTGTTCTGTTTCTACATGTAAAAAGCACGTGGTTTCTGACGCATATGTGACCATCGATCTAATCGATCTCGTTCTGTAGATCTTAGTTTTTTTCTTTAGTTTTTTGTCGGTTAGTACTGCCTTGTTTACGTAGTACGCTTTGTTGCCGGATTGTACTTTTCTTCTTAGATTTTCCTGTCTGTTGCCATGCTTGTTTATATGCGTCCTCAGATAATAGGAACCTTCCACTTCTTCAAAGCAGTGATTACTTGTTTTAATCTCTTTCTGGCCCGGTATGACACCTTTATCGCATTTCATATATTTGGTCTTCGTTTGATTTACCAGTAATTTTTCTTTTTTTCCAGTTTTTTTGTTTTTCCTTCCATTTTCACAAAAATCTCTTCCATTCTTCTACGGGACATCGCCATTATTACAACGTCGTCTGCATATGCTATGATTTATCCCTCTTTTGTGATTATCGTTCCATTTGCATCCGTATTTCTAACTATCCCTTCCATTACTATATTGAAGAGCATCGCCGACAACGCATCTCCCTATCTCACTTTGTTGTTGATCGTAAAATATTCTGTTGTGCCTTCTTCAGTTCTGACACATGCCATGATGTTATCTAGAGTCATTTTTATCAATCTAATTAATTTGTTTGGTATTTTCATTTCTCTCATTGCGTTATACAGCTTTTCTCTGTTGACTTGATCAAATGCCTTCTGGAAATCTACAAACAGCATATGAATCTCTATGTTGTGTTCATTTATCTTTTCCATAATTCTTTTTATAATCTGTATTGCATCTATCGTGGACTTTCCTTCGCTGAAAATTTTAAATTTTAAAAATGCATCAAGCCGAAAGATAACAAATAAAAATTACGTCATCGCTTGATTACGTAAATCTTTCCCTCTCTTAAGGGCTATCATTTAATGTTTACCGAAGCTGGAATTATTTTTATACCGATTAGGAAATTTTAAAAAAAATAAATAAATTTCGATTTAAATTATTAAAACTAATTAAATGCAATATAATTATTACTTAATCAGCCATTAGTTAAAATTAACCCGTGGACATAAAAGGGTAAAATTATCCCTGTATAAGATTAAATTATGATCGGATCTTGCTTAATTTGTTTACTAGGATTTCTGGGCTATAATAAATTAAATAAATGTAAATTGTGCATTTGAATTTATTTTCAAAATTAAACTATAAATTATTTCCCAAAACATAGTCCACGTTATTTTAGAGATTATGATAAGTGTATAGAGGTGTCTTTTGCATGCTTATGTTGATAAAACAAATCAATAAAATGTAAAATTCCGCACTTAGCTTGCTTTTGAAGTTTTATTTATTTATTCTATTTTAGAAATTACTAGAAATCTAATTTTATTTAGTAGATTTACTTTTCTATAGTAGATGTTGTAGAAAGCAGATACCTGTAATATAATAAATCCCAATTTCAAATTAAATTATTATTTAACATCAAACATATGAACTTTGATTTTGATTGTAGTAAAATTAAATGTAGTAAAATGTAGTAAAACAAAAAATATATTTAATTTCAGAAAAAATAAAGTACTTTATCTACCCTTGCTGTTAAAATGCTACTTTATCTACTATGTGTTTTAATAGTATTCAGCAAAAGTTTGTAAAATTATAAAATCATCCCGAAATAACTATTTTCGGAGTGGTTTCATAACAGAAATTGAACCTATAATTCAATGAAATGTTATTTCACATCCTTGTGTTTTGTAACACATTATTTTCTAGTTTGTTATCAGTAACCTTTTGATTGCTCTAACAACAAAATGTTCCTCGTAAAACATTTCATGTAATGCATCGGAAAGAATTACTGAAGTCGTAGATTACTCCACTCAGCAGGTTTTCTTCATAAAAGCCAGAAGTAAAATATTTAAGATAAGATTAAATTATTGTTTTATAAACCGTTGCCAACATAACAAATTGCACAGGTTCCTACTTTTACTAACTAAATAAGTACAGTTTATGCATATTAGTTTGACATTAAAAATTGAAAGCATAGCGAATCGTCGTAGACCACCTGCAGATAGTGACAAATACAGTGAAAATCATATTACAACAAAACAAGTTTATTTAAAAAATATAATTTAACAACAGTTGCTGTGTTTAATTTAAAAAAATGGAAACTGACATAAATATGAAATTTGTTATAATGATCCACAAGTGGTCTATTGTATTTGAAAAGTATTTAAAAACTCATAGTACTAGAATAGTAAATGATATTTCTGAGTCCATAATCAAGTTTCCATCTGAATCGACTATTTATGCTACCTTAGTAGGATTCCTAAATAAAGAAAGTTCCAAATTTGGCGGTGAATTTGTTAATCGAATTGAGTTTATGTTTAATACTGCTTTAAAAGCCTGCAAATGGGAAGAAGCACGATATATATTACGATTTCTTGCAAATTTAGTTAATTGTAATGTTGTTTCGGCAACCGCGTTTATCTATCTCCTTCACATGATGGTTAATGAAAGTATCGAATTCGATGGGCCTCAAAATCGAAAAGACTGGTTTGTTTACTGTGTATTAAGTACTTTACCGTGGGTTGGTAAAAAATTACATGAAAAATTGGAAAAAGAATTGGACCATTTGTTAGAATTAATAGAAATATTTATAAAGGGTAGACCTAATAATGGATATCACATTCTACAAGTATGGATTTCAAATGCGCCTTATCCACAGGAAGACTCTTTGAATTGCTTGTGGTTTCAGATACGTAACCTCCGAGATAAAAATTGGAATGAAGGTTGCATCGTAAGACCATATTTGGGTTGCGAATTGATTTTCAAAAAGAGCTTCCAGCATAATTTATCTTTAACTCCTCTACCGCCACATAATGATATTTGCCAATATCCGTTACCTTCGGTAATATTTAGAATGTTTAATAATACCGATAGTTGCGTTATACAAAGAATGCCTGACGCTCGCTCAATCGAGAGATTTTTAATTGAAGACGATATACACGCAATACTAAATTTGTACAAATCAGATAGTAAGAATTGTAGAGCTCATTTGCTGAAGTTGTTATATAAACAGAAATTTCCATTGAAATACTGCATTATCGAAGTTATTTTCGGGAAATTGTTTCATCTACCAACAGCACAATTTTCAAAAATAGGTTGTGGTTCATTATTGATAGAGTTGTGTAACTCTGAGCCAGAAATTGTGGTCCGACTTTTATCAGAAGCTGTAGATGTATTATTTATGCACATTGATACCATGAAGGTTGCGTGTGTAGATAGATTTATAAATTGGTTTTCATATCACTTAAGTAATTTTGACTATGCATGGTATTGGGGAAACTGGAAAGACCACTTGGTTTTAAATGTAGAAAATCCCAAGATTAGCTTCATAAGAGAAGTAATTATAAAATGTATGACATTGTCTAGTCATCGACAAATTTCAACAGTATTACCCAAAAGTTTTGCACGATTTATACCTTTAAAGCCTGAACCAGATTATAAATATAGTATAGACAAGCCTGAATCTCTACCTGGAATTTCTGAGGCTCGCGAATTAGAAGTATCGATAAATAAAAATTCTAGCATTGCGGAAATACTAAACATTTTGAAAAAAATTCCAAATGCACAATTGGAGACTGATTATAATCCATTAGAAATAGATGTCTTTGTGCAAACGTTACTTTCTTTGGATACGAGAAGCAAGAGCAGAATACTAGAATTCCACACGGTTTTTCAGGCTTTATCCCAATCTGCAGAAGCTCAAATGTGTATTTTACAGAGCACGTTTGCACTGTGGCGTCATAATCAACAAATGATTATTTTAGTAGTTGATGAATTGCTAACCACTGGAATTGTTGAAGGTTTAACTATTGTCCACTGGATGTTTTCTAATGACATGAAACCAGAATTAACAAAAATGTACCTGTGGGAAATTTTAAATTACACAATCAGAACTATGAATACGTATGTTGCAAAGTTACACAAAGAGTTAATAAATAATAAGTTTATTGCGGAAGAGGAAACAAAAAAACCGCAACTGAAGTATCTAATTGCTGAATATAAATGTAAAAACATATTTCTCAGTATTTTTCAAAGATTTACAATGATTTTGTGTACTCATTTTGCCAGGTGTGATTTGCATAATCAGAATTTTAACACCTATTGGTATAAAACGATTGTGGGTCGTTTAGAACAACTTCTTTTGAAGCACCATAGGCAAGTACAACGGTACATATCGAAGTATGGAATGTTGGCTTTTACCCAAAGTTTGGATTATCGCATTGTACCCATATATGAACAATTTAATACTTTGAAAATATAATTTTTATTGTTAACTTTAAATATATCCAACTGACTGTGCATTATTATTAAATTTAAATGTGTCTGTTAATTTTATATAATTTTTAATTTTAATAAATGGATAAGTTACTAATGATCTTGTTAAAAAAATATAAATTTTTTACATTATATTTTATTTTTATTATATATTATTATTTTTCGAAAAAGCTATGATGCACTTGAAGGTAAACATATCGGAAGTAATTTTGTTAAAAATTAAATTTTCTTTCCTAAACTATCTTCACATTAAAAAATAGGCTATAGTTAAATAAACCAGGTTCGAAAATTTATTAATTATTTAAAAAATTCTTTCACTATTAGTTAGATGGCATTAAAATAAGACTTTTAAAGGTGAGGTAAGTCTTGAAAGATCCTTTATTTAGCCAAAAAATCAATTTTAAAGTTCACGAATTTTCCTATACAAACATAATATGAAGCATTCGACAATTTCTATCGACGAACTCACATCCAGGTTGACTCTTCGAATCCCGTGGCTTAAGGATCCAAATTTTTTATTTCTGGTTTTGCCCAGGAATATTTTTGATGAGCATCGTAGTGCATTTGAAATCAAGATATCATGGGTACCCAAATTAAGGTGCAGTACAGGTCATTATCCCCACTAGGAATTTAGATAGAAGGATAAGAAATAATCATTATCAGAAAAAAAACAATTTTATAGAAATAAATAAATATTAAATACTTCTTTTAAATTAACAATATTATAGCGTTTGTAGTTGGTCAATTTAGTGCACTGAGGGTGTGCAGTTCATAATAAATTTACATAGATCTTATTTATTGAATCAATTAATAAAACAACACTGATAAGAGGTATATCAATAATTGTTATTTTCATTTACCCTACGAGAACGTTGGTTTTCAGGTCACTTTTGCGTTTGTGAAACAATAAGAATAAAATTTTAGGTCGACCTTTTTTAACGGAACTACAAATTTAATTTAATTGGCAAAAATCAAAAACTGATTAAATTTAAAAAAATGAAGATTGACAACAAACGAACTGATACACAGTGGAGTTAAAAATTGGCAATTGATATTATATCTAGAAGAAGCCGGTCACGGCCTAGCGCTTAAGTGCATCAACTTCTAAGCCAAGCGCCCCGATTCGAATCCAGGCGAAGTAATTTATTCTGACCGTCTTCCACGCCAACATTTTCCGTAAGCGCATACATATATTATTATTCAATATAAGTTAGAACCATAAGTCGCGATTTAATAAATTTGCTTTAAAGGAATTAGGTTCAGGATTCCACATTTAATTTTAAACAAGACAAAAAAAATTATTAAATTATTTGAAGTTTGAATATTTTTGTGTAATCGTAGTTTGTGTTGGAAATATTGTCTTGTTCTTGAAAGATTGAATATGAAAAACTAGTAATAATTATCTTATCTTTCCTTCTCTCATCTTGTTTTAAATTATTCCTTTCTTGCACCGTGGTCTTCGGTTGTATGTGGGAATAGAAAATTTTCTATAATTTCCTAAAAATTAATTAAAAATATATAATTAATTGTTTCATAATTAATAATATCAGGAATCGAACTTAAATAATAATCAATTTAAAGTTGATAAACTACTGTCACAGACAATAATAATATGCAATTGGTGAGTTTAAGGGCAGGGGCCTATCTGTAGTGCTGAACTACTATGTTCAATAATTGTTAATGTTTTCGTCATTCTATCACTCTCCAATAACTTTTTCAATGAAAAAATACAAAGATGAAGCAAATCAGAATTTTAATTTACCCCTAAAACAGTATGTGCTAGTCACTAATGAAAGAGCTTTCAAAATACTAAAATGGTTAGGACTAAAACATACAATATATTTTTCCAAAAACAATTGAGTGCTTATGGTACATGTAATATATTAAAAAAATCGGTCCGAAAAACATTCATGGGGCCTAAAGTCTCAGTATTCCAATATAATATAAATTTACAATGGAATGCAAATTCAGTTTTGAGTTCAGGCATCGGTTTGCGTAAATATAAAGACCCTGGACCCCAGGCCAATCCGTTACTGGCTGCAACAATAAGTACTTAATAATCTATTCCATGTTCTTTCATTTTAATTAAGCATCAAGAAGATTACGATAATTTTTTTTGTTATTTAATTGGTAACCTTCAACTTGGATTTGATTACTTAAATATGTTGAAGCTGGATAGCTTTAAGGAACATACAAAATAATACTTTTTAAAAAATATTTATTACAATTTTACAAAATAATACAAACTGATGTCATATTAATAAAAATTAAAACAAATTATTTGTCGGAAGGTTGCACTTCAAATCGGAAAAAGTCTACTTCAATATCAACAGATTTCTTTTTATGAAACTTGTAAGTAGATGATAAGTTATATCGTAACTGGGCTAGTACTTCACCTTTAGCTCCGCATTGAGCTGCCACTTTTAATACGTGAGATCTAACACCAAAAATTTATATATTGAAAACTCATACTTCTTAAACAACTTAAAAGCATAATTACCTAGTTGTAGATTTATGTAATGAATATACAACACCACTGCAGATTTCGATTGCTTTCTTAAGAAATACCATATCGATTCCAGCATTGTGCTTAGTGCCAAATGGGGGATTCATAATGACAGTATCAAATCGTTTTGACCAACTAACATTGCGATACAAATTATATTTCAAAAGAAACTTTTGTAAATTAAGCTATGAATTCACAAGGCAACAATATTGACATGCAACATGTTGTGCAACGCTGCCAGATTCCACGCAACATCATGTACGTCGCAAGATGTACTTGCGCATCAAATGTTGGCATATTTAGACATTCCCGGCAACAATGTCAATAGTGTGGTCAAATGAACGTTAAATAAACTTATTGAACTTTATCAAAATTCACATTTTCCAAAAATATCACAGCTTACAATGATTATAAAAGTAAATTTTTTATACATTAAATGACACATGGAATTCCATGTCAAAAATATTAGAAGTACCCAAAAATTAAAGATAAAATTATAAAAATTGTAGCTGAAATCAACATTAGCTCCTCAGGCGACATCTTGTCAACTACTCTTTCTTATCTATGCAACTACTGCAATATGTGGACATACAACGTTGTTAAACAAAAGAGCTGCAACATGGTGCATCATGCTGAACTACATTGTATGTCAATTGTTACCTAGTGAATTCGTGGCTTTAAAATAACTTACAGATCTGGCAATTCAGTTGTTACATCACACAGTATCAAATCGACATTAGTAAACTCTTGCTCTTTTAAATTGCTTTCAAATATTTTCATTGCATCTTGGTCAATTTCAAAACCAACTACATGACCTGCGTCTAATGCAGCAGCCCCAATGGCTAAAGATCCACAACCTGCACCTAAATCAGCTACTTCTTTTCCGTGATATCTCCATATTGGGACTGCAACAAATCAAGTTTTATCTTTTTTTACAGATACTCCTCACTTTAAGACTGTATTCCATTCCGGCAGCTTGTCGTTTAGCAAGGAGCTTGCGTTGGGAATATAGGATCATTGTAAAATTATAAAAATTATGTAAAATTATATGGTCGTAAGTGCGAGTAGTATTTAAGCAGTAAGTCGTAAAGTGGGGATTACCTGTATGTAATACTTTTTAATTTCTTCATACCTGAATAGTGAATAACATATGAGAAGCCAAATGAGGTGGTGTTACGTATTGCTCCAATTTAATGTTTGGTTTTTCAAACTCGTCAATACATTGAAATAGCTCTTCCAAGTGTCTCAATTTCATACACGGAAACATTTTAATACGTATAATCTATTTAGGTTCAAATCGAGGTATAACCGGTAATGTTAAATTTCCAAATAATGAATCTTGAGTTATAAAATTTCCCATAGATTGTGCATTTGCTTGTTGTAATGCAGATCGTTGCGTAGCAATTGATTGATTTTCGAAATTACTACTATTTGATGAACCAATGTCAGGAGTGAGCGAAGAATTTAAAGTTGAAGCAACCCCCTGCTTTAATAAAAGTTGTTTCTTTTGTTGTTGTAATTCTTCAAGAATTTGACGGCTCTTCAGCTCTGAAATTATTATGTAATAAAAAATGGCAATAAAATATTTAGTTCCGTATTACCTCTTTGTAAATTTTGTTGAGGAAACGCCATGAAAACTTTTAGGTTAATTTTTAAAGGTTGATATCACAACACAAATGTCACAAACGCTCATAAAGGTCAGTGTACATTAGGTGCTAATCAGGACAATTTATTGTAGCGTCGTCTAGCGTCAATTAATAAAATTTATGAATTTTACTGTACAATTGAATAAAATAACGGTGACGCATGATGGTTCGAATTCCTGGATCGTGATTTTCACAAAAAAAAACTTGAGGTCGGTTCACACATTTTTGAAAAAAATGGCTTTAAAAATTAATTTTGAATGCAATTTTGTTATTGGCTCTTTTGAACTGTAACCCCGTCCGGCAAAATTAAAAAAAGTTGTGGGGGCAGTAAAGATACCAGAATCTTATTTTTTACAACGAATTATGAAGGATGGCGGTCTAATTAACTAATAAAAAAATTAAATTTGTGTTCGGTCAACAAATTTCGGAAAAAATTCACTTTTTGTGTGAATCCGACTCTTGACGTAATTGCGTTTATCAAAACCCACTTTCCGCACTCTGCGCTCCGTTCCGCGTCGCTTCGGGTGCTAAAAGTGGTTTTGACAAGCGCTTTACTTACTAAAAACATCCCCTAAGTACCTCCAACTCGAAAAAGTATGGATGTTGACGCGATGGATCTCAGGGAGCGACTGGTATCTCCCCACCACTAGTCACTGATATCTAGATTCCACTGAATGAGTTCCAAAATGATTTCTTCTCTTTTGTTTCTGATGCCCTGAGCATTCCACATTCCCATATTCGTAGCCCATTTTCGCTGCTGTTTTCGTCGACTAGAGCATCCGTCTGACTTCCGAAGCTTATTACTGAGATTTTTAGCAAATTTGTTTGTTTAACGGTGAGAGGGTGCTGGCCTTTCGTCCAACCCGAAGGACATATCTCCCTCTCACTTCAGCCCTGCAGATTCTCCTCATCCATCGAGGTTGGTTACCCGATCTTTGAGAGTCCTCCACAGGTTACCAGGGCCCCCAACTTGGAGGTGCGAGTAGGAATTGAGCTGAAGAGGATACGGTTCACTGCCCCAATTCTATCACTCGGCAATAACTTTTTCAATGAAAAAATACAAAGATGAAGCAAATCAGAATTTTAATTTTCCTAAAACAGTATGTGCTAGTCACTAATGAAATAATTTCAAAATACTAAAATGGTAAGGACTAAAACATACAATATATTTTTCAAAACAATTGAGTGCTTTTAGTACATGTAATATTAAAAAAAACTCGGTCTAAAAAACATTCATGGGCCCTAAAGTCTCAGTATTCAAATATAATGTAAATTGACAATGAAATGCAAATTCAGTTTCGAGTTCAGGCATCGGTTTGTGAAAATATAAAGGCCCTGGTTCTGCCATGGGCCCCCAGGCTTTGCATCGAACTGCCCGGTGATAAATCCGTTACTGGCTGCGACAATAAATACTTAATAATCTATTCCATGTTCTTTCATTTTAATTAAGCATCAAGAAGATTATGATCTTTTTTTTTGTTATGTAACTGGTAACCTTTAACTTAGATTTGCCATATTAATAAAAATTACAACAAATTATTTGTCGGAAAGTTGCACTTCAAATCGGAAAAAGTCTACTTCAATATCAACAAATTTCTTTTTATGAAATTTGTAAGTAGATGATAAGTTATATTGTAACTGGGCTAGTACTTCACCTTTAGCTCCACATTGAGCTGCCACTTTTAATACGTGAGATCTAACACCAAAAATATACATATTGAAAACTCAAACTTCATAAACATCTTAAGGGGAAACCGGTTTATGAGGTCGAAATTTTGCTGTTTTTCATGTTTTTTTTAACCAGGAAGGAATAATCACAAATTATTTAAACTTGGAGGATATTTTATTTATGTTTTCATGTACACTTTAGAATTTTTCAAACGATTTCCGCCTTAAATAGGGGAGTTACCGCGTGCAGTCCATGGGCGATTGCCATCCGAGCATTTGGCTTGCGTACATCCCTGACGTTGCAATTTTATCTGTAATCATCAGGATTTTTTTTTTTCATTAAAAACATATTTTCTAAGAATATGAACCTAATTTTGATCAAACAAATTGAAAATTGCATGTTTTTGAGGTGTTTGAACACAATGTCATGTTTTTATACTATATTTTTTCATCTTTCTTGCATAAAAATATATTTTTAATAACAATATAATCCCAGAATTTGGTTCATGTTACGTGGAATTGAATAAAGAATATCTACACCAAATTTCAGAACGATTGATCAATAACTTTTTGAGCTAGAATGTACGCTAGTCGAAAAAATGTCGTTTCGAGAAAACCGCGTTTGAAATATAATGTAGCGAAATCGAGAAATTCAAGGCAGTATTTAATTATAATTAGCGTGCGCTTTTCACAGAACCGATGGGCGGTCACTTAAGTGCTCATTGCATTCAAACTAATGGGAATTTTGCTTTGAAATTTTGACCACATATTCTTGAATAGTTATACTAACGATTCATGCAATAAAAAAAAAGACGATATTTCGATCGGTCTAAACTGGTTTCCCCTTAAAAGCATAATTACCTAGTTGAAGATTTATGTAATGAATATACAACACCACTGCAGATTTCCATTGCTTTCTTAAGAAATACCATATCGATTCCAGCATGTGCTTAGTGCCAAATGGGGGATTCATAATGACGGTATCAAATAGACGTTCCCGGCAACAATGTCAATAGTGTGGTCAAATGAACGTGTAGTTAAACTTATTGAACTTTATTAAAATTCACATTTTACAAAAATATCACAGCTTACAATAAATATAAATCATTTTACGCTAAGGAGGTTCTAAACTTTAATGTGAGTTGGAAAATTTTCAAATTTCATTAGAATTGTAAAAAAAATAATAAAATTTTTTTTCAAATTACATTAAACTTGAAACCTTTTAAAAATATTTTATACAACATATATTTTCAACAAGTAATAATAAACATTTACAATTAAATATAAAAGTAAATTGTTTACACATTAAATGATGCTTGGGATTTCCTGTCAAAAATATTGGAAGTACCCAAAAATTAAAGATGAAATTATAAAAATTGCAGCTGAAATCAACACTAGCTCCTCAGGTGACATCTTGTCAACTACTGCAATGTATGGACAAACAACGTTGTTAAACAAGAGTCGCAACGTAATGCACCATGTAGAACTGCCTTGTATGGCAATTGTTGCCTAGTGAATTCATGGCTTTAAAATAACTTACAGATCTGGCATTTCATTTGTTACATCACACAGTATCAAATCGACATTAGTAAACTCTTGCTGTTTTAAATTACTTTCAAATATTTTCATTGCATCTTGGTCAATTTCGAAACCAACTACTTGACCTGCATCTAATGCAGCAGTCCCAATGGCTAAAGATCCACAACCTGCACCTAAATCAGCTACTTCTTTTCCCGTGATATCTCCATATTAAGACTACAAACAAATCAAGTTTTATTTTTTTTACAGAAACGCATCACTTTACGACTGAATTCCATTCAGGCAGCTCGTCGTTTAGTGGGGAGCTTGCGCTGAAAATATAGGATCGTTGTAAAATTATAAAAATTATGTAAAATTATATGGTCGTAAGTGCGAGTGGTAGTTAAGCAGGTAAATCGTAAAGTGAAGACTACCTGTATATAATACTTTTTAATTTCTTCATACCTGAATAGTGAATAACATATGAGAAGCCAAATGAGATGGTGTTACAAATTGCTCCAATTTAATGTTTGGTTCTTCAAATTCGTCAATACATTGAAATAGCTCTTCCAAGTGTCTCAATTTCATACACGAAAACATTTTAATATGTAAAATCTATTTAGGTTCAAATCGAGGTATAACCGGTAATATTAAATTTCCAAATGACGAATCTTGTGTTATAAAATTTCCCATAGATTGTGCATTTGCTTGTTGTAATGCAGATCGTTGCATAGCATTTGATTGGTTTTCGAAATTACCACTATTTGATGAACCAATGACAGGAGTGAGCGAAGAATTTAAAGTTGAAGCAACCCCCTGCTTTAATAAAAGTTGTTTTTTTTGTTGTTGTAATTCTTCAAGAATTTTACGGCTGTTTAGCTCTGAAATTATTATGTAATAAAAAATGGTAATAAAATATTTAGTTCCGTATTACCTCTTTGTAAATTTGGTTGAGGAAACGCCATCACAACGCCATGAAAACTTTTAGGTTAATTTTTAAGGGTGAGGTCACAAACAGTCGTAAAGGTCAGTGTACATATGGTGCTAATCAGGACAAATTATTGTAGAGGCAACCAATAAAATTCATGAATTGCTACTGTACAATTGAATAAAATGTCAGAAGAAGGAGTTTTTGAATCTTAGAATGCTGTGGCGTATTTAAAAATGCCTATGGGGAAGGGGGGGACCAGATTATTTTAGAGAATTTTGTTAATCCATACATGCGCGTCCATTGTAAAGAGATAACTGACCAATTCCAAAAAAATAAAAGAATTTCATAACTTATTTCAAACGCAAACTTATTTAAATTTTAAAACCGCGTAGTAAACATTATTTTTATCACAAAGGGTTTCGGAGATACAATCCGAGTTATCCTTGCGGGGGCAATTGCCCCCTTGTCCCCACCCCCCTAAATACGCCGCCGAATGAAAAATAATAGGAGGAGGAGCATACAGGCAACAACAACTGGGAAATGTTTATTTTGCATAATTTTTTTAAGGCCGATACCGACATAAATTCTTTTCCCGCAACGCTTCAACCAACCTATCCCAATCCGAAGTCAAGTCTTATCTGATCTAAACCATATCTGAGCCTCGTCGATAAATAACTCCATAGCTGAACTGAAAAGTTCCTCTCTTGATATACAGGGTCTCCCGTGACCATGATAAACCTCTGAGGTGGTGCTAAAAGACACTTTTCTAAGAGACATTTTTAAATAAAATTTTTGCCCTCAAACGCCCATATCACCGTAAGTACTGATGTTATAGTATTAATATATTAGTGATTAGATAGTTTACCTTATATCGTCTAGAATCAACGGATTTCGAGTTATGAATTAAATTAAGAAAAGAAATGTTAAAACATTCCAAGTTTAATTTTTTCGTTTTTGTTGCAAAGCCTGTATCTTTTAAACAAATTTACTTACAAAAAAACTAATAACTCAATTTGGATAGCAAATTTAACGGACCATAACTTTAGTCTAGTTCAATTGTTTTCAAAAATCAACCCATTTTACGGAAGATTCCAAAACAATGAATAAGGTTGGAACAAAAAAAATAATAAATTATCCATGGGGTAAAGCAGAAATATAACAAACACGTTCTAAACGAAAATGGTAAAATGTTGATTGATTTTAGTGCTCGAAATGAAATGAGAATTAATAATACATACTTCTCACACAAGGAACAACACAAAACTACTTTTAGTAACAGCAGAGGTCAAAAATCCGTAATCGACTTTATAATAACAAATAGAATGATTCCGCCAACACAGATTCTGGATGTCAGAACTTTAACATTCGCTAACTTGGGCACTGATTACGGTCAGTGCCCAACCCAGACCACGGTTGCACAAGCAAGGAAAAATTCAAATGGATCAACCGTGTAAAATAAAAAAAACACCACAATTCATAGAAAGATACAATATAGAATCGTTCGCCAACGAGAGCTCTCAGGTATTATATAAAAACAGATTGACCGAGAAATTAAATAAAGAATGCAATATGGACAAAGATGTAGAGAAAAACTGGAAGGAGACCAAAAACTGTATCTAGAGTGCTGCAGAAGAGGCTGTCGGAATGAGAAAAATTAACATAATCGCTCAAAATAGTACCAAACCTTGGTTTACGGTGGAAGTTATGGAACTTTGCAGAGGAAAAAGTGAAAAGCTACCTGGCATATAAAAGTGAACCATCTCGGAAAGAGCATTGTAAATATGTTGAAACAAGAAACCGAGTAAATTCAAAAATAAAGGAAATAAAGAAAGACTTCTGGATAAAATTTACGAAAGATATGGAGCACGATTTATATGGTGCACAAAGAAAAGTTTGGAAGATGTTGAAAAACAGAAAGAAGCCCGTTAATGAATACACACAAACAAAGAAAATCACACTCACAGCATGGGAAAAGTACTTTAAAGAACTGTATAGTACTGAAGTGAATGAAGAACTAAGCCGGAAATAGAATATATGGAAAACCTCAACGCAGAAAACATCGAATGCAAGGAAGTCCTTGAGGGAATGAGAAAATTGAAAAATAGAAAAGCTCCTGGCGTGGACAACATCCCAAACGAACTTTTAAAATATGGTGGCACTATGCTAGCTGAAGCATTGACCTTACTATTTAACGGAATCCTTCAATCACAAACCATACCAGAAGAATGGCATAACAGCATTACCATACCAATCTTCAAGAAGGGCCAAAAAACCAACCCAGAAAATTTTAGAGGGATTACCCTTTTCTGTTCAACATTGAAGTTGCTCACAAGCATTATAAGAGAAACTCCAATCTTACATCCAAAATAGAGAGGAGCAACAGGGGTTCCGGCAAAATAGATCAACTACCGATGCAATATTCACCATCCGACAGATAAAGGAAAAAGCATACGAATATAAAAGCAACGCATACATTTGTTATTGATTTGACAAAGGCTTTTGACAGGGTTCAATTAAAGGACGTGGTGCACATACTAAATGAAAAAGGAATTCCATACTCAATCGTAAAGACAATAAGCAACATATATAATGGCAACACCACCAAAATACGAGTTGACAACAAAACAACCAACGATATACCCACACCAGGCGGAATCAGACAGGGCGACAGTCTCAGCCCTTTTCTATTTAATCTCATTATGGACAAAATCATAGAAGATGTCACCTCCCTAAACCTAGGGTATAAACTAGGAAGCAACACCATAGGAATGATATGCTACGCAGATGACGCCACACTCATTGCAGGGACGGAGGATGACTTGCAGAGACAATTACATAAATTCCATCAAGCTGCCCAACGATATAATATGGTCATTTCTATAAAAAAAAACCAAGAGCCGATGGCAGGCAAGTCTCTCAGAGAAGACAGAGTGCGAAATACTGGCATAAGAGCGATGTGTGGAGTAGAGGATATTGTCAGATGGGGAAGGCAGCGTAGACGATACTAGCACGAACACGTTAAATGAATAGACAACGACAGGCTACCACGTATCGCTCTCCTCGCAAACCAATAGGACGTCGCCCACCGGGAAGCCCACCAAGAAGATGGAGAGATAGCTGGCAATCTATCTCTCAAGAAAACAGATGAACTTCGACACAATTAAACAGATGAACTTCGACACAATTAAACAGATCATTTGATCTCATAAAAATTACAGAAGAAGAAGAAATTATCAAAATCTGAATTTTATCTAAGCTAAATATTTATTTAAATAAAACAATAATTGGTAATTTTTTAAAAATTCATTTAATTAAATTTATCCCAGTTTATAACAGTGTTGCATTTAAACAATTTTAATTAAGTAGGTATATTTTTACAAAACACTTTTAAATACTGCATCATCAATAGATGGAATATTATCCTTTAGAAGTTTCACAAATTTTTCATATGGGCAAAAATAATCGCAACCAGATATTTTTATTGATTTCGGACTTGGTGTTGTCCAATCATGGTAAAACGTCTGCAATTAGTAACAAATTATTATTAGTTGGAAGTAGGAATAAAAAAATGTGTATACCTTAATACCATATACATTATCAATTTCGTGTAATTCTACTAAAATGTGAGCTCCATATGGGGGATTAGGGGGAAAGAAAGCATTTAAGCTATGTAACACATTAACTATTGTACCATCATGTACTGAGTATATGAATAATTTACGTTGTTCTGGAATTAATTTATTTTTCATTTTTAAATAAGAATCAGTTAGCATTTTACGAAGTAGTGGACCTGTAATTAGAATTAAACAAATTGTACATTTATTAATGGTAAAAATTATGACATGCTTTTATACAAACCTCCTGATATTTGTTTTAATTCTGCTGTTGCACCTCTTATTTGATTATAGTCTGCGACAGCTTCTTCACTAAGCTTCACTACTTCATCTGTTGCCCATGATGGTAATTTAAAACCCCAATCTTGCTAAAAAAAAATGTAAAAATCGGTTTATGGTTATAAAAAGAAGCAAAATATTACTTTTTCTACCACCGTCGCCGGCAGTAAAAGTAATATTTACTAATCCCCAATATTTTCACTTGAGCTATTTGGATAGTTATTTATTAGATAAATTAGCAAAGTAATAAATTAGATAGCAATGAAACAAAAAATTAGGAATATGATTGGTTATTTCTAATAGATTCTATCTAATAGATATCTCTTACGTAGCATTTGAATCCAGTCCAAATCAATAAAATATCAAGAAAATTAATTTTATCTTTTCCTGTATTTTGAACATAGATATCTATCAAGGCTTTATATTTTAGAAGCATTTCTCTGCCTTGGATTGAATTTTCAATTTGTTCATCTATTAAACTAAAAAATTTCTTTTCATTATTTTTTATGAGGATCAACTAAAATTAAAATTAAAAAGTAATTAATTGTCGAGAATACATATGATTTTTTACGTTATCTTTGGATCTTTCTTTGAAGTTGTAAGGAATTGGATTCCAATTAAAGTCCTTATTCCATTCAAGGTCAGTGCCTTTGGGTGGATATAATCCTGCCAAAACAAGTTCTAAAGTACATTTGGTTCTATTGTAGTCGGTACTTCTAGCGTCTAATATATTTGGCAGATACACATCACCCAAGAAGTTATTATATCTCCGACGTAACAATGTTCCAACTCCGAACATTCTCTTTTTTCCTTTCTAAAATAAATCCAATCATAAATGGAAAACTCGAAACCAATATTATTTTAATAATATTATTACTGCTAAGAGTTGGCCCTTTCCGTAGGGATAATAAGTTTCATTTTGGTATGGATCGTTTGGATACCACGAATCGTCGTCGATTGTTCTATCGCCATGTCGAAAGAGCTATAATGCAAAATTTCGAAAATTGTAAAACTATTATAAAAGCAAATCAAAATTGTACATACCACATTGACCAGTTTTAGTGAACTATCATCGTAGGTAGGACAATGATCACATTTGAACTTACAATATTCATCTACTTCGTTTTTGGCAATTGAGTTGAAGTTAAATAGCTTTGATTCTTGGTTTAGAAACACACTAATTAAAACTGCAATTGCTATTACTACTGCATTAATAAAAATTATGTTTAATAACGCCATGATGCATTTGTATTTTTCGCGGTCGATCTGAGGTTGCTTACAATTTAACTGTGATCTTTGTTTTAATTTATGTTTTATATTAAAACCGTATGTAAATATTGTGATACTGTTGATATCGCTCTAGAAAAATATGCTCGGTATCATGGACGATTTAGTTTAACTTATCGAAATAAAAATATAAATTAGGTATAGTGTAAATCACATTACGTTGTTTTTTTGTTGTCGGTTACCTTTGTAGTAATTACAGTAGATATTTAAAATATTTGAAAAAAAATTAGTAACAAAAAGTGAAAGTCACTGAAAAAGTTGCAAGGTAATGATTTTTACACAAATCTTAAATTTTCTTTTAAATTTGTCTGCATTTTCATTCATATTTTGTATCAGGGGGGGGGGGGGGAGGTCGTTTTACAACTTAATTTTTACTAATTGCATGTTTAAATATAAAGACATTATTTAGTTCCCAGCAAAATGGTGTATAAATTTTGTTTATACACTTATTATACGTTATACGTTTCTCAAGTCACTTCTTCACTTCACTAGTGAAGTGAAGAAAAAAAATTGATTTTATAACAATGTTTGTATCGACACAAGTATTACTTGCACTTATTGTCATTGATAAGCAATTTAACAAATCATGGAGGATAACTCATGAACAGAATACATGAGTAAATATTTACTTCCTAAGAAGATTACATAATTTAACAAAGATCAATATTTAACAAAGATTACATTTACAAAATATAGTTGACCTTAAAAGTAAATAATAATAAAAAAATACAGTTCAGGTTATAGGTTTAATAAAGCAATAATTAAAATAATAAATAAATAAATCCGATATGTAAGATTCCCTAGGGTAATAAAGCCCTCTCTGGAAATAAGGCCCACTATTGTTTTTCGCTACATCCGCAGCACAACGATCATGCTTGCGCCATCTACACATTACCACTCAAATATGTTAGCAATACTTACAGTGGCGGAAAAGTTGGTTAACTTTGTGTAGTTCCCTAATGAAAGTGTTTTTGTTCACGCATAGCTTACTTTGCCGTTAAAGTTATAAAATTTTGTAAATTTCAACGTTCTTCTTATTTCAGTTTCACGACGGTAAGTTATAGCTCAATTAGTCCTACATCCAATACGCAAGATTTCAAATGATAATGAAAAAAAAATTATAAAAATGTAAAGCCTACAAAAGATAATATTACTATATCAAAAATGAGGTAAACATAATGCCCATATGGCTATTGCCTAATTCAAAATTTAATCTCCATAGAAAAATATTGGAGAAACTAATCTCCTCAGTTTGTCAGATGGGTGGGGGAAGAACCTATCTTTTGTATACAATACATTTATCATAGGATAAACGTAGGCCTGCAATTGTACTTATATGTATGTATTTGTCGGACTCGCTTTGCTCGTCCGTCAAACTTACAAACTCGCCATAAAAAGTTACATTTTGACTCCTAGTAAAACAATATACTTATGTTTCTACTTTTTTTTTTTATATTGTAGCCTTGAAAATGGACCAATAAAGGGCTCAAAACGTCGGACAACTTTTATTGTTTAATTAGACCTATAACCTCAACTATATGTTTTCATTATATTATATAATAAAAATTGTCACCAAAATGGATAATGCGATATTTTTATATACTTTTTTAATTAAAATTTAAAAAATTTAGCAGATTTAATTAAACAACAAATCGAATTTTTCATGAACTTTCATGAAAAATGTCAAAATATTTTTCCGACTTTTAAATATTTGCTTTTGCTAGGGCTAGCCCTGCTAATTAATTATATATTACCTTCTTGTGATTCTGACTTTGAACTGCCTCTACAATTTTTTGGGGTTTTTAGTTTTTGGTTTTTGTGTCATCACTGTATCACTCTTGTATTATCTTTCTTTTCTCGTGGTTTTGCCAGTATCTCTTTGTGGCTTTTGCCCATCTGGCAACATCCTAAATTTTGCATTTTTTGCAGGTTTTTCGCTTTTACTCTATCACACAAAGTTACTTCTGTTATCGTTCTCAGCGTTTTCATGTCTGTTGTTATGGTTTGATTTTTATTAATTTTGCAATACTTGCCTCCCTTGCATAAATGTCATAACTATACCTTTTACAGTATTATTTGGAACAAATAAACACCAATTTGGAGCAAATGAAAATATATTTGGAGCAAATGAAAACAGATTTGGTTCAAATGAAAACAGATTTAAAAAAGTGAAAAAATTTGGAACATTTGAAATACATTTGGAACAAAAAGAAAACAGAATTGAGAATATAAAAACAGATTTGGAGAAAATGAAAATAGATTTGGAATTCGATGGAATTTAATAGGTAGGAGTAAGGAGCCAGACATACTATTTCGAATGCACGAGTACGTTGTCAATAATGAATGTGGGATGTTGAATTTCTTCAGTAGCACATATTTTGATTATATTCCAAATCTGTTTTCATATGCACCAAATCTGTTTTTATTTGCACCAAATCGGTTTTCATTTGTTCCAAATAATACTGTAAAAGATATAGTCAGCACACAGGCGTTATATATTCTTGCTTTGCTTTCAAGAAAAACAATAGTAAATTTAAAATGGGGCAAGAAAGTTTTCCTGGAGAATAAAAAATGAATTATTAAGTAACTTTCGAGTTGTGTAGGCCGCTATTAGTCCTAATTCGGTCTAAAACCCATGGACAGTGAAATTGGCAAAATTCTGTTTTTTTAATATTAATTTTTAGAATATTTTGTGACATTCAATAAGAGAATCTAGTGTGCCGACGTGGATTTGTCAAAACATATGTCAATTAATTAATATTAAATTTTTAGAGCCGAGTTTAACTGAGGAGATTTTAAAAATCGAAACAACTATTTCACTAAGTTTCTAAAAACCTTCGCTAATAACTTCTCTTCTTCTTCTTTAACTTTAATTAGGACAAGTTCTGTTTTATTCTAACCTGTTTTACCTGTTTTACATCTGAAGTAGCTTGCTAGGCTTGTCTCAGATGTACCTATTACCCTATTTTTATTGTTGATGCTGCCAATCAGTAACATATTAGGAGAACCACCGTCTCTAATAACTTTAGACAAGAAGCCCTTGCTACATGAATAATTGTTTTTTTTTTGCATATTAAATTATTATAGTCCTTACTGCATATGTACGTACCTAATACTCGGCAAAATAATACTAGGTGCAGGAATATTTGGTAAATTTTACTGTTTCATATGAATAATAAAATTTCAAAAATTCAAATTCTACCGTTAAACAAGTAAATTTTGATTATGAATTTGGACTTACGGAGAGTAGGGTGTAACTAATTCCAGCCCCACGCCAAAGAGTATGTAATATACTCTTTGCCCAACCAAATGTTGCGTGATGGAATTACGTACATTTATTAATTCTCACTTATATTAACTTTAATTAGAACTTTTAAAATTAACTGAATACTATATTGATTGATTTATTTGTATTTATTATCATCTGATTGGTTATTTCGTCAATTTAACCTGGGGTTCGCTAACTTGAAAATAACTATTAGTCTATAAATATTTGTACCGATCAGTGAAATCATTAAAAAGTGTGAAATTTTCCGAAAAAGTAAGCAAATCAGATTTTAATAAATGTAATAAATATATAATTTTTAAAACATATTTTTAAACAATTACCGGCTCCCCTTTCCCTAGTTCCCCAATCGTTGATAAAGTTAAGTGCGCCATATTTGTTACATCTACCAATTGCGTTACGTTAGACAAATTCCTGATTAAAAGATCATCAAAATTGCCGACTGAGCATCCAGCTCAACCAAAGTATATAGACTCTAATACTTCAGCTTAACAGCCTATCTTCGATATTATAGCTCTTTATGAGAGTATAAAATCGCCCGTATATTGAACGCAACCAATATTGTGCGATTTTAATAGGTGCCCTCTATGTAAACACTTGCGTAGTAGTTTTTGATGGTTATTAAATTTGAAGTTTATAACCTATTTTGACGTCTAATATTTTTTAAAATCAGTGGTTTTCTATACAATCTTACTGTTTGAATAATGAAATCATCTGCAAAGTATTCTTCTACATCAAATATTTCCAAGGCAAAGAAAAATTCAAAGGACCGTGAAAAGCGAAAATCACAGTCCTCTGCTGAACAACAAAATTCTGAAAAAGGATCTCCAAATAAGGTATTAATAAGTTAAATCCTTGTAGAAGTGTTTTATCGTAAATTTTAATATGCAGGAAGGTAGTTGTCGTAAATATGCTGGAATCGGTGCAGATCAAATTGCAAATATTGCCGATCAATCAGTATTTGAACATCTTACAGAAGAAGTTTGCATAAGTTTTGCAGAAGATGTAAATTATAAGCTACGACAAATTATATTTGTAAGTGATGTCGTTATTATTAGTTTGGAGTCTGTTTAAATTCTCAGGTGTATGTTACAGGACTCCCGCGAAACAGCTCGACTTTCGAATAGAAATCATATTTCTTCCAATGACATTGACTATACATTTGAGTGTTTACAAATCGATAAAGTGTATGGAGCCACATCTGCGCCACATTGGATTCCATTTGGAGATCAAACTTACTTTTATTTGGATGTGATTATTAGAGAACAAATTGTAAATTTACTTAACTTACTATATTTTATTTTTTAGGATAAAAAAATTAATTTAATCGAATTAGCAGAAGAAGCTTTAACATACTTTCAACCAATGGAACCAATACTAACACGAAAGTGGTTACCCGAATCAAAAGAAGTCAACAAAAATTTAAAACTTTATTTTATTATGATGTGCCAAGCAATTATAGAAAAAGATTCGGAGTTAAGATTAACAGCATTAGGAAATATATGTGAAAATAAACTGATCGGACCTATTGTTGAATGGTTCTATCATTTTGGATATATATTATTAAGTAAAGATATCACCTATGATAACTTTACATTATATGCATTTGATTTGCTTCGAGCGTTAGAGTGTAATCCAATTGCAATCAGCACAGTGTCCGAAAAACAGGTCGGTACATTTTTATACTCGCATTTTACTTTATCGTATGTAATATGAGAAAGTATTGTTTTCGTGCAGAAAACAAAATTGAGATTTTGATGGATTTACACTTTTTGAGGTCCCTTGAGTGAAATAAGACGATTTCCAAAAAATGTGTGGTCAAGTTTTGTGTGCGCTCTATAGTAAAAACCAATAGGAATTTTGAGACCTAGTTTAGGATTTTATATCCTTATATTGAGACATAGAGGTGATTAGATTTTGGTTAAAATTGGTTCATGAGAACTATTATTTTTAATTTTTTTAAATTTTATTATTTAATATTAGTTTTAATTAATATTTCGTCACTGACACTGACACAGAGACGGTCACTGTCCTAGTAGTTAGAGCGATCGACTACTAATGCTAAGGCACCCGGTTCGAACCCGGAGGAGTCTACAAAGGAAAATTTTCTTCTGACTCTTTCTATCTATGACCGTCCCGTGCTCGAAGGCACGTAAGTCGTGGTCCTCCATGTTAATGAATTGCCATCATTAACAATAATATAGGAAAGGCACATCTGAAGCCAGTCTAGCAAACTACTTCAGATGTAAAACAAATAATATGCTCACAGTTCTAGCAGTAACTTGGATCTTATCCGAGGCTGCTGCTGAAAACACAGGTCGAGACCTCACGTAAGTAAGAAGAAGAAGAAGAAGTTAATATTTCAAAACTAATAGAAATTTCAAAATCAAATTTAGGACTTCGCAAACTTATACCGAGATTTAGTACTGATAAAATTTTAGTTAAAATTAGTTTATGAAAACTATTGTTTTCTATTCTTTTATTTAATATTAGTCTTTATTTAATATTTTAAAAACTAATAAGAGTTTCAAAACCAAATTTGAGATTTCTTATCTTCAACGTAAGAGTTAGAGCTAATTAAATTTTGGTTAAAATTAGTTCATGGAAACAACTTTTTTTAATCTATTTATTTTTATTTTATTATTAAAAGTTATATTTTTAATTATGTAATAAAAGTATGATAAAGTTAAGGGCATGCCCACATCCGATTTTTTGAAGTAAATTAAATTTTGTTTTTCAGATCTTTTTGTTAAACAAATTGCTTTTACAAAGATTGTTAAGACCATCGACTAAACCAGAAATATTAAAACCAGTATGCAAGTTACTATCAATGTTATGCAGAAGAACGAATCTCAGAAAAGTAGTATTAAAAAAAATGGTAGCTAAAATCGCTGAAATGAAGCACGAGTATGCATTGCCTGTAATGTGTGCAGTTAACGAACTTGGATTAGATGCAATTTTTGTTATTTTTACACCGCATATGGATTATTTCTTTTCGTTACTTGATAATCAAACGCAACCGGACCTTACATTAGAAATTTTGGTAAAAAAATTTTAATTTTTAAACCTCACGTTTAAATTATTTTTTAAATTTTAGAGGTGTTACAATACTTTGTGTGCACATCAAAATAACATAGTCCCCATTTGTAATGCCTTTTTTGATGTCTTCACTTATGGTATCGTTCCATTTTGGAAGAACTTCAAAATACCAAATCCAGGTAAAGAAAGCTGAAAACTTGGTTTAATATTTTCATTATAAAATGTTTTTAGTTAAAGAATCGGTCAAGATAGAATCAAACTGGCTACATATGAAAATAAGGTTACTTAAAAGTAGACAAAGAATACCACCAATTACAAAACAAAGAAAGAAAATTCATATAGAAGAAGCTTTTCCAGAAGACGATGAAGATTACCTAAATTTTGCAGCAGATCTGGTATGTCCAATTGGAAAACCCACTATCAGTTTCAAATTTCACAGCTTTGCCCCGGCAGTGGGAAGATTAAGGTTTTTAAATTATGCTAAATTTTCAAAAAAGGGAACGGAAAGTCAAATTGTAATTGGAAAAAGAACATTATTTAGTCCCGTATTGCAAAAATTTGGAAAAAATATTCATCCACGTAAAAAGTGTACAGGCCACAGCATAATAAACTATATTTTATAGTGGAAATATTTTTATTTGTAAATAGCATTAAGTTAAATTATATTTGAAAAATAAAGTTTTTGTTACATAATAATTCAAAGTCGTAGCATTTCCATTTTAGGTATAATTTGTTCGATGATACCTGAAATATGTTATATTATTCTACCGTGCATTTATACAGTTCTATTTACTACTAACTTATGTTTTCCTTATCAATTCCAGTTTCATTTTGCCGGTAATTGGATTGTCGGGATAATTTTTTCTTGCAGCTAAAACATTTATATGCAGCTTTTGTAATTAAAAATATTTTACTCCTACATTTCTTGCCGTTAGTAAAATCTAATACACTTGTCTGTTGAGAAAAATTCATTTGGCACATGCTCCTATCTTTCAACATTTTTTTACTTTTATTTATGATTCTCTGCATTGAAGTGTCGAAATTATCGTAGGTTTCTACTGCAGTCTGATTCTTGTCATTTGTTAGTGGACCCAAAGTATCTTCACAATTTAGTTTTTCTATAATGATTATTAAAAAATTGGCAGAAGTTTAATTTTCATGATCACTCACCTTCGCTCGGAACTGCAATTTCTTTGCTATTTGCCATAGATAACTGCAACTGCCTAATGGTTTTCACCAATATTTGACATCTTTTAAATATTCTTTTGTTTGTGTTTACTTTTTCAACATCAATTAACACATTCCTAGCAGCTTCTAGTTCATTCCTCACTGCAAAACATATTCAATGTTAAAAAAACGAAAACATAAAATAATTTTGCTTGCCATTGTAAACCAATTGCAAATGCTTTACAACTTGATCTTGTATGACACTACTGAACGATTCTAAAGACAATCGAATCATTAAACCCAATTCTTTGGTGTAATTCAAAAATATGTCCAAATTGCAAGACTTAATGACATTTCCTTTCGATATGTGTTGCCATAAATTTTCTAGTTTTTGGTTAAGTTCATCGTGGACTAACTGAAATTAAATTTTAAAATAAAGAAAATCTACCTTCTTGAAATATCTATTACTTTGCAATAAGCAGAAGGCTCGATGACACTATGAACAGCTCTCCTAAGTAAGACAATTTGTTTAATCCAGGCATTTTTTAAAATATCGGCATATGCTTGTTTATTTACAGACTTGCATTTAGTCATGGTCATGAATGAGGGAACCAATTCGCTTTCGAGAAATTCTAAATTTTTTACAATACTTTTTATTTCAGCTACGGCTATAAAAATTCAATCAGAACACAAGATAAGATATTAAAATAGCATCTTACATTTCCCTATCGTAGAGCTTACAATTGAAAATAAAGCAATTTGAAACAGTCGATCCATATGTAAATCAAATTCTATAATTAAGGTGTCAATAGTATTTTGGTTTGAAAGAGTAGTAAAGTTCACACATGCCTCATATAGTTCAAACAACGGCGTTTTATAATCCGAAAAGACGTTTAGACACAATCGCAATACTGCTGTATTAAGTTTCGCTTCAAAAGCACATAAAGTATCGTTGCATACATCGACTACTAAGTTACACATGTTTATGTTACAATTCTCTTTATTAATTTCTATTTTTATGTCTTCCATGGAACTCAAAACCTAAAACGCAGCCGTTCAGATTTGATCTTTTTAAATTTATTGAAACATACCAAACGACAACCTGAATTGATAATTGTGCTATCGTTACCATAGCCCACTTGTGCAATGGACATTGATAAACATAGAATTTCTTCCACTAAATCGCAAGCCACATCTAGGATGGGTTGAACTTGCTGGACTCCAAGTTCCATGTCGATACTACAAATTTTATCTAAAGCTGTATCCATCAAATGTAAAAACTTTCCCACAGTTTTATCGGCGGTGCAGTTAAAAATTATTTCATTGGAATCATTTAATACTACCAGCATTAGATTACATAAATAACTTTGTACATCCTGCAATTAGAATTTTTAAATTTTATAAATTTCAGACAACTAAATCACGTAACAGACTAGCATACCTAAAAATTTGCCTTTTCAAAACCAATGAAAGGCTTCCACAAATCAACTTATATTTTTTTATAGAAAAGAATTAGCATTTTAACTTACAATTGCAAGATCTTTCTCTAGGAAGTTTTGAAAATATACATCCTTAAAAAGTTCATAAGTTGAAGGAAATCTGATTAAATATGAAGCCACGGAAAAATATTGCTCCTTTGAAATCTTTGCTGTAGAACAATATTTGTCGATTATTGTCACGATATCGTAAATATAAACTGGAACATCCTGAAAATATGTAATAACGTTAACTTCAACATTTAGGTAAATGGAACACTTCTTGAAGTACAACTCGTAGCTACTTCCGATTTTTAAATCAGAATTGCAATTTAGATTGGACAATTGCAATTTGGAAAGCATTCAAAAAGGATCATTTGCAGTTCAGAAGCATCATTTTTTGAATTATTCAAAATCAAACCAAAAATCAAAAAATTAGTCCACCTGATATACAGAATTTGTTGCTTATTATTTGAATTGTTGTGGAATTACTTATAAATTAATTTAAATGATAAATAAATTGATATTTAAAAAAAATAATTTGGATAGCTCCGATGGTGTGCAATAATATTGGCATAATTTACATAAGGAAAAGAAATTTAAATTTAGCAGAAACTTTGGTGATGACACGGTTATGGTTTCGGATGCTTTTTGATGGAATGTAACATCTCCTTTATGCTACATTTCAACAAGAATGGATTCCAAAAAGTATTCGGAGTAAAATCTATTGGGAGGAGTTAATTTGATTTGTCAGCAACATATTACGGCTATTCATGCTTCGAAGGTAACCAAAACTTGGCTTCAAAGTAAGAATATGAAAGTTTTACTATGGCCATCCCTCAATCTAGATTTAAACCCCGCAGAGAATCTATAGGGTATCATGGCACATAGAGTTTATGGCAATGGGAGGCAATTTAATAAGATTGCAGAGTTGAAACATTGCATTTATGTTATTTCGTCAAGTTTCACCATTTCGGAACTAAAGTCTTATAAAATAAATGCACAATCATTTATTTCAGGTCACCAAAAATAATGGAGATCAGATTGGAATCTAAAACGTGAAGTATATGGCATGAAGACAATGTCCCTAACGAAACTACATTCCAATAAAATAACGCAATGAGTATAGAATGCGCAATACTCGGGATTTCTGTAAAAAAAACCACATCAGAAATGAGGAAATTAGGAGAAGAACCAAGGTAACAGATGTAATGAAACGCATAGCGGAGCTGAAGGGTAGTACATGTTGCAAGACAAGAAAATGATAGATGGACAACCCAAGTAGTACAGTGGCAGCCACGTGAATCAAAGAGAAGCAGAGGTAGGTTACAAAGACGCTGGATGGCCGACATTAAGGAAACAGCTGGAAAGAAATGGTACCAATTAGCCCAAGATAGAAAAGAGTGGAAAAGGTTAGAAGAGGCCTACATCCAGGAGTGGACGGGAAAAGACTGACGAAGAAGAAGACTGAATATATTTTTTCTTAATTTGTAGTCAGTTACTTTAACCGCTTTTATAAATTTTTCTACCAAATTTTATTTTTAATTTATATTTTTATATATTATTGTGTTTGTTAAAGTAAATACTCCTAAGTTAATTTATGTTTAATTTATTTCAATTTGTATACAATAATTTGCTAATTTGTATTAGCAAAGTCCGAAATTGTACAATGTCAATATGACACAGATATTTTGGTACAAAACTGGCATTGTACTCTCTTACAAGGTTCGATATTATGTTTATTTGACGGACTGCGTAAACAGTATTTGCTTACTGAAAATAAAATAAAAAGTGACCTCTAAATTGATAGCATCTACATATTTGGACGCTACTACGCTACCCACAGAAAAAACTACTACCGTACTGTTACTCCGAATATGTTTTGATGGCACCTCGTATAATGTGAATTTCATAATAATAATAATAATAAATATTTTTCAAACTTATGCCTAAGGTTTATACTATATTTTATGTAATTTGAACCTGCTTAATAATATTCTTGATAAATTATTTTAAAATATTTTTGATAAGTACAATATAAAAAAACAATCACCTACTTCGAAAAACTTTACGGCCTCCTGTGTTGTATAAACTTTTTTATTTAAAAACAATTTAAAATCGTTAATTGCACGGGTAACTTTATCCTTCCATATTTTACTGGAACACATTTTGTATTTATTAATTTTTATTATTTAGATTTAAAAACTTAAAACCAAACAGTCATTTGACAGTTAAATTCAAATCTGACACTTATACGGTTAGTAAGGGGTACCAATTTTAAGGTACGATTAATAAATTTAATGTTGATTTATTTAAATTTTATAATAATAATTATTTACTTTCGGATTTAGTTTAATTTATCGATTAATAAGATAATTTTGTAAAAATACCAAGGAATACCAATACAAGTTTTTAACTTAACCTAACTATATTATTATTGTGTTGTATTTTAAATTGTAAGATTATTTTGATAAAAATGGCCCAAGTCGAACAAAACGAAGACGATATTGTTGTGCTAGAATTTGAAAATAGCAGCATTCGTTGTAGTAAAAAGATTCTAGTCGATAATTCCGATTATTTCAAAACCATGTTCGGAGGTTCCTTTCTCGAGCATCAACAAAAAGTTATTAAAATTCATGTAGGTGTTTTCTTCTTTTCTAACACTTGACTTTTAATTTAATATATTTTTTTACATGTAGGATATCAGTTTAAAAATGATGGAACTAATATTGATGGTCTTATACGACAAAGCAGTAGAACTTGACGAATGCGAAACTTTATTATTACTTGAAGCCAGTTGTTTATTACTCTTTACGGATGTAAAAGAAGCGTACGAACACAAAGTTTTAGATTTCTTAACTCCAAGATCCAGCATTAAGATTTGGATATTGGCAGATAAATTGGACATAAAAACGGTACGCTTGAAGGCTAAAGCTTTAGCTCTTACAGAATTTGAAAATATAAAAAATTATGATGTGTTTAAAGATTTACATTTAAATCAACTTTATAATTATTTAGCTAATACGGCTTTGTGCTGCAATAACGAGATGGAAGTTTTTAATATTGTTGTTAAGTGGTGGCAGGACAACTCGGAGAAATTATTCGAAAAGAATGTTGACGTATCGTTTGAATTGTTTAAATACGATACGTTTTTAATTTTACTATCTTGCATTAATTTTAAATGTCTTTCCAAAGAAAATATTGAAAAAATATGAACAATGATAATCTTAAAGATAATGAAATACAAAAAGTTTTATTTTGTGTTATTGGGATGAAAGAAGGAAACGAATGCACCGAAGATAAAGATGTAATTGATAAAGCTACAATGTTATTTAATTCCAAGAGGAGAAAATCGAGAAGTTGTCCATGTGTGTTGGTTAATAAAGTTGAAGAACCCCAATCCAAAATTATTGTAAAGGGTAGATAGAAATTATCTTGAATCTTAGAAGTTTTAACTTTATTACATTTTTTTAGATATATATCAACGCAAACGATACTCGGGTGATATTGCCACTGATAATTCTGCTCTAGTTGGCATATTTTATGGTAACTTATTTTCATTTAAATAATTTAGCTCGGTAAAGATTTTCTTCACAATTATTTAACTTATACATTTTTTTAGATGAGCATATTTCAAATTTCTCAAAATATTTTGTTATGGATTGCAAAGACTCGAAATATTTAAATGGTTTTCGTATATTAGGTAATAAGCAATTTTTATTTTTATTTGGTGGAGAATTAGTTAAAGATGGTAAGGGAAGTTGGAACACCACTTTTGGATGTATGATACTATTCGTGAAGTTTGGAATATTAAGACACAGTATTGTATATTGTTTATTCGATTTTGCAATAATTTATAATGCAATCTTTACAGATTAAAAAATTTACGTCGCTATTTTCAAGCTTGCATATGTGGAGACTGTGTGTACATAATAGGAGGTACAGGTATCTTTCGAGTTATTAAGGATGATATGCTGATCTACAATTTTAAAACAGGTAAATTTAAGTTTTTAATCTTTTGGATTTCAACTATCTATTTAAATTTAATTAGACGAATGGAGTTCTGCCGCACTTCCGATTGCACGACAATTTAAAAGTTGCGTTTTAAATGATCAACTTTTAATTTTTGATATGAATGCACCGTTGGTTTATATGTTTGAAGGTGAAAAGTGGACTAAGTTACCTATTTCCTCAACTCCAGATTTCTCAAAAAAGAATTTTGTTGTATTTTCTTATGATGACCATTTCTACATAAAAGGTAATTTCATCATAAATAAGGTATAGTATTTTTATATTTAATGGGTGAACCAATAGTGGGAACTTTATTGATAGCTTTTGTACGATTTAAAATATAAATGTAATTACAATAAAATACAGGAACACCCTGTAAAATTTAACGTATCAACCACACTACTGATTCAATTTATGCATTAGATTGGCCTCGGGATTGACGGAAAATTTTTAATATAAATTGGTTTTTAGGTGAAAATTTAGTCAAGCTTAAAATAAATGGAAATTCTATAAACGTAATAGATACTCAGAAGATAGTGTATTTGAACTGTGATCAGGCAGATGCTGTTGTTTGTGGCAACATTTTATACACTTTATATAAAAGCAGGTGCATGGAGAAAGGAATATTTTGTATCTGGCTTGAAAAATTTAATATAGATTCGAAAAACAGTGAATATATTTTACAAGATGTTTTAGAAGGTTCACCAGTTCCAATTAAGGACGAAACCTTTTTGTATCGTCTGTCACCTATAATATTTTCACATCATCATTATTCGCTTTTTGAACATGATGAATTTATAACTAACGCTAATTTTAGCTAAATGTTATAGTCAAGTCGCAAGCTCTTGCTTGGCCTGATAAATCTTAGTTTTAAATAAATTGTGATATTATAAAATACAATAATTTTCTATTAATTAAATTAATTACAGAAAATGTATTCAGAAATTTTTTCACAATACATTCAAATATATGTGTATTTAATCTGGTACCTATAGTAAAAGCTCCTTATTCGCGGGGTATACGTTCCAAAATTATGCCGCGAATAAGGAAACCGTGAATATGGAATAGTGATTTGTATGGAAATGCAAGGGTTGGGTTCCAAGGTACGAAAATAAAATAAAATAGATAAAAATAAAATCAGTTTAATCACATACCTATCATTATTATTAATTATTATTGTTTGAATTATTTGGTTTAAAATATTTAGTAATTTTTCTTGCTTTGCCGTCTTTAAAATGCCTTTTAATTCCGCATGGTATTCAGCTGTGGCAACTTCAATTTTCCTTTTAAAAGGAAGGTTTCTTTCCAAAACGGGTCAATTTTAATGAAGTGATCTCACAGTTCATTTGCCATTTGAAACCTGCGGTCTGGTTTTTAAGGTGATTGTCATCGTATCATTGTAAGATGTTGAAGCTTGAAGGGTTTTAACATTTCCTGCAAGTCGGCTTCACTTAAATCTTCATCGTGTGATTGAAGCAGCTCTTGAACGTCACTCGAATCTATCTGTTCAAAACCATCATGTCCTATTCCATTAGCAATTTGTACAATTGTGTCAGTTAATGTTTTAATTTGTTTAAATCCTCACTTTCACAGACTGTTAGATCAACCTATAGTTTTTTCCAATATGATTGCAATGTTATAATGCTTGAGCTCTTGTAACGATTCCTTTATGTTAACAATGCACATTGCTATGTTAAATTTTTCCAGAATTCCATAAAACTCACGTCAGAATCACATTCCATGATATCCAGAATGATTTTAAAGGTTCGCCTAATGTAAAAGAACTTCAAAGCTTGAATTATTCCCTGGTTCATTGGTTGAAGTAAAGTCGTCGTGTTCGGAGGCAAAATATCACCTTAATATTCGGATGCATAGTTTCAAGCTCACAAGGGTGACCCGGAGCATTGTCCAAAACAAGAACCTCCTTGAAGTCTAAATTTTTTCGTTTAAATATTATTATTTAATTTTGAGTTTTGAATATAAATTATAATATTCAAAATCGTAAATTATTAATCCGCGAATAATGAAATTTTCGGCCGCGAATACAGAAAGTGGTCTCAATTTTTCTTCCGCGAATACTGAAACCGCGAATAACGGAACCGCGGATAAGGAGCTTTTACTGTACTTGCAAAACTGAAGGAGTATTACTATGGTGGAACTGCTTTTAACTGACTTATGAAGTTCCTGGCAAAAATAATGAAAAAAAAAAAATCACAAGGACATATTCATTTCTCAATAAAAATAATTACATATTATAGTAAAACAGAAATAAAGATGGTAGAATGCAAATGATGTAGGAAAGACGTAGGGTTTGCTCACCAATGCTCTACACCAGGTAGCTGAAGTAAAAAGATTCTGGATAATATTCAAAAGAACAAGTACAAAAAAAGTATATTATTTAAAAAATTAAAGTAACAGTTTAAAATGCCAAATACAATTTGTAAAAACGAAAGCAAATTAAAATCCACCGCACACAGCATCTTCCATAAACTTCTTATACAAGCACATAAATTTTGCCACAAAAGCCTCTAAATGAAATATTTCTTTATTTCCATGCTGCAATCGATGCTCATAATATGCAGCTTGCGAAACAATTTGTGATTTTAATTGCATATCACAATTTTTTACTAACTCGTTCAACAAATTCTTAAAAATGATACTGCTAGGTATACCATGAGTGATTAACTCGTAAAGATCAGCACGAACACTTCCTAAAGTATTAACACTTTGTTCGTGACTTATTTTTCTTGCCATAGTTCTTATAAAAACCAACCAATCAGGCTCCGTAATATTTTGATCTTTTGTAAATGGATACTGTTCGACCTTGCAAGCCTCGCACACCAATAACGCACGCCGCAAATTTCTGTCACTCTTTTCGCAAATTCTTTCGGCTAATTCTGTGGAAGCGTGAGTCCTTCTTTTTTGCATGTGCTTTGAAGTATTGCTATTATTTCCTTGGAGGTAGGAGCAGGTACTCTAATACTTAAACATCTACTACGAATAGCCGGTGTAATACGAGAAGTAGAGTTGGCACAGAGTATTAGACGGCAATTTGCTATATACTTTTCCATGGTTCTTCGTAAAGCATGTTGAGCATCTTTCGATAATTCATCAACATCGGTTAAAATTATAATCTTAAAATCACGTTGTCCATTAATGTCAAGTTGTTGAGTTTGTGCAACATTTTTAATTAAATCCATTACAACTACACGATCATAAATACCAACGTCAGATGGGTTAACTTCGATGTGGTAGTTACTGCTGACGCTCATGATTTCTAATTTTTTATTTGATGGGGTAGTAAAATTCATGTGCTCCATACGCAATCGTTCAACACCACTACCATACAATTCCCTCAGTAAACACATGATTCTTGTTTTCTTACCAGCACCGGAAGGGCCATAAACCAAAAGATGTGGAAAGTCTCCTGCTTCAGTCAATTTCTTCAAATTATTCGCTTGCTCTTTATGAAAATCCAATTTTGCCAACTCTTTTGGTCTATATTTATCTACCCACAAACTCATTTTAATGGAAAATATATTTTAAACAAAACTAAACGATATTTCCCGCCGTTACAAAGGATGATTCAGGTTATGTATATTTTACTGTAGGATGTGGCTCTCAACCTCTCGTTGTACTGTGGCAGTGACTATTATCTGAATATTAGATTCAAATTTTTTTTAAAGTAACAGATTATATAAACAATAAAACAAAATTATTCGTAAGTTTTCAGCAATGATTACTGCTGTCATCAGGGATTTAATAACAATATAAATTCGTAGAAACGAATTGTTTGGACAACTTTTTTAATTTTTTGAGAAACTCTTTTAATTTAATAAATCTTCTATTAATCAGGATCAAAGAAAAAATTAAAACTCAAAAAGAAATGACTTGAAAATGATAAGAAATTTGTTCATTATAATTAGATTTTGAAGCAATTTCTAATATAATATACAGGGTATCATATATACATATAATATAGAGGTATTTGAAGTAGTGATAAAGGACATATTTCTAAAGCAAATTTTCAAATAAAATGTGTCTTCAAGTCAAACCCTTGGGGGATACCTCTCTTGAAAGAAATTTTTTAAATTTCTGCCTTCAAACGGCCATATCACCGTAACTATTGACTTTATGGTATGAATAGATTAATGATTTTTAAAGACAATTTACTTATCTACAAATTAGTTAATAACCTCCTATTGTCTAGGATGATCAGATTTTGAGTTATGAATTAAATTAAGAGAAGAAATGTCAAAAAAATTCCAAGTTTTATTTTTTCGTTTTTGTTGCAAACCCTGTATCTTTTAAACTAAACTATTTACAAAAAACTAACGGCCCAATTCGGATAGAAAATTTAACGGGCTATAACTTTAGTCTACTAAAATTTTTTGGAAAACCAATCCATTTCACAGAAAATCCCAAAATAATGAATAAGGTCGGTACAAAAAAAATAATAGTCATACAGTGTGTCTCTGTGTACATGGCAAACCTTTAAGGTTGTGATAGAAGACACTTTTCTAAGATATATTTTTAAATAAAATTTTTTTCCTAGTTCAAATCCTTGAGAGGTACCTCTTTAAAGCAATTTTTTGACCTTGTTCATTATTTAGGAATTTTTTTGCAAAATGAGTTGATTTTCCAAAAAATGTTACTTGACTAAAATTATAGCCCGTTAAATTTGATATCCAAATTGGGCCATTACTTTTTTGTGAATAGTTTTGCTTAAAAGATATAGGGTTCGCAAAAAAACAAAAAATTAAACTTGCAATTTTTTAACATTTCATCTCCTAATTTAATTTATAACTCAAAATCCGTTGATTCTAGAAGATAAGAATTATTAACCAGTTTGTAGGTAAATAAATGATCTTTAAAAAATTACCTATTATCTATTAATATCATAAAATTAATGGTTACGGTGCTATGGCCGTTTGAAAGCAAAATTCCCAAAAATTGCTTTATAGAGGGGTACCCCCCAAGGGTTTGGATTTGGACAAAAATTTTATTTGAAAATTTGTCTTAGAAAAGTGTCCTTTATCACAACCCCAAAGATTTACCGTGGAAACGGAAACACCCTATATAACTATTAAATGTTTTGTACCGACTTTGTTGATTATTTTGGAATTTTCTGTGAAATGGGTCGGTTTTACAAAAACTTTTAGTAGACTAAAGTTATACTTCGTTAAATTTTCTACCCGAATTGGGCCATTAGTTTTTTGTAAGCAGTTCGTTTAAAAGATACACGATTTGCAAGAAAAATAAAAAAATAGAACTTGTAATTTTTTTGACATTTCTTCTCTTAATTTAATTCATAACTCGTAATCTGTTTATCCTAGACAATAGGAGGTTATAACCTAATTTGTAGATAAGTGAGTGATCTTTAAAAAAGTTCTAATCTATTAAGTCTAAAAAATTAATAATATTGGAGCTATGACCGTTTGAAATCTGAAATTCAAAAAATTGCTTTAAAGGGCAGTATCCCCCAAGGGTTTGGACTTGAACAAAAATTTTATTTGAAAATTTGTCTTAGAAAAGTGTCTTTTATCACTACCTCATAGGTTCTCCACGGTCACGGGGACACCCTATATGTACAAGTGGACACGAATGTGTAATTAACATGTGGACTAAATTTAAATAAATAGTTTTATTATTTTTGAATATAAACATCTAATTTATTAGCCTAGCAATGACATTAAACTAAATAATTTAAAAAGAAGCACTGTAACTGTCAATTTTAGTTTGCAGTGAGTGCCCTATTTTAAGTTTATATAATTGTAAGCTCTTCGTCGGGTAAAAAATATGTTGTTGGTCGTGCACTTTATGCAGCTTGTCAAAGGAGCAAGTACGTAATTAAATTATGAAAATTGTCATTTTTATTTTATTAATTCAAAATAGTAAATATTTAAATTTTCAAGTAAAAATAAATATTTTATTGTACTTTCTTTTTGCTTTAAAACTTAACAATTTGAAATCATTTTTTCAAAATAGTAAATATTTAAGTAAATTTTATATTTTTGGTGAAGGTACATAATAATTATTTATTGAATAAAAGTTAATAAACACTTACAATAATAAAACAAAATTTGAAGGAGGCCAAAAATAAAATGTTGCACAGGGCACACAAAAAGCTAGTTACGACACTGGCGATTGCTATTATGTTGCTCTAATTGGGCTTTCCATTATTTGCTTTTTTTATTATAAATAGTTTTAGGGCTTAAGAGTGACTTTTTTTATTTTAACCTACTAATAATTTACTGAAGTAGTAGTATACTCCACAAAAATTAGTTATTGCACTATAAAATTGAAATTTAAAAATTAAAAACAAATAAATAGTAATAATAACAATAACACAATAGTTATGTAGCAGATGAGGTAAGTGAAAACAAACTTTTTTTTAGGTATTCTTTATGTAAATCCAATGCTAAACCATCATTAATGGACACCTGTGAACTAGAAATAGGCGGTGTTATATTATGCAGTAATAGACAATTAAATAAAAAACAACAATGCAATTTTATATTATAAATACTTTTATTAATTAGAAATTTTTAGAAACTAAAACTGTTTTAAGTTATAAAATACTCCAACTAAACAGCATACAGAACAGATTACATTACAGAACTAAAATGCACATTCGATAACTTTTTCGTCATGCAATTTAAATTACCTACATAATAAATATGCAGTGCAGTTAATTTTTCAAACTCTATTTCAGTTCTTCTTGATACACCAAACATTTGTTATACAGTGCTTAAGCAATTAAATAGGCAGAAGCTAGTAGATTTTCTATGGAAATTTAACGAATAGGGGTGGCTTTTCACTGCCTTCCCCATAGCCGTTAATGATCTCCTTTAAAATAATAAATTTGGTTAAACTTTCAAAAATAGTTTAACTATAACTAAAGTAGGTGGTGACAGTTAAGATACCCGAATCTGGATTTTTACCATTTTTAAAGCGGCTTATGAAAGATATGGGTTTAATTAGCAAATAAAAAATAAAATTTGCGGTCGGTTTACAAATTTTGGAAAAAAACCGTTAAAAATTTTTTTGAACTGTAACCCGTCCCGTCCATCGAAATTAAAATACGTTTTTGTGACAGTTAAGACACCCGAATTTAGATTTGTAAAGCGAATTATAAAAGAGGAAAGTGTAATTAACAGATAAAAAATAGAAGTTGTGGTCAGGGCACAAATTTTGAAAAATTACACTTTAAGGGTGAATCCGAGTCTTGTAGTGGTTGCGTTTGTTAAAACCGACTCTCCGCAGCCTTTGCTCCGCTTCGTTAAAAATATCCCCCTAGAACGGTCCAACTCGGCAAAGTGTGGATGTTGACCCGACAAATATCAGGGAGTGACTGGTAGCCCCCCACCGTTAGTCACTGTCGATCCACCTACAGTGCACGGACTGATGGTGATAGAATGTGTACTATAATGACGTAATACGTCGCAATAATACACTTACATAATATATTTGTTATGAGAAATTTGTGATTTTCAAATTTAAATTTTGGGCTTATTAAAGAACTGACTAAATTCATTCTCATCTTAAAATATTTCTAAAATAGCCCTCTTTTATTTGGCGAAGGCACTATAGGAAAAAGTGTATTTTAGAGTTCAGGAATCTTTACTCTAGCCAAAGTAGGTATTAAAATAATTTAACTCTAATGATTGTCGTAACAAAATTCGAGACATCCTAGAGAATGAAACGAATGTCCAAGTAGGCATATATTAAAAAAAGAGAGAGAGGGATAATATTTTCTGAAACTTTAAGAATTTTAGACAATTTACGTTTGACTTTACATTTGATATTCTTCTTAATGTATATTTTACAAAGGCAATATCCAATAAAAATTATTTCTTTTAGTATCATTTGTCTTGCTCTGATTTTATTACATATTTAAGATTCATGCCCGTTTGCACCGCATTTGACTTAAGTAAATCTTAAGTTTTCTTTGACAGTACCAAATTTAATATTATAAAAATTTAAAAACTTTTAATTAATTTGCCAATTTGCATTGCACTGTTTTAGAAAAGTTCAAGTTTCAGAAAGTACCAGTACCAGTTACAGAAAGTAGTAATAAAATGTTTGAATTATACAACATAAAAGCAATAAATTAATTATTTTGTATCAATAATTTATAATTCTTACGTCAAAACAATACTCGTAGTCGTTTGTAAAACGAACAAATGCGAGCGCTAAAAATCTTAGATTTAAGAATTTTTTCAAGTTTGTTCCGCATGCAACTTAAGTATTGTGCTTAAATATAAGATTTTTCGCCTTCACGAACGACTACGAGTATATTTTGACGTAAGAATAATTTTGCTTTATATTGTACTACGACCCGCCGGCTTCGCACGGGTGCAATGCTGATACTAAATTAAATACACTACAGAAAACTATGAACGTTGTATATAAAAACATAGCGGCCCGCTCCGACTTTGCACGGGCATAAAATATATATGCCTATGTCACTCAATGAAAACATGATTAAAATCGATCCAGTATTTTGATTCATTCATTACTGCCCTTGGCCTGCACGCATTAAATTTGGAGTAAAACAATTCCTTTTTCCCCTATACTTACTATGAAGATTTCCTGCTATCTTTGGAATATCTAAATTCATACAATTTTATTACATTACACATTTACACACGGGTTTTTATCAAGTACTGTTATTTTCCTCGCTAGAGAGCTCCGATAATAAACGCGTCCGATTGCTGCTAAATTCAAAGTGCTATGGGGAGAACCGCGGCCTCCGACGCGCTATTTATAGGCATGCCTCCCGCAATGCCCCGTCCGACCGGTACCGCCCGCCGCAAACGCAAATTTTAAATTTGTAATATCTCCGAAAATATTTGTTTAATTTACATGCTGTAAGGAACCATATTGATCTATATTAATTGCACACTGTATTAAAGGTACTTAATTCGATAAGGATTAATGCCGTATTGCTTAAAATAGCTTCGTAAATAAGCCATTTTTCACGTAAAAGTAAACAATAAAAATGGTTAATGTGGGTTATCCCTAAAAGATAAACATATACCATCGCGGACTTTTTTGTAGACCTTTTTATGGTGTACAATACTGTAGTACATTAATTTGATCTAACTCGTAGGGTTTAGGCAGCGTTTTTGCTAAATTGCTAAATAAGCCCAAAAAATTACGACATCACGTTAGAAACCTCTAAAATTAGCAATGTTGCCTTAGTATATGATGCATGTATTATACATATAAACCTTCCTCTTGAATCACTCTATCTATTGGAAAAAACCGCATCAAAATCCGTTGCGTAGTTTTAAAGATTTAAGCGCACATAGGGATATAGGGACAGAAAAGGCGACTTTGTTTTATACTATGTAGTGATAATTCAAATGTTTTTATTAGCGGGTGCGACTTGATGAAACTTTAGTTTTCTTAAATAGTGCGATACAAACGGGAAATTAATTAAGGTTTTAAATTTCCGTAATATTAAATTTGGCGTTGTCAAAGAATACTTAAGTTTTATTTAAGTCAAACGTGGTGCAACCGGGCATCAGTGATTCATATGGTTTTACCTAACCTAGAAATACTCGTATCTTGGTGATTTTTATTGTAATTTTGAGTAATCATCTGTATAAGAGTGAAACAATAAATAGACAATATTATTTTACGGAGTGGAAACCGGATAAGGTGAGAAGTAAAGGACGTCCGAGAATGAGATGGTGGGATGTTGTGACAAGAGATTTGAGCGTGATGGGACTCAAGGATTGAAAGTTAAAGTAGAAAGACGTGGAGACAGATTGTCCATAAAGCAAAATCACACGAAAAGTTGTAGTGGAAGTAGCTTTAACGGAGAAGTTCATCTCGTAAAATGGATTGTGAGGACTTCCAAAATAAAAGTAGTTATATTCCGACAGGAATGACAACCAATGATTGATTGATTATTTTGCTTTATTAGCAACTTGACGAGAAGAACTAGTGGAAGAATAAAAGTGGAATGTTGGTCAAAAAGGTGTCTTGTTTTTGCAAAACAATGTACTCTATAACAATTACGTATTTTTATAAATACAATCCACGATCTAGGGTTCGAATTCTCGAACATGTTTCCATTTTACCAAAATTGCTCCGTTCCTTCATAATATGAAGCTACAGGTTGGTTTGAAGGTATTGAAGGCAAAATGAAAGAATGTGAATTTTAAATGAAATAAGTTTTTATTCAATATAATCTCCTCAACTTCATACACTTATTTCAATGATCCTGCAATAATTTTATTCCATCTCTGTAATGATTTTCTGGAAGCTCTGCAAAATACTGTTCCACGACTGAAATAGCTTCTTCATTCGATGAAAACGCTTTCCACGAACGAATTGTTTCAAGTTTCTGAAAAGGAGTAGTCGCTAGGAGCCAAATCTGGCGAATACGGTGGATGTTCAAGCAATTCGTACTTTAGTTCATTGAATTTTGCCATTGTTAAAACACTTTTGTGGACAGGTGCGTTGTCTTGGTGAAAGATGATTTTTATGTTGCAAACCGGGTCTCTTTTCACGAATTTGTTCGTTCAATTGATCCAAAAGGTTACAATAATATTCAGAGTTAATTGTTTTACCTTTTCAAGATAATCAATCAATAAAATCCTTTTGCATCCCAAAAACTGATGCCATAACCTTTTTGCTGATCGTCCTGACTTCACCTGTTTTGGAGCTGAACAACCAGCCTCAGTCCACTGTAATCGTTCTTGTTTCAATTTAGGATCATGGTGGTAGATCCAAGTCTCATCCATAGTTACAAAACGACGCACAAAATCGATTTTATTCTTATTAAAAGATTCAAATGATGCTGAGAAATTTGCTTTCTGTGAGTTTTGTTGAATTGTTAACGAATGCGGCACTAACTTTCCAAACAGCTTTTCATACGTAATTCTTTATGTAAAATATAGAGTACTCGTTCGTCTGAGATGCCTATGGTATTAGCAATTTCACGCTTAGTCAAACTTGGATCTTCACTAACAATATTATGTACTTGTTCAATGATTTCTGGTGTTGTTGCAGTTTTGGTCGTCACTACGTGGTTCATCTTCAACGCTTGTACGACCACGTTTAAACTCTAAAACCCATCGATGTACAGTTGGAAATGAAGGAGCAGATTCTTTTAACACGCTCACCATTTTGTATGAATTTCTGTTGCTGATAAACCTTCCAAAACAAAGAATTTTATCACTGCACGATACTCAGTTTTTTCCATTGTTAAAAAATACACCGACACGTCGACTTCAAATGGCTTGTAAACAATGAATGAATTGACAGATCGAAATAAAATTTTTAGTAGGTTCATATGAAAGATCAAATATCAAAATGACGTATAAATTTTGATTCCTCTACTGCTTAATAGGTGTCCTTTTCAGTACTTTAAACCAACCTGTATTACACATACCACCGTATGAAACTATTATATTATAGTTTTCTTTTGCTGTTATATAATACGTATGCAAATTAAGAAATAATAATCACTTCTCTCAAATTTTTGATAGAAGAATAATTTGAACGGACGTAAATTTTCTTCTCGCGAATAGGTAATAGAAACTGTAGAGAGCTAGTTTGGAGAGCAGGAAGGAACATTTGGGTTTACTCTGTAAGAAGTACTACTTATATTACATCAATAGCATACTGCATACATTTCTTCTTCTTCTACACTTTTCGCATTAGGCTCTAAGGCCTGCCATGGTGCCTATCTCTTTCTAGGTCGTCCGACATTTCTTTTCCCTCTGGTTTATAACTTCTTACTTGTGCTGGTATTCTTCTTGTCTCATTCTGTCCAGATGTTGCATCCATTTGTTTTTGTTTTCTATTAGTTTATCTCCAATACTGAAGATTCGTAGTTCTTCTCTAATTTCGACGTTCCTTATTCTATCTTCTCGCGTACATCCTTTAATCGCTCTTGAAAATCTCATTTCTGCCACCTGGATCTGACTTTCTCGTCTTTTGTTTATTACCCAGCATTCACTCCTATACATTAGTACTGGCACCGCCATGGTCTTATAAAATTTTAACCGAGTATGATTTCTTGTTTTGTTCTTTAGATACTTTATTGTTTCACAAATCTGTCCGAATTTTCCGATTTTGTTTTCGATATCTTGTTCATTGTGATGACATTTAACCAGGACAATTAATTATTCAATGTTGAAAGTTTGAAATGTTCGCTAATAACTAAATATAATTTTAATTTATCTTGCATGGAATTTTATGGAAAGATTGAGGACAACGAATTATTATTAAAATCAATACATAGTACATCCTTCACAAAAATATAAGAAGCAAATTTAGAAATGTAGTTAAATGTATCTTTCTCTTAATGGTTATTAACTTTTTGACTTTTTATTTATTCTTACTTATGAGATTATTTTCGTTTTCTACCTAAAGAGAGGCGAAGACCTAAAACAAAAGGTAATTTTTTTCATGTCCTGGTTTTACATTTTACAAAAAAGGCCACCTTAGACTTAAAGAGTACCGATATCAATACACTCTCGTAAATGTTTTTTTTACTAGGGAGGTATATTATGCTAATACAAAATTAAGAAAAAATAATTACTACCCACAAATTTATGTATTATGTAATTATAATGTAATTATTTTAATTAGCCGCCCGGATATGTAGAACTAACCTAATTTAGTTCTAATTACCCTTTTCCTACAATGCCAACGGTGCTTAGGTGAGCTGACGTATTATCACTATTAGCAGTTTTAAGGCTCAGAAGCCTTAAAATCATTAAAATATTAAGTTGTATAACAAGTAATTTAAAAAAATTAAATTATAATATATCTTAAGTATACATATGTACATTTCATGCGCAAAGTACTTATTTTGCGTACGATATACCTAACGCATGATAATATGTCTAATATCATCCGAAAGCGAATTATTGTATTATTGATCAAATTGATTATTATTACCTAAAATTATTATTATATAAATTGATTATTACATATACTATAATATTATTGATACCATACTGTATATGACAATATTTTTTCAAAATTGCGCTGCACACACAACTGCTGAAAATATTACATTAGAATAACAAGTTTCTTCCGGTTATATATTTTTTGATTATTATTAAATATTTAAACTAATGTCGAACTTATATTTGTAAACAATTTTGTAATAATTAATCGTATTACATAAAATTTAATAATTGCTCCCCCATTAAAAAAATTATGCACGGTTTTTGGTTATCCTTTTATTTACAAACTTTTAGGTTCATTATTGATGTAATTGGTAACCCTCCAATTAAAATGGAAGGATCGGTCAATTATGGAAAAAAAATCATATTTATAGGCCGTTCGTTTCAAAATAATTCAGTTTTAAAGTTACACTTTAAAGTTGAAAAATAATCATGGCAGCCAAAACTTTTTTGATGGTTCTTGTAATCTTTTTCGTTATTCAGGTAAAATTTTTATTTTGTAAGTAATATTTTTATTTCATTCGGGAAAATACTTTGTCTTTCAGTTAGTATTGTCGGCAAATATTGTGCGCAAAGTCCGCGATCTTCCCACGGTGGAACAGATTGGAGCAACAGTTGATCAAGCAGAAGGTTTCATCAAGGACACCGTGGCTGGTGTTCTTCAAAATTAATAAGTAAGTAAATATGTATAACTAAAGATACAAAGAAATTTTATATTATTGAAACAAAAAAATTGTATACGATTTTATCCCCTACACTCAACGAATGAATTTTTATTGCACTTTGATACTATACATATTACATTGTTAATAATGAATTTAAAAGAAATTGTAATGTCTTTCTAAAAAATAAACAATGACAGATGGATTCTCTGCACCTTCGATTTAAATTTTACATCAAGAAATGATAATTTCCACCATAATAAAAATAATGTAATTAGAAATTCGTTCCTTTAGTGTGTATTGTATTACGTTTTTTAAAGTCAAATGAAGGGCTAAAAATTAAATGTACGTAGGATAGGTGAAGTATAAATTGTGCATAATAGTCAATTTACGGTTTCATAAAGAGCTAAGTGAGAGCTATTTGTTGGGGAGTCTCATAAATACAGACTCATCATAAAAAGTTACTTTCGCTTGGAATAAAACATGTTATTTTTCCTTCAGATGTAAAATTAATTAACATTATTTTTATTGCCGGCGATGAGCGACAGTAAACGTAAAGTAGAAGTATGGTGAACTTTACTAAGGAAAAACAATAAGGATATTCATGTATCAAACTTTGTAAGCTCTACATCTAATAGTTAATCTAATAGTTTTTGCTTTTCACTTTTATTTGACATATTAAAATGCTTCTGTTAAATGTCAAATAGGTAATTAAAATCAACAAGTACGAAAGAATCGACAAAATGCTTATTAAAAAACAAAAACTATTAGATGTATTTACGAAGTGACATGAATACCCCTAATTATTTACTTTAACCAAAAAGTAAATCGGTGTTATATTTCTTAAGAATGTTTTTTATATATAAAATAATGTAGTTTTATAATGATAGAAATTTACTACGTTGCATTTTTTAATTGCCCTTAAGTCTAATTATTTTTAAAACTGAATTTAATAGTAATGGTGTATGCGCGGATGTAGTAGAAGTTTCACATATTGTCAAAAAATTGGATCAAAAAGTGGAGAAATTATTCACATTTTGGTGTTTATATATCCAAATTTTTGAAAATTGCTAATAATATCAAGTTAAGATGATTTTAAATAAAATTATTAGCAAATTTTTTGCTTGCATTTTTCAAAATCGAAATAATAAAATGTAAATAAATGAAAAAATTTGTTAATAATTTTATTTAAAATCACCTTAACTTGATATATTATTAAATTCATTTTTAAAACACATTTTACAAGTTAATAATCCTCAATTATATAAAAAGTATAATCATACTGAATTTAGTATATAATTCAAAATATAATTAATTAATTTTAAACTTTTATTTATTTTGAAATTATATACATTATTAACCTTTGAAATTAATATTTGATTTAAATATTTTTAAAAATTATAAGGTTTAATGAACAATAAAACGAAAATTATTTGTAAGCTTTCAGCAATAGTTACTGCTGTCATCAGACGTTTAATAATAATAAAAGTAACCATTGCTGAAAGCTTACAAATAATGTTTCGTTTTATTGTTCATTAAACCTTATAATTTAAAAAATAATTAAATCAAATATTTATTTATTTTCGTCTACAACACTGAATGAAAAATTTTGCTTAAAATAATTGATTATGAAATTGTTTTTTTTACATGGTAACTCTTCACTACTATTTTTAATCTAAATAACACAACAATTTAGTATACTACTGTTATAATGAACGTTGCTGTTTGTAATGCTGTTTGAACTAGAAAAAATTATGTTATGTTGACTAAAAGTAATATTAGGTCTGCCAAAACAAAACATTTTGATTGATTGAATTAAGTATCAATTGAAAATTTTAAAATAGATTTGGTAGCTATACAGGGTTTTCTATAATAGACTGTACATTTTGATATTTGAATAGAATTTATAAAATATTTTTTGCTTCATATTTGACTTGAAACAGTAAGCACAATAAACAGGGTGTCCCCATCACCTTAAGGTGGTGATAGAAGACACTTTTCTAAGAGATATTTTTAAATAAAATTTTTGTCCTAGTTCAAACCCTTGGGGATACTCCTCTTTAAAGAACTTTTGAGCCTTCCAACGATCATAGCACCGTAACTATTAATTTTATGGTATTTATGGATTAATAATTTTTTAAAAACTATTTGTTTATCTACAAACTAGTTTATAACTTCATATCATCTAGAATCAACTGATTTCAAGTTAGAAATGTTAGAAAATTCCAAGTTTTATTTTTGTTTTTGTTGCAAAACCTGTATCTTTTAAACGAAACTACTTACAAAAAAACTAACGACCCAATTTGGATAGCATAATACCATAAAATTAATAGCTATGGTGCTATGGTCGTTTGAAGGCAGAAATGCAAAAAATTGATTTAAAGAGGGATACCCCAAGGGTTTGGACCAGGACAAGAATTTTACTTAAAAAAGTGTCTTCTATCACCACCTCAAAGATTTACCATGGTCACAGGGACACCCTGTATATATACATATACTGTAAAACAATACGAATACTTTGCTTACAGTGAAATGTATGAAGTAAATACAGTAGTCGATTCTATCTGTCAATAGATGTTCAACAGATTCCGTTAAATAGAGAAAATCAATTTTTTTTGTATACATTTGACTTATTTTTCTTTATTATTTGAACGTCCTACACATTTAAACATTCAAACAATTTATGTCAGCTTATGATTTATTGTGTGGATAACTTTTTAAATCAGATTTAATTGGCTTGAATTATAAGTTTGCGCACATTGTTTCAGAATCTAAGTTAAAATCCAAAATACTATTTATTATTTATCAACTAACTACTTATTATGTTTTTTTTGTGGGAAGTATGTAACTTCACTGTATTTGAAAAACGAGTTTAGGTTTTTGTCGTTTTTTGTGAGAACTTAAATAATATTATCTAGTGGAGTGCTAACCTTGCTAAGCAAATACTCTTCATTAAAACGTTATAAAGTTAAAAATAAAATTAACTCACAATACATTATATTAACAATATATTAATATTAAAAACGTTTTGTTGCAATTGTATAATATTGCTGCAAGGTAGTATCAACATAAAAAAATTAATTCATCAGTACTATTTTTAATAGTAAAAATATTTTCAAATAATATTATGTTATTCATTAACATTAAATTAAAATTTTAAAAATTAACATCTGAACAATAAAACGAATTTATTTCCATAATCTTTCAGCAATGGTTTGTTGCTATTATTTTAAAATTTTAATTTCACGAATTATGAATTTTACATAATATAGGTACTTTAACTTATAATTAATGTTAGCGGTATATTTTTTTATATTATGTAAGTGTATAATTTATTTAACAAAAATTAATAAAATCATTGAATTACAGATATCCAGTTCAACATGAAGTCTTACCCTATGTCAGCAAGTAGATGCACTTTTAATCAGCATAAAAAATAATTTTAATATTAAATTGATTGCAAAATGCACACTTCTAAAATTTCTACATTGTAATATTATGTAAATTTAAAATATTTTTTGGAAATTAATAAAATTCATGTAGATAACATTGTTAATTTTTATAACTAAACCTGCATTTTTCTAATATTTTCTTCTTAAGGGTTGCGTATTCGCGTCAGGGAACGAACAACGCCCCCCCCCCGTTTTTTAACTTGCTCTTATAGGCTTTATACCACGTTAACTACTATATCCAGTAGGTATTTTACAATAAAATAAAAATATGTAAGCATAACTGGAAGATGTAATTTAAAAAACTAAATTTTTTGTTTTATTTAGTATAATAAAAAATCAAAAGTAAAACACGTGAGTGTAGTATTAAATCTTGAACCGCTTGAAAATACATAAATATTTATAAAATAAGAAAAATAGATGAAATGCTATTAAAACTTTAATTAATAAGCAAAAATGTAAACACAATGAAGTAATATGTAATAACAAAAACAATTAAACTTCATTCTTTTGTAAAGTTAGTCATGTATTAATTTATATTTAAATTATTATGGATAATCATGACTATTGGCTATTCGTCTGGTGATTTATATTCGTTATTATCGCACATTGAGTAGTAACGTAGAAGTCGAGTAAAGTGTTCTTCCTGTCAAGTTATCTCCAAAAATGGCTGTGTGTAATATTAACGATTTTCAAAAATATACCATACAATATTTAACAGTATTTGTAGGTAAGTGGTTTTATTAATTGTCTTTTGAATATTCAGTTTCAACTTATGTTTTTCAATTTAAAAATACCACGCAATAATATATAATAATTTTAATTAATAAATACGATAAATATTTAGTGCAAATTAAATTGGTAACTTGAATATAAAATATATTAATCCCTAAATTGAATTATGATCATGTTAAAATTTGGTACATACGAAATTTTTGGAAATACTCCTATATTTTTTAAACAAATACTAGTTGCCTTGAATCGATGATTTCGATATTGTTAAGGTTATCGAATAGCACATTTTATCGTAACAGTACATTATTTAATTATTATTTATTACACATGAATAAAACCAACCATTTGCCAATAATGTACAATTTTCTGTTACAATATGGTTTTTCTGGTACATATTTGAATTGTTCATTTTAATACGAATTGAGGATCACGTGTACATACGATATGTGTTTCAATATTTAAAATTTTCCTGTATTATAATTTCTATATTTAAATATTCAGTTTTTATGTTGTCTAGAAAAACCAGCCACACACATTTTAAATTATACTTGATTATAGACACCTTTTTTGTAAAATATATTATGGTATTGCGTTCAATCTTGGAAATTACAATAATATTTAAAACCAAGTAGAATTTTTATGTTTGTCCTTACTAAAATACAAGCATAATCAATTAAAATTATTTTATAATACACCTAAACTATGTGTAATATCTATTAGACTTTATACGATCAATGTCAACATTTTGATTTGCGCGCATTAATTACACATAATAATGTCGTTATTATTAGTAACATTAATTGTTGCATTGCTGAAAACGTATTTAAAAATAATTATGTTTATGCTCGGTTGACTATGTTTAGTGTTTACACTGACGTTTAGACCTACTGCCAAATTCAACCTAACAATTTAGTTATCACAAAGTATGTAGTTCGATAAGTATTCATAAGCATAGGCGCCGAAACCACCGGAACTCTGGGTGCACAAGCACCCAGATGTTTTTGCTAGAGGTGCGAAATCAAAACAATAAATAATATTAGATTTTATGTAAATGTTGTAATAGGGAAATAATTTTATGCGGTAAAAATGTCATTCTCGAGAATAACTTGTTTTCCATGGAATTAATTCGAGTGTAAGCTGCTGTGCTACAACTTGAAGTCTATTTAAATATTGTAAATATTCAAGTTTTACAAAAATAATGCTATTTTTATGAATTGTGACATAAAAGTTAACAATAGGGTGTATGCTGCAGGCAAACAGGTTACGAACGACAAAATTGCTAAGCATGCAAAAATTGCAAAACAGAAAGTAATATGTTTTTAGCTAAATTTGGAGAACTCATATTTTGTTTATAAACCAGATCATAAGGCTTCTTTCTATACTATGTATAGAAGCCTAAAAAGCAGAAAATCTATTTTTCAGAAGCAAGTCGATTTTGTTCAAATTTATAATTTTCAAACTGAAATGGTTTAATCTTTAAGATTTCAAAAAATTTGTCTGTGCCACATTACTTGTGACCTCCCAGCAATATGCTCCAGATATCATAATTTGTTACTGGCGTTTTACATTATGTGTTTTTATTTTACTTGATACCAGAGCACCCAAAGCAATTTTAAAGTTCCAGCGCCGCTGACTACTAGGATAGAAAAAAAATTATAATTTTTTCCTTTTTTTTGGTTTTTGGATTTTGGAATTTGAATCGGCAAAAAAAGAAAACTAATGAATATTTTTTCAAAATTATGAGTTTATTAGAAAGATTGAACCTTTTCATTTAGAAGTGGAAGACAACATCATTCTAATGACTGTCCAATCATTCGATCAGTTCAATTTTACTTTATCATAGGTAATATGAGAAAGTATTGTTTTCGTGCAAAAAAATTTGAGATTTTGATAGATTTTCACTTTTGAGGTCCCTGAGTACAATAAGAAATAATGTGTCTGTGTGTCCGTGGCCAAATTTTGTGTGCGGCCTACAGCAAAAACTAATAGGAATTTTCAAACAAAATTTTGGATTTTGTATCCTTATATTAAGACTTAGAGCTGATTAGATTTTGGTTAAAATTGCTTTATGGGAACTATTTTTTTTTATTATTTAATATTGGTTTTAATCCATATTTAAAAACTAATAATAATTTCAAAACTAAATTAAAATTTTTAATATTTTAAAACTAACAAAATTTTTAAAACCCAAAATTTAAAAAATATCTTATCTTTATAGTAAGAGTTAGAGTTATTTAAATTTTGATTAAAATTGGTTCATGGAAACTATTTTTTAATTTTTTAAATCTTATTATTTAATATTAGTTTTAATTAATATTTCGAAAAGTAATAGAATTTTAAAACTAAGTTTTGGATTTCGCATACTTATACCGAGATTTAGTACTGATTAAAATTATGTTTTGAAAACCATTGTTTTCTATTTTTTAAATTTTATTATTTAATATTAGTCTTTATTTAATATTTTAAAAACTAATAAGAGTTTTAAAACCAAATTTGAGATTTCTTATCTTCAACGTAAGAGTAAGAGCTAATTAATTTTGGTTAAAATTGGTTCATGGGCACAACTTTTTAAACTATTTATTTAATATTAGTTTTACAAAATATTTCAGAAAATAATAAGAATTTTAAAATTAAATTTGGTATTTTGTATCTTTGCATTGAGATTTAGAGCTGATTAGCTTTTGGGTCAAATTCGTTAATAAAATTTTTTTCTTTTTATTAATGATAATTATTAGTTTTTTAATATTTAATAAAAATATGATAAAGTCATGGGCATGGCCACATCCGATTTTTCAGTACATTCTCGATTGTTTAAGTCTCTATTTCGTCAATGGCAACTTCGATTTCATGTTTCAAGTCGTCAATAGTCTCTGGATGGTTAGCGTAACATTTGTCCTTAACGGTTCCCCACAAAAGAAAGTCCAACAAATTGCAGCTTCGAGGTGGCCAAATGACATCAGCATTTCGGCTGATTATGCGATTTTCGAAAACAATGGACAAAAGATCGATTGTTACGTTGACTGTGTGGGACGTTGCGAGAACGATGACGAGTTGATGTTGATGGTTGTTCACGCACACTCTGAGCAACAGCAGGGATGTTTTCGGTTGAGCACACTGGACGAGTACTCACAAATTGATCCACAAACTGCGTTTTTGGTACATTCCTTTGGTCAAGTTTTTTTCGGAAATTTCTTACAATTTGAGTAGAAGACTCACCACTTTAAAAATCAGTTTTTAATATTTCCCAACTTTGTTCAAGCGAAAAGACGCCCATTTCATAAATTTCAAACATAAAGCTAATTTTTGTCACATTAGAAATGTCATCAAACCTTCCAACTTCAAAATAACCTATAGTTCAAATTCCAAACGTTAGATGGCCCACCCTAGAACCACATATTTTAGATAATATAGACAATGCAAATTAAAAAATTAATTTAATTGCAATTTATATTTGAAATATGAATTTACTTTCGAATTAATTGCACGATCTAATCAAGCTATAATTCTTCATTAACTACTAAATGAACAAAACAAATTTTTATTGTGATTTGATTGAACATAATTAATTTTAATTAGGAAGAAAACACCAATTTATTTATTTGTATGTCTTTTCAAATTAAATTTATTCTTTGCAAAGAAAATACAATTGCAGTAGGTACTAGGGTAGGAAAAAATAATAACGTTAAACTTTTCTGATATTTTAATGCAAATAATACGTATAATGTACTTATTTAAAGAGGGTGTCTGGCGAAGAAATTTTCTTTTCTAAATTGTATTAACTGCTTCCAATCCTCCGTGGGAAGCAAAAGCTTTATTACTTATCTTGAGTGGGATCAAGTTGCGGATTATCTATTATTATGATTGTTTCTTCACAGAAAACTTTATTACCGATAAAAAAAATTGGTGTTTATAACACTAAACTGAATTTGGTAACAATTGAAGATTAGTTTAGGAGCCATTGGTATAAGATGAGGGCAGATAGTTGCAGGAGAGAATAGCACAATTAATGGAGAACTGCAGGGACAACTTTGAGGTACCAAATGAATAGAAAACATCTTACATATGACAAGAGAAACCCGAAAAATTATCAGGGGCTGAGTGTTAGTAGCACCCTGAGTAAACTATTTAGTAAAATTCTACAAAGCAGGTTAAGAGAAGAAGTAAAGGAAAAATTTGGAAAAGAGCAAAATTGGCCTTATCCCTGGATGATCATGTAGATAACTTTTTTACTCTCCAGCAACTAATGGAAAAATGAATTACAATGAGACAGGAAGTCCATCTGACCTTTATAGATTTAGAAAAAGCCTATAACTCGGTACCCAGATGTAAACTGTGGCAAATATTGCGTAGCTTCAACGTAAGTAAGGCATTAATTAAGCTTCTAGAGAGAATACCTCATACATGAAAATTGGTCAGCAAGTTTCGGAGCAAATAAAAAGTAATAAAGGGCTCAGGCTGCGGTGTAGCCTATCTCCATTGTTGTTCAACCTGTACATTGAAAACACTCTGTGGAGCTGAAAAGAAAAACTGTGAAGGCATGGGAGGGGTCAATCAATAATAAACAATTTTGTTCACATTGAGATTTTCTGACGACCAGGTGGTGATAGCACATGACTCATTCGACTTCAATTTCATGATAAAGAGGCTATACACCACGTATAAAAAATGAGGACTACAAGTCAGCCTTAAAAAGAGCGAATACCTGGCAGTTAACACCGAAGCTAAGTTTGAAATCCTGATCGACGAAGGGGTGCAGGTCGAACAAATATCTGGGAGCTACTATTAATAGAGAAGGTTTGGGGACTAAGGAAATTGGAAAAAATCGAAATTCGTATACGAAATCGTATACAACAAACCAGAAAAATTATAGGGGTGCTAAATCCATTGTGGTGGGACAATAATATTTCAAAGAAAACCAAAAAAAAAAGTAGAAATGGTTATGATCGAGTCGGTTCTGTGCGGTCTGTTAATTTTTACTTTATATGTAATTTAAAAAGTTTTCAACATTTTATTGTAGTAATTCAACGGTTTTAACAATGATTCTTCTTTTCTCGGATGCCATGTGCGTTGATGGCTTTATTTTCTATACCTGCTGTGGTGTGCATTTGAAGTTTCATATATATAGGGGAGATTTACTGTTTAACGTGGGATCCGAACCACGAGAAGTGTAACACACGTTATTTTAAGAAAGTTTTACTACTACAACTCGGTGGTTTACAATTGCGTAATAAAGTTCTTACTGCGCCCGCAGTCGAACTAGGTAGTCAGCGTTAGCAGTCAACGTACTTAACCAACACGTCAATAAATTACTATCGTCTTGGAGATTAATGATAAAATAATACTATAGTTAGTAAGCAATTATTTGCCAATCGTTTGAAAAATGTAACAAACCTTTTTTCAAATCGAATTTTTTGCAATTTTCCTTGGTGGTCATTCTGCTACTTGAGGTTTGAGGGGCTCTTATTGCCGCCCCTGTTTAAGGTCTACATTATCAAACTCTGTTGAAAAAATACGATAAACACTTCATCATGATTGTGTTTAAAAATAAAATCTGCATTTCTCTTCCTTAATCGTTTTTATACATTTTTATATTCATACAGTGGTTTTACTACATCATTTGATTTCTCAATAATTTTATATAAAAAATAAACTATGGAAATCTTGTACCAGATGTCAAACGAGTATCTAGGATTTAAAAACAAAAAGTTACTGAATTTAATTGGAAAAACTTCCAAAGCGGCTGAAAAATGCCTGCAAAAAATTCTTTCAAAAAATTTGATCCAAATAAAATTTTCAAAACTGACTGAAATTAAAATTAAATTGTAAAGTTTGGTAGCAAGCAAAAAATTTAAGTACAAAAAAAGTTCTTTAAGCAAAGCATAAATTAGAAACATTTCTTCAAAAAATAACGAATTAATAATTAGACAAAGAAAAGAGTAACAAGGAAGAATTATTATTGAACAAATTAGGTTAAATGATTTAAGAAAATCAATAGGTATCATTTATTTTACAATTTCTTTTTATTTCACCCTCCACCCCCCTTTGTCTAATAACGTACAATTATTATGGTTCAAATTCTGTTGTTTACGTTTTTTTAAAGTTACCAGCTTTTGCTGCTGCTTTTCTTGCTAATTTTGCTTCTGTTATAGCTTGAAAGCAATCTGTGCAAACAAAACGATGACTTTTACTTTATCACTTTTACACTTTTGAGGTACCCTGAGTAAAATAAGACGATTTCCAAAAAATGTGTGTGTGTGTGTGTGTGTGTCCGTGGACAAATTTTGTGTGGACCCACAGCAAAACTAATAAGACTTTTCAAACAAAATTTTGGATTTTGTATCCTTATATTGAGACTTAGAGCTGATTAGATTTTGGTTAAAGTTGCTTCATGGAATTTTTTAAATTTTATTATTTAATATTGGTTTTAATTATTATTTAAAAACTAATTAAAATTTTAAAACCAAATTTAGGATTTAGCATACTTAAGTCGAGATGAAAACTGATTAAATTTTAGTTAAAATTGGTGTATGAAAACTATTGTTTTTTATTTTTTAAGTTTTATTACTTAATATAAGTCTCTATTTAATATTTTAAAACTAACAAAATTTTCAAAACCAAATTTGAGATTTCCTATCTTTATAGCAGGACTATAATAGATATTTAAATTTTGATTAAAATTGGTTCATAGAAACTATTTTTAAAATTTTTTAAATATTATTATTAAATATTAGTTTTAATTAATATTTCGAAAAGTAATAGGAATTTCAAAACCAAGTTTTGATTTCGCATACTTATACTGAGATTTAGTACTGATTAAATTTTGGTTAAAATTATGTTACGAAAACTATTGTTTTTCTATTTTTTAAATTTTATTATTTAATATTAGTCTTTATTTAATATTTTAAAAACTAATAAGAGTTTCAAAAGCAAATTTGAAATTTTTATCTTCAACGTAAGAGTAAGAGCTAATTAATTTAGGTTAAAATTGGTTCATGGGCACAACTTTTTAAGCTATTTATTTAATATTAGTTTTTACAAAATATTTCAAAAACTAATAAGAATTTTAAAATTAAATTTGGTATTTTGTATCTTTGTATTGAGATTTAGAGCTGATTAGATTTTGGGTCAAATTCGTTAATAAAAATCTTTTTTTTTTTTTTTAGTTTTTAATATTTAATAAAATATGATAAAGTAATGGGCATGGCCACATCCGATTTTTTTTGTAAAATAAAGAGAAATGTAGTTCTGATTTGATCATAATAACACTTCTGCTGTCAAAGATCAGATCTCTTAAAAGATTTTGTTTCATTTAATAGTTTGCTAGATCTTATCAATGAATTACATGACTTGGTCAAAAAATTTGGCAATCTAAACCTCATTGAAGTTTCACATTTTTTAAGCATACTTTGGAATGAAGGTATGCTGAAAATCAATAAACAGATTATTTTACCTTGTTTTGTATTTGTTATCTGTGGTATGCAAAAATATTCATTTACTGTCTAACAATAAACACACTATCTTGTTTAAGAAAAAATGTGGTTCGATATTAAATTATAATCTTTGTACTTTAATCTTAGAACGTGTTATTAAAAATTTGTTTATTTTATAATAAATTTGGATTCACCTTTATCATAATGTTACAAACCAGCTTGAACTGCAAAAAATTGCTATAATTTTTTGCTGTTTTTATTCTACAGTTCGTATTTCGTCACAGTTGCAATGTTTGCAATTACAGTTTTTGCAATTCTTTTTATTAGTTTATCTTGTTATTCTAGTTTTAACTTTAAACTGGAAATTTTGTAACAAATTTTGAACGTTAATCGGCAAGGTTAACCTTATATTTAGTTAATGTAAAATTGTAAACAATTTACTATTTTTGTTCTGCGTTACAGGAAGTTATACTACTAAAACGAATCAAGTAAAAAGATTAAAAGTTATCCAAAAATATACAAATTCTTTTTTCATGATTAATTCAAATAAAAATAAATTGCATTATTAAAATCAATAAGTTAGTTAGGTACTTCAAATTCAAAATTTTAAGAAATTTTTATTTTTACATAGCATTCATATGTTGTATGATGTAAGTAAAATAAGTAATACATTATGTTGTTCTAAGTTGTAGTTGTAAGTAATAAACTATCACAAAACTCCAATGTACCTGTCCCAGATGTACCTGTTACCCTTTTTTATTGCTAATGATGACAATTCCTTATATAGCAGAACCAATGGTTTTACGTACCTTTCGAAGCACGGAGACGGCCATAACAAAATGAGCCTCTGCCCGGATTCGAACTGGGCGCTTTAGCATTAGCAGTTGATCGTGCTAACAACCAGGCCAATGACCGTCTCTGAATATAATATTAATAGTATAAAATAACTTGAAATTACCTGATCCTACTTACGCCAACTTCAAGAGAACTATAAATTTCTTAAAATGAAATAATAATTCATACTTATTTGTAATAATCGCAACATTGTGGAAGGCAAACTTAAGGAGATATAAAGGATAAGAGTGCTATTACTTTCGACCCATGTAACTTTTAGTCCCGCTCTTCCTAATCAGGTTAAATATTTATTCCACCAATAATTTATGTATCCAATTATTGCTATGGCAATTTTTCAATATATTTTTGTTCGATAACCTAAAGCAAGATAAAGTATTTACATGGTAAAAACGTCAACATTAAAAAATTTTAAATTGCAATTTATAATGTGGAAGATTAATTTATTGTTTATTTTATTATTTTTAATTTTTCAGCAACTTTGGGAATGGTGTCGGATGGAATGCAATTTGGTTGGACATCTCCAGCGATACCTAAACTTTTAAGCAATGATTCGACACTGCCAATGACCAAAGGAGAATCCAAATGGATTACGCAATGTTATATTGCAGGAAACATTATAGGAGTGCTGCTGTCGTTTGCAATTTTTAGTAAACTTAGCAGAAAGTTGTCAATATTTATTTCGTGCATTCCAATTTTAATTGGGTGGTTAGGCAATTTAGTAGCCACAAATATTTGGATCCTTTACGTGGCAAGATTTATTGCCGGTGTGGGAAGAAATATGGTTTACGTAGCTGTACCAATGTATATTGGAGAAATAGCCGATCCAAAAATCCGTGGAACTTTAGGAAGTTTCATATATATGATGATGAATTTAGGAGTTTTATTGGTTTATTCCATAACACCGTTTTTGCCATTATATGTTCCTGCCACTACGGGACTAATAATAGCACTTACGCATATAGTACTGCTAAAATTCGTGCCAGAATCTCCTTATTATTTACTCGTTAAGCATGACAAATTAGGTGCTCGTAAATCATTACAAATTTTACGCAAGACAAAAGATGTGGATGAAGAACTGCAGCAGTTAACAATAGCAATGGAAAGACAAACGACTGGAAGAGTAACTTTTAAAGACAGTCTTAAGCAGTTGTTTACTGTGCGTAGTAATGTAAAAGCATTATGCATTCTCTTAATGTTAAGAGCAGTGCAAATGATGAGCGGTGTGTCTGTAATGACGATGCATATACACACAATATTTGCACAAGCTGGAGGTAACCTTTCATCAGAATTATCGGCTATTATTTATGCGATAATGCAGTTGTGCTCTTGTCTGTGTTCCGTGGTAACAGCCGATAGATTTGGAAGAAAGTCCTTAATGATATTTTCGTGTTTTGTAACCTCACTGATTCTGTTTTCCCAAGGAGCATTTTATTATATTAAAATGAAAACGGATTACGACTTATCTCCAGTTTTGTGGCTTCCAATTTTTAATATCATAGGATTTGTCTTTTCGTACAGAGTTGGTCTAGGCACGGTACCAATAGTGATGGTGTCTGAACTTTTCCCAGCTAACGTGAAAGTTTCTGGAGTTGTTTTATCAGATCTTATGTATTCGGTTTCTTCATTTCTATCAAACTTATTGTTTCATTACACCGAAGATTCTTTAGGAATGTTTACACCGTTTTGGGTTTTTGGTAGCTTAACATTAATAGCAGCTGTGTTTTCTTTCCTGTTCGTACCGGAAACAAAAGGCAAATCATTGGAAGAAATTCAACAAATATTAATGAAGAAAAAGGTTCCTAGTGAAAAACCAAGCGTAGTGTGTTAAATGATTAGTTAGTGTAGAATAAGTCACCAAGAAAAGATGTATACACCACATCTCTTTTTTACACGGTATCACTTCATACATTTCAACAAATGTATTTAATTATATTGTAATTAGTTACAATTGTCAATTTTATTCAAATTTAAAAATTCTTCAACAAAATTTTCAGTTCATTCGGATATGCTTACCATGTTTCTTTAGATACATCTTCCACATTTTCTAGTTGTTGTACCTACACGAAATCTGTCCCTTGGTTTACTCCTCAATAATTAGATAAAGTGGGTACTTTAATTTATAAAGTAAATTTTATTTATTTAAAAAACTTTTAGAAAAGTATTATTGACACTCTATGAGTATGTCGCCAGTTTAATAGTTAAGAACGACAAATAATAATTTAATCGTAAGTAGAAAATGATTTACAAGGTGCATAATTTATTGCGTTAGTACAAAAGAATATTATTTATCCTAGGATTTAAATTTGAAAATAAATTTAAAAATAAAAAGACGTAATAAAAAGAATTGAGACTTTTTATACATCATGAAAAGTTTAAAATCCAATCCAAACTGAATTCATGTATGTAGATAATTTTAATAGCTTTTAAAACCACATTTTCACTTTTTCTATTGGAAATCAACCTTTGTATTATTCAAAATAATATTGTAATAAAATTACATTAGTATACTAAAAACAATAGATTGAATTTCTGCATAATATTATTACTATAAAACTATTTTAGGTAAGCGTTTTATAAAATACGTAAAAGTGTGTAAAAGTTTGTAATATTTTTAATTTTACAGAATAAAATGTAAATATTACATAAAAGTTGAATATTTATAACCTAAAAGTATGATTTTGACGTTTTGAAATAAAAATTTTGTGTAATTTTATTTTATTTAAAATATCACATTGTGAACTGTAAATGAATATAAAAAATTTAAGTAATTCTTAACTATTAATTAGGTTTAATATTGTTTATGGATATAAAAATTTTACACATAGTATACGACCATGATTCATATAAATAGGGAGATTAACTGTTTGGCATAGTCTCATAAAATGCGGTAGCAACAAATAATAAACCGCTAATTGTATGCCTATTGATAATTGCTATTGATTCAGTATATATTTGTATATCGACTGCTTCCTTTTCGGTTCCGGCAAGATTTTCTATATCTATTCGTTTGCTAAGTGAAAGGACATAAGTATCATACTGCATTTTAAGTGGTATATTAGAACGTAGAATCTGTTTTATATGTTTAAGTTCGAGATTTAATTGAAAAGTTGATTTTTATCTTATCTCGAAAATACTTCAGATTTTATAAACTATAAACTATTAATTTGTTTATGTACGACTGCATTATAATAATATGATTACAATATCACTTAGCAGCCATAAGATTAGTATATTACAGTACTAGTGAAGAAAGCACGTGTTTCGTTCACGCATGGGCCAGTTTACACACGAGGCGCTAGCCGAGTGTGGAATGGCTCATAAGTGAGCGAATTCGTTTCTTCACGAGTGCTGTATAGCGTTTTGTTTGATCCTGCGATTGAAACGTTACTAAAACTATTAAATTTTATTAATAAAAATTATTTATTTAATATAAATATGTAAATCAAGGTAGATAGTATATATTGCGTTGCTATGGTTTGTGTAAACAAAAATAAAACATTCGCAAATTAATTAATTTGTAAAAGTTAAAATCGTGTTTAATGTTTGAAAATATGGAGCAAGAAGACGATATTATTGTGCCTGAAGACATTTTGAAAGAAGCTGATGACATAACATTTAGTATACTGCCTGCAAAATCTAAAGCAAGGTACTTAAAAGAACTAGAAAAATTTCGTGATTGGATGAAATCAAAAAATGTATTTGTTGTAAAGGAGGAAGTTATTTTGGCTTATTTTAATGGTTTAATACAAAAGTACGCGCCTCCTTCTTTGTGGTCTACATACTCGATGTTGAAATCGACCTTATTTGTTTTGAGAAAGTAGATATTAGCAAGTAAGTTTCAAAGAGCTAAATTTTCAAAATTACTTAATGTAATCATGTGAATAATTTGTAGGTTTAAAATGTTGATAGCTGTTTTGAAAAGTAAATCGAAAGGATATCAACCAAAAAGGCGAAGACGTTTGATCAAAAGATGTGGAGATGTTTATCAACAAAGGCTGCCGATGAGACGTTCTTGTTTTTGAAAGTAGTTACTATAATGGGAGTTATGGGGCCTGTAGGTGCGATGAACTAGTCAATCTCAAAACAACTGACATAGAAGATAAGGAAATTTATTGGTCGTCAAAATTTTAAAAACAAAAAATTACAAGTCTCGTTCGTTTGTTGTAACAAGTGGTGAAGGAAAAGATACATTAAACGGTTTAGAAATTTATCGCAAATATGCAGCGTTGCGCCCTTCAGCTCTTGGTGAAGGAAGATTCTTTTTGTGTTATCGTCTGGGGAAATGTACAGTGCAACCAGTAGGTATAAACACATTAGCAAAAATACCAAGTTTGATAGCGAACTATTTAAACCTGAAAGATCCCCATTTATATACAGGACATTGTTTTCGCCGAACATCGGCAACGTTTTTAGCTAATGCCTCGGCAGATATTTTAACACTTAAACGGCATGGAGGTTGGCGTTCTTCTTCTGTGGCAGAAAGTTATGTAGAAGATTCGCTGACCAATAAAATCGACATAGCGAGGAAAATAACTAACACCGAAGAAAACACCTGTAAAAAAATTCGTATACAAGTTAAAGCAACAGAAGGTACTATGGAAGCTACTGAAGATCAATTTTCTGTTGCTGGTACCTCTGGTACGTTTGGTTTAAATAACCCTACTTTCAATAATTGTACTGTTAATTTTCATGTTAATAAATAAATGTGTTATGTAGATTACATCGTAATTTGTTTATTTTTCATAGTTTTTCCTAGTTTCAGCGAAAAAAAACGGGCAACATTGTTCATACAGCGAGTGGGCGAAAGTAAATTACACCACTACTTTCGCCCACTCGTTGTCATAGAAATAATTTGTGTGAGCAAAACAAATACTTTCAAGCAGCGTAATTAAGCAAGAAACAACATGTTTCTATGGCAGGATTAAACAAACTATTTTATCGCATTTTGACAGGTAATGTGCTATTTTACTAAATTCAAAATTATACATTAAAGTGCCGTTTTACCGCATAGATACGTCACTTTACTTTACCACATAGATACGTCACTGTCACTCGAAGATGCTTCACGGGCAGCATTTAAAATGTCTTCAGAACAATTTTCTAAATTGTTTTCAGCAGCGAGACTCATTTTTATAATTGATTTAATTGAATTTGATTGAAAATTGAATTGATGTAAATTACACAAAACTCAAATCAAATTGTTTACTGTTGCTAATGTAAATAAACAAAACCGTGTCAGGTTACTAGATTACGGAAATTATTCGCAAGTACCTATTATGTAATATTTTGAATTAGCAATAACTCGAAAACGGCGATAGATATCGAAAAACTGAGCAAAAAATTCTCCCCCCTCGCCCCAGACCCTCCCCGGTGATTTATCGGTAGGAAGGCATATGCAAAAATTTAGATCGATTGCGTGCAAAAAAAATTTACTCATAAACGTCAAAATTTGTATTTTAGATTAGATTTTTACAAAATGCGATAAAATTGTATAAACAAAACTCGTAAGAAAAGCAGTTTCACTAAACTCATATAGCTTTAGTTACTCGCTCGCTGCGCTCGCTCGTACTCAAAAGCTATATTCGTTTAGTAAAACTTAGCTTTTCTAAACTTATTGTTTAATATACTATTATAGTACTAGTCCATTTTACTTTATTAATAAAGTAAAACGGCCGCCTGTCAATGTCAATGAAATAAACGTCAAAATTAATGTCCAAGTGTTATTTAAATTTGAAATTTTAATGTAGCTGCAAAGGAACATCTGTAAATTACAGCATTAGACGTAAGTTTCTTCGTACAAATATTTCGACTTGTAGCTAACCCGAAATAATTTCACACAATTTAAAACAAATCAATAAATGACTTATAGTAACCAGGAAAAATAGAAAAAGCACTCTTTGCAATTATAAAATTTATAAATGTCAAAGTGGATTTTCGAATATTACGTCAAATAATGTAAAAGAAAATCTTCTAGGGTGCAGTCGAACATAAAGCTATGTATGTAATTCGCACATAATTAGGCTTTTTGGACTCAGCCTATTTATTGACCTCGCTCGCAAGCTCGCTCTGCCATAAACCATAGGCTTCGTCCAATAAAGACCTAAATTATGTACTCATTACATAAATAGCTATTATTTTTGTTTTCACTTTTATTATTTTATTAATTTGACATATTATGTTTAAATTTTTTCCAAAAAACTGTGTAAAATTTGGATAAAATTATTTCGGGTGGCTCTAAAGTTATCAATGCGTATGGCATAACTATAGCAAATTCACTCAACATGAAATTATAATCGCATGTTTGTGCGATAGGGTTTGAACCAAAATTGAGAAAAACAATTTTCTTCATATCATCAGGTTGCAAAGCCACATTTGTAAAACCAGACGTCACCATCGTAACCCATACATTGACTTAAATTAAAAATCTCAGCAGTGTGCTGGTGAAACTATGTAGGAATAGAATCTCAATTTCTTGGTCCTTAGCCATGCAAAAGTTTGTTAACATTGTGACATCATTCTTTTCTATAACTACTTTATAGTTGATTGTCCACGACAAGAATTCGCATCAACCCCACAAATTTATCAGAAGAGTACAGAAGTGGAACTTCTATAAATTCCCTGAAATTTAATAAATACATTTCCAAAAGAGGCCCTGTTCAGTATTGGATGAACAATTAAATCACAATTTGATATCAATTTAATATACATAGAATCAATTAGAACAATAGAACAACATAGAATCAATTTAATATACACATATATATTATAATAATCACTTCAATTCACATTTTTACCCTATGTGCTGGTACGGACTATAGAGTGTAGAATTTCAAATTAAAAATTTTATTTTCGTATCGCAAATGGGGCGATTAGATTGTCATTTTTCTACGTTACACTCGTGCAAGTTAGTTTATAATTTTTATTTTACCTTCACCATAAGAAATTTTAATTTTTGCGATTTTCCGAGGGTTGTTATTTTGCATACAACCCCAACGATATGGATATGACTTAAGTTTGCACGATTTTTTCCTGTATTGTTTTCATTAATTAGTGTTTTTTTTTATTCGTGATTGGAAAATTTTAGATCCCGTTTTGAATGTATGCTTTTTATGTATCCGTTTTATTGAAATTTAGATGCTTGCTGGTTACCATATTGGCGCGTGGTATCGCACTTTTCGGATATGGGATTTATTTTGTGCCGGCAAGTTTTAGTTTGGACGCCGTATAAAATACCTATAGCATGATTTGATTGCATTGGTAGAGGTCGACATATGGGATGTTAGGGGTGCGTCGATTTTGGATGTCGAGTTAATTGGATGGAAGTGATGATTAGCTGTTGCTTGTGTAAAAGTTGGACCACCGTCGTATTAACGGATTTATTTTTGGTTTCTTGGATACTGTCCCGGTGATGGGTGCTTCCAGTTTTCTTCAGTTGTTTGAACTCTATGTTTGATGCTACCGCCTTATTTGAGACCCGAACGTAATTTTTTGTTTTCTGGAAGGTTGTTGGGACAGAATACGCCAACTGCCACTTGAAGATACAAGTTTTTCTACAGAAATAAAAGCAAATTACGAAAGAACATTAAATTAGAAGAATTATAAGGTATAAAATTTTTATGTTTAGGCATTAAAAAGTCCAAAAATTAAAATATGTTTTTTTGATAAGCTACAATCGTACCTCAAACCTCACCTATTTTAAATTTTTTTTGCAATTTTACTTAAAATCGTGTATTTTATCACGTTTTTGATGCAGCTGCCACGTATGTGAACTGTTATTTGAATGAAACATTGAAAAGCGTCGATTTAAGAAGTATTTTAGCGAAAATAATTTTTTGGGTAATTCGACTCTTGACGTAGTTGCGTTTATCAAAACCCACTTTCCGCACCCTGCGTTCCTCTTTGCGACTTACTCGTTTTACTTAATAAAAACATCTCTCTAGAATGGTCCAAATCAAAAAATTTGAATGTTGATTCGACGGATCTCAGAGAGCGACTGACTCTTTCCTAACGCTGCTCTAGTTGGCCCCGTCCTATGGTTGATTCGTGCATATCATACTACAAGTACCTTCAATACAATGGAAATTTTTAAAATCGATTTGTGGGATTATTATTGGAAATATCGACTTCATCCTCATTTTAATAAACTCAATTTTATACCGTCTGTAAAGAAATTTTTGTAAAATCTCCACAGACGGCGAGTGGCTCTTAGCGTACTCTAGCCGGTCGTTGTTATGAACGAAGAATATACCGAAGTTCAAAGGATTCCTAATAACAAAGGATATTTTTGACGAGATGAATATGATTCTCTTGTGCGGAGCTGGGTGTTTTGAAACTTTAAGGATGTGCAATGCTTGTTATTTACTGGTGAAATCATGTAGGCATTTTGTCATTCAATTTTTGGTGTCGACTATATAGTAACGTATGTCACGTAGCATTTCATTGTTGCAGGGTACCTTACCTTTATTGTCTGTTTTTCACCTTCAGAGAAACCAAACTATATTTTTGGATTATATTTGGACGATTGTTGTTTGAACTAATGGATTCTAGGTCTTTAATCTAGGTGCACTTTTACTTGTTTTGCTTTATGCTTTGTATGTCTTATATTCTAGAGACAGTCATTGGCATGGTTGTTATCGTGACGAACTGCTAAGGTAGGACTCCCCGGTTTGCATCCGAGTAGAGTTCACTTTGTAATGCCGTCTCCGTGCTTCGGAAGGCACGTAAAGACGGTGGTCCTCTCACAAGATGCTTGCAACATCTTTAAGATATTAATTGCTAGAGTACCCTCTTGAGGGGACCGGTAAACGACCTTGGTTGTATCCTTACATAAGGAAGCCCGAAATATATATATATATATATAGATGTCTTATATTCTGATGATTACATACGCCTTCCATTTGGGGGGGGAGAATAAATTAAAACGTTTAGATCTGTGCTTTATTATTCGTCCTCTAGACTATTTGTATCGCATACCATTGGAACTTAGCCAATGCAAAGGCAGGGGTTAAAAGTATTTTTTTAAATAAGAAGACCCACCTCTTGATTTAACATTTTTCTCCAAGACTACCTATTGGTTGGGAGAACGGAAAGCTTGTTATAACTGGTCAACAACAAAATTTCATCAGAGGTGATTTAAACTGCATCAAATAGATATTGTTATGCTAATTTCAGATCTGCTTCTAGTTTTATTCTAGTACGTTCAGTTTTTGAAATATAAGCCATCAAAGTTATACTGTAAGTTTACAGTATGTAGGTACTGCTTAGTAATTAGACTGCATATTGTTAGTTTCAACAAAAAGCTTTCTGTTATAACTTCTACCAATTCCGATCTACTAGATAAATTAGCGAAGTAACCAATCATACTGCAACAAAACAAAAAAATCAGAAATATGATTGGTTACTTTGTTTGATTGGTGTTTGATTGGTTACTCTTGGTTAAGAAAACGGTCATAAATATTGCTGTTTTCTATGCTTGTGGGATAGTAGTGCAATATCTGATCATTACATAAAAAAAGATTCATTTCGTAGACCCACAAAATATATTTTTATCTCCACTACCTAAATATAAAATTGGGTTTAATGAAAAATTTTGTAAAATCCATGGGAAAGACAGATTCCAAAAAATTTCAGTGTCTTAAAGAAAAATTTTTTAAAATTAGTACAGCAAATTTAAGAGAGGATATTTTTATTAGGTTCTAAATCAAGTAACGTTTTAAAGACCAACATTTTTTGCATTTACACTTAGAATTTTTCCCAAAAAAACTTAGGTGCTGTAAGTGATGAACAAGGAAAGCGATTCCATCAGGACACTCAGTCGATAGAAAATCGTTATCAGGGCTATTGGAACGAAAGCATTTAGGACTACTGCTGGAGGCTATTACTCCAGAAAATGTATTAATGAAAATCATAATATATTCTCAACATTTTTAAATGTTTGTATACTTTTAATAAGAAAATAATTAAATTTAGTGTATTAAATTATAGAAAAATTTGATTTTGTTATTATATTTCATCACAAATGTGTTTTACCTATCAAAATTTAAAAATTCTTATAACTAAAAATCTTAACGTGCTAGAAAAAATTTAATTAGAGATTTTAAATCAGCGTAAAAAATTGATTCAGAAAAGTTTATTTGCATTTCTGATGATTAAAAAGAGTTTGATTTTGTTAACCAGTGTCTTCCATAATAACTCAAATAATCATAAAAATTAAAACAAAATTACTACAAATTGTTGAGTTTCAAACCAAAAAGTGCGATAAAATATTTATTTTTACTTCAAAATTCAAAAAACAATTCTAATTTAATAAATTAAAAATAATTATTTCAATTGCATTTTTCCGACTTTCCGACGTTTTGCTGTTTCTTAAAATATTAAAATATCATAATTCTTGTACGTTATTTTGTAAAGCAGTTGATTTCTTTTTTGGTGTAGGGCCCCTCTTACCTCTTGCACCAACTCATCGTCTTGAAGTGTTGCTATTGACAGTAATTTACTGCGACAGTGATTAATTGCGAAATTAGATATTACTTGAAATTGACCGATAACCGTAAATGGGATTTATAGTTCAAAAATCACTTAACGCTAGATCCCAAACACTTTCCAAGTTAAACTTTAAGAAGTGCACTTACTGAAAACTAAAATTGACGGATTTATTGCCCTTTTTATATTAATTAGTTAACTGCCTACGCTGCGCACTTGCTACGCTAATAAATTAGATAAATCTAGTGTCTCATGTATTTTTCAAAAATAAACAGTTAGTTCATATTATTTTAGAAATTGCTTCAAAATCTAATTTCAAAATAAAATGCCGAAATTTAATTTAAAAAATTATTTCTTTGTCGATTATTTCTGGGCCCACTTTATTCGGGGTTTTATGTGGTTGCACCTGTTGCACATGCCTAGTTACGGTACTGGTTTTAGAGATTATCAAAATAATAAAATAATTGCTTTTTGTAAATAACTCAAAAACGACTAATTATATCGAAAAATCATTAATTAGATTTCAATTAAGAATTTAATTCCGGATTGGACTATTTTTCAAAACTGTTTCCAACAATACTTATTATTTATAAATATTGATTTACTATATGGTTTCTAGAAAAATTTTCGATTATAAACGACAATTTATTTTGTTTATCATTTTAATATTAAATAATTGCTTTTCTTGACTAAGGAAAGTAAATCACATAGTTATTGTAAATTATGCAGTAGACATGGTGAATACTTTCACTTAATTGTTGTTCATAATTTGTACACTCTTGTATTAACGATTATACATTAAACTATGTTTTTACACTTTTATTGATTATTTATGTACTTATAATATTTTAATATGAATAGATTAAAAATTAACTAAAAAAAAAAGTTGTTCAGATTTAATTATAAAAAATTTGATGGCTTAAAAAGTTATCAGTGATATGTTAAAATTGTTTTTACGAAATAAAATACTTAACCCGATTACCTTGAACTAATTTTAATATGTGCATCTATTAATAAACTTTTTGGTTCAAAAATATTAGTTCTTAACATTAAATAATAAGATACCAAGTAGGTCGGTAAAAATTTTGTAAAAAGTCAAATGATTAATTCATTGACATTTCGGTTAATAAACACACTTTTTCCATAATTTACATTTTAAAATCAATTATCTATCCAGGTTTATTTGAAGAGTTCCGATAGAACGAAATATAAATGATCATCAATATTATGAACTAATTATATAAGTAAATGTAGAAAAATTTCACTAATTAAAATTTAGACTAAACTTGTAATATTATAAAATTAATAATCTCTGATAGAGATTTAATATAATATAGTATTCAATTATTGGGGTGGATTAGTCACTATCTTCTATACATTGTATTCTTATATTCTTCCATCTGTCTTTGCTTCATCTACAATAAATTCTTCTTCATACCAGTATGTTTGTCACCTTTTCTCTCCAATTTGAAATCTTCATCCTTCTCAAGTCTTCCATAACTTGGTCCAACCATCTTGGGCCTTCCTCTGGTACGGTTCTCCATTGGTCTCTAATTAGTTATTCTTATTATCATTGTATTTTCATCACTACTCATTATTTTCATTATATCCTATCTATCTTATTCTTAGTGCTTTAATGTGCAAGAAGTTAGCCTTGCCTTTTTTGAAAAATTAAAAATAAAAGTTGTACTTGATTTGTGCTGTTTTGTGTCGTGATTTTTTTATTTTATTTATTTCAGCTTTTATGGAGACCGCGGATTTTAAAGGTGGAAGTTAACCGTGCCATATTTGAAAAATAAAAAATTAAAGTTGTGCTGAGTTGTGCTCAATTTGTGCTGCTTTGTGCCGAAAATAAAAAATTGTAATTTAAAAATAAAATTTTATAACCAAAATGTACTTTATCGATGGAAGTTAGCCGTGCAAATTTTGAAAAATAAAAATAAAAGTTGTGTCAAGTTGTGCTCGATTTGTACTGCTTTGTGCCGTAAATAAAGAAATCGATAGATCGAAAATAGCACTAATCGAGCACAACTCAGCACAACTTTTATTTTTATTTTTCAAAATGTCACGTCTAACTTCCACCCTCAAAATCGGCAGTCTCCATAAAAGCCAAAATAAAAAAAATTACGGCATAAAACAGTACAAATCGAACACAACTCAGCACAACTTTTATTTTTAAATTTTTCAAAATGGCATGTTAATTTCACGCACATAGTGCTTTAACAAATCTAACTATGTTCTCGTTTCTCATTATTTGCATTAATTCATAATAAATTCAGCATTGGTCTTGTTTCCTGATCTTTTATCCTTATTAGCCCCCATATTTTTCTTAATATTTTTTATTAAATTAATACTTAAAATATCAGAAAATTACGTTGTATTTTGTAGTTTTACGTGAATACTTAGCTCTCGCACCTTTGATTGGTTCGTTATTTATTACCAACCAAAAAAAAGTAGGCTAGAGTTACTTAACTTAAAATCGAAAGTATAAAATTGACTAAAGAAATTATTCACTAATAGTTAAATGAGATGACTAGATAAATTTTGTGTACACCTAAGATAAATACTAAAAATAAAAGCAAAAGCTATAAATATTATTTTAAACTAAAATAACGAAACGGTTACACAATGCTACCCTTAAGGTGAGGTAGAACTTGTTGGGTCCTTTAATAAACCGAAAAATCAATTTTGAAGTTGACGAATTTCTCTACACTAACATATAGTACTAAAGCACGTATTTGCTCCATTCTGTCAAGAATACGAGTTTAGATCGTAAAGATATAGGAAACCTGTAATTCGCGCAGCATTCAGTGGTCCCCGAGATCCATGGCTGTGAAGATTAATTTTTTCGAGTTTAGTTTTGGCTCAGGGATGTTTTTTTATTGCTGCGAAGCCAAAAGTTTCTGCAATTATATTATAAATATAAATTACATTATTCAAAACATTTGTTACCTTAAAAATCAGATTTTAATTTTGTTGACTTAGGTAACGGTTTGAAAAGAGCCAATAAGAACATTACATATCATATAAATTTTAACGCCGTTTTTTTCAAAATTTATTAACCGACCACAAATGCGCATATTACATTACTATCTTTCATAATTGCTTTAGAAAATTTTAAAATCCCATTCCGGGTTGAGTGAATCTCGCTGAAAAGTGTACGACCAATAAAATAATCTTATAAATATTTGAAAGCATCTATAACTTTGTGTGTCTGATTTCTATTAAATGTTTTATTTGTTGTGTTTTTAAATCTTGTTAATCCATTCATACTCTAGAAACAATTGCACCAAATTTTTCCACGCTATGTCACTTGTTCGATCGTAGGTGTTATTACACGAATCAGCTAGCTCTTGTACAATTAAATATTTAGTTGTAGGATTCGAAAACTATCATTGATTGAGTAACACTAGCACAACAGTTGACGACTGATGTTTAGAACATATAAAAGCAAGTTCAAGGAGTAAGTTTACCTGACAGGTAAACTTTCCAGAGCAAATTACAAATCCTACTAGCTGAAAGATAGGGATTCAAGTCCACTCCGCTTGCTATAAATAGATCAACAATTGAATTCCTGTTGCTAATATTGTTGATGTTAAAACAAAAGTCTTGCCAAAAGCGCAGTTAAAACACATACCCTGCTTCTTTTCTGGCAATATCACACTTATCTGGAAACTTCCAAAACAATAGATCGACTACTTATAATACCTTCCGTTTCGGATCGTCTTTAATTTCAGAGTAAATTATGTCATCGTCCACATTAGGTTATCTCCCGAAGTTTACTAAAATTAAATAAAGAACACGTGCTCCGGAGGGCACGTAAAGCCGGTGGTCCTCCTATGTTAATGAATTGCCATTATTAACGATAATATAGGGTAACAGGCACATCTGAAGCTAGTCCAACAATCTACTTCAGATGTAAAACAAATAATATGCTCACAGTACCAGCAATAGCTTCGGATCTTTGTCGAGGTTACTGTTGGATATTACAGGATCTACTCCTAATTTAAGAGAAAGAAATAAAGAACACGAGAATGGTTTAAATATAGCTTCCGGCAGTCAAAGTCAACCACAAAAATAATTTCAAAACTACACAAATTCATAGTAATGGCTTGTGACAGACGCTTAGTCTGTCTTAACTTCATTGGAATCTTCTAAATGAAAGAAAATGCTGCCATCGTGGTAGATAATGAACTCGCTGAAATACGACTGGTACCTTGATCCAGAGCATAACAGCTATCACGAAGTATTAAGACACCATCGTTTAAAATACAAAACTCCCATTATCTCCGAAACACAATAATCCAAAACAAAAACTAGAAAACTAAGTTTTCCAAATCGTTTCAAATAAAAGTTATGTGTCTACATTATTCAACTAACAATAAATAAATATTAACCTGCTATTGGGAGCTATACTGTATATAGCTAGACATGATTGACTATGCAACTGAAACTGTTGCAGATGATATAGTTGTTGTTTTGATATCGTATCCTTATAATGCATTGGCTTTTAGACATGTTGAAGCTAATCTAAATAAGATCGAAAATAATTGAAAATTTGGAGAATTAAAGTTAATGAATACTATATCATATTATTTTTACCACGATGGAAGAAAACTGCCTGACAATATCAATAAGCGGATACCAGCTTATATATTCAGAAGATCGTGAAGTATAAATGAAATTATCGTTGTTAAAAATACACTTTTTGAATTTAATTTGATGAGCTGTGAACTTCAAGAGTACTTGGTGAGTTCAGAAAGGTAGGTAGTAAAGGCATTGTTTCGATTTACAGGTTTTTCTTTATGATGTAAACACACATAATATTGAACGTGTGCACCAATTTAAATAATTGAAAAGTATAATTACAGAAGATCTTAATCCCGCTAAAGAGATAAGCGCCAAAATTGAGATACCCAGGTCGACAATTGTAAAGATGAAATTCTTTTTAATAATGACAACTGTAATCTCAAATTGAGGCAACGATTGTAAGGTAAGAAATTACTTTTGATCGGTATTCTTATACGGCGTGGAAACGTGGACTTTAAAAGTAAACATTCTGAACAAGCTTGAAACACTGGAAACGTGGATACACCGTAGATTGCTCAGGATTACGTGGATACATCGCGTTACAACTAAAAGGTGTTTAGACGTGCTGCTGAGGAGCGAAAATTGGTGCCAATAATAAAGTGCAGGAGAAAAGTATCGGCGGATGCATCTGATTCTGAGAGACAAAATTGAGGGCAAAACTAGGAGTGGAAAGAAGACAGATGTTTTGGCTTAGAAATATACGCAAGAAACTATTCAGACTGGCGAAAGATCCCAAAACTTTTAAATAATAGCAATCGGCAACGTCGCCAACACAAAGAAGAAGACGTATTTTAATTTCAATAATTGGAAGTAAGTTTGGTGGAGCTGCAGAGTAACATTTTGGATTAAAGGGAAATGGTTACTTATAGGTTGAAACGTTTCTGTTGAAAACACCAAAAAATTCTCTTAGTCAAATAATAAAGTACACTTGTAATATCGATTTTCTGGAAAATGATACATTCTTGAAATAGTTTACCATTTTCAAAATCTTGAACTGTGGGTTCGTGAATTCACTCAAAGATAGAAACACAAAATTGATGTTGTTGAAGTGATGATGTAGAACTGCGGTTTAGTGAAATATTAAAAAACAGCAACCGTTAGAAAGGTATTAGCTAACCAAACACATATGCATAATATAGATTTTGTCAGACCAATAGTTATTATGTACATAGGTACCATAACATCATTTATTATAGTAAAAAGTGTTATAAGAACTTCATCATTTCGGTGCAAGCCTTCATTAATCCTGACATGACTCTATAAGCATAATAGGTGACGGTTCGAAATCCCGGGTCGGGTTTTTTACCATTTTTGAAGTGGATTATGAAAGATGAGAGTCTAATTAGCGTACAAAAAAAAATAAAATTTGCGGTCGGTTCACACAATTTTGAAAAAAACGGCTTTAAAGTTAATTGGGAATGCAATTTACTCATTGGCTCTTTTTGAAGTGTAACCCGCCCCCAAAATTGAAAAGGTGTTTGCGACCGTATATATACCAGAATCTCGGTTTTTACCACGAATCATGATAGATAATGGTGTAATTAGCTAATAAAAAGAATAAAATTTGTGATCGGACAACAAATTTTCGAAAAAAAATTACTTTTTGTGTGAATTCGTTTCTGATTTGGGTGCACTGTCAAAACCTACCCTCCGCACCCGCCGAACGGGGCTTCGAGCGGTTTTGACACGTCCAATTTAGATTATAAGTGTCACATCTTAGAAAATAACAATGTGAATCTGGGATGATCGCAGTCCATAGGCTTCTATACAGTTACCTTTCTGGTTTACAATTAAATAATATTTAGTAGTAATTTTTTATTTAAATACTGTAATTTTTTGTTAATAGTAACAGAGACCCGAGGACAATCTAATGCAGATATTTAAGAACAGAAATCTGGTTATTATTTGTAAATCGCTACAAGGCGTATGGTAGAACTTTGCTTTAATGTCAAAGAAGTTGATTCATTTATATCTTCTAAGATTTTTGAGAAAAACATAGATTTGGCCCACAAACTGTATGGTCAAGGAAATTGAAAAATTTGATTTTTCTTAAAAAATAAACTTCTTGGTTCAAAAATATTATATCTTAACATTAAATAATAAGATATCAAGTAAGTTGGTAAAAATTTTTGTAAAAAAGTCAAATAATTTCATTGACATTTCGGTTAATAAATATACTTTTTCCATAATTTACATTTTAAAATTAATTATCAATCACTTCTCATTATTCTCATTATATCATATCCATCTTATTCTTGCTTTAATGTGCTTTAATGTGCGCGAAGTTAGCCGTGCCATTTTTGAAAAATAAAAAAATAAAAGTTGTGCTGAGTTGTGCTCGATTTGTGCTGTAATTTTTTTTTTATTTTATTTAATTTGGCTTTTATGAAGACCGCGGATTTTTTTAAGAGTGGAAGTTAGCCGTGCCATTTTTGAAAAATAAGAAAACAAAAGTTGTGCTGAGTTGTGCTCAATTTGTGTTGCTTTGTGCCGTAAATAAAAACTTGTATTTTGAAAAATAAAATTTTTATGGCCAAAAATGTACTTTATCGATGGAAGTTAACGGTGCAATTTTTGAAAAATAAAAAAATTAAAGTTGTGCCGAGTTTGCTCGATTTGGGCTGCCTTGTTCCGTAATTAAATAAATTGTATTTTGAAAAATATTTTGAATATTTGTATTTTGAAAAATTAAATTTTTATGAATACATTTTAGGCCATAAAAATTTTATTTTTCAAAATACAATTTTTTTATTTATGGCACAAGGTAGCACAAATTGAGCACAACTCAGCACAACTTTTATTTTTTAATTTTTAAAAAATGACACGGCTAACTTTTACCCTCAAAATCGGCGGTCTCCATAAAAACCGAAAAAAAAAGTTACGTTACTAAGCAACAGAAATCGAGCACAACTTTTATTTTTCAAAAATGGCACAGCTAATTTCACGCACATAGTGCTTTAACAAATCTAACTATGTCTTCGTTTCCCATTATTTGCATTAATTCATAATAAATTCATCATTGGTCTTGTTTCCTGATCTTTTATTCTTATTGGCCCCCATATTTTCCTTAATATCTTTTTATTAAATTAATACTTAAAATATCAGAAAATTACGTTGCATTTTGTAGTTTTACGTGAATACTTAGCTCTCGCACCTTTGATTGGTTCGTTATTTATTACCTACCAAAAAAAAAGTAGGCTAGAGTTACTTAACTTAAAATTGAAAGTATAAAATTGATTAAAGAAATTATTTACTAATAGTTAGATGAGATGACTAGATAAATTTTGTGTACACCTAAGATAAATACTAAAAACAGAAGCAAAAGCTATAAGTATTACGTGTAAACCAAAATAACGAAACGGTTACAGAATACCACCCTTAAGGTGAGGTAGAACTTGTTGGGTCCTTTAATAAACCGAAAAATCAATTTTGAAGTTGACGAATTTTTCTATGCTAATATACGAAAGCACGTATTTGCCCCATTCTGTCAAGAATACGAGTTTAGAGCGTAAATATATAGGAGACCGCTAATTCGCGCAGCATTCAGTGGTCTCTGAGATCCATGGCTGTGAAGATCAATTTCTTCGAGTTTAGTTTTGGCTCAGGGATGTTTTTTTATTGTTGCGAAGCCAAAAGTTTCAGCAATTATATTATAAATATAAAATACATTATTCAAAACATTTGTTACCTTAAAAATCAGATTTTAATTTTTGTTTAGTGTTTAGACGTGCTGCTGTGGAGCGAAAATTGATGCCGACAATAAAATGCAGGAGAAAAGTATCGGCGGCTGCATCTGATTCTGAAAGACAAAATTGAGGGCAAACGAGAAGTGGGAAGAAAACAGATGTTTTGGCTTAGAATATAAGCAAGAAACTATTCAGACTGACGAAAGATCCCAAAACTTTTTAAATAGCAATCGGCAACGTCGCCAACACAAAGAAGAAAACGAAATTTTAGAGTTAATTTTAATAGTTTTTTTCTAGAAGCACAGATAATTTTTTTCTAATGTGCTTTATGTTATATTGAAGAAAGCGTTAATATTCTTTTGTTAACTTTAAAAACAACCGAGATGGCGAAAAGCTCGCCATTGAGTTTTTCTCAAAAATAGAGATCGAAGAGGCGCCATACATTTTTCCATATCTCTCTAACTACCAAGTTCCAATTTGACCCACCCTGCACACATAAGCAAATTCAATATTAATGTTCAAGTGTGGCTTTAACCTTGTACTTCTAGTATACTATAATAATAATTATATAATTGATATCAGAACCTATTTTCAATATTTTTGATGTTCCCAAAAATTATCTATTTAGGTTAAAGCGATTAGGGATCTGCAGCTAGTAGATAACACATCATTATAGGTGTAAGCAAAATGATTAATCTTAAAAATTCAAAAATATTTATTTTCCAAGTTATTTAAACAGCTTATCGGAGTTTACTTAAAAAAAAAACTATCTTACCGTAATAGCTAAATAAAGGAGAGAGTTTACACACGTAATCTATTACGCATTACTCCGGTGATTTATTTATCCCGAATAAAAATAAACTATACCATAAAAAATTTTTAATGTTCCATATTATAGAAAACCATTCCAGTTTCACCTTTGAAACAGCAGATGACCTTTTCTTTTTTACACCCGAGAATGATAATTGCAATAATATACTCGTACGTACATAGTGCATAATTTAATAAGTTCATCGAATTAGATTACATCGAAATAGTTTTAAAGTACACATTGTAAAATAAACATTAATTTAAAGTACCTATCTACATTATGCCGTAAAGTGCAACCTTCAAAAACCAAGTACTGTACTTTGAAACCACCGTACCCATAATAAATCTTATTAATGTTGATAAATTTTAGCGTATTTTGATATAAATTTCGTTTCAGAATGATAATTCCATTCATCGTCATTTTTGGCTAAAAAGCATTCATGTAAAGTGCGGCAAAACCAGCTTTGTACCTGCGGTTTCTTCGGACAGGAAATTTTTTTTAATATACTGGAGTAAATATTAATAAATGTAGTGTGTACCTTAAAATATTCGCAGAAAAGATTAAAATTTTAAGTACTGCCACTGAATTCACACGGCACAAGACACCATTAACTAGTTCTATATCGAACTAAATTGATCGGGATCAGATTTGCAAAGTTTCTATCAGGGAAAAATGATCTTTTTAGGTAAAGGTAATTTTTAGGTAAGGAGCAACTGCCCCATCTTGCCTCCCTTGTTAACCCATGCTTAACCATAGATATCTGGGTCCAAAATAAGTGAATTTATCCTAATAGACGGAGAGCTGCCTGCCCACATTTTAACATGACTCAATGTAGCCTGACTTTGTCATAAAATAAATGTGAGAAGTAGCAGGGAACCTAGTAATGCAAGTTTGCCAATTCAAATCGGGGAAATAAAGTGTGGGTGGATGATCAAAATCAATAAATTTTAAAGATAAAAAACGTTTTTACCACAATTAGAGAGTTAACCTACTGTTTTAGAGCAGCACTGTTGTTGAATCCTGTGACGTAGACCTTCTAAGATCTTGTAAGTTGAAAGGAATATCGGTTGAACGAGGTGGTACCCCGTGCTATTTCCCAAGAGACGTACCGACGACTATCCATACAAGGCCACACCGATACCAAACCTCTTCTCGATTTCTATCAACTATATATTACTTTATCGTCACTTTCGCTTTTATTTTGGTAACAACTAAACAAACTTTTTTTGGGAACCAACTAACTAATTATTTTGAGATAAAAGACAACTTGTGTAGATATTATGGAATTTTAGATCTTTGCGTAGGAAGCACAGTGATTATGGTTTGGGTAGAAATTATAAAATACTATAAAAAAACCCATCCAGGGTTTTGATTATGAAACTTCAAATCTTCTCCTGTAATTGGGTAGTAAGAAGTAGCCATGCTCTGTAATATCGTACCATGGTTTTTGTCTGCTAACGATCCAGCTTGCACCTAGTACTGCCATATGGATTGACAAAGCAACAACCTTTCATTAATTAAGGGATTCCAATTTGTTAAAGAAAACTGTATCTGTTCATTTCTTAAGCTATGTACTTCCATCAAAAAGTTACACTAAAAATATATCTTTTGTTCTTTATTACTGTTCATTAGTAACCTCGATGATCCACAACCATTAATTAATACCATGAGCATATTACGTAATTGTTTTATTTCTAAAGTAGCTTGCTAGGTTTATATCAGATGTGTCTGTGACCCTGACCAATAGTTAACGAGAGCAGTTCGTTAACATGCAGATCTTCACGTAAATTAAATAGTTTTATATAATATTGCCCTCTATCGTTACCTAAAAAGTACTAATTTATAGCATTGAAGCAGTATTTCATTAGTTTTATCATAATTTTCTTTTATTATTAATTCTATCAAGTTTTTTTGTGTAAATTGTCTTTATGAACTGTAGAAAATATTACTTCTAATTAAGCCTCACATACTCAAACCTAGCAATAAGGAAAAGTATATATCAGAGCTCCTTTTCTTATACGTACCATATGGATCAATCCATTGCCTATAACTTGCCCATTCAAAGGATAGTTATGAATAGATAGTAGGAAAATTGAATTAATTTGTCTTATTTTGGGCAGAGTTATTTGCAGTAAACCTATGTCCCTATATTTTATAATTACCCTGTATGATATTTTACTTAATGAATTGTCAATCAAGATTAGCAGAAGAAGGAAACAGAAAATTTATATTGAGTTTTTTCACACCCCCAAGAGGCAGTAACAAAACTCGGTATATCGTTACAGGTTTTTGCAAAACTAAAAGAAACTTTTTGATTTTTTTTCTATCTTTAGAAACTCCATAATTTATTCTCAAAATTCTAATCAATCAATTACTTTTGAAAATTCAATACTTTGAATATTATGACAAATTTTATTATTTCTAGTTTAGAATAGGAATGAGTAGAATTCAGAATTTAAACAAAAATTGAAAAATTATCCAAAAAATTTGACTTAGTTTTGCAAAAATCATTGACGATACACCAAGCAGTTTTGTTACATACATTGTCCCGTAGGCGCAAAAAAAAACGCAGTTATCTAAACCTCAACGTAACATCTAAACCTCGTCTTTTTGTTGCAATTTATGCAGAAAATATCTAAGTAAATACATACATCTAATGAAACAATAATGCAACACTTCTTATATTTGGTATGCGACATTGGCTCGGTATTTTGGCCGGCATTTGTAACCGTACCTAATTACAATACAACAAAAATATTGATCAATTAATTATTGTTGCCAAATTTTTATAGCTCTGGCAAAACACAAAACGTATCAATAAATAGTCTATACGGGAGCTCAAACACTTTCAGGTCTAGATTTGATTAATAGAATAAATTTTAATTAGTGGAATGGTTTGGTTTATAGAATTTTAGGCTAGATTATACTTTAAAATTCTGGTTTTGTAAGGTTCTACTAAAAACTAAACAAGACGGTCTTGGCCTAGTAGTTAGAGCTATCAACAACTGATGAAAAGCACCCGGTTTGATCCTGGAAGGAGTCTAGAAAAAATTTTTTTTCTTTCTGACTCTCTATCTATGACCGTCTCCGGTGCTTTGGAGGGCACGTAAAGTCGAAATGAAAAGGGTTACAAGCACATTCCCCAACCTGAACTTAGCAACCGTGGGGTCTTAATGCTTCAACTTTTCTCTTAGAGAAAGAAGCTAAAGTCCAGCAGTGGGTGGAAAAGGGCTGACGAAGAAGAAGAAGAAGGTTTTACTATACAGAATAAAGACGCGGTATATTGGGCGCTTTGGTGAATTTACTGTTTGAATATTATGCTTCAATTTCGGGACTTTAGACCGACAAGGCTAAGATTTTATAATTCCGTAAATTAATTAGGCATCAATCTATTAGTTAAAATCTTAAATAATCAAATTTAGATTTGGAAAAGCTTTTCAGCTCCCTCATAGCCTATCTACTAATACCATCTACAAAAACATTTAATTGTTAAATTAATTTAAGCTTTTTTATTTTATTTGGATTGCAACGTGAACAAAAGCTGGAAATTGTAGAAAAAAGATCAATTTGATTTCAGAAATTGTTTTTGATATAAAACAAGTATTTTCTAACATGTACATACGCAAACTAATTCAACGATGTCGAGATGGGTGCATTTAATTGAGATGGTGTTCAATATTTACCAACAGATCTGTATAGAAACAAATTAGGTTTAAGCTTTCGGCATTCAATTAATTCAAAACCCCGCAGGTGAGCGATATTTTATATAAGTTAGATTTACACTTTCTATCAAGTCAATATTAAACTTTTTGCACGTGCCAACTTAAGATGTTTTATTATGCATATGCATTATTTTCAATTCAACTCGGTAACGCATGTTCTTTAGAGAAATATAACCAAAAATTGCTTAAACACATAAGGAAAATAAACTTTCCCCTTTAAAAAGTGGAAAGAAAGCCAAATTAAATGATAACGGAAGCTTAGATGTTATCAACAAAGTCCAAGTTACACAAATTAAACCATCTTCAAATTTGAGCCTTGGCAGATAAATTATTTACAAATTGAAAAATTTAAAGATATCAAATATTTTAAAATAAAGTTCAAAATTTTACAACTCAACTAGGCAAACAAAATGACGACCGCATTCAATAAATCTTGAACGGAGAGTATGAATTTTACAGTTTAATTATCTCCATTTTAGTCAATTACAAGATTTAAAGTCAGTAAGCTTCAAAAGCTTTAAGCCGTACAGTTTCAAAATCAAATTGAACGATGGAAGGTTTATTGTAACTTAGGTTTATTGTAAACCTCCGTTTACAATTAAACTTTGAAAATAATAAAAGCATTTTGAGTTTTGATTTAATTAGATTTAATTTATTGGTTAATTTAACGTATCAATATCAATCATTAACATTCTTTGTTAATCCTTCCCTAATTTCACATCAGGTGCAAATTAGGAAAATATAATATAATATATAATTATTACAATAGGTGAGAGTAAGTGAGATCGCACTATTCCCCTATTAGTAATAGTTATTTGTTACTAGAGATGTAAGGACCTTATTAACATTCAAGGAAGGTTAATATAATCCGAGGCGGAAGCCGAGGATTATATTACCTTCCGAGAGTGTTAATAGTCCTTACATGCCGTGTAGCTTATTATATTTTTCCCGCTACTGCAATGTACCAGTTTAATGTAATTATTTTAAAAACAATTTTGACATCGATTGTCATAACTCGAATTCGAATTTTCATTTCGTTACTTTTATTTTCTAAGTTTGCTTTGTAATACAATTTGTGTGGGACTGATTTTCTGGAAAACGAGCATGTAATTATAAAAAATTCTTCGTTTTTAAATTGTACATTTAATTTTACAAATAAATACTCCTAAAATATTAATTTATCATTATTTTATTTTTTTTCTAGGAGTGTAAGTGTTATTAAGTTCCGTCGTCAACGAAAATTATATAAACAAATGTTATGATCAGCTTACACCTATTGTAACTATGGACATAAGGCATATTACGTCAACAGTAGCGGGAAAAATAATTTATACCTACAAAGGTCGACACTCGATATGTTACCAATTAAAAATGCTGTAATTTTGTCAATTTAGATTTATTTTTAAACTTCAGTAAATCTTAAAAATATATCAAATTAAAAAAAATATGTTATTGTTCGATGTAGCCACCTTTAGCGTGGATTAGCATCGAGTCTGTCCGAGAAGGCTTCACACGCTACACAAATGTGGTCTAATTGTATTTTGTCCCATATTCGGCGAAGAACAATCTTTAAGACGTCGACCGTTTTATATTTTTCAGTTAACATTTTGGCCTCCAGAATGGATCATATATAAAATCCATTGGGCTTAAGTCCGGAGAGTTCTTATATTTGGTATGCGACATTGGCTCGGTATAAACGCTTGACATAGGTTATTGTTTTAATTTTAAATTTTGGCCGGCATTTGTAACCGTACCTAATTACAATACAACAAAAATTTTAATCAATTAATTGTTGCCAATTTTTATAGCTCTGGCAAAAACACAAAACGTAGTAATCAATAAATAGTCTATACGGGAGCTCAAACACTTTCAGGTCTAGATTTGATTAATAGAATAAATTTTAATTAGTGGAATGGTTTGGTTTATAGAATTTTAGGCTAGATTATACTTTAAAATTCTGGTTTTGTAAGGTTCTACTAAAAACATAAACAAGACGGTCTTGGCCTAGTAGTTAGAGCTATCAACAACTGATGAAAAGCACCCGGTTTGATCCTAGAAGGAGTCTAGAAAAGAAAAATGTTTTCTGATTCTCTTTCTATCTATGACCGTCTCCGGTGCTTTGGAGGGCACGTAAAGTCGGCGGCCCCCCTGAGTTGATGATTGCCAGCATCAACAATGAAAAGGGTTACAAACACATTCCCCAACGCGAACTTAGCAACCGTGGGGTCTTAATGCTTCAACTTTTCTCTTAGAGAAAGAAGCTAAAGTCCAGCAGTGGGTGGAAAAGGGCTGACGAAGAAGAAGAAGAAGGTTCTACTATACAGAATAAAGACGCGGTATATTGGGCGCTTTGGTGAATTTACTGTTTGAATATTATGCTTCAATTTCGGGACTTTAGACCGACAAGGCTAAGATTTTATAATTCCGCAAATTAATTACGCATCAATCTGTTAATTAAAATCTTAAATAATCAAATTTAGATTTGGAAAAGCTTTTCAGCTCCCTCATAGCCTATCTACTAATACCATCTACAAAAACATTTAATTGTTAAATTAATTTAAGCTTTTTTATTTTATTTGAATTGCAACGTGAACAAAAGCTGGAAATTGTAGAAAAAAGATCAATTTGATTTCAGAAATGGTTTTGATACAAAACAAGTATTTTCTAACATGTACATACGCAAACTAATTCAACAATGTAGAGATGGGTGCATTTTATTGAGATGGTGTTCAATATTTACCAACAGATCTGTATAGAATCAAATTAAGTTCAAGCTTTCGGCATTCAATTAATTCAAAACCCCGCAGGTGATCGATATTTTATATATAAGTTAGATTTACACTTTCTATCAAGTCAATATTAAACTTTTTGCACGTGCCAACTTAAGATGTTTTATTATGCATATGCATTATTTTCAATTCAACTCGATAACGCATGTTCTTTAGAGAAATATGACCAAAAATTGCTTAAACACATAAAGAAAATAAACTTTCGCCTTTACAAAGTATAAAGAAAGCCAAGTTGAATGATAACGGAAGCTTAGATGTTATCAACAAAGTCCAAGTTACACAAATTAAACCATCTTCAAATTTGAGACTCGGCAGATAAATTATTTACAAATTGAAAAATTTAAAAAAATCATATACTACTTTAAAATGAACTTCAGAATTGTACAGTTGAACAGGCAAACAAAATGACAACCACATTTAATAAATCTTAAGCGAAGAGTACTATTTAACTATCTCCATTTTAGTCAACTACAAGATTTAAAGTCAGTAAGCTTCAAAATAAACAGTACAATTTCAAAATCAAATTGAACGATGAAAGGTTGTTAACATTTAAGTAACTTAGGTTTATTGTAAACCTCCCGTTATAATTAAACTTTGAAAATAATAAAAGCATTTTGAGTTTTGATTTAATTAGATTGAATTTATTGGTTAATTTAACGTATCAATATCAATCATTAACATTCTTTGTTAATCCTTCCCTAATTTCACATCAGGTGCAAATTAGGAAAATATAATATAATATATAATTATTACAATAGGTGAGAGTAAGTGAGATCGCACTATTCCCCTATTAGTAATAGTTATTTGTTACTAGGGATGTAAGGACCTTATTAACATTCAAGGAAGGTTAATATAATCCGAGGCGGAAACCGAGGATTATATTACCTTCCGAGTGTTAATAGTCCTTACATGCCGTGTACTATTATATTTTCCCGCTACTGCAATGTACCAGTTTAATGTAATTATTTTAAAAACAATTTTGACATCGATTGTCATAACTCGAATTCGAATTTTCATTTCGTTACTTTTATTTTCTAAGTTTGCTTTGTAATACAATTTGTGTGGGACTGATTTTCTGGAAAACGAGCATGTAATTATAAAAAATTCTTCGTTTTTAAACTGTACATTTAATTTTCACAAATAAATACTCCTAAAATATTAATTTATCATTATTTTATTATTTTCCTAGGAGTGTAAGTGTTATTAAGTTCCGTCGTCAACGAAAATTATATAAACAAATGTTATGATCAGCTTACGTCTATTGTAACTATGGACATAAGGCATACTTACGTCAACAGTAGCGGGAAATAGTTATTTATGACCAAGGGCGTAAGTGCTACTTTTGCGGTCGAGAATGTTTGTGAGCTGAGGCGAAGCCGAAGCTCACAAAATTATTCGAGATCGCAAAAAGCACTTACGCACCGTGGTTCATACAACGTTTTTCCTAATAGCGGCCAAAAATTTAAAATTAAATAGTTACATTATGTATTACTATAATATCCTTATGTATTAATGTAAAAACTCGAATGTTAGTGCAGATATAGAAGAGGCAGCAAATATCGCTTGCTATACACTGCTCCCAGAGAAATCAAATATGACGCACAAAATGAATATATGATGGTATAAAATGACGTACAACGTTTTTAAGAACTGGTGCATGGAGAAAAAAATTAATTGTGTTGTTGAAAACGTACTATTGGCTTATTTTCTAAAAAGATCAGAGATACTGAAATCCCCAGCAAGCTTGTGGTGCGAATACTCGATGCTAAAGACAACTATATTTATCAACGAGAATATAGATATTTCGAAGTACCCAAAACTGAAAGCATTCCTGAAAAGGAAAAAATGATGGCTTTCGGCCAAAAAAATCAAAAGTATTTAGTAGGGAAGAAATTGATAAATTTTTAATTGAGGCATCTGATGATATCTACCTAATGATGAAGGTATGTAATATCTTTTAATATTTGCTGTATAATGGATACGTAACTTATTTAATTTCAGGTGGTTACAATAATGGGATTGGCTAGAGCTTGTCGAACAGACGAACTGGTCAAAATGACGATAGATGATATTGAAGATACGAATAACATTGTAATAGTTAATATACCTGACACAAAAAACAACATTCCGCGTACGTTTACTATAGTCGATAAAGATGGCGACAATATTCATTTTCTTGCAATTTTTCGAAAATATGTTGAAGCCAGACCAAAAAATACTGATCTTCGGCGATTCTTTATGAGGTATCAAGCAGGACAATGTATTAATCAGCCGGTTGGTAAAAATACTTTTCAAGAATACCTAGTCAGATCGCGAAATTTCTTAATTTAAAAAATTCAATGTCTTATACTGGACATGCTTTCCGAAGAACATCTGCGACATTGTTAGCAAATACCGGAATTGATGTCCTTGGTCTAAAACGGCATGAGGGATGGAAATCTGCAACAATAGCGGAAAGTTATGTTGCAGATTCCATAGGAAATAAAGTAGAGGTGGCCAATAAAATTTTGTATAATAATAACCAATCAGTCACTTTAGCGGAAATGCAGCCTTCAACTGCAAATAATAATATTATGGTTCAAGAGTCAAATTCAACTCCCACATTAACAAAAAATTTGAAAAAGAAGGATTCTCTAATAAATATTTCCAATTATTCTAATTGTTCTTTCACTTTTCATGTAAATAAATAATGTTCAGTTCTTTATGTTTAAATTAATTACAAATAATGTTTTGTTCTTTATGTTTAAATTAATTATTTATTAAATAAATTCATAAAATTTTCAATTGCGTTAATCAATTAGTTATAGTAGACTACTTTAACCATTATTGAGCATAAATAAATGTTCTGTCTATTACATATATTTCGTTATTTACTTATTTTCCCTAGGGAAAAAAAGTAAATAATTATTACCCGCTGTCCATGGCAACTTGTACATAAGACAAAAGTTCCACTTACGCCGCTCGCATATAGGTCATAATGATGCACTTACGATGCCGCTATTAGGAAAATAATTTATACCTACAAAGGTTGGCACTCGATGTGTTACCAATTAAAAATGCTGTAATTTTGTCAATTTAGATTTATTTTTTAAACTTCAGTAAATCTTAAAAATATATCAAATTAAAAAAAATATGTTATTGTTCGATGTAGCCACCTTTAGCGTGGATTAGCATCGAGTCTGTCCGAGAAGGCTTCACACGCTACACAAATGTGGTCTAATGGTATTTTGTCCCATTCTCGACGTAGAACAATCTTTAAGACGTCGACCGTTTCATATTTTTCAGTTGACATTTTGGCCTCCAGAATCATATATAAAAATCCATTGGGTTTAAGTCCGGAGAATATGGTGGTGAGACGGTCACTGGCCTGGCTTTTAGCGCAATCAACTGCTAACATGAAGCACCCCGGTTTGACTCCGGAGAGAGGCTCACTTTGTATCGTCGTCTCCGCGCTTTGGAAGGCATGTAAAACCGGTGGTCCTTTCACAAGGTGCTTACAACATCTTTAAGATATTAAATGCTAGATACCCTTCTGAAAAATACAAAGTCGAAAGAAGTAGAACGTAAAAAACCGATCTATATAGATAGAATATGGTGGCTATTGTTGTGAAGCAATGAAGATGGGAACATTTTCCTGTAAAAAAGAGTTGAGTTTCATGGGGTTTATGAGATGGTGCCCAGTCTTGTTGAAACGTTCAATGGTTTCTACGGAATTGTTTATATGCCTAAGGTAACAATCCATCGTTTAAAATCTTTTCGCGGTAGATTTCTTGATTTACCTTTACGCCCTGTTTAATGAAAACAAGTGGTGAGCGTCCTGTGGCAGTTACCGAGGCCCAAACCATCTGTATCTGAATTATTTGTGGAGGGCAAATTGCTTGCGCGCACTCAGGCCACAAAGCCGGGCCCATTATGCTACCTCTGGATTTCAGTAGTAGCCCTTCGCCCACCTATACCTCCAGCCATCCCACATCGAGGATGTACTCGAGGATCTTAGAGGGCAGGGTGTCACAAATTCTGGCCATGGTGGGCCAGAAATCCCTAACATGGATCTTCCTTTGGACGCTAAAGCCGGGCATGTGCAAAGCACATGCTTCGTCGTTCGTCTGATAATGCACACCCTCGGCAAGTGGAGCTTTCTACCAACCCCATCGTGTGCAGGTGTTTATTTAGTTTGCAGTGTCCCGTCAGGACCCCGCTAGTATTCGTAGCTTATCTCTCGATAGCTGTAGAAAGTATTTGGAATGTCTACTCGAAGCTGCACGTATTGCTGCCCTTGCCTGTCGGTATTCATTGGTATTTATCCATCTTCTGGTGTGGAGTTTAAGGGTTTCTTCAGTTAAGAAAGCGTTGAAGAATCCGACGGCCGGCATTACGAAAGGCTCAGGCCCACACGGTGGTATGCCCGAACCCATTCTCCCCAGCGCGTCTGCTCTCTCGTTTCCGATCTCTAAAGCCTGCAAAGGGAAGATGCCACTGTTACCAATTTGGTTCTGGGCCACCATACAATGGCACCATAACATAGCATTGGTCTAACTACGGCGGTGTAGAGCCAGAGGGCAATCTTTGGAGAAAACCTCAGGATTTTCCCATAGCCCTTTGACACTGCCAGTAAGCGATGCTCGCTTTTTCGGTTTTATGGCTGATGTGTTTTCCCCAATTGAGCTTTGCGTCAAGCATCACTCCTAAGTACGTAACCTCAGAAACCAGCTTAAGACGGGTTCCCATTAGGTTTGGTATTTTCATGCCTGACAGTTTCCGTTTTCACTTCATTTCAAACAATCAGTTTGTGCGTTACAAAATGTCAAAAGATCGCACCGTAATTTTATCGCTATTTGAAGCTGGAAATCGTCAATGTGAAATAGTTCGAATGCTTAAAATTCCTCAACAAACCGTTTTCGACGCCATCAAACGATTTAATAACTTGGTAATATGGAAGACCGACCCGGAAGAGGAAAAAAATGTTCTGCCAATACTCGCCGAAATTGCAATATCATCAAACTTCGGATTCAAAGAATCCGAGACTGTCGATGTAAAAAGTGGCTCGTGAAACCAGAATCACGCGAGAGTCGGCTCGACAAATAGCTAAAAATAAACTTAAGAGGAAGCCTTATAATCTGCAAAAAGTCCAAATGCTAACAGATAAAAACAAGCGAGTACGACTTCAAAGATGCCGTGCTCTTCTATATCGCACCGCTGTTCAAAAATGGAAAAATTTCGTTTTACTGATAAAAAATTTTACTATTGAACAATTTACAATTGTCAAAATAATAGGTATTGGTCAGAAGAAGCACCCGGACCTTCTGCCATCGTTGTTCATCGCCAATACCCCAAGACTGTCATGATTTGGGGCGCTATTTGTGCTACCGGTAAAACACCTTTAGTTTTTGTGGCAGAAGGAGTAAAACTTAACAGGAAATCTACCACCGGGATATTTTAAAGGCTGTAGTTCTTCCGTGGGTCCAACAGCACTCTGGTGACTAACATTGGACTTTTCAACAAGACTGCACCTGCTCATAAGGCGAAAACTACGCAAGAGTGGTACCGAATCAATTTTTCTGATTTTATCAGTTTCGCTGAATGGCTCCCATACTCATGAGATCTCAACCCAATGAATTACGCCATATGATCAATTTTAGAGACCAGAGCCTGTGAAAAAGTTTGGAATCACTAAAACAATCTTTGCGTTAGGAATGGGACAAAATATCCCTTGAAAAGGTACAAAAAACAGCCAAAAATTTCATTTGACGTTTAAAGAAATGTATTCACACAGAAGGAAGCCACTTTGAAATTTTATAATTTATGATGTACGTAAGGTTGTTGTTAATTGTTATCCATTTTTAAATTTTTGAATTGTTGCGATTAAATAAGTTTTTTTAAACGTTTGTCCGAGTTCTTTTGGCTCACGCTGTATATACAGGGAAAGGCTCTTATTTGTCATAAATATTTTAGGTACTTTTCACTGCGACAGATAGCTTTTGGACAGGATTATCTTTACGGTACAATTTACAATAGCCGACAATGTACCATATCACTAACTTAGGATTAACCCCGGATTGGGACGTTTCGACGCCAAGCCCTGACCAGTTTGCCTATTTTACGCGGGGAAATTTTGACGTTGTCACTATAGAAATAATCCTGTCTAACAAGGCCAAGGTGATGGAAAACTACGTAAAATATTTTTTTACAATTTTTGTATAAATTTTTAACATGTGGTTGGTCCTTTTTTGATATACATCATCTTTGCAATTAGTCACTCTCACTAAAGTTGCTAGTTGCCTATATAGCATTTTATCTAAGAAATCATATTCGTATGGCTAGATTACAGATTTAAAGAAATTATTTTACAAAAAATGTTGTGTGTGATGGTGTCATCGCAGGATATGTAGCTGATTATGAGATTATAAGAAATCAACCTTCCGATTGTGTAATTGTGCCTCGTGTATCTCATGCAAATTATTACAAATTTGACTATCAAATGCACTTATTTCGATTGTAAACCATCTCTGACTTGTTAAACAATCGGCAATAGTTAGCAAGCATATCATGATTTTCTTTCAAATGAGCATTGCACTAAACTTAATTTTTTATTTATGATTTTTTTAAATATAAATAAAATTTAAACCCACCTACTTGAAGTTAAAAATTTCTACATTACATCAGCTTGAAATTTACAATGCGATGCGTACTATTTTAGTTACATTGCGTTACTTCTTACACTTACAAGAAAACTTTGTTGAAGAATACCTACGTAAGTATATACTCTCACATTCACACGAACAAATTATTATTCTTTTTTACTTTAAGTTTTCTCACAACCATTATAATTACATCTAAAACGTTTTAAATGTAATAATATAACAATAAAAGAAAGCATTTGATCAACTAATTATTATTATGCAACAAATTTAGTGCCTTATATACAAATTTAAAATTATGTAAGTAATTGTGATGATTTTTTTTATTTTAGTATTAAAAGTACATTTTTATTTATATTTTTTATTTTTAAACGAATAAGTTTTTCTCGACTTTCTTCGATTTTGTTCTATAAAACTCACAATCAGAGCAATATAGGTTGTTTGGTAGAAAATAGTGGATAGTACACATTATAACAATATACTAGGTTGGTTGACAATATAGTTAGACCTTCTGGAATATTTTAATTTTTGTTGTTAATATTTTGTAGCCTTGACAATGGGCTAATAAAACATTTAAAACGACGGACAGATTAATTTTATCGTCCTATTTCAGCACTACCCTCAATTAATTTTATTAACTGTATAAGAATTATAGTTTTATTATATTATATAAAATGTTGTTAACCATATAATTTAAAATTTTAATTAAAAAGTAAGTCATAAAAAGATAGTTAAAATTTAGTAATTACTTCTTTGTTTACAATAACTTTCTTAATCTACTTAAAACTCAGTGATTTATTGTTGTAACGTTTTTGTCACAATTTTACTTGCACACAGAATTGCATTAATTTCTGTGTGATAATTTTTGCACAACTCTAAAAAAATAATATCCGAGGAGCTTTTGTTTAAACTATATTATCTTATTTTAATTCTTGTATTTTTTTCATTTTTATTTTATATTATATGAAGTACTTACATATTTATGTATTTTTAGCACTTTTAGACAATTTAAGTTTGATCTAAATTCCATTTAATTATTAACTATGTAACAGAACATTACATTATTATATACGATCTATATGGATATATGCACAAAGAATTAAACCAACTATTGGTTAGGTAGTTATTTACTACTCGAATATAGTGATTAAATGGTGTAATTATACGAAATGATCATATTAATATATTTTTTATACGTATATTCAATTTTTAATTTAGTTTGTGAGATAAACTTTCTAAAATTATCCATAAACTTCATACGGATAATTGAAACAATTTTGCCTTGGTCTAGTTCCAATTAAGCTTAATATTTTAATTAAAAATTTAATTATTTATTACAAACTCAATTATTCTTCATTTAATTGAAAAAGTCATTTTGAATCTTCAGCCATCATCAAAAGCATTACCCAATATAGGTACCCACTTAGTATATAAATAGGTAGTAGATTACTACATATTATGGTTTTTAAGTTCACTGTAAATTAAATTTATGGTATAAGTATTGATAGATCGAAGTGTCTTACAAAGTTGAATTTTAAAATTAATTGAATAATAATTAAACTAAAAATAAAATTATTTTTATGGGTTTTCAGCAAAGCAAGTACATGCAAACACAAAATATAGATTTAAAACGTATTGTCATTATTTGAATTCATGTAGAAGAAAAATGATATTGATATTTTGACCCTAGATCTTGGAAATTGATGGAAAATGTAAGAATGCAGATCCCTCTCTTTATGGTGGTATTATAATTTCGTAAAGAAGTCAATCTCTGTAATTTTTAACTTATTAAATTATTTTTACCACTATCATCATCATCACAGCTATATCATCCATCGTCGGATGGATTTACCACTATAACCCAATGAAATTGTACCCTTTACTCTTCTTAACTTCAGAAAAATCTATAGTATAGTATATACTATTCAGATGCAACACATTTTATCTTATAAAAGCACTAACGAGTGCTTTCGATGAGGTCAAAACGGTGGTCATTCCGTAAGGCTTTTTTGCAATACATAATTTTTGTTGCTAGTTCTTTAGTTGACCAGGTTTCTAAATACAGCCCTGGTGTAGAAACATAATATCGACTTTCTATGTTACTGTAATTTTTTCAATTTTTTGTATTACGAATGCACTCCTGGTCATCATCAAAAAATCACTAATGTAAACATTTATGTATTGATTAAACGGGAAGCTAATAAATTGTGATCATAATATGAAAGAAAAATATTTCACTACACTTAAATTTTTAATGATGTCTCGGGCCTCTTAATACTATTTGCCAAACTTTTTGCTACCTTATTGAGAAAATATTGTATTGCGACATATCTGCATATTTTATTACATGAGATGACATTTTTAAATGCCAAATTGTGTGTGCGAAAAAAATATAAACAATATTTTGTAATATCGTTTCTATTTTAAGTTTAAAAATCTTCCTACACATTTATAACTAAATTAAGAAATTCTCTTTTAAATTGATCAGAATTAAAATTGTTTTAGAAATTTCAGATTCACTTTAGTGTTGATAATTAACAGGATATTGTTACTTTTCCTTTATGTGTCGTGTATCTTTGTGTATCAAGGTCAAGAACAACTTATTTTTATTGCTGTCTGACTTGAAATCTTTATACTCGTAGATGCTCTTTTATAAATCATTATCTCATTAACTTTCTGAAAGTTATGTTGTTTTATTACAAAAAAAATTCCTAAAAAATAGTGTAAATATAAATTTGGGCGAAGTTATGCTACAGTTGTAGTATTCAAACTTGGGACTACGTCATGTCATATGGTAAGGTGAAGATCACTAGTCAAATGAAGCTACATCAACATATTGTTGTTTTTTAAACAAAATAACAGCAGTGAATCAAGATAAATATCATTGTCAATCCTGTTAAACTATCGTAAGTCCAAAGATTGAATATTACAACTGCATGTTGAAATCCACAGCTAACCGTTTTATAACAACTATAAATTATAGTCCCAATGCATTCCATGTCTCCATATTTAGAATAGCTACCTAACTCAAGTTGCAATATTAGCATCGATTATAAGACAACTAAAATTAAATACTACTAATTAAAATACCTTGATAACAGTGACTAAAATTAATAATTCACCGAGGTAAAGGTAAAAGAACTTAAGACAAGAAACACAAATTTTATTAAAATTAAAATTTGTATTTGAGAATAGAACTACCCCACCGAATTTTACATAAACTTTAGTTCATAATATCACAAGTATATATTTTACCCAGTCGGTAGGTGTTGTTTATTTTTAAAGATTGACAATATGCATTTTTATACTTAAGTTCTTTTTACCTAACCGCAGAGAATTGCAACATAACTATCCAATAAGATAGAAAAATTCGTCTTAGCAGCTTGTATAGGCATCGACCCTAACACTGAAAACGTTTTGCGCGTTTATTCCCCGATATATCAACAACCAGACGACCGATCAAATCGACCAATTCCTTTGCATAGTTACTCTGGGGGCGAAGGTCTCGACAGCGAAATCGTAGTGATCTTTGACTGTTTATTATTTGTTGTGGTTTACGCCCGATTTCTTCACTCGCAGTTATCTTGAAGTTAACGAACTTCAGGTTAAATTGACAAAATAACCAATCAGATGATTCATCTGATTGGTTATTTTGTCAATTTAACCTGAAGTTTGCTAACTTGCAGATAACTATGAGTGAAGAAATCGACTATTAGAGATTCAGCTTTTATAGCTGCCGAATTAGAACTAGAATCCACATACGTCGCGTCCCACACTAAAGCTCTTCCTTGCCTCAAGGTCACCCTGTATGGTTTCTTTCTATTAAATGACATAAAAAATAAAATTGATTAATATTTCGATATCTCTATCTGGAAATTTCTATCAACACATTTATTACTTACTTTATTGGTAGTAACGAGATAGAAATGGCTAATGTCATGCATTAGTCGTTATCCGTAGGTAGTTCGGTAGTTATTACCATAAAAATTCGATTTTATTCTTTATAGTAATTGATGCAGTGTCCTGATGATGGCTTATTACACCAAAACCAGTCGGCACTCGGCTTGTGTTTTATTGGCAAGGATCATACCTATTCCCAGATGATCTTGATGTATCGAGAATATTTAATTAGGTTTAGTCAAAAGAAAATCCCAAAAATTTTTACTTACGTAGTAAACCAAAAAATCAAACAAAAATAAAGATTTGTACCAGTCAGCACAACTTAAAATATATTAAATAATATATGTAGTAAGACCTACTAGGTATCATTAAAAACGAAAAATAAGTACTATTTACCAAGAATTGGTAAAAAAATATTAACCGCATTTCAAAATATATACAAATAAATTTTAAATTTTTCATACCTGCAGACGTTACATGAAATTGAATTAAGAAAAAATTGTATGTAGGCGCAATATGTGTAAGATTCTACAGAGATTGTCATCCTCGGGGCAACTGTTGTACATTTTATACTTCTTTAGCATTAAAAGTAGTCCGTGAAAGTAGTGTTCCTATATTAGCAGGTAATCCAGCTTCGGGCAATATACATACAATATACTACCTATCTATAATAATAATTATGCATCATATTTCCCCAAATATTTTGTGTGATAAAACAATTATACATGGTAAAGTTATCAATTAATAAAATTAACACTAAATTATTTAACTAAACAATGTAATAATTAATAATACATAATAATTATAATGTAGTCCACCATTTACAAGCTGCTTTAACGAATTTCTTTAATTGCAAGCAAAAGTGTTAGAATGTAGAATTAACGTGTTAACAATTTTTTAGGTGCATCTGAGAAAGTTTGCAAATTATAGATGTTTGCTTTATATTAAATATTGTTTATGACTACGTGTTAAATGATACAAATAAAAATTTAAATGAAGTTGTATATATCAGTTTTATTCACAATTATTGCAAAAGCATTTTTAATGAACGACTATTAAACAATCAGCATAATTTAAAAGTAAAACTAACGTTTTTCATGCTAAGTGCGTTGATCATTTATTTTTAATTTGGTTAAATTAAGTATATACTATATTATTAAATTAAAATTTTTAAAAGATTAACAACTGAACAATTAAACGAATTTTTTTTCATAAAACGCGACAAAATATCGACATAGAAATAAAATTCATGTCAATGGATTTAGTGAGGTAGGGGGCAAATAATATGTAATAGAAATGTTTAACACTCTTCCCTTTACTCTACCTCCACATCTAATTTCCAATATGCCAAATAAAAATCTAAAATAATGCCCCTCTTTTACATTTAAAATCGGTATTAGTTCTTAAATTATTATAAAAATCATATTTAAACTTAGTCAGCATTCAGCAATCTTTAAAGTAATACGTTAAATTTTGTGCATTGCTTAGCAATAATAAAAGAATTTAGCAAAAATTTGTAAAATTCTTTTTATTTTATATATAAAGTAAGATATTATTTAAATTAATAATAATCTGTAAAATTAATATTAAATTGACACATTTATTAACGCATCTGATGATTTTATTGTTTAATTTTTCTGTTAATTTTTGAAATTTTAATTTAATAATAATCACTTGGCATTTTCATTGAGGCATGTAAAATCTTCTGATTTTGTCTCCAATGAAAAAGTATCATACGAGTAGTTTCATAATGGAGTCGTGATTTTAAGCCAATAATGCAATGCATCCTACTTAATTTCAGTTCACGCTGTTTTTGTTTGCCAAAGATGTGCTTACTCTTGACTCTAAAGCAAGCACAATCTTTAAACTATACTCTGCATTCTAGAGTTTAGAATATGGGTTAAACATAATTACATTTTCCTCCTGCTTCCAACCCAAATATTGTCCAGAAAGTTAAATGTTAAACCAAGTAGTAGTTCAATCAATCACTGGTTTTCCATTCCTGTCGGAATATAACCACTTCCATTCTAGAAGTCCTCACAATCCGTTTTACGAGATGGATTTTACTCCTCTGTTTTATTTTAGCAACAGGCGCGTATGGAATTCGAACCTGCGACAACTTATTCGTAGTCACATAAGTATTCCAACACGCCACTCTGCTGGTTAAGTAGTAGTTCAGCTTGTTCAAAAAATATCTACAAATATATCAAATTAGTAATAAAGAAAAGCGCCGAAGAAACATTAGGATATAAAAGTATGCGAAAATCAGAAAATGGTTTGATGAAAAAATAGAAGGACGTAACAGAAAAGCAAGATTGAAGTGAATAGCAACAAATTAAGAAGAAGATAAGATTAAATCTTTAGATAAAAATAAAATTTAAGTATTTGGTAATCCAGATAAACAGCAGTAACGACGAAATAGAAAAAATAAAAGTAAAAATAAAGATGAAATGGAAGGTGGTATGTATATAAGTAAGAGTTTGTCCTTAGGGACAAAAGTGAAAACGTACATCATACCGGTTATACAGTAAAACTTCTTAATAGTGGACACCGACGGGAACGTAAAAATGTCCCTTATTAAGAAGTTCCCGCTATTGAGAAAAAAAGATGGTTTAAAAAAAGAATTGGAGTTTTTCCAACACTAAATCTCTCCGCTGAGTGTCGAACACTACATTTTTCTCTTTCTTGTTTCTTTCTTTCTTGTTCATAAGTTTTTATCACTTTAATTTTCGTTTTGGAAAAACCATAAGTAATAAGTTCATTTGTACACTTTCGAAGTAAAATTGGGAAAGATAATCAGAGATAGAAATTAACAATCAAATCAAAAAAAAAATTTACACCATAGCAAAACCTACTTATCATAATTTTGTACACCGACTTTTAGAAATTGGATCTTCTTCTTTTCAGCCGTTTTTCGCCTACTACTGGACTTTTGCCTTTTTCTCTAAGAGAAAGGTTTGAAGCATTAAGACCTCACGGTTGCTTAGTCTGGGTTGGGGAATGAACCTGAAACCCTTTTTTTATTGTTGATGTTGGCAGTCATCAACTAAGGGGGACCGCCGGCTTTACGTGCCCTCCAAAATACGGGAAACGGTCATAGATAGAAGAGAGTCAGAAAGAAAATTTTTCTTTACTAGACTCTTCTCGGGATCAAACCGGGCGCCTTTGCAACAGTAATTGATTGCTGTGATCAATTACCGAGAAGACCGTCTCTGAAAATTGGATACTCAGAGCCAAAGTAATTTTATAATGTTGATCAATGGTAAAAAGAAAGGTCATCAAAATGCATCCACATTCAATGTCTAATGTGTTGCAGGCGTTGTAAAAATCTGATTCCAAAATGTATTTCATTTCATTACGTCCGTTATTAAGAAGTTTAAATTAACGTTGGGGTATAGTTTTCACTGTCCGCGTCCGTTATTAAAAATGTCCATTATTAAGAAGTAATTCCTTCATATGCTTTCTTGCATTTCTGCCGAGGAATTGAAAACTGTCCGCTATTTAGAGGTGTCCGTTAATAGAAGTTTAACTGTAACATACTATGCTGTAGAAGTTCTGAACTTGACAAGGAAATCCTAAAGAAAGTTAGTAAATATGAATACAAAATAAGAACAAACAGTGAGTAAAGCAGATAATTATTCTAAATAAAGATTTGGTAAAATGCATAAAATCGCGTAAAATTTTTTGGATTGGACCTCTAATAAAAAAAGTCGGATAGTGTGCCGACAATGATTACGGACTGGATACCAAATGAAATAAGAAACAGAGGAAAAATTAGAGCTAGATGGATGGATGAGGTGGTGGAAGAACTTGGAACCGCGGCAGTGAGGGAATGCAAAATAAAATGTAAATACAGAAATTACGGAGAAAAGTGGCGAGGAAACCAAAAATAAGCACGAATGTATTAGTAAATGGAAGAAAAAAAATAAGGAGTGTTCCACCTAGAGAATTGAATCGTAAAGACCTGCAATAATAAAAAGTGGGCATATTTGGTGGAAATGAATGTCTTTATAATGGTAACCGGTCAAAATAACCCCGACATTATAACCTGAGACATAATAGCCAGTACTAAAATAGCCCTACGACAAAACATCCCCGACATAATAGCCCCGACACAATAACCTGAACATAGTTCCAATTTCAATTACTTGTTAGAACCTTCTATCTGTCGGGTCAATATCCACACTTTTCCGAGTAGGAGCGGTTTAGGGAGATATTTTAAATTAGCAAAGCGTTTGTCAAAACGGCCCGAAGCGACCAGAGCATAAGGAACTAAAGTGGAGAGTGCGGAGGGTCACTTTTGACAAACGCAACCATGGCAAATCTCAGATTTACGCTAAAAGTGAATTTTTTTCCAAAATTTGTGAACCGACCACGAATTTTATTATTTAACTGTTAATAATTAGACTCTATTTTTTCATAATTCGTTTTGCAATCTAGATTCGGATATTTTACTGTCACCAAAACGTATTTTAATTTCTTTTCTTCTTCCTCTTAACTTAGGACTAGGTCCTATAATATCCAACAGTAACCTCAGTGAAGTTCCGAAACTATTGCTGGTACTGCGAGCATATTATTTGTTTTACATCTGAAGTAGCTTGCTAGACTGGCCTCAGATGTGCCCGTTATCCTATTTTATATCGTTAATGATGGCAATTCATCAATATAGGAGGACCATCGCTTTTACGTGCTTTCCGAAGCACGGAGACGGTCATAGATAGAAAGAAAACTTTTCTTTGTAGACTCCTCCGGGTTTGAACCAGGCGCTTGGCATTAGTAGTCGATCGCTCTAACTCGGATGTTTTGTCTACGCTGTTTTGACCGAGGCTGTCTTGTCGGGGTACTTTTTAATAATTATTGTTTACAATGTTTATTTAATGTAAAATATTTTATCGGGAATTGTGATAATACATCCACTTTTTAACTAATTTAAAAAACTGGGCTAGATTAATAGCTCTGAGCAGTTAATCAGTAGATGCGAAGTTTTCGTGCATATCTATAATATATTTAAGACAGATATCTATCATCAATTTCAAATAAATTGATGTACATTATAAAATTTTTGCTTAACAATAAAATATTAAGCAATTTTATCTTATGTTTGCTTCTGATTGGGCGAAAAACACACATGATTTTATATTATAACACATTAACCCTATTTTAGAGAATTATTTAAAATCAATAAGCGTAGTACTTAATAAGCATACAATTAATTGATTAAAATAACTTAAAGAAACTAAATAATATTTTACAAGACCATTATAATTATTATTAACATTTACCATAAGCTATGTATATACCGAGAGCTACGAATTTTGCCTAGTAAATTGCGGGTAACTATTTCATTTGCAAAATTGTTGTTCAGAAAATGTCGAGATACTGTCATTGGTTGAAATTTGAAACTTCACAAAATATGTTTAAAAGCTAGTAATTATTTGAATAAAATAACACTTTTTAACTATCTCTACGCCATAATATGTCAATTAATTAAATTAATATTATTTATAATTTTACTATTTTAGTTATTTTAAGCCCTACGAAAACAAAATCTTATTATAGTAATTTATTACTCTGTGATTTTTACTTTTCGTTAATGCGTAACTCTATACAATAAAACCTCGATATAACGGACCTCTATTTAACGGCCTTCGGATTCAACGGACAAAAAACTGGCCAAATGAAAAAAATTAAAAACGTCTTGTTTAAATTCACGTGAGAGTTGATTATAAAAAAAGCAAACTTCAAAAGTGCAAACAAAACTTAATTCCTTTTTCAAAACAGAATTACCGAAAGCAAGTGCGTCGATATCAAATAGCACTTCTTCACTTCACGACGAGTGTCCGAAGACAATTAAAAGTAATTTTGTTTGTGTTTTGTATTTTTTATTTATATCTAAATAGTGCCATATACAGTGTATGTTAAAAAAGAGTTTTTTAATTTATTTTAAATCTATTTTTATATAACGGACTTTCGGTTTTAACAAACACCCCCCCCCCAATTAGTTCGTTATATCGAGATTTTACTGTAATTTAATAAATCAAATTTTACTTATTATAAGCAAAATTGAAATTACTATAAAGTAAGTGATTTTCTAGCTTACCGTTCAACTTTAAAAATCATTTATAAATATGCTTTCAAAATGAACATAAAACGCTTTTTCTGAATACAAAAATCGCAAACGTAATAACAATTTTGTTTAACATAAAATAAATTATAAGAAGAAAAGCTACCTTTGTATATTTATTTATACATAAAGATGCCAACAACAAATTTTTACTTTCTTGCCTCAAGCAACAAAGTATGGATTTCGTGATTTTTTTGACCTCAAACTACTTACACTTTATATATTCTTCTGAATTCTTTAAATTGTGATTGGTTATATTGGTTATTAGTAATATTTTATGAAGAAAGTGTAATAAAAAAATTATCAAGCACAATATAGCAATTGCATAACAAATAAAATCGTCAAAACTTAGGATAGTTAATTAGCTGTTTAAAGTAAAATAATTTTGCAGTATCAAAAATCTCTAAACAGAAAAACTTTTGGCATGGAAGTTAACGTTGATGTGTAAACACACTTTAAAAGTAAATCCGATTACTTAAGCCTATCTTACGTCTGCACTAAAAATTGAAATGCGTTTTCTATTCTAATCTTTCAAAAGTAAACTTTAAAATTCAGAAGTTGTTCTTACACACCAATTTTATACAAATAGCAAAATTAAACTAATTTTATCGCTCATAAATTTTTTTAACACAGTTTTTATAAACGAAACATCCTATACAAAAAATACTAAATCGAATTTTTTAAATAATACATAGACATTGATAATTTAATATTTAAATTTTTAACATGTTGCATTATATAATATTTTACAAATTAATACGCAATTACTTAACATAATTAATACATCTTCTATTATCAATTTGATTAATTAAATTTACAACAGCATCACAAGAATTATTTAAATTTTGCGTTCCGCACATCTAAGCTAAGAACTCTCACTTTTAAATAACAAACGATAAAATATTTTTGTTGGTTAATTTCCTAATATTTAAATTGTATTTTTTTGATTCAAAATTTACATAATTACAACACTTTTCGTAACTATGTAAAAAAAGAACCAAACTGTGGACTAATTTATTGTTCTGAATGTAGTACATACCAACGTATAAAATAATGTATGTACCTAGCGATAAGCGGCCAGTAAATAAATTAACGTTAATTTGGAAGAAAAAGTTTCATTTTTGATTTTGAAGTTTCACAAAATCGAACAATGTGAAATAATATGGAATATATAAAAGTAATTGAAGATGCACGTATTCTCGTGAAAGTAGCATTTGTCCGGACATCGCGGATGAGCCATCCGATGTTTCCCACCCCTTCTTAATCTTTCAGTATAAAATACTCGGTCCATCCACAAAAGAGTACAGTTACCACTTGTCGTCTTCGTAAGCATCATGAATACCTACACCGTGGTAAGACGATTTATTATACCGTTGAAATTTGTGGATTACGCGTGTGAATTGTTGGAACAATTTTTTTGTCCTTACTTGTGCCTAAAGTGATAAAGTCTATTCAATCAATTGCATGGATTAGCAATGTTTCTTTAATTGTTCCATCAGTTTATTTAATTAATTTTTTTTCATTTTACTTAATTTTTAATTTGTTTAATTTACAGTGCATGGCTTTCGCCATGGCCATGGCCGTAATGGCCGAGCCACCCTCTGGATATTCCTACTCAAGACCTGGAGGTAGTGGAGGATGGAGTGGAGGCGGCGGCGGCTTTACTAGCAGTGGACTGTCCGGCGGTGGTGGATACACAGCCGTATCTTCTGGTTATCAAACAAATGAAGGTGCTAGCGTTGATTCGCAACTCTTAGAACAAGTTCGCCAAATTTTATTGAAAGAAGAACAAAATAACGTTAATATTGGAGGAGGTCATTCTCACGGACACGGTGGAGGAGTTTCCTCTCAATATGGTGTACCATCGTCCTCATACGGAGTTCCACAATATGCCACACGCGTAGTTGGAATCGATCTTGAAGGCATCAAACAGGCTATCCAAGTAGCTCAATTCCATCAATCTAGTTCTATTGGTTTCCAAGGATACCCAAGTGGTCCAAGCAAACCTTCCGGCTCATATGGAGCTCCTTATTAAGCTCTAGAGCTGAAACAAAGAACTGAAGCAATTTATTGCTGTCACCATCACACGGGTCCATGATGCAATACAACACTCATATGTACAATACCATGCATTAACGTTACTTCTAATTTTTGTATAAAGCTTTCTTAGGTTATATTTTTGTAAAAAAAAATACATTTGTCACCGTAAATTTTTGTGTATTATTTTACTTTTAATTCTATTAGTTAGTTAGTAGAAGTTTTCTCCGATGTTCCTTTCACGTGGGTATACTTCCTTATAATTAAATTAACCCGCGTGACAGCTAAAACTTTTACTTCCCTCGCACGTTGACGTTATTGATGTAGGTATCTTAAAAGTTACATCTGCAGTTAGACATTTCTTTTTTTTGTAAAAGAGAAAGGTAATTAATTATTATGTAGGTTAAAAATTGAGATGCGACTAAGCTTTGGGCATCACAAGCTGCGTCAATGGCCTTTGTATTCTTCTTATACGTTAAAATAGAAAGCAAATTATAAGCAATGGCAATTACAAAATATATCCAATATTATACTACATTTGACTATTTCTTGACGAAATTTTATGGATTATGAATATGTATTTTGTTACACTTGTGGTCATTTGTCAATTTTCCGAATACATGTCGCAATTTTTGGATGATATTATCTTATCAAAATTTTTCGTTTGCTGATGGTTTATTACAATATTGAAGGAACTAGGTTAATTACGTTTGTATACACTTTTAAGTATTCGTTCCTTGTAATCCCACATTTTACTTTTACTTACAAGATGCAATTTTCACTTTTATAATCTTACCTACTTACAAATGATGTTACGCTGTTGAAAGTGTTCCATCAAATATTATCTTCATTCTTAGGACGAAATTACATAATAATTTCATTTTAATTATGAGAGTTATTTGTTAATTTTTTTTTAAACAGAGGAACTAGTTTTGCTACTTATAATAAAATTTCATGAAGTAATATTTACGAATATTCAATTACCATGAAATATGGGCACCCTTTTTTAAACTCCTTGATATATTTGGCTAATTGGAATGAATTATGTTGAGACGAAATCAATTCTTAAATTCGCAAAGTATCAACATTCACCAGAGAGCAGATTTGAGTCGAAGTACAAACCTACACTATAATTTCTGAACAATCGCCTACGGCAATGTGTATTTTAAGATTTTTTCCGAAATTGCAATTACTTATTAGTTTTGTAAATCTGACATCTTGGAATTAATTATATTAAACTTGGGAGCTTAAATAACTCACCACATACGCCTAAGGTGTTCTAAATGCTTCCGTTTCTAGTTAAAATATATAAAAATGGTTAATTCAAGTATTACCTACTTATTCCTAATTTAGAATAAATTAGTATTCACAAAAGAATGTTTTACTTTCTAATCACAGCTTAGTATAAGTACATAGGTATGATAGTTACCGGTTATAATATACTACATAGTTAAAGTTTTAATTTACCACTGCATACAATTAACAGTAAAGTAAACAACAACAGAATTTACATTACTATATGTAAATGATGTTCTGTAAAATTTACTTTTCCAGTATGCATCTACCTAATACCTACTTGAACTTAGAATTGTAGGTCTTCAAAAAAATTAAATTCACTTAGTAGACTTTTCAATAATTATTATTTATTTTAAATTGCTGTAGTTGCTGTTTTTCTATTGACTTTTATGGAGATAAATATAAGGCAATGCAGGAACCGTTGTAAAACGACAAAAAAATAATAAAAAGGAAATTTTCTGAAACATTTAAATAGAACAATAATAAAAAACCCAAAACATAAAATAATTGAAAATAGTGTGTGTGTGTTGTTACCTAAATGCCAAAAGTAATTTCTTATTAAATTTATTTGCTTATGCACTTTCTATATTTTTTGTTCTCATAAATCGCGGAAAATTGGGTGGGAATTTGCTTTATAATTGCCATGGACGTGCATAACGATGTAATTTGGTCATATAATGTCTTGAATATATCTACGTCTTTATCTTAAAATTCTCAATGTGATGTAATATGACCAAATTATGATAAGCAAAGTCGCATCAGCTAACCAACGCTTATGATTTTTGTTTTACGTAAACGACCAAGAATTTGGCATAAAGCATACAGCACTGATTGGAACTGGGAAACAATGGTTCAAATCTTGATTGTATCGGATCCAAATGCCCAGATTTATCTGTGACTTGTGGGGAAAGCAACCGAACGCTATTTCATATTCCAAGTTGATGGTCTCTGCACTGTACAGTGATTGGCACTCCGAAGAATATCTATACATTTTGTTTCAAAATTATTAGATCGATTAGAAAAATTCAATTGTTTTTAAACTAAAACATATTTTATCAAAATTCAATTATTATTGGAAAAATGAACAGCTTCTTCGTCGGCAATACAAATCTTACATTCAATATTTTAATTCACAAAGAAAAAAATTAAAAAGTTCAAAATCAAAGCGTTTCAAAATTATAAGATCGGTACGAATTTATTAAATTTTAGATATCTATGACTTTATATACTTCTCTTTTAATTTTTATTAGTACAAATAACAAAAAAATTATTATGCATTGATTTGACCAAATTTTGCGTCTCTACAGCACATATGCTTTGCAGTTAAAACAGCCAACTTTAGTTTGTTTATGATCGAATCGAGGGGTTAACCGCTGGTGAAATTTTTTGTACACATCTCATGAAGTACATGACATCTCATGTCAAGTATGTGAAGTACTTGTCTTCTTCTTCTCTGCAACGGGAGATCTTCAGTTTACATCTGATAAAAAATAAACTACTCAATCCGAGGGCTCTGGGGGGTATGGTACACCCTCCAGTGCCTCTGCAGCGGGAGGTCTTCAGTTTACTTCTTATAAAAAATAAACTGCTTGATCCGGGTGGTCTGGGGGGCGTAAAACACCCTCCAATGCCTCTGTAACGGGAGATCTTCAGTTTACTTCTGATAAAAATAAACTACTCAATCCGGGGGGTCTGGGGGTGGAACACCCTCCAGTGCACAAAGGAATGAAGAACATTTTAGAACATGCAAAACTCCCAGACCGAGTAGTTTACTTTTTATCAGAAGTAAACTGAAGATCTACCGTTGAAGAGGCACTGGAGGGTGTTCCACACCCCAGACCCCCCGGTTTAAATAATTTATTTTTATTAAAAGTGAATTAAATATTTAAGCATATCCCAAGTTTTTTAAAATTAGCTATGGCCAAGTAAATGTGTTTAATTCATAATCTGACAATTAATCATAATCTGCATAATTATAAATTCCGTACACCCTGGGAGGTAGATCTCTGCAACGGGAGATCTTTAGTTTACATCTGATAAAAAATTAACTACTCGATCCGGGGGGTGTGGAACACCCTCCAGGGCTCAAATTTTGGAATCTCGGTAAGTTTCTGAAATACCGATTAAGTACGTGAAATACAATGAAGTATCGATGAATTAGGTGAAGTGCCGTGAATTATTAATGAAGTACGGTAAATTACTGGTGAAGTACGTAAAGTCCCGTGAGTTACTGCTGAATTATATGAAGTACGAAGAAGTATGGAGAATTATCATAAAGGACGTGAAGTGTGAAGTTAATTGTACACGATTTCCTTTAGCGGTTGACCCCTCGGATCGAATACTGCTTATTATTTTGATAAATTTACCAAAAAAGTTGTTCTCTAAGATTCTGAATAGGGTTCAAGTCAAGTGAGCATGCTGGCCATTCAAGAACATCTACATTCCTATCCGCAAACCATATCTTTGAGCTCCTGCTGATCTGTACACTTGCATTATCTTGCTGGAAGATAAAATTTGTTCGGAACGGCCATTTAAAAATGGAATCAAATGTTCGAAAAAGACTTCCTATTATTCCTCGCTATTGAACCGAATGGATGAAAATGCCAAATTAACTGTTCCTAATGCACTAAAAACTCCCTATACCAAAAGTCAATCACCACTAAGTTTCTTCTTGAAAAATAACTGCTTTCCTACCTTAAATCTCTTTAATATTCATTGAAGCCATCTAGGGCATCTAAGTTAAACTTGTTTTGTTGGAACTAATAACCCAAGAAGAAAAATTAAATCTTTAAAATTATGGATATAATCAATATATTTTCTTACTTTCTCGAGGTTAGTAATAATTTTTTTAACAATTTCAATCGATTTCTTCGTGAATTGTGAATCGAATTTCTTTGTGAATCGCTTTCAATTAAGGTGCCGTTTTTATTTTTGAACGATTTATAACAGAAGAGATTTTATTGCCCTCCATAGAGTGGATTTTAAATTCTTTTAAACTAACTTTACGTTTTATTGTATTGCGGCGCTTTGTTGAAATCAAGGTTATTTTTAAAATTAGTCGGAGATTTTGAGTAGAAATGACTTTTAGACGTCCAGCAGGTTTTTTTGTACTATAATCACTAAGACAATTTAGAAACTTTTGGACAACACATAAGTATCTACCAAATGTTTTGGTGACTTCTCTTATATTTATTCCATTAGATTTAAAAATATCTATACGACCGTTTTCATTTTTGGTTAAGAGTTTCTCCCGTGCCAGGAAGTCTTAAGATAAAGTTTCATTTAAAAACTATATATAAAAAAACTAAAGTAACTAACTGTTTATCTGGATTTTTCATCTGACATACTTTTGAAATATTGAAAAGCATAATTTATAATTTAAATAATGTTTTTTCTTAAGCAATTCACAGCAAGATGCAATAATTGCATCAGGTACATTCATTTATTAAAATATATTTATATTTTGTAGTAGCGATTTTAACATTTGTTTTACTAAGAAATTCATTTTTAAGCGACTTTCTCATTTTGAAACGGATTTATAGACAGCAACGAAGAAGTAGATAATTGCAATAAAAGATATCAAGGATTACCTACATGGAAACTGAGGTGACGGGTCGAATTCCCTGATCGCGATTTTTACCATTTCTGAAGTGGTTTATGAAAGATGACGGTCTAATTAGCGTATAAAAAAAATTTGCGGATTATTCACACATTTTGGAAAAAAACAGCCTTAAAAATTTATTAACAATGCAATTTACTTATTGGCTCTTTTGAAGTGTAACCCTGCCCATCGAAATTAAAATAGGTTATAGCGACAGTAAAGATACCAGAATCTCGTTTTTTACAACGAATTATGAGGGTCTAATTAACTAATAAAAAAATTAAATTTCGGAAAAAATTTACTTTTGTGTGAATCCGACTCTTGGCGTAGTTGCGTTTATCAAAACCGCTTGTAAGACATTACTACTAACCTCCCCAAATACCTCCAACTCGAAAAGTATGGATATTGACGCGACGGATTTCAGGTAGCGACTGGTATCTCCTCACCACTAGTTACTGTCAACCCAGGCACACGTTCTGTCTACACAATGCATAAATTATTACGCAATATTGCGCAATAATACACTTACATGTATTTCTTATGGGAAAATTGCAATTTTCAAAATTAAATTGTGGCCTTATTACAACTCCGACAAGATTGATCCTCACCTTAAAGAGCTTGTATTTTTGTGTTCTTTTGTTTGGTAAAGCCATTTTTATAGGAAAAAGTGTATTTTCGATTCCGGGTATTTTACCTCTAGCCGAACTTTGTATCTTTCAATTAAATAATAAAACCGAAGCCTTTTTCTCCAAGTCCTGATATTACTGATACTGATAGAATAATTATTCTTTTAAAAGCTTTTCTTCCCTAAAAGCTATGGAAAACAAGTCAAAACATAAATATATGACATTAACATTAAAACCCGTCAACACGCCCAGGAGTTGTCAATATAAAAATTATATATCCCAGGAAAAAGACTCGCAAATACATCAAATGGATGATACAATCCAAAATTATTATTTAAAATTTCTACTTTTCAATATTATACCAGTTTTTCAGAAAAATTACCATTATTGGTAACTTTTCTGCTCTCCAGAATATCCATTACAAATTGGCTAAAAACGGCAAAAGGCAGCCGCCTATCGACAGGCTTCTTTCGTGATAAACACGTTACCACCAAACGCGAAAAAGTCAACTCATACCCTCAGGAGTACTTCCCACTGCACCGGAATATTTGTGAACAGGCTCTCCACGTCCAAAAAAAAATAAGTGCACCTTCAAAGACAGTAACATGCTCTATTTTTACACAGTGATCAACCGAATTATTTATGGTATGAGATGGTCTAAAATCCATTATGTTAGACAGTACTTGACTCAAGCGTCCCGACAAATTATAGGTAAGAGATCGACAGGATGTTATAACAAGTCTAATTGGCATCTTCTCAAATCGTATTGTTGTCGTGCAGAAAAAAATTAAAATTTTAATGGATTTACACTTTTTGAGGTCTTCTTCTTCTTTTTAAATTAAGACTAGGTCCTGTAATATCCAACAGTAACATATTATTTGTTTTACATCTGAAGTAGTTTGCTAGACTGGCTTCATATGTGCTTTTTACCCTATATTATTGTTAATGGTGGCAATTCATTAACATAGGAGGACCACCTTTATGTACCTTCCGAAGCACGGGGAGGTCCCATGAGCTAAATAAAATTCCAAAATATGTGTTGGTTTGTGTGTGCGTGCGTCTGTGGTCAAATTTTGTATGCGCTCTACAATAAAAAACTAATAAAAATTTTGAAACAAAATTTGGAATTTCGTATCTTGATATGATTAGATTTGATTAGATTTTGGTTAAAATTGGTTCATGGGAACTACTTTTTTTATTTTTTTACATATTATTATTTAATATTAGTTTTTATTTAATATTTTAAAAACTAATAAGAGTTTCAAAACCAAATTTGAAATTTAGTATCTTTATAGTAGGGCTTACAGCTGATTAAATTTTGGATAAAATTGGTTCATTAAAACTATTTTTCCTGAAATATTTTTATTTAATATTAGTTTTATTTAATATTTCAAAAACTAATGAGAATTTAAAATGAAAAATTGGTACTTCGGATCTTTACATTACGACTTAAAGCTAATTAAATTTTGGTTGAAATTGGTTCATAAAAATTAATTTTTTAATCTTTCTATGTAAAATTAGTTTATATTTAACATTTCAAAAACTAATGGGAATTTCAAAACCAAATTTGGTATTTCGTACTTAGAGCTTATTAGATTTTTGCTCAAATTGGTTAATGGCGGTAGGGTTCGATTTACCGGACTTGAAAATACACTTTTCCCTATAGAAATGGCTTTACAAAACAAAAGAACAGAAAAATACAAGCTCTTTAAGGTGATGATGAAAGTTGTCGAACTTGTAATAGGGCCACAATTTAATTTTGAAAATTACAAATTTTCCATAACAAATACATGTAAGTGTATTTTTGTGTAATAAAAGGCCAAATATGGAAAACATTCTGTTGACGGTGCTGGACGACGGACTAGTGGTGGGGTGATACCAGTCCCTCTCCGAGATCCGTCGCGACTACTTCCAAACTTTTCGAGTTGGTGGTACTTGGGGGAATGTTTTTAGTAAGTAAAGCGCGTGTCAAAACCGCTCGTAGCACCCGAAGCGACCCCGAGGGTCACGTAGGGTGCGGAAAATAGGTTTTGACAGCGCAACTACATCAGAAACGGATTCACACAAAAAGTGATTTTTTTTTCGAAATTTGTTACCCGATCACAAATTTAATTTTGTAATAGCTAATTACACCATTATCTTTTATAATTCGTTGTAAAACCGAGATTCTGGTATATTTACTGTCGACACAACCTATCTCAATTTTGGGGGGCGGGGCTACAGTTCAAAAGAGCCAATGATAAAATTGCATTTCAAATTAACGTTAAAGCCGTTTTTTCCAAAAATGTTTAAACCGACCGCAAATTTTATTTTTTTATACGTTAATTAGACCCCCATCTCTTATAATCCACTTTAAAAATGGTAAAAATTCTGTTCCGGTAATTCGAACCGCACCCGGTTTATTGGAAAATATAATTCTTTTTAATATTTAAGTTTTCTTTTTATTACTAAAAATTATCTATTTATTAATTAATATTAATTTAGTAGTAAAAGTATTATAAAGTCATGAGCATGGTCACATCCGATTTTTTTTTACTTTTAGCCTATCAATTTGAAAATCTAATTAATAATTTTCAAATGCACTTGATTTATATTTATAAATCACAGCATGCAATTTTTAAAATTAGTAATTTAAACAAGGAAACCAGTTTTATCAAAATATAAATATGTGCCTAATTAAAAATTGAAAGAAAGCAAATATTTATGCAATATTGGTTATTAAAACTTGAAAATTTCAAGATCAAGTTAATAGTACAATATCAAGTTTTATATTTAATGATTTATTTTCTTTTATTAATTAATTAATTAAAACATTGCTTGCAATTTGTTTATTAGACAAACAGTAAGTAAATGGTGTAATACATGAGAAGAGATAAAGTCTGAGCACACGTTCTCATAATATTTATGTGTATTGAACTCGACGTTATTGTTAATTATTTACAAGAAGCAGTAAAATCAGTTTATATCGAATACCGTAAATCGATTATTACCTATTTATAGATTTAAATTTTTTAAGAAAAAGTTTCGAAAGTTACTTGCCTACGAGTATATTGAGGGCATTGCTTGAAGGGGGTGACTAAGTGCCATTTACCATGGAAATATTGGGCGCATATTTAGTCTCAAAAAAGCTCTTTTCATAATTTAATTTTTTTTTATAAACTACTTGAATATATTCAGTATTGTTCGGAAAATAAGTGGCATCATTGTTTGAACTAGAATCAATTAACACAATAGAAAGCTAGCCCATTGGCAGCCTCCTTTAAGGATAATTATTACTTTTCAATGTAATAAGTTCAACAAAATTCAACACGTAATTGTGCTGGGGTAAGTCGATAGAATCATACAGTTTTTACATTTTTACCTGAAATTTAACGAAAAGATCACACACTAGAACGTTGGGATGGTCTCTGAGTCGGATCTGATATTTTCTACTCATGGAAGAGACACGATTAATTTGTAATTTTGAATTATTAACATAATGGGGGAGTTTAAGTCTTTTTTTATTTTGTTATATGAAAGTATAGGTTAAACTGAAGTTTCAGATTTTTTTTCAAATTTTTTAGTACGTTTAATAGAAGAAAAAAAAATTATTTAAAGTTCAAACGTATAGGGTTGTGACGTCAGTCCCCCTATTTGAAATCACCAATTAGGTGATAATAACGCAACGCTGTTGCCGTATCTAAATGTTTACCAAGCTAACTTAATGTTAATTGGAACATGCATAAAAGGTTTAAGAGGATTTTTTAAACTGTCGTTATGGTAGATTGTAATAACGCTTTAACGTGTACCACTGCTAAATACAGGGTGGTCAACTAAGAATTCCAATTTAAAAGAAATAAAACAAAAACTTTCAAGTCAATTTTAAATTTTTTTTTTACAAATAATGTTCAGCTCTTTGAAATTCATTTCTTAAAATTACGCTCTCCAAATGTCCACCGTTTTTCTGCTGGCACTCTTCGAGTCGAACCCCGAAATTTAGAAAACACGTCGCAAAGTTTCTGGACCGATGGCTTGAATTTCCTGGCGGATATTTTCCTTCAACGCAATTAGAGTGCGGGGATTGTTGCGGTAGACTACACTTTTGAGGTATCCCCATAAGTAAAAGTCGCAAGGTGTCAAGTCCGGGCTTCTGGGGGGCCATGGAAGGTCTCCACGCCGAGAAATCAATTTTTCAGGAAAAAGCGCCTGAATAACAGGTAAAGACCGATTTGAAGTGTGACAAGTGGCCCCGTCTTGCTGAAACCAAGTGTCCTGATTGTATCCATCAAAGTCTTGAAGGGCTGGTTCAAAAAATTGTTCAACATGTCCACATAACGATCAGAATCCACTGTTACTGCTCGGCCGCGTCCGTCTTCGAAAAAGTACGGGCCAATAATGCCTTGTGCGTGTATTGCACACCAAACTGTGACCTTCAGACTATGCAATTGAGTTTCATGTTTCTGTTTGGGGTTTTCTGAAGACCAATACCGGCAATTCTGTTTGTTTACATAGCCGTTCAGATTTTAAAAATTTTAAATTTTAAATTAAATTTATTTTTATTTTTTTAAATTTAAAATTTAAAAATTAATTAAAAATTTTAAAAAATTTTTTATAAATAAATTTTAAATCAAACTTCATTAAATTCAAAAAAATTTTTTTAATTTTTATTTTTTTTTTTAAAAAAAATTTTAAAAATTTTTTATTAAAACTTATTTATTTTTGGGGCCAACAAATATAAAAAAATTTTAGAAAGGAAATTTTTAAATTTAAAAAGTTTAAAAAAAAATGTCTAAAATTTTTTTTAAAATTTAAAGGTTACAACATTTTGTTAAAAACCCAATTTCTTTCCCAAAAATGTTAAAATTTGTAAATAATTTAATTTTTTTTTTACCAAAATTCGGGTTCACAAAAAATTTTTTTTTTTGGGTTTAATTTTTTAAAATTTTTAAATTTTTTAAAAATTTCCTTTTTTTTAAATTAAAAAAAGGATTTTAAAAAAACTAAATTAAAACTTTTTTGGGGTTTTTAAAAATTTTTAAATAATAATTTGTTTTTTAAAAAAAAAAAAACAATTTTAATCCAAACCCTTTTCTTTAAAATTTTTAACTAGAAAAAAAAAAAATAAATTTAAAATCCCCTTTAACCTTTTTAAACCAAAAATTTTAAAAAAACGGGTTTCGGGTTTATTTTTACTCTCATTTTAAAATAGAAAAATTCTTTTTGGTTTTTTTATTTTAAAAAAATTTGTTAAATTTTTTTTCCCCCTTAATTTTTTCTCCCCGTTTAAAATTTTTTTGGGTTTTTTTGGGTTTTGGGTTAAAATTTTAAAAAAAGGAAAAAAGGAAATACAAATTATTTAAATTTTAAAAAAAACAACCTTTTTTTTTGGGGGTTGGGTTTTTTTTTTATTTAAAAAATTTTTTTAAAAAAAATTCTTTTTTTTTTAAAGTTTTTTTTCCCCATTAATTAAATTTTTTTTAAAAATTTCTAAGAAATTTTGATTTTCCCCTTTTTTTGTTTTCTTTTTTAATTCTTTGGTTTATTTTAACTTTTGGCCCCCTACCGGAGTTTAATTTTAAAAAAAAATTTTAAATTTCTTCTGTTTTTTAAAAATTTTTTATTTTTAAAAACAAAAAAAATTTTCCCTTTTTTTTTTTAATTTTTTTAAATTTTAAAATTTTTGGGGAATTTTTTTAAAATGGAAACCTTTTAAAAAATTTTTTTTTTTTTTTTTTAAAATAAAATTTGGGGTTTTTTGGGGTGTTTGTTTTTTTCTTAAATTTTTCCTTTATTTTTTAAAATTTTTTTTTTATTTTGGGGAATGTTTTTTAAAAAAAAAAATTTTTAATTTTTGTTTTTTTATGGGTTTAAAAAATTTTAAAAAAAAATTTTTGGAAATTTTCTTTTTTAAGAATTTTTAAAATAAATTAAAACTTTAAAAATTTTTTAAAATTTAAAAAAAATTTTATTTTAAATTGGATTTTAATTTTAAAATTTCTTTTTTTTGAATTTTAAATTTTAAAATAATTTAAATTTTTTAAATTTTTCAAATTGCCTTTAATAAAAAATTAATTTCAAAATTTTTTAAATTATTTTAAAAAAAAATTTTAATTTTAAAAAATTTAAAATATAATTTAATTTTAAAAAAAACAAAAAATTGAAATTAAATTTTAAATTTTTTTTTAAATTTTAAATAAAAAATTTTAAAAAATTGTTTAAAAAAAAATTTTTTGAAAACCTTTTAAAAATTTCCAAATTATTTAAATTTAAAAACGAATAAAAATTAAACCACAAAAATTTTATTTATTTATTTTTTTAAAAAATAATTCCAAAATAAATTTTAATATTTAAAATTTTTCCCTTTTGGCGAAATTTTTTTTTTTAAAATGTTTTTCAATTAAAAATTATTTGGGTTAACTTAAATTTCCCTTTTTTTAAAATTTAATTTTTATTAAAATTTAAAGCATTTTTTAAATTTTAAAATTCTAAAATTAAATTTAAAAAATTTTTTTAAAAATTCCCATTTTTTTAAAATTTCCTTTAAAAATTTAAAATCTTTTAAAAATTAATTAAAAGTTTTATTTTTGAAAAATTTTTTTAAAATTTAAAAATTTTAAATTTCCATTAATTTTTTAAAACCCCTTGTTTTCCTTTTTTTTATTTTTAAAATTATGTTTTTTATTTTTCCCAAAAAATTAAAAATTTTTTAAACCCCTTTTTAAAAAAATTTGGTTTTTAAAAAAAATTTTTAAATATAATTATTTTTAAAATTTTAAAAAAATAAAATTTTTAAAAATTTCAATTAAGGATTTTGAAATTTTAATTTTTTATTTTTCCCAAATTTTTTTTTTTGGGTAAATTTTAGTCTTTTTTAAAAAAATTTTTGGGGGTTTTTTTAAAAAAGGGGAAAAAATTTTTTTATTAATTTTTTTTAAAATTTTTTTAAAATTTTTCCAAAAACTTTAAATTTTAAAAAAAATTTAAAAAGGGAAAAATTTTTAAGAAAATTTTTTCAAATTTAAAAAATTTAAATTTTGAAAATTTTTAAAGGGTTTAAAAGTAAAAAAATAAAATTTAAATTTAAAAAGGTAATTTTAAAAATTTAAAAAAATTAAATTTCCCGGGTTAAATTTGGGGAATTTTAAAAATTTTAAAATGGATTTTTTTTAAAAATGAAATTTAAAAAAAAATATTTAAAAAAAAAAAAGGGGGTTTTAAAATTTTTTTAAAAAACTTTTTTTAAAAATTTTTTTAAAAAAATTTTAAAATTTTTTATTTAAAAGAAAATTTTTTTTAAAAATTTTTGATGATTTTTCCGAAATTTTTTTTTTAAATTATTTAAAAAATTTTATAAAATTAAAATAAATAAAATAAAAAATTTAAAAAAAAAAAATTTAAAAAAATATTTTTTAAAAACCAAACAAATTTAAATTTTTAAAATTTAAACCTTTTTTTTTTTTGGGGTTTTTTTCGGGGTTTTTTTTAAAAGAAAATTTTTAAAAATTTTAAAAAATTTAAAAAAACCAAAATTTTTTAACCCTTTTTAAAATTTAAAGGTTTTACACATTTAAAAGGAAAACCTTAGAAAAATTTAAAATGTTTTTTTCTTTTAAATTTAAATTAAATTTTTTTAATAAATTAATTAAAATAATTTTTTGGGTTTTTAAAATTAAGGAATCCTCCTTTTGGCTTTAAATTTTTTGGGTTTCTTTTGGATTTTTTCTTAAAAAATTTTAAAACCTAAAAAAGGGAAATTTTTTCCTTTTTTAAAAATTTGCCCTTTAAATTTTCATTTGTTTTTTTATTTTAAAATTTTTTAAAATTATTAAAATTCAAAAATTTAAGGCTTTAAAAACTTTTTTTTTTTTTAAATGGGTTCCCCTTTAAATTTTGGGAGGGGAAATAAGGTTTTTTTTTTTAAAACCCAAAAATTTTTTTATTTTTAAATTTATAGGGAAAGGAAAAACCCCGAATTAAAAATTTTTCCAATTTTAAAATTAAAATTTAATAATAAAAGCCTTTTTCCAAAATTTTAAGGGGTTTTTTGAAAAAAAAAAATAAAAAAATTTTAAATTTTTAAAAAATTTTTAAAAAAATTTTAAGGTATGGGGATTAAGAAAAAAAATAAATTTACCAAAAAAAAAGGTTAAATTTTAATTTCATTTTAAAAAACCCCCCAAAATTTAAAAACCCAAAAAACCCCAGAAATTTTCCTTTTAAAAAAAAAGAAATTTTAAAAAAAATTTTTAAAAAATTTAAAAATTTTGAAAAATTTTTGGGGTTTATTTCAAAACCCCCCGCCCCTCTTTACCCCCCCTCCCCCCTCAAAAATTTTTCCCTTTTTAAAAATTTCCCCAATAAATTTGGGAGCACCCAAAATAAATGTATTTTTTAAAACTTTTTAAAAAAAAAAATAAATGGGAATTTTCCCAAAAATTAAAGGGCCCGGGTTTGCCCAAAAAAAGGGTTTTAAAATTTATTCCTCCCAAAAAAAAGTTTTTTTTTTTAAATTTTAAAAAATTTCCCCAAAACCCCCAATTTTAAACCCAGGGTTTTTTTTTTAAATTTTTAAATTTAATTTTTAACTTAAAAACCCCATTTATTTTTTTGTTTTTTAAAATTTAACTAAAAATCCCTGAAAATTTAAAATTTTAAAATAAAATTTAAAAACCCCGGGGGTTTTTAAAAAAAACCCCTTTCCCCAAACCTAAATTTAAAAATTTTAAAATTTTTAAAAAAATAAGGGTGGGTTAAAAAAATTTTTTTGGGGGGAAATAATTTATTAAATTTTAAAAAAAAAACCAAAAATAAAAAAATTGAAAAGATGGGGGTTTTTATAAATTTTTTTTTCCCAACCCAATTTAAATTTTATATAATTTTAAATTAAGTTTATCGGTAACAAATTTTCAAAAAAACCCTTTTCAAAAATTTTTAAAATTTAAATTTTAAAATTTAAAAACCCTTCCCTTGAGCCCTTTTAAAACCAAAAATTTAAATAAAAATTTAAAATTAATTTTCAAAAAACCTTTGGAAGGCCCTTGGGGGAAAGGGCAAAATTTAATTAGTAAATTTTTAAAAAGGTTTATAATTTAAAATAATTAGATTTTAAATTTAAAAAAAGGGGGGTTTAAAACCCAAAAACCCGTTTTAAAAAAAAGAAAATTTAAAACTTAAAAAAAAAATTCGAAAAATTTTTACCCCCCCGGGGAAAAATTTTTTAGGAAAAAAAACCGGGTTAAAATTTAAAAAAATAATTTTTAAAAAAGTTTTAAAATTTTTTAAAAAATTTAAGGGGGGTTTAAAAAAAATTTCCTTTTGAAATTTTATAATTTTTTTTTTAACTAAAATTTTTAAAATTAAAAATTTTTTTTCGTTTTGAAACCCTTTTTTATTTTTCCCAATTTGAAAAAATCCCTTTTGATTTTGGAAAAGAAAAATTTTTTTTAAAAAAAAAAACCAAATTAAAATTTTAAAGTAAAATTTTTTTAAAAAGGGCCAAAAGATTTCCTTACCTTTTTTAATTGATTTTTTAAACCAAATTTATTAAAAAACTAATCGGGGAAAAATTCCATTTTTAATTTGAAAAGGGAAAAAAATATTAAATTTGGAAATTTTTAAAATTATTTGGGAATTTTTAAAATTTTTTAAAAATTAAAAATAAATTTCAATTTTGTTTTAAAAATGGGGTTTTTTAATTTAATGGTTTTTTTAAAAAAATTTTTGAAAATTTAAATTTAGTTTAAAAATTTTTGAATTTTTTTAATTTTTTGCTTTTTTTTTATTTTTAAAAAATTTATTTAAAAATATTTTAACCCTTTTTAAAAACCTTTTATTAAAGTTTTAATTTTAATGTTGGAAATTTAATTAATAGGCCAAATGAAAAAAATTTAAAAATTTTTTAAAATTTTTAATTTTTTTGCATCCCTTTTAAAAAAAAAAGTTGTTTTGGGTTATAAAAGCGTTAATTTTAAAATTTTTTCCTTGGTTTTTTTTACAATGCAAATTAAAAAAATTTAAATTTAATTTAATTTAAAAAGAAATTGTTTAAAATTTATAAAGTTACTTTTTAATTTAAATTTAACCCTTTTTTTTAAAAATTTTTATAAAAATTTATTTTTATTTTAAAAATTTTTAAATAAAAAATTTTGTTTTTTTTAAAAAATCCTTTTAAATTTTAATTTTCATTTAATTTTAATTGGAAAATTTAAAAATTTTTAAATTGAAATTCATTTAATAACAAAATTAAAAAAATTTTTAGGTCTGGAAAAAATTTTCTAATGGGAAAATAAAAAAATAGGCAAACTTTAAAATTAAATTTAAAGGTCCAAATTTTTAATCTCAAAATTTAAAAAAAGAAAACTAATTTTTTGATAAAATTAAAATTTAAAAAAGAAAAAATTTTTTTTTAAAAAAAAAAAAGTTTTAAAAAAATACCCAAAAACCCTTTTAATTTTTAAAACCCTAAAAAAAAATAGAAAATTTTTAGGAAAAACCCTTTGTTTAAAAAAAATAAAAAAATTTTTTTTACCCGCTTAAAAAAATTTTTTAAAAAAATTTTAAAAATTTATTAAAAAAATTTTTAAAAATTTAAGTTAAAAAGCAAAAGGTAAAAAAAAAAAAAATTTTTAAATTAAAAATTCCAAAAGTTAAAAAAAAATATGGGTTTTAATTAAAAATATCCAAATAAAAAAATTTTATTTAAACCATATTTTTTTTTATTTTAATTATTTTTAAAAAAAAAAAATTTAAAATTTAATTTTAAAAAGTAAAATATGGTTTTCCTTTTTAAAATTTAAATTTTTAAAAAAAAGTTTTTTTTATTTTTTTTTTAATTTCAATGATTTTTTAAAAACCATTTTTTTAATTTCAAATTTTTTTTATTAAAAAGTTTAAAATTATTTTTATTTTTAAAAAAAAAAAGAAAAATTTTTTAAAAAAAAATTTTGAAAAAACTTTTTTTAAATTTAAAAAAATTATAAAATTTAATTTTTTTAAAAAACGGAAAAAGAAAAAATTTTGGAAAAAATTTTCCCAATAAAATTGAATAATTTTTTAAAAATTTTTTCTTATTCTTTTTTCAAAAAAGAGTTTAAAAGGTGGCAAATTCTCTTGTAATAAAGAGGTAATAAAAGCGAAGAAATAATTGCTGGTTTGGAGAGCAAGAAGGAACGTGATTATTTTAAGACGGAGAGGCGTGTGAGCAAAGCCTATGACATACTCTTAGATTGATTCTTGAAATATTGGATATTACTATATATATATATATTTCGGGCTTCCTTATGTAAGGATACAACCAAGGTCGTTTACCCGTCCCCCTCAAGAGGGTACTCCAGCAATTAATATCTCAAAGATGTTGCAAGCATCTTGTGAGAGGACCACCTTCTTTACGTGCCTTCCGAAGCACGGAGACGGCATTACAAAGCGAACTCCACCCGGATGCGAACCGGGAGTTCTACCTTAGCAGTTCATCGCGCTAACAACCATGCCAATGACCGTCTCTTGGATATTACTACGATATGATATTAACACCTAGTAGTTTATGCAACACCAGCAGTGTAGCGTAAAGCATACACCGGCCGACTTTAAAGCGGTAGACCATGGTTCGATTCCTATTCGAGTCGGTTACACTGCTGTGATCAAGGTCCGATATCAATCTTTAGACTGTGGGAAGGCGACGAAACCACCCCATTAATTATATTCCCTAGTAAAGTCAGCTTGGCTTCGGCTAAGCTGATCGCCTACGCACAATGAAGTGTATGGCACTTGAAAAGAAGAAGTTTATGCAAACAATTGCTAATGCTAACGTACTAATGGGATCAAATAATTATAATATATGAATTCGATACATTCTCGTATAATCATTTGTTGCTAATTAACTGTAGTATATTATTTCCTTTTATTTCATTATTTCCAATGCCCGATTTGAAAGGTGTTTCACTTTATGTGTGTGTTTCACTTCTACGTTTGTACGTTCTATGTAACTCTTTAAGGGTAAGCTACGTGCCCCCACCCATTTTTTTAAATTAATATTATAGCTTTTTACTAATTTAAAAAAACTATTTTTGAAATGTAGTAGATGCTTTTTAAATAACTTCAATGGCATTTTGAAGTTTATGATACCCCAAAGATATCACAATAAAATTTAAAGGCAATATTTTCGAAAAGCAGTCATTACTTTTCAAAAATTGTGTTTTTAAATCTCTATCACTTTTAGAAAAAGATGGGAGACCCACGAAGTCTAACCTTATTGCATCAACTGATTTCAAACCGGTTTCTTATGCGAAAGGAAATAATTGCATAAAACAAGTATACTAATGGAAGCAATATTTAAAAAAATAAACTATAGAGATACCTATTTTAAAAAATAAAAATTCAACACACCTAAAGAAATTATTCAAATTAAATATATAGTTAACCTGTGAAAATAATATTAAATTAAAATTTAAAAATTAATATTAAAATTAATTTTAATTTATTATAATAAAATTATTTTATGTAATTGTTTATTAACCTGTGAAAATATATTTAAGTATTAATTTAAGAACATTACAAGTTTAGTAAATTTTTAATTGAATTTAAAAATTAGTCAAGTTTTTCCACACATTCATATTTAATTGTTTAAAATCAATTATCAATCCAAGTCCATCTGACGAGTTTCCAATAGAACGAAATTAAAATGGTCACCAATATGATGGGCTAATTAAATAAGTGTAAGTGTGGAAACAATTCACTAATTTTAAAATTCAATCCAAAATTTACTAAACTTTTCGATGGCTTTCCACGTGTTTCGATGATATATCCTTGGATAACCACAATTAATGAATGAAGGAAAATTGTAATTTAAAAAAATTTGCGAAATAAAAATTAAAATAAATGTTACAAACATTAAATTTTTAAAAAGTTTTTACAAGCTAAGTGAAATTTTAGGGAACTTAATTTTACCATTAACAATTTTAGTTTAAGACATAGTTGTACAATTATGTTTCGATTTATTAAATCTCCTCAGCTAAACTCAGCCTTAAATGAACGAATAAGGATTAAAATCAACAAATAAGGAATAAAATGTATAATATAATTATGTAATATAAAATGTTTGCAGTTTGTAGATAGAAAAAATTAATAAATAAGAATAGGTAAATATTTAATCATTTGTTTATTTATTTATTTAAGAAAACCGAACTTACATACTTACTTTACTTTTAAAAAATTGTTTTGGGATCTTGTTCCATACAAGAATAAATGCGAATTGCCTTTATGTACGGCGTGAATTGGCACAAATCAATTAATTACACTTTATATTAACCTCGAATAGGCGTTCCACACCACCTAACCTCGTCAGGCGTTTTTATATACTTATCGAAGTAAAGCAGCTGTCTTGTTGTCTGTTCCGATTTGTTTTAAAGAACGAGCGTGACAGAGACAGATTTTATGCTTATTTCTAATATTTATATAAAAACGTAGTAAGTTTTTAAGCATTGAAGGAATTAAAATATGAAGCGCAATGCCTACTATTCTACCGAATTATTAATAAATATCAGGTAGAAATAAATTTTTATAGTTTACTCATTATAAGATTCCTATTTAGATATTTCTCAGGCGTTCGACAAGGTGAGGCGTACTGGCCTGATATTTAAGATTAAAAAATGTCTTCCACATAACTTCTGCTCTGTGCTCAAGTCGTATCTCCTCAATAGATTCTTCTTAGTAAAGTATCAGGACGAGATATCGCAGCTTTTCGAACTCAACTCTGGAATTTCACAGGGTAGTGTTGTAGTGATCTATACAGCTGATTTACCAACGAACAGTAATATATTTACTGCGACAGCACAGCGAGCACAACACGCATCTGCCAACCTACAAGCGCACCTGGATAAAATCGAAATCTGGCTAAAAAATGGAGAATTGAAGCTAATACTCAAAAATATGTGCAAGTGACATTTACAACCAAGAAAGACATCTGTCCACCTGTAAAACTAAATAGAAAAATTATTCCTCTAAGAGAAGAAGTCAAATACCGAAGTCTGACTTGAGGTAAACATATCTGGAGTAAGCGCCTTCAACTAGAACACTTCCTTAGGAAAAACATGTGGCTGCTAGGTCACAACTCTCAACTTTCAATGGAGAATAAGGTACTCGTATACAAAGCCATAATCAAACCAATTTGGACATTCAGCTCCGAGGAGCAGCCAGCAATTCCAATATCGCCAAAATTCAACAGTTCAAATCAAAAACTCTCGGTATAATCACTGATTATTCGTGGTTCGTACCAAACAAAGTGATTCACTACGATTTCCAAATACCAACTGTTGAGAATGTATCTTTTGCTTATTGTGTTCTGACAGACTGTAAAATTAAATGAAAATCAATAAAAAAAAAGATATTTCCCTATGTATTAGTAAACTATTTAGTAGCCGTAATAATTGATATTTTCATTGTTTTTGTGAATGTCTTGTGCATGGTTTATGCTATATTGATCAATACTGCATGTAAATAATGAAATGCTCGTTAAAAATGGTAAATATAAGAGAAGTCTAAGAAACAGACCATAACTGACTATTTGAAGTAATATTTATGCGATTGATTGTTGTTTTTATTTCTTTTTATAATTACTTATTTAAGTAATTTATAAAAATTTCACATTTTCGCCATTTCCTTCGCTAAGTGTGGAAAACTTTATTCTTTTTTCTTAAATCAATATCACGAAATAAAACTTTTTCAAGCACTAGGTACTTTACAAAAATATTTTTTGCTCTCCAAATTATAAATATCCGTTACATATTTTTTTATCTATCTGCTATCGTAATTTACGGTAACATACATCCTCCAGTAATAAATTTTTGCTATTTTGTTAAATAATGGTGATTAAAATATGTAGCTCATCAAATTTAAAACTCTAGATCGAACTGATAGCGAAAAAAAACCGCGATTCAAAATTTCGAAAACTCAAATTAGTTTTCAATAATGATAATTATTACTATAACGCATAAATTTATTCTAAGTCCAAGATTTTTATTGAATTAATTTAATAAAATTAACGTTCAGCAAAACTTCTTGGTAAAGAGTGATCAATGAGTGGCAACTAGTAATTCTTAATACAATGTTCGTCACAATTAAATAATAAATAAAAAAAATGGTAGAACTTTGATATGCATAGGTAATTTTCTAGATTTCTTGATTGCCAAGCCACATACAAGGTCGATCGATATCGTGTAAATTTCCGCTTAAACTATGTCAAACATTTCCTTAGATTAATAAAAAGTTGAATGTAACATTTATAATGTTGTATTATAATTTTGTTGGGGCAGGTACAGGTAACCAAACTAGTAACCAAACAACGAGTTAACATGTTAGTATCGAACTAAATAAATCCTTTCCCTTGCTTGTTAACAAAGTCACCCTTCCTTGCCATATGAAAGTGCATTATACATTCGAGTACAAATTGTAAGTACTCGGTACATTCCCGGAAAAAAATATTCGATTAGGAATCCCCATAAGTGGTTTGCAATGCTCTCGCGACGTCATATTTGGAATCTCCCTTGTGCACATATAGGCAAAACATGCCTGCGTCAGTCGCGTAAAAATAGCAGGATTTTTATTTCTGGTTTGTGATGTGAGAAAAGTAACAGGTTTTGTTGTATGTATATTGCTCGTGATCAATGCAATTTTGTTTCTGCGACGAAATATATAGGAATTGAATTTCGTTTAAAAACGTAGAATACGAATGTTTTCCGGGTATGCTTGGTTGTATATTGCGATCATTTAAATACCACGTGGGTATTGCTACCGGCTTCCTTTTATCACTGTTAACACCACCAAAGCATCGCGAAGTAGATAACACGTATAGTTCATATCCAACGTTCGTGTGTGCATGTGTATGCATTGATGTCGGCATTGAAAATCTGGAACGAATGCAGCACACCTTAAATAACTTATGAATCGAAGCAAGTTTTATAATAATATTATTATTTTTCAAATATATTTGTCAAGTTGGAAAATACTGTTAATCATCTGATCAAGTGAAAAGCGACAAATTTAAATTTTTGGCCCTTTGGAGACAAAAAAAGTGACGTTGACGGAACTATTAATGGCATTTTAATTTTTGACGTGAAATTTAATTTTTTAAAGTTGCAAAATATAAATTAATATTCAAAATGCAAAACGAAGCTAAATCGGAAGTTAACTCCGATAATCTAGAACTTAGCCCTTTAAATGGAGATAAAAGAACGCGCTTCCAGGTAAATAAAGTGAAAAATGTTAGTCCGGAACGTTCAGGTTCTGCTGTGATCAATGTTAACATCGAAGATGAATATACTGACGAGGACGATAATCTCCATTCGGTTACTGAAAGGACCAGACTTAATTCGGATTCCGACACAAAATATGCCAAAAGTTTTAGGTAAGCTACCAAGAAAATTATGTTTTCCCATAAATCATTTTTTTTATGACCAAAACAACATTTTTTATAAAGTTTCCTTATTGAATTTTAATGATGCATTATTGTAAAATTTATGGTTAAATGTTAGGGAGTTCATTTGAAATAAAAATGTTTATGAACTATAAAATGTAAATAAACTAAAAATAATGTAAATGCACATGAAGTATATTAAAGAGCAATAACATTTTAAAATTAAATTTTAAATATGTTTACTTATTTAAAATAAAGTTCTTATCATTCTAATTTTATTTAAAATATTTTAATTATTTTTAATGACCTTGTATAACTAAATATTTGGCATGCAATCATATCTTCATTAACAATTTCAAACTATCAGTTAAATATTGACAAGAAAAAAGATTGTTTTCCTTTTGATTATTTTATTTTAGAAGAATTTATTAATTAATGCTCCTATAATATTAGCCTTACGAATTTTTTTATTTTGAACTTGATATTAAACGTTTTTAGTGTGGGAATTTGACATGCATTAATGATAAATTAAATTTTTTCTATTGTTTAGTTAACTGAATTTTTAAAGTTTATAAATATGTAATTAGCTGTAACGAAATGTCGTGAAATGTATTATATTGCGAAATTTAAATAGTACATACACCCTATAACTTATGAATATAGAACTTGAACAATGCTTTCTCCAAGATATGTGGTACAAATGTATGTATGTACTATAATAATGTGCCTATGTATGTGTACAGAGTTCTAAGTGCGGTCACATTATAATAAAATTAATTATTTCATTATTTAGTATGGAATTTAATTTTATTAGTTTATATGCATTACAGAGTACTTAATACTCAAACGCTGCTCTATATCAATAATTATTAGGGCTAAAACATTTAATAAAAAAACCATTAATTATGATAATCAACATATCTACATTCTCCTTTTTAAAACGAAAGGATAGATTATTAAAAAAATAAAATTATACTTAATATATTCATTTAATCAATTACTGCTTTCAATAAGATCGAAAAGTCAACTCATAATAATTAATACAATTGGAGCATTACAGAAGAGCTTTCTTTAGTTCTGCAACGTATTGATACAAAAAAAATCAAAATGATTTCTAAAAATACCTGTTCTTCTTACACGAAGTCTTGGGGGACGTATGTTTGACCAACAGGTTTTGGTATACCAAAACCGCAATCAGTTCTATATTTCACATATCTCTATCGTTTCTAAAAATATCTGTAAAACTAATTCTTATTCTTATGTCTGTTTCTCTGTAACGGTCGTATAGCTGCTAAACCAAAAGTGGTACCTATCCGGATGTTGAATCCTTCTCTCCTGCTCTCAAAGTATTATTATTGGGTAAAATTTACTTCTCCGTTCTTTATGACAAATTTTCATATTTTGAGGTTTTCTGAGTGTGTATGTAAGTGTGTGAACAGGATTGCTGTAAAAAGAAGCAAAGAAACAACTAAAAATTTTGAATATAAGCTTTTGTAGTCCCTGATTGTAAATTTCTTGAAAACGAATTATATAGTCATCTACAGAGATTTTGGATTAAAGGTGGAGGGCAAGAGAAACACATACGCACATAGGTCACTAATTCCCGATTTCTTCATTCATAGTTATCTTCAAGTTAGCAAACTCAGACGACAACAAAACAAATAAATCAATCATCGCATTGGTTATTTTGTCAATTTAACCTGAAGTTTGCTAACTTCAAGATAACTACGAGTGAAGAAATCGGGCATAAATCGGGTCCATTTTATTACCTCCATCAATTTCAGCAGTAAGAAAAGTACTCCCTTTTGAGTACAGCTTTTTGTGCCGACTACTTTAATATTAATGATTCCAACACTGATCTCTACGATTCTGCACTTCAGTGTAAAACTGATCAATTTTGCGATGGTCTTGGGAACGCCGTGGTGCTCCAGCGCCGCATTTATACTTCCGAAGGTAGCTTTATCAAAGGCTCATTTTGATCTCCATACTTTTATAACAAATTTTTATATTTTGAGGTTTCCTGAGTCTGTATGTACTACATATGTATGTGAATAGGATTGCTGTTAAACGAAGCAACAAAACAACTTCTTCTTCTTCTTCTTCCTTTCAAGGTATAGGCAGTGTTTGTCTGTTCCGACTTCACAGATCGCGCCATCTTTTTCTTGGGCGGCCGACGTCTCTTTTCCTCTTCGGGCTGTGTGAGAGGATCTTCTTTGGAATTCTGTCATTCTCCATTCTATTGATGTGCGACTTCCAGTTTTCTCTATATTCAGAAATCTTCTGATTAATGGAAAAGATATGTAGTTTCTCGCGTATGTCTTCGTTTCTTATTCTATCCATTCTTGTGCAGCCTTTAGTTCTTCTCAAGAATGTCATTTCGGTTGCTTGTATTTTTGATTCCTCACTTTTGGATGGTACCCATGTTTCGCAACGAAACAACTCAAAATCAGAATTATGTAGTCGTCTACAGGGAATGGGTTGTTTGTAAATGGATAAGGTTAATTTACTAGTTATTAAATTCTAAACGAAAAAGGTAAAATTACTTCTGACATCGCTATAAATTTCTTACAATTTTTGTTTTACGCACTTTTCTCTAAAACGTATGTAGTGGGTAAACTTTGAAATTTAAAATTAAAAACGTATGAAACATTCTCAATGATGAAAACTAAAATTACCTATCTTTTGCATTGTTTTTGATTTATAATTGGTTATAACTAAATATACTATTATGGTCGAGTTTTCTGATTTTCAGAAAGTGAAAATTTGGATTATTGACACTTCGTTGAAAATTTTTCACATTATAGCTATTTTAATATCCAATAATTAATTAATAGCCTCGATCTATCTGATGAGATCCGAAAAATCGAAATATTTATGCATCAATATAACAGACTATCAATTTTCAATTTATCCAATGTTCTGTTGTAAATCGGAGTTTGCAAAACCGATCCATTCAATCAGTCCACAATTTGTAAGCAAATAAGCAGACAAAGCAACACGTTTTTACACGAAATTTCACACTTATTATTAACATTACATCTTATTTTTGCATTCTTTGAAATGCACTTATAACCTAAATATTCTAACCACATCTTTTTACCTTGTAAATTGTTTTTTAAATTAATTGTTACACATGTTCTTGTAACACTTGCATTTGAATTTATAATTTATAAATTCCAATTACGTTGGACTAAATTCTAGTTACATAAATATAGTACCTACATAATAATGATTATTATCGATTAATTTATGAAATCTACTATACAAGAAATTATAAGATTAATTGATAATATCGGAACAGTAAAAGGCTGGGTCATAACGACCATGTCATTGTCATATCCACATCATGCCAAACCAACACGATGAAGACTGTAACCTTACTTTCATTCATTTTCTTTAAAAGTAATTGAATTTTTCAAGCTGTGAAATCATCCACCTATCAGTTTATCTGCAGTACCAATCTTTGGATTGTCAGTCCGACAGGCCATCTTTACTCAGGCCAAATTAGTTTACAGTGTCTAGAAAACATGTCCTCAATTCATAAATTTAATCGTCAGTGTACATCAAACAACTTATCTTCGAGTTTAGTTTTTCCTGATTTCACAATTCACAATAATTGCTAAAACATCGTTACGAGTTTTGTGTTAATAATAATAATAATTTTATTAGCTATTCCGAAATATCGAATTTCACTGAACGTAACTATTTTTTGTCGTGCTTTGAATTCTATTTTAAACTGCAGGTTATAGTCCGATTATAATTACAGCATTAGGAGTTGTGGTTAACGGGTTAATCTGAAAAACTTTGCTGCCCTTCTTGCAACATTTACTATAAATATTAATGGGCTTTTATTAAAAAAAATTAAAGCATGATTTTTTATTATCCATATCTACATTCTTAATAAGTAATAACATTTAGAAACAAAATACTAACTATATCTAACCTCACCTAACCTCCACATAGAATCAAAATTAAAAATATTTACGGTCGTTTCCAGGGGGTGTAATTTATGCTACTCACCTGAAGGTATTGATGAGAGCAATAATTAATATGTTGAATAAAATATTTTAAAAATTACAAGTTGAATGAAATTTGAAAATTTTCCAACTTACATTTTAGTCTAGGACCCCGTTGCACATAAGTGGTTTCGTCTTTTCTTTGCTACGGGTCACAATTTTTAGTTCTTGGATTTTGTTGATAAATTTTGAAAAGGCACGAGCAAACCTATTATTTCATTAGGTCCAAGACCCATGGACGGTGAAAAGGATAATTTTGTGTTTTTTTGAAATATAAAATAATTTTTTGTTTACTTAGTGACATTCAGTTTTTTTGAAATGTGTTTGCCAACACATATGTCAATTAATTTTATTTAAAAAAATTTCCAATATAGATTTTGATTTCAATTTTAATGGATTTTCATTAATTTTCATTCATTTAGGGATAGTTTAGCTGATGACATTTTGAGAAGGCAAAATCACTCATACGCAACGGGGTCCTAGACTAAAATGTAAATTGGAAAATTCTCAAATTTTATTCAACTTGTAATTTTAAAATATTTTATTCAACATATAGTTTCACAAGTTAAAAAACATTTACAAGCAATAATTAATAATAAATTATAAAAAAATGAACAGGCAAGTACGCTAAGTTTACCATGAGAAATAGAAAATTTACAAATTAAACAAAATATATTACAAAGTCTGGTTAGGAAATGAACAATGTGGTGGGTTATGAAGGGGTGACTTGTAATTAAGATTGACTATAATCCCTATTTTAAAGTAAACCAGTTTACGTGCTGTAATAAAAGGTCAATTGTTCATAAATATATTATGTATATAGGAAGTAGAGTTTTCCGTTAAATTTTACACCTTTGCTTTGTTCTCAATACTGGTTGGCTGATCATGTATTCCATTGAAAATATCAGAATGTTGATTTTGTAGATTTTCTATTATAGTAATATTTTCAATCAGATATAAAATACTTTTAAATTATAATTTCATTCAAAATGTATTAAAAGTAGGAGTTTTAATATATTATAACGTTTTTTATATGGAATAAAATTAACAATCAATAATAATTTAATCTATTGCTCTATATTCTAAAATAATTCAAAATTTTCTTAGAATATTTTAAAAACCGTTATATTATAATTATTTTTATAATATTATTTTTGTATGCGGATTAAAATCAATATCTGTAACTTAATTAAAATTTTTTTTAAATTGTATACTTAAAATATTATCCAGAAAAGTATTATTTGATAATAAATATAAATAAAATAATGAATCGACTTGAATGATATTCAGACAAATATTCAAAATATTTCAGATAGACGAAGTAAACCAACCGAGCACATTTATTAAGTAGTTTTAAAAACCAATGATATAGGCCATATAGTTTTAGAGTAATTGATTTTTAACATTTTTTTTGTTTGGCGCGAAGGATGTTGAAAATAGAATTTTCTGCTACACTAATACACAAAAAATGGATACAGGATTAAACCATAGTATATTTTCTAACCGTGTTTGTTTCAAAATTAATTTGTGCTATTATGCTACTATGCTATACATATTATGTTGTAATATCTCATATTAAATATTTATGGGTATCTAAGTACGTCGCCATCGGTACTTAAATTTTGCACTAAAATAACATCGTTAAATATAATTAAATCCAGTGTATAGTTTATGTGTAAGATCAATCATATGGCAACAATGCCTCGACCTGCACCTAGATGTTAATTTGAAAATCATTGCTTTTCTGACTTGAATTGTTTATTCTATTTAAATCCTAGGTGTAACCTGCATCTCAAAATAATTAAGTTATATTTTTTAAAGCTGCTATTTATACTAAATAGCTTCGTATAACTACTACTATTACTAATGAAACATAATAATGTACTTTCTAATTTATAAAATTTTAAATAAAATTGATATATAAATGCAAGCGTATACAGCGACCTTTATCGTAACTTCTTTGGGATGGGAGGTTTCCGTAGCTTTCCACTGGTATCCCAAACTTAAATAAATTTTGTGATGATAAGCTAACTCGGTATTTATAAATTTAGTTTGGCAGTTTGTTTAAATACTCACAAGGAGAGACCGGCAACTTCCCCTCACTGAATTGATTCATTTTCATTGTGGGTGTAGGTCTTGTATTGGACTTCAGCAGGTGCAAGTATAAGAACACGCTTCTTTGCCAATTTTGAGAAAATTTAATTTGAATAATTATATATTACTGATGAACTGCATAAAAATTATCATAAATGTGGTAAGTTGTTAATGAAATTGAGTAAAATGGCAAAATAATAAAAAATATGCGAAAGGTACTGGGGAGCGGTTAAGATTCCCGGATCGCGATTTTACCATTTTGAAGTGGATTATGAAAGATGAGGGTCCCAATAGCATATAAAAAAATAAAAATTGCGGAATATTCACACAATTTTGAAAAAACAGGCTTTAAAGTTAATTTGGAATGCAATTTTATCATTGGCTCTTTTGAACTGTAACCCCGCCCCAAAATTGAAAGAGGATGTGGCGACTGTAAATATACCAGATTTTCGTTTTTACAACGAATTATGAAAGATAATGGTATAATTAGCTAATAAAAATAATTAGCTAAAAAATTTCCGAAAAAATCACTTTTGTGTGAATTCATTTCTGAGGTGGTTGCACTGTCAAAACCTACTCTCACCCGCCCTCGCCCTCCGGGGCTCGTGCGGGCTTCGAGCGGTTTTGACACGTGCTAAACTCATTAAAAACATCCCTTAAGCGGCTCCAACTCGAAAATTTTGAAAGTTGACGCGACGGATCTCTGAGAGTGACTGGTATCTCCCACCACTAGTCACTGTCGACCCAGGCACAGCACACGTACCGCCAACAGAATAAATGATACCTTTTCATTTTAATACACTTACATGTATTTCTTATGGGAAATTTGCAATTTTCAAAATTAAATTGTGGCTTTATTACAACTCCGACAAGATTGATCCTCACCTTAAAGAGCTTGTATTTTTGTGTTCTTTCGTTTGGTATAGCCATTTCTATAGAGAAAGTGAGCTCTCGAACCCGGGAATTTTAACTCTACCCGGTACTGGGATCGCATCCAGCTCCTGTCAATTTGTTTTTTATTTATTTGATTATTAATTCCCCCCAGTATAATTTAAGCGCTATAATAAACCCTACTCATAATCTGTAAATATTGAATGTTTTACCTTTCAGCAGTGAGGCACTGGAAGGTGTTTCACATCCCCAGACCCCCATTTGTGCAGTTTATTTTTATTAGTAATAAATTAAAGATATCAGCATAACCGATCTAGAAAAATCTCTAAAAAAGCTAATTAATCCTAACTTTAACAAGTCACACTCAAGTAACTAATATCCCAATTAGCCCAAATTATAAACCAAGGCGCTATAGACCGGGGGGTCTGGGGGATGTGGAGCACCCCCCAGGTACACTTAAACTGTAATAGATAAATTTTCAAACTTATGGTTATCAGTATTAAGCGATAATGGTGAGAGTTTTTAGCACAAAAAATATTAAGAGGTGACCAAGAATTGGCGGGGGGAGGATTATGAATTCCCCAGTATAATATGTCATCGTTCTTAAGAAAAACAACGCGCTATAATAAACCCTACTCAGAATCTGTAAACATTGAATGTTTTACCTTTCAGCAGTAAGGCACTGGGGTGTTCCACACCCCAGACCCCCGGTTTGTGCAGTTTATTTTTTATTAGTAATTAATTGACGATATCAGCATAACCAATCTAGAAAATATCTCTAGAAAAGCTAATTAATCCTAACTTCAACAAGTCACACTGAAGTAACTAATATTCCAGTTAGCTTAAATTATAAACTAAAGTTGCAGAGACCGGGGGGTCTGGGGGGTGTGGAGCACCCCTCAGGTACACTCAAACTGTGATAGATAAATTTTAAAACTTATGCTTATCAGTATTAAGCGATAATGATGAGAGTTTTTAACACAAAAAAATATTAAGAGGTGACCAAGAATCGGCGGGGGGAGGATTATGGATTCCCCCCAGTATAATATGTCATCGTTCTCAAGAAAACCAAAGCGCTATAATAAACCCTACTCAGAATCTGTAAACATTGAATGTTTTACCTTTTGCAATGAAGCACTGGAGGGTGTTCCACACCCCAGACCCCCCGGTTTGTGCAGTTTATTTTTTATTAGTAATAAATTGAAGACATCAGCATAACCGATCTAGAAAAATCTCTAGAAAAACTAATTAATCTTAACTTTAACAAGTCACACTCGAGTAACTAATATCCCAATAAGTCAAAGTTGTAGAGACCGGGGGGTCTAGGGGGTCTCACCCTCCAGTGCCTCACTGCTGAAAGATAAAACATTCAATGTTTACAGATTATAAGTAGGGTTAATTATAGCGCTTTGGTTTTCTTCAGAACGATGACATAAATTATATTGGGCAGAATTAATAACCCAATAAATAAAAAAAAATTGGCAGGAGCTGGATGCGATCCCAGTACTCTCGCATATGTTTTAATTTTTTTGCAATCTTACGCAATTCCATTAACAACTTACCAAATTTATGATAATTTTTATGCAGTTTATCAGTAATATATAATTATTCCAATTAAATTTTCCCAAAATTGACAAAGAAGCGTGCCCTTATACTTGCACCTGTTGAAGTCCAATACAAGACCTACACGCACAATAAGCCAGTCCCCTTGTTAGATCAAAATAAACTTTAAACTAAAAATTGAAAATAATTTCAAAGCCTGATATAGCGTTTCAGCTTGGCGATAGTGGGCAAAAAAGATACTACACTACGCTATGCTATATTACGCTATCTTATCTTGGAGTTTAGTAACCCAGTGCTGATGAATTCCCAGTATTTTCTATAATCGTAGAATGATAATTAAAATACTGAATTCGAGGTAATTAAACAGTTCCCAAATATTACTAGAATCGTTAACGAAAAGATTGAAGTAAGGGGCACAATGATAATTCAGTAGATATAATAGTTTGTTACTTTGTATCTTCGGGGGAGAGATTTGTATTTACGGTCAAAAATCGGTTTTATAATGTAAATTTACACGGTATATTCATGTAATTTAACTGAATTTTACAGTTTACATAAATTTGCTATGTAAAATTTTGTACTTTTTAATTATGTGCTTATGATGTAAATTGGGTAGTATTTTTGAGAACTATTGTAGATTAAAAATATTTTGAACTTTGTCGTTGCGACGACCGATCGCCTACTTTAGATGCTAATAAAAATCTTCGCATGCTGTATGGTAGTTTGCAATCGCTTATTATAAACCAGGTCCGACCCTGAACACCACGATCGAATAAAATAACTTTATGTAAAAGTTTTTTTTTAATTTTAATGGTCAATGCGAGAGTTAATCTAGATCGACCGCTCTGGGAATTGACGGTCTATAACAAGACGACTAATTTGATTTTATATTATTTACTCATCGTGGTGATTCATTCGCTATGATCTAATTTGCTATTGATTAAAAGTAAAATATTATAGTTGTCAATTTAAAAAGTTATGATTGAATCGCTGTAATGGAATTTCGTATAAAACTGTTACCTTCTCTATAAAGAGTCAAGGTTCGTGATTCATAAAACAATAGGTGCTATAATTCTATGATGTAGGTATTTATTTAATGAAAAGATTTATTTGTAAAACATTATAAGTAGGTAACAATGTTGTTGCAATTTAAATTAACTTTTTGCTGCTTTTTCTTTTGTACAATATACACTATAAATAATTTAATTTTCCTATTGCAACTTCTTATCTCGAAATAAATAAAAACCTTGTTTGAATAGTAGAAATAAGTACTGTGTGTGTAATATTATATACATCAGGTACATACATCCGAATAATAATAGTTAAAAGGTACTTGATATAGTAAGATTTTTTACTTAGCACCTACGTCATACTAACATAACCAATACAGTAGTTGCTTTTGGGTAATAACCAATGACAGTAGTTACGCACGATGCTGTACATAGGTGCCAAGTTATATTATTTCTACAGTGCGAAATATAAAAAAAAATTTGCGAAACTTAAATAATTCCGGGATAGACAGGATTCCAGTTTTTCCATATACGGTATATACAGGTTTTACTATTATAATAGTGAATAACAATAATTTATAGATTTTGGTATAAAAAATATTATCAAATATACTATTAAAATGATAAAAGATTCGTGTTCCTTAACACAATTCCCTTTTACTATAATTGCTAAAAATGCTATTTGTGATATTTGTAATACGTCAGTAGACCGCTGCAATCGTTGGTTGAAGTACTGAGTGAAAATTTCAAGTTCGAATAGCAAACTTCACGAAATTTCTTAGCTCAGCCCTCCTGGGAACATCGACATGCTGATGTGGATCAAACACATAGAAGCTTAAAACATATAAAATAAACTACAAATTATATAAACCAGTTCAAGACATACCAATAAAAGTACCAATAGCTTAGTTGTTGATAAAACTGAAAACTTTAAAAAAATTTATTGTAAAAGTTTGTTTTAAATTAAAAAAGTTAAAACGCAAAAGTACACCAAAACATCAAACATTTAATTATTGTATCGCAAGAAATCAATACTTGAAGTTAGGAAAATATGGCTCAATGCCAATATACTGTTTCTCAAATAATACAAAAAGTTGATATTCTATATTTACGGCATACTTCCTAATTATTTTTTTTCTTGAATTATTTATACGAAAAAGAAAATTGATGGAGAAATGTTCAAGTTTCCAGTTCAGATCATTAGAAAGTAAGATATAGGTTTTCGGGCGATTACAAATTTAAAAAATTTCAATATTGTATAATGGAAACTATAAGTCTTTGTTATTACTGGTAGTTTAGATAATCCATCATGTTTCATCATTTTTGTTTCAAAAACTACATAAGATGTTTTTGGTAACATAACGTATCGTTTTTTAATGATCTATGATCTGATAAAAACGGTGTATTGAAATTGTATTGATGCCTACGCCCTTTCCAATATCTTTCTGGAAAAAAGAAAGGTTATTTATTGTAATATTAGTGAGTAATTAAAAAAAAAAGCATTAAAAAACCATTATAGTTGTTGCAAAAACTTCTTGTTTGTTATAACAAAAAAGTTATAAAATAGCGTTATATTTATTTCACGGAAAATACGAAAGAATTTGAAGCCAAACAAAGTTAGGAAACAACGTATTTACATCTGCAATAAAATTATGTCTAATACATTAAATTTTCATGTTTCATTTAATATGAATAATGTTAATCTCTAAAAAATTAAATCAAACTGCCGCTAACGCTAGGGTATCCATTTTCAACCAGGGCAGAAGCTGACTTCGTTGTGACCGTCACCGTTATTTGGAGGGCACGTAAATCTGACAGTTCTCCTGTGTTAATAAATTGCTTTAACAATGAACAGGGCTATGGGCAGATCTGAAGCCAAACTAGCAAGTTATTTCAGATATAGAACAATTAATATGTTCACAGTACTCATGGTAACTACGGAAGATAACCAAATAAGTAGATACGTACTTATACATAAACGAATTTTTGTTTAACTTAGAAATAAAAATTGATATAAACGTGAGATGTAAAACTCTATTGATATAATTAATCAAAGTATATTATTATATCATAGATTCGTATATGCAGTGGCTCAATAAATTATTCATTCACTACTGAAAACTTACTAATTATTGTAATATTTTCTAAAAAAAAAGAATAATACTAGGCAATAATTGATAACAGAAAGAAAATATTTCAGAAAAACTTCATTTGAAAATACAACTCATTCTAAGAAACAGAACGTAATGACGTAAATGCATGTCAAACAATAAAATTATTCATCCACAAGCTGATTGCACGTTAGTTATCATACTTTTTTATGTTCTTTTATGATTTAGAAATTTGCTTAGGAGCATAATAAAGCAGAATTTTTATTTTGCTGATAATAATATTTTGCTAAGAAAAGAAAGCGAAATTAGTATTGAAGAGGAAGATTAATTCTTAAATGAGTTTGTCAGAGAAAATCTAAGTAAGAACCGCAAAAATCATAAACAGGAATCATTGTACGGTGCAGTACATAATACTATATAATTTTAAAAATGTAGAAAATCCTACATATACGGACACCAAAGACGAATAATTATATCATTAAGCAAATTAATAAGTGTAATTCTAAGATAAAAGTGCTAAAGTTGACTACTGACGAGGTTTCTACCCAAACTATCCGTCAAGTCCTTCCAAGGGGGGTATAATGATAGAATTGCACGCAAGAAACCAAGAAGAAGAAGAAACCCCCGCAATAAGGGTTTGTATCGAAAGCTAATAGAATTAAAACATTTGAATTTACAAAAAAACGTGCAAATGAAAGTGTTTAATTCTAGAAAACAGTAATTTTTAGTAATGAGAGTAAATTTGGCATTATTCAGTTTTGACGGTAAACAAATAGTGTGGAGAAAACCAAATATGCAGTTAAACAAGGAAAATTTATTCTCAACTGTAAAGCATTTTCTGAAAGAAAACCTTGAAAACCGTTAATTTAGAAGAATGGCAACAAAATTTCGGAATCTACAACTAGGAAATTAACGGAATCTATGCTACGATGCTAACAAGTTGTTGTCGTTGCAGAGGGATACCCTACCAAATATAAATTTATTAAATAAAATCAAAAATTGTAAACCTCCTGGTCCTGGATGTATAATTGTTTGAAATGGTTTTACTTCGTTATGTTTTGTGTATTATAGTAGTGTTTTTTTATTTTCTAGTTTAAAATTATTTTAAAGTATACCTTAATGTATTAAAACATAAAAATTTAATTTGGTATTATTTGTAAAAGTTATTGTAATTACATAATGTAAGTTTTGTGTAGTGGATGAATAATTTGGTGAGTCACTGTACATAGCTATATGAGCATTTTAAATAGTAAAACGCTGTTGTATAAAAAAAGGTGTTAATTAAAACAAAATTACTGATACGGCTTATTTGATTTACAGGCACTTGACTCGAGAAGCACTTCCTAGATTGGATAACTACAGAAATATTATGTCATTACAAGCAGCAAATAGACCAACCTTGGACGAACTCCACAATGCTACCCTACCGAGTAAGGTAAGCAGATATTCTTACTTGAGAGTTTTAAAAACTACAAAAAATTTAGCTTTAATTGTTTTATATTTGTATCACACAATAATTACGCGTCTGAATATTATTATTATAATAAAATTAATTTTTCTTGCAAACGTTGTGAAAATGTAACGATTTCATTGTAATTTTAGTGCTAAAATGACTTTGTTCAGCCCATTGATTGTTGACAATTTGAGTGTTGTCCAGCTTGGTCTTCAGTTTATGATTACAAAACTCTGGTTTTAAAAATATAAATAATAAATATATTAATGCCGGAGTATTGATATTAACGAAATTCTGCATTGATTAAAACGAATGTCAAGTTAATATTTTAAATAAGAATAGCAGATACGTAAATCAATATATTTTAATTATATATCCGGCTAGAGAAGTATTTCTGGATTTCACAATTTTAGTAATTTTTAATGATTTTAAAACGATTAAATGTCATTTTCCTTGATTTGAACTTATTTATTTAAATATTAATGGAGTACTTCTGCAAAAAAATGTTTCCATAATTTACGAAAATACGTATAATACTTAGGATATGTTGTACCATTTGACATCTCTTTTTAATTTTTTTCAAACTCTTTATTATGTAATTGTTTAAGCAGAATTATTTTGTGACCTGATAGCTTGGCATTAAAACCATAATTAACGTATAAAATATGTCCAATTTGGTTCGTTTGAATGACTTGAGTTATGTCAAAATTTTTACTAATAAAATTTTTTATTGTGTCAATAAAAACATTATTAAGGATACCTTCAACGCTTCTTAACTTCTTAATCGTGTTTTATAGCGCATATTGTATTGATGAAGAAACGGGCCGATTTTATAATAAAATTTAATCAGGTATTAAAATTTAATGAGATTCAAACAATAAACCAATGATATGCATCATCAGTCTCTCCATTTTAATGCCAGATTAAATTTTATTATGGTATCGGCACTTAGTTTACTATTTAATTAAAAGCATAAGTTTGTCAAACAATCACCTGACAAGCCACCGAAAAAGTATTTGACCACATCATAATATTATTAATAATTATTATTATTATTAATAATTATTATGAATTATTTAGAAACTTAAATGTATGGTATCATCTAAATTAAATTTTATTTTATATCATAAAATTGTTATATTTCTGTTTCGCAAAAAATAATATTTTGAGAAAGAAATAAATCCTTTTGTTTAATATTGACATTATAATGCTATCCTCAAACATTTACTTAGCATTAAATTTATTAAAGTGTTAATTCATTTGTACATAATGTTTACATTCTTATAAATAAAGTAGCAAATATATAACGTATGTATGTACATATATAGTATGATATCGGTGTAGTATACATATACAATGTAATTACATTTTAAGAATGAATTTATAATTACAATGAACTCAAATTCACAATAAAACAAGTTTAACAAAAAATTAAACAATAAATTTAATAAAGTTAATATAATAGTTAATATTATATCTTTTTAACAATTAACTTTATACATATGTACGTATAAAATTGTATGTATACAGAATACATATGTTTATGAAATACTTGATTCCAATTGAGGTATCATAAACTATTATTTTACTGTGCCCTCGTAGGTAGAAGTTCAAAGAGTTAATATTGGAAGAATGTGCAAGCCATTTTATTGGTTTTCCCTGGTAGATAAGTATTGTTTTAATATTCTTCAGCAATAAGATTTAAATGTACTTAAGCTCCATCATGCAGTGCTACCGAGGGGTTAACTGCTGATGAAGTTTTTTGTACACATCTCATGAAGTACATGACATCTCATATGAAGTACATGAAGTACTGGTAAAATACATGAAGTACGTGTAAAGTAGGTAAAATACGTGTTAAGAATATTGAAGTACAAGTGAAGTATCATGAAGTTAGTAAATTTTTGGTGAATTACATGAAGTTGAACCTAGCTTATGCGCTACGGTCAATGTGTATCATAGATACGACACGTGCAATCAATAATAATTATTTGATAGCAAATTAACTTACATCAATAAATTTTCTTAACATTTTTTTATCTTAAACGTTAAATAGACCTTTACTCTTTTACTTTATTATTTTATTATTTAACTTTATTATTTTACTAATTAAAAGTTTTGGTAGTTGCTGGTTTAATAGTAATCAATTAATTAAATTAAACTTAGATTTCTTTATTTAATTTTGTAATTTTTTTTAGCTCATTTGTTTGAATGGAGTATCATGGAGGCTTGGTAGCTCAATAAAAAGCTTTGGTAATTTATTATTTTGTTGTAATTAATTAATTACATTGATCCCCCGGATTGAGTAGTTTCTTTTTATTAGAAGTAAACTGAAGATCTCCCGTTGCAGAGGCACTGGAGGGTGTTCCACACCCCAGACCCCCGGTTTAAATGATTTCTTTTTATTAAAAGTGAATTGAATATTTAAGCATATCCCAAGTTTTTAAACTTAGCTATGGCCAAGTAAATGTGTTTAATTCATAATCTGACATTTAATCATAAACTGCATAATTATAAATTCCATACCCCTTGGAGATAGATCTCTGCAACGGGAGATCTTCAGTTTACTTCTGATAAAAATAAACTACTCAATCCGGGGGGTTTGGAACACCCTCCAGTGTCTTTTCAACGGAAGATCTTCAGTTTACTTCTGATAAAAAATAAACTACTCAATCCGAGGGGTGTGGGGGAGATCTTCAGTTTATTTCTAATAAAAATAAACTGCTCAATCCGGGGTCTGGGGTGTGGAACACCCTCCAGTGCACAAATTTTGGAATGAAGAACATTGCAGAACTCCCAGACCGAGTAGTTTACTTTTTATCAGAAGTAGACTGAAGATTTTCTGTTGCAGGGGCACTGGAGGGTGTTCCACACCCCAGACCCCCGGTTTAAATAATTAATTTTTATTAAAAGTGAATTAAATATTTAAGCATATCTCAAGTTTATTAAAATTAGCTATGTTCAAGTAAATGTGTTTAATTCGTAATCTAACAATTACTTATAAACTACGTAATTATAAATTCCGTACTAGTTACCTGGGAGGCAGATCTCTGCAACAAAATAAAAAATAAACTACTAAATAATCCGGGGGGTCTGGGGGGTGTGGAACACCTTCCAGTGCCTCTGCAACGGGAAATCTTCAGTTTACTTTTGATAAAAAAAACTAGTCCTTGAAAATATTAAATTTTAACATAAGTCTGAAAACCAGAGTACTGAAATAAATGGACATGAATTGAAATGTAATTATTGTAAAGAGGTGAATTATGGTGAATTTGGCGAATGTTCCCGTCAATGCTGAATTTATGAAGTAAAGATTATAAATTTTGAAGAGTAATTTTGACACGATTTCCCTAGGGGCCCCAACTATTTCCCAATTCGGATTAAATAAAACATTAAAAGAAACAATTTGTTGATTGCGATATTGGATAAGTGTGAGAATCTTCAATTCAGCTTTATGTGAAAAACTAGCTTCATTTGTAAATAATGAAATGTTTACACGAAAACAAGATCTAGAAAACACCCACGGAGATGATCTTGGAGTTAAAACTTAGTGGGCAATAGGACTTGCACCCATTGTGCTCAATATGGTTAGCATGGTGATATAGGTAGAGTTTTTTGCCTAAAATGTTTCTCAGTACAAAATGCCATGATTGCTTTCCCCATGTAGATCATTGAAATATTGTAGATCCAAATCTTCTTTCTAAACAGAAAGTCATAATTTTGCACGAATCTGGGTAATTCCAAAAACTTAAAGAAAGGGCACCGAATCTTTTCCTTTTGCTTCCAATTCCGGAATTTTGAATTTTTTTCTACTCATCCTTACGAAGATTTCGATAAATTTCTAAAAAACTTGGTTTTCGCTTTAATTTTTCAGTTTTAAGTCCCAAAAGTTTAATTTTGCTTGCGTAATAATTATTTTTGCGGGGTTTGTGTTTTTTGAAATTTTTGAAGTTGATGAAATGTTTTGTACAAACTCCGTCAAACTCAGTACTTTTAGAGATTTCTGAATATGATACAACATTAAAAAGTGTTCGCTATTATAATGTGGGATTTTAGAAATTTTATTGTGTCTAAGAAGTTTGAAATATATATGATATTCCTAATAAGGTTAGTCTTTATTTTATTTGGTTAAATTTATAAAAATTATAGAACTTCAATTCTTTTAGGTAATCAATCGCCTTAAAATTTGTTTTTATTCTTCTAAATTACTGAAGAAATCAAAAAATTAAAAAGACAAATTAATACCTAGTTATATAAATTGATTTGGATATTACGGCTTCTTTATTAGAGATACGAGAAAATAAAATAATACAAATTTTATGTAGCGTCCGGAAATGCATTCGTAGCCGAATGCGTAGCCTAAGCCGATTTTCATTATTTTCGTAAAAACTCGAAAAAATCCAGTTCTAGCTTACCGATTTAATTACTATGTTGACTGCTAACGGCTTTGTGGTACACGGTTTGAGCTGAGACGAAGTGTGATTTGTATTGTGATCATCTCTCGGAAGGCAATGGGAAATCAGCGAAATAATCTAATACGAAAAGTTTTCTTGGAATAAAGTGACGACGTTTGTTGCATCTTTTGTTATGTAACATTATAACTAAGAAGAGCTCACAAAGGAAGAATGTTGTTTAGACTTTTTTCTCCGGTTTTGTCGGCAAATTTGGGTCAAATATTTCAGCAAAAAATTGTATAATTTACTTATGGAATTTTTTTGTTTATAATTTCAGGAATAAGCTTGCCAGGTCATTTACTAAGAATAAATATTTGAAAAACATAAATTAATATAAATATAATGCACCGTAATGAGAATTTTCTAAATACAAAATGTAGTAATATAAATAATAAATAATTAATTTATTATGTTGTTAAAATTGAATTGCAAAAATTACAACTCATCTTATAGAATTTAAAAGTAAATCTGAACATCATCTTTTATTAGTTTTAATAATATGGAATGAAGTTTTAATATAGCCTTCTTTATATCTGAATAAGAAGGATACATTATGAAGAGTAAAAAACGACCTTTGTCTTAATTTAAATATTATATAACGTATTAAAATACTTAACATATACAGAGAGATTTATTTATATCATTTTAACAGTTAGATTAACTTGAAGAATAATTTGTTAGAAAAATTGCGAACAATTGGTAAATATTGTGATGAAGAAAATTAGTAAGTACTATAAGATATCCCGAGGTTACGTTAAAGGTCACCTTAACATTTCATATTATGTTGCAGAATTAAATTGAAGTCTTATTAAGAATATTGTGAGCAAATTCATAATTATTTTTTTATACTATGTTTTGCAATATTGTGGTTTCTTTGCTAGGCAATTAATTGTAGGTATAGACTTATTTTATTATACACATACAACATAATCTCATACTGCTTATACTTTCCTTACATAATGAGATGCACACTTGTTCTAATAATAAACCAACACCAGAAGATTGTAGGTATAGTTAAAAATAAAATAGCCTAGCTAATTTAGTTTATTGCAAACTCGAGATAGACATTTACTATGTTTATATTGATGTTTTCAATCCTATTCAAATCTAGACGCGCTCCAAATTGGCGTATTTAAATAGACCAAGTCCTCATTCTTACAACCATTAAACTGGGTTGTATTACAATTTTTTTTATAATTAATACAATAAATTGTACTACATATAATATGCTACTACAGTTCATGTATATAAGAATAGGGCAGCTATAATTTTAAAAATTAGATAGAAGTTCTCTCTCTCTCTCTATTCGCATCCTCTGAGAAATCGTGATCTCATAGGATTCTCTTGGCATTCCACTTCGGTGGTTTGCCATTGCCTGCCGAAGGAAGACGGTCAGAATAAAATTCTCATCCCGCCCGGTTTCGATTCAAGTTATAAGAAGAGAATTTATGATTTTACCGCTCATATGCTATAATACAATAATTGCAACATATGTACATAATTTACACAAAATTACTAATTAATATTTTTTAATTTTGAAAAAGTCGAGATGCTAACTTCATTTTGAAATATAGTTTCAAATGTTTACGATTGATTTTGACATAATATATAATTGGCTATTTGATATGCTAAAACCAAGGAAGCAATTTCATTAAATCAATTATCCTTAATCTTTTGCTTTGTGGTTTTGATACGCCATTAATTTAAAACTGCCTCAACTTTCAGTAAAACGTATTATTTTGTATTAAATAAATGACAATTGAATAAAAATTATGTATTGAAATAAAGAATTTGGCACTTTTTTATATTTAAACAACTTGCATTTCCGCATTAGGTTTTACAACACTTAAATATTATAAAAACCCATTTAATTTTATCATGTAATTTAATTAGCCATGTAATAACTTCATGGAACATAAATCTGATAATTGTCTGCATTTAAAAAAAAGAAGTACGTTGATATATGTTATTACAATAAAATTAAGCATTGTTTAGAGCCAAAATTATTTTCAAACCGTATTTTTTTTAAGGCAACTGTATTTAATGTTGTTAAAATTCTTGAATAATTAAACTAATCAACTCGATGGTGTCATCCGTAATTTACTCTAAAATTTGTTGATTTTATGAAGATGGTATTAGCTATAATTAGGTATTATTATGGAATGAATCATTTATGACCTTTTGCGATTGCATAGGTGTTCAGGGTGCATCAAACTGAAATTAAGTCGATAAACTGTTAAAATTCTTAAAGAAGTGAATGTACTATAATTACAAAAACCTCTAATAACTTTATTTTTGATGCAGTTAATAAACATCCGTGCAGAAATTACATTTTAGATAATTACATATTGCCTCGATTTGAACGATGGCTTCAATAAACAACTTATTAATTTTTCATTCTTTTAGAAATGAAACTAATTTCTCAGTTCTGTTAATAAAATCTTGATTAATTCTGTCACACCTATGGAAATTTACACACATGTAACAATAAGAACTGCTATTCAATGTTCATAATGAATTATCAGTCTTAAACATAGATCAAGTTTTTTTTAATTTTGGCGTGGATTTTATTGAATAGTATCTACTTAAACTTCTTATTTGTTGTACCGAAAAGTACTTTTTTGAAATGTTTCAATTTTATGGTAAATCTTCCGCAAATTATTTTTTATAGTGCTATATCTTCATTACACGTTGCTAAACAATTTCAGCTGCAGCGAAAAAAATTCTCTTCAGATCAGGATACAACAGCAGTTTTTTGCTCCCTTGTCTGTAGGTATAATATTCTTCCTGATGGCTGCTTATATTTAATAGTTTAATAGAAATTATTTTTTGATTCTCTGATAATATTATAATGTATGTTTGATGTAATTTTTTATGTGGCTGCGGGTTTCTGAAAGCAACTGCAGACCATTTACATGGTATTGATATTATCATCAATCAATTAAAATATGAGCAGCGACAGGTGTGAAAATAGAGATAGTGTATTAAATATATCACCTAATATCTATTCTTTTAGCTTTTAATGACTAATTAAACACAAGATAACAAATAATGTTCTACGCATATTACAGATAGTAAAATTTAAAAAAAATAAATCAAGTTAAATTATTTTTATACTTACTGATGGAACTATATAATATAATAATTATATATTAGACAAGGAAATTTAAGAAAGACATCAAACATAGAAAACTATCATCTTATTAGTTTACTATCCCACCTCTATAAGCTCTTCACAAAAATCCTCACAAATCGACTATCAAAAAAATTTGGATTTCTACCAGCCGGTAGAACAAGCAGGCTTCAGGAATCATAGTACTATCGATCACTATTAAACGCACTCTGAATGAAAAAACGACCGAATATAACATATCCATTCACCTGGCTTTTGTAGATTTCCATAAAGCGTTTGATACAATAGAGTCATGGTTCATCCTAAAGTCAGTGAATAAATCCAAAATCGACTCTAGATATGCGATAATTATAAAGGACTTTTACCAAAATGCGACAAGGCATGTCAAGATTGAAGAAGGCATAACCACTAATAAAATAAAAATAAAAAGAGAAGTTTGCCAGGGAGATAACATTTTGCTAAAACTATTCACGTTAGTCCTAGCAGATGTTTTCAAAAAGTCAAAATGGGAGCAGAAAGCTGTAAAAATTGATGGAACTTATCTTTAGTATACCTACGTTTTCTGAGACACAGTTTTTCAAAAACCCAGATGAACTGAAAGAAATGTTACAACAGCTAAACCAAGCATCTAAAGAAGTAGAATTGAAAATGAACATCAGCAAAACCGAAATGATGAGTCCAAATAATATCCAACTTCAAATTGACAACTAAAAATTAGAAAACGTAGATACTTGGGTCATGCCATTAGATGTGGAAGGGAAAATCAAGGAGCTGAAGTGGCACGACGAATAGAACACACCTGGGCCGCCTTTGGCAAGTTACAATACATCCAAAAGAGCAATGATATCCCGATAAATCTAAAACTTAAAGTATAGGCTGCTGTTTTTGCCATACCACTAACATAAAATTTTTTATAAAATATTCATTTAAAGACAACAATAACATTAACTAATAACAGTAACAGAAATAAATAATTATAATAATGATTATATTTTTGAATTGAAATATTATTTTATTTTAGTTTCAAGTTTTTATCAATTTTAAAAGAAATTGTGTAGGTATTTAATATTTAAAATATATGTATTTACCTTTTATTGTAAACACCTAAATATATTTATTAATAATATTTAAATATATATGTACGTGTATACTAATAAATTATGGATTAAGTTGCATAATAGAATATAAAATGTTAAATGACATTGAGTAAATATTTTCATTTCACAAAATAATATTAAATTAGTCTTGAACGTACCATACAGGTGACAATAAAATACGACGACTAATTAAATTCCAATTATTTCTAAGAAGATTTGAAAATTTTGGGCTTCTAAATAACACGTTTAATAGAAAACTTTCAAATTTTTAAAATAGCCTCCTTGGGCATCAATTTCTAAACGTTTACTAAAAATGCATTTTGAAGTTCCTGAAACTTTCATTGCTAGAAATGGTTGGTAATGGTATGGAAACAAAATGTCAAGTTTAATCCTGAAACGGTCCAGGGAAACCCTTTAAAAAAATTTTTTTTGAAATTGTTGATTAAGTTGCTTTGAATCCGGGCGAATTTGTTGGAAGGTTCAATATAGGAATCTAAAAAAGAATACTTTTAATTTAGGATGAATTTTAGTTAATGAATTTTAAAACCAATTTCCAGGGAAACCAAAAATAAAATTTAAATTTTGACGACTGATTTTCTTGGCGGGGTTTTAAATTTCATTTACATTAATTGTTCTTTAAATATTTTATTGGAAAAAATTTTCTTTTTTTGTTAAAGTTTCGTAAAAACTTTGTTTTAATTGGAATTATTTTTTGTAAAAATGGATTGGGAATTTGATATTTATAATTAAAGGGTTTACTTTAAGTTAAATTTTTAATTTAAGAATTTTTAAAAATTTGAAATTTCTTTAATTTTAGTTTAATTGTTAACAAGATTTTTTAAATCGTAATACCTTAAAAAAAAATGGTGGTAAAATTGGAGGAAATGATTTTGTTAAGGAAAGCATTTAATAAAAACCAAAATTTAAAAGTTTTATAAAAAACGCTTCCTTTTGCTTGCGATTTTAATTAAAACAATTTTAAAATATCCTAAATTGTTTTAAAATATAATTTTAAGTTTAATATTCATTTTATTTTAATTTAATTATTAAAAGCCGTGTCAATTGATTTAAATAATTAATTTAAGATAAAAATTGAATAATAAAAATAAAAGGAAAATTAATTTTAAAACAAATTAAAACTAAACTTTTTTTTTAAAATTAAATTTCCGTTTATTTCAAAGCATTTTAATGATTATTTTGTTTTAATTTAAATTTTTCGTTTGAAATTTTTTCTCAAAAAAATTTATTTTTTCAACGTAAAAATTAATTGTTTACGGTAATTTTATTTTAAATTTTTTAAAATTAAGGAACCCATTTTTAAGACCTATCAATCTTTATTTATTGTCAAAGAACTTTGTTTTTTTGGGGAAAAACAATTTAAAACTAACAAAAAAAAAAAATTAAAAGTTTTAATTAAAAATAATTTTTATTATTTAAATTTAATAATCGGTTAAGTTGTAATTTAAATTGTAATAAAATGGCTTCAATTAAAATAAATTCCAAAAATTAATATTTGACAAACTAATTTTACAACTTTATTAATTTACAAAGTTAATTCTTTTTTTTATTTTAATAACTAAAATGGTATAAATTTTAAAAATTTTTTTGTCTTTGGCAAAATTTGAAATTAAAGTAATTTAACACTGTAAATCAATTTAATTATTGAAAACGTAATATAAAACTTAATTACAAATGGGTTTACCTAAATATTAATGACCAATTCATAGTTAATTATTTTAAAAGCCATATTATTTTAAAAAAAAGGAAACACAAAACAAAATTAATCAAAAATTTAAAATCTTTTTCTCGTTAAATAAAATAATTAAAAACATTTTATAAACCAAATTTTAATTTTAAATGCCATGCAATTTACAATTTTTGGCTTAAATTTCCCTTTGACTAATTAAAAAATTAATTTTTTGACCCTTTAATTTACAGATTAAATTAATAATTTTTCTTATTATTATTTTAACTTAAAAGTTTAAAAATTTAATACCTTTGTTTTTTATAAGCAAATTAAAAAATTTAATAAATTATTTTAAAAATTTATCTCGAAATGGTTAAGAAACCATTTTAATTAAAACTTATTCTTCGAACACTAAAAATTTAAACCAATTATGTTTTTTTTTAAAGCCACAATTGTTAAATTAAAATTTATTTTAATATAACAAAAAAAATTTGTTTAAAATTTTTGGTTAACTCTTTTTATGGCGTTTACCAAAACCAATAAAAAAAAAAGTTAAAAAAAATATAAAATGGACATCAAGAAAACTATTTTAACAAATTAAGTCACAAATGCCTTGCATTTTCAAAAAACTTAACTTTGAACCTAAATTTAATTTCTTAAAAATTTTAATAAATTTTCCCGTTTTATCCACATTTAAAAAACTAAATTTTTAAAAAAAAAAAAATTTGTTTACAAAAAAGAAAAATTTTTATTAAAATAAAAATTTTTATTTTTTTATATTGATCGCTTAAGGAAAAATGGAGAAAAATTATATACAAGTTGTGGGAACAAATTGTTTTAAACTAATTTTTTTGGTTTTCTTTTCCGCACAAGTTTTTTTCAAAATTATAAATTATTGATAAAAATAATTAATTTTTGTTTTAGGAAAATTTTAAACCAATTTTCTAAAATGGCAACAAACGGGCAAATTTTAAAATTTTAATTTTTTAAAATTTAAATTTAATGTCAAAAAAATTAAGTTTTACAATCAAATGAGTGAAGGGATAAATTCTTCAAATTTTTTTAAATTTAACCAAACAACAGAAATTTTCTTTTCCAAGTTTTGAAATTATTGTTTTATCACAGGAAAAAACCTTATAAAATTTTCCCAAAATTTAAAAAATTAATTTTAAAAACAAAAAATTTTGGTTTTTATTAAAAAAAAAAATTGGGCCCGGTTTTTAAATTTCTTTATTTTTTTATTTTAAAAAAAAAAAAAAAATTTAAATTTTTTTTCTGGGAAATTTTTTTAAAAAAATGAAAAAAAAAAAAAAAAAAAAAAAAACCCGGGAAAGGGGTTTGGGTTTAAAAATTTTTAATTTTTTTAAAAATTTTCAAAAAAAAAACGGGACCCAAAAAGGGAAAAAATTTTTTTAAAAAATTTTTAAAAAACAAACCTTTTTGAAAGGGGAAAAATTTTTTAAAATAAACCAAAAAAAATTTTAATTAAAAAATTTAATTTTGAAAAAAAAAAATTTTTTTTAAAAAAAATTAAAAAATTTCTTTTAAAAATTAAAAGTTTTGTTTTTTTTAAAAAAAAAAAAATTTTTTTAAAAGTCAAAATGTAAAAAAAATTTTTTGAAATCTTGTTGGGTTGCTTCCGTGAATTTGGTGACAAAAATATTCCGAAGATTGAAAATCGATTTTGAAATATTAAAATAGACCCTTTAAAAGAAATGCAAAGGTTAAAATCAAACAAGGTTTGGACCGAAAATAAACCAATAGGTCATGGCCAAGCCAAAACCGGGCACCCGAAAAACCCAGGGAGTTGACTTTATCTAAAGAATTGTTTAAGGCTACCGAAATTGGTGAAACAAATGGAAGTAATATTAGGTTTGAAGTGAAAGTCATGAAGCGTATTTTGGTAACTCCTTCTAAGAAACCAATAATTTTGGAAAAGGTAGCCCATTAAAATTTAAAATATTAAATGGGGATTAAAATGGTTAAAATTCTTTAACATAAGCAAATATTTTTTTTTTTGATTTTAATTTTCCGGTATAAATAAAAAATATTTAATATGGTTCCCAGTAAAAAGGGGTAATTATTTGGGGGTTTTTCCCTGATTTTATATACATTAATCATTATTATGGATCGGTTTACGTAGCTACATAAAAAATAATTAACAAAGGAATAATATGGATTTTAGCAAATAATCCCAATTGCTTCAAAATTTAAATTACTCAAGGTAATATCCCCATTAGGGCCATGCTTCTGACTTAAACCTTTTTTAAGAGCCGAAGAAGTGGGCATAAAAAAGGGTTATTAGAAACAAGGGAAATAAAAAATTATTATTTATAAGCTTGTTGATTATTTCTATCAAAAGTTTAACCGAAAAAGGTTATAAAAATATTAATTTTTTAATCTTTAATTTTTAATAAAGTCTTTAAATTTTTTTTAATTTTTAATAATATTTATTTAACAAAATTTTCCATTTTGTATTTTTAAATTTTTATTGTTTATAAAATTTTCTAATTTTAATTATTTTTAACCAAGGAAAAGTAAATTTTGAAAATTTAAAAATTTCCTTAAATTTAAAAAGTTTAAAAAAATGCCCAAAACATGACGCTACGAGCAATAAAACAAAAAATTAATAATATAAAACAAATAATTTAAAATTTTCTTAAAATTTTAAAAAATTGTACAATTAATAAAAATTTTTTAACAAAAAAAATTTTGGGGTTTTACCTTTTGTTTAACAAATTTTTTTAAAATTTTAAAAAGGGGAAAAATTAAAAAAAAAAATTATTAATATAAAAAAAAAATTTTCCAAAATAAATTATTCGAAAAAAAATAAAAATTTAAAAAAATTTTTTTAAAAAAAAATAAAAATTTTAATAAAAATTTTTAAAATTTTTTAAATTATTTTAAATTTTATTTTTTAAAATTTAAAAATTAAACCTAAAAAAATTTTTGCAAATTAAATTTTTTAAAAAAAAAAATTGGGGAATAGATTTTCAAAAAATTTTAAAAACCCTTTAAAAAAACTTTAAAGCAAAAAAAATTTTAAAAAAAAAAATTTTCCCAAAGGATTAAACATTTAAATTTTTTTTTTTATAAATTAAATTACTTAGGCACAAAATAAAAAATTTTTGTTAATAAAATTTAAAAAAGAAAAATTTGAAAAATTTGTTAAAATTTAAAAAATTATTTAAAAACCCAAAAATTTTAACAAAATTTTAAAATATTTAATAAAATTAAATTTAAAAAATTTTAAAAAAAAAAAAAGAAAATTTTAATAACAAAATTTTAAAAAAGAAAAATTATTTAAAAATTTCAAAAATTTTAATTTCCCAAAATTAAAAAAAAATAAGGGAAAAAGAAACCCCAAAATAAAATTTTAAAAAAAAATTTAAAATTTAAAAAATTTTAAATTTTTTTTAAAGGTAATTTTAATTAAAAATTTTAAAATTTATTTTTAAAAAAATTTTTAAAAAAAAAAAAAAAATTATTTAAAAAAGAAATTTTGAAAAAATTAGTTTTTAAAGAAAAAATTTTGGAACCTTTAAAAAAAAATAAGGGGCAGTTTTTTAAAAAAAAAAAATTTAAAAATTAATTTTAAACCCAAAAAGGAAATTTTTTATTATTTTTTTTTAAAAAATTTTTTTTAATTTTTTAAATTTAAAATCTTTAAATTAAAAAATTTTTAAGGTTTTAAAATTTTTTAATTTTAATTTTTAAATGGAAAAAAAATTTAAAATAAAAAAAAATTTTAAAAATTAAAATTTTTTAAAAAAATTTTAAAAATTTTAAAACTTTTAATTTTTAAAATTTAAAGGGAAAAATTTTAATTTAAAAAAAATTTTTTTAAAGAAAAAAAATTAAATAAAACCCAAGGGGTAAAATATTAAAAAATTTTAAAAAAAAAATTTTTTAAAATTTTATTAAAAAATTTTCTAAAAAATTTTTAAAATTTTTTTTAAAAAGGGTAAAAAATTTTGGATTTATTTAAAAATTAAAAAACCTAATTGCCATTGTTTTTTAAAATTTTTTCCAATTTTATTTTTAAAAAAATTTTTAAAAATTTTTAAAAAAAAATTTTAAATTTTTAAATTTTTAAAAATTTTTTGATTTTTAAAAAAAAATTTTTTTTAAATTTTAAATTTTAATTTTTTTTGAAATTTTTTTAAAAATTTTTTTAAAAAAAAAAATTTTTTTTTGAATTATTTTTTAAATTTATTTGAATTTAAAAAATTTTAAATTTTTAAAATTTAAAATAAATTTGGGTTTTCCTTTAAAACTTTAATTTTAAATTAAAAATTTGTTTTTTAAAAAGTTTTTTTAAAAAAAAAAAATCTTAAAAATTTAAACAAATTTTTGAAATTTTAAAATTTTACAAAAAATTTTTTGTAAAATTTTAAAGAAATACCAAGGCAACTTTAATCTTTTTAGGAATAAGAGAAAAAGGGGATTTTAAAAAAAATTTTTTTAATTTTTTTAAAATTTTTAAATAAAAAAATTAGTTTTTTTAAATTTTAAAAATTTAATTTTTTTTAAAATAAAAGTACAATTTATTTAAAAATATTTGTAAAAAAAAAAGGGAAAATTTTAAAATTTTTTAAAAATTTTTTTAAATTTTTAAAATTAAAAATTTTTAAATTTATTTATTAAAAAATAATATTTTTCAAATAATTTTTTAAAGAAATTTTCTTTTTTTAAAAAAATTCCCAAATTTATTTTTTAAATTTAAAATTTAATTAGTTAAAATTTTTTAATTTAAATTTAAAATAAATTTTTTTAAATTTTTAATTATTAGTTAATAAATTTTTTTAAAAAATTTTAAATTAAATTTTTAAAATTAATAAAATTTCCCAAAAAAAATTTTTTTAAAAATTAAAAAACCCAAATTTAAAAATTTTTTGGAATTAAATTTTTTAAAAATTTTAAATTTTTTAATAATTTTTTCCCTTTTGGGAAAAATAAAAATTAAAATTAACCCTTAAATGTTTTTGGTTTTAATATTTTAAATTCCAAAAGTTTAAACTAATTTTTTGGGTCCAAAAACCTTTTTCCCCCAAAAACCTTTTTTTTTTCTAATCGTGTTGGAAAATGAAAATAAGAAACCCAAAAAAATAAAGGGGTTTTTTTAAAAATAAAAAATAAAATTTAAAAGAGGAAAATTTTTTTTTTAAGAATTAAAATTTTAAAATGTTTTTAAAATTTTTATTTTAATTAAAGTTTATTTTAAACTATTTTAAAAAAATTTTTTTACAATTAAAAATTTTTTTTTAAAAAAAATTAATTAATTAATTTTTGAAATTTTTAAAATTTTTTTTTTTTTTTTAAAATTTTTTCTTTTGAAAAATAATTTTGAAAAGGAAATAAAATTTTTTTTAAAAAATTCCCTTAAAAATTGTTACCCAAACTTTATGATTTTTATTAAAGTAATTTAATTTGTACAAAGTTTTAAATTATAAAGGGGAAAAAATTTACCAAAAAAAAATATATTAAAAAAACTTAAAATTTTTGTTTAATTTATAAAAATTTAATCTTTAAAAAACCCCTTTTTAAAAAAAATTTTTAAAAAAAACAAAAAAAAAATTTTTAAAATTCAATAAAATTTACTTCCAAAGGGTTTTTGGGTGGTTTGGAAAAATTTTAAAAAAACGATTTCCAAGAGATTTTTTAAAATTTTTTTTCCCCCCTTTCAAAAAAAAAATATTTTTTTTTGGAATTTTAAAACCATTTAAATTTTTTTTAAAAATTGTTTTTTTAATTTTCAATTTAAATTTAAATGTTTTTTTCCTATTTTGGGGGTTTTTAATTTAAAAAATTTAATTTTGAAAACCCTTAAAGTCTTTGAAAAATTTAAAACTTTAAAAAAAATAATGGGGTTTAAAAAGGTTAAAATTTAAAATTTAAAAAAAATATTTTTAAATTTAAAAATTTTTAATTTAAGTACCTGTTATTTGGTCTAATTTGGGAAATCAAGAAAAAATCCCATTATTTAATTATTTAATAAAATTTTAATTAAAACAAAATTTTTACAATTTTTTTAAAGTTGAAACCCCTTTCCCCTTTTTTTTTAAAACCAAAAAATTTTAAAAAAATTTTTGCGGTTTTAAGGGAAATTTAAAATTATTTTATTAACTAAAAAATTTTTTTAAAAATTTTTACCAAAAATTTTTGAAAAAAGGGAGTTTTTTTTGTAATAAAATTTGGGCCCCAAAAATTTGGTGATTTTTTTTTTCCCGTTTTTAAAAATTGTTTTTTTATGAATTTTTTAAAAAATTTTTCAGGAACAAATTTTTAAAAAAAAAATTAAAAAAAAAATTTTTTTCCCTTTTTTTTAAAATTTTTAAAATTTAAATTTTTAAAAATTTTAAAAATTTTCCCTTTTTTTAAAAAATCCCAAATTTTAAATTGTTTTAATAATTTGGGTTTTTTTTTAATTAAAAAATTTAAATTTGGTGTTTTTAAAAAATTTTCATTTATTTTAAAAATAAAATTATTTTTTAAAAATTTTTTTTTTGGAAAATTTAAAATTTTATTTGATAAAAAATTTAAATAAATCCAGGGTTGTTTAAAATTTTTAAATTTTAAAAAATAAACTTAATTTTGGGGGTTTTTTTTTTAAATTTTTAAATTTTTTGGAAAAAAAAAAATTAAATTTTAAAAAAATAATTTTTTTTTTCAAAAATAAAATTTAAAAATTTTTCCCCCTTGAAATTTAAAAAACCCAAAATTTTTTTTAAATAAAAATTTTATTTTTAATTAAATTTTAAATTTAAAAATTTAAGGGTTTTTAAAAAGGGTTATTTTAAACATTCCCGGGGTTTAAATTTTAAAATTAAAAAAATTTTTTAAAAACTGTTTTTTGAATATTTAAAAAAACCCCCCAAAAAATCTTTTAAATTTTGGGGTTTTTGGAAATTTTCCATTCGCAAAAATTTTTAAAGTTTTTTTTTTAAAAAAAAATTTTATTTTTTTTAAAACAAAATTTTTCAAATTTTTTAAAAATTTAAAAAATTAAAAAAATTTATTTATTTGAAATTACTTTAATATTTTTTAAAATTTAATAAACCTTTATTAAAAAAATTTAATTTTTTTTTTCAATAAAAAATTAAAAAAACCCTTTTTTTAAAAAAAAAATTATTTTAAAATAAAGGAATTTTTTAATTTAAACCGATTTCCCTTTTATAATTTTTAAAAAATTTAAAAGGGAAATTTTTAAAAAAATTTAAAAAACAAATTAAAAAAATTTTTTAAATTTATTAAATTTAAATTAAATTTTTTTAAAAAATTTAAATTATTTTTTTAAATTTTTAATTTTTTTTTAAAAAAAAAAAAAGGAAGATTTTTAAAATTTTTTAAATAAAATTTTCCCAAATTGTTTATTTTACATTTAATAATTTTGTTTAAATTAAACAAAAAGGATTTTAAAAAAATAAATTAAAATTTAATTTAAATTTTTTTGGGAAAAAATTTCAGAAATTTTGAAACTATTCAAATTAAAGAGGCCCCAAAAACATTTTTTTTCCCAATTAAATTTTTAATTTTTCCTTTTTAAAATTTTTATAATTTAAAAATTTGGTTTTCCCTTTAACCCAATTAATCAAAGTTAATTTTTTAAAAAAAATTTTTTTTTTGGGTTTTTAAATTTTAACCCAAAATTTTTTTTAAAGGGTTTTTTGTAAAAGGAAATCGAAAATTTTTTAATTTTTTATTTTTAAAAAAAAAAAATTTCCTTTTAAAAAAAGATTTTTTTTTTAAAAATTTATTTTTAAAAATTTTAAAAATTTATTTTTTTTTTTTAAATTTTGTTTTTTTTTATTTTTATTTAAACAAAACTTTATTATAATTTTTTTTTTTTTTTTAAAAAAAAATTAAAAATTAATTATAAAAATTTTTGTTTAAATAAATTTAAAGAAAAAAATTTTAAAAATAAAAAATTTTTTTTTAAACAATTATTTTTTTTTAATTAAAAATTTAAAAATTTTTAATTTTTAAAATTTAAAAAAAAATTTAAAAATTTAATTTTAAATTTAAAGTTTTTTTTTACATAAAAATTTAGGGAATTTTTTTTATTAAAGACTTTTAAAAAAGAATAAAATAAACAACAAAATTTTTAATTAAATTTTCAAAATTTTTGTTTTAAATTATTAAAAATTTAAAGGAAGAATTTTTAATTTTTCCCTTTTGGGAAATTTGGGAAAAAAAAAAATTTAAAAAACGGGAAAATTTTAAAAATTATTTAAAATTTTCAAAACCAAAATTTTTGAAATTTAAAATTTTGGGAAAAATTTTAGATAAATAAATTTTTGGAAATTTTTACCAAAAAAAAAAAATTTTAAAATTTTAAAAAAAAATTTTTTTTAAAATTTTAAAAAAATTAAAATTACAACCATTAAATAAAAGAAAACAAATTTTTATTTTTTAAAAAAATTTGGGGATAAAATTTAAAAAACCTTCTTTTTTTTAAAAAAGGAATTTTAAATTTAAAAAATTTTTTTTTAAAATTAAATTTTAAAATTTAAAATTTTAAAAAATTTTTTAAAAAAATTTTTAAAAAAATTTCAAAAATAATTTTAAAAATTTTTTTTTGGAAATTTTTTTTTGAAATTTATATTTTAAAAATTTGGGTTTAAAAAAATTTTTTAAATTTTTATAAATTATTTTTAAATTTTTAAATTTTGTTTTAAAATTTTGGAAAAATTCAAAAATTTTTAAATAATTTTTAATATTTTTTTTTAAAAAAAAAAATAGGTAATTTAAAAATTTAACATAAAATTTTAAATTTTAAAACTTAAAAATTTTTCAAATTTTAAAAATTTTAAAAAAAAAAACCCCGAAATTTTTAAATTTATAAAAATTTAAAAATTAAATTTTAAAATTTTATTGAAAAATTTAAAAGATTTAAAATAAAATTAAATCCCAAAGGTCCAAACCCTTTTAAAAAATTTTCCTTTCAAATTTTAAATTTTGGGTTTTGGGAAAACTTTTAAAAATTAATTTAAATATTACCCAAAAAAATATCCTTTAAGAATTTTTATTAAAATTAGTAATAAAACTTTCCATTGAAAATATTTTCTTCGAGTGCCATACATTTATATAATTCATAGACAATCAACATGGTCAAAGTCAGGCTGACAGTTGGTTTCTTGTTGCCTTCCCCATAGTCCACAGATTGACACGCCGTAAAGGAAGTTTAGCATTTTTGAGTGCACAATAACTGGCTGAAGAATTAGAAGAAGGGATTATTATCAACTGACAAAATTTATCTCTTAAACAAATAGATTTTTCTATTTTATTTGCACCATACGAAAATTATACCGTAATAACATTGCACCAAACCTTCTTTCTTATTTTCCATCGAATGGCCGCATTTTGAACGATGGTTTTCCGCCAAATTGATTTATATTTCATTTGAAATAGAAAATAAACCTTCTTCTTCTTTTCAGGGTTTACGCTTTATTGTCTGTTCCGACTTTATAAGTTCCGCCATCGTTTATTTTAGAAAATAAACCCAACTTTTAAAATTGACACTGACATAAAACTTTTTTAATTTATGCGACGATGCCAAACTTATACGGTTTTTCAGAAATCAAATCGCATCATATTCAAAAATTATTTACGGACAAACCAGATGGTCAAAATTTTTAATTTTTTTTTTGCCATTTTGTAAGATATTATCCTACACGTAGACTAATTTTTATGCGTTTGACATGGATTTAACTATTTTATTTTACGGAAATTCTAAACTTTTACTGAGTTCCTATGCTTTTACATGTTAAATTCAAAATTTCAAATCCGATTATCTCCCAAGGTACACGGTCAATCTTTTTCAAATTTGTTTTACAATTATGATAAATCATTAACTTTATATCTTGTAATTTTCATATTTTGACATGGATTCGAGAAAATGCCAATGGAGCGCTGCAACCACCTTAATGATAAAAATACTGACCAAAAATTAGTTGTGAATTCTAAACTAAATTTAATAAAATGTAAAATTATTACAATTATATTACCCTGAAGGTATAAAATTTAGAGGTAATATCTTTCAAATTATTTTTTAAATTACAAATTGTAATATTAATTTTAAAATGTTAATATTAATATGCAAAAAGAATCCTTATTAAAATTACTCTTAAATTAAATTAAAGAGAAATGCTGTTGAATATTAGCTTAAATTATTGTCAATTATAATATTATTACAATACGATTTATAATAATATGTACTTGACATTACTAATAAATTAATAATTGCATAGGTGGTTTGGTATTTGGGCTAAGGGTAGGCAGTTCGAGTCTTGATCTAAAAGTCGTGAGTTCAAACCCCGTATAAAAATATATTAAATCTAATGTTGCATAATATTAAATCATGCGTAGGTGAATAACTTTCACCATGATACTTATAATTCAAAGAACAAAATATTTCCGGTCCGTACCATCATAAATAATACATGTATTTTTATGATTATTTATCAATTATAATGGTTGATGTCGATTTCTAAGAAAGTACTTTTTGGCATCGTTCCTAAATATGATCATTCTATTCTTATACAGTCGACTCGCGTTATAACGAATTTCAAAGAACCGAAAAAAAATTCGGTATATCGAAATTCGTTAAAATTTCATATTTGTAAGAAATTTAAAGAAAAACGTAAACCAATACTCTGCAAATTCGTTATCGTGTAATAAAATAAATAACATAACGCATACATGTAAAAATTTAATAAAAAGCGGAGAAGGTATTCTATTCGCATGTTAGAAAGGTCAGGAGGGAGGGGGGTTATGGGCGGTGCAGTTATCAACAAACATGATCATTTTTCTACGTTGGTTTTGCATTAATACAATTGCTGAGCATACTTCTGTGTGTCATTCATTTACCAGAGAGTCACTCATCTGGATATTGTAGGTAATTATCCAGTGATCGAAAAAAATTCGGGTGTTAGTCTGTGCGAGCGGCCGTTTTGGAGAATCGACGCCATCTTTAATTCTTATTGAAAATATACTGCATAGGCATGTGAGGTGTCATTTTGCATGTTTTTTAGGGTTCTAAACACGTTTCTGGTATTATAATTACTGAAAAGTGGTTACTAATCATTATTTAGTATGACAGCTACAAATCAATATCTTTTAAACTATCCAAAACAAATAGGAAATATTTTATAAGAACAGATTTAAATTTTTTATAAAACAGGAACTAACATAAAATGAATACGTCAATTACATCACTATAGTTTAGGTATTTAATATGACTAATATATAACAAAAATAATATAATATGACTCTTATATTATCTAAAATTTTAAAATAGCAGACGTAGTAATTTATGTTGAAATATTAGAATACTTATTACGACAATCAATAACGGCTACACTTCTGTCAATCAGTAAATGTCACAATATTAAACATGAAATATATAAATGAATCTTTGTATTAAGGCACCTTTAAAATGTGTGATCTAATTGATGCACTGGTTGGTGGAAGATGTTCTATGGAAATGTTTTTCCCATGTGTGTAAAGAAACATTCGTAATTCGTCCATTGTTTTAAAAACTGATCCTTTTTTTAAAACTTGTACAAGATATTCTTCTGCTAATTGTATCGACTGCTCCATTATTACTTCGCTCGCAGGAATTCCAAAATTTGTAAGAAATGCTTCAGGTGTACTCGTCATTCCAGCATGTTTTGTACCTACTTTGCTTGTGCAGTCTGACCCAGTTAAGAAGTGTAAAGCAGGAAGTACATGACATATTGCAATTCGTTCAGCCATTATATGAACGGGAACTTGGCGCGTTGTAGCTCCAACACCTAGACGAATCCACAATTCCTTCAATCCAAGATTCTTGAAGGTAGTCCAATGATATAAGAGAAGAACCAGAACGTCTGTATCATTTGATAATACCATCACTCTCTGATACCCCCTGTTTGTTGCATGTTTAATATGGGGCATAATACGGAGATCTGCCTCCTCTAACATGGGAAATTGTAGTTCTTTGTGGGCTTCTTTTAAATTGGTTTGGTGTATGGACATGCATGTGGTTGAGTTAATAAAAGATGTTGCACTACAGAATACCTGCATATTTGGCCATATATTACAGCATTTTTCTAATAGATACGATTTAAAACAGTCTTGAAGTTTGACCTTGTTAGAAATAGAAGACCAAAATTTGTCCTTTTGTACAGGAATAGGTGTTGTATATTTAATGGAGTGGAGGTTAATGGATCCACATGTCCCGCGACGAATTCGTTCGAAACTCTTTGGCGACTTATCAAAGTAAGAGTCAAATATGAAGTCAATTCTTGCTGCTGTATTTTTGATAACATTTTTCACATATGAACAGACAGCCTCGCAAAATCTCCAAATGTTTTCAAATCTTTCAGAGAAATCTTTCTAGCGCAAGCCATGAAATCCACAATACAACAATTTGTAAGACTTGATAAGTTTGCTGAATTGCCATCTATTTTGGTTAATACCTTTTCAAGTTCTGAAGATAATGAACTCTTATTTGTCTTTGTAAAGAACCCCTTTTCGTCAAAAAGAAAGAAAGTGTCAACAATTTCAAATTTTAATAGATCATTAATGGGATAACCTCTCTCTCGAGCTAGTTGAATAGTACGTTGAGCCATAGCTTGTTTGTTTTTAGGTGTCTTGGTTTTTACAGCCTGTTTCTCTGTTCGGATGCTATTAATAGGTAGTAAATTTGTCCTATGGATGGTGTCTGAAATATTAGCTTTCTTATCAACAAATCTGTCTTTCCTAAATGCTTCATTTCCTATAGTGAAGACCTGCAGTAACTTATTTTTCACAGCGTCTTCAACTGTCTGTTCCGTAATAATGTTTCTCAGTTGCTTTGCCCCAGGAGAAAATGGGTTTTCGTTATCTGTAATAAAATTCATCATCGTTCTAATCTTACTTTCCATATTATTTGATATAATTGATGTTGACTCATGGTGTGCTCGTAGTTCATAATTCTCTGAATAAACATTGGTAACATTTCTGTACATATTACTTATGGCAAGGATTTCATGGTATATTAATTCCCATTCTGTTACTGTTGTTTTTTTTCGAGTTATTCCAATAACACCAGAAACACTCTTTTTAGATCTATTTATTGTTTGCTCTAGGCACATATCCGCGGCAACTGCAGTGAAACCATTTGTAGATCTTTGAACTACAAAACCCCCTTCCATAAACTTTTCGTACACTTCTGGTGATTTTCTTTTAACCCCTTGCATTTTCTAAATATACTGATCCCCACCGTAAATAATTAATGCGATCGAAAGCTGCAAATAGAGGTAATAGAGGTAATCATGTGAAAACATAACAGAATATCACTGAAATTTCAATTTTGTTGTGTACATAAATATTAGCTTATGAATACAAAAATGTTTTCATATACAGATAAGTACATGAACGATTTTAATATAAAACTAAAACTCAATTACTTTAAATAAATTACAAAATTAAATTAATATACACGAATATTACGCCTTGAATCGTACCACACTGGCGCTGCAATCTTAATTTCTTTTACCTATATGTATGATTTCAGTTTTACATATTTTACTTTTTGTTAAAATATTTTTAATATTTTAACGTGTTTAGAACCCTAAAAACATGTAAAATGACACCTCACATGCCTATAAAGTATATTTTCAATAAGAATTAAAGATGGCGTCGATTCTCCAAAACGGCCGCTCGCACAGACTAACACCCGAATTTTTTCGATCACTGGATAATTACCTACAATATCCAGATGGGTGACTCTCTGGTAAATGAATGACACACAGATGAATTCTTAGCAAATGGACTACATAGCATTGTTGAAGTTTCAACCCATTCATTCCACAGTTCGATAATCATGCACGATTTTTTTTGCTTCTGTATCATCAGGAAGGACCTGATATGTTTAAAACACCTGGTTTTAACAGATTTTCCTATTAATAAGGGCCTCAACTTCTCCGAACCATCTATATTTGCCGCAAAAAGTAGTGTGACTTGCTCTTTACTAAGTTTTGAACACCTTCACCAGTTTCGATAACCTGAACACCAAGTTATGACACTTTTTTAAATTAGACAACCATAGAAATGACAAAAATGATTAGACTTTGGCCAAAAATTTCGTTATATCGAGGGGACCAAAACCCATTTATGATTTCGTTATATCGCGAGAATTTTAAGGGACCGGCAGTTTTTTTCTTTATATCGAACCTCGTTATAACGCGAGTTGACTGTAGTTTCAAGTTTGCAAAATATATTATACGAAATACAGTCAAACCTCGGTTTTGGAATGCTTCAGTTTTTGTACGATTCTGTTTTTGACGACTTTTTTTGTCAAAATTTTGTCCCAGTTATAATACTTCCGCTCAGTTTTCGTATAGTTGAAAATGGTCTATCAAACTCTGAACAGATCTTTTGTGCGACAGGGGTCCAGTAACTCTCAAGCTGGTCCTAGTAGCAGTAAAAACAAAGAAGGGGCATAATCCCAAATAGAGAAGTAACCCACCAACCTCATATAGGGCATTGATATTATGAAGTCCTTATATGGAGGACTTTTCGAGCATTAATTTCTCCTCCCTTTCTCCATCTTCCATGCGACAGCAAGAGTCTTCAATACAGGTCAAAGTGATGTCAAATGTTCATTTATCCAATTCATTAGTAATTTATATTTATTTCTCATCATTTTCTTTATTAAAATGTATTTTTGATTATATTTTTGGGTTTCTGGAACGAATGAATTGGATTTACGTTATTTCTTGCGAGAAATATTGCTTCAGTTTTCGTCAGACTTTTTCGAACGGATTAATCACGAAGCGTGGTTCCACTGTCCTTTCATCATAAATAAAACCAATTATGAACTCGACCATTGTATTGTATTGTATTGTACTTAGGGGTCGATTGGCTATGTGTGCCTTACAGAACTGCGACCAGTTTTGATCTTTTGTTCATAACCCTTCTAATTGGCTTTTAGGAATTCAATCTTGCTAGCAAAACAAAGAATGGTCCTAAGAGGCTTGCTTTTCACCTCCTTGGTGTCAGTTGTGTTTGTCCCAAATATTTTTGCCTAAGTCTAGTTAGTGCAGTGCAAGTGCAAAGAATGTGCTCGGCCGATTCAATTTCCGATTCACAGAGTCTGCATTCATTATTTTCTTCAAAACCCATTTTTTTGAGGTGATATCTCACCTGGCAATGGCCAGTGAGCAGCCCCGTAATGAGTCTAATTTCGTTCTTTGATAAGAGAAGAAGCTTTTTAGCTTCTTCAGTCGAGTACTCTATGAATTTCTTCGCCTGTCTCTGTCCTGGTGCATTATGCCAGAGGATATTTTTGCTCTCTGCCTCCCACCTCTGGACCGCCTCCCCCCTAAGTGCTTTGGATAGCCCACAGAAGGGTTCGGGTCCAATAGGGGTAGCATTTGAGCCCAGTCTGGCTAGCTCGTCAGCCATCTCGTTTCCCTCAATTCCTTCATGCCCTGGCACCCAGCGGAGGGCAATTTTATTGCCCTTGCCAGTTTTTGAGGATTGTCTGCATTCCCAGGTGGACAGGGACTCGAAGCTATTGGCTTCTAGTGCCTTTATCGCAGCTTGGCTGTCAGACATTATGTTTATTTGCTTTCCCTTTACCTTCCTTTGCAGGCACTCATGGGCACATAATGCAATTGCAAGTATTTCAGCTTGCATGATTGTTGGGTAGGTACCTAAGGCTATGGATGCCTCATATCTTGGGCCATATATGCCTATGCCTGTTCCCCATTCAGTTTTTGATCCATCTGTGTACCAGTTGGAGGATTTTGTGTCCGTTTGTATTGTTTGACTTTTCGCCGTAGCTCGGTCCTGAATAACAACTTTGTACGGCGTCTCAAAGTCAAAGGTTTTGGAATTATGTCCCAAGGTTTTTCAAGTAGATCTGGCTTTAAATAGTCCAGTATCTTTAGGTGACCTGTTCTGTCTCCCGGTTTGAATTTCCTATTTTGGGTGTTTTTTATGGCGGTTTGTAGGCTTCTCTCTTCACCCGTAGGTGAAGAGGTGACAGATCTAAGAGTGCCTCTATAGCCGCGGTTGGGGTTGTGCACATAGCCCTGTAATACCCAGACACACTAATCTTTGCAGCTTCTGTAATCTGCTTTGTGTCGTTATTTCATTGGTTTTGTCCACCATACGAGTGATGCGTATGTGACAATGGGTCTTATTATTGATGTATATGACCAATGGATCATTTTTGGTCTTAGTCCCCAGTTCCTTCCAAAAAGTTTGCGACAGGCCCAGAAGGCTCCCGTTGCTTTGGAAAGAGTTTTGTCCACATGAGGTTTCCATGTGAGTTTGGCATCCAGGGTTACCCCAGATACTTCACTTCTCCGGAAAAAGGTATCAATGAACCCCAAAGCTGCGGCGCTTTAAGGTTCATTTTCTACGCTTAGTAAAAGGAACTATGATGGTTTTGAAGGATTCACTGTGAGCTCTTCCTTTACGCACCATTCTTTTATCTTGTTTAGGCAGTTTGCATTAGGTTTGATATTATGCCTTCATGCTTGCCCTAATTGTAACGACAATGTCATCTGCATACCCCAATACGCAGAATCCATCATCAGTTAATTTCTTCAGTAGGTCGTCCACTACGATGGACCACAAGAGTGGTGACAACACCCGCCCTGTGGGCATCCCTCGCCGTGGCCATCGAGATTTCCTCCTCCTAGTGAGGCCGTTACTATGCGGTTTTTTAGCATTGATTCTATCCAGATTATCGTGGGTAGCTCAATGCCATGTCTCGCAGCAGCGTTCTTTATAGACTTATTTGAGGTGTTATCAAAGGCACCCTCTATGTCTATAAATATTCCTGCAACGATTTCTTTTTCTGCAAGAGATTTTTCAATTCCTCTTACAAGGTGGTGAAGTGCATCCACCGTACCTTTGCCTGGTTGATAGGCAAATTGCTTAGTATGAAGCGGCGTCCTTTTAAGCGATTCGCCTCTAATATAATTATCTATAATTTTCTCCATTGACTTAAGGAGAAAGGAGGATAAGCTTATCGGGCGATATGATTTGGCCTCTTCGGGAGGCCTCCTGCCCGATTTTGGTATGAATACCACTTTCACTTTTCTCCATGATGTGGGTATATATCCCATTGAATAACTGGCTTTGAATATTGCCGTTATGCAAGGAGCGATCAAGTCTATGCCTTTTGAAGTAGGGCCGGAAAGATTCCATCCCATCCAGGTGACTTGTAGGGCTGAAAACTACTAATAGCCCATTTTACTTTCTCTAAAGTAAAGATTTTTCCTGCTAACCTTCTGCTATCCCTGCTGGAATGTGATCCAGGGACATTTCGTGCGTTAGGTTTGTTGTCGCTATCATCGTAGATCCCGGAAAGTGTGTTTTTAGTAACACATTTAAACTTTCCCCGATACTATCGGTGTAAGCACCATTGGGCTGTTTTATGAGTCCAATGGTATTTGAGTGATCTTTAGACAAAGCTTTCTGAATGCGCGCTGCTGGGGCCGTTTTATCTATCCCCTCGCAGAAGCGCATCCATGATTGTCTTTTTGATTTTCTCAATTCAATATTGTACCTTGTTAGGGCTTTTGTATATTCTTCCCATAGGCCTATCCTTTTGGCCTTATTGAATGCTTTTCTGGCTATGACTTTAAGTCTCTCCAGTTCTGCATTCCACCAAGGTACATCTCGAGAGATGTTTCTTTTTTTCAGTGGACAGCTGACCTCATAAGAGTTCATTATGCACTGACTAATGTGGTTAGAGGCTGATTCCAGGTCCTCCGTGGTGGCTACTTCGTATCGGAGGCCTTCTAGCTCGGTCCTTAGTGTCTCTTGATAGAGGCACCAGTCCGTCTTTTCGGCACTCTACATTTCACCATTTCCACTTTTGTGCTCTCTATGTCGAATGTGATAGAGGCGTGATCAGAGAAGGATGCCTCCTCCATCACTTTCCAGTTTTTAGATTTGACTTATAAACGAAGTGGCCAGTGTGAGGTCGATTACCTCTTGCCGAATCGCGTTTATAAAGGTGGGCTTTTATCTTTGTTTATAATGTCTAAATTGTTAGAACAAATATATTCAAGTAAGTCCTTACCTCTGTTATTGGTGTCTGTGCTGCCCCAGATCTCGTTGTGTGCGTTTGCATCGCAGCCCAGAAGTAGGTGTTTGTTCCCCTTTCGACACCAGCTTATGAGGCGTTGTACTTCCTCTGGTGGTACCTTGGTCTCGTCTCCCGGAAAGTAGGCTGAGGCTATTACTATAGACCTCTTGCCTCCCTCCCTTGGGAGTTCAACCACGGCAGCTGCCAGGTCCCTGGTGTTGAATTCTGGAATGGGAACAAAGTTAATGTCTTTCCTGAGCAGTAGTGCTGCTCTTGGATTACCATACCTGTAATCAGCTAGGACGTTGGCCGTCCTTTCAGGGAGACCCCTGATTTTGTCTCCATTTATCCAGGGCTCTTGTATTAGCCCTATGGAGAGTTGTTTCTTAATAAACCTCCAATATAAGGCACTTGAAGCTGCCTTTGAATGGTGGAGGTTTATTTGGATGCACTTTGTGCCTTTGATGGCTTGTTTTTAGCCCCTCGTTTCTCCGATAGCTTTGCTTTCTGCTTCAAGGGGCCCTTCCCAGCTTTCTTCGCCTGTGAGGGCTGCACTCTAGAAAGCCCAGTTGTGCTCTGACTCTTTTCCCTGCCCGTACTGGGCACTTTGGGATTTTCACCAGAGCACCCCTGTTGCCCCTTGTGAGTGGAGATGAGTGCATCTGTACTAGTGCTAGGTGCATTGGACGTTGAGGCATCCTCACTAGCACCTGCAGTAGTTGTTTGGGCCTTGTCTGGTTTGCCCTTTTCGGGCGTAGCTGGACTTGCCCAAATCTGTAGCCGATCTTAAAGTTCAGCTTTTTCAGATTTTCAGCTGACTGAACATCAACTGAAGAGTTACCTCTAAAGTTTGGCCTATTTGTACTTTTCGTACAATTCGCCAGTTTGAGGTAATGAGATCCTCATTCTGGGCTTCTATGAGACCCAGAATTTTCTCATTATTGTATTCTTGGCTCCCCGGGAGATATGCCACAAATATTTCCGTGTGAGGCATTTCTGCCTCTGACACGACTTTCAATGCGGCATTTTCCCAGGGTTTAAGTTCGGCCTCTAGGCCCTTTACCCATTCAGCTGTGGCTGTATTGGTACATGTAATACCGAGCCAGCCTGGTCTTTTGTGGATTTGGTGGAATTGAGGCTTTATATCAGCCGTCTTCCTTTTCTCCATTATTTTGTCCAGTATGGCTTCCTGAATGGCTTCAAGTTGTTCCATAGTCAGGAGCTCTTTTGGATATAAGGAATGTATTATTCCTATCTTTACCCCGGTTACGGCCTGGCTGAATGTCGGCTTTTCACCCTTACTGGGTGCAGCCTTACCTTCACCAAACTTTACCCGTTTTTTATCACGGGCTTCCGGAGTACTGCCATCAGATCTATTTCTTTTGGCAGCTTTGCTAGGATTATATCCTTTGAGGGCAAGTTCCTGGCTTTGTCAGCCGGTTGACAATTAACTCTGAATATTATTGTAACCTTTTGGATCAATTGAACGAACAAATTCGTGAAAAGAGACCCGGTTTGCAACATAAAAATCATCTTTCACCAAGACAACGCACCTGTCCACAAAAGTGTTTTAACAATGGCAAAATTCAATGAACTAAAGTACGAATTGCTTGAACATCCACCGTATTCGCCAGATTTGGCTCCTAGCGACTACTACCTCTTCAGAAACTTGAAACAATTCGTTCGTGGAAAGCGTTTTTCATCGAATGAAGAAGCTATTTCAGCCGTGGAACAGTATTTTGCAGAGCTTCCAGAAAATCATTACAGAGATGGAATAAAATTATTGCAGGATCATTGGAATAAGTGTATTGAAGTTGAGGGAGATTATATTGAATAAAAAAACTAATTTCATTTAAAAGTTCACATTCTTTCATTTTTGCTTTCAATACTTTACAACCAACCTTAATACTGATACTTAAATATTTATACTGATCAAAATACTATTATATACTGACCATTTATTTTAAAAAATACTGACAATTTATTGATAAAAATACTGACCAAAGAATTAGTTGTCAATTATAAACTAAATTTAATAAAATGTAAAATTATTGCAATTATGTTACCCTGAAGGTATAAAATTTAGAGGTAATATCTTTCAAATTGTTTTTTAAATTACAAATTGTAATATTAATTTTAAAATGTTAATATTAATATGCAAAAAGAATCCTTATTAAAATTACTCTTAAATTAAATTAAAGAGAAATGCTGTTGAATATTAGCTTAAATTATTGTCAATTGTAATATTATTACAGTACGATTTATAATAATATGTACTTGACATTACTAATAAATTAATAATTGCATAGGTGGTTTGGTATTTGGGCTAAGGGTAGGCAGTTCGAGTCTTGATCTCAAAGTCGTGAGTTCAAACCCCGTATAAAAATGTATTAAATCTAATGTTGCATAATATTAAATCATGCGTAGGTGAATAACTTTCACCATGATACTTATAATTCAAAGAACAAAATATTTCCGGTCCGTACCATCATAAATAATACATGTATTTTTATGATTATTTATCAATTATAATGGTTGATGTCGATTTCTAAGAAAGTACTTTTTGGCATCGTTCCTAAATATGATCATTCTATTCTTATACAGTCGACTCGCGTTATAACGAATTTCAAAGAACCGAAAAAAAATTCGGTATATCGAAATTCGTTAAAATTTCATATTTGTAAGAAAATTAAAGAAAATCGTAAACCATTACTCTGCAAATTCGTTGTTGTTTAATAAAATAAATAACATAACGCATGCATGTAAAAAATTTAATAAAAAGCGAAGAAGGTATTCTATTCGCATGTTAGAAAGGTCAGGATAGGGGAGAGTGGTTATGGACGGTGCAGTTATCAACAAACATGATCATTTTTCTACGTTGTTTTTGCATAGCATTGTTGAAGTTTCAAGCCATTCGTTCCACAATTCGGTAGTCATACACGATTTTTTTTGCTTCTGTATCATCGGGAAGGACTTGATAAGGACAAAGACTTTTTAAATTAGACAACCATAGAAATGACAAAAATGATTAGACTTTGGCCAAAAAATTTCGTTATATCGAGGGGACCAAAACCCATTTATGATTTCGTTATAACGCGAGAATTTCAAGGGACCGGCAGTTTTTTTCTTTATATCGAGTTTTTCATTATATCGAACTTCGTTATAACGCGAGTTGACTATAGTTTCAAGTTTGCAAAATATATTATACGAAATCAAACCTCGGTTTTCGAATGCTTTAGTTTTCATGCGATTCTGTTTTCGACGACTTTTTTCGTCGAAATTTTGTCCCAGTTATAATACTTCCGCTCGGTTTTCGTATAGTTGTAAATGGTCTCATCAAACTCTGGACAGATTTTTTGTGCGACAGGGGTCCAGTAACTCTCAAGCTGGCCCTAGTATCAGTAAAAACAAAGAAGGAGCATAATCCCAAATAGAGAAGTAACCCACCAACCTCATATAGGGCATTGATATTATGAAGTCCTTATATGGAGAACTTTTCCGAGCATTAATCTCTCCTCCCTTTCTCCATCTTTCATGCGACAACAAGAGTATTCAATACAGGTCAAAGTGATGTTAAATGTTTATTTATCCAATTCATTAGTAATTTATAATTATTTCTCATCATTTTCTTTATTAAAATGTATTTTTGATTATATTTTTGGGTTTCTGGAACGAATGAATTGGATTTACGTTATTTCTTGCGGGAAATATTGCTTCAGTTTTCGTCAGACTTTTTTCTGAACGGATTAATCACGAAAAGCGTGGTTCCACTGTCCTTTCATCATAAATAAAACCAATTACGAACTCGATTATAGTTTATAGCGAACTCGCTAATAATAGCGCAGCGAGAGGGCACCTTACTAATCCAATTTACAAAAGAAAACGCAAATAAATTTCAAATTTCGAACGTTAAAATTATCGTGTGACATCTAAAATTATCCACCAAAATTTTATAATAATTTTTGAATAAATAAATAAATTCTAATGCACAGTAACAGAATCGGGGTTATGCAATTATTATGTTTTCATTGGATTTTATTCAATTAAATCGCAAAAATTGTCCACTAATGCAATTTTATATTGTTTGCAACAATTTTTGCATTAAATGATTTCAGTGAAAATATTTATATCGTTACGTCTGGGGACCACACTTCAGATACTACGACATTATAATTAACCACTTCGATAATTTCATTATATTGAATGAAATTTGATACTGACTGGGAGGATATCGGTTAATAAGCTCCAAATAAAAACATAAGTTAATGAGATAATAAAAAATAACAAAGTTGTTTTTGCAGTATCTCTGGGCTAACCATGAGATCAAATTAATATCCCAAAAAAATTTTTAAAGTTATAATTGTGTAAGGTTTTTTCATGGTTTATGAAAATAGAAATATGAAAATATTCAAGGTCATGGTATTTTTTGTACTGATGGAATTTTCCAATAAGTCCAATGATGGATTGAAAACTAATGACTGATATATAGGGAGGGGGGCTCGTACTTCTATATTATGTACCTACCTCATAATATATTTTTGTTTTTTATAGGTGAATTAAATGTCATTGCTCCTCTAATATCCAACTTCTTTTTGGCTGCATATACACTCATAAATTTCTCCACATTTCATGCATCTTTAGCAAAACCAGTTGGCTGGAGACCTACATTTAAGGTATTTTGCTTAACTTTATAATTATTGATAACAATTTAACAACTTTTTTTCAGTATTACAATATGTGGTTAAGTCTTGTAGGCGCCGTTTTGTGCGTAGTCGTTATGTTTTTAATTTCGTGGTGGACAGCGCTAATAACATTTTCCGCAGTTTTAGCTTTATACCTTATAGTTTCGTATAGAAAACCAGGTACGTTTTTCAATTAAAATATCTAATTTTTAATAAATTATAAAAATCTTTATTTTCAGAGGTCAATTGGGGTTCCACAACACAAGCCCAAACATATAAAAGTGCATTACAAGCTGTACAACAATTAAATTCCGTCGAGGAGCATGTAAAAAATTATAGACCGCAAATATTATGCCTCTCAGGAATGCCCAGCGCTAGGCCTTCTTTAATTGATTTTGCTAATTTACTTACAAAAATCTTTCACTATTAGTGTGTGGGCATATTAATACCGTAAGAGAGATGCATTAATGATTTTTCAATGCAGTTTTATAATTTTAAGAATTTGTTTTTCAGAGTTTATTACATCAAAGAGTACGTAACATTTTAACTTACAAAGCAATTAGTTGGCTTAAAACTTACAAAATGAAAGCATTTTATATGCAAGTTGATGGAGTACCCTTCGAAGAAGGTGCTAGAGCTTTATTAAAGGCATGCGGCATAGGTAAACTGAAACCAAACATTCTGTTAATGGGTCATAAATCGGATTGGAAAACTTGTCCTAAAGAAGAACTGGATAGTTATTTTGAAATACTACATATTGCTTTTGATCTCCACATGGGAGTTGGAATTTTGCGGTTACAACAAGGATTGGACTCTAGTAAAAATGCAAAACTCGATGATGAATTACAAACTAGTCGTAATCAATATACCAGTATCGAATCTCTTCCTAGAAATCAGTCTTATAGTCAAATGTCACAAGGTAAGAAATGATTTCTGAATGTCACTGGAAGCTATTTTTGTATTTTTCAGCTAGTAGCTCAAGCAATATTTCGGTAACTCCAGTTTTAAAAAAGAAAGAATATGTTAGTAGCGTTCCAAATCCAGAAGAGTCCGTGAAGATTAAAACTTCAATTCTTGATTCGAATACGGAAAACCGATCACGAAACGATGTTTCAGACGTACCTAAAGAAACACTGAGCCAGTTGTTCTATTTTCAAAAGAAACAAAAACGTGGCGGAACTATAGATGTCTGGTGGCTGTACGATGATGGCGGTAATATTTTAATTTTCTACGACAAATCGGATTTATTTTATTAATAAACATTTCAGGGTTAACGTTACTTCTTCCATATATTATTAACACTAAACGGAACTGGGGAAATTGTAAATTGCGAGTATTTGCTTTAGCAAATAAGAGAGACGAATTAGATATGGAACACCGTAATATGGCAGGTCTACTTGCCAAGTTTCGTATTGATTATTCTGATTTGCAAGTTGTGCCAAATATTAGCAGTAAAGCTAAAGAAAGTACGCAACAATTTTTTGATTCTCTGATTGAAGATTTCCATAAGCCAGATTCGGAAGATTCAGATTCAGGTAAATACCTCGTTAAAAATTGAAATTGTTGTTTTGATTCCTCCATTTCAACGCTGCTGGTTTAACTCGGGGATGCAAACTCAGGGTTTTTAGTTTACTATATTAGAAAATTGGGTCTGGATCTAAGCACGTTAGCCCATAAACTTACGTTCCCTTCATATTACCGATTACTTTTTGAAACAAAACGAAACTTTACATACTAACACGATGGTTATTAATTTTGTTCAAATTTATGTAGGAACAAAAGTTTTAAGATTATTTCAACAATGTTCGTAGTTTTACTTTAGGTAGCACAATCACAGTCCCACAATTTTTAAATGAAAAATTTTTTTTTCAGTCGAGATATCGGAGGCAGAATTACTAGCAATGAAGGAGAAAACAAATCGCCATCTTCGTCTAAGAGAATTGTTACTGGAACATTCAAGCGAAGCGAGTTTAGTAGTTATGACACTTCCAATGCCCAGAAAAAGTGTCGTATCGGCACCTTTATATATGGCCTGGCTTGAATTAATTACGAGAGATATGCCACCAATTTTGTTAGTGCGGGGAAATCAAACGTCCGTCCTAACATTTTATTCATAACAACACTGCTAATTAATTTTAAATTACATTTTACCTTCATTATTAATTTTGTATTCACGTTTTCAGGAGTTCTATTTATGTTATTATTAAGATATCATCCTGCTGGCCAGAGATGGTGGTACCTAATAGGTAGATAAATGTAGTATTATTAGCGATAGGTAGACACCGTTGTTCAGTGTAAAAATTTTTATAATTATTAGTAGTTTAGATAATTTTATATTTTTAAAAACCAATTTACAAATTACTTTTATATTTTTGAAAATTTTACAAACTAAAAATACATGTAAATAAATGTATTATTATTTATTCTAATATGTAAATAAATACAAGAAGATCATACATCTAAGCGAGTTTTTTACTACAACATGGTGTCTGGGGAAAACTTTTATTTGCAAATTGCACAAGTGAAAATAAAACAATATTTAGGTTTTTTAAAAATTTAATATAAAATAACAAGTGTCGTGTATACAAAACAGATAATGTTGGACAAAAAACTATTGTATTAATGAACTAACATTTTATTAAAATGTTAATCACTTTTCAACCATTGTTTGGTGTTTAAATTCTTCTTCCGTGCATGATACATGTGTGAAAGTAATACATATGCAGTCGGTATAAAGAAAATTAATAAATATACTCTTAAAACTGTTATAAGAGAAATTGAAAAATTATACCAATTTGGCATAGATAAAGTAAAGTTGCCAGTTTCGTCAAGATATTCAATACTTTTATATATAACTGTTGCTTCACAGGACAACCCAATAGGATACAAAATAATCCACATCGTGTATCTTAGCCATGTTAGAGAATATAATTCTACGTTGATTATTTGCTTGATATAAAACGGATACCTACAAAGAAATACATAAATTTATCTAAGTATTAATTATTATCGTTAAATATTATAATATAATTGTGTTTTTAGAGCAGTGCTTATAGGAACTTTTTGATCAAAGGTTTAAAAAGCTTTTCTTAAAAAACTTTTAAAAAATTGAATAAATCATAAACAATTAGTACATCTGCTCAATCCTACAAGTACTTAGGTCTAATAAATAGGTTCAACCTCGTTAATTTTTGTACCATGTGAGAAAAACTTGGTGGACCACTACAAAATATAATTTGCCTAGGAACAGGAACGACTATAATTTGTCAAGTGAATTCCGATTCTACTGAACTCGATTAATTCCATCGACCCTCGACATACCCTCAATATGAAACTCCACGAATTTTATATAACAGAAACCAAATTACTTAAATAATGGCCCTCTAGAAGTTTATAACCGAGACTCGGAAGAAGAATTACTGAACGCCCAAAAACGCGATGGAGGGATGAAATATAGAAAACGGCAGGTATTGAATGGTTGAATAAAGCCGAGGATAGAGAAAGGTGGAGAATGATAGGAAAGCCCTTTATCCAGCAGTGGAGAGAAACAGGCTTATAGTGATGGTGATAAGTTTTTAGTGCTGAAAAGTTCAAAATATCGAACACAACTTTAAACTGCCATATTGGAGAAGTTTTTTCATTTTTTTGCAGGTTTGATGTTAATCCTTAGTTGAAAATCTTTACTTGTAAAATCAAAAGAAAAATTGGTATGGAATCCCTAGACAACGACCACCTTTTGATCTCGAGATCCACTCTTTTCATAAATACCTCTGTAAATTACACAACTACGCAAACTTTATGTTTCCATGTTGAATCTCCCAATTTTTATAATTTTGTCAGAGAGCTTGACGTTGACTCCTATTGACATACAAAATTTCAAGTTTCTAATATTATGTTTGGAAGCTCGATCCCAGGCTCCCTCAATCTAATAGATCCCACGCGATAATTTTCTCCATATCCATAAATTTCTCAATAGATATTTTCCAGAGGGTTTGAAGTTAGCCCTAATAGCAAATTTCAATTTCATAGAACTTTCAGAAACAATGGGAAAATAGATTTAGCCTGATGTATTACATTTTAAATTTAAGAATTTCTCTGCGAGTTTTAGATTAGTTTTCTTAAAAATTTCTAGTTCGTAGTATATCTGACAGTATTCCTGTGGACAAACTAGTCTCTTCAAGTCGTCTTCCACAATAATTAATTATTTTTTCTAACCTTATAATCGTACAATTAGATCAAGTCTTATTTTTATCAACCGAAAAGCGATTTTCATTCCGATCATTCAATCAAAAATTCCCATATTCCGAAATTCATAATTACAAAAACTGAACTTACATTTTTTCAAATAAGCAAGCAAATATTATATTTTGCTTTCATTTAAACTTGTCAGGTGATTATAATTTTAGTTATAATAAATTTTTCTAACGTAGGTATTAAAACATTAAATTTTATCGTGTTTAATTGAATATTATAACTATCTCACCAGCTTAAATAAAAGCAAAACATGTGTCATGGTTTATACAGTGAACTCGGTCAAGTTTATAACAAATTCGATATATTCTTTAAGAGAGATTTTGGTAGAAAATCCTCGGACACGCCAACTTAATTTTTTAGTGTCACTTTTTTCTGCCATTGACATTTTGGGTCGAGGTAATAAACCTGAACTCAAAAGTACACTTTTTTCTATAAAAATGGGTATACCAAACGAAATAGCATAAAAATACCAGCTCTTTAAGGTGAGGATTATTGTTGTCGGATTTGTAATAAGGCCACAATTTAATTTTGAAAATTAAATTGCATTGTTAATAAATTTTTAAAGCCGTTTTTTTTTCAAAATTATGTGAATAATCCGCAAATTTTATACGCTAATTAGACCCTCATCTTTCATAATCCACTTCAAAAATGGTCAAAATCGGAATTCGGTTTTATTACACGTCCCGACATTTTTTAAGGTGTTTTGTTTTTGAGCTGTAATGTCATCGTAAATTTTATTCAATGGCAACCCTATTTTATCGTTACGGATTTGGAATGAAATTTTGAACAGATTACAAACACAATTTTTGGAGTATAAATATATAAAAAAAACTATTACCGTAAAGAGAACACGGTTTCAAGATTATCGGTCTCAAACTACTTTTTATCTAGACAACAAACAGTTAAGAAGCAAAGTATATTATTGCATTGTTTTCTGATAAAATCCTTTTAAAAAATGTACGTTAATTAAAATCTGTAATTGATTTTAAAAATTCTATTCAAGTTTATAATCTATTGAATTTGTACTTTGAAATTAGAGCAGTTATTTATGTCGAAAATAAACTAATTATTTCAATTTTTTTTGCAAATAAGTAAGGCGGTTTTTCCAAAAACCTTACCAACATTTTGAAAACCCAGCCTTATTTTTTTAAATTTTGGCTATCATTTTAAAACAATTTTTTACGTAATACTTATCATTTAATAAATTAAAAAGAAGTGTTTCTTGATTATTGACAATTGGTTGAAATTACGCATAAATGACATGCTAATAAAACATTAATTGAAGCAGGTTCATTACCTGCATATGACGTGCGTTTTATAATTGCAATATTTTAATTTTCTATCCTTGAAATAAATGATTTCAATGTTGATTTGAATTCCAACTTTTGTTAATTCTTTTTGTTTATTTAATACAGCAGAGGACTTAAATCATTGCTTGAATTAAATCTTAATCAGTTTTCGTTTTACTTAAAAATATTCCTGCATCAATTTTTAATTTAATCGAAATCTTTAATTTGTCTTTGTTGTCGCATGAACACCGTTGCGAACTGAGTTTGTAAACATTTAGCAATTACGTTGATTCATAGCTTGCAGTTGCCATGCTTGTGAAAGGTATAAAAGACATATAATGTTAAATTTCCAAACACGATTTTCTTGAAAATTAGGGTACATTGCATAAAATTAAGTTACCCTTGTACATGAGGCAGAGCGCATTCGACATTTAAATCTGTTATTAACACGTGTGACAGTCCCCTTGTTAAATCTATGCCCTATCCAAGAGCTAAAGAGAGGACTAAAAGATTTAAGGCCCCACGAGGCGCCAGTCCCAATAATAAAATACTCTAAAAAATTATTTTATGGTGGTCCGAGTCTCCAAAAACATTAAAAACTAGAAGAAACTGAAAATAATTGCTTATAAAAAGTAAATTAGTAATCAAGTAGAGGAAATAATTGAAGGATGTTTTTTAGCCCATCCAATTCGAACATTTAAAAACTAGAGTTTCGTGAATCGTCTTCTACAGGGTAGCTGATGTTAAACTATTAAGTTCTTGTACGTTCTTAAAATAGGTAAGCACTGGCCTTCTCATTAAAGACAAAAGCATTTAAAAATTGAGCAGTATTTGAAATTTATATTAAAAAATACAAATATTTAAAAATTAACAAGATAAATGAAACAATAAAAATCAAATCTTTCGGCAATGTCTATTTTACTTTCTTCGAAAATTTAAATAAGCACAAAAGAAAGCAATGACCATTACTGAAAGCTTATGTAGAGGATTTGATTCTTAAACTTGTTAATTTTTATTTTAATATTAATTGACGCAAGTTAATAATTTATATATTTTAGAAAGTATTGAAAGTTACCTTATAATTTCTGCAACCGACCAAGCTAAAAACAAATAAAATAGAACAGAATCGGTATGCAGTCTTGGTTCAGGATCGATAAGTAAATATATTATGAATAGTCGACCTCCAATTTGAAGTAACGGAACACCAACACCTGATTTTGTTATTCCAAGAAATCCTAAAATCACTTCAGAAAATTGAATAAGATGCAAATATTTAATAGCATTTCCCACGGTTGCATAAGTCTCTGAATAACAATTCACTCCATCTCTTAAATACCGTATTCCCAAAACTGACGTAACGTAGGTAAATCCAACCAGCATAAACAAGTTGTAAAGAATTAAGTAAACTCTGGTTATATCTTCTGCAAATTAACAAATTAAAAATTGAAAATGGAAATTTCATATTTTACCCTTTGTATATCCAAACTCCTCTTTTTGTAATTGATTGTATAAATTACGATAATCGTCTCTCACATCTCTTACTTCTTCTTCTTCACTATTTAGATCTTCATCAGACTGCCAACGATCAAAGTCGATTTTTAACCAAATCGGTTTTTGTGGTGTACTTGTTACACGTGGCCACCATTCCGATTTATCTTTTACAATATTAAAATCTACTTTACTGTCTTGAACCTTGCAACTGCTTTCCTATAAATCAATTAAAATAAAACTTAAAAGTAAGATGGTAAATTTTGCACAAAGTAGCCACAGATACTGCGACACCAATGCATTGACATTATAATTTCAATTTTACTATTAAGTAGATTAAAAAATCACTTCTTATAATGTAAAATGTAACGTGTATGATCTACCTCTGTATTAATTTTAGAATAAAATCTATAGAAAATCCATAGTTTTCAGAACCTTGTGCACCAACACCGTGGACTTAAAGATATTTTTAACCAAATCGGTTTTTGTGGTGTACTTGTTACACGTGGCCACCATTCCGATTTATCTTTTACAATATTAAAATCTACTTTACTGTCTTGAACCTTGCAACTGCTTTCCTATAAATCAATTAAAATAAAACTTAAAAGTAAGATCGGTAAATTTTGCACAACAAAGTAGGCCACAGATACTGCGACACCAATGCATTGACATTATAATCTACGAGGTTATTTCAATTAAGTAGATTAAAAAAATCATTTCCTTATAATGTAAAAAAATGTAACGTGTATGATCTTACCTCTGTATTAATTTTAGAATAAAAATCTATAGAAAATCCATAGTTTTCAGAACCTTGTGCACCAACACCGTGGGACTTAAAGATAATCTTACGATCTTCGAATTGAATAATTGGACTCTTCAAATCAAAAGTGATTTAATTATATAATTACACGTGGCATTGATTTAATTTTTAGCTTACCTTGCAATCTTTCAAATCTACTTTAAGAAAGATATTTGTTTGAGATTGAGCCCAATAAACGAATGGAGTAAATATTGTAGGCATGTCACGAGCCAATTGATTACAAAACCGTAATATATTTTAATTTTATTTTACAATGTTGAATATGTTACAATTTTTAACTGTATTTACACAAAATTGATAAACTTTATTGATAAACAAGATGATTGTTGTGATCGTAAATTTTTAAAAGTAGTTCACTTTAATTGACGTATAGGCAACTCCCCAAACGCTTGGTACAATTTTTAATCGAGTCAACATACCTGAACGCATATTTTTTGTAACAAATATGTAAGTATAATTTATTAAACTAACATAAGACAAAATAGAAAAAGAGTTATTTAGAAATTATTTTTCAATTATAACGATAATATATTATATCGCAATTTATATTATAAAAACCGTAACTTAAAAATCTAATTAAGATAGTTCTTTAAAAACTAATAAATATGAAATTAAACTAATATTAAAAAATCGGATGTGACCATGCCCATGATTTTATCATACTTTTATTAAATATTAAAAAAATGATATTTAATATCAGCCACTTTCCATTCCTGTCGGAATATAACCACTTCCATTCAGGAAGTCCTCACAATCTGTTTTACGAGGTGGATTACTCCTCTGATTTACTTTGGCCAACAGGCGCGTATGGAATTCGAACCTGTGACTACTTATTCGTAGTCACATAGGTCTTCCAACACGCCACTCTGCTGGTTAATTTATTATTTAATTTATAATTAAAATAATTTTTAATAATAAAAAATTTTTTTTAAATAAACCAATTTGAACCAATACCTAATCAGCTCTAAAATGCAATACAAAGATACAAAATATTTTAGTTTTGAAATTCTCATTAATTTTTGAAATATTTAATAAAAACTAGTATTAAACAAATAGATTAAAAAAATTGCTCTATGAACCAATTTCAACCAAAATTTAATCAGCTCTAATTCTTGCTATAAAGATACGAAATCGCAAGTTGGGTTTTGAAACTCCTACTAGCTAACTAAAAAAAAAAAAAAACTTATTTAAACGCAATAATTCAAAAAAATGAAAATTAATAAAGCTCCAAGGAGACTATGTTGAAAAATAAATAATTTCTTTTCAAATTTTTTGCGCTTTATTTGTTAAGTCGGGTTCTTCTCGAACTATCCTCGTATCCCAAAAAAATAGAATTTTTTGAAAACTTCTCTGTAACTTGTGTAGCTCATCAAAACCACCGGCAAAGCTTCTCAAATTCGAAAAAGCTTCAAAATTCAAAACATCGATATTTCATGTGTAACTTTTGATATTTTCAAATAAATTTCCGCAGTTAAAAAACATGAAAAATTAATTTTATTTATGGATTTAAATGCTGAATGTTATTTATTATGTAATGTTTTCAATAAGTAGTATATTAATTCAAATTTTTAAAATTATAAGGTTAAATGAACAATAAAACGAAACATTATATTATTATTTAACCTTATAATTTTAAAAATTTGAATTAATATTAATTTCAAAGGTTAATAATATAAATAATTTCTATAAGTAGTATAATAAAATAATAATTGTAGGCTTTCATTCCTGTCGGAATATAACCACTTCCATTCTGGAAGTCTTCACAATCCGTTTTACGAGGTGGATTACTCCTCTGTTAAAACTATCTTCGCTATAACTTTTCGTGTGATTTTGCTCCATTGACGATCTGTCTCCACATTTTTCTATTCCTACACTTGAACTCCCAATCTCTGGCCCCCATCAAGTTCAAATCCCTCGTCACAACATCCCACCATCTCAACCTCGGACGTCCTCTGCCTCTCTCTTTATCCGGTTTCCATTCCGTCACCACTTTTCTTACGTCAGTTTTTTCTCTTCGCATTATATGTCCAAGCCATCGTATTCGTTGCGCCTTCATAAATCTCGCAATGTCTTCTCCGCCTAAAAATTGCATTATTTCACTGCTCCTTCTTACTTGAAGCTCGGAGTTATTGATTTTAAAATATGTTTATCACTTGGTACTTCTCCTTCTTCTTTGAATCTTGTTTCTTGTACTGCAGTGATGTCCATATTATATCTCTCCAACTCTCGGCCTACTTCAATGGTCTTCCCCTGTCTCAGCAACGTTCTGACATTCCAAGTCCCAACTCTAATTATTTTCCTTGTTTTCTTCCTTTTGCTTTTAATAGTTTTTTCTTTCGTTAACCCATCTCTATGTTCCGTTTCCAATGCTGTTGTCGATTCCATTTTTTCCGTCCAAATATCTCCTCGTGCCGTTAGTTTTTTGACACGGGGTTACCTTCCTTCTTTAACTCTAGCCTTCCATCACCCTTGTTCCATACGAATAGTCTTTCGTTTATTATCATTTTCTGATATCCTACCTTGGCTGTTTTCCCATTCTCTCTTTCTTTCTTCGCTAGGGCTCTTAATTTGTTTTGTATTTCCCGCTCAGTGATTGTTAGATCGCTATCGATGTAAATTTTCTTATTGCCAAGTTTCCACTTATTACTCATAATTTCTCTTTTCATATTCCATGTTTGCGCTTGTGCCAGTATTGTCACAGTCTTATCAGATCGCAATTTGATCGCGTTTACCAATTTTACTTTGATTTGTAACTCTTTTTCTAGAAAATTTTCAAGCTCCGGTACTGCGTTGTTCTCAGTTGTATTCAGCCCCTTCACAATAATGTTATTCTTTCTTTGTCTTTTTTCATTATTTTCGTTATTCTCCTCTAGTGCCTTTATTCTCTTGTTCAGCTCTCGTCTTTCTGCTTCGCATTCTCTTTCATTTTTTTCGATAACAGCTTTCAGTTCCTGAATCTCATGCTTTAATTCTGCCGTGGTTTTATTGATCTCTCTAACTTCTTGTTTTATATCTGTTGAGCTCTTATTAACTTGTTTCATCAGGCTTTCAAACATTTCTCTCATTTCTGACGCTTCCATTTTATTCCCAATACAACTTTCGATCTTTCTATTTGTGATTGCTCTTGATCTGGTGATCGTATTACTTTTTTGCTTCTATTAAAAATATGTGATTCGCACTCCGTATTTATTTCCTGCTCCTCTCTGTTACGTTTTTTTTCTTGCGTCTTCATGTGATAGCGCACTTCTCTTTTCCGAACTATTGCAAACCCGCGATCAATCAAATGCCCGCCTCAACGGCTCAGAAGCATTCAAATTGTCAGATTATGTTAACTTTGAATTTAAATTCCGTACAGTTGTTTATTCTGATATTCGATGTTCTTATCTATATGTTTGTTTCATGACTTTAGCTCTTATTGAAAAATTTTTATCAATTATAAATTCAAATCACCTTTCTTTTCCAAGTTCTGATAAGGTTTTGTATGGCTTTTTTCAGAGGTTTAGCACCTCAGCACCTTCAACTTCTATATGACACTAACTCTTCTATTAATCTGATTAAATACACCGTTTTACTATAAAACATACATAAAATAATTAGGGAAGCACAAAATTAGGAAAGTTTGATTTTACATAATATGTAATACGAGAAATTGTTGAATATTGTTTTCATGCAGAAAAAAATCGGATGTGGCCATGCCCATGACTTTATCATACTTTTATTAAATATTAAAAAAATAATTTTTATTAATAAAAGGAAAAAAAATGATTACCATTAACGAATTTCACCCAAAATCTAATCAGCTCTAAGTCTCAATACAAAGATACAAAATCTCAAATTTGGTTTTAAAGCTCTTATTAGTTTTAAAATATTAAATAAAGACTAATATTAAATAAAAAATTTAAAACATAGAAAACAATAGTTTTATAAACTAATTTTAAGAAAAATTTAATCAGTCTAAATCTCATTATAAGTATGCAAAATCTTAAATTTTGTTTTAAAATTTTTATTAGTTTTAAAATATTAATTACAGCGTGACTCGCAAGAACTCGAAAACGTTTAAAAAACTTATTTAAACGCAACAATTCAAAAATAACTCAAATCTTTTTTTACTGATTACAATACTTTCCTTTACTACGTAAATGGGAAAGTAATAAAATGGATAACAATTAACAACAACCTTATGTACATCATATATTATAAAATTTTAAAGTGGTTTCCTTCTGCGTGGATACAGATCTTTAAACGTCGAATAAAATTTTCGGCTGTTTTTGTACCTCTTCTAGGGATATTTTGTCCCATTCCTGACGCAAAGATTGTTTTAGTGATTCCAAACTTTTGTGGGGTTTTGCACAGGCTCTGGCCTCTAAAATTGACCATATGGCGTAATCCATTGGGTTGAGATCTGGTGAGTATGGAGGCCATTCAGCGGAACTGATAAAATCAGGAAAATTGATTCGGCACCACTCTTGCGTAGTTTTCGCCTTGTGGGCAGGTGCAGAGTCTTGTTGAAAGGTCCAATGTTGGTCACCAAAGTGCTGTTGGGCCCACAGAAGAACTACAGCTTCTAAAATATCCCGGTGGTAGATTTCCTTGTTAATTTTTACTCCTTCTTCCACAAAAACTAAAGGTGTTTTACCGGTAGCACAAATACCGCCCCAAACCATGACAGACTTGGGGTATTGGCGATGAACAACGATGGCAGAAGGTCCGGGTGCTTCTTCTGACCAATACCTATCATTTTGACGATTGTGAAATTGTTCAATAGTAAAATTTTTCATCAGTAAAAACGAAATTTTCCCATTTTTGAGCAGCGGTGCGATATAGAAGAGCACGGCATCGTTGAAGTCGTACTCGCTTGTTTTCATCAGTTAGCATTTGGGCTTTTCGCAGCTTATAAGGCTTCTTCTTAAGTTCATTTTTAGCTATTCGTCGAGCCGACTCTTGCGTGATTCCGGTTTCACGAGCCACTTTTCGCATCGACAGTCTCGGATTTCTTTGAATCCGAAGTTTGATGATATTGCGATTCCGGCGAGTGTTGGCAGAACATTTTTTCCTCTTCCGGGTCGGTCTTCCATATTACCAAGTTCTTTGAATCGTTTGATGGCGTCGGAAACGGTTTGTCGAGGAATTTTAAGCATTCGAACTATTTCACATTGACGATTTCCAGCTTCAAATAACGATAAAATTGCGGCGCGACTTTTTGACATTTTGTAACTCACAAACTGATTGTTTAATTTTTTGCTCTTTTGTTTTCTGATCTCCATAGTTCTTAGAATCGGATTACTAGATTATTTTTCAGAAAAATTCAGTGATTTTCGCGAAAAGAGAAAACATGTTTGTCCAGGGTTTGTGGGTCACGTTGTAATAACTAATATTAAATAATAAGATTTAAAAAAATAGTTCCATTTACCAATTTTAACCAAAATCTAATCAACTCTAAGTTTCAATATCACTATCACTATATGCCTGTTTTACATCCACTGCAGGATAAAACCTGCCCCATTGAGAGTATTTAGGCATAAAACACCACGATGGCCAAGCGTCTTCGTGAGTGCTTTTTATACCTGCTGCCAGATAAGACGGTCAGAATAAAGTTTTTACTCCGCCGGGTTTGAACCAGGGCCGCTCGGCTCAGTAGTTGACGTGTTTAAGCGCCAAGGCGCGACCGTCTAAGTTCAATACAAAGATACATAATCTTAAATTTTGTTTTAAATTTAGTATTAGTTTTACACACACACAGTCATTTTTGAAAAGATCTTATTTTGCTCAGGGACCTCAAAAGTGTAAATTCATCAAAATCTCAATTTTACTTTATCATATTATTATGTAATATGAGAAAGTATCTTTTGTAAAAAAATATTGATATTTTGATGGATTTACATTTGAGGTACTCAGAGTAAATAAGATGATTTTCAAAAATGTCTGTGTAGCTAGTATTAGTGTCTGTTTTAAATTTTTGTTGTTCTTAACGCAAAATCAAACTTATGAATTTTAAAACACTAATTTGGGATTTTGTATCTTTATATTGAGACTTAGAGCTGATTAAATTTTGGTTAAAATTGTTCATGGAAACAACTTTTTTAACTATTTGGAATATAAGTATTTTCAAAATATTTCAAGAATCAAAAAGGGAATTTTAAAATTAAATTGGTATTTTGTATCTTTGTGTTGAGACTTAGAGCTGATTAATTTTAGGTGAAATTCGTTAATGGAAATCATTTTTTCATTTATTATATAAAATATTTTTAATATTTAATAAAAGTATAATAAAGTCATGGGCATGGGCACTCCGATTTTTTTTTGCATGAAAACAGTATTCAACAATTTTTGTATTACATTTATGTAAAATCAAACTTTCCTAATTTTGTACTTCCTAATTATTTAATGTATACTACTTATTGAAAACGTTACTAATAAATAACATTCGCATCTAAATCCATAAATAATAGTTATTTACATGAAAGTCAGGAAAGTGATTCTGATAGGCGACAATATTGAGTACGAGGCCGTAGCCGATAAATTTCGCCGTGTCATTAACTTTTGTATGGAATATTATTTTTTCTGAAATTCGCAGATTAATCGAATTCAATTTCGATATTTGTTATGGCTAATCAAATTAAATGAAATAAAATCAAATAAGGCGTATTTCTGCTGTTGCCATAGTTTTGATAGCCTGATCCTGAATGACAGATGACGATGTGTTGTAATATTATAATATCAGAGTGGTCTGGCCTTTACTGCGTGAGTCCGGTAATGGTCTACTTTCCTGCCGAAAAGTTGCAGTAATTGATCAATATGCCTTTCAGAAAATTAATTTTCATGTTTTTAACTGCGGAAATTTATTTAAAAATATCAAAAGTTACACATGAAATATCAATGTCTTTTGAAAGCTTTGCCGGTGGTTTAGATGAACTACACTATTTACCATCTAATGCCGTTTTGGGCCGAATGGTTTGGATTCATCGTAAAAGTTTATACGTAAATGGGTCATTCCATGCCAATTCGATCAGCTTCCGACCCTGACCATCTCCGATGTGACTATTTTTGTAGTTATCAAGCCTACATGTGGGTTTATTGAAAAAAAAAATTAATTTTAGTAAATCGTTGCTTTAAAAATGCGAAAAATCTACTTTCTGAAACTTTTTTTCGAAAAATTTCCAAAATATTAACAAATACAAATATTTAAGCTTAGTTACTGAGAAGTTTTCAAAAAATTCTATTTTTTAGGGATATGTATTTAAAATGTTTAAATTGTAGCAATAATTGAACCAAAATTTGGTACAATCTGGTTGATTGTAGATGTTGTTATACTATCAGCTAACTCTTATACAGTTAAGTATGAAGTCGTAGGCGAAGGTTGGTTCGAAAACTGTTGTGGATTCTTCATTAATAATGCATCGGTTTGATATGAGGAAAAACTTTATGTTATAGGGATGCCAGCTAAGTTAAATAATACATTGAAAGAAGGAGGAGTTGTTAAATTTAACAATAGCAAAGATAGAAAGAAGATATAGTGACATATTCTCAATTCCTTATCAGAACGAACATAATATAATAACAAAAAAAACTAAAGGAAGTATAATGACCAAGTAACTGAAGGCTACAGGCTAAAATAGTAAAAAACACAAGTAAAGGAAACACCCCTTGATGGGGAATGCTTTCGGAAGCAAATCTCACGTCACCAGTTAAAGATTGGGCAACAAATTTACTTCATCAATTCTTTAAAATCACTTAAAACTCTTAACTAACAATTAAAAACTCTACATTAATTTAAATTATAAAATAAAAAAAATTAATTTTATCGCTAAAATACAGTATATTGAAACTCATTTTCTAATTATGAATGAAACTCCAAAAAGACGTTTTCCATATATAAGAATTAATTATAGAATTTCTTTTACCATGTCGGTAACACCTATATTTGCAATCTTTTAGCAAATTTTGCTTAATCAAAAACTACTTTAGATCATCAATGGGTCAAGAAAAACTAAGAAATTTGAGTATTTTATCAACTTCTAGTATGACGGGAAGCTTCTCCTTTTTAGCTTTGTGAAGCAGCTCTACGCCGGAGTGTGGGTTGAAAGCGTAGCTATACTCCGCCAAATGCTCAGCGAAGGAGATATATCGAGAAACACCAAGATAAAAATTTACAAGACCCTAATACGCCCTATGATTACCTATGCGACCGAAACAATAAGCATGAGCAGAAGAGAGGAGGAGGAGATAAGGATTTTCAAAAAAAAAATCTTAAGAAAAATATTTGCGCCAGTAAGGGATGATAGTCAGAAAAACAGACAAAGAACGAATGAAGAAATACTGACAGCAATGGACGGCAAAGATATCGTCAAAACGATCAAATCAAGTAGAATAAGTTGGTTTGGCCACGTGATGAGGAGAAGTGAAGACGCGGTAGTGAGAAAGATTGCAGATTGGAAACCCGCAGAAGACCGCATGAGCAGAAGACCCAACTTAAGATGGCACGATCAGGTAACAGAGGATTTGAAAAGGATGAAAGTCAGCGGATGGAGAGAAAAAGTGGAAAACAGACAGATTTGGAGAAGAATTGTAATAGCCCCAAAAACCGATAAAAATTTATAGCATTGAAATGTTAAGTAAAGGAGGACTAATCCACCTCAAAAAACGGATCTGTAAAGTCTCGCAAGAGACAGTCATATTCTAACAAGAATAAAAGACTTATTATTATTATACATTAAATACAATTTATGAAGTTTTGTGGTGGGTATACTCAATTGGGCGAGAGTCGATTAACCCTGATTGCGATTTTCATCATTTTTTTTGTAAATTTTGAAAGATAACAATGCTCTATAAACATAAATTTGCGGTCGGACAATAAATTTGCTTAAAAAATGGCTTTAAAAATTAATTTGGAGTGCAATTTTCTCATTGGCTCTTTGAACTGTTTTTTTGAACCCCCCCCATCAGAATTAAAATACGTCTTGCTGACAGTTAAGATACCAAAATGTAGATTTTTAAAACGAATTATAAAAGATGAGAATCTAAATTACCAGTTAAAAAAATAAAATTCAAATTTATAAAATGCGAGATTTCCCGTAGTTGAGTTGTCAAACCGAATTTCATCCTCTGCTGCGACCAACTATATTCATTAAAATATCTCCCTAAATTGGTTCTACTCAAGTGTTATGTTGACTCGACAGATAGCAGGGAGCTACTGGTAGCTCCCCATCGCTTGTCACTGTCGGCCACAAAGGTACTGGCGATAGAATGTTTTCATCTATGGCATAAAATTTTGGCTAGAGTTAAAATACCCGGAATCGTAAATACACTTTTCCTATAGAAATGGCTATACCAAACGAAAGAACACAAAATACAAGCTCTTTAAGGTGAGGATCAATCTTGTCGGAGTTGTAATAAGGCCACAATTTAATTTTGAAAATTGCAATTTTCCATAAGAATACATGTAAGTGTATTTTGTGTAGTAAAATTTCAATATGGCGGTCATTCTGTTGGCGGTACGTTGCTGTACCTGGGTCGACAGTGACTAGTGGTGGGTGATACCAGTCGCTCTAGAGATCCGTCGCGTCAACTTTCAAAATTTTCGAGTTGGAGCCGCTTAAGGGATGTTTTAATGAGTTTAGCACGTGTCAAAACCGTTCGGGCCCGTACGAGCCCCGGAGGCGAGGCGGGTGAGAATAGGTTTTGACAGTGCAACCACCTCAGAAACGAATTCACACAAAGTGATTTTTTCGAAAATTTGTTGTCCGATCACAAATTTAATTCTTTATTAAGCTAATTACACCATTATCTATCATAATTCGTCGTGAAAACCGGATTCTGGTATATTTACTGTCGCCACAGCCTCTTTCAATTTTGGGGGAGGGTTTTAGTTGAAAAGACCCAATGATAAAATTGCATTCAAATTAATTTTAAAGCCGTTTTTTCAAAATTTGTGAATTTTCCGCAAATTTTATTTTTTTATATGCTATTGGGACCGTCTTCTTTCATAATCCACAAAAAATGGTAAATGGATCTTAACCGTCACCAATTTGCAATAATACACTTACACCATGTGTTTTATAGAAAATCGTAATTTTCAAAATCGAATTGTGACCTTATTAGAAGTCCTACTAAATTCATCCTCACCTTAAGGAGCATGTATTTTTCTGCTCTGTCGTTTGGTGAAGCAAATTTTATAGGAAGAAGTGTTATGTTTTGGTCTGTGGTTAATGGTGGTGAGTCGATACACAAGTAGAAACTTGTGAGTGGATTCCTGTAACTAATCATGCCGATAAATTTCCAAGTATAGTTTGCCAATCGATTTGTTTCCTTGTCATTTTGTGATTGTAGCGTTGAAAGTTAATTATGGAGTAGTTAAATTAATTAGGTAAGTTTGAACTTGTATGAGCAAGAACCACAATTTGGAATTTGGAAACCATAAAGTTTCCAAAAACGAACGTTTGACAAGCAAGAACACATCCGGGATTTAGTCTTACATGGTACTTATAGTGAAACGTTCAATTCTAAAATTGGTTCAATTGTGAAGTATCCCTTCAACAGATATAAATATTTAATCATTTTAATTTTGTCTTTGAGAAATTTAGGTGGATGAATGTATATATTTTAAGTAAAACTTGTTCGTTATAGTGTAACTTACGAGTACATAACCTACATTTTATAAAGTTTTTTATTTCCTAAAAATTTGAATAAAATAAATTTTGATATTTTGAAACACAAATTCTTTCAATCGAAACATTCCATAAACATTAAGATAACGTGCGGGTAATAGCGTTTGGCAAATTTGTAAATTATTGCAAGATCTTATTTATCTTTTAGTAAATCTCATATTGTAACGAAATTAACATTATTTTATCGTGAATTCGTTACGTGCAATTTTTGAATGAAATACCTACTAAAAGAATAAGAGTGATAGTAGGGGAAATACCTGACGCAAGTCAACGAAATCGGTGAAAAAGTGAAGACTTGGAGAAAGTATTGTCGGGAATTATACGATTACTAACTCGAACAGTATAGAAATCTTTTAACATTAGCCACTTAACAATCAATAACGCACTATCGATGCCAGAATTGTAGTAAAATTTTAAAATCCTACGACAAAATGTCGATCAATTGTGTTATAGTATTATTTTTTTGTTTCCAAAATGTGTTTTCGGAATCTACGACTACGTCTTATAATATAAGTGTAACTTTGAAAGAAATGGACTATGTTGAAGGAATTTCGGTGGATCCTAAATATTTGTTGCCCACGGTTAATGCAAGTGCATTGAGTGACGACGGAAAATTGTCCAAAATTAAAGTGCATTCGGTCCTGCCAGTTTATCGCGAGTTTTAGATTTTTATAATACCGAACTTTTGGCGGCCAATTGGAATCGCGTGCAAAAGGGGTTGTCGGGCAAATGTAGAGACGATGTGCAAAAATACGTGGATGGTTTAGTATCTGGTGACAAATGGGCTTTAAAAAGTAAGTTTATTTAAATAAACGATAACTATAAAATACTCTTTTAACCTTTTTATGCATTAACGTTTAAAAAGTTAAACACATTAAAAGTGGAACGGTTGTGTAATTTCTTTTATACTACCTGCAAACTTAACCAATAACGTTTTGAAGGTGAATGTCTAAGCTGCTGTCTGCGTTTCTTGTATATTTTTATTACACTACTCGCCATGAACAAATTAACTGAAAATTCAACAATAGATTTTTTTGAATGTGACAAAATTTATTTTACATCATAAAAACAAATAAAAAGTGAAATTTTGATAATATTGTTTAAACGTGATGAATTCTTTGGTTCTATAGTTCACTTAATTTCCATACACCATTAACAACAAAAGGAAACTTTATTTTTTTATTATTAGAGAAAGCTTTAATAAGAAAATAATGATTTTCAATTTACTTTAAATAATTGAGCACTTCATTGTATTATTCACGTAATCACATTTAATGCCAAAAAATAAATTAATTTGATGTCTTAAGTTCATTGTTTTAAATCATTAGACATCATAATTTTTTTAACGTATAGAAATACCAAATAATATAATTAGTTTTGATTACCTCGAAAAACTGATTGTATTATTGATTAATTACAACTACCAATTTTATCTTCTTTTTTTGTAAAAATCATTAATTTTCTTCAAAACCCGTATTTCTTAAATAGGAAATCCTAAAGAGATGTGGTGTAATAAATTAAATAATTGTATTATTTATTATATTCGGTATTTAGGTCAATTTTTTTAAATAACAATCTAAATCGCTGTTACGTTTATCTATCAAAATAATTTAAGGAAGTTAGTAAGTCATGTAACACTAATTTCTTTCTTTTTTTTTAACATTATTTTGTAATTAACTTAAAATGCATACTTATCTTTAACATTAGGGAATATAGGTAGGTACAAATCAGCATATTTTAATAAATTAAGTTACACTTGAGTGCCTAATAGTAGTAATGCTATAACACTGTAGTATTTTATGAATTACTACTTATTAATTGGTTAACATTTTTATTATGCTTATTCATACTCTTCATATTTATAGAATTACTTATAATTTTACTATTTAAATAAATTAAATTATGAAAAAATTAATAACATTAGCAAAGCTTCCTGTAACAGTTTATAAAAATAATTTAACACAACTTCGTAAATTATGTTAATTAGATACCTATTGGTACTAAATATTTTTCTCGCACGTCAAAAAACCAATGTCATTTGAACATTTCAAAAGTTCTAACCAAAAATCCAAACTTTTGCACAGTAGAAATAAAATATTTAGAGTAATTGAAAAAGTTATTATAGCCTACTAAGATATATTCTACACAGATGCTTCTCAAAAACATTAACGACTAGTGCCGTTTTCAGAATCAATGGCAAAGAATGAAAACGAACAGGAAAATTAGAAAATTCAAAAAACCGTAACGATGAACTTGTTTCGATCTTATATACGATTTTACCGCTCACAAAAATGATCTCATCAGATAAAATATAAATTAAATTTGCCATTTTTCCAAATGGCATTGAAACGTAAAACATAACCCTAATTACTAAATGTCTCTGTGAACTATTTAAATTTATTATATTAATACCTGATTTCTTTACCTCGAGATATCATCAAAATATCTATGTATATATCTATTTTGTGCGGATTCAAAGATAACTAGGTACCAAGCATTAAGTAATAGTAATAGAGTGGTAGAGTTTGTAAATAAAAACTCATGTTAGTGAAATGCAGGTTTTCCCCAATAGGGATGCTGCATGGTATCGAATTTAGTGATAACTCCTATTAATTCTTGAAAATAATATCAAATGAAATTTATAACCGAAATAAAATTTTTTGAAATGCCGTCTGCGCTAAAAAAATCAAATTTGAAATTCAAAAATGAATCGGTCAGCCGATTACGCCTCTGACGTCAGACGCGCGATCCCGAACGTTTTCATAGAAATTTTACAACGTCGCAAAGACCTGACAGTTAAATATTTTACTTGTATTTGACAGTTGTAAACAATGTAACGTTTACCATTTAAATTGAATTTTTTTATTAATATATAATTATTTTAATACAAACTGTAGTCAGAAGAAATTATAAGAAAAATGGTTTATTTCGAGTTTTATGTGTTTTTATTAAAATTCATTTTTCAATTTTTACACAAATTATTTATAGGTTACATTATCAAGACAAACTGCATTTGCTGTGTGGCCAGTTGTTAAAAAAATAGTTTGTCACGTCATTCGCGCTAAAAACTAGGTTTCAAAAATCTTTTTTTATAAATTTTTTTTCATCTCTATTGTTAGCCAAAAGCAGCAGTTTCACCAAAAAATTGGAACTCTTTAATATAAATTCAAACAACCTTTTAAGTATTAGTGAATTGTAAATACTTTTCCATGAATTCGGACATTAGATAAGTTAACAAAGTAACCCATCAGACAGTTGTTAATATGATTTGAACTTTTTCCTCCCTGGTAGATTAATTAGTTAATTTATCAATTAATATTATAAAATAAAATTATTTTACTTTGTAACAACTCCGTTTCAAAATCATAAGGTCGCTTACAAAAATGAATTTCTTATGCCGGATTTCTTCGCTCATAGTTATCTTCAAGTTAACAAACTTCAGGTTAAATTGACGAAATAACCAATGAGATAATTGATTTATTTGTTTTGTTGTCGCCTGATTGGTTATTTTGTCAATTCAACCTGAAGTTCGTTAACTATGAGTGAAGAAATAGTGAAACAAATGTCCAAATCGCCATTATGAGATAATATTATGTTTATTTTGACAAATAAATGAACCTGCAATTGCAGTTTGCTGTGAATTACTTATGAAGAAACATCATTTAAATAATAATTATGTTTTTCAATTATTTCAAAAGTATCAAGTTAGATGAAAAATGCAGATAAACGATTAGGTCACTTCAATTTTTTTATAGTTTTTAAACTAAACTTTATCTTACGACCTCGTGAGGTACATGTCGCCAGCCCCTTCCCCACTTCGAATTTTGTATTCGAAAAGTCTAAATCGTTTGTGCATCGTTTGTGCATGATTGTGCATTGTTTATTTTCGTTTGTCCCTCCTTTGTTTTTTCGTAATTGAAAAAAGTTTTAAGTGCGGCTGGATATATGCTAAATTTGAACTTTGAATTTTGACACAACTCTCAAATTCAAAAAATTGCATGTTGCAAGCTGGCGACATGCACATGACCTCGTGGCACCTGAAAAACTCTTAACCGAAAATGAAAAGTTCGTAAAGATGTTTTCAAATCTAATGAAATGAGTATAAGGAAATCGCCCAAAGATATGGTAGATTTTTGTGTATTATTTAAAATTATGAAAATGGTCTTAGTGATTATGGTACAAAAAGTCTGCTGGACGTCTAAAGTCATTTCCACTCAAAATCTCTGACTAATTTTGAAAATAACATTGAATTCAACAAAGAGCTGCAATACAATCAAACGTAAAGTTGGTTTAAAAGATTCAAAATCTCCTCTATGGGGGGCAATAAATTCTCTTCTGTATATAAATCCTTCAAAAATAAAAACGAGACTTCAATTGAAAGCAATTCACAAAGAAAATCGATTAAAGTTGTTTAAAAAAATTATGATTACTAACTGCGATAAAGAGAGAAAATTTATTGATAACATCCATAATTCTACAAGATTTTATTTTTCTTCTTAGGTTATTTATTCCGATAAAACAAGTTTAACTTAGATTCCCCAGATGGCTTCAATAGATATTAAAGAGATTTAAGATAGTAGGATAGATATTTTTCAAGAAAAAACTTGGTGGTGGTTGACTTATGGTATAGGAAGCTTTTAGTGCATTAGGAACACTTAATTTGGCATTTTCATTCATTCGGATCAATAGCGAAGAATATCAAGAAGCGTTGCTCTAACATTTGGAGTATTTAAAAAAATGAAAGCTAGTAAAATTTTGAATAAATATTTAAGAAAAATAAAATCACTTTGATTAATAACTTCAGGGTCTTGAAGCAAGTATTTAAATTTTAAATTTTAAATACATGTCAGGTAAATTACGGAACATCTTTCATTACTCTTAATAAAAATGTAAGTTTATTTGTATAGGTATATTTATTACTTAATAAGTTTAGGTTTTAATTTGTAGCAACTTACATAAAACATTAAAAAAAATAACCATAATAACTCATAAATTTTTATGGGTTGAATACTATTAACTTGCAAAATATGTTTTCAGAATAAGAGAATAAACAGATAGGAAAATAAACAAAAAAAGAATGAACAATAACCAAGTTAAGTTAATAATAATTAAACAAATTTTTAACTTACATTTTCAAATGATGTAAATAAGGATTTTCGGCTGTTTTTCGTCCCTCTTCTAGGGATATTTTGTCCCATTTCTGACGCAAAGATTGTTTTAGTGATTTCAAATTTTGTGGGGTTTTGCACAGGCTCTGGTCTCTAAAATTGACCATATGGCGTGATCTATTGGGTTGAGATCTGGTGAATATGGAACTGATAAAATCAGAAAAATTGATTCGGCACCACTCTTGCGTAGTTTTTGCCTTGAGGGCAGGTGCAAAATCTTGTTAAAAGATTTTCGCGGAAAGAAAAAAACATGTTTGTCCGAGGTCTTGTGATTCAATAAACTCAATTTAAAAAAAAATTTGAATCAAATATAAACTCAAAATATTTACGATCTTGATTACCATCAAATTTAATCATTATTCAAAACTTTGTTTATTTATTAATTAAAATTAGTTATTATTAAAATTCATTATTAAAAATTAGTTATTTGTGTATTTCTATAGTAGCGTATCTCTATCTATAGTAAAATGAAAGTCTCGGCTGACGCCTCGCCAAAACATCATTTGAAAGTGTTGGTTTATTCTATTTTGGTAAATATCTTGTATATTACCCTCTTCAAATAAGTTTACTTTGAAAACTTCTTCACATTGTGTTTGTTTTTGGCTTGTTTTTTGGCTTGTTTTTGTGTTCCATCTTGCATATAGATTTATTTTAAAACCAAATAGTGGTCAGAGTAGATATCAAACTGTCTATATGCTCGGGTGTCTGTTACCTGTGTGGATAGTCTTTTATTCACTATTACATAGTCTATCAGTGATCTTGAGCCGTTTACTGCTCATGTGAATTTGTGATTATCTTTTTTCCGATAGAATGTGTTGGTTATTTTTAATTCGTTAAATATTACAAACTCTCTCAAGGTGTGTCCATTTTCGTTAACCGTTTCTTCTCCAAATGATCCTATGATTTTGGGGATGGTAATTTTACTACTTATGCGTTTAAGTCTCCGTTTAAAACCCCATTGGGATGTCGTTATTATTTTCTGCTCTGGTTTCTCAAATTTTATAATAATCCTTGTTATAAAAAGCTTTTAATAAATTGTATTAAAATCGATATGTTAGATACATAGGTATTTAACATTCTAACCGTAGGTACGTGGTTCAAGCCCGAAAAAATTACCGAAAGAAGTACTTCAGAGTCCTAATTGTGAATTTTCTGATTTCATCTTCGAAGCTTATCTTTTGAGTATTTATTCTAAAAGTGAAATGTACAGAAATACTATATACTATAATATAATAATAATAATACCAGCACAATATAATTATTCTTACGGTTAAAATCATCTTAAAAAATTATATTACAATCTTATGTACAAATTTAGACTTTCTAGCATAAATTGTATAAACGTTATGCATTTTTATTATAACTTGTAATTAACTCTTCACAATAAGTACGCATGAATTTCCTTACGTAATTTAATATTTTTATTTTGAATGCACTAACTGTGTATATAAACTGTCGGTAGAATTATTTCTATTGGAGGAAATTTTTCTAAAGAAATCTAAAAATTGGATTCTCTTAGTGCTAGATTTCTGCACTGTACTGACCAATCATGGGTAGATCAGTGAAATTTATCTATAAAATTATTTTTATAAGGGTCGATTACGCCAACGTTATTTAAGGATTTATTATATCTACATGTAAATTTTAAAAAAATAATATAAAACAAATGTTTTAATTTTGGTATTGTTAACAGCATTTTATATTATAGTATATACGATTTTAAGCTGGCAGTTACTTATAAATTCAGAATGTTGCTTGGGATTCGTGCCAGTAATATCACTGCCAACGGTTTTGTTTCACTAATCAACTTTTTTTTTCTTATTATTATTGTTAGCGATTGCTAGCGATATATTAATTCTCTCAGACCCAACTTTTTTTGCTGGAATTTTTCAAATTTTGTATTAGTGTGTTCTGAAAAGTGTAGGCAAGTACACTATAGTGTCCTTTATGCTCTCATGAACTTCTTGACTTACAAAATACTGCTGAAACTTTACCAATAGAAATGAAAATTTATTCGTACGGCAAAAAAAATGTTATTTGCAATAAGATTAATTTTAAAATTGTTGCAAAAGTTGTGCTATTTTATAATATAATTTTTTTTGCAGTTTCTGTCTAAATTAATTTATTATCATAGTTTGTTTCTCATGGAACATTTTTTAATATTTTTAAGATGGGATACCTCGTTTTTTTTCATTAAAAAATAATTATTATCAAGCGTATAACTTTATGGCTAACTTCAGAATAATTTAATAAAACTCTAGTGTACCATGGGTCTGAAGGGTTAACGTTAGACATGTAGTAAAAAAGTTTAAATTATATTATATAAAAAAACGTGTCTTTTAAGCATGGAAATACTTTTTAGAAATCGCGGAAGACGGACGCTGCTCTAGGCGCCCAATAATTCATTTGGTCGTAGGATACAATAATATAAATTTTATGATTGCACTAATTTTATAAATTTATCTCAAAATTTTACAACAAATAATTCGTAAATTGACAATTTGCAATTCTCAGGTAACGAATTATTTTACGTAAAAATTTTAGTAAATTTATAAAGTTAGTGCAATTTATTACTGTATTCTTAGATTAAATGGACTATAATTTTCTACCATTTGGAGTTCTTTCTAACTGCTTACTGCACTTACTGCCTAACGTCAGACCTGATACTGCGATTTAAATCCAATATCACTCTATGAACTATGAATAATGCAACGAAAAACCATATTCATTGCACGCAAAGAAAAATGCTATCCTCTAATCAAGGATAATTTCGAACAGCTAAAGTTATACTTTCATAAGTATTTTAAGAATTTGCATGTATCGGCTTAGTAATTTTAGCTAATTAAATATTGACATGATATAGATAAATATATGTATAGAGAACGAATCAAATAGAGAAAGTGTAAAAAAATTCTCAGCTTGAAGCGATAATTATTATTTAATAGAGCTTTTGATGACATACTACACCTAGGTAGTACATAGAATACCTATTACCAACTCATAAGGCATGCAATGCTACTATATTCTAGTTTTTTAGACAACCTGATTCTTAAAAAATTAATATCTTAAAATATTGTTTAAAAAAAGCTACTAATTTAAGCATACAAAACCATCATGTGAATTGTATGTTTCTTGCTGATGTGTAACAGCGTGTCGTGCTTCAGATATTTAAAAAATAATAAACTGTATTTACGTAGTTGTTAAGCTAAATTCAACTTCATATTTACATATACATTATTAAATATAATTTAAATAAAGTGAAATTTTTAATGTGATGCGCTATTTGAGAAGAAAAAATAAAATTAAGTCAACAAAACTTTCATTTTTTCGTGTTCCACATTGTCGTAAAATTTTCATAAAATATATAGAAATAAAAAACAAGTTCGTTTCTAATTTTTAAAATTTTACTTTCCTACTACCGCCGCGCCGCGCCGTCTGAACTAGATCAAAGTTGACCTTACCGTAATATATTATCTAGGTACACTTGTTCTTGTCATGGATAGCCAATAGAATTTAATTGTTTACTGCACTCAGGAAAGTTTTTAAGAGAAAGACTTGAACCCCTATATTTCACTACCCCACTGCACTACCCCAAATAAAGCGCTTGATAAAAGTTCAATGAATATTAATTATTATAAAATCCGTAAATAAAACGTTAAAAACGTTACCGAGTAGCTATGCCCTTCCCGTATGAAAGAATTGGCACGCCACTGCTAGGGCAGTAAATCGTTAATCAAAATGTTATTAAATCAATTTAGTATTAAATCGTATTTATTATATTAAACCTTAATTACAACAATAGTAACATTAACAATTAGACTAATTTCGTTGCTTTAATGTTTTCTAGTATTTTTAAATTTTCAACTGTAAAAGTTGCAGAAGTCATTATTTATACATCAACAACAGCCATCAAACTCCCAAACAATTTCATTGTTCCAAATAGTGTTAGTGACGGCTAATTTATTTTGAATCTAATCTTCTGCAATATAACCTTACTGTCTGGAAAGTATAACCTTTAATTATACTGTCTGGAAAGTGACTATATACATAAGAATGCTCTCCAGAAGAACTAAAATAGATTTGATATAAACAGTCAGTCAAAATGATCAATTCAAAACGTTTTGCCATGGTTTTGTAAACATATGGATAACGAATGTCATCAAATTTTGCTAAAATTTCAAATGCGATGGGCATCAATTTCCCCTTAGTGATGGTAATATTTCCGAGTTATCCAAATTAACATAAATCTATCAGCTATATAAAGATTTTGCCTTAAATTTTAAAAGGGAAAATAGTTATCTGTAGAGGTTTGGGTACAAAAACTATTCTTTTGTTTTAAGGGTTTTTGTTTTAGTTGTTATAAGAATATACGTTATTTTTAACGTAATCGTTATGAAATAACATCAAGGTTTACGTCAAACTGGTGACACTTTAAAGGTTGAGAAAACCTTTATTATAATCATCATATTACGATCTTGATAATAAAAGTTTTCTCAACTTATAAAGTGTCACCGATTTGATGTAAACCTTGATGTTATTTCATAACGATCACGTTAAAAATAACGTTTTTTGATACATAATAGACCTGAATATTTATACATTGCCTTACATTGGAGTTTTTATTTTAATAGTTACCTATATTTTTTCCATGTTTAATAATCCTAATGTACGGTCAACTCTATTTTTTAAATTAGTCGGTATTGGCTTTTATCACACTACCATGATAACTATAGAGATACAACTTGGAACATTAACTTGATACATCGTCATAGATAAAACGTGCAATGCTGATTAATTTTTTAATGTTAAATTTATTTTACTAAGGTGCACGTGTGATGTACAAAATTGATGATTGCTATGTTTATTCGTTTAGCAGCTGATCTACCTAAGCTTATGCTTCGGGCCTTTATATAACAACGGTTGGGTATATGAATGTTAACGGGCCACGACATTAATACTTCATTTAATGTGCATGTCAGGGCAGACAATAATCGTTGCTGATTACTTTCTAGAGTTTAGATCGATGTTATACAATACAACGACAAAAGTCCCCCCCCCCTCGTTGTACATTTCGGTTCAGGCCCAAAAAGATAAATTCGTCAGTTGACTCATGAAGTAATTTTGATTTATTAAATAAATTTTAAATATTCATAAAGAAAGCAACGACTTTCTATAAAAATAAATATGATTTTATGACTAAGTGTAGCACACATACCTATTGCACTTTTATAAAGTCATCAGGAAAAGACATCCATTGTTGTGCAATTTTAATAATATTTACATAACATAACTACCTACCTGTTAAACAAAACGTTTGCTTTCGGAAATTACATCTTTGCAAAAATGTAATTCACGGAACGAGTAATTCAATAATTAATACCGCCTATTAATTTGGTAGGTAAGTCTTCAATTTAAAAAAATACCTATTTCGTCATTATTTAATCAGAAAGTTCACGTGAAATTCTCTTATGTTTTACATCCAATGATCGATTACGTTTTAAAGTAGAGAAAGTTGTTACAACACCATTGCATCTCTCTGCTCAAGATCAAGATAATGTTGTACACTTACCAACTTGAAATGTTTCGTTACCAAATATCATGGATCGAACTAAATTTCTGTATTTATGTAATCGTTAATAAAACGCTACGCTTGCACTATATTATTATCTGTAACAAGTTAAAGAAATCGCTGTGGTATAAACCCAAGTAAAAGCATTATAATTTTATTTTGTTACGCCTGAAAAAATTATCTGTATTTATAAGCCACACTTTTGGCTTAGTAATTTTTGCGTGTGAAAATTGCGGAACTTACATACCGATTCTCATCGGCGGCGTTTCTCAAAATTTATTTTGAAGGTCAAGGACGCTTAAGTAGGTGTATAATAATTTGGTTGGAGAAAAGTGAAATTTCTTTTTAATGAAGATTTCAACAATCCCAATTTATATGAGTTTTTAAAGATACACAGTGAAAAGGACTACAAAATCAGTTTGATATGCAGTTTATAAAAAAAAAATTTGATAAATAAATATTGTAATTTAAACTAACTCAATATAATTAATAATATGTACCAACATTGTACGTATGTAGGTAAACCAGTGAGTTCTCACCTCCCACAAAACCCCTTGGCTTTTATGTTTTTGTAAAAAAGAGTAAGTACTAAAAAAACCTCTCCAAAAGAAGTTGATATTATGTGATAGTAGCACACTTGAGGCATATTAATTTTGTGTAGTTCACCTTGATCACGGTGCAGTCACCTAACGACATATATTTATTGTTGCAATAATATTCTTGCACTTATACCTTTAGGCAATATAATATTATATGCTACTACTAATTTAATTACATATGCAATGCAGAACTTTTAGTGTTGAAATTACGAAAAACGATTACAAGTTAAACAAAAAATATAATTTTATACAAAATATGATATACATATATTTGTCAATCAATATAATTATTATCGATGCAATAATAAGAAGAACGTCTAAGAGTGAAGCCAACAAACAGAGCAATCCAGTTTTTTAAAAGAATGTCTACATATTACTATTTTATATCTACCCAAACTTACGGAAGCGAAACATGTCACTTAACAAAAGGTAATGAAAATTGTCTGCAGAATGCGGAAATGAAGTCTCTCCGAGTATTAGCGGAATACAGAAGGACGGACAGAAAGCGGAACATTGACATAAGAGATGTACCAATTTGAAATATTTTTAGCCTATGACTATGTAAACGAATGTAATACAGAAATTACTGACTAACATTTGGAAAGCATGGACAATTCCAGTAAGCTTAATTTAGAAATTTTTGTAAAAGTACAAACCAATGAGTAGAATAATGTAGATGAGAGTAATGATGATTATTTATGCAAAATTTTGAGTATTTCCTCAATTACATGTTACATTATGATATTACCCTTATTAATAATTAAAAGTTTTAAATGCTTTCTTTGCTATAGATATTTATGAATATAAACTCAATTACTTACTGTTCAAAGACATATTCATATTTTGAAACATGCAATCAAAAATTGCATGTTTAAGAACTAATTATGCATAAAAATTTCACGTCTCCTGATAAACACTTATGATGAAATCTCATTAGCTATTTAATAAATTTCTTTCTATTTTTTATCCTTATCGAATGTTAGTGTAAATTATTCTTTTTTAACGACCCGAGCTGCAGTTTTTCTAGTGTGACAAAAATATTGTTGAACAATTACTTACGATATCATTATTTATTCATGAAACGCATTGCTTTTGGATATTTGAACAACATTAATATGTTACTGCAAATTTTGTTTTATGTAGTATACTTAATTAATATTACTTTACTGCCGGTGATAGGCGGCACTAAAAATAAAGTAAAAAGGTGGCGGAACTGATGCCAAGCATAACAATAATTTCATCAACAGAAAAGTAAAATTTTAAGTTAAATAGGAGTACAAATAAGTTTCCGCCGTTTTTCATCAAAAATTGGGAATTTATTGTGGAAGAACGGTACATTATCAGCAACTACTTTTTCCATCTCGCAGGCAACATTTGGATACCACGTCTGAAGAACTCTTTATCTTTTGAAGCTATCCACGAATCAGCCCAATTTTGGTATCTTTATAGATGTAAAGTGCAGCTCATACAGACCATGTGCCATCAACCGGAATAAATGATAGTCGGGCGGCAATGTCTGGTGAAAAAAGGGCGGGTGAGGTAACACTTCCCAATGAAGTGTTTTCAAATATTTTTTGACCAGAACCGCAACATGCGGACGAGCATCATCATGTAGAAGAATAATTTTATCGTGTCTGGAGTAGCAATAAGTGCTTTTTTCCTTCAGAGCTCAATTCCGAGCAACTCATAATACATGACACCCAGCTGATCTCACCAAATACACAGCATGAGGCTTTTTCCGTGAATATTCTGTTTTGCTGTTGATGTTGAAGCGTGGCCAGGTAGTCCCTTTCTCCTTTTGGATTATCATAGTGCATCGCCAATGACGAGACGATCTAAAACCCTTTTTCATGCCTAGCAAACAGTATTTCACTCATGCATAATCGGCGAGAGGTTAACCGCTGGTGAAGTTTTTGTACACATCTCATGAAGTACATGAAGTACTTCGTGGAACATCCTCCAGTGCCTCTGCAACGGAAGATCTTCAATTTACTTCTGAAAAAAATAAACTACTCGATCCGGGGGGTCTGGGGAGCGTGGAACACCCTCCAGTGCCTCTGCAACGGGAGATCTTCAGTTTACTTCTGATAAAATAAACTATTCAATCCGGGGGTCTGGGGGTGTGGAACACTCTCCAGTGCACAAATTTTGGAATGAAAAACATTGCAGAACATGCAGAACCCCAGATCAAGTAGTTTACTTTCTATGAAGTAAACCGAAGATCTCCGTTGCAGAGCACTGGGGTGTTCCACAGACTCCCGTTTAGATAATTTATTATTATTAAAGTGAATTAAATATTTAAACATATCTTAAGTTTATTAAAATTAGCTATGGTCAAGTAAATGAGTTTAATTTTAATTTGACAATTAATTATAAATTCCGTACCCTTGGGAAGCAGATCTCTGCAACAAAATAAAAAATAAACTACTTAATCCGGAGGGGTCTAGAAGGTGTGGAACACCTTCCAGTGCCTCTGCAACGGGAAATTTTCAGTTTACTAATGATAAAAAATAAACTACTTGATCCGGGGGGGTGTGGACCCTCCATTTCTCAAATTTTGGAATCCCGTGAATGCTTAATTCTGCTTACTGCTGAATTATATGAAGTACGAAGAAGTATGCAGAATTATCATGAATTACGTTAAGTGTGAAGTTAATTGTACACGATTTCCTCTAGCGGTTGACCCCTCGATAATCGGCGTTCAACATCTCTCAGCTTCAGTTCGCATGAAACCTTGTTTTGAATCATCCTAACAATGTTAAACGATGTGAAACTTCTTACTGAATCACTTCTAATGTAAGTGCAAGTTCTTTTTGCGTTTGAGATGAATCTTCCTCCAACAATGCTTCCAATTCCGTGTCTTCGTACGTTTTTGGCCTTACACTGGGATCTTTGTCCTCTACGCCAAAATCATCGTTTTTAAACTTTTAAAACTACTCACGACAATTGCTCTCACTTAGCAACTATTTCATATGCTTCTACAAGCAATCGATGCGTCTCAGCTGCAGATTTTTTTAAATTGAAGAAGTAAATTAAAAGTTTCCGCAAATTATGCTTATTTGGCACAAATTTAGACATTTTCAAACGAAAAAAATATATGATGCTGATACTTTAAGGTTATGTTGTTACTAAATGACCAAACTTACTTTAAGCCGTCTTTCATCTGCCAATTTTAACCAAACCTTGTACAGTACCATCTTCCTTAAAACGGCGGAAACTTATTTGTACTTCTATAAATGAATCGCATAAAATATGATGTAAACACCTACCAAGCGACTTATCCGACAATAGTTTCAGGTTAGGTGAGGACGGTTTTTTCTTGCCACTATTGAAAATTAACTACCTGTTGAAATGCATATAAACTGGCAAAAACAACATTTTTGCAGAACTTTACCGACTTAGAATAAAAAATGCAAGATCTAAATTGCACCCAAATATTAACCGACTTGTCTGATTTAGTGTAAACTAACTCAATAGTACGGAAAGCAAAACGGCAACACGGAGCAGCTAGTAAATCTAAATAAGGAAAATATGGAGGTTTAGATAAAAAAACAACACTGAGCGACGAAGAAAAATAAAAAGGGAAATGCTGTCGGGGAATAGAGCGTATCACGCTAACACGCACTTGCTGAGTGATGATAAACACATATCAAGGTCAATAAGGTTTAATAAGAGCAATAGTCACGTATGTATCGGAGATCATGTGTATCACAAATAAAGAAGAATAAAATCTAGAACCACGAATAGTTAGAACATACTACATAAGCAAAAGTAATGTGGGAGTGGTTTAATCGCGTAAAATAAAATAGTTCTAACACATAAACACAGCGCATAATAGAAATCCTGGAAGACCGAAAATAAGATGGTGGAATCAAGTGTAAGAGATTTGAAGAAGATGGAGGTTGAAAATTATAGAGAGAGGGTGAATGGCAGACAGGTTCAAAGTACAACTGCAATAGAGACAAAAGCGTACTGAAGAATAAAAAAGTGAAAGGTAAAATTAGCATGGCAACTAATTCACCCCAATAAACTGCTATGTTAAGTTTCTCAAAGAGGCAGTTAAAGACCACGAGGTAAAATCAAAAACATTTCATTATAATATTTGATGTTTGTATTATTCATTATTATATTATTAGATACGAGTATATTTACTATATAGTAATATATTGTTTATAACAAGCAAAAGTACTTTTCCGACCTTCCAACGTAAAAAAATATTATAATTAATAATTAACATTACTTTTACTGCTCGCGACGGACGGCACTAAAAGTTTATATCAAGTGTTGGCTAATCAGCGCTATGGTAGTCACTCACTTACAGATGTTGACTAATATCCTGTAGTCTGCAGGCTAATTTTCAGTACATCATGACTTATTTCGGCAAAACTTGACCGTATTTTTGGAGTAGGAAATATTTGATATTTATTTAAATTCAAATATTTACGCTGCATTGGAGAAGGAAGTTTTATTATTGTAATGAGAGTACTGATGTCAAACAAACCGAAGTATTTTGTGCAAACTTTGAGTTATGAAAATTTTTAGCTTCACAGCTAATTTCCCTTCTAAATGAAGGAATTAAGAAATCAGGTTTATTTCGAGATGAAAACTATTGAATGGATTGGTGGCAATTATAACATAACTACATAATTAAACTTTTATTGTTTGAACTGATTAAATTTATTTGTAAAAATCGGCATTGCGATTTGGAACTAGCAACGATAAGTTTAAAGAGATAATATTATTATTATTATTATTATTAAACTGAACGGGTGTGGTTCTGAGCCCACTTGCATTAAAGAAGTATAATTATTGTTATTATATAGTATACACATTGTCATATACGAAATGTAAAAATGATTTGTCATGATAATGGTGATTTTGTGAATTTTACATGTAAATTAAAAGTTCCTTCACTTGAATTTCAAGTAAATACATAAGTAACTTCATTATGTGTATTTCTAATGTAGGTACATACATAATATGTAAATGAGTATCTAAAAGTACTAAATAAACAAAAAAAATAATTAAAAAATCAACAAACAAAATTTTCACATAATTTGTTACTTACTATTTAATTATAATGGTAAACAACTCAAAATACTACGACGTACATACATATCAGAAGCAGATCTTTCAATTCTTTGCTAAAGATTTCTTTTTTTAATGCAAGGAAATTTAAAACATGCAAAGCCATATTATCTACAACTAATGGGAAAATTTTCTACAAAATCACATCTCATATTTAAAAATTCGATAACTAAATTTTCAATTCTAGTATTTAATACGAACCTTACACCATAAATTATATTGTCAATATTACTTCAATTCTTGAACATATTCTTAAACCTAGGGCCATCAAAGTCCTTCGATTCCATCGATTGCTGTTTTATTTTGGGATCTTGTAAATTAATTTACCTAAGTTTCATTCATAGTAAAAGCATGGCTCAAGAAGTCTGCGTCTTCGCAGCACAGCTTGATCGCGATGTTGCCACTTTTGTCTCGATGATATTTTTTTCCTTTTTTTCAATTTTCTGATTTACGCTATCTTGTCATGAACTACATCGACGTTTTCGGAGATAAACACAGAAATGGGTTTACGCAATTTCATTATTTTCATCTTTATCGAAAAATTAATTTTTTTAAAGCATGATACAATTTAATTTTCATTCTCATATGAAATAGTAAACATTATTTTCTTAAGATAGCAACGCCAAAATGTAAATTTGGATAAATTAGAAAAATTAATTAAAACAAAATTTTAAAATAATTTGGAAATTTTAGAAATGCAAAAAAGATGAACATAGTCGACCTGAACTACATCTACAACCTAGTGTGTTGTAAAAAAGATGTCTACTTGTTAGATTTTCATTGGCCTATCACCTCAACTATATTTTCTTTAATTACAGATACTTACTGATTGCTCTATATTCCAATATATCGATTTTCTCATTTATGGTCGATATGCTTTCTCTGAAAGCTTATTGCACGACAATGCTTCCACTTTTTAAAGTATAATTTCACAGTGATATTTTTATTATCACAAAATCACGATTTCGGATTTTTCTAGAAATAATCGTTTTATAAATTGTACTTCTCAATGCATGTAATTTTGATGTTGTTGGTATTATATGCTTATAAAACGTTAATTTTGGATTTACCCAATAGTAATAGTTTGGTAATATCGGACTTTACCTAAATTAAATGCATGATTCAAAAGTACAACATAATACATACAATCCTGATATTTTCATATTAAGCACATCCTGCTAGGTACGAATCTTGATTGAGAAATCAAAAACTATTAATAGCAACCCCAAATTTGAATTTGGAGAAATTTAAAAATAATTATAAATAAAATTTTTTGGAATTTTTAAAAATGACAAACATAGTCGACCTTAACTATAATTGAAAAAAAAAATAGTTGAGGTGATAGGTCAGTGTAATCTACTAAGTAGATGTCTTTTCACGACATATTATCAACAAAATATCCGAACATTCTGCCGTTTGGATGTTTTGTTAGTAATATGTTGTGAAAAGATAACTACTTGGTCGATTACACTGGCCTCTCACCTCAACTATATTTCTTTTTCAATCAACCATCAAAAACTGTACTGAATTTTCCCAAGACAAGTGAAACATCCGAGGGTTAACCGCTGGTGAAGTTTTTGTACACATCTCATGAAGTACATGAAATCTCATGTGAAGTAACATAAAGTAATGGTAAAATACATGAAGTACATGTAAAGTAGGTAAAATAGGATTCAAGACAAATCAAATTAAAAAATGGCTACACAACAAAAAAGAAATTTAAGACAATCAATTACAAGAAGTGCTTTAAGTAAAACAATTTTTAAATCTTTATTTTTTCGGAAAATTCTAAAAAGAAACAGCATCAATCACAGCACCAATTAATGAACATCAATCCTCTTCCATTGCAAATTTTTAATTCAAAAAAGTCTAAATCTATTGTGCATTCTTTATTTTGGGTTGGATCTTTTTTGCTTTTGAATTATTTAAAAAATTAGCTGGGGTGGGGAGACCTGAGACCCCTCCCAATTTTGAAAATAATCTTAATATTTGTTGGTGCTTGATTGTACATAGTTTAGTTTTGCTTTATCTTTTTTTACTACCCCTAAGAATATCTCATAATTTTTTAAAACTAAAACGGTAGCTGAGAGTTTCTACTAAATTTTCAAACTTTTAATATGTTTGCCTGCATTGTAATATTTGGGTACTGAAGGGTGTTTCACACCCCCGGGATTAAGTAATTTATTTTTATCAGAAGTAAACTGAAGATCTCCGTTGCAAAGGCATTGGAGGTGTTCACACCTCCCAGACCCCCAAATAAATTAATTTATTTTTATCAGAAGTAAACTGAAGATCTTTTGTTGCCGAGGCACTGGAAGATGTTCTACGCCCCCCGATTAAGTAGTTTATTTTATATCAGAAGTAAACTAATGATCTCCCAATCCAAAGGCACTGGAGGGTGTTCCACAACCCCCAGACCCTCCGGTTTAAATAATTTATTTTTATTAAAAGTGAATTAAATATATAAGCGTATTCTCAAGCTTTTTAAAGTTTGTTATATCTCTGAAACGAGAAATCTTCAGTTTACTTTTGATAAAAGATAAACTACTCAATCTGGGGGATCCTGGGGGTGTGGAACACCTTCCAGTACCTCGTCAACGAGAGATCCTCAGTTTACTTCTGATTAAAAATAAACTACTCAATCCGGGGGGTCCTGGGAGTGTGGAAGATTCTTCAGAGCCTTTGCAACGGAGATCTTTAGTTTACTGATAAAATAAACTACTCGATCCGGGGGTCTGGGGTGTGGAACACCTCCAGTCAATATTTTAGAATAAATAATATTGCAGAATATGCAGAACCCCTGGACCTCCGGATCAAGTAGTTTATTTTTATCAGAAGTAAGCTGAAGATCTCCTGTTGCAAAGGCACTGAAGGGTATTCTATACCCCTGGATTAAGTAGTTTATTTTATATCAAAGTAAACTCAAGATCTCCCGTTCCAAATGCATTAGAGAGTGATTCACACTTCCCAGACCCCCGGTTTAAATAATTTATTTTATTAAAAGTGAATTTAAATATTTAATCCGGGGTCTGGGGATGTGGAACACCTTTCAGTGCCTCGGCAACGGGAAAGCTTCAGTTTACTTATGATAAAAATATACTACTAGATCTGGGGGTCTGGGGAACACCCACTAGCGCACTAATTTTGGAATCTCGGTAAGTCTCTGAAATACTGATGAAGTACGTGAAATACAATGAAGTAGGTGCAGTACCGTGAATTATTGATGAAGTACGGTGAATTACTGGTGAAATACGTGAATTCCGTGAATTACTGCTGAATTATATGAAGTAAGAAGTATGGATAATTATTATGAAGTACGTGAAGTGTGAAGTTAATTGTACACGATTTCCTCTAGCAGTTGACCTTGAAACATCAGTAATTCTATTTTGAAATATTATTTGAAAAAGTGCAGTAATTACTGTTAAAACACCTATTTATTACATCTTATTGAATTCATAACAGCTTGTTATTTTAAATTTATTGAGAAATTGTCTAAACAAAGGTTTTTGCAGTTTTATAAGTCCTGAAAAACTTTTAACATTATAATATAATTTGTTATTGTATAACAAAGTTTAATTTTTTGTTTATATTTTTACGTCTAAGTACCTAATTGTGGTATTGAATAGTGCGTGCAGGTATAAAATTACATAATTTTGTTGTTAATATTTAATAAAATAGTGTTAAGTAGCTACATAATTTCGTATTAGTTATTCAAGTCCTCTGTAATTTAGTTTTCAAAAAAACTTTTTGCACGCAAGATTTAATTTCTTCGATCCTCTTTGATCTAATAGATCTTGATAACTCTCTGATGTCAGAGATTTCATGTTCGAAACATTCAGATATGCTCTCCAAGAAGATCTCAGAAATATGTCTTAATTTATAGGTAATAGTTGTTTGAAAAACTTGAGTTATTCTTAATGACCATGACCGACACAGCTTGCATATTTAAAATGAGATCAAACAAAAGCCAAGTACAACAATTTCAATACAAATATCAGATAAATTTATAAAATACTATTACATACACTAATGTATATACATACCTATATATCTACTGCTATTATATAATCTCTTTTATTAAAGTAAAGAGGTAGTGTAATATCAATTTCCTGAAATAAATAAATATTTTAACAATATTATTAGCATCATTACTTTCTGATAAAAATAAGTAGATAATAATATTTTTTGTAATGTAGGTAAGTATAATAAGTGTAATTAATTATAACTTTGTACAATTTCAAACACACGTAAGTGCTTATACATATTATGTAAACTTGAAACCCATTGGGAAATTTCGGGAAATTCCAAAAATGATTGTGGTGTGATTTAACTTATATAACTTCTTAGGAAGTGCATTGCTCTACTAGTCACCTATATTACACACCGTGATTCGACTAAACTTAAATAAAACTCAGATTAAATGAAAGTAAAATTAAGACTACTAATTACCCAACTGTATACTAAACTAAATTTAAGTCATAATTTTTAATTGCTTCATACATATTTAAACAAAATAATAGTACACGTTGTAAATTCTAGTACGTCTATAATTAATTATTTATATTAAAATTTAAATGAACCGGAAGTAAAAATGATTAACCATTTAATAATCCTTCGTAAATAATATTATTAATTGACGTGCCTATATAATTTATTCATTAAAAATTGATGAAAAGATTTTGCATTGACAGCATTCATATTTTAGATTACGTACCCATTCAATAAAGTATAAAATAAAAAATGTAAAAATTAAAACATAAATTATTTACATCATATTAACTCAAGGGTACATTTTTTTCGGCAATGTGAAGATGATCAACAATTTTTTTAAATGGCAACCAAATTTGTTTCTATTGTGTAACGTTAGGATTAAAAAAAAAATTTCATTACCATCAAATTAAAAGTAATGCCTACATGATTTAGTCTCTCTTGAAATCAATACATTTTATGCAAACAACTTTCCCAAATTTTGTAAACAACAACAACTCTCGATAATATTTCAATTTTGTTTCTTACTTTTAAAAAATGTCTAGGTTATGTTCTAAATATTTTAAAAGTAAGAAAAACTTGAAAAAATACTATTTTTGTAATCATATAAAGCAGTACAATACTGCTGGCTCTTTCAGACCCAGAACTTAATTTTTTTTGTACTGCAAATAATTAGCAAAATTATTGTATGGATTATTTTTTAATGAATTAGAAAGTTATTTTTTTATAGGTATATGTATCAATTACGATCAATGAGACCAAAATTATGTTCTCAAAAACAGACTCTTTAATACTGTAAGATTGATATATTACATAATCTTAAATTAATTTTTTATGGCAATTACTTACTCTCTTTCGACGCTATTACATGAAGCATTTTTCTAACCTTGCCCAGAGCCTTCCGTATAATAATATTTTGAGATTATGACCAACCTCTATAATTAACGAAGTTTCCTGAATTTTGCTACTTCTTTCCCAAACATTCATTTTTAATTAAAAATTCACTTTAATAAAGTGTTTGTTTACAGAAAAAATTACCATAAGTAAAATTACCATACCTCATCGTAGATAATAGCATGAATATTAGAAATTTTTATTGCCCATAAAATTAAGACGTTTAAAATATTACTTTGTTAAAAACTTTGCTTAATAACAAATAAAGACAAAATAATATTAACTTAATAAATTTTATACTTTTAAAGAATTGAAAATTGGTAACTTTTGAATCGGTAAATGGGCCAAGCGGCAGTATTTGCCAGCTTAGTGAATTTTGTAATTTTGTAGAAGAAAGATTATTGTAAATAACGCATGTAAAATTGTTTAAATATTAAGATTAATAAATTAATTATTCATTGGTAATTGAAAGGAAAATTGATAAATATCACTATTTTTGTTTTAAACATACCATCACATTAAAAATTGTAATTTTAAAAATACAATATAAAAGTTAATTATTGTTAAATAATAACCAATAAATGTACAATAAAATTTTATAAATAAAAATTATTAACATTATACAAGGTAACAGGTACGAGAAGTATACTTGAAATGTTTATAGTAGCTAAGTGAAATCGGGTCCATTAAAAATGACAGCAAAGTAAAATGTTTACCGCGAATTTCAACCAATACAGGTGACTTGTGAATTCAATAAATAAAATTTTAAAAAAAATGCAACACAGGGATTTGAATTTGAATTTAGCGCTTCCACAAACCAAAAATACATACCTACGTTTTCTACCTCGTCATTTAATTGTAATTGTTTAAAGATTGTTTTTGTTTAAAAATCAAAAATACCCATACGTTGTAAACCAAAATATGGTAACCAAATTTTTCAAGTTCTTTTAAAAAGATGGACTCACAAATCATGAAAAAATTAATCTACTTAACAAAATTAGTACAATTTAAAATATGATAAAGTTGGCTATCTCCATAAAATTACATTTTGACTTCTTAAGTTTGCCCAAATTAACAAGACGATATAAGAAAACACAAATTAAATTAACTTGAAAAGTTATTGTTTGCCAAAATTTTGGATTTTATAATAACGACAGCCAGTTAATGATATTCGTCAAAATTCATTGAGATTAAATCAATCAATGAAACGAGAAAAATTTTACTTTGTTTATTGAGATGTTTTGATACATAGAAATTGGCTTTTAAAAGCATTTCTCGGGCTCGCATAATTCTGCTTAGGTTTGTGTATATACATAACGGATCGTATTTTGTTTACTTTGTTTATTTTTTTTACATAAAATAATTAAAAATAAAGTAAGTTAACATTTTTTGGAAAATAATAATTTTTTTTATCCTAAATTAATAAAAATTTGTGCGTTAACGGTTAAGGACCAAGAATACTTTGCAGAAGTGTTACCTTTGACCAAAATTTGACTAAAACTTTTATTTTGTCAAGGTTTTCCGTTTTATAAACATCAAATATGCGATTATGAAATTCAAATTCGGGGCTTAAGCATTAGTGAGTGCTACATATATGTTTATGAATACGGCTGTAAGTGACCCCTTTTTACATAAATAAAACAATATTATAGATAACGACCAACAGTATAGCGTGAAGCATACACGGGTCGACTACGAAGCGTAAGCTCGTAGTTCGAATCCTGTTCGCGTTAGATACACTGTTGTGATCAAAATGTCCAATATCGATCTTGTGGACTATGGGAAAGGCAACGGAAAACCACCCCATGTATATACTTCCTGGTAAATTCATCTTGGCTTCGGCCAAATTGAATCTTGAAAATTGAAAAATCTTCTTCTGTAATTAATGATCTTGTTACTCTTTGACGTTAAAAAAAATTATAATTAATTTATTTATTTATTTTTTTAATCAAACGCGACTAAACCGAGAACATGAACTAAAATGACTCCATCTCAGAATCGCAGGAACTTGACTTGCTTATTGCTATAAAGAAAACTGAAGGGTTTTAAATAAAACACAAATAGAAGTAATACGGTTATAATTAAAAATCCAAAATTCACCCATTACCAAGTTTTTGGTATGGGGGTAAAACAAAGTTCAACCTATAATATTAACTAGATTATACTTAAACTAAACTAAGCTAAAATTTAATATTTAAACAATAAAGCAGATTATGATTTACGTTAACATTAAGTTACTATAATATTCAAGTTAAATTAATTACACAGATCAACATGAATTCAAAAAAAGTAAATTTTATATTAAATTTAAAACCAAAGAACAGATAAATAATTGTCTAAAAGGATGCACTAATTCGATAACCGATTATAGAAATAATGAAATAAACCAAAAGAAGAGAACATACTAGGATTACCTTGATTAAATAGCAGGTGTAACCACGATAACACTTAAAAACAGCTTCGACAGCATGTTTGGTAACCACATGATGACCAAGTTGAATAACACGAATCTTTGCCCATTCTAACATTTGTCGGACCGCCACAAGTAAATTAAGTTAATATAAAACTAGCTTCATTATTAGCAGTTCACCTGACCGTACATTATTTTTAATATACGAGAGTTCACAACAGATAATTTTAGGTAAAGACAGTTCAGTTAATGTAGAAAACCTGACCGTAATCGTTATTGATACGAGAGTTCACACACAATAGAAAATTAAAGATAAAGATAGTTTTAACGGTTATTATTTTACTTTTCCGGCACTTGTAAATATTAGATAAAGGTAATTTACGTAATGAGATCTACCTGGCGAAACTTAACAAATGTCACACCATAATTTGAACACAACACAGAAGATTTTGTTTGTTCTTTGAATAACAAATTGAGCTCCCATCATCCTGCTTTGATGGGCGCTCCGGTAGATCTGCCCTTAATTTTAACCTTTCTTCAGGGTTGAAAGAAATGTCCCGTTATCATTGGTCCATTTTAGGTCACTCTCTTTGCAAGTTAAATCGAGTTTCAACTTGCTTGTAGAAATGCACCAAAAAAACAGTAAAGTAAAATAATTTTATAATAAAATAATAATAAATAGTAAATAATTTTAACGGATTTTAAAAAAGATAAGAAAGTATACTAAATGAATTTGAAAGGCACTAAAAGACAAAAATTCTAAATTATGAAATTAATAATTTTAAATTTTAATTAAATAAAAATTGAAAGTCCAACAATAATAAATAAATTAGATGTCAAAAAGTAGTGGAGAGTTGGGTTTCTGATCGAATTGGTCCTCTCACAAGGTGCTAGCAACATCTTTGAGGTATTAGATAAATGCTCAAGTACCCTCTTTAGGAAAGGGTAAATTATATTATAATAACAAACTACAGAATAAATCCCTTATCAATCGTCGAATAATGTTTATAAAATAACTTAACACACCAAAATGTCAGCTATCCGACCATTTTGAGAACCGCTGCAGTAAATCTACAGAAATAACGTTGTATCAACTAAAACCTAAGAAAAGTAGCAGCTCTTATTTAAATAAATCTTATAACACTTATAACTAATTAATACCTTTTCATCTATTACTATACATTAAATAAAATTAATTAACTCAAATTATCCTTTATGAAATAAATTTAATTAGAAGGACCCCATATTAAACGTAGGCACGAAATAACCAACTTAATCGTAATCGAATACGAATCCAATATGAAAGTCATTATTTAAAAAAGCTTATTTCTAATTAGGACAAAAGATTTGCAAATAAATCAATTTTCCTGATCAATAATAATGAATTTAATTATTTTACTTATATTATGATGTTTTTACAGTATAATAAGAAATTATCTAATTTAAATTTATGTTTTAGAATTGTTCAAGAAATTTCTTTATTAAATTTCTTTAATAAACGCGCCAATTTCTTAAGATATACGTAATTGGAAGGCAAAATAAACGTATAAAAGTTGTTCGTCTGTGCGTACACTAAAAAAAATCTTCTAAGGCGCTTCTTTTTTCTAAATAGTTCTAACCCTAAAAGTTGGTTGGTTCCTAAAAAATAGAATGTTTTTGAAACGAAACTTTGTAGTTGCTAGTAGTATTTTTAATTTTTTTAATAATAAATAAAAAGGGTCAAAGTTTTCGAAAAGTTTATTTTTCGGTAGTTTCATTCAAAGCCTTAGAAATGTTAAACTTTGTTTTCAATATATACACATAAAAGTAGCCTTCAAGACAAAAGAAAAATATAAAAGTTTTAAATTTTCTGGTCCGCATTATCAGATGTACACAGATAACATTTCATAGGCAAATCTGCTTATAAAAAAAATTTAAATACTTGAAATATCCCTAAAAATTAAAGTTAAAAAAATGTATGTTTGATATTCTTTAAGTTATTTCAAAGATGTACAAAGATAATCATAAATCAATTAACGATGTTCGTACTTGTAACTAGAGGAAACTAGGAATTAGTATCAATTCTCTAATAAAATTGCTTTAAAAACGCCGAATAAATCCGTTAGTGGTGCAATATAAGATTGTACCACTACTTATAGCGGGTGGCCGGCCGCAAACCGAAACATAGATAATTAATATAGGAAATTTAAAATTTCTGCTTCCTATTATAACGAATTTTTATAAAAAATTCGAAAGATATTTTTTCGGCGTGTTAAAATAATATGTACATTTAGCATTTTGTTGTATTTTTATTATTACTAAAAATACGAATATAAAATTTAAAATAACGTTTTTTAAAACCTCGCTTATAAAAAAATTTTGTTTTAAATAATACCTTATGATACCTTTTTACAATGAAAATCTCTGCTTTAACACAGTACAGACTGTTTGCTTCTTTGCAATAAAAATTTATACTTACATTTCCTTACATTATTTTTCATTTTGACAAAAATATGTTATGTACCTTATGTACTTACATAATATCTATTGAAAGCAAAAATCTTCTCAAAATTTAACTTAAAAATTCTAAGAAAATTAATTTCTAATGTTGGCCTCGATATCAAATCAATTGGGAAACTTAATTAAATTTGTCACTCCAATATTCAATTACATTGGTAAATGCATTAAATTTTATTACAAATGCTGCAATAATTACTTAACCTTTAACTGAGAACGTGTGCTCTCAATTTCTCTATGAAATTTTGAATTTGATGACATTTTTAACTTAAAACTTGATCCAACTTAATTAATTTAATTGTTTATTTTATAAGTTTGTTAATTATAATAAATGCTTAATAAGGGCTTAGTTTACAAAATTTTCTAGAAATTAAATTAATTTTGCTTGAACATTTAACTTTTATTTCAAATGGTAATAAATAGATTATTAATAAAATTTAATTATAAACAAATTTAGACCATACTATTAATTTAAAAATTTAAATTTAAGGTAATAACAGATATTATGTAGCTACATACTGTATGTCCCATCTATAAATATTTCAACAGCAAATTAGGACTGAACAGACAATAATAAGAACAACACATTAAAATTAAATTATGAAATTTAAAATTGGATTAAATTGAAATTAAATTGTACTCGATTGGAACAAAAGTAACGGAACAATCACATCAAGTATAATTATTATTGACTTATATAATATAAATACAATACGTAAGTATCTCAATCAGTGTTTACGAAGAAATGTTTTTTATGTTGAATACGAAAAGCACATTAAAAGTGTTGAAATACAGATATGGTAAAACTACAAAGTAATGTTATGCCTATGTATGTACGTATGTATATGTTTGTTGTTTGTACGCTAGAGTAAATAAATAAATACAAATTAATATTAAGTAAGGCAAGGTCGCCACATTAGAAGTAACTATTATTTTAAATTATAATTTCTCGAAACAGTATTCTACAGGTAGTACTATATAAAATAAATGATTTTAAAAAATGACATATTATGTAGCAATATAAAAAATTAAATTATTAAAGGAAAGTGTTGTTAAGTAACGAAAGTAACGAAAAAGAAAGCTTTTTTAATTAACTCGCATTAAATGATTGTTTTTATGTTAGTTTTTTTTGCACTATAATTTAATGTTCAGCTTTTTTCAACAGATTTTTTTTGTGTTAGCTCTAAGTGTGAACAAAACTTACAGCAAAAGGGATGAACAAATAACCGTCGTTTGCCTAAATAAAAATACTCCCCAATTTAATTCAAATTTTCCAAAAGTACCTCGAAGAATCCAGCCCTCCCCCTCGCCAAGCGATATTAGTTTAAAATTAGTCAAAAGTTTATGCGAATTTGTGCCTTCCCCAAAACCAACAAGACAACCTGTCTTAAAATTCTGACTACGACTACAGATGCTACCGATTCTTATGATGTAGCTGTTCTCACTATCCTTCTTAGTATAATTTCTCACGTATTCACGTAGTCCTTTTTTTAAGCTCCAAATTTGAATTTCGTATTCGCATATTCGATGTTTACAGAACGGAAAAACTTGGCAAAACGCAAGTTTTAGTCAAATGTTGGTTTAAGGTAACACTTTAGTCAAGTATTTTTGCCCCTTAACCACTAAACTTGCGTTTATGAAACATAAATCGGATGCTTAAGTAAACGGTGTTCTAATGGCTTGGATCGATGTTAATTGTGAATGAGGCTTAAACATTGGAGGTTTTGACAAGTGATTTGACAATGTTCAGTCAGACAATTTCAACCATACAAAGATTAACAATGTCTATTCCGAAAATGGACGTTTACACAAAAATACATATCGCGCACTCCGCAATTTTTTTGGTTACCATAATCGACCAACCAAGAGTGCAATTGGGAAAATTGTTCAAAATTCAAACAATCTGGATCGGTGGCAGATGTGAAAACACCATCGCGTGCTCGCGTATGCCGTTTGGCTGAAAACATTGCTGCAGTGCACGAGAATTCAGACATCTCTATTCGTCATCGCGCGCAGGTGTTGAACCTCTCCGCAACCACGTTACTTCGAATTTTGAAAAAAGATTTATCTACACACGTTTACAAAATTTACAGCAAGTACACGAGCAAAGATAAATCGATGAGGATTTTCAGACTTCTTTCTTTGGGATTATCTCATGTCTATGCCAATAAACCAACAACAATTCAACAGCTGAGAGATGAGATAATTAGGCATATTGGTGAGATCGAGGAGCAATTATGCAGAGATGTCATCAAAAATTTTAACTATCGAGTGGAGGGGTGCCGCCGAAATCTTGGTAAACATTTGGGCAAAGCTATCTTTCACATATAATTGTCATATGCCAAATAATATGATTAAATAAAAAATCAAAAGTTTTTAACAAATAATATTGCCTTATTTATTGTTTTATCTGTTTTATTGAAACACCCTTTATTAATCGGTACAAAATACTTGTCTATGAATAGAGAGTTAAATAGCTCTTCCACCATGGTTTTGAATTGGCTTAAGTAGCCTTTCATCATGTCTGGCTACTCTTACCTAGTTTATCATTCAGGTTATTGCAGTTGCTCGGAATGTGACACGTAGAGTCATAAGCCAAAGTTAAGAACTCTATGAAAACCAGTTAACCATGCATATTTCTTGTGGATTGCGCTCAGCATGACCGGGACAATAAAAGGTAGTATCTACTACCTCTATAGAGAACACTTTGTTTACATAAGTCATGTTCTGTATAAACTTCGGTGTAGCTTCTTGTTTTATTTTTGACTACAGCTCCGAAATCTCTATGAGCTAAGATATATTTCTTTCCAATCCTCAGTTACACATATATCATACATACATGAGTATGAGGCACATATCTTTCTTCTGCATGATATAAGAACAAACATTGCAATGGTTTAATTTAATTTTAAAATTTAGATTTGATATGGATCGTGGTGAATCCATCTTGTTCATTGTATCTATTGAAAGTTTTGTATTCTAGAGCTCACACTTAAAAATATAGTTGACATTATCTGAAGTGACTACCTACCTACAGTAATGGCGAAATAATCAAGAACAGCACTCAAAGTAATATAGTTTTTTTGATGTTTTTCTAATTTGAAAGAATATTACGTCAATTCTGTAGAATACAAAATATACTACTTATGTAGTTAGCGAACTAATTAGAAACGATTATATTTAAAATCTATATAAAGCGTTGAGATGTATATTTTGCAATATTCGCCTTTTGCATATTATATTACATAATAAATACAAGTAAATTTTTCTAAAAATTAGTAAAAATAAAAGTTGCAGTTCACGACTGTGAGAGGAGAACGTAAAATTTAGTTTGGGGAACGAAATGTCATATTTATGTAGAAATCGTAAATAAGTTAAAATGTTTCAAAACAATGATGTAAAATGCAATGCAATATTATAAGAAACCTGAAACGACGGAAAAAATTACCAGACGCTAGCAGACTGTGTAGGTTACTACTGAGATTGATTAGAAAATAATTAATATTAATGAACGAATCCACATTGGAGTTTTAGAGACATAAAAAATTTTTGATAAGAAATGTAAGTGCTTTATCCAAGCATTCAGTATATTAGACAAAGATTGTGCTAAACTAAATATTATTTAGGAGGTGGGCAAAAAAAATGTTTTTCCTATCATTAAAAAGTCGAAAAACTCCCTTCAAGTTTGCAAGAGAACGTAAGAATAGGTTTCTTTAGATAAAATTGATAAAATTATAGACATTGACATTTTTATACAATTTTCTCGTCATTTGAAAATTTTAACAGGATAATGGCCCGAAGCATACAGCAAAGCTTTAAAAAAAACGATTTAAGATGATTAAATCCCACAAAATATGTATAATCTACGAATTATATAAATGTGTTTTAATTGAATTTTGAAATGCATATTATATTATTATATTGTGTATTGTCACAATGTGCTCAAATTATACACTGAAAGGCTCAAAGAGATTGGCTTGGTGTTATAAGGCATTGATGCAAAATAGGTTTTATGCAAATTGTTTAGCTTTAATTTATTTTAATTGTAAATGTTTATTAACTTGAAATTAAGTATATGTTGAATAGAATATTTTAAAATTACAAGTTGAATGAAATTTGAAAATTTTCCAACTTACATTTTAGTCTAGAGCTCCGTGTGCATAAGTGGTTTCGTCTTTCAAGAACTCATCAGCTAAACTAACCTAAATGAATGAAAATGGATTAAAATCCATTAAAATTAAAATCAAAACTATATTGGAAATTTTTTATTAAAATTAATTGACGTGTGTTTCATTCAACTTGTAATTTTTAAAATATTCTATTCAACATTTAATTTATTTTAATGATTAAATCGAAGCTAAGATAACTTATAAGTAAAAGTAAATGTAAATAATAGGATGCTTCAGCGTTATCACAAAAGTATCGGGTGACAGTTAAGAATCCCGAATCTGGATTTTTACCATTTTTAAAGCAGTTTATAAAAGATGAGGGTCTAATTAGCGTAAAAAAAAAATAAAATTTGCGGTCGGTTCACAAATTTTGGGAAAAAACTTTAAAAATTCAAAATCTCCTGTGTTTACATTAATCAAAACTGACTTAATTAAATAAAAAGACAGATAGCAGAGAGCGTTTGCAGTAAGTCGGTGTTGACCCATCTACAGTACACGCACCGTAAATATAGTGTATAATATTATTACGTAATATTGCGCAATAATACATTTACATGTATTTTTTATGAGAATGTGTTAGTTTCAAAATTAAATTGTGGACTTATTACAAGTCCGACAACACTGATTCTCTCCTTAAAGAGCTTGTATTTTTCTGTTCTTTTGTTTGGTAAAGCCATTTCTATAGGAAAAAGAGTATTTTTAAGTTCGGGATTCTAACTCTAGCCAAGTATCGATTGGTCTTACATTTAAGATTACATCGTTGACGCACAGTGGTCCGGTTTCTCACTTTAGTGGTCATCAAATTAAACTTATTATTCTGGGTTAAAACATTTTTTTTACCACACAGAATCATTTACTCAACAATATTTTTAAATAGCTTTTTGTTTGAATTTGTCATTAAAACGGCAAAAAAAAATATAAAAATATGAAAAACAACATTTTCGCACTTTTTTAAAAAAATTCCAAAATTTACACACCGAAACTCCACCGCATGTTATGATTTTAGTTGAAGAAGCTGTGTCTTGTAAACAAATTACAGTAAAGAATCAATAATAATAATCTATGAGATGCAGATTAATAGTGTGTTCATTCCCAGTACAACTTTGACCGCCTGTAAATATCAAAGCTGTAATTTTTAATTTTTCAAAAAAGTGGAAAAATGTTTTTGCTACATTTTGCTTAAATATTTTTTTTCTATGACCAGGCAGAAAACTGAAATTTGCACATTAGTAACAGTGTTTAAAATTTGACATTTATTCATCGTGCAAGAAAGTATTGCGCGCCCTGCGCAAAAATACGCAAAATACTTTGGCGCACTTTCCCAAAATCAAACAACCACAATATAGAACAATAATTTTATCAAATCCTTTTTGGTATTAATCTACAGTTATAGAAAAATAGTGTGTCATTCAACACTTCATTCTCGTACACTAAAGCATTATTTCGCGCACGAGATACACAAATAACTAGTACTATTTCTTTATAGCAAATTCAAATAAAAAGTTATTTGAAAATATTATTGAGTAAATGATTTTCTATGATAAGGATACGGTAAGGTGTTTCAACCCAGAATACTAAGTTTGATCCAATGTCCACAAAAATGAGATCACTATCAGTTTCACAGAATGAAGCTGCAATTTATCGTTCCCTAGAACGCCAATGTACACTTTTAGCCACACCGTTAATTTTCTAATTCAATTAACTAAAAAATTGATAATATAAACAATTTATTTTAAAATATAATAATATTATAGTCACATTTTTCAATAAAGATCTCGATTACATTGTTTTATTATTTTTGCAGTGGACGATGCCAGTGGTCGATATTCTACGGGTTGGTTTTGGGGAAACCATTACTGGACCGGATCTCAAAGTTTATGTGAAAACATTGTTCCTACCGAAAAAGACATTCTTCTTTATGGCATTGTAAGTAATCAACATTATGAAATCCTTTAAAATTGAAACATTAAATTTGTACTTCAAGAGTAACGATACATCGTCTACCAATGGTCATGGTACAACCGTCAGTCCAAGTCAATCGATGGGCTACCAAAGCGGACGACTTGTTTATACATCTGTGCCTCCTTTTGACATAGCATTCTACATGTTACGAGTCAATTTGAACTCAAGTTTTACTGCAGAGGTAAGATAATTATTACCACCGAACCGATATTCAAAAGTATATCAAAATTTTTCCAGGAACGAGTTATAAACGTTGGACTATGTTTGCCATGGTCTTGTACCCACGATGATGTTAGTATTATTATGGAAAAAACATCAAAAGCTTCACCGCAGATTTCCCTACACGTAGAAGCCGTACGTTCACAGCATCAACGCTTTAATATTTGGGAAGACACCACGTTTATAGTTTTATGGTAACATATAAATTTTATTTCTCGGTGTAACATTTTATAAAGTAACTTTTTTTTGTTCCTTTAGTTCTGTTACATTATGGGTGGTAGTTTTATTGATAGCAGGAACTACCTATGACTTTTACGTTCAACGGCTTAAAGAAAGGAAAAAATCGAACACGGTTAATTGTACGACATACACCAACAATGGTATAACGTTGGGAGATAAATCTATTAAATTGGATATGACAATGCCATCAGACACGAAAATTTACAATGGTAAGTTTTAATTATTGCAAGAGTCAAATTTTGGGTAAGCTTATTTGAGTTCTCCTAAAATCTTTGGAATTTCCGGAAATTTTTGGAATTTCCAATCTTTAATAAAAATATTAATTCATTTTAATTTAATAGTGAGCGCAGACAAAAGTAGAAATTTTAACCAAGACAATTCCTGAAATTTTAATTAAATATAGGATATACATACATAGGTATAATTAAAATTGGGAAATGATAGTACAATACAGCATTGTCACCTTTTTTTGAAAACGTACTATGTAATTGACGAATTTCAATAAAAAAAGGAACAAACTTATTTCGTATGTTAGGAATGGCGATATTACGAAATGTGTTTGGAAAATAATAAATTTAGTAATTTTATTATATTTTAACTTAATTGTTATTATAATTCATTTTTAAAACACGTTTGTATATTATTTTTAATATGTATATTTTAAAATTACTACGAATAAGTAATTTAAAATTTCTTCATTATAATATTTTCAAAAACATAATTTTTTATGTTTCAATGTTTTTTATTTTATTTTTATTTAATTTGAGAAGAAAGTCGAGGGAGCATCGTATAAAAAGTGAACTTTTAATGATACACATATTAATTTGTTTTCTTATTCATCTGTGACGGGTTATTAATGCTACTTTATATGAAATTAAAAAATTTCTAATATACATACGTAATTTATTGATCGAATAATTATCTCTAAATTATTTGTAATTTATTTTTTAGGTAAATCTGGCTTCTACATGGTAAATAATAACATTGAAAGCAATAACGATGATGATAATAACAACGCCAATGCTAATAATCAACAACCACCCTCAGAGGTGTCTAAATTACAAGAAGAAAGTGAACAAAAAATGAAATTCAATAAAGAATTCATAGGTAATTTTTAACTATTAAGAACTACACACGAGCAATATTGCTAATAATTATTTTTTTAGTTTGTCTATTAAGTCGCCTGCTATTAGCTTTTTCTGTACGAACCAATTTGCGAAACATATGTGATAAAACTGTTGGTAGTGATACCATTCCGGTAATTCACGGTCTAAAATCCATAAGTATGGCATGGGTTATTCTTGGACACACGTGTATAATAGCATTTAAATATTCGGGTAAGCGTCAATAAGCACCAATTACTTTACTTGTTATATAATCTAGAAAGTGTTAATAAATATTATGTAGGTAGGTACAATGGTTACAGTTTTATGAACAACAAAACCTACTTATTTTCTTCATTAAGTTTGTTATCTTTAAACCGTCTAATTTTCAGACAACATGGAATACAGAAAAGTGGTTCAGCGTGAATTTATTTTTCAAACCATAACTAATGGAACCTTTAGCGTTGACACCTTCTTTTTCACCAGTGGTCTTTTGGTATCATTTTTATATTTCCGAACCGACGCTAAAGGAAAATTAGATAATCCAATAGTTAAAAACATTAACGCTTTTTCTTCGGGATTACTTCATTTTATTGGATTAATCATATACAGATTTTTCAGGTTTGTTGAATCTGAATTTCAATCCTGTTTTAATTGATGACAATTTTAGGTTAACTGCTCCATACTTATTTGTATTAGGATTAGTAGAAGTATCGATGAAATGGTTTAATTATAACTCTGTGTTTGAGCCCCCAACAGAAGATCATATAAATTGTCCAAACTACTGGTGGAGAAACGTTCTATACATTAATACCTTATTTCCTGTGGAGCAAATGGTATAATAATTGTATAAGTACACAATATGTAAACATCGATTAAAATTGTTTCCCATTTCTAGTGCATGCTTTGGAGTTGGTATCTTTCAGATGACACACAATTTTATATAATAGGTGCAATACTTCTTATTCTTGCCAAAAGGTAAATTATTAAAGGAATTATGCCAAAAAGTATGGGATCTAAATTTTTACCATTTTTAGCCATTTCAAAAGTTCCGTTTCACTTCTTCTCCTTTTCATGATTAGTTCTTGGCTAACAACTGGATATATAGCCTTCAGCAATAGCCACATGCCGGGAGCAGATGACCCCCTTGCCTTATTTGATAAAATTTACGATAAACCATGGACTCGATTAGGTCCATACCTTATTGGAATGAGCGTTGGATGGTTACTATTTAAAACTAATTGTCACATCAGAATGTCGAAAGTAATTATTTCATAGTAAGTTAAGAAATCTAAACATTAATTTCTTTTATTTTAGTTAACTGTTGCGGTGGGCTGGCTGCTAAGTTCGGCCTGTTTATTATCACTTATTTATGGGTTATACGAAGTCAATTTATCTCCCATAACTGGTGCGTTATACAGCTCTCTCAGTCACACGGCGTGGGCTCTTGGTTTAGCGTGGATAGTTGTAGCATGTACCACCGGGTATGGAGGTAAAACAATGTGAAACAAAATTGTTCTAATTAAAATTAATAACAATGCAATACTTACAGGTTACGTAAATTCCATATTATCGGCAACCATATTATATCCATTCAGTAGAGTAACGTATTGCGCTTATTTAATTCATCCAATCGCAATTCGTATAATGGCTATGAGCATGGATCAGCCTATTCACTTGGGAAAAGGAATAATGATAATAATATTTTTAGGACAAGTGGTAGTTTCCTATGTTCTCTCATTCATGATTTCACTTGCTTTTGAAGGTCCGCCAGTATCTATGTTAAGGATCCTCACTCGATTATCGCCAAAGAGTAGTATTACGAAAAAATAATTAAAATTTGTAAATTTTACAGTTTTTATTTTTAATGTTGAATTGCGATGTGCGATAAACTAATTATTGTAAGTAACATAATTAGTATAAAAATTTGTTGAAGAGTGCCCGAATATTGTAATATATGATGTGTAGAATACCATAATTTTTAAGTTTTATGTTCCAGTGTTAAGATGTATTATGTTAAGTTTTTTTTAGCAATAAATCTTGTACATAAAATATTATTAATTGATTAAATTTAATATTAAGATTCCCTTTAACGTTCAAATATTACGTAAACAAACTTTTAATTCCCCTTGTATAAGCAAAATTAAAAAAATCTTAAACCTCCCCCCTTAAATGATAAGAATTTTTTCAAAACTTTTATTAAATATTAAATTTAAAATTTTCGTTATTTTGTAATTTTTTTTACGTAATAGTATATTATAGATCATGGGACTAAAGTGCCACTTTTGGATAAAAAGTCACCTTAGTCCCGAGGTATATATACTATTTTTCACAATTTGTTTGCAAATAATAAATTACATTGATCGATAACTAAATTTGAGACTTTGAATTTGAAATAATTCGAAAACGGCACTAGATATCGAAGAACCGAGTCAAAAATGTATTCCTTTTACTCTTGCTAACCCTCCCTGTCGCCTCCTTCAATGGTGGCAATTCCTTTCATTTGCTAGAAAAATGTAGTACTTTACTCCCTCAAAAGTAGGAGTAAAGGTGAAAAATTTATAAAAGCCCCTCGCTCTCTTTGTCAGCAAAAGTAAGAAGGTTCTAAAATTTAAATAAGTTAGAGGTTGAAAAAAGTTTTGAATTTCTTTTATTTTTTAGATTTTTGAATTTGTTAGTTATCTCTTTACCACTGACGCGCATGATGGGATTAACAAAGTTTTTTTAAATAATTTGGTTTGACTCCCCCATAGGCATTTCTAAAAAAGATTCAATATCAAACTGTGAGTTATGGAGAAGGCAATAGAAAACTACCCCATTAATTATTATATTCCTAGTAAAGTCATCTCGGCTTAGATTAGGTTGATTGCCTACGCACTGAATAAATGTGTAAGACAATCGAAGAATTAATGAAATGATCCAAGTTTCATCAAGGCAATGTGTTCTCTTTGATATAAAATAAAATTAGTTTAATTTAAAACACCAATACCAGCACAAATAGGATTAAAATTAAAAACATATTAAATATCTTACAAAATGTATTAAAAACATTAAAAAATAAAATAAATCCTTTAAAAATCTTAACTAAAAATCTTTACCTACAATTGCAGCTTCACATTTTGAAAAGTAAAAGTGTTTCCCTAAATAACAATTTGTACTGAATTTCATCTTACAAATACACGTTAAAAATAATTAACACAATGGAATTTTAAACAAAATAAATCCTTTATAATTCTTAACTAAAAATATTTACCTACAATTGTGACTTCACATTTTGAAAAGTAAAAGTGTTTCACTAAATAACAATTAATACTGAATTTTATCTTACAAATACACGATAAAGCAATAAAATAATTAACACAATAAAGTTTTAAACAAAATAAATCCTTTAAAATTCTCAACTGAAAATCTTTACCTACAATTGGCTTCACATTTTAAAAAGTAAAAGTATTTCAGTAAATGACAACTTGTACTGAATTTCATCTTACAAATACAAGTTGAAACAATAAACCAATTAACACAATGTAGTTTTAAACAAAATAAATTCTTTAAAATTCGTAACTAAAAATCCTTACCTACAATTCTAGAAAATTGTGTTTTGAAAAGTAAGTGTTTCACTAAATAACAATTTGTACTGTTTTTCATCTTACAAATACAGGTCAATACAATAAAATAATTAACACAATGGAGTTTTAAACGAAATCAAATTTTTCATCTTCCTAGGTATCTTCAATTTCTCAACTATTTCATAAAATTCATTTGTTGTAGTAATACCAAAAGCACTTCTTATATTAAATCTTACTTCGTTTCTGCATAACTCCAATAAAGAAGGAACTTGCAACTCTTTTTGACCTAATTCGTATATATTAATACTTTCATTTTGTATAAATTCGTAAGTGTTCGTAAATGGAAAAGTAAAATAGTGAAGTATATTTACTAAATTTTTTGGATGTAGATTGATTTATCTCGGCTATAATAGCTTTCTTCAAGTCGCTATAAGGCCTTCGCACTTCCTGAGCAAAAATATAAGACAAAAATGGTGAAGTTGTCAATGGTACGTCTCCACAAATTTTAAAACTTAAAAATATATTTATTTCGTTACACGGACCAAACAGATTGTAATAATTTATAATATCTTCACACGAAACCTTTGCTCCAAAGCTTAAAAATATGTATATTATTTTTTCTCTGTCATCCTGTGAAATTTTATCAAATCCTGATTTGTTTAGTAAAATTGTAAATAACGTTAATTTATTTGTATCCAAATGAATTAAAAAAATATTCATTAATTTGGGAAAAACTTCAGAACTTGCAAGAAGATAAAAACATTCAACCCAATTTGTTTGATTGAACGGATTAAATGAGAACATGCTTTGCAAAAATGGTGTTTGGCACTTCAACAAAATATAATGATCCATTCTTGAAAATAGTTCTTTAAATAATGAAATATTGTCGTAAGGTAATGAATAATATAGTGCACTGTTTCCCTCCAAATCAACCTGATTTAAACTTTCATAATCAATGACTTCTAAAATATCCATTACAATAGGATGTGAATTATATGCAGCCAATGAAAGGCAATTAAGACCTTCTGAATCTGTTATGGAAAAATCTACAACATATGGAAATAATTCAAAAGCAATTTTATATTCGACCTGAGAATCAAGTGAATGTAAAAATGGAGAACTATTGCTTTCATTTTTAATACTAATATCTGCATTATAATACAAAAGCATGCAAACAAGTTCTAAGCTTGAGATATTTATTGCGTGAAACAATGCAGCGCCACCACAACCACATGGTTCATTTAAATCTGCTCCTCTTTTTAGTAATTCTTCGACAACTGTGCGTTGGAAATTTAAAGCTACATGTAAAGGAGTTCTCCCAACAGAATCTCGTGTACTTAGATCACATCCAGCATCGAGTAGCTTAATAATAACTTCATCTGAAGTTTTACCAATGCTTTTCAATAGTGGAGTTTCGCCTTCATAATTTTTACTTTCTAAATTAACATCTGGATGAGTCACTAATATATTTATTATTTCCAAACTAAAAATTAGGTAAGTTATTTAAAGCATAGTTTTTGCTTGCTTGCTAAATAGTTTACTATACTCACTTTTCGTGCACGTAAGCCAGATGTAAAGGAGAATTGTTTAACTGATCTCTCGCATCAATAGCATTTGGCTTTTTTAATAATTTTCGTACTGCATCAACGTCATCTACCAATATTGCTTTTATAATATTTGGCGAACTATCCCAATCTATGTAATTAAATGCTCGATTCTGAAATGCCAAGTTGAAAGACATAACTTACAATACATAAAAAACTACTTACAATATGTGAATGTGGATCTTCCATCTCCGAATCCTCTATTGTATGTAAAGAATTACTTGAATCAGAGTCTGTATCACCCATTTTGCTTAAAATAATCTAAATTTATTACACCATAAGTTTTGCAGTCTATTTAGTATACAAAAAAAAAGTGAGGTTTGAAACTAATAAAAATTACTGTTGTTGCAGTTTGAATGAAAAACAAAATCTGTAGTCACTGGCGTAACCTGCAGAAAAATGGCAATTTTTAGGACAATCGAATTAAAATATCACAAATATATATGCCAAATTTCAAATCTACGGAAATTTTCGTATAAAATTTATTTCTTTCGTAAGTAAATATGAAAACCATTATAATATGCTGCGTTTGTAAAACCGATTTAGATCAGTTTTTCACTCGACGGCAACACTGGTTTAAAAACTGACAACATTACTGTCAGATGCTGTCAGACAACTGCATTCTGTCTTGGGCAAACATTCGAAATGGGTGACTTGGAAAATTGGTGTACAAATCAAACTACAAAACTTTTAAATGAAGAATTAAGAATTGAATCATTACAAGAAATTTTAGATCATTTATCCAATATTCCACGAGATGAAGCTATACGGACCACTAGGCATTTGGAATTGTCCGCCGTTTTTGATTGTCTCAACGATACAAATTCGTAAGTCATTGTTTCATAACCTCACATTTTTAAATTTATAAATTACTATTACAATTCTTTTTACTTTAGAACCCAAGTCGAATTGGCCTGTGATGTCTTAACGGTATGCATGTCTAACCTTTCACTAGGAGATCCAACAAACAGATATAGCAATTTCTTGGAACGTGCTTTAAATCATCCCAACGACAGCGTTAAAATAATGGCTCTCAGAGAAATTTTAAGAAACTCTACAAATGAGGACTCGCTTACGATATTGATAAATCAGAATAATTTACTTCATTTGACAATTAAATGTGTTGGAAATGATAACTTGTCTGTTGCCAAAGAAGCTATAGCAATATTAATTAATATAATAAAATCTAGCGATGGCATTCATAAATTCCTTTCATCCGATAGCATAAGTCTTATTAATGATGTAATGTCAACAAATGAAATCATACGATTGCGATTTAACGAGGTTAGTTAAACAATTATTCTGTGTTAGAATATTAATTAAACTTATTAGCATTCATGTGAAAGCTAAAATATTTATATTTAAGGGGTCACACCTAGTCATGTGGTTGAAAAAATCTTATTTTCAAGAATTTTTTATAACTTTTTTATTCAATAATACAAAAGACTCAACTTTAGATTAGTATTTTTGTTGCAAAAAATCTTGACGATATTTTGAGTAATGGCCGCTATACTGATGTTTCTTTTTTTGAGGTCCCTTACGGTGACCAATGTAGCTTAGAATTGACTTAACTGAAATAAAAATCTTTGTGGTTACCTATCTATCAAACACATATTCTAGAGATTGGACGAAGGGTAAAAGAAAATATTGATTTTGAACAAAATGTTGGTTGTTTAAAAAAATTTTAATTTTTGTCCAAAAAACGCTTGTTTTCTGTTAATAAAAATAAACTATGCAATGAAAAATAAAATCCTTTGTCCAATCTCGGCATAATTATGTAAAAAATAAATGTGCCAAGTTTCGTGTAAATTGGAACAACAGTTTTTGAGAAATCATGATCACCAATTTGAAAATTGTAGTTTTAAATTAAAAACTCATTTGAAGTTTCATGCGGTAATGCCTATGATATTTTTTAACTTGCATAGAATTGTCTATTCCAGCATGATAATGTAATCCTTCTTCAGCAGTCAAAGTCTGCAAAATAACAATTGTTCTTGTCTGCTTCCTCTCCATATGCTAAAAATGGCCCGACACTTTTCAGGCCATTCGATAAAAAATTTTCGAGGAATTTTTTTCAGAAAATCCTTGGACAGAACTTTATTTTTTAAATGTAACTTTTTTCTACCATATAAAATATATTAATCCTGTGAAATCCTTTAAACTGACGGATTTTTATTACTAAAAATGCCACGAATTTCCTCTCGGAAAAAATTAGTTATTATTGAAACCTTCCACTACAATAATCTGGCGACTTCTGCCTTTCGGACATTTTATATTTTTGACCTCTGCAATCCGGACACACTCCCATTTGCAATTTCTAATTTAATGCAATTCAATGGAAATTTTATAGGATTGAATATTTGTATTTCAGTTTTTGACAAAAATAGTTATTAAAAAGCCCAATAAAACTCAGAAATGAATGAAGTCTTGTAAACTTGGTTTTTGAAACGGCGCTGTAATAATGAATGTGGCATTTTCATCTGAAATTTTACGTACGAAAGCTAAATATATTTACAAACCAATATCTGGAAATGACGATTTTTCAGAAAGTTCTGGTTAGCTAATAAAGTTTAAGTAACGATATGGCATGGGTTTAAGATAAGTAAGGATGAACTTCTATTCCCTCCACAACTGTTTTCCGACCCACACCCTGATTGCAGTTTTTCATTTCTTTTCACGTTCTGTTTTATAACTGAAATAGGATACTTTGTTTTTGAGCATTCAAGAAGGAATTCTAAAGTCTAATTATCTTGACTTTTAATTTTTTGAAATATTACACCTCTGTACTGAAATAGCTATTTTCGTGACTAGTACTTAAATCAACCGAGAATGGAAACAAGCCTATTGAAGTACGTGTTGCGAACAATATTTTTTGCAAATCTGCAATTCGGTAAATAAAGAAAGCGAGTTATTATCAGTAATGCTCTTGACCTCATACTTGCCGATTGCTAGAACAAATAAGGAGATCAAGTTACAAATTGTTTGCAATTCTGAAAGATCAAATTTATTATTAAGCATTAAAGCCCACGTTAAAGCAAGTTAGCGAGTTATTATTAGTAATGCGTATGACCCGTAACCTCCCCTCTACAATAGTTGCATATAAGGATAAACTCAGGAATACAGCAGTTGTGTAATGCTGAAATGAAAATAACTCGCCACTAGTGCCGAAAAGTGAAGGTGAAGTCATCTCGCGAAAGAAAAGATAACGAAAAAAGATCAAATAACATGAGTATCTGTTACGTGCAGAAAACAAGCCGCTTTCAATGCCATGTAATGTGTATGAAATGATAGTATTTCGCTGCAGAATTGCAAAAGAATTTTAATTACATTTCCTATTTACTTAGGTATCTATTTACTTAGGCATTATTTAATGCCAATCATTAAAATAGCCCTATGTTGTATTTGAGCTTGATAAGAGGGGGATTTCCCTGGGCCCAAAATGTTAGGGCTTTTAATTTTTGGTTTTTTTCTAAATAAATAAGGGAGAAAATTTCGAAAAGCTTTCAAAAAGCAATTGCAAAAGATGGTACTTCTCCCAGGCCCGGGTGTTTTTTCCACGACCCTGATTGGATTGTATTATCAAACAACAGTATTTTAATTTATTTAATAGTAATCCAGCGTTTTGCAAAAATTATAAGGTTTTTTAAATTATTCACTTTTGCGGGAAACTATTGTTGTTCTGGTTTCATAACCAATTATTATTTTACTTTTACTTTTTAAAAATTACTTAAATATTTTTACATTTTGTTATTAGATGTTTATTAATGGAGCTAAAGAATCTGAGAAGTTTATGAAAGGTTTGATAAAAACTGGATTATTACCAAAATTTGTGAGCGAACTTGATAGTCCAGATGATCTGTTAAAATTGAACATTATTGAATTGCTAACCGAATTAGCTATAACAGAGCACGGTTACTTGTATTTGGAATCCGAAGGTATCATAGGAAAAATATATGATCAGTTTAACACAAATGATATCTTGTGGAGTGATTTATGCAAGCCAGGTGAGTTCAGAAATTCATTATCAAAATCAAAAATTTTGTTTGATTATTTTTCAGGTATTTTAAAATTTTTTGGGCATATTGCATATTGGCGACCCAACGAAACTGTACAAAAATATCCAGAAGTTATTCGTAATTTATTTTTAAACATTCAATCTAATAATTTAATATTTCTGGGTGTCTCGCTAGACACAATTGGGCATATAGCAGAAAGAAATGAAGGAAAATTGGCGTTGAGTTCTAGAGGTATTTTTGTTTTTATGGTCAATTTAAGTTATCGTTAAAAATTTTATTGTAGGTGATGAGTTTATTACCGTGCTACAAGTAATGTGTGATAGATTATCGTCGCTTCCTGCAGATCTAAGAATTCGAGCTCTTAGATGTATGGAAAGTCTGATTAGAATTACTGTATTTAATAGTGAGATTACAAACTTAATTCACAAATGGTTCACTTTGATGAATGAAAATTCAATGGATTTGGTTTACAAAAATGCAAAGAATCCTTTTACCGATATTCGTGTAGCTGGCTTAAGTGTTTTAAGTGCTATGGCATTGCACAACTGGGGACACGAATATTTCAGAGAAACGCCCGGTAAATATGATATTACAATATTTTTCACCTACTTCTCACTGGCATCATTGAAGTAGAAATTTTGAATGAAATTGGTTTTAAATATTTATCAATTACCTAAAAATTTAAACTGTACTCCATCCGTTTTGAAAAAAAATTGAAGTTTGAACTGAAATATAGATTTCGAAATGTGATTGGTTGGGTTGGTTTGCACAAATTTGTCTATATTTTAGTTCCAACGTTACAAATCTGTGAAAACTAGCCAATCAACTTCAAATTTTCTTAAAACGAATGGAGTATAGAGAAGGATGGGAATGCAAACTCAAGTGTTTAACAACTACTTCATGCGAAATTTTGAAGGGAAGGGGTGCCAGAGGCTTTCCTAAATATAAAATTGTACTAAAAATTAATATTCTAGGATTTACTGAATTTTTACTTGATCGAAGAAGTGAAACTGCTAAAGAATGCAAAGAAGTAAAATATGAAATAATTAAGATATTAGCAACTAGTTCATTGTTTGAACATAACTCTTTAACTCGTTTCCAAGAGTATGTGCAGGAAGGACCTTTTTATGTTCAACCTATCGCCCAAGTAGCTGTTGAAGGTGAAGATTAATGTATTTGTTTATTATGTAAAGATTTTACACTTTTTTATGACAGAATAAAGAAGTTCTACAAAATATTTTTTAATGTTTTTGATACATTCTTTGGATGTCGTACCCATCTGTTACATTAATTTTTCCTGTTTGGTTTTTGCCTTGATCGGTACAACCTTGGTTGTAAACAGGACAATCTAAACACAGACAATAATCGTGTATTTTTCGTTTCAACATTTGGTTTTCTCTTTTTAAAAATTCTCTTTCTTCGTTTATACTGTATCGAATAGCATCGGCCTGTGCAACCCTCTGCCAGAAAAACCTCATACTTGCTACATTCTTGTATTCTTCTAATTTAATATTTTGATCTACAATTTCATCTTCTTCGGGCGTACCTCTCAAAGGAAAAGGTAAAATTTTTTCTTCTTCGGTTTCAAATTTTCTACAAATTGCCGATAATTCTAACAACTGCTTTCCTATTTTTAATACCTTCTGCAAATATGCTGCTGCATTGTTACTTTTGGTTGTGAGAATTGCCAAATTACTATTATCTAATTTTCGATCTGCTTCTAAACGTATTTTTAATGTCCAAAACGCATCCGCAAAATATTGACGTTCTTGCAATAAATCGGATATTTTCTGTTCTTGCACCTCTTGAATATTAGTTAACTTAATTCGAAGTTTTTTCATGTACTCTTGCATATTTTCAAGTTGTATGCATTGTTTGGCACATAGTATAGTTAAGGCTTCGTCTTGTTCGGCCAAAACATTAAACGTTTTACGTCTATCTTTTGTTTCGGTTGAATATTGCTTAAGAAACGTTTTTGTGCTATTCCAAATATCGTGGCAAGTTCTTTCCAATCCTGCTCTAAGATTTTGTATTATATCGTTGTATTTAGTAGTTTCTTCATCTATTTTAGATAAATATTCTCCACGGACAAGCCTTTCTTGTTCTTTTCTAGCCATTTCAAGGCCAAACAGCATCGTCTTGAGGTACAATTCGTTTTCGGCAAAAGTGGTACGAATTTCTTCGGTTCTTTTTCGGCTGCAATTCTCATTTTTTCTATTTCAATTTCGTTTTCCTTTTTCAATTGTGATAATCTATCACCAAACAGTGTAATTAATCTATCGATATTTTCTGAGTGACCACGAAGATTCATTACATATTGTTCTTCGGCATCTTTTATTTCGTCCATCAATAATTCGATTGTAAAATCTTTTGTATCAATAACTCGCTCAAAGTTGTGCCATGCAAATTTCAAGTCTTCCTTCATACGAGGGACTGCGATATTCATCAACATCTTCTTCCAGTTTTTTTCATGTTGTCTTATTGTTAATTGTGCAAATTGCACTTCACGTGATAAGTGATCATGTTTTTGTTGTAATTTTTTTCTTCGGCTAATTTCTTTTTTAAAGCCTTTTTTTCTGCCTTTAATTGTTTTTTTTCTTCTGGGGTAAGAGCAGGCATTGTGTTATATTAAAATTTAACGCTATAATATTTATTGATATATTAAAAATTTAAATTAATTTTTATTACAGAAGCCTACTTAAAAGTGTCATTTATTTGTTTAGTTTAAACGTAATGTATGCAGAATAGGCCACTTTCGATGGCTTTTATCCATAACGTCCAGGGGACCGGACATGGCACATGAAGAAGAAGAAGTCCTGGTTAATCGTGATATTTAAACAGTCTCTCTTCTTCTTCATCGTTTGCTTCTTGTCAGAAGCATCGTGACCCAGCTGGGCCGAAGCCAAGATGAATTTTTATGGGAGTATAATTCATGGGGTTGTTTCCCGTTGCCTTCCCCATGGTCCACAGATTGATATTGGACTTTTGATCACAGCAGTGTATCCGACTCGACTTGGATTCGAATCGCGGTCTACCGCTTTCCAGTCGGCCGGTGTATGCTTTACGCTACACTGCTGGTTAAACAGTAACTACAATTAAATGTTGAAAGTTTGAAATGTTTGCTAAAAACCAAATATAATTTTAACCTATCTTGTATGGAATTTTATAGAAAGATTGAGGAATTATTATTAAAATCAATACATTCTTCATAAAAATAAGAAGCAAATTTAGAAATGTAGTTGAATGTATCTTTCTGTACTTAATGGTTATATTAACTTTTTATTTATTTTTACTTATGAGACTATTTTCGTCTTCTACCGAAAGAGAGGCGAAGGCTTAAAAAAAGGTCATCTTTTTCCATGTCTTGGTTTTACATTTTACCCCAAGGCAACGGCACTGACTTGTGGTCGCCAATGCAGTTTGAGGTTAGAGTAAGATTTACAGTAACCAAGTTGTTTATTATCACGGTAAAACATCTCATATGGGAGAACAAGAATCGTATTAAGTCCGTACTATCGTTCATGGGGTGGCGCTGTTTTCAGAATTTCATTATTTCAAGGTCAATCAATCAGTTGAAATATAAAATTTACTTTAGCACGTTGCCATATTGCATTTTAAAAAAGCGTCCTTTTTGTGGTCTATTTTCTGTGTCATCTACTGATTGCTTAGTTTATGTGATATTGTTTGTTGATCTATTCTGTGGTAGTTGTATGAATTTTTGTGTTTTAAAGTGATTACGCTAAATTGGACTGATAATTGTCGAACGCCACCACTGTCAGAAGGTTTGTAAAGTTTTTTCGTTGATTTATATATAAAAGAATCAAAATATCTACTAATATGTACATGAAAAATTAATTTGATTAATTTTAGCTACAACAAGCACTTTTGGATAGAATAGGGATGAAGACGTTACAGTTCAAGTTGGTACACCTCGAAGAACAAAAGGTTTGTACATGCAAAACAAATCTTAATTTATGCCAAAAAATATTTTTTAGCATCACTACTTAACAAAGTGAACATAACAAGATCTGCTCAACTTACTCCTAAAGCTAAATTTATATATAGCGAACCTATTCACTTTCGAAGACAATTAAGAAGTAGCAAGTTTCAAAATTCAAATTTACGACAAAGGATAAAGCTTGCCGAAAAATTCAAAAAAATAGCAAATTAAGTACAGGTAGTTCCTAATCATTTGAAAATTATATTAAAATTTAAGTTTTGTTATTTTTAGGTGTTTACTCTACGAAAACTTAAAAATGCTGTATCGATGGAGTTGAGATAATGGCTAAAGTGGAATCATATTTAAAATGCATATTTAATAGATGGTGTATGTGGTGAACTTAGAGCGATGCCAAAAATAAATGATAATCATATTTATCCACAAAATTTAAAAAATTAAGGTTTCGTGTTGCACCAAAGTGTTGAGCTACACAGTTGCTACTACGATTAATCTTATGGCAAAATCGGGTACAAATTAAACATTTTTATATTGTAGATAAGTTTTCACTAATGTATTTTCTATAATTTAGGGACGACTGCTGAAACCGATAAAGGCATTCTCAAGTTACCATCAGAAGCAGCACGAACTACCCAAGTCATTATCTTCTTAGATAAACTATTTGACAGCGTTAATGGTCATGCTGGTTTTGATTGTGCTGGTATTGTATAATTCTCAGGGTTTCATTGATCTCTACATGAAAATGAAAAGTTTTGGCTTTAAAAATGTGTCCCCGAACATTTAATCAAGACCTATTGGAAATTTTTTGAATTTTGAAAAAAGTTGAAATCAGCGCTGCAGGTAATTTATAAAATAATTATAATTAAAATAATTAATATTTAATTGAATTGTTTAATTTTCAGCGTTTCAGGGTGATTTGAAGATGGACCAGTTAATAATTTATATTGTTTAATTAAATGTAATTAATTATTCAGCAGAACATGTGAATAAAATATTAAGTTTATAAGATTTTTCTGTAAGTATTGCTAATTCAAAATGATTAATGTTTTATGAATTGTTTTAGTAATGTATTCAGTTTTATTTTGTGGATACATTACTGGAACATTTTATTAAACAATAATCATTTTGAATTAGCAATTAAAATTATTAAATAAAAATTAAATAGAACGTATAATGCCATCTATTATTTTTTTTACCTATTTCACTGCGTACTATGACGGTTAGATGGCGCCAGAAGAGGGTTTTATTTTTAACCTTAAGTTTCCATTCTATTGTTATATTATATTCTGTGTTTATTATAAATTTTATCTCAACGGAAGCACCTTATCAATTTTTATCGTGTAATAAATGATCAAAACAATATTGTTTAAACCTTTCTCCAATTTGGTAAGATAAAAACAACAGGAGAAAGCATTGGAAGGAATTCATACTTGTTTATGTTTTGATAGAATTCGGCTAGATTTTTATTTAATACCATTAAAAAAAATCAAGTTTCCAAAATGGTCAAGTATTTAACGCAAGAAGAGGCCATAAATATCGATGTGGAATTATTTAATGAATATAGATACAGTGTTGATCAATTAATGGAACTGGCTGGGTTAAGTTGTGCTTCTGCTATTGCTAAAGTTTACACTCATAGTAATATTTCAAATAAGCCTATATTAGTTTGTTGTGGTCCGGGAAACAATGGAGGAGATGGTTTGGTATGTGCGAGGCATCTCAAGTTATTCAATTACAATGTAGAAATTTATTATCCAAAACGAACTGAAAAATTATTATATCAAAATTTAACACACCAATGTGAATCTATGAACATTATGTTTTTATCAGAATTACCACCAAATCCAGATGTCGAATCTAAATATGGCCTTATTGTGGATGCTCTATTTGGATTTAGTTTTAAACCACCAGTTCGTACCCAATTCATACCCATTATTAACATGATGAAAAGTACAAATGTTCCAATTGCTAGGTACTTGGGTTTAATTGTGTAAAAACATTTGAACTTGTAATTATTGTTTTAGTATTGACATCCCTAGTGGTTGGGACGTTGAAAAGGGAGAACCAGAAGAGGGTGGAATTAAACCTCAAATGCTTATATCTTTAACGGCACCGAAATTATGTGCACAAGCAGTTCCTTGGGTGCATCATTTTTTGGGTGGTCGTTTTGTACCTCCACAATTGGAAGACAAATACAATTTAAACTTGCCCAAATATTCTGAAACAGATTGTTATGTATCACTGAATGGCATTTAATTGAAATGCTTGTCTTTCAGTGTCGTTGTTTTCAGTTTAAAAGCTTTAATAAAAGATATATTTATTATTTTACATAATTTATTAGGTTATCCATTGGGTATAATTATAGGCACGTGTAAGCTTATTGGAACTACAGTAATAACAATAGCGATAAAGCAAATTCAACCAAGAAATGTGTAAAAACAAATATTAGTTCAATCAAGTTCAAATATGACGTGAATAACGGCAGCAATTGCTTTTTACCAGTTGCGATGAGATCTAACTGTTTTTGAAATGATTAAAAGTATCAAACGCTTGCATAGATTAATTTTATCAAGCACATGCATATTACACTGAACTTTTCAAATTGTGAGGATGATGTCGTGATTAATCAACGATTTGGTATTGTACTCTTAGAAACTAGATGATGTACCTCTCTCTCTAGTCGCATTCTCATGAGTAAGGAATCGTGATCCCATAGGATACTCTTGGCACTCCACCACATCGGTGATTTGCCATTGCCTGTCAAGGAAGACGGTCAGCATAAAATTCTCATTCTGCACGGATTCGAACAGGGTCGTTCGGCTTAGTAGTTTATGCACTTAAGCGCTAGGCCTAAATTATCTATAAATAGACAAAACATCTGGTATGTCATTTTACCATAGTGTGCCATATCAGGCGCCAGGTTACTCTATTGATACTACAAATTTTGTGGAGTAATTATTAATGCACAGAGATGGTCATTGGCATGATTGTTAGTACGATGAACTACTACCCCGGTTCGTATCCGGGTAGAACTCACTTTGCAATGCCGCCTCCATGCTTTGGAAGGCACGTAAAGACGGTGGTCCTCTCACAAGGTGCTGGCAACATCTTTGAGGTTTTAATTGCTAGAGTGCCCTCTTGGGGACGGTAAACGACTTCGATTGTATCTTTACATAAGGAAGCCTGTTTCCTTATAAGGTAACGGATAACGTCGCAAGATGTTTAAAAACCGATTATATGTATGTATGTAATTATTAATGCCATTTTAGAAATCAAAGAATGTGTGATAATTATACCATGCACTAAATGTCACATGTTATAATTGGCTGTAGTCATGAAATTGTTTACAATTTTGTTTTTATTTTTATTAAGACTTTTACAAAAGCGACTGCAAATGACCCCATAAATGAACGTTAAACGCGAAAATTATTGCACAAAGATTTCTGATATAAGATGTCTTACACAATTGTAGAATCTTGCCAACCAATTTTACCAATCAAACTTAAATTAGGAACTAAAAGTGAAGTAATTGAGTGAGTATATTCTTTTTATTTAATCACATTGTAAAAATTTACATTTAATTGACAGTCAAAATCACCAAGTTCTTAATAATAAAATTAATGAAGATAGCACTCAACAAAAACAAACCGAAAGTTGCAAGACAAATTTAACTTTAAATACCAAGAAACCTCCAGCTAAATTAACTAATAGTTTAGTTTCCGTTAGTTGTCAAGTGCCCTGTAAAGAAAAATCAATGATGGAAGCAGAATCTATCGTAGAATTTTTGGAAAAAATTCGAGAACCCTTGGCCGAATATCAGGAGAAACGAGGCTTGGCCAAAGAAGAGTAACTAATTTGATTTAATGCCATTAATTATCTCTTTAAGTTCTTTTCGTTTTAGGCATTACGGATTTTTAAACTTAACTGCTTCCATGTGTCAACATTCGTATGAAGCAGGTCTTACAATTTTCGAGATGTTGTATAATTTACTTCCTCTACTAGAAGCGTTCTTATATTTGGCGAGATTTGTCTTAGATACCACAATAGATATTTGCCAAACCGAAGATACCACCGACATGGTTCTTAGATCAGTAATATTTTTGGGGGAATTAGTCGTGATTACTTTCTTGACGATGGTTATATGTGGATTTATTTTATTTCCTGTTTGGTATTTACTTAGTCAAATTATTGGAAAAGTATACAATGCGATGGTAAATTCTGCCATGTGATCTTTTCACTAAATAATTTTTCAAATATTAAAGTGAAATAAAATCTAAAAACTAACTTTTGTTTAATCAATAAGTAATAAATGTAATGTTTTCGTGTCTTAGTACGATTAATGTATACCTCGAACCCACCTATACACAAGAAGCTTTTAAAAGGAGCAGTTGGTGTTGAAAAGTGCCAAGGCTTTGTTCACAATAATTGCGGACATGACAAATTGCTTTTCTTTGAAATTGTGAAGTGCTGTACCATAAAAATAAGTATGGACACCACACAAGTAAAAGCAATAAAATTTGAGCAAAGATCACTTAATAAAAATTCAACAACCTCGTAGTTACAAGTGCAATCGTTTTGTTATAATTTACACTGCACACAAATCCTAACAACTTTTTAGATTTACAAATTTATTTTAATTTTCCTCAAACCAAATCAATTTCAACTTCCCAATGCATTAAGCAATTTCATAAAATACTTGGAAAATGTTCAAGCAACCAGCATTGATCAACTTAATATGGAACGACTATAAATTAAAAAATTTCTATTTTAAAACAACAAGTTTTAATTAAAAAATAAAACTGATTATAAAACAATTTTATTAATTATTCAAATTAATACAAATTATCGTTTTCCACCTACTCTTGGTGCAGATTTCTGGGTCACCTTAGTGGCTTTCGACTTTTGCATGGATTTTGCTTTGGCTGGAGCCGTAGCTTTCTTGGTATCCTTCTTGGCCTTTTTCTGTTCTTTAGCAGCACTGAAAACAAAAGTATTATATAATGTTTGATCACACTCGGACAGATAACAACTGAAACTTACCGAATTGCTTGTTCTCGTTGAGCCTTTCGAACTTCTGGCCTTTGGTTACGTTTAGCCATAATGTCGTTCAATGAAGCTCCGACAATAGCGCGCTGAAACTTTTGGGCCCTACGAGTACGCTTTTTAGTCATTTCCTCTTCTTGACCCTTCTTATGCTTCCTCCTATAAAGAGCGGTCCAGGTAACCTTACGTGGATTCCTCTTCATTTTATGTGCTCTTTCACATTTTGAATTCAAAAATGTGTAACTCTAAAACAAATATATACGATTAAACCACATCTCCACGTTTTCATATTTATTAATTTTATTGCAAACACGGCATGTAAATACTTTGAGGTTATGAAACATTTTTTTCTGAATTTAAAAACGATATTTACAAGTGAAACAGTAACACTTCAAATTATTAATTAAAAATTATGATAATATTAGAAACATACCTTTCCGTCAACTTTAACCAAAGTTTTACCATGGCTAGGGTAAATTTTCGACCCGCTATAAACGCACAAGGTAATCCTAAAATATAAAGAATTTCCAGTTAAAAAGAGGTTTCGACATATTTTCTTCGAAAAAATATGAAAAATTCACATGGATGATAGAGAAAAATAAGATTTCACTTACTTCATGGTGCTCTTCTTTTACCTACGAAAAACAAATGGGTTTCGTCAAGTTGGTTACCGATCGCTGCCAACTGCTAGCATACACAACTACGGTGAAATTTGTTTTGTTAGTGAACTTAGACACTATCCTAATTGCGGCAAATTCAAATTATAATTTATTTCGATATGATAAATTGCTATTAAACTCGAGCGTTGCGTAAAATTAAAAATTAAATACAAAATTAAATCTTATAATAAATGTACTAATTATAGCTTGTGAATATTAATAATTTAAAAATTAAATTAGAAAATTTAAAAAAATTAATAGTTATTTATGCACCAAGGGGCGTAAGTGCTACTTTTGCGGTCGAGAATGTTTGTGAGCTGAGGCGGGCCGAAGCTCACAAAATATTCGAGATCATAAGCACACACCGTGGTTCATACAACTTTTTTCCTAATAGCGGCCAAAAATTTAAAATTAAATAGTAACATTATGTATTACTATAATATCCTTATGTATTAAATGTCAAACAATTAATTAATATTTTTTCATATTAGTTGGCTTTACGCCTTGTTACTATGGTGTTAGCGATATAAAAAAACAAAAATTGTTGTTAATCGAAAAATATTTCAACATTTTTATTTAACAATATTATTTGAAAAATATGGATAAAAACTCGAATGTTAGTGCAGACATAGAAGAGGCAGCAAATATCGCTTGCTATACACTGCTCCCAGAGAAATCAAAAAAAAGGTATAAAATGACGTACAACGTTTTTAAGAACTGGTGCATGGAGAAAAAATTAATTGTGTTGTTGAAAACGTACTATTGGCTTATTTTCTAAAAGATCAGAGATACTGAAATCCCCAGCAAGCTTGTGGTGCGAATACTCGATGCTGAAGACAACTATATTTATCAACGAGATATAGATATTTCGAAGTACCCAAAACTGAAAGCATTCCTGAAAAGAAAAATGATGGCTATCGGCCAAAAAATCAAAAGTATTTAGTAGGGAAGAAATTGATAAATTTTTAATTGAGGCATCTGATGATATCTACCTAATGATGAAGGTATGTAATATCTTTTAATATTTGCTGTATTCCCTCAGGGCTTAGGCTGAAACAACCTAAGTACGGGTATGGCACACCGAGGTACCCTAGCTATAGACGATACACGCCAGTCGTCTATTAATACCGTAGGATAGTTACTCTGCAACAACAACCAGCATTAGGCGTAGTGTTGGTATGCTGCAGAGAGAACATCGCGGGGGGATGGGCTTAACCGCCTGACCTGCGAGGAGAAAAACCTCTATAAAAAACCCTAAAGTCAAGGTGGAACAGCATATGCCGAAGACTGTATGGCTGGGAAGGTAATTCCAGTTAATAATATGCGAACTCCGGATACCAGGCGACCTCTCGGTTTCAATAGCCTTCTTGTGGTAAGCAGGCTCTGCTGCAAGTGACTCTTTATCCTAGCTTCTCGTGGGAACAAATGAATTTGAACACAGAAAAAAATTTTAAAGGGAGACTCGCCCTTAACAGAGTCAACAACAGAGGCTCCCCAAAGCCTCAACCCAGTCCTAAATATCCAAGAGCCTATGGTTCAGGATGAAAATCCTGACCAAAAGGCTAAGGATACGGAGCCCATGATACTGGATGAAAGTCCAGATCAAAATGCAGAGGACGTACTCCTCGCGAGCAGCGAAGAAGATGTCAATAAAGCCCTACAAAGTCTTCAATTGAAGACTGAAAGGGTTAGACTAAGTGGAGCTGCTCGCAAAAGGATGAAATATCTCATCCAAAAGGGTCAACCGGCTGACAAAGCCAGGGAACTTGCCCTCAAAGGATATAATCCTAGCAAAGCTGCCAAAAGAAATAGATCTGATGGCAGTACTCCGGAAGCCCGTGATAAAAAAACGGGTAAAGTTTGGTGAAGGTAAGGCTGCACCCAGTAAGGGTGAAAAGCCGACATTCAGCCAGGCCGTAACCGGGGTAAAGATAGGAATAATACATTCCTTATATCCAAAAGAGCTCCTGACTATGGAACAACTTGAAGCCATTCAGGAAGCCATACTGGACAAAATAATGGAGAAAAGGAAGACGGCTGATATAAAGCCTCAATTCCACCAAATCCACAAAAGACCAGGCTGGCTCGGTATTACATGTACCAATACAGCCACAGCTGAATGGGTAAAGGGCCTAGAGGCCGAACTTAAACCCTGGGAAAATGCCGCATTGAAAGTCGTGTCAGAGGCAGAAATGCCTCACACGGAAATATTTGTGGCATATCTCCCGGGGAGCCAAGAATACAATAATGAGAAAATTCTGGGTCTCATAGAAGCCCAGAATGAGGATCTCATTACCTCAAACTGGCGAATTGTACGAAAAGTACAAATAGGCCAAACTTTAGAGGTAACTCTTTCAGTTGATGTTCAGTCAGCTGAAAATCTGAAAAAGCTGAACTTTAAGATCGGCTACAGATTTGGGCAAGTCCAGCTACGCCCAAAAAAGGGCAAACCAGACAAGGCCCAAACAACTACTGCAGGTGCTAGTGAGGATGCCTCAACGTCCAATGCACCTAGCACTAGTACAGATGCACTCATCTCCACTCACAAGGGCAACAGGGTGCTCTGGTGAAAATCCCAAAGTGCCCAGTACGGGCAGGGAAAAGAGTCAGAGCACAACTGGGCTTTCTAGAGTGCAGCCCTCACAGGCGAAGAAAGCTGGGAAGGGCCCCTTGAAGCAGAAAGCAAAGCTATCGGAGAAACGAGGGGCTAAAAACAAGCCATCAAAGGCACAAAGTGCATCCAAATAAACCTCCACCATTCAAAGGCAGCTTCAAGTGCCTTATATTGGAGGTTTATTAAGAAACAACTCTCCATAGGGCTAATACAAGAGCCCTGGATAAATGGAGACAAAATCAGGGGTCTCCCTGAAAGGACGGCCAACGTCCTAGCTGATTACAGGTATGGTAATCCAAGAGCAGCACTACTGCTCAGGAAAGACATTAACTTTGTTCCCATTCCAGAATTCAACACCAGGGACCTGGCAGCTGCCGTGGTTGAACTCCCAAGGGAGGGAGGCAAGAGGTCTATAGTAATAGCCTCAGCCTACTTTCCGGGAGACGAGACCAAGGTACCACCAGAGGAAGTACAACGCCTCATAAGCTGGTGTCGAAAGGGGAACAAACACCTACTTCTGGGCTGCGATGCAAACGCACACAACGAGATCTGGGGCAGCACAGACACCAATAACAGAGGTAAGGACTTACTTGAATATATTTGTTCTAACAATTTAGACATTATAAACAAAGATAAAAAGCCCACCTTTATAAACGCGATTCGGCAAGAGGTAATCGACCTCACACTGGCCACTTCGTTTATAAGTCAAATCCTTAAAAACTGGAAAGTGATGGAGGAGGCATCCTTCTCTGATCACGCCTCTATCACATTCGACATAGAGAGCACAAAAGTGGAAATGGTGAAATGTAGAGTGCCGAAAAAGACGGACTGGTGCCTCTATCAAGAGACACTAAGGACCGAGCTAGAAGGCCTCCGATACGAAGTAGCCACCACGGAGGACCTGGAATCAGCCTCTAACCACATTAGTCAGTGCATAATGAACTCTTATGAGGTCAGCTGTCCACTGAAAAAAAGAAACATCTCTCGAGATGTACCTTGGTGGAATGCAGAACTGAGAGACTTAAAGTCATAGCCAGAAAAGCATTCAATAAGGCCAAAAGGATAGGCCTATGGGAAGAATATACAAAAGCCTAACAAGGTACAATATTGAATTGAGAAAATCAAAAGACAATCATGGATGCGCTTCTGCGAGGGGATAGATAAAACGGCCCCAGCAGCGCGCATTCAGAAAGCTTTGTCTAAAGATCACTCAAATACCATTGGACTCATAAAACAGCCCAATGGTGCTTACACCGATAGTATCGGGGAAAGTTTAAATGTGTTACTAAAACACACTTTCCGGGATCTACGATGATAGCGACAACAAACCTAACGCACGAAATGTCCCTGGATCACATTCCAGCAGGGATAGCAGAAGGTTAGCAGGAAAAATCTTTACTTTAGAGAAAGTAAAATGGGCTATTAGTAGTTTTCAGCCCTACAAGTCACCTGGATGGGATGGAATCTTTCCGGCCCTACTTCAAAAGGCATAGACTTGATCGCTCCTTGCATAACGGCAATATTCAAAGCCAGTTATTCAATGGGATATATACCCACATCATGGAGAAAAGTGAAAGTGGTATTCATACCAAAATCGGGCAGGAGGCCTCCCGAAGAGGCCAAATCATATCGCCCGATAAGCTTATCCTCCTTTCTCCTTAAGTCAATGGAGAAAATTATAGATAATTATATTAGAGGCGAATCGCTTAAAAGGACGCCGCTTCATACTAAGCAATTTGCCTATCAACCAGGCAAAGGTACGGTGGATGCACTTCACCACCTTGTAAGAGGAATTGAAAATCTCTTGCAGAAAAAGAAATCGTTGCAGGAATATTTATAGACATAGAGGGTGCCTTTGATAACACCTCAAATAAGTCTATAAAGAACGCTGCTGCGAGACATGGCATTGAGCTACCCACGATAATCTGGATAGAATCAATGCTAAAAAGCCGCATAGTAACGGCCTCACTAGGAGGGGAGGAAATCTCGATGGCCACGGCGAGGGGATGCCCACAGGGCGGGGTGTTGTCACCACTCTTGTGGTCCATCGTAGTGGACGACCTACTGAAGAAATTAACTGATGATGGATTCTGCGTATTGGGGTATGCAGATGACATTGTCGTTACAATTAGGGGCAAGCATGAAGGCATAATATCAAACCTAATGCAAACTGCCCTAAACAAGATAAAAGAATGGTGCGTAAAGGAAGAGCTCACAGTGAATCCTTCAAAAACCATCATAGTTCCTTTTACTAAGCGTAGAAAAATGAACCTTAAAGCGCCGCAGCTTTGGGGTTCATTGATACCTTTTTCCGGAGAAGTGAAGTATCTGGGGGTAACCCTGGATGCCAAACTCACATGGAAACCTCATGTGGACAAAACTCTTTCCAAAGCAACGGGAGCCTTCTGGGCCTGTCGCAAACTTTTTGGAAGGAACTGGGGACTAAGACCAAAAATGATCCATTGGTCATATACATCAATAATAAGACCCATTGTCACATACGCATCACTCGTATGGTGGACAAAACCAATGAAATAACGACACAAAGCAGATTACAGAAGCTGCAAAGATTAGTGTGTCTGGGTATTACAGGGCTATGTGCACAACCCCAACCGCGGCTATAGAGGCACTCTTAGATCTGTCACCTCTTCACCTACGGGTAAAGAGAGAAGCCTAAACCGCCATAAAAATCACCCAAAATAGGAAATTCAAACCGGGAGACAGAACAGGTCACCTAAAGATACTGGACTATTTAAAGCCAGATCTACTTGAAAAACCTTGGGACATAATTCCAAAACCTTTGACTTTGAGACGCCGTACAAAGTTGTTATTCAGGACCGAGCTACGGCGAAAAGTCAAACAATACAAACGGACACAAAATCCTCCAACTGGTACACAGATGGATCAAAAACTGAATGGGGAACAGGCATAGGCATATATGGCCCAAGATATGAGGCATCCATAGCCTTAGGTACCTACCCAACAATCATGCAAGCTGAAATACTTGCAATTGCATTATGTGCCCATGAGTGCCTGCAAAGGAAGGTAAAGGGAAAGCAAATAAACATAATGTCTGACAGCCAAGCTGCGATAAAGGCACTAGAAGCCAATAGCTTCGAGTCCCTGTCCACCTGGGAATGCAGACAATCCCTCAAAAAACTGGCAAGGGGCAATAAAATTGCCCTCCGCTGGGTGCCAGGGCATGAAGGAATTGAGGGAAACGAGATGGCTGACGAGCTAGCCAGACTGGGCTCAAATGCTACCCCTATTGGACCCGAACCCTTCTGTGGGCTATCCAAAGCACTTAGGGGGGAGGCGGTCCAGAGGTGGGAGGCAGAGAGCAAAAATATCCTCTGGCATAATGCACCAGGACAGAGACAGGCGAAGAAATTCATAGAGTACTCGACTGAAGAAGCTAAAAAGCTTCTTCTCTTATCAAAGAACGAAATTAGACTCATTACGGGGCTGCTCACTGGCCATTGCCAGGTGAGATATCACCTCAAAAAAATGGGTTTTGAAGAAAATAATGAATGCAGACTCTGTGAATCGGAAATTGAATCGGCCGAGCACATTCTTTGCACTTGCACTGCACTAACTAGACTTAGGCAAAAATATTTGGGACAAACACAACTGACACCAAGGAGGTGAAAAGCAAGCCTCTTAGGACCATTCTTTGTTTTGCTAGCAAGATTGAATTCCTAAAAGCCAATTAGAAGGGTTATGAACAAAAGATCAAAACTGGTCGCAGTTCTGTAAGGCACACATAGCCAATCGACCCCTAAGTACAATACAATACAATACAATACAATATTTGCTGTATAATGGATACGTAACTTATTTAATTTCAGGTGGTTACAATAATGGGATTGGCTGGAGCTTGTCGAACAGACGAACTGGTCAAAATGACGATAGATGATATTGAAGATACGAATAACATTGTAATAGTTAATATACCTGACACAAAAACAACATTCCGCGTACGTTTACTATAGTCGATAAAGATGGCGACAATATTCATTTTCTTGCAATTTTTCGAAAATATGTTGAAGCCAGACCAAAAATACTGATCTTCGGCGATTCTTTATGAGGTATCAAGCAGGACAATGTATTAATCAGCCGGTTGGTAAAAATACTTTTCAAGAATACCTAGTCAGATCGCGAAATTTCTAAATTTAAAAATCCAATGTCTTATACTGGACATGCTTTCCGAAGAACATCTGCGACATTGTTAGCAAATACCGGAATTGATGTCCTTGGTCTAAAACGGCATGGGGATGGAAATCTGCAACAATAGCGGAAAGTTATGTTGCAGATTCCATAGAAATAAAGTAGAGTGGCCAATAAAATTTTGTATAATAATAACCAATCAGTCACTTTAGCGGAAATGCAGCCTTCAACTGCAAATAATAATATTATGGTTCAAGAGTCAAATTCAACTTCCACATTAACAAAAAATTTGAAAAAGAAGGATTCTCTAATAAATATTTCCAATTGTTCTAATTGCTCTTTCACTTTTCATGTAAATAAATAATGTTCAGTTCTTTATGTTTAAATTAATTATAAATAATGTTCTGTTCTTTATGTTTAAATTAATTATTTATTAAATAAATTCATAAAATTTTCAATTGCGTTAATCAATTAGTTATAGTAGACTACTTTAACCATTATTGAGCATAAATAAATGTTCTGTCTATTACATATATTTCGTTATTTACTTATTTTCCTGGGGAAAAAAGTAAATAATTATTACCCGCTGTCCATGGCAACTTGTACATAAGACAAAAGTTCCACTTACGCCGCTCGCATATAGGTCATAATGATGCACTTACGATGCCGATATTAGGAAAACTTTATTGTGTACCAATTATTAGGTAGTGAAATCCATTTTGTCTTTAAAAAATCTTTGAAAAGCACAAATAAGTTTTTATAAATCAAAATACCGAAGAGCGATGTTGATGGACTTCGGTAACTGTGATCTGGCCCCAAACAGATGCAATTGTTTGGGTATTAAAATTATTTAAATTTTAAAAATGGGAGGTATAAATTTTATTTATTTTCACCAGGGACGATTTTAATATAATTTGATTAAAATAATTTAAGTTCAAATGAAATTTGATTATTTTCTACAAAACATTTACATTATTTTCTAGAGAAGATTTGTTTTAGAATTCATCGGCGAATTTATGTAATTTTGTTGATACCAAATAGCGGATTTACTTGGCGCAGCATTAATTATTTCATCTTCAACTGGCCACATACTTGAGGAAGACTTTAAATTGCAATACTGCATTTTGGCAAAAACGGAATTCATGTCGTTGCAAAATTTATTACTGAGAGCTTCCACGGGCACTAAATCTTCTAACTTTTTATATTCTGGATATTCCTTTTTATTTGCATCATCGGAAATGGTATGATTGCTAGATCCCTCTTCTTCGGTCAAAGTATCGCCTGAACTTTTTGTATTCCATTCGGAAGCTATCATTTGAAGTGGTTGCAAAAATTGCACGCTTTGCTTTACTCTCAATAATTCTAAGTTACACATATTTTCCACTTCCAATAATCTACGTTTGTAATTATTAATTGATATTTGACGTCTCAGACTTGCACGTTTATCGGCTTGTGTTTTCAATAATATTTGCTCATATTTACCAACTCTTTCTTCGTATTCTAAGTTATTTAATTCATAGCAATAGTTACTTGTCTCTTCATAAAGTTCACATTCTCTTGTGTTATCGTAAACTTCTTCTTAGATTTGTCAGATTATAATGCGTGCGGCAGCAGTTTATCCGTGGACATTTGCAACTTTGGTAGTATACTATGTAAAATCAAGAGTTGCACTTGGGTTACATACAAAGGTGTTTAGTGTATTTTTTTTGTATTATACACATTAGTAATATGAAATTTTGCTGAATTTATTGTTATGTACATAACTTTCGGTAGATAAAAGTGCTAAATCTACAATATAATAAGTATGTATTATACTTATTTGATTGATGACCTTAGTTGATGACTGCCAGCATCAACTATGAAAAGGGTTACAGGCACTTTCCCCCAACCCGGATTTAGCAACCGTGGGGTCTTAATGCTTAAACCTTTCTCTTAGAGAAAGAGGCTATGGTCCAGCAGTGGGCTAAAACAAGGCTGAAAAGAAGAAGAAGAGATACATATTTTATAATTTAACAAAACACGTCAATTATTATTATCCGTGCAGAGCACGGTCCCTGTCGACCCGGATAATCGAGGTTCTACTGTAATTGAAAATATGTTAAATTTATTATCTCCCGATTTTTAGCGACCGAAGAAAGCTACTTTTCTTTCTGTTTTCACAAAGGAAATTGTGACAAAATTGAATTTATTACACTAATTAAAGGTAAGTTTTCTTTCTATTGTAGATACCTACAATAAAAGAAAATAATTATTCACATTTGATTGCTGCGCTTCTGGATCATGCTGCAAATATTTTTCTGAAAAAATGCCGCATTTTATATGAAGTATTTTAGCCTTTTTATTTGAAAAGCGTATATTTTTAATAAAATTAGCAAAAATGTAAATACAGAGACTCATATTATTATTATTAACGAGTTGTGGTTTGGGACCACTTTGGGACCCACTGCACTGAAGCTTAGCTTATTGTACCCCACGTTCCAAGTTTTACTCCAACAAGTGCGTCTCCTCAACAAAGTCGAGTATGCATTTGAAGGGTGCTTGCGCAATCTCCTCAGTTTCCCGGGGAAAGGAACACCAAGGTGTCGTAGCCTTTTGCTAGCTAAGGCCGGACATTCACATAAGATGTGGCGAGGGGTTTCCTCCTCTTCGCCACACTTCCTACAAGTGGAGTCTTCCACCAACCCCATATTCTTGAGGTGTCTGTTAAGGCAGCAGTGTCCTGTGAAAAGTCCTACTATCCTTCTTAATTGGTTCTGGCTCAGTATGAGAAGTTTGTTCTTCCTAGCCTCGCTTAGGGGGGACCTTATGAACATCCGCGATTGCCTCAGTCCAGCTAGGCCCGCCTAGTAAGCAAGGTGTTTTTCTTTCAGATTGTCTCTGATTCTCCTCTTTGCGGTCTTATATGAGATTCCGCATGAGGGTTCTGGGCCCATGAGGCTTGTACTAGCGGCTCTCCTAGCTAGAGAGTCCGCTTCTTCATTTCCTTTGATGCCCTGATGTCCCGGCACCCACATCAGCGTGACGCTGTTGCCGGTGTCCAGTTTCATCAGGGCGTCCTTACATTGTTTGACGACCTTGGAGTTTGTTTCAACTCCTTCCAAGGCCTTTAGCGCCGCCTGGCTGTCCGACATGATGCAGATGCTCCTGTTTTCACAGTTCCTCCGCAACAGTTCCTCAGCACAGACAGTTATCGCGATAACCTCCGCCTGAAATATGGTGGCGTGAGTTCCCAGGTTGATGCTGAACGCCTCACCCGTTCTACTACCACGCACTCCAACTCCAGTACTTGACTCTGTTTTGACCCATCTGTGTACCAGATGGTATTGTATCGCCGACACAGCTTTTGTGAAGTTTCTACCTCGCCCCTCCCAGGTACTACAACCCTGAGAGGTCTTCGGAAGCCCCTCACAATGCTGGTTCTGTCAGACGGCATGCTTAGCATGCTGTTACTCGTTATTGAGTTGATGATCATGGTGTGATATCCCCATAGGGTTAATCCCACCATGTCCATTGATATACAACCTATACGCTGCAAGAAGAGCCTCAGTCTCCACGACCAAGTGCAGCGGACGGAGTCCCAAGAGGGCCTCCATGGAAGCGGTGGGCGTAGATGTCATTGCCCCCGTTATTCCCAGGCACGCCAATCTTTGCAGCTTGTTGAGCCTGTTTAAGTTTCCCCTGTTCTTGGCTTTATGCCACCAGATCAGGGCCGAGTAAGTTATCGTGGGTATCACTACTCTGGTGTACAACCAGAGCACCATTTTCGGTCTGAGTCCCCATGTTTTGCCAATCATGCTCCTACAGGCCCAAAGGGCCCTAGTCACAGAGACTCATAAAAAAATTTTGCTTCAAACAAAAGTTTTGCATTTCCAAAAAGCCGTTTATATTTATGAAGGCTTTCAAACGTCTCGGCATAGATTGAAATAAATTTTTCATTATAATTGGCAAGATTTTATTAAATACACAAATTAACAAGTTTAGATTTGAAAGATTTTTTATTACTGGTGTTGTAGGGTATTATTTTTCGTTTTAGTACAAACCACAAATTTTCGACAGGATTTAAATCTGATGATTGTGGGGATGTTTGAAGCTGTTCTGGTGCTTGATACAGCAACCATTCTTTTAATAGAAAGGCCGTATGCTTCAGATTATTGTTCAGTTGGATTTTCTCGGAAGAACATTGTAAATTTTCTTGTAAAATAGATAAATATTTATGCTGATCCATTATACCATCGATAAATTCCAAATTTCCAACTTCATTGGCTGACATACACCCCCACACCATCACTGAACCACAATCGTGCTTAACTGTTCCACATAAATTCTTTAAATCAATTTAGTGTTTGGTTTTCTCCACATAATTTGTTTACCATCTGCCAAATAAATTAAATTTACACTCATCACTAAAAATAACACTTCCAAAATTCTTTGTTTGAATTTTGGTATGTTTTCAAGAATTTTAACTGTTTCAATCTGTTCATTTTAAAACAAAAAGTTTTTTTCTTGAAATACGGCTATTACAACCTGAGGTTTTAAAACTCTCCGAACTGTTTAAGTTAATGGTTTATTAACTATTTTAGACACTTCTGATCTTAATTCTGGAACACTTTGCTTGAGATCTCGCTTAATTAGTCTAACAATGTAGTTTTCGTTAGGCTCAGATGTTACCTACCTTTTTATGTCTACGATCGGTCTTATCATTAAGAGTTCCACTATTTTTATAGTTATTAACTATTTTTTGAATTGAAGAATGGGTTCTATATACCAACAATTTTTCCAACTTCACATAATTCAATTTGATCAATTTAATAATTAATTTTCTAATAGAAATATATTACATAGCATTATGTATATACATTTTATAATAATACAGTAAAACCTCGATATAACGGACCTCTGTTTAACGGTCTTCTGATATAAGGGACAAAACATCCGGTCAAATGTAAAAAAATTAAAAACGCCCTATTAATATTATAGAGGAGAAGGTGCAAATATGGAATATGCTTGTAATGTGGAAGACATCGGTTTTGACTAAACCAAGTAAGGTCCTCGGTCGAAAATCGGCTAAATTTGTGAACGCTTGCCATCTTTATTGGAGGCGATCCACCCTGTACCGTTTTAGTATGATTTTAGTTTACCACATGTGTACATGTGAATTTCGTACATTGATAATTTTAACACGTAAGTGAATATGCAAGCCTCATTTTTTATTTGCATGTTTTATTCAAATATTTGTTACGATGCCATTTTATATAAACTAAAGTTTAAGATAACGTTGTATTTGTTTAGTTTTTATTATAATAGGCTAGATCTAACCTAAAATATTGATGACATTAGTTGTCGGTAATATGGAATACCAGTATTGTATGTACCAGTGCAGGCGCCGAAAAAGACGAGTATAATTGCGACTGGTGCAAGTAATATGTTAATCTAGGACCTTATAGGCGTTTCAATTTAAGATCGCAGCGCCATAGTGGCTATTAGTGGTATTAACATTGTTGGTATGTTTTTTGATAGTTCGCTGTCGTGTTTATAATTATATTAAATATATTTTAAATATATTACGATACTTTATTGTAATATTTGAAATAATATTTAAAATGCTACCTACCTAAAAGGATTAGAAAAAGTGACATAATATCCTTGAACCATATTTGAGCTTAAAACAATTTAGAGTTTGTGAAATATTTAACATTTATAAGAATCTGGCTCGAATCTTCGTTTTAACGTTTTCAATTACATGGAATGCATGCATAGAGATCTAAATTCGAGGTGTATTTTGAAGGTAAAGAGACTCTACACGCAGGACATGTAATTTATTTGTGCAGTCAAAGTACTGGGCCACCTGATATAATAAATTAAATTTAAAAACTACAGCAATGAGCCCAGATCCTCATCAAATAAAAGGTATTGACAATCAAGAAGTTCCTAAAAGTTTATAACAGTTTTTCCCGAGGGGTTAACCGCTGGTGAAGTTTTTTGTACACATCTAATGAAGTACATGAAGTACTGGGAAGGGGGGGTGTAGAACACCTTCCAGTGCACAAATTTTGGAATGCAGAACCCCAGACCGAGTAGTTTACTTTTTATCAGAAGTAAACTGAAGATCTCCCGTTGCAGAAGCACTGGAGGGTGTTCCACACCCCCCAGACCCCCCGGTTTAAATAATTTATTTTTTATTAAAAGTGAATTAAATATTTAAGCATATCTCAAGTTTATTAAAATTAGCTATGGCCAAGTAAATGTGTTTAATTCGTAATCTGACAATTAATTATAAACTACCTAATTATAAATTTCGTACTCCTGGGAGGTAGATCTCTGCAACAGGAGAGCTCAGTTTACTTCTGATAAAAAATAAACTACTTGATCTGGGGGCTGGGGAGGAAACACCCTCTAGTGCCTCTGCCACGGGAGATCTTCAGTTTACTTCTGATAAAAATAAACTACTCAATCCGGGGTCTGGGGTGTGGAACACCTCCAGTTCTCAAATTTTGGTATTTCTGTAAGTCTTCTGTAAGAAGTATGGAGAATTATGATGAAGTACGTGAAGTGTGAAGTTAATTGTACACGATTTCCTCTTTGACCCTTGGTTTTCCCCTTTCTCTAACCCACTTGGTCGTCCAGAGAAAAAATATATTAAACAAAAACAAATAAAAGTGAACCCGGTTGAAGACCTAAAGTCCACAAGTTCAAACAAATAATCGCTGCTTTCTGTTGAAGATCAATAGCGACCCAAATTCTATAAATACAGTTTGGTTTCCCTGAAGGGAAAAACAATCAAAGTAAGCTACGCACAATGAAATGCTACGTCGACATAACAATGACAAAATTTTGTTAAATTTTTTATTTATGTACACTTTTTCTTGTCCTTTTGGGGGAAAGCTATGAAAACTAATTTCGGGATTTCTTTTATTCATAGAATTGCACCAGAAAACTGAACAAAACCATCTATCCATTATTAAAATTTCGTTAGGAAAACTCACAACTTTACATTAAAATACATGCGAGCCTATTTCATTAACCTATATCATTAGTTCAAAAATTTACCGCAAGGTAGCGTATTGCTTATCTTGAAACGCCTATAGTTAGTTTAAGTTTTTAGGAACAATAAGTTATTTAATTATTTCTTAGATATTTAATGTAGTATTCCATATTTGCACCACCTTTTCTTAGGTGGGCATTTTGTAGTTTTTTTTCAAACTTTTTTTGTAAAAATGTTTTAGTTAATTACACATTTGTTTTTAGATTATGGTATCTACTTGTTTGAAGTAACTTTTACCTAAATTTGGCCTAATTCTATTCGCTAAAAAAATTTTTATATACCAAACAAAATTGTATTCCATATTTGCACCTTCTCCTCTATATGCTCAAATTCAAGTGAAAGTTGATTACACTGTTCTTTTAAGGTATCAGTATGTTATATATTATGTATAATGCTTACGTCAAAATATATCAACTCATATTTGTTTGTAAAGACGAACAAAATACGAGCGCTATAAAAATCTTAGTTTTTGAGCATAAACTTAAGTTACCTGTGGAGCAAACTTAAAAATATTCTTATCTATAAGATTTTTTAGTGGTCGACAACTGTCAAAAGTGAAGTTTTCTATCAAAGTAAAAATATACAGAATTTTGTTATGGAGCATGTTTAGGTTCAGGAACGCGCAGAAATTGTTAAATATTGTATTTCAAAAACTTTTCTTCAATGATTTCAACTCAACGCGTTTATTGAGTGGCCTACTCATTCCCTGATTTGACGGTATCAGATTTTTTCTTGTGGAAAAATTGAAAAGTAAAGTTTATATTAATCGCTCACAGACTTAATTGCTAAGTGAAAAAATTGCGCAAATTCCAGCTGAAATATTGCGCAAAGTTAGGCTCAATGTAGAATTGGTCATTTTTTGGCTTGTGATGATCATTTACTCGAAATCATAAATTATGTTACAAGTTTTAATAAAAAGTTTTCATAATAAAAACTTAAAAAAGGTAAAAAAAAATTGGCTGGGTATATTTTGCCGCGCCCAACAGATACAGGTCAAATAATTTGAACAAAACTTGAGGGAATGCTAAACTGGCATGTTCAGTGATATGACTGTTTTCAAAAATTTGTTTCACATTGGATGCTGTAATTTAACATCATTTGGGAAAAACAACTATTTTTGTATTTAATTTTTTACGCCATATAAGTGTAACAATTCAGAAAAATTGTGATTTCCTTTCGAGAAATGTATACGTAGCTTTAGTGTTGTTGAAATGGTGGCCTATACTTCAGGTACGAAATTCTGTTATAAGTCTTTTTCTTCTTTTACCTTTTAGCCAATGCAGCCAGAGCTTTTACCTGTTTAAAAGTATTCAAGGTTATGAGAACCATGTACGCAAGGATTTATGTTGGGATATGAAATTGGCACCATACTTGTGGGAAATTTAATTGTATCGTTAAGGTTGTGGAGAGTTTTAATGATCGAGTTAATCATCATGCCATAACAACGTACTGTTTAGAATAATGTACTGCAGTACCTACGATTTACGAGCAGTAGGTATACGATGAAGTTTTTTTTTATTTTTAAAATAAGTACAAATTATAGACATGTACTTGCATAGTACCCTATATTATATTATTAACATTTAAAACATTGTAAAGTAATAAATAAAATAAGTTTCATATCCTACGCTGGTTTTTATCAAAATGATGAAATTGAAAACAATGATTTACAATCAACGTTATTTGTAAAATGTTTTTAAACTTTATGACTTATAGCAGTGACGTAATTAGAAATATTGGGTTCTTACGCAGTAATACTTTACATGCCCTATTGCTTTAATAGGTATTAGTCAGATTTTATAAAATCTTTCCTGCATACACTTCATTTTTGTTTAATTTATTAAATTTTAGGATCTAACATTGGAAAGTAGCTTTTACTTTCGGAAAACGCATTTTAATTTGTACTTGTATCTTATAAGAAAATATATCAAATAATATATTGTTCTCGATTTACGAATCTGTAATTCGACGCCAATTTATCACGTTTTTTTAAGATACCTATCTGAATTAAGAAAGTAAAAATTTCCTAACATTTGCACTATTTGGATTAATGAATTGTCGGGAGTAAACTGAATATTTCGAATTATCTATTGCACAACTGAACAAACACTGATCTTCCTGAAGACTGTGACTAATAACGAATACATCTATGTACATTATGATATATTATAAAAATTTCAGATTTTTGGGCGAGCCCCCCCCCCCAAATGTAAAATAATTATTAAAAAATTGAATGCTTTATCCGATTATTCATTCAGACACGTAGTTATTAATGTGCATTGATAAATTGGGAATCCTTGGCCCCCTCCGAAACGAAAACCTATTTACGCCACTGCTGTACGATCGTATGTACTATGTTAAATTTTTATCTTAAAAGTATAAAAATTTAAATTAACACTTTTTCAAAATATTCTTTCAACTTCATTTAGTTTGTGCTCAAAAAATTATTTCATTTACATTTTCTTTGCTCGGTGGGATAAATTACATTCTCGCAATCCCCACGCCGTGGAAGAGCAAAGACACTTTAAGAGATCCTCGTTTTCTTATCCTAAAGTAACCTTTCCATTCTTATAAGAACCAAAGTATTTAAAAATGTTGCAAGGATTTTTCGACTTAGTAGCTACCGGGTGTTCATTTGAAAAATTCAGCTAGAAATATCTCGAAAACCAAAAGCCAGTTGAAAAAATGTTCCAAGCAAAAGTTGTTTAATGGCGGGGGGGGGGGAGACTATGGCGTAATTTGCTTTAATTTTCAAGGTCAGCAATGATACCGTTTATGTTATTTAGCAGATGCAGATTCTGCATGAACGTTTTCTAGAAAAATTTTTAAACTAATTTGTTATAATATAAATGATAGGGTTTCGTTTTGATTGTCTTAAAATGTCATTAAATTTTAAGTTAAAGAATAATAAAGTTTTTGAAATTTTTAAAGAAATTAAAATTTCCATTAATAGCTGCAGTTTATTAAAATGGTTTTGGTTTTATTTTGATTCAACACATCTTACTCGAAAAGTCTTAGGTTTGTTAGATAAAAACATTTTTCAAACAAAAATTTTTTTTTTAGACAGAATCTGAATCTGATGCCAAAAATACTATAAGGTGCTATTTAAAAAACAAAAGTTAACTTTGAAATGATCTTCAAGAAATCCACCGATTAAAAAACAAATTATAGCATATTCTCTCCCCATCGCCATTATAAAACTTTTGTCCGAAACGTTTTTCCAGCTGACGTTTGGTTTTCGAGATATTTCTTGTTGGAAGTTCTCAAATGAACACCCGGTATAATTACATCTTTATTATCATCTATAGGTGACTCGAATTATACCTACTACATTAAAAGTTGGTATCGTAAATACTGTGAAGTACAGAAAAAATCGAATTATAGAAATTCGAGGTAATTATAAAATATTTTAACATGTTAAAAAACAGTGAGATATGAAGGAATTCGAATAAAAGATTTCTACGTACGGAAGTTTGATTGTATATTATTTTATTATAATGTGTAACCTTCTGTTGACGTTAATTTGATTAAGGTCAGGTAGTAAAATAACTTTTTTGCAATATTTCCAGTGGCCGTATCAAGCAATGCGCTAACTTCAAGTGGGTATGAACATATTTTAAGGTTAGAAAATTTTTAGTGAATTCGGTGGATCCAGAGTATTGAATTTTTATTTACGTGATTCAGATTTATTATTTTGGGCTTTATGCAATTGCCATGTAATGGTACTTGTTTGCTCAATGGTGATAGGGAGTCTAGATCCGGCACTGATTTGAACAGAGGAAAACAATTTACAGTTACAAATAAAACATTAATCATCAATTTGATATTATTGTCACGAAGTAATTACAGCAATCACAATAAAAATAAATATATCAATTTATTACATACTTAATACTTTTTATTATACTTTAAGATTGTGTTAAAGTTTCTTCATCTTCATAATTTGGAATTTTGCCCTGACGTCGTCTTCTCAACTATGCGTGTGAAGTGTTATCAATTATCTTACCTACTACCTAAACGATTAAATAAAAAAAATTTTAATTTATTATTAACAATTTAAAATAATTTTTAAACTCTAGGTAGGTACTTACAATTTCAATATTAAATAATCGTCGCTGGAAAAAAATTTGGGTCGACCCCAGTTTACCACATCCGATCTATAAAACTTTTGATCATATTTGCGTGACTTGCATCATCACTTCAGATAATTATATCTTCTCTTGCCTATATTAGATTTTACATTTGTTTTTAGAAGATATATTCACGTAGATCATAATGATATAATAAGATGGTGTAAGAAAATTATTAAACCTTTTTTTTCGATTTTAATCTGTCTGCATCGAATACCCGTCGGTACATGGTCGAAGTTGTTCAAAACTTCAACCAGCGTCGCTTTTAAATTTTTGTACAAATCTGGAAGTCCCAATTTTATTTGCGTTGTTTATAATAAAAAAGTTTTTTTTTAAACAGGACATTTGGGTGTTAGTAACTTTTATGTAGTAACGGTTGGCAATTCTACTGTAATTGATAGTGGAATAATAACGATTCTAGATCAGTTCTCCGAGGACTGGTTGATCTATTTAGAATATTGACGATAGTACGAGACGAAGGAAAAGTTAAACTAATTATAATAATTAAAAAGATAATCACCAAATTGAATATAAAAATAAATTCTCTCTCTTGTATGTGTTAAAATGAAAATAAAAAACTACAAATTAAAATTAATTTAAAGTGCTAATCTTATTAAATAAGAAACCACATACAAACTATTCTTTAGACCACACATGCAGTGGCACGCGCCCTCAGCAGTCAATGGCGTTAAGTGACTCCACTTACATTTATTCGGTAACTTTCGTTGACTTCGTGAGATATACCTGCGCATAGAACTAAATGGACCACACATATTGCGGCACGCGCAACTGGCACGAGTTATACTATACTCGCCATCCTCTGCTTCGTACTTAGTCGAAAACAGCCGAATTAAGTATACGTTTCAGACAGAATAAGTATAAGCATTAGCAAACGGGCCTTGTTAGATGTGAAACCTGTTTATATATTTAATTTGTCACCCAAACTCAGGGCCATAACCATTATTCAAAATTGTTGTTGAGGGACAAAGAGGATCCACCGGCGGTATTCGGAACAGTAAAAGATCCAAATGCTGACCGAGGAGGAGGCCTATAAATTTTAATTTAATGAGTACTCTGAAAAGATACTAAAACTATTACCACACGTTTTTATTGAATTTTAGTAATTTTAACACTAATGTGACTAGGAAATAATTTTATCGCCTTAAATCTTATCGTATCTACCTAATTATAGGATACAAATAAACTAGTTTGTATTAATTTTAAAACGAAATTGGTACGTTGCATTGAAATAAAAATTTTTACACGATGCACAACTATGTTTTCTTGGGACGAGAAATGCTTTGAGCAATTTATTTCAACCATTAACAACAGTAAAGTGAAATATTGTACTTTGCAAATTGTTTTTCTATAAGTAATGGCTTGAATATTTTAAAGGCTACACAGTTCACACTAAATAAAATTAATAGGCAAGTTAGTGTTGATGATAAATTTTGTTTGTCAAATTGAGCTCTTTAACTAGAAAATTGATGACAAGCAGCAATATATTTCTAGAAGGCAAGATAAAACTAACATTAAGAAAAATAAGGGAATATATTAGTGAGTAGGCCTACGAAACAAGGTGGTAGCTCGTTTTACTGGTTTGACCCTTTTAAGTTTAAACACAAAAACGCAAGAAGAAACGGTCGACGGTTTGTGGTAACTCTGGTGAAATACATTCCTTTCGTGTCTGCGGTTAGTGTTAGATGTCAGAAGGACCACAAATAGCGATAACTTATGAAATTCGAATACACCGCATCGAATATCAATCTTTTTAACGAATCAGAAAAAGAAAATATGTTACAAATAACTGTAAACAAAAAATAAATAATAAAATGTAAAACAAATTTTATTGATGCAAAATATTGTTGGTACTTTTACATACCAAATTACGTCGTTGGTTGGTTTTAATAATCTGGTGGTGATGAAAATTAACATTTTTTAATTTTATCGGCATAAACGTTAGTTTAAATGACGTTATAAATTTAAACTGCTTTTAATAGTGGTGTTGTAAACTTGTAGTTAATTAATTTTGCCATCCAGCTTCAAGTCGAGACTCTTTTAATTTTTATTTTATTCCACCACATAATTTATTCTCTCAACTAACTAAATATAATTTAACGCACTGATTACAATTTCATTTGTAAGAATTTGAAATAATTACAAGTGTGGTAATTACGGTGGCATAGTGGCTTACATCAGTGCTGCAGTCTGTTAGAATTCCTTATCCGTCTGTTTGGTGAATACCGATTTGAAACGCTTGCCAATTATAAAACTAATTATCGCGATTATAAATACTAACAATAAAACCAACATAATAGCCGTATGGGCAAAAAGATCAGTTACTAAAAAACAGTAACTACTTTTATGAATTATAGTTAACTCTTTTTTTAATACCTCCCAAAAAGTAGTAGGTATAGTAAGACTTGGTAATTTTAATTAATTTATATTATAATGACATGCACGAGGAATGTCAAATTTTTATATTACCAAATTATGTTTAGAACATAACCTTAAAAAGTAAATACATATTATGTAGGTATGTTTGTAAGTAATTACAAATAATTTTTATGTTATTACGTCACATAATTTATTTTATCAATACTTCTCAATAAGAATAAAACAAATAATAAATATTATTGGAATTTCGCAACTAAAAAATGAATCTAAAAAGGAAAATTTATTAATTTTTGACTTTATATGAGTTTTTCAGTAAATGTCTTGTATAGTAATTTTCTATATTAAATTCATATGACTACAATGGCTGATTCAAAATTCTCAACCTTTGTTATTATATGTTATATTGTGTTATATTATATTAGTCTCATTAATAGTACAATAATATAATGAGTGGTTTTTGAACTGATGATATAGTGAAAGTTGTATAGGGGAGACCGGGGACAAATGAAACACTTTAAATTGTTTGTTTTTTTTCTCCACTGCTATCATGATTTTAAAAAATTTAATGTGACCTACATAGGGCTTAGTCTTTATAGTTTCTATTTATATTGTTTCGTTAATTTGTAATAATAAATAAAAAAGATATTTTGAAAAAAGTCGGGGTGGTCGACATGTTTCACTTGTCCCCGTGGCTGGGACGGTTGAAACATCTACATGGGACAATTGAAACAAATTTATTTTAATTAAATTTTTATGATATTATTCAAACATTACTCTGATAAACAATTATGACAAATATAATTTATTTCATTACGAGTGCACAGAACGTGTGACCATTTTCGACAATCCAAACACTGCACCCATCCCTCTCCCGGGAGGCTTGAGTTATATGATTCGAAACACACTAAACAAAAATATTCGTCCTCGTCTGTATCACTATCCATGTGTTGACTATGTTTAATATTATTGAACCGGCGCTTTACTGGTGCTTTTCCTCCTAACCTAAGGTTTTCGTAACTTGCTTTTTCTTTTTAGCATCGTATTCCTCTTGTATAGCATCTTTTTCAGGCGTATCTGTATAAATTGCAGATTTCCTAGTTTTTCGTTTAGAAGTCCCTTTCCTTGGAGGCGCTTTGGGCAACGGTTTAACAATTTCCGGCGAAAATGCAATTTTTAAACTGTTTGAAGATTCTGGATCGAGACTGCTTTGTGTTAAAACGTCATTTAAAAGAACAATCGTTGATGTTGAAAGAGTATCAGCGTTGATGTCAGTAGAAGGCAAATGTTCGCTGGTACTAGTAGATGGCAGAGGTTGGCTGATACTAGTAGATGGCAGAGGTTTACTGGTGCTAGTAGATGGCAGAGGTTCACTGGTGCTAGTAGATGGTAGAGATGGTTCGCTAACGCTCGATTTTGGAGCTGGTCTGTCTGTTACATAAGACGGAGCAAAATCTAATTCCGTGAACAGATCTCGATTAAAAGGATAAATCCGGTGCATGCAAATCCGGCTACTATGTTAGATTGGGTGAGGGCCAATGGTAGAGCTTGTTTAACAATACTAGGTATGTTGTAAATCTTCATCGTTTGACCAGGGTTATTTCTCATCCAAGCATCGCAACTTGAATTTATTGCCTTTTTAAAGGGTCCATAAACAGACCGATCTAACGGTTGTAACTTATGTGAACAGTGTGGGGGGAAAGATAAAATGATAATGCCGTTTTCTTTACAAAAATCCAAACATTGAATACTTATGTGTGACTGATGGTTATCTAATAAAAGCAACACCTTATTGTTGATTGAAACGTTAGTATGTTTTTTAAAATGTTTCAAATAAATTAAAAACTCATCTTCGGTCATCCAGCCACTCGCATTTCCAGCTCCAATACACCCCACTGGTCCATCTCGAACGAAGTGATCGTGATATCTTAGACGTGGAAAAATGAAAATCGGAGGTACACTGTTACCAATAGCATTTACAGCTAAAGCGACCGTTACCAAAATTCCTCTTTCTCCCGAAGTTAGTGAGCCTACTTGCTTAGTTCCTTTTTTTGCCACAATTTTTACAGGTTTTTGGACCGTAGTGACTCCAGTTTCGTCAATATTATATATATCTTTTGGTTCAAATTTGTATCTGTCCATCACATTAGCCAGATTGTCATAAAAAAGGTTTACATTTGTGATGTTGAAACTCGTTGCTCTGGAAAGACTTGTGGCTTGAGGGCAACGGATTGAAAGCTCTGTTTGGCGCTTAAGAAAAGCAGAAAACCAATCCTGTCCTGCTGTTCCACTTTGTCTCCATGTATCAGGCATCTTTAACGAATATTTTAAGGCCAATTGAAAAGCTAATTTGCGAATTTCTTTAGGGGGTAATCCGTAGAAAACGTTAGCTGCTTTTATTACATATTCGGCAATGCTTTTCTCTTGCTCTACGTCAAATACTCGCCTAACGCAACGATAGCCCATAAGAGCAGTTGATCCTTGCTGAATTGCCTGCTTTTTCTTTTTGATAAATCTACTTAAAGACACGTAGTGCAGTTCAAATTTTGCTGCTGTAGACCTTATAGATTTATTGTTTTCTATAACTTCCTTATAAGCTTCTTCATAAGTCGAAACCGACTTCAAACCTCTCTGCGTTTTTCTGACTCTCACTCGTGGCATTCTAAGAAAAAAAAACTCCTAAGTTATAATACACTACAGTTAAGAAATTATTCACGACGGGGACAATTGAAACATGTTTCAATGGTCCCCATCGTGGTTTGTTTCAATTGTCCCCACAGCACATTTTTATGCAAACACTAAAATATTTTATTAATCTCTTTTTACACTAATAATTTGAACTATTTCAACTTAGGACAATACACCAAATAACAAAATAAAATGGTTCAAAGTAGGTACTTACGTTTTTTATTTTATATTCACTTTTCTTGCACTAATAGAAAAATTTACTAAGCTTGCACTAAAACACGTTATGGAAGATAAAACGATACTGTTCGTTTTCAGTCGCTCTTTGTCTGGTTTAGTATAGGAAGTATATAGATAGACATCTACCGACGCATTTGTGTACTAATTAAACCGCGAATTCTTCAAATTATGACTACTGTTTCAAATGTACCCTGTTTCAACTGTCCCCGGTCTACCCTACATATATTGAGATTTGAGCAATTTGAGAGACTCCTTACATTCTGATGTTTAAACATCAATTTTTGACAATAATACAAAAACACTACTGATGGTATTATTTTATTATTATCATATTTTAAATGTTGTTTCAAAGTAAACCTCTAGCAGTCTGGCTATACCCACATCATTACACTATCAAAATCGTATATACCATAAACACGTAAAAGACAAGATCAATTTTTTATATATTTAAATACATTTTGAGTTACAGCTATTTAAACCTAACTATAAAACAAATCCGTAAATCGATAAGAAAAAAATGAAAGTTACTAGTTTGTCCTGACAATTGTTATTGTCAATCTAACAATGAAACACGCTTACAAAACTATAGACACCTTAGTTGCACATCCCTCGATGAAATTCTTTCAGTAATAAACACGATATTGTGTAGGTTATAGTATAAAAGATGATGAAAGATAAAATTCTTATAGGATTTAGAATACGAGATGATGTATGCATGATGAATAGCATGTAGGAGCACTAGTTTTTCTTAACTATGTTGATAGACAAATTTCTTTAATTTTGTTTGTAAGTTTGTAATTTTTCCTTTTTTAAACTTAATCCTGCAGCTTCTTCTAATTTGAATATAGCGAGGTTTTAAAATTGCATAAGTTTATTTTTCTATAAATAAAAAATAAATGTTAAAGATGTGAAGTTTGCGTATTAGTATCAGTGTGCAAAATGTAACATTTTTTCATTGTGCATGAAAGTACTTCGCCCTCTATCGCGCAAAATGCTTTGGTCTATGCTCTCAAAATCAACCATAAAAGCATCCCAAAACAACCAAAAATTAAAACTGTTATATTAGTACAACATATAGGTCACCCTATAGAGTCCGAGTGAATTTCCACCCAGCGCCAAAAGTGGTGATAATTAAAATCAGCGGTGGGCTTATTTAAGTTATCTATATTATCGACACCGATCAGCTGTCAGCTACGTTACGATGAACGTTGAATGTAAATAGTGACATAATAATAGTGTTTTATCATTCATACAGGGTCAATTATTGCAACACAACATTAACGTAAATATTATGTCGAAAGTGAAAGGACCACGAGTGATGTTCAAGGTGTCCGCATAGGGTCGCGGTTTTATCATATTCACTCGGACTCAATAGGTTCGTTTAAATTCCCGATTTGCAACTCTTGTCGTATATCGATATTTATCATATGCCAAAAATCTTAAGAAATTTCATTTCAGCCGTTTATATTCGTCTCTTCAATTTTATCGGCGTGCGAAAATTGTTAATTAACGATCGGTGAAGTCGCAAGTTAATTATTTCTTGCAAGTCGATAATTAAATTTTATCGTCGTGTATAAAATTTAATTTTTTTCTATAGTAGATGTTAAAAAACGATATTTTATAAGAAATCCCAATTGAAAATTAAATTATTATTAGACACTAAACACACTTTATTTTAATTGCAGTAAAAACAAAATGAATTATAAATAGTTTATTAACTTGTGAAAAGCTTTTGATTTCAAATTTAATGGAGTTTAGGGCCGATATAGTATTCACCTCCTCGTAAGTTGCCCGTAAGTGGCCAATAACGTTACAAGTAAGTTTGTTTCAACTTACCTGCTAGTAGCGCCAACCTTCTTGTAAATACGAGTTACTGGTAAGATAAGTTACAAGTCTCTTGGAGTACCAAGTAAAGCGTTAAAAGTGAAATCCTAACCTACAATTTATAAATTGTTTGTATATTTGTGACATTTCTAAATGGATTTTATAGATGACATTGATCTTATCATATTGTTAGACGAAATTGACGACATAGTAAAAACAGACTTCACCTATGAAATAACTTAAATTGTTGGAACAGCTTAGATTTTTTTTCGAAGATTTTGTCAGTTTTTCTCAACTGCACAGATAAAAATTTAAAGTGTCGGTAGATACCTATTTTGTTGTGAAGTTTAAAAGACATTTCTGAAAAGTAACATATTTTTAAGACGAATAATCGAATGCAGAAATTTTTCGAAATAGAAAATGTTTTTTTTTAATATTCAACGCATTTGTGACTCGAATTAGAAAATTCGTTGCATTGCAGTTGTAAAAATAAAACCTTTTTGGAAGTCGAGGAAGATGTGTATAATAACGATCAAAATAATAACTTATACCTACCATGCTGATTTTTAAAATTATTTTTTAGAAATTTTACAACTTATCATGGAAGGAAAGATAGAGGGAAAACGAGGTCTTGGAAGAAAAAGACAATCATGGCTGAAAAATCTGAGGAAATAGTTTGATATTCGGGACGCCGCAACATTAATAAGACTCGCGAAGAAAAAAGACGAGTACAGCATCATGGTAGCCAACCTCCTATGAGGAGACGGCACTTTAAGAAGAAGAAGAAGAAATTTATAAATAATAAAAATATGTTTGAAATACTTTATTTAATTTGCATAATTAATTATTTATTTTAAAGGTTTCCCTTCTCTAAGATTTTCATTTTTAAAAAATGCCTTTTTGAACTTATGAACTAAAATATAATCTTGAAATCTAATCACGTAACAAGATTATATTTTAGTTCAAAAGTCAAAGTATATTCTTTAAACGAAAGTTACCAGTTACAAGGCAGGTAAATTTATATGAATATACCCAAATTATTTACAAGCCACTTGTAAATTTATCGAACAGATAGCTACAAGACACTTTACGAAGAGGTGAATATATCGGCCCTTAATCCATATTCATTCATTTAGGAATAGTTTAACTGATGAGATCTTGAAAAAGCAAAACAACATTGTATGGTGTCTTAGACTAGAAATGTATCGTAAGTTGGAAAATTTAAAAATATCACTTAGCTAGAAAAATTTAAAAACAATTTGTATTCAACATAATAAAATTTATTTATTTTCAGTAAAAATAATCGTTATTTAATTATCTTAGCTGTCAAAATTTTTCTTTATTGCTATTTTTGTGACTAAAGTGTCACTTGTTCTAATATTTTCAGTTGAACAAACCGCATCACTTTAACATCCGCTATAGAAAAAAGTAGTTATTGTTATAGTTTGCTAATTTGCTAATACAAACATCGTAATTCAACATACTTAAAGCAAATCATATTTGAAAATTTCTCCGAAACAAAGTATTAACATAACCTAACAAATAATTATTCAAATATACATTATTTTGTATCAAGTTCTACTACAGAGAATTGCAAAATTTAGGTAGTTAGTAAGTCTTTCTTCATTTTTAAAGTTTATCTACCACTTTAAATTTGCATTTTGCAAAGATTACTTAAAAATTTTGTAGACTCAAAATAATACCCTAGAAAAAAAATTCCTTATGCGTAAATATTTGTGCTCAACTTAAATACATATCAGCAACTACTTTCGTTTAAAAGTAGCTAAGGTACCTGAGGAAAGTAAGTCCCACCTAAGAATTAATATTTTTTTTTACACAAAACCGTTGGATGTTTCAAAACTTTAATAGTACCAAATGGTAAAAGAAATAATTACAGATAGCACCACCAAAATTTGAATTTGGAGAAATTAGAAAACCTAAATAAAACAAAAATTTTTAAATAATTTTGGAAAATTTTAGAAATGCAAAAAAGACGGACCTAGTCGATTTGAATTATAAATTGAAAAGAAAATCACATCAACTATTTTCTTTTCAAGAAATGATTACAATTATAAAATAAAATTGTGAAATTTAAAAGTATTCCATTGGGCCTTACTATTAACAGTGAAAAAACCTTAGAATAAAAAACCAAAAAATTATTAAAGTCATTAAATACTTGAAATAATAATGAATAGATAAATTTAGGCTATGGCATACAGTGTGAACACAAAAATCCATCTGTATCAGTTGCCGTTAAGTCCACACACTTTTCATGAACCCAATGTTCATATTTCTTTCTGTCAACATTTCTTCATCCTAATTTGTTCGTAGTCCTTTATTGTTTTTACTAATTTTCTGTAACAATAACAAACACTAAACATTTGAGTACACATAAATAAAGTTTTACAATACAGATTAGCAGTTGAAAGCCCGGGCCTTATTAATTGCATCGTGTAAAATTAGACCATAACACGTTTAATTAATTTTAATTAGAAGTTATGAAAATAAATCAGTGAAATAAGTAGAAATAAATCTTAGGTAATAGAACCAAAGGAATAAAATAAAAAAATGTATACTGGCAAGGAAGATTTGAACTTATTAAAAATGATTTAATAACTCACCGCACTTTTAAAATAATTAGATAAGACACACAGTTATGCACCCTTGTGCTCACAATTAGCTGTGTAGTTGCAAATGTGCATATATTTTTTATTGCATTTATTGATACAATATATGACTACTCAGTAGATGGCATGTGATGAATATAAAATTCATTTTTCTGTAAAATATTTGCTGGGCCTTATTATTTGCTGAGCGTTATAAACCTCGGGTATCTTACATTATTTTAAAGTTCTGTAATTTTTTTATAATTTCTGGTTGTTTCAGGTAAAATAGTACGTGGCATTTGATATTTTACTAATTTTTGGGACTAAATCAATGTAGGTCCTCAATATTGGGAATGTTCTAGAAACTAATATTGAATTAAATATTGTTTGAATATCTATAATCAATATTGTGATTATATTAGAATAGCAATATAGCTTCACGTATTATTCACGTACAGCCAGGCGGTACTACAGTAAAAATATAATTTTAATTAAATATACCTAATACTTCCGATAAATATTTCAAATTTAAAAACAGTGTTTACGTTTGAAGAAAAAATAATATATTCTCTGGCAAATAACCAGGGTAGGTCAAATTAAAATACATTTTGAATTTTGTATTTCAAATACAAGTTCCCAATGTATTTTGTATTTCAAATACAAATTGAAATGTATTTTGTATTTTTGTCTTTTTATTATGTATTTCAAACACATAAATATACAAAATACATTTTGGAGGAAATCAATGACTCGAATGTAGAATTAGAAATAGTAACATTTTTGAAGGACCTAAGTCGATGCTTTTCAAATTTGACAATTACCAAAATATTAAATAAACTTTTATTAAATTTAATACAAATTTGTGTTCTTCTGCATATGTAAAAAGATTATTTTCTTTTGCTGGGTTAATTCATTCTCCAACTAGGAGAACATTGAGCAACAATTTTGAAATGCTTCCATTTTGAAAGGAAATCGCTGAAGTGCTCAACATACGATTTTCGTTATTTTGTCATTGATCATATCATCACAGCATAACTAAATTAATATGGGACCACTTCTAAGGTACTTTCCAATAAAAAACAGTCATCGAAATCGGTCCACGTGGTAAAACATTATCGCTTAACATAATACACACAAAAAAAGATTTTGGGAATTGGTAACATCTACCTTTTTTTGAAGTTTGTTAAAAATTAGATTGGTACTGTGTGGGATTAATTGTGTTTCTTAAATATGTATACTAAACTGTTGCATAAGGAATGGCTTTTATTTATAATACTTGATTTTTTTTTAAATTTATTTTGTATTTTAAATACATCTTGAATTTTGTATTTTAAATACTGTATTTTGTATTTTAAATATTGTATTTTGTATTTTAAATACTATGTTTTGTATTTTAAATGCTGTGTTTTCTATTTTAAATGCTTTGTATTGTATTTTGTATTTGAAATACAAATTGCAAATATATTTCGTGTTTCAAATACTCACATAAATAACGTCTTTTGTAATTTGGAAATTTTTGAAATATTTCAAATACATTTTGTCATGTATTTTGCTCACCCCTGCAAATAACATTATTCGGAGCAAAAGTATTTTTTGAGTGAGCTCTACAAGTTTTCCAAAAAAGTCGTTATTTTGTTCCTCCACAATATACTATTATGACACATTTATATAATTATGGTTTGAAACAAATTCGACTAAATTTTTTAGAAAATTTTCCCCCTTTTTTTATTTTTATTTCTTTAAATGTCAGTATTTGTTGCCGTTGACATTTTTTTTATCAAGCTTTGTTTTTGAGCTGTGACGTCATCGTAAGTACTTTTAAATAGCAACCTTTATTTTTCGTTACGGATTTGAATAAATCACAATTTTTAAATATGAAAATCGAAAAAATATGATGACCTTAAAGAACCAAGTATAAATATTGTTTTATTTTTATATTGAGATAGTTAGGAACTGACGGGTTATTATTTTCTATTTTCAGATATATTACCATTTCTGTTAGGTCACGTTGTATATTACCTATCTATAGTTAAGTTTAGTGCCTATAATAAGTTTTATTTTATAAATACCGACGCAATAATGATGATTTTATAAATAAATTATTCTCTTTAAAATACATCTTGAAACAATGGTAACATAATTCGTGTCTGAAAAGCCACGTATTTACATAATACAAAACATGAACGTTTAAAATCATTATGAAAAAACACATTGTTGTTACTTTTTGTTATTAGGTAGGTATATACTTTCTCGTATTGTATATTATTAATTTTTAATGCGTGTATGTTTAATAAACATTGTCAATAGTACATATTTTGCATTGTTTATTGTAACATTATATGACATATATACATTTAATAGTATTTGTCATGATTTATGTACGGAAAAATGATATACAAAATAATATATATGTTACTTCTATAGTCTTAAATTAGGTTGAAGTACATATGAAGTACATAGAATCTTAATAGTTCATTTGGATATATTATTGCAAAATAATAATTTATAATTAATTACATGTGGTTAGACCGTAGAATTTCCTTGGAAAATTAATTTGTTTAAAGAGAAAACCCATATAAATTTGAATAATTTTAATATAATTAAGAGTATATTTAAGTCTTAACCCTTCGATGGGTATAATAATGCGTCTAGAAAAAAACTCGGACTTGTCAATAAATTGAACAAAAGCAAAAGTTAGAAAAAGTAAACGGAAGTTTGTTACATTGTGTAAAATACTTGTAGGAGCTGAATAAATCCAATATACAATTGTCCCCGAAAAAATATTTTTATGGTGATTTCCGAATTTGAGAGGCTCGAATAATTTTGTGTGCACTACATGGAAGCTAAAAGGACAACAATGAACCTTTCCTTTGTAAACCAACTATTCACGGTAATTCTTTCAATTGTATAGTTTGAAAATATTTATATTTTGTCAAACTTAATATAAAGTGCAACGCCACCTCATGAGTGACTTGAAATTTCAAAAGATTAATGACGTTCTGCTTTTCACTTAAAAATTCATTTTCATGGATTATTGTAGTAATTCGCATTTTGGGTAAATTTAAGCTGTGCTCTGTGCAAGTGTTAAAAATTTTACTACACGAAACCTTTCACAAAAAAAATTAAATTGTTTTGTTTAGCATTGATTTATTATAAACACGTAAAACTTGGGCAAGACAAATGTTACAAAAGTTTACCAATTTTATGGGGAACAGTTCTTTATGTTTTGCATCAGCATTTCTACAGTTTAGTTTCTTTTGGAAATTTTTTTGCCACGTTGAATCATAGAACCAATGATTTAAATAGAAGTAATTGTTTTTGAAAAACAAATTCTTGTTCAGATTCAATATTTCAATATATTATAGAGCGTTATTGCTTGCAATGTAAACGAAACCTTGCTAGTGCTTAACATTTTTTTATATGAGAAAAGAGAAAAACACGTACAAAAGACCTCATGGAAAAAAATTCTTGAAGTGTTTGTAAATAAAAATTAAGCAATTATCTGATGGATTATTATTTGGTATCAATCGTATTTTAAAAACTGCAGCAAGTAACGTATTTACTGCAGTTGGTAAAAATGCCTTCGCGGAAAACATGAATTTGTCTCTAAAAAGCGCAAGGAAATGTTAATCAGTTTTAAATTTACAAAAACCGCTGTTTTCAATTAAACGTGAAATTTACCTGTCCCAACAAATGCGGATAATTGAGGTTCTACTGTACATTCTTCATAACTTGTATCACTTTAAATGGTTCAATAATATTAAGCATTCAATTAATTAAATTAATGAGTCATAAATATGATTGATTCTATTATAAAGAACTTTCATTTATAAGCATATTTTGTAACACGACTAGTGTTATTTGATTCTACCTTGTGAGTTATGTATAACTGTTTATTTCTTAATGTGGGAAGCCTTATCTTCCATCATGATTAATGATAGATATTTTGACTAAATTTGCATCATGCAGTTTTTATTGTACCGTTTACATTATTTAAAATATTTCTTTGGGAACTATTTATTTTACAAATAGCTAAAGCCTCGTGCTCACGTAAATTATGATAATCGAACTATGATTTTATTAGAATTTTACTTTCTACTTTAAGTAATCATTACGAAATTCAAAATGCGTTTCTCTGTTGATGCTCTAGCAGAACTTGGACAAATATAAAAAATATATTAATGATAATAATAAATTGTAAACCGATCATATATTTTACAATTGTTTTATTCTTATTTATATATAGTAAAGAACTGTCTTATATGTTTTATTTTATATTTAATATTTTTAATAGACTTCAATAAAATAAATCTAATTTTTATGCAATTTCTATAAACCACTTAATTTTTAGCTACTTATAAGTATTTATTCGTATGATTTAATGAATGGAAACTTTTTTGCACAACCGAATTTAATCTTTAATAAATGAAAATATAAAAAAAGTGAACAAAATAGGTTGATATTTAATATGTAATAAAATATGATTTTGAGCAACCTTATTGTGTGTATTCAGTCATTCTATATTATGTACAGATGAACGAGTTATTGGTGTACAATATACAGGACCCTATTTAAGAAATTGTTCAGTTTTTCTTTTTAATTAAAATCTATACGATTTTTTTATTGTTAACCACGATGTGGTAATTTAGTCATGGTTTTCGAATCATTGGCATTGAGTAGTGACACAGAAATTATTTTTTATGTATTCAATTATTTATAGTTTCACCGCAAACAATAAATTAAAACTTTTAATATTGCGTAAAATTTATCTTTATTAATATAAAATCACATATAATATTATGCCCACTTTCTTGAATTAAAAAAATGAAATTCCTTTCTTATAAGATGGTTAACTTAAAATTATTCAATCCATCTCTGCACAGTAAGCGATAACTTTATGAGGATGTTCACAATAATTGATCCATGGTTAGATCTATCAAACAACACCACAATATCTAAACAAATAATTTTTGGAATTTCACGCTTCAACAAATTTGTGATTTTTTTGTAGTTATTTTAGAAGAAAATATCACTTTTCGTTGAAAACTAAACCGATTGATTTAGGTTTGACTATTTTGTGTTGAAGTCAAAGCCGACACATCTGAAATGATTTTGTTTTAGTAAATCTTCTTGATTAGTATTTCTACCAGAAAAAATATGTAACAAAATGCTTGCCATCGAACATCTTAAGAATTTTTATAAAAAACTGATCTGAAAAATTTTATATAAATTTATTCATAGAAATATTATGAATATTAAAATATTTGTTTTTAATTTGCGGTGGAGAACAAACCTTTAATTCAGTAAAATATAGTTATTTGAACTTGTTAGGAACTAAAAAAATAATATTGGGGTTGAAATTTGAATTAATTTTTTAAAATCATTTGCAATCAGTTCTTAAATTTTTTATAGAAATGTTACCGTCATATACCATGTTGCATTATTATTGCCGTGTTTCAAATTGATTATTTTTATTTATTAGTTTTCTAAAAAAAAAAACTAAAAAACACTAGACGCCGGAACAGGCTTTAGCCTAATCCAGGAAGTTTGAAGAAGAAGAAGAATTTTTTCAAAAATATTTTTAAATCTATTTTTAAGTATAAAAAAGAATTTTTCTTCTTCTTCGCTTCATGGTGTAGGCTTGCTGCCTGTTCCAGTACCCATCTTTTTATCGGTCTTCCCACACTTCTTTTTCCCAGTGGATTATATCTAAAAAAGAATTGCTTTTCAAAAAAGATTTCCACGTAATTATTATCTATCCCTACTTCGACAGATATATATTTTTTATTTAGTTAAGTTTCTATTACAATTCATATTTTTATCTTCGATAATAATTATTATAAGTGTTTAATTATGATATCCAAGTTGTTTTTCTTAGACTTTATTTTGTTATTATTATATTAAGCTGATTTTTATCTCTCTTTATCTTAAAAGAACAAATTCCTTCAATGAAAATTCATTATTAGTTTATTAAACAAATTTCACAAACTTTGGCAATTGTTTAAAAATAATTTCAAACTAAAATGTTGTTGTATATACTACTGACTGTAATAATAATTTATATAATCGTTAAAGTTGTCCGTATACAAAATTATTGGAAAAATATTGGTGTTACGTATCATGCAACATGGCCGGTTCTTGGATATATGGCGCCATTTTTGGTATTCAAGCAAAAATCTTTACCAGAAGTAATCAGTGATTTATACAAAAATTATCCCAACTCAAAGTAAGTAAAATTAAACCATGTCATAGTTGGGACTGTTGGTGTTTCGATGCTGAAAGATATTAGTTCGACACCAAAAATTTAACACCTAGTAATCGTAAATACTTTTAAAAAAGGTATGTCCAATAGTTGTAGAGCTCACTATTTCTGATCACAATCAGCTACTGCTGAATGAAAACTTCTTTCATCGATCATCATTTGTAATTAAATTTGGGTTCGTTTCATCTTGGAAACTTTCCGCTTTCTATATACCCCCGATGTGTACGTTAAAGCAGCAGCAGCGTTCTCCAAACTATGGGTCGCCAACGACTGGTGTATATTTTAAGATTTAAAAATTAAAATTCATAAAGTATCTCCGGAAAGATTTAATGCACGGGGGAGGATTGGGTCGTTATTGATTGGGTTTCTAAAAAGTGGGTAGTATTGTTTAAAAGTTTGGGAACTGCTCCGTTAGATTATACCGCTGAAGGAGTTGAATTTCTGTATAGTACGTACCAATAGTACAATGTTAAAATGTATCTAAACATCGCCTGTATTCTTCTTCTTCTTCTACACTTTTCGCATTAGGCTCTAAGGCCTGTCACGGTGCCCATCTCTTTCTAGGTCGTCCGACATTTCTTTTCCCTTCTGGCTTATATTCAATGTATATAATTGATTCACGCTTTGTTTTAATATAACAAACAAAATATAACAAACAAAACAAAAATATAACTACTATAACTTTACGATTTGCGGGTTGAGGTAATAAACCTGAATTCAAAAGTACACTTTTTCCTATAAAAATGACTTCATCAAATGATAGAGCACAAAAATGCGAATCATTCTAAGATGAGGATGAATTTAGTCGAACTTTTAATAAGACCACAATTCAAATTTGAAAATTTCGATTTTCTTATAAGAAATACATGTAAGTGTATTATTGCGAGATATTACGTCATTATAGTCCACATTCTATCACCAGTTCGTGCGCTGTAGATGGGTCGACAGTCAGTAACTGTGAGGAGCTACCAGTCGTTCCAACATCCACACTTTTCCGAGTTGAACCGTTCTAGGGGAAATTCTTCATCAGTAAAGCGCTTGTCAAAACGGCTCGTAACGGCCGGAAGGTCAGATTTTTGTTTTCTCCTGGTGTGAAACAATTATACGTTTAACTGTGAAATTGATTGGGGTAGTATTTGATCATAAATTCCTCGTCATAAGAACACTGTACAATAATAAAATTTAAATAATTATTAATTTCCCTCAATCTTAATATATTTCATATTTATTCAATACGAAACTTACTCTTAATTGTTTTTTCAAATTTGTTAGATACATTGGAACGAATCAATTTTTGAAACAAATATTGGTTATTCGTGATATTAACATTATCAACAAAGTGGTTATTAAGGATTTTGACCACTTTATCGATCGAGCAAAGTTCTTTAGTGTAAAAGATGACTCGATAGCAGGAAAAAATTTATCTGCATTGGAAGGTGAAGAATGGCGTAACATGAGATGTACATTAAGTCCAGCATTCACTAGTAGTAAAATGAAAATAATGTTTAATCTAATATCTGTCTGTGCAAAAGAATTCACCAATCACTTTGAAAAGCAGCAATTCCAATTAAAATCATTTGAAACGAAAGCAATCTTTACCAAATTTGCAAATGATGTCATCGCAACTGTTGCTTTTGGAATAACATGCAATTCTTTAGAAGAACCCAATAATGAATTTTACTTAATGGGAGAAGAAGTAACCAAAATTAATCCTTTGAGATTTATAATATTGGCAGCATTTCCGTTCATAACAACAGTAATACTTTTTACAAGCAAAAGCAAACTAAATCGCTAGTTTATTTTTTTAGTTGTTTGGAATTCGGCCAATTAAAGAAAAGCTTTTATCATATTTTTGTGATATTATAAAAGAAAGTATATATCAAAGAGAAAAATTAAAAATTGTTAGACCTGATTTGATACATTTGCTAATGGAAACTCGTGAATGTCGCTTAAATAGCAATGATGGTCAAGCCGATGAAAATGATGGAATAGCAGTAGCTAAATTTGAACATAAAACTAAAAATAAAAACAAAATTTGTCGGACATTGATATCGCCGCACAAGCTTTTGTTTTCTTCTTTGCCGGTTTTGATACAATATCAAGTTTTGTATCACTGGTGTCTTACGAATTGGCATTACATCCTGAAATACAGAAAAAATTACAAAGCGAAATAGATGAGGTTAGATTGAGTTGCCAAGGGGAAGTTACTTACGAAAAATTAATGGCCATGAAATATTTAGACATGGTTCTTGCAGGTAATAAAAATTTATTTAAAACATTTTACATTTTTACCTTTGATTTTTATTTATAGAAACTTTAAGAAAATTTCCTCTTGGATTTTTTATTGAAAGAATGTGCGTTAAAGACTATACAATTGTTCCAGACAATTTGAACGAAAATCCGTTAACAATAAAAAAAGGTCAAACTATTCTTATTCCAGTGTATGGAATTCATCACGATCCACAATTTTATCCCAACCCAGACAAATTCGATCCTGAACGATTTAATCAAGAAAATAAGTTAAACATTAATCCACGTACATACTTTCCTTCGGTATGGGTCCCAGAAGCTGTATAGGTACTTGTATTTTTGTTGTTAATTTAAGTACTTAATATCTACATGAATTTATGTTTTAGCATCAAGACTTGCTTTCCTAGAAGCAAAGCTATTATTTTTTCATTTCTTATCGAAATTTAGCATAGTGGTTGTTGATAAAACAGAAATACCGCTAGCAATAGGAAAATCGCGGTTTGACTTTTTACCTGAAAATGGCAACTGGCTTGGTTTTGAAAAGCGAAATTTATAATGTAATAGCTAATAATATCAATATTTACTACAATAATTATGCAAATTTAGATTCTGGATCTAATATATGAGAAACTTTAAATGAAACACTTGCTTCCGAAACTGACGGCCTAATGAATCTGCGTGAGAGTCGATCAACTCGAACTGCGATTTTCACCATTTTGTTTAAATTATGATAGATAATAATGCAATATAAAATAATTTTTTAATATTTTTATTTAATAATATTTACTAAAAAGATGAATTTCCCATCTCCACATTTAGCATCAAAACTTAATTCAAAATTTTTGTTACATTTATCATCATCATCATCTACATACTTTATGGATTAGACCTGTTGGCTTGTTCTGACTTTGTTACATTTATGTGTAAATAAATTAGACCCTCACGTGGTATAGAGCCATAAGTCATAAAATATTGAGTTACGCCTCTTCAAATAAAATTTTTATCAAAAATTCGGCCTTATTGAATCCTCCATTTATTATTATTATTTGACATCATAATATATTTTAGCGATCTAAAAATCACCCATAATGTCAATCCGAGCGAAGTTTGTTTAATATTTTTGAAGTTACGTCATTTTTAATAAAATTTTTATCGAAAAGTCGGTCATATTGGATCAGCCATTTTGAATAACCTATTTTTGACATCAAAATCTATTTTAGAGATCTCGAAAACCCCTATTAAGTTAATTTGAATTGAATCGCCTTAAATTTTTTCAACTTATAATAATTTGCATTAAAAAACTATCTTTTTTGTTTAAATAAGTAATAAACAATTTCCTCACAGCTTACTTTAAGCTATTAAAAAGTGATATTAAAAGGTTTTATCAAAATCGAAGCTTATTGAGTCCACGAATTTATGAGTATAATCGTGGTCTGTCCCACGAAAGCTCGAGTGTGACGCATTGGTTAATGCTGTAGGAATTAAGGTGAACTACTAGGTTGTCTTTGTCATACTTACAAACAGTACCTAATAGAAAAAAGAACGAATAAAAAATATGTCTTCTAACCTAACTAATGTAAATTTTGTAAACGTACGTCGATTATGTATCAGGGTCATTATCATTATTTGTCAGCTGTCAAAGGGATTGTTATTGTTAACCTACATTTGCTTTATATTATAAATTATATTAAAAAACGTACTCAAATATTTTTATTTTTAATTAGACCTACCTAACTGCAAATTCAATTGTTCATAAGTAAAATGGAGGGATATGATGCACATTTTGAAATTTATCAATTTTTCAGTTATTACTCACAAGTGTCTCATGGTGATAGGATTTTTTTGTACCTACAACCCTAACGTATCTTAAGCAGGAAGTATAGGTGATTCTGATTGTGCTAACTGTTATTAATTACATTAATTCTGAAAATTGAATTTTGCGTCATATCCCCGATGGGGTTGGGGATATGACGCTTCGAGGGTTGGGGATATTGCTTATGGCGATTTACATGTAATTGATTAAAATGTAATGAAAAACAATTTTATTTGAAAAAGTATAATAGTCAGATAAAAAACTCAAAAAACAATGAACACTTAAACTACGGTAATGGTTTTAGGAAATATAACATTAAATGTAAAGTGTAAAATTGTAAAAATGTAAAATTAATGTAAACATATTACTATCTCACAATATGCGTCATATCACTAACTATCCACCATTTTATTTATAAAATAATTAAATCATAACAAAGACCATTATGACTAAATTAACTATTTATAATTAATTTTAGACGTTGTACAATGCCATAAAATTCAGAAAACGAATTAAAAATCTATGAGGAAACATAATACAGAACTTTCAAAATAATGTAATAAAACTTTTGCATGTGCTCACCTGATTCAGACGAAGAAAATGCGTGCTCTCATGAAAACGATTCGTTCAACAATTAGTTTCTTGCTGTATATCTGGTTTTAGGCAATGGAACTAAGGAATATTTAGGTAATAAGGTTCATAGATAACAACATAACAGAGATCTTGCAATTGCGTCGTATCCCCTACCGCGTCATATCCTCGGTTTTACCTTATATGTGTGTTTAAACTTTTGGTAAATTAATAACTGACTTGTTATAAGCTTTGTTTTTGCAGCAGTTTGAAACTACGCGCATGAGTCAAGCTAAAATTTGTAAGCTAAAGCTATTCGGAAAGTTTTATTCGGAAAACTATTGCAGAAACAAATTATAAATATTAGAAAAACATTTGTTAACAAATGTACATAACCTCAAAGCAAATAATAAAAATAATATTTTCAAGCAACCATAAATTAAATTTTGTAAAGATAATATGCAAAAAATAATAATTGTTATTACGGTTTGCAAATATGTATGTATTCTAATATTATGCCATAATGTACCTACCTATTTTAATTAAATAAATTAAAATATATTAAGGCTTAAAATCGCTGGTATATGGGCAAGAGGCAGTATATACATATATATTACCAAAGTATAGCGAATTCTTGTAGGTCAGGTAAGAAAGGTTACCCAACAACATGATTCACAATAAATAACAGTAAAGATTATATCTCGAAAAATGTATAAGTATTATTATTTTTTTATTAATATAAATTAGGAATTAATGATAAATGATATCAGTATGACATTACCATTTTGGTTTATGTTAAATACACAATTTATAAAGGTGCTAAAGCGTAGGAGCTTGGGCATCCACATCAATAAAATCCATATCGGACAAAACAACCGAACAAGATCCCGACAACATTCATTAGTACAAGAACTGTCACCTGATAAAGAAGCAGCTTGTCGGCAGAGGTACCAGTAAATCTTCAACGAGTTTGTAATGTTTAGACTGAAGCCGACACGCTAAAAGATCTGAGAACCAAGGTTACTTACGTAAAAGGTGATTGATGAGTAACATGAAAAGTAGGAAAACCTGTAAAACTATTAATGAATTCACCTTTTCAGTGATTCTTGGTGTAGAGCTAACCGGGCGGTCCTATTGTTTTGATCAGAATCTGTAAACATAGAGCAAGGTTCTTCTAGTTTAAATTGCCTGCTGCACTTTTGTCTGATTGATGGTCTTTTTGTCATTGTTCTCAAGACCGCACTTTTCACATAAATATCCAACGCCGAACGCCCAAGTATTTCAAAAGCGGCGAGAAGACTAGAAAGAATTTGACCGTAACCGGTATCTAGGAGTATCAATGGACCTTCATTTGCATTCAATAATCTAAACTAAATATAAAAACCAACTTTACAATTTGCTTGTTAATTAAAACGATTTTAAGCATTCAAATGCCAACAATTTTACTGCTAACAAGATTTTAATAGTAAATTTTATTTATCTACACTCCCAAATAGAAGTTTTCTAAATAATATTAATGCTTTTATAGTAGTAATAGATATCTATGTATATACAAATAAATTAATATTAACGGGCATTTTAGATGTGTGCAATATTGTATTTCAAGCAATGCACTACAGATTTGTTTATTTTTTACAGCATAGATATTCTGGCTTGCCAACGGCTTTCGAGTCCAAATCAAAATGCAGAAAAAAAGTTGTAAGAAGTGTATGAGAAAGGGTCATCACTTGGAAAAAATTTAACGATGTAAAGTGCAAGAAACGAAACTTTCCATATTCATATTTTATAGAAATAAATATATTTTTTGTTTTGATATTAACGAATTTTTAAATGTTCCATGTTTAATGAAGTATCCTGTATAGATAATTGCGCAATTGGTTAAAATGTACAGATATTTTAAGAATTCGCTTTATAAACAATTTCTAAGTATAAAAAATGATGGGTATCTAGTTGAGGCATGCTCTTAGTTTAGTTTACTCTTTTAAAATTTTAGAATTCCAAAAATAGAAAAGAAATATTTAAAAAATGTTATTTCAAATTGCAAACTTATCTGTTAAAAACCTATTAATTTTGATATTATCTGCCTTCGTGTGTGTGCATAGCTTTTATAAATTTTTATTTGATGTTTCTGTAAATTTTAATGAATTTTCTTAAATGGTAGTTTACTTAATCTTAATGACAATTTAGCACATAATTCATCTACTAATGTGAAACTGGTTCTTAGTTCGGGGTTCCCAACAATGTGATACACGATACCATCAACAACTTAAGAGCCGAGAATTACGTTTTTTTAAATTACAGATATAAAATATTTAAAGTGTAAGAAAATAGAGAAAAAATTTAGAAAATTTATTAACTTCCTCGGACTGGAATTAAAAATAAATAACTTAAAAAATATAATTATAACGAAAGTGTATTTGAATTAATTGTATCTTCATTTTTGAAATACCGACATAAATAAAATGGTCAATTGAAGTTGTTGGTTATTTTTGTAGGTATCAAATGATGCTATTTGGTTTATTTCTGATAATATGTCATAATGTGAGTTTACTGAATTGAATCGACTTTGCACATTAGGTCCCCTATTGTCTTTAGCGCTAAGAAGAGTGGCAGTAGAGCTGGAGGCATTGCCCAAAGATGGAACAAACAATATGTACACTGAATTGTGATTATGGATACTACATGAAATGTTTGCTGAACACTGTTTTGGGTGAAATAAATAATAAATGTAATTAGTTAAAAAAATATTTAATATTTACATAATAAATTAAATTATATCATAAAATTTAACAAACATCAAAACATCATAAAATTTCAGAATAAAATATTACCCACTTATAGGAAGGTAGAACGATAAAATGCTATTGTTAATTTGTAAGGCTAATTTCGAAAAATAAATTTTAAGTGTGCGGTTTATATAATAAACCTACGTTGAAAATTAAAAATCAATTTTTTATGTTTTTGTTCTCGGCATATTTTTAAATTTACATTTTTAAAATTTATGCACAAATTAACCGCATTTTGCGGTATATCTTTAAAACTTCATATTGAAACCGACAACACTCAAAACTTGATTTTTAAATGTCATTTTATCATATTAGCCCATCAAACACATTAATGTTTAAGTTTAGTGTCTGGTATTTTGTTTAATTAATTGGCACTTTTTGGTGTTATGATAATAAAATAGTACAAGCTTTACGAAAAATTAAAATAAAACAAATTTGTTGATTTTCTAATTAGATATCCCGCATCAGGTAACCTAAAAACCTACCCGTATAATGTACAGGAAACGTTAATTTGGTAGGCATTTCAGTGATTTGATTTTTATTTTCTTTATAAATAGGTTTCAGAAGGTAAAAAATGTTTATATAGAAAGCAGGAGTGACTTAACCAAGAGCAGGTTAGTACATATCTATATGTGAATTTTTTTTAATTTATAACATTAAGTTTAAAATAATTATACGTAATGAAATATATTTGGAGAGGTATAACCATGTAAACGCTTTTTGCAAGTGATTAATGCCATCATGATAATTCTCGACTAAAGAGAAAAAACATTTTCTTTGACTTGAAATTAAAATTAAATATGTTTAAAATTTAATGATATTAATATATTAATTACTAGTTTAATCATATTGGTTGTATATTATTTGGTATCTTACAGTGTGTTATATTACGTTATATTTCGCAATTAATAAAACTATTATAGTAATATAATACAATATGTGAGTGTTAAGTTTTTAATTTTTATGAAAATATGAATAATTTAAACATTTTATGTTATATTAATTTAAATTGAGAACTATTTACCTTTACATGTAAAGGCAAAATATTATGGCAAAAGAAATTGAAATAATTTGATTGGCTATTTTGATATCCACATGTAAATGAAAATAATTCTTAATTTAAATTAACTTGACATATTAAATGCCGTAATTACTCATATGATACAACATAATAAATATTGTATAGACAAATTATAATTGTACATTGTTTACGTCACAAATGACGTAATACCAATATTCGGGCAAGAACTGTATTTATGTATTTTTATATAAAAAGTTTTGAAATTTATTATTTTTTTGGTATCTGGTTGTCTTGGTATCTTTCGGTAAGACAAATTGGATACACGACGTGCAATTAAATGTGGTACGAAAGTTCACAGGATCGTCACTTACATTGTTTTTTGTAACTTTTGACATTTAAACTTTATAAGTTTACTACTGCCAGTTTTATTATACTAAACTAAATAAAAAATATAACATAATATTATATTATTATTTATTTAATTGAATAACATTATTAGTTTCTAATTTCTTTAAAACTGTATTTGTAATTTGATAAACTAATAATAATTAAATAAAATGGAACTAAAGTTATATATGTATAGTATTATACTACCTAGAGCATATACATTGTTAATCTATGAAATTAATATTGAATTAAAATTGTAATAACTAAAATAAAATATCTGACGAGAGTAAAAACCCATTACTGAAAGCTTATAAAAAAATTCGTTGTTTAACCTGTTAGTTTTAAAGTTTAAATTTAATATTTAAAGTAGGTATAGATGTTTTTATCAACAACAACAACAAATTATATTATAGTAGATAACTATGGTAGGGTCAATGTGCCTGTCGTCGGCCACTTGACAGAAATTTCGTGTTTGCCACGTCGGAAAATAATAATTTTTTTACTTTATATTTGTAAAATTTATATCGGTCATACTAAGTTAGTATGTTTACCGTCGTACCATGACTTTATTTTCTACAAATATTCTATTATTTAAATCAATCAAACTCCGACAAAATCAAAAAAGTTCCGACAGCACAGAAAGTGCGTATCATTCAGTTCTCGGACATTGTCATAAGAAACCACTGTGCACTTACGTGTTTATATCAATTTCTACACTGAGTGTGTAAATCTTAACGTCGTCATAGTAAAACATTTTTATTCATTTATACTCTGTTCACTAGACAAATTTAATTAAAAAATTATGTCCAAAACTGATGAAAACTATTGTTTTAACATATTATATTATAATAGATAACTTGGTAGGGTCAATGTGCCTGTCGTCGGCCACTTGACAGAAATTTCGTGTTTGCCACGTCGGAAAATAGTAATTTTTACTTTATATTTGTAAAATTTATATCGGTCATACTAAGTTAGTATGTTTACCGTCGTACCATGACTTTATTTTCTACAAATATTCTATTATTTAAATCAATCAAACTCCGACAAAATCAAAAAAGTTCCGACAGCACAGAAAGTGCGTATCATTCAGTTCTCGGACATTGTGCACTTACGTGTTTATATCAATTTCTACACTGAGTGTGTAAATCTTAACGTCGTCATAGTAAAACATTTTTATTCATTTATACTCTGTTCACTAGACAAATTTAATTAAAAAATGATGTCCAAAACTGATGAAAACTATTGTTTTATAGAATTACTATTATTTAACTTTTTATCTTTCATGGCTGAAAACGAATCGTGGCCGCGAACAGGCACATTTGCCCTATAATATGTATTCCTACCTAATTATTAAATATTTAATCTTTACAAAAACAATAATTGTTGTAATTTGACTAAAGTTAAATAAAAAATACAAAAATGTTCTTTATTGATAGAGCAGTACCTGCATACGTTTTAGTTTATTATACTTTCATCAGTTGGGTATAACAGTGCTATGCTTATTTAATAAATTTATTTTATAATAGAAGTAAGAATACATTGGCATTTCTTGTTAAACAAAATTACGGGGTACCAGTGGAATAAGTAGAATTTGTGTCCTCACGCTAAAAATGAAATAAACAATAATTTTTTAAATTTAAAGTCAGTTCAAATACCTATTAACCCGCTTTAACTTTAAAGTTCAGAGATATTTCATTAACCCTTAACGCACAATATTTTTATTAACTTACGGTAAAAAGAACAATTTTTTCTTACAGAAAATGAGAACTAACTTTATTTTAAATTATTTTATGTAAAAAAAATAAACAAAGTAAACGAAATACGATCCGTTATGTACATACACAGACTTAAATCATTAGATAATAGTATATTATATACCATGGGACTAACGTACCACTTTTCATCACACACAGGATGAAAAGTCAACTTAGTCCCGAGGTATATATACTATTTTTCACAATTTGTCTGCAAATGATAAATTACATTGATCAATAACTAAATTTAAGACTTTGAATTTGAAATAATTCGAAAACGGCACCAGATCGAAAAACCGAGTCAAAAATGTATTCCTCACTCATACCAACCCTCCCTGTCGCCTCCTTGAATGGAGGCAAGTCCATTCACACACAAAAGTGAGAGTAAAGTGACTACTTTACTCCCCAAATTGTAAAAAAGAAATTTAAAATTAATCCTGATATAAACAGATTTAAAATATTTTACTAATAATAAGCAGAATTATGTTTGTGCATGACATACATCTGTACAATTCTACAAGTTAAAGGAAAGCATGTATGTCATGCAGCTGTGCGTTAAGGGGTTAAGCTTCGATGATAATTAAAAAATTTGAAATAAATGTTGAAAATGGTTATAAATAAAATATATCTATAATTTTATAATGTAAAGAAAGATTACGTAATATTGACAACGTTCAAACACGGCACATCGAAAGAAAATATTTAAGCAAACTTAGGCAGGCATTCTATCGCCATCAGCGAGTGAAAAAGTTTATAATCTAATTGCAGCGTTTTAAAAACTAGTAATAGGTCATTATGAGGAACTGTGTTTAATCATGACATTTGTTAAATATTCTAGATACAATAGGTATCTATTGGTATCATAGGTTGTACGTGTTGCCGATTACGTCACACTGACAACTGTTTAGTGCCAACATCCAAAGAATACTTTTAAAACAACTTTTAGGTAATGTAAATAACCTAACCTCAAAATATTTTGTAAATAAGTTGTCATTGTATTGTCAAATATGAATAATTTAAGTTGTAAGATATTACTACTTAGATTGCAATATCTAGTACGTTAAATTATTCATATTAGACACCACAATTACAACTTATTTATAAAATTTTTATATTTACATCAACGATAAGTTGTTACAAAATTATTCGTCAAATGTTGGCTCTGAAAAGCTGTCAGTGTGACGTAATCAGAAACTGTTCAAATCAGTTCAGAACACGTACAACGAACAAACCTAATATGAAATGTTTTTGTTTTGTAAAACAAATTTGTTGTAATACAAAACTACTTTCTTCAACAAATAATTTTTTGCGGTAAGAAAAATTTTTTACAGTAGCAAAGAAGCTGTAGTGTATATTTACTATAACATTTGTTGATAATGACGAATATTTGTAACCACAACAAACTTTTTTCTGAGTATAGAATTTCATTATCATACTTCTATCAAATCAGAGAAAACCAAATTCTCATACTGAACATTTTTACAATTACATTTTTTAATTTTTTAGTTTTTCTTGTGATTATTTCAACGAGTAGCATTAAAATTATGTGTTAATATGAAAGGTTAGTTATATGTAATTGATCCGGTGTAATATTTATTAATAATAAATTGATACTATTAAAATAAATAGGTGGGTATGTATGAATGAAGATACTTTGGTGTACTACAATTTATATTATATTATAGTAAATATCCATTAAATAATATTTTAAATTATTAAAATACATTTATTATTTAAATATATTAATATTGCATTATATAATGTGCATTATTAAAGGCCCTAAAATTTCAACTAGAAAAAATTGTATTTAGTTTTTAAAGAAAGTCCTGGAAATGTAATTTTCTTTAACCCAGAAAACCACCCTGGATAATAGAGTTAGGTAAGAAAAATAATAATTGTTCTGGTATAGTAAAAATTAAATATGTTAAATTTTTCCACATCCAAGACATACATTTCTACAGTGCACATTAAGCGCCGGCTATTGTTGTTTATAGAATTTTTGTTTTGTTGAAAAGTTATTCCGACATTAAAATTTTGTAAAACCCCAAATGAGAAGATGCCGTCATAAAAATTTCCAAAATTACTTATTGCATTGCAAATATAATTCATTTTCGCAATTTTCTGTATTTAATGCGTAAATTTTGATATAAGAGAAGATTGAATTTAAAATCAAAATTTTAGGTTAAATTTACTCGTTTTAGAATTTAATTATAAAAACCGTTCAATGTGGCAATAATAATCAGTGATTGCAATAGCGGGAATACAATGTAGTTTTTTTTAAATGCAAGAAACGTTGCTTTTAAACCTTTTATTTATTTTGAACCAGACAACCAAGTCAGCGATTTAAGATTAGCCATCTTAAACAGGTAAATTTACAATACTGTTGTACAAAAGCGCCTTATCTAAATAGCATGTTTTAATTATAATTTTCGCGGTGTTCAAATTAAATTTAATTGAATAAATTTATATGGTACCTAATAGGCAATACCTACACACACATTATAAAGTAAACACTCGTAAAAATTGATAAAAACTAAAATTTTAAAATAACATCCTATTAAAATTATTAGTGTCTGCATATCGAATTAAACCGCACTGTTGAGCTTCTGTCACTATTAAATATTTTTGTCTCTTGTTGTGGTGGCAAAGGAGAATAACACTAAATTAGAATGGTAATTTGATCTTCTCTAGTAAAATAAAATAGAAGTTATCATATTCATGGCTATGCCATCTGATGACCTATATGGAAGATGTGACGTCACAGAAGTTAGTGATTTGCGAGTTGCAGGTACATCTGCCTTCACCTGTCAGGACTCCGCCCGCTAACCAATGGGCGTACGATGGACTACAGAAGAAGATGGCCAAGACTCCAGAGTGGGGCCATCAGTTTGTATGCTACCTGTGACAAGTGCAAGTACCTACTTACTTACCTTAGGCAAGTAAGTACTGTATGCGTGAATGCATGTGTGTGGTACGGGATGAGTGCCCACAGGAGATGAGGTGGTATGCTCTGGAAGCGCTGCTACTTGCCCTGGTGTTAAGTATCGAGGCCTGCGGACCGGGTCGTGGCGCTGGAAGAAGACGACTCCGCAAACTCATTCCTCTTGTTTTTAAACAACACGTGCCCAACGTTTCCGAAAATACACCAACCGCCAGTGGATTAGCGGAAGGCCGAATAGATAGGAATAACACAAGATTTCGTGATTTAGTGCCAAATTACAATCAGGATATAATATTTAAGGACGAAGAAGGTACCGGGGCCGACAGACTTATGACTCAGGTAATTCATATTTTTCTACTGTTTATCAGGTTTTTTACATACAATTAAAATTGGGTAGATTACGGTTTATACGGTGAATTTGGTGAACGTGTGATATAATGGTGCTTTCTTGAGCCCAATTATCCTGCGTACAAAAAGTACATAAAAGTGTAAATTAGCACTTTCTATTCGGCATCGAGTTTTACTTTTTTTAGTCAGAAATCAATTACTTAACAGCCAATTAGGTGAATCGCTTAAAATGTTTGAGGAAAATTTTTTCGTGTGTTATCTAAACGAAATCTCTTTGATGGATATTTACACAGCTTTAAAAAGGAAAAAGGTAGAAATGTAGGTAAATAATATGTGTGAAAGGTAATTTGTATTAAGCTCTGGTAAATTTAATTTAACTTGATTATATCGAATATTTTACTTCTGCGATAATGCGATTCGTCGTGGGAAATGTGGTAAGAGTTCGTTTTCGTTTACAAAAAGGTGAGGTGTTATTTTAAGTAGGTGATAAGATATGACATTCTGATGACAAGGGACTACACCTACAATCAAGATTTTGGAGGCAAGAAAATGTAATTTTCGGCGATAGGTATGCATAGTACATATATGTAATATTTTCTTGTCATTTAACTAAGTGGTTTATAAAGTTCTCATATTATACTGCTTATGGTTTTCATGGGTAACAAGAAGCTATGAGAAATAACAATACAAACACTACTTGAAGTATTTGTTTTTTCGTTCCAAGTTATAACTTGTCTCCAGACAAGATAATGGTATTTACCTAACAATATTCGATATCTACGTTCGACGTATACGGTTTGTGAATCAGAATTATGATTATGCACAAGTTGGTCGACTATTCAAATAAGAATTAAATTAATATTGTTTTTTTTAATGTTGAAGGTATGTAAACATCGTAGTGTATGTGGTACTTGAACATACATCAAATAGCTTTTTTACTACCCATCAAACTACATGTGAATTATGGGATTGATATTGGCACATTTCCGTACCTATTGTTTTAATATACATTAATTACACACATACTAAAATATCACTATAAGCGACAAAGTTTTCATGAAATTGAAAATTGTTTACCTAATTCGCCAAGAATGCTATTGTTCTGAAATCTAGGTGAAATATCTTTAATTGAAAATTTTTGCACTAATAAGTTTATAAATTCCGTGTAATTTATTTCCTTTCTTCTTGTTATGTTCACCATTATACAGAAATATACCTATTATTAATTTACAGCATTTCCGGCATTGTTTCAATTTTACATTCTCAGTTTTTTTATTTCTTTTTAATGATCACATTCATATTTTGAATCAGCCGATGCACAATAAATTTTTATACCTACTGTTGTTTTGATTATTACATGGTCCTTTTTTCAATTAAATTTCACTTGCTTTTTGGTTTATCACATCATAAGTTTGCGAAAAAAAAAGTAGGTACAGTTTTTCAATACCAAGGCAGATAAATCAGAAAGATGATGATAAAGCGACAATTCGATGAAGTTTTTTCAAGATACATATCTGAATTACCTACATATGTACATGGTTACATCAAAGACGTGTTCTCTACTACAGCGGGTCAGAGTATATACGGTATCGACCAGAAGAATCCGTAGACCATGGGTGGATTCTGGATAATCAAAGGTCAAAGTAATCATATACAACAAAATTTGCACTAAGTAATTATTTTCTAGGTAAATTTTAAGTTTACATCATTTCGGCTTCTTTTGGATTCTAATAATAGTGCTCAACTAAATACATGTCAAAATAGTCGTTTACTTTCAATTTATTACAAGAAATGGGAGGCGACAATTTTTGCATGACTATAGAAGGTCGCCGCCACCTCAAAATAACTAATTTGATATACCTGTAGGTACGACTTGCCTACACGAGATGGATGAACAAGCAGATTAATTGTTAACGGGTAGTTAATTTTTTGTGGTTGTAAATGTATCTAATACATATAAACATGTTAAATAGCATTAGGTATACCCATGTAGTTATCGAATAAATATTTTATCACTGTTGACTGACTTGCTGATTAATTTTCATACATTTACGAATAATTTAATAGTTAGTCAGCACATAACTAATAGAATTTCAATTATAAATTTTTTGTCTCATAATACTATTATTAATAGTTATTGATTAACTCGTTAAGCATGTCAATTAATAGTGATACCAATAATATCAACAACTACCCAATGATAGTACTAATTGTAATTAAAAATGTAATTTTGAAATTCAAAAATGTTTTATGTACCTAAAGAATTTTAAACTTTCTAGAAAATATTTACAGTCCAAAAAGAATCACTTGTAGGTGTGAAATTACCCCTTGCTGTGATGGGTCCACTGATGTGAAACAAAATAAAAATAAAAATATACTTGCAGGCCATACGTATACTTGCAAAACTTTTGCTTTCATCTTTTATTTTTTCATAATTCTTGTTCAAGTCTATAACGCATTTCTTCATGCTTCAAATCAATTTTTAAAATAGTTTATTTTGTTTAACCCTTGGAATACCACAACCGGGTCAACTTAGACCCAAACTTTACATGTTGAGCAATTTTTCTTTTCTAATATTTTATGATAGCAAATAATGATATACGTGTATTGGCTTTCAAAATATATTGTTTTTCTTAATGTTATTCAATTTTTGTTAATTTCAAATCAAATTTTGCTAGAACACTTCTTTGATTGTTGTGAAGTTAAATTTTACTTTTAATTTTCTTAATTATTATTATTAGGTTTTACAATTTTATCTTTTTTTGTAGTATAACTTGTTTGTAACTTTGTAAATGAAAACATAGTTTTCGTTATGGTTTGGAAATTATTGTGGGACTCTAAACATTAAATAACCAAATTCAAATTAAAAAATGTTGTTTATAAAAATATTTATTTAATAATTTAATAGGTTAAGTTAATAAAAAAATTATTTTCAACTTATGTATTTTCCAAAAATTAACACATACAATTATTTGAATAATCAATAATACGAAAACGTGTTAAAGTATTAAATAAATACTTATATTTAATATATTTCATTAAGTTTTCTTTTTAATTTATTCGTCTTATTTGCTAGTTGTTTTGAATTTTATTATATACTGATGTATTATTTTCTTTAATTGTAATAGACGTAGATAGCTATTTATGCTATGTATTTTGTAAATATTTATAAATATAAATGTTTGTACAATTTATTTATATTTGATGTGTTTTACTTGTCTCTACGAGATAACTCTTGTTTAAAATAAAACATTGAAAATGAATATGTTAGTACTAGGTAAGTTAAATAGAAGAAACGCTGAATTATCTACGATACTATCAAAGTGTAAATAAAAATCATATGCCCACTCTAAAACAAGCACAGCCAACCAACAAACGATTGTTAAGTAAAAATAAACAAAGTAAAGTAATAAAAATTGTCGAGTTTTAAAATTTGATAACGAAACAAAATTAGAAAACCAGGTAGTTCTCAACCTCACAGAATCATGACAATCACTGAATACAACTCGAATATCCGACGGATTTCGAACACACTCACTTAGCTAAATTGGATAAAACTTGAAGAATTTTATTTTTGCAAATTATGACTAATTTATCTGACACTACATGATTCAATTTAAGATTATATTAAATAATTACGGTAAGTTTTCACAACATTTTTTATCTTTCAAATAAAATTTAAAAAATTTTAATTAATATTATAGGACACTCGGGAATAAAATATTTTTTCAAACCGAGAAAATTATAGTACCTACTTACTGTATGGTACTCTTAGACATATTAAGATTGTATCTTAAATGTAAAACCACTACTCCTATACCGTAGATATTTAACTTTAAAACAGACATAATCGTACAGATTAGTGTAAAACTAGTGTATTAATTGCAGAAGATATCAAATATCGCATTTTATTTGTAGCAGTTTTGTTCTAAAAGATTATATGGCTTGGCCACTACATGAAGTACTTCAGTATATACTTAAAATTGATTTTTAAAAAATTAACGGAAAATAACAAATTTTTATTAAAACTACTATATAGTTTGGAGCACGGAGCATTTGGGGCAGTGGAGAAGTTTGAAGCTTTTAACCTTAAATCATAATAAAATAATACAATATTTTATAGAAAAAGTAACCAGGCGATAACTGTTTGAGTACCATAATATAAGAGTAAAATAATAGTACATTACCTTTCGAGAGCGAAAGTTGTCGCCTTACACATAGCTACTATGTACTTTGTATAATGTGTACTACTGTTTACACCAAAAAAATATTTATTTAGATTATAAACCACGATTATAGTACAAAATGTCAAGAGATGCATAATAATTAATTAATTTCAAGATTTAACGTCAAACTTTTAACTTGGAAATCAAAATTTTCAACAAAAAGAGACATCCACCAACCAAAAGAATGAAGTTAGATACAAATACATAATTATCTTAATTAAACAATAAGTGTTACAATTTGTTTCAAAAATTCAAAACTAATACCTCAAAATCACTATTACGTATTTAAATAAATAAAAGAATACCCATAGTCCTATATACGAAATTGGGTAAGTCATTAACTAACAATGAAAAACCCAACTATTCAATTAATTGCAGTTTATAAATTTTTCTTGTGTGGAAGTGACAAAAAAATTATAAATTGACAACAGTAATGTCCGATTTCATCACCTAAAAATATCTATTAGATAATCTATTTATTAGATAAATTACGAAGTAACCAAAATCATATGATTTTTTGTTTTGCTGCTGTCTGCTTGGTTATTTTGTTAATTTATCTAATAGCTATCAATTGGTGGAGAAATCGGGCATTTAGTTGCTATTTTCTTGCAAAATTTTAATTTCCTAACATCGTGGAAATAGCATGCTCGTGGAAATTGTTTAAAGCAGCGGTTCTTAAACTTTTCTCCAGCTCAAAATAAACAGAAATCAGAATCAGATATTATATCAATCACCACCGCGAACCACTGGACTTTATAATTAAAAACAAAATCATGTCTAAATGCCATGAATAATTGAAAGAAAATAATAAAAAAACTTTTTAAATTTTTTCTTATGCCGTCGCGAATCCTCTAAAATAGCTCCGCGATCCCCTGGAGGTCCGCGGACTACAAGTTAAGAACTGCTGATCTTACTCATGAAAAAAATTTGTATGAGATCCAGCGACCCCTGGGTTTATATCTTTTAAAATACATTAAATCACGTGGTTCTATTTGAAAACTTCGCTAATATTTGGACGCGTGACAATTGGACCCACCCAGAATATAAGTTTAATTTAATTTTTTTAAATAAATTTAATGTGATTTAATTAAACATTTAATTAAACATGTGATTAATGAAACAAAGAAACGACTGATCCTTCTCTAATAGTAAATTTAATTTTTTATTGATTAGAAATCTATTGGTAAGTATAACTAAAAACGCTTCTAAGGCAGTAGACCTAAATATCAACCTAGATAAAACAAAGATAACGACTCCACAACGCAAAGGCACAAATTGACAATTACACACCGGAAAATGTTTTTACAAATACTCGTACCTAAGGACACAAAATCGCCAACTCTAAAACTAACCAAACAGCGGAGATATCTACTTAGAAGAATATGCCTTACCTGAGCTGTCTTTAGAAAGCTAAACTGTATATTCGGTAACCCAAAAATCCCGATAAATCTAAATAGAAAAGTATACGACGCGTGTGTTGCTTGTTGCAACATAAGGGATGGAGACAACAACAAAAACAAACATGGAAAGCTAAGAACAACACAAAGAGCTTTTAAAACAAAGAATGCTAAAAGTAAGTTTGAAAGAAAAAAATCAGAAATAAAGTAATAAGGAAAGGGTGACGATGACAGTCCAGACAGAACCCACTCAAAAACTACTCGTAGCTTACTGAAGACCAAGACCTATCAAAAGAAGCGTAGGAAAACCCCAAAAGAGATGGCTAAACGGCATAATGAGTGTTACGGGAAGATATTGGATTCAGGTGGTTCAAAACAGACAGAAATGAAAAGACATTAGAGAGGTTTACGTTCAAGAGTGGACGGGGATAGGCTAAAGAAAAAGAAGTGTAATCAAAACTAACCATTACAATCATCACTGACGTATTTAGCCACCCTGTGAGTATAAGTACGAGTATGACATACTCGTACAAGTCGAGTCCATGTGACTCGAAGTCACATGGTGCCATGTCAGGCGAATACGGTGCTTGCGGAACGATATGGGTTGAGTTTTTGGCGAAAAAATCACGAATTACGAGTGCAGTGTGAGATGGTGCATTGTCGTGATGCAAAAACCATAAATTGTCCTTCCACAAATCTGGCCTTTTTTGACGCACAGCATTACGCAAACGACGCATAACACTCAAATAATATTCTTTGTTGACAGTTTGGCCAATTTCTTGATTTCGTTGACGTGCAGCTCATCAGTTGATGTTGATGGCCGTCCTGACCGTATCTCGTCTTCAACGCTTTCTCGACCCTCTTTGAACATTTTGTACCACTCATAAACTCTTGTTTTAGATAGAGCTTGCACACCGAAGGCCTTTTCAACATTTCCAACGTTTTGGCAGCAGAAATTTCATTCCGAACACAAAATTTAATGGAACTACGTTGTTGAATAATTTCAGACATTATAAAAAACGAAAAATTCACTTTTAACTGTTTACAAAAGCACGCGTATCTCAAACACTAATGAATATTTTGACGTTTTGTTAAAATTCATTGTTGATCACAGTAGTGCCAACTTAAAAATAAAAACATTTGCCCCTATCGAAGTTCCCATAAAATTTAAATTCAAATTTCCCGTTACTTTTTGCCCACAGTAGTAAAAAGGGAAGACATTAATTTTGCTTAACTTTAACCAATTTAGTCACCAAGTCTTCGAGATGGCACTTCAATATGTAAAAAGTCAGAAAAACAGCGACATGTTGATTTACGATGAATTTGTTCACAAAAAAAAACAAACCGTTGCAGAAAAAATTTAAAGTGTTCCAGTTACACTAAGTCCAAATGTTCTGAAAAGAGTATAGTCCAGTCATTATATACATTTGAAAACGCAAATGAACCGAGAAAGCTGATTTTTGGATATTGTGTAGAGGAAGCTTAGAAAAGCTTAACTTGAAATTGTCGACCAAGATTTCCTATGAGCTTTCTCCGCCATCTTGAAAAGAAGTGTAAATTTTGTTTTCTTGCGATAACTCGGCTCTCCGCCATGATACAAAAATTTCGATTATATACTTTTTTGTTGCCCTTTTTACGCTTTACAAATTAGGTCATATAATTTTTTCACCTATCGTTGATCGTTGTAGAGATATCGAACGAGAAAGTAAAAATTAACAGATTGAAACTTGTTTTTGCAGTTTTCTTCTTCTTATGATACATATCGAAAAAATTTCAGTAATCAAACTTACAGACCATGCTAATATCTGCAATGTAGTCTTTTGGTTTTTCTTTTAGACAAAAATTACGACTTTTAGCGCCCTGTAAAGTTGGCAAATCCGCGTAAAATTTCGATTTCATAGCTAACGCAGTTTTATAGTTCAGTCATTATACAGGGTGAATGAGACCACCCGTATTAGTCATTTTTTCAAAAACGGTTAGTCGTATAGAGTTGCGTCAAAAATTTATCACAAAACCGTAGTAAAGAATCGAATGGCTATATTATTATTTCACGGAAAAGTCGGAATCCCAAGTAGATGGCTCCAGAATGTCCAGAACTTCAGAATTTTAAATGGCACTATATATCAAATGTGGTATCGTTGAAAAGATCTTTAAAAAATAAACAACTTTTGTAGGAAATTTTTTTTTAGTACTGTCACCCTTTTCGAGTAATATTCGATTGAAGTTATTAAATTTGATTCATTAAAAGTCAGTATTTAAATTCTAGCTACTTTAGACAATGTCAATAATTTCCTCTATGCGAAGTCTGCTCATTTATACTTACAGGACATGCGAACTCTGCTTGAAAAATACCTAACGAAGACTACGTTAGATTCACAAGACGTGGCTATTTTGCGACTCGTGGAACGGAAAAATATTGGTCTGGTATTATGTCAGACATGACGATAGAGCAGACTCTTATGCGATCTATGAAGACAACAGGAGAACTAACTCAGGGACGTGGAATTACTGACAGCATAATAGTATCGTGGACTTGAGGCATGGTTCAGCTTCAAAATATTTGCAAACAAATTGAACATTTTTTTGGAGTACCATGCTCAACATCCGAGCAGCACATCGACATGAGACTCTCGCAGATTTCTCAACATGTATTCCGAACTTATCACCAGGTGCAAACGTGGCTCGGGGTTTACAAAGATCCTCAGGAATGAGGTTGGCGACGAACAAAACATGGACTTGAACCGGGTTCCAGCACAGCTGAGCCAGCGCCACCTGAGCTTTTAAGCTCATATCGTACAAGTGCAAAGGAAAATGCAAAGCTGCCTGTGGGTTCCGAAAAGCAGGGATTGCTTGTTCCATTATTTGCATAAATTGCAGTGTGCAAACATGCAACAACGTTGCCAAAGTCGATTTACTGCTCAATGAGGATGATGAGAATGATTCGACTATTGAAGAATTATCTGTTGTAGTTGAAAAATCTCCACAATTCGATGAGTACTCTGAACACAAAGACTGTGAACCAGGACCATTGAAACGAAGAAAATACAAATATTAAAAACCAACCTCTACAACACATTCATCCACAACACAAAATATATATTTTATAATAAATTTCATACGTGTGATTCCTAATTTTGCTGTTTTATTTATTTATATTATATTTTAATAATTTTTCAAAACCGCAAATCCGTTGCAACATAATCTATAAAACTGCGTTAGCTATGAAATCGAAATTTTACGCGGATTTGCCAACTTTACAGGGCGCTAAAAGTCGTAATTTTTGTCTAAAAAGAAAAACAAAAGACTGCATTACAGATATTAGCATGATCTATAAGTTTGATTACTGACATCAAACTTTTAACTTGGAAATCAAAATTTTCAACAAAGAGACATTTACCAACCAAAAAGAATGAAGTTAGATACAAATTAATACAGATTAATTGAGCAAAAGTGTTACAATTTGTATCAAAATTCAAAACTAATACCTCAAAATCACCATTACGTATTTAAATAAATAAAAGAATACCCATAGTCCTATATACGAAATTGGGTAAGTCATTAACTAACAATGAAAAACCCAACTATTCAATTAATTGCAGTTTATAAATTTTTCTTGTGTGGAAGTGACAAAAAAATTATAAATTGACAACAGTAATGTCCGATTTCATCACCTAAAAATATCTATTAGATAATCTATTTATTAGATAAATTACGAAGTAACCAAAATCATATGATTTTTTGTTTTGCTGCTGTCTGCTTGGTTATTTTGTTAATTTATCTAATAGCTATCAATTGGTGGAGAAATCGGGCATTTACTATATTTTCTTGCAAAATTTTAATTTCCTAGCACCGTGAAAATTGTCTAAAGCAGCAGTTCTTAAACTTTTCTCCAGCTCAAAATAAACAGAAATCAGAATCAGATATTATATCAATCACCGCGAACCACTTGGTACATTACTATAATTTGAAAAAACTGAAAATCATGTCCTAAATGTTCCATTGAATAATTAAAAGAATAATAATAAAAACATTAATGTAAATTTTTCTTATGCACGTCGCGAATCCATCTAAAATAGCTCCGCGATCCCCTGGAGGTCAATTCGCGGACTAAAGTTAAAACTGCTGATCTTACAGCATTCAGCGTTTACAATCATTTGAAAAAATTTGTATGAGATCCAGCGACCCCTGGGTTTATAATTTTTAAAATCATTAAATTCATGGTATCTATTTAGAAATAATATTTCGCTAAATTCTACCATGACTCATTGGACCCACCAGAATATAAGTTTAATTCAATTTCTTTAAATAAGTTTAATGTGATTTAATTAAACATTTAATCTAAACGAAAAATATGCGACCGACCCTTTTCTAATAGTAAATTTAATTTTTTGATTAGAAATCTATTGGTAAGTATAACTAGAAAGGCTTCTAAGGCAGTAGACCTAAATATCAACTAGATAAAACAAAGATAACGACCCACAACGCAAAGACACAAATTGACAATTAACACCGGAAAATGTTTTCAAATAGTCGTACCTAAGACACGAAATCGCCAACTCTAAAATCTAATCAAACAGCGGAGATATCTACTTAGAAGAATAGGCCTTACCTGACTGCTTTGGAAAGGCTAAACTGCATATTCAGGTAACCCAAAACGATCAAATCTGAATAGAAAAGTATACGACGCGTGTGTTGCCTGTTGCAACATAAGGGATAGAGACACAACAAACAAACTGGAAAGCTAAGAACAACACAAAGAGCTTTTAAAGCAAAGAATGCTAAAAGTAGTTGAAAGAAAAATCAAAATTAAAGTAATAAGGAAAGGGTGACAATGACAGTCCAGACAGACCCACTCAAAACTACTCGTAGCTACCCAAGATCAAGACCTATCAGAAGCGTAGGAAAACCCCAAAAGAGATGGCTAAACGGCATAATGAGTGTTAAGGAAGATATGGATTCAGGTGGTTCAAAACAGACAGAAATGAAAATTTAAAAAGGTTTACGTTATTCCTAATTTTGCTGTTTTATTTATTTATATTATATTTTAATAATTTTTAAAAAACCGCAAATCCGTTGCAACATAATCTATAAAACTGCGTTAGCTATGAAATCGAAATTTTACGCGGATTTGCCAACTTTACAGGGCGCTAAAAGTCGTAATTTTTGTCTAAAAGAAAACAAAAGACTGCATTACAGATATTAGCATGATCTATAAGTTTGATTACTGACATTTTTTGATATGTATCATAATAAAGAAGAAAACAGCAAAAACAAGTTTCAATCTCTTAATTTTACTTTATCGTTCGATATCTCTGCAACGATCAACGATAGGTAAAAAATTATATACCTAATTTGTAAATCGTAAAAAGGCAACAAAAAAGTATATAATCGCAATTTCTGTATCATGGTGGATAGCCGAGTTATCGTAAGAAAACAAAATTTACACCTCTTTTTAAGATGGTGGAGAAAGCTCATAGGAAATCTTGGTCGACAATTTCAAGTTAAGCTTTTCTAAGTTCCCCCTACACAATATCCAAAAATTAGCCTTCTCGGTTCATTTGCATTTATATGCCGTTTTTTCGTATATAATGACTGGACTAGTACACACTTTAAGGGACGAAGTTGTAAATACTTGAATAAGTGAACTTAAAGCATAAAGAAATCGAAATGAACTCGAAATTTTATTTTCTGCTGCCAATTGTCGTTACGTTCAATTGTTGTATGCTAAATTATCACGTGCCTTGGTTGGTGGATATTTGATTGTGCGTCCAAATGCTTGCGACGTTTTAACGAGATACCAAATATTTGACGTTTTCCCCATCGTAAAAATAGAAAAATAAATGGGAGTTCCCGGTTTTTGGATCGAGATGTAAAAAAAATTAAACCAATTAAATAATGGCCATTTATAATTCTCTCTACAAGTCCCTGTAACGTAACGCCTCTTACATACTAGCTGTAGCTATTTTCATCTAAGTTGCAAATGGAAAATTTATTTCCCCTAAAAATTTATTTTCTATTCAAGTTTTATAATATGTAAGTGCTTTCTTTGTAATTTTTATTTAATTTCAAGTTATTCATATCATACTACGAAGAGAATTCAATTTTTTTGTAATAAATAGTGTATTATTTCAAAAAGAGCAAAAGTATAACTTCTTGTAGTAAATCTGTAGATTTTGTGGAAAAGTGGAGTAAATCCAACAATTACAGAGAAGCCAATAAGTACTTTTGCTCGTGAATAAAATGTACTATATCTTCTTTAAATTAAAAAAAAATTCTAGTCAATTTCGTTTAAATCAAAACACATTGGAAGACATTTTGGCCCAATTAAGTGGGTGGCCCAAATAGGCAAATAAAATATATCTAGTAGATAATCTATCTATTAGATAAATTAACGAAGTAACCAATTATATTTATGATTTTTTTGTTTTGCTGCTGTCTGATTGGTTATTTTGTTAATTTATCTAATAGCTATCAATTGGTGGAGAAATCGGGCATTTAGTAGCTATTTTCTTGCAAAATTTTAATTTCCTAGCACCGTGAAAATTGTCTAAAGCAGCAGTTCTTAAACTTTTCTCCAGCTCAAAATAAACAGAAATCAGAATCAGATATTATATCAATCACCGCGAACCACTGGACTTTATAATTAAAAACAAAATCATGCCTAAATGCCATGAATAATTGAAAGAAAATAATAAAAACACTTTTTAAATTTTTTCTTATGCCGTCGCGAATCCTCTAAAATAGCTCCGCGATCCCCTGGAGGTCCGCGGACTACAAGTTAAGAACTGCTGATCTTACAGCATTCAGGGTTTGCTCATAAAAAAAGTTGTATGAGATCCATCGACCCCCGGGTTTATGTCTTTTAAAATACATTAAATCACGCGGTTCTATTTGAAAACTTCGCTAATATTTGGACGCGTGACAATTGGACCCACCCCAGAATATAAGTTTAATTTAATTTCTTTAAATAAGTTTAATGTGATTTAATTAAACATTTAACAAAACAAAAACGACCGACCCTTCTCTAATAGTAAATTTAATTTTTTTTTGATTAGAAATCTATTGGTAAGTATAAGTAAAAAGGCTTCTAAGGCAGTAGACCTAAAAATCAACCTAGATAAAACAAAGATAACGACCCCACAACGCAAAGACACAAATTGACAATTACACACCGGAAAATGTTTTTACAAATAGTCGTACCTAAGGACACAAAATCGCCAACTCTAAAACTAAGCAAACAGCGGAGATATCTACTTAGAAGAATAGGCCTTACCTGAACTGTCTTTAGAAAGCTAAACTGCATATTTGGTAACCCAAAAATCCCGATAAATCTGAATAGAAAAGTATACGACGCGTGTGTTGTCTGTTGCAACATAAGGGATGGAAACGACAACAAAAACAAACGTGGAAAGCTAAGAACAACACAAAGAGCTTTTAAAGCAAAGAATGCTAAAAGTAAGTTTGAAAGAAAAAATCAGAAATAAAGTAATAAGGAAAGGGTGACGATGACAGTCCAGACAGAACCCACTCAAAAACTACTCGTAGCTTACTGAAGACCAAGACCTATCAAAAGAAGCGTAGGAAAACCCCAAAAGAGATGGCTAAACGGCATAATGAGTGTTACGGGAAGATATTGGATTCAGGTGGTTCAAAACAGACAGAAATGAAAAGACATTAGAGAGGTTTACGTTCAAGAGTGGACGGGGAAAAGAAGTGTAATCAAAACTAACCATTACAACCATCACTGACGTATTTAGCACCCTGTGAGTATAAGTACGAGTATGACATAAAAAGGGAAGACATTAATTTTGCTTAACTTTAACCAATTTAGTCACCAAGTCTTCGAGATGGCACTTCAATATGTAAAAAGTTCGAAAAGCAGCGACATGTTGATTTACGATGAATTTGTGCACAAAAAAGAACAAACCGTTGCAGAAAAAAATTTAAAGTGTTCTAGTTACACTAAGCCCAAATGTTCTGAAAAGAGTACACACTTTAATGGACGAAGTTGTAAATACTTCAATAAGTGAACTTGAAGCAAAAGAAGTAATAGGAAGAGAATGCTACAGAAGTTCAACAAACAACGCAAAGTACAACAGCCACTGAATCTCAGAAACTTTTATTAACTGCGGCAAATCAATTACCGTCAGTCCCTGCGACGAAGAGAACCATACAGCGAGTACGTCAGATACTCAACTCCACTTTTTCAAATCTTAGAAATCGAACTGAACTCGAAATTTTTTTCCTGCTGCCAATTGTCGTTACGTTCAATTGTTGTATGCTAAATTATCACGTGCCTTGGTTGGTGGATATTTGATTGTGCGTCCAAATACTTGCGACGTTTTAACGAGATACCAAATATTTGACGTTTTCCCCATCGTAAAAATAGAAAAATAAATGGGAGTTCGTCGACCCCGGTTTTTGAATCGACATGTAAAAAATTAAACCGATTAAATAATGGCCACCTATAATTCTCTCTACAAGTCCCTGTAACGTAACGCCTCTTATATACTAGCTGTAGCTATTTTCATCTAAGTTGCAAATGGAAAATTTATTTCCCTAAAAATTATTTTCTATTCAAGTTTTATAATATTTAAGTGCTTTCTTTGTAATTTTTATTTAATTTTCAAGTTATTCATATCATACTACGAGGAGAATTCAAATTTTTTGTAATAAATAGTGTATTATTTCAAAAAGAGCAAAAGTATAACTTCTTGTAGTAAATCTGTAAATTTTGTGGAAAAGTGGAGTGAATTCAACAATTACAGACAAGTCAGTAAATACTTTTGCGTGTGAATAAAATGTATTCTATCTTCTTTAAATTAAAAAAATTATAGTCAATTTCGCTTAATCGGGACACATTGGGCAAAGACATTTTGGCCCAATTAAGTGGATGGCCCAAATAGGCAAAATTCAACCAAAACTTAATTTGATTTTTATTGTCGACGACGTATAGGACTAAAAATATGTAAGTAAAGGAACGGTAGGCTGTACTAATTCCCTGGCAAAATTTATTATAAAAAATCTTCTTCGCGTGCCATACACTTACACAGTGTGTAGGCGATCAACTTAGCTAAAGCCAAGCTGACTTTACTAGAAAATATTATTAATGGGGTGGTTTCCCGTTGTCTTTCTCATGGTCCACAGATTGATATTGGACCTTTGATCACAGCAGTGTATCCGACGCGACTAGGACCTAAAACGCGGTCTACCGCTTTCTAGTCGGTCAGTGTATGCTTTACGCTACCCTGCTGGTTTTAAAAAAATACAAAAAATAGAAATTTTAAAAGAGAGGTGGATAGAAATAAATAAACATTGAAAAAAGGTCATTTACGACAATTATTTGGAGTTTGTTAAATTCTGGCCAGGCAAACATAATTAAGGAATTTAATAAATAAATTAAACAATTTTAAAATTTTAAACAATTAAAATTTCTGAAAAAGTTCTGAACTACTCGTATTAGAGCAGAAAGAAATTGAATTAAATTCGTAAAAATAATAAAATGTTAGAAAATGTATTGAGTATAGAACAAAAAACAAACTTAAAAAAAAATATTAATATGTTAAGGAAATTATCTTACCAAAACATTTAAAATTGGGAAAAAACAGTAAATCTCCATATCAAATATCAATTATATGTTCATCCTATCTTTCCTGCTCTTTTTTCTTATGTTAGATGAAAAACTGTATTTAATTAGTTTCCTATAGGGATTACAAAATCCAGTTGTCTCCCCATCGCTTTGAAGGTATTCCTATTGGTCTGGATCTTTTTGATTTGTTATCTCTTGGTGCTTTTGCCATTTTGCTATTGCCCATTTTTATATGTTCGTTATATTATCTTCTACTCCGGCATCTTCATCTTTCAACACGTTTGATATAGTTGTACATTGACGTAGATTAGCATAGCTAGTTATTTAAATTCCCCGATAGTTGAATGTCAATGTTTGCTCTATTATTTGATTCAGAATTCATAATCAATTCTATCAAATAGTAAATGGGATAACAAAATGAACAAAATATGACTTCATCTACTTTTGCACTAAAGTAAAGTTGTGCAGTGGGATGTTTAAGAACCATAACTCCAAAATTCACAAAAATGGACTTGATTCGCTCCTGTTCACCCCATACGATGTTTACATAATTAATTGATCATTTTATGTAAAAAAATTTGTATTAAAATGCAACTATTTTTATTAAATTTTACTTTCTTCGAAGAAACCACATTTTGCTTTAAATATGTACTGATTCACATATACATAAGTATGCGACATTTTAGCAGTATGTTTCGAATCGGTGACTTGTTTCAGTTGCAATTTTTCAATTTCAATTCAATTCCTGTGAAAATTGTATAGTCCTTTAAAATTTGCAAATAAACCTCTTTCGTAATTTTTGCGATAATTTGGACCAATTTTTACATTCGACTAGCTCCAAAACATCCCCAAACTAACATATTTCCACCTCCGTGCTTCCCAGTTTTCACGATGCACTCGTCCAGCATTCTTTAGTACAAACGATTAAGACAATTTTCGATCTGAAATCGATTATCTGTATATCAAAAAATCAAAGAATTCGTTATTCGGTTTTAAAAAAATAACTGGAAATCTCGTTAATTTTGCTGCGCGTCAATTTAGCTTTTTTATTTCTTAAAAATCTCGAAACGAGAAGAGGTACAAACGAAAATAAAGTTTGCACAAACAAGGGTATACGAAGAAATTCAAAGTTCAAATTTAGCATGTCCAGCCCCCAAAACTTGTTTCAATTACGCAAAAACAAAAAAGGTACAAACAAAAATAAATAATGCATAATCATGCACAAACGATGCACAAACGATTAAGAGCATTTTCGAACCAAAATTCGGAATGGGAAGGGGATAGCATGTCTCCAGCCTCCCCCCAACGAAATTTTCAAATAATTCTCAAACAAAAGAGGTGAAATAAAAATAAAAGATGCACAATCATGCACAAATGATGCACTTTAAATGCATCATTACATTGAAAAAATAGTCTAAGTCTACGACTTAGCCTATTTTGAATAAAAAATTCGAAATGGGGGGGGGCTGGCGACATGCACCTTCAAGATTTCGAATTTTGACTCGTCGGTTCATAAAACTTGTATCTAATCAGTAATCGTTCAATTTCTGTGACTTTTTGCCAAATCAGTCTCTTCTGTTTACATTTTACCGAAAGCCGTGTTTTTTGCAATAATTCGGCCTTTTAGTTCTGCTTTACTTAAACGACGTCTCACTGTTGCAACACTAATTTTACTGCTAAGAGCAACATTAAATTTTGCTGCAATATTTGGAGCTGTAAAACGTCGATTTCAAAAGATATTAGTTTTAAAGACTTATTTTATTCTTCTGTTGTAATTCTTGGTCTGCCACTACCTCTACGATCCTAAAGTTGTTTGGTTTCTTCTTTTTTTTAATTCCTTGATGCACACGATATTGTGAAACGTTTAATTGTCGCCAAGTTTCTCGGTTAGAAATTTTTGTTTTGTGCGAAAATATAATTCTTGCCCTTTGTTTATACCTCAACTCCATTTTTTGCCACATTAAAAAAAATATTATTAAAATAACAATATTTTTATTTGTTAATCTTATCGGCACCTTATCGAACAGAGAAAAAAACATGACGAAAAATCTCATTTTGCAGGAACACAGATTTTTTTAACTTTTAGTTTGGAATGCTATGTTTCCACTCGGAAATCACAGTCTAGACACCAGGACTTTTACTTATTACTTTTTGTAACCTACTCCGAAGCTTGAACGAACCTTAAAATCGTCACGTGGTAAATGTGTGTAAGAGAAAGTTTAAAAACGTCTTGTAGTGGTAAGTAGATTTTGTATTTTTTCTTTATCAATCTGGATCTGAGGAGATCAATTCCACGTAGTGGATAAAATCGAAACCTAGGTCTTCATCCAGTAAGATTTTGTAGAAATTATAATTTGTGTTTACTATTTTTTTCATTCGACGATATTGCTGAATGCGACCCTGCTATTATGAACGTTTTCGTTGGTAATGTGTTGTGAAAAGATATCTATTAGTTAGATTTTCACTGTTCTATCACCTCAACAATATTTTCTTTTTCAATTTATAATTCAGGTCAACTATGTTTATCATTTTTTACATTTCTAAAAATTTCTAAAATTTTCTTATGAATTTTTTTAATTTTTCCAAATTTAAACTTGGCGCTGCTATAAAATTTTAAAATATTAAAAAGTCGTTCATAAGATCTTGTTTAGTATTGCATATAATGTGCTCCTAAAAGAATGTGTACCTAGTCGACAATCGATGCTTTTCAAGTGGTAATAGTCGTTTCATTGATTCTCCCCAGATCCGGCACTGATTATAACACTTAAAATTTGTACTTATATTTATATTTGTTGGATAGTTAAAAGTGGTAAATTAGCTTTAACCTGTCCACATAAAAGCAAAACAAATAAAGCGAAGTTTTAATGAAATATTTTTTATACGAAGATACAAATAGTACCTATGGGTTTAGTTTGAATAGTGACTATTTAAATACATTAATAATAATCTTTATACGTTTATTTTTACATTTAATTATAAATATTCGATATTGTATTTAATTGTAAATGTTTATTATTACTTGTTGAAAATGAAAAAGCCTATTATTTCATTAGGTCCAAAACCCATAAACGGTGAAAAAGGTAATCTTGTTTTTTTGAAATATAAAACATTTTTTTATTAATAATTTTTATTTACTTATGACATTCAATTTTAGAATCTAATAAGTCGATATAGGTTTGTCAAAACACATGTCAATTAATTTTATTATAAAAAATTTTCCAATATAGTTTTTGATTTTAATTTTAATGGATTTTAATCCATTTAGTTTATTTAGGGATAGTTTACCTGATGATATCTTGAAAGGACGAAACCAATTTACGCAAAGGAGGTCCTAAACTGTAATGTGAGTTAGAAAATTTTTAAATTTCATTAGAATTGTATAAAAAAAAATAAAATTATTTTTTTCAATTTTCATTAAACTTGAAACCTTTTAAAATATTTTATACAACAGATATTGTATTTATTCACTATCAGACAATATTCGCGTTAATAAAAAAAATAACAAGGTTATCATATCATTGACTACATTAAAATATTTATCAACAAACTCCTTTAATATTAGTCATTGGTTATCGTAGCTAAAAGAAGTCTAAATAAACATTGATTAGCTTTATTTATTAACCTGAATCATTTACGTAGGTATGTAATGAGGTGTACATACAAAAATAAATAATTAATGTATAATTACACATTTCAATACGCATTTCTATTATTACAAAGTTCAAAAAACACACTGTTGTTTTTAAATATGTGAATTATTATTACAGTTTATTCCAATTATTTATTTAGGTTTTTTATATACTTCGGATATTTATTTAGTAGCTTAAGTTTTATTTTAGAAAAATTGTGAATTAAATAGAATAGTTATTAATGAGTATTCTGCTCAACTAAAAGTTATTTGTATATTTAATAGGTTTAACTGAACAATTAAACGAATATTTATTTGCATACCGAATATTTTTTTAAATTTAAAATTCTTCAACTTTTGTATATTTCAAATAGAACTTTAGCCATAGTGGACCGACAATTTTTTTTAAGGGTGCTAATTTTTGTAAAGGCCCGCAACGAAAAATTTAAAGTTAACATTTATTCCTACATAAACCTACAATATTTTTTCCAGCTTAATTTAGGACTGAGATGCTACAGCGCCCCTGTCCAGTCCGCTCCTGTTTGTTGCTATTTTTTTTTATTACCCTAGTCATAATATTACGAAAGATATAGATTCTTTAATTTTGTTATATTATTAAACCTTAGAAGTCGTTTCTAATTTTTAAAGTCATTCTTTACCGTAAATTTAATGAATTATGTAATGATCAGTAAATTTCCTGAATAAATAATTGATAGGTACATAATTTTAGTGATTCTACTGGAATATGTAAACAAAAAATTATATTTTCATGCTTTTTTCAAGTTATTCTTGTATCGAAATTGTTGAAATGTATGAGACGTTTTTCGAATTAGGAGCCGAAACAAAAAGCTTAAATATTTCAATGTATGCAGCTAATTACAATTAAACCAATCAACCGAAGAGACATTATAGTTTTTATAATTAGTTAAGAATATTAAAAATTTCAACAAGTTTTTGTGTATCTCGGAAAGTTTATACTTGCACAAACCTACAATGTACTCTTAAAATGCAATCGAAATATTTCAATTTCTTTAATGATGAACAGTTTAAAATTTAAAAATTTAAAAAGTATTTCAATTGTAACACAACACAAATAGTACACAAAAAATCTTGTTAAACTTTAATTTACACAGTGAATATACAGGATGAAATAACTTACCAATACATGGGAAAATTGCATGTAAAGTCACATTTATGCAAATTCCTGCTTTCCTAATTAATTTAAAGAAAAGTGAAATTGTGATACAAATTACGAAAAAGTATCAACTACAAATGATAACTGCATTAGATTTCGTCTAGCTTCTACTCAATGAGCAAAAAAGATCTTGAAAAATTGTTAAGATTTTCGTTAAACAGAAACCATGTCGGCCTTAAAAGTTACGTGGCACATTTGCTAAGTATCTTTTGGTAATGTTACCACACTTCTCCACAATTTTATTTTTTATTGAATCCACATTAGGGTGCCTTTCTCCATAACTTTTAGATTTTAAATGGCCCCATAGAAAAGTCACTGGTGATCGAGCTGGTCAGTTCATAGGTCCACCATGTCCTATTCAAGAATTGATATAATATTAATTTAAATAATAATTACTAACCTCTCTGGAAAATGTACTGTGCAACCGTCTTCTTGAAAAAAGATTACATTTTCTGCTGCTACATTGTCAATTGCTGGCCAATTTCGTTTTGTAATAATTGTAAGTATCAATAAAAAATGGTCCGAGGATGTTGGCTCCTAATGTACCTGTCCAAACTTTACAGTTTAAAGGTATTGTGAATAATTATCGATCACTAAGTAAGAATTATCAATGGACCAAAATCGATCATTTTGAACATTTGGTTCCCCATTGCTGAACATTGCTTAATCGGCAAAACAAATATTTTTAATAAAATTTTATCTAAATTGGCTTTTTCAATGTGGCTTTCATAGAATAACGTTCTGTTGTACAAATTACTTTCAAAACTTTCATGATGGTTACTGTACTGTACTAAGATTTAAGGGGAGATATACATCTAGCATGGTGAAAAAAATCGATTTTTGTTTTTTTGCATTTTCTTGAAGTTTGAGGTCTCAAGAATATCTGGTAAAAACGCCAAGTCAACATTTCGATAAATAAGCCTGGAATCGGCGGCAAAAACAAACTGACGGCAAAGTTTATAGATAAACTGAGCGTTTACTGTGGCTTAGCTATTCGCAGAAACTGTAATTCCAAGGATGACATGAAAAGACTATATGGGCAACGTTCTACCATTACGGTTCAACAGACAGCAACTCTTAACATCATTTCTGTCTCGAAGACCAACTTATTTGGAAGATAGCTCCAAAAACGATGAACAAGGGGGCGAAAATTGTTAACATTGCAGTATTTCTTGCAACATGCACATTCATCAATGGTGTCACCTCATTGTTGGAAGTCATGAACGTGTTAGGAATATCGGTCGGATCGGGAGCGCATTTGTACGCTGCCCAAGAAGACGAAACTCGCTTAGCAAAAGCCAAGCTGCAAGCGCAAGAACAGACGAAAGAAGGTCGAATAGGTCATCGACAACAAAATTTAGAAGTTATGAACATTCCGTCGACCGTAGAAGATTTACACTATGGGCCTGGTATCAATGATTCCATGTAAATTAACAAATTTCATGATTTATTCATTCTCAAATTTTCAAACGCGTTTTACTCAAAACTACGTTTTCAAATCGGTACCCAAAATTGCAAGAAAACCAATGAACCGATTGCATTGAATTTTTGTGGTTATTCTACACACCATTATCTAGTACTTGTCATAGGATTTTTCTTTTCGTTACTTAGTTTTTGCTTTATAGGCAAAATAATTACTAATTCTTGGTCTAAAATGACTTTTATGTTCAAACGTCTCCTATTTTGTCATAAATCAATATTTTCAAAATCGGCTATGACAAGTACTAGATTATAGTATCTAATTTAATAATTTTTTGTTTTGTTTTTCTCAGATGATTTTTGAAGAAACGCCAATGGTTACCGTTAACGCAAATTTTTTTACGATGCTACAAGGATCGTACAATATCCTTGTTTATTTTTGATATTTTTAAATAAAAAATTATAAATATTCCTGAATGTGTATACTTATAGATTTCCTAGAAAAAATGCACAAAAATGATCTTTTTTCCCGGCTCCTAGGTGTATATCTCCCCTTAAACAAATATTTTTTTATAATTTTTAAAGAGTAAATATTTGATGAATATTTGAGTGAATATTTGATATTAATTTTATATGATGAATATTTAACTCAGTCCCAATTTTTCTAATACTGATTTGAGGATTATTCACTATGGTACCAATTACATATGCTTCGGTAGCATTACCTGGAGCTTTACCAATAATGTGGTTTTCTTCTAAATGCAAACATTTGTTTCGGCAGATATTGCAGGGTTTAAATAGTGATTCATATTGATTTTGATTTATCAATTACTCTCTGAATGGTCAACAGAACAGGGATTGGTCTTTCTGGATATAAACCAGGAAAGAGCTCTCATGCTTTATATTACTTCCTGAGTAATAAAACTTTAAAAATTGATTTCTTTCACTAATTTTAGAATTTTGTGCCATTTAATGATCTTAAAAATAAATATGTGCAAAACTGACAAGCAAGAAGTAATCGTTTAGCAATAATTCCCGTAGAATAATATTGGCATGGCTACCTTGATAAATAAATTTTTTAACAATTTTTTAAGACCTCTTTTGTTCATTGAATAAAATCTAGATAAAATTTATAATGTGGCTATCATTTGTAGTTAATATTTCTTCGTAATTTTTATTTCTTTCATTTTTTCTCTAAATTAATTAGGTATTCCTTAAAAGATTTTACATGCAGTTTTCCTATGTATCGGCAAGTTCTTAAAAACCTATATAATGAAATAATTTTTAATTTGTATTAAAGAACGCAATTTTAATAATAATAAAATATTATATATTACGGTTAAAAGCATTAAGCAAATTGATTTTAATATGTAAAATCATTACTATATCTGAAAGTGATCTTTATAAATAAATGTCTATGCCCGATTTTTCACTCAAGTTAGTATCTTCAAGTGCGAACTTCAGGTTAAATTGACAAGATAACCAATCAAACGACAATAAAACAAATAAATCAATCATTTGATTGGTTATTTCGTCGATTTAACCCGAAGTTAACTAACTTGTAGATAACTATGAAAGAAAAATCCGGCATAAGGAATAACTAAAAACAATATTATAAGGTTATATGCTTATAGGAGAAGTGTAAGAGGGTAACTTTAAAAATCATTTGCGTTATAAATGCACCAGCTGACCCATTGTCATTAATCGTTCGATTGGGTAATCAAGGTTTCTTTAGTGCAATGTAATGTAGAGGATTTCGCTGTACTTCTTTTTCTTTATTTCTTTCTTCCGGACAAATTGAAGATTCTGGTTAGAAAGTAACTTGGTATTTTATTTTAATTCTATCTATATTTCGGGCTTCCTTTTGTAAGAATACAACTTACGTCGTTTACCCGTTCCCTTGTGAGGGTACTTGAGCAATTAATACCTCAAAGATGTTGCCAGTACCTTGTGAGAGGACCACCGTCTTTACGTGCCTTCCGAAGCACGGAGACGGCCTTACAAAGTGAGCCCTACTCGGATTTGAACCGGGGCGCCTTACATTAGCAGTTAATCATGCTAACGACCAGGCCAGTGACCGTCTCTTTGTTTTAATTCAAAATATTATTATTGAGAGGTACCATTCCATTCAAAACATTGCTTTTCGAGTGCCTGGCCATTGCTTGAATTCAATCATTGACTGAAACGTTAACATTATAAATAGGGATCAAATGTATTTAAAGTGTTTCCGATATGTTTCAATATCCAACTCAATTTGTGATTTTAGCGTATCTGACACTATAGCTTTGTTCCAACAAGCCTATAAACAGCTCACTGTAAGGCTCAAACTCTAAATTTTACTTTCTTTGTTTTCGTGTTGAACAAGTACTGCTTTTGCGTCAAAACGGATTCGAGCTTTTGAAACTTTAGAATGATTCCCAATCAATCAAAATCAGTCCTCCCAGAATGAATCGTCCGCTGGAGGATTCGTACGGATACCCAACTTATTTATTTAAGAGCACGAATGATACATCGCAGTAGTGGTTTTGATTCCCAATCAATTTCTCCCGACCACGTCTCTTGCTCACATGGTATTAAGTGACAAGCAGCTCTCTTAGGGAAATGTGTAGATAGCTTTAGATGCATCTTTGTATCAGTTTTAATAATAAACTGAAAATTGATTTTCAATATTTAGAATAACAATAAGTCTGATCGAACAAAATATATTATGTATAATGGTCTCTTATGCTAACATATTGTTAGTTGTGCTTCACTAAAAGAATCTCAAAAAGTGATTGACCACATATTCTATTTGTAGCATTGCAGTTGCTTGTACGCCCTGTAATTGGAATTAGCTTAAAAGAAAAGCAAGACAACTCTAAGTTTTTCGATTCAAAAATTGGAATAGCCGGTAAGTAAGTAACGAATAATAATCTCCCAATATAAAATTTAATTACTGACAACATGGAAGATACCAGTAGTATCTAATCAGACTTGCATTACCTTTCTGGGTATGTGCACAGAAGCGGCGTAAACAAAGTCTGGATATGAGTAGAGATGATCATCATTTGAGACTCAGGCACTAATATTGTCAATAATATTTAGCAATATTCTATACATTTAACATAATATTACATAACATGTCAATAAGTAACAATATCACCATGCCAGTTTCTAAGGATTTTAAGTTATTCTTACAGAAACGCTCATTGACCTGGTTGTTAGCGAGATCTATTGCTAACGTAAGGTTTGAATCTGAGTGGAGGCTCATTTTGTATGGTCATCTCCGCACTTCGGAAAACACGTAAAGACGTAGTCCTCCTGTGTTATTATATTTCCAGTATTAACAATAAAAAATAGGGTAACAGACACATCTGAGGCAAGCCTAGCAAGTTACTATAGATGTAAAGCAATTAATGCTTACAGTACCGATAGTGGCTTCGGAATATCGCCGATGCTAGTGTCAAGTAAACAGTTCAAGAGATCTGGGCATACAGTAAGAAGAAGGATAAGTTATTAAAGAAAGGCGAAAACCAAAGTACTTAGGAATATAAACAAATTGTTCTTTAACTGCATATTACCTCAAACCGTGGTTCGTATTTTGTGGAGCTCTGATTATTTACATATGCTGCACCCTGTCTCTGGCTGATCCTATTCATCTGTAGTAATCGAAAAAAAAATTTATCTGCTTGTACTAGAACGATCTACATAACTTTTTTAATAATTTGCAAACGGTTATAATAAAGGCAATATTTATTATGTATCACAGGGAGACGGTCGCGACTTGGCGCTTAAGTGCGCCAACTACTAAACCGCGAGCATCGGTTCAAATCTGGGTGGGATGAGAATTATATTCTAACCGTTTTCCCTCGGCAGGTAATGGCAAACCATCGAGGTTTGTGTGCCAAGAGAACCCTCCTAAAAATTAAAGCGGTCACTATGCCCTTTCGGAGAGCGAATGACTCTGAAGAAGAATGTATTACAGATAATATTTCAAACATTTCTTGTCAAGATAAAATCTTACTGGAGGTAGCGATATCATTAAAATTAATATTAATTTTTTATAGATAAATATTATATTCAGCATCCTCCTTTTATCTTAGAAGCATTCCATGTATCTTTCCTGACAATTTACATTGGGTTTACAATTAGTTGTAGGATTCTATAGAACTGAAGAGTATTCTAATTTATATCTGATAAAAGTAGGTACTTTCTAGGTACGTACGAGTATAAGTTACACTAATACCTGATTTTAGGTAAAACTATTTTGGCCTAATAGAAATTATGGAGTTTAACTTTAAGCAATATTAATTTAGAAAAATTAAAAATTTAAATTTTGTCTTCTATCTTCTGCCTTCAGTCAAGTGATTTGTCGTAGATAAATCTATGCAGCAAGTCATAATAAATCCTTCATACTCGTATTCAAAACAGTAGTATAACACAGACGCCGAAGCCACGTCTCCTGCATAGGATACAAATTCCAGTAGCAGTCTATCGCCTTGTCTCATAAACCTTAGTTTACTAGTTTAGAAATTAGACAAAACTAGTTTTATTTATTAAAAATTAATGTACGATACATACATTATTAATTGTAACTTCTTAATTTTAAATCAAAACAAAAATTCAAAAACGGAAAACCAAAGTATTTTTTCTCTAAGTCTTTTATTAATTCGAGGCTCGTTACGGAAGCATTTATTATTACCATCATTAACAAAAGGTGTTAGAGTTGTCAATGAAATAATATAAATATCATAAAGAGGTGATTTATAGGAGCGAGAGGGGCAAAAGCAGCTAGTGAAGCAGAGCCGGGTACCTCTTCTATGATGAGCAACTAGCACTTGGTAAAATCAGTTTTAGTGCGTAGGTATCTGTTTTCATGATTAGCAGTAGTTTCTAAGTAAAGTTTGAGGTTCTTTACTAAGTTAATAGGTTTTAATAGGCAAGTGATGTCATTTTGCCGTATTTTCAACATTTAACTAAGAACAAAATTTATAAAATTCGTAGTTATACCATCATATACGGTATTTCTTTGTAAACATATGTATGGTGTCGGTTTTCAGTTCAATTTAATGTATGTATAACCGTAGTTTTACTTTTTATTGGTGAGGTGCATATAGGGCAAAACCGGGTACAAAATAGTTGTGACCCATATGAAATTAACATTAAAATTCTGTTTAAAACACTTCTTGGATGTGTTAGATAGTGTAGTAACATTTATAGATACACATTAGTTGCAATTTATTTAATTTATTTTATTGCCTCATGCTAATTAATGTAATTTTGAATAATAATTGCTGTTGTCGTTTTCCATGTGATCGAAATTGAGAGGATTCTTATGTAATTCGACATTTGCACAGGATTGCCGTATAACTGCTTCTAAAAAAGTGCACATAAAAGCTGGGTAAAGCGTCGACAAGTTAAACAGTGTTTCTACATAAATAACATTTCAAAATTACCCCAAATCAGTCGGTTCTAACTTCATTGTTGAATAAAATTTATTTGAAAACAAATTGTATGAATTGAAAAGAAAATATAGTTGAAGTTAGGCCAATGAAAATCAGAAAAATTAATTAAAATTTTTTTTTTAAATAATTTAGAGAAATTTTTAGAAATGCAAAAAAGAGACACACTAGTCGACTTGAACTTATAAATTGAAAAGAAAATATAGTTCAAGTGATAGACCAATGAAGAAATTAGAAAAATTAATTAAAAAAATTCATTGGCCTATCACATCAACTATATTTTCTTTTCAATTTATAATTCAGGTCGACTATGTTTGTCTTTTGCATTTCTAAAATGTTCAAAATTATTTAAAAAAAGTTTTAATTAATTTTCTCATTCTCAAATTCAAATTTGGCTGCTATCTATTAAATTGTATGAAACTGAAATTTGTTCAATTTTTCATTTATGGTACTTGAATATTACTCTTATGTCCCTAGCATCCTAAATTAAACCTGGTACAATATTTATGTTTTTTTCGTACAAACGATGATATTTGCTGTATAAATCGGTAAAAACCTGGTACAACTGATTTCCTTGGGTTGGGTTTTAATATTTTGTAATTTTTTTTGTAAATGCATAGCTCTGGCACCACAACTATAACAGTCCTGTAACTTTTTTATACTTTTGGTATAAACGATCAAATTTACAATCAAATCGACAAAAAAAGCGATCATCACAGGTTTGTATTCAATATTTTGTGGTACTGACATGTCGCCAGATTTCTATGTGGAAGAAATGCAACAGTAAAATAATCCCTCTTCAAAGAAAGTTTCTGGATACGAACTGATGAAATGTGCGATATAGTTTACTTCCATGTGAAAATATAACATACCACTTGTTTATTAGAAGTTAACGGTAAATAAAATGAAAATTTCATTGTATAACATAAAATGTTATTGTTATCGTAAAATTCTCTATTACAGTTTTTAATCCAAACGTGAAAACAATAGCATTCTTATAAAATTACTAATAAAACAAATATTGGTGTAACTAATATTCATTTATTTTTATTGTTTTTACTGATTTCTAATTAGTTTTTCGAAAATGTACTGCAATTGAAAGTTATGGTAATTAATTGCTACATTATCTTGTAAACTAGCTACAATATTCGATAATAAAACAAACCGATTTGCTGAACATTCTCATGAAGTTCATTTCATTAATTAAATATTTACAATTATAAATTAGGTACTTAATTAAATGCATTCACACGATTCAATATTTTCAATCCCTGAACAATCTGCACTGATTACTGCTTCTCAGTTTACTATGTATTTTCCGCTAAATAGGAGGAATAATAATTATTATATATTATATTATTAATTATTATCATAGGTAATAATTATGAATGCTTTCAGTCAAATTTACTAGAGTACATGTTTTATTTTTGCAGTTTTTATTTTTTTAAATCAGTATTTTACCTTACTTTAATACGAAATTTTTGAAATTTAAATATGAATAATAATCATAACTTAACATTTTTAACATTTTTTAAAATATTAGGGAGCGCCAGACTTAAATGGCACACCCCATAGTTTTATTATCCATCAAACCCTTTAAATATTTAAAACAGCCGTACTGTGTCAAATAATCTATAGAAATTTTTTTATTATTTACATATTTTTATGATGTGCATATTTATAAAACAAACCGTCTAGGTATGCAATTAAAAGAAAGATTAAATCAACGCTAATAAGATCAAGTGAGATTAAAATTGAATCCAATAATTTTTGATTCGATTTCAATGCAAAAAAAAACAATTAATTAATTGGTTCAATTTATTTATTATTAATTTTTTTAGCCAATTTACTTTGCAACCTTAATAGTAAAAGGACAATTCGATAAAAAATGTCACTATATATAACTAATAAAATTATTATCTGCACTTAGCAATGGGTTGTGTTTTCCGATACTTGAATAATTATTTAACCAACTTGGTGGTTGGTAGAAACGGTATTCAATTATTTCCTTTGAAAAGTTTATAACCCAAAGTAAATTTTGTTTACAATCCACTTTTGCAGAAAATGTACTCGAACCAATTATCCAAATAACAAACTTATTTTATTAACGTAAGTTTGAAATTGACTTTTTAATGGATGCTTTATGTGAATTTGAAAAATTAATTATTGGCTGTCGAATAATTTAAATCATGCCTTAACTAATTGAAATCTCATGTTCATAAAACATTGATACGTAAGTCGTTCCGATTCTAATCCGATTCGAATTAAATTGTATTATGCTAGTGCCGATTCCAATTTAAATTGGTTTTGGTGAGCGAACGATTGGATATAGGAACGCATAATACAACACCACGAATATTCGTAGGCATTTCACGTAGTTGGATCTTATAGCACTAGGTGCAATTTTAATTTTTACATACTCACAAATTTATGGCAATTGAATGTAATTATGTTGAACAATAGCTAACGTCATAATTTTGTGGATTCTACGTTACATGCTTAAAAGGTATGTTGATCTATTAAAGTCCCAGGTGTATAAGCAGTTAAATGCGGTAGCTTTAGCAAAAGCTCTTATTTGAAAATGAGAATGTGTATTAAGCACATTAACTGCTAACAGCATAAAGCTAATGATTACATTTAACCTGCTTCATATATCAATTACATGCCATATTGAGAGTTCCCTATAACAAGTAAAGAATTTCAAAACAACAAAATTCAAATTAAATAGGAATTACTTAAGCGCATTCACATAATCGTGTTTACTAGGCACTACGTGTTACGAGAAGGTTCGTGATATTGCAACTAATAAAAGACTTGCAATTACTTTAATTAAAAATTTTAATTGCTCATTATTGGAGAGTCGAGTTTTAGTAATGCTTGCTACAGTTGATCACCAACACTTTAAATTGAAAGCATTCATATGTGCGGAATATATTATTCATTGCCCTCTATATGTTCTATGATTTTCTATCCTTTTATTTTTATCGTAAATATCAAAAACAGTTTTCTTCTCAACTAATCTACTTCGAGTTAGAGGAAAATAATTTTTTACGTAACTATTTATAGATAAATATTAGAATTTAAGTATTTGATTTTCAGTGAGAACCAACCTTTAAACGATACGTGTCAAAATTTGACAGCGATCGGACTATTGGTTCGTGAGTTACAGCATTTTGAGTAAAGCAACTTTTGTTATTGGAAAAGAAATGGATAAAAAGGAATTTCGTGTGTTAATAAAATACTGTTTTAAATGAGAAAAATAGTGCTGGGACAAAAACTTAGCTTGATAAGTGTTATCCGGACTCTGCTCCAGAGGAAGCAACCATTCGTGGGTGGTTCTCTAAATTCCGTACAGGCCATATGAACCATCGAAGATGATGAGCGCAGTGGACGTCCAAAAGAGGTTGTCACCTATTTTTTTTTAATTTTTGCTTCGATATGTGACAATGGATCCATCACCACACTCCAGAGTGCAATCGGCAGTCAGCTGAGTGAACTGCACACGACGAACGCAATCCAAAGCGAGGAAAAACACAACATTCGGCTGGCAAGGTTATGGCGTCTGTATTTTAGGATCCACATGGTATATTGTTCATCGATCATCTTGGAAAAGGAAAAACAATCAACAGCAACTATTATATAGCATTTTTGGAGCGTTTGAAGAATGAAATCGCAAGAACGGCCCCATTTAAAGAAAAAAAAAGTGTTGTTTCACCAAGACGATGCACCGTGTCACAAGTCTATGAAAACGATGGTCAAACTCAATGAATTGGGCTACGAATTGATTCCCCACCCACCGTATTCTTAAGATTTAGCTTCCAGCGACTATTTCCTGTTTGCAGACCTCAAGAGAATGCTCGCTGGAAAGAAATTTAGCACCAATAAAGAAGTAATCGCCAAAACAGAGGCCTATTTTCAGGCTAAAGATAAATCGTACTACCAAAATGGTATCCAAAAGTTAGAAGATCGCTATAATTGATATATCGCCCTCGAAGGCAACTATGTTGAATAATAAAATTGAATTTTGGCAAGAAAAATGTTTTTTTCTTCAAAACAATACGAACTTTTTAGCCGAACTGTTATACATAGGTACACATAGCCACTCGCCTAGAAATTAGCAAGAAAATTGTGCATATTAGCCCATAAAACGTCTTGACTATAATCCACTTCACTAATTCTCCCCACACTTTACTATCCTAGCATACTTCTTTCTCTTTGACAACATCCATCCATCGAATCATATTATATTCTATTCTACTTAAAACTTTTAGTTTTTCTTCTTTTAACTAAGTTTTGACAATGTAACACTCCAAATGTTAATTAAAATGTTTAGTTCAAGTAAACAAATTTTAATTTTGTATTGGCCTCATTTTGCACAGAATTGGTACCAGGAAACATCTGTAATCAAAACTAAAATTAAACATACGATGTGATGTTTAATGAAATTTTTGGAGAATATTTTTATGGGTAGCTTTCTCAAATTATGGTGTTCATTTGATTTTGTTTCAATGCTGATCTGAAGCCTTCGATTTGTTTAATTTTGCTTCATTGAACCGGGGTCATTTTGATGTTCAATTGTTTCAAGAGAACCATACTTTTTTTGAAAGACAACGATTTTTACCAGCAAAGTTCCATTACACAAAGCATTTATTTATTATGAGCAATTATTATGAATTAAATATTTCCCCTACTAATAAAATCATGTATTTTTCAATTTTAACAAATGACAACGAAGTATCGGCGGGGTTCATTTACTAATGTAAATCCTCGAATATTTTAAGTGTATTTATTTATTAAAATTGTAATTTGTGCAATTTTAAAAACCCAATTAGTATATTTAACGGCTAATTTTTTGCTCGAAGTTCCTTCCCTATCAGGATTTTCACTAGTACTCGTGGTTAAGTCTACTGATTTTTCTTCTTGAAGCATCAATTCTATATGATATACCTTTATCTAACTTTAAATTTGAGATTATTAAAGTGGTACTAATATCATTTATGACTTTTATACAATTTCATCTTTTCTTACTCCATTTTTTGCTAAATTTGAAGCCTCAGTAGAACGTTTTCCATGTACTCCTATATTTTATGCTGCCGTTGAAATCCAATTTAATACTAGGTTTTGTCCAATGGGTAAATTTTTAGAGAAATCAACGGAACTTTATTTTTCCCATAAAGGATTCGGAGTCAGAAAAGGCGACCTGTAGTGATGTGTTTCCACTTTTCTCCGTTAATTCATTATTTAACATACAGTGATTCCCATAACTATTCATACCCGAACCGTAATAAAAGCATTTATAATGTAACTCATGTTATATTGAAAATTATTAAGCCAAATTAATTATATGACTTCATTTCCATCTTGAAATTCTACTAAAAAAATCTGGAAGGTATTAATTGTTTAGTTTTAAAATAAAAAATTTTTAATCAAATATGTTCATAAATATACGCCTCATAAGTATTCATACCCTTGCTTTTGCGTTTGGATTAGTTAGGTATGTACCCTAATATAGTCGGAGAATTACCTGTATCTGTTAGTGGTAACTTATATTACATATTTCAGGTGAGTTTTAGGCTTGTTCTAATAACCTAAGACAAAATGGGCGGTAAAAAATGTAAAACTATACTGTCGAAGAGCGCAATTTAGTAGTCAAGTGGGACAAGGAGGGAAAATAATACTTACAAATTTCAGTTCTAATTAAGGAGTAAAGCTACGATTCAATCCACTATAAAAAAATTTGAAACCAACAACATTTTTGACACTTATACTTCTTCTCTTGGTGCCTATCCGTTACCAAATGTTGGCGATCATCATGGCTACTCTCACCTTATCCGCTGCTGCTCTAAATAGACCTGTTGTTGATTTACCGAACCAAGTTCTTAAGTTCTTAAGCCAAGATATTCTTCGTCTGCCTGGACCTCTCTTTCCCATCATTTTCCTTGTAGTACTAATTGTAGAAGCTCGTATCTCTTATTATTCCGCATTATGTGACCGAAGTACTCCAATTTTCGAGATTTGACTATCTTAAGGATCTCTTTTCTTTATGCATTCTTTCCAGTACTTTGTTGTTCGTGATATGCTGTACCCAGGAGATCCTCAGCATACGTCTATAGAGCCACATCTCGAAAGCCTCCAACCTCCTCTCGGATGCCTCTGTCAGGGTCCAGGTCTCCGCCCCGTACAAGAGCACCGGAAATATATAGCTACGAGCTATTCTCATCTTCGTTGCCAGGCTCAAATCATGACTCTTAAAACATCCGACATCTTTACAAAAGCGGCCCTGGCTCTTTCTATGCGACATCTAATCTCTAGCGAATGATCCCATTGCTCATCCACTGTTGTTCCAAGATACGTATATTTTTTGACCCTTTCTATACGGCTGTCGTTAATAATCAGTTGTCCCGGAGGTACTGTCTCTTTACTCACCACCATGTACTTGGTCTTGCTCGTATTTAATGCTAGTCCATACCGGTCGCTTGCCTCTGCTATCCGGGTCATCAGTTCCTGTAGGCCCTCTAAACTATCTGCAAATACCACCGTGTCATCTGCATATCTGATATTGTTTATGCACTCCCCGTTAACTGTTACTCCGGTCTCTAAATCATCCAATGCTTCTCGGAATATTTCTTCAGAGTAAAGATTAAATAACAAGGGCGAGAGGATACAGCCCTGCCTTACTCCGCGCCGGATTGAGATTTGCTCTGTGATGTCTCTATCTACTCTAACATTCGCCGTCTGGTTCCAGTACAAGTTCACGATGATTCTTAGATCTTTATCGTCTATTCCCACTTTCTTGAGAATTTTCTCTAGTTTTTCGTGTTGAACTCTATCGAATGCTTTTTGGTAATCTATGAAGCAAGCATATTTTCACAGTTCATGTCTCTGCATCTCTGAACTAGAACCTGCACGCAGAACAATGCTTCTCTTGTTCCAAGTGCATTCCTGAAACCAAACTGAGTCCTTCCCAAATGCTCTTCACAAATCCCTCGTATTCGCCTGTGAATAATCCTTAAAACACTTTCAACAAATGACTCATGAGACTAATAGTCCTGTAATCAGAACATTGTTTAGCACTAGACTTCTTTGGGAGGGTCACAAAAGTCGACGTCAACCACATTCTTGGTATTTGTCCAGATTCATAAATTTCATTGAAAACTCTCGTCAGCCAACTCAAGCCATCCTCATCAAATAGTTTTAGAAACTCCGAGTGAAAATCATCGGGGCCAGGAGCTTTTCCGTCCTTCATGGTCGAAACTGCATTCCAGACTTCATCCCTGGTTATGAATGGGCCCGATTCACATTCATATGTAGGTGCGTTCGATGATCTGTTATCGTCGAAAAGATCTTTATATAAATTTCCCATATGCTTTTCTTTATTTCTTTATCGACTATGACTGTTCCACGGTTGTCGGTCAGTCGTCCAAATGTGTGGCGTCTGTATAATCCGGCAGCCTCTTTATCTTCTTATGCATGTTAAACACGTCATGCTTTTTTCTAGAATTTCAATCTCCTGACATCTCTCTCTAACCATTTTGCTTAGCCTCTAATTTCCTCCTAATTTTATTTTGGATGTTGTCATATTCCGCCGAGTTTGCGTTTTTAAACCGTCTTCTTTGTTTCATTAGCGCGAGAATCTCCTCCGTCATCCATGGTTTGGTCTTAGTTACATTAGGTATTAGTTGTTCTTGACCAATTCTATTTACGACTTGTTGCATCACCATTAGTTGTTCTTCTATTTGTCCAGTTATTTCAGTTCTCCCGATCTTCTCATTTATTAATGCTTTCACTTGTTCCCTTATCGGTTGTTCCTTCAGGCGACTTATCTCCCACCCTTCACATTTGCCTTCTTCTTAATCTTTTTAAGTTTTAATTTGAAGGAGCCTACCAACGGGTTATGATCCGATGATACATCCGCACCCGGGTATGCCTTAACAGATTTGCAGCTATTTCTGAACCTTTCATTTACCATTATATAGTCTATCTGATTTCTAACGACTCCTTCTGGTCCATCTTGGGGTGAGCGCCATGTGTACAATCTACGTGGTGGAAGCTTGAAAAAAGTATTCAGGATCACCAGCTTACTTTCTGTAGCGAACTCATTCATTCGTTCTCCCCGGTCATTTCTCTGTCCCAACCCGTAAGGACCAACGAATCTTGCACCGTTTTCTCCTCCTATTTTGGCGTTAAAATCGCCCATAACTATGGTCATATCTTCCTTCCGGAACTGTTTCAGAACTACCTTAAGTGATTCATAAAACTCTTCAATATCTTGTTCGCTCTTGTCCGCCGTTGGCGCGTATACTTGCACTATATTTAGTTTCATTGGGGTTGTCTGGAGTTGAATTGCTATTATTCGCTTTGACACTGGGGTGACATTAGTCACATATCTACTTATTGATTGAGAAGTAATTATACCTACTCCATGTTCGTTTTTATTATCATCGCTACCCGAGTAGTAAACCGTGTGATCTCTCACTTTGCAGTGTCCTGCGCCTGGCCATCTCGTCTCGCTGATGCCCATTATGTCTATATTGAGCCTTTCCATCTCTAGAATGGTATTATGAGTTTTACCTGCTCTGTACATACTACGAACGTTCCATGTGCCCATTCTAATGGATTTTCCGCTAATTTTCAGCACCCTTTGGTTGCCAAGGGTCTTCTGGGGATCGAGGTTCCACCTTCTTCGCTTATTTTGCATAGCATCATTCAAAGCCGCCCCCGGAGATCCGATTGGGGGGCTTAATACTCGGAAAATTTTGAATTGAATAAAGCCATTTTGATTATACTAGGAATATCTATGTAGATCTTTAATGCAGTGGTTTTCCGTTGCCTTCTGCATTCTATGCCGTTGACCATACTGTTTGGTTCATCCGTCTTTAGAGATAACTTCTTGTCTCTAGGACAAGAAAGTGCCCTTATCTCTTACGAGAAAATGCTTATACCGGCATTCATTCGGTTGTTGGTGTTGCCTGTTTGGTCCGCGGGAGGTATTTAATTTCCCTCCTACCACCCATATCTGGGAGGCATTCCCCTATCCGCCACCTGGGGACGCGCTCTCTAGGGATGCAGGCCTCCCCGAGAGACACTTATACTATACCAAGTATTCCTGCACTAAACGACTTTTATGTTTTGGGTCGTTGTCTTGATAAAACTTGAAACTATGTTTTATTCCCATTTGAGTAGCACTTTGACACAAATTATTATTTAAAATATCCAAATATTTATATTTGTCCATATTTCCGTCTATAAATACTAATTTTCCTACACCTTTATAGGAAATACAGCCCCAACCATTACACTTCCTCCACCGTGTTTGACTGTACCACGCAAGTCGTTTGGATTTAACTCAGTATTTGGTCGGCGCCACACCATGGTTTGTCCATCTGATCCGAAAATATTATATTTACTTTCATCAGCAAATATTACATCATTCCACCATGTATCAGCTTGGTATTTAAATTCTTTTGCGAATTTTGATCGTTTTCTTCTATTCGCTTCATTTATAAGCGTTTTTGCCAGCTACTCGACCATTATATCCGTTATTTTTAAGAATTCTTCGAATATTTTGTTCATGAACATCTTTTCTTGTTTCTTGCAAAACTTTGGTTTTTAATTTTGAAGCACTAATTCTGGGATTTTTAATAACTTTTCGTAAAATTACCGTTTCTTCTCTAATACTTAATTTCCTTGGGCGGCCAGTTTGACGCTTTGATTCGATGCGATCTTTATTTTTCGTCGTCGTCGTCGTCGTCTGCTTCACGGTATAGGCATTAAACCTGTTCCGACTCTTAATCAGCCCATCTTTTTCTTCTTTATTCTTCATTTTAAAACGTTTTATTATGTCACGTACTGTACTCCTGCTTAAATTGAATAATTTTCCAATTTTACTGTACGATTTTCCTCTTTCGCGATGGAAAATCACTAATAATTGTCGTAAATCAAAACTTGTATTTTTATTTTCTTTAAAATCTTTGATTGTGACTGAGAGATATATTGAAAATTCAATAGAGAACAAAATAAAATTCTGGATTGTTAAGTTTCCAATTCTAATGTATGTTTCAGTCCAAATTTAATGTTTGTTCCAATTTTACTTCAAAAGTAGATGATATTTCATCCGCAGAAATAAATATAGGTCCATAAATATAGTGGTTGTAAAAAATTATTGTTCTAGAATGTTTTTTGTTTCATTCATCTTCATGTTACGGATTTGGCTCCCGCCTCACCCAGAAACATTAGGATTCGTCCGCTAAAAATCTAGCACACGTAGTAGTTCATTTGATATAAAAAGTATTAGAATTCTAAAGAGGAAATTTTATTAAAAACATTTTGGTTGATATTATGTACAAAATGTAAACTCTGGATCAGAGTTGACCCGGTTATGGTACAGCAAGAGTTAAATAAAAAATATATAAAATATCTTCCTAATGTATATTTTGCAAACAAAACTTTTGCAAAATTTTTGCAAATATTATTTTATGGTACCTGCCTTACCTGGTGCACTTTACCTAAGTGCAATAAATATTTACGTGTTTCAAGTAAATACGGTGTGGGAACCTAATAAAAATTATGATCTATAACAATAAAATGTAATTTTTTCAAAAACAAATATTACTTTTCAAAAAAACTTTGTAATAGTAATAAAAAAATTTAATTATTTTAGGGTTCGTCGATTTTGTTATTTCGGTTTTAAAATTAAACGTATATTATGAAATATATAATACAAATTACCTATATTTTCTTATACTCTTAAAAATTTAATTGTCAAAAAACATTTTGGGAAGGATATATTCAGACCGAATAATAATCGTTATTAATTTTTTCAGTTTATACGAATATAATAATAATAAACTCATCTTTACATATTATATTGGTTACAATTCTATATGTCGTATCTTACCATTTAAGTTGATAATGGTACTTAAATACCTATTGTAGGGTACGTGCAACTTATAACACAATTACAATGTAATGTTTCATAAATAAGGGGCAATAATAGCATTTATGACTATAGCGCCACAATAAAATAATAAAAATAAAAGGTTTCACTTCCGTTAATACAAACCCATCTTCATCCCTTAAAATAATTGTGGGCAGAGTCATTCCATTTGAAATCGTCTAATTGGAAAAGCCGACCCATTTTAGATTTTGTGTAACTTTGAGAAACTCTTCCCTAGGGTCCTAAATAACAAAATTTACACGAGTTTGATTTTACCAACGCTTGTTTCCGCCTATTTAAATAAAACTTCCCAAAATCGATATTTTTAAGCATAATCAACTTTTGGTTTAAAATTTTTCTGTTTGAAGATATCGATATGATCAAAGCGGAATTCTTAGGGGAAAGGTAGTAGTTTAAGCGTGAGTAATGATAATTGGCTCAGTTATTACCTTTGTCTAATCGCAACGTTCTAAAATGAGTGTTTTTACTCATTTTCGTGAATTGCAATCGTCTCTGGCGTCTGAACTGTTGAGAATTAAAACTTATTGTCCGTGGGAATTAAGTATACATATCATAGATAAAATACAGCCATGGGTCGACCTGAGCAGCCCACTCTTAATAGAAGAAAACTTGGCTTGAAATTTTGAAATTTAAAAATCCCATTATTCAGGTTATAATTAACGAACGTGTTGACTGCGAGATAAAAATCTGAAACTCACAGAATCTACTGTTCTTACCTCTAACTTTGAATGACTAAACCATTTGTTTTGTTATTTTTATGTTTAGTGCATGTACGAGCCGTTGTTTTATAGGAAAAATGTGGACGTTTTAGTAATAGATAAAATTACTTTCAATCAAAAATAATTATGAATGTGAAAAATTTTTCAAGTTTCAATAGAGTTATGGATTTGAGTGTAAAATTATCTAAAAGTATTCATTATCGAAAATGACAATAACTGTAAACAATTTCAACTAGAAAATTATTTTTATTTAACAATTTACGTTGATCGGTTTAACAACATTAACTATATCAAAATTATCGGAAGACGAATATTTCCGCGCTTTTAATTGATTTTGAGAAATTGGTATAAAACTATGAATTTTTTTAGAAAAATTGCTAGTTATTTGAAAAAAATAAAAACTGAGTTGATTTTGCTGTAAAAACGGCTCGTACATGCACTAACCATAAAAATAACAAAACAAATGATTTAGTCATTCAAAGTTAGAGGTAAGAACAGTAGATTCTGTGAGTTTCAGATTTTTATCTCGCAGTCAACACGTTCGTTTTATAACCTGAATAATGGAATTTTTTTAAATTTCAAAATTTCAAGCCAAGTTTTCTTCTATTAAGAGTGGGCTGCTCAGGTCGACCCATGGCTGTATTTTATCTATGATATGTATACTTAATTCCCACGGACAATAAGTTTTTAATTCTCAACAGTTCAGACGCCAGAGTCGACTGAAATTTACGAAAATGAGTAAAAACACTCATTTTAGAACGCTGCGATTAGTCAAAGGTAATAACTGAGCCAATTATCATTACTTACGCTTAAACTACTACCTTTCCCCTAAGAATTCCGCTTTGATCATATCGATATCTTCAAACAGAAAATTTAAAACCAAAAGTTGATAATGCTTAAAAATATCGATTTTGGGAAGTTTTATTTAAATAGGCGGAAACAAGCGTTGGTAAAAATCAAACTCGTGTAAATATTGTTGTTTAGGACCCTAGGGAAGAGTTTTTCAAAGTTACACAAAAATCTAAAATGGGTCGGCAACAATTTTTTATTTTCAGACGATTTTATATGGAATGACTCGGCACTTTTTCGCGTAGGTATACAATATTACTGTTTGAAGCAAATAATTTTGCTTTTTGTCTTAATAATGGGGAAAAGGATAAACTAATGACAAATCATCTTAGCCCAGCCTATAATGTGAAAATATAAAGTAGTAAGTAACATGTTTATAACCGAAAACTTTGAAAATTCAGAAGAATCTGAATGCATATACATAAAGTACAGCAAGCATAGCATACCTATATTTTTTATCAATGTGCATATTATGTGCATTGTATAAAACTTATATTATTACATCATGACAATCAACTAAAAGGTATTTATGATCATGCCATTATCAAACCATATAAGAAAATAGCTTGTGCATCCCAGAATTTACATATAACAACGTTTCATTGTATTTAAGTAGTATCTATATCATGGTAGGATTATTTTGTATTATTTACAAAGCATCACTTCCCATTGTACTTACAATATACAACACTATAAGAAAGGCATATACATTTTTTACATACTTAAATGTTCATCAGTTCGACAATGGTAGAAATGTTTTCCGTGTTTCGCTAATAAATAACAAGTAAATAGTAGCTCCTGTGTAAATAATTTTATTTTAAAAGCACGATTTCATTTTTTAATTTTAAATACACAACTTAAAATAAACGAAACAGTTTAAAAGTGACTTCTAATTCAGGTAAGAGAAAACCACCTTGAATTTTCACATTTCGAAATTAAATGTGCGCGCAGTATGAAAAATACAAAGTGACAAATGTGTCGGTGTCCGTTTAAAGAATAGATAAAAGAATATTTTGTTCACATTGTAGTTAGATGTATAGAAAACCACAACTTTTATTTATTTGTAGGTAAATAAAACCTTTAGATTTTGTAAAATGGTTTCTAGGGTGGCCGACAACAATGCCTAAGTTAATACTAAACAAACAAATATTTCTTGTGTACATATATTTCCATTAGTTTGCTGTATGCATATAGTACCTACCTATGCACACAACAGTTCTAAAGAGTACCGCTCAGATTACTATTTAACTTTTCTGAAGTCAAAACGTTTTTAAATACGATCAATTTACAGAAAATTAATGTATTGTACCACCAATGGTGTATACTATTGAGCGCAAATAAGACAAAATACAATTTTTTTTAAATTTTCATTTTTACACAGTGGAAATGTCAAATGCCAATTTAATAAAAAATTTAATTAAGAATAGTGATAACTTCCTAAATTTTCAAAATTTATTTTTTAAATACCTTGGAATTATAACACATAATTAGAATTATTTGGAAAATGTTATAAACAAGTAAAAATTTAAAAATCACAAAATAGGAAATATTTGCTTATAATAAAGTATTATTAAAACAAAATTTAAAGTACTTTATTAAAATATAAAGATTAAAAACAATTAATACTTTGTTGCATAACCTTTTGCGGCTATAACTGCTTTGCATCGAGAAGGCATAGAGTCAACAAGCTTACTAAACGCTCCAATGGAATCTTTTGCCATTCTCTCCTTAAAGCTTCTCATAACTAACTCCTATTTTGGTATGTCCCACTTCTAATTTGTCGCTCGAGCTCTTCCCACAAATGCTCTATAGGATTTAAGTCAGAAGACTGACTAGGCCACTCAAGTAGGCGGATATTAGCCTTCGCCATGTAACCTTTAACATGCTTTGAAGCATGTTTCGGGTCATTATCTTGCTGAAACATCCAGCCGCGTGGCATTATTCTCTTCCCATGTGGTAGCATGTGATCTTTTAATATGTCAGCATACGTAAACCGATCCATAATACCATCGATTAAGTGTATAGGTCCAACACCATCACGGGAAAAGCAGCCCCACACCATGACACTTCCACCGCCGTGTTTTACAGTGGGAACCTGATACTTAACATCATATCTTTTATTTACTGGACGTCGAATATACTTAATACCATCAGAAGAAAACAAATTATATTTGCTCTCATCGCTCTAAAGAATTTTAGACCATTCTTGAACTCCCCAGTTTAAGTGATCTTTGGCAAATTTTAATCGGGCTATCCGATTCTTCTTCAAAATTATTGGTTTCTTAGAAGGACGCTACCAAATAGTCCAGCTGACTTCAGTCGACGTTTCACTGTCGAAACACTAATATTATCTTCGCGATTCTCGTTAAAATCACGGACAATTTCGGTAGCCATTAAACGAGGATTCTTTACCGCATCACGAACGATCATTTTATCTTCCCGTCCGGTTGTTTTCGTGGTCGCCCGGTTCTTGGTCGATTGGCCACTGATCCATATTGGTTTATTTTACGGATCCAACGACCTATAGTTTGATTTGGTATACCAAATTTGCGTTCTGCTGTCCTTAAAAAGTCTCCATTTTTCAATGATTTCAAAATCGCATTTTTCAGATCTTCGGAATATTCTTTCGTCTTTACCATGATTCTTACTGTTGAAACAACTACTCTAACAAATTTATTTCGAAAAAATTAATTTTATTTACAGTTTTTGACATTTTAAAGAATATGCCACTTTACTTTTAGACATCACTGAATAAGAAATAATTATATTTTTATGCTGTTGACGTTATTACCAACATTAAATTTTATACGTCAAAATCTTTTACTTTTAGGAATGATACAACAATTTGCAAAATAAGTTTTGCTTTTATTAATTTTTGCTAAAAAATTGAGTGCAAAATTGCAAGAGTATTATTATACAAGTGCCAATATCTATACATATTATGAATATTATAATAATTGTAAGCATTTAACTTTATGAAGAGACGATCCGTGTCGGTACCATGCAAATCAACTTGGATATGCATGTTATATGTATAGATATATATTATAATACATAATCATATATTTATAGTCTATAAATTTTATATTGCTACGGTTATCTGAAATATGTCCGTTACACGTTCTTCATTTTGCACTACCTTTTTGTATTAAAAATAGAAAAATTATTCAACTATGAATAAAAGATAACAATAAGAAACATGTTTTCGGTAACTTCCAATTGATATTTTTGAAAAATTTAATTTTCAATCAGCTTTGAAAATACAATTTTAAAGAGATTTTGGTTGTCATCATACAAGCAACCCCATTAAAATTAACAAAAGAACGCTTATGGGCATTAGTGTGTAATCGGTACACAAACTTTGGCGCATTGTTTGAAATATTTTTACCTGTCATCTAAGTTATAAATTTAAAATGTTTATACGTATCCTTACATCCTTGAATTTTAACTTATTAAAAATCCTTTGTAAACCAAGTGAGCAGGGTAAAAATACTAAAAATAATAGCATTAACTTTTACAAGAGATAAACCTTTAAAAATGTATATGTACTTCGTCGATAAGCTTGTTTACACATCGTGTAAAACCAAAAAACCCATTTACGATTATTATTGGTTATTTTTGTTTCTTATGGATTAACCCGAGGACTATTTTGAATGCCTTACAATTGATTTTGAGCATGAACATGTCTGCCTTATAAATGACAGTATCATAATATGCATATATACATATTACATGGGTATATTATTTATTATGTACTAACATTTATTGTACTCTTCAGAAAAAACTTCATTTTACTGTAAAAGCTTGTCCAAAACATATCAGCAAATGTTCGCCCCTTCTTCTTATTCTTCTTCTTCCTTTCAAAGTATATGCTGTTTTTTTACATATTTTCACTTTATTGTAATACTTTTAGCTATCTTGAATGTAAGTATTTTAATTATTGTCAAAAATGAAAAACAAATAGAAAGAGCTTGCTGTAAAAATTAAGGTCCTACCGAATTATAAACTAAAGTTGAACAGCTTAACCGAAACTTTTTCAAGTCACTAAAACCCTAATGCTTATGGATTTAGCTATTAACATTTTTTATACAAATGCCCAGTAAGCAATCCGTTCAAACTAACTAGAAAATTTGAGTAAGTTGTAATCTGTTTCAAATCTTGAAATTCTTTTGTTACTGTTATAGCTACTGTATTGTTGAAAAATAGACACTTCCAGTGCAGTGTGATAGTTTTCAAAATTATTTGTTTGTTTAATTCGTCATAACTTTATAAAGCTTGCAGAATCTTCAGTAAAAGTTGAACTAAATGTAAAAGTTTTAAAATATGACATGCAAAAATAGAAGATGCTCTATATAAATTTGATTATGACTACTTCGAGTTTTTTAATTTTTGCACTAAAAAATACTCATCTTTTAAACGGCCTGACCGATTAACTTAAAATTTTATAAAATACCTTATTTTCTTCTTCTTCTTCTTCTTCGGTTCATGGATTAGGCTTATGTAGCCTGTTCCGGCACCCATCTTTTAAAAACAACAATAGAAGATGGAATGATCACCTAGAGCGAATGGCAAATACGTCATTTTATAATTCTAAATTTAAAAAAATACATGAGTTACATCCAAATGTTGAGTTTCGAGGCAACAGTTTTTTCACTTCCTTTACTAAAAGTTGCTGGTCCGTTAAAGTTGGTTTTGGATAAATTCGTAGAAAACGCTGAAGTCGTTAATTTGACAGATGTACTTGGTAAATACATAAAAAATTACAAAACGGATTTTTAGAAGTTGACTGCAAACACGTAATGGCTGGATATTATTATATTCAAATTATTAAACATAAGCTAAAACATTTTCAATGTTTTAAAATTGTTTTAAATTATTCTTTACGCGTAAAGCATACACCGGCCGACTTTAAAGCGGTAGACCGTGGTTCGATTCCTAGTCGAGTCGGATACACTGCTGTGATCAAAGGTCCAATATCAATCTGTGGACCATGGAGAAGGCAACGGAAACCACCCCATTAATTATATCCCTAGTAAAGTCAGCTTGGCTTCAGCTAAGTTGACTCCAAAATCGAATACGGATAGGCACCGAAAGAAGAAGAAGTTTTTAAAGTTGCCCAAATGCGTTGTGGAATACATCAGAAAGAAGAACAAAATCGTGGTAAATGATTCGATGCAATCGTTAATTTAGTTAAGAAATAATATAAGCGCAAGGAAAAATATAATTTAAATTTAAACAACACGCAACGTTTCGAAAAATGAAAAATTTTTGAAAAAATTACAGCAGAGACTATAATATTTTTTGGCGTTGCTCATGAAAGTTTACCATCAACAATTTATTAACCTTTGCATGTAGAGGTTATCACAAATTTGATATAGTCTTTGTCGAAATTTTAATGGTATTAGTATCATAGACTACATCAACTATTACATAGTAGTACAGAAATTTGGAAAATCAAAATTGGAAATTTGTATTAAATTAAAATTGTAAAATTACAAGGTTATGAACATTTCAGCAATGGTTATTGCTGTCATCAGATGTTTATTACCAACTAATGTTTGATATTTAAGAAGGATTTTCAAAATATTTTACAGAAAGAAAATGTCAATGCTTTAGGAAAATACAGAAGAAAACTAAGCTAATACGGCCTAATGGAAATGATGTAATTTGATTTTTGGACAGAGATGAACTAAAGAGTAAGCTTTAACATAATTTAAAATATATATTTAAGTTTATTTTTAGAAAGAATATGTAGGGGTTGTAAAAGGAAATTAAGGAAATAAAAATGGAAATAAAATTCAAGTATAGATATAGCTTACATAATATGTATAGCTACATATTTTTGTAGATTGTTCTGATTATAGCATAAAGCTGAAATCAGTTCACAAATTAGAATTTGTGTTTTTGTAACGATATACATCTGCATTTGCTAAAAATAACATTGTAAAGAACCAGATTGATTACATTATGGTGAATAAAAAGTTCAGAAACAGTTTTTCTTCAAGTAGACACATATCCTGGGGCAGACATTTCAAGTGATCATAACCCGAGAGTTGCTAATTTAAAACAGAGGCTTAAGAGAATACCACAAAGAAAACAACATAAGAGGGCCAACATGGAGCGTTTTAAGGAAGAAGACATCATACTATAGCAGCATGGAAAGAACTAAATAACAAATTTCAAGATTTAAAAGAATGCAAACATACTACGACAGATACCAGTAAGATTGAAGCGATCGAATTGAAGTGGACGGAAATGAAAAGTATTTTGACTACAATTACGAACAACCACCTAAAATCAAGAAAATCCACTAAAAACATCACTGGATGACAGAACATATATTGGATTTGATGGAAAAGCGAAGACTTGACAAGAACAGATATGTAGAAGAATAAACAAAACGATTAAAAGAAATACACAGGAAGCAAAGGAACAATGGATGAGAAATCAGGGTACCGAAATGGATAATCTACAAGCAAAACATGATACGTTTAATCTTCACAAAAATAAAAGAAGTAACAGGGTTGAACAAAAATCATATCAACCAATACGATATCAATACCAATAACAAAAGAACTAGACGAAATTCTACTTGAACCACAATAAAGGCAGGCCATATGGGAGAAATACATCGAAGAGTTATTTTACGACGACCGACCAGAGTTGGAGAGAATATCAACAGCAACCTCCCTATATTAAAGGGCAAAGTTAAATACGCCATGAAAAAACAAAATCGAGGAAAATCCCGAGAGCTGATGAGAAACTTGCTGATTTGCTTAAACTCATTGAAGAACTCATAGAAGGTTGGCTACCACAGCGTTATACTCGTCTTTGTTTTTTGCGAGTCTTATAAGTATTGCGGCGTCCCGAACCACTATTCAGCCAGGATTGCCCTTTTCTTCCGAGATCTCGGTTGCCCTCTATTTTACCTCCATTATAAGCTGCAGAAGAGTATACTCTTTATTTTTGAAAATATCCCCGAAGTAAGCCGCTTTCCTTCTTTTGATGGTTGTGAGGACTTCTCGATCTTTATCCATGCGACGCAGAACCTCTTCGTTCATGACATGCTAAGTCCAAAATATTTTGAGCATTCTTCGATACATCCACATCTTGAAAACCTTCAGTTATTAATGGATGAAACCTTTAGGGTTCACCCTTCAACGCCGTAGAAAAGTATCGATATAATGTAGGAATTTTGCGGCGCGCCAGCGAGTTTTAGATCTAATTCCCAGCCGCATAATAAGGTCTTCATCCTGAAAAGGAGTTGCGTGCTATCTCTATGGGTTTTCTGATTTCATCATCTGAATTCCTGTCTTCGTGCAACCAGCAGCCCAAATATTTGATCTTATCCATCCTCTCTAATCGATCGTTTATGTTGTTTATTGGTCTCTTTGATATTACCATAGACTATAGAAAGAATGGACATAGCATGTCCTATTCGAATACACATAACGTTTTGATGCCATCGTTCGGCATTGATAAGAAAGGCGGGAGGTAAACAAAGTCCTTATGTTTGTTTTGTATGCCACAGGCGTGCGTGTGGGTTCGCAGGTACTTGGATTCAATGTCAAATTAAAATTAGGTTTCAACATGTAAACAACGAATAAAATTAATTTTAAATAATAAAATAAAATTTTTATAATTTCATATTACCGAGGCACTCAAATTACTTGAAAGACACGTTAAACAAATTGTTTTCGAAATCCTAAAAATTTATTGTGCGCCACTGAAATAGTATACATTATAACAATTTACTTACCTACGAAAAATAACAACTTTTCGTTAAGTTTTGACTTTTACACTGGTCACATGATCATGGTTACACTAAAATATGTAAATAGCTGTGTCCATTCTTTCTAATAGTCTATGGATATTACCATTACTTTTGTTTTTATTTGTTTATGTGGAGACCGTATGCGTTGCTTGTTTCGTTTATTTATCAGTGTTTAGAAACCTTCAGGGCTATCGGCAAGTATGAAAGTATCATCTGCATATCGAATATTATTGACTATTCAATTCACTTGTCATCTGTCAAAAGTGGACCAATAAAAATGTTGGATGTGAGATTTCACGGCCAACCAAAATGTACTGTAGTGAATATTCCACTAGTGGTGAATTGCAGCGAATATTCCACTTTTGGTACAAGTGAATATTTGTGTTTAATATAATTTATTATAAATTTCATGAATGACAAAAGTTTGTTTACTGGTTGTCACAGAAATGAAATCATGTGTAACTCAATTTTTGTCAATTTTATTTGAAAAATAAAATTTGTTCAATGAATAGTCTCTTAAATACGATTCGTAGTAATAGATAATGTAGAATATTTTGTCGTGATATCACTCATATTCTTTGCGCTTACGAATAGCATTCGTGCTAGCGCACTCATGCTATTCATTTTGTAAGCGCAACGAATATTCGTGATATCAGGACAAAATATTCGACATATCTATGACTACTTATGGTATTACAAGTGATAATTCTTCCGTTCACCTTAATTCCATATTGCACCTCTTCGAGCGCTTCTTTAAAAATTACCTCTGAGTACAAATTGAAAAAGAGTGGTGAGAGCACGCAGCCCTGGCAAACTGCCCTCTGGATTTCTATGTCTTCGGTTATAGCATCTCCGAATCTAAGTTGAGCCGATTGAAACCAGTACAGTTTTGAATAATATTAATGTCTTTACTGTCTAAAGCTATTCTCCTCAGCAGATAACGAGTATGTCGTGTCTCACTTTGTCGAAAGCTTTTCGTAGTCGATGAAGCTAGTGAATACTGGTCGTTGTTGGTCAAGGCATTTCTGTGCTAAGACCTGTATAGAGAATAAGACTTCTCTCGTTCGCGAACGAAAAAGAGCAACACCTTGCTGAAATTTTACAACCACATTTGCAATACCGGACACTTACCCAGAGAATGGCTAAAATCAACATTCATCACACTACCCAAAAAGGTGAACGCAAGACACTGTAGTGAATAGAGACTGATTAGTCTTATGAGTCATACATTAAAATCTTTCTAAAAATAATACACGCGCATCTGTGGCAAAAATTGAGAAAACAATGGAGATACTCAAAAAATCTACGAAACCGTAATATTTCCTAGGAATGATTGAAATCTATATTCACCCCATTCCCGAAAAACCAAATTCAAAGAAGTTCAAAGACTTCAGATTGATTAGTTTGATGAATTAAATGCTTAAAATATTCCTAAAGATTATCCACAACCGCATCTTTAGAAGATATGAGGAAATCGTCAACGACACACAGTTTTGGCTTCCGCAATGAACAAGGCACGAGAGTTTAGGCCATCGAAAAGATCTATATATACCGAGGGGTTAACCGCTGGTGAAGTATTTTGTACACATCTCATGAAGTACATGAAGTACTAGTAAAATACATGAAGTACGTGTAAAGTAGGTAAAACACGTGTTAAGAATATTGAAGTACAAGTAAAGTATCATGAAATTAGTAAATTTTGAGTAAATTACATGAAGTTGAACCTAGCCTTTACTTCTAATAAAAATAAACTACTCAATCCGGGGGATCTGGAACACCCTCCAGTGTCTTTTCAACGGAAGATCTTCAGTTTACCTCTAATAAAAAATAAACTACTCGATCCGGAGGGGTGGGGGGGTAGAACACCCTCCAGTTCCTCTGCAACGGAGATTTTTAGTTTACTTCTGATAAAAATAAACTACTCAATCCGAGGGGTGTCTGGAAGATCTTCAGTTTACTTCTAATAAAAATAAATTACTCAATCCGGGGGGTCTGGGGGTGTGGAACACCCTCCAGTGCATAAATTATGGAATGAAGAACATTGCAGAACTCCCAGACCGACTAGTTTACTTTTATCAAGTAAACTAAAGATCTCCGTTGCAGACACTGGAGGTGTTCCACACCCCCAGACCCCCGGTTTAAATATTTAATTTTATTAAAAGTGAATTAAATATTTAAGCATATCTCAAATTTATTAAAATTAGCTATGGCCAAGTAAATGTGTTTAATTCGTAATCTGACAATTACTTATAAACTGCGTAATTATAAATTTCATTACCCCTGGAGGCAGATCTCTGCAACAAAATAAAAAATCTTAATCTGGGGGGTGTGGAACACCTTCCAGTGCCTCTGCAATGGGAAATCTTCAGTTTACTTTTGATAAAAAAAAGTACTCGATCCGGGAGGTGTGGAACACCCTCCAGTTCGCAAGTTTTGGATTCTCGGCAAATCTCTGAAATACCGATGCAGAACGTGAAATACAATAAAGTATCAATGAATTAGATGAAGTACCGTGAATTATTGATGAAGTGCGGTGAATTTCTGGTGAAGTACGTAAAGTTAATTGTACACGATTTCCTCTAGCGGTTGACCCCTCGATATATACTATGTTTCATTGATTTCGAAAAGGCCTTTGACACTGTAAACCACGTTAAACTCATTCAACAACTTCAACAAATAGGTGTCAAACGAAGATATGTAAAATTATTGAAAAATTCTACTGATACCAGAAAGCGGAGATACTGCTGGACGAAAACACAATAATGGAAATTGAGGTGTGTCAGGGGTCACACAGGGCAACCAAAGATGTCAAAAAGTAAATGGCGTACTAATAAACAACAAACATTTTACTGACGACACAATTGTGCTGATGGACAACAAGAATGACTTTCAAAACCTGCTCGAACAAATTAATCAGGAAACCGAAGCCATGGATATTAAAATTAATATAAACAAAACAAAGGTAATGGAAAAAAGAATTGAGCAAGTGGAAAAGTTTAAATATACCCAATGAAGGGATGCTTTGTAGACCGGGTAGAGACAGGAAATTGTTGCTTGGGATAAATAAACGGAAAACGTCATATAATACCTTAAACGTGTACTCCGACATGAGCGATATTATCTTCTCCGCCTCATCATAGAGAAAAAGAGCAAAGGAAAACGGAGTCTGGGAAGGATAAGGATGTCATGGCTCCGTAACATCAGGAAAAAGAGGAGATGAACTTCTAAAAGTTGATTACAACGGCTAAAAGTCGAGATGTTTTTGCTGCAGTTGTTGCCAACCCCTCGATAGAAGGAGGGAACTTGAAGGAGAAGAAAATACAACTTCCCAAATCCATATAATATTGTATACTATGAAAGTATTATTTTCTGCCTGACAAATTTTTAGAATTTTGAAGATCTTCTAGGTAAGACAATTTCAATCTTCTATAATATTACATGCAACAGTATAAATCGGATCTCAAAAATAAGTATTCAAAGTTCTTTGTCTTGAAATTACTTTTCACGTAAATATTCGCGTTTTTAAATGAAAATGCGAAAAATCGACTTTTTGAAAACTTTTTTATTTGAAAGAAACTATTTAAATAAGTTCGTATATAAACAAAATTGGCGTATTTGGAGAACCGACAACCAGCGGCAATTGCGTCCACTAATAGTGCTGTCTGATGTGTTGCATCTAAAAGGCTTTTGGGCTATACTTTTCAAATACGATATCTCTAATACTACATATAAGCGTATAATCATGCTGTGGTTAAAAATTTTGCAACTCCAGCGATTACTGACAGTTCAAAGATGTGATCTCATTAGATTGCACCACAACAACGCTACTAACGATATTTTCGCTAACGAACTATATTAGGTAATTAAGAAAACATTATTACTATGCGTGTCCAGTGCAAAAGTACAAAATAATATTTGTTGAAAACAAAGTTTACATTCAGTGGGTGAACCAATCCAGTATAATAATGCATAATGTGTACCAAATTTTATAAAATAACTTCTAAAATTATCAGGTTGTAATATTTAAGAGTTTGCTCCATGAGTTTTCTCGATCTTTCTTTAAAATTGATAATGTACCTATGAATTTAAAAACACCTTTTGAAAAATAGCAAGTTATCTTCTAAATAACTTCAAAATATGACCTCTAAATTTCATAGTGATATCTTAAAGAGTTTCTTAAATGACTACAAAAATTAAAATATTGAGTGTGTCTTTATTTTCATAGTCATTTAAGAAACTTCTTAAATTGAGAGATAATATTTCTGAAGTTATTTAGAAAAGCATCTGCTATTTTCATAATTTGTTTTATAGATTTTAGCTGTAATATCAATTTTAAAAAAGAGGGGGCCGACTCATAAAGCTTACCCTTAATAAATTGAATATTACCGAAATTAATCTGGTTAGCTTTGGTTAGGTTAATTCTTGTTTATTATTGAACAATTAATAATAATATTAAATTAAGAATTAACAAACGCAAAAAGAAAATAATTTGTTTAATTGTTAATATAACTTGATTATTATAATCCATTCTTAAAATTTAGTGTCAATTAATTTTCTTTTATCGATTGTTTTAAAAAAATTCCAGAAATGCTTTTACTTTTCCAATCAATACAGCCCCTTGTCCCATTAAGTTGATAACGAAAATTTTTTAGTTTCTACAATGAAATTATCGACGACAAGACGACCTATTCGGTTCCGAGACACCATAAACTCGTCTATCTACGCCACTGTATCAAAAAGCAACTTCGGAAAATACTGAAGACAAAAAGTATGTTATACAACACACTATACAAAGAAGGGTAAAAGTTGTCTAATATTAGAAGAAATTAAATAAATTTTCAATAAAAGTAAGTAATTAAATACATTTTAACGTAACCAACGTTTCATTTATATAACTGCTTCAGTTTATTTATCAAAGTTATTATTTAAATTTATATTTACAGAAAAAATAATTATATTTCCGCTTCCATTTAATCATCTTAATAGAACACTTTGTTTTAAATGCCTACCAAATTATTAATTGCCATCTTCTTCAATTATTTTAAATTTTTATTTCACAAATTTTGTATCTATAATTTGCTAATGTTTTTGTTATTTTCGAATAAATCATGCAACTAACGTTTGGCAACAGCCATGAAATAGCGTCATATTGAGACCACGTTTCAATTTAATTATATCTTCATGATTTCCAACAATTTTCACAATTTTGATGACCCTCCTTCCTTTTCATGAGTAGTATTATTGCTACTTACTTTTTAAAAAATATTTCTACTCTTATCCTGACACAAAATGGTAAACAAATGTCTTGAAAACGTTTTTTTATTCCAAGCGTTTTTTTTAATAATGCATACTTAGACGTTCTATCTATGTATCTTCTTAGTTAAAATTCAAATATCACTATTATTTGTTAAACATTCGTTTGCCTAAATATGCAGAAAAATTCTGATTTACCCAAAAAAACATTGTAGAAATTCAAATTTTGGGGTTTGGGAATCTCAAAATGGAATAATATTTCGAATTAATTTGTATGCAATAATCTTCAGAATAAACCAAAATTTTTGTAGATTTCAAATTAAATAAGCAAAGTTTAAAGACAGTGATTATTTAAATTTTTGTAATATTCTGAAGATATACGGCATAAAACACGAATAAATTACTGAATACAAAATTTAACACTGCTCACAATGAATGAAATTTTCTAACCAAATTGCATTTTACTTCAAAATTTTCTGTATTTTATGAACTGTTTAATTTGTCACCATACAATTATTCTCCATAAAAAAAATTGAAAAAGCAAAGCAGATTGAAATATTTTAATTTTACTGTATTAAAACTTATTTAAACAATAGTAAAACTTATGAATTTCTAACGCAAACTATAAATTAAAAACGGTTAAACTTTTAACAAATACTTGTTACACAATAATAATAATAAGGATCATCATATTTGTATTAGTGAAATACATAAATAATTATAACCTATACTGCTCTAAACAAGCCCATTAATGGTATTTTAATAAATTGCAGTTTACTTGTATTATAATATCATAAATCGAGCATACATCAACAACAATAAAATTAGTTTACAATTACAAAAATTAACAAAAACAAAATGGCAAATTGTTATAAATTGAGGCACTTAACCGTTAAAATTACGTCCAAAGTTATAATTTTCATAAAACACAGATCAGGATAAAATTCATAATGGCCTTGTAAAATTAGCTGGAAACATTCCTTTTTCACCATCCCCTTCTTTCATTCCCATTAACCATCCTTCCTCCTAAAATAAAATGAAAAATATTTAAGATGTAGTGATCACCGCACCAAAATTAAATTGATCTCACCTGCTCTTCTGGATCTTCATACTCGATAACTTGAATTATTTCATCTACATCAAATGATAATTCATCAACATCTTCTCTGTTGTACTTGTAAGTTGCTTTTACTCTATACATAACTCCTGGTGGTAAGTTATCTGTTGTAGCACCTTCAAATAATACATAATAAATAAGTTTTTCTAGTAATAATTTATAAATTTATTCAAACATATACAATAAAACTACTATTGTGGTGTTCTAAAAATAATCCATCAATTTTAATTAATCAAATTATTTACAATATATTGTAATATCCAGTGTGTTTGAGGTTTTTGATTATTTTGAAAACAGTTCAACAAATAAGATTTTTAAGTTAATAAAAAAAGATGAAAAATTTCCGAAGAAATATTTTAAAAGTTACTGTGGGGCCAGGCATCATTTTTAAGCTCAAACGTGAGGATTTCCAAAATGGAAATGGTTATATTCAATAGGATTGGAAAACTAGTGATCATAACTTGGTGTTCCAGTTATTAAAACTGGTGAAGGTGTTCAAAACTTAGTAAGGAGTCAGTCACACTACTTTTGCGGCAAATATTGATGGTTTGGAGAAGTTAGGCCCTTATTGATAGGTAAATCCGCTAAAACCAGGTGTTTTAATCATGTCAAGTCCTTCCCAATAATACAGAAGCAACAAAAATCATGGATGACTATCGAACTATGGAATAAATGGCTTGAAACCCTTAACAATGCTCATGTTGTGCGTATCATGTTTGTTGATAACTGCACCACCCATAATAACCTCCTCCTCCCAGACCTTTCAAAAATACGAATTGAATTCGTTCTCCGCTTTTTATTAAATTTTTTTACATACATATATGCGTTATATTATTTATTTTATTAAACGACAACGAATTTTGATATAACGAACTTTCGATATAACGAATTTTTTTCTCTGTCCCTTGAAATTTGGGGTCGAGGTAATAAAGCTGAACTCAAAAGTACACTTTTTCCTATAAAAATGGGTATACCAAACGAAAAAGCATAAAAATTCAAGCTCTTTAAGGTGAGGATCATTGTTGTCGGACTTGTAATAAGGCCACAATTTAATTTTAAAAATTGCAATTTTCCCATAAGAAATACATGTAAGTGCATTATTGCGCAATAAAACACCAAACAAAGAAACATTGCCTGGGTTGAAAGTGGGTTTTGACAGGCGCAACTTCATCAAGAGTCGGATTCACACAAAAAGTGATTTTTTCCAAAATTTGTTGTCCGATCACAAATTTAATTTTTTTATTAGCTAATTACACCATTATCTTTCATAATTCGTTGTAAAAACCGAGATTCTAGTGTATTTACTGTCGCCACAACCTATTTTAATTTTAGTGGGTGAGGTTATAGTTCAAAAGAGCCAATGAGTAAATTGCATTGTTAATAAATTTTTAAAGCCGTTTTTCAAAAATGTGTGAATAATCCGCAAAATTTTATTTTTTTATACGCTTATTAGACCTTTATCTTTCATAATCCACTTTAATCGAAATTTTGGGTTTTTCTTACCCGTTCCCGAAATTCGTTATAACGCGAGTTGACTGTATTAATATCTATAACATAATATTATTATTACATACTATTTTGAAATTAACTATATTGAAGTTTGTCATATTAAAATTAATAATAAAATATGTAAAAGCACATATTACATAATATAACACATTTTCTAGTGTGGAATTACACTATTATTAGTAAATTGTTACGTAATAGGTATTTTTACATAAGTTTCAATGTAAAAGTTATATTTTTCTTGGGGTATATTCAGGTACATCTATTTTTTACAGTTTACACTATTTTTATATAATCATATTATCTACTATATGATATAATGTATAGTATAATGCATATATTATACTTCTTCTTCTTCATGTGCCATATCCGGTCTCCCGGACGTTGGAGATTCAACATGGCCGAAGCCAAGATGAATTTACCAGGGAGTATTATAATTCATGGGGTGGTTTCCGTTGTCTTCCCCATAGTCCACAGATCGATATTGGACTTTTTGATCGCAGCAGTGTATCTAACGCGAACTAGGTTCGAACCACGAGCTTACGCTTCGTAGTCGACCCGTGTATGCTTCACGCTATACTGCTGGTCATATATTATGTAATTTGTAATATATGAAGTTGGTATTATATAGTATTAAGTATATTAGATATTATGATGTATTACAAAACAAAATAAGTTTAATTTGTTTTGAACTTTTCAAGTTAACAAACTTTTAAAATATTAAATTCATTGTTTCAACAAAATATTACAAAAAACCTTTTTTGGTAATTTCCATTTGTTTGTATATAATTTGTATAAATATTTTTAGAACACCCCAAAAACATATTTTATTACAATAATTAAATTGCAATAATACACAAATCCTGTGACAGTGCTCAATATGAAATAAATTAAAACTTGATTTTGCGTCGATATTGAATAATACCTACGTTGTCAAAGTAAGTTGTGATAAATTCTATACAATATAATAAAATAAAGTAAATTAAAAATTAATTAGTGCCTGTCGGCTATCAAAACTAAACTGTTTATACTCGGTAATATTTCAGAAATTTCGTTAAATGTTAAAATTACCCTTGTTGATGTGTGTATATGTGGCATTTGCTTTAAACTGGAAGTTATTATTATAAGTAATTATTCCATTTTCAAAAAACAAATTTTTTTTTTGATTATTTGAATTTTATTCAATATTGGAAAACATTTATTTTAATTGTACTGGCATACCCTATTTATAAAAAAAATGTTCTATTATTCAGTTTACCTTTCTGAAATAATATACAATTATTGTTGGGATTTTGATCATAAAAACAATGTTAATATTGTTTAAAATATTTAAAATAAAAGGTTACTTTAAATTAAATCACTCAAGTTTGACTAATTTTTAAAAAGTCAATTTTAATGCAAGGTCATATAATAAGAAAACCAAAGTTTTGGGGAATATTTAACAGCAAATTTTACGAATCCTTTATAATTCTGTTTAATTGCATAACTAAAAATTGCATATTTCGTGCGCACAAAAAGCCTGAAAACTAAGACAAAAACGCACATATTATTTATTAACACACGCTGTGTTCAACATAACATGCAACAGATAACACATTCAGTTTTAGTGAGGTTTGTGTCAACTACTTGCTTACCTGATATACATGAAATTAAATACTAAAAATATGAAAGATAGTTTTAGTGGAGAGACAAAACTTAAAATATTTTTATAGGTAAATAGAAAAAAAAATTTAATCGTCAAGTTAGACTTCACGATACCTAAGTAGTAAATTAAATCATTAAATACCAACTTACCAACAGGAATATCATATAGTTCTTCTACTTCTTTTGGAGGACTATCAGCAACATTTTTATTGTCGTTTGTCGTTACAACAACTTCGTGACTATTACTATTTTCAACAGGCGAAGCTTTGTGTGAATTTGTTGGAATTGAGTTAATAGGTGGTAATTCAGGCGTTACTGGCTTAGGGGAATTGGAATTTGAAGTACTTTTTTCAAGTTCAGGTTCTGGTTCTGGATCTATAGAGTTGCGGATATCTAATTGTTCGATTTCAGGTGTTTTAATGGTAATTGTAGCTAAATCTTCAGCTGCAAAACACACGCTTGGTTAATATATTCAGTAATGTTTCATGGTACTGATTAAAAAACTTTCAATTTGTACACACAAGAATAATAAATAATTTATTAATTAGTAAGCAAACTTTTTATGTTCTATCAAACTTGTACAAATTAATAGAATTTTTTTTAACACTGTATAAAATTTGTTAGTAAATTAGCCATTTGCTACACTATTGTGCATTACATAATTTGATCTATTATTATGCTACAAAATTATTCCCAACAGTTCTACATACAATATTATTATCACACAACTTCAACACAACAATGGTTAGAAGAAACAAAAACTGTAACAACATAAACACTGGCAAAGAATAAGCTGAATTATTTGGGATATGTACTTATACATAAAAACCGTTCGTTTTATAAATATATTGTAGTTTATTTAAGAGGTTCGTAACCTGTGGGTTATTAATTAATTTGTAATATTTAATTAACGTTCAAACCCACATATTTTAGTAATCTGCCTTGAAATAATATTGACCTTAAAATTTTGAATTAAAATTGACATTGCATCGAAGAACACCCAAACTCAATATTTTTAATATATTATGTATTTGAATATAATATATAAATGTATATCTTTTTAAGTAACGTTGTCTAATGCCGATTTCTTCACTTAGAGATATCTCTTAGATAATAATCTATCTATAAGATAAATTAACAAAGTAGCCAATCATATTTCTGATTGTTTTGTTTTGCTGCCCTCTGATTGGTTACTTCCTTAATTATTTCTCTAATAGATAGATATAGATATATCTAGGTGAAGAAATCGGACATAAGACATAGTAGTGTTAAATTAAACCGAAGAAAAGAATTTTTGTCTCCAATGTCTATCTAATTCAATTCTATTGATACCACGTGAAAATGATTAAGCAACTGTTGTGTATTTAAGAAATCAATGGTACAATCAAAACCTTCTCATCACCAATATTGATAATAACATTAACTTAATTTAACAAATATATTATTAAGTAGATAAATGTTAGTTTCAATTTTTTTCCCAAGTAATCTACCTATAATATAGTCATAACCATTACCATAGCTAATATATACCTCATCAGCAAACAAAATAATAATTATTATAAATCTACTACCATCAGAATACAAAATAATATTAAATAGAGAAAGACTTACGTGTGGATACGTTATTTATAGGTGAGGAGGAAACGTTATTAGCAATGGTGGGTGAAGCATTGCTCGTTGTTCTTGTCAAAGTGGAACCGTTGCTCTTTTTTATACTGTATGAACCTCTTTGACTGTCTGTCGCCAATTTATCAACAATGGCTTCAAGTTCCGCGAATACCTACATTATTAAAGAAATAAACAAACACATTAAGAAAAATTAAAATATAATAAAAAAATCAAAATAAACATTTGCTCATTCTTGGACACAATTTACCGTGATTTTTGATTAATTAAGTACTCATTCTTTTAAATTTATTATAAAAATATGTTTAGCCCTGGTTCTAATATCCCCTTGCGAAACACATTGTCTTACAGCATTGCATTATTATTAAGATTACAGTCAATTTTTTGTGCTTTCAAATAAATTAAATATCTAATTTTAATTTCACCACGGAAGTCTAGCATGAATATATACAAAATCGTGCAAAATTCTATTTCTTACTGTTTACATCATCAATGAACTATTTTAAATATCATGTATAAATGCTAAATAATAAATTAATACCTGTACAAAAGTATATGTACCTATATATCACAATGCATGCTGAAGTGTTTGAATAATTTTGTAGCAATAATTGTAAAATTAGATGTTTATTTAATCCATGAAAAATATTTTGAGCAAAAAAACAAGCATCTGTATATTGTTCCTTGAATTTAAATTTAAAGTAGATATAACTAAATCGTACCTTGGAATTCTCCGCATGAAATACTTGTTGAGCACAAAACAGTGATTGTAAATTTGTTACAAGGAATAAAATTCTTGAATCATAAAGGGCAGGTAACTCGTCGTGTAATTCTGAATTTAACATATTGTATGTTCTTTTGGCTTCCTCCAATTGTTCACGACCTTTACTTAATTTAGCATCGTCCCTCTTCTTTGACATGCCTAACTGAAGCGCTTGGAAATTGTGTCTTTGTCCATCATAATCCACCAGTTTACGACCCCGCTTATCAATTTTTTTCTAAAAAGTTCAAGAGTTAAATAGAGACAAAGTAATAAAATAAAACCTACCCTCATCTCTCCAAATTGACTTTGATATGTGTTGAGTGGAATCATAACTTGATCTCCTAATTTATGAGTAAAGTCTTGCCATAAAATGTCAATTGACTGTGCTTGTATAAAAAGTTCATCATGACCAGACCATTGAGTCTCGTATATCTCTCCAATTGATTCCATTAACGACCTAGATGCAGTTTGAAGTGCTAAAATATGCAGTATATAAATGTGTTGAATTCTGATGTAATTTTGCACATAATTTTTTTCAATTCCAAAAATTAAAAATTGATATCAGTGACGCATAAATAATTATTTTCGGTTTGTTGGTTAGTTCTATAATTGAACATTTGTAATGGATTTCACGTAAGCCCACAAACCAGAAATAGGAGTGTTGTAGGAAAATAATATGCAAACTACATTTTGAAAGAAAAGTAAGATTACAATAAAGATTTGCATTGTGACCTTACAATACCGTGACTAAGATGTAGGTTTTTTTAAGTGCAGTAGTCAAGTGCAAAACCTTCCAAAAATTAGAGAAATCGTCCTCGAACAAACATTTACGTTATGTAAAACCCGAAACTGCCTATTATAATTACATATATAATTTCAGTATGTATACTAATTGCTGAAATTGCAATTTCGTGTAGTCATTATTTTAACAGCAAGTGCAATTTTAAAAAATGCAAATATTGAACAAAATTGTGGGTAGGTATAATAGTTGAAAGTTTCTCTGCTTTCCTAACATTCCACTACTTATAGACCTACTATTAGTGGGAAGAAATGGAAAAGGTCGTATTTGAGAATTTAAAATTCAAACGTAGAAAGATTATGTAGGTTAAATAATTTTAGTGGGTAAAGGTGCGTTAAGTTAGCTCAATATCTTCTATTTGTGTGGGCATGATTTAAGCACTCATTAATATGCAACAAAGAAATAGTGTAATATATTTAACACTTATTAACATTCGATGAATGGAAATTTTTAGTTAACGCACCTATAGTACCGATTATGAGAAGTGAAAAATTTTCCCTTTCCCTTTTCAATGAGTTCAAAATGCTACATTACTCGGCGATTATTTTCACATATCTTCTATCATATTATTAACATTTAGATATAAAAAATTACCTCTTACGCAACGAATGTAGTTGCTAAATTCCTTTTGTAATTTATTTGCTGAATTTTGCTGCCTAGTATAGTTTTGAAGATGTTCGTCGAATATATCGTCTGCGGTTCGATCGACTTTTCCCAAATTTTGTAAAATCTGTAAAAAAAATAATAATTAATTATTATCATCTATGTATATTATTTACGTTATAATCTAAATGTATATTAAAACAATATTAAACTTTCCTTTTAATTGAATAAGTGTATCTATCGAGTGTAGGTTTTAAAATTGAATATGATTGTTGTCAACTTATGTAACTGAAATTTAGATAGTGCAGGTTGTAGATGAAAACGTGTAACAAAAAACTGATGTAATCTGTACCACTCAATTAAAAAATAAAAACAACTGTTTTAAATCTCAAATGAATTTCATAAACCTGCTCTACAACCTGCAGTATTAAAATTTCGACTGAATTTCTTAATAACATTTTCGTTCCACTTCAAAGCCCACAACAGTATTTTAAACTCCCTGTATATAAAGGTAAACATACGTAAACTTTGCATTGCACGCACAAGCTGATTCATAATTATTTAATGTTTATAGGTATTTGTTATTTACTGGACGCATACTTAAAAATGTACGACTTCATTTAAGCAGTTAATCAATAACATCATTGCCGTACTTCGTACTCAGGTGATACAGTAAAATTCCGGATAAAATCATAAAAAAAACAACTACTCTATAAATTATTAATTTTAAACCATCTGTGGTATAACTGTATTCCTTTTAGCATCACACAACTTTTAATTTTAAAGAAAACCAAAAACCGGCAATTGAGGTGTTCCCAAATAATAAGATAAAAATAAAATACACTTTAATTATAGCATTTGCCAACGTTTTCCACACTACGACATCATCAGGATTCAATAAACTAGAAATGCTATGCATTTAATTTTTAGGGTCATTCCGAAGTAGATATGAAAACATCTCTGATGGTTAAAAAATTTCGTCTTCCAGTATTATAACTTTTAAATATAATCGGATGATGGGTTATTGACATACGAGATATGAAAAATTGAAAAGTTTGGAATATAAACATGTTTAAAGGTAACTTCCTATATCATTTTTGTGGATCAAGTTGCTTTTCAACTTTGGACACAAAAATATGGATATTTTGTATTTGTGAATGGAACGAGAACAAAAATAAATAAATTCTTTCAAATAATCCCATTAGTCGCATCTCGAAATCACATTGAAAAGCGTTGCAACACGGTAAAGTCAATAAACAGCTAAAAATATAATTATATTATATAAGTTTACTCTTATAATACTGTAAGTACTACTTAGTGTTGATCTGTACAATAAGATCATAATCAATCAACAAAGATTACTATTTGTTGTAATTAAACTGTACAATAATATACTGCAGCCTGAACATCATTCAATAAATAAATCATTACAAATTATCCGACTGATAAGACCAAGTGGGCAATTGATGTAATCTTTGAATAGATATGTAATGAATTGAATTAAATTTGTATACACGTAACCAAGATAGTATTATGGTATAATATTTATAGAATAAATTATTTCCAACGCTACATCAAGGTTCTTTATTATAATTAACATTGTTCGGTTTTTATGTGGCGGCAAATAAAATTTTAACAAGCCAAATTTTATACTAGTCATTTTTTAAATATTGTTTTAATAATCTTGCAGTGAAATTGGATCATGTCTTATGCGATGCACACATTAACATTGCTCGATGATAGTAACCATATTTTTGTAATATGAACTGAAATCGAATACAACTTCAATTTTTGAAACATAGTATATATGTGGTACTGATCATGTGATCACTTAAATTTGATCAATACAAGTCGAGAATGGTATACCCACACACACAATTATAATATATATTTTTGTACATATTTGTTTTCCCACGAAAACATCAAAATCCAATGAATATATTTTCTGCACCAAAGGCATCAGTAAAATGTTATAAATCTCAAACACCCAACGCAAATTCTATATAATATTTTAATAAAAGTTTAAAATCTAAATCGCCTGGTTCCCAGAAGAATATTTTCGATCATATCACAAGCAATAAGATTTATAATTTTCTGACCTTACAATTTTTTTAAATTTATATAATTATTGTAATATATTATTGCAGAAGCAAAACTTTTTGTATCTTGGCTATCAAGAAATATCAACCAGACAGGATATGAAATATCTGATAAAACTGCAAATTCTTTTCTATAGTCAGCACGAGCTGACCATATCCCTATAATATATTTTTAAAGATCAGCTAATCTGATTTATAATTCTTTAAATTGGCTCATCTTACTAGTGTTAATATTTTTAAATTATGTTTTATTATACTAAAAGTATAGGTATCTAAAAATACGATCGCGTCGACGCAAACGATAAGTTAGATTAACGTTAAGCTACCCCTGCGCATCCCCACACTGTGTATATTACTTATGAGTTATGTCATATAATTAGATGAACGTTGTCCCACAACAGTTGCGTAAACATATTGGCGGCTAGGTACAAAGCACAAAATTTAAAATTTTCCCTTTCTTGACTTGACTAATCTTGAACAAATCAATAAACAATATTTGAAATTACAAAAAACCAACACCCAAATTTTATCAGCATTGTAATATACTCTCTTATATCTTCTAACTGTAATATTTGTATTGTTTAAATTTTGCAATTTCAGAAAAAATAATAATACCTACATTTATAATAAAAACTTGAACTTTACATCCTTAGTACTTAAGTAACTATTTCTGACAAATAAATAATAAAGCATTTAACTCTTAACTTTTCTGTATTATTAGTTCACGGTTCATGAAATATTGAAAAACGTATAATTAAATTTTCACAACAGTTTGTGTTTGAGGGTTAGCTCTAATTGGATTAAGAAGGTTTCTAAAATAGAACGCTAGTATAAATAAAAACATAATATATCACAAGATTTTAAAGGCAGATTTAAAAAATTCAACAAGTGGTATTGTTTGATAATCACAATAAAGTTTTTGTAATAAGTAGATTACAAATTAATTTTATTCCGATAAGTACATAATTTTTTTCCTCGATTAAATTACATAAAATATTTCCAAAATCAAATTGAAAGAAGTAAACAAAAATGTTTTGTTGCTTAACAATGCTTAAGGATGCGGCATAGGGGCCCCCTATATTTTTTAATATTAACATTATACATTGCAATTTAAAAAATGGAGACAGTCTGCAGCCTAGTAGAAATGTGTAAACTGCGTATTTATAAATCATGATGGTACTTATTCACGACTTTGGCGTTCAACAAACTTCAAAATATTAAAGTGTCAAACTTCAAACTGTCTCAATATTCAACAGACGAACGGCCTGTTTTTATTTTTAGAAATTTGTATATATTATTAACCTTTGAAATTAATATTTGATTCAAATTTTTTAAATTATAAGGTTAAATGAACAATAAAACATTATTTGTGAGCTTTCAGCAATGGTTACTGCTGTCATCAGACGTTTAATAATAATATCTGAATAATCCTTTGCTGAAAGCTCACAAATAATGCTTCCTTTTATTGTTTTTAAAAATTTGAATCAAATATTTTTAATTTTTATTTGAAAATCTCCAAGACCAAGCTAGACGAATTTTATAATTTTAACCTACAATCACTTGAGACCAAAAATTTACTTTCCATAGAAAGATCGCATGCGTTTAAAACTTCCAAAAGAACCAAATATTTTATAGCTTTCTAGGTTGAACACCCTGTACATTTCCAGATGATTCCATTTTCAGATGGCATTCTACATATTATGTAAAAAAATTGTATAGGAAGTAAATGGCATGTTCAAAACAGAAACGTTTTGTAGCGTCTTCATGGTTAGTTACAGAATTGATATAAATAAACACATTTCCATTTATTTAATATTAAATTTGTTATAATAATATTTGTTATTTATTATGCATATGGATACGCCACACGTTGTATGTAAAATAATTTAACATCAATTAACGGAATAAAAATTGCAATAGGTAAGTTAGTGTTTCCTGTACCAATACATTCAATGATATAGTCAAAAAATCTCAAATTTGAAAATGTGTCTTTTGAGTCATATCAATACGATAGCAATATTCTGATGCAGAAAACACATCATGTTGATTAAAATTGTTTTATTCATTATAATCGGTAAATATTAAAATGACATAAATATGTATTGAACTATTTTCCACATTCCAAAATGTTATGATTTTCTGATTTTGGGGTTTGGCTGGATTTAGCCGAATTGAAACGGAACGGCCCTAACATAATGCTGTAAATAATTGAGCACTATCTTATTTATTTAAAGTTGGTGGAATAATTTGGAAATAGTGTAGGAAACATCCAAATTTAGTAATTTGAACACACCTTGCTTACGTCATTCTTTGCGACTGTTTTTAGTTATTCCTATGCCAATATCCTACTATGTTTAAAGAACAATTTTTAAGCGAAATAATCTTAACTTTGTTTTACTATGAATTATAAAATTATAAATTAAATAATTATCTTGACAATAGCTAAAAATACATGACTTATTTTGATAGATTCTCTATGCAAATCTTACGGTTTAGTGAGATAATTTTTAGCTCCAAGATAAATTTCAATTAGCACATTTAAAATGAATTACAATTAGAAAGTTAGTTTCATCGTTGTGCTTTATAGCGTAAAATTGTACACTGTAATTTGTGGGACAAGTTCCAAGCCATTGCCATTGTTGCAAAAAACTCGATATTCGAAAATATTATATAAATTAAACATTTAAATTTTTCATAAAATTCATTCACGATATCTAATAAATCACCTAATTTGGTGGGAACTATGCAATAGTATTCATTTATGCAAGTCTTGCTTTTTAATTTGTTTTCCTGAACTTTATTTAACCTCTCATTAAACAGTTTAAAGCTATTGTTAAGTACAAATGATAATTAATACTTTGAAGATTTAAATGCAGTTTTGGCCTAATTAATACCAGAGTTTATATCAAAACAAGTTATAAATACACTATGAAATATTATATACTACCTACTTGGAAATCAACTCCAAAGATAGAATTTTCAAAAGAAAATTAAAAACTTCACTAAACGTTATTTGTTGTTAAATTTTAACTATAAAGTTAATTTTAACTGGAGTGTTTCATTCACCCTTTTAGGGGGACACATAGAAAGGAACAATGTATCCGTCTGATCACCAACACAGCTTGGGCATTACTTGGAAGAAAAATTAGTTGGTTACTGTGCGAAATGGAAAAAAGGTGAAATCCTGTACCAAATTCAATTTTTAGATGCATAAAGATAATATTACCTCTACATCGGGAGAATAAGCATCACAAAACTGAAGACGTAATTCTGCACCGGATGAACTGCTGATGTGGCTTACACTTCAAGATCAATCTGTGAAAGGCCCGATAATCCGAACACCGGTAATCCGAACGCCCAAAAAACAAATTAAAAGAATTACTGAGTGAAAAATAAGTGTGCATAAACGTAACTGCGGTGCCATACTGAATTCCACGCAATCAAGTGGAGTTTTGTGTTTACAGAACACATTTTGGTATGCAGGTGCTTTATTTCCTCTATACAACACTAGTATTTTCCATCATTAGCAGCAATATCCGAACAATTTGATAATCCGACTACCTTCGGTCCCAATTAATTCGGATTATCGACGCTCTAGTTACTTTAATTAGATTTATTTTTTAAATTATCTTGGCTTGGCACAAGTTGAAATGGCAGAATAATGTCATACAAATTTTTCTTTTTGAGCCTCCGAGAAAATTTATGCGTGTCCCCAAATTACATCGATCACAAAAACATTAACCGACAAGGTTATCAAGAAAATTCTCGATTCAACTGTTTCTTGTTATTGAAAAACAACAAAACTCTGCGTGCAAATGTTTACTTTGATCTTTATATTATTTTAGATTCGTTGATTCATAGTACTTCTGCTCCCTGGGTGGTCAATAAAACATTCACAAAAATAATATTTCGTCAAAAATTAAGTTTTGGCGAAATTTATAAATTAAACCGTTGTGAATCAACAATTTTCTAGGGATTTCAATAGATTTTCGTTATTGTGATTTTCAAATTTTATAGTATAAGATTTTTCGAAGCTTCTCAGTTTCATAACTTGTTATGTTACAGGTTCGAAATAATAATGAAGTATCTACCTATACATAATATAAACCTTATCTTTTTTAGATCAATAGATCAAAAACATATATGGAAGTGGTTTCATCTATAGATTAGATACCTAATATAAATTAAAAACATCAAAAACTGAAAATTTCTGAAGTAATTTTATTAAATTTTGAATTTATGTTGAGTAAACCAAAAATTTTCTACAATATTTCATTGATTTTCAAATTTTCAATTCAAATCAAATTCAAATCAAAAATGGCTACTTTTACAATTTTGGCTTTAGTTTTCAAGTGAATAACTTGACATAGATTTGAAATTTGTCAATACTTACGATGTTGCGCCATTTGAAATTAATAAAAATTAAGAGATCCCAGATATTGCCAATATTTCTGGAAACTTTTGGCATTGACAAGAATGATGGGTTTACATATTTTTTGTAGATTAATTTTTGAATTCCGTTATATTAAAACATTGAACCATTGCATTGTGTGAAGAAGCTAAATATCATATCGAGGCCGTTCTTTAAAATTAATTCGTCATAAAATCATCAAATTCTACGGTAACCAAACAAAATTTCACGATTCTAATTGAAGCTTTGCAATATCTAAGCATCATTGGTTCTTACAATATTAGACATAGTAATTTAAAAAAAAAGGTATGACTTCCTTGCATGTATAAAAGCATTAACCCGTAATGACGATAATAGATTTAAACATCCGTGAAATATTATTTTTATTGTTGGCACAAAAATTATATTTCTAGGTAAATTTAATCGAAGTTACTCTCGTTACAGACTTTTACATCTAACGGTAAAAACATTTGCAAGGTCTTAAGTTCTCCATTATAATAATTTGTGTTGCATGTATGTATGCTAAAATTTATAATACATTCCTCCATATCACAAAATAAATCATAATCGCATGGTACAACCGCGGTTTGTTAATAATAGACTAAAAATATTTTGGTTATAACGAAAGTGCAAATTTAAAGATCATTTTTATAACAAAATTTAAAATTAATTGAAATTGGACGGTGTGGTAGAAAAAATACCAAGACGAATATTAACAGCTGACAAGACATTGAACCCGTAACGCAATATTTACAAAGGCTTACAAATTTATAATAATTAGCAAATGGAAACTGTTACAAAATTTAATTTTTTGGGGTATTATTTTCAAGGATTCAATTCTTTATTTGAAAAATTTTTAGGTTACATTTTAAAAACAGTTCCTAATAGTAAAGTAGCTAATACTGCAATTGCGTGATAGATTCTTAAATTATTAAGTAGATTTTGAATATCAAGTTTACAAAAACAACACTAGGTATATAAAATATATTAGTTAAAAAAAGCTATGCGTTATGTTACAAGGTACAACCACAGCCAAGGTCCCAAGGTAGCACCAGCGTATAAATTTTTTGATCCAAGGCTCTTAAAATTTGAATTTTTTAGAAAACACAAGTTTCTTATAAATAAACCGTCGAACGCCTAAAAAATTTATATTAGAGCCTTGCAAAAAAGTATTAGACCACCTCATGTTTTTGAAAACTAATAAATTAGTCCTAATCTTATAATGAATTTTTATCTGGACATATTAAAAGGTTTATACTTCAATTTGGACTAATGGGTATTTTAAAAAATATTATTTTTAAAATAGGGTAAATGAAGTACATAACGTAAAGGATCAAATTGTCATTCATTCCACTTTACGTTACTAATGAAAGTAGAAAACTGCTAAAAATGCCGAAAACAAGTGAATTGAGCCTCGTCAACAGAAACCAGGTTATGTTATTAAATAATATGGGTATTTTGCAACGCCAAATTGCCGAAAGGCTTAAGTGTTCAAGATATGCAGTGTAAACGGTTCTTAAACGACAGACGTTTTACCTACATCGCAAAAAATTAAAAAAATCCTTAAATTTTTTTTTTAGATTTTTGATCAACCTGGGTCCCAGTTCGTGAGAAGAAGGGGGAGGAATACAGTCTCCGAGTGTATTAGACCCACCGTCAAATTTGGGGAGGCAGTATTACGATCTGGGGTTGCATATCGGCCAGGGCGTCGGTGAAAACAAAATATGCAAGAGTAGAATGAACTCTGACACATACATTGAGACCTTAGAAGATAATTTGGAAACGTCAATTGTAAAATTGTTTGCTGAAGATGACCCACAATACGTCTCTCAACAAGACAATGCACCATGTCATCGTTCAAGAAAAACTATGCAGTAGGTAAACGAAAATAGCATTCCTCTCTTAAACTGCCCCCTCACCCCCCAAAGCCCGAACCTAGAAAATTTATGGCCCATATTGAAAAGAAAGGTGGCTGTATATAAGACGAGTACAAAAAAGGTGTTAAAGCGGGTTATTTTGCAGGAATGGAACAATATTTCACAAGATATTTGTCCAAAATTAGTAGCTACTATGCCTAAACCCATCAAAAGTGTCATTAGGGCAAAAGATGGTATCATAAAATACTAAATATTTAATAAAAACATTATTTTAAATCTTAAACATCTCTAACCAATCATTTACTTCAAATTTACATAGAAACTAAAAATCTCGTTGATCCATGGTCCATTAAAAACATATTTATCATTTGTTCATTTGAAATGTTTCAGAATTGAAAAAACCCATGAAACTTAGAAATCTCGGGTAGCCTAATACTTTTGAGCAAGGCTGTATAATACAACTATAAATTATATACCACTATGTAGTACATACATATTCCGAGAGCAGTTAAGATTCCCGGATCGCGATTTTTACCATTTTTGAAGTAGATTATGAAAGAAGACGGTCCCAATAGCATATAAAAAAAATAAAATTTGCGGAAAATTCACACAATTTTGAAAAAAACGGCTTTAAAGTTAATTTGGAATGCAATTTTATCATTGGCTCTTTTCAACTGTAACCCCGCCCCCAAAATTGAAAGAGGCTGTGGCGACAGTAAATATACCAGAATCTCGGTTTTCACGACGAATTATGATAGATAATGGTGTAATTAGCTAATAAAAGAATTAAATTTGTGATCGGACAACAAATTTTCGAAAAAAATCACTTTTTGTGTGAATTCGTTTCTGAGGTGGTTGCACTGTCAAAACTCATTAAAAACATCCCTTAAGCGGCTCCAACTCGAAAATTTTGAAAGTTGACGCGACGAATCTCTGAGCGACTGGTATCTCCACCACTAGTCACTGTCGACCCAGGCACAGCACACGTACCGCCAACAGAATGAACGCCATATTTTCATTTTAATACACTTACTTACATGTATTTCTTATGGAAATTTGCAATTTTCAAAATTAAATTGTGGCCTTATTACAACTCCGACAAGATTGATCCTCACCTTAAAGAGCTTGTATTTTGTGTTCTTTCGTTTGGTATAGCCATTTCTATAGGGAAAAGTGAGTTCTCGAACCTGGGAATATTAACTCTACCCCATATTCCACTAGGGTTAGTTATTTTATTACATAAAATCAAGTTTTTCATTGTATATTCATATGGCTAATCTATGAGAAGCTGCTAAAAAGTTAATTATTTTTGTATCTACTCTTCCTTTCCAAAGTATTTCAAAAATTCGTTCGATGGGTAGTGGAGACTCCCTATCCGAATATTGCGCACAATGGATTAACGAGATTTTTAGTTTCTATGTAAATTTGAAGTAAATGATTGGTTAAAGATGTTTAACATTTTAAATTAAATTAAATTAACAATTTATATTATACTATTTTGGATTCAAAATTCAATTGAACCAAAAGTATTAAAGAGATACTTAGCAAGCACACTTACGATTTACTGAAAATCATCCGAAAGTAGTGATAAAAAAAAGAATAGTAGCAAGTGCAAGTGATTGCTCCAATTTGCATGTACATATTTAAATTTTAATGTTCAATTAAGTTATTTTTGTTAAAATTTTATGCTATAAATTAATCTTTCTATTATGTTATATTTGCAGATTACTTTTAGTAATAATCAACCAATTATTCAATTCAAAACGTTTTTATTCCTATTGTGCATTGAAAAATTACAATAAATAAATCCATGCATGAATAGTCTTCTATTGTACATTTTTATTACTCAAGGTACACAATATTATATATGTATGTATATATTATTATATAGTAAAAATATTATGTATAATACTAAACGCTTAAAAATAAAAAAAATAAATGAAAAAACTTGAATAGTTGAACCTTTTTTTTGATGACCTATTTTAGATGATAATTACATAATATCATATAAAACATAATATACTATTGTGGGAGCTGAACCACTACGATTCTGATTTAAAGGTTAATTTTACTTAACCGAATTTACACGGTTCATTCTACTTGCGAATTGCAGTTGATTCAACCACATTGATAGCAATTGCCCCCTATCCAATCCCCAATCAAATTGAACATTATTTTAAAGTTGATCACGTCTCTACTTTTATTCATCCACATTGAACATGTTCAAATTGCATGTTAAATATTAAAAAACTTTATTTCACTTATTACGTCAAAGTTTTAGTTTGTAAACAGAGCTTCCGTTTTGTGCCAGAAAATTATTTTTTTAAACTCTTTTGTGCCAGAAAATAGAAATCTATAGACTTCGGGGATCTTCCATTGCAAATTCCGTCAAAAAATCTTATGTTATTCGTTTGTTATTGCGCCCACAGTCTAGTCCACCACCGTCTACGCCTTCTCTTAATATGTTTTCGCAATATGATTATTTTAATTCTCCGACACACTGCCATTAAATGTTTATATACAATTTGATTCGACGTCATTTTTAAACAAAACAGTTTTATCAATTTCATTGAAACGTGTCAACATTTTGCTTTCAATTAGGTTGAATTAACGGCATCGTTCAACTACAGTTGCATCGTGTAAATAATGTCAAGTTGAATTAATTTAAGTAAAAAGTATTACGATACTCTTCATTTGTATTTGGGATAAAGAAAACCCTGCGAGTTGGATATTTTTAATCAAAAATCCATTTTCCAAATTCACCAATCTCAAAATTCAGTACGAAAACACTACGTACTTTACTAATAGTGGAATAGTAGTTTCTTAAGTTGGAAAATTGATCTATAGTAGATTCTATTTTCAACTGTTGGTACTTCATCACATAGACAAAATATTTATAATTATTGAAATATTACTCAGAATATTGTAAAGATATAGTCTTCATAGTCCAAAATTATAGTCTCCAGTAAGTTTCTTAAATTGAAACTGGAACCTCACTGTAAGAACCACTAACATCATGAATTGTTGCCCATTAAAATATAGGTATTTCAGATATTCTCTCCTTCATGTGAGTTTTCACTTATAATTATCAAAATAACTTATTTCAATATTGGATAATTTTTCGGGCTTCCATAGACAAATCAACATCTCAAAACAATATTAATGGGTTTCTGGGAGTTCAAAAGTGAAATTGTTTTTTTATATTTTTAAACTGCAACACAGTAGGTGTTATCAAACTAACATATGTAGTAGTTGTTTCAAGGTAAGAGGTTTTCGCAATACCTTGACTACAAATTAGAATGAATTTTATACCTACTATTACTATAGTTATGTGCTTCGGGGGTTACTTAGTTTATGATTACGTGGTACAAAAAATTTCAACAATCAGATGTTATCTTATTATGTACGCATTGTTATGTTCTAAAGAGTACAAAGATGCAATACAGCAGTGAATTCCATTCGAGATGATCGAACGGTTACTTACAAACTTCCTATTCCATCGATTATAATTATTAGAATTAATAGTCCAGTCAATGGCGACATAAATTAGGACTTACCTTGCAAAAGGTCAGGGAAAGTTCTAATTTGGTAAGTTTGTAGAGTTTCTTGTTTTGATCATCATACCAAGTTTGCGACCTTGAGAGGGAGCCGCCATCTTCCCAAAAAGGTACCGAAAAGCAGTTTTTCGTGTACCTCATCTTCGCTGTTATGGGGACTAAAAATAGTTATTAGAAAAATTGTGGGAAACAAAACTTTTCCTTCCGGATGAATAGTTCATGAGTTACACGAAGTAAGACGAAACAAATTTTCTCAAGAAGTTGCTAACATTGGTCAGTCTGGACCATCTAGGGCATCTAAAAGAACTAGAAGGCATAAGTTAAGACCAAGTTGAGGATTAGGCTAACTGGGGATACCACAAAAAACCCGCTGCTTACATAAAGCCGAAACCGGTTGACAAATTAGTATTTGTAGTTTTTGTAAGAATATACCTTTAATCCAAACCCTTAATATAGAAATATCTTACATTGAGTATACAGTTTTCATTTCAAAAAAAAAAAAAGTGAAGCGTTTTCGCAAATTTTTAACAAAAATTTGCTCCGTCTTACTTCGCTGTAACTCATGAACTATTCATTCGGGAGAAAAAAAAGTTGTAGGCAATTTTATTTCCTACAATTCTTGTAATAACTATTTTCCCCTTGCATTGCAGCGGAAAGGAGATATACCAAGGGGTCAACCGCTAGAGGAAATCGTGTACAATTAACTTCACACTTCACGTACTTCATCATAATTCTCCATACTTCTTTGTCCTTCATATAATTCAGCAGTTCAATAATTCAGCATAATTCACATCGATACTTTCAGTATCAGAGACTTTCAATTTCTGAGACTTACAGAAATGTTCACACAGACCCCCGGATTGAGTAGATTATTTTTATCAAGTAAACTAAAGATCTCCGTTGCAGAGGCACTAGATGTTTCCTCCAGCCCCGGATCAAGTAGTTTATTTTTTATCAAGTAAACTGAACTCTCCTGTTGCAGAGATCTACCTCCCAGGAGTACGGAATTTATAATTAGGTAGTTTATAATTAATTGTCAGATTACGAATTAAACACATTTACTTGCCATAGCTAATTTAATAAACTTAAGATATGCTTAAATATTTAATTCACTTTAATAAAAATAAATTATTGGCTCGAGTTAATAATCCCGAACTCAATACACTTTCCTAGAAATGGCTATACCAAACGAAAGAACACAAAAATACAAGCTCTTTAAGGTGAGGATCAATCTTGTCGGAGTTGTAATAAGGCCACAATTTAATTTTGAAAATTGCAAATTTCCATAAGAAATACATGTAAGTGTATTAAAATGAAAAGGTATCATTTATTCTGTTGGCGGTACGTGTGCTGTGCCTGGGTCGACAGTGACTAGTGGGGGGGTGATACCAGTCGCTCTCAGAGATCCGTCGCGTCAACTTTCAAAATTTTCGAGTTGGAGCCGCTTAAGGGATGTTTTAATGAGTTTAGCACGTGTCAAAACCGTTCGAGTTCGGAGCGACCCGGAGGGTCGCGTAGGGTGGAAATAGGTTTTGACAGTGCAACCACCTCGAAACGAATTCACACAAAAGTGATTTTTTCGAAAATTTGTTGTCCGATCACAACTTTAATTTTTTATTAGCTAATTACACCATTATCTATCATAATTCGTCGTGAAAACCGAGATTCTGGTATATTTACTGTCGCCACAGCCTCTTTCAATTTTGGGGCGGGTTATAGTTGAAAAGAGCCAATGATAAAATTGCATTCCAAATTAACTTTAAAGCCGTTTTTCAAAATTGTGTGAATATTCCATATTTTATTTTTTATACGCTAATTAGACCCTCATCTTTCATAATCCACTTCAAAATGGTAAAATCGATTCGGGATTCTTAACCGTCCCAAATTATTTAAACCGGGGGTCTGGGGTGTGGAACACCCTCCAGTGCTTCTCAACTGGAGATCTTCAGTTTACTTCTGATAAAAAGTAAACTACTCGGTCTGGGGTTCTGCATGTTCTGCAATGTTCTTCATTCCAAAATTTGTGCACTGGAAGGTGTTCTACACCCCTCTCCAGTACTTCATGTACTTCATTAGATGTGTACAAAAACTTCACCAGCGGTTAACCCCTCGAGATATACATATATACGAAAACTGCTTTTCGGTACCTTTTTGGCAAGAGCGGAGCCCGCTCAAGGTCGCAAACTTAGTATGATGATCAGGACATGCCACTCTACAAACTTTCCAAATTAGAACTTTCCTGACCTTTTGCAAGGTAGAATGTCTCTATTGACTGTACTATAATAGCAGCGCCGAAATTTGAATTTGAAGAAATTATAAAAATTAAAATAAATTTTAGAAATGCAAAAAAGGCAAAAAATAATCGACCTGAATTATTATAAATTGAAAAAAAAAATATAGTTGAGGTGATAAACCAGTGTAAATCTCACACCAAATTACCAACAAAAGCATTCAAAAAAGTAGAGCCGCCTAGTTCGAAACCTAGGTCATTCAGTAAGATATTTTGTAGAAATTATAATTTTTGTTTGCTATTGTTTTCATTCTGATGATGTTGCTGAATACGGCTCTGCTCTCTTGAATGTTTTTGTTGGTAATGTGGTGTGAAAAGATATCTACTTGTTAGATTTACACTGGCCTATCACCTCAACTATATTTTCGTTTTATAATTAATATTCATTGGTGAGAATACAAAATTAGCAATAAATACACTACGAATTCTGATAAGACACTGTTATTGAAATCAGTTATCAAAATTAATGAGATCATACCATTTATTCACGTGTCATTATATTGTTTAAAACTTTTATTTTGAATAATATTCAACTGATATTGATATGATTCAGAGTAAAGGCCATGAGAGTTAATTATTACGGATAATAAATTAGAATGCAACTGGATTTAAGCCAAAACAATACATCCAATGTGGCATTGAAAAATCTCATTGGTAAAAAAAATGAAATTGAAAATTTTTTTTGCTTTGCAACAGGTGCATCCCGTGAATTACAAACTTCGATAAAAAATAATTTGGAAGTAACCATGATTTACATTAAGAATCCAACTACGTAACATCAAACCAAATTATCTTTAGACATAATTTTACATGTTTTGTGGTACTGGACCTAAGCACCGTCTAGGGCCGCTATTATTATAGCATAGCGAATTGCAAATGTTAACAAAGTAATAAAATTCTATAATAGGTATCAGGGTTATTATTACATTATTTTATCTAATCCCGTTTTGTGAAACCCGGGATTCTGAAAAATCCGAGTAATGGAAATATTACCAGTGTAATTTCAAAACCTTCTTATAGGGAGAGGCCACGACACTCGAAATCGAGTTAACGACTAATGCCCGATTTTTTCACCTGGAGATATCTTAGATAATCTATCTATAAGATAAATTAGCGAAGTAGTCACTCATATTTCTGATTGATTTGTTTTGCTTGATTATCTTGATTTGATTTGATTGATTATCTAACAGATATCTCTAGGCGAAGAAATCGGGCATAAGAAGAATTCAAACATAAGGAAAAAATATTTTTATAAAAAAGCTTTTACTAAAATATACAAAAAATATACTTTTTCAAAATTGAAACTATTCTCCAAATACAAAAAAAAACATCTCAACAAATTTCTTAACCGAACGGTTTATTTTGGAATTTAAAGTTGGTATTTACATTAACCGAGGGGTTAAGGACTTAATAAAATTGTGTACACCAAAATTGGCAATTACACCAGGAAATTACTAAAATAATTGATGCTTGTACACCAAAATTCTCTAGCGGTCAACCCTCGTCTTGAAAAATTGGAACATTCAAGATATTCCAAATTGCAATAACAATTAAAAAGTTCAAATGCGCGCCACACTTTAAAAGATAAATATATGCTGTCGTGGACTTGGGCAGAGTTCGCTAAGTGCCGCTCGAAAATACAGGTTTTGCTATAGAAATGAAAACAAATTATGAAAGAGCATTAAATTAGAAGAATTAAAGGGCGAAGATGATTCGAAAATTTTGAAGTTTAGGCATTAAAAAATAAACAATTGTAATACGTCTCTATGATAGGCTAAATTCGAATTTTTTTAATTTTACTCAAAATCATGTATTTTCTCACTTTTTATAAATAAAACATTATTTGAATAAAGCATTGAACCGCGTTGATGTAAGAAGTAATTTTACGAAAATAATTTTTAGGGTGAATTCGAGTCTTGCGGTGGTTGCGTTTGTCAAAACCGACTTTCCGCAGCCACCGCTTCGGCCGCTACAAGCCGTTTTAACAAGCACTTGACTCGTTAAAAATATCTCCCTAGAACGGTCCAACTCGAAAAAGTGTGGGTGTTGACCCGATAGATAGTAGGAAGCGACTGACTCCCTCTGCATGCTGGGTAGTAATCCCCGCCCTACGGTTGATTCGTGCATATCGGAACGTACGTACCGTCAACACAATGTAAAATTCGACCGTTTTCATGACTTTTAAAATCGATTTTTAGCGTTACTATTGGAAATATCGACTTCATCTTCACCTTAATAAACTCAAGTTTATACCCTCCGACTATAAAAATTTTAAAAAATCTCCACAGACAGCGAGCGGCACTTAGCAAACCCTAGCGGCGAACTTTTTTGTAGACAATTTAATTCCACACAAAAATAGTCATAGTACGTAATGAGGATCATTTTACAGCGATTTTTCAAGGTCATTGCAGTGCAAGGTTGCTGTATACTTTTTAAAGATTTTCAACAATTTATATTATAAATAATCAAAAAAAATTATTTGTCTGTAATAACAGACAAACAGTCAAATTATTTTAAACTTAAGTACGACCAAAGAGTATATAGAAGAGTATATCTATATACTCTTTGGTACGACTAATCACTATGCTGTGAGAATTATTGAAGCAAAACATTTTGTTATACATATTTTCGAGACTTATAAATAGTAACTATTAGAAAAGTGACAAAAATATAAATACTTCTTCCGTATCCTTTAAATCTAAAAAATGTAAAAATAAAAAAAAAACGCACATCAATTTTAGAACAATTTTGGTTGTCAAACACTGATATCTAACCTTCAATTTTAGGAGTTCAATTGAAGGCACTCATAATAAATGTCAAAATAAACTGTACACATTCGTGCCAAATTTCAGGGCTTTCAGTAAACTGGAAGTGTTTAAAAAATCGATAACAAAATTCTACGACAATATTCAGGACAACTTTAACAAAAGCTTTAAAAATGATTTATCAAGTATTTAGTTTCTTTGCTTCCCTAAATTTTTCCTTTATGCCCAAGAAGGAAAGTAGTGACGGTTCGAATTACCGAATCGAATTTTGACCATTTTTGAAGTGGATTATGGAAGATGAGGGTCTAATTAAGGTATTAAAAAAATAAAATTTGCGGGTCGGTTCACACATTTTTGAAAGAAACGGCTTTAAAAATTAATTTGGAATGTAATTTTGTCATTGGCTCTTTTGAACTGTAACCCCGCCCACCGGAATTAAAATAAGTTGTGAGGACAGTAAAGATACCAGAATCTCGCTTTTACGATGAATTATGAAGGATGAGGGTCTAATTAACTAATAAAAAAATTAAATTTGTGTTCGGACAACAAATTTCAGAAAAAATTCACTTTTTGTGTGAATCCGACTCTCAACGTAATTACGTTAATTAAAACCCACTTTCCGCACCCTGCTCTACGCTCCGCGTGGTTTTGATAAGCGCTTTACTACTAAAACATCCCCAAATACCTCCAACTCGAAAAAGTATGGATGTTGACCCGATGGATCTCAGGGAGCGACTGGTATCTGCCTACCACTAGTCATTGTCAACCCAGGCACAGCACACGTACCGTCTACACAATGTTTTCCATATTTTCCATCATTTCAATAATACACTTGAATGCATTTCTTATGGGAAAATTGCAATTTTCAAAATTAAATTGTGGCCTTATTACAAGTCCGACAAGATTGATCCTCACCTTAAATAGCTTGTATTTTTGTGTTCTTTCGTTTGGGAAAGCCATTTCTATAAGAAACAGTGTATTTTCGATTCCGGGAATTAGAACTCTCACCGGGAAAGTTTCTGGTTTTTTCTGCAGAATGAAAACTATTATCCAATCTCTCATTCCAATATAAGCAATAATACCCAATGAATCAAAAAATAAACTGGCTTCGGTAAAGTTGATCTGTTAAGATAAATCAAAGACAGATATGCCCTTCACAATACATATCCAAAATTCAGAATAACATCATCGGAGGCAGTACTTTCAGCATAAGATATAAAAGAAGATAGAAGCCAAAAATATACTAGATTAAATAAATCTTATTCGGTAAGCGATTTCGGTGTTATCCAAAGGGACTCACCGTCATCAGATACACACTGCTTTTGCGATACCACGTTTAGATCAAAAGATACCGCTAATAATATAAAGCCAGAATCCTGATTCGTACGTTCTTGCATATCTCACCACAATGACACCAAGCTGACGATGTTTGTGCTTGTATTATATTTGAAATATCGTCGACTTTCATATATTTCACTCTGGAGATATTTGTCTTGAGCTGCAGATTGGATCGATATTAATCATCTCCAAAATATTTACTTCAATTTAGTGTCATCCGTCCAACATTTCTTGGATTACCGCCTTTGGCTTCCCATTTTACTGAAATATTCGCCGTTTCTTCAAAATATTGTAAATGAAGACGAAATAACTGCATTAAACTGCATAAAAACAAATTAATCTCTTACTACTATTTAGAAGATTATCAAATCCAATCAACTGAACAAATCAACATGTGAATGACGATAAAATTGAGAATAATGGCATAAAAGAATCTGCTGATTCACCAACCGTCATCAGCATCTCTGAAAGAAAAACTTGAAAGTGGAAAATTTGAAGAAAAGGCATTTTACGTTAACAGATTAATTTCGCCAAGAGTAATGAGATGACATTCTGGCAGGAAAAATAGTTGTCTACAAGATTTATTCATTTTGGAAAGAAAGTCGTGGGAAAGATTGACCAGAATGAACGCACGTGTATGCCCTAGCTATTTAATTATCATATTATACAAAAATTATTTCTGGGATCTGATTAAGAGAATCGCTTATTCGATTCCATTAGGAAATTAATTTAACAATATTTGGTCACTTGTAATGTCTTTTTATTTAATAAATGCTTATCTGTTCATTATCGTCTATAATTAGATTTTAACTATTGTAAAAATAAAAGATTAAAATACTTGAAGTGCTGTGGAAAAATTAAACTAATTTGCATTTAGTAAATTCCGATTAATGATAATTGCATAATCGTAATAAATTAAAAGACAAAACTTGCAAATTTTAGTTAATGTTACCATCAACAGATGGGGCACTACGCACTATTATAAATGTATTAAATAAAATTTGTGTGGGTGATTGATGCAACGTCCAACATTATTTACCAAATATGTACTTAAATATTGAATTGAGCATTTCCAATGTTGAAAATTGTAATTGGATAGGAAGTAATGAGTGGTATATATTTTTAAACTCAAATTGCAGAACAAAAATATGTTTAGATTTGCCTAGAGGTTTATATATAAACATCTTTCCTAGTCCTGAAGTCTTAATTTAACTCGATCTAAATGAAAAAAAAAGTGTTTTTGAATACGTAACCGAAAGAAACTTGGCACGTTCTTTTTAACTTTTTTTGAAAATTATTTTAAAATGGATTTAAATAACCTAACCTAATAACAATCGTATAGATATATTAGATAAGCTGGTAATTTGTAGTGTTTTGATTACGTGTATGCTACTAATTAAGTTTGTTTAATTAACAATAATTACAGCAAACCAATGTACAACAAAGTGATGGTATAATAAAAATTTAGACAAGGTTTTATTAGTTTTTAGTTAAAAAATGCGGTTAAAATCTAGGCGAGCCGGTCATCTATACAACTTATTTTATTAATAAAATCACCGATATCTAAACTGACCTTTTCTTTAGCACGTCCTGCATGTTTCTGAACAGATTTAGCTAAAAAAGATCCTTTACTTTCCGACATTGCAATAACTAACACTTGAACACACGCACAATTATTATAACACCACTTAACCTTATATTACAGTCTTAAATTTTGAGTTCCTAGCCACAGCAAATAGAATGTATCGAAATACAACTTTGGCCTTATTTCCAATTTATTTTCGAACAGATTGCCGCTACGACCACAATAGTCACCTTGAGTAAGTAGGTATTTTTAGCATTAATACCTTAGTATTAGACGGAAAATTCACGAACCACTTCCTCTTTTTGCACTTTACAATTAGCAATTGTGTATTATTTGCTAAAAAGGTGACGATTAAATTATTTTTTCAAGATGCACTACAGGTGTGTTCGCACTTCGCATCCACACATATTGGGAACGATCATTGGAAAGTAGTATTTCAAATCGTCGCGTTGTAATGCGACCACGAAGAAACACGAACGAGGAAAAAGACAACCCGATATTCGTCAGTAATTAAACAGAGAGACGACATTCCACTTCAAAACGGTAAATAAATACACGCACAGAACAAACGCTAATGTGATAAAGACTCTTCGTTCCATTATAATGAACACGTAGTTCATTTAAACATTTGGAATTTTTTACGTATTTGGTATTTGAGTGAGTTATGTGCGAATATTTTAAAGAGGAGGGGGTGGTTTGTTTTTAAATTGCAATCGGCGATATCCATCTATTACTCGTACAGTACACAGATCCGGCATCCAAATTTTTACGTTATCAAAGCTTGATTTTCAAAATATAACATCCACTTTTTAATGTAACGTTCATTTTACATTCAGGTCGAACCACCCTTGCCTTGATATATAATATCTTCCAAACTTGTTTTTAACAAAGATCACCCCTATCCCTATTCAGTCCGATTTCGACGACATCACTTCACATTGCGTACAAGAGCACAATGTAAAGAAAGTCTCATGCCTTTACCTACCACTCGTATCTAAATATTTTGTGGGGTACCGCGGTCTGAATGGCGGAGGGGTTAGCCTAATTTCCAATCTTTTCTTGTGCGCTATACAAAATTTATATTTGGTCCCCCTTCAACTTTAAAAACAATAAATTTATTACGATATAACAATTTACTGTTGATAAACAAATTTAGTATTTAATTAAAAGTCGATTTAAATTATTAAAACAAAAGAAATAATTTAAATTAAATACAATAAAATTAATTGAAATTGACCGATGATCGTTAAAGGGTAAAATTGTCCCCTATCATCATCATCATCAAATAGCTATGTCATCCGTAGTCGGATGTAAGCCTCCCTTAATTCATGCCATTCTTCTCTATCCTGCGCTGTTCTCATCCATTCATAACCCGCGTGTCGCTTTATATTGTCCGTCCATCTGGTCTGTGGGTGTCCTATAGTACTTCGTTTGTAAACTCGTGGTCTCCACTCGAATACTTTTCTGGTCCATCTATTGTCCTCTGTTCTGGTTATACGCCAGAACCCCCCGGCCCCCATACGTATCCTGTATAAGATTATATTATTATCGGATGTTGTTTAATTTTTTTCTACTGTTGGATCAACACCATGGTTCTGTCAAAAAGCTTATATTTCTTTAACTTATGCCCGTTTTCACCAACATTAAAAAATTCTTTATGTTAGAAATTCCTTAAAATAATACAGTGAAAGTCCATAAGCGGACACTCACGGTTCCACTAATTTTGTCCGCTTATAGGAGGTGTCCGTTTAAAGGAGAGTACTAAGGACTAATAAGAAATATAAATAGGTATCATATGATGTACACATACCCAATATATACATAAGTAATGTACATAATACACATGCTACACTCTGAAAAAGACGATTTTTGTTATACGGCAAAAAAAAACAGTTAATACGCCACCTTTTCAAGTACATATTTATTTTATTCAAATGCTTAGTATGACTATAAATACATAAATGTACATAAGTAGTAGGTAAATTTTTAAAATGTTAGTCCTTGGGTTTTTGAAAAAAGTCTAAAATGTTTGTCTGACGAAACCTTACCATATTTTTAATTATTTCAGCTGCTTGCGTTTTCCCAATATTAAATCTCTTTGCTAAATCACGAACTGAAACTCTTTCTTTATCTAACAAATTTACAACTTCCATTTTTTCCTTTAAGGAAAGCATTCTTTTTTATGCCATTTTACATTTACATTCACAAATTAACTTCGATAATGCTGTCTGGACTAAAGACAAAATACTAATGCATATGTATAAACACGAAAACCAAGCTCTCAAGCAAAATAAAGGGGAATCACTTAATATAACAGGAGAATTACCGAATTTAATGCACATTATAATAAGCGGACCTAAGATATCGTCCGGCTATTAGAGTTTCGCGTCCGCCTATGGGAGATTTTTAGTCACATTGGGGAATAATCTAGTGTCCGCGTCCGTTTATGAGAGCGTCCGCTTATCGGAAAGCATTTAACATTGGAAATGATATGCTGAAATTTGGTTCCAGGAATTTTGTCCGGTTACGGGAGATGTCCGTTTATTAGAGCTGTCCGCAAGGAGAGCTTTCACTGTACATAGGAAAATTTGAATTTCACCAATATAAGATTTTCTTATCTAGTAGTTCCCTAGCTAGGTATTCTTTACAGCAGACAAATGAACTAAAAATACTGGTCGTAAATGTCACATTTGAATTTGTAGTTCTGTTTTTTGTAATTAAAACTTGTAATTTGTCAAATTGTGTTAAATATTATATGTTGAATAAAATATTTTAAAATGCTTCAAGTTTAATGAAATTTGAAAATTTTCCAACTTACATTGCTGTTTGCAATTTTAGACGGATGCCTAGAGCTAACACAGGAAATATTTGCTTCCACTCTTCATTAAAATTGTATACACATTTTTTTTCAAATTTCTTTAAACTTGAAACCAAGGGGTCAACCGCTAGAGGAAATCGTGTACAATTAACTTCACACTTCACGTACTTCATCATAATTCTCCATACTTCTTTGTCCTTCATATAATTCAGCAGTTCAATAATTCAGCATAATTCACATCGATACTTTCAGTATCAGAGACTTTCAATTTCTGAGACTTACAGAAATACCAAAATTTGAGCACTGGAGGGTGTTCCACACCCCCCAGACCCCCCGGATTGAGTAGATTATTTTTATCAGAAGTAAACTAAAGATCTCCCGTTGCAGAGGCACTAGAGGGTGTTTCACTCCCAGCCCCCCGGATCAAGTAGTTTATTTTTTTATCAGAAGTAAACTGAACTCTCCTGTTGCAGAGATCTACCTCCCAGGAGTACGGAATTTATAATTAGGTAGTTTAAAATTTTTGTCAGATTACGAATTAAACACATTTACTTGGCCATAGCTAATTTTAATAAACTTAAGATATGCTTAAATATTTAATTCACTTTTAATAAAAATAAATTATTTAAACCGGGGGTCTGGGGTGTGGAACACCCTCCAGGGGTTCTGCAACGGAGATCTTCAGTTTACTGATAAAAGTAAACTACTCGGTCTGGGGTTCTGCATGTTCTGCAATGTTCTTCATTCCAAAATTTGTGCACTGAAAGGTGTTCTACACCCCCCCCCTCCCCAGTACTTCATGTACTTCATTAGATGTGTACAAAAAACTTCACCAGCGGTTAACCCTCGCTTGAAACCTTTTAAAATATTTTATTCAACATATAATTTCAACAAGTTAATAATAAACATTTACTGTTAAATATTATAGTATTAATAGTTGAAAATGGCAGAAAATCGTAAAAGATGTCCAAATTTATTATTTCTTAGTATAAAAAAATAAAATTATAAATCTGTAATTATTTTGGGATAATTAAGAAACCATCAAAATACAAAGAAGTTAAAGTTGATTAAAGTAAATATTTACAATAATATCTCGTGTTCAACCATATATCTTTTATTATTTTGGACTTCTGCAATTATTTGACCATTTTCGATCAAGTGATCTATTCCTTCAACTTCATTTGGTGGAAGTTCTTCATTTTCATCAATGCAATTAAGCAAAACAGAACCTATCACTACAGATATTGCTGTTTGCAATTTTAGACGGATGCCTAGAGCTACCGCAGGAAATCTTCGCTTCCACACACCATATTGTCTTTCAATCGTATTTCTGGTATGAATATGTGCATGGTTATAATTTTCTTAAGCTCTATTTTCTGAATTTAAGAATCGAAAAACTCCCAAAACAGTTTGTTTTCTTAACCAAAATCTTGCGGCAAATTCCACTTCATTGAAAATCTCAAAATAATTTGCCCGTTGTTTAATGCGTCTGGGGTGTCCAACTGCATCATCTGACGAATCTTAAAATCTTTCTAACGTATCCAAAAACCTAATAGCATCCATAGCGAGAAAACTGCTGGAATAATACAGGACTATTTTGAGAATTACCTTTTATGACCTAATTTTTTATACGCAATTTGTAAATAATTATGTATATTATATCTTAATACAACCTAGGAATACCTTAAGGATAAAAAATCGAAGTTTCTTAACGCCTTAAGGAATTCTTACTTGGTGAAAACCAAATTTGCCATAAGAGTTTCTTATATCAAAGTTAGGGAACTTCTAACGTTAGGAATTGGTTGGTGAAAACGGGCATTAGTCTACTGAGGACATTATTTTAGAAATTGCTTCAAATTCTAATTTCAACGTAAAACGCCAAAATTTGTTTTAAAAAATAATACCTTCTGTTCGGACATTTTTAGGCCCCCCTTCACCTTGAGCCCTGTGCGGATGCACATGGCTAGTTACGATACTGTCTAGATGGCAATTACTTTTCATTTAAAAAATTGTTCATTGCAATGTCGTTGACATAACAACGAAGAAAAACAAAAGTGATATAACGTACGATCTAATGCCCGATTTCTTCACTCATAGTTATCTTCAAGTTAGCAAACTCCAGGTTAAATTGACAAAATAACTGATCAGGTAACAACAAAACAAATAAATCAATCATCTGATTGGCTATTTCGTCAATTTAACCTGAAGTTTGCTAACTTGAAGATAACTAGGAGTGATGAAATCGGGCATAAAGTAGCTGGACAGAATTCAAACTAATAAAGCAAATTTGGTTATTAAAAATTTAAAATTTATTTTTTATTAAGAAAGAACAATATAACTGGAACACACAAAAATTTCAAGCGCATAATAGTCCATTTTCTTCAATTTTTCTAACTACGTTTTTAACACCTTGTTAATATGTTTTTCTAATTGATTGACTGATGTTGTTTCCCGATCATTCTTATAAACTAATTGTTACAAAATTGAAAGTTTCAATTGGACGAGCAGCGGGAATATTGGGTGGATTTGCATATTTTGGAATAATCTCTACTTTTTACAAATAGAAAATTGAAACATACACAAGTTCATTATTTTTCCAATCTAAATATATATACTACTAGGGGCTCCGCCCTGGCTACGCGCCAACCCCTGTTCGGCCAATTTACGTTGAGCCGCTCACGTTTTGCCCGCTTGTAATAATTGTATATAAATGAAAAATCCTTCAAGTTATAAAACTTCTTTCCTTACGACATTTGTTGAATCATAAATCAACCATATTCAGCAAACATCACCTACTACTGACTTTCACCGCAGATGTCGCCATCCATGCCACCTTTTGAAATTTCTTTATTAATTAAACAAAAAATAAAGAAGCAAAATACCAATATAGAAAAAAGCGAAGTGTTGTTCACCGGTGTCAAGTGCTGTGATTAAGTCTTGTACAGGATCGTCTTTGGTATAATTTCGGTTTTTTGTGAGGTTGATCCAACGGCAACGCTTGAGTGTTAGATCTTGTTTTGGTTATCCTGATTGGTTCTAACGTGTCATGCTTGCATTGCGTCTTTCTGGCGTATGGGAAGATTTACTTTTCGTGCAAATGTACGTTTCTCTCCATACCATTTCTTTTATATATGCATTTAATGAATCGGCTCATCGGATAATACATCGGGGTAATCGGATAATACATCGGATAATCGGTTGACATAAGATTACATAATGATTAAGAGATCGGTATGATATCGCTACCTCTAACATAAATATGATCAGTTGCCGCAAACCTGGTTTATATTATCTTCCGTTGTATGCCTTTATAAAAACGCGTTTTTATATATTATACATAATATAAAATCTGCGCGTTGCATTTTAGCGTTGCATAAAAACCCTTACCTTTTTATATTATAGGGTAGATATATTATACATAATATAAAATCTGCGCGTTGTATCTGCGCGTTGCATTTTACGTTGCATAAAAACCCTTACCTTTTTATATTATAGGGTAGATATGTAAAAATTTGTTTACAAGTTTTACCATTAAATATATTATTTTACATTATATGAGTAATTATTTTCTAGGTGTGTAGTAATATAACCGTTTATAATAATAACAAGATTTAACTACCCGTTTCCTAATAAAATCAACATTAATGACACTTGAATGGAAATTATTTAATAAAAATGTAGTCTCTACTCTACAATTTCTAGTGCATACATATACTGTATGTTTCTTTTGGTACAGCTGTATATTATAATAGCTTCCTCTTATTACTATTAATAAATATCTCGAATTTGAAAAATGTTAGTAACATTTTTTCAAGTTTTTATAATTATAACAAAGTTTTGTCTTTATTAATAAGTAAGATCATTTTTATAATTATTGGTAAAGTAAAAGTAAAAATATTTTAGAAGCCAAATATGAGGTCCATACTGTGTATGAAGACGATATTGTTGTTAATAATACTTTTTAAAATGATTTTGAAGTTTTAACTATAATAATACTTTATGCTTTCAAAATTTAAATGATCTGCCAGACTATCCGCCATTAATAATAATCAAATTTTTCACTTTAATAAAAACTAGCCTCCACGAATATACCAATTTCAAGAGATTGCCATAGGTTTGGTTAGATCTACTTAGCATAGTAACCGAGGGTTAACCGCTGGTGAAGTTTTTGTACACATCTCATGAAGTATTTCACGTGGAACATCCTCCAGTGCCTCTGCAATGGAAGATCTTCAATTTACTTCTGATAAAAATAAACTACTCGATCCGGAGGGTCTGGGAGCGTGGAACACCTTCCAGTGCCTCTGCAACGGAGACTTTCAGTTTACTTCTGATAAAATAAACTATTCAATCCGGGGGTCTGGGTGTGGAACACCCTCCAGTGCACAAAGGAATGAAAATATTCCAGAACATGCAGAACCCCAGACCAAGTAGTTTACTTTCTATCAGAAGTAAACCGAAGATCTCCGTTGCAGAGCACTGAGGGTGTTCCACACCCAGACTCCCGGTTTAGATAATTTATTATTATTAAAAGTGAATTAAATATTTAAACATATCTCAAGTTTATTAAAATTAGCTATGGTCAAGTAAATGTGTTTAATTCTTAATTTGACAATTAATTATAAATTCCGTACCCTTTGGGAGGCAGATCTCTGCAACAAAATAAAAATAAACTACTTAATCCGGGGGTCTAGAGAGTGGAACACCTTCTACACCTTTTCCACATGTAATTCGGATTTCGTCAATTGTAATTCAGATTTGTCAACTGTAATTCGGAATTCGTCAATTGTAATTCAGATTTGTCAACTGTAATTCGGAATTCGTCAATTGTAATTCAGATTTGTCAACTGTAATTCGGACTTCGTCAATTGTAATTCAGATTTGTCAACTGTAATTCGGAATTCGTCAATTGTAATTCAGATTTGTCAACTGTAATTCGGACTTCGTCAATTGTAATTCAGATTTGTCAATTGATATTCAGAAATCGTCAAATGAAATTCAGAAACCGTTAATTGAAATTCAGAAAACGTCAAATGAAAATCAGGAAACGTCAAATGTAATTCAGAAAACCATAATTCTGTCACAGAATTAGCCGAACTGTAAGCCAAAAAATACAATTTTTAAAATAAATACTTGAATGTTATAATTTTAAAGTTTCAATCCTTTAAATAAAGTTAAACCTACTTCATTTAATCGGAGCAATTTCTGTGGCTGGTGTTGTAAGTATGGATCGCAGAAGAGGTTCATTTACTTCACAACTAGCAAATGATTGGGTAAGGGCATTACTGCAGCGTTGGCAAGATATGGGAAATCAATTGTCAGATTTCGTACTTGTAGTAGACAACGCGCCATGTCATTCAAGATTGGAAACTGTGTTTGATGGGACGACAGCAATTTTGTTGCGACTAGGACCCTACTCACCAATGTTAAATCCAATTGAGTTCATTTGGTCAAAAATTAAGGCAGAAGCCAAAAGCCATATTCGAGTTCCCAATGTCACAGGACCTAATCTTACAGAACAAAGACTGGTCTATTTAGAAGAAATAATAGATCGAGCTAAGAACACCGTAAATGGTGGCGATTGTGCTCGTGCTGCACAACATTGCACGACACATCAAGCAAAAGCCTTATCCATGGAAGATATGCAAGTCGGTCGCTAACTTATTTGCTAGAAATTGATTTAACAAATTGTTGTGAAACAATTTATGGTTTATTTTTTATTATATGAATAAAATTTAAATATTTATTAAATTTTATTTCAGTTTAGTTATAATTTCATTCTATGTAATTTATATGCAATCCTAATTAAATTCTCATGCTTTCCGAATTACAATTGAAGTTTTCTGAATTTCATTTGACGATTTCCGAATATCAATTGACAAATCTGAATTACAATTGACGAAGTCCGAATTACAGTTGACAAATCTGAATTACAATTGACGAATTCCGAATTACAGTTGACAAATCTGAATTACAATTGACGAATTCCGAATTACAGTTGACAAATCTGAATTACAATTGACGAATTCCGAATTACAGTTGACAAATCTGAATTACAATTGACGAAATTCCGAATTACAGTTGATCTTTTCTGAATTACATGTGGAAAAGGTGTAGTGCCTCTGCAACGGAAAATTTTCAGTTTACTAATGATAAAAATAAACTACTTGATCCGGGGGTGTGGACCTCATTGCTCAAATTTTGGAACCCCGTGAATTACTGCTGAATTATATGAAGTACGAAGAAGTATGCAGAATTATCATGAATTACGTTAAGTGTGAAGTCAATTGTACACGATTTCCTCTAGCGGTTGACCCTCGATAGTAACATACAGGAGCCATGTGGAAAATTTGGAAAATTCCATATAGGCCGTATACAAATTGGGCCGTTTTTCTAAATAACGTATCTACATAATTATACGTTTTGTGCAGTTTTATGTTTTTTGTCATTGTTGTATTCTGAATATATTTAAATATAAGTAGAAAATAAGATTTTTTTATTTATGGACTGAGCCGATAACAATTTTTTTACACAAACATTTAAAGACTAATCGCTCTCGATGACATGGTATTTAAACATAATGAAGAATATTGGTTTAATCAATTATTTGATCAAATAATCAAACCGCAAAGTTTGGAAACCGCATCACTGCTAATATGTACACACCAAAAACGACCCTCTTTGAAGTATTTATGGATGATATTAATTTTTGCGAATGTTTGCAACCAAAGTATTTAGCCTTTTTTACATTTTTTTGAAAAATTTGCGTCGATTTTGGTTCACTCTTCCAACAATAAAGTAATTAATTGGGCTTTACTGGTTATATTGCGATTTCTAATTCTTTTTTCCAGTTTAGCCCACAAATATTTAATCGAATTAAGATCCGGTGATTGAGATGGTGTGTTTAAAGTATGAGTAACATGATATGCAATCCATAATTTCACTATATGGACTATGTGCATGGGATCGTTGTCCTGTTGGAAATAGAAATTTTGAGGAAGTTATACTTTTTCTTCACTTTTTTACTTTATCATATGTAATATGACAAAGTATTGTTTTCGTGCAGAAAAAAAAATTTGAAATTTTGATGGATTTACACTTTTTGAGGTCCCCTGAGTAAAATAAGACGATTTCCAAAAAATTTGTGTGTGTGTGTGTCTGTGGTCAAATTTTGTGTGCAATCTACAGCAAGAACTAATAGAAATTTTCAAACAAAATTTTGAATTTTGTATCCTTACATTGATACTTAGAGGTGATTAGATTTTGGTTAAAATTCCTTCATGGGAACTATTTTTTTTTATTTTTTTAAATTTTATTATTTAATATTGGTTTTTAATTATGATTTCTAAAACTAATTGGAATTTCAAAACCAAATTTAGGATTTAGCATACTTATGTTGAGATATAGAACTGATTAAAGTTTAGTTAAAATTGGTATATGAGAACTATTGTTTTTTTATTTTTTTAAGTTTTATTCTTTAATATTAGTCTCTATTTAATATTTTAAAAACTAACAACATTTTCAAAACCAAATTTGAAATTTCCTATCTTTATAGTAGGAATTAGAGTTATTTAAATTTTGATTAAAATTGGTTCATGGAAACTACTTTTTTTAAATTTTTTTTAAATCTTATTATTTAATATTACTTTTTAATTAATATTTCGAAAAGTAATATTAATTTCAAAACCAAATTTTGGATTTCGCATACTTATACCTAGATTTAGTGCTGAATGATTAAATTCTGGTTAAAATTATGTTATGAAAACTATTGTTTTCTATTTTTTTAAATGTTATTATTTAATATTAGTCTTTATTTAATATTTTAAATACTAATAAGAGTTTCAAAAGCAAATTTGAGATTTCTTATCTTCAACGTAAAAGTAAGAGCTAATTAATTTTAGTTAAAATTGGTTTATGGGCACAACTTTTTAAGCTATTTATTTAATACTAGCTGACCAAGGTTGTGCGCCTGAAGGCCCCACTGTTGGGAATAATTTTAAATTCACTCTGTATGGTCTATTATTATATTTAATCATACATTTTTAAGTGAACAGTAAAAATGTTAAAAGTTTAAAAATAAAAAAAATATTTGCAGTCAAAAGTCCAATATAACGCAATATTTGTTACAGCTGCACATACATAGTATATGGATACCGGCTTCGCCGGGGTCTCATTAAAAATAAAATATTTTGCTTTTGTCTGAAGTATTTTGATTGTGCAGGGTTGCTTTACCCGAGCTTTTCTTTTCCAGTATTTCAGAACGGTTTCCAGTCTTGCTTCCCGTTGTCCTTTGGTTGCTATAACTTGATTTATTTTTACGAAATGAAATCACTTATAATAGTGTAGGTACTGAATGTGAATATACCAACGTAAAATTACCATATATCAATTACAGGTATTGGCGATGGGAATCTCGTTCCATTCATGCGCGTCCGCAAGTTTTTACTTTTTTTAATTAAGCTTTTCGGTCCCGGTTTTTAGCGGAAAACCTCTTTAGGGTCCTAGAGAGTAACTGTGCAAAATTTGGTTGGGATCGGTCGAACGGTCTAGAGTCTATAAGGAACAAACACACATACATCCATTTTATATATTTAATATTAGTTTTTAAAAATATTTCAGAAACTAATAAAATTTTAAAATTAAATTTGTTATTTGTATCTTTGTATTGAGATTTAGAGCTGATTAGATTTTGGGTCAAATTCGTTAATGGAAATCTTTTTTTTTCTTTTTATTAATGATAATAATTAGTTTTTTAATAGTTGATAAAAATATGATAAAGTCATGGGCATGGCTACATCCGATTTTTTTAAATTGTATTGTCAAATTTGCGTTTATTACAGTATTAAATTGCACTAAATTAATAACTTTGCAATGTGATTGGATTAAATTTGTGCAAGTCCACCCTGCTGCAATTTTGATTGCGATTGTCAGTTTTTCGTAAAGTTTTGTGGTGATTTATAAAATTAGAGAAATTTATGAAGTTTATAGTGCTGTATGTATGAACGAAATGGTTTATAACGTGGCGTATTTTTTTATTATAAATTCAATAACCGGCATTTATTGCACCTCTATTGAAATATGTCTCTTTGGTTGCATATCATTGATTATACAATTTTTTTTTCAACCAGAACAAATTTTTTTAATTTTAATTTTGAAACTCGTTTTACAAATATCGACTATTTATGAGTTCTTGCGGAGAAATTTTCAACTCTAAGAAGCCATAAAAATTTAATTAAAGTAAGATTGTATTAAAAAATTAATACAATAATCAACAGCCTCACTAGTGATGCTGTTGATGAGTATAGTAATAGTGATTTGTTTTTAAATTATTTAAAAAATTAGTTGGAGGGGGGGGGGGAGGAAGCCTGCTATCTCCACCCTCCACATTTTGAAAATAATCTTAATAATCGTTTGTGCGTGATTGCACATAATTTATTTTCGTTTTACTCTTTTTGTTGCCCCCGCCCCCCAAGAATATGTCCTAATTTTTTTTAGAAAACTAAAAGGCTAGCGGAGAGTTCCTACTCAATTTTCAAACCTTTGCTATGTTTGCCTGCATTGTAATATTTGGGTACTGAAGGGTGTTTCACACCTTCCAGACCCCCCGCATTAATTACTTTATTGGGTAGAGTCAAGAATCCCGAACTCAAAAGTACACTTTTCCCTATAAAAATGGCTTGACCAAACGAAAAACTACAAAAATACAAGCCCTTTAAGGTGAGGATCAATCTTGTCGGAGTTGTAATAAGGCCACAATTTAATTTTGAAAATTGCAATTTTCCCATAAGAAATACATGTAAGTGTATTATTGCGTAATATTACGCAATAATTTTATGCATTTTGGTAACAGTCCGTGTAGTTTCATACTAGGGAATCTACCTTAAGGTGGGGCTAATTAGAGTAGCATTAGGAAGGAGTCAGTCGCTCCTGAGATCCGTCGCGTTAACTTGCAAACTTTTCGAGTTGAGGCCGCTTGGAGGATGTTTTAATAAGTTAAGCACGTGTCAAAACCGTTCGAGCCCTCTCCGTGACACGGTGGGCGGGGGAGGGCGGAGAATAGGTTTTGACAGCGCAATCATATCAGAAACGAATTCACACAAAATTTCACATAATTTAAAACAAATTTCAAAAATTTGTTGTACGATCACAAATTTAATTCTTTTTATTGGCTAATTACACCATTATCTATCAAAATTTGTTGTAAAAACCGAAATTCTGGTATATTTACAGTCGACACAACCTATTTCAATTTTGAAGGCGGGGTTACACTTCAAAGAGCCAATGATAAAATTGCATTCAAATTAACTTTAAAGCCGTTTTTTCAAAATTGTGTGAACCGACCGCAAATTTTATTTTTTTATACGCTAATTAGACCCTCATCTTTCATAATTCACTTCAAAAGTCATGAAATTCCAAATTCGGGTTTATTGACCGTCCCCAGTTTATTTTTTATCTGAAGTAAACTGTAGATCTCCTTTTGCAAAGGCACTGGAGGGTGTTCCACACCCCCGAGACCTCCGGTTTAAATAATTTATTTTTATTAAAGGTGAATTAAATATTTAAGCATATCCCAAGTTCTTTAAAATTAGCTATAACCAAGTAAATGTGTTTAATTCATAATCTGACAATTAATCATAAACTGCATAAATATAAATTCCGTACCCCCTGGGAGGTAGATCTCTACAACGGGAGATCTTCAGTTTACTTCCGATAAAAAATAAACTAGTCAATCCGAGGGGTCTGGAGAGTGTGAAACACTCTCCTGTGCCTCTGCAACGGGAGATCTTTAGTTTACTTCTGATCAAAAATAAACTACTCTATCCGGGGGGTCTGGGGGTGTGGAACACCCTCCAGCACAAATTTTGGAATGAAGAACATTGCAGAACATGCAGAACCCCCAGACCGAGTAGTTTACTTTTTATCAGAAGTAAACTGAAGATCTTTCGTTGCAGAGGCACTGGAGGGTGTTCCACACCCCAGACCCCGGTTTAAATAATTTATTTTTATTAAAAGTGAATTAAATATTTAAGCATATCCCAAGTTTTTTAAAATTAGCTATGGCAAAGTAAATGTTTTTAATTCATAATCTGACAAATAATTATAAACTGCGTAATTATAAATTCCGTACCCCTTGGAAGGCAGATCTCTGCAACAAAATAAAAAATAAACTACTCGATCCGGAGTGTGTAGAATACCCTCCAGTGCTCAAATTTTGGAATCTTGGTAAGTCTCTGAAATATTGATAAAGTACGTGAAATACAATGAAGTATCGGTGAATTAGGTGAAGTATCGTGAATTATTGATGAAATATGAAGAATTATGATGAAGTAGTACGTGAAGTGTGAAGGTAATTGTACACGATTTTCTCTAGCGGTTGACCCTTCGGATATCTCTTAATAAAATATTGCAACTTTGTTTTGGAAAAATAACCAAAGTTCAAGAGAATAAAATCCTCGTAAACCGTGCTCTGACAAGTAAGCTGTTTGAATTGGGATAGAAGGTACACTTCTAAGAAAAATCATTTACGTTGTAATTGTATTGTAAAATATGTTGGGTCGCATTACAATATAACAAGAAGTCTTGTATTTTTACGAATATACAGTAACTATAGAAGTAGTACGTACCTACCTATGATATAGAAAAGTTGGTGGCTTAGAAGAACTACTTAGTACCCAATGCAATCATGCAATTGGTTGGTTAATTTGAATTTACTGCTATAATTTCGACTACTTAATTTATGTTATAAAGATAAGAAAAATATGTCATTACGTTTACGAATAAATAAATAAAATTTGATGTGACATCACATGATATTCCTATTTATTACTATAGGTTTATCTTAATAAAAACTAAATTTACTAGGTTAACATTATTATCTAAAATTACTTCTTCTTCTTCTTCTTCTTAAATTAGGACTAGGTCCTGTAATATCCAACAGTAGCATCGATAAAGATCCGAAGCTACTGCTGGTTCTGTGAGCATATTATTTGTTTTACATCTGAAGTAGTTTGCTAGACTGGCTTCAGATGTGCCTGTTACTATATTGTTGTTAATGATGGCAATTCATTAACATAGGAGGACCACCGGCTTTACATGCCTTCGAAGCATGGAGACGGTCATAGATAGAAAGAGAGTCAGAAAGAAAATTTTCCTTGTAGGCTCCTCCGGGTTCGAACCGGTGCCTTAGCATTAGTAGTGGATCGCTCTAACTACTAGGCCAGTGACCGTCTCAAAATTACTTGGAGAGATCAAAATAATCTGATTTCAATTTATTAAAGAAAATTTCAAGTGTTGAGAATCTTTGCAATTTCTTTCGATTGGTACCACTTTCCAAAGGTACATCTTTCAAAACATTGAGTAAAAATGAAAAATTTCAAGTCAATCGTTGCATTCGTTTTTTCAAAATTGTAGTCGAAAATCATCATTCCAAAAACTGTCTTAAACGACTTCTAAGAAATATTAACTCAAAACCTTTCAAGTTAAAATTACTATTATGCAGGTTCAATATGGCAATCTAAGCTGTATTTTTCAATTTTGATATAATTTATAATTTAAAGCTTTGAATAAACATTACAACACAAAAATTTGAAGTATGCAAGGCATTTAAGATTAACAATTTTAAGAAGCAATATTTTTGGTTTTTCCATTAATTTATTATTAAAAGATTCGGTAGCCGCTATCATAAAAGATAGCAAGAATATTTCAATCATTGCACAGGTCAAATCGCTGTACTAGACTGATAGTAAGCTAACTCAAGAAAACATAGTTTTCAGAATAGGCGGTTTAAACCGCTTTGTTAAAAGATTTCAGAAATTCAAAAATCACGGTACATTAAAAAATTTTGAAATTTTTTTAAATTACCGGATGCATTAGAGGGCGATTTACTGCAGGTGGATTGGGATGATCTGTTAGGGGCCACGCTGACATTGAGGAGTCCTAGAACTCTAGTCCTAGTCCTTCTCTTCCTAGAACTACAGTTAAATGAAACAATAGAAATAGTAAACAGCAGAAAATCTAAAGCTTTAGAAAATGCTATTAATGCAGCTCGAACAATTTATAGAATACGCAGAGATAATTAAACAAGAATTCTGCTTCAACTATAATATTTAAATGGAACCTCGTACATAAATGCTAGAAATTCATTTAATGCAACGCGATAACATCTGCGAATTTCTTATAAGGTGTAACGAAAATCAACAATTTTGAATCAAGTGCCAACTGGAGATAAAAATTAAATTGTTTACAACAACGTTATCGAAAAAGATCGTGAGCAAGCAAGATAAATAACATCCAAAGTTGATACGCATCGAAGGAAGGTATTGTTGGGATTTAAAAGGAATTATCCATTTTAAACTTTTACCAAGCAACCAAACCATCAATTCAGATGTGTACATTTAAAAATTAACCAAACTCAAGAATGCTATTCAAGAGAAGCAGTCAGAATTGGCAAATCGTCGAGGTACTGATCAAGAACCTTAATAATGCAGTTAGTTGGAATGTTTTGCCAAATCTACCATTACAGTCCTGATCTTGAACTATCACATTTCCATTTATTTCGTTCTTTCCAAAATTTCTAAAATGGTAAGAATTTCAATAATGACGATGTCAAATTGCCCATGGTTCAGGTTTTTACCGATAAAAACTCAAAACTTTTTAAACGTGGAATTATGATGCTGTCAGAAAGATAGCAAAAAAAATATGCATACGTATTTAGAAAATGTAAACCGTAATATAATTTAAAAAAAAGTTACAATGCCGTTTCAGTTAAAATCCAGTTCTTTCTTTGAATTTTAAAACTTGATTTTTATCACAACTTTTTCTAAAAAAAAAAAAACTACTTTTAAACAAACTTAACAAGAACTAATCTAACTAATGTTCTTCTAATAATGAATCCATTACGTTCAAGAAATTTTAAAAAGAAATGCATGATTGATTAATAGCTTCGTCTTTAGTCATTATAAACATTTTCACACTTTTAAGTATGTATTACTGAAACAAATTATCTCAGGTTATCAATTAATCTTATGACAATATATAACTTTTCCCAGCGTCATGAATTTATATATTCATTTATTTGTGAAATTTATTTATTATTAATCTCATATCATTATAAATTAATATTCGATAAACAACTGGCCAATTTTCAAGGATATTTGATTTTGATTTTAACATAAATAGTAAGCCAGAGATAAGTTCAATTTAATTCTCTCGCAAATTTACTCAAGTTAAATCTAAGATGAAATATTTTTTGGTCTTTTGTTATACATTCATTTTTATGTGAATTTAAGTAAAATTTACCTGGACTAGAATAAGTTATGTGCCAAGAGATCCATCCCATGGATCGAAGCATATGAATAATGAGGGTTATGTACGAATAGCTACCTCTGCAAGTGAAGAACTTAACGGAAATGATTATATATTCGGTAAGTTTATATTAAAATTATTAATTGACTCAAGTTAGTATACAATTTTCTATTATAATCATTTTACACTCCCAAGGAGAATGTTTTACTTTTTTGAAATATTTGCTTTGAAATCAATGTTTTGGTATTCAAGGTTTGTTGGCCAATTAACGTTGTATGAACCACGGTTTATAAGTACTTTTCTTCTCAAATCATTCTCGATCCAAGAATGGCACTTACGCACCTTGGTGCATAAATAACTATTTACGTGGCTGTAATAACATTGTTATTTGTTGGTTATTGCCGCAAGTTTCTTACGGAAAACGACAAATCAGTAAAAATTTTAAAAAACAACGTATTTTTACATGGTTCTCCTCTTCGATGAAGATAGTCCGAGGTCAAGGCAAACAGGAGCACCCTAGTCTAAAAGTAGAAGAAGAAGAAGTATTTTTACATGCATTTTCGTATCATTTGGACTGCTTAACCACATAGTATACTCAAACATCTTGCCAAAATTTTCAATTAAGTAATGGACATGATTATACCAAAAGTAATTTTATCGCTTCCCGAATAGATTGGACCATTTCGGGAAATTGTTTCTAAATACTTTATTTTTCCATCTGTTTTCCAAATTTGCATCATAGAAAACTTTCGATCACGTTCAGTAGTTCCAAAAAACCATCATCTAATGTTTCAAAATTACATTTTCTGATGTCTTAAATGTCCATCGCTCAATTTTTTTGAAAAAATTCAGCCACATTGGAAAAGTAATTTTTCTAAAATATCTCATGAACCATAAATATGTCAATATAAATTATTCTTCATAGCATTTTCCCAATGAAATGTTATTACCGGTATTTGCTTAGAACCAATTTCATCCATAACCTCATAAGTTTCAAATCTCGATTGTTCGATTATTATTTATTATTGTATGCATTAATTTTAAATAAGTCTCCTTAAAGGAGTGCTACTATATATGTTTATCATAAGCATGTAATTAATATTCATTTAAACACGAAAATACGTACTAGAACAGTTTATGCTAAATTTTTTTAGTTTGAAGTATTTTAGAACACGAATGATGATAGGTTAATGGAATTAATTGCGGATATTGAACCTTGTAAACTTGTTGTATGTAATTTTGAAATACCAATGATGATGCCTTCTATAAAACTTTTAAAACAAGTTTAAATGTGAAATTTGATTTTAATTTTGAAAATTATAACAAACTCGGTTAAAGCATAAAACTGTATACCTACCAAGACATATTTTTAATGTAATGAATGATTGTCACGTTGATGTAATGGAAGTTTTTCATAACTATCAAAAAATTGAATGAAAACACTAAAAAATTTAGAAATATACTCTCAGCAAGTACAGTTGATTTTTATTTATTAAAAATACAAAAACTACAGTTTCGACAGCAACTGCTGTCATGTCACATTTTTTAAAATTAAAACCAACAACAAGGCTATGCATTTAAAATTGTAGTGCGATAACGAAGCATTACCTCAAAATAAATATATGCATATTCCAAAGTCGCATAAGTAAAGAAATCAATAAGAAAATCCAAAATGACAACACTATAAGCTATGGAGAACCCAGATCCGGTATCTGCACGTTGATGACGATCTTATTTGGGTGCTTATGAATTTTAATGGCTAGCAGTTTCTTTCGGTTTTCCATCCGGTGTGGATGACGTCTATGTTGTCATCAAGTTGATGAAATTCTTGAAGCCATTAAAATTTATAAAAATTTAAAACACCCAAATAAGATCGTCATCCACGAGCACATATCTGACCTGGTTTCTCCATTCATCTTCATCGAATGACTTGTTATTTTGGATTTTTCTTATTGAACATGACAGCAGATGATATTGTTGAAACTATAGTGTTTTACCAATTGTACTTATGGAGAGATTGCTTTGTACATTTTTCTATCAAAATGTTTAAAATTATTTTTCAAACTATTACTAATTGTTGTGTATTTTAGAAAACAACATTCCAATGGGAGCACATCGCTGGCAAAATAAATTGTTTGTCACCGTTCCTAGACGGCGACTAGGTGTTCCATCTACATTAAATTACATTTGGACCAACAGCACTCAAAAACATAATGTACCGTTAATTCCATATCCTGATTGGGAAACCAATCAACTCCCTACCCCATCAGATAATGGTGAAGTACGTCTTGTATCAGCTTATCGTTTAGCTGTGGATCCATGCAATCGTTTGTGGATGGTGGATACTGGACTCCTAGAATTGCCAGGTTAGATCAAAATTATATAATAATAGATAATACAGATAATAATAGATAATAGATCATTTTAATGATTCTGGAATTGTCGTAATATAAATATTAATTATACTGAAACTAATAGATTAATAATAAAAATAATTGATATAAAAAAACTACTAAATAGTTATTAAAAAATTGCAATATATAATTTTGTTATTTTTTAACGATAATTTATTTAAAGACTAGCTGGATACCGGCTTCGCCTGGTCTCACTAAAATAAAATACTTTGCCTTTGTCTGAATTTACTTTGTTTTGAAAAGTTTGAGAATTTTAAGTTTAATCATCCTATCAGCTCGAATGATTACTTTAAAATCTTCTGAATGTAGTGACATAAATCTAATTGCAGTTTTAAACTTCTAACATATGGATTATTAAGTAATTCTTAGCAAATCATATAATATCTTCTGTTCGTGTGAGAGCTACGGACAATCTTCTTTAATTCTCTATTTCCCATAAAATATATTTGCAAAACTTGGGTTCTTCTTGCATTTTGGAAATAAGGAACCAACTGCATGGTAAACTTGGCCTTGAATTTTAAACGTGGGCATAAAATTTCCATGCCGTATCTCGGTGGCACCAAACGATGTCATTTGAAAAGCGGAGTTGTACTTTCGTATATTTCTAAGGAAATTATCCGAATTATAGTGAGTGCCAAGTAGTAAACTCTTTAATGGTTCTGGCGGTTCAACAATGTCATCGAGTAAAACTTTTCCACTACAACAACACAGGCCAGGTGCTTCTTTTCCCATTTTAATGCACGACAGTAGTTACAGCTGGAAGTCATGGTTTCAATCGAAACGTGAGAATCGGTTGCATAATCAATGGAGACATCATAATTAAATCCAGACATTTCTCTACTTTTCCATGGGACTGAAGGAACACTTTCATTTTCTACTTCCATATCATGCAAATGATCACCATCATTAACTCTTATTGGGGCTTGGATTTGCTGTGAAATGGAATCCTGTGCTGGGTCGGAAGCATTACGATCATTTATGTTATCGGTACTTTGATTTTGTCTACAAAAACGCTGTCTTTTGGCCACAGTAGAAGAACGACCAAGATTTAATTTTCTCTTCACCATAATAACTTTATATGCCACTGTTTGTTATGATTCCTTCGTTCCTTTTTTTTGTCAGTTGATTTCCAGATTTTTAGTTTATATAGTGATTTGAAGTAGGTTATTTAACCAACCTAAAAAATGTCACTAATCTGTAGATTATCAGATTAAATCTGTAGATAATCTGTTCAGACGTGTGTGTACAAAAAATGTAATTACTTCATTGTTTATTAACTTACAAACGCGGAATTAGGCTTTAAACCTGCTCCAAGATGTACTCTATCATTTAAAAAAAACGGCAAGTCGATCGATTCAGTAGTTTCGGAGATCATGCGTGACAAAGAAATACCATTTCACATTTATATATATAGATTAACATTAACAACAGAAATTAATAAGTGAGATTTTGTTATTTTGACCTTAAAACTTAAAATCACTAACTTTGTCAATTTTTACATTGAAATACTATGTTTAAAAGATTGACTATCAATTAATTAAACATGTATTTCCAATATTAAATTTATTAATTATATATTATTTTGTTATTTAATACATTATTTAATTATATTATTAATAAAACAGAAAATGTTTTTTTATGATAAACATCGCTATTCTGTTACATGTTAACACCATATAATCATGAATTTATAATTTTAGGTAACTTCACCAAAGTGCAACAACCTTCGATAGTAATATTTGATTTACTTACAAATAGGGTAATTCAAAAATATGAACTTAAACCAACCGATCTCAGTCCCCTTTCAAGTTTAGCCGCAATAACAGTAGATGTTACTGCGAATAGTTGTCAGGATGCCTATGCTTATATACCTGATTTGGGCGGATACGGAGTAATAGTTTTTAGTTTAAGAGAAAACAACTCTTGGAGAGTCTCGCATAACTATTTCTACTTAGAATCTCAAAATGGAATTTTTCATGTTGGAGGACAAGATTTTACTTGGAACGATGGAATTTTCAGCATAGCCTTGTCTGCCGTAAATACTGATGGACATAGAACCGCTTATTTTCATTCTATGGCAGGTATTCATATATACAGTGTGTCAACGCGAATTTTAAACAATCAGCAGCTAGCTACAAGATCTTATCACAATGATGATTTTAAGGTACTTTCATTACATTATTTTTAATTCATAGAGATTTGCATATTATGAAATGTCACTGCGTCTGCCTGTACTTGACATACGACTTTATTTCGGTCAATTTTTTATAGTCCTAATAACAGATTTCCGTATGATATTGCATAAAACGTTAATGTGTTAGAATTACTGAGATTCTAAATGTTTGCCTTCAACCTGGGATGGGGGAGACTTATCTACTTGTTCGGTAAAAATTTCATTTCGAAACCTATCACTAAGATACTATTGGGGGGTTTAATGTATTGTTTTAAAAATCAGATCAAAAATCAGGGTAGAGTCAAGAATCCCGAACTCAAAAGTACACTTTTTCCTATAAAAATGAGTTGACCAAACAAAAGAACACTAAAATACAAAATTTTTAAGGTGAGGTAGGTTTCGCTATGTTCTTTAATAAGCCCACAATTTAAATTCAAAGTTCAAAAATTTCCCATAAGAATACATGTAAATGTATTATTGCGTAATATTACTGGTCGCTTTGGGGGCTCCGAGCGGTTTTGACAGCGCAACCACATCAAGAGTCGAATTTACGCAAAAAGTGATTTTTTTCCGAAATTTGTTGTCCGATCACAAATTTAATTTTTGTTTATTAGCTAATTACACCATTATCGTTCATAAATCGTTGTAAAAACCGAGATTTTGGTATATTTACTGTCGCCACAACCTATTTTAATTTTGGTGGGCGGGGTTCCAGTTCAAAAGAGCCAATGATAAAATTGCATTCCCAATTAATTTTTAAAGTCGTTTTTTAACCAAATTTCTGGACCGACCGCAAATTTTTTCATAATTCATAATTTACTTCAAAAATCATGAAATTCCGAATTCGGGATTATTGACCGTCCCCCTATTTTATAAATATGTAATATTACATCGTTGTATAAATTTTTAGATAGAAGTAAACAGAGGACCTAATGCTCAAACATCAACCGCAGACATAGATCAGAATACTGGTATAATGTTCTTAAGTCTTGTAAATCAAAATGCAGTTGGTTGCTGGAACACTCATCAAGGTGCTAGACCAGAAAACTTTGATGTAATTCAAAGAGAAGATAACAAAATGATTTATCCAAGTGATCTTAAAATAAGTGACAATGACGTAATTGTTTTCACAACTACTATGCCGGCATTTTTATATAGTAATCTAAATTATGATGAAATAAACTTTCGGATATGGATTGCAAACATCACGGAAGCTGTGAGGGGCACTACATGTGCTACTTCTGGTACGGGACGCTCACGGAATACGGGATATTCTCGTAGAAGATATTGAATATATTAAACTTAAATTTATGTTTTGTATGTAAAACTAATTTTTATTAAATATAGTAAATAGTAAATTTGTTACGTCATAGTTTTTATTCTAAGCAGTATTGCACTGATTGCATGATCGCAATAATATTTAGCTTTAGCATTGCGTTTCTTCCACATGACTTTAGTTTGTTCACGTTCTATATTAACTCGAAGATGGTAGTTAATATTATAATACTTAAAGCATAAGACTAAATTAAGTATGTAACTTTCTCAAGGACTCCAAAAATGTTACGGGATTGTGTCAAATTTCAACAATGTAACTTAGGGCCGATATATTCACCTCCTCGTAAGTGCCCAATAACGTTACAAGTAAGTTTGTTACTGGTAAACGTATATTCACCTGCTAGTAGCGCCAACCGTCTTGTAAATACGAGTTACTGGTAAGATAAGTTACAAGTCACTTGAGTACCAAGTAAAGCGTTATAAGTGAAATCCTAACCTAAAATTTATAAATTGCTTGTATATTTTAGGTTATTCACCTATGAAATAACCTAAATTGTTGAAACGGCTTAGATTTTTCTTCGAAGATTTCGTCTTTTCGTCGATTTCGAAAGCGACATAAAGATTTCATAGTCATGGCGAAAGGAAGACGAATGGAAAATTGAAACCGTTTAAAGCAAAAAGGTAAATCGTTCGATATCAAAGGAATTCTAAAAATGAATACAATTTCGTATTTAAATTCTATCCCAAAAGACCTTTACAGCCAAATGCATTCCATTACATAGTTTCGACGGATTCAAGTTTCTTAATAATATAATAGGACTACCAACCTTCAGAGTTATTTTATATTGTGGTAATCCTTGGATTAAGCGAATTTAAGAACTCCACTACACCATAGTAAATAGCTTCTTCATCGTCTATAACCTTCTCACTGGAAAATTACCAACGCAATGCAACTGGCAACATTTCTGAATTATGAAATTTATTTAGGCTACAACTACAGGATACAATATCTGTATTAATGAACAAGATAATTGAAAATATACACCGACTTTACAAGAAGTAATTTTAGTGGTAGTAGTTTCAATAATTTACTAAGTTACTCAGTGTATTTTAACGAAAATGTACTTCTACTAGTTTTCAAGAATACGCTTACATTCGCCATCTACTAGTAAAGCTCCGACGGTGTGTGAGAGTCTTAAGTCTACTACAGATTTTTAACAAAGGAAGATGAACATCAGTGTAAATTATATTGATACTAATGTGAGAAAGCAGGTGTATTTTTCAATTCCAGAATATGAGACAACAATAAACATTAATTTAACATTAAATCTAAATAAAATTAAAACCCAAGTTGAAGACTTGAATCCAAAAGTTCTAACAATTCTCACTTTTCCCCGTTGAATAAGAAAATGCAACCTAAGTTAATCACAATAAACAAATAACAATAAGCAACAACAATTTAATTAAATACTTTTCAGGATTTATTAATAATTAAAGATCGCTAATTATCGCCTTAAGGCACAATAGTTTTAATAATTTAGGGTAGAAAATACAATTTTTTTTCTTGCAAAAAATTATAATTTACTTCCTTTTTAACTATTTTATGTAAAAAATATACAAAGGTATAATACGACCCGTTATGTACATATACAGACCTAAATTATGAGATAAAACTAATCTAAAAACAATCCTGACATTTAATTGATCATAATAGTTAATGATGCAAAGTAGTAACAGTTTAATTCGAAATCCAAACTATAACTGCTTTGCTTTAACGAAAGCCAATCGTGTACAAATGATGATTGCAGCTTGTCCAATATCATACAATTTTTGATATGAAAATCGTCATCAATGATCTTCAACTAAAGAATTAATTCGACTCTTATTACAAAAATTGGGGGCGGTCAAAAAACCCGAATTCGAATTTTCATGATTTTTGAAGTAAATTATAAAAGAGGATATCGTTCTCTACACGTTAAAAAAATTGCAATTTTGGCTTGACCCGAAAAATTATATAAACATACTAATAAATAATTTTTTTCAAAAAATCACACCATAAAAATAAAAATATTGGTTCCATAATCTCTAAATAGCAAATTACGTATATCAAATACCCATAATGTTAATCTTATGACAATTTTAACAAAATTAAGGACAAATTTTCTGACACATAAGTGACTTTACATCGAAATCGTTCGAATGCTCAATTACAACAAAACTACCTCGACGTCGATACCTAATAAAAGAATAGTAAAAATCTTGCAACGGCAAAATTTCGTTAAAGTTACGAAAAAAGTTTGAACAGTTCAGCTAAAAAGATGCTTCTTACAATACCAGCGAAAATCAAATCGTGTAAGCTCACATTGATCAACAGGAACTTTTTTTGTCGATTTTTGTAGTTATATTATTAGTCTTTTCAATGTAATAAAATAAAGTTTATTTGAAGAAATCTAATTACCTTTACTTAGAAATTACTAATTATTTAATTACAGCATGCAATAGATCAATTTGATTGAAACAATTATAAAATCTCTTGATCGCGGTTTGATATGCAAATCAGATCATTTGACATATAAATATAAACTCTATATCACACGGAACGAATATTATTATTATAATATTTTCAATTAGCAAATATTGCAAGTTATAATAAAATTCAATTAAATTTGGCAATTATCAGTGAATTTTTTATAACACGAAATATGAATGTAGTACATCTACATCATATACTATAATGGACAAAATAAGTGTGGAAAAAATTCACTAATAATTGTCAAATTTTATTATTTTTTATTATAACTTGTAATAATATTATTTGTAAATTTAATATTTTAAATATAATTTCACAAGTTAATATACATTTATTATAGGTAGATACTATATTTACCATTTATTATTTTACTATTCCTTTACTTGACCTTAAAATGCGATTCGATAATTCAAAGATGATCATAGGAATTACCTTAATTAAAAAAAATTCAAGTAAACGTGTGTGTGTAGTTGGCATGTATTGTAATAATTTTTTTCTAGTCTTGCTTTTGCTCACTCTGGCACGGCACAATGTCAATACTTTCGGGGACACAGAGGTCGATGTTAAAAGTGCTGATGACATAACAAAGAGAAAACCTAAGGTATACATAATGGGAAAAACTCAGAAAAGAAACAAATAAAGGTGGACTCCGAAGCTCCACGACACCCATTCAAGGTGTGAATGATGAGAAACTGATAAAGAAGATGAAATAAGTTGCCCTTTGATGATATCGGAATTTCTAGTGTAAGCTTTTATTGCTTTGAATTGGCTTAGAATTTCGATTAGGAATAAATGAAAACAGATTTTTCACAAATAATGCAAATTGGTTTTCTACAAATGAAAATTATGAACAAAAATAATAAATTTACATTTTTACAAGATCTTCTTACCGCAATGATACAGCAGAATACCGTTCAAAGTGGTTCGCGTATTAACCAAGAAGACGTTCTTGTGGCATCTCTAGAAATGAAACAACGACAATATCTTTTACAATACGCATTCTATTTATTATTTAATTAGCGCTACATTCTTTTACAGAATTTGGCTGTCCGCAGACTTACAAAATCCTTATTTGAGGTGGATTAATCCTCTTACTTAACATGTTTATTTTCATACATTTCATTATAGGTCTCTATGTGTCCTTGTGTTGTTAACCACTGCTCTCCAAGCTGTACGGTCCATCACCAGTCGCCTCCACCCTTCCACTCCCATCTTCTCCAAATCGTCCATCACTCCGTCCCACCATCTTGTTCTTGGTCTGCCCCTAGCACGCTCTTCATTCGGTTTCCACGTCATTATCGCGTTTATTGCATCTTCTTTGTCAGCTCTCAAGACATGTCCCAGCCATCTCAATCTCTGGGCTTTTATGAACTTTACTATGTTTTCTCCGTCCATCATTTCGTGTAGTTCTGCATTTGTCTTTGCTCTAAATTCACCATTGTTTAGTCGCGTGGGGCCTGCTATCGTTCTCAGTATTTTTCTTTCGAAAACCTTCAATTCCTCTTCTTCTCTTTTCGTGATGCATAACAATACGCATTCTACATTCAAAAATGGTTAGTCTTTGGTTGTTATCACGTCTGTAATGCAGACGTTGTGCAGTGCAGACGTAGTCTGTAGTGCAATATTTCAGATATTCTTCCTGCAATTGACGTTTTATTGAGAATTTATAGGAACTCAATTGTAACTCAATAAGATTTAATTCAACCGGGTCAAATATGACCCTGATTTTATATTTTTTTATATAATATCGACGGAAAATTTTTTGTTAAAATTTGTTTTCTAGAATTTTTATATTTTTGATAAAAATTATATTTGTGTGTTATTAACAACCGAGGATTATTTAGATCCGTCACAAATTAAGAATTGTTCAATTTTATTCATTGAAGCCCATTTGGAAACCTACAGTATGTTTTTTTAATAATATATAACGAATTTTGGTAGTTTTAACAGCAGATTAGGTATACTACGACACATTCATTGCGTGTCGTATTCACTTTATACTTTACCGTATTTTATAAATTAAATTTTATGCAATTTTTTTAAGAGCATTTTCAGTATTTTTTGAAATTTTTTTAAATAGAACACTAATTTATTTATTCCATAATTAATAATTTCAATAATCGGTATTTATTGCACTTCTATCGAAATATGTCTCTTTGGTTGCATATCATTGACTATTCAATTCACATGTCATCTGTTAAAAGTGGACTAATCAAAAGCAACATTCGCAATGTCAGAGCCAACCGAAATGAATTATAGTGATACAATTGCACTAGTGGAATTAGATCGACAATTGCACTAGTGGTGCAAGTGATAATTTTATATATAAATACAAAACTTTGCGAATGACAAAAGTTTGTTTACTGGTTGTAATGGAAATGAAATCATGTGTAGCTCAATTTTTTAAATTATAATTTTTTAAAATGAAATTTGTGAATTGAATAGTCTCTCGAATACCATTCGTAGTCAAAGTTTAAGTAGACTATTTTTGAGGTGGTATCACTCATGTTCATTGCGCTTGTGAATAGCACTCGTGCTAACGCACTCGTGCTATTTGTACACAAGCGCAATAAATATTCGTGTACCACCTCAAAAATAATCGACATAACTTTGACTACTTATGGTATTATAAGTGAACTAGCTGGATACCCGGCTTCGCCCGGGGTCTCATTAAAAAGGTGGAACTCTGCCTTTGTCTGAAGTACTTTACTTTAGGCTCTTGGACATAAAAAGAATTTAAATGGGTAGACTGAATAATTATTCAGCAAACTTCGTACCGCCTTAGAATTAATAATAATGTTGTGTTAAGTTATTAGGTGATTCTTAATCTTATAAATTTTATTTTATTTTAATATAAAAAAGTTAATAAAAGTTCAAAATGGAACTAATTCACGTACAGCAAAGCAACCATGTGCTGAATGGGTTGCACTCGCGTCAATTATCTTCATTGAAGGACCTTGCGATACACTATATTTTTGGTTTTATTGTTAGGGGCGAGAATGAATAAAGCGGATGGTTTGCCTACACGTGAACATGCTACGTACAATTGACCATGAGAAAATCAACTACTTTCTATATTCAGTCCACAAACATTCAAGGATTGGCCTTGCGATTTGTTTATCGTCATGGCGAATGCAAGACGAATCGGATATTGAATTCGTTTAAATTCGAATGGCATATCGGTTGGTATCATCGGAATTCTCGGAATGAGAACTTCATCACCCTTAAGTATCGTTGCGTGAATTATATTGCCCATGAGTTTTTTTCACCACCAAACGCGTTCCGTTACATAGCTTTGGTTGGTTCAGATTTCTAAGCATGATGACAACCGAGCCAACTTTTAGTAGTAAATTGTGCGGTGGTAAGCCAGGCACATCCAGTGAGTTTAGAAATTCAGTGGGATAGTTAGTTGCTTCGTCTTCGTTTGTTACACTGTCAATAGATTTGAAGGAATGCAGTGGACCAACAATTTGATTTTGAATTATTATGTTTAAGTCATCTACATCCTTGTTCTTTGCTGCTAAAATTGCTCGTTCACTCAACCAATTGTAATTTTGTGGTTAGCAATGATATCCGGGAACACTTTACTAATTAGCTCGTTCTTCGTTGAGACAAAATTGCAAAAATTCGGCGGAAACGAAATCAATCCGCTCGATTCGTCGACAGGAATACGGCCATTACCGATATCCAGCAATTGTTTAGAGAACTTTTCGGCAGAAGGATCATTTAGCAATGCAACTCGCATGTTTGTCGTCAGCTCAAGTTTTTACATAGCGCCACAGAGTCGATGATTTGAGGCAAGCGTTTATTTCATCCGCAGCGGTCGATCTTGGACAAAGGCAGAGTTTCACCTTTTAATGAGACCCGGGCGAAGCGGGTCTTTGCATTACGGCTTCGTTGTGAAGGATTCGATCTTCTTGCTCGCGGCATTGTAGAGATTAGATTACATTAATTTCCATGTCCATGACTGACTGACTGACTCTTTAATATCTGCCGGTTGTGTCATGTACCAACCTTTAGATATTAAATATTCACCAATCACCGTTCACCATACCTAATCCGTTATGCTTTATTTACATATACACTGTATAAAACATTATTACACTAAATTAATACAGGACCGTATTTACATATAATCATGAAAATCGGTTCAGCCGTTCTCGAGTTATAAATGGTGTAACTAAACACAATTTTGCGACTTCGGACATCTTTTCTTTTTTAGTTTATAGATATGATGATATATATAATTATTTATATATATAATAAATTGTAGTTGGTACATAGGGATTATCAATAGTAATTATTAAGTGCATAAATTGCCGATAATTCTGGCTAAAATGCCGACAGCTTATTACGACGAAAATTTGCACGACGCGAAGCGAGGGCAAATTTTCTCAAGAAATAAGCTGAGTGCATTTAACAATTATCGATAACAATGTATGACGTATTTGTCAGACTATTGCATAAGTAATAAGAAAATTCAAAATTTGCAAAAACTGCGATTTTGATATACGAAATCGATAAGTGCACTTTGCAAGCTTATCGCTTAATTGCCATGAATTGGTTCTAATTTTGACATTTGAGTTATTCCGAATTTTTCTATTGGTTTATAGGTAACTATGTACATACGCGTGCAATAGTCGGTTTAACGAAATCCATAACGTGATAATACAGCCTCTTGTTGAGAAAGCTTAAACAACCTCATTTTTTAAAGAAATTAATGCTTATAAAATTTTTCTTCTTTGATAAAAATCCCTCTTAATACCTTTGAATAGCAATAGCTTGTGTTTGAAGTTGGAAGAATATCTCGATTCGACTATTTCATTGGTCGAAAAATTTTTTCTTTTGGGTTGGTATAATAAATGAACGAACCAATCAGAAGCGCAAAGGACACGAACACACACACACTGAGAAATATATATTAGAAGATTATACAATGTTACGAAAATTCATTTTTGTAACATTTTAAATCTTAAACACAAACATTCTTTCGATACGCCCATGTGTTAAATTTTAATTAAAGTTGAATTTTAATATTTTAGGGTGCACGTGATAACTTAAATCTTAAGATTTCTGAGTATCACAGCTGCATTGGCGGTATCTGGAGTATCACAGTTGCATCGACAACTCTGAAAGACCTTTGTATCAATTACTCGGGTATCATATATCAGTAGATTTGTGCCTAAAACATTAAAGTAATAAATTTTAATATTTTAGGGTGGTTTTCGTAGAATTGTTTGACCATTTTCCCTTCTTTTACTAATAACAACTTTTCAAGAAAATAAATAAGGCAGTCACGTAGATAGGCCGAAGTGGTCAGCTTTGATAGATTTTTGTAGATTAATTTATATACAGTAAAAGCTCCTTATTCGCGGGGTATACGTTCCAAAATTATGCCGCGAATAAGGAAACCGTGAATATGGAATAGTGATTTGTATGGAAATGCAAGGGTTGGGTTCCAAGGTACGAAAATAAAATAAAATAGATAAAAATAAAATCAGTTTAATCACATACCTATCATTATTATTAATTATTATTGTTTGAATTATTTGGTTTAAAATATTTAGTAATTTTTCTTGCTTTGCCGTCTTTAAAATGCCTTTTAATTCCGCATGGTATTCAGCTGTGGCAACTTCAATTTTCCTTTTAAAAGGAAGGTTTCTTTCCAAAACGGGTCAATTTTAATGAAGTGATCTCACAGTTCATTTGCCATTTGGAAACCTGCGGTCTGGTTTTTTAAGGTGATTGTCATCGTATCATTGTAAGATGTTGAAGCTTGAAGGGTTTTAACATTTCCTGCAAGTCAGCTTCACTTAAATCTTCATCGTGTGATTGAAGCAGCTCTTGAACGTCACTCGAATCTATCTGTTCAAAACCATCATGTCCTATTCCATTAGCAATTTGTACAATTGTGTCAGTTAATGTTTTAATTTGTTTAAATCCTCACTTTCACAGACTGTTAGATCAACCTATAGTTTTTCCAATATGATTGCAATGTGTATGCAATGCTTGAGCTCTTGTAACGATTCCTTTATGTTAACAATGCACATTGCTATGTTAAATTTTTCCAGAATTCCATAAAACTCACGTCAGAATCACATTCCATGATATCCAGAATGATTTTAAAGGTTCGCCTAATGTAAAAGAACTTCAAAGCTTGAATTATTCCCTGGTTCATTGGTTGAAGTAAAGTCGTCGTGTTCGGAGGCAAAATATCACCTTAATATTCGGATGCATAGTTTCAAGCTCACAAGGGTGACCCGGAGCATTGTCCAAAACAAGAACCTCCTTGAAGTCTAAATTTTTTCGTTTAAATATTATTATTTAATTTTGAGTTTTGAATATAAATTATAATATTCAAAATCGTAAATTATTAATCCGCGAATAATGAAATTTTCGGCCGCGAATACAGAAAGTGGTCTCAATTTTTCTTCCGCGAATACTGAAACCGCGAATAACGGAACCGCGGATAAGGAGCTTTACTGTACTAGATTAAAGTAAATTAGTGGAAAGAGTTAGATTTGTATAGATTACTTAAGTTCGCCTGTCGGTCGATTTAAGTTAAATTTAAATTTCAAGTAAAACTAAAGTTGGTGCCGCAAATCGCAAGTAAGATGAACATTAAATTTAGGTGCGATGCAACAATTAAACAATTGTTTTTGATGTGCTATTAAATGAATGTACAGTATAATAGCTATCTAATATTAGAAAATTAAATTAAAGGGTAGTCCTAAGGTGTTAAATTTAGTGACTAATATACCATCACCCATAACAAACTATATCGTCCTTCAATCAAATTAAGTCAACAATCCCATCATCGTTCTTCAACTCATCGATAAGTGAAAGACAGTGAAGTGAACCCCCCAAAGGGCCCTTATAGTGCAGACAACAATTAAACATAGTGATTACCCCAAAGTTGGTAAGCCACATTAAATTATAGACTACAGTATATTTTTGTTTGGGTTAGTTTAAGTAGTTTAATTATATTTTTATTGCCGTAGATTTAATTATTGTAAATTTTAAATATTAGTCTGTAAGTTATTAGCTAGGTAATTTTAGTTTCCTTAGTACTGGGTTAGTTATTCTCTCCAGAGAGAATAATTATCCACGTAAGTAATTAAATTTATTTTTAATTTTTTTATTAAAATCTAATACTTAAATTGGTCTTTTATTTTGCAAAGGATGGCAGGTCAAGGTATTAGTGAACCTCCTTCCCCGGCAGGGTCTTCAGAAAATTAATGTTCTCCGGCTTTTGCTAGCACAGGGCCGTCCTAAATTTCCTTAAGAAATTTGGTTATTCCTACAATAATTATTGTTACATCCGAGTAGGTACAACAAAATAATTTTTTGTTAATTATTTATGTAGTTTTAAAGATGAATTTACATCGACTAAATCATGAACTCTACAGTGTTAATGTTTAACGCTGCAAATGGTTTTGACAAACGCAACTACGCCAAGACTGGGATTCACCTTAAAAGTCAATTTTTTTCCGAAATTTGTTTACCAATCACAAATTTTATTTTTTTATCTGTTAATTACACCCTTATCTTTTATAATTCGTTATAAAAACCGAGATTCTGGTATCTTTACTATCGCCACAACCTATTTTAATTTTTATGGACGGGGTTACAGTTCAAAAAGACCAATGAGTAAATTTCCTTGTAAATAAATTTTTAAAGCCGTATTTTTTTAAATGTGTGGGCCGTCTGTAAATTTTATTTTTTTTTACGTTAATTTGACGATCATCTTTCATAATCCGCCACTTTAAAAATGGTCAAAATCGGATGCCGGATTTCTTACCCATCCTCCAAATTGGAAATGCATTTCTGGGTCTGAGGAAATCAATTCCACTTTGAGGATAAGAACGAAACCTTAGGTCATCCAGTAAGTTGTGGAAATTATAATTTTTGTTTGCTACTTTTTTCATTTGACGATGTTGCTGAATGCGACTCTGCTTTTTTGAATGTTTACGCTGGTAATGTGTTGTGAAAAAGGTGTCTACTGGTTAGAATTTCATTGGCCTATCACTTCAACTATATTTTCTTTACAATTTATAATTCAGGTCGACTATGATTTTGTCTTTTTTTGCATTTCCAAAACTTTCCAAAATTAATCTAAAATTTTTGACGTGAATACGTCTTTAAAATCGGTAACGTGTAACGAAAAGTGTAACGGAGGGTGGTGTCCGGATGTCCGGACTAAATAAAGTCGGTAGCATGTTGATAAATTTAAAAGAAACATGTAACGAAAAGTGTAACGAAGGGTGGTGTCCGGATGTCCGGACTAAATAAAGTCGGTAGCATGTTGATAAATTTAATATAAACATGTAACGAAAAGTGTAACGGATGGTGGGTGGTGTCCGGATGTCCGGACTAAATAAAGTCGGTAGCATGTTGATAAATTTAATATAAATATGTAACAAAAGTGTGTGTAGGTGTGTAAAAAATATGCACGACCAATGTTAAAGTCGTTCAATGGTCACCAGAAATTTTTCTCCAATCGGTAAATCCGGGCAAAATGGATGTACCGGGTAAAGACGTATTCACGTAAAACCTCTCCGCCATGTCAGAATATGCCCTCAATAACCGCGATACCACGACCGACCTTTCTTTCTTCTTCTTAAATCAGAACCAGATCTCGTAATATTTTGGGTTGGTAATAAATGAACTAACCAATTAAAGGTGCAAAAGAGTGAAAGTAAAAATTACGTAAAACGTAAAAATAACACTTACAAAATGCAAATCAATTTCTTATATAGAAAATTTTAGTTACCAACTAAAAAAATTATTTATATTATAGGGAAGATATATGCATTTAATGTTTAAAAATTACAATCCATCACAAATGAATATTTGATATTACACTAACTTTAAGAAAGAATGGAAAAATTCGAGTTATGGTATTGAGGTGACTATATTGTATGTGGAATATTAACAGTAATAAATAATAATTACTGTTTTTATATTTATTTTCTTATTATATGCAAGCTATTTGCCACAACATTTTGCATATGTGAAAATGAAATTTTTGTTCGATTTTTAGATTAAGGTATTATTTAGTGCCTATAATAATTGATATTCTTTAGTGACGGGTAAATATAATTCAATTAATGCTGCCATATAACAAATATAAACAAAAGTATACCTAAAAGCAATAAATTCTAATAATTTTTATATTAATCTATCTTATAAAAGAGTAACTAATGTAAATTTAACTATAACATAAAATAAAAGTAAACAATATAACTAGAAAAGTAAATTTTCTTTGGGGTGTTTTGAGCACCCCACCTACCTACTTACGTTACTTTAGACCACCTACCTACTTAAAGGATAATGGATCATCCGTATATATTATTATATAAAGGAAACTTTTCGGATTTTGCAAGTAAAAGTTTAGTTTCGTGAGGAAAATGTCCGAACCAACGCTAATTACCAAAATGGAAGAAATCGTAATTTCGTGTGAAAAGAACGACGAAGAAGTAGGGAAAATGATGAATCAACGGATCGATAAATCCAAAAAGATGCCTTGGCATATTTTGCTTGGATATGGATTGGGTCACGTTTTTAACGACGTTTGTTCATCCTTAATCAATACGTATTTATTACTGTTCATGACGTTAATTTTAAAATTTGGAAGCGCTCAAGCGGGAGTTGTAATTTTGACGGGCCAAATTGCAGATGCGGCGGCTAATCCTGTAGTAGGTGTGCTTTCCGATAAGTTGAGTCACTTACGTTTATTTAAGTACGGGAAAAGAAAAATGTGGCATTTTATAGGAAGCATATTGGTGGGAATATGCTTTCCGTTAGCATTTTTAGATTTAAATTGGTCGTTAATCAATTATATAATTTGTTACGTAATTTTCCAGTTTGGATGGGCCGCTGTTCTAAACTCCCATTTATCGTTAATGCCCGAACTGTCATCCACAAAACGCGGAAGAACAAAATTGGCTACAGTTAAATATTGCTTCACAGTTTTATCCAATATTTTGGTTTATCTAATCACATGGGTTATATTAAACCAAAGCAGTAACCAAGAAGAGGGATTAGAAACTAAGAGCAGCAGTTTCACATACATTATGCTAATATGCTTGATGGTTGGTATTCTGGCGTGTATAGGATTTTACCTTTTGGTTAAAGAAGATAATCCCGTTTCAAGAAATAATAATAACTCTGTCGACAACGTTGATGAAGGTGCAAAAAAGAATGGAGGACTTATCGAAATATTCAAAGATTTTTCATACTATCAAGGCGCGATGGTTTATATGACGACGATGTTGGTGACAAATATGATCCAAATATTTATTCCTTTATATGTGAACCAAACCTTCAAAATGAGTGGGACGGATTTGGTATTAATCCTTTGAGTGTTTACCTAGGAAGTTTTGCGCTTCCTTATTTGTTAATCGATTAATTAAATTATTTAAACGATTGATCACTTATTCAAGTGGATCCATTATTGGCTTAGGGTGCTGCATTTGGCTTTACGCCAGATCAGAAAGTCGTGGATTTGAAAATTGCGAGATATATGCTGTAGCTGTATGTTTCGGGATATCAAGTTGCATTTTGCAAGTAACCAGTTTGGGAGCTATAGCAGACCTCATAAGTGGGAAAAATCACAACAGCTCGGTCGTTTACGGCTTCATGACTCTGAGCGATAAATTGTCCAGCGGTATCGCAGTGTTCATTATTGAATTCTTCAGCGAAAGAGTCACTTCCAAAATGTACTTTGGAAATTCTATCGTAATGGTATGTGGATGTGCCATCGTCTTAGGTCTGCCTTTTATGGTCACTTTGCTAAAGCGTGTTCGTATCAAAAAAGTTCCAGTTCCAGTTCCAACAATATCAGCAGATCAGCTTGAATTAAACTGTTGTGTCGTACAGATAGATAAAACAGATGAAATGATTACGTTAGGAACCTCTTGATTTGTATGATTTTAAGACTATGTAATTAGGAGCGACTCCCCAAGTTTCATCTATCCAGTCCCTTCTGGATAACGACATTTAGTTAAGATACAATTAGAACGAAAAAATGCAAATATATTATCATGATGTAAAAATAAATAAAAAATATGTAATAATTGAAATGATTTTTGTAATTTATAGACATGGGAAACAATAAACCTTTTAATTTAAACAATAAAAGTTGTTTTGCTTATTAAATGTACTTCAACATGGGGCGAATAAGGTGCAATTTACCTCAACAAGGGCACGTTTGAGAAAATTATTATGCGACCTTTGACGTCACTTTTTAATTAATTTTTCTAATTTCTCCAAATTCAAATTTTATTTATTTATTTTTTTATTTAAATTATATACTATTTTTATTATTTATTTCAAGTACATAAATACAAAACCACAGAAATACAGAACCGGTAGTATACCGTGAAGCATACCCGGGTTGACAAAGAAGCGTAATTTCGCGGTTCAAACCCTGCTTGCATTAGATACACTGCTGTGATCAAAAACCTATATCGATCTGTGAACTAAGGGGAAGGCATGATACCACTCCATGAATTATACTCCTGGTAAGTTTGTCTTGGCTGGGGACCGGATATAGCACATGAAAGAAGAATAAATACAAAATACATTTTAGAAGAAATCAATACAACTTATTTTAATGCAGAATTTGAAGTAGTAACATTTTTAAACGACCAAAGTCGATGCTTCTCAATTTTTGACAATTACCGCACATTAACTTTATCTCTAATGGTTGTGGTGTATTCGGTTGGTAATTGGATAGGCAGAATCGGAGATAATTATTTTTATATTTTGACGTGAATACGTCTATAAAATCGGTAACGTGTAACGAAAAGTGTAACGGAGGTGGTGTCGGATGTCCGGACTAAATAAAGTCGGTAGCATGTTGATAAATTTAATATAAATATGTAACGAAAAGTGTAACGGATGGGTGGTGTCCGGATGTCCGGACTAAATAAAGTCGGTAGCATGTTGATAAATTTAATATAAATATGTAACAAAAGTGTGTGAGGTGTGTAAAAAATATGCACGACCAATGTTAAAGTCGTTCAATGGTCACCAGAAATTTTCTCCAATCGGTAAATCCGGGCAAAATGGATGTACCGGGTAAAGACGTATTCACGTAAAACCTCTCCGCCATGTCAGAATATGGCCTTTTAACCGCGATACCACGACCGACCTTTCTTTCTTCTTCTTAAATCAGAACCAGATCTCGTAATATTTTGGGTTGGTAATAAATGAACTAACCAATTAAAGGTGCGAAAGAGTGAAAGTAAAAATTATTTTGTAGTTTTCGTAATATTTATAAGGTCGATAACATCAAACTGATGGATTTAAATAACCTGTAAATTAAAAGAAAGCAATCCCTTCCAATGAATATAAAATGTCCTTTAAATTATTAAAAAAAAAAATTAGCAAAATAAAAATGTTTACAATTAAATTTTATTTATTTCATTTATAAATAATATTTATATTTTTTATTATATTAGCTTACCGCGTTTTCTTTATTCATAATATAAATAATTATCACTGGGGTAATCAAAATTCTAGTTTTAGCGCAAGAGGACAAGAAAAACATTGGAAGATCGTTTAATTTTGGAGGGGTGCAAATCGAAAATGGTAAAAATCAGTTTAATGAGTTTAGTAGTTTAAGTCGAGTATATATACAGTAATAAGATAAAGTACCAAAAAAATTAAGAAAGATTAAATATTTTGAGAAAAAATAATAAATTTTGGCGACGAAAATGAAATTCTTTGGACAGTAGTCAATATTGTTAAGAGCAATTTCAGTGAACTTGAAGTTATCCCAATGCTTTGACAACACAGCACAGTGAAGTTAAGATAATTTTGGAAAACTATGAAATGTAAAAATGAATGGTTAGGAAAGTGGAAACAACTCCAACAATCATTATAAATAATTTAAGATTATTTCCAAAATTTTTATTTTAACAGAACAATACTATTATGCCAGACTAACAATATTTAAAGGAGCGATAATTTTTGGCTTTTTCAATTTTTGAATAAAATAAATATACAGTTAAGTCACGAAATAGTGAATTCTATCTAGTGAACTATCGAAAATAGTGAATGCAAAAATTAAACATTAAGTTTGACCCATTTGACCCCTATAAGGTAGTATTACGAACGTTAACCCTGATACTGTAAACTGGGTTATAATTAATTCGTGGCGTTAACACGAGTTTGAATTACGTAATTTATAGGGATTTTCCCCTAAGATGCAGTATTATATTTACATCTCATTTAACTCGCAACGTTAGTTCTTTTTTTACAATAATATGTTCAGGGTTCCCACTCCACTGGAAAACCTGTAAGTCTAGGAATTTCAAGTCGTGCAAATTTTGTTATGAAAAGTTAGGGAACTTTTAATTTTTAAGCAAAATTCAGGGAAATTAACACTTTGGGTAAGAGAAAAGTCTTTAAAACATCAAAAAAAATCTAGTTAAAAAAATTATGAAAATTATATCATAATGTTGGGATGTTTTTCATTTAGTCGATCAATATTTAATTTTTAAATTTACCAAATATCGAGAAGAACCATATGTGTTTATTGCAAATTTTGTAAATACTAAAATAGTAAACAACCCCAAAAAAGTGAAAGGTCTTTGCTATATTTACTCAACTGTATATTATAACATAATAAAATAAAGTATGTACATTATTTCAACCTTAACAATTTTAAAAAGCAATATTTTTGGGTTTTCCAATATTTTTTGCTAAACTATTTGATAAACGTTATCATCAAAAAAAGAAAGTACAATAAACCAATTATTGTAAACTATAAATATAAAAAAAAGTGGATTTCACAGGTCAAATTTTAACAATTTTATTAATATTAAACTATTTTTATATTACACTACACTTTGATTTCACTACGGGCCTGAACCAAAATCTAATTTATAAACATTTTACAGAATCTAAAGCAACTATGTATGGCCTCCTGGAGTATAAAAAAAAGTTATGTCTTTCTGCCAATGTAATTGATTAAGTAAATAAATAATTGTTAACTCAACTTAGTGTTTATCTGAAAGAACCTTCAAATAGGCACATCAATAATTTCAATCATATATTCAAGACTCATTCGAAGAAAGTAGTTTTATATGGGGGGGCGGCAAAAAAAACATATATCGTTATTCACAAGAAAACTAAAGCAGTGTCATATAGATAATTAATATTCAGCCTTCCGACAATGGGATTTTAGTGAAAGTAATTGCCACGTCTTGCCATTTTAATCCTCAAATTTCTCTACGAGAAACAGAAACCTCTACATTTTTTCATTTGCTTTCATTTCTGGATCTCTTACATTGTTTTTATACAGCATTCTTTTAAAACCGCCAACTGTGCGTCTTTACGACCTATTAGTTAAAATTATTAAAATTGATAAGTAGGAATTGCGGAAAGTGTTAACGTTGACTGATAAACTTAAAATTGTGAACACGTTCGAGAGCAGGAAATCGAGAAATAAAATATTTACTTATATTACTTATATCGATTCTGGTTAAGTAAGAAACCTCCATAAGCGAAAAAATATTCCGGTCTCTTGAACTCTCGCTTATCCAGGTTTGACTGTATATATAATGCTAACGGTATTGCCTGTTTTTATAAATACCTATGTATGTATTATGCAAAAAGTAGCTTAAATTTGCAGAATTAGGAAGATTGACCTTCAGTAATAAATTTATAATATTATTATTAGTTTTTGAGTTTGTTATCTATTCATCTATTTTAATTATTGATACGGCGCCCAAAGACAAATAAATGAATATAGCTAACTTCACGAGCCTTAAAGATAACATGTATGGTCATATTTTGATAAAAATAAGAAATTAAAAGAAATGACAGAAAGGACAGATGCATTCATACTAACCACAAATACAAATTTGTATATTATTGCAATAACTATGAAGTGACCTTCGCAGTTTTTAACATATATTTTTACAGCCTTATAACTTTTAATTACTTCATGTTTAAAAAACATAATTATAATACAGCACACGTTTTAGATAATATGAGATAAGGTAAAAATTAAGTGTCATGCAAAAGTAACAAAGCAAATAAGGACTAAAGTGCTAGCAAGTAACTGCAACGCAGGGTTTATTTTCACCCAATGACATTTTTCTAATGCAGAGGTATACACTTCAAGTCCAAGCGATTTCAGAACTTTATTTTTACACTGGGCTTCTCAGAAAACATACAGTTTCGCGTGTTCTTTCAAGTTTGCATTAAATGGTTGTATGTTTGTGCAAACACTTGCGACACTTCTTCAAGAGACAAACTGTTAGAGAAAAAAATTTTTCTTGGTATCTATAATAGCTTCGAAATCAATATTGTTCGTTTGGACTTACTATTAGATAGGTATTTAATAATCAATTAGCATTGTAATGTGGTTTTTGGACTTATAGGTTATAGGTACTACTTTGGTACTATCTACCATCAAGTCGCATAATTTAATCGATTTTATAAGATTAGATTAATAACATTATTTAGAAAAATATTAAAAGATATCATTTTTGCTATATACGAATCTATGTATGTATAATATAATAACGCAGGTGGTACCAGCGTTATCGCATTTTTACATCCGATAATGTGATACAATGACATTTTTAATTCACTACATCTTGGGATATACTATATCTAATTGTTTACATCAATATCATCATCAATATTACATAACTATTATATGTATCTATATGTATTGCAATGATATCTTTATATTAAGAAATTACGTATATACCGATATAGCAGTAACAAGCCTATTTACCTACCTATATGTACTTATTAGGTATTTGTCTGCTGTTAAGAAAATAATTAGCACCAATAATAATAGTATATATATTTTTTATTAAATTACATAATATTGTTCAGCTTGGAAATGCATAATATACCTACTAATAAAATGTATAATGTAGTAGGTACTTATTATAATATCAAGACACTGAAGTACTTTGACACAGATAGGTAACTATTTAACCATCCAAAATAATTTAAATATATTATCTATAGTTAAAGATTAGGAAATAGCCAAGTTCAATGTATAAATAATTTTTTAGTATTATTATTCATTATTAATATCTCTCATCATTAAAAATGAATGTCGGACAAACAACTTGCCGATGCTTCAGGGGTATTTGATGTTGACCTTGCTTTTAACATAAATAGTAAGCAATAGATAAGTTCAGTTCAATTCTCTCGCAAATTTACTCAAGTAGAAATCCAAGATGAATAATTTTTTGGTGTTTTTGTTATATATTTCGAGTGTTTTATGTGGTAGTTTAAGGGAAGAATTTACCTGGACTAGAATAAATTATGTGTCAAGAAATGCACGGCATGGACCGAGGCCTGGCAATAATGCTGATTTTATACCAATAACGTTCCTGGAGAATCAAATTCAGTTATTCAGAGCGCAGAACCTACAAGAAATGATTACATATTCGGTGAGTTTATTTTCAAATTATTAATCCTCCAAGTTAGTACCTTATATAATTTTCTATTGTAATCATTCGAACTCCTAGAGAGAATGTTTTAATTTTTAGTATTACTTATTGAAAACAAAGTTTTCGTATTCAAGGTTGTAATTTTATTGCCTAATTTTGTACTAGCTTATAAGAACGTGGTTCAGTTCCTAGAAAAGTACATATAAAATAGTTTTTTACATGGCCGTAATGACATTGTTTTTGAAAATTCTAAAAAAACAATGCATTTTATCACACACATATATTTTTTGCAATCGAGGATAAGTTCTTGTACTTTGGACCGCTTACACCGCTATCTTCAACCCTCCCAAAGTTATCAATTAAATAAGGGATATGATTACACCAAAAGTAATTTTATTAAAAAGTAGGTACTTAACAACTCACTAATAATAATTTAATAAATTATTTAAAAGAATATTTACAACAAGTATCATACGTATATGGGCCACTTACAGTATAGATTGAACCATTTTGGAACTTTTTTTTATTACTGCCACCCATAGACTATTAGAAAGAATGGACACAGCTATTTACATATTTTAGTGTAACCATGATCATGTGACCAAAACCGTGTTTTTGTTTTGAAATGCTTGTTATGATCTACAGTACATTACACCTGTTAATAGGGTTAGGTTGTCCGCATTTCAAAAAATTTATTTTTATCTTGAAAAAATATAGCTCCGTTATAAATTTATACTGCTGAATATGTTGTGTATAGTGTGTAAAAAGTCAAAACTTAACGAAGAAGTTGTTATTTTTCGTAGGTAAGTAAATTGTTATAATGTATACTATTTCAGTGGCGCACAATAAATTTTGTCCATTTCGAAGTTAAAAGAATTTCATCGGCATGTCTAAACAGATTTAGAAAATAAATCTGTTTGTATAAAAATGATTTTTTTTCAATGCGAAAATATGACATTATTTTCACACCAGTGCGGATATAAGCATTATTGCGATATTCAAATGACAATCAAAATGTCTTCATTATGATATGAAATTATAAAAATTTTATTTTATTTTTTAAAAAATAAATTTTATTCGTTGTTTATATATTGAAACCTAATTTTAAGGTTGAATTGAAACATTGAATCCGAGTACCTGCGAACCCACGCGCACGCCTGTGGCATACAAAACAAACAATATGACTTTGTTTACCTCCCCGCCTTTCTTATCAATGCTGAACGATGGCATCAAAACGTTATGTGTATTCGAATACAACATGCTGTGTCCATTCTTTCTAATAGTCTATGCTGCCACCCTTTTCGAGTAATATTCGGTTGAAGTTATTAAATTTGGTTCATTAAAAGTCAGCATTTAAAATCTAGCTACCTTAGACAATATCAATAATTGCAATTGTTTTATCCTTCTGTCATAAAATTACCTGTAGTTCGATTATTTATTGTTTATTATTGATAAGTGTTCGTGCACACGTTGATAATAAGATTAAATTTAAAATTTATTGTATTAATAAATTAAATTATCAATATATATTTGAGTATCTTAAACAATATTACTAATTGAAAAAGAAGTGAAAATTGAATTACTTAAATTATGCAGTTTTCAAATTTAGAAGCTTTCGACATGTTAATGGTATTGGGAGAATGTAGGCAAAATTTCAGAGCTTCTGACGAGTTTATGTTGAAAGATATCCCCAATTTCGAAGATTGGTAGCACGTATTTGTACCACAGACCAGGTTCAACCAACGAACAATCGCGGAAATCGTATTACAAGATATGTACGTGGTGAAAGGGAGACCGATATTTTTGCTGCTGTAATGGTTGATCCGCATATTTTAACCAGAAGGCTTGCAAGGGATTCTGGAATTAGCCAATACTCTGTATGCAGAATTTTTAGAAATCATGAATTTTATCCATACCACATTCATATGCACCAAGAATTGAATAATAACGATTTTCAAAGTAGAGTCATTTTCTGTAATTGGTTATTAAATCAAGAGCTCCACTTTCCTAGAAAAGTTTTATGGACTGACAAAGCTACTTTTAAAAGTACTGAAGAAGTCACCATTCACAATGCGCATTACTGGTCGCAAACAAATCCTCATTGGCTGCGAACTATTGATAATCAACATCTTTGGAAATATAACGTGTGGTGTGGTATACTTGGAGGAAATATCATAGGCCCTTATTTTTTTGAAGAAACTCTTAATGGGATACGATATGGCGAGTTTTTACGTAACGACTTGATTGACTTATTGGAAGATGTTCCTCTTGCAATGCGAGCAATAATGTGGTTTCAGCAAGACGGCTCCCCAGCTCATTTTTCATTGGTTGCCAGAGACACGGTAAATCAATTATTTCCCAATCGATGGATTGACAGATGAAGCACCATAGCGTGGCCTTCAATGTCACCAGATTGTACTCTCCTAGATTTCTTTCTTTGGGGCCGGATCAAGGACATTGTTTATGTAGAAAAACCTACAACGAGAGATGATATGAAGCTGAGAATTCGCAATGCCTGTCGGTCATAAAGCACCGAAGAAGTACTTAAAGCCGCTGATGGTGTAACTAGAAGAGCTCAACAGTGTTTAGAAATTTTGAACACTTGTGATATTATTATTGTGACATGACATTTTGAACACTAACTAGATTTTAAATACTGACTTTTAATGAACCAAATTTAATAACTTCAATCGAATATTACTCGAAAAGATTGCAGTTATAAAAAAATTTTCTACAAAAGTTGCTTGTTTTTAAAGATTTTTCAACGATACCACATTTGATATGGTGCCATTTAAAATTTTTACATTCTGGACATTCTGAAGTCATCCACTGGATCCCGATTTTCCGGAAAATAATATCACCATTCGATTCTTTACTACGGCTTTTGTGATAAATTTTTTTGGCGCAACTCTCTACGACTAAACGTTTTTGAAAAAAAATTACTGATGCGGGTGGTTTTATTCACCCTGTAGATGTTTCAAATTCCAGAATATATACCAGAACAGTTTATGCTGAAATTACTATGTTCCATCTGAAATAAGAATGCATTAAAACTTTGTACTAGAAATATGACTTTTCAATGTGATTGCTTACAATGTATGCAAGTTTACACTGCTGAAATATTATTTGCGATTGTCATTTCACAAATTCAATATTAACAAAACCAGCAGTATACCGCAAAGTATACACCGGCCGACTAGGAAGCGAGAGATCGTGGTTCAAGTCCTGGTCGCGTCGGATACGCTGCTGTGATCAAAAATCCAATATCAATTTTTAGACTGTAGGGAAGGCAACGGGAAATCACCCCATTAATTATAATCTCCAGTAAGGTCAGCTTGGCTTCGGCTAAGCTGATCGCCTACCCACTGTAAAGTGTATGGTATTCGAAGAACGAAATAAAATTTCAATGTATTCGATTTTTTGTAAATCATTCATTTTGTAAGTTTTTTAAAAGTTAAATACAAAAATTTAATTTCTCTTTTGGTTTTTGAGAAACCATTTCTCATAATACGTAAGTTTAATAAATAAAATTTTTAAGTTGACATTCGCCTTAATTTATTAAATTTTCCTGTGTGAATCTTACTTCGCATCAGAAGCGACCCTACAAATTTCTACTGCATTCTTGTGCATGCGAACAATGGGTTCTATTCTGTATATCCATATATTGAACTACTAAATAACCTTATAAGCTTGTTGTGTGCATTTTTGAAATACCTATGATACATAAGTTTATATATAAAACTTTTAAAGCAAGTTTAAATGTGTAATTTGATTTTAATTTTGGAAATATAATAAACTTATACAATTATAGCATAAAACCTACTAAAACATTACCCGATTGGTAGGTAGGATTAAGGAAATAAAAGTGTATGATATAATATACTTAAGCCTAGGTACTTATTGAAATCTTTTTATTAATTTGTTCAAACAATAATTACTAATTTATTGTTATGTATTTTAGAAAACAACATTCCAATGGGAATAAATCGCTGGCGCAATAAATTATTTGTGACCGTTCCTCGACGGCGACTAGGTGTCCCATCTACATTAAATTACATTTGGATCAATAGTACTGAAAGACATAATGTACCATTAATTCCATATCCTACTTGGGAGAGAAATCAACTCCCACGCTCATCAAATAGTCGTGAAGTACGTCTTGTATCAGTTTATCGTTTAGCTGTGGATCCTTGCAATCGTTTGTGGATGGTGGATACTGGACTTCTAGAATTGCCAGGTTAGATAAAAATTATATTTTGAGTAATAAAAAGTAATGATTAACAATTGATGAAACCGTTCCAATTATTAAATACATTGTCAATTTTTTGAAATATTGTATATTTGAATATACTATATTTTTGCAGTTTTGCACTGCAAAGTGCCTGTACTACCAATAATGTAGATAGGTACTAAATGATTTTACCTCGAACTTCTCTTACAAACAATAATGATTTAATATTTCTGTTAAAGATGAGATCACTTTCCTACGAATCTTTTAGTACGTTTTTTTAGTGTAGAAAGTATTACCTGAAGTTACTTCAATGATCGTTGATTTGAATTATTTGTAATTGATTTAACTAACTGATTGAATTAACTAGTGAAAAAAATAAATTTAATAATTTTCATGTTAAGTGAAATTTTTTCACTTTTTTTGAAGTCTAATATTTTTGCAAGTCAATAAATCAATTATTATAAATAATTTTTAAAAAACATAGAATCTATCTTTACATTGTACTCAATCCGCCTGGGTAATGGACATTAGTGGATTTTATCTTTCTCAAAAACTGTTGTGTGCAACTTCAAAATTATTTCAAATATTTTTACCGTTACAAAACGATATTGAACGTGTTGGTAAAATTTTGCTAAAAAGTTATAGAACTTATATTTTTATTTATATTTATTGAAGAATTTTGAGAAAACATGGTATTGACCCATATTATTTCATTTAGTCCAGAACTACAAATGATAATTGAATTTGATAAAATTTTATCTTTCTTAAAAAACTTTTCGTTCATATTTAAAATAATTCGTGACATTCAACAAATTATGTTGATGTGTCAGTATCAATGTTAAATTTATAAAAATCAAAAAATTAGTTCACTGTCGTTTTATTAAAAAATTATATATTTTTCACTAGTCAATCTTTAAATACAAGTTTTCAATTTTATTATCGGTCTAGGTCTAACTGATGAAATTCTTTAAATCGAAATGTGATTGATCAATAATGATCGAAAATATTCGTTTAAAAATACGTAGGGGAATAAACTTACTAATTTATAAACTCAATTGAAATTTTACATAACTTGAAAATTATAAAATTCCAAATTACTAAATTATTTGTACTATATAAATTTCAATTATACGATTTATGAATTATTATGTATATAATAATAAATTTAATCATTTTCAAGTTTAGTTGACTATTAATTGATTTTATAAATTTGTAAATTTTGATCAACCATGTTTCAATTTATAGTATCTCATCAGTTAAACCTAGACCGATAATTGAATTCAAAAATTAATTTGTATTTGAAGATTAACTGGTAAAGAAAATACACAATTTTTAATAAGCTGACAGTAAATTATTTTTTTAACATTTTACCAATTTATAAAATCAATTAATAGTTTACTAAACTTGAAAACTTATTAAATTTATTATTAAAACAATTATGTATATAAATTTATTACTACAGCTTAATGAAAGTTATGTATTAAAAATTAACAAGCTAAAATCAGTAAAATGCAAATCAACTTAAAATTTGAATTTTAAACAGCTGTTGTTTTGCCAAATGCCTGATTTGCTTTAGAAAAATTTAATAAATAACATCGTTCTTCTGATTTTTTGCAGCAGAAACAATAAACTAAAATATATCGTTGCTCTGCTTTATTTATAAAAATTAGAAATGTTCAAAGAAAACTATAAATCACTTACACGATCAGTATTAATTCGTTAATAGAGGTGTGTAAGCAAATATTAACTACGGTCAACCTTAGAACATTAATTAATATTTCACCGTGTTGAAACTATGCTGTTAATTACTTAAAATTGATTGAGTATGATTTTTATAGAGGTAAATAAAAAAATTATACATGTTAAATGCAGTTTTGTATTTAAATGGTTTATATGTACAACATGTGACGTATTTAAAACCTAAATACATTATAATTAGTTATTTAACATTTGTGGATTGTTGGTGTTAATGTATTTTTTATAAATTAACAAAGTGGAAATTTTCAAGGCAGACCGCTTCAGTGAGTATTTGCTACCAATAGCACTATAATGAATATTGGATGCTTGGGGGTTGTTGGTACAGCTATCAATTATTTTTTTAAATGTTTCCTGAAATAATTTTCCCAATCTAAGTGAAAATTTTTAATTAGATTATTTCACAAGTTAATAAACGTTTAAATATTTTTTTTAATATTCTATAAATAATCCACAATTAAAAATTGGTATTTACACAGTTTTCTATATGCCTACCTAGTACCTAACATTTTCTTAGTAATTAAATATAATATGTACATATTTTAAAATTAAAAAGATATTAAGCAAGAAATCACATATCACGTGAATTCGTGAAGGCCACGAAAATACAAATTTACTTCTACTGCAGCAAAATTAAATTGATGAAAATGGTGTATATTAACTTGAATACATGTTTCCATAAGTCTGGCTATTGACCCTCATACGCATTGGGAAATTCCAGGCATGGTCTTTATAATTTCAACACTTTAATAACGCGATCTTATCATTATTAACTGTAGTGGCATAAACAAGATCGTGTAGATGTCCCAGAATAAAAAATTGAGTGGATCATAATCTGAGAAGAATTTTGTATTACATATTAAATATGTGTTATAGCTCTAAAGAAATGATGATGTTTGGTGTTTTACGAAACTCTGAACATCATATAGCATGCACTATTTAGTAGATTACATCAACTTGTATATGTACTTGTAAATTGATCACATGGATATAATGCAGATAGGGTAGAGAAGTAGGGTGTGAATGTAGTTGCTGCACGACTTTCCTAGCAAAAGAACAAGGGCTTTCAATTTTTTATACTCAAAAAATGACTTGTTTGGAAAATTTTAGTTTTAGGATGATGTGCAACTGCATTGAAAGATTTTCTATTCGAGTAAGCGTATTTGTCGTCTTTACAATGTTTCTTATCGTTCTGACTTAAAATTGTAATAATTTTGAGAAAATTGTTTTTACCAATAAGTATGTGCAGGGTGAAAAGTGACATCTATAAGTGGGGCCAAGTGTCATTTCTGCTTGACACAACAACACAATTTTTTAAAATCCAGATACGCGTTCACATAGAAATCACTCATTCGTTTATTAAAATTGTGATTTTAATAATGATTAGAAGACATTATTTTGTAACTGTTAATATTTTCATTTATATTTTCATAAATACATAAAATTTACATATAATTATGAATGCTTGACTATAGTTTTGCTAAATGTGTTTTTTAATGTTTTCACACTTTTTCATGTGTCATGTTATCAGTTTTGACCTTTAAAAGTGTTTTATTTGAATTTCTTAACAAAATTTAATAGACAATACTAATATGTACATAACTTCTTTAAAAACTTTTCGAATATCTCAAGTTTATTTTTATATGAACTATTTGCTTTGTATGGAACTTTTTACCTCGTTATGGCCAATTTCTTCACTCAAGTTAGCTAACTTCAAGTTAAATTGATGAAATAACCAATCAGATGATTGATTTATTTGTTTTGTTGTCGTCTGATTGATTATTTCGTCAACTTAACCTGAAGTTCGCTACTTGTAGAGAACCATGAGTGAAGAAATCGGGCATTACTGGGGTGAAAATTGCTAGTCGATAACCTAAAGTCGTTAACAAACATGAAAATATTTCCTTTATTCTAGGTCTTATACTGAAAATTAATGAATGAAAAATCGAGGGGTCAACCGCTAGAGGAAATCGTGTACAATTAACTTCACATAACGTAATTCATGATAATTCTGCATACTTTTCGTACTTCATATAATTCAGCAGTAATTCACGGGATTCCAAAATTTGAGCAATGGGGGGTCCACACCCCCCCGGATCAAGTAGTTTATTTTTTATCATTAGTAAACTGAAAATTTCCCGTTGCAGAGGCACTGGAAGGTGTTCCACACTCTAGACCCCCCCGGATTAAGTAGTTTATTTTATATTTTGTTGCAGAGATCTGCCTCCTAAGGGGTACGGAATTTATAATTAACTGTCAAATTAAGAATTAAACACATTTACCTGACCATAGCTAATTTTAATAAACTTGAGATATGTTTAAATATTTAATTCACTTTAATAATAATAAATTATCTAAACCGGGAGTCTGGGGTGGACACCCTCCAGTGCCTCTGCAATGGGAGATCTTCGGTTTACTGCTGATAGAAAGTAAACTACTTGGTCTGGGGTTCTGCATGTTCTGCAATGTTTTCATTCCAAAATTTGTGCACTGGAGGTGTTCCACACCCCAGACCCCGGATTGAATAGTTTATTTTTATCAGAAGTAAATTGAAGATCTTCCGTTTCAGAGGCACTGGAGGATGTTCCACGTGAAGTACTTCATGTACTTCATGAGATGTGTACAAAAACTTCACCAGCGGTTAACCCTCGTGAAAAATGTTATAAAATTGCTATAAACTGCATAAAATTGCATAAAATGCTATATAAATTGTTTAAATCTAAATAACTGTTAGGTAATAGCCGGAGCAATCTTTATGTAAGAAAATTTTTTGTATTTTTTAAAAATTGTATAATAAAAGAGAATTTCTATAAAACAATGTGTATTCGAAACATTTAATGAAAAGTGAAAAGTGGAAATTATCTCCCCATTCGACCTTGCGTCTTCAGGATGAGCCGTAATCCGTATTTTTTAAAATAATCCTCATTCTTGACGACGAGTACATTTTGTAGGTACTATATTATATAATTAAAATATGTTTTAAAATTAATTTAAAAATAAACAAGTTAGATAATTTAATAGAATTTATTATAAATTAGCCAAATTTTCCAATTTACTTCAAAAATTCAAAAAATTGGTTTATTTACATTTCATTAAAGATTTTTACACACATATAACTCCAAAATTCAATGAACTGTTCAAGTCTATAAATGAGAAAAATAAATTTGAAATATTGATAGTGTTAAATGGGGATGTTGCATGGTATCGAATTTAGTGATAAATCCTATTAATTATTGAAAATAATATCAAATGAAATTTATAACCAAAATAAAAATTTTTGAAATGCGTTCTGCCCTGAGAAAATCAAATTTGAAATTCAAAAATGAATCGGTCAGCCAGGCCCCTGACGTCAGACGCGTTATCCCGAACGTTTTTATGGAAATTTTACAACGTCGCAAAGACCTGACAGTTAAATATTTGACTTGTATTTGACAGTTGTAAACAATGTAACGTTTACCATTTAAACTATATTTTTAATAATATATGTATATTTATTTTAATACAGGGTGGTCAACTAAGGAATTCCGATTTAAAGAAAATAAAACAAAAACTTTCAAGTCAATTTTAATTTTTTTTTTACAAATAATGTTCAGCTCTTTGGAAATTCATTTCTTAAAAATTACGCTCTCCAAATGTCCACCGTTTTTCTGCTGGCACTCTTCGAGTCGAACCCCGAAATTTAGAAAAATGAAGCCCATTTTCATCTGAACGGCTATGTAAACAAACAGAATTGCCGGTATTGGTCTTCAGAAAACCCCAAACAGAAACATGAAACTCAATTGCATAGTCTGAAGGTCACAGTTTGGTGTGCAATACACGCACAAGGCATTATTGGCCCGTACTTTTTCGAAGACGGACGCGGCCGAGCAGTAACAGTGGATTCTGATCGTTATGTGGACATGTTGAACAATTTTTTTGAACCAGCCCTTCAAGACTTTGATGGATACAATCGGGACACTTGGTTTCAGCAAGACGGGGCCACTTGTCACACTTCAAATCGGTCTTTACCTGTTATTCAGGCGCTTTTCCTGAAAAATTGATTTCTCGGCGTGGAGACCTTCCATGGCCCCCAGAAGCCCGGACTTGACACCTTGCGACTTTTACTTATGGGGATACCTCAAAGTGTAGTCTACCGCAACAATCCCCGCACTCTAATTGCGTTGAAGGAAAATATCCGCCAGGAAATTCAAGCCATCGGTCCAGAAACTTTGCGACGTTTTTTTCTAAATTTCGGGGTTCGACTCGAAGAGTGCCAGCAGAAAAACGGTGGACATTTGGAGAGCGTAATTTTAAGAAATGAATTTCAAAGAGCTGAACATTATTTGTAAAAAAAATTAAAATTGACTTGAAAGTTTTTGTTTTATTTCTCTTTTAAATCGGAATTCCTTAGTTGACCACCCTGTACAAACTGTAGTCACAAGCAATTATAAGAAAAATGGTTTATTTCGAGTTTTCTGTGTTTTTATTAAAATTCATTTTCAATTTCGACACAAACTATTTATAGGTTACAGTATCAAGACAAACTGCATTTGCTGTGTTGCCAGTTCTTGAAAAATAGTTTGTGACGTCATTCACTATAAAATCACTTTTATAAAATTTTTGAGAAAACTGAAGGTCTCCTGTACTTTTTATCTATGCAGTTCTGTTTACACTTAAAGTTTATAAAAAAAATACTTCAAAAATCATGCAACATCTCTATTCTATTCAAATACTGAGATTATTATGTAAGTATTAGGAAAAATTTTCTAATCCATAATAATAAAGATAAATAATAAGATCTCAATATGGAAAGATATAGGACCAAAAGATAAAAATCCAACTCGAAATAAGAGGTTTGAAAGACAAAAATGAGGAAATAAAATATGAAGAGCACGAAATAAGAAATAGATGAAGAGAACACTTTCGAGAATTATTGAATGTTGAATCAGATCCAGAAACTGGAAGAAGGGATGAATTTGAAATGTTGGAAAGCGGTAAAGAAATAGAAGAAGAAAATGAACCAACTTAGCAGGAATTCCCTGACACAATACCAAAAATGAAGAATAACAATACTTCGGGAACTGATAATATAAATGCGACACTATTGAAAAACGGAAATATAGCAGTAATGAAAAGAATGTACAATCTGATAATGGAAGTATGAAAAAGTGAAAAGATGCCAGTACAATGGACTGAAGTCGGTTTGATACTGATATACAAGAAAGAAGACAACAGAGACTGTCATATTGGTACTGACTGAATATTAATCAGATTGATAGTACATGTAAGATTACAAGAGCATATTGAGAAGGAGATAGGAGACTACCAGCAGGGATTCAGACCCGGTAGATTAAGAATGGATGCATTGTTCATAGTAACACAGATTATGGAAAAAACACATGAGTATGACATAGACATTGAAATGTTGTTTGTGGATTTTAAGCAAGCTTTCGACCGCGTAAACAGAAGACAGCTGATAGATAAAACGGTAAGTTGGAAGATTCCAAGGAAACTGATTGCTTGGTACGGATGACACTAGACAGATCGACAGCAATAGTAAGAACAAATACCGATGATTTCTAAATCAACTCCGGAGTGAGACATGGAGATGCGTTGTCGGCTACCCTGTTCAATATAGATTTTAATGGCAAGAACACACAGAGCCCTAGAGGAAACATTTAAAAATATAGAACGAGAAGTTCGCAAAGACGGATTTATGGTGAATAAGAAAAAGACTTCTTCTTCATGTGCCATATCCGGTCTCCCGGACATTGGCGATTCAACAGCCGAGGCCAAGATGAATTTACCAGGAGTATAATTCATGGGTGGTTTCCCGTTGCCTTCCTCATAGTCCACAGATCGATATTGGACTTTTGATGGCAGCAGTATATCTAACGCAAACAAGGTTCGAACCACGAGCTTACGCTTCGTAGTCGACTCGTGTATGCTTCACGCTAAACTGCTGGTCAATAGGAAAGACTAAGATAATGAAATATAACAGAAAAAAAGAAGACTTAAAAGCGACAAGAATTCTAAACTACACTTTTAAAGTGATCAGAAAGACTAAATACCTTGAAATACAGATAAATGACATCAATGAGAGAGGAGAAATTGTAAAGGATAAGTGATGGCAGGTAGTAGAGCTTTCTATAGTAACCAGAATCTGTTAATAAATAAAAATTTAATAAAAAACACCAAGATAAAAATTTATCAAACGTTGATAAGACCCGTAGAAACATACGGAATTAAGCTAATTAGTCTAACAAAAACAGAAGAAGAGAAACTCAGAGCGTTTGAGAGAAGAGTGTTAAGGAGAATACTAGGATTTGTAAGAATTAATGAAGAACAGTATCGAAAAGAACAAACAGAAAAATATCAAATGAACTGTAAGAAGCTGATATACTTCGGCACGTTAAGGCTCGAGATTGGAATGGTTGGGACATGTGGAGAAAGCACATTAGGGAAGAACCTTCTCAAAGGTGATAAAATGGAATCTTGATGTAGACAAGCCGAGGGGAAGATCAAGCAGGAGATGGAAAGAGGATGTAATCGAGGATTTGAAACAAATAGACATGGATGACTGGAAAATAGGTTATTGAACAGAAAGATATGGAACAAGGTAGTAGAAAATGCAAGAAGATGTAAGACTTTAAGATGTGCATTGAATTGTGAAATGAAGAAAGAACGTAAATACGGGGATTAACCTCCGCAACAAATGGAATTTGTAAACATTGGGAAATGTGGCAATATTCCACTAGGAATGGAAAGCCAATAAGAAGAAGAAGATTACAGCTCTACTATGCATGTGGGTGTCCATGCATTTTTAATAACAATTGCTATTGAGTTACTTTAACAGATTAAAATAAAATTTTGCTACAGTAATCGTAAATAGTCTTTAATGTGCCGAAGAAAAGATTTTCAATGTAAAAATGTATTACAGCAATAGTAATTTAAAACAAATTTTGAACAGAGTATTAAAAACCATAATTTAAACTTTTGTATTATATTTGTATTTTTAGCAATAATTAAGAAGCAAAATAGTAAATGTTGCATACCTATCTTTAGACGCGGAAATTAAAAATCTTTTGATCAATATTTTTTTCATTAAAATCGGTTATAATGGGAAGTAAGAATTTAAAAAAATAGCAATTTCCTATGTTTGGATGTCCGGCCGGCCACCCGGTATATAACAAACAATTTTCGACGAATATTTTGAATTAATTATGATAAAGTAAATAATTTTGGCTGAGTTCGTTAAGTGCCACTTTTTGTCTGTGGAGATTTTACAAAAATTTTAGAATTTGTTAGACAACATTAAAATGAGTCTTATTTAGATGAGGATAAACTCTATATTTCCAATAATATCGCTAAAATTCGGTTTTAAAGTTCATGAAAACGGGTAAAAAATTGCATTGTATCGGCGGTCCGTGCATTGCGATATACTCGATAAAAATGTAAAAAAATTCGTTGCATTATATTTTAGTAATAACACTTCTTAAATCGTCGTGGTTCAATGTTTTATTCTAATAACAATACACATACGTGATGGTTGGATCAAAAAAGGAATACAATACATGATTTTAAGTAAAATTACAAACAGAATCTCAAAATGGGCGGGGCTTCAGGTTCGAATTTAGCCTATCATAGAAACGTATCACCTAAACGTCAAAATTCTCGATTTATTCTCACCCTATAATCCTTCTAATTTTGTCGTCTTTCATAATTTGCTTTCATTTGAATAAGAAAACTTGTATTGACGAGTGGCACTTACCGAACTCGGCTCATAATTTTAATGGTTTAATTATTTTGAAATTATTGTTTTAATAAATATTGCTGACTGATATTTATGTAAACAATTTTGATAAAAAGAATAATATAATTAATATTATAGTTGCTTAATAAACAGCTATACATATACAATTTCATTATTTTTATCTTAAAACTTATGTAATTACAATTATTACTCTAGTTTTACATTGCAATCTGTTTAAAAGATTAGTTATCAATTAATTAAACATTTTATGTACATACAACAAAATATTTTCTAACAAAATATTAAATTAGCGTTATAAGGTGTTATTCAGTATCATAAGTGTTATTCTAACACGAAAGGTGTTATGTTATTATAACAATCGTAGATAACAAACATCCAAACACGAGTATGCTATTTTGCATTACACCAATGCCATTTTGTATACTTTTTTATGATAACCGAGGTGTTCAACTTCACAAAGTGTTCTGATTTCATTTCGTATTCTGATTCTGTCTCTTATTCATACGTGACGTCACATCCTTGTTATATGTATGTATGTGTTTTTGTCATATTTGAAACAATCGTTTATAGCTGCGGTTAGTAGTTCGGGACGGTGTTAATTTCACCCGTTAAAATTTTAAATTTTTATTGAAAAAAAACATTCAAGTACTAAAAATTAACCAGTAAAACTAAATAAAAAATTTTTTTTTTATAAACTTACGACAAAATTTCAGTTTAATTGTTATTTTATACAGTAATTATGAAATGATAATGACCAGCAGTTTAGCGTGAAGCATACACGAGTCGACTACGAAGCGTAAGCTCGTGGTTCGAACCTTGTTCGCGTTAGATATATTGCTGCGATCAAAAATCTTGGCTTCGGCCAAGTTGAATCGCCAACGTCCGGGAGACCGGATATGGCACATGAAGAAGAAAAAGATTGAAAAAAAACATTCAAGTACTAAAAATTAAGCAGTAAAACTAAATTTAAAAAAATTTTTTTTATAAACTTACGACAAAATTTCAGTTGTTAATTTTATACAATAATTATGAAATGATGAATTTATTTTTAGAATTCGACCGAAAGTTCACGATGAAGGTGATAACCGCACAACCATGGGTAAATCATCAAGATAAAAGAACAAAAAGTTAGACAAAAACAGTCGGCCGGTAGTTCTTTGTAAAATTTTTAATAATAAATTTTAAAACAACAAACAAAGGTTAAAAAAAATAAATTTTAAATAAAAGTATAAATTACCAATTAGCAAAATTATACATACATTATTATATCAGGGTTAATATAAAAAACTTAATTTAATATTTAAAACTCAAATTTGTTTACTAATACCAAAAAGAAAAATTGATGCAAAACACGGAAAGCTTGTACGAGCCAACCAATTGGAAGAGCAGAGCTTAGCTGCACATGAAGAAGGCAAAACTTCAAATTCTCAACATTTAATCATTTAAACTACTTAAAGCGAAAGCGATTAATATAGATTTTTTATCCTTTTGAACATGGATTATGGATATATAATCCATATGGATCCAATTTTTTTGTGAAGCACTTGAATAGAATACCGCATAAATTTGAACATCCTGCTATTTGTTAATAAAATTTAAAGCATTTGTTCATTTTTACAAAAATTTGGAGAGAAACTAGGTCAATAATTGTGACCTCGCTATATTTTTTATCTTCATATTTTACCTATGGTTAGGCGGTTATCACCTTAATACTGCAACTTGATTAAGAAAATTTATAATTTGGTTTTAGTTCATCAATGTACTCGTTTTGAAAAGAAATTACAAGTGGATATATAGTAAAAAAATTGGGTGACAGTTTAAATTCCCGTATCGGGATTTTTACCAGTTTTAAAGTGGATTCTGAAAGATGAGGGTCTAATTAGCGTAGTTATAAAAATAAAATTTGAGGTTGGTTTACAAATTTTGGAAAAACGGCTTTAAAAATTAATTTGAATTGCAATTTTGTCATTGGCTCTTTTGAACTGTAATCCCACCCACCGAAATTAAAATAGGTTGTGGGGACAGTAAAGATACCAGAATTTTGTGTTTTACAACGAATTATGATGGATGAGGATTAATTAACCAATAGAAAAATTAAATTTGTGTTCGGACAACAAATTTCGGAAAAAATTCACTTTTTGTGTGAATCCGACTCTTGACGTAGTTGCGTTTATCAAAACCCACTTTCCGCACCCTGCGCTCCGGACTGGTGATAGAATGTTTACTATATTTGGCATAATATTAAGCAATAATAGCAACGATAATACATTTACATGTACCGATTTCTTATGAAAAAATTTTCAAAATTAAATTGTGGCCTTATTACAACTCCGACAACATTGTTCCTCATCTTAAACAGCTTGTATTTTCCTGTTCTTTTGTTTGGTAAAGCCATTTCTATAGGAAAACGTGTATTTTCAAACCCCTAAATTCGAATTCTGACCAAAAGTTGTTATGTTATGATTTTAATATCGAAAACGTAGTTTGAGCAGTAATTTTTTTTAGTCAAGTAAAAAGAGCATTTATTAAGTTTTCGTGTATTTGTTGGGGGTTTATAAGGTTTTACTGTTTAATTTAAAGTTTAAAGATAAAAAAATGTATAGTACATTCAGACTTGTTTTTATGCGACTTTTTTATGTACTTTTTTGTGTGCGTCTTGTATTTTCACCGTTATGATAAGTTTTCAAATCGAATTCCAAGGTAATTTCAAATGTTGAAAACAATATGTAGGCCAATAACAATATGTTTTAACCAATTATGAAGTTTCAGGATATATTTTTTTATATCGCTGCATTTATGCGGCTCCTATCCCCCGGCACAAAAAAAGATTTGATTCTATATATTATTTATTTTTTACTTCTATTCATCGGGGTAACTGTAAAATGAATAAGTATGGGAATAATTATGGGCACAAGTTCAGCAACATAAAGTAGTTGGCCAGGTCACTATTGTCGACATGCAGTTTTTTTATCAATTTGCAAATCGATGGTCTATGTCGATAACAAAAACATAAATTTTATCACAAAACTTCAGATGGTGAAAAACCATGTAAATGATTTGACCAGTGACGTATTTAAAAATGCTTATGAGAGGGACAAATCAGATTATTTTTCAGATTCTTGTTAATTTATTCATGTGCGTGAGTGGTAAAGAGATAACTGACAAATTCAAAAATCAAAAATAAAAAAAATTTTAAACTTATTGCGAACTTAAACTTATTCAAATTTTAAAACTTCGTGGTAAAGATTATTTTAATTACGGAATGCTTCAGGAATACATTCAGAGTCATTCTTTGAGAGGGCAATTCCTCCTTGTTCACCCCTAAACACGCTACTGGATTTGAGAATGAATTTTTGGATTTCAAGGGTATCATTCGTTTATTTTAGAAACTTAAAGGAATTTATAGACTTACTTACCTCACATTTTTATGTATAATAATTCAGCACGTTTTTAAAAATTATTTATATTTCTTTTCTTGTTAAACGCTCATGATCCACAATACGAATTTAAAATTTCACCAATTATTTTTGACGTAGTTACAGAGTAGCACCTAATATTGCTATTATGATAATAAACCATACATTTACATAATTATGAATTTGTAATTTTAGGTAATGCCACTCAAGTGCAACCACCTTCGATAGTGATAATTGATTTACTTACAAATAGAGTAATTCAAAAATATGTATTAAAATCAACCGACATACGTGCCACTTCAAGTTTAGCCGCCATAGTGGTAGATGTTACTGCGAATAATTGTCAGGATGCTTATGCTTATATACCAGATTTGGCCGCATATGGAGTAATAGTTTACAGTTTGAGAACAAACAACTCGTGGAGAGTCTCGCATAACTATTTCTACTTGGAACCTGAAGCTGGAAATTTCCATGTCGGAGGATTTGATTTTCAATGGAACGACGGAGTTTTCAGCGTAGAATTGTCTAACGTAAATATGGATGGACATAGAACTGCTTATTTTCATTCAATGGCAGGTGTCAATATATACAGTGTGTCAACACAAGTTTTGAAAAATGAGGAATTAGCTACAAGATCTTTTCATGGAGATGATTTTAAGGTACTTTCAAAACTTTATTTTTATTTCTTAAAAAATATATTTGTGATTAGTTGACCAAACAACCAAAGTAGATCACATAATACTTTTTTAAATAATAATGCATCAGTTCAGTCTGTCATTCCAGACTGACGAAAATTATTCAAGTATTTACTAATCCGTCGTCAGTCTGGTATATCAGTCCATCACTGAACTCACTGCATGATCAGTTTGACGTAATTCTGACCACTATCATTGAATGAACTGATGTCAAACTAAACGTGTAACCTCCACCTTAGAAGTAGGAATATGGAACTCTTATATTTTTGAATGCAACGTTTAGATTTTCTATCGTTAATAACCAATTTAAATGTAGGTTCTAACTTTTTTATTGCTTATCAAACTATTGTGAACTTTGTGAAATTAATCAGCTGATAATTATAAATTTTCTAAATATTTTCAAGTGCAGTTCACTAAAATTTCCGGCGACTACAGAGACCAATAAATTAAGAACTCCAATGATGGTAATTATCTCAGTTTTGACTTCACTTTAAAAAGTAATATCACATCAGTTTTTACTTTAATATTATAAATACTTAATTATTGGTCTTTGTTATGAACATTCTGTAATTACCCCAATAAAATGTTGCTGTGCATGCCTGTACTTTACAGTACCATTTTATTTTCGTGTTTATTATTGGCCAATTTTTTATTCGGCCTAATAACAGATTTTTCCCGATGTTAAATAAAAGTTATACTTACTACCTTAGAATTACTCAGATTCTAGATTTTCGCCTTTAGCTTGTGAGGGAAACTTGTCTGCTCGTTCAGTAAACCATTCGTTTCAAAATTTGTCACGTAAACTATCGTATTATTGCGACGTTTGAAGTTTTGTTTAAAAAACTTGTTAGTAACTATACATTATTACATCTTTATATAAATTTTCAGGTGGAAGTAAACCGAGGACCTAATAGTCAAACAGCGACTGCAGATATACACAAGAATAGTGGTATAATGTTCTTAAGTCTTGTTAACCAAAATGCAGTTGGTTGCTGGAACACTCATCGCGGTGCTAGACCAGAAAACTTTGATGTAGTTCAAAAAGATGATAACAAAATGATTTATCCATGTGATCTTAAAATACATGAAAATGAAGTAATGGTTTTAACAAATGCTATGCCGGTATTTTTATATGGTAATCTAAATTATGATCAAATAAACTTTCGGGTATGGATTGCCAACATCAATGAAGCTGTAAAGGGTACTGCATGTGCTAGTATGGGTATGGGTATGGGACCCCACGGAACACATTATTAAACTTAAAGTTATATTTTTTACTTACATTATTTTTATTAAAACAAATTTTATTAAATGAAGTAAATTTGTTACGACAAAAAGAATCGAATTTTTTATTCGCAGCACTATTGGACTGATTGCATTAGAGCAATAATATAATTTTCATTCTTAATTTTATAACACACCAAGAGTTTTAGCATTGTATATCTTTCATTTGCTCATGCTCCCTGGAAAGTAGTTCATAAGTATTTAAGGCATAAGGCCAAATTTTGTATGTAAAGGCTGCAAAATCTTACAGAATTTTATCGAACAGTATACCTACTGTTTCAAAATCCAAAAAAATTCCATGGGTTGGAAGAAGCGATAATTAGTAGTTCTATTAGAAGTTTAAAAAGCCAAGGGTAGTAGGGTTCTACCTTGAAGTAACAAAATTAATACAAGATAATACGTACGAATGTTTATATCACATTAAGAATGAATGGTTTTGAATCAAATACAACAGTACTCTCAAAAAATTAAAAATCACCTTTTCTACAGAAAAATTTGATAGATTATCTGCATGAAGGTACAGCAACAGAATGTATTAGAAAAAATTTGCCTAATTGTCAGAGCAATTATTGCAGCTAAGGTTTGGAGGAAATTATGCAATTGCCTTGTGGCTGTTTGTCCACATTTTTTGGTAATGCAGTTCAAATTTTGATACTGACCCCCAAAAACTAACGTGAAAAATGTCATGACAAACAAATTAATACTACCCGTTGAGAACCATTTTACAGATACATCCTCGCTCTAACTATTAGTCTTTTTAACGTTCTACAACGTCTTCCGATTTCTCTATTTTCAAGAGGGTTTAATACCTCAAAGATCTTGTGAGAAGACCAGCGGTTTTACATGCCTTCCGAAGCACGGAGACGGCCATATAAAGTAAGCCTCTGTCCGGATTCGAACTGCGCGCCTTGCGTTAGCAGTTGATCGCGCTAACCGCCAAGCCAATGACCGTTGGAAATAAACCAAAATGAATATTTCAAAACGGATTTAAATTGTTATTAAAGTTGTGCAATATCTGTAATATTAAAAGAACAAGAGAACTGTATTACAAATAAACTTATCTTGCTGCTCTAGTTTTTTTTTGTTTTTTTCTAGTGTGAGAATGTATACGTCAAGTTCTGTTATTTCGGTTGAAAATCTTCAATTTATTCTAAACTCAACCAACTGAATTTTGGTGTGTACTCACAATTAAGTGGTTTATGTAAAAACAATGAAGGAAAACAAGAAGAGCTTTAAAATGGCAGTAAAACTGATGGTTTATGTTTTTTACAAAATGTTTCTAATTACTCAATTTTTATTTAATTGGGAAATACTCAAATGTTTAAAATTTTACCTTGTTGAGGCTGATTATAAGTGTTGACGTTATGTTGTAAGTTGCAGCTAGTGTCCATGAATGTACCAGTCCTGATGTTGTGAAATTTTTCTTCTTTTAAAATAAACATCCAATATAACTTTAAATGTGTTTTCAAATCTTTCCAAATTAATTTTCACAATTTATCTATCATCAATTAAAGCTTCTGTTGAAAAATTCTTTTACTTGAATTCTTCACATCCAAATACCATATTCCAAATTTTATATGTAAATTAATTTTTCCATTAACATTTAAATTTTGATATCGTAGCTTCACTTAATTAACTGATCAATTCTTAATTTTCTGAATTTTGGTTACATCTAAATACATGCATCCTTCAGTATTAGTTGATGAACATTTAAAATTTTAAAACATCACTTCAGCATGGCGAGTACAGGACTTTTTTCTTTAACCCTCTATCAAATTGTTATGTTGCCAAAAGCAAAATTAACTCTACAAAAATTTTTCTTCTACACTTTTCGCATTAGGCTCTAAGGCCTGTCACAATAAGTTTATGATTTAAAATTTTAAACACAATAAAATTTTATGACAATCAAACGAAAATCAATGTATCATTAAAAATAATATTTAATCAAAAATCAAATCTTCAGCGAAGAAATAAACTTGAATTTTGGGTCTCTGTCATATCATGCCAACATGTATATTTTTCGTAAAACGAAAATTTGAAAACGTTCCGTTAAGTTAGAAGACAAGCACAGGTCAATCTAGATTGACCTGTATATTGGCGAAAAATTTTATATTCTTTCTATAGTTCTAATATTCCATCCTCCCTTACTTGACTAAAGCATCATTCAAAAGTCAAAAAAGTTAACCAAGAGATACTTTTAGTAGTTTACAAAGACATGCTTACTTTTCACCCTCGAACAGCTAAGCACCGACTGTGTGTGAGGGTTATAATTTCATTCCAGATTCTATGCAAAAATAAATAAAGTAATACAAGCTAACAGCATTGCAATTTATTTCTATTCATTTCCTTACATCGCATTAGTTGTTGGTCAAAATTTTTTATTGATCATATCCCGATAGATCACAAATAACCCCCTTTCTTCCCCCAATTTAACTAAAGGGGTAACAGCTTAATTAAAGGTCCAAATTATAGTGCTCCTTTAGCAAAAACCATTGTTAACTAATGAAGATTACAAATCTTCTACCAGAAATGAATATCATCCCTATTCATAACATGAATCTTATAATGACAAATTTACAAAGACATAAGTGACTTGGTATCGAAATCGTTTGAATCGTCAACTAAAACAATCATTTCCTCGACTTTCGCACCTAATAATGGCATTAAAAGGTTAACAACCAAAGTTTGCAAAACAAAACTTTATTTTGCATTTCCCAAAAGTTACACGATCAGCCAATAAGATGTTCTTTACATTACAAGCGAGAATGTACTAGAAACTAGTATATCCTATCAACAGGATACTATGTTTGGAATTATTCTTGTCAATGTAATAAAGTTGAGGTTGTTTGAAGAAATCCAATCACCCTTACTTAGAAATTACTAGTTATTTAATTATATGAGTATAATAAATCAATTATTTAATTCAAGCAATTATCTTGATCACGGTTTGATATGCAAATCAGATTGTTTGATTTATAATTATAGACTCCATATTGTACAGAACAAATATTATTATTATACCATACATAATGCATTCCTTCATTTGACCTTAAAACGCGATTCGGAAATCAAAGATGATAATAGGAATGAATTTTATTTAAAAAAATTTTAATTACCAAGCATGTGGTAATTATAATATTATGCATTGTAATAATTATTTACGATATCAGCATCGTAAAGTATCATAAATCACTATATGAGGTGAACAAATTATACAAGGAAACCAAAGGTGACTCGGTTAATCCATTGAGTTAGTCATGGCCAAGATAAAAAATCTCGCAAGACTCTGAAAAGTCTTGCAAAACAAGACAAGAATTTTTTCAAAATTTGATCTTACTCACTCTTGCAAGGTCACGTCTTGCCTTGTATTGCACAGTGGCATCATTGCAATTTTTCATAACCTCACCATTTTGTATTATTTTCACAAATATTTTCAGTTCTACAAAGTGGTACCAAAATGTCTTTCAAATGTTAGTTTTAATTTAATAAGTAGAATTTGAATTTTATTATAAAGCTAAAAAATTAGAAGAAGTGTTTTGGCAGTATCGCGCTGGTCTATGGGAAGCTTAAATGTACTATAACACTATATAAACTTTGGAAAAATATGGTTATTATAAGAAATTAGTCATTGCAATACAAAGGAAAATTTACAGGAAGTAAATTACGAGTTATTCCTTGTTATTATATTTTACTTTATTGTGTCTCTTCAATGCATATACATATGAGCCATTTTCGATTTGCAAATAAAGCTTAAAATTTGGTAAATGGAGATCAACTTGAAAAGATTTGTCTAATTGTTTATTATATATATATATAGGCGGGGTTCCTATAGACTTTGCCGCATCCGCATTTTGATTGCCATACTTCTCTATCTCGACAGTCTTCCTCTTTATTACTCGCCCCACGTTTATTAAAAGAATAAAAACCTAAAGTAAACCCTAGATGTTCAAGCAAACCAATTCCACCAATTCCAAGGTACTCAATGTAACAATGAATTGCAGTCACACCTGAGGTGAAAACATAACAATAATGTCAGTTACAAATCACGTCAAATATATCTTCGGGAAAAAAATTGGTAGGTACATCATCATTTATATACTTACTTAAAGAAACTGCAGGTAATACAAAATATTAATCTCAGTTTTTTACGCTAATGCCCAACTGTAGCTAAACTTTGTGTCCTCCTGCGATATCATCAAAGAAGTACAGAAAAACCTTGTTTATCCGAATGAACTGGGATCGTAGGTAATCCGGACAACAGAAAATCCGTATAATCCGAGTAATATGAGTAATCAGCAAAATAAAACCTTTAACAAAGCTGACTTACCGTTTATTACGATAAAAACTATGTTTTGTAACAAAATTACATAACTAGTATTGTTTACAAGACGAATATTTGGCGTACTTATAGTTACGTTCTTGCCATCATAGTTAAAAACATCTAATGTGAACACTAAATAAAAATATGAGAAAGCAATAGGAACTATTTTAAATTAAAAATGTCTACAAATCAGACCCATCAGACAAACGATATCAGTGAACTCAAAGATCTAATGAAGAAGCTGATGGAGCAGATGAGTACGATGTTAAATCTGCTAATATAAAAATATTTTCCATTAACCAATGTGACCCAAAATCTAATCAGCTCTAAGTCTAAATATAAAGATACAAAATAGCAACTTTAGTTTTGAAATTCTCATTAGTTTTTGAAATATTTAATAAAAACTAATATTAAATAAAAGATTTAAAAAAAATTGCTTCCATGAACCAATTTTATCCAAAATTTGATCAGTTCTAATTCTTGCCATAAACATAACAAATCTCAACTTTAGTATTGAAAATCCTGTTAGTTTTAAAATATTAAATAAAGCCTAATATTTAATAATAAAATTTAAAATAATAAAAACTATATTTTTTATAATCGAATTTTAACTAAAATTTAATCAGTTCTAAATATGGATTAAAATATGCTTAAACCTAAATTTGGTTTTGAAATTCCTATTACTTTTCGAAATATTAATTAAAACTAATATTAAATAATAAGATTTAAAAATTAAAAAAAGCTTCCATAAACCAATTTTAACCAAAATTAAATAACTCTAACTCATACTATAAAGATAGGAAATATCAAATTTGGTTTTGAAAATTCTGTTAGTTTTAAAATATTAGATAAATACTAATATTAAATAATGAAACTTAAAAAATAAAAAACAATAATTCTCATAAAACAATTTTAACTAAAATTTAATCAGTTCTAAATCTCGACATATGTATGCTAAATCCTAAATTTGGTTTTGAAATTCTTACTAGTTTTCGAGATAATAATTAAAACTAATATTAAATAATAAAATTTAAAAAATAAAAAAATAGTTCCCATGAACCAATTTTAACCAAAATCTAAACAGCTCTAAGTCTCAATATAAGAATACAGAAGTCAAAATTTTGTTTCAAATTCTTATTAGTTTTTGCTGTAGGTCGCACACAAAATTTGACCACAGACACACACACACACACAGTTTTTGGAAATCGTCTTATTTTACTCAGGAGACCTCAAAAGTGTAAATCCATCAAAATATTAATTTTTTTGCACGAAAACAATACTTTCTCATATTACATATGATAAAGTAAAACACCAGGATACGATTTTATTACAGGTAAAGTTATGAATGAAATAATACCAAAATGTATTAATCTCATTACATTCATATGTAATGCTATAATAAGGCTTGAATACTTTCCTAATCAGTGGAAAGTTGTGCAAATCATTCTCTTATTAAAAACTGGCAGAAAACCAGAAGAACCGACCTCATATCGACCAATAAGCTTGCTTCCAATTTTATCAAAGATTTTTGAGAATCTGTACTTAAAAGGACTAAAGCCAGTACCGGAACAAAGAGCTCTTATTCCAAACTATCAATTTGGATTCAGAAATTAACATGGTACAATGTTGGTACACCAGGTACACCAAATTGTGAAACAAATCAGCGATGACTTGAAAGAAAGCAACTGGGCGTATTGGCTGATTGGCAGAGGATCTGAGCTATCGTTGAAGAATAAGCTCTTACTTTACAAAGTTATACTGAAGCCGATTTTGACACACCCCATACATCTCTGGAGAACATCCAGTATATCCAACATTGAAATCTTACAAAGGTTTCAAAACAAAATACTCGGAACCATGGTCAATGCTCTGTGGTATATCCCAAATGATGTCATCCATTCCGATTTTCAAGTCGCTAAAGTTGACAGCGTAATTAAGAATTTATCGAATAAATATCGTAATAGAATTGAATCGCATCCAAATGAATTAGCAAATGAGCTAACTTCCACTCACAGGAAGTCAGAAGATTTGTGAATTTAAATTTTATTTGATGGGAGTAAAAATTTAATTTGTTATATGTTTTTGTTGTTAATTATTTGTAATTAAAGTAAAATTTTATTACGTATTACAAGAATTTATAAGTTGACGTATTACGCGAATATTTAATGAAGTGTTTTCAACATGTTAATATAATATGTATATGTCAAATAATCTTATCGAGACAGATTGTAGATTTTATTGAAATAAAAAAAATCAGATCCGGGTCAACGAGGTCTTATTGTACTTCCACAATTAGATAAGGATTCATTTTGTCCAATATTTTTTTTGTACTACTTATTGGATTATATTCTTGGTTATCATATCAAACCAAATCGACCTAGTCCTGTGTTATTTGATGATCACAACCTACCAAACTCACTGTTAGCATTCCCACGCGATAATTAAACGAGATATATTTTCAAGGTGGAAATTGTACATTCATTTAAATGAAATCAAAGCTATAATCTAAAAAGTAAGGCTATAAACAAATATTGGAGTGCAATGAATTGCTATCAGGCCGAAGTGTACTTAAGTGAGGTTTTTGTTTTCATTAAAATAATAATCCTAAGCATTCGTTGAAACTGTACAAAGACTATTTGCAAAAAAATGAAAGAGGATACTCAATTATGTGAATTTGCATCCAATACCCTTTTTTTAATCCAATAGAGCTGTTGTCAAAGGAATTAGATCGTAAGGTTTAATCAATAAAAAGATCGGAAATCAAAAACACAATGAAGTGTAATATACTTCCGTGGTTTGGTCCCACGTTAATCAGTAGGTACTCTATGTATGCATGTTTTATAATAACGCATACCATAGGTGCTTATGCCTGGGAGACCCAACATGGCGCTTCAAGATGTCGAACTCATATTAAAGCAAAAAAACAGAATTTTTGAAAAAATAAAATTTAATTATTGAAATAATATTTCGGTAAGAGTTCGAATTCGAAATCGAAAATATACTTTTTCCTATAGAAATGGCTTTACCAAACGAAAGAACAGAAAAATACAAACTTTTTAAGGTGAGGATCAATGTTGTTGAACTTGTAATAAGGCCACAATTTGATTTTTAAAATTGCAATTTTCCCATAAAAAATACATCCAAGTGTATTATTGCGCAATATTACGTAATAATTTTATGCATTGTATTAACGGTGCGAGTACTGTAGGTAAGTCGACAGTGACTAGAGGTGGGGAGATACCAGTCACTCAACATCAACATCCACATTTTGCCGAGTTGGACCGATCTTGAGGGATGTTTTTAGTAAGTAAAGCGCTTAGCTTAGAAGCGTAAAGTTTCACCTTAAAAGTGAATTTTTCCGAAATTTGTTGACCAACCACAAATTTTATTTTTTATTTGTTAATTACACTCTCATCTTTTATAATTCGTTGTGAAAATCGAGATTATGGTATTTTTACTGTCGCCACAACTATTTTAATTTTTGTGGGCGGGGTTACAGTTCAAAAGAGCCAATGAGAAAATTAAATTTCAAATTAATTTTTAAAGCCGCTTTTTCTAAAACTTGTGAACCGACCGCAAATTTTATTTTTAATCATCTGCTAATTATGCTCTTATCTTTCATAAACCGCTTTAAAAATGGTAAAAATCCCGATCCGGGAATACGAACTGTCACCTAATATTTTTTTAGTTTTTATTTATACAGGGTGTCCCCGTGGCCATGGAGAACCTTTAAGGTGGTGATAGACAAGACAAATTATCAAATAACATTTTTGTACAAAGTTCAAAAGGTACCTTGGGGTACCTCTCTTTGAGGGTGCAATTTAAGCATTGTCTCAAAACGTCATTTACAGCGCAAAATTGGGAATAGATATTGCGTTGATTTTCTTTTAATGGAAAGAGAATCATTTTTACAATTTCCAGCAATTTTTTGAATTTCTGATTTCAAACGGCCATATCTCCGATATTATTGATTGTTTAGACTTAATGGATTTGAATTTTTTTTAAAGATCACTCACTTATCTATAAATTAGGTTATAATCCCTTATCGTCTAGAATCAACGAATTTCGAGTTATAAATTAAATTAAAGAAAAATATGTTAAAAAAATTCAGGTTTAATTTTTTTAAATTTTTTAGCGAACCCCGCATCTTTTAAACGCAACGTCTACGTCTTAAAAAAAACTAATAGCCCAAACCGGAAATAGAATTTAACGGGCTACAACTTTGATCCAATAAATTTTTTTGTAAAACCAACTGTTTTCACAGAAATTTTGAAGATAATGAACAAGGTGTAGGTAGAAAAAATAAATTCACAAAATTGCTAAAACTCTCAATTTGATTTATCGTTTGATGTTTGAGCGACATTGTTATAAAGCGCATTAGTTTATCGATAATTACTTTGTTAATTTATATTGTTAATATTGTTAATTAGTTTGTTTTATTCAGCTTTGAGCGTAAATTTCTTTTCGTGTCTTATTTTATATCAATATTATGTTATATTCAAACCTCGAATATGCTGATATGCATTTTTTTATACGGCTAATGCAATGGAAATGCATTGGCAGCTAAAGAAGAATACCATAGAAAATATCCCCAAAGAAGATTTCCAGATGTAAAAGTAATTTCTAGGATACACGGGTTTGCATAAAAGTAATTATTAAATTTATCAAGATGCATTGAACAAAAAATTATGTAAAAATAAATTTCTGTAAGTAGATACTTAACGTAATTTGGAAGATTCCCAAATACGTATAAAGGAAGAAGTCGGCATGCTGTCGATAAGATAAGTAGTTAAGATGAGTTACCAAAGTCGATAAAGATGAGTTACCAAACAGCCAAGACGTTTTGGATATTGTAGTAGAAAACAACCCGGAAACTAGCATTAAAAAATTGGAAGCTGAAATACAAATATCTAAACACAACGTTAGTCAAATTAAATAGTACTACTATTATTTTTAATACATTTTTAAGAAAATTATGGATTATTAATTTGGTCTTTTACAATCAGATATGGAAAATTTACATAAATGCCAGTACCATCTATATCATTTATATCCGGTGCATGTATTGAGAAATGGAGATTATAGACCAAGATTAATTTTTCTAACTACTCAGTAGAAAATTTCAGGAAAAACTTGATACAGGACATCAGCGACGTTTCAGTGTGAACTGTTGGTGTAAAATACTGGAAAGCCAAATTATAAGTCCTTACTTTTTTCTACAAAAATTCTAAAAATTCTATGGCTTTCTTCTGCCGGATACCTAAATTTTTTAGAAGAAAATCTTCTATTATTGCTAGATGATATTCCACTGGCATTAAAACAAGGAATGTAGTTTCAGCATGATGGTGTGCCGGTACATTTTGGACGCCAAGTGCAAAATTTTCTAAATAATGCGTATTCAGAAAAATGGATTGGAAGAGAAGGATTTATCAATTGGCCGGCACGATGACCCGATTTTACACTTCTCGATTATTTTTTATGGGATGCCCTTAAGTTTATAGCGATATAAGAAAGCCCGAGACCAGAGAGGAATTAATGAAAAGAATGCTGATAGGTGTGACAAAACTTAACGAAAGAAGAGCCGTTATAAATAATACCGTGCAACACCTTTTGAAAAGAGCGCGCCTGTGTGCTAAAAATAAGGGAGGTCGTTTTGAAAATTTATTACTCATAAAATAAATTTGGTAAATTTATTTATTTTTTACCTACACCTTGTTTATTTTTGTCGGAATTTCTGCGAAAACAGTTGGTTTCTCAAAAAAATTTATTTGGCCAAAGTTGTAGCCCGTTAAAGTCCCTATCCGATTTGAGCCGTTAGTTTTTTTTAAAGACGTTTGGTTTAATAGATACGGGGATCGCAAAAAAGTAAAAAAAAATAAAACCTGAATTTTTTTAACATTTTTTCCCTTAATTTAATTTATAACTAGAAATTCGTTGATTTTAGACGATAAGGGGTTTATAACCTAATTCGTAGTAGATAAGTGAGTGATCTTTAAAAAGTTCTAATCTAATCTAAATTCTAAAAGAGCTATGGTCGTTTGAAATTAGAAATTCAAAAACTTGCTTTAAAGGGAGGTACCTCCCACGGGTTTGGACTTGCAAAAGATTTTATTTAAAAATTTGTCTTACAAAAGTATCTTTTATCACCACCTCTACGGTTTTCCACGGTCACGGGGCACCCTATAAAACATTAAATAAATAACTGTTTTATTTAATTTATTTAAAAAAAAAAATTTTTTAAAAGTTTAATGTTCAAAATTTGAAAAATCTAGAAAAATTCAAGTGCACTTGTATTTTTGCTAAATTAATTGTAAGCTTGTTTTCTATGTAATTTTTTTTAGTTTTTCCTCCATTTTTATATTTATTTATTTTGTGTAATGAAACAGTCAAGTTACATAATATTTTTCCCGGTGGTATGTTTCGCCGTTTTGATAAATAAAAGAATGACAGAAAAAATTATGTAAAGGCGTTATATTTTTTGTCCCATACTTGACATCCAATTTTTCTCATTTATTCTCCTTATTATTGGCAAGACAATAAAAATGTTTTCTTTGGTTGATCCTACTTAAAAAACCTAAATGCTAATCGAATCGCTTAAGTTGTGAGAATATTTATAAATAATTTTACTTCTACATTCATTCGTAGTATCTATTTAGTTACTTACACGTGAGAAAATTGTTTTATGTTTATTTTGAAAATATAGTTTTAGGGATATTAATGAAAAACTGAGTGTCACTCGATAAGTAGGATGGCATTTAAAAGTGCATCAGCTACAGTTTTTTAGCACCTTAATGCTAAAATTATTCCGAGTACGTAATGAGAAAAATGTGAGTATGAAAATTTGTATATATACATAGTATGTCCTATGTAAAAGATATTATTAGTACTAAAAAGCTTGTTTCAATTATTGTTACTCCGATGAAATTAGTTTGAATTGGTTTTACTTTAAGAAAATATCTTCATCTTTGTTGTAGCTTGTAATACGTACTTACATGAAAATTATTGTAAAAACATTGTATTTTTACACCCTCAAGGCTATCAAACATATACCTCAATAATATCAAGTCGGGTCAACGTTTTATCTCAACTAAATAGAAGACTATTTGACCTTGCGACAGGTCTTCACTGAAATTAAAATTAGGAATTGGACAATTTAAAAATGTCGTCTTCTAATAAATCATAAAAAGTTAAATACTTTATTTGGATATTTAAGAATAATTGCTAACACAATATGTAAATACCTTTCAATTAAAAGAAAAATGTGACCGTCTAGAAGCTTAATAAGTAATTATATCTTCAATGAGCAATATTTGTATCAACTTGATTTCACTTTTTGAAAGTAATTTAAATTTTTATTTCATATTAATCGTCGCCCGAAAATCTTGTTCTACTTATATCACATTTTCAGGGTTTTGAAGTTACATATATTATACATATTAAGTAGGTACTCCAAAAAATGTTTAAATTAATTTGTTCTATAGCCCTTTTAATAAAATTATTATCTTAATTTATAATAAAGTTTTCAGTAAATGTTTGTGATATATACTACAAATGTTGTGGGCTGCACAGAATTATCTTGGGGTATCAATAAATTCAGAATTATATTGTTCCATAAACCGTAAAAAAATCAGTTTGTTTTTATCTCTCAAAATATCTCGTAAAATAATTATTTGGTAATGAATTGTTCTATATCAACAGATTTAATTACGATTGTTTATTGCTAATAATAATGAGTAGTAAAATATGTTTTTCTGCATCTAGCAAACTTACCGAATGCCCTTCAGAAATCTTTAAATAAAATTTTTGAACCTTTTTAATTTATTGTAAAATGTTAACACAATCAAATAATTTAATATTGTCGTTTTATTCCTAACCTAACATTTTTACTTAATAATTTATATTAATTTATGTGATTTCACTAAACTAATTAGGGAATCAAGTATTACTAATGAGAGTTATGTAATTATTATGTACTAAATAAGTTTACAAGAGAAATTTGAAGCGGATTTTGAGGATATGAAAATAGAGCTGGAAGAGGCAATTAATTGTAAGACCTAAAGACAAGAAGTTGACAGCGATATGAATGAAAGATTTTTCTATACAATTACTCAAATCAAGTACCTCTAGCAGAATAAGATGTTGAAGTTTCCAATTTAAAAAAAACACACCTAACAGAAATGGGCGAGAGTCGATCAACCCTGATTGCGATTTTCACTATTTTTTGTAAATTATGAAAGATAATAATGCTATATAGGCATTAAAAAAATTTAATTTACAAACAATCCACAAATTTTGGAATAAAAACGGCTTTAAAAATTAATTTGGAGTGCAATTTTCTCATTGGCGCTTTTGAACTGTAACCCCGCCCATAGAAATTAAAATACGTTTTGGTGACAGTTAATATATGTAACGAAACTCGTTGCACGTTATCAAAACGTACAATTCAAATATAAATTTACTTAGTACTGCCCTGTTGCGCTAAGTACAATTTATTGTTCAAGTTAATGCGGCTCTCAACCACATTAGGCCTGTCTGGCCAGTTGTTAATTGGTTCTGGGAATTTACCCTAAACTCTTTCTTCGAACTTCTTTTTCCAAAAAACCCATTTATATTATATTTCTTGGTAACATTAACCCAGCTTATCTTTTGCTTTGGGAAAAACCCCATATTATCTAACAAAGGGATGGCAGCACCAGGCTGTCGAGGAAAGCTATATAAGCGGTGTTTTTTGGAAAAAGAAGGCAGTCTTGTCTTGGCTTTACCTTTAAACTAGTTGTATCTGTGAGTTGTATCTGTAAGTTTTTATCTTTACCTTTATCGTGAAGAGTCTTGTCTTTACTTTCGCCGATGCGAGTTGTGTTTTATCTTCGCTTTATCTTTGTGTCTTTATCTTGCGATAGTGTTACCTGTATCGTCAAACAGTCGTGTTTTACCTTTGTGAAGAGTTTTCTTCTTGCCGTTGTGCAGAACAGTTTTATCGTGGCTTGCTGGAAGAAGACCAAGAACCTTTGGCACGTGTATTTGTTTATAATAAGTATCAGTACTTTATCGTAAAACGGTGATTGGTGAACAATTGTAATTATTTGTCTTAATACCTGAGGGTTATCCTCATTACTTACCACAACTCAAGAAATCATCAAGGAAAACATAAGGACCGCATCAGTGCAAGGACCATTAACGGGTGATTGGCGGTAAGCCGTTTAGTTTTGTAAAAAGGATTGTCTTTGTGATTTATTTAATTTAGACTAAGTTATTGTTTGTTACCATTTAATTAAGGTTGGGTTTTGTAAATATAGTATTAAATAAACCTCTGTTCAACGTATCGTTGATTATTTAATTATACGTATTAGCATTAGTCTAGAACGTCGCGTGGCTCACGACCTTTTGTACATCACCGAATGCTAGCCGAGGTACCCAGTTTGTTTCATATACCCGAATCTAGAAGAGAAGAGAAGGGTCTAATTAAAAGTTTAAAAATAAAATTTGTGGTTGGTTCATAAATTTTGGAAAAAATACACTTTTAGGGTGAATTCGAGATTTACTGTAATTGCGTTAGTCAAAACAGTCTAGCCGCTACGGGTCGTTTTGACAAACACTTTACTAACTAAGAATATCCCCTTAGACCGGTCCTACTCGGAAAAATGTGGATGTTGACCTCACAGAAAGCAGAAAACGACTAGTAGCTCCTTGCCGGTTGTCAGTGTCGACCAACCTACAACGCACGTACTGATGATAGAATGTGTTCAAAAATGACGTAATATTACTCAATAATACACTTAGAAGTGCTTCTTATGAAAAAATCGTAATTTTCAAAATTTAATTGTGACCTTATTACAAGTCCTACTAAATTCATCCTTACCTCTATTTTCCAGTCAGGGTAGGTCGACTCTTGCCCAGAAATGATACCCTATACTCTCAATCAGTACATGATTTTTATAATTTAATACCAATGATTCCAATGATTGCATTAAACAAAATGTAGAATAGTTGAAAAACTATATAGCAACACCACAATAAAGAAGATAGCAACGAATAATGCTATAAAAGCTGTAACTCTCACACCAAAAAAGATTCATATATACTACGTGTAACCCTAATAAAAGATAATAAAATGGTAAAACCTTTAACACCAAGAAAAAATTAAATTATGTGAACAGAAAAAAAATTAATTCCTTTTTCTTACTTTTTCATTGCTATGAATTAAATTTTTTAATTTTTGTCCTAACTACCTCAAAAACAAATAAGTGTCATTATTCAAATTATATGCATCACATCTAAATTTTCTATAGCAGATAACCTTACTTAGTATGTAGACACGTGGTGCCAAGTCAAAAAAGTTGATAAGCCAAATCAGAAAAAAAATATTTACCAAGGTATAAAGAAATGTGATTTCTCAGCATTGATGCTTTGGAATTTAGAACAAAATAATTCTGAGGTAACATTGTGATTAACTCAACATAGGAGGAAGTGTACACATAAGGAAAATTAGCTCTGTTCGATAAAAATGGGCAAGGGTCATTAATAATGTACCTATGTATATTTTAATGTACAATTTATATTATTATTATTATATAATAATAAAGGTACCATAAGTACGAGTATATTATGTGTCTAGTCTTACATTTACAAGTAGCTACTTCTTGCGGCCATGTGTATAAAGCTCGGATTAGAGTAACTGCAGAATACCTCGAAGATGCATCGTTATATTATCTGATCAATACTACCTAGATATGGTGGTATATTGGTATGATGCAACTACGCTTCACTGGTAGAATTGTCATGTCTGACACGACTGTATTATATTGGCTAAAATTATCAATCATTTCTTAGTCAAAAAGCTGCAAACATGTTTATCTTCATTTAGATATTCATAATGTATTAAAAAAAATTTAAGAATTTTGACAGAAAATTTAAATGATCTTTAATCTTACGAATCCTTATGTAGAAGGAGAAATACACTCAAAGAAATCCATCTTACCAACTAGAATAACGTTCTGGAAATTGGCCCAATCATCCAACGTTCATAGCTTTAATCAAAATTTAAGAATGCCGTACTTAACTATTATTGCAGAAAAAAATCAGTAATGTAATATCCTAAGTTAAGCATGGTGTGCTTGCATTTAAGAACATTGGATGATTGGGTCGATTTCAAAACGGTCAGAATGAATTTCTTTAAGTTTAGATCCAAATAGTTTCTTTTATAAATATCTTTTAATTAAAATCAGCTTGGGGACTAGAAGCTACTGTCGTAGTACTTAACTCCAACTTAACGCATACACTCGCTAACTCTAGCAGTCAAAGCAGTCATTCATAAAAATCGTGCGATAATTTTTAAATTAATTTATTTTTAATTAATAATAAGGATAAAGTAGGTACTCGTCATCCTTTAAAAATAAGGAGGGTAGAAAATGCCTAAAATAATTCTTACGTAAGAGGTGGGGAGGGGTCTCGAAGATCCTACCTACCTAGTTTTACATGAGGGGGTCCAAAATATTATTCCTACGTAATTATTGGACGCTTCCGTATTAAATTTTCTGTGTCGGGGATAACGGTGCTCGCTCTTGGAAGGTGAAAGGTGTACTAAAATAGGTTTTGCGATTTATTTTACAGTGGATGGGTGAATAAAAGTTAATATTAGAAATATGGATTTTTATATTTCTCACAAAAAGTTATAAACTTTTTTTTATTTTTCAAAAACCATTTCAAAATATAATTTCTTTATACATATTAGGTAAAGGTAAAAGTTTGTGGCATTTTTCCAGATAGATGACATCAATTACAAATAACTCAGGAAACATAGATCGTAGCGACACCAGTAAACGCTCGTTGGAAAGGTGACACTTCGAGTGTTACTTTGAGTGTATAAACATTAAAGTTGGTGCAGTTTGAAAATGAAGAAAAGTAATAAAAAATTATGCTATATTTTGCAATATTATTACAGCAAACGAAAGAACGCCGAGCGGCTTGTGAAAAAATTTGTGCCGAGTACGGTGAAGGTACTGTATCAAAATCTGCTGCGCGGAAACCACTTCCGCTCGCTTTCTGCTGAACAGGCCTGGAAGGGAATCGTCCACCATAAGCTACTTCCAGTTGGCCAGACGATTGATTCTTAACTCTACTGCGGACAACTAAAAAGAAATTGAAAGAAAACGGCCCGAATTGAATAATAGGAAAATGCTCTCCTCCATCATGACAACGCCCGATCGCACACTTCTTTGATGACCCGTCAAAAATTCCGAGAGCTTGGTTGGGACGTTTTGATGCATCCATCGTATAATCCAGACATAGCACCCTCTGGCTATCACTTGTTCCGATCTCTGCGGAACTCTCCCAGTGGAATTGAGCTGGTTTCAAAAGAAGCCTATGAAAACCACTTAATTCAGTTTTTCAATCAGAAACCACAGAAGTTCTTCACCGATGGCATCATGTCTCTAGCCGAAAAATGGCTAAACATTGTCGTTAATAATGGAGTATATTTGGTTTAAATAAATTCATTTTTATACTATAGGAAAACCTGTTGAATTTTACTAAAAAACGTCATGAACTTTTTCCCTGGCCTAATATTTACAAAAAGTTTTTCAAGAAGTATGTATTTTGCTTTTTGTTAAGGATAATTTTTGATCTAATTACGGTTTTGCCATTTGATTTTTTCACATATCTGAGGTAGTAGATTTATCATTTATTATGTTCTCAATTCTTTAATTACAATCTTCAAGTTTTCAATTTCAATCGAAAATCGCATAAAATTAATTAAAATCTACCACGGAAATGGTGATTTGTTGAAACACCATATTGCAAAACTTTGAATATTTCCGGTTGCTATAATTATGCTTCTGAGACCGCTTTTGAAAATCTGGTGGTTATGGTTAAATTTGAGTCTAGTGGTTCGGTTCTACATAACGTACCAACAACAATACGTATTCACACAATACGGTCGTTTAGCTAACAATATTGCTGCTGTAAGTGAAAGTGTCGAAGAGAATCCTAATTTATCGGATTTGTATCTAAAGTCTTTTAAGGTTCAGTTAGTGCAAGAATTAAAGCCTGCCGACCATGCTGTTCGCCAACAATTTGCTAATTTTATCATTGATAAGGTGATGGTTTTTCTGAAAAAATCTTCTTTTCGGATGAAGTTCATCTTCATTTAACTGGTTATGTTAATAAGCAAAATTTCCGCATTTGGTATTATTTCTTGTCAGACTATGTGGAAGATTAAGTCTCTGCCGATAATCCACAATCTATTGAAGCCTTGAAATCCAAAACATCCGACGCATAATTGGTGATATAGAGCTGCAATTAATCATAAATGCAATAGAAAATTTTGACAAAAGGATTGACGTCTGTATGCGTGGTTTTGGTGGACATTTGTCCAATATTATTTTCCATTCAAAAACAGTAAATTTTGTACATTTATACAGGGTGTCTCCGTGACCGTGAAGAACCTTTGAGGTGGCGATAAAGGACACTTTGTTCTTTATGTTTGACCAAGTCCAAACCCTTGGGGGTACCTCCTTTTAAAGCAATTTTTTGAATTTTTGATTTCAAACGGTCATAGCTCCGATATTATTGATTTTTTAGATTTAATAAATTAGAACTTTTTTAAAGAACACTTCTTCTTCTTCTTCATCGTTTTGCTTCTTGTCAGAAGCGTCGTGACCCAGCTTGGCCAAAGCCAAGATGAATTTTCATGGGAGTATAATTCATGGGGTGGTTTCCGTTGCCTTCCCATGGTCCACAGATTGATATTGGACCTTTGATCACAGCAGTGCATCCGACTCGACTAGAATCGAACCGCGGTCTACCGCTTTCCAGTCGGCCGGTGTATGCTTTACGCTACACTGCTGGTCACTTACTTATCTACAAATTAGGTTATATCCTTTTATTCTCTAAGATGAACAAATTTCGAGTGATGAATTAAATTTAGAGAAGAAATGTCAAAAAAATTGCAAATTCAATTTTTTTTTTTCTAGTAAATCCTGTATCTTTTAAACGAAACTAATTACAAAAATACAAACGGCTTAATTTGGGTAGAAAAATTAACGGGCTACAACTTTAGTCTACTAAATATTTTTGGAAAATTAACTCATTTCGTAGAAAATCCAAAAATAATGAACAAGGTCGCATAAAAAATTTAATAGTCAAACAGGGTGTCTCCGTGTCCACGGTAAATCTTTGAGTTTGTGAGAGAAAACACTTTTCTAAGAGATATTTTTAAATAAAATATTTTTCCTATTTCAAACCCTTGTGAGGTACTTCTCTTTAATGCAATTTTTTGAATTTCAGTCTTCAAACGGCTATAGCACCGAAAACATTGATTTTATGGTATTAATAGATTAGTAAATTTTTAAAGATCATTTATTTTTCTACAAACTGGTTTATAATTCTTATCCTCTAGAATAAACGAATTTCGAGTTATGAATTAAATTAAGAGAAGTAATGTTAAAAAATTGCAAGTTTTATTTTTTGGTATTTCTTGCGAATCCGGTATCTTTTAAACAAAACTACTTATAAAAAACTAATGGTCCAATTTGGCTAGCAAATTTAACGGGATATAATTTTAGTTTAGTAATATTTTTTAAAAATTTATCCATTGTGCAAAAATCCCAAAATAATAAACAAGGTCAAAAATTGCTTTAAAGAGGGGCACCCCCCAAGGGTTAGAACTTGAACAAAAATTTTATTTGAAAATTTGTCTTAGAAAAGAGTCCTTTATCACCAATTCAAAGGTTCTCCACGGTCACGAAGACACCTTGTATATCATTAAAGAAATACAGAACTTTTATCCAAAATGTGTGTTTTATTTAAAGTTTGTAAACAAAGCCCTTTATTTTATTTAAAAAAATTTTCATGTAGTTGATTTACTCTATATTTATTCATCAAATTTATTCTATAATAATATAAATCATTATACATCATTTACAACATAGGTACTATATTATTATACACAAATTTGATCGATATTATGAACAAAATCATACATAATGAGGTTAAGCTGTGCTCGTATATTTTATTTACCTTCGGTTATGGACTTAGGAAGTCCTTGCCTTTGGTGACGCGTTGTAGTTTCATGCGACCATCTTTGAACCCTGTGTCTAATATTTGTCTCTTTATCTCCATTTAAAATTAGGATAATGTCAATAACGCACTAAACAAATATACTAATCTCTTCGCACTTCCTAAGTTAAAACACTTGTAAATTTCGCACATGCTTTTTCGAGTCGTTTATTTGTTTGGTGCATTACTTTCACTTTAAATAGGAATGCATTATAATAAATTTTAACATATATTTTAAAGATTAGACATAAGGTCCGAAGATGATCGCACGAGACCAAAACACGTCACTAAAGTTAAATAAAATATGGAAGTCGGGTGCAGCCGTATTATTATTTATTATCCTACATAAGAAATAACTTCCCAATCAGACCTGACGATAAACAGAGGAGAGAACCCTCCAGGCGCCCCAAAAGTATTTCAGGGGCAGGCTCTCCCGACGTCGCCGTCGCGTCGTAGGATTGATTGAGTAATGGGATTATGAGACTTTGATAGGTTCTAGGATTATATTTATATCAATTTTTTGTAAATGATTATCTAGAGGGAGATTTTTCTCAAGAAGAAAAATCATTGCCAACAGATGACGGGACAAAATAAAAAACTGCAAAGAAACCAAAATATTGTTGTTATAATCCTGAAATTCTAGAATTAAACTTTATATACTATTAGTAAAGTATGGAATGACATAGTTTGACTAAAGTTATCAAAAATAATTTTTACTTAAAAATTTTGATTTTTCGTCAATTGACTTGAGGTTGAAAAACTTGTAGTCAAGATATCCTAATATGGGCGCATTCAAATTGCTTCCCGCGGTCACTGTTTTTGAAGTGGTCAAAAAGTAAGAGTAAATTACGTTCCAAACCCTAATTGGATCGGTGGTATTACCTAACACAAATCATAACAAAGTATCTGTAAGCATACATGTAAACGTCGAAGGCTTTTCTTTTTATATTACATAGGATAGGATATAAATTAAATTTTTTCCTACGGTCTGAACATCTGTAAATACAATCAATTTTTCTTAATGGGGACGCATTGGTCAATATTTTGACCTAATTAAGTCGCTGACTTAAATAGGTAAAGTCTGAGGACAGACGGACCCCCCTCCCCAGTGTTGCAGAGTTAATCGATCTCCTATCAATCCGTCCCTGTTCAAAACTCACTTAAAAAGCAAGTCCAACAACATGATTTTATATCTTATTTAGAAATTCGTTATTTTATTTTTAAAAAAGTTATTGACATTTTTAAATCTCTGAAATACCTATTTTATATTGTAATTTAAAATTAATTTTTCAAGAAGGTAATAACTTTAAAAAATTAATAAGAAAAAGATATTTATAAAAAAGCAATTGATTATTACCTAATAATAAATTATAACACCCTGTAGTGTAAGATTCGACACTTTCTTATTGCTTCCTCTTCATATGAGCGCCCATAGAATCATTTGTAATAAATTATTATTCTCAAAATTGTTATAACTTCATGCAAGTACATAATGTATATTATACTTAAATTTATGAAGGAACTCTGCATTTGTGCGATCCCAGACTGACGCCTCGTGCGCCTTTACTTAAATACGGCCTTGAATGTACAATATATCTCACACTTAAAAATGTTTTTTAAAATTATTGAAAATTTCAATTAATAATACTTTACCTATTAATTAAGTTTAAAAAATTAATTTCGGATTACATCGGTTAACTTTCTTTGTTTTAAAACAAATGAACATCGGGGTAGGCAGTTTTTGTTTTGTATCTTCTGAACTTTGAAATCACGACGCAAAAAATTTTTATGAAGGTAAGAACTTATTTATAAATATTTTTTTAAATAATTAATATAATGGGAATGTTTAAAAAATAATTAGAACTAAAAATCTCACGAATACGCCACTGTCCATTAATGATTTTTATTACGCCACCACTGCTCAAGGTTATGTACATATGTGCAGTTATGTAAAGTTAGCTCCAAAATAATATTTTTAATTAAATTTTGGGTTCAAGAGTCATCAATATCTTACTTATCATGATAACGTTTAGTCATGAAAATTAAATAAAATGGAAAAACTGATCGGTAGATTGGAAAGTTGATTAAAAAACAAATGTCGAGGTATACGGAGCATACTTCAGTGCTGTTGGAAAAAATAAGGTTATAATGGCGCTTGGTATTGTATTCCGTTGTCAATTGGTGTCCTTGTAATTTATCCTGCATTGTGTTCTTCATTTTGGATTAATAAATCGTTCGAAAATGTTACAGTGTATAGCATGCTAGTGACAAAAGTGATTGATATAAAATTATTTATCATATCCTTGCTGCAGTGCACGGAATTTTCTTAAAATAATGTAGATGTACTAGAATGGCTTTGGCTAGGTGAGTGGTATTACCTAGTATTTTTAAATATTTTTCAGATGTAATTTTAGTTTTGTGATGAAATAAAATTTTATTGCTATGCCTTTTCTTAATTTATTTTCAATATTGTGCGTTCTATTCAAATACATATTGGCACATAACGCAATTTAAACTATTTATTTAGATTATCATGGTTAATATGTTCACATACTAATTATTACTGATTTACTTCCATTATTAATAGATTACGAAATTGTCAATTTTAGAATTTATATGTAATGCTGTATTACCACAAATCTTATTTCTAGATGAGAGTTAGATAACTAAAAAAATTCATCTCGTAGCAAATAAATGTGTCGAACATTTTTGCAAGTTTACTTTAACTTTTAACTTCATGTCATATTATTTTCCATTGGTACATACATAAATTCAGTTCTAAAATATGTTTCGATGTGCTGATTCTGAATTTTTTAAATCTCCTTACGAAACATTATCAACCGTTCATATAATTATTCCATGTTTACAAATGTAAATGTAAACAATAACTACAATTCTAAATGTAGTTCAAGTACCTACATTTTATATTGCAAATTGGAAATATTTCTATTGAGGAAGTGAACAGGAAACTTGATTGTGTACTAACCGAAGTAACTATTTGAAAACGTCAAAATGATATAAATCTTGCGGGTTTGAGATCCTTTTTCTTTTGGCAATATTAGCATCTTGAGAACTTACCATAGAACGAGATAAATTAAACTAAAATAGCAACACTTCAAAAACTTGCAAGAGCCTTAAGCTCTATTTTAGCTATTTTAATATTTTTCTACTTTTCATTAAGATAACACTTGCTTCTGTAGGATTTCTTTATAATTGCAGTTTGTAAAATGGCAAATAGGGTCACAGGGGTGAATAGGGACATCATTTTAGAAAAATTATACCAGTTTAACCTTCCCGTGGGCACGTGAGGTTTTTCTGGTCTCGGGCAATATTTTCGCTTACAACTTAATGGAAAAGAGATTTCATTGAGCTGAAACTACTGCAAATTCGAAAAAAAATCGCTCAAGTTAAAACCATTTGGATGGCCATTGGTCTTCTCTGACCTTCGTATGATATTTTTGCACATAATTTTTAATTTTGGAATAGATTTTTGAATCAATCGATTAAGTCTTGATTCCATTGTTTGCAGTTTCTGTATAATTCATTCTTCAAAATGTAGCAGTCCTCGTTTACTTGATTCATTTAAGTGTCGAGCATTTCCATGTTCACCGAAGGTCGAACTTAGATATTCTTTCAAGTTCGCTATTTGAACTTATAATTTCCGTTTTGTATTACAATCTCAACCAGCATATTTATAATAAACCACTGCTGTAAACTTGAGAATGTAATATACTGAATGTAACTCTTATGATTAGGTTTTAAGTATTAATTTTAATGAAACCTTGAAATATTAGTATTTGCTTAATACTTAAACAAGTTAAGTTAATGTAGAAATAAATGAGAAAAACATTTCTGTATTAACTTAACTTATTAAGTATTAAATAACTATGTATATTGTAGTGACATTGAACTAAAGTCACTGAAAAAAGAATTACCAAAGTTAAAATAATTTGAAATGAGCACCTAGAATTTTGGAAGTTTCATGATAAATATGCTCGCCCATCTGGAAGATAATATTTTTAAATTTTGTGGTATTTATTAATCGATGTCTTAAATCAATTTTATATTCCTAAAATTTAAAAACACATGCCAAAAACAAAAACCGAGCAAAATGCATTTTTTCCAGAAATTACCTTTTCGTTTAAAAAATGCTAACAGTTTGAACGTTTTTCTTAAATGTTACCTCTGTTCAACCCTTCACCTCATTTTACTGTACTTGCTTAAAAAATCTAGAGAGATAGAGCAATTAATTAATAAATTAAAAATAGAGCGAATTAATGTTTCTAAAATATTCACCATTTTTAATTATTAATAGCATCAATTACTTCATTTTGTGGTTTGGCATTATCATGTTGAAAATGACGTTGTTGTCTATGCTAAAAGTCAGGTTTGCTCGAGTATAGAAACAAATGTATCATAAATATTTTATTCTTAATTAAGTACTACAGTCAAGTAGTAACCGAAATAGCTACGATTAAATTGATCCTAAGCCTTGCATTACCTATCTACCTACCTGTAATACTTGAAACGCTTCAACTCTAGGGCAGCTAACTGCTTGTTGAACGGGCATAAAAAGAAGTTATTTTTAGGGGGGTGTAATTTCCTAATCGTCTAGTAAAATTACTTTTCTATTTGATGCTCATTTAATTAGATTCTTCTTGAGATTAATATTTTACATTAAAACATAAAATTTTATTTACTGTAAAATAGGAGAAGAGGGTTTAACTTTCAGTGTAAATATGAAATTTTATAGCTAAAAAAAATTAAACTTACCTGTTGGTCTACTTCACCTAGATTGGGGTGAAGTTGACCGGATGATTGATTTACTTCCTAAAATAATATGAGAATTTTGGGCACAATTAACTACAATATTATTAATAAACAGTCCATATATTTAGCAATATTTAAAATCGGGAAGAATCAAATGGTTACTATCGGCTCATTTCACGGTGGTACCTATTAATTTGTTATTTGTAACTATTTATGTTCAAGTTCAATGTTTTGGGTTCTTTCATTGAATAGTTATCAATGGATCACTCAAACCCCATAGGGATTTTTTCTAGAAGTTTTCTTTTAAGAAATCTACTATGACATAGTAGGTACTTATTATTAATTTGATTTTCAACCGGCTAACTCAATTATAGGAAATATTCTTTCCATTATTGTTGGAAATACCTTATACACTTATTGAACAGCATTTTATGAGGCTATTGCCTACATATAATGGAAGGTCAAATAAATTCTAAGTATTATTATGTTTTTATAATATTACTTTTGTCAAATTTTTAATAGTAGACATTGCCTATTTTTAAATCAACAATGAGATTTTTATAATCGTTTTATATAATGTCATTTCATAAGAATACTTGATCCAATATTTCTGAATATGCTAAATAATATTCTTACACAAGGATTAGGAAATATTTTAATTGCTGCTCTTGAGCTTTGTTTTTCTTACAAATTTGTAAATTATCACTTTAGAAATTATTTTTAGTGTACTTTGACTTAATTAATAAAAAACAGACGAATTAAATTATGTTTCATTTAAAAGTCGAAACAATCAACTTTTATTCAAATTTTACATTTTTCGTAATGCGGAGTTGGCTCTTTAAATTATTTTAAACAATGCAAAGAGCACTGTGTGGTTTTAAAAAATATTGTAACTCAAGAATTTTAATTTGTACTAACCCACAATCAGGAAGTCTACCATGGCACATGCAATAACTTAAGTTTTGAAAATGTTATACCTTTATTATGCATAAATATATGTAGACCTTTCCTGCAAAGTAATGTGCAGAAAAATTTTATCGTACAGTAATAATGTTGATTGATACAGCTATGAAAGCCATACAGGATTCCTGTTTCAGATTGAATTTCTTATACTCGAGAAAAATGTGATGAAGTTGTTTTCTCATCATGTGACTGACATTTTTGCAAAAAAAATGTGTACCCTTGTCTCTTGAATTAATGTACCACAACAGTTTTTAACTGTAAATTACATACATTTAAATTCATATTTTGCTGATCATCTTCTAAAGCATGCTATTAAATTTGTACATTCATGCTTGAAATAAATCATTGCATCGTGAAAAAAAGAATTTTGTTTCTGTAAATTATAACAGCAAATTTTTAACTTTCTTTTTGATATTATGTTATGCTTGTAAAATTGCTGTCGATGTTAAAATATAAGTTAAGAAGTCCAAAACAATTGTCAATTTAAATTTTTTACAATTTTTTTCGTTTTTAGGCTTTCCGTATCTAGTGAATGTTCAGACGGACAAGCAGCACGGATCAGTTCTAACTTGCAACCTACTAGTAGTATGGCTGTAAGTCGTGTACCAAGTCCACCTCCTCAGGAAGTTAATACTCCCGTTGCTGAAAATTGGTGTTATACACAGGTAATTTCATGGTTTCATAAAAACGTTCTTTGTTTGAAGTTATTTAAAATGTTGATTCGCTAACTATACTTTATTATTTTTAATGCATTTTTACCTCCTTGTTAGGTTTGATAATTATTTTTATGCTGTAATCATTTTGAAAGGTTAATTTGTAGATGAAGGTTAGAGATCATCGATAAATTATAGCCTGCTTATTTACTTTATAAATCGTAACTACCAAAATAAATCACTGATTAATTAAAATGCTATCATAATACTGGAACAATCTTATTATGAGTTTTAAAAAAATGAACACTTTATTTCTATTTCATGTAATTTACAAATATATTGTCTGATTTTTTTTGGTACTCACAATTTTCTGATAAATAGATTAGTTAGAATGTAAATATTTTTGTTTGGTTAACCACCTGCAGTTAGTGACTATGAATGCCTCATGTATTTACTTTATCAAAATAAAATACTCCTATTAAGATTAAATGTTCAATCTGTATTTCAAGCTCGCACACATTATCCAAAAGTATATTACTATGTTTCTGTATTTATATTTAATTGGCGATACATTTAAGACATTAATAAAGTATTATAATTATTCATTGTTACACTATCTATAGACAAAAGCATTAAAATAACTTTTTAATAAAACCTTTTGTCTAAATCCAACGTCCCGAAGTAACCATATTTAAAGTTTTTGGATTGCTACCTTAAAATTTTTTGGTTTTTGTTGCAAACTTTTAACATCTTTTAAACCAGCGCTTTTCAACCTTTCTCGAGCCCTGACTCTTTGAGTTAAAAAACAAATATGCCCCCTCACGCTTCCTCGACTGTTTTTACAATACTAGGTCTGTAAATATGAGACCGAATTTACCCATAAATGGCCCATGAAACCCCGTCATTGGCGCAATTTTCTTGTTTTGACACCTGATAAAGATTTTCAACTCATAACAATACAAGTTTCATACAACAGCATAGTTTTTAATAGCTTTAGCATGTCGAATTTTGTGCCTAGAAACTATGATTTGCAGACAGCATTGATTTTGTGTTACCATTTGAAGAAAACCGCTGCAGAATTGCATTGAATGCTTGTCGAAGCTTACGGTGAGTATGCTTTGGGTAAATCACGGTGCTTTGAGTAGTTTAAAAATTCAAAGTGGTGATTTTGACGTGAGAAACGAAGAACGTGGAAAACCACCAAAAAAGTTTAAAGAATTGAAAGTATTGTTGGATGAGGATAACGCTCAAACGCAACAACAACTCGCGACTCAATTAAATGTGATACGAGAAACCATCTCCATATGGTTGAAAGCCATGGAAAAGATCCAAAAGATGGGAAAATGGATTCCGCATGAATTGAATGAAAGACAGCAGGAAAACCGAAAAACCAATGCGAAATGCTGCTCGCCAGGTACAAAAGAAAGCCATTTCTTCATCGAATTGTAACTGGCGATGAAAAGTGAATATATTTCGAGAATCGTAAGCGTAAAAGATCATGGATAACTCCATGTGAACAATCGAAATCGACTGTAAGGTCAAATCGTTATGGGCGGAAGACTATGCTCTGTGTTTGGTGGGATCTAATATGAGCTTCTAAAACTTGGCGAAATTGTTAATACTGAATGCTATCGATAGCAAATAATCAATTTCAATCAAGCTTTGCGAGAACCAAAATATCAAAAAAGGCAACAAAGTGATTTTGCTTCATGATAATGCACCATCACATACAGCAAAACTGGTCATGGAAACGATTGAGGCGTTTAGTTGGGAAATACTTTTGCATGCGGCTTACTCACCAGACTGGGCTCCGTCTGATTGCCACTTATTTGCATCAATGGGACACGCACTTGCTGAGCAGTGCTTCACTTCTTATAAAAATGTACAAAAATGGCTCGATGACTGGTTTGCCTCAAAAGAGCAACAGTTTTTTTTGGCGTGGCATCCACAAATTGTCAGAGGTGGGAAAAATGTATAGCTAACGGAGAAAAATTTCAGTTTCATATTTACAGATCTGGTACATAAAGTAAAAGTACACTTCTGCAGACAGTAGGAATATACAGAAAAGTGCATTTTTCTTCCAATATTTTATTAATTTTGACCTGCGGTTATTTTTTTCTGTAGCTTGCGACCCACAGGTTGAAAACCGCCGTTTTAAACAAAGCATTTTACAAAAATAAATTTCAATTAATCAATTTCAAACATAATTATTTAACCAGCTCTAATGCCGGTTTTACAAAAATTTAAACTGCGATTATATTATTTAAGCCGAAATTGTAGTTTAAATGTTTGTGAAACCGGGCATAAATGTCAATATCAAGATACCGAATACCAAATTTGCTTTAGAATTTCTATTAGTTAATTTTAATTTGATCACATATACATACACACAGACAATTTTTGGAAATTGTCCTTTACCATTACTTCCAATGCAAACCATCGGAATATGGAAATCCATCAAACTCTTGTTTTTTTCTTCTGCGCTATTACAATACCTCTAATATTATGTATGATAAAGCAAAAATTAACGCTCCTGATAGGAAATTTAATGGGCTCAACTTGAATAACCTTTCATCCATTTTACAGAGAAATAAAAATTGGTTGTTAATATTTTTGCTATTTAACGTCAATGTTTTTTTACAAACAGATAGATAAATTGTACCTGAATTATTGGTCATTAATATAATTACATTTACTATCTTGCCGAGGAATACAATAAATTTTTAAACAAAGCTTAAAAAAGTAGTATGTATTTATGATAATTATTTTGAAATTAAAAAAAAATTGAGAAAATTTTGAAGTTTGCTCTCCTTCGTTCTAAAACCACATCATTAAAAACATGAAATTGCAGGTATTTAAATTAGTGATTTATTAAAATTTATTATCTTCGGTGTTTTTATAAAAATTTTGATAATCTTTATCCACTTAAATGTCAAATTTTACTTAAATTTCATCGTTTTGTAAAAAATGTATTTAAGAAAATCTTTATTAATATTTTATTTCTAAGTTTCATGGCAGTACTAACCAATAATAATGAATAAAAATTTATTGCTTGATTTTTTTTCTCTTAATGCCCCATAATTTAAATGGTGTTTTTTGTTATTTTTATTTTATAAATTGTCATTATGAAACAAAAGTTGTCAAAAAAATGAATTCATAATGTCTTAAGTTAATTTTGTTTATTTACAAATGATCGCGAATTGTTTTGTACTTGTTGACACAACATGAAGAAAAAGGTGCATTTGATTTATTAAGAATGAAATTATTACAAATATCTTAATCGCTAACAATTCAATTTTTGATGCTTGGATTTTTTTACTTTTGATATTACCTATTTAGGTGTGATTACTAATAATTTCTTTATTTTTTAGGTTAAAGTTGTGAAATTCAGTTACATGTGGACTATAAATAATTTTAGTTTCTGTCGTGAAGAAATGGGGGAAGTGTTAAAATCATCTACTTTTTCAGCTGGAGCCAATGACAAATTAAAATGGTAATAATTTCTTTTTTTTGTGTTAAAATAAGATTTATAAAATAAAATTATCAGGACCATTCACTACAAAAATTTCAAACAAAAAAAGATTGTATATTTTGTAAATAACTGATTTTTATGTAATTAATAGCTACATAATGAAAACTTTTGTTAATTACTTGTTTTCTACCGAGCGTTTCATCAATTGTTAAATCTTATTTAAAAATCTTAAATTTCAATTCTTATTGATTCTTAAATTAAAGAAAATGAAACCCTTGGATTGGCAGAGGGAAATTGAAGAATCGTAGATTTCTTTATTTAAGAATTGAAAGTTGTAAGCATTGAAAGAAAAACACAAGTTCGGACAAATATTCTTTCTTTCATTAAACGAGATAACATTTGATTTTAATTGAAAGTTTATTAATATTCACAATTTTTAATTTTCATGAACATCTGTTGCTTATAAAATTGGTTATCTTATTATTAGATGCATTTTCTTATCACTAATTACTGTTTAATAACATATTTTAACTTATTTTCTAAGCTCTTTGTCGATATTTTAAAACTTAAAATCTTGAATTTACAGAGATTCATAAAATAATGCAATTGATTTAAGATTTGTATTTACATAAACAGTTTATTCGATTAGTACAATTTCATCTCGAGAGGTGGTTTTGAAATCTACAACCCCTGTCATTTTCTTAACCAACGAGCATCTATCATTCTGTAAGAAACTTAGGTTACATAAATTGCTATAATGCAGTTGAAATTCAATTTTTTGCTGTTAATATTCATTTAAAATAAAATAGTATAATTTATTTAACAACATAATAGAAGCAGGTGCAGGTGGATTAAAAACCAACACAAGTTTTAAATTTTGAAGCGATCTATGAGATGGATTTGTTCGAACACACTTTAATAATAATGTTTATGCATATTTCAAATTAATTACATATTTCGGCTTTGGACAAGATAACGTCAATTTTAAATTATTGTCTGAAGGACATGCTCTGTTAAAACAAGGTTAAATGGGCTTGTATGAGCTATATGGAAAATTATTATGCAAAATGATTTTTTAGTAATTTTTTAATGTTGATTACTACAATTTCTGTATTATTTTCATTAATTGTTTATAAATAAAATTTACACATTGACAGTTTAATTATTAATAATTTCATGATTATATAACTCAACCGAAAATAGCTTTGGAATGTTAATGATAACTACAAATTGTAAAATAATTATTAATCACTTTATATTTTTATTTTCATACTAAGTTTTATAAAATTTATATATTTGTTTCCGACATTTTATTGCAAATAGGCATAGTAAAATATAATTTTCTTTTAATATTTTTCAGGTGTTTACGAGTGAATCCAAAAGGATTAGACGAAGAAAGTAAAGACTATTTGTCTTTATATTTGCTCCTAGTTTCTTGTAATAAAAGTGAAGTTAGAGCTAAATTCAAATTTAGTATTCTAAATGCAAAACGAGAAGAAACTAAAGCTATGGAAAGTCAGCGTGCTTATCGATTTGTGCAAGGAAAAGATTGGGGTTTTAAAAAGTTTATTCGTCGAGATTTCCTGCTCGACGAAGCCAATGGTCTATTGCCAGATGATAAATTAACTATATTCTGTGAAGTAAGTTGATTTTAGTATTTTCATTTTTAACCTGATTATTAACGTTTCTTAAAATGGTGTGTTTTAAATTCCATTATTTGTATGTTGAACAAAGCAGTGTTCAACTTCAGTAAAGCAGTAAGCCAAGCCTTTCCAATACTTTTCTACTTGTTTAACAACATACAGTAGAATCTTGGTTATCCGAGCTATTGTGCAGACATTCCAGTTATTCTAAAATTTTAAAATAATAATATTTACTTCTCTTACTATATCCATTTTATATAGGACTATTATTTACTGTCAATTTAGGTGTTTTTATTATACTACTAATAGAAATCTGGATTCACTGATGATGACTATGAGCATAGCATTTTAATCATGATGTCAAGTATTTTAGCAAAATGAAGTTTTCATTGGAATGCTAGATAAATCATAAGAATAATTGACTTGTCCTTCATACTAGACCCCACTCTTGGCATACCGTTGTGTGTAACAAAGAGGGGTTGTGAATAAAAATTATTTTGATTTGATAAGCTCCAATATCAGCGGACTGACACATCAAAATATTTAACTTGCGGTAAAGCTAGTTACCAAATCATTTCCTTACTCATTGCTTACATTACATCATGTTTTTTTCCATAACATATATATCAAGATGGCCAGTGAATCCAAGATGACAACCATTTTTTTACAACAAGAATACTCGATTATGTTCTAAACAATGCTAAATTCTAAGTTTTAACATATTTGAAAAAATTTATTAATTTATTTACGTGATGCATTTTTGTAAATTTGAATTTACTGAACCCATAAACGAACAAAAAATAATGTCTGTCTAAGGGATTTCTATGTCATTCTGTAAAGGTAGTTTTTTTATGTTCTGAAAGTTCACTGTCCAATCTCGAGTAAATTTCGCCACATTATAAAAATAGAAGTGGAAAATTCAACCAGAATCAATCAATTTTTTACTCCAATTAGTATGAAATGCTTTATTTTAAGAAAATATTTTCATAAATAAGGTGCAAAATGAACAGTAAACTGCCGATTTTGTTACATGCCTGGACATCCTTCCTTAGCTGTAATAGTCGATTTATACTGTTATTTAACATTAGCATTTTCTCAAAGATGGATCTATTTGTCAATTAGTTTTATAACCTGCTACACCATCTTCTACACCTAACTTCCACAGGAAGATAGGTATTGATAAAGTAGAATTCTTATTACGAGGGGAATCAATAAGTTTGGTAAAACGGTATAAAAATCAATATTTTTAATGAAATAAATTTTATATCTTAACATAATGTTCTTGAAGCTCAAAGCACTTGGTACTTACTTGTTTCAATTTTTCTAAACCACTAAAACAATTTTTGAGATGCCAAGGGAATTTTATTAATTGATGACCTGGCTCATAAAGAGGGTATAACAGAGATCTATTATGCAGAATGGTTAGAGAAAGAAAATGCAAAGTGAATCAAAAATTTTGCTTTTTCACAACAATAACCACTTGCAAGTTAAAAGTTTTCTGAGCTACTATTCAAAAATGTAGCTTTGAAGAAATAAATCACCCACTTTACAGTTCAAACTTGGTCTCTAGCTATTACTTTTTATTTCCAAATTTAAAGAAAAATTACAAGAAATGAAATTCAACACCTATGAAAAAGTCATGTATGTGTGAAAGCTATTTTCAAAGCAACAAAACAATTTTATTTTGTGGTTTTGAAAAATTAATACAAATAAGTACCAAGTGCTTTGAGCTTCAAGGAGATTACCTCAAAATATACAATTTATTTCAATAAAAATATTGATTTATATACCGTTTTTACTGAAATTATTGATTCCCCTCGTAGTTTCGATAATAGGCGTTGAGATTTAGAAATGGGATTCTACTGTTAGTAGGGAGCTACTGAATTTTTTGGTACCTACTGATTTTCCCAGTCACTAAACGTCGATAGGATTATTCAGTAACAGTAAATTCTAAGTAGCGGACATATTTAGGAAGTGGTTTCCGTGGGTTGAACCGGAAAACTAGCACCTTTTTTAGCACTAATGAAAATCATTTTATTGTCAGTCGCATGGAACATTATTTTAAATGCACACCTCTACATTGCTTTCGTCAGACCAAATCACTTTTGACCAGTCTTCTACTGTCCAGTTTTTGTATTTTATTGCAAAACTGAACCTTTTTAATTTGAGCCTCGGTCGATAAGGGCTTCTTTCTAGCTTTTCTACCATATAAGCCGACCTCCTGCAAGCTTTGTCCAATGGTTCTGTCCGATAAATTTATCCCAAATTGTTTTCTTAGGTCCCTACGTAAATCTCTTGAGGTTTTAAACCGATTTTTAAAGAATTTCTTAGTAAAATTCGATCCTGCCCCACATTTGTAACGCGTTCCCGGCCAGTTCTAGATCGATTTTCAACGAATCACTGTCCTTCTTCCGCTTTAACGTTGTTTGCACCGCAAAGTGAACGCTTTAATTTATTTGCAATTTTTCGTTGTGACATTCCCATGGAGTGCAATAACACAATTTCGCTCCGTTCAATTTCACTTAATTTGCGTCTTCTTGGCATGATGTTGTTTGTGCCTTAACACTAACAAAAGTTAACTAAAACTGAAATATTTTATAATTCTCTTTTTAAATCTCTTTACAAGAATTTTGAAAGTACCGCTAGGGTTAGGTAGTAAACTAGAAATTATCATTTCTTTAAAATTTCCTTTTTTTGAACAACAAATTCTGGTCAAATTTGAATTAAAAAGCTTTTAATAGGTCACAGGTATAACATAGAACAATAAAATTTTAAGAATACCGACCCAACCTAATACTTTTCAGCAAAATCTGAAGTGACCTAACACTTTTGGCAATGGCTGTATGTAACTATTAATGTGACTATTGCACGCGTATGTACACAGTTACCTATGAACCAATAGAAAAATTCGGAATAACTCAAATGTCAAAATTAGAACCAATCCCATGGCAATTAAACGATAAGTTTGCACAAGTGCACTTATCGATAAGTTTATAAATTTTTTTATTACTTATGCAATAGTCTGACAAAATTATTACGTGCATAGAAGTTGTATCGATAATTCTGCCTAATATGCACTCCAGCTTATTTCTTGAAAAATTTGCCTCGCTTCGCGTCGCAAATTTTCGTCGTAATAACTGTCGTGCATTTTAGCCAGAATTATCGGCAACTTGCTATGCACTTAATACATTACTATTGATAATATATTTAAGGTAATGTACACAAAAAGCCCTGATTTTAAAATAAACAATGCTTAGGAAACAAAAGAAATGGATCGACACAATGCATAAGTCATTATGAAAAACTTATGAAACAATAGAAAGTATAAAAATACCTGCCCTAATTTCAGAGAATTAGTCTTGGGAGCACTTTATCCTTGGTCAAGTTTTGTTTAACACAAGCAAGTTTATAACACAGTATATCTGAGCGTTTGACCTGAGAACAATGAACGTTAGGAATTGAAGGCAAGTGTGCTGCGATAGGAAGAAATGGAAGTTAATAGTGAAGGAAGCAAAAACAGATCCGAGGTTGTAATGAAGAAAAGCAGTAAGGGTAGAGAGAAACGAAATGTGGGGTAATACATTTGTAGATGTGTTACAGGAAAAGTAGATTCTCCAGTAAGAGTTGACTCTGTCTAGGTAAAGTCGACTCTTACTAGTCTTTAGTAAAAGTTGATAAAAGTGAAAAGTGACGAATTTTTGATGAACATTTACTAGTCAGAGTTGACTATACCTAGGGAACGTATACTCTTACTGCATCGAGTTAGTAAAAGTTGACTTTTTACTAGGAAACAAATAAGAAAACAAATAAAAAGAGAAATGTTTATTATTTATTGCAACAAGGTAAAGATTTGTGGCACTTTGAGTTGCAGAGCACACCTTTCTTCTTACACATGCATTTTTTGGTATTGCATTTAGTGTTGCAAGAGCATTTGAAAAATCCTTGTCCACTTCCAAGTGATTGTGAAGTTGCAACAGTCCTCACAGCTATTGTTTTATCCATAGGGACTTCATTTTCTTGTATAATGTTCGTGGGACATTTACTGAATTGAGACCTGAAAAAATATTATCATTGAGCTCTGAACAACTGAATACTAGGGACAGAGATCTTTTATTTTAGCATGGAAAACTTACCTAGAGAAAAGCTGCTTCAGAATTCCATTTCTTGTTCCAATTCGATAGAATCCATCATCGATAACCTCCAGTACCACACCAAGGATAGATCGAGCATCTCCTCTTCCGCGGTCAACATCTGGGACAGCAATTCGAATTGATGTTCCTTTTTCAACTGGCGGATGAATGTGGTCTGAGGTTTTTTTCATACGTTTAGCTTGGTTTTCTAGACAGTGGAAAGCTTCATTTCTTTGCTTATTGATGGCCTCAGTAGACTTGTCCAGGTCAGTGAGGAGATAATCATCATCATCTACGGGCAAATTTTCAGCACTTGATAAATTTTGATTTGTTTCATTTTCATCAGGATTTTCATTCACGTTACTTTCAATTTCGTTTTCTTGTTGTTGTTGATCCTGAATTTGATCAATGGCGCATTGAAGATCCTCTTCTGTTTCTAAATTTTCCAATACCTCAGTAGGTAATTTTGAAGTAGATAAGCCATGTCTCGGGGCAACCGAACATTGCCTCATACGGGGATCTTTTATCCCACTATGCAATGCACTGTTTTCATAAGTTGAATAAACTTTAAGCCTTCACTCCATTTTGATGTCTTGTGGTCTTGCATCCAGGTGGTTATCATGTTCTCTATGTCTTGGTTAGCTCTCTCGACACTACCTTGACTTTGACTATGTCGCGGTTTACCATGCACCATTTTGAAGTTCGGCCATGTATTAACCAGACTGTCAATAATTTTATTAACAAACTCTCTGCCATTGTCAGACTGTAAAATACAAGGAGCACCTAACAAAGTAAAAATATCAATGATGTTATCACACACTTCGTCTGCAGTCTTTGATTTCAGTGGTCTTACCACAACAAACTTTGTTAAATGATCCTGGTACACCATTATAAATTTGAAGTCTTCATCAGGTTGCGACTGAAAGTCAATCAAGTCCACTTGACATCGTGAATTCATTTCTTTGAATAACAAAGGCTTTACAACCAGTCCTTTCTTCTTATGTTTCAATTTTTGAACACAAGGTTCGCACAAGCTTGAAAATAGTAAAATGTCCTTTGTAGTAACATTTTGGAATTTTCTTTTCAATTGTTCAATCATACGATCTCTTCCTCCATGTCCAGTGGATATGTGCGCTTCATTAAGAACTTCAAACAGCTCTTCATCAAAAACATAATACCTTATGGTTTCTTGGTCTGTGACAGGGTGTATTAGTTTTGTAACACCATTTACTTCAATAATGTCGTATCGTTTTAAAAACCTGAGATCATTACTTTCTTTTTATTCGCAGTTTTAGATTTTTACTTTTGAATGTAGCTATCATATTTCAATTTGGTCAATGCTAGCGAATTTACCTTAGAAGCCGAGCGTTCTAGACTTAGTTTTTCACAAAACAGTTGTGCCTTGAGTCTGACATTATTATTGCACACCGAAACTAATAATTGAAAAGTAAAACACAACCTAACTAACAAAACTATTGCACTATACAAAAATACACGTGTAATGCCAATAATCATCAAAACAAAGATATGCGCACGCAGTTACATGTGAGGCAACATCTCTTGATCAACTTTTACTAAACCACAGCAGGTATAGTTAACTCTTCCTAGGAAAAGTTGATCTGCTTATTTCTAAACAACTGTTACTGATACATTTAGTAAAGTTGACTCTTCCTAGGCAGAGTCAACTCTTCCTAACAATCCACTTTTCCTGTAACAGATGTACTTATGTAGTTATTAAAGGACTCCGAGGACTAATCCCCCTCAGAAACAGGATCTTGTAAGTCTTTAAAAGACAGCTCAATTCCGTAGGGAATGTTAAGCTACTTAATAATAATAATATCTGAGCGTTTAAATAGAGCTTAAGGGTTGTTTACAGTTTACATCAACGTTATTTAAAAATCTAAGTTAACATGTAATTTCAGTGGAGATTTTAAAATGCCATTTAATTTAAAGATTAAACAAGAAGAAATTAAGATGGAAAGCATGGTTTGATGATGAATGCGAGGAAGCAAACAAAAAGAAAAGAGAAACAAGAATTACATGGCTATCAACTATCGAACAACATGACTTAGATCAATACAAGAAGAAACGAAGTGAAGTGAATAAGCTATACAAACAAAAGAAGAATTAATGGATGGAGGCAAGAATGAGAGAAATAGAAATGAACAGCGTTAATAACAAACAATATATGAAAATATGTGATAAGAAATAGATGAATGAGAAATGAAAAGGGAATAATAGAAGATAGAGCAGAAGAAATCAAAAAAATATGGGAAAATTACTTCCATAAACTGTTATATACACACCAAGAAGAGGAAATAGAACAAAATGCAGAAAACACATCGAACGAGAAGGAAATAGAAGAACCAACGAATGAAGAAATCATGAATGCAATACACCAGTTAAAGAATGGAAAAACCCCAGGCAACGATGAGATGATAAAAAAGGAGGAGAAAAGATACACCATGAAATCAGAGGAAATTGGAAAGGAGTAATAATAACAGTAAAGAAGAAAGGAAATGCTGAAGAATGTAATAACTATAGAGGCATAACACTCCTGAATGTGGCATATAAAATTCTGTCCACAGTTATACATACCCGCCTTATTGTGTACACAGATGAAATAATTGGAAAATATCAGTTTGGTTTTAGATGAGACAAGTCGACGGTGGATGCATTGCATATACTAAACTAGGTCATGGAGAAGAGCTATAAATATGATATAGTAGATGCACATGCTATTTGTTGATTTCGGACAAGCACCTGACCAAGTAAAAAGGCACCTTTACTTTATTTACATTTTTACTTTATTTGAACCCTGAGTTGATGAGAACCTTTTCACATCAAGTTGCCGTGGTTTAAATTTTACCACATTGTTTTCCCAAACTAACAAATACTGAGGGTTTCAGCCAAAATTTAATCGTTCCTTTAAACTATTGATTCAAACTAATGCAATTAAATTATAATAGAATTGTTTTTATTCTTGATATTTATTCATAACAAATTAAATAATTCAAAAATGTTCTTAATGGTGCTAGCATAATGGAACGGTTTTTAGCACCACTCAGGCGCGTATTCTCATGTGTGAACAACACTGCAAGTTCAAAAATGGCGTAACTTGAAAATTTTTATAACTTTTCAAGTTGCGTACATTTTAAAAGTAACTATGTGTGAATGGTACTTGTACAATATAGAAATATTTTGTGATTTGTAAATATTTAGTCAATATAATAGAAGCAACGGTTGTTGTGAAAATAGTGGAACCAAAAAATGTAATAGCTATAAATTAAAAGTTGCAGCTTCAGTCTGGTATATGTGTGAACACAATGCGTAGTTTTGTAATTGAATCATAAAAACTCGCACCACTACAATGTACAAAAATGTGCAAACACATTAAGACAATAACTTGAAAAATTAAAATTAAATCGGACAATTAATAACTAAATAATTAAACGAATCGTTTTATGACTTTAATTAAAATTTTTATTTAATATTAATTTTACAGGTTAGTAATTTATCTATTTTTGGATTAAGTCATAAATGGCTAAAAAATATTGTTTAATTTATTGAAACATTAATAGTCCATTTAAATTAAAGGCTTGACACATTAATGGGAATGTATAATTTACTTGAAAATTGAATTTATGGCATTTCAATGTTTTCAGTCATAGCCATCTTATTACAAAGTAGATACACCAGGGTCTCGATTTGCGTCGGGATACGTTCTGTAAAAGTGCTACCAATTGAATCGACTCAAATCGAATCACATTTTTCCATAAGATTCCATAGTAATTCACGAGATGCGTTCTACAATCATCAAAAACTTTTTCACAATGGTAATAAAATCACATATTATGCTAACAAAATTTATTTTTAGTAAAATATCGGTAAAAACAAATAAAAAGATAAATAAAATTATTTATTACAGAAGAATACTGCTAATTTTAAAGCTTCTGACGGTTGCTTTAAACTAAATAATGAAAAATGTAATTGCATGTAGAAAACGCATCGTACACAATTATTATAATATTATGTAGTAGTATGTATACATTACAAGACTTACAAACTTTGCAAGTGGCATGGCGGCGCGATTCATGCAGATATTAATTCTACTTGCAGATAAAAACTATTAAATTACAGTCGTTAGAATTTTACGCATGAAGCAAAAATTGAATTTGTATTATTTTAAAAGACGCAAATTGAATTATGTGACGCATATAAGATTTTCGGTCCTATATTCGTGTTATTAAGCAAATCGAATCGACGCAAATCGATGCGACGCAAAACGAGCCCTGGTGATTTATTAACAAGATAAGCGCCTCTTTTTAAACTGCAATGCAGCAAAATTTCTTTTTAATGAACAAATAGGGAATTTAAAAACGCGTCAAAATAATTAAAATAATACAGGGTGTTGTGTTTAAAATAATAAAATTGGTTGTGATGTTAAAAAACAGGTCACTGGGTATAGTTTAAAATTATTTTTCCCGCTACCGTTGATGTACATATGCCATACGTCCATAGTTACAATATGCGTAAGTTGGTCATAACATTATTCGTTTTTCCTATAGTAAATGTTAAAGTGTGGTTTGTTCCATTGAAAATGATAAAATAAGTAACACTTGAGCCGCAAGAGTAGATAAAGTAGTATTTTAACAGAAAGGGTAGATAAAAGGCTTCCTTTTTATTGAAATTAAATACATTTTGTTTTTACTGCAATTAGAATCAAAGTGTGTTTGATGTCAAATAATCATTTAATTTGAAATTGGGATTTCTTATCTATCATTTTTTCAATATTACTATAGAAAAATAATTAATTTTATATACGACGATGATATTTAATTATCGATTCGCGAAAATAATTTATTCCCCACTTTGTCGCTCGTTAATTCCGCTCGTCGATAAAATTCAATTTTATAGTCTTATATAAAAAATAACTCTTATTTGATCATCGTTGGTGACGGAACTTAATAATCACTTATGCTCCTAGAAAAATAATAAAATAATGATGTAATTAATATTATTTGTAATTATTTGTTTATTACTAAGCAATAAATAAAGCAAACTTAGAAAGTAAGTGCAAGTAAAAGTAATGAAATCAAAATTCGAATTAAAGTTTTGGCAATCGATGTCAAATCATCCCTGTTGTTTTTAAATGAATTATTGTATTAAACTGGTGCATTGCGGTATCGGGAAAAATATAATAAGCTACATGGCATGTAAGGACTATTAATACTCTCGGAAGGTACTTTAAACCTTCCTTAAAGATTGATGAGGTTCTTACATCCCTAGCAGCTTCAATAACTATTAAATTTTTGGCATGTCAAGTAGATAGATACATAATAAATTTAATTTAAAATTTTTGAAACTTGAAATGTTAAGGGAGCACTCGAAGAAATCTAAAACATTGATTCACCCTGTCGATAAAAAAGTAACGTATAATTCAAAGCTTTTTAAACTCAATAGACAATAGAGTTTCCATGATAGAATTTTGTTGGACTTTAGATGTCCAATGTCCAGATGACGTTTTTGAGCAAGTAATTCTAGTAGAAAACAATTGAAAAGGTTTGAGTAAGAATTTTATCCATACCACACCATATTTTAACTGGATTAATTCCGTGGTTTCAGTGAAAAACAGGATAAGACCAGTATTTTGTAACTCTTAAGCTAATAACCTTGGTTTTCATGTAAAATTATGTCAAAAATGTGTTAAATTTTTAGGTGTAAACTAAATTTTACCATTTATTAAACAATGCTTACAAAAAATACGAGTTACAGAATATTGGCCTAAATGTATTTTGGAATTATTTCGATAGAGCAATTCTTTTCTTTCTTTTTACTTTATCATATAAAATATTAGAAACTATTGTTTTTATGCAAAAACAAAAATTGAGATTTTGATGGATTTACACTTTTTGAGGTCCTATGAGCTAATTAAGACGATTTCCATAAAATGTCTGTGTGTGTGTCTGTGGTCAAATTTTGTGTGCAATCTAGAGCAAAAACTAATAGGAATTTTCAAACAAAATTTTGGATTTTGTATCCTTATATTGAGATTTAGAGCTTATTAGGTTTTAGTTAAAATTGGTTTATGAGAACTATTGTTTTTTATTTTTAAATTTTATTATTTAATATCAGTATTTATTTAATCTTTTAAAAACTAACAAAAGTTTCAAAATCAAGTTTGAGATTTCGTTTTTTTATGGTAGGAGTTACAAGTTATTAAATTTTGGTTGAAATTGGTTCATGCAAACGATTTTTTTTAATCTATTTATTTAATATCAGTTTTTATTAAATATTTCAAAAACTAATACGAATTTCAAAACTAAATTTGGTATTTTGTATCTTTGAACTAAGACTTAGAGCTGATTAGATTTTGGGTCAAATTGGTTGATAGAAAATATTTTTCTTTTATTATTAAAAATTATTTGTTAAATATTTAATAAAAATATGATAAAGTCATGGACATGGCCACATCCGATTTTTTTAATTAAAAAGGTTCAAAAATATGTCATTAAATTTTAAAATCGAAAATAATTAATCAATTCATTTTACTTTTACTTGATTTCCAAAACTATTGTAAATTTTAAATGTTGCTCTTGAAAAAGTTGTACTTATCTTCTTTTTCCCTGAATCCACAGTGTTTCCAGATTTGTCAACATGTCAAAATTAAGTTGAATACAATGTATATGCATAATAAAATTAATGAAAATTCTATTCTTTTTCCAGGTTAGTGTTGTAGCGGATAGTGTAAATATTTCGGGCCAGTCAAATACAGTCCAATTTAAAGTACCAGAATGTCGTTTACCAGATGATTTAGGACTTTTATTTGAAAACCAAAAATTTAGTGACGTTACACTGTCTGTTGGTGGCAGAGAATTTCAGGCCCATAAAGCAATATTAGCAGGTTAGTAACAGTTTTTTATTATTAGTTTTCATAAAACTAAATTTAATTGTGTTTTTCAGCTCGAAGCCCAGTGTTTCAAGCAATGTTTGAACACGAAATGGAAGAGAGAAACACAACCGAGTTGAAATTACTGACGTAGATCATGAAGTGTTACGAGAAATGTTACGTTTTATTTATACTGGAAAGGCGTCCAACTTGGAAAAAATGGCAGACGATTTATTAGCTGCAGCTGATAAAGTAGGTTCCTAAAATCATTAAAAAAATATTAAATATAACTTTGAAATATTCTTTTAGTATGCATTAGAAAGGTTAAAAGTAATGTGCGAAGAAGCATTATGTACCAATTTATCTATCGAAAATGCTGCAGAAATTTTAATACTTGCAGATCTACATAGTGCAGATCAATTGAAGGCTCAAGCTATAGATTATATTAATACGTAAGTGGTGAAACTTTTTTTAATTTAATTTAAGGTGTCGCTTTATTATTGTGTAATAATAAATTGAAATTTATAGTCATGCAACGGACGTGATGGATACTCCTGGCTGGAAATCGATGATTCAAACACATCCTCATCTAATCGCAGAAGCGTTTCGTGCACTAGCAACACAACAAATTCCTCCTATCGGTCCTCCTCGTAAACGTGTCAAACAAAGTTAACGTCATTGTGTCAGTGATGTAGACTGCAGTTAATGTGTTCATTATAGAATTGCTACAAAAGAAACATTTTTTAGAATTAATTATTAAGTGGTTGTACCTAGGTATCTTTGATATCCTTGTACGTTTAATATTTTATTGTTTTTTGGTACAGTGAAATTGAATAAATTACAAAGCAGAAGAAAATATTTATTAAACTTCCCATATTATGTAACGTTGGCACAAGTGTAGATACAATCATAATGATTTAAGTATTTGTTAATGGAAGTCACTGTGCCATTTAACAGAATTGTGATACAAATAATGATAGTTTGTTCCTAAAAATGAACTTTTCAACCTCATTTCATACATTATTATTAGTTATAAATAGTGATCTCGTTATGTAAAAAGCAAATCTAAGAAAAAATGTTCTGTAATTTGTACAAATGATTAGTAGGGTTAGTAGACTTTGTAACCTCGTTTATTATTGCGTTAGGTAGTTTATTTAATCAAAAGTTCGACTTTCCTGGTTATTATAATGCGTATTTAAATTTGGATATAGTTTGTGCTTATTACTTTTATTACTAGTTTAGTTTCACCGTAACATCTTTTTTTTTTCTAAAATTATGGATTTTGAATTTATATCAGTGATAGTGTGTCTTCAAACTACTTTTGTATATTTATTATAGTCGATAATTTGAGGATATACTATTATGTAGATCAGCACAAGTAAAATTAATTACCAAAGACATGAAGATATCCGACACAATTATTAAAAAAAAAATTTAAGCTTACTCCTAAGTGTACATAGGTATTAAGACAATGAAGTCTCCCGATAAATTAACTGTGACAATAAAGCACATCATTTCCTTGTATAATTTTAGATTATGTTAAAAATTTGTATATATTTAGAATTAGTAAACTTAGTCTGTATTATTAATTGTCATTTGCTTATAATTTATATATATTATGTAGGATTAATTAATATTTGATTGTTGCATTTGTGTAAAAAACGAAGAAATTGTCGACATGTATCGTCTATTATTATAATTAAATTACAAATCAATTAACGATATATAACAATTTAATCAAAAAAATATTAAGTGTTGATCCCATTTTCCTTTATCATGCAAATATGAAATTATAATGTTTATTTTATTCGACATTTAAAAAAGATGTAGGTAATCAATTTGTTCACAAAAATTCTTAATTGACTTTAAATTTGTATTTATTTATTTAGTTTAATTGAAATTACATTTTCTGTACATTTAATGATTGTTTTGTTAGTGTCTTTCAGTGTATGACAAGAATAAAAGTATTAATTAATATTTAAATTAGTCTAAATGAAATGTAGGAAAATTATTAAGTCTACTGACCCTTATTCTTAATTAATTAGTTCACATAATGTGCGTGAATTGTAACACTAACAAATAAACTGTCTTAATTGTTTGCTTTTTTATGTTACTAGTTACTATAATAGTCATCTGTAATTCATCAATAGACTGCTATTTTCAAAATTATTTTATTTTTTATTTACTTATCGTAGTTGTCCCGTCTTGAGAAATTATTAAAACATTCATTTTCCTATTCAATTCAGACAGGTGTGGTTTGTGCAATGCAATTTTAGTTGTGCCATCTTCAAATAGACAAAGTGAAGCAAATTCATACACAGTTAATTTTATATTGCTTAAAAATTTTGTAATGCAATGAAATATAGCCCCGCAGTGGCAGATCTGCAGGTGGAGGAAGATTTCACAAAGATTCTAAAATATTAAATGAATGTGTATTGAATTTAACCCATAAAGGACTGGCGTTGCCATATGGCAACAGTAAAGTAGGCAAATTGAAGACAATTTATTAGGATTTATTTTTAAGAAATTGAATAGATGACATTACAGACTCCTTAAGAATGTAATAATCTCTTATCACTATGATAAGCAGACCGGTATACCTGTTTTTAACATGTAATAAATATTTTATTTCAAAGTAAGTTACTCAAAGCAGTTATTATGGACGTCAAGTTTTTGTAAGTACTAAAATTATTATTTATTTTTAATTTTTTAAGGTAAATAATTGACAAGTGAGTCGTGTAAATGATTAAACTATGTGCTACTTGCGTTTCTGTATTAATATGGAAAATAGTATGTTACTTATTCGAAGTTATATCTGAGCGTTGCCATATGGCAACGCCAGTCCTTAGCACTACTGTGTTTTTATGACTCAATTATAGATACGGACAATGGCATTACATTGGTTAGATGGGTGGACAACAACGTCGTGACTGTTGCGTCAACTTCTGCTGGTGTATTCCCCAAGGGTCAAGTAAAACGTTTTTCACAAGCTGAGAAAATGATAATTCCTATCCACAGACCTTGTGTTATAGGCAAATATAATTCCGCGATGGGCGGAACTGATCTTATAGACGAAAATGTTTCGAGGTACCGAATAGGTCTGTGAGGAAAAAATGGTGGTGGTGCATTTTATTTGGCTGGATTGGATTTTCATACAAATTTAATAATATCTAATTTCTTTTGAAAAATTTTTACTTTATTCCTATAATGAAATATTTTTAATTCGTAATTTTAGCTCCTTCAGTACTAGCGTTGCCATATGGCAACAGCTATTTTCTTAATAATTACAAACAATTTTTAGTTTTAACTACATATTCATTATATACACATTAATTAGAGATAATCTTAGTGAAAAATGTCAACTTATTAAAAATAAAAACTCCGTCCTTTATGGGTTAATTATAAACCTTCCTAATTACTTTAAATATGGAGGATAACTAATGCCCAGTAAAACGGGGCATAAAAATGTTTTATTAATAATAAATTTTACTAAAAAATTAATCGATGACAATGCAAAATTTGCATCTTTATCTTTCTTTTGGTAAACGGTAGAAAATTATCTTGTGATTTCTAAGTTGATACGCTAGTAACGTAGTTGACTTCTTTTTCTCTTATTTTAATGATTCGATAATTGAAAACCTATTTTGGTTTGTCAAAATATTTTTTTAAGCACAGTGCTCAAGTAATTACTACTGTATATTATAATATAATTATAAACTTATTTAATGATTTCATGTTAAAATGCTGAAAACAAAAACACCAAAGCAATAGCAGATCTAGCATTGAGTGGGCCTCAGTGCAAAGAACATTCGTGGGCCTTAAATCGCAGTACTTCGTAGTATTCAAATATAATGTAAATTGGTAATACAATGCAAATTCAGTTTGGAGTTCAGACATTGGTTTGCGAAAATATGAAAACCCTGGTTCTGAAGTGGGCCCCCGGGTTTTGCACCGAACTGCCCGGTAATAGATCCGCTACTGGCCGAAAGTACCATTAGTACAAACAAAATGCCATTTATAGAGTAAAGTTGGGAGAGTTAAGATACTTGAACTCCGATTTTCACGATTTTTAAAAGCAATTATGAGAGATAATGAAATATAAGCATAAAACACCAAATTTTGAAACAAAGAAACGGCTTTAAAATTTAATTTAGAATACAATTCTATCATTGACTCTTTCAAACTGTAACTCCAAACAATTAACAAATTAAAGATTAGTTTTTAGCGCTAAAAGTAATTTTAAATAGAGTATTTTATATTTATAATATAATTGCAAATGGTAACAAAGCCTTCGGAATTAAAGAAAAATTATGGAACTTGAGCCGCTGAATTCAAGGGTCAACTGGTAAAACTTGTTAAAAATATTTCCAAGCCAAAACTAATGTTGAAAATAATAAATCTTTGAGTCCTAAAAGAGGTTAAACTTATTAAAAACATTTCAAGTCAGGAGTAAGTGTTAAGTAAATATTGCGCAATAATACGCTTCCATGTTCCTTATGGCAATTTTGTGAAGTTGAATTAGTGAATTCAAAATTATATTATGGGCTTAATATAGGACCTATCAAATTGTAGCTCATCCTGGCCGTAACGTCGCGCTACTTTTTCCATCCTGTGTATGATTTATTGTAATGATTTTTATGTATATATTTTTGTGCATGATTTTTGGTATTTGGTCGCTGATATACATAGATAAGAAAGAGTATTGCTGTATTCTGAGTTAGTTCATCCCTGTTCTTTTTCAAAACATCTATACCATAGATAAGAAAATCTATACACTTCAAGGTAAAATAGAATACAAGGTACGATCCAATGGTGAACCAAAATCGACATCTACTGCGCATAACTGCCTTTTGAGAGCACTTTAAAAGCTTTTTGTTTTCGTTGTTTTCGGTGTTTTTGTTTTGGGAGTTTTTGTTTTCGGCGTTTGACGTACTACCTTATTTTTAATATCGAACGAGAATTAGACGAAACGAGAAAAATACAATCGAATGCTTGAAGATTATAATATTTTTCAAAATTACCACACATTAATAAATCTACACCTGCGCAATAGATTATACAATAGTTCGTGAAGTACACCACCACCTATTTGACAGGTGACATCTAGTAATTCATTTTCAACTTGAGGTTGTATGTTATTGTGATCCATCAATTTTTTTTATGTAAATTACTTTGAGGATATTTACTATTTTTAGAGAAAATGAGCGACACAATTACAGTAGTTTCTTCTGGAGCTACATTTTCAGTATTATTATACGAAAATGTTCAAGTTGAACTAGACGATGATAAGGTAATAAAATTAAAATTTATCATTCTAACCAAATTATGAAATTTTTATTTTAAGGATGGTCTAATTCTGGGTGAAGTTATTTCTCGAGAAACTCACAAATTAACGGATACGGATCGTAGTATTGTTATTAGGCATGACAAAATCTTCATTAAATCGATTATACCTTGTCCTGCACAATTTTTTTACTACGATGCTGCTGGCACAGTTGACGAATCTAAACTTAAACTTCTTTTAGAAAAAATTTTGACAATTTTATTGGCTGGTACATTTTTAAAAAAGACTCGTGTAAATTAACGTTACGAGAGAAAATAGTACACAAAAATCTAATGCAGTTTTCAAGTAATCCAACATTTTCACCAACTGCATAGTGACATCTAATTCGACGAGCAATAATTCTACGTTCACGTCTACTCAAATTTTTACAAGATTTAACATGTATGAATTTGAAAGATTACCATTACAAATCACTAATTTAAGTGATCCATTTTATGTGTTGAAGTCTTCAGAGGCTTCGCGTAATACAATGAATGAGTTTATTAAGTCGGTTAGAAATACTAAAAAGAACGTGGAAGTGGAAGACATTCAGGGGGCTTTAAAGAAACGCATCAAGGGATTGATTGAAATTGTGTCATCGAAAGAACATGAACTTTTCACATTAGAACAAGAAATTAAAGAATTACAAGAAAAACAAAAATTAGAAAACAAATCACTGAAATCTAAACATAAAAATATCGAACTCGCAGAAGCTTTAAATCCTGACGAAGACATGTGTGAGGAAGAAAGTAGCGAAGTAAAGATTAAAACAAATACAAAATCTTTAACCGCAACTGAAGAAGTAGCTACTCAAAATACCAAGGAACGAAAAGTATTAGAATGTAAGAGAAAGTTAAGTACAAAAAAATCTGAACCTGTAGACGACAAGATGGATATTGATGATGCATTTTCAAACGATGATGAAGATATACATAAGGAAGTTGTACAAGAACAGACTAAGAAGAGAAGAGGTAAGCCAAAATTGAAAACCACTAATAATGTTGAACACATTATACCAAACGAAACTTATTCAAGGAAAACTCGGTCTGCTACAAGAACATATGCAGAAACGACCCAAAATAAATGAGCCATTTATCATTTAAACATATTGTATACTTGTTTTTATTGCTTTTGATGTTATATATTTATTGTAACTTGTAAATATATATCATATTTTGATAAACATTTGTCAGCAGCTCCATTATCAATTGTTTGTAGAATCATTCAGAATATAATTGTTTTGTTTATTTTTGATACAATGGCAATTATAAATGAAATATATACACATAATGGAACATTATGTACAAAAGCTGTGAAGAAATAAAGTTGTAAAATTAAGTATTATTTGATTATTGTAAATAATCAAACGACAGGACTGCATTCAACAACATCTTCGAATTAAAAAGATAGCAAACAAAAATTAAAATTAAATTTGATAAAGAAATATACAAAGTAAACTTACCACTTTTTGCAAGGAGATCAATTCCACGTTTATCGTAGACAAGATCGAAACCAAGGTCATTCAGTAGTATATTTGTAAAAATTATAATATTTGCTTGCTATTTTTTCCATTCGATGATGTTGAATATGGCTCTGCCGTTTAGATGTTTTCGTTGGTAACTAATGGTAAAAAGATATCTACTTTGTAGATTACATTGGCCTATAAACTATGATTCTCTTTCAATTTATAATTAAGGTCGACTATATTCGTCATTTTTTGCATTTTTAAAAATTTATTTTAGTTTTTAAAATTTCTCTAAATTTAAATTTGGCGCTGCTATTAATTATCTAATGCACAATTTCTTCACCTAGAGATATCTCTTAGATAAATCTATCTATAAGATAAATTAACGAAGTAGGCAATCATATTTCTGATTGTTTTGTTTTGCTGTTGTCTGATTGGTTACTTCGTCAATTTATCTAAGAGATAGCTTTAGGTGAAGAAATCAGGCATTAGACAATCTATTAGATAAATTAACGAAGTAAGCAATCAGAGGGCAACAAAACAATCAGAAATATGATTGGCTACTTCGTTAATTTATCTTATCGATAGATTAACTGAGAACTGTAAGAGATTTCTCTAAGTGACAAAATCGGGCATAGGAAATACAAAATTTTTATTATTTTGAGCTACATAATGTAGAACCTATTGTTGGTTTTGTTTTTGGTTTAATTTTAAATAATTATTTTTTTATTATTGTCAATTCTGTATAGCATCTTTTTACATAGAAGTAGTACACTTGAATATCCTTGTTTACAATCCGCCCCCCATTATGGTTATTGAGCCACCTCTAAATCAACGCACTCTAATTTTTTAGAAGATTTAAATTTCAATATTGACGAATGTTGTAAAACCATATAAAGCCGCACCGCTCTCTTCCTAATTCCTAGAAAATCAGTACTACTGCCGCCAGAGCTACTAGCTTCTCTGATGGAATTTCATTGTTTTCTTTTTGTCTAGAGAACGTTTATAGATAAAAATATCAGGAACGTAGTGATTTGAAGTCCGGTGTTAATGATCTATAAGCTACTGAAGTATTTTTATTTTCCCAATGGAGGAGTTTCACTATTTTTTTTATTTTATTATTTGAAAGTAGAGGTCAAACTGAGATATCAGTTCTTTTTTTAAATTTTTTTGAGTATTTTTAGCATGAGAAAAAAATTATTAAAATTCAAAAAGAGTTGGGGTGATGACGTAATATCCCTAAACAAGTGGGGTTTTAAAAACCAATCAGAATTTTTAAAAAATGCCATGCTGCCAAACGATTTTTATATAACTGGTGGTAATGCAGATAATTTGTCAAATGTTTGTAAATAGTATCTGACAGCCACCAACTTAGACAACATCGCACAACCACGTTTAATTTTAATTGATTAATCACCACGGAGTAATTAATTTTTTTTTAATTGTACGGAGGGTTTTGAGATCAACCAATTATCAATATCTTGGATTTTCATCCGACTTCCATATTTACATGTTATTTCAAAAATTTAAAACTGACGAAACTCCAAATCCTAACGATACTACAACTCTAGTGCGGTTTCACAAACATTTAAACTGCGATTTGGGCTTAAATTTAGACTTAAATAGCATAGGCTTAAATAATATAATCGCAGTTTAAGTGTTTGTGAAACCGGGCATAGTTCTTTAAAAGTCGGTTTACATTAATTGTTTTCTCATATGTGTTTTCATAAGGTCAATTTTACATTATTCACAACTAATCGTAAGTTGTATTATCATGCGAACCTCTTCTATTACGCGAGAACTTTCAAATATCAAAAATATCGCCCGCGCAGGGACTTGAACCCTGGACCCTTGGATTAAAAGTCCAATGCTCTACCGACTGAGCTACCCGGGCTGCTGAAGTAACTATGTTTTTTTAATGCTTTCCAAGAAATTGTTTAAATATTAAAAGTATCGCCTCCGCAGAGACTCGAACCCTGGACCCTTGGATTAAAAATTTAGTACATACGGAGGTAGTACGAGTAGCTAACTGAAGTACTGCAGCTATCATTTTCTGTGTGTTCTTTCTTCTATGCCTATTATAGATATCTTCTATGCATGGATTGTAAATTGCGCCAGGCGGTCAGGGTTTATCTAATCCTACCCTTAAATTGCGCCGGAAAATTATTTGGCTCATATGGTGCCTCTTAAAATCAAATTAATTACAATAAATTGATTTGTAGTTTATGAGTAACAAAAATAATAGTAATCATATTAGTAATAATAAAGTTAAGAAAAATTAAATTTTAAATTGATCTTGGTGCATTTTAAAGTACGTATAGGTAACCCTCGTATAACACGGTAGTTAGGTTCCCAAAAACGTCGTGTTATGCAAATTTGTGTTATACGAAATAAGGAACTAATACAAAAATCAGGGTTAGATTCCAAAATTAAAAAAAACAGTTAAGAATCCCGAACTTGAAAATACACTTTTTCTTATAGAAATGGCTTTACCAAACGAAAGAACAGAAAAATACAAGTTGTTTAAGGTTAGGATCAATTTAATTATTGGATAATTTTGAAAATTACAATTTTCCCATAAGAAATGCATGTAAATGTATTATTGCGAGATATTACGTCATTTGTCGGATCAACATCCACACTTTGCCGAGTTGGACCGTTCTTGGGGAATATATTTAATGAGTAAAGCACTTGTTAAAACCGCTTGTAGTGGAGCGGAGGCTGTGGAAAGTGGATTTTGACAAACGCAACTACATCAAGATTCGGATTCATTCTAATAGTGTATTTTTTCCGGAATTTGTGGACCGACCACAAATTTTATTTTTGAATACTTTTGAATTCGTTGAAAAATCGAGATTTGGGCATCTTAAACCGTAACCACAACCTATTTTAATTTTGATGGATGGGATTACAGTTCAAAAGAGCCAATGACAAAATCGCATTCCAAATTAATTTTAAACCCGTTTATTAACCAAATTTGTGGACCGTCCGTAAATTTTTTTATGTATATGGCATCATTATCTTTCATAATTTACAAAAAAATGGTGGAAATCGCAATCAGGGTTACCGAATTTTGTTGCAGAAAACTGTTTCAAAATTATTGTCGTCACTTAAAAGAGCTACTTTGCACTGGTTTACAGTTCACACCTTCGCATAGAAAAAACGCAGAAAAATAACGTACATTAAAATGTCACATAAAAACATGTTTGATTGTAGTAATAACCAAATATACTCGAGTATGACTCACGCTTTATTTCCACTAATAACTTGAAATTGGCTAAGATATCAGAAATGTTAAAGAGAAGAAAAGTGTTCATTTATAATAAGTAAAATACTTTTGCATTTAAAATTTTCACAATCTTTTGCCGGTTTCAAATTATCAGTGAAAATATGGTGAATATTAGTGAAATATACTCATAGTTACTACTGTAGGTGAAATACTATAAGAAATACGCCATTAACCCCAGTCAGTTTTCCTGATAAATTTTTTATATAACAATTTTTATTTGAGCTTGTAACGTTTATGTGATACAAAATTGTTACGGTGTTATTCTTCGGCACACATACCCGCAACAAAGCCTAAAAGTGCCAGCTGAACTCGCCGGGAGGTCGGGGTCAGACGCAAAGAATTTGGAATGTATGTGCACCGGAATTGGGGACAAAATCGCAGATCTTTTCGATATAATTACCAAGGGCGCCACTGCTAATGTCAAAAGCGATGTTTTGGAGAATCCGGCTTAGCAGAACCGTACTCCAACCAATGTGATAAAACCTACTATTGTCGAAATCGAATTCCAACTGAGCTTTACAATATTCTTCACTCTGAAATAGAAAATTGCCACACAAAAACACAATTTAACAGACAAACGTATAATAAACAAGCTCAGTTATCTACAAATGGGCCAGGTTCTTAAAATTATACTGAAATTTGGAAATGTAGCGCTACATTGATTAAAAATGACTAACTTAAATTTAAATTACAAAGAAACAAATAACTTGTAATGATGCGCAGCACTAAATGGTGTAAACAAAAATGTACTCACATAAATGATGAAACTCAGTTGGTGGATCTCAGTAATAGCGTGGAAACAAATAAGTGTTGATCTTCAAGGGGTGATGGTGCGCCAGAAAGCCACAAGATCAAGAATGGTAGACACTTAGCACTAACAAAACGATGGATGATGACAACTTAATTTAACGTGCAACAAGCACGATGCGATGGTCGCTGTTCACTACGGAAAATAGGCAGGAAGGTTGAAGAGAAGATACATTTCTAATTTTCCTGGACTAACCAAAACTTTGGAGCGTTTCCAACGTACAATACCAAGGAGGCACGCGATTTATAGAAGTGTGAATGATTCCTTTTATTAAGGTGATATTATCCAAAACCAACTTCCAACAAAACTCTCACGCGCGGCACGGTGCATCAAACAACCAAGCCGGTTATTTACAAACCTCACAAAATCATTTCAACCCACTTCCAATAATCGAACAATACAAAATGGCTATTACAAGCCAAATGGTAAATCACAAAATTTTAACACCATAAAGGTGGAGCGGCGATCCAGACACTATCAGGACTTGAAACTAACTGAATTATATTCCTATGGTACAATTGCATGAGAGGAATAGAAATTATATCTGCGTCGCATGAATCAAGGATACAAGCCTGATAAGAAAATACAAGTTCTTATCGGTCGCTAAGAATAAAAGTGAAAACTTGACATAATATTATTTAAAATGCTCTTCTATTCCGCGCTCTTTATATCGCACCGCGGCTCAAAAATGGGAAAATTTCGTTTTTACTGATGAAAAATTTTTACTATTGAACAATTTTACAATCATCAAAATGATAGGTATTAGTCAGGATGAACCACCCGGACCTTCTGCCATCGTTGTTCATCGCCAATACCCCAAGTTTGTCATGGTTTAGGGCAGTATTTGTGCTACCGGTAAAACACCTTTAGTTTTGTGGAAGAAGGAGTAAAATTAACAAGCAAATCTACCACCGGGTTATTTTAGAGGCTGTAGTTTTCCGGCAGCGTATTTTGGGCATATATTTAGAGGCGAAAAGTATGCCCTTCTACAATTAATAATGAAGGGCAAGATTGAGGGAAGACGGGGCCTGGGGCGGTAGCGATTCTCGTGGTTGCGGAACTTGCGGCAGTGGTTTGATGTACGCGATGCTGCGGGGCTGATACGCATGGCACAAGATAGAGAGGAATTTCAGATGATGATCGCCAACCTCCGATAGGAGACGGCACCTTAAGAAGAAGAAGTTTTCCGTGGGCCCAACAGCACTTTGGTGACCAACACTGGACCTTTCAACCAGACTCTGTACCTGCTCACAAGGCGAAAACTACGCAAGAGTGGTGCCGAATCAATTTTCCTAATTTTATCAGTTCCGCTGAATCGCCTCCATACTTACCAGATCTCAACCCAATGGATTACACCATATGGTTAATTTTAGAGCCCAGAGCCTGTGTAAAACCCCACAAAAGTTTGGAATCACTAAAACAATCTTTGCGTCAGGAATGGGACAAAATATTCCTAGAAGAGGAACGAAAAACAGCCGCAAATTTCATTCGACGTTTAAAGCTCTGTATCCACGCAGAAGGAAGCCACTTTGAAATTTTATGATTTACGTTATTTTGATTTATGATTAAAATTTATGACATACATAAAGTTGTTAATTGTTATCCATTTTTAAATTTTTGAATTGTTGCGTTTAAATAAGTTTTTTTTAAACGTTTGTCCGAGTTTTTGTGGGTCACGCTGTACTTCCTGAAAAACAAGAGCCGAAGAATACACAGCAGTGCTGGCGTTAATAAATCGTGTTTTATTAAATTACTCACTCAATTGCAAAATACAATAATGACAACACTTACACCCGATTTCTTCATTTAGAGATTCTTCTTTTTCCTCTCAATTTAAGACTAGGCTCTGTAATATGCAATAATAAGCTCGATGAAGTTCCGAAGCCACTTGGTATTCGGAGCGCATTATTTGTTTTACATCTGAAGTAGCTTGCCAGGCTGGTCTTAGATGTGCCTGTTATACTATTCTACATTGTTAATGATAGCAATTCATTAACATAGAAGGACCACCGTCTTTACGTGCTTTGTGAAATTCTACCAAATTCTTCTGCCAAGACAAAATTAATGCATAGTGGTTGGGCAACTAGTCAACTAACCTAATTTTTGATTTTCGGTTTTCGAATTTATGTTGATAGAAGAATAAAAAATAATAATCCTCTGGTCAAGACGATAAGCAGGCAATATTTTAAATTTTGTTAGGAAAGAAGTTGTTATATAAAAAGAGTACTACCGATTGAAAGTTCGCGAATATTGCGAATTTTTTTTAGTATTTGGTATCCCACCTTTAGATACTATATAAATTCTAAATTCTATATAGATACTAAATAAATAAATGATAGGAAGTTTCGTGGTGACGAAAATTGTCAGAACTATTTGAAAATGTGTTTTTTTTTTGGCACGGAGCGATTTTTGAGAATTTATTGCGCCCGTTGGGTCTTGAAATTATTGCAGAATTTTATTGAAAATTTCAACCTGTCAGCCCTTGCACTTATCATCTTCTCATCATCATCTTTCAGCCCTTTTCAGCCCAGCAGGACTGGAGCCTCTTTCTCTAAGAGAAAGATTTAAGCATTAAGACCCCACGGTTGCTAAGGCCGGGTTGGGGAATGTGCCTGTAACCCTTTTCATTGTTGATGCTGGCAGTCATCAACTCAGGGGGACCGCCGTCTCTTCTTGAACTTATCATTCAACAAAATTGGTGATCCAATTATCCATTTGGTGCCATTCTCACCTGAATCTGTTTATTCAAATAGAGACCTGAATCAAATACATTCTGAAGCCGAAGCACTAATAAGATAGTCCCTTCGTCTCATATTTAATTTTAATTTGTACCTCTTGATAGTGTCAGATGTACTGCAATATGCTTTGAGGTTTATCATGTATAATTAATTATTATTAGGTAGGTACCTACCGTGATCATGACAAGGCGATCTTATTAATTTATAATAAAGCTCAAGAGGCTACATACGTATGTTCATTTTTAGTGTAGTTATACTTCCAACATTGGCGATTGTGCAATATGGTTTTCAAATCATAATAATTTATTCATCCCATATTATGTTTTTTAATACATAATAAAATTTGAAATATATGCAACCTTAAATTACCAACTATACAAAGGCTTATTAACTGATATATTATTAACTACCTGGTAGTTAACATCCGACCGGCTCTCGAATCACATAGAGCGCAAGGACATCAGGGGATTATGAATTTTTATATTGGCAATACCTTCATCGACCTCGTTAATAATTGTAAAGCAGCCCGAATTGTTTAATAAGTGCGTGAAAACTCTTAATAGCTTTGTATTATGTATTTATAGCTAAACAAAAAAATCCTAGTGCTCTTGACTAATTTTTCTGAAGATTCTAGACGAAAATCATCCATGTACTATATTATATTTGTTATGGAAAGGGGCAATGAGATAGAACATAATTATAAAAAGCTTTATATTAAAGTTGAACTTAAATTATATTGAAGATTATAAAAATCTAATACATTTATTTGTCACGAGTTGTTAAAGAAACATTAAGTATCCACATTCAGGAATTATTATTGGTTTTCATTTGTAAAAAAATAAATGAAAACTAAATTTATATGTCAGGATAGTTGTGCTTTATTCATTATGTTTTTGAAATACACAACATAAATTCTAAAATTAATTTGCAGTAAAACGATTACATGTCTAGTCCTTTGGAATGCCACACATGGCATAGTTTCTCGTTTATAATAGCTATCATAAAGCTAATTTTTTTTTCTATACAAATCAAAAATTTTGTTTAAGTTTTTAAATAATTTTTTAGCTCAAACACTTTTAATTAAAATATATATTTCATTTAGGAAAAAATTGATAAAATTAATATACATTAACAGCGCTTATCTATTGTGGTTTAGTTGTCCTCTTTGGTAATTTCAATATTATAATTTCCGAGTGTATAAATATTAAAAGCTAGTCTCATTTTGTAAAATTCAGATAATTACTTAGGTACATACATCTATCTCTGTCGGTCATCCATTACTGCTGGTTGGTAAGATAATGTTACCAATAAAATAAAAACAAAACCTGACAGTTACACTTAGGTGGCATTTTGGTAGTAATATTATAATAGAAGTGGCATTATTTTGTTCTTTTCTTCATCTAACCCTTTATTATACCACCCGACACAATCCATAAATAGCAAAATTTTATAGTAGATCAATCAACTCATAATTACAACTTATTGAATTATTTAACAGGTAACTTCAGTACATACCATAGTTACAAAATATATTAATTACATCAGTACATAATAATATAAAATTTTGTAAAAATTTAACTGTAAGTGCACCTACAATATTTTATCATTAGCATAATGTCAAAAGTATTAACTCAAATAATAATAATTAAGTTAAAATCATCACAAATGGCAGTTAGTAAAAACACATGCAGTTCTTAGAAAAACAAATTACTTTTTAAGTAACAAACAAGACTAGAGAAAAACAAAAATACTTTTTGGATATCTGGTAACATACATTTTGCATGAAATGGCAGTAATACGGCAGTTAGTTGTTTTTTGTTTTGTAATGACTGCTGCTTTGGGCAGTGATACATTTCTATGCAGTCTCTTCAGTTAAAGTCCGGCAGCGTCCCGTTTTATAATATATAATACGGACAAAAGGCAACACACTCAGACTTGACGTTATCAAAATATAATGTGACATTATCTACTAATGATGATTGTTTTCTACATAATTAATTATTGGTAACTCATAAATTTATATTTAAACAAAAGTAAACATTAACTTGTGCAGATAAATAATTCGCAACTTTAAAAATCAATAATTATTATTTGTAAGATTTATTTTTTTCCAATTTTTTCTTTTTATTTTAAATTTTCTAAACCTATTTACAGTCCATAATATTTTTTAAGGTGGATAAATCCAATTTTTAACAAAATTTTTCTATCTAGTTCAACATCGATTAACCAACAATTACAAAAATGACCAAAAAATTGGTCAAATACAAACACCAAAACAAAGAGAAAAGCGAGTTCCCTTTTAACAAGGTAACAATTTTAATGTAAACGTTTATGTTTTAATGTATAAAATTTAAAGTATCAAAATGTTTGTATATCCAATAGATTATTTTAGATTAATAAATTATATATTATGGAAAATTTTTTATACTAATTTTGATATCATCCATCACGATTAACCTTTTTTTATTTGGCATACCATCTCCATTTACCTACTTCATTCTTATCTTCTGACATTTTGTGCTAAATTACGCTCAGCATCAAGCACCAACAGACCCATCCATTCATTCATCACATAATTATTGAAATGTGAATATCCAACAACCCTAATCCTTTTCACTTGTTGATAAAGCAATTTAAATACGACCCTAAACTTTCTATTTAAAATTTAGTAACAGAAATTTGCATATTTCATATGCGTAATTAATTTATCTAAATCAGTGATTCTCAGACTGTCATTGTGTTGAGAGTTCATTTGAATGATTTACCACATTTCCAAATTTTACAAAAATTGAAATAGTCACTTTTTCTCATCAGAACGACGCTTAAAAAGAAATGTTGAAACTTTCCTTTTACGCTATGTTTCTATGAGTAAATAGAATTTTTTATATTAGCATTAACAAAGGTATAAAATTTAGCAACAAAATGTAAATTTTTCAGTTTTTGTAATAAGTATTCCGAAAATAAATCACAAATAATTCAGTATATTATTGAAAACGTTCCCAACAAAGGAAATACAAAGACAGTATGGTAACTAATGGTATATATACTATGCAGTGAAGAACAGGGAGACTCGTTAAGTGAAAAAATTTCAGGTCAATTCTATCCAATTTAATTTCCACTTCGCAACCAATTATTCTTCCCATGGGATATTCTTTTTGCTATGGAACAACTCATTGTAATATTCAGATGCCACAATGCAAAAATAACCAAAAATTGGAACAGTATTGTCTTGGCCAAATTACATTAAAGTGTGCGTGAATTACTTTTTAAAAATGAGAAATTATGAAGAGCTGTGCTGTTTTGAGGGGGATGGGTGCGCTGTGGCATCTTTTTTAGTTTGAAAAACACTGATCTAGAATTTTTTTAATTGTCGTAAGAAGAACTTACGCCCACGTCATTAATTTAAACAAAGAAAAAGTCAACAATATTTTAATATTGATTTTCCTTTTCGAAATTAATGACCCAGGACCGTCATTACCCCGAGGGCGACTGGATTTTAAAAGTAAAATACTGCATTTTATATATTTTTCGTAAAAAAAAATAAGAACAACCTATAATAAACTGTTTTTGTAAAATATCACACGCACAAATTTTCAAAATTTAATTTGTATTTTGTAAAGATTCAAAAATCTATGACTAAGATATTAAATATTTTAGCTTCAGTACAATTAGTAATCACAACTTGGTTCTACATTTAAAAGTTGACACCGAAAATCAAAGAATATTCTACATGGAAGTGGGGGGGGGGGGGGAGAAAATAAATACATGGTAAGGTAACAATCAATTCCTTGTAAAAAAACATCCATCATAATATAATACACTAATTACTGAAGAGAATCATATTCATATGATAAACATTTTTACTTGTCTTTAATATCACAATTATCTTCCAACATTTTGTAACTGTAAAACACTAAATTTATGAATGCGTTTTAAATTATTTACCTGCAAATTAATGTTTAAATTTTTTACATTCATATAAAAAGGCAACACACAAATATATCAACTAAATATACATAAAGTTAAAAAATGTACATTAACTACAATTACTTCACAGAGCTGAAAGTATAACAATATAATAAACTATGATATTTCGTACTATCTTTGAATGGCGGAATTAAGTAGAAAAGGAACGTAGAACATCTTACTTTCTAAAAGCAGGGCAGCTGCATATTGAACCTAAAAAAAAAGAATTCTATTAATATTTTGGATAGTATGAAATATAAAATTAGATATTAATTAAATAATATATAAACACTTCTGTTAGTGTATTTTCTCTGACTTCTTCGTCAATACCAACTTCAAAGTAGGACACCAAAAGATTTCGTCCATTTTAATTTAAATTATTAAAACGATTGTAATCTCTTAAGGAAAGCAGCGTTGAGAAAGACGAAGTTTTAAAACTTTTGACACACTCAAACGCATTTTCAAGTTTCTGGATCAAATAAATTATTTAGAACCGTCGTTCTCAACTTCTTATACCCAAAGGTAGATTCTTAATCTCGACATACTCAACAATTCTTTATTGATCGTGTGATTCTCAAGTTTAAATTATGTTTGTCTGTACAAATCCAACTGTTTATTGATGATATTTGGAAAGCATAGATTGAGAATAAAATTATTCCCTAGCGCCCTCACTTCTAACTATCCGTTTATTTGTACTACCCTACCACATATTTCTCAATACTGCCCTTGTATAACTTCGCGTTCGTTGCGTTGGCGCTGCTTATATCGGCGTCGGTGCCATCTACTTGCTCAACGATGGTAATAGTGCTTTCGTATTGATTTTTAACGTTAATATTTTATATTTAGGCACATTTTAAAGGAATATGAAGTATACCCAACGTTGCTTACTATTAAAGGAAGCAATTTAAATTAATGACACAATACAATCGATGATTCGATGAATATTTCTTAAAATAATACATTTTTGACAAGTACAGCAAAAAAATATATTCTGGGACTTGTTTTAGAAAGTAGGGTGAAAGCGCCGCAGGCGATATTTTAGAAAAATTTTAATATTAAGACTTAAATTTTAAGATTCACAAAGGATAACGATGTAAAAATATAATATTTGGGGGTCAGCAGTAAGTACTAAGCAGGTTCAGAGCTTTACACCCCGATTTTATCTTCTACCACCGCTACTGCTGGTAATTGGTGCTCAACAATAAAAGCTTGACACTTTTTCAAATCGTTATATAAATGCAACATATCATTGATTGATGATTCAGATAATTAAAATTAATTTTCTCGCCAATCTCAATCCATTCAAATAATTTTGATAGATGGGACATTAGATGATAAAAAGTATTTTAACATTATAAAAGCTTATTTTTCCTTCATTTTGATGTTAATCCAACGCTTTTCCTCAAATTGCGAAACATTTTGAAGTTATCACGAGGGCAAAACATTTGTTTAAAAAGGATAATCGCGGTTTTCAATGTGAGAATTTGCTCACATAATTTATCGTATGAAATTGAATTCAAAATCGAAAATGTTAACTCGATCAGGCTTATAATTTAAAAAATATAAAATATTACCTCTGGTAATCTGACAAGTAACTCTTGAAATCTCGTTGGTTGGTCGGGATACACATGTTGAGTATAAGCACGTAAACAAGTCATGTACCTGTCTTGTATATTTTCTAACTCGGCTCCACCTACGTTTCCACCTGGTCTTCCTGTAAAATGAACCAAAACATTGATTTAAGAAAAAGTGAGGTTAGTCTATGTGTAAATTGAATTTATAAAAAAAATAAGTTCTATACCTTGGTTTAACATGGTAATAACTTTAAGGCACACATATTCTTCCATGTTGAGCTTAATACGTCGAAACGTTAAGGTAACGTGAGTTATTTTTTCTACCATCAGACCAACATCTTCCCTCAGTTGATCCATCGTTATCGACCTACCCATCATTGAAGCCAGACATCTTTGAAGAGTACATAAATTGCTATTTACCTATTTAAAGAAAAAATTATATTATTAACCGCTCTAAATTTGCTTATGATTAGTATTTTTAAAATTATTTAATTTATTTTAATTATATGTATATTTACGGCATTCAAGAGATATTCGATGCGAACGAAACGTTCATAATAATTATACTTCAACGGAAGTTCAAGTGATATCTACCTAAATTTTGATATTGTTAAGTATGTTATAAGTACCTATCCTATACATAATTCCGGTATTTTCGTAAGCAATTTATGATCCCATCATATAACTTGCTTATAAGCTACCATTTATTGATTATATGAAACTTTTTTTCTACATTTACATTATATAGGGTACTTTGTGTCGTTAACCCTACAGTTTATAAAAAGAAAGATATACAACATATAACTTTCAAGTTGAAAACTTAATGAAATGTGCATTTTATTGATTTGTATATTACATTAATTTATGCAAAAACTTCTTTATGAATTTTTGGAGATAATAAATTATCTATGAAATTTATGCGTTATGAATAGAATTCAAATTACTTGGACCGAAGTAGTTTCGGCCCATGACCAAAACGATTAACAAACCATATTCAAATATTGTATTTAAATTAGTTGTGTACCTACTTTAACGACAACCTTAATTTATTTCCGTATATTTATTATAAAGAAGAAGGTAAGTTCATTTATATTTTCACAATTATGTTAAATTTGCCAAAATTAATCAAATACTATTTACTCGAAGTTAAACAACCGTAAGCAAATGAAATCGATTTTTCATTATTACCTGTTGCTCGATGCCTGCATACATGTATGAAGGCATGTTTCCATATCTACATATGTAAATTGTAGATTTAATTAAAATCCCAATAAAAATAAACTTTAAATAGTGAATACTCCCGCGGTATGCCAGAACGTACTTCCTGGGATGCTTGGCCGAAATGTGATCAATTTGCTCATGCTATCAATCATTATTTCGTCATAGGTATATAATAAAAATTAAAATTAGGTTTTTTCTTATATATTTTATTTTCGTTTAGTTGCCAGTTTTTGCCATGGCTTCCTCATGCTAAACATATCCATATTATATAAAAATGCATTTCAATAACAAAACACTCGTTTTTCTAAAATATTTTATGCAACAATATCCTTTACAAATTCTTTCAATAAATTGAAAGAAATTGAGTTTTATATATTATAGCTATGTTTAGTCTGAGGAAGCCATATGCGAAACCGGTACGAAACGAAAATAAAATATACAAGAAAAAAAACGTAATTTAAATTTTAATTATCTATTTATAAATAAATACACTTGTAATTGAACAAAACATTATTTTTTGTTCAAACTAATATCTTTGTTGTTTTTTTGAAAAATGTTTTCAACAAAACTTATCATTAAATTCATATCAATGGGAAAAATCGCAATATGGCGATTTTCTAACAATATTATTATATAACCACATATTTTATACAACACATTCTGTATAATCTTGTTTTATTTAATTTATAAAAATTTTGATAATCGTTGATACATCTTTCTAATATCTTTCAAACACGAAAACAGAAATTGCTTCACTCATTTGAATATCATGTAAAATAAAAATTAAGATTTAAGAGTTTCCAAACTTCTAATTTTCATTTTACGGCAAATTTAAATGAGTAAATAAATTTACTTTATCTACTACCGTTCGGAAAAGAATACTTTTAACACTCATTTGCGTCAGAAAATGAGCTACTTTAAATGACGACATCACACGCGTTCGAGAATGATTTACTTTTCAACATTGGTATTCACCATTTTTGTATTTTCAAGCAGAGATGTTCAAGATTTCGGTAAACTGACTATTTAAATATTTTTCTATTAGTATTTGAAAACGTTTTTAATCTTATAAAAAGAGAAGATATTATACTTGCGAGGAAGTGGGGAAATACAAAAGCAACATTTTTACTTTCCGAACCGTAAGAAAAGTTTTGTTATAAGAAAAAATATACCACCCTCCCCTTTTTTGAAATTTATATTTTAAAATCTTCGGAAGCTATTTTGAGTATTTTTTGAAAAACGTCTGTATTACAATAAACATCAAACAACTTGTATTTCATTATATTCATAAAAGCAAATTTTCAATTTCAGTTTTTGTCCGCCCCAGTACGAAGTTTATTGAAAATAAATGAAATCATCTTCACGTACCTTGCTTTACTTTCTACAGAAAGGTAACTAGTGACGCTAGATTAAACTGATGAGCTTCTTCATTTTCAATAGAAAGTATAACAGATGAATGTATGTACGTTTTGATTTCTAAAATTATATGATCATTCCATATATTACAATTAAAATTTTGTATCGTTAAATATTTTGAAATCCTTATTTCCATTGGTTAAAATTCTCATCCTCATGAATCTTCAATTAAATACAGCAAGAAGCTTTTACTAGAATTACTTTTTTTATTATTACTCTAGTAAGATGTTAAGCTTAAAGTTGATTCAATTAAAAAATAAGTATGTGACATAATAAAAAAGAGATTTCCTTTGAATGCGTGAAAGATGCAATTTGTTATTAATTATTACTGCAATACAGTCAATTCAGCTTAATCGGCGCACATATTGAGCAAAGGCATTTTTAGCCCAAAGAGGTTCAAATAAGCGAAGTTCACCCAAAATTTAAAAAATTTGTATTTGCTTACATTTTAATAAACTTAAAAAACTGCGTATTACATCATGTAAATAATAGAAAAATAAAATAAAACTGTATATTTTTATTTGCAGAAATGCATCAAAATTAATCTGTTTTAATAGCACAAAAATATCCCCTCGTTACCCTATCCTCCTGCATAAAATATTGTTGTAGTCCAGCAATAAATCTGTTTGACCGGTTAGTTATTGGCACACGTGCAACGTCTTTATGTTCAAAAAGTAAACTTCGTTTATGTCCGATAAGCAAGATTTAAAAATCACATTGCGAGACTGATGTCTTAACATTTTCTAAACAACAGAAATGTTAAATTGCTTATAGATTTTTATTTCAAGGCTGTTATCTATGCATTTTGTAAGTAAGTAAGTAGGTACAGAAACATTCAACTCCTAATGAATTTTTTGTGATTATAGAGTTTTACAATTTTATTAAATATTTAGTTTTTCTTTTCACAAAAAATAAGAACATCAGACGAAATCACATTAGAAGAAACATTGATGGCTATCAGAAGAATGAAATTGGGAAAAGCAACGGGACACGATGGAATTAAAGCCGAAATGATAAAATATATGGGTAAAAATGGAACAAATGAGTTAAAAAATATCTTCAATTTGGCATGGGAACATGGAATAATACCGAAAGATCGGGAAGTCGCCATAATATTGTCAATATATAAAAAGGGAGATAATAGGATGTGCGAAAACTATAGAGGTATCTCGTTACTATGTGTGGGAGACTAAGTTTACGAGAAGATCCTTGAAGCAAGATCTGGGGAAGTAATAGATATGACATTAGAACAAACGCAGAGCGGTTTCATAAAAGGATCACGGGATCACATATTTACAACAAGGCAGATCATAAAAAAAAACAGAAAAAAACGTGACAGCTGCACGTACATATATGAGTGTTTTATAGATCTTGAAAAAGCATTCGATAGAACACCTGGATCTGGATTATTTATGGAGAGCAAATTGCTTCGCACGCACTCAGGCCACAAAACCGGGCCCATTATGCTACCTCCGGGTTTCAGTAGTAGCCCTCCGCCCTCCTATACCTCTAGCCATCCTACATCGAGGATGTACTGAGGATCTTAGAGGGCAGGGTGCCACAAATTCTGGCCATGGTGGGCCAGAAGTCCCCCAACATGGATCTTCTTTTGGACGCTAAAGCCGGGCATGTGCAAAGCACATGCTCCGCAGTTTCGTCTGATAAAGCACACCATCGACAGGTGGGGCTTTCACCAACCCCATTATGTGCAGGTGTTTATTTAGTTTGCAGTGTCCCGTCAGGACCCCGCTAGTATTCGTAGCTTATCTCTTGATAGCTGTAGAAAGTATTTGGAATGTCTGCTCGAGGGCGCACGTATTGCTTCCCTTGCCTATCGGCATTCTTTGGTATTTTTCCATCTGCTGGTGTGGAGTTTAAGGGTTTCTTCAGTTAGAGAGCGTTGAAGAATTCCACGGTCGGCATTACGAAGGCTCGGGCCCACACGGTGGTGTGCCCGCACCCATTCTCGCCAGCGCGTCCGCTCTCCGTTTCCCTTGTCGCCTTGATGCCCTTTGACCCATCTAAGAGTTAAGGCATTATCGTTTGTCGATATTTCGTTCAGCATCCGTATGCATTTCAGCACCAGATTTGAAGTGATCCTATGACGGTTGAGTGTCATAAGAACCGCTCTGCTGTCGGTCAATATCTGTATCTTTTTTTGCCGAGGTTTCCTTTCCAGGATTTCTTCCGCGCAGTGCAGTACGCCTATGAGTTCTGCTTGGAACACCGAGGCTTACTTTCCTAGCGGTAGACTTATGTTTAGTTCCAGTTCAGGGGAAAAGATACCCGAACCGGTGCCAACCTTATTTTTAGAGCCATCCGTGTACAGTGATATGTCTGTCTCGGGGGCTTCTGCCGTGTTTAACAGGATTTCGAATTTCCTATTGAATGAGTATTTAGGAGAAATACTGTCGGTTCTGTTAAACACGGCAGAAGCCCCCGAGACAGACATATCGATAGAACACCTAGAGAACAAATTTGGAAGATTTAAGAAAGGCATATTAAAATAACTTTGATTCGTGCAATAGAAAGTACTATCTACAGAACAACTAAAAATTATGTAAGGACGGGAAATTTAAAGTCGGAAGAATTTAAGAAGAGGTGATGAAAGAAACAAGGGCCAAAACCAAAAAGTTAAAAATAGGTTATAAAAATATGCAACCAGTAGAAATAACAGAATGCGCTTTTGCTGACGACTTAACTTTTACTTGCCGACACTAACTTTTGGATGTGAGTCGTGAAACTTAAATCAAAGAATGAGAAGTAAGATATAAGCAACTGAAATAAATTACTTGAGAAGAGTGGAGGAGTTATGAAAATGAACAAAATAAAAAACGAAGAAATAAGAAATAGACTTGAAATAAAACCAGCGATAGAAAAAACAAAATTCCAATAGTTTCAATGGTTTGGACATCTAAACAGAATGGAAGATAATATGTCGGTGAAAAAGGTGTGGCAATCGAGAACAACGGGAAGAAGATCCACCAAAAACTTAGAATGACAATATTGGACAGATATTAAAAGAGAAAGAAAAACATGGAATGAAGCAAGAAAGTTGGCCTTGAACAGAGTGGAGTGGAGGAAATTCGTAAACAAAAATGAATGAAGAGGGAAATAAAACACCCTAATACCTACGGGTAAAAAGGGAAATTTTTGTTTGAATGATTAAATATTTAGTATGTACGAGAATTATTACACTATATTTATGTATTTTCTTAGTTTGGTTTCTTTTCTTGAAGATTTGGCGACTGCTTCGATTAACTGATGGTCCAATTAACCGAAATTTACTGTATTATCAATGGATTTCACCTCTTTTGTTGCCTTCTCCCTTTTCTTCTAATTAGGCTTTCGCCAGTACATCGTCCGGCAATATTATCTCCGCTCTCTTTTCCTAGCCTCCCAATTCTTTTTCGGTCTATCAGAAATTTAACTCAAGCTATTATAATGCTGATTGTACTTTTCCTTTTTACTAATTATCCATTCGTTGATGTTCTCAATGTTGCATAATTATCTCAGGGATTTGTTTCGTTCCACCAAGATTTTTCCAGCAATCTCGCGGACGAATTTCATTCCCGATGTTTCCAGAATAAGGCCAATTTTGATTGCCTTGCATAATCTACTCTTAGCTTCTTTGTAAGGTACTTACGAGGGTAAACCGCTAGAGGAAATCGTGTACAATTAACTTCACACTTCACATATTTCATCATAACTCACCATACTTCATCCTACTTCAGATACTTCACCAGTAATTCACGGGACTTCGCCTACTTCACCAATAATTCACGGGACTTCACCTACTTCGCCAGTAATTCACGGTACTTCACCTACTTCACCGATACTTCATTGTATTTCACGTAGGTACTTCATCGGTATTTTAGAGACTCCACGTGTTAAAAATATTTCCGGTTTTACAAAAGTAATGTTAACTATGTTTTCGTTTGTGTTCGCCACACATTTTGAAAACGTAACGGGCGCAGACAGTGAACATCGGACAACATTGACAAAAACCGTGTCTATATAATAATATCTAATAAGTAAAGGGTCTACCAATCAGGGGTTTGTTTTAAATTTTAAAAGAAACACATATTTTGTATGAAAATTTTCTAATTCTCTACTGAAATATGTTGTAGGGGCTTGAACATTTATGAATGGAAAACAATATCCGGTAAATGTCCTCCACGACTACGTTTGCAGACGTAACGAAAGCACCAGCCTCATTTTCGAAAAATAGGGACCAATGATGCCCCTACCCATAAACCACACCATACAGTGACACGAGATGGATGTAGTGGTTGTTCAACAACTGCTTTTGGATTTTCAGAAGCCCAAATTCGACAATTTTGCTTGTTAACATACCCGTTTAAGTGAAAATGTGCTTCGTCCGAAAAGATGATTTTTCTGAAAACAAGCACCACGTTCAATGATCCAATCAGCAAATCTAAGACGTTGAGAATGATCTGCTGGCTTTAATTCTTGTACCAGTTGTATCTTATAAGGCTTTAGAGCTAAATCCTTCCGTAAAATTCGCCATGTGGTCATTGTGGACAGGCCTAATTGTTGAGAACGTCGTGAAACCGATAAATTTGGGTCCTCTGTGACACTTTCACGTACTGCAGCAATATTTTCGATTGAACGACATGGACGAGCACATATTTTGTGCTTACGTTTACTACTGAACCGGTGGACTCAAATTTTCGCACTAAATTCGCAATTGTAGTCTCAGATGGACGATCGTTACAAATAAAAATATCGCGAATTTTGCGAAATGTAGTCTTCACGGATCGACCATTTTCATAATGGATTTGAATTATCTTAACACGATTTTCGAGCGAAATCAAAGGCATTATATTAAATGTTGACCTTTATTATACATATGATAAAAACTGAATAACAGAACTGCCTACTTGACCTATTTCAACCAAATTTAAAACAAACCCTGATTGGTAGACCTTTACTACATAGTACGTATGGTTTTTACGTACGGTGATTTACTCATTTTTATTTTACGCGCAGAATACAGACCGATGCAAAAGGCACCACTTGGGCTGTAATTCGGATTTGTAAAAAATTAAAGCACACAAATTTTATTAAATTGCATTGAATAAAAATATATATAGTGGAAGTATAGTATACAGTATAGCCTCGCACTTTTTAAATAAAATTATTATATTTAGTTGACAAATGTAATCTTTTTGATTAATAGTAGGTAATACAAACCCATAACATTTTAATAATAATTTAAAAAAGTACAACATTTTCCTAAAATTTTTATTTAAATAAATTATACGGAAGCTCCACTTAATAATTTTTTAAAAGCAGGACAGCAGGCAGGGCAGGATAAAACTTCAATATTTTTTAAGTGAATATACAGAGTTAATACAATTTCTCTCAAAAACAGTTTCACCCCCTTCCCCAAAAACTTCCAAATTACACGAGACAAAACAGGTACAAGCAAAATGAAAGACTTTTTTTCTTTACAATAAACTGTCATTATTCCTTTTTCTGTCTAACAATATTGCTCTGAATATCACTAGCCACGTGACATCATGCGCAAAAATTATCAAAATAGAACTCGGATCATATCTAATTATAGGTCATTCTTATATATTTTGAATACCTATTTTTGTTAAAAATAATGTAAATTTTGATTAAAAAGCTCTCGCCCCCCATCCAACTTGGCGTTTATAAATATAATACACTGGCACAACTTACCAAAAAATTTTGAAACACAAAATAATGAAAAAAGTAAAATATACTATATGTTTAACAAAAAATACTATATAGCAACAATGTCATTCAAGGCATATTGATAAATAGTTTTAAAAATTGCTACCTGCTGGCAGATGAAAATAAACCTTAAGGATTACTTCTAATTTATTAATTTTGGGTTTTTCCAAAAATGGACTGTAACTTCTCACGAAATTATTAATATCAACGATTCAATTTCTACAGAATTGCGAAAAACTAATCCGTTAATACTATTTTAAATAACAATCATAATTGTAGTGTACATAGAAAATTTTAATTCATAAATTATTATTAATAAATTGTACAATTGTAATAAGTTTATAAAAATAACTACAACAGAGCCAACGAGAAAAAGAAGAGCCAAAGAAAAAATTGTTAGAATAAATGAATATTATAATTTAATTGAGTTTGTGTCATGAGTTTAAAATAGTAAAATAAAATTTTCCACATCTACAAATTCTTATTATTCCAAATATATTTGGACAATGAAAGGGCTTATGTTTTATTTTGAGTTTCTCTACCTGCCAATTTAGGGTAATACCTACACTACCGCTGAAAAGTATTTGCCTATTCATATTTTTTTAAATATTCTCTATGTTAACCATTTCTTTTGGTGCACAAAAATCCTACATTGTATTTATAGATATTAGAAACCAGTTTGTATAAAATTTTGAGTTTTATAAAGGCAGTAATACATATTACGCAATTTCCAGAAAAAGGATAATAGAAATTGTCAGTACTTTAGCCTCGACTTTAGCAAACGGTCACTTTAGGCGGAGATTATTTAAAGTAGGTACCATGCCTTTTATTCGATGTTATTGTAAGGTGCTTAAATAATTTGAAAATGTAAAATGGGCTCAGTTGTTTGTTCTCTTTCTTAGTGAATACTTTATTTTGAATTGTTACAGTAGTTGTGTTTTGCTTTTATTTAAAAGTTGGACATTAATTTATTACTACTTAAGACTACTTAATTTTTTTAAATCATTACTTTCAGACACCTAAGGATCAAACTTTTATTAAATTTTGAAATAATAATTTACATTTATTTAATATTATTAAACTCAAAACAAACTGCGGCAAAACCGCACACTGCTTCCCACAAAAAAACAGAACAAAATAAAGATATACCGAGAAATACATTTTAAGTAAGCTTGAAGATTTTATGACCTCAGATGAGTTTATTCTCAGGTAAAATTGTTAAGTCCATAAAGTACTTTTACTAATTTTAGGGTAAAATAATGATTTGATTCAAATTTTTAAAATTAGAAGGTTAAATGAACAATAAAGCGAAACATTATTTGTAAGCTTTCGGCAATGGTTACTGCTGTCATCAGACGTTTAATAAATAATATAAAAATTAATTATAAAGTTAATTTTTAATTATAAAAATAATTATTTCATAAACCGTTTTTAATAGTCTAATACCAAGGATATATTTAAAATTGTAGGTAGCACTTTTTTATATCAATAAGCTCAATCTTTTGTAATTTCATTTATTGGTCTTAAAATTTCCGACTGCGGTGTATATGTAAACGTCTCTAAACGTAAAACGTAAAATAATTAAAACATTTTGGGAAGCACCATTGGCAAACAAAATTATTATTTGCTTTATCATTTACATTTTAATAAAAATTAAATTGCAAGAACGATAGATGTATCTAATATTATTGTTACAACTTTACTTGCACATATTGTGGGATATAAAATGTGTCCGGTATTTAATTATGACCTACTGGGGATGATTTAACCTTGACTCCGAAACACAGAGCCGTGACTGCGTTGTTACACCTGTAGACGTTGTAGCGTAAAACACAAAATTGCATTTGAGACAAAAGGGCTCGCAGATCCCGTGCGAGGTTCCGTGCTTTAGGCTGGGCGTATTTATATATTGACCAATCTTTAATGACAGAATTATACAGGGTAACCCAAAATATTAAGAATTCCCAGATTACCCTTTTCTGCATCGCTGAGGTTAGCGCAAACTGCTTAGGAGAAAAAAACTATCTAAGTTTTGCAAATTATAACAAAATGAAGCATTTCCAATTTAAAGTATTAAATCTTTTCCCAAAAATGTTCCATTCAAAGTTACGCGATGCTTAACGAAAAATTATTCCGTTAAGGAATACTCTCATTATTTGTTACCTCTATATTATTTGCTGTTTATTAATATTCCAGGTCGATTGACACGATTGCCTTGATAAAAAACAGGACGGAACTACAAGCCTGTAGCCACGGAAGGCACCAGGGGCACGTCCCCCTTCTAAATGTTAAAATAAATTCTCTTTGAAAGTAAAAATTTAATTTTGAAAATAAAATAGGTGTAGGTATTTTAAGTTGTAAAATTTTACAAGTACCCCCCAAATGAAATCCTAGTTACGGGCCTGACGGAACAGATTACAAAGAAACAGTAATATGTCTTTGGAAGAAACGTAGTTTTATTTTGAATAACAAACATTTCAGGATGTAAAAGCAATGTGGAATTCTACAGCAAAGCAAAATAATTACAAAACATTATTTCATCAAATTTGATGTAAAGTTGAATTATCGAAAATGAATCGGTAATTTCTGCATTGGTGATTGGTAGATTTCAGTAGGCAACTTAAATGCTCGCTAAATATAAATCTGATTGGACTTCATTTTTGAAATTAGGTCTCGTGATTGGTGGACTGGTTAGTTATGACATCAGAGCGAGATAGTCAACATAATAAATAACATAATTAACAGCTCGTGAAATTGTGATTTCTGGTATTTTATTCCATCAATCGTATAGAAATGATCGAAATAATTGACATTTGCTTGAAAATCGTTTAAAAATTAAATGACAACTTCAGCAAGTTGAATAGACGCTTTTAAAATGTCATCGTTAATAGTAGGATGCAGAATCTGTAGGCAGTATTCAACTTTTGTAATAATACAACAATCGAAAACAATAAATAAAAAAATAAAATTTTTTGAACCAATAAGTTGTAACTCAAAATAAATTTTCTGGCTCTTGGAGTCGCAAATGATTATATAAAGTTAGCATACAATAAATTTGAATACTAATTTAATATTTGTTTAGTAGTTTATATAGAAATACAATGTTCTCCGTACAAATATAGGTTTAAGATGAATTATAGAAAAAAAATAACTTCCAATTAAATAGTATGTAGTTTGTCAATACTTCACCTTTATTTCATGATACTTCACCTACTTCACCTCTACTTCACCTACTTCACTTCTACTTCACCTACTTCACCTCTACTTCACCTACTTCACGTCTACTTCATGATACTTCACCCCTACTTCATGATACTTCACCTACTTCACCATTACTTCATGAGACTTCATGTACTTCATGAGTTGTGTACAAGAAACTTCACCAGCGGTTAACCCCTCGGGTACTTATTTCTCCAGATGGTATCATTAAGGAATCTCGCTTTGCCGACTTGTTGTCTGACTTCTGCTTCCGTATACCCGTAGCTGTACATCAGTGTACCCAGATATATGAATGTTATTACTTCTGGGCTCATGTTAACTATTTGGTCTGCCACAACTAAGGTATCATTCACATAGCAGAGTATAGAAATCTTTTTGTTGCCCATCTTGTACCTCTTGCCGTTGCGCACCTTGCTTATTATTGTGTTCATCACACATTAAAGAGCAGATGACTCCACGAATCTTCTTGACGACTTGCAGCTTTATCTCAGATTTTTCAATTTTTTCTTACTTATATTGTATTTTCTATGTATAAACCTTCAATAGCTTTATTAGGTCCATGGGTATATTTTTGTTATATCAAAAAATGCAGATTAAAAAAAAGAAATATACATACTATCAGTGTGAAGTGAACTGCACACGATCAAATGTGTTTTACAGATCAATGAAGTGCAAATATGCCGGTCTTTTGTATTCTAAGGATTTTTACGTAATTTTTCCAAAAACCAACACCGAGTAATTCCACGATCTTTCTGCTCGAAATCTTTGGTGTTCTTCGGCTAGTATTATTTTAAACTACTAATGTTGGTTATTATTTTTGTTGTCAACTTAAGTGCGATGTTGAGGTGTTTATTACCTCTGTGGCTTTGTGATACTCTCTCGTCTTCTTTTTTGCACATTACAATAGAGCTGTCCCAGAGATTTATGGATTTTTAGTTTTGTTAGTACTTGTTCAACATCCGCCGTAGTTATGTCAACGTTTTCGGCTGTTATCTTTGGATTATTAAAGTGGGTTACTGTTTTTCTTTCCATTTTGAACAAGTTTGGAAATATTCGATCCATACATATTTTCATCTTTATCTTATCAAATTTGGTGATTTCGTTTATTTTCTCTTATTTCTGTCCTGAGTAGTCTTTAAATTTTCTTCTGCAGTTTATACAAATCGCTCTCTATTCTTTTTGTAAAACTCTTCTAGTAAGTAATCTTCTTTCCGTTTCTTACCAGTGTATTTACTTTTCATTTTTTTCTACTTTAATTATGATTTTTTATTTTCCCCACACTTTTCCCCAACTTCTCTGATGACGTTTTCTTCTGTGAATTCCTTGCTACAATTGCCATTCTTGGGAATTTGTTAACTTAAAACCGAACATTTCAATGTGTCATAATTTTTAAAAAATTAAACAAATTTAAATAACAAAAATGTTTTATAATAAATGCCGTAATTTAAGAAAAACTAAAATATTTTTGACTTCGATTGGCTAAATATTATAGAACATATTCGTAGTATATTCCACAACTATAATATGGATGAAAGTATTAGTAAAAGATTTGTTCATTTTTATTTTATAACATAACAATAAATATAATTACAATTTGTAATCTCAGAATTGGTCTTTACAAATCTCCCAAGTTAACAACTTTCTACCTCATTTATGGAAATGATTATTTTTGTATTATATTATTGAGGACTTTTACAAACAAAATATTAAAACACACCTTTCCTCAAGCCTTATTTGGCTATATTTTCGACGGTTAATTAAGTTATTTCAAAGATATCTTCATTTATGTATTGATTTTTATTATTTTAAATTATTTTTATTCAATTTAATTATTCAAAATAGCAGTGATCGCTGGTTAAGTTACTTTGATGAACATCAACACGTGGTGGATTTAAGAATTGGTTTTCTAATTCTAATACGTCAAGGTCAAAAAAAGAGATAAAAAAAACTGAAAACTATGAATTTAATTTTAAATGTTAAAACGGTAAATAAAATTCAAAAGTTTTCATCAGCTTTCAGCAATAGTCTGTTGCCATCATCGTATGTTTCAATAAACAAACTGCAGATAAACAGAATTAATACACATTGCCATTTGCAACGAGCTAGAACTAACTGCATAATCATAAAAATCTTGATCTTGGATCTCGATACACGAGGTTAAAATTATATCTTGATGAGAGTTAAATAGCAACCTAATTCAGGTGCACATTCAAATAGTAAGAATTTGATTCCAATACCTTGACGTAATTTAGATGAGTAGAGTTACTTTCTAAATATTACTTAAACCGTTAATGTTGGTTTTTGAATTCATTGCATTTTTCCCCCATGATGCACATTGTTTTGGGAAAAAATTGTTCCATATCATTTTTAACAGACACATTCATAATGTGGTTTCCAATAATTAATATTAATAGTTTTGCAACAATTAAAGTAGTGAAAAATTATAAAAATCAACTTCGTCACTAAACGATATGCTTCAAGAGTAAAAATAATCCAATGAAGAGAAAAACTGACATAGAAGGTTTATGTAAGATTTTTCTATTTTACAGAAACTTAAATTAAGTTGTAAATTTTTCTTGTACTTGGTTACTATATATTTATGAAGGAAATTTATAAATTTTCAGTACGTATAATAATATATTATAATTTACTTATTTTTTTCTTTTGAACAAATAATATGGTAATATCTAGTTCTATAATAATATTGTTAGAAATACACTATGACGCATTTATTTCTATCCCTATTGAATACCCCCCAGTCCTTAAGTATATAGACGAGATAAAATCTCAGACAAAATCTGCTCTACGAATATCTGCCTTAAGATATACTTTCTCAATGCCATAAATTATAACCAAAGTCTTGAAATAGATTTTTTTTTATTTTATAAGCAATTTTTTTTACTAAAATGATTATTATCTATTAAAAATAATTTATAAAATATAGGCAAGTTCGATCTTGGGATAATTTGCTCGCACAGATAATTTCATATTCCAATGGCGTCATCATCTGTTGAATGTTACTCTAAGCTTAAGGTTTTCGTAGGATGAGGGAAAAATTCGGAAAAAATTTTTAATTCACATGTAAGCATGTTTCACTGCGTTTCAATAATGTTGGATTTACGCTATCAACGGCAGTTGCTTATGGTATATTTAATGTGCTAAAATATTACAAATACCAAAAAAATATTTTAACAAAAGTTCGGTTCGTTCAGCAATTTTCAATATAACCTCCAAACATTAAATTTTGTACAAGATATTACATATGCATCAGTGCTGTGTTTTGGATGGGTATAATCTTTTTCGTTGGGAAACCTAATAGACACTCAGATATTTGTAAATTTAAAAATTTCAGCTAGTTTGGTCTGAGATTTTATGTCCTATATCGTAGATTCAGGTACATTTGGACAATTTCATTATTTTTGTCCATGATCCAACAAAACAGGCCTTAGAGCCTAATGCGAAAAGTGTAGAAGAAGAAGAAGATCCAACAAAACTAGCTTTGGTGCAAAATTTGTTCCAATTAATAGATACCAAAATCTATTAATTCAAATGAATAGATTTTGGAATTGGAAGTAATGATAATTTTGGCGGGTGGTAACTGAATTACATTTTGTAGTTTCAATTAAAAATAATTTGTGTTAAATTTAAAATTGTAAAAATAGGATGGACTTACCTCTTGACTAAAGTCAGGTTCAGGAACATTGGAACGTTGTTCACTAGCAGCTTTATCAGTCCAATGAATTGCTTGATAAGCAGACGTCGTCAGAACCAGTAGTTCATGCCACTTATGTGTTAATAACCTAGTATGCACTTCTACAGGTAATTCTAAATAAAAGGGCAATCTTTTCGTCCATTGAACAAGTTTATAAACTATAGAATCACCTATCTGACACAATTTTTCACTCAAGTCAAATTTATGATCCAGAAGATCATCTAAATTTTGTAAAGTTGCTATATCTTGAAATTCATCACAGTCTATTAAAGTCTGAATCATAGTTAACGTATATTCAGTAGAAAAGTTTCTATCCCTAGAACTACTAACCGCACTATCTAGTCTTTGTCGCAAATGTACCACTTCACTAGGATTTGTTAATGCTGTTTTTAATATGGTCCCGTTGACTAGGTGTGGAGAGGGTTGCTCAAATTTCAGCTGAGGAGATAGCGTTTTTTCTGAAATTTTCTGATGGACTTGTTTGCTGGTAGTCTTTTTATGTTTCTTATATTTAACTTTATATAAATTATACACTGCACCACTATTTCGACCACCTGGCATTCTATCCTCTCGAACAGCTAAAATATTAAATATTCATTAGAATGCTACTCTATATTTTACGATAATAATAATTTATTCTAAAACTTAAAACAAGATCTACCCGAAATTAGGTAAAATTTTGAGGAAATAAATCGGAGGTAGGTTAACTAACCCATTTTCAAACGAAGAACTCGATTTCAAAAAATTGGATAAACCGAATAAAATTTTGACTTATTTATCAATAATTTTATGGTGTATAAAGTTATTATTATTATTATTAAAACGTTAATGAAACTGAAAAAAAAATCCAAGGATTTTAAATAATTTATGTATTCGTACAATCGACAGTAATGATTAAAAATCCTTAATTAAATTTAATAAAATTTATAAGTGCATAATATGACATGAGTCATTCAATTTCCTTAATGATTAGTTTTACTTACCTCATAACTTTCAGAAGTGCAAAGTGATTAATTTTTAAATATTGTTAAAATGTGTGTCAGTTTATGGAATGGAAGAAAGTAAAAATTATACATAAAAATAATATAGACAAATGAGTCACACAATTCCTAAAAGAAAGGGAAAATTTAATAAAAATGTAAGAAACCTGACATGAATTTTAAGCAGAAGAAAAGAAAGTCAGAGTAATTTCGCACAAGGATAAAGGAGTAATGAAATAATCCAAGATTTATGTGTATAATAAAAAGGATGATACAATGTTTAAAAAATCAATTTTTTTAAATTTACAAACCGACATTCTAGGATCGAACGAAGTGATTTAAATTATATATTTCATATTATGTGTGACTTTATAAAGCTCTATTACACATGGAGTTGAAAACATATTTAGCAATTTAAGGGAAAGGGCGGATGAAACTCTTCAAAACAATAACCTTTCTTATATAGTAAATACAAGAATAACAAAAATAATTAAATTACACATAAAAATTTAATAAAAAAAATTTAGGATAGAAATAACAATGAAATAAAAGAAAGAACGAAATATCAAAATAAAATTAAAAGTATTCGTAAATAGTACATTGTGCATTAAAGGTGGAAAGTGTTCAAAACTGCAAATTGAGCGTTACCCCGTTTTAAAAATTATGTGAAAATTTATCTTCATTATTTCTAGTAAATTATTATTTTCATTTATTCATTTCATAATTCATTATTTCTAATTTTAATGTATCAGTAACGAGCGACCATTTTGATTTCAGATAAAATAAAATTTGAAAAGAAATTTACTACTGCCAGAAACAAATTAATTTAAAAATGAAAAAATAATTGAGAAAAATTCAAATTAACATTTAAAAAAGTTACCAAGAATTTTTTAATTAAAAAAAAATGAAGTTTAAATTTTAAGAATGACACCGCCAGTGTAAACTCGCGAATAATACGAAAATTAGATAAAAATTACCCAATGTTCTAAATAAAACACTGACAACATTTGATTGCTGTCAAAATGTTGATAATTTTGCCGCCAGTTGCTAAGTATTTTCCACCCAATGATTTATAGCTCGACAAATCTGAAAACTATCTAATGAAAATACGCCATCTATGTTGAATTTGCGATATTTATTTTTAACATTAACGATATTTATACAATCGACGGTATATTATTATGCTAAATTTATTATAAGCAGGTAAGCTATAAATAATTTAAACTTTCAACTTGAGCGATATATCAGAATAAATAATATCAATATAATATATAATCTCAATATATCAGAATAATTATTACCGACAACAAGTGCTTACGGGGGAGTAACCTATATAGCTACCGATTTTATAGGTCATCGAGCTTATACCTATACAATAGTGAGGTCATACACCCATTTGTTGTGAAGCAAACAATAACAACTACAAAGTTTGTTTTCCTTTTTGACGGTGCACCTCAGGTTGCATACGTGGAAGGGTAAACATGATATTTTCAAGATCAAGTTGTTCTACAGAAATATAATTTTTAATAATTTTTATGAATATCATGAAAAAATTAATAAAATATCAAATAATAATAATTTATTTGATAATTTTTACATAAGCTTTAGTATTACGAGTACATAATTTTCTTATAGTAGGTGGTCATGCCGTAGCTATTTATACATAATCGATATTATAGGTTATAGGTTTATTATTCCCGCGATTTAATTTGTTTTTGAATATTTCATTATTTGAACTGCAATAAATTTGAGGGAAAAATAATTCTCGGTGATTTTTAAACTTAACTCATTTTTACATAATCAATTAATTATTAAACATGATTTTGTGACGTGAAGGCTTTCCACTAAAGTAATAAAAAAAAGTACATCCAATTTACGAACCAAACTAGATATACTTTTGTTATAATTTTCATGAAAAGTTGTGACCGCAAAGTCGTGTTTCTCAATTAATTATGTAATCATGAGTTGCGTAAAAATAAAAAGAGATCTCAAATAGTAAAGAATAAATTATGCATAGTACGTCGTTGATCGAGTTTTCTGCAAGACTATTTCGTATTAAATTTGTATATAGTACTCTATGTATCTCAAATTATTAATTAAATTTTTTCACGCACGTAATTATTACTATCAAACTAAGTTTCCATTGTAATGGTTATACAAGCAATTTTCTGAGATATTTAAATAACTCGCACAGCTTTACAATGATTATTGGCGAGATTTTATAGTAAATGAAAATTTTAGATTACAAATATTTTTCTTTCTTTTTTGAAAGAATTTTAATTTTTACAAACTGTAATATTAAATAATAAAAAAAATTGAACTTTTAGAATGAAATTCAGTTTACTTGCATAAGCATTTTAATTAAATGTTATATTAATTAATTAGGAATTTACTAACCTTGCAATACCATTCCTTGCTCTATACATTTTTTAAATCGACAGTATTGACATCTATTTCTTTGTGCTTTATTTATTTCACAATTTCCATCTGCCACACAAGTATATACACGTCTATTTTGCACAGTTCGTTTAAAAAATCCTTTACAACCTTCGCACGTTATAATACCGTAATGTAATCCGGTAGCTTTGTCCTCACATATCATACAAATCATAGGCTGATCTTCTTCTTCTACTAATTCAGGTACAACATTTGTTTCAACTTCAGTTTGGCTTCCTAATTTGCCATCAATTCTCGAGGTTATGTACATTGGAGAACTAAGGGTTGGCGAAGTCAAATTTAGTGCGTGCAGTTGTTGGTTAGCTGGAAGTTGAGTAATATCTCCTGCCCATAACCTTTCCATATTTAAAGGTATATTTGTAAATTGAGTAGGAACTGTATTGTTTGAAGGTCTCGTTGTGGCGGGAGATCTATTAACTGCAACGCGAGGTCTCTCCTGACCCAAATTAAGTAACATTTGAGCGGCATTCTCCTCTGGATTATTGTTAATTGACCCGCTGATATTACTATTACTACTAGAATTTGAATTATTCCAATTGGTCGTAGGAATTTGGATTTGTTGTTCCGTGGTAGGACATTGCGAAACATTTAAAGATGGTTGAGACCAAACCATAGTCCGCACACCTCCCGCTTCCCCCATGATCACAGCCGGAGCCGGCCTAGTAGGTGTTACAGCTTGATTCACGGTTTGCAATTTTAACTCCGCCGTTTGACCAAGTAAAGAACTGTTATTAAAATTACCACCTATAAGTTCAGGCTTTACACCATTAATCCTTGAATTTTGAAGCCACAATTGATTTTGAATGACGGCAACTTGCTGAGACGATACAATAGCTATTGCACCACCCACAGACGGTGACGTTTGTATAATTCTACTAGACGGTGCACTTTGAGGAGAACAACTAATCGGCGATGTTTGCAAATCAGTTTGATGTATAATGATTGGACTATTACTACATGATCGTACTGGAGAACTATGGGGTCGTGGAGGTTGAGATGGACTGCATAATGGTGGTGGCCTAAGCGGTGGACTCTGAGATCTGCTTATTGGAAGTAAACGAATCACACTTGTACCTCCGCCATCGAATACGCTGCAATCAACTGTTCGGCTCGATGTGATGTTTGTAGTCGGTTCCGTCTTGAATATCAGCTTTGGAGTAGAATCTGGACTAGGTGGATGGGTGCCCACATCAGACATTTTTGAAGTAGAACTTATGAGATCGGGCGATGACGTATTAGTGTCGGCGACCGATTCGCCTAGAAGCGGACAGAGACATTGCCTAAAAGCAGATTGTACTGATGTTTGTCTAATCTAATATACCTAATATAACTTTTAAAGCGCCTTTTATCATAAATAATTCCAAAAACAAATTTATTCAGTGCCTAAGTTGATTATTATTAAAAAAAAAAGAATTTCTCAAAGGAATGCTAGATTAGAGGTCGGGTTTAAAGAAAATGAAAATACTTGTACTTTCAAACTGTGCAATGCACCTCATTAAAAAAATATGAATTTTATTTTGATTTTAAAATTACATAATATCATAAACTAACCTTTAACTAAACGAATGAGCAAGACAACCACAAACAGACATTTATTGCAGCTGCTACATCTAATAATGGCGAAAATTTAGGATCATCTTAATTTATATCCTTTGACATGCTTTTCATGGTAGCAAAACAAAAATGCACAGTAATTGAAAGCGATGAAACAATGAGTAGGTAACATGCTTAAGAAGAATTTTGTATGAAACTAAATCTATATTAAGGTACACCAAATGAATACTAAGTTTTGATTTTTGTGATATAGCGTGTGTGAAAATTAAACTACAGAATTGAATATTTTACATTTTCTCGAATAGTGCAACAATTGAAACCAAAAGTAATACATCTAAGCAATTAATAAATTATATTGATGGTTAGCTAACCATGAAATAATCAGAGGCGCAAAAGTAACTAACAGAAGTTATAAATTTAACCATAAATACCATAATAATTAATACGTTACCATAATCGATCTCAATTAACGCCAACACTATCTATTTTGGTTTAATGCAAATGATAAAAATTTGAAGTTCATAATAATAGGATGAACTGTAAAAAGTAAAGCACTAGCTTTCTGAATACAATAAAACAAAACTGCAAGAACACTGTAACGATAAACCTTCATATTAGTTTAAATGAATGTCTGTTTTGGATGTTTTCTATTACATAGGCCGCTTTGGTTTTTCAAATTAAACTCACCGTCACTGCTGCATCGAGAATCAACTTTCCGTCGTTTGAGCTTGAGATCTTGAAACAGGCTCATTTTGTCGAGCTCACATGGGGTTCGCATAAGGGTCATAGTTCCTACAAAAAAAACAAAAACAATTGATATTACTAATAAATATAATACGTGATTAGATTTAAAAAAATATATTATAATAAAATTATAATAATTATGATTGATGGTCGTTGATTGTGAAAAAACCAGGAGGCAAGTGTTTAGGTGTTATATTGTCCAATAAGAAATTTCTATTGTATTTTTAAAACAGAGCAAGAGAACAGCGGTATCTAAACTTTTGTTTCAGAAAAAAATAATTAATTGCATTAATAATTATTTCTATATAAGACGAGTATCGTCAACGTTACTTTTGAAACTTGACTCATTCAACTGGTAAGGAATTCCTGTCAAATTCTCCAAATGGTGCTATCAATAGTTGGTGTTTTAGGGTGTGCAAGGTCACCGACAATTTTTATGACTTTCTGTCTTGTATGCAAAACTTAAAGAAGTTAACCTTCAGAGTATGTGATTTGCGAGGGTGCAATAACATTTTCTACATCCAGAGCGAATACCCTTTAAATCTAGATTTATCGTCACACATATTAAAGGAACAAGACGAACTTATAGCATATAAAATAGGTGGCAGGTTTTCCTTTTGCAGATCTTTATCATCGCTACCAATATGTTTAGTAAGGAAATTAGTCCAGCAGGTCAGACTTTTAAGATAACCTAACCTAAAGAGGTCAGAAACGCTATTTATATCATTTTTAAGTTAAAATAACTGTCAAACTAACACTGATCGAGAGTTTTTGCTAGCTGATTTGGATTTATCATTGAAAAATCTATATAAAGCACTTATTTTACCCTAAGCCCTAACTTTTACGTAGTCTGATGATATATTTTCAAATATTATGTCTACGACTCTCTAACCTGTTTGGCCGGCTAGTATTACACCCAAACATAGGAAATCAATTTTTTTGAATTTACTGCAAAGGTAAGAATAGGAAGATTTTATTTCCGTGTCTGAAGATACCCATAAACGCTTGATATTTTGCTCTTTAATTATTGCTAAGAATGCAAAGTTACCCTTTACAAAAAATGATTTGCCTTGGAAAATCGATCGCCGTCAAATTACTTTGATAGATAAAATCTGTCAAAAGCCAAATTAAATTTGTTTGGATTTTATAGCCTTGTACTTTTACAAGGCAAGTCATCTGACATGCCTTCCAGTATGAATACTTATTTGAATAACTTATTTGGAAAATAAAAATATAGCTTCAAGTAAATTATTATGATTTTTTATAGGCCGCAAGTTGAACTTGCGGCCTATTTAAGTATCAATGACTTTCGCACTACACTCATGAGAGGTACGATTATTTATACTGCATCAACTAAAAATACTGGCAATGTATTTCACTTTGGCGTTCTTTAAAACAAAAATTACTCAATAAAATGTCCAGAAGTTTACGATAGAGTAGGTTTTATTCCTAAATTGTTCATTTCCTTCCATAATCTTAATATGGACATATGTATATTTTTTATGGTATCTACTACCCTTTTTCTAATTTATTCAAAGCATCGCTAATTTTGCTAAATTTATTTAATTCCATGTAACCGTTATAATATAGTAGTTATATTTAAACAACGGTTACCTACAATTAATACTTATCAGATAAAAATAGCATGAAGAAGTTAAGTGCGATAAAAGCTTTTGTAAAATGTCGTTATAGGTATCCGAAAGAAAACATACCATTATTTCATTTCTAGGTCAATTGTTTGAGAAAATATAATACTCGCCGTAGTGATATTCTAAAATCGCATTGCTATTTTACAATCTGGAAAAACCTACAAGACCCAATTACAGGTCAGTAGTTGTTACTAACTAAATGAAAACAACGACTTACAGTTTAACGTGGAATGCACACCACGAGCCAAAATAATTTGGTGGGAATTAAACCTATGGGTCGCTCCAAAAGTAAATTCCCTATGAACCATACCAAGTATCTGTTTGGAGTTTCTTATAACAATCACAAATTAATTAAATTTTTTTTTATAATATTTATAAATAACTTAATATTGTGTCACAAACAGGGCAATATGTAATTGCAATTATTAAAGAATGTAGTGTGATTAAATCAATCTGTTCTTATTAGAATTAGAAGATAATTATTACATTTGATTTGCGTAATACAAGACATTATTTCGCTATACATACGTATAAAGTATTTTATTCGATATAAATTATTATTCTAAAGTATTAAAAAGATAATAAAATTAGGACAAGTACAAAAACAACAGTCTGAATTATTATCGGCTCCATGTAAACCTATGTTTGTAATTCATATGTACTAAAAATTATTGTAATTAATATATAAATTATTTTATTTTATTCCACACAAAAATTTACGGGCAGTATTAAATTAAAAAAAAGAAATGGAAAACCATGTCAATTGAATTAAACCATTAAAATAGTAAAAATTAGTTAAATCTATGTTACGATAAAATAGATAGAAGAATAATGAGTTATACAGGATGTAGCTTATTTAGTGCGACATCAAAACTATTATTTACATTTACATTATAGTAAAATTTACCGGAACGTAACAAATATCTAGTAATCAATCCAAAAATTTATTATTAAATCCACCCAAAACTTACATTATGAAATGCTGTTAGAAAAACGTCACCTTATGTCTAATAGTAAGATCATGTTATGGTAAATAGAAGGTTCTTCAGAAAAATGAAAATAAAGCACAGTTCAGGACAAAATGACTATTTAAGAATTACAAGAATGAAATGCAATGCTATATCTAATAATGTAAATAATGACTTCCTAATATTAAAACACATAATATGTATAAGTAAAAGTAAAATGAGAAAAAGTGAAAGAACTGTTTTCCTACCAGATTGATGAAAAGACATAGCGTAGAATTGCCAGCGATTGTTGGAATTGTCTTAACTGAACTGATTAAAGACGAACCCAGAGTAACATCCTCGACGACGTCATAGATGCATTCTATAAAGAAATTAATATAAATTCTTACGTACGATTAAAAATTTAGTGTTATCGAATTAAAATTAATGTTTGATTTTAAAATTTTTAGTAAAAAATTAAAAATAATTTGTTTCTTATTAAATTGCCTTTTAAATCTAATATACTCGGGTAGGTTAGGTATGGTAGACCGCATAAATACAATTGAAGAATAACTTTCTATGTATTCGCTATGTTTTTGTTGTATACATATTTCTGTTTTCTCTCTTTTTTGTAATTAATTGAATGTAGTGCAAAATTTTTAATGTTCCGTGTTAATTAATCAGCAGGTCGACGTATTAGGAATAAGGATATTATACTTTTAGTTTAGATCCTAGGTCAGCCATTGTGAGGTCATCTCGTTCAATGACATCCAAATTATCAGATAAAATTAGGAGTAAGTAGCATTTATGCAAAAATTATGACACAGGATTTGACCCAGAAACTATTTGCAGTTTTCAAATAAAATAAAAATTTACCACGCGCATCCATATTTTGCAGATTACATATTACAAAATATTAGGTCCAAATGAAAAAAAAACAATTTTTGGATAAGTTTTCTTTTATGAATACTATAAAATATTACAAAAGATGATATTCCTTCTATGTTGATATCTCGACAAGACAATCACTAATGTTAATACCTTCAACCTCCAGACCTAGCTCAGTCGTTTCAAAAACTGCACCACTCAAAACAATATTATTATTGATGAACATAACAGATTAGAATTAGAAAAGATGAAAAACATAAGTCACGTAGTACTAAGTTAGAAAGAAAGAGTAAATAAGGACTGCAGTAGCTTACGTAATAATATTTTAAGACAAGAATTGAACCGAAAAAAAAGTTATGCAACAAAGCGATAAAAAGGTCAACACTTTTCAAAATAATTAAATTAAATTTTCGCAAATTGCGTTTAGTGAATCGTTGTTAACTATGCAAATTGTTATACCAGATGGTTTACTTTCGGTAAAATATTCTGCACATCGCTAAATTTCGCAACAACTCTCACTTTTACTGTTATTCGTTAGATCACTTGGTAAAAAACTAGTATGTCTATTGTTGCGTCATCATATTCAACTATTAGTGCAAAACTTTCTCAGTGCTAATAGTCTTGTTTCTTGTAGATTTTAATGTTGCGCACATAATATTATACCATTAGTCACAATGCAATAAAACCTTTTTGCATTATATATTTTAAACATGTTTTAAAAGTCTAAGTTTGGAGTCCATACTCTTTCCATGGAAAAAAATACAATGAGCGATGAAATTTTTAGTCCTCTAGTGTCTACCGGCTATATATAATGTTATCTCTTTATCTTTCGCCTTAATGTTTGCATAAATATCTTAAGATTATGAAATATGCCTCACTTATAAGAAATTATTCAAGTGCAATGCTATTGGGTGTGTTTTGCAAAACAAACAACTGCAAAAAGCGGTTATTTTTATTTCGTGTAGGTATTCAAACAAACAAGTTAATAATTGAAAGTATGAAAAACGTATTAGCGAGTATAATCCAGAAACTATAACATTCGAGCAATTTCAATTATCGAAAAAAGTTTAAAATGGATTTGGAAGAGCCTTCAGTTGAAACACTACCAGGAAGCATACGCAGAGACTGGTGTAATAATCCGGATATTGTGTTAAGATAATTATTCTTAAGCTATATATAACCCTGGGCCTGACGACCTCTACGACCAAACGATGCCATCACCTAATTATAAAATAAAAAAACAAAACTATTGGGGAAGGTCAGGTCTAAAACAATATGTTTTTTGCTCGACTCAAATTATCCGAACGTAGTCTTTCCTAAAGTGGGCACAACATTCTTCCACTAATACGTTTCCGACACTATCCATCGTTTTATGGATATCATTAATTTAGTCATATGATCGTCTATTGAAATTCTTACCTGAAAGAATCATATCGTCCGAAATAAAAAACCATAACTAAGGGATTCACTAAAAATTTTTGTCACAATGTCCAAATATATTATATGCAACAATCAGTTTTTATTGCACTTAACTATTTCGTCCATAAGGCACTTGCACTTTATTTGTATATTACGGTTATCACAAGCCGAATCAAAAAAGCAACGAGTATAAAAAATATATTGTCAAATATATTATTAATTGACTTATAATGAGTAACAAATACTCGATAACAACGTCGATATAAATTTTAAGTTATAAATATTAAAATATAATTCGTAATACAATCGAAAAATCAAAAATGGTGCGAAACAGGTATCTATTGGTAAGGTAGTACACGTTGTGACCGATTGCGAACGCTAACGGTAAAAGTTGTACTATAGATACTGCTATGTTGTTAGTGTTAACCAGGTATAAAGTAGGGCACGGACTAGTCAGACTGCTGTTTGCAATAGTTGCATACCAGCAAATACAACGGTAGTGGGACTGCGAGTGGGGCACCTAGTTCTTGGCAACGAAATCCGAACCTAAGACTACATGGATCACAATGCTTGTATATCTTTCGTTTAGTTACCAAAAACATGAGTGAAAGTCACCAAATCAAATTCTTACAAAATACACCGCCGCCCCATCCTTTTTTAACGAAATTGCAATTTTATAAGTTTTTTGACACGACCAACGTTTTGTGTTCATGAAATTGAAAACTGTTTTAGAATACCGTTATATTTACGTAAACACCAATCAATTATTAGTTAAACATTTAAAAAGGGAAAATGAATAATATTAGAAACGTACCTATTAAAGTAATATTATGTTGTGTGTAGGTACTTACATTGAATGTCCAATTAATGGAGCAATATAATTTTGAATATGCAGTTTGTAAACTTGGACTTCACACCAAAAGATCTATTTAATTTTAGCAAATCTCAGCATTTCAAGTTGAAACGACTCTACACTCTCGCTATTTACTTCCGTATTTTTATTCTATTTTAGTACCACATAACTAAACTATATACAATATCCTCGATTAGTGTAGATATATAGAAATAAAAAACCAAACTATTTTATCAGAAAATTTCACAAAATTATTTACCCAGTATTTCTGAAACGAGATGTTTTCACTTCACTGTCAAGGCTACATTTAACGTACAAAAGTACAGGGAAGTGAAAACTTTTACTTTCTCGCATTATGTAAAAGTATTTCTCTGGTAAATACAGAACACAACTAATATGTCAGGTATCAAAGTCATCGTATAAATAAATTTAACACCAACCTGACTGAAAGAAATCTTTTATTTTTAACAAGACACTTTTTCGAAAATTTATTGAAAATAAAAACAGGTCGAAAAACTTGAAAAATTTGATTTTTGGATTTTTTGTTTTTAGAAAATATGTTATGATCAAACAGTATTTTGGAGCTAAATATTTGAAACAAAGCATGTATTATTGATCAAAAACAAGACAATATTTTGACCCTTAAAAAGACCAAATTTACAATTCACAATTTGTTGATAACAAAAATTAAACAAAGGAGGCAGTTCTACTTCAAATAAGTGTACGATAAACAAGCAAAGTAAAATCTTTAATTTTAATGGAGAAATACTATATGACCTAGATTTTGAAAACTTATCTAATCTACGTGTTAGGCGTAGATAAAAACAATTTATTATATTATCTAAAATTTAAATAAATTAAAAACTCAGGTAGGGTTGCATGAAATTTTGTATCTGAATCTTTAGCCAAATGTTCGCTCTGTGGTGTTCTCGGATATTCTAGAGGCACCACGCGACACCAAAACAAAGGGTGCATTGCCCTGAAAATAAAATATATTTTTTTATTTCTTTTCATTATATTTCACGTTCGCTCTAAACCGAAAATCTAACTCAAAAGATATCCGAAACAAAACACTATGATGCAGGTTTTTTCTCTTTGGCTGTACATTTTGTCAATAATCAGTCCAGTTATGTATTACATAATAAGCAATATTTAATATTTTACAAATTATTGCAATCTTAAAATCTCGACGCTTTTAAAATTAGGACATATTTGCACGAATATTGTAATGCTACAAGTGGAAGAGGAGCTTTGAACTTCAAGCTTTCAAACGAGTTTTCACAGCGGTCGAATGTACCAAGTTTTAACTTTTCTCTAATTATCTGAAGGTAGAATTTTTGAGTTACATTGGCGTAACAACAAATGAGATTGCTATAATACTAGAAATATGCTGTAACAATATTACAAAAATTAAAATTATATTTTTTTTTGTTATTTTTCAACATACAACGTAAAATTATTGAAGGGTAATCAATTATAAATCTCGGGTGTACCTAAATCTTTAGCTGCCCATAGGTGACAGATGACCGATAGATTGATTGCTGTGTAGCACTTAGCTTAATGTTTAATTATGAGTTATGATTTGATGAGGGAAAGCTGATTACTGTTAATTTCAAATTATTACAAATCATTCCAAAACTCAATTTTAAGAGTATTTGGATTTTCCGTTAAAATTCTCCAATTGCCATTAGACCACTTGCTAATTAATTATTTTTAATAACAGAAAACAATTTATTATTATAGAGCAAATAGAATTTCATAGTAAATTTTTAATGTCAAAAATTTAATTCAAAAACTAAAATTAAATTAATATACACAATTTTATATCATAAATACAAATGGCTTTTTTTGCAGGCACACCAAAATTTCCGTTGCAAATTTTATTGAGGTGGCTCATTTATGAGCGTATGCTTTCAATGTGACACAGTTTATCTATAAATAAAGTTTTTGGGTTATTTTTTCGTTGAAAAAAAATAAATATATGAAACACTATTAGCTGTATGATGCTGTGTTTAATGTAAAGCGTTTGCTGTTAAATTTTGAAACAAATATTTTTATTTCAATAATTTAAAAAGATTAAGGTGTTTTCTACACTGAAAAAAATTAGCTTTTTATCAAGTCATAAATACGAATATAATGGTTTAGTAATAGCAATATGAGAAAAGGAATTAGAGCGATCCACAGTAAACTAACATTTTTATCGGCGTAAACACATTTTTATAGTATGAAAAGAGCCAGCGACATGGTACAATCCAAATACTTCTTTGGGCTTGGAAGAAATACTTCGCCCTTGGATGGGTAACCCATTGTCATTGGGAAGGTTTTGGCCATTCCTTTAAACCTCAGCGATTTAAATAGTTCAAATTACAGAATGAAAATCAAAATTTTTATTTTAGTTTTGCTTTTAAAATAAAACTTGACATTTTCTTCCTTTGCCATAATATAAAACTGATTCGGGAAGTGAAATTGTACAGAAATACTTGAAATATGATACCAAGAATGTTTTATGAAAATCAACGATGGTAAACGTGAATTTATGAATAATAGAAAAATCTACACACTACAGATATGACTGAAGTTTGTAGAAGAACCGATAAATGTGGGTTTTACATCTATAGTTTGGGAAAAGTGGGCAGGGTACGAGAACACGAAGTCGAAAATTGCAAATTGCCTATAGAAATGGTATAATATTATGAAAAAGAATATAAGTACAAATATTATAAACTATGATTGGCTAAATTTGAACCTCAACCCGCCCATTTTGAATTTTTGTAGCAATTATACTTAAAATCACGTATTTTATCAAATTTTTGATGCAGCCGTCACATATGTGTACTGTTATTTGAATAAAACATGTAATTACGACGATTTAAGAAGTATTTTGAAGAAAATAATTTTTTAGAGTGAATTCGAGTCTTGATGTAGTTGCGTTTATCTAAACCCACCTTCCGCACTCTGCGCGACGCTCCGGGCGCTACAAACGGTTTTGATCGAGGGGTCAACCGCTAGAGAAAATTGTGTACAATTAACTACACACTTCACGTACTCATTAATAATTCTCCATACTTCTTCGTACTTCATATAATTCAGCAGTAATTCACGGTACTTCACCTACTTCATCGATACTTCATTGTATTTTACGTACTTCATCGGTATTTCAGAGACTTACCGAGATTCCAAAATTTGTGCACTGGAGGGTGTTCTACCCCAAACCCCCCGGATTAAGTAGTTTATTTTTTATCAGAAGTAAACTAAAGATCTCCCTTGCAGAAATTTACCTCCCAGAGGGTAGGGAATTTATAATTATGCAGTTTATGATTAATTGTCAGATTATGAATTAAACACATTTACTTGGCCATAGCTAATTTTAATAAACTTGAGATATGCTTAACTATTTAATTCACTTTTAATAAAAATAAATTATTTAAACCGGGGGGTCTGGGGGGTGTGGAACACCCTCCAGTGCCTTTAGAACGGGAGATCTTTAGTTTACTTTTGATATACAATAAAGTACTTAATCCGAATTAGAGACGGTCACGGCTTGGCGCTTAAATGCGTCAACTACTGAGCCGAGCGGCCCCGGTTCAAACCCGGGTGGAGTATAAAACTTTATTCTGACCGTCTTACCTGGCAGTAGGTATAAAATGCACTCACCAAGACGCTTGGCCAGCGTGGTGTTTTATGGCTAATACTCCCCAATGGGGAAGGCCTATATCCAACAGTGGATGTAAACAGGCATATAGTGAAAAATAAATTAGTTAAACCGGGGGGTCTGGGGGGTGTGGAACACCCTCCAGTGCCTTTGAACGGGAGATCTTCAGTTTACTTTTGATATAAAATAAACTACTTAATCTGAGGGGTGTGGAACACCCTCCAGTGCTTTTGGAACGGAAAATCTTTAGTTTACTTTTAATATAAAATAAACTACTTAATCCGAGGAATGTAGAAGTAAACCGAAGATATATATTTCATTCACTTTTAATAAAAATAAATTAGTTAAACCGGGGGGTCTGGAACACCCTCCAGTGTCTCTGTAACGGGAGATCTTCAATTTACTTCTGATAAAAAAATAAACTACTCGATCCGGGTGTCTGGGGGGTGTGAAACACTCTTCAGTACCCAAATCTTATAATGCAGGCAAACATATTCAAGGTTTGAAAATATAGAAGAAACTCTCCGCTAACGTTTTAACTTTCTAAAAAAGTATGACATATTCCTTTAGGGGGTTAAACAGGATAAAGCAAAAATATATTATGTACAATCATGCACAAACGATTATTAAGATTATTTTCAAAATTGGAAGGGGGAGCTAACAGGTCTCCACCCCTCCCCAACTTATTTTCTAAATAATTCAAAACCAAAAAAGGTCCAACTCAAAATAACGAATGCACAATAGATTTAGACTTTTTTGAATTAAAAATTTGCAATGGAAGGAGATTGATGTTTATTAATTAGTGCTATGATTGATTGATGCTGTTTCTTTTTAGAATTTTCTGAAAAAATAAAGATTAAAAAAATGTTTTACTTAAAACATTCCTGTTATCTCTTGATTGAAATAATGCTCAAATTTGTATCCCAAATTTGACTATTTCTTGTATTTGATTGTTTTGAATTTCTTTTTTGTTGTGTAGCCATTTTTGAATTTGATTTGTTTTGAATCCTTACTGGTTTACCAAAAATTTATTAACTTCATGATACTTCGCTTTTGTACTTCAATATACTTAATATATTATATTTTACCTACTTTACACGTACTTCATGTATTTTACCAGTATTTCATGTACTTCACAAGTACTTCATGTATTTCACAAGTACTTCATGTACTTCAGATGAGATTTCATGTACTTTATGGGATGTGTACAAAAAAACGCTTTACTTACTAAAAACATCCCCCAAGTTGTTGTCACTGTCAACCCTGGCATAGCACACGTACCGTCAACAGAATGGAAATTTTCCCGCATTTCGTGATTTTTAAAATCGAGTTCTAACGTTATTATTGGAAATATCGACTTCATCCTTAGTACTTTCCACTCATACTTAAGTTCTCTAACTAATTTTAAATTTTTTTTGTAAAATCAATGCAAACTCGACCCGCAAAAATAAGTAGACTAGGGATTTTTAAATTTTAACATAATTTTTAATTAATTAAAAGTTAATTAAGCATTAAAAATTCAATTAAATTAAAAAATAAAATTCAATTGGATTTTATCATATGCACAATTCGCGCATTATGCGTTTTTGTAATATTGGGATTAAATGTTTGGTAAAGCAAGAGTTTATTAAGAATGCTGAAAAATAGTTAGGGCATTTTACGGAAAATTTCTCCAGACAAATTTTATATGAAAAGTCACAACAAATATTTAGAACTTGACCCCAAGGTAACATCAAAACCGGAATATATAAATAGTACAGTTGTATAGCTGGAGATATTCAACCGAATTGTTCACTTATGCAAAAAAGTATGAAATTTGACGTGGTGAATCGGTAACCCCAAGGGCAATTTTAAGATATTGATTACTTTAAAAAGTTACCCAGGGCAGGCCGAAAGTTATCTCTAAAATCCAAAACGACATCCAAAATTCGAGATATGAGAAAAATCTGCTAGAATACTAAAATAAATTAGATGCATCCAAACCTTTCCTTATGTTAGGTGGTGTAGTGTACACGAAGTTGGTTTTGAAACGTGGTGCAGATTTCACGTCAAGCTGTATATTCTTATTTACCTTTCAGTAACAACTGCTGCTTTGTATCTCGATTATAAAACGGTTTATCCGTAAATTGATTGATTGAATAACAGGCATATTTTGGATCTCTCATTTAGCCTATTGCAAAATAGTCATGACATGATGGCTAATTGTAAGATTAACTATACCCGAAGGATGATTGTCTGACTTATGTAATGCTGATTTTACATAAGAAAAAAATTTAAGAAGAATTACATAAGAAGAAGATTGCAATTTTTAATCTAACCGTCTAAATTTCGTTCTGAAAGAACTATTTTAATTTTGCATCTGGTTTATTTTCTATTGATAACATTTTTAGTGTTTTTTATAAATTTTTTCGAAATTGAAAGGTTCCACTTGCACCGATACTAAAAAATTGAACAAAATAATTAATTTATAAACAAAAACTAATATTATGAACGCAATAATTTCAATGCAAACTTATTTCTAATTCTTAAGTTCTCATCATCAGAATACTGCAGAAACCGTGTCCTTGGTTATGTTGGCAATTATAAAAAATGCTTGTTCGAGTTGTGGTATGTCCTTTCGTTGGCAAAGGATTTACTTGCATTATCTGATGTATTTTTGGAGATAGTATATAGGCCTTTTGTCATTGCTAGGTAATGTTTGTATTTCGATAATAAATAAAATATTATAGGAAGCTGAATAATTTTGCATAATAAAAGTTTTGCGCATAATAAATGCAGCAATAATGTAACATTTTAATATTTATACAAGTATGTTCTTGAAAAATGACTAGAAATTTTAGTATTGCCTTGCAAAATTATGTCGGTTTACTACACCTTAACATTGGCTAAAGAGCACAGTGTTGCAAGAAAGCAAGAGGAAGGACAAACTCGTCAGGGCAGCGTTCGTTACGCAATGTAGCGAATATATATACAATACCTGTACAGGTTATTCACCTAAACTGTATGCGAAAAAATCAAATCGTAGTTTCACTTCTACACCAAAGAGAAAGTTGACCTACATCACATTGTGACGTTAGGTTGGTTGAATCAAGAGATGGTAAAATCGAAAGTTGGCAATGTTTAATGCGAAGAAATAAGGTCAACGAACTAAGGTATACTTGCACCTTTCACATTACAAGAAACTTTGAAAACATTTGAGTAAACTTTCATTTTCATAAAAATGAATTAAGTAATTTTCAGTGTCATGCAATAATCAACTAATGGTTACATATTATCTTATTAGGAACGCATCATCTATGTGGATAACTGTAAAATTACACGTACATTTCATCATTAGAAACATGTGATGTATATTTACAAAAAATGTACCACTATACATACCTTTCATTTTCTAACAAAATAAATTCCTAACAAATTGTATAATATTTTCAATATTCACGATGTACAAAATTATTTTAAAATTCCATTTCCTTGACGAGTTCAAGCTAATCCACTATAGCACTCTTGGACGCCCTTGGCAACTATCAAGCTTATAAATGAGAAAACCAATATTTGATGCAACTAGTACCGTTTTAGTTTATTGGGCACACAAAATCTTAATCACTTCGATTTTGAAGATCATCTTGCAAGAGGTCTCTCGTTTATATGCTTGCGATATTTAGAATATATAAAAAAAATTTGAACAGATAACAATAACATTAAGAATTATTTCTCTTATGCAACAAAGTACAAAAAATTTACATTACATCATCAAACAAAATATTTAGACAAACTGAATGCATTTTTTAATTTGACTTATTTTTAGATTTATTAGTTATTATTTAGATTTATTATCTGGTAAAGTGCATAGAGAATTGGGTTGTTGCAAAATTATTTGTGCCGTGGTTTAAATTCCACGTTGATCCGGAATCTATTAAGCTAAACCTTTATTTTCTAGATCGCAGCAAACCGATAAAACGATAAAAAATACAATTTAAAATAATTCAATCAAATTTAATTGGGTTTCAATAACAATTACTGATTGTCATTATTAACGCTATTCAATTTTACTGGTGGCTAATTTAACAAAGTCGTTGATAAAATATAACAAAGTGAAAATTGCACTAGTTAGTACAAAATAATTTCAGGAAAATCTCACTACAGGAAATTTGGATATATATTATTAAAATAATAAAATATAGTGTTTGTTCGTCAGAATCTTTCCCGCTGAGAAAACATTTATCAATTTTTCAAAAATATTCCACACACATAAAACATATCAGCAGCAGTGCAGTCGTAGTATTAACTTCTTCAGAGTTATTAATTCTCATGTGGTATTGTATATACAACATATATGTACTATTGCTAAGTCTGGTCAATTCGATTTTCCGAAATGCATTTCTCAATTTTTCCATTTCGCACATTTTTCCGAGTATAAACATTGTTTTTTCAAAAACGTTATTATAAACGATAATATACTATAATTTCAAAGGTTTTAATCTAGAAAAATGGCCGTATCAAAATTAGGGTGGCAATTAAAATATTGTCGGCAGGTGAAAACTTTTAAAATGTATGTATGAAAAACGACTCGAATACGACGTCTTGTTTATTTGTAGCGACTCAATAATAAATTCATTAATATAAAGCTTTACCCGAGCATAAATGGAAGTAGCTATTTTCTTTTAGAAAATCACATTGCTAGGCGACGCTTAGCAATTTTCAGCATTTTGTTAGGTGGATTACAAGGGGCGTTTATTAACCCGTAAACGGAACGAGGGTAACAGAGAATTATCCATTTTTAAAAAGATAGCGTTAAAAACAATGCAAAAATATGATGAGTTTTCAACCAATAACCTAACTGGCCATTATGAACGACTGTTATCTCGTAAATTCTAAAACCTGAATTATTAAAATTCACTCTCTTAGACCCAACTTGACAATCTCGGGTATCTCAAACTAATAATAGAAATAATATTTTTAAGAATTGCATCTATGTAAATTATTATTTGATAGCAGCGCCAAAATTTGAATTTGGAGAAATTAGAAAAATTAATTAAAAAATTTGAAAAAACTTAAAAATAATTTTGGAAATTTTTAGAAATGCAAAAAAAGACAAAACATAGTCGACCTGAATTATAAATCGAAAAGAAAATGTAGTTGAGGTGATAGGCCAATGAAAGTCTAACCAGTAGACACCTCTTTTTCACAACACATTACCAACGTAAACATTCAAAAAAGCAGAGTCGCATACAGCAACATCGTCGAATGAAAAAAATAGCAAACAAAAATTATAATTTCCACAACTTAATGGATGACCTAAGTTTTCGTTCTTATCCATAAAGTGGAATTGACCTCCTCAGACTCAGATTGATAAAGAAAATACGTTTATTTTAAACTTAATTAATTTTTTTTTAGGTTAGGGTCTTTTCAACGGTTTTTTTAAGGTTAGGCCCATTCGAGCGTCGGAGTCGGTTGCAAAAGGTGGTGAGTAGATTTTGTATTTTCTTTATCAATCTGGGTCTGAGGAGATCAATTCCACTTTGTGGATAAGATCGAAACCTTAGGTCATCCAGTAAGTTGTTGAAATTATAATTTTTGTTTGCTATTTTTTCATTCGACGATGTTGCTGAATGCGACTCTGCTTTTTTGAATGTTTACGTTGGTAATGTGTTGTGAAAAGAGGTGTCTATTGGTTAGACTTTCATTGGCCTATCACCTCAAATATATTTTTTTCAAATTATTATTTGGTTAAAGATATCTGAAGATTGTAAAATTGGACCTTAATGAAATAATAAATTCTAACTACATAAAATTCCAATTGATCCCGCATATGGTTCGTAGAATGAGTCACTACGAATTTTGTAGACTTTGCATCTATCAATCTAAATTCGCAATTTTGAAATCGAAAACGTAATTCAAATACAAAAACGCAATTTTTATACCTTTGCATTATCAACTATTGTGTCATAAATGTTTCACGGTATAACATTAACCCATTGAATTAATCCTTGATCAGAAATTCAAAATAATGCAAATAAATAAAGGTAGGTACCCAATTCAAGAAATTATATTACACTGAATTTGTATAATATAAAATTCGGTAAAGACATTTCATAAACTAGAATAGATACGTATAGATTTAGCGTAGGTTTAAAAATAAAAAAGAATAGTTTGGAAAAATATTTGGGTTATTATCAAAACAAGGTTATTAAAATACTTTCCGTATAATACGGATTGAATTTTGAAACTCCCTCTCGATTTCAAACTTTTTTATTTTTATGAATTTTTAATTGCAAAACTTTTGGAATGAGTAATATTTTTTCAAATTTACCTACTATTATTTGTGTTTTTGATTAAAAAAATACATAATTTAAAAATGTCAGGGCTGGTACTCCATTTGCATTTTAGGAGTTGTAAAAACAAGTTATTGAGCATCGCATTTCAGAACTATAATAACAATTTCATTATTTTACGTGGAACGGTAACTTTCAAAGTGAAATTTAAATTTTGCAATTTCAGTGCGACTGAAAATGTGCGAAACGAACTACATACTTCAGTCGAGATTTCAGTTTTGAATATAGTTTCTACAATTATTTCACAAACAGTCTAATGAGGATATTGCACCTTAATTTTCTTTTATAAATATGGACTTTAGTTTTATGATAATTTAATTGTACGGTATGGTCACATGGGCATAAATGGATTTTCCCGATAGAAAATAAATAACCCATTTTCATCGTTAGCCCATCTTCAGTCACCTAACAATAGGCAGTTTTAATATTTCTTTAGTTGGCCATTTTCCTTAAAATGTATTCTCTTTATCTTTTATCACAGTCTTCACATTGAAGTAATTTAATCCGTTGTCAGTTTATTAAAACTTGTGGTTATTGAATATTTTGAAGTTGATTAATCACTTCAGAATGACCTTTTGCATATTGTAAAATATTTTTTTTTACATTCTGCTATGTTAGTTGGCGATATTCCGTCAAGGAATGGAGTGCCGTGATGATGATGATGACTATGTTAGTAGTACTATAAATACAGATTTCTACGATTGAATTTTGACTCCGCTGGCTGCACTGATGCATTCTAAAATCCTACTGTTAAATCTTTCGTATAAATCCTTCTTAGATCAAAAAAATTGTAAGTAATATAACGTGGTAATAAGAGATAACGTCACCCCTCCTATACCGCGCACACGCTAACAACGAACTACCACTACCTATTCAACCTTACTTCATCCCTTTGTACTTTAAAATTTTCTATATGTAAGTTATACTGTATTTATCCCTCTGTTTGTTACATTTTCTACATTCTATAGTGCTATTATGGTGCTATCTAGTAATTTTCCTTATAAACAATTGGGTAGGGAATTAAAAAATAGTCTTCACATTCAACATATGAATGAAATATTAAAAAGTCGTTGGACAGTCTTTACGTTTAAACTATTCAAGATCATTATTTCTCTTACACTCGAATAATCTAATATAAAAAAATTTACTATATATAATTTTCTTGTATTTGTTATGGTTTTTGCAGCGTTTCAATGCAAGGTTTCAAACATTTCTACATGAAAACTCTCTCTAATGCCTGTACTAAGAGTCAGAACTGGAAATCTGCTCTAGAATTGATTTTAGTGATACCGGGTATTCCTACGACATAGTTTACATTTCAATAATCTGATAGATGAATTATATGATTGACGAATCTTCATATTTGATTTGGACCGATTAGTATGGGCATAATAGTCAGATATTAAATAATCTCTAAATTCGTCAATCCTAAGATTTACCAATCAAATTACTAAAATGTTGACCACACCGTAGCAATAATGGATATTCTGAGAATGAATGTTAGATCACGTCTTAAGCTTAGTTTATAAGTAAAGACATAATAAAAGTAATCTAATTTGAGTTTCCTTCTTATGGTGGCAACACTGTAAATCAGAGTTCAAAGTGTTAAATGTTAGTTTGCGACAACACATTCACGAAATGATCTCTTAACAATTTCGTCATAAATTGCTTAATTGATCTACAGAAATAACAATTTTATTGTCCTACTGAGCGAACAATTGGCCATAGTGACAAATTTGAAGAGACCGGAAGTGTTTGAGATAGGGTAAATCCTACATGTTATCGCGGCTCTCGCGTCCGTTCAACCGAAATATATGTGGTCGAAAAACCGAAATTGTCGATTCGTTGGGGTTCCTTGGGCGCATTTTGCATCTGGACTTGTACCTAAACCGGTATAAAATTCAGATAACTAACAAATTAAAGTCCAGAAATCAGAAAATTATGCAGATTAAGTTGATTTGCGTGAAAAGTTCTTGGGTCGCATTATTTTACGCTTTTGTGACGTCAAAGACTGGCCGCCAAGATTATACGATTTAGCGTCGTGTCTATGTTGGTACGCGTCATTTCGGCAATCGCAGTTCGGCAATAGTGATTCAGCACCGTATATTCATCGAAGGTTAACCCGGAAACCCAAAATTCGGCTATGCTAGTTTCGGCTACTGTCAATTCGGCGATGTCAATGCGACGACGGAAAATTAGAAAAAATTGCAATCTTTAGATCATAGAAATATAATATTTATTTACATATGTACATAATGTACATAAGACATAATTTTTAAAGAACTAAAAATAATAAGTAAATAAATACTCTGTTAAAGGACAGCACATTTAAAATAGTTTGTAAAATACGTAAAATTATCACTTGACGTCCAACCGCATCAAATGGAAATAATCCTTCACACTATAAATTAAATAGAATCAAATTAAAAAAAATTGAATAACTTAAAAGTATATTTTCAGTCGCAGAATCGACGTATTCGAATGTTACGTCGTCGTATTGGCATCACCGAATTGCCCTCGCCGTATTGACCGTCGCCGAAACTACCATTTCCGAATTTCTGACCGTCGCCGAATCTCAATCGCCAAAATGATGTTACCGAATTGGAACCGCCGAAATGACGATGTTCGTGTCTATGCCGACTAACATGAAACGTTGGAGCACTTAAAACCAACATTCGCCAAGTTTTAGCCGAATTGCCAGCCGAAATGTACGAAAAAGTCATTGAAGTCATCTTGGATCGAAAAGATTCAGTGGCGGTCATTTAATTGATACTATTTTTCATAATTAATATAATACGTCATATTTTCAATTAATAAAAAGAAATTTCAAAGATTTCTTAAATTTGTTTTTCTTTTAAATTCGGAAATTGAAGTTGGATCACGCTGTACTATAAGAAACGAATTGATTATGAAATTATAGAGAAGATTTACTCATTGTAAATCTTTCAATGATTTATTTGTATTATATTTGTATAATTCAATGACGTATTTTACAATGAGTAAATCTAAAAATTTCTACCAAAGAAATCGGTGTATTTTTTTAAGTATAACAAATGACAGAATTATCGGCGGATATTCATGCATTAGTCCAAATATTCGTTTATGCTGCTTAGTATAAATTAATATTGTTAATATTAGAAATGTCAAACTGACAATAAAAAAAAAATAGCGTTAATCAAAACTAACTTTCCGCAGTCTCCGCTTCGCTCCACTGCTCTCCGGCCGCTACAAGCCGTTTTAAAAACGCTTTACTCATTAAAAATATCGGTTAGAGTCAGAAAACTTGAAAATACACTTTTTCCTATTAAAATAGGTTTACCAAACGAAAGAGTATTAAAATACAATACTTATAAGGTGAGGTGGATTCCGATAGGTCCTTTAATAAGCCCACAATTTAAATTTGAAATTTACATATTCCCATAAGAAATACATGATTGTAAAAGTATTATTGTGCAATATGGCGTCATAATTGCCCGCATTCTGTCACCAGTGTGTGCGTTGTAGGTGGGTCGACACTCACAACCGGCAATCGCTCCCTGCTATGTGTCGGGTTAACATTCCCAATTTTTCGAAAAGGACCGGTCTAGGGGATATTTTGGCAAGAGTTCGTTAACCCTGATTGCGTTTTTCAGCATTTTTTTTGTAAATTATGAAAGATAGCAATGCCATATACGCATAAAAAAAATAAAATTTGCGGACGGTCCACAAATTTGGTAAAAAAACGGCTTTAAAAATTTATTTTGAATGCAATTTCCTCATTCGGCGCTTTTGAACTGTAACCTCGCCCATCGAAATCAAAATAGGTTGTGGCGACAGTAAAGATACCAGAATCTCGGTTTTTACAACAAATTATGAAAGATGAGGGTCTAATTAAGTAATAAAATTTGTAGTCGGTTCACAAATTTCAGAAAAAATACACTTTAAGGGTGAATCCGAGTCTTAGCGTAGTTGCGTTTATCAAAACCAACTTTCCACAGCCTTCGCTCCGCTTCAGCCGTTACAAGTCGTTTTGAAAAGCGCTTTACTCATTAAAAACATCCCCTAAGAACGGTCCAACTCGGCAAAGTGTTGATGTTGACCCGATGGATCACAGGGAGCGACTAGTAGCTCCCCACCGTTAGTTACTGTCGACCTACGTACAACGCACGGACTGGTGATAGAATGTTTACTATATTTGGCGTAATATTACGCAATAATACTTTTAAATGTACCGATTTCTTATGCGAAAACTGTAATTTTCAAAATTAAATTGTGGGTTTATTATAAGTCCGATTAAGTTCATCCTGCCCTTAAAGAGCTTGTATTTTTCTGTTCTTTCCTTTGGTAAAGCCATTTTTATAGGAAAAAGTGTATTTTCGAGAAATGGTTAGCGGACTCTTGCCAAATTATTTGTTAGATTTCGGTCAGCAAAACATATTATTAAAAAAAAACATAATCGGATACGAATTTACTTTTTGCATGTTTAATAGATTCAATTTTGTATTGAGTTTTCTTTGGCTGAATATATTAAGCAGGTACACATTTGTTATGATTTTTACACAACAACCTGATTAATTAGACACTTAGTAGGAGGATAAACCAAAATCCTGTTAGAATATTCAAAATTCGCGGTATTCTTTAGTAAAATAAAAATTTAAACACATTATTCTCGAAACCATGTTTTTAACCCCCGACCTAATTTTATGTTTGAATACATGATTACGCTGGAAGCAATAGACCGATTGATTGACCACGATTGTTTTTCTTTAAAAATTTGACATTTAAGGAGGTTGAAACTAAATCCCGGTTACAAAAATTTAAAGATTACGTTATTTTGCAATGCAGTTGTAATGTGAAAAACAAAACGAAAGTTAATTTTCAATTTTGAATTGGTTGATCCTTCAACTAATTTAATTATAATTACAATTTTTTAAGTCAAGTGTTTCTTATGACTCGAGTCCTTATCATGTACACAGTGTAGAGATATTTTATCTGGATTGCCCCAATGAATATCACCTGAACTGCAAAGATTATACTTTTAAATTTTAAAATGTAAATCAAACATTAATATGTTATAATGTAAAAAATCAAATACTATTCCACCAAAAACCACCAATAAGCCAAAAACATCCATTCTTCGGCGGTTTCAAGAAGAACCTCCTCTTAATGCATGATTTGGTGATTTTGAGACCTTATTAAATTAATTTTGTCACCTTCCTGTCCAAGCCGAATGTAAAAAAAATTAGGCTTTTTTCCAATGCGAGCAATTGGCATTCCCGTATTTCTATACAAAAAGAATTTTCTATTGTTTTTACACTAAGGCTTTTTTTAAATCGTCAATTTCTTTTTGAAATGATGCAATATTATTACCAAGCATAGTGATAAAAACATCTAAATTTACTAATTGCATAGGTGTAATATTTTCGTGTCCATGTCCTCAAAACTTGCAATAATTAGTTTGGCCTTGTGTAAAAAAAATAGGTGTATAGCCAAGTGTCTAGGTATATTATTATAAATTACCGTAACTTTTATGCTAATACAACAACAAAACGTAAGTACTACATTTTACAAAGGAATTATTGCTACCATAGAGGGTGCTCCTGTTCACCAAGAAACTCCGTGAAGTTCAATATTGACTCACTATTTCCGGGTAATGGTAACTGTTAAATGGGAAAAAAATTTATGGTACCTGGTCTGCATGTTCCAACATTATTGCATAATTAAAAATAACGATTAACCCAAAATGTATTTTAAGCTAACTTTTAAATTTGACAGCCCACCGCCCGTTTTAAACTTTAAAAATAAATTATTAAGTCTCAGGTTTCTTTATCTTCTATTAAATATTATGTGACGATTAAAAATTTGTTATTAAAGTTATAAAATTTTATTATTTAGTTAGTTTTGAACATTACTCACAATCAGTTATAGGAAATTAGATTAAAAATACATTCTCTCCTGTGTATACGTTTTAACGAGTTAAATTATCAAAGACTTGGTAATTGTATGCTTCAATGACCGTCTTTCCAGCAATTTGGCACAACAATTTTAGGTTATTTTCTTTGGCACTTTTTTATATTTTAAAACATCGAATGTAAGAATTATTATCTTATTTATTATTTCCACAAAAAACTTGATTATTATAAAAGTTGAAGAGGTACGTAATCCTTTTAATCTTGAAAATATATTTTTAAAATTTATTTTTTCAAGATTTAAGGGAAGTCAAATATGTTTAAAAGCTTGTTCAAATAATTAATATTCAGTCCTTGGCAATATTTTAAGGTTGCATAAAATTAGACTTTCATTGAAAATTTATGTTATCATTAGATAAAAATTGTTGCAAACCTTTTAAAAAATACTTAACCCATCCATATTTTGTACCTTTTTGGTAAAATGAATGAAGTAATTTAACTTGAACTATACCTTGCTAGTCGAGGTTGCATTTTATATTCAATAATAGTGTATCATACACCTAGGGACTAATGAAGGTTTTTTAATACCAATTGTGAAGGTTTTTGCTTGAGACGAAGTTGAGGACAACAATCACAAAAAGTATTAATAGACACTTTAGTCCTGTGGTATCTGCACAATTTTTTTATACTTCCGGTCACGAATTTTTAATTGAAAGTTAATTTAAAATTTTTTTAATATAATTCACTGAGATAACTTTGGATTTAATTAGTAATATTATAATATACTTTGTAAAAATATCTAAAAGAAAAGGTAACATTGATTACCTATTTAACGTTTTTGGTTTTTATGACAATACCTTGTTTATTTTTACTTTACTCCTCGAGGAATTAAAATTTCTTTTTTTCCCTTGACGATAAAAAAATTACACTTTAGTCCCTAAATATCGGGAATCGAGTGGCAGTGTACACCAGGGAAACGCAAAAACAAAATAAACAATATAAATAAACCGTACCATTATTTTATCAAGACAATGTTCAGTGCTATAGCAGTATATCACAGTATACAAATATTATAATTGATTTGATAGTTAACTGCAACACAAAACAATTTTTTAAACAGCAGTAAAATAAAACAACCAGATTGACCTCCACCTTTGATAAAAAAATAATGAAAAGTAAAATTTTTGATTATCTTTTCCACGATCTTTCTTTTTCTTTGATTTGCAAAACAATAGAGTTGGTATAATACTTTATTTGTGGATTTTCCGACGTTTAACAAGTACAACAATATTAAATAAAGTTGTCCTTCGCTATTTACTATACACAATGTTTAGCACGAATTGTTGTTTTTAAAGAAAAAATCCTGACCTATTTACACCAAACAATTTAACTTCCTCCTTCCTAGTGGAGACGTAACGCTAACAGAAATAGACAAGCACGTGCTCTGATTTTAGCGAGCTTGCCGATTTTAAGAATCTCGCTAGCGGAGACGAACTATCTTGGTAGTAAAATTTAAAAAACAATTTAAAAATGAATATATTATTTTAACAATGTACGTACTTTAGCAATAATTTTAAATCCATTTGCCTTGTATTCATTTGAAACACCCACGATATAATCAATATGTCATTTTAAGTCAAATCATTATTTGTTATCTTGAATTAACAAGTTCAATGGTTATCCTTAACACTTTATTTGACAACCCATTAAAATGTAAGGTTAACAAAATTACTAATATCTAATACGTAGTGTAAAATATGGAGACTATTAATAGATTACCTTTAATAAAGCATTAATCATTTTAAAAGATTATACAAATTAATAAATTAAACTTAGATAATACCTACATATTAGTATAATATTATGCAAGTTATTGGGTTTTAAAAAGCATGTGAATATAAACAAAAACGTTGAGAAAGTTAAAAATCTTCATTAATTTTTTAAGAAATAATATTATATTGCATATTTTCAATATCCTATTCGTTACCTATGTGGCTGCTATGTATAAATACTTTTTAAATCATTCTCTGCCTACTAAACTCGCTGTCATTTACCTTCGCTCTTTTCGGATCAAGGTCTTTTCACTTAGAAAACTGACAAGTACAGTTTAAATGAACTGACGATTTAGGTGAAGACGCTGACCTATTACACCAAACATTGATATTACAAACATACACATACTATATACTGTATATTAATGCTTTGCTATTCAACATATTTTTAAATATTGAAAATCTAGTTGATATTTAATTGATTAAAATTATACTACTCATTGACCCCCAATGATTTGTTTACTTCAATCTTATTACTTCAAACTATAATTATTTGTCCTTTATTAAAGGCCTTGGTCAATATCATCGCGTAAGTGTATAATATTATCAATTATTACTATAATTCGCGATATCATTGAGATAATAAAAAATATGACTAGTTTTATCAGATGTTCTGATGTACTCCTTCAAAACTAATTTTTTAAACATTCGTATAATAAAAATACAAAAGACATTGGAAAAATATTATGTAGAGTATACATACTTTGTATACATAATATAATATAAAGTATGTACAGTAAAAGCTGTAAATCAGTTTAATCACATACCTATCATTATTATTAATTATTATTGTTTGAATTATTTGGTTTAAAATATTTAGTAATTTTTCTTGCTTTGCCGTCTTTAAAATGCCTTTTAATTCCGCATGGTATTCAGCTGTGGCAACTTCAATTTTCCTTTTAAAAGGAAGGTTTCTTTCCAAAAACGGGTCAATTTTAATGAAGTGATCTCACAGTTCATTTGCCATTTGGAAACCTGCGGTCTGGTTTTTTAAGGTGATTGTCATCGTATCATTGTAAGATGTTGAAGCTTGAAGGGTTTTAACATTTCCTGCAAGTCGGCTTCACTTAAATCTTCATCGTGTGATTGAAGCAGCTCTTGAACGTCACTCGAATCTATCTGTTCAAAACCATCATGTCCTATTCCATTAGCAATTTGTACAATTGTGTCAGTTAATGTTTTAATTTGTTTAAATCCTCACTTTCACAGACTGTTAGATCAACCTATAGTTTTTCCAATATGATTGCAATGTGTATGCAATGCTTGAGCTCTTGTAACGATTCCTTTATGTTAACAATGCACATTGCTATGTTAAATTTTTCCAGAATTCCATAAAACTCACGTCAGAATCACATTCCATGATATCCAGAATGATTTTAAAGGTTCGCCTAATGTAAAAGAACTTCAAAGCTTGAATTATTCCCTGGTTCATTGGTTGAAGTAAAGTCGTCGTGTTCGGAGGCAAAATATCACCTTAATATTCGGATGCATAGTTTCAAGCTCACAAGGGTGACCCGGAGCATTGTCCAAAACAAGAACCTCCTTGAAGTCTAAATTTTTTCGTTTAAATATTATTATTTAATTTTGAGTTTTGAATATAAATTATAATATTCAAAATCGTAAATTATTAATCCGCGAATAATGAAATTTTCGGCCGCGAATACAGAAAGTGGTCTCAATTTTTCTTCCGCGAATACTGAAACCGCGAATAACGGAACCGCGGATAAGGAGCTTTACTGTATATTATAATATAATATTATAAAGTATACTATATTATGTATAATCGAGGGGTTAACCGCTGGTGAAGTTTTTGTACACATCTAATGAAGTACATGAAGTACTGGGAGGGGTGTAGAACACCTTCCAGTGCACAAATTTTGGAATGAAGAACATTGCAGAACATGCAGAACCCCAGACCGAGTAGTTTACTTTTATCAGAAGTAAACTGAAGATCTCCGTTGCAGAAGCACTGGAGGGTGTTCCACACCCCAGACCCCCGGTTTAAATAATTTATTTTTATTAAAAGTGAATTAAATATTTAAGCATATCTCAAGTTTATTAAAATTAGCTATGGCCAAGTAAATGTGTTTAATTCGTAATCTGACAATTAATTATAAACTACCTAATTATAAATTCCGTACTCCTGAGAGGTAGATCTCTGCAACAGGAGAGTTCAGTTTACTTCTGATAAAAATAAACTATTTGATCCGGGGAGTGAAACACCCTCTAGTGCCTCTGCAACGGGAGATCTTTAGTTTACTTCTGATAAAAATAATCTACTCAATCCGGGGTGTGGAACACCTCCAGTGCTCAAATTTTGGTATTTCTGTAAGTCTCTTTTGTAAGAAGTATGGAGAATTATGATGAAGTACGTGAAGTGTGAAGTTAATTGTACACGATTTCCTCTAGCGGTTGACCCCTTGTGTATAATATAGTATGTAGTATTATTACAGTATACTATGTACAGCCATGGCCAAAAATATTAGCCACTTTAATCTTTTTGGGTACAACGGTTGTATTTAATGGCACCTTTTATAGTTTTATCAATCTGGGTCTGAGGAGATCAATTCCACGTTGTAGATAAGTTCGAAACCTAGGTCATCCAGTAAGATTTTGTAGAAATTATAATTTTTGTTTGCTATTTTTTCATTCCACAATGTCGACGATGAATGCGGCTCTGCTATTTTTAATTTTATTGATGTAATGGTTGTGAAAAGATATCTACTAGTTAGATTTACACTGGCCTATCACTTCAACTATATTTTCTTTCTCAATTTATAATTCAGGTCGGCTATGTTTGTCTTTCTGTGCGTTTCTAAAAAATTTTAAAATTTACTTATAATTATTTTAATTTTCCCAAATTCAAATTTTGGCGCTATTATTAATACCAAGTTAAAATTTGGTAAAAATGTAAACAACCTGTATACCAACTTGTGTATGTATTAAAAAAAATTGCATAAAGACTGGGACAGAAGAAATGGCTAATTAACAAATAAAAAAATAAAATTTGTGGTCGGTCTACAAATTTCGGAAAAAATGCATTTTTAGGGTGAATCCAAATCTTGCCGTAGTTGTGTTTTTCAAAACCGATTTTCCGCAACCTTCACTCCGCTACGGCCGCTAAAAGCCGTTTTGAGAAGCGCTTTCTTTACTCATTAAAAATATTCCCCAAGAACGGTTCAACCGACAAAATGTGGATACTGACCCGACAGATTTTTCTAGATTCCACTGCTAGTCACTGTCAATCCACCTACAGTGCACTGACTGGTGACAGAATGTTTACCATATTTGGCATAATATTACACAATAATACACTTGACATGCATTTCTTATGGGAAAACCGTAATTTTCAAAATTAAATTGTAGCCTTATTGCAAGTCCGACTAAATTCATCCTCGCCTTAAAGAGCTTGTACTTTTCTGTTCTTTCGTTTGGTGAAGCAATTTTTATAGGAAAAAGTGTACTTTCGAGTCAAGGTTAGTTAGCTCTTTCCAAAATTTTATTATTGTGGGTACAAAATAGGTTTTCAAAAGTATACCTACTTCAATTTCATTTTAGAGTTTAGCAAGTAACGAAAGAGTGAGTGCACAAATGACCGAACGTAAGAATTATTTCCGACATACTAAAATCCGCAATTGTCGCACCGGCAATCAGCAAAATTATTAAATTTTCCGAGATCAATTGTGCAATAATGTTGTGGCTAAATTTAAAAAGAAGCTAGCGTTAGAGAAAAAGTGGATCCGGTTGAAAAAAAGATTCAGCAGATAAAAAATTGGCCAAACAGGTAAACGTGGAATTGAAGCGAAACCGCCAACATTTCATAAAAGGATATTATGGACAAAGTGTGCACATCACACACTACTGTGAAACGTATGAAAATTTGTGTTAGGAGTACGAAGTTTTAAAGTACAAGTGGCAAATTGTTTAGCCGAGCAAGAATCCATTTCCGTAAATTATACAAAATGTGTGTTAATGGACGATGCATCCTACTGCGAAGCTGATTTCAAACAGATTTCAGGAGAAGAATTTTATGTTTCTAAACGTCGAAGACAAGTTGGCGAAACATTTAAAGCAAAAAATTGTCGAAATTCGAAAAATACCTGGTTTGGTAGGACATCTGTTCATGTGGTCATAATTAAATCCGCACCTGTCGTTACAATAAGCAGTATAAATACCAAAATATATTTAAAAGAGTGCATTAAAAAACGCTTACTGCCCTTTTGACGTCTCATGACACTCCACCATTATTTTTATCCAACCTAGCTAACTGCCATTATACACTAATAAAAGTGTTGAATTTTACAATTTAACTTTATTTTTAAAAAAATCAAAATAATCAAAATAAAATTTAAAATTTGTACATAAGAATGCAAATTCTCCAAATTGCCCAGAACTTCGCCCAATTGAAAAGTATTGTGCACAAATTAAAAAAACATTAAGGAGAACTAAAAGCACGGCAAGAAATCTTAAAATATTTAAAAATAAATATAAAAAGCTGCCCATCTGAAAGTAATTATTAAGATTATTTATATTAAGATTCTAATTAAAAAATTCGGATTAAAATAATAATGTTATTGTTATTAAACGTCTGATGACAGCAGTAACCATTGCTGAAAGCTCACGAGTTTTAATATAAGATTAAAATATAAAATTATTGAATGTATTTGGTTCATTTTTCATTTAATTTGTTAAAAATTCTTAAAACTTAAACATTTATTCGTTGTCAATTCAATAGTTACGTTGCTTCTATGTTAAATTGCACAATGCGGCTTTTGTCTGGAGTAATAAAAAATTTACACCTTTACTTTGACTAGTTCTTTCTTATATAATTCCTTTTAGAATCAGCAGAGACAGTTTACCCATAAATCTCGATGTCTATCTATGGCAGAGAACCAATTCGGGTGGTTTTCAGAAATGGTCTTTGGAATGCCATTGAAAATAAGAGAGAGACAATCTGTTGCTAATGATGGTAAATATTCAAATGCCAAACAATGGTGTCTTAGTTGAAATGATGAAGAGTTGAAGTGATCTAACGGCATCACAAATAAAGATCTGATATTGGACCCCAGTATTTGGCTATCCGGGTTTGACCATCCTCGCAATTGTTGGGTAAACATTAATCACATTAGAACCAATCATGCTCGTACCAATTATATGCTTCATAAGTGGAATTTAGCCACATCCAAAAGTTGAAATTGTAACGACTGTATTCAGACAAGTCACGTAATTGATAACTGTTCTTTGAGAACCTTAGAAGAGCTGCACTCTTTAACATTCAATGCATATACATATACAGTTGGCTGTATGGTTTAAATTTTTTGTTTTAAATTTCGTTTAGTTGTTTGGTGTTGTAAAGATCATAAAATATGTTGTTCTATATATGTTTATTTTGCCTTTCCCCTAGCCGAAAAATATCCTTTTCTTCTTCTTTAAGTGCCTTCTCCTTTCAGGAGGTTGGCGATCATCATGGCTATTCGGATTCGGAGGACTGCTGCTTTGAATAGTTGGTTGGAGTCACACTTGTACCACTCAAAGATTGCGTAACCACGAGATACCTCTCCTTCCTATACCTATCCCCGATTTACACGGTAGATACGTTCCTGAGAAAACGTGTAAATCGAAAATTAAAATTTTCAAGTCAAACCGTGTAAATCGAAAAGCTTGCAGAAAATGCATAAGCCTATAATTTTTTTAATTTATGTTAATTTATAATAATCTAAATTATGCACTCACTTGTAATTTCGAATATGGAAAATTAAATCTTTCTGAAACTGTGAAACTTTCACTCAAATACAATTTTCCGTAGATAAACTTTAATTTTATGCGAAGAAATACAGACACAGTGTGCATGTGCAGCAAGTCAGCACATAAGCTCGATTCCCGTGAGATGTGAGACAGCGCACGTGTTCAAACACAGTAGCATTTAGTAGAGTGCGATAAAACAAAAAACTTATTTGGAAAACCGTGTAAAGCAAAACGTAAAACAAGTACCGTGTAAATCGGGGATAGGTGTACTTTTTACGGCAATTTTTCCTGCATGATCAGTTGCAGGATCCCCTAGAATATGAGCAAAATATTAGAGTCTTCCTGTTTAACTGTCATCAGTACTTCTTTCACTTTGTGGGTTTATTATTGAATAACCATTGCTGAAAGCTCACAAATAATTTCGTTTTATTGTTCAGGTAACCTGTTAATTTTGAAAATTTTACTTTAATACGATTATTAAGGAGACGGTCTTGGCCTAGTAGTTAGAGCGATCAACTACTAATGCAAAGGCACCCGGTTCGATCCCGGCAGGAGTCTAGGAAGCAAAATTTTCTTTCTGACTTTCTTTTATCTAGGACCTTCTCCCGTGCTTCGGAGGGCACGTAAAGCGTCCCCTTAGTTGATGACTGCCAGCATCAACTATGAAAAGGGTTACAGGCACATTCCCAACCCGGATTTAGCAACCGTGGGTCTTAATGCTTAAACCTTTTCTTAGAGAAAGAGGCTATGGCCAGCAGTGGCTAAAAAGGCTGAAAAGAAGAAAGAAAGAAGAAAAAAGCGATTATTAAAAAATTATTAGAAATGATAAATTGCGGTTATTGTTATTTATTTTTTGTTATTGTTTTGCAGATATTATCATTAAATATGCAATAAATTTACGATATAAAAACATTTTATGCAAACAATTAATAGGCGAACAGGAATCCACATGTTGTATAAACAATATTAAATTTCCATGTACGAGTTTGAAAACGGACACCCAGTATACATATTCTGTATATTATGTAAGAGAAAAGGATAATATATTAATAAATCCTATTATTCCACAGCCATAAATAAAGTTACAACATAAGTAAACATTTTAACAATATTAAAGGATTTTAAACTTTGCTTAAGAATTTCTTGGATTACCCATCTATGTAATTGTGAGCGTATCTTGTATTGTAAGAGTAAATATAAATGAAGAGTAAAGGGTCGTGGGGTGGCATCATAACTCTATTATTTAATAATTCTGCGTGCAGAACCAATTGATATGGTGTACGCGCAAACGAGGGTGAAAACACATAGGGGTTCCAACGCTAAAACCACTCCCTACTATGATTGCATTACCAAATATTTATAATAAATCATATTACCGTTTTATTAATTTTAATAATTTAAGCTTTCCATTTAATTCAATATTTTCGGTCTGAAGCAAAATTTGTTTATTTGGTCTTCAATGAGAGTGAGAGGCCAAAACTGCGATCTTTTGACACTAACTAGTTTAGGAAGTGAGCAAGTTGGTTAAAAAGAACTGAAATAAAGATAAACAATGGTCATACCACGTTATATAAAAGTATTTAAAAATAGAAAACAATTGAACTCGAAAATTAAGTTATTCACGATATACGCCAAATATTGCGATTTGTTTGTTGATTGCAATAGAAGCACCGTAAGTTGACCTAAATAGAGGCTATCAAAAGGTTTATTCACTTTATACATAAAATGGAACACTTATAAATAAAAAATAAATTAGAGAAACCTACTAGAGTATTATTATTCATTTAATATTTTACTTTGATTCCAAACTTGACTTTATCAATTTTGGTGGAATCATTTATGCATCGGATAAAAACGAAATTTACATTTAAATAGACATAAATGAATTTTTATCGAAAATTTCATTAAACAACAAAACTATTCCTCAACAACCGTAAATTTATTAATAATACAAAATCTGAGTCAATAAACTGAAAAATAGAACATACGGAAATAAACAGTAGCATTATGAGGCATTTAGACGAAAATTAAGGCTGATGCTTGACGTCTAACAAAAATTCTACAACAGTTTTTGTCATAATTCTGTAAACTATGTACCACTCGTCCAACTTTTCTTCTTGTTATGCTATGCATTTAAATGAGAAAAAAAATGGAATATTTCGTATTATGTGCTGGAGTCATCCAGGAGAACACATTTGAGACAATTATATGACCAAAATCGAATCAGCATAATATTACGACAAACAAAAATCGTCTTGGTATATCAATTTAAAATGTTTCCATCTAAAAGGTTTCATGGGAATCACCAAAAACATATTTGAAAAAACACTTGAACCAATTTAGGGAAAAGCAGGTAAACGGAATTATCGATTGAGTATAACGCAATTTATGTATGTCTTATCACCTCAACTCCAGCCACCACAACTTCATAATCTTAAAGAATACCACCTCCGCAATTCCCAAATTAAAATTTTGAAATACTCTTTTGTTGCAATTAACAAAATTCAAATCTGATTACGTTTTACTCGAAATACAACGTGCTCATTTTTAGAATTTTCACCCTTATTTATAGTAGCTCGGGAATTATAGTCGACGCCCCTAAAGATGACAGTATACCGCCACCGGTGCGGCGCGACGCTATAACAATATGGTTTACGTAATTATCATGTAAACGCAAATAAATTAAAATTTTTAAGTACGTGAAATTGCTCTGTGACAATTAGCAACTTTATAATTTATTATTATAATTTTATACAATAAAAGTGCATTTTCATTTTGTATTTCTATGATTAAATAATTTAATAATAATACATAATTTATTATTGTTACACTATTACACAGCGAGGTGTGTGTAACTACCAGAACCTCTCAGGACACCCAAACACAATTCTTTACAGAGAGATTTGGGAAACTGAGGGAGGCCTTATGTCCAGGAATGGACGAATGCAGGCTGAGAAAGAAAGAATTGTTTCAATTGTGTACATTACTATTTGGTTAACCTAAACGATATTACGATGTTTCCTTTTTGTGAAAATGTGGCCAAAAATCTCGTAAACCCAAACTCCACAATCTGGGCGGTTTATTGGTAACTTGTACAATCTAAAAACATAGAACTCTCGAGTTAGTATTTCCAGATTGCTAATAACAAGAATCGCTTTGATTTGAAGTTTTCATTTTGATGATGCAGAAAATTTACCCGGATCAAAAAGTTATTAGCAAATAATGCGTTTATTTCTCAAATATCTCAAAAAATTAACAAAATTGGTGAAAAATGTCACCAAAATCAGAAATACTAAGACAACATTTTTTGTTTAAAAAATATTGCAGTGCAGTTCCCCGCAATGCAATCTAGGCGCCTCAGAGGATGTTTGCAATCTTTCATGCGAGCGATATCATGTCGCCGAGTAGTGGAAAGAGGTTATATTTAATGTGTTCGAATTTCTTGATTTGGTAACCGAGACATAATCAGACGAGTACCACCATAAGTGGCATAAGTAATCCAAGTTGAAAATGGTATCTATCGATAGATAGGATCATTATGACCAAAATCATATGATTGCTTAAATAAGATAATAGATTACTACCTGTATTGGCTTTGCTTGATTTATGAGAATAAACAATATTTTTCAGGATAGTGCGGTTAGGGCACACATTTACGATCATTTCTATATAACTGCTATTGGAGGTGTCAGAATTTGGGACATTTACCCAATATAGTCAAAATCATGACAGTTGATAACAAATCACTGAAAATAGTAGGGACTTACAGTTTATAGTCCTGCGGTCATTTTGTATTGAAATGGCAAAATTTTGCCTTAGCGATGTGACGTAAACGTCGGCTCTGGTGATTATGCCTAAGTATATAATTAAGAGTAATGTTAACTTCAGAAATCCGCATAACTTTTTCTTCGTATAATTGGCGAGGGGTTAACCGCTGGTGAAGTTTTGTGCACATCTCATGAAGTACATTAAATCTCATGTGAAGTACATGAAGTACTTGTGAAGTACATGAAGTACTGGTAAAATACATGATGATACATTTTTTGCTCATTTGTTTAAATATCATGGAGATTTGGTAGCTCAATAAAAAGCTTTGGTAATTCATTGCTTCGTCATGATTAATTAATTACATTGAAGCGAAAATAACGCGCTTGTCCCGGTTTTACAAAGACGGCTCCAAAATATGATAATACAATTTAAACTATCTTCTTGCGCTTCTATCTTTCTTTAACTATAGTTATCTATCAGTTAAAATACATTAAAGTTAAAATGACGAAATAACCAATCAGATGTTTGATTTGTTTTTGTTTTGTTGTGTGTTTTGTTATTTCGTTGTGGTCTGATTGGATGAGTTTGAATAAGGTGCATGTCCTCGGTCCCCTCCATTGCGAATTTTTAATTTAAAAAAGTCTAAAGCTATTGTTTTTTTCTTTATTTTCGGTTGAACCTTTTTGGTTTTTTAATTATTTAGAAAAGCATTAGGGGGCGGGAGCTGGAGACCTACTAGCTCCTTCCTTCCATTTTTGAAAATAATCTTAATCGTTTGTGCATGATTGTACATAATTTATTATCGCTTTACGTTTTAATTAATACAAATAAATTAGTTAAACCGGGGAGTCTGAAGAAGTAAACTGAAGATTTCCCGTTGCAGAGGCACTAGAAGGCGTTCCACACCCCAGACCCCCGGATTGAAGATCTCCCGTTGCAGAGGCACTGAAAGGCATTTCATACTCCCCAGACCCCCGGATTGAATAGTTTATTTTTTATCAGAATTAAACTGACGATCTTCCGTTGCAGAGGCACTGGAGGGTGTTCCACACCCCCCAGACCCCCGGTTTAACTAATTTATTTTTATTAAAAGTGAATTAAATACTTAAGCATATCCCAAGTTTTTTAAAATTAGCTATGGCCAAGTAAATGTGTTTAATTCGTAATCTGGCAATTATAAACTGCGTAATTATAAATTCCGCACCCCCTAGGGGGTAGATCTTTGCATCGGGAGATCTTCAGTTTACCTCTGATAAAAAATAAACTACTCAATCCGGGGGGTCTGGGGGGTGTGGAACACCCTCCAGTGCACAAATTTTGCAATCTCGGTAAGTCTCTGAAATACCGATGAAGTACGTGAAATACAATGAAGTATCGATGAAGTAGGTGAACTACCGTAAATTATTGATGAAGTGCGGTGAATTACTGGTGAAGTGTGAAGTTAATTGTACACGATTTCCTCTAGCGGTTGACCCCTCGACAATTGGCTATGTTATTTTCCTCCAAACACGAACGATTAATCATATTTCGAGAACTTCCAAATGTCAACGAATGACAGCAGTGCAACACTAAATGAACAGGGACTATTTTTGTCTAAAATTTAAATAATGAATTTATAATTAAAAAAAAATGATTAAAATAAAAAATAATCTTGACATATTATGTCAAAAACCTTCTGTTAGGTATTTGTAACTACTATATACTTCTACGAAATTTTACTAGAATGCAAATGTTTGTAAACAAAAACTTGCCCGTAGATATTCTCAGTTCTCCCGATATAACCCACGACAATACATTTTCTTTTATTTAAATTATTTTAATTTAAACAATCTTTTCTTCTTTCGGTGCCTATCCGTATCCGGATGTTGGAGTCAACTTAGCTGAAGCCAAGCTGACATTACTAGGGAATATAATTAATGGGGTGGTTTCCCGTTGCCTTCCCCATGGTCCACAGATTGATATTGGACCTTTGATCACAGCAGTGTATCCGACTCGAGTAGGAATCGAACCATGGTCTACCGCTTTAAAGTCGGCCGGTGTATGCTTTACGCTACACTGCTGGTTCAATTTAAACAATACTTTTTCATATTATAGTATAAGTAAAAAAGTGAAGTCCTTGAAGAGAAATTATTTCCTACCCTACTGTACTAATTCAACCTTGCAAAAAACTCCGCGATCTTATTGTATGTGCTATGTCTTCAATGGACATTTTTCGCATTCCATAATATTGGATGCTAGAACGCTGATAATCAACTTGGTCAAATTGGTCAACTATCTCTAGATGAAAATATTTTTCATCTGTGTGGCCAAAGCGATTTTACCGATACAGCGTAATAATAATAACTATAGAGTAAGTTGCTAATTACCCCATACAAAATTCCTACTGTTGATTGGACTGGACCAACTTAACTTTTGAATAAAACAGAACTTCAGAAAAATCATCCAACGTATAGCACCAAATATTAATTTTGATTTGATTTTTATTTTGCAAATTTTGTGAGCAATAGACAAAATATTTAAAATTTCTGCTCCAGACTGAATTGTTCCATGAAACAGTTAATAAACATGATGTACTATGTCGTAATTGAATTAAAAAGACGACAGGAACTCGAAAACCAAGACTACCACAACAATATTTAATTTTCCTCATACACTTACATCCTGTAATGGAACACCTTGTTAAAAAAAAACATTATAAATATTTACATAACAAGACTATTTAAAGTATTTTTACATGTTCTCAATTCTCATATAAATAATTGATTTATCCAGCGATTTAGATGTTGTGTATTATTCACATTCCAAACAATAATTATTAAAATACAATTATTAATTTTCTTACCGTGTAAACAAGTATTGCCTACGATGCTAGATTATGCAACATTACCTCTTGCATTTTAATTAGATGGATATTTTAGCAAGTGCTGCTCCGATGCACAAAGTTGTTCCCTGGAACCAAAACGTTTCGTATTAAAATTTAGATACATATTAGATAATTTTATAACTAAATTACAGCTATATAATTTCCTAAATTAAATGCAGCGCCGAGCAGAAATAGATTTTCTTTTTTTAACTTTTTTAAATTCGAGAAATGTCTGATCTCCATTGCGATAGTCATCATTTTTCTTAGTTTGAGGTTAAAACGTGAATAACAAAGCACTGCAATTTACTGATAGCAATAATAAATTTGCAAAACTATAGACAAGCTTGAATCAAGGTCTTTATGACCCACCCACTTAGCTAACTTCATTTATGCAAACTTCAAATCAAACTTGAACTCGATCTATAAAAAATAAACTTTAAAAATATTTTAAAGATTGGCCTAGACATATTTCCCATCAAGTGGTTGTTTTTATCGTAATATACAGGGTGTCTGTGAAATTATTCACCCAACTTTGCTGACGTACTTATTCTATTGGCAAAAAAGACAAAAAACTTCCGAGTATGTGCGTTGAAATGTATTAATTATAATAGGAAAAAGATAAAAAGAAAAATATGGAAAAATGAAAAAAATTGGAAGGACAGAACATTTTTTATCGGTAGGTAGATAACTCACAAACAAAGTATTTCCGGACAAATTTATTTTTTCTTTTCCTTTTCCTGCATATAAATACAAATTTATCTATAGGAAAATAAATAATTATCGGTATATTAAGAGCTCTCTACACCATCGCATTTGGTTTTTTTTTATATAAAGATACGAAATAAGCATAAGATCGTTATTTAAAGCAAGACAGCTGCAACGAAGGAAAGTATATAAAAACGCCTGACAAGATTGGGTAGTGTAGAGCGCCTATTATACTGTTCAACAGGTAGTTAGCTTTATAACTTGAAAGTAAACCTTGCGTTGTAGATATATGAGTAAGTATATAAAATCAATGACTGTACCCGATACAATGTCAAAATATGTTTTACTAAAAATAATTTTTAATCTTCTTTATGTATCATTGCTATAAAAATTACAATCGATCGAATATCTAATTTCTCCTGTTTGTTCTAAACGTTTAAATGCTAGATTGGAGATTACGAGATTAAATCAAGGTAAAGTTTAAGTACACATCAAGAACATAGTAATTGAAAATTAGAATAATATTGGTTTTAGGAATCTTTCCTAAAGTAGAAGTTTTTAAAAATGAAGGTTTTCATTAAAATCTTTAATTTTCCAAAAATTCTCTTAATGTGTGGAACTGAAACATGGGTACCATCTCAGAGAAGAACCAAAAATTCACGCAGCGGAAATGACAATTTATGAAACGAACAAAAGGCTGCACAAGAATGGATCGAATAAGAAACGAAGGCATACGCGATTAATTACTAATCTTATCTATCAACCAGAAAATGTCGGAGTATAGAGAAAACTGAAAATCACAAGCCGAGAGAATGGAGAACGACAGAATCCCAAAGAAGATTATGTCGTATAACCCGAAGGAAAAAGAAATATCGTCGGAAGAATAAATATCGTCGGAAGAAGAAATATCGTCGGAACAGGCAAACCCTGCCTATTCCATGAAAGGAAGATTTTTAAATTTGTTGTCAATTTTTCCGGTACAATCGCATAGGTTCAGTCTATAGTTTCCGATTTTTAAGGTTAGATTTTACGAAGCCGGTAATTTGACCCCCAGTAATTTGTCCCCCGGTAATTTCATCCCGGTAATTTCACCCCCGGTAATTTTACCTCCAGGTAGTTTGATCCATTGGTAATTTCACACCCGGTAATTTCATCCCCCGTAATTTGGTCACCAGGTGATTTCATCTTCAGATAATTTGGTCTCCAGTAATTTAACTCCCGATAATTTTACCTGTTGCAAAATTTAGGGCTTGAGTCTTACAGTGAGCCTTACAGTTCAATCAATAAAATTATTATCTGAAGTTCATATTATAATAATAGTGGAGCGGGAGACCGCATAAAAGTCGCTTATTTAAGGACTAACCCAATATTGGCGTAGAACTAATCGAGTGATACCTTAAAATGTTCGTCTTGAAGTACTGTATATAAATCCAAAATTACGACATCGGCCATTGGGACTGACAGAAGTTATAGGCCAAAAACTGAAAAAAATGATTTTTTTCGTATAAATTTAAGGAATTTTTTATCTTTCTTACTTCTGTCGGTCCCAATGGCCGACAAGGGGTCAACCGCTAGAGGAAATCGTGTACAATTAACTTCACACTTCACGTACTTCATCATAATTCTCCATACTTCTTTGTCCTTCATATAATTCAGCAGTAATTAATCGATACTTTCAGTATCGGAGACTTTCAATTTCTGAGACTTACAGAAATACCAAAATTTGAGCACTGGAGGGTGTTCCACACCCCAGACCCCCGGATTGAGTAGATTATTTTTATCAAGTAAACTAAAGATCTCCGTTGCAGAGGCACTAGAGCGTGTTTCACTCCCCCAGCCCCCGGATCAAGTAGTTTATTTTTATCAGAAGTAAACTGAACTCTCCTGTTGCAGAGATCTACCTCCAGGAGTACGGAATTTATAATTAGGTAGTTTATAATTGTCAGATTACGAATTAAACACATTTACTTGGCCATAGCTAATTTTAATAAACTTGAGATCATCATCATCATCATCATCTTCAAGTTTTAGGCCTGTGGCCCGTTACGTCACTCAATTGGTCGCTCCATCTCTTTTGGGCGGCCCACTTGAGATATGCTTAAATATTTAATTCACTTTTAATAAAAATAAATTATTTAAACCGGGGGTCTGGGGTGTGGAACACCCTCCAGTGCTTCTGCAACGGAGATCTTCAGTTTACTTCTGATAAAAGTAAACTACTCGGTCTGGGGTTCTGCATGTTCTGCAATGTTCTTCATTCCAAAATTTGTGCACTGGGAGATGTTCTACACCCCCCTCCCCAGTACTTCATGGACTTTATTAGATGTGTACAAAAAACTTCACCAGCGGTTAACCCCTCGATGGCCGATGTCGTAATTTTGGATTTATATACAGTACTTAAGGACGAACATTTTAAGGTATCACTCGATTAGTTCTACGCCAATATTGGGTTAGTGAACGTTTTTGGTGTTTATCCGCTCCACTATAATAGTATAATTTTGTTAGAGATCCACCAGTCGAGCTTAGGTCAGTGTTAACAACTCCCACATCGAGAGAAATCCACGCCCTTTCTAGTGACACACTTTGTAGGGTAGGACTGGTCTAGGGGAATATTTTCAGCAAGTAAAGCGTTTGTCAAAATGGCCCGGAGCGGCCGTAGCGGAGGGTCGGTTTTAATAAACACAACCACGGTAAATCTCGGATCCGCTCTAAAATCAATAGTCAATAGGAAAAAGTTTAAATCGTGGTATCACAATATTTTGTTTAAAGAGAGCTTAGGTTAACTGTTATATGGAATTACCGGGAACCAATTTATCAGAGGATTAATTTAATTATCGAGAGGTAAAATTACCGGGAGTAAAATTGTCGGGAGCGAAATTGTCAGAGCTCAAATTACCGGGGACCAATTTACCAGGGGATTAACGGAAATTAACGTAGACGAAATTACCAGAGGATCAAATTACTGGGGACCAAGTTATTGGGGATCAAGTTACTGGGAATCAAATCACCCAGTACCCTTGAAGTTAGCAAACTTCAGGTTAAATTGACAAAATAACCAATCAGATGATTGATTTATTTGTTGTGTTGTCATCTGATTGGTTATTTTGTCAATTTAACCTGAAGTTTGTTAACTTCAAGATAACTACGAGTGAAGAAATCGGGCACTAGAGAAAACTTGTATAAAAAAAATGAATTAACGGTGAGAACATTAATTTTCCAAAGTACAAATTAAGTTATTAATAATTTCTTTTAATAAGCACTTACATTTTTTTACATGTAATTTCAAATTAAAATAATGACATCTAAATAGTATCCTGCATAAAAAAATCAATCAGTTATCTTACGCTATTAGTTATTCTAAAATACATAGTATGTATGTACGCATGTTCGAATGCTTGCGGATGTTCAATAAAATAATGGAGGAGTTCAACTGCATTTTATAGTTGAATCTCATTTTCAGTTGCAATTTAGTGAGTTAATAATTCGTTGTAACACCGGTTTGTGGGTCACCGCAATTTCCTAATTAATTAAATTTTTAGAGAACTCGAATAGCCTTACAACTGAATGTCAAAGTTTCGTTGAAAATAAACTGTGCCACCTATTTTAATTTCTTTATCTAAAGAATCAACAATTTTAACGTATGGCCCTTAGCCAAATTGCTTTGTGTTGTTATTGAATATCTTCAGTTCGGTGCTTAACCATCTTAAAACAAAAGACGATAAAGCACTGTCTAAAGCAAATCTTAAATATTAGCTTCCTTTAAAAAGATTTCTAAAGCCTACCATACATTATCAGATTTATCCGATGGGATTCATCGCACCCCAATGAGGTCACATTATCAAATTTCTCGTGAGAATTACATTTATCCTGGGATCTAACCGGTAAAAATTCGAACAAATCGCGATTTGCCTTGTATATCTTGCCAGATGTGTTGTTCTTGTTTATTATCGCGAAAGCGAACCGCAATTCGCTTCGCGCGTTTTACTCACACGCCTACGAATAAATCGTACCAAATGGATCTGCCCTGTGTGCTAGGCTAATGCAATAAATTCTTAAATTATAAAAGTATCGTTTGAATAGACTTCACATTTTATGAAAATTAAATTCGGATAAAAGTCAAATTTGGCGATTTATTAAAATTCAACCAAAAAGAATTATTAAACAATAAAAGTACGTACTAAGTGCTACATACTGCATATCTAAAATAATAGTGTTGGCAAATAAAACGAAGAGGTAGTGTAGTGTAGTTTTGTGGCATGGCATGCATGACCTTACAATTCGATTTCAATGAGAACGTTCGCGCAAGATAGCAATGACCTGCATGTAGGTCGCATGCTGTAATGAAAGCTATTAATGTAGCCGCTTTAGTATTATAAGCTTTATTTAATTACCAACTTTTGTGATAAACTTACACTTAATAAACACCACAAATACTGACAAATTTCAACAATTTATTAAATGGATTCGCTCAAGTTGTCACTGACGAATTTCCGGAATCAAAGGTACCCCCGCAAGTACAAACCATAGTCACACACTCGTTAAAGATTAACAAAAACTATTATTACAAATAAAGTTCGTTCATTCTTTAAGATAACAAAAACAAACATTTAGTTTATTAGTAACGGCGTGGAAATTAAATATTATCAAATTTTTCAAAGTTATTCACCTTACCTCGTTCACAAGTGAAATATGTACTAGGTACGTCACATGACTACTACTTGAACTGCAACTACATTCCAAACTATATATTATACAATCTTAATTTTTTCAAAACAACATTTGAAGGCTTCAAATAAGTCGAGATTTATTTTATTTTAACGTGCCAAACTTTTCCGTAATTAAAAATTCGACCAATTTTAGAAAGTTATGGCCACCCACCCGATCTTGTCATGCATCATCTAAGAGCCAATCTAAGCCATGCCTCAATGTTTGACTTCAAACAATACCATTTTTACCGTAATAGAAATTTTGAAATAATTTCACCACTTTGAAATCCTTTTTAAACTATCGAATTTTAAGAAATACCGAAAGTATTACCAGTAAAAATAATGCAAGTCAAAATTTTTGCCGATTCGGTTATTACAAATTTCTATAAAACTATTTTGGCCAATTATTTAGCTGAGGTCAATTGAAAATAATACCAGCTTGGCTAGATTCTAAACAATTAGGAAGTAGTAGTAACAAAGTGCAATTCGACATTGGCGTAACAACACCTTTAGAATAACTGAAAGTGCATTGCTACACAGTCTTAAAATGAATTCTTACTGCCCTACATTTTCTAGATATACAATTCATTGCGATAAAAAGCAGTCTATGCTCAGTTTCTGATCGTTGTTAATATTTCGTTACAATGCTAGCCCAGAGACGGTTTAGTAAATAAACAGAAAGCAATAAATTTTTAACTCTTGGAGAGCTAAATTGCTAAACAGAAAAATAAGGTTCAATAAACCCACCTATTATAGTATGCAATATTTAATAAAATTCTCGTTTTAGATTTCATAGTTCAACAATCATTTCAAGGCGATAGTACCCAATGTACCCAATCGTAAGTGGGTAATAAAATTGCATCGGTAATATTTAACTAGTGCCATCTATTTTCATTTTAGTTCACTGGTTCCATAGATAGCGATTGGATTCAAATTATTTTACTATATCAGGGATAGGACCATTTGGCCCTTGTGGTCCGAAAAAAATTTCGTTTATAATAAGTTTTGCCATTATAATCTCTCATTGTTACGATTTTAGATCGCCAATATTAGAACAGAGTTTATTCTTCAGATACCAATAATACTTTCAAAAAACTTACCGTTTTCAAATTATACGACTTGAGCACTCATTTGCACTATGTTAAGATAGGTATTTATCGATTTTGACATAATATGTATTAGCTTGCTTGCTCGATTTTGCACAGATGACAATTCATAAATCAAAATTACTCCACCAGTCTATTACTGATTACTGTAGAATCGAAAATCCGTTTAGTCTTTCCATCCCAAATTTTGTTTGATGAAACAAACTATGCCATTTCTTCTTAATTTTTTCACCTCGAGGTATCTTTAAAATACGCTTTTTAGATAAATTAACCAAGTGATAGTAATAAATCAAGAATTTGATTGATTACTTGGCTAATTTATCTAAATGTATCTTGAAGAGATTTCGAGGTGAAAAAATCGGACGTGAGAAGTTCGTATGGTAAAAAAGTGGGAGGTGGATTTATTTTTCTATAATTTACCTACGATAAATTTTATTGCCTTCAAATAATAATAATTGTCAACCCTGACTAGGTCAGGGCGATAGGATTTCTATGGCCAATAAATAGTAGATACCGTCAAACCTGTAATTGGAAGACTAAAGGTTGTGGTGGAAAACTTGCGCTACAATAAGAGGTTTTATTTAAATTAAAAGGCTATTTTGACATGTTTACAAATAGAAAATCATTGTTCGTTATCATGAAAATTGAGTTGCATCCGTTTATTATGCACATAATATTATATCGGAAAATTTTCTTATGTTTACCTTTTATGTACCTAGTATTAGGTAACAGTAATTAAATTTCTAATGTAAAGTAATGTATGTAATTAAACATTATATCAAAAAAGGTAAATAATTATCTGTCTATGATACTTCCATGTTCTACGTTTTCATTAATAAAAAACCATTGATTATTATACTTATAGTATAAATTCCCCCTTGGTTCGGGGCTCGTGATAAACACATCACATGCATGCGAAAAAATAGTTCACAATACCCCTGTGAGCCAAACGACGCGACGAGAGAAAGAAAAAACATAATAGAAATAAAATTTGCACTTGAAATTTAAAAATCGAAATGGAGCTTTTTTCAAATAATATGCACGATTACATTAGTATATTAATAAAAAATAATTTTTGCTAGACTTGATTTGCATAGTTGAAATTAAAAATTTAATCATTTACATAATATAGTAGAAATTAACATTTACATACTGCAAAATGTAACATAATGTAATATTTCCGATTTTATCAATTTCTAGTGCATTTCACCTCATCAAAGAAAGTGTATCAGACTTTTAAAAATTTCCTGTTCCTCATAATTATCGAATTAAAGAATCTTTCATAAAACAAAGATACATTTTCCGCAAATGTTGATACTTTCTAAAAATGAATGGCAGATCAAGCTTGTCTTCACTTCCTGATGAGTACCCACCGTATAAGTGGTTACCAATGCCAAAGGAAAACTTTTTATAAAAATTATTTTATTTTCTCCGTTTTGATTTGAACGTTTTGTTAACTACGCAGATTTAGTATGTAAATATTACTATAAACCATATATCGTAAATAACTAGTAGTTAAATTTGCTTTAAAAGGTCTCCAGATGAACAATAATTCTGAAATTTGGGACAGATGTGTTTTACAAATACATAATATGATACTGCAGTCATAAATATTTTTTTAATTATTTATAATGTATATAAAATTTGTAAAAAAGTAACGTCGCTGTTGCATCCAAAACCTTGCAAAAATGGCAAAAAATCAGAAAAAAAGAAATTCTTTTATTTGTAAAAATAACTAAAAGCACTAAATAGTAAAAATTAATGTTTTAAAATAACCATAGAAGCTTACTCAAATAGATTCTTTGCTTTGCTTGAAAATTTACTATTTTAAAAAGTTTGGGTTTTAGTTATTTGTTGTATATTTGCATTCTGTATGCTTTTAATTTAAAATAAAAAATATGTTATAATAAAATAGTCGAATTTTTGCAAGAGCATTTTTTAATTCGATTTTACAGCAGCCCTTTTCAAACACACTACAATGGTTTTAATTTTTTTTTTATAAACAACACCCTATATCGGTGACAGGTCAGATCAAACGCTAACTTCAAAAGCAAACCAGGCGTCAATGAAAACTTACTTCTTCCGTTATCATGGTTCTATAAAATCAAAACCAACTTGTGAAAGTTCATCGCAAATGCATGATATAATAACTACGTGGTTACGTATTAGATACTATAGGTACTTAGATAATTTATTAGTAATGCGGATAAATGTAAAAAATCCTTTTATATGTAAAAATAACTAAAAGCACTAAATAGTAAAAATTAATGTTTTAAAATAACCATAGAAGCTTACTCAAATATGTTCTTTATTTTTTATCAATTTGTGCTTCCAAGGAGAAATTTACTTTTTAAAAAATCTGGCTTTTGATTATTTGTTGTATATTTGCATTCTGTATGCTTTTAATTTAAAATAAAAAATATGTTATAATAAAATAGTCGAATTTTTGCAAGAGCATTTTTTTTAATTCGATTGTTATAGAAGCCCCTTTATCAAACACACTACACTGGTTTTAATTTTTTTATTAATAAACAACACCCTATATCGGTGACAGGTCAGATCAAACGCTAACTTCAAAAGCAAACCAGGCGTCAATGAAAACTTACTTCTTCCGTTATCACGGTTCTATAAAATCAAAACCAACTTGTGAAAGTTCATAGCAAATGCATGATATAATAACTACGTGGTTACGTATTAGATACTATAGGTACTTAGATAATTTATTAGTAATGCGGATAAATTATTAGCTTGGGGAAATTATTAAATAATTAAAAATATAGATTAATAAATAGTAATGGTTTACACTTTATTTTTATTTTTTATGAAAACAGATTGCAATACTGTAATATTTTAAATAACCTAAACATAATTATTATTAACATTAATTATCAGAAACGGTCATTGACCTGGTTGTTAGCACGATCAACTGCTAACGTAAGGCGCCCAGTTCCAATCCGGGCAGTGCCTCACTTTGTATCGTCGTCTCCGTACTTCGCAAGGCACTTAAAGCGGTAGTCCTCTCACAAGGTTCTAGCAACATCTTAGAAGTATCAAAAGCTGGAGTACCCTCTTGGGGAAATGCGTAAACAACTTCGATTATATCCTTGCATAAGAAAGCCCGAAATATATATAATTATTATTAACAAAAACGAAATAATATAAAATAACAAAATAATTTAATTCAAACAAAATAAATTGCTCCAAGAGAGCTCAATTCCGCTTGATCGAGACACATCGGGCAAGGACATTTTGTCTCAATTAACAGCTGGCCTAAATAAGATCTTCTTCTTCTTCTTCGTCATCGTTTGCTTCTTGTCAGAAGTGTCGTGACCCAGTTTGGCCAAAGCCAAGATGAATTTTCATGGGAATATAATTCATGGGTGGTTTCCGTTGCCTTCCCATGGTCCACAGATTGATATTGGACCTTTGATCACAGCAGTGTATCCGACTCGACTAGGATTCGAACCGCCGTCTACCGCTTTCTAGTCGGCGGTGCATGCTTTGCGCTACACTGCTGGTCAAATAAGATAAATAAGGCTAAATAAGATAAGTTCATCCAAAACTTAAAAATTTGTGTAACTTAAAAGAAACTACATAATATTACTTATAGTTATCATGTAAATTTCAGAAAATAAAACGAATTAAGTCAAATTTTACAAAAAAATCAGCAGAAATATTTAATGCAGATAATGGGTTTCCCTCGTTACCTTCCTAAATAAAATAACTTAACAATAAATTTGTTCGCATCCAGGTCAGTTACTGGCAAAGGTAGTTCGTTTGTAGTTCTTGTTCGTTTATGTGTAATAAACCAGATTTAAAAAATTACATTGCGAGACTGATATATCCTTGCATTTTGTAAACAGGAAAAATGTTAAATTGCCTATAAATTTTATTTTAGAAATCCGCATTTATAATTTACTGTCCCAATTAACGGAATAAGATCCCAAATGAGGGAAGTAATTCAACATTATATCTTTAATTTAGTTTCTGTTCAAGATTTGGCCTAATTAATAGGGTGTTCCGATTAACCGATGTTCCAATTAACTGGAATTGACTGTATTATTATATAAAATGAACCTATGCAGTGGGGCGGCATAGTAAAAAAAATTGTGCGTTTTGTGATAAAAGCATAAAATTTTTATCTCCGTTGTTGCATTATATGAAAATGATTTTAAGATATGGGGGGGACTTTCTATTGCGCATGCGTGAGATTTTGGAGCTATTTTAAATTCTATATAATGGCTGGGCCAAATTCCGGAAGACCCTCGCAATTCGGCTCAAATTTTTTCCACATTCTATAAGAAAAATAAGGAGACCAGTATTTTTTGGTTAGTCGATTTATGCCCGATTTCTTCACTTGTCTTATCTTCAAGTAAGCGAACTTCAGGTTAAATTGTCGAAATAGCCAATCAGATAATTGATTTATTTGTTTTGTTGTCGTCTGATTGGTTATTTTGACAAGTATATGAATTTGAATTGAGAGTTTTAAAATCAAAAATTTTCAAACCATAAAAAATGTAAAAAGAATTGGCCCTACAAAAGAATGTTCAATAGACAAAATCTGCGCAATAAATTACACTTACGAAAAAATTTTGTTTTTAAAAGAAGTTTTGAAAATGATTACAAAATCAAAATTTAAAAAAAAAAGTTTTGGCGTCGTTGCTCCAACTTGGTCCTAATTTTGATAATTTTTTGAAAAAGAAGGAAAAAATACGTCGAAAATGATGTTCAAAAATAGATATCCAAATGATTTAAACAAAAGTAACCTTAAATTCAAAATTGAGAAAGCTGTAAAAATCATCGAAAATCTGAAAAATTGTCAATATCTTGAAAACAGTGCGTCCTACAAAAAATGTTAAATGGAAAAAATTTGGTTTTTTACAAATAATTCTGATATTGCAAATGCTGCCTGAATGCTTGCTGTCTGGTCATGATAGCGTGTTTCCAATTGTTTTCCTCTGGATTTGAATATTTCCTCCAACTCTTCAATTAGTCTGGCAATCTTAGGAGCAATCTGCAATTCCTACAGCACCCCCTTCCCTTTAGAAACTGAACTTTGAAATAGAAACAGTCATATAAACCCTTAGAGACGGAATATAAAGTGCCCCAATATCTCAAAATCAAGTTAAAATAATGCATAAACAATGATAAAAATTTTATGCTTTTATCACAAAATGCACAATAATTATTGTAATACATGTAACCCCCACTATGTAGTCTTAATTCCAAATAATTACGTCTTACTTTTCATGACCAAAGCAGTTAAAACCGAAAACAAATTATTATTTATATTATTGGGTGAAACAATGCAAAGAGCAATATTAAAATTGATATGCTACGCTATTGACATGCTATCACACGTAAAATTGTATGGTAGTTATGCTAGGGTAGGTACCTACTGATTAAATGGTGTGTGAGGAGTGTTCAAGAATTAGGGCGATCGTTTAACAAAATGCAGAGTTTTTTTAATTTTTTATACGTTTTCATTGTAGTGCATTGTGTTATAATAATAACTTTGGCAAAGTTTTTACAATTTTTCTTGCAATAAATATTCAAAATAAAAACTGAACTTGTCGCACTTTTATATTTTGCAGAAGTTGCACATGCTGGTTCCTGTGATGTAATAATAATGTGCACCCTATTTCATTTTATTATTATTCAAATCGCTTCTGTTATGCTAAACCGGTGGTTCAAGCTTTTAAAAGCCGTAAAACTAGTATTAATAAATAACAATAAAAATTTGTAAAAATCTAGTAGTATAAAAATCCTATTTTTCTATTTCAATTTTTAGGACACGTGTCGTAAAATTTTAACAATGAATTTTTCAGAAACAAAACTTTTTTAATACCTATTATTTTTTTATTTCTTATTTTTAATATTTATTTCGAAATTACAGCATGCTGTTCTATATTGGCTACCAATTAGGTCCGGATTCTTCAGCTGTATGAAACATAATGATGTAACTTTATACGTATAAGTATAAATCCTGTTTATTAAAATAAATCTTTTTACAAATTACGCATTGTTTAGGAATTATTACACAATCTCGAATTTTTAACAATTATTTGGAAAAATTCAGCTTTCCCTTATGCCAGAGTCCTTTCACAAAAGGTCAAGTTCGGTTTCCACGTAAAAGTGTGTCAAAATTTTGTATTGTAAACCGAATTTTATCATTTGTGACAGGATTCTTTGATAAAGGACGAATTATAAAATACCCTCCTAAAAGTTTGCTTTTTACGAAATTTGATCGACAGTTTTTAATATTTCATTGTTTTCAAACAACTTTTTTGATTTTATGCTTTTCTAAAATTTAAGCTCTCAATAAGCGATTATACCTATAATATATTTTAAATTTTTTTATAGACTACAACCTGGGCAGTTTTTGACAGTCAAAATTTAATTATTGCATTTTTGTGAAGAGTGGCATGTAAATAACATTTCAAAAATTATTTTATTGTAAAAATTTGTTGCTGCAGCAAAGTTGCTGAAACTTTCCAAGTTCAGATTTATACAATACATCCGAGAGCAAAGCCGCATAGACTGCAATACATTGACAATAGGTTAAATTTGACACTCTATTTTATTACAAATTTAACAATGTGTTGTGGTCTTTGCTCGCCTGCAACTAGGGGTAAGAGTTGTTTTTACAAACAAACCTATTTTTTCGTATGTACTATGTGTGTTCTTCAAAATTCAAATTATGACAATTTTTTTTCTATAGTAGATGTTAAAGAGCGGTTTGTTCGATTGAAAAAAATAATAGAACAAGTGACACTTTAGACGTAAGGGTTCTATTAAGAAGGGAAGAAAAAATCTTTATTTTTACTGAAGTTAAATACATTTTGTTTTTGTTGCAATTAAAATTAGAGTTTGTTCGATTTCAAATAACAATTTAATTTGAAATGGGGATTTCTTATAGTATATTTATTTACTACACGATTTACTACTGTGGTTAATTTTATTTAAAACTGTAAAGTGGAAAGAATAAACAACCTCGCTGGAATAGCAGGGTCGTACACTAATTACTTCAGTATATCGAGACTCGATTGTATTAGTTTTTCTAATGTGCAAGAAAATGCACAAAAAACTACTTCGTTATTTGTCGCTTAGTAGGTATAGTAGTTTAACTCCTATAGATGCTTTTCTTATCAGGAAAATCGATTAGCAATTTAAGCAATCATCAAAAGTCGCTGACAAAAACTTTTTCCATAGCGTCAACTAAAGCATTTATTCATTAAATTGATATGACCGTGGACTAAGTTTCATCAAATTGATGAATAAATCAATGTGAGTTTCAAAATTTCATAAATATTAGAACATAATCCGATACCTATACTTTATTCGTATAAGCATTATTATTGCGGTTCAGGACATTTCCACGCCACCATTTCGACTCCGTCGTTTCGATGTGGGAACGTTTCGACACAAAAAGCAAAATTAAGTAGTAACGCATAAAAATGCAACTCGGAATCTAAACTTACTCAAATTTATAATCAAAATCAAAAATTCTTTTGGAATTGACAAAAAAAACGAACCAAAAATACCTTCTTTTTTAATTTCGGTCTTTGCATCGAAACGTCCCGACGTTACTTACGAGTACCTACATAAGTGGAGTTCTACTTTATTACGTAAGTTTATGAAAATAGTATAGTTTGTGCCGAGGGGTTAACCGCTGGTGAAGTTTTTTGTACACATCTCATGAAGTACATGAAATCTTATGTGAAGAAGTACATAAAGTAATGGTAAAATACATGAAGTACGTGTAAAGTAGGTAAAATAGGATTCAAGACAAATCAAATTAAATAATGGCTACACAATAAAAAATAAATTCAAGACAATCAATTACAAGAAGTGTTTTAAGTAAAACATTTTTTAAATCTTTATTTTTTCGGAAAATTTCAAAAACAAACAGCATCAATCACAGCACCAGTTAATAAACATCAATCCGCTTCCATTGCGAATTTTTAATTCAAAAAAGTCTAAATCTATTGTGCATTCTTTATTTTGGGTTGAACCTTTTTGCTTTTAAATTATTTAAAAAATTAGCTGGGGTGGGGAGACCTGTTAGCTCTCCCTCCCAATTTTGAAAATAATCTTAATATTCGTTGGTGCTTGATTGTACATAATTTATTTTTGCTTTATCCTTACCCCCCCTAAGAATATCTCATAATTTTTAAAACTAAAACGGTAGCTGAGAGTTTCTACTAAATTTTCAAACTTTAATATGTTTGCCTGATTGTAATATTTGGTACTGAAAGGTGTTTCACCCCCGATTTAGTAATTTATTTTTATCAGAAGTAAACTGAACCGTTGCAAAGGCATTATTTTTTTTATCAGAAGTAAACTGAAGATCTCTCGTTGCTGAGGTACTGGAGAGTGTTCCACACCCCCCAGATTAATTAATTAATTTTTTATCAGAAGTAAACTGAAGATCTCCCGTTGCAGAGACACTGGAGGGTATTCTACGTCCCCCCCCCCGGATTAAGTAGTTTATTTTATATCAGAAGTAAACTAATGTTCTCCCGTTCCAAAGGCACTGGAGGGTGTTCCACACCCCCCAGACCCCCCGGTTTAAACAATTTATTTTTATTAAAAGTGAATTAAATATATAAGCATATCCCTAAGCTTTTTAAAATTAGTTATATCTCTGCAACGAGAGATATTCAGTTTACTTTTGATAAAAAATAAACTACTCAATCCGGGGGGTGTAGAACACCCTCCAGTGCCTCGTCAACGAGAGATCCTCAGTTTACTTCTGATTAAAAATAAACTATTTGATCCGGGGGGTGTGGAAGATTCTCCAGTGCCTCTGCAATGGGAGATCTTCAGCTTACTTCTGATAAAAAAGTAACTACTCACTTTTAATAAAAATAAATTATTTAAACCGGGGGGTCTGGGGGGTGTGGAACACCCTCCAGTGCCTCGTCATCTCGAATTCGTAATCTGACAATTAATTACAAACTGCGTAATTATAAATTCTGTACACTTCTGGGGAGTAGTGGGATCTCTTCAGTTTATCTCTGATAAAAAATAAACTACTTAATCCGGGGGTCTGGGGATGTGGAACACCTTTCAGTGCCTCGGCAACGGGAAATCTTCAGTTTACTTATGATAAAAAATATACCACTAGATCTGGGGGGTCTGGGGGGAGTCTGAAATACTGATGAAGTACGTGAATTCCCGTGAATTACTGCTGAATTATATGAAGTAAGAAGAAGTATGGAGAATTATTGTGAAGTGTGAAGTTAATTGTACACGATTTCCTCTAGCGGTTGACCCCTCGGTTTGTGCCTTATAAAAAAATTTGCAAAGAATTTTTAAGGCCCAGGAAGAAGGGGATCCAAAAAGATGGATCACGACGCCTCTGGTAAGAAGCAAAACGGTGAAGAAGAAGAAAACCTTTTATGCGCAGTTGCTGTCAACGGTAAGATAGCGTTATATTCGGTTGAAATTAGATTTTGAAGCAATTTCTAAAATAATATGTACGTGGAGTAAGTTTAAGGAAATATTGTTACTTTTATCTAATTTATTAGCCTAGCAATGGCAGTAAACAAGTAATTATAAAATAGAGAAATGTACTTGTTAATTTTAGTTTGCAAGCATCCGTTCATAACTGAAATTATTTTGTGGTGTAATATCGATTTTTCATACATAAACTACGAATAATTTTTCTCTTAAAAAATAAATGTTTCTTGCAAGTACATAACATTGTCAGTGTAGGACCCAGTGATAATTAATTTTTGTGCAATAAAATCCCTTTTCCGGTCATTGGTCAATTTCAACTAATAGCTGATCAGCGAAATTTAGAAAAATTCAAATCAATATCGTTACAGTTTGTTAAACGGCTGTCAATAACTAGAAGATGATAGATTGGTACAAAAAGAAAGCAGGGCCGTACAGAACAATAATTTTTAAATATATTTTTAAAGAACAGAGTTTTTTGAATTTTAGATTGCATTTTAACCCCGCCCTTGTCTTGTACATTTTATATTTTTTGTGTACCTAAAAATTATTTATAAACAATAAATAAATTGTTACACTTGAATAAATTTTTTTATTATTATTTCCTAAAAGAAAAGTTGAAGGGACCCCAAAATAGAATCTTAAGCTTACGCCTAATGACGTAGGTGTCTATTCCTATTATTTCCACCTTTGAACAGACAATAGGTGGCATTAAATAAAAAACAATTCTCTCAATAATAATAAATGGAAATGTAAGGGACGGTAAAGCAGTATAAGTAATGCTTTTATTTATTTAAAAGCTTTTAGTTATACAAGATTAAATTTTCTGCTATAAAAATATAAAACGAATACTTAATAATTTTAGAAAAAACTAGGTACGGATACATAATATAGACTTGTAATTAGATACTTGGAAAATTTATTTCATAATTTCACTCGATATTAATTTTAACTAAATTAATTATTTTATAGTATGGATTATGAAGCACAAGTTTTTCAATATTTCATTACACCAATTTTTTTTAGCTAATTTTGTAACAAACAATATTAAAAAGTTATAAAATTTGTTGGTACCGAATTTGAACAATTAAAATTTTGCGTACAACATCTGAGTTTATGTTGATTCATTATATTTACAGTGGAGAAAATGTAAATACGAGACGAAAGGCTGAGCCGTGAGGCTAAGGTTGGGACACCTACTTGATTGAAAACAAAAACAACTTAAAAAGAAAAAAAGAATTTAATTAAACCACTGCAATATCAATAATATTATTAATCGTTAATAAAAAACTGCGAGATAAAAACAAACAGTAAAGGTGAAAATTTATGTTTCGTACGCTATGATGTGAAGTTAGCGTAAAACGTCACTTTCAGTGTAGGAGCGTAAGGTCGTTGGCCGTCCTCTAACAACCGTTCCGTGCCGGATTCGCTGAAATTTACTTGGTCAAGCACCAGCTGCAAATAAGGTATTTTAAATTTTATTTAAATCTCCATTTCTATCAATGTTACTTTTTTCTTTGTTTATACAATAAAATTTGCACCAACATTGTTAATTAAAAAAATAATTGTACTTTTTGCAATTTCTTATGCCTTATTGCATGCAGATAATTTATAAATAAAAAAAATTAAAAACATTCAAATTGCACCAATGAGGAAGGTGTTAAACAGTTTCGTAATATTTCTGCTTTTTTAAAGAATATTTAACTGAATTAATGCAATGTAAACCCTCTTGTCGTAAGGGCAATGACCTTTGGAAAAAAACAAATTCGTAATAGAGTAAGCAATACAAATTCCAAATTATTCAAAGTACTAATTTAATTTTGATTTCTGTTTGGAGATAAATGTTATGGTATCACAAAAAACGTGATTTGAAAGAAAAACTGAACTGCATGTTTGGAGTTCAAGTTCAAGTGCACATGTATACCATACAGACTTAGTACACATTATACTAGGTAGTACTCTACATGTGTCGAACAAATAATATGTAACATATTATTAATGATTTTTTAGTTGGTTATTAAAACCCATTGTTAGTGGCATATTTATTGAAAATACATTTTTTAGCAAATTCAATTTTTTTACATTTCAATGTAAATAGTAATAATTTTCTAGTATTATCTCTTCTACAATACATGTTTTTAGTATTATCGGCTAATTTCCATACATGAATTATACAATTTGTAATAATCAGGAAAACTTGGTCGATATTGATAACCGGTGCTATGTTCGATAAGTGATAACCAGATAAATAGTTTTTGAGGAGTGCAATGGATTACCTTTTCGATTTAATTATTTTTAAAAATTAATAAAATTTAGTTTCGTTACAGGGAAAACTATTTTTTGCAAGAATTAAAAACTGATTTTAGTCAATACTAAAAAAATAGAAATTATAACTTCCTAATTCCAATTATCGAAAAAATTTCGATAAAGTAACAACTTACAGGCACTTGCGAAATTTTCAAAAGCTACTGCTGACGAACTGTAGGTACATAAATCGATTTACATACAAATAGCGTTTGTTTGGGCATATACATTAAGTAAAAGTTATTAAATGAGGTAACTTTAGATTAGTTAATGAATGAAAGTTATATGAAAGTGTACAATTAATCATTTTAAGGTAAACATGTGGTACCGTCCTTTTCATCACTTATTATACAGGGTATTTCTGAAATATGGGGTTTCAAATTTTGATGTTGAACAAAACGTGAACTTCTACCGATAACTCTAATCTCCTCGTTCTCCAGACTTGAATTTGAATTCTTTTCCTAGAACCTTGGCTTATACCACCCCGATTAAAGATACCCAAGATTTAAGGTGTATAAAGTACCAATAAAGTATACGTAGGTACTTTTGTTATTTTAATAACTGATAAACTAAACTATTGCACCGTTTAGGACATTTAGGTATATGAACATTTTTGGGGACGGGTAAGAAACCCGTCATCCGATTTTGACCATTTTTGAAGTGGATTATGAAAGATGATGGTCTAATTAGCGCATAAAAAAAATAAAATATGCGGATTATTCACACAATTTTGAAAAAACGGCTTTAAAATTTATTAACAATGCAATTTACTCATTGGCTTTTTTGAGCTGTAACCCCGCCCCCAAAGTTAAAAGAGGATGTGGCGACAGTAAATATACCAGAATCTCGGTTTTTACGACAAATTATGATAGATAATGATGTAATTAGCTAATAAAAAGTAGTAAATTTGTAATCGGACAAAAAATTTTCGAAAAAAATCATTTTTTGTGTGAATTCATTTCTGAGGTGGTTGCACTGTCAAAACCTATTCTCCGCACCTACGCGACCCTCCGGGTCGTCCTCGAACGGTTTTGACACGTGCTAAACTCATTAAAACATCCCTTAAGCGGCTCCAACTCGAAAATTTTGAAAGTTGACGCGACGGATCTCTGAGAGCGACTGGTATCACCCCACCACTAGTCACTGTCGACCCAGGCACAGCACACGTACCGCCAACAGAATAAATGATACCTTTTCATTTTAATACACTTACATGTATTTCTTATGGAAATTTGCAATTTTCAAAATTAAATTGTGGCCTTATTACAAGTCCGACAACTTTCATCCTCACCTTAAAGATTCGTATTTTATGCTCTTTCGTTTGGTTGAACCATTTTATAGGGAAAAGTGTATTTTCGAAGACGGGTTTCTTACCTCGACCCCATTTTTTTAATTAAAAAAGGAATTACTCCCCAAAAATGTTTGCAGATATTGAGGAGCACCCCCTGCACATCATGTAATTTATATCAAACGCTACTCTATGAAATCATAGAATTTAAGCTGTTTGCCTTTATTTCAGCAATTAAAATAATTAGCCGCATACCTTCAGGTCATGTTTAAATCGATACATGTAAAACTGCCTACGTTAACATCTTTTTGTTTTAGTTTCTTATCGCAAGTATTCTCCAATGATTCTCTTTGCGCCAAGGCCTCCACAGAAAATTTGCGAATTACCTCTTTTACAATTGCAATTTTAGCTGCAATATCATTTCAGTTTAAACAGGTACTGAAATTATTTAAAATTTTAATAATATTACACGAAGCATAAAGGAAATGGTATTAAGAAGATTTCAAAATCAATAGGCGGTCTGATTTAACCTCCTAAAAGGCAATTAATTTTCGCTATCTCTATAACTTGCTCTTCGCTTTATTACAATCTATCATCACGATTATGTTTAAACGTTACAAGTTTGTAAAAATTAGTGTCTGGTAAATTACGATTGTAATAAATTTTCATCAGGAGTTGCCGGATTTTAGTAGAATTTACAATAAAATTTTTAAGAATAAGTGTAACAATAAGCACACGAATTAAATTCTTAACTAATAAAATTAATAAATTTTTATATTAATTTATTAGATTTGCATAAATCAAAAAATGAAGAGTAATTAAATTTGCAAGAGAAGACTAATTTATTTTTTTATAAATTATAAAGACGATTCTACATTAAAAAGTTATTTTTCGGTTCGACAAATAATTTTTTTCAAAATTTGCATTAATAATTTTTGAATTATTAATTATTCGCGTCAAACTCAGATAAAAGATTCCAAATTGGCCATTTTGTGGGCACTCATACAATTTTGATTGGTGAATCTAACCAGAAATCACACAGTTCGTCTCGACTAGGAAAGTGATTTTAATAAAATACACTTGACAAATATTGAACAAGAAGTTTACATTAAAGTGAAATAAAGTTATGTAACAGAATTTAATTTGCACAGAGTAAAAACCTCTGGAGCATCGACCTTTGTATTATATTGGTTAATTTTTAATAGAACAGAAAAAGTTTGCAATTTTTTGTTACGAAACTTACATTATTTTCAAGAGTACGATAAAAGATCAATTAAGTGTTAATCCAACCAAACTTGAAAGTACAGAAATAATATGATGACGTCCTTATGGGATCGATTTTAATTCAGTTACCACACTACGTTTTTATTTATGGTAATGCTGTAATTTAAATTGAAGACCTTTGAAATGAAATCAAAATTTTATGTTCAGACAAGATATGTATCAAGTGATGCTTTAATATAGGTAAGATTTCATATTAAATATCTAATTCGTTTGCATGACAGCTTTATTTATGTTGATATCCATTGGATGAAGTTTTCGTGATTTTTATTTCCAACCATGTCCGGATTATAAATTTTTCAAATGACCATAGCACAACAAAGAAAGATTTCAAGAACAAAGAAAATTTCAATTATAAACTGGCGTTTTCAGACGTTCTGAAAAAACTCTGCAATTTATCATGTAAATGAGTTGGATATTTCAAGTTGAAAATGAAGTGAGCACTTCGGTTGTTTTGAAACCCACGTTAAACAGTAGGTTCCCCAATATATGCCAAAGCACTTGGAACATACAGGAGAGATTGGGTTATGGCACCTCTAACCTCTATAGGGAAGTACAACGTTCGAGGAGGAGAGTTCTCATCAGCTCAGCTATGTATATAATTTATGACAAAAAATATTAAAGACCATGTATGTCTACTTACATAATTGCGAGTGTTGGCCCTTATCTCATCACCCGAATATCCATCACGCACGCATAATGTCCACAATCCTTCAGATTAATTTTGATCTCACTCATTTTAAATTATAAAGTTTTTCCCTCGGGTACTTATAAACTGCAAATGAAAAAACATACATTATTTATGACACAAAATTGTGAAATAATATTTATACAACATGTAACAAGAATACATTAAAGCAAAAATTCACCAAGTAATATAGATAAATTGCTTCAAAGGCAAAAAATTTGTGCAATAGTTAAATACAAGCAGAATGGGTTGCGCAAATTATATTTTATATTATACATATTTTTTAAGCTAAAACATAATTATATAAATCAAATTTTATAAATAAATAATCTGTGTTTTAGCTAAAAAGTTAATTTAAAAATAGTTAAACGTTAAAAATAAAATTTAACTTATGAAGCTTAACAGTTTGGTTGTTTAGTGCTGTTAGTTAAACTTGGATTAGTTAAACTTGTATTAAGTTTCCTGAATAGCTTTTGAAACTTGACGCTATAGACCTTCTATTATAAACAAACTGAATAGCGCAAATTAAATACAGAATTTTTGATGCTTGCATTGTTGAAATTATTTTCTTGTTCTGAAAACACCTAGTACATAGATTGAGGTATAAATAATGTAGGTAATGTTGCTGTCGCTATATATTGCTATGCTCTGCTACGCTATTAATCAACGAGTTTAGAATCCCCAACATGTGCCGAAAAAACTTTGCTAAAATATCTATATCAATTATAAATTATTTAACTATGTTCGTCGTAAAAGCGAATGTTTACTTATTATAGCACGCTTTCCTTACATCTACTAGTGCATTGTGATAATGACAAGATTTCAACTTAATATTGCAGGCAATTTGATAACTTTTCAAGTGCTAAACATTTTAAGTTGTATCTACTAATATAATTCTACTGTAGGAAAGATCCCATTTTCAGTTAGAGAACTACTAGCGACAGTCCCATTACAGATTTCTGAAGATAAATTTTCAATGGATCTAATTGCTTTTTAACGTTTGGAGTACACAATAATTTCCAAAGTTCAGACACCAAAACCGGGTCACTATTGACCCACTGTTTAAATGACTAATTTATGTTTACTTTAGTATTTTTCAAATTTATTTAGTATATTTAAACTGAAATGACGATTTTCAACTAAAAATACTGTATTGTTAAACAAATATAAATGAAAACTAAGTTAAACATAATAATAATCAAGAAAATTAAAACTAAAGTTTAACTTCACAACTGTTTCAGTAAATCTATGACTCGTGTTAACAAAAACGGAATATCTTGAATAAAAAAATATATTTTAAAATCCACCACACGACATATATCATTTGTTATCTAAAAATTTTACAACTTTAAAAAGGAAATTTGATTAAAAAATTCCCTGTGGAAATTATGTACAAAAAGGTAAACTCTGGGTCAGAGTTGACCCGGTTGTGGTACTCCAAAGGTTAAATTACATCTGTACCTGTATTTAATCCCTCCGTAAAGTTTCTATCAAAACGTAATGACCCCATGATTGACACGCAATTTGACGAACAAAAACTTTCAAAATTTTATTTATCAAAAATTTGAATAAATTTATAAAAACAAAGACAAACTTTCGTTTTTAAAATCCAGGTAGAAAGGTCAAGCGTTTACAAACGCAGTCAAGGTTAAGCTTTTAACATCTATAATTACGATATTATGGAGAAAATAAATAATTATAAAAATAACTAATGATAGCTAATAATGCGATTATTTAATATTCACATCTCTTGCTCTTCAAAAGCCAAGAAAATGATAGATTAAGATATAGAATTTTGCATAGTCCAAAATTTTCATAACGCATCCGAAAGTTATTTAACATACACAATTAGTTCATCAATTTGTAACTTATTCAATCACAATAGAAAATTTAATTAACCTTGAAAAAAATTAACGCCAGTTAAAAAACATATTAATCATGAAACATACCGATTAAATTTGTAATAATTTAAAATACAGGATGTAATTAGCATTTTTGCTGGAATTAAATTAGAAGACTACCGATACTTAGTCTACACTCTACAAAATATTATAAAAATATTCAAGTTTACATAAACTTAAGATGTACCACCGTCAAAATCTTAAAAATGCAAATTAAAATCGAAATAAATACAACAGGCGATTCCCTTATGTCCACTCTGCCAAGTCCCGTATTCGAAACAGGAATTTCAAATTTATAAACATCCATCAGCAATATCAAGCCATAGTCAATTGATTTCTATAAAATAAAATATAAACTTACTATAGGGTGAATGTGCCTGTTCGCGGCCACGACCCGCTTTCGGGCATAAAGGATAAAAAGTTAAATAATAGTAATTCCATAAAACAATAGTTTTCCAAAATCACATTAATAGTTTTGGACATCATTTTTTAATTAAATTTAATCATTAATTTGATTAATTTGTCCAGTTAACAAAGTATAAACGAATAAAAATTGTTTTACTATGATGACGACGTAAAGATTTACGCACTTATGCCTTATCTATCTATTAGATAAATTAACGAAGTAACCAATCAGACAGCAGCAAAACATTTTTTTAATTCCCAGAATACATTACAATCTACCGAGGGTATCAGTAATTTTTTGGCGTACAATTTTAGATGACATACAAGAGATTTAAACATGGGGGAGATTGGTCATTACCAGGTCTCCCATTACAAATCAATTAAATAATTAATTGTTGTTGACCACTGGGTTCTCAAAAGGTTTTACTTGAATCTAGTAGTTAGGTCTGCAGGATTAAATCTCTTCAGTCTGAGATTACTAAATGGACTCTTACAAAGTCTTTCCGCGAGTTGGTTAGGATGAATGCTAAGACGTTGCCCGTAAGTAACACTGTAGTTTGTAATTTCGTCCTTAACACTTGACATTTTTAGATCGCGGCGAATAAGATCGTTTGGTACATACCACGGTGCGTCCACTATCATTCGCAGCACCTTAGCTTGGAAGCGTTCCAGAATTTCCACGTTTGAATTGGAAGCCGACCCCACAACTGTATCCCGTATGTCCACACTGGTTTTAACATCACTTTATATAAGAGGGTTTTATTCTCGATTGTTAACTGCGAGTTTCTACCGATAATCCAGTGCAATTTTCTTAGTTTAATACCTAGTTGTTTTCTTTTCGTGAAGATGTGCGAACGCCATGTCATGCGGCGATCCAGGTGCATGCCCAAGTATTTGGCTTCATTAGATTTAGGTATTTGCAAGTTATTTAGGTAAACAGGAGGGCAATCCTCTCTACGCATAGTGAAGGTTACTTGTACACTCTTGGTTTCATTGGCTTTAATCCTCCATTTCTTCAGCCATTCCTGTACCATTAGTAGGTTCGTTTGCAGGATATTAGACGCAACTGCCGGATTTTGATGTGTTGCTAAGATTGCGGTATCATCAGCAAATGTGGCGGTCATACAGTTTGGATTTGTTGGTAGATCTGCGGTATAAAGGAGGTAAAGCAGCGGCCCCAGCACACTACCCTGGGGCACACCAGACTCGATCGGTTTTAAGTTTGTATATTCTTCTTGGAATTTTACCAAGTAATGTCTGTCTTGTAGATAGGATTTCAAGATCAGGTAGATGTTGTCAGGAAGAGCCTTTCTGATTTTATACAATAGTCCCCCATGCCAAACCTTATCAAAGGCTTGGCTAACATCCAAGAATGCCGCTGTGCAATATTTTTTTTCTTCTAGTGCTTTACTGATCTTAGTTGTTATTCGATGTACCTGTTCAATTGTGGCATGTCCTTGTCTGAAGCCAAACTGATGGCCGGGATGAGCTGCTTCTTCTCCAGTATTGGTTTAATTTTCTTTTCAAGAGTAATTTTTCGAATAGTTTGGACAAAACTGGCAACAAACTGATCGGACGATAAGATTTTATATCTTCTGCCGGTTTTCCTGGTTTGGGTATCATTATGATTTGTGCTACTTTCCACTGACGAGGAAAATAGCCTGTTCTCAGTATGGCATTAAACAGTTGGGTTATGAATCTAATCGCCCCGTCCGGCAACTCTTTCAATCCTACCTGTAATGAGGTCATATCCGGGGCCCCTTTGCACTGAGCTCTTTATTGATTGGCTAATTCGTTAAATTATCTTATAGATAGATTATCTAAGAGGTATCTCTAGGTGAAGAAATCGGCCATAAGTGTAGAAATTGATCTAAACACGGAAGTACACAATAGTTTCTCACTGTCCGAGAACTGAATAATGCACACTTCCTGTGTTGTTGGAGTTTTTTTAATGAAACATTTAAATGGTAGAATATACATACGTTTAAACGGTTTTAAACAATTAATACCTCAAAGATGTTGCCAACACCTTGTAAGAGGACCACCGTCTTTACGTGCCTTCCGAAGCACGGAGACGGCATTGCAAAGTGAGCTCTACCCGAATTCGAACCGAGAAGTATTACATTAGCAGTTCATCGCGCTAACAACCAGGCTGATGACCACCTCAAATAGAAGAACATTTGTAGAAAATAAAGTCATGGTACAGCGGTAAACAACTTATATCCGAAATAAATTTTACAAATATAAAGTAAAAAAATTACTATTTTCCGACGTATCAAACACGAAATTCCTGTTAAGTGGCTTATATTTTGAGAATTTTCAAATCACAATTCGTACACTCACGAAAATGGAAGTAAAATTTTATGAGAAGCAAAAAAGGAGCACTTTTCATGAGTTCGAGAAAAACTTCAAAACTAATATCACCGTGATCCCCAAATGTTGAAATAAAAATTCTTTTGCCTTTATTTGGCATTAAGATTAAACTATTAATTTTGAATGCGATTGCTTTTACCGTTCTCGTTTTTCCTCGATTTTGAAAAGACTTATCTGCTTTTGCATAAATCACATTTTAAAATTTAAGGTATTTTTTTCGGTTGTTGAACTTGGTAACATCTTGGAATAAAGAATATAGAAAAGTATTAACATGATTAAATCAATAATTTTATTAATCAACTAAATGTATTGACCAAATGAAATTAACTTGGATTTATCTGGTTTTGCGTGAAACCCTAATATTGCGATGCATTTTATACAAGAAATTAATTTTATTTCCTTGAATCCAATGGGATGTATCTATAGACCTCGGCGGCGAGTATAACAGTGCGTGTTCAGTTGAAAATTGTCAAAATTCTGGTTTTGCATGTTTGGTCCTATTAATTAGTAACAACATTAGGTAAGACTTCGTTAAGTAAATTTTTTTCGATTTCATACCATGTTATTTTACAATTTTGTGGTTATTGAAATTTACCATCAGTATCAAGGAGACTTCTACTTTTGGAAAAAAAGAATCCAAACCAAGCTGAGATTTTCAGTATACTGAAAAAGGTACTTAAAGAACAGCAAAATCCAGGAGTATTTGTTATTTGTGAATACGAATAGGCATCGCTCTTTGCCCCCAAATGGAATATTAACTTGATTTTTCAATTAAATAAGGTGTTTAAGTAAGAAGCTTTACTTTGGACAAAACATACAAGTTTTCTTGCCCAATCATCCAAGATTTCAGTGATACCACAACTCTAGTCGATAGCAAATAATAAAGGAATATAATATTGAATTGAACTAAAAATTTTCTACTAGAAAATGAAGATGTATCCTTGGCGTAAAGCATGCACCAAGAGGTTAGAGGACGAAAAACTACATATTGTCGGTTGCACCTGATACCCTAAGTGTAACATCTATGTATGGGTTAGAGAGATAGTAACGGGAAACCAGACTAAATATGCATTTATCTCAGAAGTTATCTTGGGTTATTTAGCCAAATTGACAGCCAAGGTTCACTGAGCAGGTGTGGTGCCCGAAAAACTATATAGGCAATATAGAATCCGCTTTTGTAATCAATCCATAATATAATTTCCATTAATGTACTCAAGTAAAAAATACGAATTTCGACATTTTTTTCTGGAATTCAGTCATTCGATAACACCCAAAAATATTTAAATTAATTTAAACAGCTTTAAAGCTCAAGTATCCCTGTTTTTAAAAATAAAATAATATATTCATTCGTTACAAAAATAACTCAAAATTTAAGACGATGTTGCAATCGCAATATGACTATTTTTAGTACATGAATAGATACTAGGTAGTATATAATTGAGAAAATTATAATTTATTATATCTATCTCATACATGAAAAACCCGCAATATTGGAAGAGAAAGTTTAATAAAGACAGAAGATATTGTACCGGCGGTGAAAGTTTAAATAATTTCTCTTTATCTGACATTGTAAAAATTTTAACCTTAACAAAGTAAAATACATAACATACATTATAACATTGAAAAATTTTAAACAACAGAAATGCATATTTAAATCAGCAAAAAATTTGTTTAAACGGTTTTACCCATAGTTTAAAATTTTGTTTACATTTGAAAGGTCATTGTTCTGTTTGATCTGGGAAGTTCGATAATGTCATAAAAAATAAAATTAAATTGTAATTATAAATTTAAAAAATCCTATTTAATATGGAACATTAAATTGTATAGGTACACGTTTTTATAATAATTCTTTCCTTTTCGGAACTACTTTCCTTGATTCCGCAATTTCTTTCTTTTTTGTTCCACTTGACCAATAATGTTTCACCTTTTTTGTACAAGCTAGAAGAATACAAATGACCTTGATTTTTAAAGTTCTTAAATTTTGTACCGTTATACGTAAATGTCTCAATACCGGTGTAACACTTTTGCTTAACCATAATAATAACGTTTATTTCAATGTCAAAACCGCCCACTTCTAATAAAAATATAATAATGTGCTAGTTTCCGAAACTCTGCAACTAGAAGAGAACTAGAAATAAATTCCGAATCGAATTAATCGGTACTTAACTAAAAGTTGCAATTATTGTAAATCAAAATTTTAGTTTCTCAGCTTTTCTTTGCCAAAATCCCTTTCATAATTCATTATAATTATACCAAAATAATGATTACACCAAGTTCACATGCCAGGTTGAAATATTAGTAAAAGCTTACGTGTGAATCGCACATAAACATAATTTAAGAAGAAATAGTAGCTTACTCCCTTGTTCCCGTTATTGGCACCATGCATGAATCCCCTGGTTGGTGAAACTCAGTTCAAGAAACTTTGTCTGTAGTAATGGTGCATATCCGTCAATGATAAGTCAATAACCTTAAAACAATAGCAGATATTTCACAATTTTTTGCGTAGTCTTATTTCCTGATTTTTGCAAGAGAAGGAACATGTACCGCTCAAATCTCTATTTTGTTTTCGTTTTAACATTTCCACAAATATTGAACTGGTAAATTTATTGCTTGCTTAAAAAAATTGTAATTTTAAATCGCTGTGTGTGGATTAATTGCATGATTTAGGTCAAGGTATTAGATATTAATGTATTATTAAACCTTTGCAATAGCTAACGGTAGCTTAATCTTGAAATATTCAATTATATTCATTAAAAATTTCGTCACAGGTACTTGTTTCAAAATTCATTTTGTTTAAATTATTGAAGTAAACCTACATAAGCTAAAATACAGTCAAACCTGGATAAGCGAAAGTTCAAGGGACCGGAATATGTTTTTCGTTTATGGAGGTTCCTCAATTAAATTTTTCGTTTTGACATTTCGCCAAACTTTTCTTCGCAATTGCCAATTATCAACTGTAATAAGTTTGACTTAGAGGTCGGTAAAGACGCATAGTTGGCAGGTTTAAAAGGTTTTAAATTTTGCAGTCTCAGATATAGAGGTAAAAACGTGAGAACCGATTCTCTCATATAGAGGTTTCTGGTGAGGTTTTCCAGGTTTAAAATGACGAGATGTGGCAATTACTCTCACTTGTAGAGTTTTCTCGCTTATCCAGTTCTCGTCTTACCCTTCAGTTTGTACCTAAATTTATTTATCTGTCTTACTAAAATGTCGCGAATGGAACGCTTTAGCGATATTAAATTTTCTCCTCGTAAGATATAGTAAATATGCGAAAGCTAATTTACCTTTTTAAAAAAATAAGCAGATAGATGAACTTTCTGACCGAGGTACTGGCAACATCTTCAAAGTATTAAATGCCCATATACCTTCTCTATACGTTAAACTATAGGTCCCCTATATCTGTGGATACTAGAACGTGGTAACTACGGATGCATGACGGAAAGACGTACATACAAGCTGTTGGGTAGAGTTAAAATTCCCGGAATCGTAAATACACTTTTCCTATAGAAATGGCTATACCAAACGAAAGAACACAAAATACAAGCTCTTTAAGGTGAGGATCAATCTTGTCGGAGTTGTAATAAGGCCACAATTTAATTTTGAAAATTGCAATTTTCCCATAAGAAATACATGTAAGTGTATTAAAATGAAAAGGTATCATTTATTCTGTTGGCGGTACGTGTGCTGTGCCTGGGTCGACAGTGACTAGTGGTGGGTGATACCAGTCGCTCTCAGAGATCCGTCGCGTCAACTTTCAAAATTTTCGAGTTGGAGCCGCTTAAGGGATGTTTTAATGAGTTTAGCACGTGTCAAAACCGTTCGGAGCCCCGGAGCGACCCGGAGGGTCGCGTAGTGGAGAATAGGTTTTGACAGTGCAACCACCTCAGAAACGAATTCACACAAAAAGTGATTTTTTTCGAAAATTTGTTGTCCGATCACAAATTTAATTTTTTATTAGCTAATTACACCATTATCTATCATAATTCGTCGTGAAAACCGAGATTCTGGTATATTTACTGTCGCCACAGCCTCTTTCAATTTTGGGGCGGGGTTATAGTTGAAAAGAGCCAATGATAAAATTGCATTCCAAATTAATTTTAAAGCCGTTTTTTCAAAATTGTGTGAATATTCCGCAATTTTATTTTTTATATGCTATTGGGACCCTCATCTTTCATAATCCACTTCAAAATGGTAAAATCGCGATCCGGGAATCTTAACCGCTCCCCAAGCTGTTTAATTAAACTGAGTAATATAGATATACAGTGACTAAAAAAAGTCTCCGTACGATACCATTCTAGCAATTTAAATGACAATTACTCCGTTTTTAATATTATTTTTTTTATGAAATTCGATAAAATATAAATATGTACATTCACGCATTAGTTTAAAAATTTTTTAAACAATTTACGAAAATCCGTTCGTAAGAAAGAAAAATGTAAACAAACTGCCATAATCTATCTACAAAAATCTACTAAAAGTCTCCGTACGGTACTTAAAAATAGGCATAGAAATGTTTATGTTAATATTTAATATTTTGTACAAAACCCTTTAGCTTTAATCACTGCCCCCACACGTCTTGGCATTGACTCCACTAAATTTGTTGTCATATCTGACCCAATTTTGTCCCATTCTTCCTGTAATACCCTCTTAAGAGTATTTTTGTTCGTAATATCGTGTTTACGAATTCTGCGGTTTAATTCATCCCACAGGTGCTCGATGGGATTCAAGTAGGGACTTTGGGGGGGTGAATGCAATTGTTTGGGCACATAATAAAGGAGCTATTCTTTAACAATCATTGACGTATGTATACGAACTTGGTCTTGTTGGAAGATAAAATTGTTTAGAAAGCTTAATTGGATTGGGCTGTATTTTAAATTAGTGTTTAAAATATCTAAATATACCCACTTGTCCATTATGGAATCAATAAAATATAATTTTCCCACACCCGACGCTGCAATAGACACCAAAATAAAACACTTCCACCACCATGTTTTACTGTGGGAATAACGTTTTTCATATTAAGCGCTTCGTTTGATTTTCGTCACAATTTTTTTCTTCCATCAGAACCGAAAATATTAAACTTACTCTCGTCTGTAAAAATCACTCAATTTCAGAACTTTTTTCATCTTTTTTTCTTTGTTTCTGTGTTCTATTGCAAATTTGAATCTTTTACTTTTATTAACTTTTGAAATTAGAGGCTACATCTAGCAACCCGGTCATTAAAATTGTCTTTTCTGAGCAAATTTCTGATTGTCTGGTCCGAAACACTAATATAAAGTTTATTACGTACTTCATCCCCAATTTTTGTAGCACTTATTCTGGGGTTTTTCTTCACTTCGCATATAATAGCACGATTCATAATATTATTTAGTATCTTGGGGCGTCCAGAAAGGGCTTACTTTTCAAGAAACCTTTGTTTTCATAATTTTTAATGATGTATTGAACACTTAAATTAGGTTTCCGATAATTTTCCCGATCTCGCGCATTGATATGCCTTCACAATACAATTTAATTATTGTTTGTCGCACCTCGAAGAAAATTTCTTTGCTTATTTTTGTTATTGCCCTTGAAACACGGTCACCGTAACTAAAACCTAAAAAAATTAATTGCGTAATGTAATAGTAACATTGCAATGTATTGTAAAACGTTGCAATTTAAAAATAAAAGTGCTTATCGTGCGTCTACAAAGGAAACATTTTCTATATGCATCATCGTACGGAGACTTTTATAGACAGATTATGGCAGTTTGTTTAAATTTTTCTTGCTTACAGACGGATTTTAGAAAATTTTTTAAAAAATTTTTTCTTAAAACTAATGCATGAATGTCAATATTTATATTTTATCATATTTCATAACAAAAATAATGGTAAAAACGGAGTAATTGTAATTTAAATTGTTAGAATAGTGTCGTACGGAGACTTTTTAGTCACTGTAGATAGATAACCTAGAAACTATATTATTATGCAACTGGCTAAGGGAACGAAAATAATATTATCATTCGCGTGGGCCGTCCTGTCAATTCCTAAGCTCATAATTGCGTTCATATCCTTGTTTAGATTTTTAGCATAGTTTTTTTTTAATAAATTTATCTATTGTTTCATTACTGTAATAATTTTAAACATTATTTCACAGGACAGTAACCTTCCATACCGTAATAATCTTATCTTGGTTTTTGTTGCTTGTGTACTTTTTGATATTTGATAAACACAGCTTGAATAATTTATATCCCCAAATAATTATAATACACAATATTAAACTTTCGATTGTACATTACATTTTGCGGAAAAAATATTAAGGACTTGCAAGGGAAGCGGTGATTCCAACCGCCATGTATAAATAATTGAGCAAGAAAAAGTTTAATACCACATGATTTATGAACAAAATGCGTAAAATATCAAACATTTTAAATTACTTAACCTCACATAATTCTTTATTATTGTAAATTTCAAGTCCCGTACTTAAAATTCAAAAGTTAAAACTTTTTTAGATACCTACATTCCAGTGCACCAAATTAGAAGCTGTTTTATATAAATTATTTTTTATTCCAATTACTTAAGTAACCTTCAGCTACCAATTATTTATATGATATTATTAATTTAAAATTGACCATCGCCAAATTTTTCAACATCATTCGGTAAACAAGGATCGCTACCCACGTTAAACACCCCCAAATATTAATTTTTCAATACCACCTACCTATATAACTGTATCAATTGATTTAAAACATAAAACTTTGCGAGATAAATAATAAATATCTGCGCAATACTATTTATAGATACGTAGTATAAACCACGATTAAAACTGCATGCATTATTATGTTGAAATTCAAAAATATGAGTTCCCGCGTATCTAAAAAAAATTGATAATATAAAAGTAATGTTTTTATAAAAGAACTTCAAAATTCTTAAAACTTTGAAACTGTAAACTGTGATTTTGTTGAAAATAAGAATACCTAAATATGCAAATTACAATGATTTACTCTTTAACGGAAGCAATGTTCGCACAAATGCAATTTATTGTAAAACGTCCCAGACAAAAACACAGAATCAGAGCTTCTAGAAGAATTAATTTTAATTTTGTTACTTCGGGCTCTCTAAAGTTGTCTATCCGTTCCCCAAGAGAGTGTCTTAGTTTGTAATACCTTAAAAACGTTGCCATTACCTTATGAGAGAGATACGGTAGGAAGGAATTGGTAGGGTATCGAACCTACGACTCCGGTATAACAATCAAACAGTCTTATCAATCAAAAACAATCAAAAACACTTTTCACCATAAGGCCGTGTTGTATTAACTAGGATTAGATACTTAATCTTCCAAGTTAGATACTCTTGGTGTTGACATACAGGGTATACCTATGTACATAGCCACAGTTAAATTTTAAAGAGTTACATGGGTCTAGAAATTTTAAAAATTTCATTTTTTTATCTAATAGTAGGTACAACATGTCATAAATATTTTTTTTCAAAGCTTCAAGTCAATCCTCTAATTAATCATTAGGATTAAAATTTCAATAGCTTTTTTTCTCAGAACTCCATTTTTTAAATCGGTGAACACGATTTTTCAAAAACTATTACGTCGATCTTTTTAAAATTTTGCACACTTCTTCTAAATAGGATTGTCTAGTGAATGAACAAAGGTTTTGTTTTTCTTTGATCGCAGCTTATTTGACAAGGCAAAACGCAGTGTAAATTTGACCAAAAATTGTACTTTTTTGCATACAACTGTGCCAAAAATTTAAATTTAAATTTTTTTTAAATCCTTCGTTTAATTACGAACTGTGTCTACCTACTAATACAAAATATTTTGTTTTTTGATTTCCGATCAAGCTGTCGTGACTTATCCTGGCCACCGCACCGCGAGAATACTTTTTTAAGAAATCTCCGAAAACCAGGTTCCTACGGCTAAATTTTTTAAATTTTTAAATAAAAATTTCATAAAATATTTTTTAAATATTGCTCTTTTCTATGGTTAAAAGTTTAAATAAAATAATTCTTTCATTATATTAAAAAGATTAGAGAAAACAAGCTTTTTAGCTTTCGAAATCCATGTAACCCCTTAAGAAAAAATTCACAAAATATCAATAGAAGATCTTTTTTAAATAATGCAAAACATTAATTATGAGATTACGACACAATGAACTAAATGCGGAAAATTTTGCATGGCTATAAATGAGAATCGGCATTAGAATATTGAGGATATAGTATACAGCGTCATCCACAACTTTAAAATTAACAAATCAAAATTAAATTTTTCGGAAGGCACGTAAAGACGGTGGTTTTTCCGTGTTGATGAATTGCCATCATTAGCAATTTAGTTAACAAGGAGACAGACATACTTCTGAGGTAATCTAAGATACCACCTCAGATGTAAAAGAATTCATATGGTTGTAGAGGCTTCAGAAAATTCTAGCTTAAAAAAGAAATTTAAGCAATAAAACCCAAAAGCCCAAACTAAAAATTGTAGTTTCAGTTTATTTTAGTCTCAAATTAAAAAAAAAATTTGCAACTTATGGCCTTCAGAATCAAATAATGGTCGATATAGCAATTTTTAAAACAACAGCATATTTCATTAATTTAAAATAAAAGCTAGTAAAACGAATTTAGGGTAGAGGCTTCTGCATAATTTGTAAACATTTAATGTTGTACTAGAAAGTATTATAATTTAAGTAGAGAAAATTTAAAAACTTACCACCATCGCCAATATTTAAACTTCTCTCATTTTAAGAACCCGCAAGAAATAGGAATCGAAGCTAAAATGACTTCGTGCCTTGATAGTTATAGATAAATTTATCATTCAGTTAATTCGTAACTATATGAAACTATTGATCTCCTCAGATAGAACACGTAACTTTTCTGTAGGTAGTTCAATTCATTTAAACCGAAGTCTTTGCCCAATCCAAATTTAAAAGTCTAGTAATCCATTAAACATAACAAATCTCAATTTTATTTTAAAATTTTAGATTTTAAAATATTAAATAAAGACTAATATTAAATAAAAAAATTTAAAAATTAAAAAAAACAATAGTTTTATAAACAAATTTTAACAAAAATTTAATATTCTAAATATCGTTTAAAATTGGGAAAAACCCTAAATTTAGTTTAAAAATTTTTATTATTTTTAAATATTAATTAAAACTAATATTAAATAATAAGTTTTAAAAAAATTAAAAAAAAATTTTCATGAACAAATTTTAACCAAAATTTAAATAACTTCAACCCCAGCTATAAAAAAAGAAATATCAAATTTGGTTTTGAAAATTCTGTTAGTTTTAAAATATTAAATAAAGACTAATATTAATAATAAAACTTAAAAATTAAAAAACAATAGTTTTCATAAAGAAACAATTTTAACAAAAATTTTAAATTTAGTTCTAAATCTCGACATAAGTATGCTAAATCCTAAATTTGTTTTGAAATTCTATTAGTTTTGAAATATTAATTAAAACTAATATTAAATAATAAAATTTAAAAAAATAGTTCTCCGTGAATAAATTTTAGCCAAAATCTAATCAGTTCTAAGTCTCAATATAAGAATATAAAATCCAAAAATTTTTGTTTAAAATTCTTATTAGTTTGTGTGTAGGTCCACACAAAATTTCCCAAAAACCAAACCAAACAAAAATTTTTAAAGGGTTTTTTTTCCCGGGGACCTCAAAAGGAAAATCCCAAAATCTCAAATTTTTTTCCAGAAAAAAATACTTCTTATTACATATAAAAGAAAAAATTTTGCAACTTATGGCCTTTAGAATCAAATAATGGTCGATAGAGAATTTTTTCAAAACAACAGCTATATTTTTCATTTTAATTTAAAATAAAAGCTAGTAATCGGGAATTTGAGGGGTATGAAAGCTTCTGCATAATTTGTAAACATTTAATGTTGTACTGAGAAGTATTATCAATAAGTAAGAGAAAATCTTAAAACTTCACCCACCATCGCCAATTTTTTAAACTTCTCTCAGCTTTTTAAGAACGCCGCAAGAAATAGGAATCGAAGCTAAAATGACTTCGTGCCTTGATAGTTATAGATAAATTTATCATTCAGTGGTACATTCGTAACTATATGAAACTATTGCATCTCCTCAGATAGAACCACGCTAACTTTTCTGTACGGTAGTTCGGATATTCATATTAAACCGCAAGTCCTGCCCAATCCAAATTTGAAAAAGTCTAGTAATCCATTTCGATCTAGTTCTAGTAATCCATACTTCATAATGTTTAAAAAAAATGCAAGACAATCTTTGTACGAAAATTAAATTTGTGATTTTGCACATCTGAGATGAGTATTCCTCAACTATCATAAGTTAATACTTTTATATTGCGTTAAAAATAAATAATTTTTATATATTTTACTTAAAATATGATTATATCCAATTGATGATTACAAATAAGAATAAATATTCAAAGAAGAATATTTGCCTTTTTTCCATTGGTAAATGATACCAAAAGCTTCATGATTTCAATTTTATTGCCTATAAACTAATATTTCTTAACCCCATTTTTAAGAACATTAGATTATTATGGAACCTGCAGTTCCACATTGATGTCGAACTACCTCCTGTTTTCACACGAATATAAAATAAAAAAATTGTATAAATGTTACATTACAATTGTATGGGGAACAAGAAATAAAAATATATTAAACCAATCATAGAATATACTTAAAAATAATAATCGAATTTGCCGGAAATCTATTTTAATTCAAAACAGAAATTCAGAAATTATTGTTTCATTACAAGATTATTGCTTAACAATATTCTCAAATATGTGTGTATGTTCAATATGGTTTGATATTACCGATATGGCAATTGTATATCAATACAAAATACCACGTACATTGTATTTACTATATGATCGTCATCTTATGTATATCCGTTGAAAGTATAAATAAATTTTATGTATCCCATGTGTGTGATTTAGGTATATTCGAATTCAAAGCGAGGTGGTTCTTCCGAAGTAATCAAGAACTTTACTCGAGGTTTGGTTTGACCCATTGTAATAATATTTTAATTTTAAAATGTTGATAGGATAAATTAAATGAGATAATAGAAATTCCCAATTTAAACCAAGAGTACAAATTCACCTGTCATTGCATATAATTTATACATGAGCTAAAAAAATATAATATAAGCATGTGCATTATCAGTAGATTTCAAAAATAAAAACATTAATACTGATTTTGTTTTTTATAGATCCGAAATTTGTTATTTTGGAAAAAATATTGCTTAGGAATCTATATAGTTAATATTAATATTATAGATCTTGTATTATAGGTATATGTATGTATTATATTACTATAAATAGAAATATAGTAGATAGTAAGTTACTTGTACCATATACCATGTATTTATATTACTATTTATCACCTACTATGATAATGGTGTAAGATCTATGGACCTTTTTGAATGAAATGGTTTAAAAGAAAGCTTTTACAATTACTTGAAACTTGGCAATGAAATATATTTGTAATATAAGGTATATTCAATATATTATACCCATTCAATATAATATAATAGAGGAGAAGGTGCAAATATGGAATACCATTTTGTTTGGTATATAAAAATTTTTGTTAGCAAATAGAATTAAACCAAATTTAGGTAAAAGTTACTTCAGACAATTAGACACCATAATCTAAAAGCAAATGTGTAATTAACTAAAACATTTTAAAAAAAAGTTTGAAAAAAAATTACAAAATGCCCACCTAAGAAAAGGTGGTGCAAATATGGAATACATTAAATATCTAAGAAATAATTAAATAACTTATTGTTCCTAAAACTTAAACTAACTATAAGGGTTAGATTAACATATTACTTGCACCAGTCGCAAATATACTCGTATTTTTCGGCGCTTGCACACTCATTATGAGCGTATTATGAGCATGGTGTATGAAATACTGGTATTCCATATTACCGACAACCAATGTCATCAATATTTTAGGCTAGATCTACCCTATCATAACAAAAACTAAACAAATACAACGTTATCTTAAACTTTAGTTTATATACAATGGCATCGTAACAAATATTTAAATAAAAACGTGCAAATAAAAAATTAGGCTTGCATATTCACTTACGTGTTAAAATTATCAATGTACGAAATTCACATGTACACATGTGGTAAACTAAAATCATACTAAAACGGTACGGGTGGATCGCCTCCAATAAAGATGGCAAGCGTTCACAAATTTAGCCAATTTTGACCGAGGACCTTACTTGGTTTAGTCAAAACCGATGTATTCCATATTACAAGCATATTCCATATTTGCACCTTCTCCTCTAATATTTTCAAAATATTATTTATGTTAGTGCCATATAAAAAAGAACTCAAACCCATATTAGTCTTTTAGAATCATCAAAAAATTTATCCTAATTTAATAATAATTGTATAATTTTTTTTTAATAAAAAATTCTAATTAATCGCCAGATGATGCCATAATATGGTAAAAACCTTTGCAAAATTACCTATATTTATAGTGCATTTTATTTGTGATCACTTGGGGCATTTTAGTTGTAAAAAAAACTTTAAGTGCATCGTTTGATGATTTTAATATTCTGGCATGAACAAATAAAATATATTATAAATATATGAATATATGAACATACAACTACAATAAGTTAACGAAATATAATTATAGTTTTTATACACTTAGATATTTTTGTCATTAAAAGTAATTTTACAAAAAATAGTTAACTTACAGAAGAACATATCGAAAACCATGAGAAACAAAATTTTCCCAATATTATTATTTACGTATATTTGTGTTATTACTATTCTAAATGATGTTTAAATTCAAATAAAAAAGATTGTGTGCTCAATATTATTGAACCCAGAATTACCAAAAATAATTTTTTAAACATAATTTAATGTTATGATTTCAGGCATATAGGAAAATAATATACTTATCATGAATATGGCAATATCAAGTTTAAAAAACTGTTGATTTTCATTAGTCAGTTTGAATTTGAATTACATAATTCTTTAAGATTTAAAGGAATGAAAAATATTTTTATTAAACAAAAATTGTTGTTGTAGATGAAGCTACAAGTAAAGACAGTAATTGAATCCGTTGCATTCCATTCGAGATTACACTCAAGCTGAACGAATAATTAATTGTAAAAACTACACCTTAATTAATACTTTATATTTGTTCAGAAATTTAATAATTTTGCATATGTCAAACTAGTCTTTATTTGAATTAAAGATATAAATTTGAAATTTTCCGGAAGTGTTTTATAAAAACTAATAATTACAGCGGTACCTACAGAGAATCAGAAAAGACAAAGAAGCTTTTCAGACAATGAAATGGAAAAAGCAACATTTTCTATTCAACGATAGACCAATTTACATACACGTATAGTGTATGTACATTAAATATAGAATCTAAATCAAGGCATTAAAGAACTTGAATCGATTTGAAAACAACCGAGAATCAAAAATATGACCGTACTGCCCGAAGCCCAATTATCTATGCATACACTACGCCAGGGGTGGGCAAAACCAGCTAACCAGATGAATTTGTCCGGCCCGCAACAGAATTTTGATTTATTCTTTAATTTTTATCTAAAATAAGTTACATACAAAATTCGCAATGCCCGGTTTCACAAAAGTACCCACATTAAAATTCAATTTATGATTAAAATTATACAACAATTAATATATTATATTATTGTGAAATTTCAATCATAGTTTAAATTTTAAATCACTTTTATAAATTCTATTATATTATAAATTTTTAATGTGTATATACATATTATATAGTAGTTCTTTCCTCAAAAAATTGTCTTCTACCCAATGTTCTATGGATTGCTACATTTACTCAAATTTTCGAAAGGCAACTGACCGTGAAAGTATTAAAATATTCAATCCAGCCCTTTGTCAAAAATAATTGCCCACCCCTGCACTACATGTACAGTAAAACACCGACGGACTTATGGTAATAATGTATTGTCTGGTCAATAAGTATTGGCAATTGGCATATAAAAGAGTAAAAGCGATTCCCTGAATTAAACAAACAATAAATATGATAATTTATTTGTTGAAAACTATTATTTGGAGTGTAAGAAATATAAATACAAAAGTAAAATTTATAAAAAAGTATTTAATTAAAAATTTATAACACAAAATAAAATAATTAGTAAACCCGAGATGTGAAAAAGTATTGGCAATTTAGAATAAAAAATTATTATTATAGGCACTAGTACTTCGTATGCAGTTTTTTATGTGTAATATTCGTTAAGGCATCAAATACACCAATTTTTAGGTAAACTTTGCATCGATTTTGGTCCACTTTTCCTGGGATCGTTGTCCTGTTAGAAATAGAAATTTTGAGGAAGTTGTAATTTTTCTACACTTTTTTTTAAATTGTTTTGTAAAATTTGTAAATATAAATGTTTCTCCAGAATTTCATCTATAAACCCAAGTTTTCTAACACCAAACGATGCCATACAACCCCATACTAATACTCCACCATCCTCGTGTCTTACGGTGCTTTGTATATTTTGCACATAAAACTCAGTGTTTGGCTTCCTCCATTCTCTAATATGGTCGTTACATTAAAAATGTTAAATTTACTTTCATCAGACCATAGCATTTGATCCCAAAAGTCCAAATCTTTATTTCAATGCCCAATTGCAAACTGTTTTCTATTCTTCTGGTTTATTTTTCTCACATAGCTAGATCTAAAACCGCCTCTTCTAAAGTGTTTTTGGAAGGTTGAAGAGTGAACTTCTACTCCATAGTGTTTAGGATATTATTAATTTTAGATTTTTTTAATTAAACAAATCCTATCGAGCCTGGTAGCCAATTTTAATGGTCGACCACTTCGAGGAGTGCTTTCCAAATTATCCTTGCCATTGTATCTTTTACTAACATTTTTTACAGAAAACACAGTTCTGTTAACCACATTAGCTATTTCTGAATAAGTTTTATTTTGACTACGCTAAGTTTTACGCTTTTACGCTAAATTTTTAAGTTTACTCAGCAAATATTAAATTGATTTTATAACTGTTACGCATTTAGACATAGGGAATGTACCTATCTATACTACCAATATGTATGGGATTCACAGAATCCTTACGCTGCAAGTTAGTAAAATAATATCGATTGCCAATACTTTTATTTAACCTTTAAGTAGGTATGTGGGGAGGCCACGACACCCCAGGCATTGTTTTCTCATATATTTCATACTTATAGCTTAGTAAAATAGCTAATTATTTTTTTACCTTCTCGTTATACATCCCTTCTAAGATTATGATGACAATTGTATATCTAAATTGAACTAGTGAACTATAGCAGAGTGTTAATTATGCTGGGGTGCTGTCACCACCCCACCTACCTACTTACGTTTTATTTTCAGAAAGTTATAGGGTTATAAAGTCATAGTTATAGGGGCACTAAATAAAATCTTAAACTAAAATTCGAACAAATACAGACACAAAGACGAAGAAAAAAAAATAAAATTGTTTAATTTTAACAAAAAAAATTTATAATTTTTTTAGTAAAATTAAGCAATTTAATTTTTTGTTAAAATTAAACAATTTCATTTTTTCTTCGTTTTTATGTCTATATTTAATAAATCTGCAATTAAAACATTTATTTTTTTATATATATTTCCTTATTATATGCAGGCTATTTGCCACAATATTTTGTATATGTGAAAATGAAATTTTTGTTTGATTTTTAGTTTAAGGTGTTATTATTGCACATATAACCATATGTTTTAATTTTGTTGTCTTCATATTTTATTTTCTGCATAATAAATAATATTCTTTAGTAAGGCGAAAATTCAACTCTTTGAATGCTGCCATATAAAAAATAAAAATAAAAGTATATCTAAAAGCAGTAAATTCTGATAATTTTTTAATTAATCTATCTTGTAAAAGTGTAACTAATGTAAATTTAACTATAATATAAAATAAAAATAAACAATATAACTAGAAAAGTAAATTTTACTTGGGGTGTTCTGAGCACCCCACCTACCTACTTACGTTACTGTAGACCACCTACCTACTTAAAGGTTAATTATTTTTTTGTATACTGTAATTTTAAATATACTAATTTCTTCATGAATTTTTTTTTAATAAGTGATAATACTAATCCACAAAGAATTAATTTTTTTCATTTTGTTAAGTTGGGGATTCGCTTTTATTCCCGTAGATGCCGATTACCAATACTTTATCGCGGCACTGTATATATTATGGAGAGATTTTTCTAATGAACCAGATTATTATAATATCAATATTTTAAGTTAACTCTACAATAAATTAATAGTAAAAGCGAATGCAAAACCCAGCTTTAGATTTGGAAATTTGAGTTGATTCAAAATACTTTCAAAATTTATAAATTCTCGAAGCTTCATAATATAGTCTGATTTTTGGCACTGTGAAATCCATAGATTATTGGATATTAGAATATTATTTTGAGGTTAAATCTTGACGGAAAATGTTAAAGACGATATTCTGACCTAGCCGCTTGTTTCTATACGAGAGAATTTGTTCTGATCAACATTGCCGATGAGTTTCTAAAAATATATTACCATAAATGGAAGGTGTAACCAGAAGGTTTCTATTATGCCACCGTCGATCGAAAATCCACGACATGCGGATATTCACCGGAGGACCGAGCTAAGAAATTCCCGTCGATACCGCAATTTGGGCATAGAATATCCGCTCTGTAACTCAACCAGCGATCACACCGAACCACCGCCGTGAAGTTGCATTTTATTTACATGCCCAAGACACTTAGATGTTTGAATAATGTATTTTGATGCGATGGTTCAATTTGAGTGTTTAATTAAAATTCAAAAATTAGTTTAACTACTTGTTCGGATTTTCTCCCTAGAAAATGTAATTTGAAATAAACCTTCACGAACTTTCTAATAAAAAGGTTGGAGAACTTTTATAAAAATTATGCAAAGCTGTCGTTTAGCTATAAGCACCTATAAGTTTTAATTGCATACCTAACTCAATTTTGTACAAGCACGAAACTAAAAGTGTACGGAAATTGGAAAAAAATGTTATGAGAATTACGAGAAACGGAGAAGCTCAATTTTTATCGATCACCGTTTGCGTAATATCATAATCGATAGGTAGTAAGTAGTGTGAAATGGAATTTCTCAAAGCGTAAGCCAGGAAAAGCCTTTCAAATTCATCATGCATTAATTGCAAATAAGGATTAGGAAGTGTTTGGCGAGGTGGGTGGGTGGGATTGAAAAGAAAAAGTTATGTGAAAAGATAGTACTTTCTAAATTTGCACTAATAATGTACCACCAGTGACAGTTTATAATGAAACTCAAAGTAACTGCGTTTGTAAAAGCCGTTGCAAAAAGCGTGAGTGTCAGTATACGACGTATACCTATTAGAAATAAATGGGTCAGTGTAAAATTAGAAGTCGCGGTATTACGATGAACCTTTAACGCCATCAATCTAATTATAAATACATTTTTATGACGATAACCTTTGGGAAAATTAAGAAAATGTAAAGAAAATTATTCGTACCTAAAAATTGAACACGTAGTTAGGTAACTGGCGACAAAAATACAGTTGTCCTGTATTATGGTAATCCTATAATTTGGAAGGTACCAACTGTGAAATTTTCAATTCACGTGCACTTATCAAAAAGCACTACACATTATAGGTTCATAGTGACTTATTAACACAGTTTTTTTTATTATTTTTATTTATAATAATTTATTATGTAATCAAAATAGCATTCTCACTAATACCGTTTTAATCTTAAAATCAGTCACACTTTCATCATTCGCGACAACACTCAAATTATATAACCATTAATTTGAAATAAGTGCATGAAATATAAGTAACTATATGAATTAAGGACAGAATATACGAAGAACGAACGGGTGCTGCTGTTTGCCGGGACTGCGCGGGTTGAATGACCTGTGGTGTATACACAAAGAGTGGGGACCAAGAGAATCATACGCCGCGCGCTTACTGCATCTTGCTTCCGCTTCCCGCAGATAGTACAACGACCCATCGTTTCATTGATACCACAAATTAATCATCAAAATATTTTCTCTACATTTTTGGCCAAAAAGAAAAAGTTAAGCCTTATAACGCGAATTACGGCCAATTCGCAAACCGATAGGTTACAAGCAATTTTCGGTGGGTACCGCTGGTGCCCACCGCATAAATAGATCAAGTAAATGTTTATATTAAGTGTCCGTAATCACTTTGCGCTTTATATACAAAACTGATAAAAAAATATCACTGCTAAATAGAGCCAATATTTTTACTGTAAAAGTTCGGAGACCTGTACTATCGTGACGTCAGTTACTGATGCGCATGTAAGGAAGTCAGCAGAAAACTAGGCACGGCACGGCACAACTCGACGTTCACACGCTATATTTATTTTACGTAAAATTAAATAACTTGGTTATCTCCAATTCGCGATGCAATTTGTTTTTATTTATTACATTAAGATACAATATTGACCTCTAATTTGCCATGAGATTATAAAATTTTAAAAATATGATGTGTTCGATCGAACTGAGCAATATGTTAACCAACCCGTCCATACCATAATAATATAATATATTACTAGTACATAGTAGCATTTATTTCTTATTAGCTATAACTGATTTTATAATTTTATGTAATTAATAATTTGTATTTAAAGCATTAAGGCAGAATTACGATAATACACAAACTATAAAAATAAATATCTATGTGTGTAATATAACAATTAAAAAAATAAAATTTTCTTCATCAAGCAAAATCTAATAATATTAACAATAAACGAATAGTCACATTTTCTCCCCATAAATGATTTTTTTTTAATTTTCAAGTGGAACAAAATCCTGAAAACTTGCAAGATTGAAATGTAAAATGTTGTAACAACTTTCGACATTTCAAAATCAAAAAAGTATTAATATACTACAATTTTTAAATGCAAAAATAAAAATTTATTAAAATTCCAAGCCTGCCTATCTTTTTTTTTAAAAAGCAAATATTATCCTGCATCACAATTCTGCATACCATCGCATATATCAACAAAACAAGTGCTTATTTTAACAATAAGATCAATATTGTATTGATGCATATAATATTGTACTTATATTGTTTTTTTAATATAAATTATTATATATCAATAATGATTACATAATATTTCTATAGTAAAAGTATTATAATATACATACTATAGCTTTTTAAATAGTATATTATAGATCTAGAGAGTAAAGCTCTTGTTTTAATACCGAAGTACAGAAAATATTAAAAGACACTTAAGTTCTGTGGAATTTATACTATTTTTGCACTTCCGGCCGAATTTTGAATTAAAATCTTGAAACAAAAAATTAAACTAAAATTTACAAAAAAAGGGTTTAATGTTAGTTATTTATATTGTATTCTATTTTATGCTTTATGTATTGTATTGTATAATATTTTATTCAATCACGGTCATTTTAAAGTGTTAAGCTTGACCTTTTACTTCAAAATTAATAATATCTTATAGTACATACAAATCTCCAATTAATTATAATTGTATTACAACTGACAAATTACAATCATATCTAAATTTTTTAACCAATAGAACAGAGGTTGAAAGTTTATGTTGCAAATTATTAATTACCGTTAAAGTTTTATATACAAAAAATTTTTCATTTTTTATTAGTTATTATTAAATATTCATTTTTGATTTTTATTAATTTGTCAATTTTAATTTAATCGAATTGAATTCTTAGGAAATACCTTTCCGAAGTTTTTATTGATGTAAATTAGATTCCTTTTAATTTTAATAAACTTATTTTATTGTATTTTCAATAAAATAATTTTATCAAACATTTTTACAAAGGTACCTAATTAAAAAATTTGTTTTGTAGATATTTTTCTAGTGCTTTTCGATTTCAATTAATTACTTGACAGTTAAAATAACTACATTTTCACTTTTCAGCCATCATTGTTTAGATTATAAAACAACAACGTACAATAAGTACAAAATCATTATTGAAAATGTCAAAACTCATGTATTTTAAAAATCCACATTTAAATTGAACCACCTGTTTCTTTTATAGTTTTCTTGAAGTCATGACGCTATCGATAACTTTTATTACTGGACGATCTGTATTTTGAAGTTATTTGTATAGGAATAGCGAGATTTGACTGTAAAACAACTGAAAAATACTACTGATGGTACATGTTCTGTATGTTACATTACATGTTCTGATCTATAGCAAAGATATACGAGCTAAAAAAATTAAAAATGCCATACATACAAATTTATATATATGAATAATTTTTTATTACTTTCTTTTCCGACAAGTAGATGGCGTTAGTAAAAATAAACGCTTGATTGTTCAGAAAAACAGAAAAAGGTTATATACTAGATCAATTTTATTCTAGTTCTCTGGTGGTTAATTTCTTTTTTTTTTGTGAGTAACTCACTACTTTACATTGGTAAAATCTACCAATTAGAAAACGAAGATACGAGACTGCAATATCAGGTTAAAATCAACAGTTTGGTGACTACCGTTCCAACGAGCAACACTATAGAAAAAGAATGGCAAAACATAAAAAATATTATAAATGAATCTGCCCTATATACCATTGGAACAAAAAGAAAATACAGAAAAAGAAAAGGTCTCGGATATGGACACCTGAGATTGAAAATGCGGTGAAAAATAAAAACAAAGCATATAAAATATATTTAAACAACCCCACAGAGAGCAACAAACAGAACTATACCAGACTTAGAAACCGCGCTAAGAATACTTGCAGAGAAGTACACCAGAAGGCATGGGACAGATTTGTAGAAAAACTAGAAGAAGATGTTCATGGAAGACAAGCACTAGCGTATAAAACTATGAAAAGACTCAACCAAACCGAGAAAGATAGTGCGAAACTTAACTGTATAGCGGAAGACGAATGGTTAAAACATTATAAAGATCTATGGTTTGATGAGACAATCCCAAAAGATCAAAAACAAATACCAAATACATATGGACTGGACGAGATATGCATAGAAGAACTACAAGAGGCTTTAAGAAAAAGTAAAAATAGGAAAGCATGCGGATTAGATGGAATTAACATGGAACTATTCAAATATGGAGGTTATTTATTGCATCTTAGACTACTCCACTTATACAACATGTGCTGGAAGAATTTAGAAATTCCAAAACAATGGAAAACATCCAAAATTATACAACTGTTTAAAAGGAAAACGGAGTGAGTGCGATAACTACCGAGGAATCAGTCTGTTGAACAGCGGATACAAGTTATACGCTAGAATAATAAATGCCAGACTAAAACAATATCCGAACACATTTTGGATGAAGAACAAATGGGTTTTAGGAAAGGAAGGTCCACTACAGATGCAGTATTTACCCTAAAACAGATAGTAGAGAAAAGACGAGAATTCAACCAGGAAACTCACATTGCCTTTATAGACTTCGAGAAGGCTTTTGATAATCTAATCCGAAGCAGCTCTGGGAAATAATGGAACATCATGGCTACCCACAACATTTAATAAAAACAATCAAAAGTCTATACAGCAACACCACAGTAATTCTAAACTTAAGAGAAAAGCTGCTTCAAAAAATACCAATAAACAAAGGTGTCAAACAAAGATGCTGCCTTTCGCCTACACTCTCCAATATAAACATCGACTAAATTCTTAAAGAATGGAAAATAATAACATCCGGCATACAGTTAAATAATCTAATAACGCTAAAGTTAATTTTATACGCAGATGATACAGTAATCCTACAAAAAAGTGAAGATGATCTGGAAAGAGCTATATGGTGGTTATACTGTATCTGTAAAAACTACAATGTCAAGATCTCAACCCGTAAAACGAAAACCATGGCTTTTAAGGGAAGACAGCCAATCAGAACAAAGATAGTTATAGACGGAAAATGTTTAGAACAAGTACTACATTTTAGTTATCTGGGATGTGATGTGTCTGTGGATAAAGATTATGACATTGACGACAAACTAACCAAGTTTGGACAGATCTGTGGAACAATACACAGATTCTTAAAGAACAAGACAAAAGCAAACACACGCATTAAACTATATAAAACAATAGCTGTCCCAACGCTAATATATGGAAGTGAAACCTGGGTACCGACATCCAAGGATGTAAGTAAAATACAAGCCAATGAAATGAATAGACAACGAGTTAAAGAAGAAGAAGAATTAAATGTCTATAAAATACACGATCAAATTAAAAACAACAATAGAAGATGGAATGATCACCTAGAGCGAATGGTAGATGAAAGGCTGCCGCTGGCAGCCGAAATCAAGCCACAAGGAAAGCGAAACATAGGTCGACCAAGAAAAAGATGGATGCCGAAACAGGCTACATAAGCCTAATCCATGAAGCGAAGAAGAAGAAGTGAGTAACTCAATTTACTTACCGCACTGGCGAGAAAATAAGATAAAAATGATGTATTACATAAATTTGTATGGCGTTTTCTATCTTTACAGTTCCTACATCTTCGCTTATGTCACTGTGTCATTATTTAATACAACTTTTAATTATATATTTAATAGATACTTAGACGGTCATAAAGCTCATGATTTTAAAAATGCATGTAATTGCTAAATTTTTTAATATGATCATAGATATGAGCATTGTTCACAGTAGATAATTAAAACCTCGATCAAATGACACAAGCAATTGGATGACATTTAAGAACATTTTTGACATTGACATTTTGAACATGTCTGTCACAGTTGTTTTGACAACTATCAAAGGAACACTATTTTTTATTTATACTTATAGTAATTCAAAAACATTATTGTATTTAATAAAGGTTAAATGTGCAACCAACCTCACATAATTCTGCAATCTGATGTTTTCCTAACATCGACATTATACTGTTGGTCTATGTGACAGAAAAAGGAGTAATAAAATTCAAAATCGAATAATACAAAGCTGAATATACCAATATCGTAAAATGGAAAATGAAGAAGTAAAAATTATCATCACAGTAGGTATACGCTGCTGCAGAAAATAATAAGCTCTTGATCACTTTTTTGAGTTGAATGAGATATTTGTACATAATATGCTATTGATCATGAATATCATAAAAGTTCCTTTGATCCTTTGTAATTTAATTGCTTTTTGGTACCTCTTGCATACCTACATAATACACTCTTTATATAAAGTTTAGTTCTTTGATTATTTTATATCTGTAGGTTTTTATTTTGTGTCGTACATTTTCTCGCTTTATTTTTTTATATAATAACTTAGCATATGCCGAAAAGTTACTTGGACATACATAATATAAATTCCTGCTCACCACCCCCAGATCAAATAAAAAAAAGAGATTACAAGGAATCAGGTTTCTTATAAATTGTGTTTATAACAACTGCTTTTTTATAAAAGCATTAGCAAAAAACAATATACTATTGTTGAGACGTTTAAAGTTTATATACAAAAAATTCAATATTGTTACGGTTACTTAGCTTGTTAAATCTTAACTTTCAATTTAATAAAAAAAAAATAAGTAAGAAACCTTACTATCACCATATAAGTAAGATACTATTAAATGGTACTATTATAAGGTACTATTTCGTACTATGAAATGGGATTATAGTTTATAAATATAAATTTTAAAAAACAACACAAAATAATAGATATTGAAATTAAAAGTATGAATATAGACATTTCATTGTGGAAGAAAACAAGTAAGGCAATAACAAAAGCCGAATGAATATACGTAAATATAATAATAATAGGGATGATGCATTATTTTTGAAGTATTTTTTTTATAAACTTTAGGTGCTCGTAAATACCACTGCATAGATAAAAAGTTCAGGAGACCTTCAGTTTTCTCAAAAAATTTATAAAAAATGGTTTTTGAAATCGTGTTTTTAGCGGGAATTACGTCACAAACTATTTTTTTAACAACTGGCAACACAGCAAATGCAGTTTGTGTTGATAATGTAACCTATAAATAGTTTGTGTAAAAATTGAAAAATAAATTTTAATAAAAACATAGAAAACTCGGAATAAACCATTTTTCTTATAATTGCTTGTGACTTACAGTTTGTATTAAAATAAATATTATATTAATAAAAAATACAATTTAAATGGCAAACGTTATATTATTTGCAACTGTCAAATACAAGTCGAATATTTAACTGTCAGGTCTTTGCGACGTTGTAAAATTTCTATAAAAACGTTCGGGATCACGCGTATGACGTCAAAGGCGTAATCGGCTGACCGATTCATTTTTGAATTTCAAATTTGATTTTCTCAGCGCAGACCGCATTTCAAAAATTTTTATTTCGGTTATAAATTTCATTTGATATTATTTTCAAGAATTAATAGGAGTTATCACTAAATTCGATACCATACAACATCCCTATTATAGACGTTTTAACACACTTTAAGAAAAAAGAAAAGAAAAGGTTTAAAAATAGATACAAAAGGTCCAGTTAATAGAAGAACTACAAATATCATATAACATAACAAGCTAACAAAATACAAGATGTACTAAAAAAATTAGTACACAATAAACTCAAAAATATATTAACTCCAAAATAAAACAAATTTGAAGTAAACGCAGTTGGAAAACTGGGAGAAGTATTCAAATAAAATACCAACGATAGCAAAATTCAATTACAATTCAGCTTTACGCAATTGGATTAATCCAATAAGGCTACAAAGAATTTCATATAATACACTCAACTCTTTTTTACACGATAGATACGTTCCTCAGAAATTCCTGTAAAAAAGATGTTTTCTATAATAAAATGATATTTATAAAGAATATTATCCTTGTAGGTAAGAAATAAATTTTTCAAAACGAAAAGACTTTTTTAGGCCGTGTAACTTCAAATTCGTGTTAAAAAAGCCTTAAAAAAGAGTTGGGCGTATTTAAATCTTATAAAGTATTTATGAAGTTATAGATCGTATCAAATGACAATATGTAAATTTTCTGCTTCCATATATTAGTAGTAATTTGTTCACTAAAACATCTGATGATATTAACAGACCATTGCTGAAAGTTTTAAAAAAATTCATTTTATTGCTTAATTTGACACATTTGAAATATATTTTAAAATTTATATATTATTTTAAAATTTGCTGCCTTTGGGGGGACTAGGGAGTAATTTTGAATTTTGAGTGGTTTAATTCGCTTGGCCCCTCTTATTCCCCTATAATATAATCGAATAATATAGAAACATTTCTATGGATCTAGCGCCACCTGCTAATGTTTTGTGTTATTTACAAATACATAAAGGACGTTTTCTGTATTAACAGAAGCTGTGAGGTTTACTACAGTACAGCATTTATTAGTTTTCAAGTGAATGTATAGATGTGCTACATGTTCATACATGTAATCATTTAAATATTACAATATACTTTTGGATGTTTTTGACCTTGATTACTTTTACCAAGCCAAACATTAGTTTTTCACTAATTTAAAAATGTAATTTTTAAGATGCGCAATATAAATTGTTTTTTACAAATATTTAAAATATATTTTTTATATTAATGCAGATTTGCTAGTTTTAATGCAAATGTATTGATGGCGAATCGCTGAAACTAAAGCGTATAGAGTGAGCTGATTTCGATGATTCTTATTGGGAACTCAAAAACTATAGGAGATATGTGAAAATAAAATTACTAAAACAAAATATTACGTCTTTATTAAATTCTATTTTGTAAATTATTTTTCGAGACGATTCCGGTTAATTAGAACATCGTTTAAGCGGGACAGCCGCTTATTTGAACCAAATCATGACAAACAGAAACCAAACTAAAAAAATAACATTAAATTACTTCGCTTATTTCGGACGTGATTCCGTTTAATCGGGACAATAAATTAAGACCTAAATAGTATGTGTAATGTTTAAAAAAATTGCAAATTTTATAAGAAATTAGCTTCGAAATAAAAATTTGCAAGCAATTTAACATTTTTGTTGTTTATCAAATGCAAGGATATCAGTCTCGAAGTGATTATTTTAAATTTTGCTGATCAGACATGAACGAACAAGACATTTCACCTTTGCTAATGTCTAATTGAAAGCAAACAAATTTATTACTGGGTTACAATAATCTTCTTTCTTCTGCCATACACTTTTGTGTATCAGCAGCGAAGCCAAGCTGACTTTACTAGGAATATAATTAATGGGTGGTTTCGTTGCCTTCCCCACAGTCCAAAGATTGATATCGGCCCTGATCACAGCAGTGTAACCGACTCGACTAGAATCGAACCATGGTTACCGCTTTAAAGTCGGCCGGTGTATGCTTTACGCTACACTGTGGTCGGGTTACAATAATAAACATTCTAATTTTGACGCATTTTTGCAAAATTAAATTTATATTTAGTTTAATTCTAGTTTTCAAGTATGATCATTTTTCTGTTATTAAAAAGTGCATTAAAAAGTAAACAAACACAATTATTTTAAGTTTTTTTTTTGTTTTAAGTTTTTAATTGGGCCAAAATGTTTTTTTAATGTGTTGACTGTACAACATCTAATCATCACAAACTTCTCTCTAATCGTCACAAACAAAAAAGTTTTTAAAAAAGTCGGTCAGAAATGCATATTGTTTTTGATTTATAACAAAATCAAAATTTTCGGTTTATTGAAACAAACTACTGACTTGAACTTCCATTTTATAAGTTTAAATTGTAGTGTTTTCAAAATAAACACATACTTCATAACAGCACACTTGAAAACTCCACTGTTTATAACTTTTTAACCGGTTTTTTGAAAAATTTGTGTTTTTGATTTTGTTATAATTTGAAAACGGGACGTTTCTGACTGATTTCAAAAATGTGTGTTTATAATGATTAGTACTACAATATAATCATTTAGGTAAACTTTACCAGCTATTTTAGTGTACAAAAAAAGTCAAAAGGTCGAATTTAATAAAGGCGTAATGTTCTTAATATTTTGTGTTTTTGTTTTACTAAAACATTAAAATAAATTAGTTTCTTACCAGGCAGGCTGGCTATGTTGTTTTCAAAAAAGTAAAAAAGTTTTACCCCATTTCCAACCACAAGGTAGTCTAGGACAAAAATGTTTAACTAAGAGGGAGTCCTCTTGTTTCCAAAAATACGTTTACCCTTGCCCTAGCAATAGCTAAGCTCCGACGGTATGCGAGGGTCGCGAATCCATACAGATAATCTAGAGAATGAATAATAAAACACAAAATCTAAACGTTTTAATTTATTTTCCCTAAAAAAAAATGGAAGGCGCGTGTAGTACTCATCAGAATATGAGACTTACAAACATAAAACATAGCAGTTAAGGTGAACCCAGGCTGAAGACCTGACGTTCACAAAATCAAACAATCAATACCCATTTCCATTGAGGATGGAAAACTGGTCAAACCAAAATTACAGTTTGAATTTCCTAACGGGGAAAAACAAACAATTAAAACTCGCTGCGATACAACAATAAACTGCCCGTCGACTAAACAGTAACAGTCGACACAAAAATGACTGCAGATGCCATCATTGAATTGAATAACAAATTACTCTAAAAACTTACACAGCTCCGCACAAGAGAATCGTATTCATCTCGTCAAAAATATCCTTTGTCATTGGGAATCCTTCGAACTTCGGTATATTCCTGGATTGATGATAACAAACTCCGGCTTAACTTAAGTGTAGATTCTAAAACTGAAGAACGCACAAAAATCCTATTAAACAAATGAGAAATGTAATCGGTCTTATTAATCAAAGTCAATGAACGTAGGACAATTCGTAATCGCACGCAGCCTTGAGCATTTATCAAATACAGAAATTGCTTTTAACAAATTTCTGTTACAAAATTATTGACAGTTTTCAAGATAACAATATTTTAAATTTGGCCTTAATTCATTTGAATGCGCGGGTTGTAATAAATAACGTTTTTTATACTCTTTTCAATGATTTATAATATTATGTACGTAGTATATGGAGTTCATTATTTCAGTTTCAATCAATTTTATTACAAAATCTTTAAAACAATAATAAAAATTAAAAAAAGAAAAAAAATTTAAACAATAACAAAAATTGAAGTAAGTAATCAAACATCAAACCAATGTTCATTGTTTTTAATACATAAGTTACACATCTTCCTAATATTACTTACTTTAAAAATACTTTAATTTTTGTTATTGTTTAAAATTTTTATTCTGGTTTTTTAAAAAAAAAATTTTATTTCAAAATTCATTACAATTATCTCAAACTCATCACAATGCATCTTTTAGTTTAAGTTAATTTTGACCCACAGCAGAGGCTCATGGTAAATGAAATCGATGTGTAGTTAATCCTATGATCAGCACATCAAAATCAAGATTATCCGATAATTCATAGAATGGCGCACACGAATCTCATTAATCGCCATCTTTATTAATTAAGTTTGCAGTTATAGATCCTGTGATTAAGTTGGTTTAACGGATTAACGAATAATAATCACATTCTTATATCAAAATTTCTAATTTTTAAAATTCTGTTTCTTTCTTCTTTTCCTCATTTGTTTAACTTTGGAACTGATTATTTCGAAAACTTTTCTTTTCAAAGTTTTAGATTTTTTACATTTGCGTACTCAGAAAATTATGCCTTATCGATATCTGTAACAAAAAAAGTTGTCATTTAAAAATTTACGATTACGTCACATTACGATTACGTTACGTACAAATACAAAACACTATAATAAAATGTCAATGGCAAAAATTGCCATTTAAAAAATATGGTTGATATGTCCAAGAATTTTCTGAAAAATCTTAAAACTTTTATTAAATTTTTCCAAACTTTGTAGCATTGTAGCAGAAAGAAAATAGGAAGGTACTATAGGTCTACCAATCAGGGTTTGTTTTTAAATTTTAAAAGAAACACATATTTTGTATGAAAATTTTCTAATTCTCTACTGAAATATGTTGTAGGGGCTTGAACATTTATGAATGGAAAACAATATCCGGTAAATGTCCTCCACGACTACGTTTGCAGACGTAACGAAAGCACCAGCCTCATTTTCGAAAAAATAGGGACCAATGATGCCCCTACCCATAAACCACACCATACAGTGACACGAGATGGATGTAGTGGTTGTTCAACAACTGCTTTTGGATTTTCAGAAGCCCAAATTCGACAATTTTGCTTGTTAACATACCCGTTTAAGTGAAAATGTGCTTCGTCCGAAAAGATGATTTTTTCTGAAAAACAAGCACCACGTTCAATGATCCAATCAGCAAATCTAAGACGTTGAGAATGATCTGCTGGCTTTAATTCTTGTACCAGTTGTATCTTATAAGGCTTTAGAGCTAAATCCTTCCGTAAAATTCGCCATGTGGTCATTGTGGACAGGCCTAATTGTTGAGAACGTCGTGAAACCGATAAATTTGGGTCCTCTGTGACACTTTCACGTACTGCAGCAATATTTTCGATTGAACGACATGGACGAGCACATATTTTTGTGCTTACGTTTACTACTGAACCGGTGGACTCAAATTTTCGCACTAAATTCGCAATTGTAGTCTCAGATGGACGATCGTTACAAATAAAAATATCGCGAATTTTGCGAAATGTAGTCTTCACGGATCGACCATTTTCATAATGGATTTGAATTATCTTAACACGATTTTCGAGCGAAATCAAAGGCATTATATTAAATGTTGACCTTTATTATACATATGATAAAAACTGAATAACAGAACTGCCTACTTGACCTATTTCAACCAAATTTAAAACAAACCCTGATTGGTAGACCCTTTATAAGTTTAAAAGTATTTATAGACGAAATTTTAGATGTTTCCTAGTGTCAAAGAAAGGTAAACAATTTTACCTATATAGCAATGGACAAATAGGATAGATGTAAGTTCCACTGATAGTCAGTTTTAAGTGCGATTGTAAGTTTCACCGGTGGGTTAAACTTTTTAATCCGAGATGTAAGTTCCACCGATCAATTCTGGGTCCCTTTATCTGACATGTAATTTCCACCGATGGTTGTGGTGTCAAGGCTATAAGGGTTTAATCGTACGTAGAGTACGTATTTTAATTGTGATAATGCGATAAATTCTACTAAGTTTTTAAGTCGAATTTGTTTTAAATATTCATAAAATATTTTTCAAAATAGGTTAAGGTTAGTGTTATAATATGATTGCATTATTTCTTCAGAATTCAGATTGTTAAAGTAAATTCTTTGAAATAAAAATAACCTGGGAAATGTAAACAAATCTTTTGAAAGTGAAAATTTAAATTTGGAAAATAAAATAGGTGTAGGTATTTTCAAGTTGAAATTTTTTAGAAATAAAATGAAAATAAAATATTGTTTAATTATTGTAAGATTAAACCTCGGATTAAACACTGATGAAAAATTATTTTTTTAATTCATGGCGCATTTTCAATCTTTAAATTTATTTCTATGTTATTAGTTTTATTTGCCATACATGAATAGAGCAACAGTTATTATATACCTTTGGTTTTTGTTTATTGAAGAACAAAATCCAAAACATACCGTAACTGCTTTCGGCAGCTAGTAGAAATATGTATGTTCTCAACTCGATTTAAAGTTTCAACCAAAATTTGCAACTGTAGATTTTGAGCTTTCAATACCCCGAGCTTAAAATGTGTTTGGGAAAATATTAAGTTAATAGGCCAGTCTTGGCATAGAAATATTAAAAGATTTGGTCTATCAGGAGAATAAAAACGCGAATTCACCCATAGGCCATACTCACCAATACTGTTATTTAACATTTAGCATTTAACACTTAAAAAACTTAAACACTTAAAATTACCAATAGGAATTCTGCATAGAATTGTGTACCCATTGGTTAAAACCAATTTTAATCCTCTTAAGTCTTAAATGCTAAATGTTAAATGATGAGTATAAATCGACTATAAGTTGAAGTTTCAAGAAAAATATTCAAAATGTTACATTTTCAGGTGTATCTTCTGACCCTTTTAAAGTCTTTCTGAATTTATTAAGTATTTTTATTTTGGTTGACCTGTGTTAATCTAAAAGAAATGTCACGTCAAAAGTACTTGAATTAAGTATCGCTGAATGAGGCCAAATTGTGTTGTTGCATTCCCAAAGAATGTCGCAAAAATATTGCAACGCATTTATAGTGTTCTCGTGGTGCCGTACGTACCATCCTAAGACAAAAGGAAAAGACCGATTTGTTATAAAGCCGATCAATAGCTGGTCGAAAATGTATCACAACCAAGAGGCAGGACCGATTTTTGACTCTACCATGTTTAAACAAACATTTAAACGAAGGACAGAAGTATCTAACCATCACCAGAACTGTAAAAAGCTTCTGAAATTCTGAAATCCAAAGTCATGTACGCTTTAAAAACTGTCAAAAGTAAGAAAGCACCTGGCCCTGACGAAATTCCAATAGAGCTGTTTAAACTCATCGAAGAAGACAATATCCATATAATAGTAAAACTGTTCGATAGAATATATAACACCGGCAAGATCCCACAAGAATGGTTGTTGTCCACATATGTGCTTATACCAAAAGAGAAAAAAAGCTAAAAAATGTAGTGACTACAGATTGATAAGCAGCATGGACCACATACTTAAGGTGTTTATTAGAATAGTCCACAATAGGATTAAAATTAAATGTGAACAAGATCTGGAAGATACGCCGTTTAGGTTCAGAAACTTGGAAGAACCTTGAACTAGAGAGGCTCTGTTCTCCCTGCAAGTGTTATTGCTGAAATGTCGTTATCTGCGCAAAAACGTATTTGCCTGTCTGGTTGACTATGAAAAAGCCGACTAAATGGAGAATTTCTCGATACTATCAGATAGGCGGACGATACTGTGGTCTTGCCAGATAGTTTGGAAGGGTTACAGCAACATCTGAACAGTATTAACTTGATAATCGAAGAAATGGGTCTTAAGATAAACGTGAGCAAGACAAAGTTTGTGGTTTTTAGTCGACAGCCGTACCCTGGTGCCGCCTTACAGTTAAACGGGCAAGTAATCAAGAGAGTCTTTAGCTTCAAGTATCTGGGAGGGGTTATAATCGATCGATTGGACCCGAACAAGGAGATAAGCACTAGCCAGAAATACTTTTAATAATATAAAGGCATTTTTTTGCAATCATAACCTAAATCTAAAACTCCGATAACGAATAACGAAGTGTTAGGTTATAACAGGAAATTGTAACTTTAGCAATTCCTGTTAAGTTTAGTCCCCTTGAGTTTTGTTAAGTTTACATGTAAGGTGAGAGAAAAGGGGTTTTCGATCATCTAAGTTGGCACTATGTTTTCCTTCACTGATAGCCCGCTTTTTGATAAAGGAGTGCTCGACCAACATCTCAAGAGCGCGCATGTATGTATTTTTAATTTGGTGCAAATTTTCGTGTTTTAAACCTACTGTGATTTATTTCATCCTCCATATCACAGGTAAATTACATTCAATTTTGTTTTGCCGATTCTTACCACTTATTTTTAGTGGGTTTTAATGCCAGGCTTAAGAATCCGTTTGGTTGCATTTTCATCGCATATTTTAGTTGAATTTTTGCAATGTCGTCAAGACGTTATCTTTGCCAATCGTTACACCTGGATTGATAAGGAAAATTTAGCCCACCGATAAAAGTCGACCTTCGTCAATTAACTTTTATATTGGAGCTGTTTCGGAAAATTAGTTTTCATATTTTCTTGGATTTTGGACTGTTGCGTTTGGTGGATGATGGGTCCTTGCATTATTTTGACGATAGTTTTTGAAGATTTGAGAGCTTCTGTTATGCTCCTGTCAAGATGCCAGTTGTTCTTTCAGGCCTTTATTTTTTACCACATGGTTTTTATTTCCTCCGTTGACAAGCGTTTAACGAGCCATTCTTAATTTGTTAGTTTTTAATCCAGGTTTAAAATTGGTTGGTTGCTTTTGTCACCTAAGTTAATGTTTAATTTCCAAAATTCTTTGTCTTTACACCGGGATTTAGTAAATTTTCCCAGATAAACGTGATTCGGCGTTTAAACGTTTATTTACTTTTTGGAAAATTAATTTTTTAATTTTCGGATTTGGAAGGTTTTTAAGGGAATCGATCCATCTTTTTTTGGAAGTCTTTTTAGGTTTAGTGAGCTATGTCCTGTAAAGTTTTTCGGGGATTGTTTTAACTGCGCTTCATGGACTTTTCCTTTAATTTCAACGTTTTAACAAGCCATTCAAATTGTTGGAAAAATTTTTCAACTAATGGTGATTTCGACTTGTCACCAATTCATTTTAATCCTTCTAGTGTGGTTTATTTGTTTTAAGATTTACCCTCAGGTAAACTTATTTAAAATTTAACCCAAGGGGTTTTTTGATTATTTTAAGCCTGGAAAGTTCAGCTATTGCAAAATGTTCTTGTTTTTCTTGTGGATTTTTTTAACGTGATTTTCTAACAAGAATAATTGGAAAATTCAAAATGTCACAACCAACTGCCTTACTATCTTTGTTTTGTTAAATTTAAAAATTCTTATTTCCTTGTTTTTTTTTATTTTACCCGGGCCCCAGCCCAAATTTACATCTTTTTATTTTTTATATGAGCAATGTTTTAATTACGAATAAATGTCAACCAACGTTACTTCGCTAAATACTTAAATTAAAGAGTTCTTCCTTTCTTACGATTTATTTACTTTAGCTGGCGCCAAATTAATATTTATGCAAATGATTTTAAACGATGGGTGTTTGCCATCGCATCGAAAATCTAAGATGTCTAAAAGTTGCGATAATGAACCGTATAGAAGATTAGAAATGTGGATTCATCGCAGAATGCTTAGAATCCTATGGACTACATGGCAGACAAACGAGAAAGTTTTGAGAAGAGCTAATACCGAACGAGAATTGATATCAATTGTAAAATGCAGAAATGCATGTATTGCGAGGAAGCAGGTATTGAGTTCTACAGCTCATCACGAAAGGGAAAATAGAGGAAAGAGAAACGTCGGTAGGAGGCAGGCTTTGTGGTTTAAAAATATTAGAGAATAGACGGGAATTCGAACTGTTTCGTCTGGCGGAAGATCGAAACGCGCTTGCCGTAGTGATCGCCGACTTTCGGGGGACCAAGCATGGGACATAGAAGAATGAAAAGGGATACTTGTAAATTGTTTCATTGAAAAAGAATTAAAAGTTCGATCACAACCCTAAAACTAAAAATTTTAAAGGTGGTTTATTATTGTTGCTCACGGTATATAACCGAATACCGACCTCTTTACCGTTGAAGAATCTCACACAGTGCATTTATTCATTGATATCTTGAAGGACATACTATATAAAATATATACATGTAATTTAAAGCTCTTAAAGATGGTCTGACTTGTTGAAAAAGGTTGTTCACAATCAGACTTGCACTCGAGAGTTACTTATCTAATTCTATATCTGGAATGTACTAGGTAAATTAACTACATTTACTATAGAACTACTCAGAGGTGTGTTTCATGTTTAAATAATGAATTCACACTTAACTCTTTATTAAGTACAAAGTACACCTACGAAATCTAATTTAAAAGTATAAATGATTATATCGTAGAAGTACATAATATAACAATGTTTGTGGCAATTGAAGTTTACATTATTTTAAAATAAATCTTTAAATATGCAATCGTATTATATTATTTACATTATATTTATGTAAATCCCAGTGGGTACATTTTACTGTTATATTTTAAAAGGATGTGATGACTATATTGGGACATCAAAGTGCAACAGTAAAGTCACATTTTTAAATTTTATTGGAAATCAATTTAAAGACTTTGGATGATTGTATTTTTTAAACCGATTTCTATTCTAAGTAGAAAAAAAAGAACATCACTATTGAAAAATTCAGCTAAAGAATCATAGAAAACTTTAAAATATGAACTTTGCATTGTTTGGCTTTGCGGTCTATCTTGTCAATATAGTGATATACATAGTACATATATCAATATTATATCAATAAAGTAATATAATATAGTAGACTATATTTGATTCAAATTTAAAAAAAATTATTATAAAATTATTAAAATTAGTAAGAATATCTTAATTTTGATTAGATTTTAATATAAATTTATATATATTTATCACTATATGATACTATATTAATTTATAAAATTAAATTGTTAGAACAGATTTTTCAAACTACTATTTGGTTTATGAATTGGTTTGAAAGAGTAAAACTACAGGAAAAAAATATAATATCCTACAAAATAATTAGCCAAATAAAGTATATATGTATGTGTGTGCATATGTATGAACTACATACCTACTAGAAATTATAATAATAGGTAGTAGGTACATACAAGGAGTAGGTAACTACAATTTACTTTCAAAAATACTAAATGGGGCAAGATTAATAAAATTGTTTTAGAATAAAATTTATGAATTAAAATTAACCAATTCATGTTTTAAAATGGGTTTGGATTATTGAGAGTTTGGATTTCCGAGGTTAAAATTGTGATTACTGACATTGCATTGTTTACTGGTATTTAACTCTATGTACATCATACCTACGTAGGAAATACTATATGTATAATATTATGTATTAACTAATAAACGTAACGGAGTTATTCATTGTTTATATAAAATTCAGATCAGCTCTATAAAAAATATGTTTTATTTAAATTAGAGGTTTGGGGTTACTAAACAATTGAATAAACATTTCGTTGCGTGAAATGGTATCACTTAACGATTCATATTAGGTAAATCTTATTTGAAATATTTCGACACTGTATAAGTAGAAGAAATAATATAGTATATTCGTACTATGTACACATAAAATTAAAACACCTCGTTAAATGATGGTTACCAAATCTTATGCAACAGATACACTTTATTAAATAGCGTGCTTAAGGTACGGTTACAATTATTGCATGTCTTTCATTTTTACCTTGTGACCTGATGACCTATGAATCCCGTTCGATTGATACTTCATCTTCTTTCAGTACGATGGTAAACATTCTTAAGTAAGTTGTGCAAGTAACCATTTAATGCTATTTGTATAAACTCGGTTTCTTTATTTATAATAATTCGAAATGTTATATAAATTAACTGCAATTGTGGTGTTTTGGTGTCTACTTCAAGTTCAGGTTTGTACCGATAAATTTTGTTAAAATTTTTTTTTTTTATTATTATTACTAACGCCCCACGGAACAGAGGGCAATTGTAATTATTAGTACCTGTTTTATGACTATATAACCCCAATATAATGTAATTATATAATCCCAATTATTTCTCAAACTTTTAACATTAAATTAAAATTTTTTAATTTTTTAACATCAGAACTCAAATTAAAAGCAAAATTCACTGCAAAGAGAACACGGAAAAGGCCGGGTGCGATTGTTGGTGTAATTACAAAATATAAATTTTGGATGTCCCCATCCGATCCTCAGATTTTCCAGAAATTCTAAAAACACATAGTAATCACATTCGAATTCCTGAAAATTTAGGTATACACTGCCAGTTAAACAAAGTATAATTTTTCAAAATAGACAAAATTAAAAATTAATAAATAGCTAAAACTCATAAGGTGAATATCAAACTTGAACGCTCTTGAAATTTTCAAGATCAACCATATCAATGTAAAATTTAAGTTGTATAGGTTCACTTTGATTTTATTTACAAGTTTTTTCTTATTACTTTTAAAAATTAATTTATACTAATAATAATCAATTTACATTAACAATAAACAAATATAGCAACTTTCCTAGTACTTTTTCGGTGACGGTTCGAATTCCCGGATCGCGATTTTACCATTCTTGAAGTGGATTATGAAAGATGAGGGTCTAATTTTCACACAATTTTAAAAACGGCTTTAAAGTTAATTTGGAATGCAATTTTATCATTGGCTCTTTTGAACTATAACCCCGCCCCCAAAGTTGAAAGAGGTTTGGCGACAGTAAATATAGCAGAATCTCGGTTTTCACGACGAATTATGATAGATAATGATGTAATTAGCTAATAAAAAGAATTAAATTTGTGATCGGAAAACAAATTTTCGAAAAAATCACTTTTTGTGTGAATTCGTTTCTGAGGTGGTTGCACTGTCAAAACCTATTCTCCGCAACCGCCCTCGCCCCTCCGGGGCTCGGACGGCGCTTCGAACGGTTTTGACACGTGCTAAACTCATTAAAAACATCCCTTAAGCGGCTCCAACTCGAAAAGTTTGAAAGTTGACGCGGCAGATCTCAGGGAGCGACTGACTCGTTTCTACCACTGCTCTAGTTGGCCCCGCCCCAAGGTAGAACCGCTAGAATAAATCTGCACGGACTGCCACCAAAATGCATAAAATTATTGCGTAACATTACGCAATAATACACTTACATGTATTTCTTATGGGAAAATTGCAATTTTCAAAATTAAATTGTGGCCTTATTACAACTCCGACAAGATTGATCCTCACCTTAGAAAGCTTGTATTTTTGTGTTCTTTCGTTTGGTATAGCCATTTCTATAGGAAAAGTGTATTTTCGATTCCGGGAATTCGAACTGCTACTCTTTTTCATATTTCACACTTTTTAATTTAATAATTATTGTTTTATTAACTTATAAAAATATATTTTAAGAATGAATGTAATGATTTCAAGTTCAGTGAATTTTTGGAATTTGAATAAAAAATAAGTGTGAAAAAATTAACTAATTTACAAATTCAATTAAACATTCACTAAACTTGAAATCGTTTTTATTTTTAAAATTTCTAATTTGCTGTTCACGGGTCGCAAAGGCCATATAAGTACAACGGGTACCATGGAGCTTGCCTTAAAGGGTACCTTTCTGGGGTAGAGTTAAAATTCCCGGGTTTGAGAGCTTACTTTTCCCTATAGAAATGGCTATACCAAACGAAAGAACACAAAAATACAAGCTCTTTAAGGAGAGGATTAATCTTGTCGGAGTTGTAATAAGGCCACAATTTAATTTTGAAAATTGTAATTTTCCCATAAGAAATACATGTAAGTGTATTTCTTATAATATATAATTTATAATAATTTTATAATTTGTGTATAATTTTATGCATTTTCATAACAGTCCGTGCACATTTACCCTAGCGGATCTACCTTAGGGCGGGGTCAACTAGAGCAGCGTTAGGTAGGAGTCAGTCGCTCCCTGAGATCTGCTGCGTCAACTTTCAAACTTTTCGAGTTGGAGCCGCTTAAGGGATGTTTTTAATAAGTTTAGCGCGTGTCAAAACCGCTCGGAGCCTCGTCCGCGCCCGGGACGGGTGCGGGCGGGTGCGGAGAGTAGGTTTTGACAGTGCAACCAAATCAGAAACGAATTCACACAAAAAGTGATTTTTTTCGAAAATTTGTTGTCCGATCACAAATTTAATTCTTTTTAATAGCTAATTACACCATTATCTATCATAATTCGTCGTGAAAACCGAGATTCTGGTATATTTACTGTCGCCACAACCTATTTCAATTTTGGGGGCGGGGTTACAGTAGTTCAAAAGAGCCAATGATAAAATTGCATTCCAAATTAACTTTAAAACCGTTTTTTTAAAATTGTGTGAACCGACAGCAAATTTTATTTTTTTTGCTAAATACACTATCATCTTTCATAATACACTTCAAAAATGGTAAAAAGTGCGATCCGAGAATCTTAACCGCACCCCCTTTCTGTACTTCAAACTCGTCCTCCATCTTAGAACCCACTCTTAACAAATACCGTTAAGTGTAATATTCTAATATTGAGAAATTTAAGAATGAAAACTTTTAAAAAGAAATAAATGCGTTATTATCTTGAATTAAGATTGAGCTTTAATATGATGGACAAGTAGCTGTTCTTTATACAGGGGTCGGCGTTTGAAATATTACCAATTTCACTCTGCTGTAGCAACTAAACGGCTAATGACAGCGCGCTCATGTTTTGAGATGCGTCAGTCTGTTATATTGATTACAAGCCTACGGAAGCATATTATCATTTTACGTCGCAGTAAAAAAAAGTTATCGAAATAGAATTCAAACCCTACAATGTTATTGCTTTATATTTAGCTGAAATTCAGCCATTCATCAGCCATTGTTAATGAGCTACGACACATACATGTGAACAAAATGTTTGTGTATAGGACCATTATACGTTATAATGATACTGGTAGCATAAAAAATCGTCATGGAGGTGGACATCCAAAAGCAGCAAGATCGACAGAAATGGTTCGAAAGGTGAAGGCCAGAATTCAACGTAATCCACGACAAAGCGCAGTTCAATTGGCGAAAAATCTCAATGTGTCTCCTTGTAGCATGGGACAGATATAAAAAAATGAACTACGATTGAAGCCTTACAAAATACAAAAAGTGCAAGATTTAACACCTGCACAAAAGGCAGTTCGCCCACTAAAAGGAAAGGTGTTAAAACACTTGTACGTTGGTGGCGAGCTTGAAAATTTAGTCTTTTCTGATGAAAAATTTTTACGGTTCAGCAATATGTAAACAAACAAAACTATCGTGTATGGTTACAGTGCAAATCAAAAGAGAATTTAGACCAGCGAATTGCTCTGCGAAAGCAAGCGCCTGCATCAGTGATGGTTTGGGCCACGGCAAGTGCCAGAGGACGCTCACCACTCATTTTCATTAAACAAGGTGTAAAGGTAAATCAAAAAATCTACAGTGAAGAGATTTTAAACGATGCTTTGTTACCTTGAGCACGTCAGCAATTCGGAAGAAAAAATTAGACTTACGGAACCATCCCATAACGCCCGTAAAACCCAACGTTTTTTACAAGAAAAATTTTCCAGCTTTATTTCTTCACAACAATAGCCACCATTTTCCCCGGACTTCGACCCAATGGATTTTTTCATATAGTCTATTTTGGAGACCAAAGTATCAACTAAAAATATGAGACGATCGACGTCTAAAAAATTGCTCTTTGGTGAGAATGGGACAAAATACCATCAAACCACATTCGTGCAGCGTGTGAAACCTTCTCGGACAAACCTCGATGCTATTATCCGCGCTCAAGGTAGCTGCATCGAAGAATAACATATTTTGACAAAATTGCAGCATTTTTAATTAGTAACATTTTGAGTGATCACCGATGTATTATGGATTCCTAAAAATTTTTTAGAAAATTTTGAAAACCTTTTAAAAAGTTTAATGATTACTTTAGTTTTACCATAAGAGAGTCACCATGCTCAAATGAAAATTGACTTGCCATAATCATGTTCAGATTAATCCACTGCATAAATTAGACCACTTACAATTACAATGCTTGGATCATATTAAAGATTTGCAACCGCGCTTTGGATATGTATTGTGAAAGAACTATCTATTTCTGATAATTCACATTTTACGTTTCGAACTGTCACATTTTTAGCTAACATTTTATAAATCCAAAAAGTCGTAGAGAATTTTTTTTGTTTAATGAAAACCCAAAAGCTAAACCTAGATAATGTTTATTTTGACATATTTTAAGATAAAATACATTTATTAATAATTTAATAGTTCTTTGTAAGTGTCATTATTATCTATTATTATAAAATTTTAAATTTTTACAGTACTATTACTTCTAGGTACCAATTTATTAATTTGAATTTCCAAAATCCTTCACTTCTTCACTTCAAAAAGGAAACTGTTTGATACTAACTACATACATAAACTAAATACATCAATTTCATCATCCTCTAATTCTGTGCTTTCATTTTTATCTTCTTCTGCTTCAAGATCTGCTGAAGAATCAAGATAATCAGTTATGTCTTGATTAACATGTTTAACCCATTGTTTATTGTCAATACATTTTGATGAAGATATATTTTGCATAATATAATGTTCATCTTGATTTTTAACATCTACGTGTTCTTGAATGTTTGGTTTATCTACTGTGTGAGTAATGCCATTTTCAAAATTATTAAGACTATTTAAATTTTTTCCTTTTTTTTCATCTTTTTCGAGAATTATTTTCTTCGCTAACGATGTTTCTTCATTGGGCACCAATTCATTATTGTAATGACTAATATCAACACATTTATTTTCCTTGACTACAACCTTAGATTCATTTGGATTTTCTTCTTTTTTAATATCTTTTCGCTTTGCTAAAACTTCATTACTATTGGATAATTTATTACTGTCAGATTTATAGTAATTTTTTAAGTGAGTTTGTTTACTGCAATGTGCATAAATAGCTGATTCAAGTCTACTTTCGTCTACTTGAGGTAGATATATCTTACACAATTTGCAATAATGCGCTTCTACTTTAGAAATTTTTCCTTTTCCAACGATTTTTAATTCTTTTTTTGAATTATCAGTAACTACATTATTTGTTTTTCCATTCTCTTTATCTATAATATTTGTCTTTTCAGAAGAGCTTTCTTTATCGCCAACTATAGTTATATTTGCGTCTGGATGAGCTTTCTTTCTAAGATGCGAAAGAGAACAAATGTGATTTTCATAAGCAAGGAGACTAGTGAAGTCACGTCTACAAATTTTACAATATTGCGACACAAAACTTTTGATTTTTTTATGATATTTAGAAGCTTCGTGTACAGCTTCCGACTGTTGGTAATTTAATTTACAAGTCGGGCAGAATTTAGTAACAGATTCTGTATCATCGCGGCTTTCTTCTAATACATTTTGCTGTTGACGCTGATCTAAACGAATTTTAGCCAACTTGGAGTGGAGTTTCGAAACAATTTGATTTAAAAACTTAAGATGTTTAGAGCTATTTAAATGAGCTTTGTAGCTAGCGGAACTAAAATATTTCAAATTACAATGTGGGCAAACCAATTCGCATTCTTTTTTCTCTTCTTTTATTTCAAATTTCTTGTTTTCGCCAGCAGCTATTTGATTTTCAGAATTACCATTAAATTCATTTTCAATTGTTTCGTTTTCAGTTTTTAATCGCTTTGGTGTCACTTTCTTTATTCTTTTTCAATTTGCTACTACGTTGTCTTGAAGTTCGTCTAGAGACAGAATTTTGACGTTTTTTTAATTTAATGCTTTTGGGCGACGTAGTATAACTTAAATTAGGGCGTTTATGGCTTCTTTTACGATCATTAGTTTCTAAAGACTTCTCCGAAGACGCCATTTTCTTGACCTCTCCGTTTGTCGTTTCCTAGAGTTAACACTCTCTCTGTGCAAATGCACATCTCTATGGTTACTCGATAACGATGGTCTACTAGATGGAGAACGCTGCATTATCTCTCTTGAACGATTTATATCTTCTCTTAAATTATTGTGGTGATAATCCGAATTTAAGTTATTAAAACTTCCGCTTTCTAAGATGTGATAACCGTTTGAAACATTTGCATTTGTACCGTATTCGGACAAATAATGATAATTTGTTGGCATATTGGATTGATAAGGTGGAACTAAATTATTCTCCGAATACCTAAAATATTCACAATTATTCTGTCTCATTCTTTTAGGTAGAGGTGAACAATCTTCTATATTTCTGTAAGGTGGCATGCCAGACCAATTATAAGTTTGATTATCAATTCTTCTCGGTTCTTCGAAATATCTGATATTTGAATCATATTCCGAACGAAAGTTTACCAAATTTGGAAATAATGGAGGAATTCCTGAACTGTTGTTTTGTGGGAATTCAATGTCATTTGTATGACGATGATAGTGACCACTTTCAGATGTTTGTTCCCACGAATTTGTATTAAAGGCACCACTACGAGTCGAAAATCTACGTTCTTCAGACATTTTTATTGGTTATCTGTAAAATAGAGATTTTAATTATTTTTGATGAAAATAAATCTTTCTTGTGTTTATAATATAAATATTTGCTGATTAACAACTTCAAATAAATAAAAATTTAATCGGTTGTTTGGTTTTTTCTGTTTGGTGCCTAATGGCTACTGTAAATTCTGAAGTTGTAATACAGAAACGGGCGAGGGTTCGTCAACCCTGATTTCGATTTTACCATTCTTTTTGCAAATTATGAAAGATAACAATGCCAGATACACATAAAAAAATAAAATTTGCGGACTGTCCACAAATTTGGTTAAAAAACGGTTTTAAAAATTAATTTGGAATGCAATTTTATCATTGGCTCTGGTGAACTGTAACCCCGCCTATCGTAATTAAAATGGGTTGTGGCAACATTTAAAATACCAGAATCTCGTTTTTTACAACGAATTATGAAAGATAATGGTGTAATTAGCTAATAAAAAAATTAAAGTTGTGATCGGACAACAAATTTTCGAAAAAAAATCACTTTTTGTGTGAATTCGATTCTGATTTGGTCGCGCTGTCAAAACCTATTCTGCGCAGCCCTTCAAGACCCGGAGACCCCTAAAATTCTCAGTTCCCATAAGGTTTACTTATCTGATATTATATTATTAAAGCCTATATAAATCTATTGTAATCAAAGGTTTAAGTTATATTATGTATTTAGTTTAGAGTTTTACGTAACCACACTTCGGGGTTTATTCTTAATCAATAATCTAGAGATTATAGATATATGGAAAATTTAGTAAATTTAATTATTATTAATTATTAAAAATATAATAATATGGCCTATGTGTATCGGCCATCCTTCTATCTATCCATAGCCCGCCTCAAACTGGTAATTTTTTTTCGCGAACTTAAGAAAATTAAATTTTTATCAATTTAATGAGGAACTCAAAATGGCCGATAAATGATAGAACATCGGCACGAATTCGAAAGATAGTACTATAATAGTAAGTTGTGGTTATTAATAATCAAATACACAAAAAAGTTCAAATATAAAATTTGGATTTAGACAAAATTTTATTAAAATATTTTCGTAAAAAGTGTCATGTACATACGTAACGCCCATATAAAGTGAATTTAAAATTACTACTATCAGTGCGGCCTTTAGGCCGCACAATCTTGGCAATTTAGTAATCTTGAGTGCTTTAAGTATAAGGTTTAAGTAAAAGCATTTTTTGGTAGGTAAAAGCAATTAGTATAAATAAATGCTAACTTTGGAGCGAATTAACCTTTATGTATAAGAAAACGCTAATAGTTTTAAACAATTTCTAGCAGTTATACAGGGTTATTTGGGAGCGAGTATTAAAATCGCGAATAGTTGAAGCATTATGCACGCGCATTACCTTCGTCGTGAAACATAGCGCGTCCGCTTTGACTTTAAAATTTAAATTTTTATGTAAAATACGAACTGCTTATTTTAATTGTAGGTTATGGCAAGTTATATAAGTAGAGCCTTTTTGCTGCATTTAATTATTATATTTTATTTTCTGTGATTATTATGTTTTCGATTTATTATTACAAAATTGTTAACGTTATTAGTGATTTTTGGAATTATTGCAAATTAATTAATAATAAAAATAGGTAGTAAAACAAAATACTTTTGTTAAAAATATAAAACTTAGTGATAGAATTCATCAATTCGTAAACAAACAATTCAATCAACGGAGCATAACATCGGAACAACCTAGAATGTAGATGTTTGAAAATTAAATCTTGTATTACTTTGTAATTAATTTAATTTAAATTTAATAAAATAATTAATTTAGGTAGCATTGTTTGGAAAGTTACTAAGTTGCAACTTGATTATAGTAGAGATTCCATAAACAAACATTCTTCATTTCTTTATAACATTAAACTTTAAATCAATTTATACAATAAATCAGTTTCGTTATAAACTAAAAAAACGCTATCACAAAATTCGAATTCTTTTAGGTTAGTAAAATATTTATTTTAATAAACGCTTATTTATGTTACATCACAAACAAAGCAGCTACGTGACAACGCCGCAATGCTGCAACTATTCGCGATTTCAATACTCGCTATTTGGGGTACAGGGTAAAAGTAAACATTTAGAACATCATATTTTGAAGTTTATCGTTTAATTTTTAAGTTTTTTATCGCAAACCTTTAAATCAAATTTTATTACAACATGATAATTGTAAGTTTTTTATTAGTAGGTACTTAAATGAAATTTTAAAAATGATCAAAACGATTTTGATATAGTCAATTCCAATAATAATGTTTATTCGTCAGATGAAAATAAGTGTTTTGCTGGTACAGACAACACAAGAATTATATTAATAATTACTCTTGTGGGTGAACATAAAATTATTTTTATTTAATTTGAAATAAACTAATTTTAAAAAATACGTACCAAATGACTGAAAAAGCTCTTTATTTGTCTAAATAAATAGAAAGAAAGTGTAATGGCAAATGGCAAATATTATGTACATTGTATAAAAATTATAGTTTTTTTTCTTAAAATATCCAATAAGAAGATGCCCCCCCCCCTAAGTTATTTAAATTTTGGAAGTGTAAGACTAGGTTTAGGAATTATAAACCAATTAAAGATTTAAAAAATGTAGGAGGTACGAGTATGTAATTAATTTAATATAATTATTTTAGAATCACTAAAAAAAACCTACATTTACAGGGTAGTACAATTTCCCAAAAGTTTTTACTATATTCCTATGATAACATCATGGGGTTCCTACAAAATTCAAGTGACGGTGCATAAAAATTCTGGATTGATTAATTCCTCGATTTTTAATTTTAATAAATTTTATTTTTACTTTAATTTTTAAATTGGAATTTCAATAAATTAAAACATTACTATAATCGTAAATTGTGCACATTTTGGTGTTTCTAAAAAACTGGTGTGGTTGCGCTATCGTATTCCGCTATATAAATCGAGAATCAATTTATTATAATTAGTTGGATATTAAAAAGCACTACTAATCCTACCTTAAAAAATTTTAAAAAACTAGTTAATAACTTTTAAATATAATTTTACCTTTATCTATAGACATTTAATGAATTAAAATAAATTTAATAATAAAAGATATACTGTACCTGCAATAAGTTAATTTCAATTTAAAATAAATTAAAATCCTTGACACAAAATATTTAAGTGCTGATGTTGATGATTTATGAATGATTTCTTATTCAATTTTACAATATTTACTTTTGATTTCACAACTGTAACAAATTTCTTGCTAATTCTCTCATTCATGTAACCACAAATTTATTCGTAAAATACTATAATGCTAAAATATACTTCATGAGGGCTCTGCCTTCTAATATTAGCTGGTGAAGGACTTGAAGATAAAAGATAAATTTAAAATGTTTAAAATATTTATGTATACCAAGTCATTTTGGTAGTAATTAAAATATATTTCATATAACCTGATTATAGTATGTTTATGGGATAATCAGCTCTAACCATTTTTTGCTTTCTGCTTTTTTAAGTATGGTTATGTTATAAAAACATACAAAAATTACTCACACTGATTGTCAATTTTTTTTTCGTAAATTGATTGAACTACCTAAAGTAAAGCTACGGATATGATTGAATAGTTTCAAAATTTTTCCATTTTATTAAGAAATTTATTGTACCAGGAGACTGTTTTAAAATTTTTTCTTATCTAAAATGCTTTTTAAATTTTTTAATTTTTTTATGTATAAAGTCTTTTCATTAAAAAAAATCAGTTTTTTATTAATTTTATTTTTAACTGTACGAAACCGGAAATTCGACAAAAACATAATAATCAAAGTCTTAGTCTTCTACATTCAACAGTCTTCAAAAACGATACAGGTAATTCTTTAGACCGTCCAGGACGAGGTCGTCTACGCACTGTCAACACTCTACAGCTTCGTAATATCATCAAATGTTGAATTTACCAAAATCCGCAAACCAAAATGCGTCATGCAGCCAGAACTCTGCAAGTAAACTGCGAAAGGCCTTAACAACTATCGGTACAAGCCCCAAAAAAGCCTATTATTTTACGACTTCAAAGATGCAAAGTGTTTTGTTCGGGGACAAAAAATATTGAAAAATTCTTGTTACCAATAAGAAGCTGTTCATAATTGAACAATGCTACAATTGTCAAAATGACCGTATCTGGATAAAACATCTCTCGAAGTAGCTCGAATTGTTGCCAGAAACCAAAAACTTAAATCTGTTATGGTTTTGGGCTAGATTTACCACCGTGGGATAGCTACCTTGCTCAAATTCATCAATAGTGAACCAAAATAAATGTATTGCTATGAAATTTTAGTAGTTCAAATCTTTGGAATTTAATCAGTCTCGGTATTTTATTATCACCTCGTATAAATCTGAAAGATATTTATTTGTAACACCCAACAATATTAAGTTAACGCTTTTGATCATTACCTATCATCAAATTTCTAAAAATTGTAAGAATTGATTTTGTTTAAATTTGCAGTGCAAAATGAACTTTTAAAACTATTTCGGTGACACGAGACCAAAGTTAATACATTTTTATCTAACTTTTAGGGGGAATGATTTTACATTTTCCGTTCTGGTTCGAATTTTAGGTGAATTTGGTGTCAATCGATAGAGTTTTGTTTGAGAACGTTTGAGACCAATTTTACCAAAAATTCGCAATGGGAGCCGACGAAATGTACCTAGGTATACAAGTATGTCAAAATGAGTATGTCAAAAGTATGAAATAAGTAAATGAATTTATAATTTGGTTCATTACGTAACAGAATCTACAGATATAATTGAAATACATACTTAGTCACAAAACATAGATTTAAATAACATTTTAGTCTCTGCAATCAAGTTTACAGATTATCATATTAGTGAGTCATACTCAAGTTACAAATATCGTTCGAATGACCATTATTAATGGGATTTATAATATTCATATTTAAATTTTTGTATTAAAGTTACTAAATTATGTTATATTTGACATCAAAACTTAATACATTAAAATGACCCCTTGGAGTGAAACTTTCGTGAAAATTTACAGAGCACCATGAGTGAAAATTGCATCAGCATCCTCAAGTAAGTACTGAGAATTCCATCTCTGAATACGTTTCGCACATTAAATCAGTTTTAATTATTTTTTTTATTTTGTGCACGTTACAAAACAATGTTAAACAATTTATTGTTAATAAACAAATTAATTTCTTTAAATGTTTAGGCTAATGGTTTACCATCTAAACTTGACCTGAGACCTGCAATTACATATATTCATTTATACTCGGTGACGTACTTAAATATTTAGATTAATTGAGCCTTTAGGCTTAACATTATTTTCTGCACAGTTATAAAAACCATGGCTAATACATAAAGTAGCTGTTTATAAGCTGGCTATTGCATTTTTATATAAAAAACGATTACCAAATTGACTTTAAGCTCCCAATTTCAAGAATCAAAATTTATAGCACAATCTGCATATTTTTCATATAATACACATATCGAATCTATAGATTAACCTGAAATATAAATTATGCTAAAGATAGTTTTTAAGCTACTAGGATTTTTTATCTTTACTTGAACTTCTATTTAATTGCACTTGCTAAAAATTAAAAAAAAAATATTATTTAAAATGTTTGGCATCTTTTGGTAATGCATATTATATCTATCTAACTATCGATCTCTTAAACGTTCTACGACGTCTTTAGATTCCTCTATTTTCAAAAAGGATATATGCATAATATAATATCTCAAAAATGTTGCTAGCACTTTGTGAGAGGACAACCGGATTTGCATGGCTTCCGAATCATAGAGACGGCCCAGGGTGCCTTACGTTAGCAGTTGATTGCGCTAAAAACCAAGGCAGTGACCGTCTCTAATATTATATTATGTATGCAATTTTCGAAGGAACATGTATATTGAGTACATCTTTAAATAAACAATATAATAAATAATAAAATCAAAGGTTGTTGGAACACACTCTCAATCCGAAACGAAAAATAATTTTAATAATTATTGCCATATATTTAATTTAAAAATTGCAATCTCATCATTAAACGAAAAAAAATAACATGAACTTGAAACAATACAGCAGCTTTTATATTTATTGTTTCACATAATACAGCAGCCTCCGCTATATTGTTTGTGATGGGATTTTAATCTCGAAAATAGTCGGCATTAATAATTATTAAAAAAACATAATAATAGTACTTTTTTATTAAATAGGAAGACGAAAATTTATTTTGTATATTTTCATTGCAAAACAAAATAAATCTGATTAAAATTACCAATCAAATAAAATTACAAAAAAACTGCAAGTAAACAATTAATTCTGTTCCGAATTAAGTTTGGTGTTACAATTTGGTTTATTAATTTATTCTAATTAAGGTTTAAGTAAAAGCATTTTTGGTAGGTAAAGCAATTAGTATAAATAAATGCTAACTTTGGAGCGAATTAACCTTTATGTATAAGAAAACGCTAATAGTTTTAAACAATTTCTAGCAGTTATACAGGGTTATTTGGGAGCGAGTATTAAAATCCCGAATAGTTGAAGCATTATGCACGCGCATTACCTTCGTCGTGAAACATAGCGCGTCCGCTTTGACTTTAAAATTTAAATTTTTATGTAAAATACGAACTGCTTATTTTAATTGTAGGTTATGGCAAGTTATATAAGTAGAGCCTTTTTGCTGCATTTAATTATTATATTTTATTTTCTGTGATTATTATGTTTTCGATTTATTATTACAAAATTGTTAACGTTATTAGTGATTTTTGGAATTATTGCAAATTAATTAATAATAAAAATAGGTAGTAAAACAAAATACTTTTGTTAAAAAATAAAACTTAGCAATAGAATTCATCAATTCGTAAACAAAAATTCAATCAACGGAGCATAACATCGGAACAACCTAGAATGTAGATGTTTGAAAATTAAATCTTGTATTACTTTGTAATTAATTTAATTTAAATTTAATAAAATAATTAATTTAGGTAGCATTGTTTGGAAAGTTACTAAGTTGCAACTTGATTATTGTAGAGATTCCATAAACAAACGTTCTTCATTTCTTTATAAAACTTTTAAGCAATTTATAGAATAAATAAGTTTGTTATAAACTAAAAAACGCTATCACAAAATTCAAATTTTTAGGTTAGTAAAATATTTATTTTAATAAACGCTTATTTATGTTACATCACAAACAAAGCAGCTACGTGGCAACGCCGCAATGTTGCAACTATTCGCGATTTCAATACTCGCTATTTGGGGTACAGGATACAGTTATACAGGGTAAAAGTAAACTTTAGAACATCATATTTTGAAGTTTATCATTTAATTTTTAAGTTTTTATCGCAAATCTTTAAATCAAATTTTATTACATGATAATTGTAAGTTTTTTAGTACTTAAATGAAATTTTAAAATGATCAAAACGATTTTGATATTAGGCCAGTCAGTAAAGGAATTGTATGTTGCAAACGGTGGTGTAGAAGATTTTATTTTTAACTTGTATAAATAGGTACAAGCATGTGAAAACAAAATGCTAACACGAGCGACCTCGGAGAACTTTTGGCAGCCAAAGAACTTCAAAATTTTAGGACTTTTTAGTTTTTGCATATAACTCCTAAACCGTGGATCCTATCAAAACATTTGTGGTTTAACAAATTAAAGAGCGTTAAATTCTGCGTCGAATGAGTACCACAACTTAATAATTTGGTCAAGTGGTATGGTCGAAAACTACGGTCAAAAACGACGATTTTTCTAATTTTGTCAAAACTGAGTTTATAGTATATGGAGTGCGCGTCCGGCACGATCGCGCTGCACTAAATTCGTTGTAACTTTTAAACTAATTAATGAAATTGAGCATTCAAAAGCTCAAATGAAAGAAGAAACATGTAGCTATTGGATTATTATATTTTCAAATATAAAAATGAATAAATATAAGAGTAGTATATGTATATAATTGGAACATACGGAGATATCCGATAAGATCGCTAAGAGCTATTATTATATATTCTAAAAAATTTTTTACATTAAATTCACTTATTTTTAAGTTTTATTAATAATATATGCTAGTTAAGTAGGTTAAATAAATTTTTTATAAAAGTTATTAACGTTTAACGTACTCTAATTTAACGAATTTTGGAGCAAAAAAATTATTTTTATTTTGTAAAATAAAAGGGTTGATTTACTTTTAACCTAAATCCTCTTAAAGTATCTTAAAGTACACATTTCAAGCTTTAAAATCGCACCTGTAGTAATCCAATAACACGATTTAAGCAAGAGTAATATGTGGTTAAAGTTAGGTATACATTTCAGATTTTATTACTTACCCAAAATTTTGAAATTTTGAAGTATACATCTTCAATACTAAATTTTGAGATTTTTTAACTTATCGGATATTTTTATACATTACTTCTAGAGTAATCTATGAAAATTTCAGATCTTTATTTTAAGAATTGTAGAAATGGTAGAGCTCTTAGCGATTTTATCGGATATCTCCGTATGTTCCAACTATATACATTTACTACTCTTATATACATTCATTTTTATACTAGAAAATATAATAGTCCAATAGCTACATGTTTCTTCTTTCATTTGAGCTTTTAAATGCTCAATTTCATTAATTAGTTTAAAAGTTACAACGAATTTAGTGCAGCGATCGATGCCGGACGCGCACTCACATATTATACGTATATCGCAGTTTTTGACAAAATTAGAAAAAATTGTCGTTTTTTGATCGTAGTTTTCGACCATACCACTTGACTAAATTATTAAGTTGTGGTACTTATTTGACGCAGAATTTAACGCTCTTAATTTGTTAAACCACAAATGTTTTGATAGGATCCACGGTTTAGAGTTATATGCAAAAACTAAAAAAGTCCTAAAATTTGAAGTTCTTTGGCTGCCAAAAGTTCTCCTGAGGTCGCCCGTGTTAGCATTTTGTTTTTCACATGCTTGTACCTATTTATACAAGTTAAAAAATAAAATCTTCTACACACCGTTTGCAACATACCACCTTATTTCGATTCTCTACTGACTGGCCTATATAGTCAATTCCAATAATAATGTTTATTCGTCAGATGAAAATAAGTGTTCTGTGGTACAGACAACACAAAAATTATATTAATAATTACTCTTGTGGGTGAACATAAAATTATTTTTATTTAATTTGAAATAAACTAATTTAAAAAAATACGTACCAAATGACTGAAAAAGCTCTTTATTTGTCTAAATAAATAATAGACAGAAAGTGTAATGGCAAATACTTATAATTATTATGTACATTGTATAAAAATTATAATTTTTTTTCTTAAAATATCCAATAAGAAGAGTACCGCCCCCCCTAAGTTATTTGGATTTTGGAAGTGTAAGACTAGGTTTAGGAATTATAAACCAATTAAAGATTTTAAAAAATGTAAGAGGTAGAGTATGTAATTAATTTGATATAGTTATTTTAGAATCACTAAAAACCTACATTTACAGGGTAGTACAATTTCCCAAAAGTTTTACTATATTCCTATAATAACATCATGGGGTTCCTACAAAATTTCAAGTGACAGTACACAAAAATTCTGGATTGATTAATTCCTCGATTTTTAATTTTAATAAATTTTATTTTTACTTTAATTTTTAAATTGGAATTTCAATAAATTAAAACATTACTATAATCGTAAATTGTGCACATTTTGGTGTTTCTAAAAAACTGGTGTGGTTGCGCTATCGTATTCCGCTGTATAAATCAAGAATCAATTTATTATAATTAGTTGGATATTAAAAAGCACTACTAATCCTACCTTAAAAAATTTTAAAAAACTAGTTAATAACTTTTAAATATAATTTTACCTGTATCTATAGACATTTAATGAATTAAAATAAATATAATAATAAAAAGATATACTCGTACCTGCAATAAGTTAATTTAAATTTAAAATAAATTAAAATCCTTGACACCAAATATTTAAGTGCTGATGTTGATGATTTATGAATGATTTCTTATTCAATTTTACAATATTTATTTTGATTTCACAACTGTAACAAATTTTCTTGCTAATTCTCTCATTCAAGTAACCACAAATTTATTCGTAAAATACTATAATGCTAAAATATACTTCAAGAGGGCTCTGCCTTCTAATATTAGCTGGTGAAGGACTTGAAGATAAAAGATAAATTGTATAAATAAATGTTTAAAACATTTATGTATACCAAGTCATTTTGGTAGCAATTAAAAAATATTTCATATAACCTGATTATAGTATGTTTATGGAGTAATCGGCTCTAACCATTTTTTTTTGGCTTTCTGTTTCTTTTGTACGGTTATGTTATAAAAATACATACAAAAATTACTCACACTGATTGTCAATTTTTTGTAAATTGATTGAACTACCTAAAGTAAAGCTACGGATATGATTGAAATCGTTTTAAAATTTGTCCATTTTATTAAGAAATTTATTGTACCAGGCGACTGTATTTAATTTTTTTTCTCTCATTTAAAATGCTTTTTAAATTTTTTAATTTTTTTATGTATAAAGTCTTTTCATTAAAAAAAATCAGTTTTCTATTAATTTTATTTTTAACTGTACGAAACTGGAAATTCGACAAAAACATAATAATCAAAGTCTTTTGTAGTCTTCTACATTCAACAGTCTTCAAAAACGATACATGTAATTCTTTAGACCGTCCAGGAAGAGGTCGTCCACGCACCGTCAACACTCCACAGCTTCGTAACATCATCAAATGTTGAATTTACCAAAATCCGCAAACCAAAATGCGTCATGCAGCCAGAAGTCTGCAAGTAAACTGCGAAAGGCCTTAACAACTATCCGTACAAGCTCCAAAAAGCTTATCATTTTACGGAAAAATAAAGGTCACACGACTTCAAAGATGCAAAGTGTTTTGTTCGGGGACAAAAAATCCTGAAAAATTCTTTTTACCAATAAAAAGCTGTTCACAATTGAACGATGCTACAGTTGTCAAAATGACCGTAGCTGGATAAAACATCTCTTGAAGAAGCTCGAATTGTTGCCGAAAGCCAAAAACTTAAATATGTTATGGTTTGGGCTAGATTTACCACCGTGGAAAGCTACCCTGCTTAAATTCATCAATAGTGAACCAAACGTAAATGTATTGCTATGAAATTTTAGTAGTTCAAATCTTTGGAATTTAATCAGTCTCGGTATTTTATTATCACCTCGTATAAATCTGAAAGATATTTATTTGTAACAGCCAATTGTTTAAATTCGCAGTGCAAAATGAAATTTTAAAACTATTTCGATGACTTCGAGACCAAAAGTAATAAATTTTTTTATCTCTGATCTTATAATCTTATAATTTGGTACAAATGTAAAAAAACTGCAGGTAAATTCAATAAATTGAAATAAAAAAACACAATATTTTAATTAACGCCTACCGGTTTCGTACGCTTCAATTGCGTACATCGTCAGGGCAGGTATACAAGTATGTCAAAATGAGTATGTCAAAAGTATGAAATAAGTAAATGAATCTATAATTTGGTTTATTACCTAACAGAATCTACAGATATAATCGAAATACATACTTAGTCACAAAAACATAGATTTAAATAACATTTTTAGTCTCTGCAATCAAGTTTGCAGATTATCATATTAGTGAGTCATACTCAAGTGACAAATATCGTTCGAATGACCATTATTAATGGCATTTATAATATTCATATTTAAATTTTTGTATTAAAGTTACTAAATTATGTTATATTTGACATCAAAACTTAATACACTAAAATGACCCCCTGGAGTGAAACTTTCGTGAAAATTTACAGAGCACCATGAGTGAAAATTGCATCAGCATCCTCAAGTAAGTACTGAGAATTCCATCTCTGAATACGTTTCGCACATTAAATCAGTTTTAATTATTTTTTTTTAATTTGTGCACGTTACAAAACAATGTTAAACAATTTATTGTTAATAAACAAATTAATTTCTTTAAATGTCTAGGCTAATGGTTTACCATCTAAACTTGACCTGAGACCTGCAATTACATATATTCATTTATACTCGGTGACGTACTTAAATATTTAGATTAATTGAGCCTTTAGGCTTAACATTATTTTCTGCACAGTTATAAAAACCATGGCTAATACATAAAGTAGCTGTTTATAAGCTGGCTATTGCATTTTTATATAAAATACGATTACCAAATTGACTTTAAGCTCCCAATTTCAAGAATCAAAATTTATAGCCAATCTGCATATTTTTCATATAATACACATATCGAATCTATAGATTAACCTGGAATGTAAATCATGCTAAAGATAGTTTTTAAGCTACTAGGATTTTTTATCTTTACTTAAACTTCTATTTAATTGTACTTGCTAAAAATTAAAAAAAGGATATTATTTAAAATTTTTGGCATTTTTGGTAATGCATATTATATGTATCTATCTAACTATCGGTTTCTTAAACGTTCTACGACGTCTTTTGATTCCTCTATTTTCAAAAGGATATACAGTAGACTCCGCTTATAACGGACCCTGTTATAAACGACATTCGGCTATAACGGACTTATCTAGCGGTCCGTTCAAACTCCTATGTGTGCCTATACAAACTTTTCTGTTATAAGAGACCCTCTATAACAGACATCTAGTAACAGACAAATTTTCACGTCCCAAACTGATTTACAACCGGCTATAACAGACACGAAGACATATTTTACGTTCAGTCCGTTGTGATACGTTATTATGCCACTTTGGGTACGGATTCGATTGCCGCTGTTGCGTCTACACCGAGATTACAGGCAGATTGGTTTAAATTACTGTTGACTGTTGATATTTTAGATCTTAATACATATTTATTTATAGAACGGGGAATCATCAAGTTTACGTGCTATATTGATAGTATTATGCTACAAAAGAACGTGATGTAATGTTGCACGGTGTTGTACGCTTAAAGATGTCACTATCTGTCAAGAAGAAACGTATTTCTAAGCTTAAAAGAGAAAACTAACATTATAAATGCCATTCAGAATGGAACCGCCCAAGCCGAAATTTGTCGTCACAAAAATTTGTCAAAACAAACCGTTTCGGCAATATGGACAAAACGTGCAAAAATACTGGAGGCTGCCGGTAACACATCACTAAATATCAAGAAAGTGCGGAATCCTCCGTCAAGACGTTGATAGCGCTTTGCTGAAGTGGTTTCGAACGCAGAGATCAATAAACAATTCAGTAAGTGGGCCCATTTTGAAAGCTAAAGCAGAAGAACTGGGAAGGTTGCTCAACAATGAAGACTTTGTGTGTTCAACGGGATGGTTAGAAAGGTTTAAGAAACGCCATGGTGTCGTATCGGGAAAAGTGTCTGGTGAGGCAGCTGATGTGGATCAAAATATGGTTTCTGATTGGGTGCGCAATGTTTGGAGTAATTTGAGACTCAGTTATAGTGATGAAGACATTTTAATTGTGACGAGACTGGACTCTTTTATAAATTAACACCTGATCGTACGTTAAAATTTAAGGGCGAAAAGTGTATTGGCGGCAAACAATCCAAATTACGTGTGACAGTTTTGGTATGTGCAAATATGAGTGGTGAAGAAAAGCGCAAGTTACTTGTGATCGGTAAATACAAAAACCCAAGATGCATGAAAACGTGCAAAGATTGCCAATCCGATATACTGCCAATAAACGTGCCTGGATGACTGCAAAAGTGTTCGAAGAGGAGCTTCAACTATGGAATGCAGAACTGCGTCGGAAAAATAGAAAAATTTTGCTTCTTCTGGACAATTGTGCCGCTCACCCACAGCTAGAATTTTCAAATATCAGTCTCATATTTCTACCACCAAATTGCACCGCATCGTTGCAGCCCATGGATCAGGGGATTATTAGATGTCTCAAATCGCATTACCGTCGACGTCTGATGGTTAAACTGCTAGAAGCGGCTGATCATGGTGAAAAATTTCAGTTGTCTCTGCTGGATGCGATACATATGGTGGCGCAATCTTGGGACATGGTATCCAGCAACACCATTAGAAACTGTTTCAAGCATTCAGGTATTGCTAGCAGAAGCTATGATTTTGAAGACGAAGATGAAGTACCTTTAACAGAATGGTTGCAACTGAATAAGGAAGATAACGTGGACGAAATAGATCTACCCTTGAGCGCTTGGCTGAAAAAGTACGTGTCGGAAAATGCCGCAGATAATTTTCCACACCTGGATAGTTTTGCTGATGTAGACGATGATTTAGTAACATCTGAAACTCCTTCAGACATGGAAATCGTCAGCGAAGTATTACATCAGAATCAGGATGAGCGGCAAAGTGACAGTGGGAGTGATTCCGAACCTGAAAACTCGATTCCAGATCGCAGTGACGCATCGCGTGCAATGAAACTTACGCTTTGTTATTTAGAGTCGCTAGACAATGTTGATGACAAAATCTATAATGCCGGGATAACAATTTATAACTTTTTAGAAAGTCAAAAACCAGTGGCAAAAAGACAAACTACAATTACGGAGTATTTCATGTAATCCAGTTTTTAATTTAATTTAGATTTATTAAGAATGTATAAATATATTTCTGTTAACCTTTTTGACAGTATTTCAGTTATTAAACGTTTTTCGAACCATCTTCCTTTTTTTGTTTAACTACTCCTATAATGGACATCGGCTATAACAGACTCAAATAAGGTTCCCTAGAGAGTCCGTTATAACCGGAGTATACTGTATCTCAAAAATGTTGCTAGCACTTTGTGAAAAGACAACCGGATTTGCATGCCTTCCGAAGCATAGAGACGGCCATACAAAGTGAACCTCACCCGGATACGAACCAGGGTGCCTTACGTTAGCAGTTGATTGCGCTAACAACCAGGCCAGTGACCGTCTCTAATATTATATTATGTATGCAATTTCGAAGGAACATGTATATTGAGTACATCTTTAAATAAACAAGATAATAAAGAATAAAATCAAAGGTTGTTGGAACACACCCCAATCCGAAACGAAAATAATTTTAATAATTATTGCCATATATTTAATTTAAAATTGCAATCTCATCATTAAACGAAAAAATAACATGAACTTGAAACAATACAGCAGCTTTTATATTTATTGTTTCACATAATACAGCAGCCTCCACTATATTGTTTGTGATGGGATTTTAATCTCGAAAATAGTCGGCATTAATAATTATTAAAAAACATAATAATAGTACTTTTTTATTAAATAGGAAGACGAAAATTTATTTTGTATATTTTCATTGCAAAACAAAATAAATAAAATTACCAATAAAATTGATTAAAATTACAAAAAAACTGCAAGTAAACAATTAATTCTGTTCCGAATTAAGTTTGGTGTTACAATTTCGTGTGTATATTACATTTCAATTCCGTTACAAAGGAATTTAACATTTTTATTGTTGATTATTACTTAGTCACGAAAATATCATTGTCGTCTGCAACACAAAAGCATTTTTTTAAATAGTTCGAGTAGGTATCGAAATTGACCAAGTATTTATTATAAAATTATTATTACATTACACGATTTATAAAAATTTAAGGAGCGTTTGCCATGACATTTACAATTTAATAATTGTTAATTTTAGAGAGGAACTTCCCATAAGAAGAGCAATTAATCAGTATACTTTTAAAATCGCTCTCTTTCCTCAAGACGACCTCGCATTTTTTGTTTGCCGTAGATGCCATCGTGAAATTAAATATTTATCTAATTATGCAGAGAAGACCAAGGTCGGCCCAAGGGGTAGGCATAATATGCTACAGCCTGGAGCTCCAATTTTTTTGAGAAACGCCAAATGTTATGCTTAAACAATAAACAGTAATTGAATTTGACTTTTGTTCCTAATTTAAAAACATTTTTCCGTGTGTTTTCAAATGCATTCCTTTTTTTATGTACATACATTACGCACCTAACTACACCATTCTCTTAGAAGGTAGGGAATATTTATTATTATTTATTTAAAAAACTGACTTTACCATCCAAGCAAATTGTTAGCCTCAGGCGCCGTTTAACCACGAGCCAGTATTGAAGAAGAAAGTAGAAATATGCCGTGGCAGCAGTCAAAGCGATGCTACTGCTTCCACTTCTCAAGCAACGGAGAGTTCTAATTATTCTGACACTGTGCAATCAAAAGCAGACTGAAACACTTCGGATTGCAATAATTATTCTAACATCAACGATTGTGTATCCTGACGGATACCAACTGGGTTATATTAACAAAATACAACCACATAGAAATGTGAACCCCCGGTTCTATATTAGCAATCCTTTTTGCTAAACTAATTTTTATATTTTTAAATTAACGACTACAATCTCGTGATATATTTTTTAGGCTTTCGTCCGTCCGTTCATCTGTATAATTCAATTAAGGGCCAATTAAGTGATTTCCATTTCAAATGTCGTCATTTGGCCTCCGTCATCCTGTATAAGAAGAGTTAACTCTTAGATCATCTTAATCCGAGCTTTAAATTCGGCAATTGGTTGATAATAATTTACAATCCAACTAATCACCGAACTTGAATCACGAATCAGCGCAAACCGAAAATAAACTTCTGTTATAGAACTGACCCTTAGTTGCATTATGTGGACGGACTCATGAATACATTAACAAGATTCAAAAAACCCAACAAACCAAATAAAATTAATGAAGATCAGAAAGAACCATGGAGGCTTTTCAAATGTTTCTGAAATTATTTCATTGGACGTATTTCGGATTGGTATTTTGGAAAAGGGCAAAAGAGTGAAATATTTATGTAAAAACTGCACTTACAAAATGCAAATTTATAATAACAATCGAAAAAATGAAGGAATAATAGCTAATTTCGTAGGTCATGATAAACTAGGAAGAAAACGTAAAGTTTGAAACAAACCGATGCAGTAGTTTTCGATATATCGTGGTCAACAATTTTAAAAGTGTCATGTCAAGAATATCGCGAATATAAAATATTAATATAAAACTTATATGTATTGAATCAATAAAGATCATGCTGATTTAGCATACTAACGAATAGTAATCAAATTTTTGCATTTTAAATCAGATTATCAGGGTATCTGTTACTACTAACAGAAAATTATAAATTTAATATAATAATATTAATTGTAAATGTTTATTAACTTGTGAAATTATATGTTGAATGAAATATTTTAAAATTTACAAGTTTAATGAAATTTGAAAATTTTCAACTATATTTAGTTAGATTGCACAAGTGGTTTCATAATCCATTTTCATTCATTTAGGATAGTTTAGCTGATGAATTCTTGAAAAGACGAAACCACTTATGCGCAACGGAGTCCTAGACTAAATGTAATTTGAAAATTTTCAAATTTCATTGAACTTGTAATTATTAAATAATTTAATTGAACATATAATTATTATATTACTTATATTTATTATATTACTAATTATTATATTATTTTATATTATTATATTACTTCTGAAAATTATTTTAATTTAAATCAGAAAGGTAAATATCGAGGGGTTAACCGCTGGTGAAATTTTTTGTACACATCTCATGAAGTACATGAAATCTCATGTGAAGTACATAAAGTAATGGTAAAATACATGAAGTACGTGTAAAGTAGGTAAAATAGGATTCAAGACAAATCAAATTAAAAAATGGCAACACAACAAAAAATAAATTTAAGACAATCAATTACAAGAAGTGTTTTAAGTAAAACATTTTTTAAATCTTTATTTTTTCGGAAAATTCTAAAAAGAAACAGTATCAATCACAGCATCAGTTAATAAACATCAATCCCCTTCCATTGCGAATTTTTAATTCAAAAAGTCTAAATCTATTGTGCATTCTTTATTTTGGGTTGGACCTTTTTGCTTTTGAATTATTTAAAAATTAGCTGGGTGGGAGACCTGTTAGCTCCTCCCAATTTTGAAAATAATCTTAATATTCGTTGGTGCTTGATTGTACATAATTTATTTTCTTTATCCTTTTTACCTCCCTTAAGGATTTCTCATAATTTAAAAAATTAAAACGGTAGCTGAGAGTTTCTACTAAATTTTCAAACTTTTAATATGTTTGCCTGCATTGTAATATTTGGGTACTGAAGGGTGTTTCACATCCCCTGGATTGAATAATTTATTTTTTTATCAGAAGTAAACTAAAGATCTCCCGTTGCAGAGGCACTGGAGGGTGTTCTACGCCCTCCTCCCCGGATTAAGTAGTTTATTTTATATCAGAAGTAAACTAATGATCTCCGTTCCAAAGCACTGGAGGGTGTTCCACACCCAGACCCCGGTTTAAATAATTTATTTTTATTAAAAGTGAATTAAATATATAATTAAATTATATATATAATGATATTAATGATATCCCCAAGCTTTTTAAAATTTGTTATATCTCTGAAACGAGAAATCTTCAGTTTACTTTTGATAAAAAATAAACTACTCAATCCGGGGGGTCCTGGGGGTGTGGAACACCCTCCAGTACTCTGTCAACGAGAGATCCTCAGTTTACTTCTGATTAAAAATAAACTACTCAATCCGGGGGGTTTGGGGAGTGTGGAAGATTCTCCAGAGCTTCTGCAACGGGAGATCTTTAGTTTACTTCTGATAAAAAATAAACAACTCGATCCGGGGGGTCTGGGGGGTGTGGAACACCCTCCAGTGCACACATTTTGGAATAAAGAAATTGAAGAACATGTAGAACCCCCTGGACCTCCGGATCAAGTAGTTTATTTTTTATCAGAAGTAAACTGAAGCTCTCTTGTTGCAAAGGCACTGAAGGGTGTTCTACACCCCCTGGATTAAGTAGTTTATTTTATATCAGAAGTAAACTCAAGATTTCCCGTTCCAAAGGCATTAGAGGGTGATTCACATTTCCCAGACCCCCCGGTTTAAATAATTTATTTTTATTAAAAGTGAATTAAATATTTAAGCATATCTCGAGTTTATTAAAATTAGCTATGGCCAAGTAAATGTGTTTAATTCGTAATCTGACAATTAATTATAAACTGCGTAATTATAAATTCCGTACACTCCTGGGGAGTAGTAGGGATCTCTGCAACGGGAGGTCTTTAGTTTATCTCTGATAAAAAATAAACTACTTAATCCGGGGGTCTGGGGATGTGGAACACCTTTAAGTGCCTCGGCAATGGGAAATCTTCAGTTTACTTATGATAAAAAATATACTACTAGATCTGGGGGGTCTGGGGAAACACCCTCTAGCGCACTAATTTTGGAATCTCGGTAAGTTTCTAAAATACTGATGAAGTACGTGAAATACAATGAAGTACGTGCAGTACCGTGAATTATTGATGGAGTACAGTGAATTACTGGTGAAATACGTAAATTCCCGTGAATTATATGAAGTAAAAAGAAGTATGGAGAATTATTATGAAGTACGTGAAGTTAATTGTACACGATTTCCTCTAGCGGTTGACCCCTCGGTAAATATATAGAATCTTAAAAACTTTGGTTATCCGAGTTCCACCTTGTTTTATAATAATAAAAAGCAAACATGAGTTCTAAGGGGTCGGCACTTGAAGTTTTATCAACTTTATGCTGCTGTAGCAACCAAACGGCTAATAACAGCGCGCTAATGTGTTGGCATGTGTCAGTCTGTTATATTGTTTACAAGCCTAGGGAAGCATATTATCGTTTTACGTCGCAGTTAAAAAAAATTATCGGAGTGATATTCAAACGCAAAACAGTGTTATTGCTTTGTATTTGGCTGAAAAATTACAACCAGCCATTGTTAATGAGCTAGGACAATGTGAACAAAATGTTGGGATAAGATAAACTGGGTCAAAAAACTTCTTGAAAGTGGTAAATTGGGCCAAAGACGAATTCCATTGAAATTTTAAAACTGGTAAACTGGGTCAAAGACAAATTTAAATAAAATTTTTGAAATGGTAAACTGGGTCAAGAACAAAATTTTAAGAAATTAAACTTTTTAGTTGGTAATAAAAAAATTATTTTTTATTAAGTTTTTTTAAATATAATTTTACTATCCGCAATTTTTGGCCTAGTTTATCACTTTGATAATTTTTGTTGAAAGCACCTTTAGCTCAGTTTACCATTTTCCGAATTTGGCTCAGTTTACCGTTAGCCCAGTTTACCGTCACCCAAAATGTGTGTGTATCGGACTATTTACACATTACAATGATACTGATATGATCAAAAAACGCTATAGAGGTGGACATCCAAAAACAGCAACATTGACATAAATGGCTCGAAAGGTGAAGGCTAGAATTCAACGTAATCCACGACAAAGTGCAGTTCAATTGGCGAAAAATCTCAATGTGTCGGCATGTCAGTTCGCCTAGCAAGAGGAAAGGTGTTAAAACACTTATACGTTGGTGGCGAACTTGAAAATTTGGTCTTTTCAGATGAAAACATTTTTACGGTTGAGTCATATGTAAACAAACAAAACGATAGTGTATGGTTACACTGCAAATCAATAAAAACTTTAGACCAGCGAGTTGCTCTGCAAAATCAAGCATCTGCATCGGTGATGGTTTGAGTCGCGGTAACTGCCACAGGACGCTCACCACTCGTTTTCATTGACAGGGCGTAAAGGTAAATCAAGGAATAACCTTGAAAAGATTTTGAACGATGTTTTGTTACCTTGGGCACGTAAACAATTTGGTAGAAACTATTGGACGTTTCAACAAAACTCGGTACCATCCCATAAAGTCCGTGAAATCCAACGTTTTTTTACAAAGAAAAATTCCCAGCTTCATTTCTTCACAACAATGGCCACCATTTTCCCCGGATTTCAACCCATTGGATTTTTCCACATGGTTCATCCTGGAAGCCAAAGTATTATCTGAAAATTATGAGACGGTCCACGCCTTAAAGATTGCTCTTCGCCGAGAATGGGACAAAATACCATCAGACTACATTTTTGAAGGCTACTTCGACAGACTCAATGCTATTATCCGAGCTAAAGGTGGCTACATCAAACGATAACATATTTTTTTTTAATTTAAAATGTTTTTACGATAATATACTGAAGTTTTTAAATAAAAAAACTTCAAAATTGACAAAACCACTGCATTTTTAATTGGTAACACTTCGCCTGTATATTCTTAACCTTTTGTTGTACTTGATACTTTCAAAAATAAATAGTTAATCTGAAATAATCGACTAATAACTATTGCAAAATGTAATGAAGTTTTTTTTCTTTTAGTGCACCGATGACACAAAATTTTCCTGTGATGGTAGACCTCAAGGATACTACGCTGATGTTAGCTCTGGATGCCAAGTACTAATAAAAACAACTTAACAAACACTTTTAAACTAAATGTATTCCAGATATACCACATGTGCGATGGCATAGGAAGGCAGTTCAGTTATTCTTGTCCCAATGCAACGTTGTTTCAACAGAGAATGTTAATATGTGACCACTGGTATATGGTAAATTGCAGTAAATCAGAACCAGATTTTGCAGCTAATCTACTTATTGGGCAACGTAATAAACCATTTGTAGAGGATTCTGAAAAGCATCCTTACCACAGGACGCCTAGACCAAATTTATCCATTGATTCTAATACCACAGAATTTAACATAATATATCGCAACATGAGATCTCATTCAGTGTCCAATCTTAATCTAGTTGGTATAGAATCCGATGAAGAAAATAATGGATCATCATCTAAACAACCGTTGTATTCACCCCCTACCCATTGGTTTACAGAATATTCAAATGATACTACAACTCCTAATGCTTTAGAGAAGCAATATTATTCAAAAACGCAAAAAAATCATAAAAACTCTCAAGTAGTCAACGAAACTCCTAATATTAAAACATTAAATAAAAGTAATAAATTAAAAGTTAAACTAGTGCAACCTCTTCGTTCTAAATTTTCAAATTATCAAAAACCCGAACCAAATAAAAACGATGAAATAACTACAGTTTATAATAAAAATCCTCTTCAGACCAAATTGGCTTCCATGAAAAATTTATATAATTTACGTTTTAATTCTGAAAAGCAAAATTCTAATCATAAGTTAAAGTATCAATCGACACCTACAGAAAAAAACAAAAATAAAGACACATTGCGCGATACGCAATTAGAAGAGATTCGAAAACTATTTTTCATTCCCGACTATGAATTTCCTTGGAATCGGATTACAGACCTGGATATGATAACGGACCTTCTTCGTTCCAAGTTTAATCTAAATCATTATTTACCATAATATTAGTGGTAAAATTGAGCTCAGTACCTACATAATTTATTAAATTATGTAAAATCAATATATTTTTAAATAATTTAAAAACGAATTTAATGTATAAACTCTTATTCCATCGATCTTCAATTGGAAAACTCTGTTTGCGTTATATAACTTATGTTATATAACTCATATGTTCCAGTATAACTAATATGTTCCAATATTTTGAAACAAAGATGCTCAGATAAAGAGAGCCAATGCAGAACATTGTAATTTGGATTATATTCCGAGGATATCCAATTCCTTTAATAAATTAAGATTTATATTTTACTTAAGATTAGTGCGTTAATACCTCGTGGTACTTCACAGTCGATTACTGCAAAAATATGTGGGTAAAACATTAACGTCTGTTAAGATGTGTTTCACTAGAAAATACTTATCTCAAAAACGGCTAGACGGATCGGCTTAAATTTTTTTGAAGAACATTATAAAACAGCATAGAAAACGCAATAAGCTATTTGTTACCAAAATGGCGGCAAAACAAGTAGTATACCTTCCCGGCGGACACCCTGTAGTTTACGTTAAAATCTGTAGTTTTCACAAACTTTTGTATAAAATTTGATGTCTATATATATAAAATGAATTGTTGTTCGTTAGTCTCGCTAAAACTCGAGAACGACTGGGCCGATTGGCTAATTTTGGTTTTGAATTATTTGTGGAAGTCCAGGGAAGGTTTAAACGGTTTAACCGGGACCGAAAAGCTTAATTTAAAAAAAAAGTGAAAAATTGCGGACGCGCATGAATGGAACGAGATTCCCATCGCCAATACCTGTAATTGATATATGGTAATTTTACGTTGGTATATTCACATTCAGTACCTACACTATTATAAGTGATTTCATTTCGTAAAAATAAATCAAGTTATAGCAACCAAAGGACAACGGGAAGCAAGACTGTAAACCGTTCTGAAATACTGGAGAAGAAAAACTCGGGTAAAGCCGGGTATCCAGCCCGACGCTTCTGAAAGCGTTTCTAAAACGCTTTAGCAACGGGAAACAAGATTTTCCGTCGAGAAGAAAACCCCAGGCGAAGTAGGATATCCGGAAAAATCAAAATACTTCACACAAAGGCAAAGTATTTTAATTTTAGGAGACCCGGCAAAGCCGGGTATCCAGCTAGTTTTGACATATAATAGGTATTTTTTTAAATATAAAAATATGAAAGAGCTTATTGTGTTTCCTAAGATGCTTTATACATGATCTAAAAATTTTAAGTTAATCCGTCAAACCGTTTTTGAGATGAGTATTTTCTAGCGAAATCCCAACGTTAATTCTATAATATTCCAAAGAATTACATCAATAATTAACACTACATTAATTTATTTATTTTCTCGCCAATTGGTAAGTATTTTCTAGCAAACAGTAAGCCATGTGGATAACTTTGTAAATGGCCGAAAAATAAATTTGAATCGCAAACAATCATATTCATTTTGTATTTTTGCTAAAAATACTATAAACAGCGAGAAACATGTGTAAATAAATACTATATTATAAATATTTTTTTTATAGTGTCACGTAATTAATTACATATTATCTAGTATATCTTAAAATGTAGAACAATATAAGTACGTACATAAATTATTAATATTATTAAGTAAATTAAGCTTAGTAGACATTATTGTGTAATATTATTCTGATATATTTATAAATTATATTATTATAAACCAAAATATAAATAGGTATAGTACATGTTACACTTATGACGTATGACCTACATAATATTGTGGCAGTATATAACATAATATAATATTATATAGAAAAAAATACTGCAATATTTAATATCTCTATTGTCGGAATTGATATTTTAAGTATAACTTAAAATTGACCAATACTTAAGTACTGCGGTGCAATTGGGAATTAGAAACCCATCTTATTAATATTGACTTTAACGCAAAAAAAAATTTTTAATTATAATAACTAAACTTTAAAGAAGTACAAATTTTCATACGACCTACTTCCGATGTCAAAGAAAAATAAAACTAAAATCAATTGCCTATGTTAGCAACATTTATTTCTGTTTTCAAAAAGAATAAAAATCAATTTTCGATAAAAAGTGAGGGGATTTTATTGTAAAGATTTTGAAAACAAATTGTAAATTTGATTATTAATTTGTAAAAACTATTTCTATTACAAAAATTTTTTTGTTATTTTAAATGTTTATTTGAATTGTGACCACTAAATAGTTTGCAGTGAATCTAAAAAGTAAAATTTAGTTAAAAATTTAAAAAAATTCAACAAAAGCATCATTAAAATTAATTTGGACCATAGCAGTATACTTGTCATTTGTTCTTTACATAGTGCATAAGTAAATGTGGTATAAAGTACTGTGACCATATATTTTGAACAAATATAATTATATAATTTATATTTCATGTAGAAAGCAACTTCAGTTTTACCCTGCAAGACCATATTATATTTAATAGCTTTTACAGTTTTAAAAGTACAAAATAAAAATAAAGGACCTTGGTCCTGGTAATCAAAATCCATGCAAATTAATTAAACACCTACCTCTAGCCGGTATAGAACTAAGAAGAATTTTTAAATTATGAAATTTGCTTGATATATAATATTAAATATTTTAAATTTTATTGTTATAAGCTTTTTAATATTACAATTTTAATTTCAATATTATTTATTATTTTAGATTCAGAATAATTATTAATTATGTACTTTTTATGTGATAAAACTACAATATTTACATTATTTATTTATATAATCTACTATCCTTGAGACAAATTAAAATCTGAATTTAATATCTGAATTTTTCGCTAAAATATTATACAAGTTATAAAATTTATTTAGGTTTTAACTTTAAAATTTCTGATCACGTTACACAAATTTTAATTTGTCACAACTATAAAGATATACAGGGTGGTCAACTAAGGAATTCCGATTTAAAAGAGAAATAAAACAAAAACTTTCAAGTCAATTTTAATTTTTTTTTTTACAAATAATGTTCAGCTCTTTGGAAATTCATTTCTTAAAAATTACGCTCTCCAAATGTCCACCGTTTTTCTGCTGGCACTCTTCGAGTCGAACCCCGAAATTTAGAAAACACGTCGCAAAGTTTCTGGAACCATGGCTTGATTTTCCTTCAACGCAATTAGAGTGCGGGGATTGTTGCGGTAGACTACACTTTTGAGGTATCCCCATAAGTAAAAGTCGCAAGGTGTCAAGTCCGGGCTTCTGGGGGGCCATGGAAGGTCTCCACGCCGAGAAATCGGTTCACCATTTCATTGGCGTAATCAAGGCGTTGTTGATGGTCCCCTGGCTTTAATTCCTGCACTAATTGGATCTTGTAGGGGTGCATGTGTAAATCTTTATGAAGAATGTTTATCAATGACGATCTCTTCACATTTAGAGCGGCCGCGCGCCGGCGTGTCGAGAGGCCCGGTTGGTTGCGAACAGATGCTCTCACTCGCTCTACGTTTGCATCGTTTCTCACAGACCGTCGACGGTTTATCACTCGCTGGGGCAATGTCGAACCAGTTTCTTCGAATGTTCTGACCCATTTCCGAATGAGTTGAGCACTCGGACATTGGTTAAGATTGTGCAAAGCATAATGTGCACGAAAACGACGACGCACAATAATGCAAGAATTTTGATTTTGGTAATAAGCGCGCACACAGAACGAACGCTCCTTACCCGTCCAGCGAACCATGGCGACTGAATTTCCATGAGCCCCTCCTTCGTTTAAGACCAACTCCACTTTCTATTCCTATTCAAAACAATTTTAGAGCGCTTGTAAATCGAAATTCTTAGTTGACCACCCAGTATCATCTACCTATTGTCGGTATTGTCGTTTTGTATAGTAAAATACTTAGTATACCTGCTTTGATTGTACAATAATATACTAGATACATAATATAATATAATATATATAATAAACTGTTTTTTAAGAAAACAACATTTTCGTCTGCACAATATCTATTAAAATTAAAATTGATGGCCAACATGATTATCAGTATCACAAACAGCGTACAAAAAATAAAATTAAAATTAAAAAAAAATAAATTTAATATTTAATTTCTACAGTTGATCAGCTGCCTCAGTAGATGATATATAGTGTATGTACCTAGTGTATGTACCTAATCTATGTAGGGTAATTTATTGACACTATTTTACTACACTTGTAAATTTCACCTTGTTTAAAATACAATTGAATTTTTAAAAAATCTGAAAAACTATTTAAAAATGCAAAACATAGTTATTGGCAGGTCAAGACAAAAATCGGCTTATCTACAAATATTATAGTTTTGGTCATAGTAATTCCAATAGGATTGTATTATTTAATAGAAAGTACAAAGTTTTATTCACCTAATAAAAGAATAACTTTTTTTACTACTAAAGTTTCACAATACATCGTACAAGCTACAAATGCAGTAGGTACTACTAATAATAATGTATAATAAATTGCTTTTGTGAATCCACGCATGAAATGTTACCTAATATAAGATAATAAAAAACTCATCAAAAGATTAATTTCCATAAAGAGTTCATTAAGTCCATCTAATTACTTTAACATTAAACAAATATAAGGAAATATGCCGATAACTGTCTGGGTGCCGACATTTGTACCTTTTACTCTACGTAGCTATACAAAATGTACTATAAATATGTATATTTTGAATCATGAGAGCTACTAAAATCTGCTAAAGATGTTAAAACTCTCAAGAAGTCTGCATTTTGCATGCAACTTTATTTGAAGTTATAAATTAAAAAGTTCATAGACAGCAGCGCCAAAATTTGAATTTGAAGAAATTAGAAAAATTAATTAAAACAAAATTTTAAATAATTTTAAAAATTTTAGAAATGCAAAAAAGACAAACATAATCATCCTGAATTATAATTGAAAGAAAATATAGTTGAGGTGATAGCAGTTATCAGTAGAAACATAGAAACATTCACAGATCATTCAAACATCGTCAAATGAAAAAATAACCAACAAAAATTATAATTTCTACAACTTACTGGATGACCTAGGTTTCGTTCTTATCCACAAAGTGAAATTGAACTCCTGAGACCCAGATAGTTTTTGTTTGCTATTTTTTTCATTCAATGATTTGCTGAATGCGACTCTACTTTTTTAAATGTTTACGTTGGTAGTGTGTTGTGAAAAGGTGTCTACTTATTAGATTTTCATTGGCCTATCCTCAACTATATTTTCTTTTTAATTAAAAAGAGACGGTCATTGGCATGGTTGTTAGCGCGATGAACTGCTAAGGTAGAACTCCGGTTCGCATCCGGTGGAGTTCGCTTTGAATGCCGTCTCCGTGCTTCGGAAGGCACGTAAAGATGGTGGTCCTCTCACAAGATGCTTGCAACATCTTTGAGATATTAATTGCTGTAGTACCCTCTTGAGGGGACGGTAAACGACCTTGGGTGTATCCTTACATAAGGAAGCCCGAAATATATATATTAAAAGTTCATTTTAATTTCATTAGTTTTTTTATTAATTTTATAAAAGTTAAAATGTCAGTTCAAAAATAATGTATTTCATGTAAACAAAAAAAGAAAGTCTTCGCAAAATTTAGCGATAATATACGCCATTTTATTTTAAGAAATTAATTTTTCGAAACCTATCGGTTTAAGTTTTTACGTATAGGTATTGCAAGTATACGAAATTTGTAGCTTCAATGGAAAATAGCTTGGAATACAATTTTGTGCACCTTATTGACAATTCAACGTTTGGCTAACGTTTTTCAATTCAAACTTAAAATGGCGAGTTTTTGAAACAAAATCGAGTGGCGCCAAAATAATTAAACTTGAAGTAGCAAAAAATGTAAAAATCGAACGGCAACCTACCTAAGCTTTTTTACCAAAACGCAAGTGTAAAATTAGAATGGATGGATTAGAATGGAAAGAATAAATGGTAAAGTAAAAGAGCCAGGTTGGAGGAAAGAAAAAACTGCCGCTTTTATAAAATTTGATCCGCTACGACTAATTTTGAAAAATCAGATTTCAATGCAATTTTTTTAAGCACCGAACAAAGATGATTAAGATGGCCCCGCAGTCCTAATTATAAAAATAAATTATTCTGAAACTATTTGGCCGATTCCATTGATTTTATGAACTAGTAAATCTCTATCAAATTATTGATTTGAAGAAAAAATTTTATGTATCTTTCATACATTGTATATTTTACATACATAAAACTGCGAGCAATCCAAATCAGTTTGACTTATCGTCATTTTAGTTATGTTATCATTCGGGCATTATTAACACTTTCCAACGAGGAAACGATAAAAAATTGCCGAAAATTTTCACTAAAGTGTTGACCAAAGGCAACGCTTTCACCAAGCATTCCTGCTACCAAGTACTGAATTTGCGACTACGAAATACAAATTCATCTGTTAAGCATTAGTAAATACTAAATACAGCAGGATAGCGGGATTCATACACGGGTCGACTAAGAAGCGTGAGTTGTGGTTCGAACCCTGCTCGCGTTAGATGCATACACTGCTGTGATCAAAAAGTCCAATATTAATCTCTTGATTATGGGAAAGGCAACGAGAAACCACCCCATGAATTATACTCTTTGGTAAGTTGGTATTGGCTTCGGCCAAATCAAATCGCCAATGTCCAGGAGACCGAATATGGTACATGAAAGAAAAAGATATACTAAATACTTATCTAATCCGGATGTAGAAGTATTTTAATTGCTTATGCAAAATAAAATACACTCTGGTAAATACGTAGGTGTAAAAATACAACGGTGTAGAAATGTTAAGCAAAATAGTGGGAACTGTGCATGAATATCCCTAGTAATAATATTTATTTTTAATATTTCAATATTTACTCGTATCATTTTTATTATTTTGACTATAAAGACAATATTATTTTATTTTTATTTTCTGTATATTTATAGATAAGCAGAATATATTATACATAAGCATAAGACGCAGAAAATGCCGTCAAAAATGCACCAGCACCTGTTCTAAGCACTGGTCACATTAGTGCCTGGTGCCAGCCGCTGCTTGCTGGTGCTACTGCCAGTCGTCGATCAGCTTGGTGTGACCACAAAATTAACCGCTGTCATTGGTTGATCAGTGCACTGGTGCCTATAGTATTTTGTTATTTAATTATTGCTAGAGGACGTCTATTAATTACGTAAGGTGTTTTTCTTTAAATTTGAACCCTCCTTTCTCTTAGTGAAATTTGGTAAGATGTGGTAGGACCTTCTTCCTCCTCCTCCTCACGTGAGATTTACCCTACAATTTTTACCACACTGAGAACCAATAATTTTTTTCTTCAGTTATAATAATGTAATTCTCTAAATTGCAAAGTTGACGTAAGATTTTCATTGGCACCCCCTTAAATGAGATTTGGTGATATTTTGCCGGACCTCCTCCTCATTTTTAGCTCACGTAATTAATGGACAAAATAAAATTAAAAAAATTTTTTAAAGATATTGCTTTTATAAAAACAGTTGTGGCATATTTAGGGGTGGGTAAGAAGGCAATTGCTCCCCCTGCCCAAAGTTGACTTGGATTGTATCCCTGAAGCTCTCCGTAATAAAATAATGTTTATCGCGTTGTTTTAAAATTTAAATAAGTTCAAGTTTGAAAAAAATTTTGAATTCCTTTTAGGTTTGTGATTTTTGAAATTTGTCAATTATCTCTTTACTAACGACGCGCATGAATGGATTAACAAAAATCTGAGAAATAATCCGGTTTGTCTCCCTCTATAGGCATTTTTAAATAAGCTACTGTAAACTTAAACAGTCATTACTCTACCGGTTTTCATTGTAAATATGCATTACAATAGTATCTTAAAATAATAAAAACAATTTTCAAAAACGGTGTATTAAAAACTATAATTAAAATTTTATTTTTCTATTACAAATTCGAGAAGAGACTTTTTATTTGCGCGGTCGGACTGTAATATTGAGTTTATTATACTTAAAGGAGGGGGGGGGAGAACCACAATGTAACGACACCATACTCTTTGGAATAATTGTTCTAGTTCCACTAGATATTTTTACCGCCGCCGTACTCACTTTAGCTCACTCTCAAATAAATCTGCTTATTTATATTTTTAACTTTAGCCAGTAAAACCTAACAAATCTTTATTTTAGTGTGAGAGTGGAGGGATCTAAACGCATTCCCAAGCCCCAGTTTGAGCTTTGAAAATTACAGTATAACATAGGTACGTTACCATAATATACCGAATATTAATTACAAAAATGTATTAATAATGAATAATTTATCGATCCGTTAATACAAGTATAAAGTAAACTCCCTCCATCAACAATATGCGTGTTATTGGGGGCTACGCAGAGAGAAAAAATTGTGAAGTAAAATTTTTATTTTTAATTTCTAACATATTTTTATTTTTTTCGTCAATAACGAAAAAACTCAGAAATGTAAGACAAGAAAGAACTTGAGAAGGATTCGACGATTTCGTATTTTAGAGGGGGGGGGTTAAACTTTTATCTATCCTGATATAAGAAGGGGAGAGATTGTTCAAAACATTGTTCATTGAGAGATTGTTCAATTTTCCAGTAGTCGGCCAGATAGGACGAGAGGATGCACTTTTGGCGTACGCACACTGTAATGTGCCATATTATTATTTAATGTTTTAAAAATGTCGGTAAAAATAACTAGCCAATAGAAAATGCCCATTGAACCAACAGATTAATAAAAATCAATTGCAAGTCTTGACAGTTTGTAAAAAGTCATAAACTGAATTGAAAAAACGTTAATAATTGTGAATTTAGGTGAATATTTTACAATATTATTGTGTGTGGATATAATTCTTTCAAATAAATTTTAGCACATAGAAATTCGAACGCACTCTGTAACTTAATAATGCGCGCGTTTCTGTCAATTTTTTAGCCTTCAAGAGTTCATAATCAGAAGGTAAAGAAAGATGTGTTGTTATGTTGTGCACAAAATCTAAAATTAATTAATCGTCAAATTATAAGGCCATTTTTTGTTATTATGTTGTGCATAGTTTAATAAATTATTTTGTAAGTTTTTTTTGCTGGAATTTTGATCAAATATTTCGTAAGGTATCCTCGTTTAGTTGAAAATATTTGAGGCATTAAAATTTGTGTGCATCGAATTTTTTACTCAATTAGACATAGGTACCTAGGACCCGAAATATGTTATTTTCGTCAAAATTGTAGCTAAAGTTTTTGCATTCGTTCCGTTTTGTTTAATTTTTTTAACAAATAACATTTGCTTTGTAATTATGTCAAAAATATTAATGAAGTGGTTTGTGGGTGCAATCGTCAAATTTTTAGCATAATAATTAACAATTTTTAAACGGTTTTTTTTACAAAGTAATATTTTTGAAAATTTGTTTTAGTTCTTATATTCATTGAAGAAATAAAAATGGTGTCAACTCGATTAATGTCGACTGTTGGAAATAGTTCCGGTGATAGTTATGGACATACGCAAGTGCCTGGTCCATCAAAACTTTCACGCAATAATCTTCACCAAACTACCCTCATACCATTCACTTCAAGCGATATTAATATTGCTCACAAGTCAACCTCTACAGTACAAATTAACCTACTCGATTTACCTACTGAAATTATCGAAAAGATTTTAAGTTTTGTGAATTTCAAATCTGTCTGTAATACACGCCTTGTAAGTATTAAATTTTATACATTGCTATTATTGATTTTCAAATTTACTATATTTTAACATAATAACACAAGAATTTTAACAAAATTGCTTCAATTATCTATTCAATATTTAATAATATTGAAAAGTTTACATTATCGTTACCATTTTTTAAATTTTTAAATTACTTTTTGAATATTCATGCATTGTAAGTAATATTCACTCTGGAGAATATTGTAAGGTATGCTATGGTCGAACGAAAAAAATTATTAATTTTACATTGTGTGAGGCTCATTATGAATAATTCTAGGGCAATTTGATTAAAATTACTTGAATTACAATGTCAACATTTTATTTATTTTTGAACAATGTATCTTGTTCAGCTTCAGAATTTTACTAAAAATATACATCGTGAAGTAATTACCTGTTAACTAACATCCAAAATTTCTACATAATGAATAAAAAATGAATTGCAAATGATGAGGTGTACTGTTGGTGAAATACCAGTTTTCATGGCAATATCATTTGAAAACATATGCTTTGTATATTCCTACAACACCTTTCATTTTTGGACTATAATTAGTTATAAGTATTTGTAATTTTTGAATCTATTAACTCTCCTCAAAGAAGTCGAGTAGATGTCTATAAGGTTCGATTATACCAAATACTTGCATATGGGAAATGATTATAATACACAAAATAGTTTGTTTTTTAATTGTATTTGTATATTATAGATTATTGCAAGATTTTTTATTTAAAAGATCGATGCATCCACATAATTTACTTCTAAAAAGTAATCCTATTACTGGGAGTCATGGTCTTGATTATTATTTTTATATATTTTTTTATTTAAATTCAATATTGTTTATCCATGTGATTGATTCCTACAAACCTGGGCGATTGCCCTTGAGCTTTATTGATTGTCATGATAAAGCATAGTTTAACTAGAATCGCATGCCATTAATGGTATTATTATAGGTATTTCAACTTTTAACTGAAGTCTGTGTGGCAACTTGCCAGATGGATTTTACTTTTACACCATCTTGTAATGTCTACAGAATCCCAAGTCATGAGTATGTACTTTTCACACCTGAAAATTTACTAATGCTCGATTTCTTCACTCATAGTTATCTTCAAGTTAGCGAACTTTAGGTTATATTGACGAAATAACCAATCGGGCGACAACAAAACAAATCAATCATTTGATTGGTTATTTCGTCAATTTGACCTGAAGTTCGCTAACTTGAAGATAACTATGAGTGAAGAAATCGGGCATAAAAATATTTTCATTGATCAGTACTGTAACCAAGCGGGCCAACTGCTAGGGTGCGCAGCACCCCTCCACAAAGTAACTCAAAAAACCTTTTTACTCAGTTTGGCATTATTCTAAGAAAAAATTTGAGTAGTATGTTTTTCGTAACCTTAAGTTTTTCGATTCATGGAAGTGTTTCTTTAGCTTCTAGCACTTTCATGGGAATTAAATTTTAAAACTTTCTGGGGGACCCCTTTTTTTTACTGTAAGTTAGAGCAATGAAGAATACCCTCTTCTGCCTTGAAGACGTCAAGTTCTGCACTTTTTTCTACTCTCCTGGCAATTTTATCAGTCATAATAAATAACCCAGTTGCTTTTATGAGTTATGTTGACGTTGTTGGACGCTATCAATTTTTAATTTAGGCAGTAAATTCTTTTTTTAATATTTTTTTTATGTTGTTTTGTTGTGCTAGCTATAAAATATAACTACAGACATAATCGAATAATGTATTCTAAAAATTTCGTTGTTTTTCAAAGAATTTATTCTATAAATTTAAACAAAATTAATGATAATGGCCCTCAGTATTTTTGATCTTAACTACCACACTAATTTACAAAAAATTAAAAATTGACATGTCGTAGGAATCATGATACAACAATATATTTTATTCTCAAACAACATTTGGGTTTTTTGTGAACCAGTTCGTGACAAGCACAAGAACAAGTTTATTACAGTACTTAGTAATTACATTAGAAAGATTTAGTAATAATAAATTAAAAAAAAATACAAGATTTGTTAATATTCTAAACAATTCTTCTTTTTTTAAGAAGATTGTTATTTAATTTTGAAGATTTAAAAATTTTCTCACAATGTGGCACGTTTCCAAAATAGCAGCTTTCTGCATTACACTAAATAATTTTGATGTAAGGTCTAAACGGGCCAAATGGGTTTTAAACTTGAGATACCCCACCTGTAGTAGATATAACAATAGGCACACACACGATTTTTTTTGTAGTTGCCAAACAGCCATCATTTCCATTATCAGTGCCTCGTATTTTCTGATTTTTTCATTTGCGGTGATCAAAATATTTTTCGATAGAGGCACTGCAATATCAATCATGACTGCTTGTTTATCATGTTTGTTTATAATTATTATTGTATCATGAGTAGGAATAATATAACTTGGCACCTACGCCATTGTGTGTCAGCACTACCATTGGTTATTAACGAAAAACTGTTATTGGTTAGGGTAGTATGACGTAGGTGCCAAGTTAAAAAAATCTTGCTAAAGAAGATAGATTTTTTGTGATTTTGAGAAAAATATTTTTGATTTTTACTGGTCTTAAAAAGAAATCATTTTTAGATTTGAGCATTGTTCCAAAAGACAAGAGTATTCCACACTAAAAGAATACTTTTTTGCTCTTTGTATTTCCTTATTTACTACAAAATGTAGTTTGCAATAATCAAACGTAAACAACAATAAAGCAAACATTACAATAACTACTTAGTTTGTCACAGACACATTCCCTAACCCGGTCTAAGCAGTTGTTGGGTCCTACATCCAGCAGTCGAGAAAAACTTCTTCTTCTTAAATTAGGACTAGGTCCTGTAATATCCAACAGTAACATCAACAAAGATTCGAAGCTACTGCTGGTTCTGTGAGCATATTATTTGTTTTACATCTGAAGTAGTTTGCTAGACTTGGCTTCAGATGTGCCTGTTACCCTATATTATTGTTGATGATGGCAATTCATTAACATAGGAGGACCACCGGCTTTACGTGCCTTCCGAAGCACGGGGACGGTCATAGATAGAAAGAGAGTCAGAAAGAAAATTTTCCTTTGTAGACTCCTCCCGGGTTTGAACCGAAGATTCAAGGAATGGTTTGTTAGATTATTTTGTAAATAATTATAGCTTTGATGATTTTTTAAAAATCATTTTGTCTCGAAGATACAAGGTTATAAAGTTCAAGTAAGAAATAATAATTATTTTTTACATTATTTATATATATTTCGGGCTTCTTTTTGCAAGGATACAACTTACGTCGTTTCCTCATTCCCCAAGAGGGTACTCGAGCATTTAATACTTCAAAGATGTTGCTAGCACCTTGTGAGAGGACCACCGTCTTTACGTACCTTTCGAAGCACGGAGATGACCATACAAAGTGATCCTCTATCCGGATTCGAACCGGGGCGCCTTATGTTAGCAGTTGATCGTGCTAACAACCAGGCCAATGGCCGTCTCTTCTTACATTATTTCAGGCATTCAATTATTGAATGTCTTGATCAGAGGTGGGCATGCATGAGGTCAATGAGAGCCACATTTTGGGTTTTCATACCAGGTGTTCATTTCAAAAGTAGGCAGTTGAAATAACTTTTGTTTTCGAGTTAAATAAAAGGAGAAAAACACGCTGATTTAGATGTCTAGGAGAACGTTCATTACTATTTGAATTTTAACTTTAACTCTCTCCTCACCAGTTACCCTACTTCAAAATTTAAATAGCACCCCCTACCTTGCGATACATCATTTTAAAGGTAGAAAAATCTTCTTTTATCATCTATAAAAAAATGAATTTAGTGGACCTGTTTATAAGTTGGAGGTAAAAATTGAAAGATAAAACAAAATAAATTTTATTCGGGAATTATTAAAACTCATGAAATAAAATTTTCTAAATGTTTTCTATTATTGGCCACACAATAATACAACCCATATTAGAACTTTTTGCGGACTTTCTGGATTAATACGCTTACATTCTTGGGTTAACCCATTTGCCAGTTCTTGGAGATTTAAGGGAAGAGTTTTGTAATCTACCGTTTACGAAGGGGAAAAAATCAAATGGAGTTAAATCAGGAGATCTCGCCGGCCATTCTATTGAACCTCTCCTACCAATTCATTTGCCAGAAAATTATTTATTTTTTAATAGATATGATTCATTTGTCAGGTCAGATATTGTTCAATAAAAATTGGCCCAATAGTGTCATTTCCAAGTATACCAGTCCATACATTGACCTTTTGAGCATACTTCGTAATTTTGATCTTCTCGAAACACGTACGGAATTTTTATTATCCCAATAGCTACAATTATTGTGTTTATTGACAAATTCGTTCAGGTTTCCTTCAATACAAATATGCCTAATATTATCATTTCCAAGTATACTAGCCCACACATTAACATTTTGAGAATTCTCTTGATTCAAGAAATAAATTAATATTTTGTGCCAAATTGAGGTCATCTTGAATTCTCTAATGCCCAATTTCTTCACTCCTTCAATCTCGTCTTCAAGTTAACGAACCTCGAGTTAAATTAACGAAATAACCAATCAGGTGATGGATTTATTTGTTTTCTTGTCGTCTGATTGGTTATTTTGTCAGTTTAACCTGAAGTTCGCTAACTTGAAGATAACTATGAGTGAAGAAATCGGACATAAGTTTGCAAAACTCCATTTTTTTTTCGAAATAGTCTTCAAAAAACAAGAATGTTTTATAACTACATGTTCATTTTCCAGCAAATTAGTCTCTTGGTCACTCCATGGTACTGCGATACTCTGAGATGTTGAAATTGTTGTCACTAGGGAAAAAGTAAGATCTTGAAGTATAAATTATTATTCCAACATCTAATTTGTTTTTAATCGACCCTGCCATAGCCTTCTGCTACGGTAGTGGACCTTCTGGAGAAGATATTGTAAGTTTAAAACAGCATGGTGGGTTTCCGCCTGTCTCGGTTTATATTAATCTTCCTTGAATATTAATAGGGTCTTTACATGCCTAGCAGCTTAAGGCCGGTATTCTGTAACTTGTCCCTTACGTAAAGGTCCTTTAAAAAATGATAAAACTTAGTTTACACGCAAAATTTTGACATATTTTACATGGAAACCAAGCTTTTCCTTTAGTTAAAGGATCCTTTCGTAAGGGATTACTTATAGAATACCGACCTAAGTAAGTATTAAATAGATTGTTTTAGTATCCTAGGTGAAAGTGGAGTGCACATGTGTATCACTGCTAAAGTGATTTTGATACAAATAAAATTATTTCTTGTTTCATCTTTCAATTTTTACCTCTAACTCATAAACGGATCCACTAAATCCAATTTTGTTTATCGTGGATGAACGAGAATATTTTGAACCTTTAAAATCATGTATAACAATGTAGGGGGTGTTAGTAAAAATTTCGAAGTATGAGAAGGTGGGTGGGGGGGGGGTTAAACTTAAAATTCAAATTATATTGGTTTTTCCTCGTCCCTCTTGTCATCTAAAATGACGTTTTTTCTTTTCTCAAATTTACTCAAAAACAAATGTTATGTATTTCGATCGACTACTTTAAAAATGAACACCCGCTACATTATAAAGAGCCACATCGGTTACATAGTATTAAAGGTACGACTTACTTCACTTATTTAGTCAGTGTTCACTGTAAACAACAGTTTACTGTAGTCGGTGAAAACAGTTGTAGAGTAGAGTAAAACTTTATTCAACAATATTCAACAACAATAACAACATCAATTCAAAATGTTACATAAAAACAAATATAAAAGTGATTTAATGTAGTCTTATTTGCTGAAAAGGCGAAGATCAGCAGAGACACTGTTTTTCATCTTAACCTTTGATTATCGGTGTAGTCGATTTCTATAGGATTTTCCAAAGTCATCCACCTTGTAAAATACCTGATTTATTAGGTATTCGCGAATAACCTTCTTGAAATGTTTATCCTCCAGCGACCTAACAGACGTTGGCAGCTTATTGAATAGCTTTGGAGCATAGTATAAGGTTGAGTTCCTTGATTTTGAAAGTCTAAGGTATGTGTTGCAGATGTTCGTATTTCTTCGGGTATCGTGATCATGAATGGAGTTGACCGAAATATAATTATCTAAGTTTTTTTGCGTATACCAAACATTCTAATATATAGAGCGATGGTATAGTAAGAATATTTAGTTCTTTATATTTGTCTCGGACATCTGCACGATAACTCATATTCTCTACCACTCTTATGGCTCGACGCTGTTGTTTTAAATATTCTTTCTGCATAGTTTGTGTGACCCCATACCAATAAAGCATAGCTTGCGATGGACTGCGGATGGACTGTGAAATAATAATGGAAAAAGTAATTAAAATATTCAATGGTAAACCCACTTAACTCAACACAGAGCCGCATTTGTCCACCTCTGGTCTAGATGTCAAACTAATTAATAATTAATATAATTTGATTATATTATAAATATTAAAATAATAATAAATTTAAAAAAAAAACAAAGGGAGTTTTGAAAAATCATTAAAATTAAGCCAACGAACTATTTTTTGAGTTTTTGCTGTATATTTATTTAATAAACTCTGTATATTCTTTTTTTTATTATCAATTTGAGATCAGTTCCTCAAACTACACCTCTCTTTCCCAACAGCATCGCATTTGTTTTTTTTCATATTATATTATACAACTGGCTCTTAAAATGTACTTATTGAATAATTTTTTACATAGGCAGCCATTTTATGTTTATTGTTATGTATAAATTTTTGGATGGTTGATCGAGGCAGAGAAGGTACAAAAACCAAGACGGTACAATCTAAGCTTTCAAGTAAAATGAAATGTGCAATAGTCAAATTTTAGAAACTAACAAATTGAATTAAATTTGCTTATTGTATCTACCTATAATTATTACATAATTGCTTTTATTTATCTATTATGAACAACCCTCACAATTTGTTTTCCTTAATTTGTGAGCAAATATAAACTAAACTAATATAATGTGCTTAATTTGTAGGTATGCCGCACTATGGATATAATTTGTGGTCAAATTCTAAATTCGACATTTTTGAAGTTACAAACGCAAATGTTGAATCGCTTTCATGCCATTAAAAGCAAAATGCCTCGGAGAGAATCTGCACGTAGGAATCACCATTTAGCTTGTGAAAGTGATATAATCGAAACTTTACACATGAGACTGACCCTTCTACAGATGTCATTTGGAAAGCATATTGAGCGAAAACACTGCTGTTTTTTCCTGGCGAAATACTCGACGAGGTTTACAACATTTTGAATTATATAAAGATTACTCCCAAACTTGCCCGTCCTTACAAGGTCACCGATGAGCTTTTTGATTTGTCCACAATGGCTATGGAGTATTTCAAAGAAAAAATTGAACCTGATTTGCCCGAGATTGCATACTTTGGTACAGATTTCCTAGATTTTACAGGGAGGTTTTCTTGTAAGTTCATACTTATTGCTTTGTTTATATACAATCGCTTGACTATTAATTCAATTGTAAAAGTAAATGTTAAAAAGTTATTATTAACATTTGAAAGTTTGATAGTTTCAGTTTACTTTTCTCAATATGACGTGCACTTTATTTATTTAGTGAAACTCAATAATTTTATTATGAAAGATGTATGAACAAACTAAAGAATACCAACATTTTTAAAGTTTCACAATTTATATTTTTGATATAAATATAATTTATTTGTTATTTTTATAGCCACCAACAATGGTAAATATATGGCGTTAGATTCTTCTCCTTTAAGTTCTGAAGAAGTTAAAGAAATCGACAACCCTTCGTGCAGCAGTTTAGATTCGCCCAGCTTGGTGGAACCATTACCACAATCAAATATGGTTTTACGGAAAAGAATTAGAAAAATTAAACAAGGTTTGAAGCGTTATAATAGTCAATTGTCTTTATTGCGACAAGATTTGCGTACATGCAAACGAAAAACTTCAGAGCAACAAAAACAAATTTCTGAACAACAGAAACAATTGGCAGAACAACAAAAACAAACTTTGGAGTATGCGGCCAGATTAGATGAATATGATAAAAAGAATGAAGAAATTTCGCGGAAATTTAGTACAATGCTTCAAGAATTGAATAAATGCAAGACAGAATTACAATATTGTCGTTCAAAATCACCTGCAACTACGCCATCTTGTTCCGGGTGTGGCAACATAATCAGACCATCAATTGAAGATCTTCAACCATTAATTAATCAAGGAATAGTTCTTGACGGATTGGGTTTAAATCCATCAGAAGAATGCAATTTTATGCCAATAGCCAGTACCAGTGCGGAAAATCAAGCTTGCATAACTAATGCTGAGGTGGAATTGATCAACAAAAATCACGATGATGATGATGCAATTGATTCTGAAAGCAACAACTTAAATAGTAATGGCAAAGGCACAAAAAGAAAATTAAACGAAACTCCAGCGACGTCAAATTGTACAACAACTAAGAGGCAGTTACAAAAAGGAAGATCTAAAAGAATTAAAGTATAGATTATGCAATACTAATCATAATTTAAGAAATAATAATAATAATAATCCTGCATTCAAGAAAAAGGTGTAATTCATAAGATATGATCTTCGAGTTAAGAGATTTTGTTGTGCTAGCAGATATTCAATTGTTTATTATAATCTGGTAATAATCTAAGTACTTTTATGCATTGTTTTAATAGATTGGATATGTGTATATATTTTGATTTTAAACAAACCGACCACCGCAAATACATAGTTTATATAAATTTGAAATACTTTTTTTAAATGTTAATTTTTGTAAGTTTGGTTGTCTTGATAATGTTATTTTCAGAAATATTAAATTTTAGAAACATGTGCATATCTTACTTGGAAAAATCAATAAATAGACTGCCTTAAAAATTTACATCTGTGTACATAGTTTGTACTGTTTTTGAAAACTTCACTAACTTAACCGTACTACTTGTTATAAATTGCTTAACTATTTATCAACTTTAATGTTTAAAGTTGTTAATATATTTTAGTTTAATTGTAAGTTTGTTTTACATCGTATCGCTATATTCATTTTAATAATCAATATAATGTGAATATTATTTTTAAAGCTCTTTGTAGGTGAATTAACACCAAACAATAAATTTTGGTTCAATAATTTTTATTTTTTATAAAACTTAAAAGTTATAACTTGTGAGCATTCTATAAATTGGTTAGCGCAACTTATTCCGTTTGTGTACTGGTCGTGAAGACGTATGGAGCGTAAAGAGTGATACAGTCAAACCTGTTTTTATGCGGTGTTTTTTGTGTGGAATATCAAAAAATTCCCTCAAATGCATAGTGTAAATAATAATAAATGAAATATTTTTTCATGGTCTCCATCCCCGCACAAAAACAGGTTTGAGTGTGGACGTATTTTACGAAGTGAATTTATAGAATTGTGTAACTGCGTAAGCATCCAAAGAAAACTAGTTTTAATGGTTATCAATCCATTTTTCTAGTGTTGAATCGGTATATTCATGATACAACTAACATGCAGTATATTCAATATTATGCCTCACATCTAACATTTGTAATTTATGTAAATAATGTTTAGAAGAACAGAATTAAACCTCATTTTTATTATAACGTCAAAATGTTTAGTGAGAAATAAATTCCCCTCAATTATACATAACCTACAGTTATCTTCAAATCCAGTTTCATTGCCTGCAAAAACTGTTCCAAAAGGTGTACCGTTATATTAGCTTTGCCTTCATACACTTTCTGTTAAAAAATCAACATCGGAGGAAATTCCACTAGCAGTTGAGTGAAGTAACGCAGTCTCCAGAGTTTCACTGAAGTAAAACGCGGAAAATGTTTTCTACTTATTAATAATACGTAATATTTTTAATTATTATTATGTTTTAACGTTCAAAATTGGGATTACTGAGTTTTTATTCATCTTTTGGTATTTTCTTCAAAATCCGTATAGCTAATCTTCACCAACTGCCCGAGTTTTATGGAGAAATGTCTGGGGGATTTTAATAATCTTAGATGTTTTGTGCTAATACTATAGTTCATTCAGTCTATACACCCAAAATCTAGAAGATGAACTATTAATTTATCATCTTACCCAAATGAATTGTAGCCATTTGGTTTCTTAGAATCACTTGTTCATTTAAGGTATTTAATTTTTTTTTCTTTTATACCTATGTCGCATCGTTTTGCGGACACTATTGATTAACCAAAAATTATTTGCTGTTTTGGACAGCACACCATATTTAACTTCTTCTAATGTATTTTTCAACACAACGAGTTGATGACTGCCAGCATCAACAAAGAAAAGGGTTACAGGCACATTCCCCAACCCGGCCTTAGCAACCGTGGGGTCTTAATGCTTAAACCTCTCTCTTAGAGAAAGAGGCTTCAGTCCTGCTGGGCTGAAAGATGAAGAATATATTTTACATAATGTAGATGAGTTAGATTCAGATTTACTATTTTACGAAAAAGAATCGGGAAAAATGAAGACAGTCGTGACCTAGCGCTTTAGTGTATTCAGACCGTCTTCTGCTCTAACACGTTCGGCAAGCGTAGCTGCCGAAACTCTCAGGAGAACCAAACCAACCCTTGAGAATAGTGTTTTTCAACCTTCTTGAATACGCGACCCTTTTACTAGTAAAAAAATTCTGCCGAGCACCCCCCCGTTGTCATTTATTAGTAAGCAATGACTAGTAATAAAAGCGTGCTCGTTGCGAAATTAAAATCAATAATTCCAAATGTCTCGTGAACACACCTTGCTTTCTTCAAGAAGTGATCAAACTTGCGAACTGTATTAAAGGTAAATCTTTTGTGAAGACATAGATTTACTTCATCAAAATCTCCTTCATCACACAGAGATCAGGTGGCTATCTAAAGGAAAGGTATTGACACGAATTCTGCAACTAAAAGCTGAATTGTTAGTGTTTTTGCAAGATGCTAAATCTGAATATACAAATTATTTATGTGATCCTGTTCGCTATTTAAACATTTATTGCTGATATTTTTAACCACTTAAATATTTTGAACAAAAGCTTCCAAGGAGAGAAGGAAACGTTTCAACGGCCAAGGATAAAATCAAAGGATTCACCTTGCAAAACTTTGTTTGTAGTCAACGTCTCGACAAAAAATAATGTTTAATTCTTTCCTGCGTTCAGAATATTTTTGAATAAATTGCAATGGATCAATCGTTGATAGTAAGTTCTCACATTGCTTGCATGACACAGAGATTGCATAGTTTGGAAGAGAAACTATTAAGTTACTTTCCAGTATTGGACTCTGAAGCTGATAGTGAGCTTAGATGGATACTAAATCCTTTTTTGGATATGTCAGTAAAATTGACTGATTTGGCCACAAAGATGAAAAAAGATCTGCTGACGGCATGCTTAAAATGGAATTCAATTCGCAAAACATTGACGTTTTCTGGATGAGGAGAAAAGAAGATCATCCAAAGCTAGCAAGGAAACTTTGAAATTATTAGTGCCATTTGCCACTTCCTACCTACGCAAACCAACGTTTTCTTCAATAGTGAACATGAAAACTAAGAAAAGAAATAGGCTCCAGATAATGTTTTGATTATTTGCGTCTCAAAAATAGAATCACGATTTGACAAATTATTAAGAAATAAACAGGCGCAGACTTCTTACTGAACTTGTCTTTTTATTATTTTTATAATAAATTTACAATTTATTTTTATTTAAAATTTAAAAAATTAATTATATTTTACGTGGCTAGCGACCACGACCCCTTGAACAAGACTTTGCGACCCCTCTGGGGGGTCGCGATCAACAGGTTGAAAAACACTGCTTTAGAGAGAGGTTTAGGGGGAATGGGGAGGTCTAGGAATAAACGAATACGGCTGGCTGAGAAGATTTTACAATAGATCACCATCTTTTGATATAATAATTTAAGGATATATTTTGAACACAACAATCAGCAAGAAAACGTAAAAAAAGGAAATGCAATTAGTAAAATCAGGATTTTCCCAGTTCTAAGGCATTCCAATTTGAAGTGAAGTTTTTCCAATCCATTTTAAAAGGCTTTGTAGCGATTTTTGAACCACTTTACCACGTTTTTGTGAAATTTGTTTGTTTTCCTAGTTCTATATTATGTATAACGTACATGTAATATATCATTTCCAAAGGGGTCAACTACATTTCCCACGCTATTTTACAATTTTGGAATATTATTGAATTTTATTTTGATTTTTTTGTATAATATTTTTAGGTGGTTTCAGAAAATGGAATTTGAAATAAAGAAAAAATCACCTGAAAAATTACTTAAAAAAATAGAATCGTCAACACTGACCCACCGCGGGTGTTTATTCTTTTCTCCACTAGCCCATCAATGTCTGCAAAAAAGTAATCGAAAAATGGGCCAAATACTATGACGATCTCTTAAATAAATAGAAGGGAAAAGAGCTAGGAAAAAACTCTTTGGTGATGTACTATGTCAGAGAACAAGTTAATAGTAATGAAAGAGCTCTAAGTGAAGAAAAGATTTGGAAATAATCTTCTTCATCGTTTGCTTCTTGTCAGAAGCGTCGTGACCATGCTTGGCCGAAGCCAAGATGAATTTTCATGGGAGTATAATTTATGGGGTGGTTTCCCGTTGCCTTCCCCATGGTCCACAGATTGATATTGGACCACTTTGATCACAGCAGTGTATTCGACTCGACTAGAACTCGAACCGCGGTCTACCGCTTTGGAAATAATATCAAATCTAAAAATAACAGCAGTGATAAAATATAGTAGAAGGAAACTACATGAATTGATAGTGATTCAAGAGATCTGGAGAAGTGAAGATATGCCTGAGTCATGTAATACAGCACTGATATTCCCAATGCACAAGAAGGGGAACAAAACGGAATGTAAAACTCTTGTGGCATGGTATTATACTTAATGTGCTGTAAAAAATCCTAACCACTCGCATAAAAAATAAGTTGTGAACTTGCACCGAATAGATAATAGGAGAGTGGGTATCCATCATATAGATCAAATATATTCTTTATGGGAGATACAAGCTACAAGTTATAAATATCGCTTGATCGCATACGTATACTGTTCCTTGACTTTAAGCAAGCTTATGATGTTGTCATAAAACAGGAACTGTACGAAGCCATATATGACTTGGAGATCCCAGTAAAACTGATACACCTGATAAAAATGACGCCGGACGGAATTCAAAGCTTTGTCTCTGAAAGAGCGATGAGAGAAGCAAACCTAAATAGAAGTGGTACGATCTACAGACTGAATCATCAATGCCAGGATTTTGAAGAGAACTTGGCAATATTGACAAGAACTAAACGCGAATTCCTGGAAATCGTGGAAAGACTACCGATGCGAAAGCAAAAAAGATTGGTCTGGAAGTAGACGAAGAAGAAAAACAAAATATATAACTGGGGATGGCAAAAACCATTTAGTGCGGAACAAGCATTACATCATAAGTTAAATGGACCGGAAGAAATGTTTAAATTCGAGGAAATAACGTTTTTTACTTATTTATAAAGCTCTTACACGGAGCTCATTTGCAATGAAATCAATATTAAGTAGTAAGATCTTTACAAACACATTGAAACTAAGAATAATAAGATCTACCGTTACATACACGTGCAAAGTAGAGAAAGCAGGGACAAGCGAAGTTAGAAGCGTGGGAGAGAAAGATTCTGATCGATAAAAGATTTACGAAGGTAACGAAGTTAATGGACAATGAAAAACTCGAATAACCACAGTTATTGGGCTTCTATACAGCTACCATTCTGGGTTATAATTAAATAATATTTTGTAATAATTTTTTATTTAAATTTATAATTTTTTGTTAGTACTAACAGAGACCCTGATAATCTGATTTAAATTGCTCAACTTTCAGAACAGGAATATGGTTATTCTTTGTTAATCTGCTAAGTCATCATACCTGATTATTCTTCATTTTTGCATTGGTAACATACATTTTCTTCTTCTTCTTCTGCACGTTTTAGGTTTAATTTTACCCGTTACGTTACCTCTAGTCAATCCATCATTTTTTGCAGTGTATACCACGTGGATGTAAAATTGAATTAAGTTTGAGTTTGAAATAAGTTTCGAATTTATTTTATTTTTTTGAATTTTGGAATTATCAGTGACTTTTTACCAGTGACGCGCACGAATGGATTAATTAAAATTTAAAAATAATTTGCTTTGCTCTTCCAAATGCATTTTTTAAATACGCCACTGATTTTTTGGGTTTACCGACGTTACGTTTTCCCATTGTTCTGTATTGAAAGAAAAAGCATACTTACATTTTCTATTATAAGAAAATTATGTTGCATTTTGCTGTATTGGTATGTTCATTTATTATCAGACGAAAAAAGTGTGCGACCAATAAAATAATCGCATAAACATTTGAAAAGCGTTCATAACTCTGTCTGATCTCAATTAATATTTTTTTGTTTTTTTTTTAATCTTGCTAATTCATTCACGCGTCCATCCGTCCATCCACATTATTAAACTAAGGACCATACAACCATTTGTTTAACAAAAGCTTATCTTCGGGTTACGCTGGTTTGTGATTCAAGTTCGGTGAATATTTTATTATTAAATTATCAACCAATCGCCAAATTCAAACTTCGGATTAACGTGATTCGAGAGTGAATTCCTGTTATATGATGGGCCCTTAATTGAAATATGCGAACGGAACAAAGCCAAAACATAAGGTTTCTTCATATACTGCGCATAGAAGCCTAAAAGAAATTGGGAACTAGGAAAACTCTACGGTGAACAGAACAAGTGGGTTTTGTGAAGACCCAGGCAGAGATTAAGTTGATTCGGATAACAATGATCTCGTAACAATGAGCAAAACAAAAGCTCCCGAAGATGGTATGGCAAACGGAATTTGGAAGTATGAGAAAAATAGAAAATCCAATGAATAGATGGGAAAAAAAGCAAGAGACAGTAAGCAGTGGAATCATGTAGGTAATTAAGCAAGCATCTGCCTTCTAGACCCCGTGGTGCTGTAAAATAATAAGAAGAAAGAAAAAACGGCGAACGCCGCTATTCCCAATAAATTTTCAAGATTTGAAGAAGGGTCGAGAACGTTAACACGAATTGTTTTCCCGGGGTGATTTTACAAAAGTTTATTTATAATTAGTTAGAGAATGTTAATACGAGTGGAATGTACTATGGATGATTATTTCCAATAATAACGCTAAAAATCGATTTTAAAAATCACGAAATCCGGGAAAATTTTCATTCTGTTGGCGGGACGTGTGCTATGCTTGGGTTGAATCTGACTAGTGGTGGGGATATACCAGTCGCTTACTGAGATCCGCCATATTTTTCGAATTGAAGTTGGAGTTGAGTGATGTTTTTAGTAAGTAAAGCGCCTGTCTCGGTTTTGACAGCGCAATTACGTTAAGAATGGAATTCACTCTAAAAAATTATTTTCTTCAAAATACTTCATAAAACCACACAATTCCATGTTTTATTCAAATAACAGTACACATATGTGACGGCTGCATCAAAAATGTGATAAAATACGTAATTTTAAGTAAAATTGCTACAAAAATTTTAAATGGGCGGGGCTTGAGGTTCAAATTTCATTATACCATTTCTATAGGGAATTCGCAAATTTTCGACTTCGTGTTCTCCTACTCTGCCCAAATTTTTATCTAAAGTCTATAAAATTTTCATAAAACCATAAGATGCGATGTCGTCAAATATGTTACCTTGATATATAAAAACACAAAGTTTTTTTATAATCTTACTGAGACGAACGCCGCTATTTACAACGCTCGAAGGCGTTCTTTTCGGGATATCTACAAATATTAAAATTAGAATTCTAGAACTATTCTCTTATTAGTGAAATATTTTGGCTAACTAAAAATTATGAGCAGTCAATCGAGTTCCTCACGAATCGGCTGCATATCAAATCGAGTTCCACTGTATTCACTGTCTAGAAGGACATGGCGCCCGAAAGGCCGTCTAACCTCTAGTTATTATATAAAGTTAATGGGTTAATTTAATATATTTTTCTTTATCATATGTAATATGAGAAAATATTGTTTTCGTGCAGAAAAAAAATTTAAGATTTTGATGGATTTACACTTTTGAGGTCCCTGAGTAAAATAAGACCATTTCCAAAAATGTCTGTGTGTGTGTGTGTGTGTTGTGTGTGTGTGGTCAAATTTTGTGTGCGACCTACAGCAAAAACTAATAGGAATTTTAAACAAAATTTTGGATTTTGTATCCTTATGTTGAGACTTATAGCTGATTAGATTTTGGCTAAAATTGATTCAGGGAACTATTTTTTTATTTTTTAAATTTTATTATTTAATATTAGTTTTAATTAATATTTCAAAAACTAATAAGAATTTCAAAACAAAATTTAGGATTTAGCATACTTATGTCTAGATTTAGAACTGATTAAATTTTAGTTAAAATTGTTTTATGAAAACTATTGTTTTTTATTTTTTTAAGTTTTATTATTTAATATTAGTCTTTATTTAATATTTTAAAAACTAACAGAATTTTCAAAACCAAATTTGATATTTCTTATCTTTATAGCTGGAGTTAAAGTTATTTAAATTTTGGTTAAAATTGGTTCATGGGAACTATTTTTGTTAATTTTTTTTAATCTTATTTTTAATATTAGTTTTTAATTAATATTTCGAAAAGTAATACGAATTTCTAAACTAAATTTAGGTTTTCGCATATTTTAATCGATATTTAGAACTGATTAAATTTTAGTTAAAATTTGTTTATAAAAACAATATTATATTGTTTTTATTATTTTAAATTTTATTATTTAATATTAGTCTTTATTTAATATTTTAAAAACTAATGAGAATTTCAAAACCAAAGTTATATTTTATTGTTACATAACACCTGTTATTATATTTTAATTTCCGACCTCTTCTAATCGCGCGTAAGCACCCTCATTGGTGATTAAACAAAAGTAGTTAACGTTATTGGTTAGGTTAGTATGACGTAGTGTCACGTCAAAAATATCTTACTATAGTATATTACAAATCTTTAACAAACCGGAAAGTTTCTTTCATATTTTTGGCATTTTTCAGGAAATTCTCATCTCACTAGTAACTTATCAGTTATTATTTATATCAGATGTTCTATTTTTAATTATTGGCATATTTTCGATTTGGTGGTAGATGTTCAAGACTCGAGAGCCAGTTAAAAAGATAACGACTCTTAATCAAATTTAACGTTCCGTTTCTGAATACAATTTCGCTGTTATCAAAAATTAAACAGTTTTGATCTTGATATTCTTCTTTTTTTGATTTGTTTTTAAGGGCAACAATTTTTCGTATTTTACGGGATCTTATAATTCTTATCTGCCACTTTATCCAAGAGCGGTCATCCAGGTAACTAATGTCTTTACCAAATACGTATTATGTTATTTGAGGTAATTTTCTAGAAATGGAAAGTTACCTTTTTCTTCCATAGAAATATAATGTATGATCTCTTCTGACGCGATCGAATAATATGTCGCCCATATATTTGGCACGTTATTTGAGAAACCTCTTGGAGAGGCTTCAAGAAATATACCAAAATTAAAAATATTACTATTTTTGGTCAAGAGCAAACTCTAGGGGGGTGGGCTTTATAAAATTGTAAATGGTAAAATTTGGAAAATTCAAATTTGTCCATAGAACATCATTTAATATTTTAAGATTTCCATGCTTAATTTTTTAAGCTGTGAAGGAGATTTGGCCCCTATAGCCGCCGCTGTAGATCCGCCACTGCTTAAGAGTACCTATACTAAGCGATAGTGTACTGTTTGGTATAAGCCTTGAAGTTGCAAATTAATATTATTAAATTTAAAAATTTTTTACATACTTTCCAGGCATAAATATATTGATCATTAGTAGGTCACGGAGGTCAGGTGTATATGGCTTTTCTAAATCTTTTGGTTTAGAGCTTTAAAATGAAACCGAATCGAAGAAGTCTACCGCTTAAAATTAAAAAGTATTCTCACTCTACAAATGGTTAAAAATTACGTAATGATGGGTAGATACCAAAATACTACAACAGTAAAGTGCAAGTGCAACAGTGTGCGGTATCCTTTTATCTTGCCATTGTCAGTTTATTATATTGGACCTGTTTGAAACGCCACTGCTAACATTTTTTTAATAAAATTTTCAAAAGTATATTATAAATTTTTATTTATACAAAATTTTAAAGAAAATATAATTATTGGATTAAAATAGGTGCTCACATCTTTTTAAAATTTATAAAATAAAATTTTTTCGAGTGTGTTATTATATTCAATAAAATTCTTTATTGTTATTATCGGGTTAGACAAAATTGAATAAACGATCGAGTAAAATAAGTTAGGTAAATAAATGAGATAGTTGTAATATATGGGCAATTTTAATAATTAAAAAATTGAATTGAAAGCATTGGCTAAACAAATGATGTCTTCCTGTTATGCGCAGTAGGACTTCGTGTAGGCAACGCCATGTTTGTAATAGGCGGTTGCCGTAGAATAAAAAGTGAGTTTTTGTTTGAAACGTTGATTTTGGCTATCAATAAGGACTAGACAGATTAGTATTACATGTATCCATTCATATTTAGTTAAGTGTTTTAATTATCGGTGGTCAAGGGACGAAAAGATAATCGGCACTTTTTTGTTTAACCTATACCGCTTAATCGTCGGTGTGACCGCTTATATAGTGCTGCTTTTGTTTCTCAGTTAATCTGATTTATGTTGGAATTGTTTGATATGGCTTCGGCGACCTTGTTACAGTAATGAAATTAAACAGAATACGCTTTCAACTATAAGAACGAGCCGTTGGTATATGTTGAGCACCACACCCAGCAAATCGCGATGGTTGTTCATCGGAGAACTATAATTAATATGAATGTGTATTGGGTGTTCTAATTGACTGTGGATGCCAACGAGGTTAAGCCTCGAGTTCCACTGCGCCCAGCATGACCATGGCGTGCTGTCAGTCGGACGAGGTTAGAGAACAGAAACGCATTAACCAAGAAATTGAAAAACAATTACGTCGTGATAAGAGAGATGCACGTCGAGAACTTAAATTACTGTTGCTGGGTAAGTACCTTATCCTCTTATCTCATTTATTGCTATAAACTACCTCTTACTTTCGTTCATTCATTTCCATGTTAAACTTCCACCATAGCTCAAAACGCCACTTGCAGTTTATACCTACCCACCTAGTGCACATTATTTTAAGTTCATTCAAGTATTTTCACTTTTCTCCAGCATTACATAATGCACTTGCTTAAATCACTTGATGAAATTTAACAAAAAATCCAAAAAGTATTAGATAATCTGACCATACATTTAAAAAAAAACATGTTCACCACATATCACCGATGGTAAAATGTATTTTGAACGAATTTTTTTTATTGTAAACATGGTGCACATTTTCTTTTTGTAAATTAAAAATGTGATCTATATTTAGTTTCTAAGAAAGCTGCTTCCACCAGTATCATACGTACAATTTTAAATTAAATCGCGTAAAAAAAAATTAAGAAAATTCGACACTGGAATAATTATATTTTTCATGTAATCAACAACTTATGTAATATTACTTTTAACATATCTTGGCAATTACTGTAATTCAATTAAACAAAAATAAAAGTTGTTATTAACTTTTTAAGAAAAGAAATTAATTAATTGACTTGCAGTTCTTGTATAATTTTCCGGGAGTTTTTTTTTCACAATAAACGCCTTTAAAATATGGTAGTTTTTTAAAATGTTTAAATTAGAAGTATAATTGCCGCATGATTAATAAGTTAACGAAAACCTAACAATGATGTTTACTTAGCCATTAAAGTTTGTTTATATGACTAGGTGCTACCAATATTCAATATATTATTATCTTAAATGCGGCATTTAAACTCACATCGGGATTACATTACAAACCTGCCATCAGGTAAAAGCTGAAACCAATGCCTCTTTAATTGTTTAGCAATGCTAACAATATTGTCAATTCAGATTCGAATTACCTCAATTGAAAGCCACATTAACTTATAGTCGAACTATGGTTGTTGCCAAGAGAGATGAACATTACGTCATATACAATGTTCGTACGAAATAAAAGTATAACCGCTAGTTGCATAGTGTCTGTTATAAATTTTACATAATGTGAAATTAATAGCTGACAATAACGTTGTGGTTAGGTACCCTGGTTAAAATATCATATGTTCATATTGGTCTCTTATTTTTGTTTTGTTGTTGCCTGATTAATTTATCTAATGGATAACTAAGGGTCATTTAAAAATTTTGACATTGGGCCAAAAAATTGTAATTTGATTCTTGAATTCATATGCTGGAACTCTGCCCAACGAGAGTCCAATATTATGAAATTACGAACGGGGGCTTGTTTTATCAATCGTTGAGATGCATATTCGACCCCTATGTGTCCAAAACTGATGTTACTCGTAAAATATTCAATCGCCACGATACTTATCAGGGGAAAAAATTATTTTAAACAATATTACGCTTATATTGATCAATATTATAATGTAACGTGTAATTTTACTTTTAGGGCTACAAATAATTTTGAATTTGAGTATTTTATTATATATATAATATAATTGCGAATGGAGACGATTGCTACGCTTAAAAACATTCCTGACTCGAAACAGTGGAAGTTTAACGCACGGGATCTGAGAGTCAACTGGTACTTCGTTAACCGACAAATGTGCATACTCATGGTATAATACCATGGTATTTATACTTCTATATGTTTGTCAATTTTAAAGTAAATTTCCTCAATAATTAATCGATATTTTAAGTTCCTCTTCACCTTAATCGACTTATTTCAAATCGACAAAAATCTCAAAAGACAAAAATTTTCTGTTATCATGGTACTACAAACTGGTTATCTAATAGATGAGATATCTCTAGATGAAGAAAATGAGCATTAGACAAATTTAATTATAAGCGTGTTTATTATATTTGCTACTTCCAGTTTTCAAAATAAATAATGTCTTATGCTCAATTCAGATGGTTGTGATGCAATATTCTTTTTTTTTTGGCAAGGATTAAATGTTATGTGATATCGCGATTCGTATGTGAACTGAAAAAAATATCCTAATCAAATTGATTGCCTGTGATTAAATTATACTTAATTAAATTAGATAGAAAAGAATATCAAATATCGCCTTTTGATAGCTTGCACGCAAATGACATTTCCACTTGTAAAATATGACTGAATTTTTACAGAATTTAACTTTTATTTCAAACATTTTGCTCCGAACGCGTTATAGAGCTGATATAAGTCAATGAACTTAAAAGGGGGTAACTGGCTCTAAATTAGACTGCATTTTGATTGAAATTGTTATGCGGAATAACATTAATTAAACTCGGTGAGGCAATTTTTTTATTTACGCTTTATCTGCTTCGTTTTGAAGCTTCCAATTTTGTTGAACTTTTACTTCCTCTGATTACTCCAGCGTTTAGCGGATAAACTTCCTGAAGTGTTCAGTAAAATTTTCCAACCGTTTTCACATATTCTGAATCGTCACTGAACTGGTTCTAAAGTCTTCAATATGTTGATGACTCCATCAAGCTGCATAATCGAAAGCAATGTCACTGCGGCAATGTAAGAACTAGAAATTTTGGGAAGATGGCAAATCTTGGTAGGTGCTTGTCGAAACTGAAGAGAGTTTAGGTTGAGTACAAAAGGCCAAAAATGATAATGCTTGACCTATTTCGTCAGTTCATTCACACTAAGATTCGCAGTCACGATTGCAATGTCCACTTTTGATCTATCCTGAGTACCAAAATGCACAACGATTTTGGAGTCGCCATAGGTAATATTCTTCCATATGAAATCTATCTGTAATAATTACCCTTTGTTTCCTGTAAAAATAGCTAAAATTCAGTAATGTAAACCTTGTTATAATTTTGCACTGATTTCCATTTGGATTTCATCCATAGGATGGATCCAAAAATCATTAATTGATTGTCAACTTCAAAGTGGGCAATCAAAAGTCTCTAGTGGCAAATACATTGTTGCAATTCTTAAATACTCCACGACGCGACGGTTAGATGATCCTCAAAATCTATATATATACATAAAAGAGCTCATTTGTCAGTTTATTAACTATATACACTCCTCGAATATTCAACCGATCCGAACCAAATTTTGCAGTTATTTTTTAGGATCAAGATGATGTATTCCAGTATAAACGGGAATCAAAAACAAAATTTTGGAGTTATTTTTTAGGATCAAGATGATCTAATCCAGTAAAAACGGGAGTTATAAAAACAAAAATTTGTAAAACGAAGATCATAGCGGAGAATTGTGGACGCGCATGAATGGGTTAACGAGATTCCCATTGCATAATTCTGTATGATAAAGTTGGTAATACTAAACTGAAAATGTTTTTTAGTATATAAGTAATCTAAGTTCATTTATTAAGTAGACTAGTAATTGAAAGTGATAGCATTATTCAAAGTGATAAACAATTTAAAGTAATTTTAAATACAGAGAAAGCCTGAATAAAACAACCCCGTTAGAGATAGGCGAAGACACAACAAAACATAGAAAGCTCTTACGAAGTCAAATTTTAACTGGCGATTCTGTTACGATGTCTAAGGCGAACGCCGCTATTCCCAACTCCACACAATTCTCCCAAAATATTTTATTAATAAATCGATAAATTTCATCACTAAATTTTTTACCTAAACTTAAACTTCATTTAAAAAACTTAAATTGCGGTAAAATACGATGTCGTCAAATATGTTATCTGCATCTTAATATATAAAAGTGAATGTTTGTATGTCCGTCCCATAAAATTCTCCCCAACGGAAAGCTCTAACGAAGTGAAATTTTAACTGGTGATTCTTATACAAAGTCTTAGGTCAACGCCGCTATTCCCAGCTCTAAACACATTCCCAAAAAATGTTATTAACAAATCCATAAATTTCATCGCAAATTTTTTTACTTAAGTACCTGAAATCTAGAAAATTTTCGTAAAAATTTAAATTGTGATGTCAAATATGTTAATAGTGTGTAAAACAGAAAGTTTGCTTTTTTATAATCTTACTAAAACATATCTTTTTGCGATGTTTAATACAAACTTCAAAATTGGAATTCTGGAACTATTCTCTTATTAGTTAGGTTTTTTAAACTTAAAATTTAAATTGTACAGCCAATCATACCGAGTATATATTATGTATGTTAGCTATTTAAGATATGCAATTATAAGATAGAAATTAATCAAAATTGAACCCACACCTACATATAATTTCATATAAATTTTATTCTATGTTTCTAGAGAGAATGTTTCTATAAGAGTTCTATAATAAATTCAACCCCGGGCGAAGCCGGGTATCCTTCTAGTATATTATATAAAAAAAAATTAATTTTTATTAAAAATGGATCACAGAAAAATAGTCTAAAATTGTATTTAAATGCGGAGTAAGGTATCTCGATCTCATAGTAAATTATAATTTACGTTTAGACAAAAACGTGGAAACGCTATACGAGTACATAATAACGTATGTTCATGGTGATGCATAACATAAGACATATTATGTTTATGACGGGCATGCTTACTTTTTACTGTTAATTATTCTTGAAAATAATTTTCCATATTTTAAAAGAAATGCACTCCCGTTCCTAAAACATTTGAAAATGAATCTTTCCTACAGCATACCGTGAGAATCGTATTATTATCAATACCAATATATTAAATACGTTATATATATATGTCTAATATTAACTTTATTGAGTGTATAGTCAAAAAACTATCGAGGTTGATTAACTTCGATAATACAAATTAATAAATTATTTGTATAGTATTCATTTGATGGATTGGCGGTACAATTTCGACTAGGTCGCGGTTGTTAACTAAATCGGTTCATAAACAGGTTCATTTTCTTCAATGATCTCATTCTTTATTATTTTTTTTATGAATGGCTTTCTAATTGGAAGATCCAACCTGTTTGTTTAAATTTTTAGGTGTACAAATTGAAGAATTGTGACAAGATTCTTCACTTTACATGAAGATAAATAATAACTTGAACAAAAATTAACTTTTATTTTAAATATTAGACACGGGGTCCGAAGATGGTTGCATGAGACTGAAACGTGTCACTAAAGCCAAATAAAATATGCGAATCGACTGGTGCAACTTGCCCTAAGTGTACGCACATACAAAGCGAAAGAGAAAGTGACTTCACTTCGGTCGTGAGAAAAATGCTATTATAAGTTTTTTTACTCGATCACAATACTAACTTTCCTTTATTACGTTAATAGAAAAGTAAAATATAATATTACTCTATTTGATGGTTGAATTTGAGGGTAAAATATTTTGACGCAAACCAACCCCAAATTGCTTTAGAGTTGGGAAAAATGAAAGTGGACTGTATATCGGCCGATTGGATTATTAAGATGTTATAATGGTGGTGGCTTACCAATTGGCTACTATAATGTTAATAATTCTATAATAAATTATTATTGAACTAGTTGGTAGTTTTTCCTTGGCCATAGAAACGCCGTAACTACTAGGTCGAAATTGGAATTCCATTGGTATCAAATTAATTGGTTGGTTTTTCCAATATGGCTGTTACTTATAAATTCTCTATCAAAACTGCATTAGTACTGTTTATCACGCCAGCAAAACCTTTCATATCTAGTGAATGTATTGTCAATAGTTGATGGCTGACCAACAAAATTAAATGCAAAAATAATAACATGGGAAAATATACTTTTACATGTTTCAATCTTTTAACTTTCTTGAGTCTAAACTGGACGTCTACAGTATATTTTTTATTTACACCCCCTAGATGTTGTTCAAAGTATCTCACAAGGATATCCAGTCAAGATCCTGGATGTACGTACATGTTTCAGTCCCGAATTGGATATCCACCAGTTATTGAATGATATATTTAGGAGATATATCACAGCTATAATGTAAAATTTTCAAATTTTGTTTTTACTTACTATTTTATTATTCACATTTTAAATTAATCGAAGCTATATAGTTTTTCTAATTTCCAGATTTAAACTCAATTTTTGACATAATTATTTTCATCATTTACCATTGAGCCAAAAACTGTTGATTACCATTCTTTTCAACAATTTTAAAGGCACTTTTTATTTACTTGGTTCTATTTCTTGTAGTGGTTCACACGTGATATATTTGGGCATCAGTATTTGAAATACATTTTTTTAATGTATTTGTATTTCAAACACATTACATGTTTCCATTCCATCGAATCTTTTTTTTTTAAATGCTAAAGAACAAATATTTTATATTCAAAAAGAGGTAGGGTGGTGTATACAACTAACCATCTGAATGGATTATTCAGAGTCTTTACTATGCATTAAGTATATAAAAGTAACAGTAAATTACATGCGTTGGAGATATGAATTGTTGATATTTTGCTTATGTAGCTGATTTGCTGTATTTTAAAAGCTCAGTGTCAAATCTTTGGTTTTTTTTAGCAGATTAGTACCATACTAGAATGAATTATTAGTGTTCACAAAAATATTAAGTGCCAAGAGTAAATGTCTTAGCTCACAATTAGAGATAACAGGACCTAGTTCTAGAATAAGAATATAGATAGAGAATTCTATCTTTCACTATTACCGATCACTCGCATCTATGAGTCTCCGTCAGACTTTCAGTTTGTCGCAATTTGTCCGAAAACGGATCCACTGTACGCGCAGCCTAAGAAGAGGAAGAAGAGTCTTCATATCAATATAAAATAGTAACGAATAATTCAATATCTCGATAGATTTCGCCAGATTTCTATTTTATCTCCTTATAGTGCAGTTTTTCGGAATTTGATCATAGGAATCGCCTTGCCAAAATAATCTATCGGTCAAAAACCATCTCATGATTTATTTCATGTAGAAGTTCAATATTTCTTGCTCTAGTACCTATACGCTAAACGAAATTGAATGCTTTATCGCAACGTTTTCTTTAGAAATTTTGGATTGCAGGCTGCCGTACCAATAACTTTTTCCGTATTTTTGTTTTCATATATTTCATATATTTCATCTTAACACGTAGACTGCCATGAGAAGCCAAAATGTCTACAACAGCAACGAGAAGCAACAGTTGATTCTCATGCAGGTTTACTTTTAAAAGCCAAATAAATCAGCGTTTTTTTTCGTTTCTCCACAAAAAACTCCACAAAAATATTTATTTATATAGTATATAAACATAGGTAATACAAAACTCATAAACATTAAATTTTTATCTGTGGGCCCATGTGAATCATATGCAGCGTCTCGACTGAAAACAATAAAACATGAGTTTTTGATAAAAAAATGATGCTTTGTAATTTACTATCCTATTGCTAGCCTATTTAATTTTAAAATTGTTCCGGCCAGAATGGATAGACTTTTAGTGACTATTGTGGCAGTCAACGTGTTAAATGATGTTACTTTATTTTTATTTAGTGCTTATAGCAAAAGTGTAATATGAGGCAATATATTTTTTTTATTTTAATAGTATAATGTATTTTTCATCATGGTTTATCATATCTACACTTTGACCACATGCTTTATCTACTGTTTTTAATATTCGGAACTTTCATTTCTTCGTTATTATTCTTTAATGATCAACATTATTATATAAATTGTCAGATATTTTATTTTAACAATTTCTGTATAATGCAAAATAAATATCGTAAGAAAAGTTTGAAGATTGAATGCAACTCCAAAAATTGAAGGGGGAGGGCTATTAATTTCATTTGTCACCCTAATATTAGGTCTATACATAAATCCTCTTTGCTATATACATAACATTGAACAATTATCTACCGCTACATTTTTAAAAAGGAAAAGTATTTTGAGACTTTCTAATTACGATAAATTTTTGATTATCCGGATTAATTACTGTATATTTTAATCGATTACGGAATATTTTACATATATATTTTGATATATCCAAAAATCAATATCACCGAATTTATATGGTGTAGTTTCCATTATTTGGATCAATTTATGCACTCTAATCGAGACCTCCGATATAAACGAGAATAAATTTCATAATATCAAATATAAATGTTTCGGATAGCCACGGAATCAGGAAAACTAAAGATTCCGATAACCAAGACTCGACTGTATTTTTAAATTATTAATAACTAGTTGGATACCCGGCTTCGCCCGGGGTCTCATTAAAAGGTGGAACTCTGCCTTTGTCTGAATGATTGAATAGTTGGATACCCGGCTTCGCCCGGGGTCTCCTATAATTAAAATACTTTGCCTTTGTGTGAAGTATTTAGGTTTTCCGAGTATCCTGCTTCGCTTAAGGTTTTCTTCTCGACGGAAATCTTGCTTCCCGTTGCTAGAGCGTTTCAGAATGATTTTAGTGTTCCCGTTGTCGAGTGTTTCAGAACGGTTTATATTGTACTCTACAATTTTCTCACAGCTTTTCTTCTCCAGTATTTCAAATCACTTATAATAGTGTAGGTACTGAATGTGAATATACCAACGTAAAATTACCATATATCAATTACAGGTATTGGCGATGGGAATCTCGTTAATCCATTCATGCTCGTCCGCAATTTTTCACTTTTTTTAATTAAGCTTTTCGGTCCCGGTTTTAGCGAAAACCTCTTTAGGGTCCTAGAGAGTAACTGTGCAAAATTTGGTTGGGATCGGTCGAACGGTTTAGGAGTTATTAAAAGACGAACGAACAAACAAACAAACAAACATTCAAGGCAGCATTTTCGTTTTCTTTACTTCTAGCATTGGCTATTCTCAACCTATTAGCTTCACGCCCGAATAAGGCAAAATTTTCGTTTCCTTCAGTTATAAGATATATTCACGACGGGCCTTTTCTGCTCCAGCCTTCCGTCTTTTACTGCTTCTTGGCCCTATTCTCATCGATTTTTCTGCTTAAGGCCGTATTTAGCTTTCCTAGTTTAACTTATTAGGCGGGCTTTTCTCGAAATCGCTATGTAACTTTTACTGTTCTTGCCCACTCTATAGATATTTTCGTTCCTTAAACGTATTAAACAATATATTCAAGTTTCGACATCTTTTTTTTAGCGTTTCTGAGATATTGTATAGATAATTTCTTTTATAACTCGTAATAAATTTCCAGTTGTACATTAGGATATCGTTTAACGAACCATAACGTATAATCGACACTTTCTTTTAGAAATAGTTAATAAACTATTTTTTATAAAAATTAATGTTATACAAGATTATTCTTTTAACGAAATCCATACTTAATACGCTTTGTAGATAGCAACCTCATTTTTAAAGAAATTAATGCTTATAAAATTTTCTTCTTTGATAAATCCTCTTAATACCTTTGAATAGCAAGCTTGTGTTTGAAGTTGGAAGAATATCTCGATTCGACTATTTCATTGGTCCAATCAGAAGCGCAAAGGACACGAACACACACACGAACACACACACACTGAGAAATATATATTAGATAATGCTTATAAAATTTTTCTTCTTTGATAAAAATCCTCTTAATACCTTTGAATAGCAAGCTTGTGTTTGAAGTTGAAGAATATCTCGATTCGACTATTTCATTGGTCGAAAAATTTTTTCTTTTGGGTTGGTATAATAAATGAACGAACCAATCAGAAGCGCAAAGGACACGAACACACACACACACACACACTGAGAAATATATATTAGATTTAGTACCATGAGTTGGATCATCCATGAGGAGGGCAATTGCTTTTTCAGGTTATAACGTTTCTCCGATTGGTTGAAAAATAAACAAACCAACCAATGGAAGCTGCATAATTTACTTTCCTCACTGGTGCTCGAAAATCTCTGATTTTCTAATGCAAAATGAGTGTTGAAAGTATGCTTTTCCGAACGATAGGAGATAAAATTCGTATTTATATAATGGTAATACTTAGTACGGTATAGCTTACATTAGTTTATTTTTATATAAAGAAATTTTTTCGCTAACCCAAATATGTAGGTATATTCAAACTATAGGTACTCCATTGTTGAAAATTATTTATTTAAGCTCTTGAAAATTATATGAATATTGAATTATTTATTGTGTAGTCGACAATATATTTTTATTAAGTTTTGATTTCGATAATACAATTTGCAATAATTATTATTGTCTACTAGCATGAATAATTAAGAAAACACCGGTTGTTTTACTCGAAGGTTTTTTATATAAATTTTTGATCTGATATTTGATATTTATTTAAATAAAAGATAGGTAGGTATTAATCGGGCTGATATAATACATATTTTTCCCAAAACTGAAAGTGAGCATTTATTTCAGCCGCTAAAATATCTCTTTTGCATACCTGCATTATGATAATGAATATCATTCTGTGGGACAAACTTTTTTCCCTAGGACTAAAAACTCCTCTAATTTTTCTACCTCAAAAGTACATTATTTTGTTAGAAAATCTGGTACTGCGATATGAAAAATTTTGTTAGGGTTCATCATACACACTTAAAATGTTAAATAGTTCATGCCATTTTCATATTGGTTGGAATAAGATTTGAGAGACACTTAAATTTTAAGTGGAGGTGGTGCAAACAGGCATTAGGGAAACACAAATGCAATAGGCGTAATTGCCAATCTGAAGTATCTCAAGTTGTTTATTTTTTACCGGAATATTATAATACTGAGACTGAGTCGACGCCGTGACCTTATAACCAACATTTATTCCTTCCTCGTTTTTTTAGGAAATTTTCTTCAGAAATATAGATAAATGCGTTTTGGATAACGTAACCTTTTCTGGCTTTTCGCTATTATATTTTTAATAGTTATGCTGTGGAGATTAAAATGATAACAATGAGTGATAATATATTAGATAATATAGAGATAATCACAGAGATAAAATGAGTAGAAATGATCTCTTATTGATTGCATACATCGAGCGCATATCGTATGTATACACAATTTGTGCTACCATAGATATAGTATACTATAGATAGCCCGCCCAAAGCATTTTACTGAATACTGTATTTTTCGCGCTTCTTTCTTTTACTTTCAAACTAATCTTAAATAGCTTCCCAATTCAGTTATTTACCAACACCACTTTTTCCATGAACGTTGGCTGTAATCAGTTATCCATGTTCCTACTATGCAAATACTAACGAAATTAGGATTATCTTTGTTATAAAGTTGATCTAAGGATTTAGAACTTCTACATTTAATGTTCTATATAATGTTTTTATTTTTAAATGCGTTCTGGACTTTTGGATACATACAGATCCATTTTCATAATACCTACATCAATATATTTTAATATCTATGTCAAAAACAAGAATCTAGTAACTCAATATACTAGATACAATACAGTTCGTGTCCAATACAGGTAAAGTTCAGATTTGAGTAATATTTCAAGTTCCTACATACTTAAAAAAATGTTTGCTGAAATTTTGATTCTACTTTTTGAACATGATTTTGATTTTAACTTGATGGAATTGCCTATTTATTTTTTACTTTAAATAATACGTTTAAAACCGATTAGTAATATTTTAATTCTTTTTGTTAAAAGTATGAATTACAAGACTGTTTGGGGGTGGGTTTAGCAGCACAACGTTAAGTTCAGGATTATGAAGGGATGTAGTTGGCATTGAGCGAAACCCTACAGTAATACTAATAATTTTCTTTCTTCAATGAACACCTAATACATATGACATAATAAACTAATTCATTTTTAAGGTGACACATTTAGCACTTAGAAATAGGTAAGACTAGTTGATTGTTGTATTAAGATACAACGCAAAAAATTAAGTCTTAGGGATATATTGTTTTAATTTTTTACATCGTAAAATTTAATTTCAAAATTTCCGTCATATTATTAAAACCCATTTATTTACGTAATAACTTTTATTAGTATGATTTATAATGCAGAATGTGAGAAGGTTAATAATATCGCAGTAAAATTAACCATAATTTCATACTTGTGTTAATATTTTTAGTACACCTACAGTTGTTCTTAGGTTGAGTTAAACGTAAATAGTTTAATTGACTACAAATTATAATTTAAAAAAGTCTAATTAAAGCAATTTTTGGAATACCTACCTTGAAAATATAATTAAATCATTTGTTAATGATTCCATGAGTTATTATCAGTGGCGTAGCAAAGGGACAAATGGCCTCTCTCGTATATAATTTATATATTTATTTGCATAAAAATGAAGCAAATTAAATTCACTTGACCATAGAAATTCTAGAATATGATATTATTTTCTGTTGGATTTATAATTTAAACCTCCACTCTTTATCAAACAGTAGATTTTTATATGTTAAAATTTTATCAAACCCCCCCCTCTTTGAGTTGGTCCTAGATTCGCGCCTGTGGTTTACATGCTATTTACCGCTTGCATATTTCAATATAATATTATATTATGTATAAGAAGCTTCGAATGACAATCTGTGTGATTTTCCCAGCTGTAGATTATGTATTATTTAATTCTAGAATTGAATATATTATTAACTTTTAATTTATGTTTTAAAAATGAATTTAATTCTCATCTTTGTTTGTTCTTACGGTAAAATGACAAAAACCAACTTACACAAGCAAGCACCGATAAAATTGTGACATATAATTCATAATTTTATACATTGCTTCTTATAATTTTGGATAAACAAATATATTATACTAACTAAATTGTCAAGATCGCTTTTTGAAAAGTTTAAAAAGTTGCAACTAAATCTCGGACTTGACATTTTAAACTTTGTAATCATCCCATAGGGAAGGGGGGATTTTTACCCCCTGACGGTGCGCGTCATTAGGTGGATTAACGAGATACCTATTCATGTTGAACTTATCGAATAGATTAACGAGATTTTCATACTAAACATAACGCGTTAGAAGAACGGGCTTAACCTCTTGTGTTTAAATAAAATATCAAAAAAGTAAACTTTGGTTTATGTACTGCATAAGTTTTATGTATCTTGATACAAAAAACAACGTAGTTTTACACCTTCAAAGGTTAGAATTTCTCAAAAGAGTATTTCTAGTAGTAAAATTAATATAAAACAAAGTCGAGGAAGAATCTCGATGGGTTTTTATTTTAACATTTTTTGAAATGCTGGAATAGAAAGAAATGTGAAGAACACGAAACACCTAAATATGATGTTTTAATTTATCCTCTCTATAATTTGACTTATTGTTACAGGGACTGGAGAATCTGGAAAATCGACATTTATCAAACAAATGCGAATTATCCATGGCGCTGGTTACTCAGATGAAGATAAAAGAGGTTTTATCAAACTTGTATATCAAAATATATTTATGGCAATGCAAAGCATGATTAGAGCTATGGATCTCCTAAAAATTCAATATTGTGCAGCATCTAGCCCTGTATAACTTAGCATATTTGGTATTTTGCAATATTCTATCTTTTATATTGTAGGAAAAAGCCGAATTAATAAGAGGAATTGATTATGAAACAGTAACTACATTCGATGACCCCTATGTGGATGCCATAAAAGATTTGTGGAACGAAGCTGGTATACAAGAGTGTTATGATCGTCGCCGTGAGTACCAACTTACAGATTCTGCAAAATAGTGAGTATATTTTCTTATTGCTTAATTAAAAAATTACACTAATTTGAAAAAATGTTTTTCAAAATTTCATAATTAAAAATTTTTTTCTTTAAAAATTTAAAAAATAATTTCAAAATCCTTTCCTAATATTGTGAAAAGCATTTAATTTTGATAGTAGATTTATATGTATAGGATATTTGATTTCTATTGCTTCAAGTTTTCTGTAAAAGAACTTAAATTTTATTGAAATTTACCATAGTTGTTTCAAATATTTTAAATTGTCTTTATTGGCGATTAATCATTTTACGGAAAAGTTGGCTGCAATATGAAACAAATAATAGAATTAAATTAAAATGCAACATCAGAACTTGTGTTAGAAAAGTTATTAACTATCTCTTAATATTGATCAATTATTCATTATTGTTTGAAAATTACAATAACATTATCGTGTCAGAAGTGTCTTAATTGTTATATCAGGAATATTTAATGATATCATTAAAGTACTCGGCCTAAAAAGTTAAAAAATTATTTTTATTATTTAGTACAGTTTTTCAAATTACACTTGTAAATTTCTTGAGTAAATATTTCATAAGTTTTGATATATCGTCTTCGAAAGGTCTCTACATCTCTACATAATCTTATAGAACATTTTGCACAATGTGGAATATCATTGATAAGAACCCCTGCTCTTAAGTTATGCAAATACAACATTACCTTCATAGTCTTTAAGAATCTATTGTGATTGAATGATTGATTTTATTAAATTCAACAGCTGTGCAAGACAAATTTGCATAGACCTCAGATTTCTCACTAAAGAAAGACCGAGCAACTTAAAAATTTGAAAGTTTGCATCGTTTTGCAGAAGGCAAAACTTAACTGTTCCTATTCTTTTTTCACAAATTCTGTTTGTTCCTCCCTGATATGCTGAATAAAAAATGTTTTTAACTTCTTCGGTGATCACCAAGCGAACAAATTTACTTTGATTTGATTTTCGTTAAAATTTAAAACTTTAAAATGGCAATAACTGATTTGCATGTTTTTATTTATTTCTGGCCCTGTTTGATTAAAGAAAAATGTAACCATGTAGTTAGCAAACAACACTTTTATTCAATGTTTGTGGTTTTTTGCACCATTTATGTTAACACAATACTTAAATTTCGTGTAAATGATTGTAACCAGGCAGCAGTTGTATGGATTTTAAATGTTGTCCAACACGTGTGTGTGTGTGTGATTTGTTGTTTTGTAATTTAATTGTTTACACATCGTACAGTACACTTAAAAAAAATAAGAGTATTGCTTTATAAGACGTATAAATACATTACAGTTATCTAATGGAGATTGATCGCGTAGCAGCGCCTAACTACTTACCTACCGAACAAGATATTTTGCGTGTTCGAGTGCCTACCACAGGTATCATCGAGTATCCGTTTGATTTGGACGAAATACGGTTTAGGTATGACCACTTGAAATTGTTGACTGCATGTCACCGCTTAAGCTCTGTTTCTTCACTTTTTAAACTACAATTTCTGATGGTGCAGTGTTATTTAATTTACCGACAAACATTTTGTGGTTGCTTTGTTTAAACTTTTCAACTGCACGTTGCATGCGCTTATTATTTCCAGTTACCTTAGCGATTTGGATCGCATTAGAGCTCCTGACTACTTACCTACAGAACAGGATATTTTACGTGCACGAGCACCAACTACTGGCATCATCGAATACCCTTTTGATCTTGATTCGATTATTTTTAGGTATGCCACATCATTTTTTTAATATGTATTTTAATTATATAGATGACTATTAGAATTAGAAAATCTAATTTACATTAAGATTTTTGTTGTTAAAGTAAGTATATGTATCATTTTTTCAATTCAAAATTCGGTTTTAAAATCGTTTTTTGTTTTATATATTTACCAATATGTTGACTTAACTTCGATAAATATGCCCAATCATTTTATATTGTCGGCACAAATTGAACCAAAATCATTTTTTGCAACTCAAGTTTATTAACTGATTAAATAATGACAATCTTAAATACTAAAAGGTTTTTGCAATGGAAGAATACGCTTAGATTCAAATTCAAATAGAAAAATTTGTTTTTTATCCAATTGCTGATCTTCGGTTCTAAAATCTGATCTCTAAAAATAGGAGACCCAACACCATTCTTCCAGCAATAATTGGCAACTAAAAAAATAGTTTATACAAATTTGAGTTCTCTTCCTTTCCTCAAAAGTAACTCTGCTACTCATATTATTATGTAATGGAGGTTGAATGTCATTGTTATATTATGTTTTTTCACAAAAAAGAACAAAATTTGTGTTTATTATAATAAATATAAAAAATCTTTGCAATAATATAACTAACCACCTTGGGGTGCAGTTTATATCACCAATGGGAAGAAGAAACATTGCTATTTCTGCTATGTGATGTTCTTGGAACAGCTTTTGTATTATTTACGAAGAAGTGATTTTCTCATATCTTCCTCATAACAACAGCTGGACTTTTCTACATAAAAATCAACAATGGCTTACAAAAAAGTCACCAACAACTGTTTTTCCAAACAATGTGCATAAAACTAAATGATAATGATAAAATAAAAAAATGGTATCTAGACATCTGTTGGTTTATACGGCCTCGTTCATATGTACGGACATGTCGAGAATCTGAACCCTAAGCTTGAGTGGTGGTGATACTTCTTTTTTTTCTTCGTAACATTCTGACTCAAATTTTGATCAAGTAACTACTGTGAGTCACTATAATCACGTATTATTTAAAATATATTATTATAAATAATTAACCAATATAATTAATATTAAATTGAAATTTAAAAATTCAACAAATTATTTAAACAACAATAATAGATATTTGTCATAAGCTTTTGGCAATATTGCGATCCAGAGAGCAAACTATGAAAAACTTCGATTTTTATTATTTATTTGACCTATTCATTTTTAAATTTAATAATAAGCCATTTTGGTCATTCCATAATCTGAAATAACAAGTATACGGTTGGGTTGTTATCCTGGTTTTTGAAGGTTATTGAATTTGTAGTTTACGCCATTATTACTCAAACCTTCAAATATGATCAGCATTTTGTCTTCTTTACAAACTTAATGTTTGTTATGAGATTTTCAGAAATAATTTAATTGTTGCTAAGTCAAAACTAACAAGTTACAAATATTTCCTAAACTCTTTAAAATGTGCAGCATTTTTTATTGTTTCTTAATTTATTTTTAAATAATCCACCATAAGGATTATTTCCATATTTACAAGTAAGGGAAAATTGTAAAACATGCTTGTGCCCTTCGTCTGTTTGATTTCATAAATTATACCTTAAGGAATATTCAATTTATTTATTTTAATAAATTAATGTTCTAATTTGAAAGGTTTAATCTCATAAGGATTGATCAATTTTGAATACTTTTAGATTTTTTTATGTAAGCTCCATACCTACTGTTTTATGTTAATTTTGTAAATGTAACCTATTTCTGGCTTGTTTTTATTGTGCACTAACATTTTTAATGATTATTGTGTTGCTTGTTAATAATTTAAGCTTAAATTTACATATTGTGAAGACAACTCTTTGAGACATCTACTATTATCGAGGGAAATCGAATAATGTGCATGTTCAAATTAATTTAACATATTTATGTATTAAACTGGGAAATAAATTTAGTAGAAAACATTGATTTTACACAAAAGATTATTCAAATTTATTTAAAACACTGGAAGGTTGCATTGGCTATAGTTCATCTCAATAAATACTTGAAAGCGAAAGAAGATAAATACATACTAAGATTTGAATATTCCAATAATGGAGCTTTTCAAAAATACAATTTTTTCCTTAATTACACTTCTAACTTGATTTGCTTGGACGCACTATAATAATTTTTATTTACCACAAATCTTAGACAAGTAATGAAGTTAATCATTAACGAATAACCGCAATTTTTAAGTTAAGATTAGTGGTAGATAGAATTAAATTAGTTTTTGTTACTAATTGAATTTGTTAATTTAGGATGGTAGATGTTGGAGGTCAGAGATCGGAAAGAAGAAAATGGATTCATTGTTTTGAAAACGTGACATCAATAATCTTTCTTGTAGCATTAAGTGAATATGACCAAATTCTTTTTGAATCTGAAAATGAAGTAAGTATTATGTGAAAACTCTTGGGTGTTTTAGTTACATCAAACCATTTTTACAGAATCGGATGGAAGAGTCTAAAGCTTTGTTTAAAACAATAATCACTTATCCTTGGTTTCAACACTCATCTGTAATATTGTTTTTAAATAAGAAAGATTTGTTAGAAGAAAAAATAATGTATTCACATCTTGTAGATTACTTTCCTGAATATGATGGTAAGTAACTTTCATTTTATACACGAAATAATTTAATTTTCAAATTAAAAATTATTTTATTATTTAAATAAGGACCTAAACAGGATCCTATTCCAGCGAGAGAGTATATACTTAAAGGATATTTGAAAGAAAATCCAGATCCGGAACGTAGTTGTTACTCTCATTTTACAACAGCAACAGGTCTTACTAATTTAAAATAAATTGTATTCCCCAAAAGCTCTAGTTTTTGCTTAACATATTTTAGTAAAATCCATTTATTTGCTAGATAATGTAGTTGCTTAATTTTTACAATGTAGGTCCACAACGAGATGCCATTGCAGCTAGAGAGTTCATTTTAAGAATGTTTGTAGACCTTAATCCCGACAGCGAGAAGATAATATATTCACATTTTACTTGTGCAACAGGTAAATATTTATCTTTTTGCTTGCTTTTGCATGTTGTTATTATCTAAAAATTTTCCTTTTGTTATTTACTACATAAAATCTAATAATAATTTTATTTTGCATGCCTTCATGTGGATGACATATTTTTAAAATTATACTGTATAAATTAGACACTGAAAACATAAAATTGGTGTTTTGTGCTGTGAAAGATACAATTATGCAGTCGGCATTGAAAGAATTTAATTTAGCTTAAATTAATGTTATTAATTTTAATTATTATTGCACGTATGAAAATAGCTACAGTTTTTGTTATATAATTAATATTATTAGATATTATTATCAAATGTGTTACAGAGTTTATATTATGTATAATACTGCATGTTTGTATATTCTTAATATATTTCTTACTTACATACTTACTTTGTTTGTTGCTTATTAAATAATAACTGTATATTACGGCAGGTGGCCATTTTTTAGTTCAATGGGGCACAAAAATTAATGAGTCGAGATTCAGTGGTGTAAAAAAAAATTGATTGTATTTTAACTGTATATTTAATGCATGTTACGTTGGTGCAATTAGGTGAAACTATGGGAAATGTTGGTGTTAACAATATTGTAATTTTTATACTGCAGTTGCATAATTTACTAATAAAAGGCCTCCCAGTTATCCAAAACAGCATTGATTCTAAATTTTAACCCTGGTGTTGACTCGCTCAATTTAATTCGTAATAATATAGAGTAGATATAGCCTGTCTAACTGTTAAATTTTTAAAAAAAAATTCATTTTTTCTTTTTAGTTATTTGTTTTTTTAAGTTTTTCAAACAATTACCGCAGTTATCGATATTAAAAACAGAATCTAATGCGCTGTCTTGTTGTCAGAAATTACTTCATTTTTTGAAGTCTAATATTTTAACCCGCCTTGAATGTGTGATGGGCCCCTTATAAACTATATGTAGTGGGGGGGGGGGGGGTTTCTTGAATTCTCCCGAGTATAATAAAAGTGGCAATTGAGAAATTTTTAAATTTGAAAAGTAAGGAGCAAATGTTGAAATTTTAAAGAGAATAGTATTAACAATTTTTACTGCGTGCTTGATGATATCTAATAAGATTGAAACAAATGCTAGGGTTCTTTCAATTGTTTCGCCTCTACTCCTCAGTTTTAGTCACTTTATTTGCTCTTAATTTCTTACAACATTTATGGAATGTAATGTCACAATATAATTATTAAGTTATTCTGTAAATTTATCTCCCTACACATTATTTTGAGAGTTTTAAACATGCATTCCGTAGGTATTATTTAGATTAAACATGAAATAACAATGGGCAAATTGAAATATTGTGTTAAATTTTGTTCCATCTTAAAAAATAATTCGTTTTAGATGGGAGGTCTGAACCAAGCTTAATTGCTGCATGTGTATTACTCGAATGTTAATTTTTATGCATGACTTGGATACAAATATACTTATTTGTAATATAACCAATTTCGCTTCTTCCATCCTCTTAATTATTTAATTGTACATAATATTGTGAAACAAAATTACGCTATAAATGACAAGAAATTTGATTTAATTAATTTTTATTTACAGACACAGAAAATATAAAGTTTGTTTTTGCTGCCGTAAAGGATACAATTTTGCAATCTAATCTTCGTGAATATAATTTGGTTTAGAAATTTGTTTTACTTGTGATACCATTGTGAAGTGTATTAAAAAATATAAAAATATTTGAAAACAAACACTAATAATTTAAGGACCTAAATGTGATTGATGCTTTCTTTTATATACTGTTAACTAAATCCATTGTGTCCAGTGTGTGCTTAGGTTAGGACAGGCATTGGAACTATTCTAGTGTAATTTACTAGCATAGAGTCCTTCGTTAGATTAAAGCCAAAGCATTTTTTAACAGTTCGTGTCAGTTGAAAATCGTAAAATGACACTGTTAAAATAGTAAATTACCATCTTATAGAATGAAAAAATACTACTTGATTTTTTTTTGTTTATCTCGATTATGCAATCTATATTTTTCATTAGTTGGATAATTTGGTGCTTGTGTAATATATTTACTAGTGCGTAATCAAAATTATCATATTCGAAACATCTTACATACTTATGACCTCTCCAGTCGAATGAAAAATATAGATTATTTACTTAATAATAAGTTATTTAAAAAAAATCTTCAAGTGTGTATTCAGGAAGCCGACATATACTGCCTAGTTGGCTTAAATGAGTAATATTTATTTAATGTAATAGCCAATATACATATATATTAATATAATGCGTAGGTGCTTGGTTATGTTTCAATGTACCTGGTGAGGATGAAGTATGTTTGTGACAAACGCACATTTGTAAAAAAAATTTCTTTTTATCGTATAGAGACTTTATATAATTATAAATTCGATGTTTTATTATTTGTCTTAATTATTGCAGAAGGAAACGATAAAATATTATAATTAGCTAAAAGATTTACTTTTATCTCAAAAAAAAGAAAACCTTTGTGAAAGGAAGATGATGATTCTATGTCTGTTTTTATATTCTTGAACCCAATTACATAATATACTTAAACATTACGTTTTTGTTTTGTTTAGAAGCCTTTTGTGTAAAATGTACCTTTAATTAAAACGTAAGAAATTGTTGAGTTACCAAATTTTTTGTAATATTTGATATATCCTACCTACCTAATAAAATTATTGGCAAGTGCAGTAGAAACTCGATTATACCTACATTGCTGCACCAATTACTATGTACTACTTTTTAGTCATTAAACAGGGAAATGCAATTTTTTTATTTGCCTATTAATTCTTTAAAAAAAATGTCGATGTAAAATAATACGTAACAATCAGATTTTTGCTTTTTTTATAAAACATGTAACACTTAACAAACAAGCAAGCATCTTTGGGTAAAATAATGTATCCAATATTATTGTAATAATGAATTTTTGTAACGATTGGTTTTTATATGACCAATAGTCGAATTTCTATTGTATGTTATTGAAACTTTTTATCTCAAAAACAGTAATTAAGTTCGTATACATACAATCAAAGAATAAGAAGGTTGATGATACTAATATATAAGTTTACTTATTATATATTTGTAACTTGTAAATATTAAAAACTAATTATGTGTTTTCACGAAGGATTGCTGTTTAGAGTAGGCTCAATGAAATTGATGAAATAAATCTTAACCATAAGTTGAAGCCTAGTATCAAATTTCAAATAATTATACCTACTTTGTCATCTCTAATTGATAAGAATGAAAAACACGTAACTTTATAATTTTTGTTTTGTTATATATTGTACTATAACGCTTTTTCTTGTTTTTGAATACAATTAATGTGCATAAAATCTAGTAAACAATTTTTTAAAATCTGACTTCATTTTTTCTTACATCACCTTTTACATTATTTTATAATTCAGTACTGCTTCGAACCAAATCGCCACTAATCTTGTGTGTAAATTAGAACAACATTTTCTTATCCATTTCTAATTAAAGAATACATATGTATGATAAATGGAGGACGATAAGGTAGGTATACGCACAGATATCTCTTATAGACTGGAAAAGTACTGACGTCACAAAATGGCCGGCGATCAGCTGATGGGTAGAAACAAGATATCTGGGTCATTTCTTCCCATAAGATTAACACGGTAGCTTTTGAGTGCGAACTTAATTAATTATTTTCGAGGTGTTATTGATCAATTTAGTGGAATTGAAATAACAGACGATAGTGTGTATTGTGTTTATTAACAGTATTAATTTTAAAAATGCCTTATTGTTATTATCCTGGGTGCAATCACGTTTTTAAATAATATTAAAGTGAGAATTTAACATAAATACTGTACACACTATTGTCTGTTATTTCAATTCCACTAATTTCATCAGTAACACCTTTAAAATAATTAATTAAGTTCGCACTCAAAAGCTACCGTGTTAATCTTATGGGAAGAAATGACCCAGATAACTTGTTTTACCCGTTTGACGTTTGTTTGACGTCACACTTTTCCAGTCTATAATGAATATATTTTACTGAAATTGTGCCGTTTACCCATATAGTACCAAGTTACAGATACTTTTTAACAAAGGTGGTTGTATGGGTGAAATAGTAGATATTCACACTGCAAATTTCACAAAAACGATGACTATTATCCTATTTGTTCGAACGATATTCCGAGAAAAGTTGAGATGCAATGATAGAATAAGAAAAGAATTGTTCCGAGACTTCCAGATTCTGATAATAAAGTAATTGAACAGTATTTTTTAACAGCCAAGACAAAAGGATAGATTTTCATTATGAGTAAATTACAGAAAAACAGTTATGGCTTGGCACTTATATGCGTCGACTGCTAAGCCCAGATACCGGGTTCCAATCTGGCGGTGAAACCTTTATTCTGATCGTCTTCCCTTAGAAGATAATACCAAATCGAGATAATTTGTCAAGAAGACCTCTTATAGGGATGGGGGTTGCGACATTTTTTTTAATTTTGGATCTGCCATAAGCAACACTAGGTAGGTTTCGAAAAATAACATTTTTAACAAAAAGTATACAATTACAAACCCGAAGGACGCCGAGACGTGGGAAAAGGAAGAGAATGGGCCGGAACAGGGCAAAAACCTTGTAGCATAGCGCCGAATTCCAAAAAGTATGGAATAATTTTATTTTCATTGTTATATATTCAAATTTAAGATTTTAAACTAAATTCAATTAAAGGAAATTTATTAAAACGCGGTGATAATTTCCACTTGCACTAACAGACAGTCAAGGATTTGAAGAGTCACTTAAGTAATAACCGAAGTATCCCATAATTTTGATCATACTCCAATATTGTAATAAGTTTATAAATTAGTTGAATTTGGTCGATAATTTAATTAAATTATTAACTGCTGATATGAGTGTCGACGTCTTAATTTTATTTTAAGTAATTTTCTTAATAGATCACTATTTAATTGCTAAAAATCTACGGTAAGTGGATATTTTCAATCCATTTGCCATAAAGATTTCAAGCACCCTAAAAACAATGACGTAATCAGGTCAGACACGGCGTTTCCCACAATTTTATGGGACTCCAAAAACGGTACTCAAATATGAAGGCATAAATATAGGTGAACATAGTTCAATTGATCAGTTCCATCCAAGAAGGTCAATCCAGCAGTTCCATTCTGGCAGTGGAGTTTGGTCGGCCCGTCAGGCCAAGTCATGGCAGTTCGGTCGAAGCGGGCGTTTTTGGCCTTTCTTGAGGTGAAACCGTATGCGACGTTTTTTTAATTCATTTGATCTTTTTTGGAACTTCACCGAGGTTATTGTTGAATATTACAGGACCGAGTCCTAAATTAAGAAGATCTCTTTTAATTTACTAAATTTTGAGTTATTACATCCAAACGAAAAAGAGACCTGATTGCGAATTATATAAAAGGGCAAATCTGAATTTGATTTTTAACTATTGCTTCGAAAAAAATCCTGAAGTTAGTCACAAAAAGTGAAATTTAGTGAAAGCAAGAAATCATTTAATTCCCACGTCATCTAAAACTCTGATTTTCTTCCTCCTAGAGGAAGTGGTGGCAGCATACTCACGCTACCCTACATCAACCCCCCCTCCCTCCTCCCCAGCTACTATATTCTCTTTCTGGTCATGCTGACCATAGAAATATAATAAATTTCTTTTCAAACCTCCCGTACTACAACCTAAACTAAGAAATGATGATGATGACCGTTACAAAAATAATGTGAAAGAAAACAAAGATTTGTTGATTGTTTCCATTGGCGGCTTTCTATGTGCGCTAGGTGTAGCAATTACACACTTGTTCCTGCAGACAAAACACCGTTTTGTGAACTTTTCCAAAAAAACGCTACCGTCAAAATGCATTATAATGCCTAATGACCTACTGCATTTTTTCAAGCTACTGTATGTATTGTAATAATTATTGTTACTTTTTATAAATATTTATTAAGAATTGGGGAGAGGTAAATATAATTATAAAAACTACAAAATCTAATTGGTCAATCGGTTTCGGCTTTGTGCCATCTTTAGGACAAAGCGTCAATATTTAAGATATTGTTAAAATCATCATAAATTTATTTTCTGTACATTGAAACACAAACAAAGTTAAAATTATTTACAATACACACACACAAATTATCTAATATTATACGAATTGCAACATTCTCACAGAAAATCAAAAAAATTTTAAATTTTTAGATTTTTACACAAATATATTATATATATAAAATTTTTTACTAGATAAAATTAGTTATCAGTAAAGCTAATTAACGCTCGTATTCATAGACAAGTAATAGTCCTTACTTAAGCACCGGATTTGAATTTCGTAGTTGTAAATTTAGTACTCACGGAGCAAGAATGTAAGTACATATACATTGTGAAAGTGTTACCTTGGACCAACATTTGACTAAAACTTGTATTTTATCAAGTTTTTCAGTAAATATTAATAATTTAAGTTATACGATATTAGTACTTAAATTACAATATTTTGTAGCTTAAATTTTTTATATTAGACACCACAGTTACAACTTATTTATAAAATACTTTGAGGTTCGGTTTTTCCCATCAACGATAAGTTGTTCCAAAAGTGTTCGTTAGATATTCCCTCTGAAAAGCTGTCGGTGTGACGTAATCAGAAACTGTTCAACGAACAAATCTATTATTATCTGATGCAAATGGGATTGAAGAAATACTACACACAAAGAACAAACATTCCCAGCATATTACTAGAGTGTTCTAATTAAATGTAAAAGTCAGAATATTTAAAAAAAATTTAATAAAACCTATTTACATTATAAAAAAATTAACGTATAGTAACTACAAAATCTTTTTTTGCCCGCACACTTGGCACTAAATTAAGCGATGAATCTTTTGATGAAGGAAATTGTTCATTTTGTACATTTGCACTTGTTAATAACATATCCATAGCACCTTGTAAAATCAAAAGTTCATTTCCTAATTTAATTTCCGATTCAATATCCCTCTTCAATGATTTAACTACTGATTGAATTTCCAGCGATAAATTGTTAAAATTTTCTTCATAAACGTCTAAAAATATATTGAATGCATCAATTACAATTCTTGTGAAGCGATAATTGGCGATGTTTCTTTTAAAAAACCTCAAGATACTTAAAAGTGATGCAGAATTACGTCCAGCAAACGCCGTGTGCAATTGACGACGTCGAATCAATTCTTGCATGGTAGCAATCGTTGTCTCGGGACGATTATTTGCTACAAAAGGAATCAAAGCTTTGTTTAAAGCTTCCGAAAAGTTAAACTTTCTTAAACATCTATCAATATCTGATTCTTTTGCAGTTTCTGCTTCTTTCACTATCATATCAATTGTATTGGTATGGGTAAAGGAAGAATATTTATGAGACGATTCCTTTTTCTTACTTTCACTTTTTGAAACTTGTTTTCTTCACGTCTACTAACACAAAGAAGTCCATCTACAAGACCAACAACAAGGGTGTCATCAGTTTTAGAAACACCTAAACTTAAAATTGCATTTGGATAATCCATATTATGAACTACCTCAAATGTACTTATATCATATACTTTGACATGACGATCTAAACTTCCTGATAGTAATCTCTTATTATCCGAGGCTAACTGCATGCAAGTAATGGTTTTATGATGTTGTGAAATACTTCCCACCAATTTACCACCTGCAGTTGCATCCCATATTTTGATTTCTGTTCCACCAGCGGACAAAAATATTCCACCAGATGGTAAAAATAGCAACGATTCTACAGGACTTCCATGGTTAACATTAAAAACTGGTTCTCTAGTTCGAGTATCATACATTTTAACAGTATGATCATAACCACCAGATAAAACTATGTCAGGAACGGCTGCACAAGTAGCGCCGGCACGAACATAATCTGAATGTTCGGAATAACTTAATACCTCTTTCTCTGTACATAAATCCCACAACTTGACACTTTTATCATCTGAACACGACACAACGTGATATTTATTATCTAAGAAGAACGCCTTGTGTACCGGTGCCGTATGTCCTTTATACAATCGAATTAAATTCTTAGTAGCAACGTCAAACAATTTTACCACTTTTTCTTCACTTCCTGCGCACAAAAATGCACCGTCTGATCGAAAATTTCCGCTGTAAGCATTTTCTCTAAACTTCGATAAATTTTTTGTAACCAGCTTAGTTATCGGATTATATAATTGTACACGTACTGAACATGTAACCGCAAAATAGTAAGGTTCTACGGGTGAAAAGTTAATATGATCGATTGGACCAAATTCCTTAATTAATAGTGGATCCTGCAAATTAAAATTGTAATTTGTAAAACCATTCAAAAGCAAAAATTGAAAATTGACTTACCCCATATTGCCTCCAATATACATTATCATCTGTGAAATCTTTAGCAGGTTTCTGGAAGAGTTTTGTATTTAACTTTTTAAACGTCGACATATTTTATTATTCCATTCAAAAAATATAATCAACGCATAACCTCTTTTCACGTGGAATCAAACTTCAAAATTTTTAAAATCATAACCTAATTTTCATAGCATTAGTGAAATTGATTTTATAAGTTTGGCGACATTGTTCAAATGTTTATACAGGATGAATCATTTTTAAACATTTAAATTAATTGATTATTTTGTAGTGAAATACTTTAAAATCCATCCCTAAAGAGATATTAGGTATATTATTTGTTTAGTAACGTATTTTATTTTGTTTTAACATTTTTTCTTAAAAACCATAGTTTTTTTATTTTTCAAAATATCAATAAAATCCTATATTTTGTGTAATTTTTATAGGTAAAAGCCTAAAAACCCTTTGTCTAGACTCTAAATAAATCTAGACAAATACATCCTTCAGATTACATATTAATAACATTAGCATGATATATTTGCCGAGGCCGCGTGTTCCACATAAGAAACAAATTCAGATAGCAGTTTGTAACATGGACCGCATGAACATACCATGTGACTGGTTTTGGCATTACCTGAAGAATTTGCCATCATCAGTCATGCACTGGTTCAGCAGTACCTTAATCAAACTTGATTGACAGACCCCGTGAGATGAACTTCGTTTTGTTTTGATTCAGAAATATAAATCGCAATGCCGCAAGCATCGCCACCATTCGGTATTATAATATAAATGTTAGGGGTAACGACATCAAAGCAATCCCGGTTTTAGTCTGTAAGAATAGACTCCACCCCCTAGTTACGATCCGACTAATAGAAGTAGACGATACTCGCTAATTGCAGTCCTGTTTAGTGATTATAGATGCCATCCCATTATTCGGATTCGACCAATAATAATAAAGGTCACCCACTTATTAGGATCTTGGTCAATATAAAAACCTTAAGGGGAAACCAGTTTAGACCGATCGAAATATCGTCTTTTTTTTTATTGCATGAATCGTTAGTATAACTATTCAAGAATATGTGGTCAAAATTTCAAAGCAAAATTCCCATTAGTTTGAATGCAATGAGCACTTAAGTGACCGCCCATCGGTTCTGTGAAAAAGCGCACGCTAATTATAATTAAATACTGCCTTGAATTTCTCGATTTCGCTACATTATATTTCAAACGCGGTTTTCTCGAAACGACATTTTTTCGACTAGCGTACATTCTAGCTCAAAAAGTTATTGATCAATCGTTCTGAAATTTGGTGTAGATATTCTTTATTCAATTCCACGTAACATGAACCAAATTCTGGGATTATATTGTTATTAAAAATATATTTTTTTATGCAAGAAAGATGAAAAAATATAGTATAAAAACATGACATTGTGTTCAAACACCTCAAAAACATGCAATTTTCAATTTGTTTGATCAAAATTAGGTTCATATTCTTAGAAAATATGTTTTAATGAAAAAAAATCCTGATGATTACAGATAAAATTGCAACGTCAGGGATGTACGCAAGCCAAATGCTCGGATGGCAATCGCCCATGGACTGCACGCGGTAACTCCTCTATTTAAGGCGGAAATCGTTTGAAAAATTCTAAAGTGTACATGAAAACATAAATAAAATATCCTCCAAGTTTAAATAATTTGTGATTATTCCTTCCTGGTTAAAAAAATCATGAAAAACAGCAAAATTTCGACCTCATAAACCGGTTTCCTTAAGTTAATTGTTGCGTAAAACCTACTTAATTTTGGTATTATTCAGTTGACAAGTACAGTAAACGATTACCCATACCCAACAAGAAAGAAATAGATAGAAATAGGTACATAGAAGTATTGATGAAGCATTGATGGGAGTGTTGAAGATTAATAATTGTGATTGAAAGTAAATAAAACCGATTAAGATTGTAAACGAAAATTATATTTTATATTCATTTTATTAGAATTTATATATAAATTAACATAAAATGTTATATATATGTTATATGAATAATATAAAACACTCTCAGCCTTATGTATAGTCAGAAAGTTGGCTTTTAGCGCGCTAATTCTTAATTATTTTTAGCATTTCTTATCGTTGCGATTCAATATTATACAAATAACATCAATGTTTGACACATAACTTGTCGAATTCTTCACCAAAACTAATAAATTTAATCCTTTTCAGGAAAATATACATAAAACCCTCGATGAACTTATATATATATTTGGGTTAACTAAGTACAACTTAACATTACATTATAAATAGTTATACAGCAAGTCGCTGTCTACCCACCCTCTTCCAAGCCTCTCGATCGTATGCCATATCTTCATCGTGGAGTAAAGATCCTATGGCACAAATTATAATGCGCTTTCAGGAATGATAGGCATAATTGGAAAGTACACTGATTATTTTGTGGGCATCAAGAATAAATTTTGTTCTGTGTGCGCAAGGTCAGATAGCCCTGGAGAACATATTTGCTTCAAAAATTGGACTGGGTCAGCATCTGGAATGGGCAGAATTAGCCGTAGAAGGCTTTAATCTCAGTGAAGCAATGCATGGAGTTCGATATGAAAAATTTATCGCAGACGGTGATTCTAGTGTGTTTGCCAAAATCCGACAGAACGTCAGTTATGGAAAGGACGTTCAAAACTTGAATGCACTAATCACGCACTAAAATTATGGAAGAGGTTACGTTCCATTAAAGCTGACAAACAAATATGCTTGGAAGGAAAAAACTACTTACCGCAACAAAATAAATCATTTTCCGAATTTATAAAAAATATGAACCAGCAGGAATGGAAATGCAGAAAAGACTCTTTTCAAATGATGACAAACCCAGGAAAAAGTTGAAAACTATTTGCACTATAAAAAATGAGGATTACGGCCCTAATGCTGCACAAGAAGAAGATCCAAATATTTTAGAAAAAGATGTGGAAGAATCAAAAAATTTTAGGTTACAGAGTCTGACAGATAGAATCCAAATAGAATCTAGATTTGGATCTTTCTTCTTCTTCTATCTTCTCAGCCCTTTCCGCCCACTCCTGAGCATCAGCCTCTTTCTCTAGGAGAAAGGTGAACAGCATTAAGACCCCACGGCTGCTTAAGTCCGGGTTGGGAAATTTGCCTGTAACCCTTTATTATTGTTGATGATGGCAGTCATCAACTAAAGGGACCGCCGGCTTTACGTGCCCTCCAAAGCACGGGAGACGGTCCTAGATAGAAAGAGAGTCAGAAAGAAAATTTTCCTTCCGTAACTCCTCCCGGGATCGAACCGGGTGCCTTTGCATCAGTAGTTGATCGCTCTAACTACTAGGCCAAGACCGTCATCTTAGATTTGGATAGAATCTAGATTTGGATTCTATCTGTCAGACTCTGTAACCTAAAATTTTTTGATTCTTCCACATCTTTTTCTAAAATATTTGGATCTTCTTCTTGTGCAGCATTAGGGCCGTAATCCTCATTTTTTATAGTGCAAATAGTTTTCAACTTTTTCCTGGGTTTGTCATTATTTGAAAAGAGTCTTTTTCTGCATTTCCATTCCTGCTGGTTCATATTTTTTTTATAAATTCGGAAAAATGATTTATTTTTGTTGCGGTAAGTAGTTTTCTTCCTTCCAAGCATATTTGTTTGTCAGCTTTAATGGAACGTAACCTCTTTCCATAATTTTTTAGTGCGTGATTAGTGCATTCAAGTTTTTGAACGTCCTTTCCATAACTGACGTTCTGTCGGATTTTGGCAAACACACTAGAATCACCGTCTGCGATAAATTTTCCATATCGAACTCCATGCATTGCTTCACTGAGATTAAAGCCTTCTACGGCTAATTCTGCTTCCATTCCAGATGCTGACCCAGTCCAATTTTTGAAGCAAATATGTTCTCCAGGGCTATCTGACCTTGCACACACAACAAAATTTATTCTTGATCCCACAAATAATAATTCCCCAGTGTGCTTTCCAATTATGCCTATCATTCCTGAAAGTGCATTATAATTTGTGCCATAGGATCTTTTACTCCACGATCCGTCTAAATATACCGTAATCCATGGAGTTCCATCATCGTACAATTGTTTATTTTCTATTGCTTGCTCCTTCTCTTTCTTACCAGCAGCTTCCATAGACCTCAATAAAGATGCTTCCCAATCCTAAAAGTTTAGTGTTCCTTTCATAGTTGTCAAGAATTTTTATTAACCTATGTACTTGCCTTTCCGAGGTCATTTTCCATTTTATAAAATTGTTGTGATGTCATAGTAGGGATATCCATGCAGCTCAAATATTCAGCCATATGCATATAAGTGCTTCCAGTGGCCATCGTTCCCCAAACGGCTAATATTTATAACAGACTTTTGTCTGTCAGGGTTTTCGGTGTCGAATGAATATGTTTTATCACACGCATTACATGCAAATATAATGGTGCTTACCAAACCTTTGCCCTGCTAATTTCGCTTTTAACGCTTATGACACCAAGCGTGCATATTTTGGAATGATTGTATTGTAAACTAATAGCCCAATTTAAAACATAGTTCAGTTCTACAATACGATTTCCACTTATTGGTGACTCTTGCTTTTCCTTTTCATACGATACATACGCATTAATCCTACAGCATTTAAAAGTATATTTAATCATAACTAAGAAAAGGCAATTGTTCAACTTCAAAATTATAAACTATAATTGATAATGAGTGAGGTATTTTTGAAACGATTTAGAAACTTGTTTAGAAGCACAATAAAGCAGAATTGCTTGCAGGAAATAATTTTATTCATATTTTGCCAAGAAAGGACACAAAGAATACAGGTAATTTCAACATCTTTCTTACACCTTTCTTACACCAAAAGGTACACCTTTTCTTAAAAGCATAAAATTAGGTAATTGCCCAAAATTTAAAATTTTATTTGAATGTTAAGATATTACCTAGAAATAAGTTATATTCCGCATAAATTTAATGTACCTATCCTAAAATTTACAAATTTACATAAGTACCTATCATATTCATCAGAAGATATAACACCAGGCTGTGAACGCGATTTTTTTGGATACGTTTTGGTGTTCCAATTAGGGATTCTACAAAAAAATAATTAATTACAAATTACAGCAAGCTAAATTATGTTTTTACTTTTTAGAATAAATTTCTGCGTCCCTGTCATCCTCATCAGAACTGAAAACTAACATAATATCGCCATCGGTTCTAGTCATAACATTATTATTGGGCAAACTGAAACATATATGTATAGTAATAGTGCAGATAAATATTTTTTGCTTGGTGGTTGAAAAGTGAAAAAAAATAATCTGTGTCGCTGATTGTATGTTACATGTATACTAAACTAGTAGGTACTTAAAAAATTAAAAGCTGTACTTACGTTTTCACATTAGCCTGATTATTACGTCGTGTAATTCAAGCAAGTTTGGCGCTTTTGGCCATGCGATTTCTTTTAAAATGTTTTCCAGTACTTCTCGGCATTTTTCACACACGAAACACGAAAATTACACAAAACAAAATTACAAATAAACTTTTAAACTGGTTCAACTCGATACAAGATCGAGAAACGCGTAAAAAAGCAAATAATATTCTCACTCAGAGTTGGTTATGATTAAATAATTTATCTGTGCAAGACTGCATAAACAAACTGTTTATCGTTATTAATAGTTTAAAATTCAAATTTGAAAAAAAAATTGCGACATCTGCCGACCAAAAGAAAAAAATACGACAGATACAGGGGGATCCTCTTCGAGGAAGAAGCTGAACTGTCATTACCGACTTGGTAAGCTTCTCCGCTGAAAGTAATGGCCACCATATTGTCTATATCATCAATGAACGTAAAATAAACATTTCTTTTCTAAATAACATGCAAAATACTAATTTGTAATAGCTTATATTTTGAAAATTTGATACTTGATATTTAATTTAGGGAATTTCAAATTTTCAATCACTTCAGTAAAAAAAAATGTAAAATTTAGTTTTTTTTTAAATGTTAATATATTTTTAATAAAACAAAATTTATAACCGAAATTTGGTAGTTCCTTTATTGAAACATTGATGTTTCGTTATATGTTTTTACTTTAATTAAAACATTAATAATAACGTTTTAAGGTAAACTCTAATTCGTATGTTTAGGACAAAATATTCCGAACTCCCTCTTAACTGGAACGTACATAAAAAGTTTAAGAGAATTTTGTAAACTGTCGTTATGGCAAGATGGTACAAAATAACGCTTTAACGTGTACCGTTGCTTCATATAACCTCTGAAACAAAGCATAAATAAAATTCTAAATAATAACGATTACATAATATTTTATACTTACCACTTTAAAATAATAATAATTTGATTAACAGATTATTCAAAATTTCATAAATAATTTTAAAAGACCAAATAAGAGAACGCTTCATAATTAAATTCTAAAACAAATCACTTGTCATAACGAAACATAAGTGACATGATAGCTGACAACGTTGCAGAGGTGTGATTAACTATCATTGGTTAGCTGTGGCGTAACTTAAATAATTTTAAAAATTTACAATTTTTTAAAAATTCTACAGGGGTTTTCAGATCAACCAATTGTATAAATATGGATCAATTTTATTGGACTTTCATATTCACTATTATTTTAAAATTAATTACGCACTAAACTCCCCATTATTGATGGGGTAATTTCGTTGTCTTCCCCTTAGTCCAGTATAGTATACTATTACAATTTTAGCTTTTTAGGTCTAAATGTCAAAATTTTGAATGGCTCATAGTTTATAATCTTTCTAATGGTGTCTTTTATCATAATTGTCAAGATTACGATAAATACATTCAAAGTAAAACCTTAATAATTTTCCCAACAACTAGCAAAACATCTGGTGAGCATAGAACCGGAGAAAGGAGATTATTGTGCATAATTGATTCTCACATCATTAGAGTAGTACACCAAACGAGAGAACCAATCGTTTACTCCATAGACTATTAGAAAGAATGGACACAGCTATTTACATATTTTAGTGTAACCATGATCATGTGACCAAAACCGTGTTTTTGTTTTGAAATGCTTGTTATGATCTACAGTACATTATGCCTGTTAATAGGGTTAGGTTGTCCGCATTTCAGAAAATTTATTTTTATCTTGAAAAATATAGCTCCGTTATAAATTTATACTGCTGAATATGTTGTGTATAGTGTGTAAAAAGTCAAAACTTAACGAAAAAGTTGTTATTTTTCGTAGGTAAGTAAATTGTTATAATGTATACTATTTCAGTGGCGCACAATAAATTTTTTAGGATTTCGAAAACAATTTGTTTAACGTGTCTTTCAAGTAATTTGAGTGCCTCGGTAATATGAAATTATAAAATTTTATTTTATTATTTAAAATGAATTTTATTCGTTGTTTACATGTTGAAACCTAATTTTAATTTGACATTGAATCCAAGTACCTGCGAACCCACACGCACGCCTGTGGCATACAAAACAAACATCAGGACTTTGTTTACCTCCCGCCTTTCTTATCAATGCCGAACGATGGCATCAAAACGTTATGTGTATTCGAATAGGACATGCTATGTCCATTCTTTCTATAGTCTATGGTTTACTCTAAGATAATTTATGGTAAAAAATGGCTACTTTTTTAAATTAAAAAAAGGTGGTTTTTAACTGTTAAGGTGGCAAAAAGTATCAATTATTTTCAAACACTACTAGTAGATGACTCTGATATCGATTGATCACTAGATAATGCGAGCAGTAAAATTTATCGACGCCTGTGTTAGTTCGTACTTTTTTTTTCGCTTACCTATTCAGAAAATAGTTTTGAGCACAAAAAATGTTTATATTGACAACTTAAATTGTAAATCTTTAGGTATGTCATGTACCTGAAAGTGGACCGGCATTTCCACGGAACCCGACATTGGAAATTTCCAAAATAAAAAGTATAGGCGTTTTGCACTACCATTAAAAAGTTTTGCACCACCTCGGAAGTTCCCCAAAGTTCAGGTGCTTGAACCCCCACATTGAAATTTTTGAAAAATTTTTATGCACCCATTTTGCACCACCAATAAAAAGTTTTGCACCACCTCGGAAGTTGCCCAAATCGTAGCCCAAAGTTCAGGTGCTTGAACCCCGACATTGAAATTTTTAAAAAAATTTTATGCACCCATTTTGCACCAGTTTTGCACCGTTTTGCACCAACAATAAAAAGTTTTGCTCTACCTCGGCTTCTAGAGACCACTACTATCTAGGGAATTTTTTTATAGTGGTATTAGTTAGATTATGTAAATACAGTTGCTCTCAAAAAAGTTACTAGATCCAATTCCAATAAATATTGCCTAATTTTTAAGTTAGTACTTGCTTTTAAAATGCAAAATTTTGGAAATTAGATTCCCTGGACATTATTGCTAAACAAAAAAAACAGTCATCAAAGTGCATTATTGTGTTAATTACAGCAAAAATTGTAGTATTAGAATGAAATTCATCCAACAAAAATAAGTTACCAAATAGAAACATAATATTCTTAATCTGTGAGATGATGCATTTGGTGCAAAATAAAATTTCACACGTTGCGTCTCTTGTGTTAGCCATTAGACTACCGTTTTAGTGGAAGCAATTATTTCTTAAGCTATTGTGTAGAAAAATGGAAAAATGTAGAAAGCAAACCGATATTGACACCAAACAAATAATTTGGAACAAGATTTATGAAGGAAAATCTACACGACTAGTACACTCTGAAAAAAAATTTGTCGCTCTGACAAAAATTTAGTTGTATCAACAAATTATTTTAGTCACTATAGCCTCAACAAAAAATTTGCTGCTACAACAAACTCATTTTTGTTGAACATTTATTTGTTGCGCCAACTAAAACAATTAGTTCTTATAAAAAGTAAAACTTTGTTGCTTCAACTAAGAAATTTGTTATTGTAACAAAGATGACTTGATTGCTTCAACTAAAAGGTTTGTTGTAATAAATAATAAAACTTTGTTGCTTCAAGTAAAAAAATTTGTTAATATAGCAAGTAAAATTATGTTGCTTCAAATAAAACATTTGTTATTATAAAAAAATTAAACTTTGTTATTACAAGTAATACATTACTTGATGCGAACAAAGCTCATTTAGTTGTACCAAGTAAAACTCTTGCTGTGGCGAACTAAAAAATATATGTTGTATTAAATAATGCATTTGTAGTACCAGCCAATTTATTTTAGTGCTTGTAGGATAATGAATTTCGAAATAAAAATATTTCATCGTATTTAACACAATTTTATTTCTACGAAATATAACAGTAAAATAAAACCTATAAGCTAAAACTAAGAAAACCTAAAATTACTACAAAATATAAATTTACAAAATAGACTACTTGTTAGAATAAAATTTTAGTAGTTATGAATAATTTTCCATCGGCCATTCTATGTAAAAACGCTTCGTGATCTTCAAATAAATCTTTATAATTAACAAAATTGATACAAGAGTCACTTGTTTGTTCTACTTCATACGCACAAACATGATTATTATAATCATGCACTTGAATTTCTTCATAGAGAAACCCAACTTCTTTATTTTTGTTTACGAAAATCAAGTTAATCTGACCAAATACAGGTATATCATTTTCCTTTGCATCAATAAGTAATACAAATTTACGTTTATATTTTACATTAGAAATAGAAATCCAATTTGCAACAAAGCTGTTTAAAAATGTTGACGGTACGTATTTATTGTAATCAGAAAGAAAATCTGTTTTATTACCAACCATTTCTGGTCCGATGATCAGATCATTATTAAAACCAATTTTATTTATTAAACGATGACAAACTTGAAGTTGATGTTTAACGGCCAATGTTTTAACAATATTCACTCGTGAACAGCTTACATCTGCAGTCATTTTTGATTGCCTATGCTTCGCTTCATACCTCATGCAAGAAAGATATCTTAGGGGTCCTATATTTGACATAATATATACATAATGAACCAGATGATGATGTTTTGGTTTCAGTGTATCTTGAAACAATTTCTGATATAAAAAATTATGCCTTTCTATACAAAACTGCAATTTAGAAAGAAACGCGTCATCCACATATTCAGTATTAACATAATCTAAAAGTTCTCGTAATATTTTATAAAATGACCATACATCATCATCTTGGGGAATAAGATCCCCTATAATTAATCCAAAATGTCGTACAAAATTAAGCATCTCTGAGGCAGACATCGAAATTTTATTTTTTAAATGAAAATCTTTTGACAATTTTGGAGGTCTATTTAAATATTTCGATGGAAAATGAAATGATTCTATTCTATTATTTAATGTTTCCAATGACAAGTATTCAGTTTTATATAAAATATATTTTATAATATGTAACATGTCATAATGGCACACGCCTTCATAGAGGTCATGCATAATATCAGCATAATAATTTCGAACGGCGTGAATATAAGTTAATTTGTTAAAAATACAGGGTTCCTTAATTCCGGTTAAAGATATATCATTTAAAGAAAGATCATATTCGTAACTATTAACAGTACGAAGTAACACTTTGTTTTCTGTGCTATTAATTCGAGAAGACATTTTATCAATCTTACAAAATCTACAATTAAATTTAGCATTGAAACTTTCAGTAAAACCTAATAATGTATGCAGTCCTAAATTGTCACCTACAATAACTGTTAAAACGAAATGAATTTCTATAAATCCATGTTCCTCTGTAAAACATTTAATTCCTGTGTTTTCTAAGTACATAAACTCGTCCAATAAAATTTTAAATACTGCTTGATTTCCAAATTGTTTCCTATCATTACTGTGAAACAATAAAGCTAAAAAAATATTTTCCAATAATGAAGAAAATTTTGGGGGAAATGTAGGTATACTGACATACACTGCTCCTAATTTATGGATTCCAGAATGGGAACCCAAAGAATTGCCACATTCATAGTCATCGAAATACATCAACAGGGGTAGAACCAAAGATTTGTTATTAAATTTTTGAATAATTTTTTGAAAATGTGGAGATTGATAAATATTGCTTATTAATTTCTCTTCTTGCAATTGTTGAATATATAACTGAATGTCATTGTAAACATTGGGAATTTCAAAAATTTTAGTGAATACCTTATGAAGAGGTACAAATTGGCCAGTGACATCAACAAAATTTGTTACTTCATTTGAACTACATGATGGTTTTTGACGTTCTCCAATCTTGTATTCAATAGGTTTAATGAAAAATGTACTATTTTCAAATATTTTCATTCTGAGATACTCACTTTTGTAGTCGGAAAAGGGATTAAGTAACATTTGAAACATACTGTCAACATCAATAATAAGCCTTTCTTCGGTTACATACATTTTCAATATATCGATTACGAAATTTTTCAACATAGTAATAAAACCTCCACTTAAAAATTCGGTAACAAAATCAATTATTTCTTGGATATACTTCCTTGGCAACAAGGATGAATTGTAGAGCTTTGATAAAAATGACATACATTCATCGTTAATTATTTTTTTTGAAATTCTCCAATGATAATGAAGACATTGCTGAGAAAGCAGTAGAAGAGTTAGCAGAAGGAATTGAAGAAGAGGGAACAGAAGACGAGAGCGAAATAGGAGTAAAAGAAAAAATATTTTTAGGCTCGACATATTCAGCAATATTTTCATCAACATGTTTCTCTTTTTTTAAAAAGTGTTTTGATTTTAAATGATTTCTAAATGATTTCAAGTTCGCAAAATCTCTCATACAATTATTTTCTCGACACCCGTACGTATCATTACTTTCTAGTTTATGTAGAATTTTAAAGTGTAGAACCAACGAAAAGACCGATGAAAAATTATTCATACACACAAAGCAACGTGGCATTATAAATATAATTATAAAAAAAAAAAACTAAAACTAAACCTTAAATAGATCCTAAGAGTTTTTCAACGGCGGTGTACTTCTTGTCTAGTTTTGTTTCGTACTCATAGACACCTCTTTGTAATAAGTACCACACTTGCTCAGCTTCTTGTGGATAATCCGCATCAAGAGCATGGATGACGCTAAATGTTGAATCTATTGCATTCAACGGTGTAGGTACTTCATATAATATATTGTTAATTGATACAAAGCAATTAGTGATATTGGCTAAATTTGGTCCAACAAAAATTGGCGTTGGTTGGAGGGTTAAGCCAAATTCCGCCAATTTATTCCGCTTTCGTTCTAACGTTGGCTTAACCTCACCAAAAATCTAAAAAAGACAAAAAAATTAGCGAGAACTAATTACAGAAAAGTAATTGAGAAAAAAATGAAAACTTGTACTGAATTGTAATTTGGATACAATTTAACATACAGTGGCCAGCAAAATTATTCATACCCTGCGGTTTATTTCTTTAAATGCGTATTTTAGGTATAAGAATTAAATTAATTAAAATTTTTTATTGGTTACACTTCTACATATTTGAGCATTATATGCTGAAAATTTCATGTCCATTGCAAAATTTTTAAAGAAAATATAACAGTTTATTTACAAAAGCAGCACAAACACTGCAGCAAAATTATTCATACCCTGTAAAATTTTAAACTTATTGTCAATTGTCACAAAATTAATATTTAGTTGGACCACCTTTAGCTTTAATAACAGCTTTTAGACGATTTTTCATGCTGTTTACCAAATTTTCAGTAACTTGTGGGCCAATGGAACTCCACACTTCGGTAATTTGGCGTTTTAAACATTCCTTGCTTGTAACTGTTCTTTTTTTTAATCTCAAGCCAATTTCGGCCCACAAATTTTCAATTAGATTGATGTCGGGGCTTTGGGGAGGTGTCACTAATAAACGGGGGCTGTTGTATAAAAGCCATAACCTTACAACATAGGCAGAATGCTTCGGTCGTTGTCTTGCTGAAAGTGAAAATCATTTTGTGTCCAAATTTCTCAGCACTTTGTTTTAAATTTTCACGTAAAATGTTCAGATATTTAAATTTGTCCATTATCCCTTCAATGATTACTAAATTTCCTACTCCAGCACTACTCATGCACCCCCAAAGAAGCACACTACCTCTACCATGCTTCACTGTACATTTTAAATTTTTAGCTGAAGTTCAGTATTTACTTTTTCCATACAAAACTTTGCCCATCTGATCCGAAAATATTAAATTTACTTTCGTCTGAAAAATAACTTTTTCCAAAACGAATCGTCTTTATTTACATATTTTTGGCAAACTTTAAACGCTTACGTCTGTTAACTTCACTAATCCATGGTTTTCTTCTGGCTACACGTGAATGAAACCCATGCTTTTTTAAACATCTTCTTACAGTATCTGGGGAACTGTCTTTTGATATTGTTCATTAAATGATTTGTGGCACTTTGGTGTGGATTTTTTTTTATTTCACGCACTAGAAAACTTTCATCTCGTTGCGTTAACAGTTTACGTCGTCCTCTGTTGTATGATTTACTTTAAAACAAACCGTCACTTTTAATTTTTTTAATTAAACTTTGAACAGTAGCTTTAGATCTACCAATTGCTTCACCAATTTCGTGATAGATTTTTCCTTTTCATGTAATTTCCACACAATTTCTTTCTCTTCTGTTGTAGTTTCTTTACCTTTACGCCCCATGTTTATGGCAATCACTAAACAAAATGAAATGCTAGTATTATTATGAATAATAAAAGTACAACATTGGAATTTCCCAATATCAAAGCATATCTGGAAATTAAAGGTACAGAAACATGATAATGCCTTAGTTTTGCTAGGGTATGAATAATTTTGCTGCAAGTGTTTCTGCAGCTTTTATAAATAAACTGTTGTATCTTCTTTAAAAATTTTGCAATAGACTTGAAATTTTCAGCATATAATGCTCAAATATGTAGAAGTGTAACCAATAAAAAAAATTTTTAATTAATTTAATTCTTATACCTAAAATACGCATTTAAAGAAATAAACCGCAGGGGTATGAATAATTTTGCTGGCCACTGTACATATAGGGTGTTGACTGAGCCTAATTGAAATTAGGGGAGCAGTAAATTACAAAATATAATTTTACATGTTAAATTCCTATGAACGAGAGGCTTATTGTTAGTCAACACCTGTATACAAATAATTTGAAAAAAAGCGCTCTGGCGGTTAACCTTTAAATATTCAAATCTTCAACAAATTCAATTTTAGTAGTATATTCATTGAATGTCTCTAATAATTATACTGTATTTATTAGTAAGCCTAAAAATACAATGTTATTTTTTGTAACTTAACAAAATTAATAAATAGGTAGTACTATTCGCTGAAAACAAAAATTTCGTTTGAATTAAAATTTATACTTGCACGCGTATAAATAATATTGTTTTCTTTATTCAAACCTACACGAACCTATCATGTTAAAAAGGTACATACCTACGTATTAACATAGTACATCAAGGTTACGCCGGCCGGCGCCGACCAATATGAAATATGCAGAGTAAGCAATGTCGGGGAAGCACAAGTTTTACAATTATCGCTAAATTAATTTTGTTATACTGCTAATAATTATAAAATAATTTATTTTAGTCATTAATTTTGAATAGTAATAGGTAATCATGAAATTAAAATGAAATTTTGATCCTCCTGACCATGGCCATCAGTTAAATAAAATCTTTTGTTGTAATCTAATTTTTATTTTACTTACCTTCGAATACTGCGACGAGTTCAGATAACTGCCACTTTTCTAAAATTTCGGCTACACTCATTTTTTTTTATAGTAACTTGCATTAAAATAATTAAAGCACGTCGACATACGGCTACTTATGTACTAATGACTATTCGACGCATTGCTCGTAAACGTTCGGTTTAACGGATTTCTAATGTAACAAATTTATATTTGTTGAATTGTTGATTAACAAATGTTACATTTCTGACAACAAAAATATGTGCTTAGTAGAATCAAATATTTTATTTCAGATAACAAAATTGTATTATTTACTACAACATTTTCATTTCTTTTACCACAACAAATGCCAAAAAAATATTTGTTAAAACAACTAGTTTTGTGTTACACCAAATAATATTTCATCAACTAATCCGTATTTGTTAGCTTGGCAAAATTATTTTTCAGAGTGTAGCCCGAACGGTCGGGATAACCCATGTGGCCCTAATAAAAATTATTAACAAATGCAAAATAAGGAACATTTGTGAATAAGCCAGGTCGTAGCCGTAAGAAACGTTCGAGTATTGGAGACGAACAGTTTGTAGTACGTGAAATTCAACGAAACCCGAAAATAAGTATGCCGAAATTAATGGCAGAAGTGTCTCAACGAATTCCAAAAACAATTAGTGTGGAAACGGTTCAAAGAGCATTACACAGAAAAAGGTATAACGGGCGAATAGCATGAAAGAAATCTTTTATATCTAAAGTGAATAAAAAAAAACGTTTAGCTTTTGCTAAAAAGTAATCGAACTTGAGTGTCAAGTTTTGGGACATGTTCTAAGAATAATGTCAGCTTTAGTGACGAAAGTAACATTAACATTTTCGGGTCGGACGGACGTTATATTGTGTGGCGAAAACTTAATACGAAGCACGGTGGTGATTCTGTGATAGTTTGGGGTTGTATGTCCACGAGCGGTCAATATTGCAGGAAGAAAAACATAATATAGTACAAGAACTAGGCAAAGTCGTCGGAAAGAAAAATCCAGTATGGGCTACAATCCAGAGTAAAGTTGCAAAAAAATGTGGAACAAGGTTATTCTGCAACAATATGTATATACTTGTGATGAAGAATCGTTATGAAATTCACGAGAAATTAGGTATTGCAGCACTTAAAGGAAATACCGTACCAATACTAACAACGACTAGTACAGATGCAGAGAGTAGTTCCGAATGCCAAGGTGACTCAGACTCGGAACTAGATAGAAACGAAAGTATGTTAACATTTGTGATAACACTATCACAAGAAGAGTGGAAAAAAATTGCGCCAGAGAAAATTGTGTATCGGGATAAAAAAACAAAATGGAGGGCGAGAATACTTAATATTGAAACGTTATGTGTGGACTGAAATTATAAACGAGCATTTCTGGGAAAATACGAAACTTTCTTGTAATGTTCGTTATCAATATGGAAAAGTAGGAGAAAACGGTAAGAACTATGTCACAATTCGTGGAAACTGTTCCACTTGCCACTCGATCTTTAAAGGTATTATGTCTCGAGAACCGTTAGGAGATATAAAGCCATCATTCCAATGTACTTATAAGGGATTTTTTAAAGAAAAACATACCGGTAAACGAAAAATTCTAGGAGAGGCCAAGGAAAAATATGCTTATGAATTACTGAACACCAATAAATCAGCGTTCGTAATAGTAGCTTCGAAGGCAAATGATATAATGTCTGATGGAGATCCCTTACCTAGTCATTTACCATCTGCAAATGCCCTACGTGTACTTAGATGCAAATCTAAGTCCAAAAAACGATTAGATAATGACCCAATCAAAGCTCTTGCGTACGCTATGTATGAAACACCATATCGAGGTATTATACGTCATGTTTCTATGACAAATTTTGTGTACATATCCATAGCAATGCTCAATTGCAAGTTTATCGCCACTATTCAAAACAGGCTAAAATTAGCAAGGTCTCCATCGATGCAACAGGAGGAATTGTGACAAAATTAAAGCGGATCGATGGCAGCTATTCAAGTCATATTTTCTTGTATAACGTTGTTATACATCTTCCAAAAGAAAAGAAAATTTATCCCGTTACTGCCATGCTTTCTGAGAGCCATGATACCGAAAGTATCCGTAATTGGCTAGCGAATTGGCGAAATTGTGATGCGCAACCTCCAATGGAAGCCGTAACCGACATGTCGATACCTTTGATGTCAGCTTGTACAAGTGTTTACAAAATATTGCAGTTTGCAATTGTATCTGGAAGAATGTGCCAAGGTTTTACTAAAGAATGAATCTGCTGTATTTCCATGGACTTCCTATATTAGAAATGATATAGCACACATTATGAAAATGTTTTCAACATGGCCGTGTTTTAAAACTTTGAACAATTATAGAACAAAAAATTTTATCTTAGCTGTATGGGTCAATTGGTTCAATGTATAGAACTAAGCGACTTTAAGAAACTTTTGTGGAACATCTTCAATGTTGCTTTAAATGTAACAGAAGGAATCGATGAAAAAACTGGTTTTGACACGGATTGCGAAGTCAGTAAGAACATATTAATAAAAAGAATAGGTGGTATTGAATATGAAGAAAACATAATATTGATAATGACATTGATGAAGTTTTAGAATTTCATTATTCAACATTTAAAACCGAAAATGCTTTCACAATTTTAGTGAAATCTATATCCCAGTGCATTGTAACAAACAATAACGGAAATCGTGGAAATCAACAATATCTTCCGGGAATAGTTGACGATATTTTACGGATTTCCTATTTAATACCAACTTGGACGGGATTAATGGTACCAGTCTTTGGATACAAAGGACAGCTTTCTTCAGCTAGTAGTGCACCTGTGGAATCATATTTTGGACACGTGAAAACTAACATATTCCGACATTTTAAATTACCCATAAGGATAGACGACTTCGTGTTTCATTACATTCAAACCGTAGAAGGAAGTATGAAGTTATGCACAATAAATAAAACGGATGAACAGAAGAATGAAAACATTGTAAGTAATAATTTGTCAAATATTCAAGTAGATGTTTGTGAACCTTGTTTACAACCATTGAAATCGGAAAAATTACATTCGGAAGATATTATTTTCGAAGATTGTTTCACAAATCAAAGTAAAACCTTTCAAAACGAAGAATTGTCAAAACCTCCAAAGGAAATGACTGCCCAAGAAAACTGGCGTGGGTTAATCAACAAACCCATCAATAAACGGAAGACTTATTTACAACCTGATCCCGATTGGCTAAATGCTGATTTAAATACTCGTCGTGCCATTAATATTGGATTAATTAAAAATGGAAATAATAATTCCTTAAAGCCAATATTACTGAAGTCAGGAAAAACTGTTATTTTGTCGAATACTTGTGCGTTTGACTCCCTATTGCAAATAATATGCACAACATGTTGTGACAGCACGGCATACAAAGATGTAGTAAAAGAAGCATTATGCTTTGAAATAGCGCAACTTTCGTTAAAAATTTTTTCTTCGGGCATCACCCAATATGCATATAAACAAAGAGCAGAATTGCTGGAACCCCATTATCCTCCTCAACAACTTTGTAATGGTTTGTACCAAATATCTTGCAAAACACCAATTACTCCAATAGCAAACATCTTTTTTTAAAGACTTTCCATCCATAACTGAAGAAAATACCTGTAACAGTTCTAATTGCCCTAATCCGATAAGACGAACTGTAAGAAGCATTTTAGCTATTTACATCCCAAACTCTGATTTTAACCAATTAGAAACGCTTATACAGAAAGAAGTCGCTAATGCCGAGCTTCAAAATAAGAAAAAAAATTACGTATTGCAAAGGACTTCGCAATAGGAAAATGACTCTGTCTGCTTCTCATTTATTATTAGAAGTAGATAAAAATTCTAGTAGACTTCTTCAGATTCAATGCAGCCTTGAAGACATACCCACGGTTATAAAAGCAGGAAATTTGACTTATAGATTGCGCGGTGTTGTAAATTTTCTAGGGACAGATGATATTTCTCACATAGGCCATTATATTGCTCTATGTAGACGACACAATGGCATATGGGAAGAATACAACGATTTACAAAACAAAAATTATTCTCTGTAAATAAATATTTGTGAATAATTTTTAGGCGTACCAACTTAATAAAAACAGTTACTATTAATAAATTTTTAAGTTTCAATTAATTTTTTACTGAAAATCATAATATAGATTTCAATGTATAATATCTAGAGTGCCAAGGCTTAAGCGAATAAGTCACAAAATGCAATTGTTCAGGAGAGTGATTTGAAAGTTATAAAAGTGAAATTTTTCTATTCGGTTTGCATTAGGCCACTATAATTGCGTTAACACTTATGTTAATGATCTTTAGAACCACCCATTTTTCAAAATTTAAAAATTTCATTGTTATTTTCCAAAATAATTGACTTATACTATAAGAATTCAAATATAATTCGACTTATACTCTTCGGTTCGACTTGTACTTTTGCACCTGAAGCTTTAAATCATCAATTATTTGCATTTTATGTATAGTACTTACATATACTACTCCTGATTTTCAAGTTTAAAGCTATACAAATTATAAAATTCGAAAATGTTTTATTTAAAGTATTACAAATTGTTATATAAATATTACTTACAATAAAAAAAGGTTTTATTATAAACACTTAAAAAGGTTTTTTATAGGAACAACTTTTAGTTAGCAACCAAATTAAGTAATTTAGTTCTGTAGATTAAAATGCAAAATAAATTTTATTTATTAATCATTTTGATAATAAATAGCATGAATCATAATGGATTTTAAATAATTTTTTGAGACGCAATTTTGCATTTTTTTGCAAAATTTTATGATCAAAGAGCTGAAAATTCTTCAATATCTGGGAGCACAGATTTAGCAGAAAGCGATGTTTTAAGATTTTATAAAAATCGTGAAACATAGGAGGAATAACTGCCAAAAGATCCATAAGATCTTTCTTTTTTTCAACAGAAATTGGTAGTGTTGATTTATAACAGGCCGTTGGAACCAACTTTTTCACTGAATCGTCGACACTTACATTTCTTTTACAAACTTTCAAAATTCTGAATGGAGCTTCTTCATCTAAACTTAATTTGAAACGAATTGTTTTATCTTCCTTGGTATATCGCAACCAACGAATGTCAGTCCACTTAAACGTATTATTATTACGCAAATAAAGGTCAGTTTTGAATAGCGATGCAAAATCGAGAAAATCAGTATGATTCAATTCAACTACTTCAAATTTATTCTTCTTTCCAGTGCTACGTACTAATTGGTACCAATCATGAGGATGTGAAATAGAGAATTGCAATCTTTTCTTCTGCTTTTCGATCAATCCGTGATCTACGTCGCATTCTAAGTGGCTATGCCCACTTACCATAAATTTATGGTCAATTAATTGTAGTTCTGTGGTATTCTGCATAAGTGTGAGGAACATAGCAGCAACATGAGAATTTCTGTTCTGCCCTCCGCAGCTATCAGAATATAATGTTATCGTGTGAACTTCTTTGGGAAGCCCAGAAAGTTCCTTATATAGGCAAGTAGCGATTTGGTTGGCACCTCTGCCACCTTCAGCTTCATGCCACATGTAACACCGGACAGTGCTATTACCAACTTCATGCATCGTCAAGTTGTATGTCCACAGTTGCCTTTATAAAAGACACTGAGGTGTTTACGAATGGCGTTGGGAGGCATTGCTGTAAGTCAAAGGTGTAACAACGGCTATTTATATCGCCTTTACAATTTTCTTTGTCTTTACTTTTCATTAAATACGCCTTATCAGCTTGTTCATGGTGTTGCCTCATGTCCGCTTCAATAGATAATTTTTCTTCTTCGTTATTAGTCACTGTACATTTCATTTTAAAGGTATCGCACTTGTGGCAAGTGTCAATCTTTGGTGCTTTAAAAAATATATGTAATTTATGAAATACTTTTTCATAAATGGTTCGGCAAACAGGTTTTGCAGTGCTTGGTAAACTCTGCTTATACAGATCGTACATTATGGTCAAATTCAAAAATGCAGGTAAATATTTTTTATCACTTTTTCTTCTCGTATAATGAGATTTGTATGCAGGGAAAGACTCAATATGTTTCTGCACTTGTTTAATTCTTATTTCGGACGTCTTGTTTGATGGCTCATGATCGCCGCGGTGGTCTTCATCGTTGACGCCAGACGTAGAAGTGAGACTGTTACGAACAGCTAACGTGATAAATATCTGAGTTTCATCCAGAGTTTTCATAAAACAGCCACGACATACCTTCCTTAACTCTCCTTGTATTTTAAAATGGAATGTATGGGAGTATTGCCGAAATTTTTCTTTTTCGGGATCATCCGTGCGTTTTCTCATAGTAGCAGGTGCACTTGAATGTATAAGAGGAGAAATATATGCTACTCTTCGATCCCTACTGCCCAAAGCCCAGTATTCTTTAAAAATTTTAACTCTATCATCTTCAGTTATTTTCTCTTTGCATTTATTACGACACAATGGAAGTGGTTTCATAATTCGGGCTCTTTTCTGTTTGCCTTCTAATGTAGTATATGCAAGACCAGCATTACGATTAATATATTTTTCGCGTTTTCTTTTCTGCGAAAACTTTGATGTATTGGATACATCATCTTGCATAGGTAATGCAACTACAGGTACCCCGTCATTTACTGCTGCAGCTGTATTCCTACGTTGACATTTTTTTCTTGTGAGTGCTTTTTTGTAAACCTACTTGGTGCAAAACTTCAATATCCTCGTTGCTAGATTCACTGCAACTTGGAAAATAATCTAAGTCCTTTTTGTTGGTTGTGTCATTATCAGGTACTGTAATGAGATTGCTGTTTTCGGGGATATGCAAAATTTCAAGATTGTAATCGCAACAACTTGAAATATCGTCTTCTTTTCTACTAGATGTGTTGTCATTTTCAAATACTGGTGTACGGATATTAGATTCTGCAAAAGTACATAAAAAAATCAATTATTGTAGATCTATTTTATTAGCTAAGGTTGCCAAACCATTACTTAATGTGTTCATAAACTCACCTTGATCACGTACTATAACAGGATCTTGTGTGCCAAAAGCATTCAACAATCGTAAAAATTCTTCTTCTTCTACATTATTATGATCTGCAGCCACATTCTGATTTGTGGTAGGACATTCTAAATTCAAATAATTTAACTTTAAAATAGCGTTAACTTAGTTATAATCACTCATTATTTTGTGTAAAAAGGTGCCAGATCGCACATTTTTATAAGTTCAAGTTTAAATATTTTTTTTGCAAATTAAAGATTTAAAAAATACGTTATAGAAAAGTTCTGGCTATATTAATTTATAATTATTACATTATTATAAAGCATTTATAATTTACTATTTTAAACTTACCTACGCACAAGTTGATAATTTTTTCTGTTCGAGACGAATACATTTTGATGCAAATTAAAACACAAAATTTAGAACTGTTCAAACAATAACAATACAAATAATTCTTTTTAGAACAATAACAAATTCACCAAGAGGAACAATTTCACTCAATCACTTCTTCACAGGTACTAATAATTAATTGCAGCTTCCTGCAAAACGTGCTGAAACTTGTATAAATCTTAAAAGTCCAAGTCGTGTAATAGATTAATGTTGATTATACAAATATTATAATACTAATAGTATAAGTCTGACTTATAATCTTATGCCTTAACATGAATTTTTTAATTGGACTTGTACTGTTACGTTCATTTCAAGTTTCTTAAAAAAGTATAAACGCTATCGTTTTATACTTTTAGGATATCATAGATAAGCAATAGTACTATTGGAATTTATCAAAACCCCAAAAATGACATTTTGTGACTTATTCGCTTAAGCCTTGGCACTCTAGATATATTCCATTATTTTTGGTAATTGTATTTTGTAGTGATATAATTTAATTATCTAAAGTATTAAGATTATCTGGGGCAAGCACTCGAACTTTGGGCTATTTTCGAAGTGGTGCAAAACTTTTATTGATGGTGCAAAACTGGTGCAAAATGGGTGCATAAAATTTTTCAAAATTTCAATGTCAGTACAAGCACCTGAACTTTGGGCAACTTCCGGTGCAAAACTTTTATTGGTGGTGCAAAATGGGTGTATAAATATTTTCATAAATTTCAATGTCGGGGTTCAAGCACCTGAACTTTGGGGAACTTCTGAGGTAGTGCAAAACTTTTATTGGTGGTGCAAAACGCCTGTACTTTTTATTTTGGAAATTTCCAATGTCGGGTTCCGTGGAAATGCCGGTTGAAAGTGACCCATTTTTCTGGGACAGTGATCAGTAGGTAGAAGAATAGAAAACCAGTACTTTCCTGGCAAAACCAGTACGAATGGTCACCGTACTTATGGACTATTTCATTATTATTCACTAGTCGTGCTTTAACCATTTTGTAAAAATTTTATATGAATACATACAAAATAAGCTCTTTCACGTATTATACTATCATTTTCAATGTGACAGTAGAATATGTGATAATACTTTTTTCCACTTTTTGCAAATTTTGAAAGTAATTTCAAAACCAACTTTTCGTAAAATAAGACAATATACTGTACTATGCGCGTGCCATCTACGAAACATTTTCCAAACTGCAAATAGCATAAGCAAGATAGGACTAGAAGAACCACGATTAATTTCGTTACTAATGAGGTTAATAACAGATTTTTAAACTGCAAACTCTCAAATAGATAATCTGTAATGACATACTGTAAATACAGCATGATTACTTTACTATTTTCACTACAATAAATAAAAAAACTGAACCGTTCCGCAGGTCTGTTTTGTTTATTTATTTATTCATTAACTATAAATGTTTTCTACTTGTAATTATAATATATTATCGACAAATGTTCAAATATATCATGTTGCAAATTTGAGCACGATACGTTATAATGTACTCGGTTTTTAATCGTGGTTTGTTCTTATGTCCAAATAACATTGGTATTTGCCATCTTAAGTAGCTGTATCTTCGTTAAAACACATTGTACGGATTTCAGAAAACAAGTTAAGTAAGAGGTAAAAGGATAATTACTTGGTGGTCATATAGCTCTAACAAATTCAAGAACTTAAAGAATTTCAAAGAATTAAAAAAAGTAATGATGAATTTCAAAACCAAATTTAGGTGGTCCGTCAAACTTACAAACTCGCCATAAAAAGTTACGCTTTGACTCCTAGTAAAACAATATACTATTTTCTTTTTATTATTAAAAATTATTTTTTTAATATTTAATAAAAGTATGATAAAGTCATGGGCTTTATCATGGGTCATGGCCAAGTCATGGGCCACATTCGATTTTTATTATTTGAACTATAAGGCTCACTGTAAGACTGGGCCCCCAAAAATTTTTTGAAATAGATGAAATAAGTGGGGTCAAATTACCGGAAGTGAAATTACCACCAGATCAAATTACCGGCTACATCTGGCTTTTATAGATTTTCATCAAGAATTCGACTCCATTGAGACATGGACCATCTTAAAATCCATGGATAGGGCAAGAATAGACTCGAGAATCAAAAACATCTACGAAAACGCATCTTTGCACATAAAAATAAATGAAGAAACAAAGAAAGAAAACCATGAAAAAAGGAGACATAATATATCTTCAAAACTGTTCACCTCTACTTTGGAAATCGTGTTCAATAAACTTTCCAGGAAAGCTTGAAGAGAAGATTTGCCGACGATATTGCCTTAATATCTTAAGATGTGGAAGAACTTGATAGATGGTGCAGACCCACTCAACGCAGCGGGAGGCGAAGTTAGACTAAAGATGAATTTCAGCAAATCAAAAATTACGACAAAAGATATACACCAATCCATTAAGAATAATGCCTTAGAATAGATACATTTGGGTCATTAAAACTGTCAACTGTAATCATACCGCATAAATAACGAGACAAATAAGACTTACATCAGGCAACGTTCGATAAGCTAGGATACATTTTAAAAGAACTCCGTATACTTACAACGCTTTCAGGGTTCCCACTAAATTTTTCAAAGCAAATTCTGACTTTTCAGGTTTTCCTGACAAAATTTTAATTTTCCTGACATTTTAGATTTGTAGTACAGTAAACGGAAAACAATTTGAACATTTTCAAATTTTATTCAACAAGCATAAATAAGAAATTCCAAAATTTGGCATCGTACTAATCTAAAGAAAACTTTTAACTACTAGAGGAAAAATTTTCATTGATTGATCTGAGAAACAGAAATTAAAATATTTCCTTAACAAAATTTTATTTTCCTGACATTGGTGCAAAAAATTTAAAATTCTGACTTTCCTGACAAGTTTTAAATTCCATGACTTTTCCAGGATTTCAGGTTTTCCATACAAGTGGGAACCCTGGCTTTATATATAACGCATGCGTACTACCAGTAACCATTTATGGCAGACAGTCGCAATCACAAAGCAAATCCCCTCAGGATGGCACAAAGGCGAATAGAGAAAAGTATCTTGGGGATTTCATCGAGATAAAATAAGAAACAAAGAAATCAGATAGATGGTATCACTGAGGTGACACGTTGGGATGGTCAAGATAAAAATACATGGTCAACTTAGATTATCAATGGTGCCCAAGAACGACAAAGCGAGGCGTTGGAAGGTCACAGATAAGGAGAAATGACGTGAAAAATACGGTAGGTAGAAAGTGCTACAGGCTGCTCAAGATAGAGAAAAGTGGCAAAGGCTAGTGTGAACAAATACAGGACGATGAAAAAGTAGATCATTACATCAAGTTACTAAAATTTTTGATAGTACAATCTTTCTTCAGTTTGCTGGGATTTTACAATATTTTACTAGAAGAGTATTTTCTAGTGAAATACAGCAAAAGCCTTAAAACAATGGTTCAAGTAAATTCATCAAAGCAGTTAAAATAGTTAATTGGAGAATAAATTTATTTGTTCTTGATTGAAATATTTGAATTTTAGTAAAATGTCCGTAACATTAGCATAAGATTGTTATTATTAACGCAAATCACACGAGTGCCTAGTAATAATATAGTTGCATGGTTTGAAGTTCATGCATGTTCAACATTCACCCAAGACGGGATACAAGGTAGTTCATTATTAGGGAAACCATGTAACGTAGATAAGAAATCCTACGATAACATAACAAAGAATTTAAATTTTAGTTGTTGATTTGAATCAGCCCTACCCACTCGATTGTATTGTAACAATACATTTTGAAGAAGTAGCGTCGGCAAATTTTTTCACTTTTGAATCCAAGGAAAACTAGTTTCTGTATAAATATGTTTTTATTTATTATAATACAGTTTTCATTTACAGTTTATGTTCACTGTATTCATGTACATTCAGAATTACATTCTTTAATAATTAAAAATACACGTAACACACAAGCATTATGAATTTGTCCTAATATTTATATATGAATGAAATAGTATGACTTACATTAACAAAATAAAACAAATTCTTAGTTTTAAAAATAACATCGCCTGATGACATAATACACAATTGACAAAAATGGAATGACTTGAATTTATAAATTAACTGGTTTCTTATTAAAATGATAACGGTGAAGATGAATGAGTCACTTAAAAGGTACCTGCAAAACATAAGAAAATGTAAATACAAGTTTCGAGAAGAAATTTAGAATTGCTTACCTTAATCACATTACGAAGACTAATATGGCTGGTGCCTTTGGTTTCTACCACCACCGCCGCCACCGGCTCCACCTCCGCCGCCACCACCACCTCCTCCGCCTCGTTGTTTACCACCGGCATATCCACCACCGCCGCCGCCACCTCCTCCGCTTCCACCGGCATTACCGCCTCCTAAAACCAATAAATCTTGAAAATTTCATGAATATCGAACAGTTCGAAATAATAAAAAGAAACAGCGTCAAATCCGCATGCACAATTCCGTTTTAAAAAATTATGCTTACAAAAACACTAAGCAATGTTATGAAAAATTTAAAAGTTTTATATGATAACAAAATTTAGTAACATTAAAATTTTCTAATCGCTAAAATACTAAATTAATACAAATGATCACATTGCAAATTTGTATGTAGAAATAAAAATTATAATTAATTACTGAAGAAATGTAGGTGTGTCTTAATTTTCTCTGTTGTATCCATCACATTTTAAGCATTACAGTAACATAAAACCATTTCAATTTTAAAGTGATTAGTAGCTAGTTTTTTGACTGACTAAAAATAACTCCAATTTCAAAGTTGAGTTAAAATAATGGAACTTTTTCAGGTATCTATTGAAAATCTGTAGCAACTTGATCAATCAATGTGAGTGATGCCCAGTACAGCAAGTATCAACTTACCTCCATTTCCTTTGCCAAGAATTGTTCCACCTGCTTATCCATCATCAACAGCGGCCCCATTGAATACGACCCATCATCCAATTGCTGTAGTCGATAATTAAAAAGTAGTTTTCTTTATCGGTACAAAACTTCTGTTACACTGACGTTGATTAATAATTATTCATCACTCACTTTTGAAAAATTAATTTCATACAAATTTTGATAGCATTCAAGTATTGCAAGTGCATCAGTATCTCTTAGAAACATGATCCAAATGCATTATTCCATACTCATGATGGTCACTTATTGCATTCTTTCTTCACATGCAAACAAAACAGTAGCATAAGTTTAGTAATCTTTGCATGTACTTTCTCAATGCCGTTTGTGTAAACAAAAAAGTTATTACAGCTGCTTTTTTTATTAAAAATAGTTCAGATTTATAAAATCGAATATTTTATATTTATATATAACTATGTACATTAAAAATGTTCTCACTTATATAGTATATATAAACACTTACTTCTAATTAATTTAGAAAGGGTGGGTTTACATGTGACGTTCAACGGGGATGACACGACTTTTCAACAAAAGTCAAAATTAATTCAAATATTGAAAACATCATGCAAAGTATGTCAGATGTAAACGCACCCAAGTTTTATACATATATTACATCAATTGTAACAAAAATACAAATTAAAATTAAAAATGTTTACAATTTTGTCGATAGTGAAACCTATCTTTCCAAAAAAAATTTTATCCCCTTGTCATTGCAGACAAAGCGATAAATCTCACAAGTATGGAAAAATTGCACGGTAAAAGTGCAATATTTTTTGGGCTATTATATTATTTACTGCAAAAGTATTTCCATTATTGAAACTCAAAACAAATTTCAACTGAAGAACTACTAATAAAGAAGCAAAATTTATTATTGTAACCACAAACATGAAGTTAAATAGATTTAAGGGTGCATTCAATCTGATACCTTTTTGCATGATTCGTAATTTATATAAAAATTGTTGAATAAGAGAATGTAATTATTACGTAACACCAAATATTTGATAAAAACCTTTGCTATCTGTATATTATTCAAAAATATAGCAAGCCCTACCATTTAGCTACGATTATCACTTGTTAAGACTTTTATGAATTTAATGGTACAACAGAGTTCTAAAAGAGATAAGGCGCAAAAATTGTTTCGTTTAAAAACTTGTTATATTCAAGGCACACCCAAAATTAAAATTTGGTAAGAAAAACTGTGCAATACTAGACAAAAATTCTTGAATAAAAAAAAATGCTCAAACTGTGGCACAAATCTACAAAACGGCAAATTCATCTAATTATTGTAAGAAACGGCTTGTAGTGCTACCCACTACACAACAATACGAGATAGGGTACCTTTGCCACGCGAACCGCTGCGTCCACCGCCGTATCCGCCCTCATAGTTACCGTATCCATAGTCTGCAGCCACAAACAAAAAATTCAATATTAGTGTGCAGCCGTAACTGAACACCAAATTGAGAAAATATTGTGAAATTTTGCAGTTATGAACATGCACGGGATAAAATACACTATCTCTTGCCGGTAACACATTCTAATCTTTATTCCTACTCAAATAGTCACAATATAAATATATATACAACTTTTAAATTATGAAACAATTCGTAGTGCATGCGGCAGGTAGATTTTTAATTTCTACAGTTGAAATTTGTAAGAAAAAAATTAATTTAAAAAAAAAGTTACAAAATCCTGATAGCTATTAAAAACTATTTACCGTAGTTTCCATAACCAGCAGAGTAGTCATAGCCTCCATAGCCACCATAACCACCTCCGTAATAATCATATCCGCCTCCATATCCGTCGTATCCTCCTCCATAACCTTGACCATATCCACCATAGCCTCCGTAACCTTGATTACCGCCCCAATTTTGACCACCTCCATATCCACCACGACCACCTCTGCCACGAGTCATTCCTCTGCCACCTCTTGTCCCTCTAACTCCCATACCCATAGGATCAGGTTTTGGTGTAGCTTTTTTCACATCGACCTAAAAAAAAACAAACAAAATTTGTAATGATGCAACATTTTTTAAACATTTAAAATATGAACAATAAAATTGAAAATAATCAGGAAACGTGTCTCGTCAGAAACTTGTCAGTAGCAGAACTGGTTTAAAATATCATCATTTAAATTAAAAATAATAAATTAAAAAAAAAAAGAGAAACGAAAAAACGCTCACCTCTTTATCTTTGATTGTTTGTTTTGGAGTCTTAAGTAATTCGTTCACGACTTGTTCCGAATCAAAGGTAATAAAACAAAAACCTTTTCGTTGATTCTTTGTCTTGTCAAAAGGCATCTCGACTTCAACAATCTGCAATGGAAGATAAGTGTTTAAATTGGTAGGTAGCACAAGGTTCGTCAATTTGTGAATTAGAAAGAAGTGTTTGGGGATTAAAAAGAAAAAAATTGAAATTTGAAAACTTACATTTCCAAATTGTCCAAAATAACCCTTAATGTCCTCGTCCGCCAATTCGTTAGTTAAACCGCCGACAAAAATTTTGCCGTGACGCGCCTTTGCTTTTTTGGGATCAACTTTTTTGTTATTAATTACATGATCTCCGGCAGCTCCCACTTTATCAATGGCTTCAGCTGTGCTGAAAACAATAAATGCAAAACCTCTAGACCTGCCAGTGTTAGGATCAGTTTTAACGTTAATGCTTTCAATTTCACCGTATGCACCAAAATGATCTCTAAGTTCCTCTGTAAAATAGCAACAAAACAATGTAGGACGAATCTTAATTTTTTTTTGTTGAAAAAAATAACTTACTTTCTGTAGTCTCCCAACTTAAACCCCCAACAAAAAGTTTTCTGTGAACAAAAACAAATCCAATTAAAGTTTGGCAAATAAAAAAGTTACCTAAGCTAAGAATAAAAACTAATGATCTGTTTTAATAAATAAAAATGACTGCAAATTAGAATTAATAATTATTAATTAAACAAGAAATTGAGCAGCAAGTAACAACTGAACTGATCCTAGTTCAATCAAATGGAACTGCAAGTTTTCACAAAATGATATCTGTAAGCTACAAGTTAAATTTTTTAAAGTTCTGAAAATTCAAAGGGAATTTGCAACGAATTTTAAATGCACTTCTCTAGTCAAAAAGTTAATAAATTAGGAAAGTAACGTTTTTGTTACAAAGTGATTGGGTGAAGGTGCCCAAGGATAAATACCATGGGTAATCCGAGGTGTCCAACTCCAGTGGTCTCCTTTCCATTACGGCAATGGCTGATACCTGAAGATAAGGAAGCTTGGTTAATGAATTAAGCAATGCTTTCCTAATACTTTCGGCTTATAATACCATTGTCGACTAGGAGTACTTTAAAATTTACCGCCAATTTACAACAACTTATTATTTTTTAATTATGCGACCTATAATTAAAAAAATGTTATTTTTAATATAAACAATTTATTTAATTAAATTTGTTAGGTCAACATTTCGCAAAATTTCGCTCAAAAAATAAATTGAAGAACAAATTCGGACAAAAGATCTGCGACTCGACCACGCCATGTTACATTTAGAAAAAGCCGCATCGACCGCCATCACGAACCCCACAAAACAAGCAAATTATAAATTTCCCACCAATTTTTCTAATTAATCAAAAAATAAGTACAAAAATTACAACTACATTACACAAATGTTACAATTAGAAAATTTTTATCAAAACCCATAGTTTATATTGAAGATGAACCTAGATTTAAAAATTTACAAGATTTACAAATTAATTATAACGCTAAAATCAATCGGCAATTCGACAAAATACTAAATTGGTATTCTCGTAAATAATTTATAAAAGCAAATTTCGATCTCGTAAGATGGAAAAATTACATAAACTTACCTATCATCGTCGCGGCCGGGTGCATCGGCACTGCCGCTGTCTGTGGAGCACCATCGCCGCCGCCGTTTTGCGCGTTTTGTCCATTGGATTGATTATTTTGTTGAAAACTTTGATCTGCTTGAACATCTTGTGAAAAATCTTCGCCGTTTTCCATAGCACTATCTTGATTTGCCATGTTTATAAATTAGTTAAAATAAAATATATCAACCTACAACCTTCTTTAACAAACACCAAAGCAATAATAGACGCCACAAACGGAAAACCCGTCTCAAGCTAACCACACAGCATTCTGGGTAATGCCAACTGTGGACCAATTGCAACAAACTATTCACAGGAAACCAGTCTCGGCAACTCGATTGGCCAAATCTACACGACTCCATTCAAATTTTGGAGGGAATTTAACAAACAACACTTTTTATTCATTCGGTAGTGTTTACATATTCAAGTGCAAATAAACATCAACAAATTTCAACTTATTATGTCGCTTAAAAGTTTAATTTTTTTTTCTTAAAATTTAATTTCTTAGCCATAATACGAATCATGCACACCACAATTTGCACGGTTATTAAACTTATTAGATGATACCCAACAAGTTCATCAACACTTCTGATAAATATGCGTAAAATAGTTAACGACCTTCAAAATCGGAGTTATTCAATGTCATATTTGAAATTTCATGTAATTAAAATTAATTTGTAGGTAGGTTCTTCCTTCTGTATTATAACCTCAACTTGGCTAAAAACGCACGTGGTAGATTGAACAAAGACGCTTTGGTATAGTTCTTTTTGTATGGGTACTTGTGCAACTTTATAATGTAAAAAAAATGCATGGAACAAAAGTCCCAACCTTATAATTTGAAAAAAAATAAAAAAAAATTCTCACCTCGCAGTTGGGGATAAGCGTTATTTTAATAGTTTTCAGTTATTGGACAACGTAACGGCTTAACTATTTCTGGAAGATTGTTTTATTTATAAAAATTTTGAATTACTATAAAATTAAATAAAAAATTCATAAGATTATGCATAATCGGATTAGATTCCCTTCGGCCCGTTCGAAATCGATGTGCCCCCAAACCAAACAGCTTTGTTTGAATAATGATAATTTGTAATGATTATTGTTAAATGGAAAATAACGAAATCAACTTATCGCCTCATTAAAAGCAGGTTCGGCTTAGGTACGCCGGTGTTTCATTTACAAGAAGTTAGCGTACACGGGAGGCAAAAATCAAGGAAATTGAAGCGAAAACATCTTGGCTCTTCATTTCATTTTGTTTTCTCAATCTTTAAAAGTATCTCGTGAACTTTATATTTAACCTTCTGTGATCTTAATTGAATTTTAATCTTCTGTTTACAATAGCATAAATATTTTTGAATTAAAAAAACTTGTTAAAGTTCGTCATTACCATGGACTTAATAGAAGGTTGGTAAAGACTGGTAATTGATTGTTTTTAATAGCGTGCGTTCGCACGTGCGCTTAACCGCATGGGCCCAAACTAAACCACTAGGTGGCGAGACGATATTGGAGTGTTACGAAATAGAAGAATATAAGCATACATTTTTATTTAATTTATGCCCGTATGCATCAACGACAAATAGCGCTACTGGTCGAATAAAATCACTATTTTGTATTCACCAACATAAAATAAGGTTTATTCATCGAATAAACTTCCAATAATTTACCCAACCCATTTAATAACCCAACATAGGTTATTCATCGAATAAACTTTATTTATCAAATAGTTATTTGCACATTTATTTGTCGTTGGTGCATACGGGCAAATGTACTACATTTGTATACGGTTAACAAAGAGGTCGTTCATAAAGAACGCCGTCCTTGCTTTGGGGGGGGGGGGGTTAGCCAAATGTGACGTCCGCATAAAAATTTCATTTTTGAAATTTGTAAAAAATTGTGATTGAGAATTTTTTTAATAATTGTAAAATATTATTGAAAAGAAAATATAGTTAAAGTGATAGGCCAGTGTAAATCTAACAAGCAGATATCTTTTCTACAACACATCAACAACGCAAACATTAAAAAAAGCAAGGTTGCATTCAGCAACATCGTCAAATGAACAAAATAGCAAGCAAAAATTATAATTTCTACAACTTACTGGATGACTTAAGTTTCGATCTGGTCCACAACGTGGAATTGATCTCCTCAGACCAAGATTGATAAAGTAAATATAAAATCTACTTACCACTTTTTTGCTGAATGCGACCCTGCCTTCTTGAATGTTTGCGTTGGTGATGTGAAAAAGGAATCTACTTGTTAGATTTGCATTGGCCCATCATTGGCATTTTCTTTTCAATTTATAATTCAGGTCGACTATGTTTTTTTTTTTTGCAATTCTAAAAATTTTCAAAGTTATTTAAAAAAATCTCTTTAATTAATTTTTTTTTAATTTCTCCAAATTCAATGTTTGGCGCTGCTATTTAACATATTATGATCTCTCTTAAACTGTTCGAAAATTTATTAATATAAAAAATTATAAACAATATCTAACAGCTAAAAATTTTAGTGTTTTTCAAAAATGAACCTGAAGTTTAATTTTATAAATGAGGGGGGTCCTTGATTTGTGACCATTGAACGTTCCGGAGAGGGGGGGGGCTAAAAGATTGTGAGCAACTGCGACAAAGGGGCAAGGGGGGGGGCGAATTTGGGAAAAAATGCGGACGTCCTTTATGGACGGCCCCTTAGAAGTAAAAAAATTCTGGTGACTCCCCCCCCCCCTCCATTTTTGCTTATTAATAAGCTATAGTATGACTGGTAATAAAAGCGGGCTCGTTGCGAAATTAAAATCAATAATTCCAAATGTTTCATGAACACACACTGTTTTCTTCATAGGCCAATTTGGCCATCGGCCATTGCATAATTTGGAAGAGAAACTATTAAGTTACATTCCAAAATTGGATTCTGAAGCTGACAGTGGGCGTAGATGGATACTAAATCTTTTTTTGGATATGTCAGTACAATTGGCTGATTTGACCCCAAAGCTGAAAGAAAATCTTATAAATTTCGCTGCTGACGACATACTTAAAATGGAATGTAATTCGCAAAACATTGACGTTTTCTGGATGAAGAGAAAAGAAGACTATCCAGAGCTGGCAAAGGAAGTTTTGAAATTATTATCACTTCCTACCTATGTAAACTAACGTTTTCTTCAATGGTGAACACAAAAACTAAGAAAAAAAGATTCCAGTTAGAAAACGATTTGATTATTTGCGTCTCAAAAATAGAACCACGATTCGACAAATTATTAAGAAATAAACAGGTACAGCCTTCATACTGAAGTTGTATTTTTTATTTTTATAATAAATTTTAATTTATTTTTATCAAAAAAAATTTTCTTTTTCCTGGCTAGCGACCGCGACCCCCGAGCAAGACTTTGCAACCCCCTGGAGGTCGCGACCCACAGGTTGATTTTCGGCATTTTAACAAAGGAGTTACCAGGCCTTACCTTCTTGTTTGTCATTATTTTCAAGGAAATATAATTAATACAATATGAGCAAGCCCGGACTGCCAATAATTTAGTTACCGGGCAATTCCTTTGAGCGGCCCCTGTTTTCAAGAAATTCAGGTTTTTTTTATAACAAAATACAAAATATCAAAAACTTTTTTTATTTGATTAAATAATAACTAAAGAATTAATTTAAATTTTAAATTAAGAATTAAATTAAATAATAAATAAAAAATAATTAAAGAACACTAGAAGAAATAAAGTAAATAAATAAACAATAATAAAATAAACGCACATATCTGAACAAATCAAGATAAAAATAGAAAATCTAATAACTAAATTCAAATTAACATATAAATTATATCTTTGAAATGACATTTCAAAATTTAAGAAATTCAGGTTTCAGAAACAAAGCCATTCCAATTTTAATATATAAAACCCAAATTTTGCAGATTTTTGTACGTCTCATCAAAATCTCCAGAACGAAAAGCTCTAACGAAGTGAAATTTTAAATGATGATTCTGCTACGAATTCTAAGACAAACGCCATTGTTCCCAATAAATTTCCAAAAAAAATTAAAAAATTTTATCGAAATCTAATTATTGATTTAAAAATTTTATTTTCTCCAAATATCAAGAAAACTTGTTATTAAACTGTCAAACTTAAACTTTCACTATCTGTGAAAGCAATTGTTTTACTTTATACTACCGCGTATGGGCGGCATTACGTTCTGGCGACAGACCGCTTTCTGTATAATGTTTACTAAACATTTAGTGCCTCTCCCCCCCTCGATCGCCAGCAGTAATGGTAATGTTAATTATAAGAATTCAAGTTCGCTTTTCAATTTTCAATGTTGTTTGTAACGGCATAAAGGCTGGTGACTGTAGCTACTGTATAGCTGTTTAACATTATACATTTTTCAGTACCAAAATTTAAAAAAAATTGAATAGTACTTAGCTGCTCACCTCACGTTCTAGTAATTTTTTGACTATTCAATCATTTCCTTTATTTTGACTTCTCATTCTACAAAAATATGGCAAATTGTCGGTGGCGTATTTAATTTATCAGCTATCTCTTTACCACTGACGCGCATGAATAGATTAACGAGAATCAAAAAATCTGATTCTCTCCCCCCTTCATAGGTATTTTTTAAAAACACTACAGCATAATGTAATGAAAAGCGTTGTTGTAGAACCAGTATTTCAATAAAACTAGGTATGTAATTCCATGGTTTACTAAATAAAAAGTTTAATTTTAAAATTTCAGGATTATAATAACAATATTTTGGCTTCTTTGTAGTTTTTTGTTTTTCTATTACCGCATCATTTCTTCTTCTTCTTCTTTTTCTACTTTCGGCTAGGGATAACCCTGTATGCCCAGATCTGTTGATCTGTTTTACTTAACTGTAGCATCGGCGATATTACAAAACCACTGTCAGTATCGTGAGCACTACTTGCTTTACATCTGAAGTACCTATTACCTATTTTAGGCTTCTATACATAGTATAGAAAGAAGCCTTATGATCTGGCTTCGTGTTTTATTGTTAATGCTGGCAATTCATTAATAATAAGAGAAAATTACCCTCTTAAAGAATCAAACTATTTAATTTAAAATATTATTCAAATATTAATTAAATTAAGTTTAAATCAAAATCACGAATCAATGTAATAGCTGAGCTGATCTTAATCGTCAGGGTCTATCAGGCCCGTAGCCAAGATTTCTTTTCGAGTGGGGGTCACTTGTAAAAAGTTTTCAACTTGAAAGTACCTACATCTATTTCATTTTCAAAATTCAAATTTTTTACTTTAAAAAAGAATTGTTTTTAACATTGGGAGAAGGGGGGGCACCGTCCCCTGGCTATGGGCATGGGGTCTATGCACTTTTATCCTGGCTTACCTGTTTTTATTGAAAATTACATTTTAATTATTACTGAAGTCATCGACATTTTCAAGTTATAAATAAACAAACCTCAGATACAAAATAGCAGAAAATAAAATAACAACCTTTGTAAGTGGATAGTGATGATTATACTAAAAAAAATTGTTTAAATTAAAATGATGTAAATCTTTCTGAGATTTTTAGTCATTTTAGTAGTAGTTTTATAAAAAAAAAACTAGCAGAGCGTGGTTTCGATCCACGGACCTCTGGGTTATGGGCCCAGCACGCTTCCACTGCGCCACTCTGCTCTTGTAAATAGAATTTGGATTTCACTCTATAATAAAGTGAAACCTGTATCTTAAACAGAATTTTTTACTGACTTCCGTATTTCTAGATGTTGCACTGTTTTTCTGTCGGACGATTGTTTAGTATTGGTCAATTCCTGCTCAAAGTGAACAAAATATACGCTTTTAATCGATTTTACTTTAATTTAAAGTACTCACGTTGAACAACCTAGCTCTGACTTCCATCGTTTTTGTTTTCCTTCAAGTACATTACGTGTATACACTAAAAGAAAAGATACGTCATATTGATAAACACTATTCATCATGTGAAATTTATAGTAATGATAAACTAATCATCGATATGATGTACAAAATCATCGAATACATTAATTTGATGAATGATTCATTAATACAATAAATTTGATTTTATCAATATATTTTCATAACGGTGATGAAACAATGATCAATATGACGTATACATTCATCGATTAAGTTTTATAAATGTAGAATGGTTTATCAATACAAAGAAATTGATATTATCAATTTTTATTTATTTATTGTGATGATGAAACAGTCATCAATATGACAACATTGATCAAGTTTGATGATCGTATTTATAAATGCAATCATCAATACAATAAACGAGTGCATCATATAAATGATGTTGTTCATCGTATTAATGAACACGTTCATCATAGTAATTATACAGTCATCACTATGATGATGACCTATAGTACGTCAAAGCAATAATTTTGATCCTCATATTTATGAACACGTATGTCATTATTACGAATGCAATCATCAATATTATGAAGAAGAAGTACGTCATATTAATAATTTTGTTCATGATACAATACAAATTTTCAAATATTTTTGACGAACTCCTTCATCATATTGATGAACATGTTTATATTATTTATGAAACAAAAGATTGACGAACACTTGTTCATAATTAGTTTGAACATGTCCATCGGCGCAAAAATTGATAATTTTTTCATCAATATGGTGTTACTTTTTTTCGGTGTGATTATTTGTGTGTGTGTAGATTGATCTAAAAAATAACTCGAATCAGTTTTCAGAAAATTTTGTAAATTTTGTAAAAGAAAGTCACAGAAGAAAACAGTCAGAGCTTGGCGGTTGAGTGCGTCGACAGCCAATGTAAGTTTAGACCCTTGGTTTTAGCTCGGTGGAGAAGAACTTTATTTTGACCGTTCGGTAAGCAATGACAAACTCATGAAAGCCTCTCTCAAAATAGAGTATATAGCGTAAAGCATATATTCTGACCGCCTAGGAAGCGGAAAAACTGTGGCTCAAATCCTGGTCGCGTCCGATACACTGCAGCCGAGAACAAAAGTTTAATCTAAACAAAAGTGAATGTTGATATGTCTGTCCCATAAAATTGTCCCCAACGGAAAGCTCTAACAAAGTGAAATTTTAACTGGTGATTCTGCTACGAATTCTATTGCGACCGCCGCTATTCACAATACATTTCTAAAAAATAATTTATTGCAAAATTTATCTAAAATCCATAAAATTTTCATAAAAATTTAAATTATGATAAAATGCACTGTCGTCAAATATTATCTCTTAATACGTAAAACACAAAGTGCAGATTTTTGCCCATCCCATCAAAATCTCCGGAACGAAAAGCTCTAACGAAGTTAAATTTGGAATGGTGATTTTGCTACGAATTTTAATGCAAACACCGATATCTCCAATAAATTTCCAAAAAATTTAAATTACGCCCGGGCGAAGGCGGGTGTCCTGCTAGTATAATTATAAAACACAAAGTTTGCAGATTTTTGTCCGTCCCATCGAAATCTCTGGAACAAAGCTTTAACGAACTGAAATTTGAGTGGTGATTCTGCTACAAATTCTAAAGCGAACGCCGCTATTCCCAATAAATTTCCAAAAAATTTATTAATAAACAATTTTATCGCAAAATTTATCTAAAATCTATAAAATTTTAGGGGCCGTTCATAAAATACGTTCGCATACAAGGGGGTCTTGCTGAGTGTGACAAGATGTGACAAGAGGGGGCGGGGGATCTACGGCAATGTGACGTTCGCCGTTTATTAAAATATTTTAAATTAATATTTTTTCAATAAATACTTTTTCCTCAATTTATATTATGATATAAAGTCATTCATTAAAGAAGAAGAGGATGTTGCAATACCAATTATAGATATTTCGGCGCATTTACAGAATCCTTGGACTTCTGATAAATAGAATTATTCTTTATTTGTTCTTTACAAAAGATTTTTATTAATTTATTCAAATTTTATTATAAAAACTAAATAAATATTTTTAATTCTCAAAATTTGTGTACTATTCATTGAAATTTATTATATTCAGGGAGGGGAGGTCTTAGTTTTTGTGACGAAATATTTACAGGGGGGTCACAGAAAGTGTGACACAGCGTGACAATAGGGGAGGGGTCAAAAAGTTGGTGGTAGCGTGACGTATTTTATGAACGGCCCTTACTTAGAGATCGTGAAGTATTCCACAACGGTGCACAAATAACAACGGTACAGATTAACAACAGTACAACTAACCTTAATAATTTGTTTGTTGATCTGGCTGGACATTCAGATTTGACCTTGCAACGCGGTGGTGATGATGATCTGAGAGTGAATGATTACGACGATGGTTAACGACACAGTTGTGATCCTTCGAGAAAGTTTGCGTTCATAAGAATGCTTTTGAGAAGTGATTGTAAGCGTGATTGTATTATTTTCCCCGAACGTGAGTAACAAGGTGAATTTTAACATTCACACCAACGGTAACTACTCCCTACAACACGATTTCGCTCTAACACAGTTTAAAAATTAGAGAATCTCCATATAGATAATACGGTGTTCTTACAACACTATTTCACTGAAGCACAAAATTAAAAAAAAAACTTTACAAATATTTGGTTCCATACCACGAAATTTATAAAGATCTCTCAGTCAAACGCAAACAACCTAAAATAACACATTTTTGGTGTTTTTTATGGTGGTTACCTGTATTTAGTTGCCTAGTTCCAATAGATATACGTAACGCCATCTCTGACTGAAATGGTCGCATATTTGGGATGCAAATTAGAAATTGCTACACAACTACCATATCTACAAGCTATTTTCTTTTACAGGAGTTAAAATATACAAAATTTTACCTTCGAAGCTTGCATAATCTAAACTAAATAATCGATAGTTATAGTTATTAGTTTAAAAAACCTCTGATTTTGTAATAAATATTTGCCCTATGTGTGCAGTAATATTTATTTCAAATTAAAATTTTGATTTGTTTATTTACTAGTAAAAAATAAAAAATACAACAGCTTTAGCGTTTTTTAAAACCGAACTTTTTTCTTTCATAAAACAAATCGGTCTTAGAACTACCCAAATTGACTATCTTTGGACATCCATCTCTGTCTTTTTCAAGTACTGTGCAAGATTTGCAGTAATAAGCATCCGATATGCCTATACCACCGCATATTATACATCTTCCTTGGTAAGATCCATAATTACATTCATCGCAAACTCTTACAAGTGTCATGGGTCGAACGTACGAGTCACAAATTACACATTTTCCATCACAATTTTCACACAATCTTCCTATTGCCACTCCAGGTTGCTTACGACAAAAAATTAAATCAGGATGATGCCTAGCCATATTGACACTTATTTTTCTTTAACTGATATCTGTGATTAATTGTTTACTACTCGATATTATTATAACTAATAATACCTATAATATATAATAACAGTCTTTGCAGAAAATACCAACCGTAACTCCAGTTAACGCGAGGGGGAGGGGGGATCTTCAATTAATTTAATTATTAAAATTCAATTTCTCTCAATGCTTCTTTAATACTTCTATAATATTGTTTCTATCTTAGCTCTATCTATCTCTCTTCTACCTGGATAATGGGTTTAAGTAAGAAATTTACAGAACGATTAAGGTTCTTATATATCGACCAGGATTGTCATAAGAGGTGGAATCTATATATTCCTACTGACCAGGATCGGGATTAGTATGATATCGCTACCTCTAACATTGTATATGGGGAAGGCAACGGAAACCACCCCATGAATTATATTCCATGAAAATTCATCTTGGCTTTGGCCAAGCTGGGTCTGACGCTTCTGACAAGAAGCAAAACGATGAAGAAGAAGAAAAAAGAACATTGTATATTATGCAACAAATAAAAATACATCAATAAGATTCGTTCGTAGGAGGGGAGATGGAGTAAAGAACAGATTCTGATTGTACCCGTCAGTGTCAGCACAGGTCATGGCAGGCATACACCCATTGTACCCATTTACCAGACTATCGGCATAGAAGAACTTAAAAAAAAAAAGGCCCAATTTCTAGGCCAAAAATTATTCCTTACAACTTGAAATTCAAGCAGAATTAAAAATTCATGTACTATACAAGTACCAACTCAGTATGGCAATTAAAATGAAATGGTTCAACCAATGGAAGAACAACAAATCGTTTTCTTACAGAGGTCTTCCCTCTTCAGCAAAGACCGATTACGTTATAAGGGGCCGTTCATAAAAGACGTACGCAATTTTTTTTTAAATTTTTGACCCCCTCTCTCCGAAACGTCCAATGAACACAAATCAAGAACCCCCCTTTATTTATCATCATAATATTTTAAAATTATAAGAAAAAATACTCGAGTACAATTTTTTTACCAATCCCAAAGATTACATTTTATGTTAAATTAAATATTTTAAAAAGTTTCAAGTATAATGAAATTTGAAAAAATGTATTATTTTTTAATACAATTCTAATGAAATTTAAAATTAGAATTGTATTAAAAAATAATACATTTTCAAATTTCAATATAAACTTTAAAATATTTAATTTAATATATTCAACAAGTAATAATAAACATTTACAAGATTACATTTTTATGCGGATGTCACATTTGGCTAACCATTTGCACCCTCTTGGCACATTTGGTCATATTTTGTTATCTCTCTCCCCCCAAGTCAGGGATGTCCTTAATGGACGATTCCTAAATGGCACATATTCTCACAGGTCATGGCAAATTCGGAAAATTTCTCAACAGATTGGGGAAGAATCTGTGTTGAGTATGCGAGAAAAATAATGAAGTAAAGAAGAACGCTATGGATGACCCAGTCTACAGGATTTTGGAATGCGTTCTGTGCAAGGAGAAAAGGCTGGCGGTGGAATTCTTCTTTGGAGACCACCAATCCGTCAACCTGAACGAGCTGTATATACAGGGTGTCCCCGTGACTATGATAAACCTATGAGGTGGTGATATAAGATATATTTTTAAATAAAATGTTTGTCCTAGTTCAAACCCTTGGAAAGTACCCCCTTTAAAGCAATTTTTTGAATTTCTGTCTTCTAACGGCCATAGCACCGTAACCATTGATTTTATGTTATTAATGGATAAGTAATTTTTACAGATCATTTATTTAACTACAAACTGGTTTTAATCTCTTATCGTCTAGAATCAATGGATTTTGAGTTATGAATTAAATTAAATTTTCATCATTAAATCTCATTTTCAACACACAAACGTGCTCTTTTTAAACTGTGTGGAACAGAATTATTAATAACGGCACTTTTTTTCATTTCCTACATTTTTCATTATTGTGAGATTTTATGTGAAATGGGTTGGTTTTCCAAAAAATTTTAGTAGATTAAAGTTATGGCCCCTTAAATTTTTTACCCTAATTGGGCCGTTAATTTTTGTAAGTAGTTTGGTTTAAAAGATACAAGGTGTGCAACAAAAACGAAAAAATTAAAATTTGAATTTTTTAACATTTCTTCTCTTAATTTAATTTATAACTCAAAATTCGTTCATCCTAGACAATAGGAGGTTATAAACTAGTTTCTATAAAAGTAAATTGTCTTTAAAAAATCACTAATCTATTAATACCATAAAATCAATATTTATGGTGATATGGCTGTTTGAACGCAAAACTTAAAAAAATTGCCTTAAAGAGAGGTAACTAGGACAAAAATTTTATTTAAAAATAATATCTTAGAAAAGTGTCTTCTATCACCACATCAAAGATTATTGCCATGGTTACGGAGACACCCTGTATATACATACTCCACTCAAACTACTGTGTACATATTCTTGGAGCAAAAAATGTAATGTGATGATAATAATTATGATCCTCCAAAAAACCGAAAGAATTCAAACAACCGAAACATGACGAAATGTATGAATCGACTAGAACCTGGAACTTTATAACTTCCCCTATAAAGAATAAAGAATACCTCCTTTTCCCTTCAAGATAGTTTCTTGACACAAAACTATCTAATTAGAAATTGAACCGTGACAAACTAATGCCCGATTTCTTCACTCATAGTTATCTTCAAGTTAGCAAACTTTAGGTTATAGTGATGTAATAACCAATCAAACGACAACAAAATAAATAAATCAATCATCTGATTGGTTATTTCGTCAATTTAACCTGAAGTTCCTAACTTGAAAATAACTATAAGTGAAGAAATCGACAAATCTGAAATGAGTAACAATGGAAACAACCAGGCCCGTAGCCGGGATGTTATTTCGGGGGCATTTCTAAAAATTTTCCAATTTGAAAATACCTACACGTATTTTATTTTCAAAATTCAAATTTTTTACGTTTAAAAATTTTTTTTTTAATATTTGGGGGGGCGCAACCAGGCAACATGTGCAACCAGGTGCCACCCCTTGGCTACGATCCTGGAAACAACAATTGAAAATTAATCTTTTATTTACAGATTGGTATCTATAACTCCAAACGAGTTTTAGGTTGGTACTTTCAAATTCAAAATAATAAATGCAAATGCATTTTTGCTACAGGCATATAAAAAACAATTACATTTTATAGACAAGGTACCTCGTGTTGATATTGATAGTTTTATACAAAAATTTTGTTTATTGCAAAAATGTCATCGCATAACAATAATTTAGGTAAGGTTAAAATTTATGTTTTATAGCTTCTAATTTTGCTTATAAATTTTTTTATAAATTTTCTAAAAGTATATAGTTTTTATGGTCAGCCGGATTATTTATTGATTTTAAATTTGCCGGTTGTACATAATCGAATCGGAAGTATAATTTTGCTTCGATTTTGGGTTCGAGATTATAATGGCCGTCCAAGTGATAGCAGCGCTACATGTTTTAGCGGCTATGTTTGTAAGCTAAACGGTTGCGAACTTGTATGAAGTTTACACCCGTACTTTTTGCATTTGCAACATTTCACAGCAATTGTTGGTGCTCTTATTAATTCTACTGCGATATCATTTAATTGTCTGAGTAGTTTCGGTGATTAATTATCACTTAAACTTTCGTAGGTATGTAGATTTACGAAATTTGACATTATATGTGGAAGGTTTAGCGTGCGAGTTGATAAATTTAGTAGATTCAATCACATTGCAAAATGCCGATTTTTGGTGCGTTGATTACAGTTTCGATATTTACGTGTTGATAAGTTTTGCATTTTAATAATCTTCAATTTTCATCAAATTTTATTAAATTTGACAACGTGCATCTGGGGGTTTTGTTGTTAACTTGCATCTTCACTCATTTCTTTATCATTAATTGGGTAATAATTTACCTCTATTTACCTTATGTTTTGTATCGGATTGCTAATTTTCTTGTTTTTTTTGTAGGAATGGTCATGGAGGCTCCCCCGTCACCACAAAGCGTTGGACGCGAATTCGTTCGCCAATATTACACCCTTTTGAATCAAGCTCCGATTCATCTGCACAGGTATGTATCTTTTTATAATTAACCAACCAAAAATATCTTGGAATTTGTCAATATTATCCTGTTAATCCGAATTATGTACAAAACTTCCGACCAAACTTTTTATTACAACTCCAACCTTGTGCTTTTAGGGTTATTCTAACTCTGAAGGTCAAGAACTTACTATTTTCTTAATAATTCAATCTTTTCTCTACCAAGTCTAAATCTTATTAAGAATTTAAGTTGCTTATTGTAGATGAAGGAAATAAATGTAATTCACATCCCTGTAAGTTTTTGCCAGTTAAAAATGCAACTCTTCATCAATCGGAAGTCAAATTATGACTCCGAAGATAAATTTGATTGTAAGATTGTAGTGTTATAAATATATAGTGTGTAGACAAGAATTAGATTTTTAAAAACTTAATTATTGTGATCTTCATGTGGTTTTAAGGTTTTTTGGTTTGGAGAGCAATGTTTATGAGGTAGTGATATCTTTTTATATGATCTCGTTGTTGTGATAATCTTATAAATTATATTTTTTTAAATTATTTTGACAGTAAAAAGGGTCATTACTCCCATATTTTATGAAAGTATTTCTGGGCACTTTTTCATACAAGGATAGCCACCAGAAGTGTAACACAAACTAAATTTTTTAAAAATTTAAATCTATTATCACGCCTATAAATTTTAAGTTATTTTTTAAATAAAATAGTAAAATTTTAACCCCAACTTAAGCATCTTGAGAAATATACAATATCACCTTGTTGGAATAAGTTGATATCCTTGAAAAATGTTGGTCGTTTTATAATAGTGCCAGAATTTCAATATGAGTCATCCTTTAAAGGCTTTGCTATTTTTTTTAAATATAACATTCTAACCTTTGGTTATTTACCAAAGAATCAGATTTCTTCTTTTTTTTAATTCTATTGGCGATTTCATAATATATTCTATATCATGGTTCTTAGCTCTCAGCTTTTGGTTCAAGACTTATTAAAAATAGATCTTAAACATTGTCAAGATATTTTAATATTCTTCCATTACAGCCTTCTCCGTCCACTTTTGGGCATTAGCCTCTTTCTCTAAGAGAAATATTTTAATACTAATAACTTAAATTTTTTAAATATCACACCTAGTTGTGTAATAAATTCATTACATCTCGAATAAGAGGTCAGCTTGAAAAGTTTTAACTTTAGCTTCTTAATTTAGTATGAGGAAAACACAAATGTTATGCACATTATGTGTGAACCAGAACAGGAATAAATTGATTAAGAAATATTCCAAAAACTCACGAGTTTGTGAATTGGCCGTTTTAACTGCATTCTTATGCCAAAAGAAATATTAAAAAACAAGTTCGCCTGTAGTTTCTGAGATCCAGCATCCCAAAAAACTGTTAGCAGGTTGTTCTACTTAGGAATTTGGGGGGAATTGAATATGGCTTCCTGATCACTTTTATGTTAGATAAGAAGAAAGTCTACATAAAAAACTATAAACTTTGTTTTTTTGATTAATTTTGAAAAGAAAAGAATTTGTATATCTTTGAAACTAAAGGAATTAAAATTGTATTTCTTATTCAGTTTTACATCTAGTTTTTGGGTATAAGATGCATATAAAATGGTCAACTCATTGTAGTTTTTGAAATCTTGTCCTTTCCAATTTTGTCTTCTCGGTTTGCACCGGATGTAAATCGGACCAAAGAGTTTAAACCATTTACTTTTTTAAACTAGCAAAGATAATTAACAATTAATTTTTAAGGTTTTATAACAACCAATCGTCTTTTGTCCATGGAGGATTGGATCCACCTAACCGAGAAACCAGTCCTATGATTGGTCAGAAGCAAATTCATCAGAAGATTCAGCAATTAAACTTCCGTGACTGCCATGCAAAAATTACCCAAGTGGATGCTCAGGCAACTTTGGGAAATGGTGTGGTGGTTCAGGTTACTGGTGAATTGTCGAATGCTGGTGAACCCATGCGACGTTTCACTCAAACATTTGTCTTGGCTGCTCAAAGTCCAAAAAAATATTACGTACACAATGACATATTTCGCTATCAGGTAATTCGATCAAAAATGTTTTGGTTTCCAATCGTATCAAACTAATAATTTTTTAAGGACGTAATTGTATCTGACGACGAATGTGAAAATGAGTGTCGTTCAGAACCTGAAGAAGATATGGTTCAAGACCATCAGGTTATTGAGGAAATGCCACAACTGTCTCAACAACCTATTCCATACTACAATCCCAATCAACCTTTACCAACCGCTATGTCGCACCATCATGGTCAAGTGGCAACTACAGTACCACATGTTTTGCCACCGCAACCGATTGCAACTGTTAACGGTAACGTGCATGCTGATGATATTAATTCTTTGTCTGGTAAGTTTTTTATTCTGTTGCCATCATCAAACACGTCAGTTAATAATTCTAGCTGGCCCTATTGTTCCTGTCCAAGGTCAAACTTTGGTTTCCTCTATTTCTAATTTGCAAAGTGGTGTCAGTTCACCACCTTCAAATGTAATGGATGAGATTCAAGTTCAAGAAGACATCCCAATGGTTGAAGACACTTTGGAGCAAAATTTTGTTAATAACCAAGACCCCATCATCAACCAAGATTTAAACCAGGAAACAAGTAAAATAGTTTTACTGTTCCTGTTTTATTCAATTTAAATTAAATTTATTTTTATATTTTAGCATTGGCAACTGAACCGAAAACCTACGCTACTTTATTAAAATCTGGTGGTGGAAGTACTGCTTACACTCCAAACACGATTGCTCCAATGAGCAATTCCTTCAATAATACCAAATCTGTTTCTCCTGTAAGTATAATTCATATTGATTAAAATATTGCTACCTAGATAATTTATCCATTATAATTTCAATTACCCACCAGTTTTTGCAAAACGTGATATTCATTCTAGGAATTTTAAATTATAAATTTTTTATTATTATCACTAAACCTTAGCTATCCTAGACATGCTGAGAGTTTAATGATTATTAAGGTAAACGATTCTTTCATGTTTAATTGGACACATATTCAACTATTTAATACACAAAATTTAGTATTTTCACATCGTGTCACCTGAAGCTTGAAATGATCATTTACATAAATAGGGACTTTTTTATCAGAAGTTCTTGGTATGTTTAGGGTATGTACCTCTCCTTAAGGATGCTCACATACACAGATTCTCTATGCTAAAATATGTTTAAAAGCAAGCCAGATATCTGCTTTGATTATGAAGCTTTATGTAATGTAAACCTTATGGAAGATTTGAAAATACTGGGTAGGAAATTTTAATTATGCTACTAACAATAAGTTGGGAAGTATAATAAGTTCAGGGTTCCTTCTCGTCTGGAATACCTGGAACAGTCGGGGAATTTTTGATTTTTATGCAATAGTGGGGGCCAGGGAAAATTCTTCGACTCGAAAAAAAATTATAAAAAGCGAAAAGTCAAGAAATTTGATTTAGAAAATTCAGTGGGAATTCTGAAATTGCTTTAGGTCTAATACAAACCAAGAATAATTATAATAATGTGCCTACCTAAATTAGTAGTGCCATCTGTTGATTATTAATAAGTGTTTACAAAACTCCCACAAGGTTTGCCTATCTAAAACTATAATAGGTAATCTGCATACGTTCTATATATAAGTAATTGATGCTTGATTCCTTCATTTCAAGATATTTTTCAGATAACTATCTGTTAGATCTAGTAATCACTTACAATAATAAATCAAAAATCTGATTGGTTAAATAATAAATTAGCCAAGTATCTAACCAATGGTTATCTGAAAAGTATCTCTGGCTGAAGAAATAGGGCATAAATGAGATCATATTTCTATTTGCATTATTATCCTCTTTGCTACCTGACTCACCACTGTTTTACAGGGGTGGCTTAACATTTAGGCCCTGAGGACGACACGTCGGTGAAATTAATGACCAAGAAAGAATGATTAATGAAAAGCTTGCAGTACAAGATAACTTCTGATTCTTTTATTCTATAATTGATTTCATTTAATTTTAAGTTTTTCTTATAACAAATTTAATTAAATTATGTTTATCTATGTTGATTTATTTATTTTTTCTATGGTCATTGGTTTTTTTCGTGTTTGCTTATATATATATATAGTTATAGCCGGTACGCCATAATTGTTCACATCGTATGTGAAAGCAACTATAGCTTCTTTGATGTAAAGTAATAAAAAACTAAAAGTAAAAACGATGGCTTGACAGAACCACGTGAATCGGATCGGAAAAAAGTGGTAAATAGTCGTTCGTTTTTACATCATATCTGTGAGTGGACTCATTGAATAGAAAAAAATATCCCTGAAAAAAAATATTTGTCTATTTTATGTAGCTACTGCTGGTAAAGTATTAATTTAATAAAAAATATAAAACATTTTTGAAAGAGAATTTAATAATCTTCAATTTTGTATGCCATTATAGCCAGAATAGCACAAAATCTACATTTTAGCAAATAAGATAACAATTCCTAACCTCATGGTAATCATATTTTTGATATGTTTTTCTTGACCTCTAACTAAACCCAATAAAATCAAAAAATCCGATTTGCTATTCCGATTTCAGCTATTGAGGTAACTTTTATATACATCAATTACATTTTTTTAATCTTTTACTGCCATTAATATTAAAACCTACCTTATTTAAAAAAATGTGCCGTAAACAACGCCTTATACCTTACTTTTTTTCATCAAGTGTTTGTGATTTAAGAAAATCTTATGAAGGGTAATGAAGGAGTGATCAAAATTTATTAACATATTTAAGATAAATTCTCTTTTAAATAAACTCGAATAATATTTTATTATAATAATTACAGCCTTTAAGCCAGCCTCGCTATGAAAACCGGGATGCTCCTCTAGCTAACCAACAGTCAGGAAATCAAAATTCTGGACCACTTGGTCAACGTCCAGGTGGTAATCGGGGGCCTAGAAATTCACAACCTCGTCAAAGGCAAGACGCGCAACGGCCCAAACCCAAAAAACAACTTCGTTGAAGAAACTGGAACTTATGGTAAATTGTAACATAACTGCAATGAAACCTAATTCTAAGCTGTTTTTTTTAAGATGATAAAAGGAAAGCTCCAATTCATGGAAATGGTGCACTTGGTGATAGCCATCAATTGTTTTTGGGAAATTTGCCACATGCTGCTACGGAAGATGAATTACGAGAAATATTTTCTGCATATGGAACTATTGTGGACTTGAGAATTCACAGCAAACCGGGAAAGTTGGTTTTAGGTGTTCGTTATCCTCCTAATTATGGATTTCTAACATATGATAGTCAAACTGCTGTTCAAAAAGTTCTTTCTGCAAGGGTAAGTTTGTGCGGGGAATTATATGCATTTTAAACAAAATTGATTTATTATAGCCTGTTTATTACCCCAATCCTTCCGACGAACTTGCTGTTATTTTGAACATAGAAGAGAAGAAAACTAAGGATAGGCTCTCGTATGGTGGTGGTCGCTCTGGTGCTGATAATGGAGGCGGTATTAGAAATCGTGATAATGGAAATCGTCGTCCAGGTCCTCCTCGTGGTGGCGGTGGTGGTGGCGGCGGAGCAGGAGGTGGCGGTAATAACGGCAGCGGAGGTGGTCTGGTGGGAGGCGGTGGTACTGGTGGTAATAGACCAAACTTCAATAAGCTACCTTCAAACCGCCCCCCAAATAGCAATAGCACATACAACAACCGTCGCTAGCTGTTTAGTTTCCCCACAGTGAAGTTATCACTCCAATTGAAAAGTTGTATAGACAGGCATAAACACTTACTGGATTTAAAGTAATGATTAGAATTAAATATTGACTGAAGATATTTATCGTAATATCAGTGCCAATAGTGTGTAAAAGCAAATTGGTTGCGCAGTGTATTTATATACAAACCTCTTCTAGTGTTAATTTATGCTTAGTTTTTAATTTTTTGTAGGAGTTGATAAGCATTGTTAACTTAATTTTACATGCAAACCATGTGTTACTATTTTTTTAGTTTTACCACAATTTTAAGAAATTACACTCGACATTTATAATGTGTACATTTGTTATTTAAAAACTGAATAGAAATGGTTTGGGTATAAATGCAGCTGCAGGGTTGTTTGTTCACCTTGAGGTTAATTTCAACCTACAATACCAAATTTCCATTTTATATTTATTATGTGTGTTATTTTTTGTAAGTTACAACTTTTTTGTAAGTTTACATTACATTTTTTCAATTTATTATAATTTTAATGTGTGGCATTTTTAAATAACAAAAAAAAATACATTGTATTCGTACATAAGAGTTAAATCATTTGTTTTATGTTTGATTTTACCTAATCTACATATTTTTCTTCAATATTATAATACATTTATTATTTGTTCTTAACATTTTTGTTGAACTGGTTTAAAAAAGTTGCTATTTTTATTTCTTTTTGTAATTAACGTATTTAAAATTATTGTGATAATATTTTTTTGTAGTAGATAATTTTCAAAATTAATTATGACTTAAAATATTAGTTTTTTTCTAAGGAATAGATTTTTTAGAAAGTTTTACATAACAACTTGTGAGTGTATTTTTGCCAATTAAATTGGTTGCATTAACATACTGTGGTCATATTTTTTATTTTTGCTAATTTCTTTTTAACAACATGAAAAAAAAATGTGTAAATATAAATTTCTATGAAATACATTACAATAATAATAATATACCTACTGTTTGCTTGTTTGTTTTAAGTAGTCAATAAATTAATGAACACTCATTAATGCAGCTATTTTTAAATGATCAAAATATGGTATACCATTTTGTATTCAACTAGGGATTGAAAATTTTGAGTGAAATGGGTTAATTTTTGTTTTTGAGTTTAGAATTATTAACAATTTTTATAATTTTTAATGTGTGGACTTCTCGTGTGTTGTCATTCATAGGACTAATTAGTATAAGGCTGAACCGTTCCTTAATAAAATAACGTTAACTACTTACCATGTGAAGTACTTTTAAAATAATGGTACATATTGTCGTATTTGTTTAAGCGGAGTGTTCTTATATAAATTTCAATTCACTTCGAGTATTTATTTCCTGTGATAAATTTTCAAGTGATTTTAAAGAAAAAGTTTAAATTTTCTTTTTTATGTACATTTGCTAGTCACATAAGCAGAATGTGTTGCTCCACTAAAGTAGCCTTAAAATTTTGTCTTGTAACATAAATATTGTTAACAAAAGTCTCATTAAAAGGGAGTTAATTATTATTTTTCAATTATTTCTCTCCCTGTATTGTAACAAATTAGCGTCAAGTTACAAATGGTCATTTTTACACCATTTATCCTAGAATATAAAATTTGAACATTACGCTACTTGTTGGTTCACAAAGTTTCCGTTAAAATTTTATAAAAGTACAATAAAATTTGTGTAATAGCTGTGTCAATTATTTCAAATGTGCTTAATTTGTTTTATATCGAAATCTGTGCAATATAGTTTTTAAAAAATATATTGAATCTTAACTAAAAGATGGCTAACTTCAATTATTTAAGTAAGTAGTTATTGAAACTGATTAGTTAATTTTGCTTTTATGAATCTCCGAGCACTACAATGTGGAAGGTCAAACTTATAGGCTACAAGAACGACTACAAAAATTGTCGACTTTTGTGTTTGTTGTTCCAGAGTTAACAAATTTATTTTATTTTTTAAAATTTTATTTGGAGGGATGACTTGATGCAGTTCAACCACTTTGAATTTATTTTTATTTTATTATATCAGGAGTGCTGTAATTTATTTTGAAAGTTCTAGATCCGTTAAATTTTTATTTAGAATTGAAATATTTACATTTGACATAAACATCAAGCTGACTCCTCAAGTTCATTACAGTAATAATGATAGTTGTAATAATACAGTAATCTATATATATAAAATGGATGTATGTATGTTTGTGTGTTTGTGTGTTCCTTATAGACTCCTAGACCGTTCGACCGATCCCAACCAAATTTTGCACAGTTACTCTCTAGGACCCTAAAGAGGTTTTCCGCTAAAACCGGGACCGAAAAGCTTAATTTAAAAAAAGTAAAAAATTGCGGACGCGCATGAATGGAACGAGATTCCA